>CM032488.1:13493131-16374288 GCA_019059595.1 Marasmia exigua
TGGGGTAAGATTTAACCGAATCCGACGTTATCTCGTCAAAATAAGACTTATGAAATTGTTCGGTAAAATAACCGACAAAAACGGAAAATTTTAAGTGTCACCAACCTACCCAATCGATGGGTTTGGGTATTTTGGGGTAGATTTAACCGGAATCCGACGTTATCTCGTCAAAATAAGGACTTATGAAATTTTCGGTAAAATAACCGACAAAAACGGAAAATTTTAAGTGGTCACCAAACCTAACCCAAATCCCCCCCGATGTTTTTGGTATTTTGGGGTAGAAGTACCGAATCAACGTATCTCGTCGAAATAAGAATTTATCGAAAATTTCGGTAAAATCCCCCCCCCCCCGAAAAAAACGGAAAATTTTAAGTGTCACCAAATCTAACCAAATCGATGGGTTTGGGATTTTGGTAGATTAACCGAATCCGAGTTATATCGTCAAAATAAGATTATGAAAATTTTCGGTAAAATAACCGACAAAAACGGAAAATTTTAAGTGTCACCAAATCTAACCCAAACGATGGGTTGGGTATTTTGGGTAAGAGTTAACGAATCCGACGGATCTCGTCAAAATAAGACATGAAATTTTCGGTAAAATACGAAAAAAACGGAAAATTTTAAGTGTAACCAAAACCTAACCCAAACGATGGGTTGTGTATTTTGGGTAGATTAACGAATCAGGACGTTATCTCGTCAAAATAAGACTTATGAAATTTTCGGTAAAATAACCGAAAAAACGGAAAATTTTAAGTGTCACCAAACCTAACCCAAATCGATGGGTTTGGGTATTTTGGGGTAGATTTAACCGAATCCGACGTTATCTCGTCAAAATAAGACTTATGAAATTTTCGGTAAAATAACCGACAAAAACGGAAAATTTTAAGTGTCACCAAACCTAACCCAAATCGATGGGTTTGGGTATTTTGGGGTAGATTTAACCGAATCCGACGTTATCTCGTCAAAATAAGACTTATGAAATTTTCGGTAAAATAACCGAAAAAACGGAAAATTTTAAGTGTCACCAAACCTAACCCAAATCGATGGGTTTGGGTATTTTGGGGTAGATTTAACCGAATCCGACGTTATCTCGTCAAAATAAGACTTATGAAATTTTCGGTAAAATAACCGAAAAAAACGGAAAATTTTAAGTGTCACCAAACCTAACCCAAATCGATGGGTTTGGGTATTTTGGGGTAGATTTAACCGAATCCGACGTTATCTCGTCAAAATAAGACTTATGAAATTTTCGGTAAAATAACCGAAAAAACGGAAAATTTTAAGTGTCACCAAACCTAACCCAAATCGATGGGTTTGGGTATTTTGGGGTAGATTTAACCGAATCCGACGTTATCTCGTCAAAATAAGACTTATGAAATTTTCGGTAAAATAACCGAAAAAACGGAAAATTTTAAGTGTCACCAAACCTAACCCAAATCGATGTTTTGGGTATTTTGGGGTAGATTTAACCGAATCCAACGTTATCTCGTCAAAATAAGACTATGAAAATTTTCGGTAAAATAACCGAAAAAAACGGAAAATTTTAAGTGTCACCAAACCTAACCCAAATCGATGGGTTTGGGTATTTTGGGGTAGATTTAACCGAATCCGACGTTATCTCGTCAAAATAAGACTTATGAAATTTTCGGTAAAATAACCGAAAAAAACGGAAAATTTTAAGTGTCACCAAACCTAACCCAAATCGATGGGTTTGGGTATTTTGGGGTAGATTTAACCGAATCCGACGTTATCTCGTCAAAATAAGACTTATGAAATTTTCGGTAAAATAACCGAAAAAAACGGAAAATTTTAAGTGTCAATAAAACTAACGCAAATCAATGGGTTTGGGTATTTTGGGGTAGATTTAACCGAATCCGACGTTATCTCGTCAAAATAAGACTTATGAAATTTTCGGTAAGATAACCGAAAAAAACGGAAAATTTTAAGTGTCACCAAACCTAACCCAAATCGATGGGTTTGGGTATTTTGGGGTAGATTTAACCGAATCCGACGTTATCTCGTCAAAATAAGACTTATGAAATTTTCGGTAAAATAACCGAAAAAACGGAAAATTTTAAGTGTCACCAAACCTAACCCAAATCGATGGGTTTGGGTATTTTGGGGTAGATTTAACCGAATCCGACGTTATCTCGTCAAAATAAGACTTATGAAATTTTCGGTAAAATAACCGAAAAAAACGGAAAATTTTAAGTGTCACCAAACCTAACCCAAATCGATGGGTTTGGGTATTTTGGGGTAGATTTAACCGAATCCGACGTTATCTCGTCAAAATAAGACTTATGAAATTTTCGGTAAAATAACCGAAAAAAACGGAAAATTTTAAGTGTCACCAAACCTAACCCAAATCGATGGGTTTGGGTATTTTGGGGTAGATTTAACCGAATCCGACGTTATCTCGTCAAAATAAGACTTATGAAATTTTCGGTAAAATAACCGAAAAAACGGAAAATTTTAAGTGTCACCAAACCTAACCCAAATCGATGGGTTTGGGTATTTTGGGGTAGATTTAACCGAATCCGACGTTATCTCGTCAAAATAAGACTTATGAAATTTTCGGTAAAATAACCGAAAAAACGGAAAATTTTAAGTGTCACCAAACCTAACCCAAATCGATGGGTTTGGGTATTTTGGGGTAGATTTAACCGAATCCGACGTTATCTCGTCAAAATAAGACTTATGAAATTTTCGGTAAAATAACCGAAAAAAACGGAAAATTTTAAGTGTCACCAAACCTAACCCAAATCGATGGGTTTGGGTATTTTGGGGTAGATTTAACCGAATCCGACGTTATCTCGTCAAAATAAGACATGAAATTTTCGGTAAAATAACCGAAAAAACGGAAAATTTTAAGTGTCACCAAAACCTAACCCAAATCGATGGGTCTTGGGTATTTTGGGGTAGATTTAACCGAATCCGACGTTATCTCGTCAAAATAAGACTTATGAAATTTTCGGTAAAATAACCGACAAAAACGGAAAATTTTAAGTGTCACCAAACCTAACCCAAATCGATGGGTTTGGGTATTTTGGGGTAGATTTAACCGAATCCGACGTTATCTCGTCAAAATAAGACTTATGAAATTTTCGGTAAAATAACCGACAAAACGGAAAATTTTAAGTGTCACCAAACCTAACCCAAATCGATGGGTTTGGGTATTTTGGGGTAGATTTAACCGAATCCGACGTTATCTCGTCAAAATAAGACTTATGAAATTTTCGGTAAAATAACCGAAAAAACGGAAAATTTTAAGTGTCACCAAACCTAACCCAAATCGATGGGTTTGGGTATTTTGGGGTAGATTTAACCGAATCCGACGTTATCTCGTCAAAATAAGACTTATGAAATTTTCGGTAAAATAACCGAAAAAACGGAAAATTTTAAGTGTCACCAAACCTAACACAAATCGATGGGCTTTGGGTATTTTGGGTAGATTTAACCGAATCCGACGTTATCTCGTCAAAATAAGACTTATGAAATTTTCGGTAAAATAACCGACAAAAAACGGAAAATTTTAAGTGTCACCAAACTAACCCAAATCGATGGGTTTGGGTATTTTGGGGTAGATTTAACCGAATCCGACGTTATCTCGTCAAAATAAGACTTATGAAATTTTCGGTAAAATAACCGAAAAAAACGGAAAATTTTAAGTGTCACCAAAACCTAACCCAAATCGATGGGTTTGGGTATTTTGGGGTAGATTTAACCGAATCCGACGTTATCTCGTCAAAATAAGACTTATGAAATTTTCGGTAAAATAACCGAAAAAACGGAAAATTTTAAGTGTCACCAAACCTAACCCAAATCGATGGGTTTGGGTATTTTGGGGTAGATTTAACCGAATCCGACGTTATCTCGTCAAAATAAGACTTATGAAATTTTCGGTAAAATAACCGAAAAAAACGGAAAATTTTAAGTGTCACCAAACCTAACCCAAATCGATGGGTTTGGGTATTTTGGGGTAGATTTAACCGAATCCGACGTTATCTCGTCAAAATAAGACTTATGAAATTTTCGGTAAAATAACCGAAAAAAACGGAAAATTTTAAGTGTCACCAAACCTAACCCAAATCGATGGGTTTGGGTATTTTGGGGTAGATTTAACCGAATCCGACGTTATCTCGTCAAAATAAGACTTATGAAATTTTCGGTAAAATAACCGAAAAAAACGGAAAATTTTAAGTGTCACCAAAACCTAACCCAAATCGAATGGGTTTGGGTATTTTGGGGTAGATTTAACCGAATCCGACGTTATCTCGTCAAAATAAGACTTATGAAATTTTCGGTAAAATAACCGAAAAAAACGGAAAATTTTAAGTGTCACTAAAACTAACGCAAATCAATGGGTTTGGGTATTTTGGGGTAGATTTAACCGAATCCGACGTTATCTCGTCAAAATAAGACTTATGAAATTTTCGGTAAAATAACCGAAAAAAACGGAAAATTTTAAGTGTCACCAAACCTAACCCAAATCGATGGGTTTGGGTATTTTGGGGTAGATTTAACCGAATCCGACGTTATCTCGTCAAAATAAGACTTATGAAATTTTCGGTAAAATAACCGAAAAAAACGGAAAATTTAAGTGTCACCAAAACTAACGCAAATCAATGGGTTTGGGTATTTTGGGGTAGATTTAACCGAATCCGACGTTATCTCGTCAAAATAAGACTATGAAATTTTCGGTAAAATAACCGAAAAAAAACGGAAAATTTTAAGTGTCACCAAACCTAACCCAAATCGATGGGTTTGGGTATTTTTGGGTAGATTTAACCGAATCCGACGTTATCTCGTCAAAATAAGACTTATGAAATTTTCGGTAAAATAACCGAAAAAAACGGAAAATTTTAAGTGTCAATAAAACTAACGCAAATCAATGGGTTTGGGTATTTTGGGGTAGATTTAACCGAATCCGACGTTATCTCGTCAAAATAAGACTTATGAAATTTTCGGTAAAATAACCGAAAAAAACGGAAAATTTTAAGTGTCACCAAACCTAACCCAAATCGATGGGTTTGGGTATTTTTGGGTAGATTTAACCGAATCCGACGTTATCTCGTCAAAATAAGACTATGAAATTTTCGGTAAAATAACCGAAAAAAACGGAAAATTTTAAGTGTCACCAAACCTAACCCAAATCAATGGGTTTGGGTATTTTGGGGTAGATTTAACCGAATCCGACGTTATCTCGTCAAAATAAGACTTATGAAATTTTCGGTAAAATAACCGAAAAAAACGGAAAATTTTAAGTGTCACCAAACCTAACCCAAATCGATGGGTTTGGGTATTTTGGGGTAGATTTAACCGAATCCGACGTTATCTCGTCAAAATAAGACATGAAATTTTCGGTAAAATAACCGAAAAAAACGGAAAATTTTAAGTGTCACCAAACCTAACCCAAATCGATGGGTTTGGGTATTTTGGGGTAGATTTAACCGAATCCGACGTTATCTCGTCAAAATAAGACTTATGAAATTTTCGGTAAAATAACCGAAAAAAACGGAAAATTTTAAGTGTCACCAAACCTAACCCAAATCGATGGGTTTGGGTATTTTGGGGTAGATTTAACCGAATCCGACGTTATCTCGTCAAAATAAGACTTATGAAATTTTCGGTAAAATAACCGAAAAAAACGGAAAATTTTAAGTGTCACCAAACCTAACCCAAATCGATGGGTTTGGGTATTTTGGGGTAGATTTAACCGAATCCGACGTTATCTCGTCAAAATAAGACTTATGAAATTTTCGGTAAAATAACCGAAAAAAACGGAAAATTTTAAGTGTCACCAAAACTAACACAAATCAATGGCTTTGGGTATTTTGGGGTAGATTTAACCAAATCCGACGTTATCTCGTCAAAATAAGACTTATGAAATTTTAGGTAAAATAACCGAAAAAAACGGAAAATTTTAAGTGTTACCAAACCTAATCCAAATCGATGGCTTTGGGTATTTTGGGGTAGATTTAACCTAATCCGACGTTATCTCGTCAAAATAAGACATGAAATTTTCGGTAAAATAACCGAAAAAACGGAAAATTTTAAGTGTCTCCGAACCTAACCAAAATCGATGGGTTTGAGTATTTTGGGGTAGATTTAACCGAATCCGAGGTTATTTCGTCAAAATAAGATTTATGAAATTTTCGGTAAAATAACCGAAAAAAACGGAAAATTTTAAGTGTTACCAAACCTAATCCAAATCGATGGCTTTGGGTATTTTGGGGTAGATTTAACCGAATCAGACGTTATCTCGTCAAAATAAGACTTATGAAATTTTCGGTAAAATAACCGAAAAAAACGGAAAATTTTAGATGTCACAAAACTCAACCTTAATCTACGGGTTAGGTGTATTTGGGTCAGCTTTAACCGAATCCTTCGTTATCTCGGCAAAATAAGACTTATGAAATTTTCGGTAAAATAACCGTAAAAACGGAAAATTTTAGATGCACAAAACCCAACCTTAATCGATGGGTTAGGTGTATTTGAGTGAGCTTTCAGCGAATCCGACGCTATCTCGCCAAAATAAGACTAATGAAATTTTCGGTAAAATAACCGTATAAACGAAAAATTTTAGATGTCACAAACCCTAATCGATGGGTTAGGTGGATTTGGGTGAGCTTTTACCGAATCCGACGTTATCTCGCCAAAATAAGACTTATGAAATTTTCGGTAAAATAACCGTAAAAACGGAAAATTTTAGATGTCACAAAACCTAACCGTTATTGATGTGTTAGGTGTATTTGGGTGAGCTTTCACCGAATACGACGTTATCTCGTAAAAAAAATCGTTTGTGGAAAATAAATCTGATTGAAAACCTATCTCGATAGGTTTTGGTTAGGTTAGGTTGGCCCACGTTAGGTTAAAACATTTGGGATATTTTGTATTTCTTAAAATTTTTTTCGTTTTGAGCTAAAATTGGTGTTGGTATGAGTGAGAGTGATGGGTGGGGTGGTGTAAGTGTGGTTTGGTTATGGTGTGTTGTGGGTGTTATGTGGATGTGGTGTGGGTATGGTGTGAGTGTGGTGTTAGTGTTGATTATCCACGTCCTTGGCGAGTGCAGAGCGCTGCACCGCTGCAGAAGCCGGCACCTAGGAGCACACATGATCTCGGCAGACGAGATCAAAAGCTCCCCTATCAGCTCCATTCTCGAGTTTATCCTGGAACTGGAGTTACATGAGGTGCTGTAATAGGTTATGGGGCTGCCACAATAGATCATCTACTGGTCGCAGTGGCTATGAGACGCAAGGCGCAAGACGCAAGAAATGGGGTGATCCATTTCTATCAAATCCTCAATGTCATGTTCAATGAACATGTTCTACCGGAACCGATTGCATCTCACGGTGCCGTCCTCGAAGCTGTTCAAAAATACGTTTACCTCGGGCAGACTTTGCAATTGGATATAAACAACTTCGAGGATGAGGTGCATAGAAGAATCCAGTTAGGTTGGGCAGCATTTGGAAAACTACGTCGTGTCGTCGATACCACAGTGCCTAAAGACGAAGGTCTTCAATCAGTGCGTCCTATCCGTCATGACATACGGAGCCGAAACGTGGACACTTACGGTACGGCTGGTCGACAAGTTAAAGGTCACTCAGCGGGCTATGGAACGAGCAATGCTCGGCGTCTAGGTATTACAGAAATTTTATGTATTATTTTTTTCTTAACCAATCTATTACCCTTTAGTAGGTATATACATCATTTATTTGAAACCTTTACCCACATTTAACCCATTTTTTCTAATAAAGTTGATTAAACTTAAATACTGTCAATATTTCTGTTATGATAACTACATTATGATAACATTATAATTATAACTGTGCGATGATTTTCAAAAGTGATGTGATGGAGCGTGCATTGTTGGAACCTGTTAGCGAGGAAAATTTAATGAAATCTTGAACCGTGAATCGTGAATAATTCGGCCGAATATTCGGTTGGTTAAAAGTTAAACCGAATATTATTCGGTATTTGGTTATTCAAACCACTTGAAACCACTCCACTTGTCCAAGTGTACAACGAGCTATAAAGCGACAGCTTTGGACCCAACTTGGTAAAAAATCTTCAGAATAATAATGATCTAACATGGTATTCGTCTCACCTCGAATCCAGGGGTCATGTCGTTCAAACCAGCTCCCCTGCACCTAAGGCGCCAGTCGGTCTCGCTGTTCCTGTTTCCCCCAGAGTGAGCGTAGCAGTGAATCTCCCGTAGTTTACTCCTGTAATAAGTGACGTGCAGTAAATATAGCCACCTATATTAAATAAAGTAAAATTTATCAAAAATGTTAATATATGTGTAGCCATCGTCTATGTGGACTAGCAGCACTTTGCGTTGACTAACATGGCAAACCACATATGGTATCTTATAATCGAGCTTCATATTTGTTTTTGTTTAAATATTTTTTCCTATGTACTACTGTGCAATCTCCTTATGTTTATGTTATGTGTCCTATCTATGTAAATCCTTTATGTGGTCAATAAATGTTTACTTACATACGCTTTTAGCATTTTCAGAAATGTAAAAGATATCAAAGTGTCAGCTTCCGTCGCTTGCGCAAGCGAGTGGCGTCATGTAGTCGTGCTCTCCTGCATTCGGCGAACGTGTAAGAATTGAACGTTGTTCGTGGATGGAGCGAACAACATGCGAAGTACATTTCGCTTATTTATTTTCGATTTTTGTTAATCTTCAAAATATACTAGTAACAAGAAAGTTTGTGAGATAAATAGAAATAAGAATAACATCATTTATTCAGTGCCAAACATACACAATATAAAAATTTAAAAATAGTAAGGAGCATCAAAATGGCACTGGAATGGGCTCCACTTAGTATGTGCCGCAGTGTCTAAGGGACTCTCCGACGCTGGTCTTCCATGGAGTCCTGAAGAAGTACCTAAGTAAGATGTGTTTGTAGCTAATAGGTATGTAACTACAGTCGGAAACAGAAAAAAATGGTGTCAAAGAAACAGGTTTCAAAACTTTGTCGCTACTTTTGTTGCTAGCCCTACCTATATCAAACTTGTACGAGTATTAGAAGTCAGTCACTAAAGGAATTTATCGGCGTTCTTCCTTCTTTGTAAAATCGTTGCTTTACCAACAAATGCAAATAGGACTGCAGTTTTGCTGTTGTTGCTATGTTTGCACCTACGATTCAAAACATAAAACAGACAAGCTAGTTCGAATAATCCGAATCGAATTTACTGAGCTACTGGTAAAAACTAGTGTTAGGTTTTCCTCGTGTAATAATACAATTTCGATTAATTCGAAACTAATTAAATCTCGGTTATACCCAATGTCATCATCACCGTTACTTGATAAGTGACTCACAATAAAAATATGTTTCCTAGAAATCGTGAATATACATTTTATAATGATGCTATGACGTTATCCTCTATAGCTAGGAAACTAGACAATTTGAGTTAAGAATCTTTGACATTATTCTTTTGTATGCTTAACAACTACTTTGTAACAATAAAACTACGACTATTATATTATTAACACTATAGGCTTGATGTTTCTTAATAATTTTGAGTAGGTAAAATCGGTATCAATTATGTATTATTTATCTAAAAATGCATGTTTAATAACTTTCTTTTGACTAAGTATAAGTAACGCTCGACCACAATCACACTTGATAGACAGTGACGATGACGTCTAAGACATTGTGATGCGAGTGATCCCGTATCTCCAAGAATAGGAACCACATGGATGGAGTAGCAGTTAACTATGTATAAAATTGTTCACGGTATTATTGATGTATAAAACCTTATTGGTTCAAAGAAAGAACAAAACTTTTTCTGTTCGAATTTCGACAGTGAATTGTTTATTATTGTCACTTGTAAAATTGTATCTGTGTAAAAAACACAAGGAAAATATATATTTTTTTATTTTAAACAA
Organism: Marasmia exigua; assembly: GCA_019059595.1. Taxonomy (NCBI): domain Eukaryota; kingdom Metazoa; phylum Arthropoda; class Insecta; order Lepidoptera; family Crambidae; genus Marasmia; species Marasmia exigua. Next base: position 13,503,033 of record CM032488.1, read on the forward strand.
AATTAGTATGATTTTACTCTTCAAACCAAGGAAACAGAAACAGAAATACAGTCCACGGAGAAACAACGAAGGGCACATTTTATACAGAAATTATCCGTAACAGTGATGTGTAACAGTGATATTAAATAATCGTACTGCTATCAGTTTTGCAATATATTTCACTTATGCTATACATGATGCAATCGCGTCAGTCCGAGTAGCTATGTATAGCTTATTTGTTTTACAGCGTGTCTTCTATCACAGACTTCTGGTACATTCACTAGTAATTGTTTATTCATTAGATAGCATAATAAAGCCATGTTTAATAGAAAGAAAGATCGATAATCTTCATTATTTTAATGTTTATTTGAATCGATGTTGATTGTCTGATTCTCTGGTGCACAGGCTGGTGAGTTGCACTTAAGGTGACGGGTAGGCTACACTAGCGACGCCAATCGATTTTAATTTTTAGCTACTCAACCGGATCTATTTTAAAACAATTTCGGGGTTACAATTTCTCGGCAAACACTTATATAAATAACCATGCACGAATGGTGTGTCCGTTTTCGTACGCGAAAAATGTATTCACGCCAAAAGAGGTCGTACCCGTCACCTTTAAGCGATCCTCGTGGTTCACATGTGGGGTCTGGGTTGCGTTAGCGGAATGTGCAAAAAAAAACCAAATCTAAGTTTATCTGTAAAGAGTCAGTGTCAGCCCGGCGTCTAGAACTTGGCGGTCTTGTACACAGAGTACTTTTTAATATTCTTGTACCCCTATGCCTCGGGAGCATGCTAAGCCATCCCCAGTCCCAGTCTGGTCGCGTTACACTGATGTATCATCGGATATGATCAGATGTATCAATGGGATAATGATGCACTTGTGTTTACGCCCACACTCGAGCACTACAATGTCCTGCGCACTTGGATAACTTATCTATCAGCTGTGGATTACGATATCATAGAAGTAGAAATAATTACCTTAAATACACAATGTTTCACATATTGCTTGTTTATTTATGCATCAAAAAATAGTATGATGAAAAAGATTGTGTGCTTCACTGGGCAGGTTACACCTTGGACGCCAGTCATTTCGCGATGCAACGCACTGGGGGCGCCATGAGATGGCCAAACTATTTAGTGATCGTGAGAGTGATTTAAAATTTTAGTTTTTGAAATCGTACCAGTAAATTTCTAAATGCAGGCAGTACTTGTTATACCTCTACTATTGCAATTTGCAACCAACAGGTTACGGAAACCACTTCCCGTCAGCTGCAGTGCAGCGCACCAATGCAACTGGTATCCATCCACCTACACACAACTGAAACTGGTATAATATCACTTCGTTTCGAGGCTTGTTTTGTGTATTATTTCCTAAATGCGTCAATAGATGGCGATGGTTTGGCTTTTTCGGTTTACCTATTTCCTTGCCCTTGTCTACAAATTCAACATTTTTATAATTAGATATCTTTATTTATTTATTCAGTCTTGCACCATATATATTATATGTAATTAAAGTTATACAAACAAACATAATCATTATAACTGATAAGTACATATACATTTACCCTGTTATGGTATAGCAAGAGGTAGGTAAGCATACGGATATACCTAATATTATACTATATATTATTTGACAAAATTATCTATGTTTAATGTATTAATATTATTATCATAAAGCAAGAATTTATATTCAGGAAACTTAAGACTATTCTAATGTTAGCAGTGGCAACTATGCTCAAAGCGAGGGGAAACGACCCATGGTAGTTTTGAAAATATAAAGTTAATGTTTATTTATTGATAGAATGTACGCAATGTGATCGAGGTTCCGTAATGAGTGACGCTGGCGATGCGCGGGCGCAGCTACGGAGCAGTGGATAGCAGTATAGTCTACTCCTTACTTGCTATACATACCTAGTACGGCCAGTAATCCTGAATTCTGAAAGGCATACGAGCAGATTGATCACCAAATGGTAAGCTGTTGCCACCGCCGCGACACGTGCCACGCCAGTGGAACCACAAATGCACTGTCAACATCTAAACTCCCATTCCCTCCGATTTACCTTCCCTCCTGTACCCTCTTCATTCAGTTGGCGAAACACACCTCTGTTGTCTGATGCTTATGTTACTCAGTACGGATTCAGGTCTATGTTTGAGATGTTGTATGAATTAATTAATTGATAAAGTTGACTTTTTAACCAGCTCCTAAAGTTGAAAAGTGCATGGATATTCGGGGGTAAGCTACTAACTTTAGGACAAGGTCGACATAATGTGATATTTATTTATTTCTTTTTTAGGATAGCTAACATCTTTAACATGAAAAAATAACAATACCACAAAACTATCAAAGAGCTATTTATAAGCTACCACATGTAGAAGCAAATGTTGGACTAATATTGTCCATATTTTTATTTCAAATCATTATAGACTTCATTCTCTGTTATGAATCTGCGTGGAACGCGCAAGGATAACCGGTCGCGTTTACTCATCGCGCGCGTGCGACGCTCGCAAACATGCGCACGCGCATACACATACGCATACGCATATACCGCGTGTGTGCGTGTAATCGGGACGGTGGCCGCGGCCGTCCCTTCGATTTGATTACGAGTAGCCGTTCATTCCAATGGCTGCCTTTACATAATAAGCTATGCACATTCCGCGATCTGCGATACAGAAAGATTGAGCGAGTAGTTTGATGTGTCAAAAGATGACCAACGACCATGAATATTAGGTATCATTATTAGACAATATCAACAGGATTGCAAATTTGTAACTTTGTTATTTGTAAACCGAAACGTGGCCGCTTACAATGTGATTAAGGCTCAAAGTCACCCAGAGAGCAAAGGTTTGCTCTCCGGCTACACTGGGAGTCTCCTTGCGAGATCAAATCAGAAATGATGAGATCCGCAGGAGAACTAAGGTTACAGACATAGCCCAAAGGATTGCATGCCTCAAGTGGCAATGGGTAGGGCACATAGCAAAGAGAACAGACGGCCGTTGGGGCGAAAAAGTCCTTGAGTGGAGGCCACGTACCTACAGGAAGTCGCAGCCGCAGTAGGCCCCTCACAAGGTGGACCGAAGCTGCCGAAGATCGCGGGAATAAATTGGATGCGGGCGCATAGAACCGATCTGTGTGGAGAACATTGGGGGATGGTGTCCATCAGAGGACGTCTATTGGCTGAAATGATGATGAATGATGAACTTTGTTATTTTCTTAGTTTAATTGGTTGGGTGGTTGTTGACAGCAATTTCGTTGGAGATCGTAGGTACCTGTGTGAACGAGTAGGGAAGTAAGTATCACATAGTAGTATTCGCTCCTGAAGTCGGGAACGTCCTATATGCCTAATAGCATAACGACCTCGATGGCGCAGTGGTTATGGTGTTGTGCCTAAACGCGGACGATTCATGTTAATTTACGAAAGACACTTTCCTAAATGTGCTGGACAACCGGGCTATTGTCAGCTAGTACTCGTAGCATTTGCCGTGTGGTCCCCCGCAGAGTAGAATAGGCCACCCTCACTCTTACTGAGGTGTTGTAAAAGGCGATTAAGGTAAAGCTGCTGGTATGATCATCAGCACCCAGAGAAGGAAAACTCTGCATTTAAATCAAAACCCTCGCCAACCCGTCTGCCAAGCGTGGTGAGTATGGCAATTACGCCTCATGTGATTGAGGGAGGCCCGTGCCCCAGCAGTGGGGACTTAAATGGGCTGACGATGATGATGATGATGACTCATAGTACAGTAAGTGAGGGTAGAGGCCTAATCCGAGGGAAAGGGAAATTTCAAGGTTGACAGGTTTGCCAAATATCACATGAAAAAAAAACATAAACCATTAGTTTACAGCGTAATTAGCAATTACAATGATTAAAATTGACACGTAACTAAGTAAGAATTCAAATCATTTATTTACTTAGTAAATGGCAGGCGGAAGTAGAATAATTAGCTATAAAATAATATAATATCATGTTGAGTATTTGTCAGTTTCCCATGGCAATTACTATGTATCCGTGACGCATTGTTCCGCGTAGAGATGCGAATCTTCTACAGAAGCTGGCCGATATTTTTATCGATAAATATCGGTGTATCTTTTCGTTATTGTAGATGAAGACACGTGAATTATAGTTGATGAACTTGATGATAAAATGACTAAATTAGAATGAGGATAGTGTTGGTTGCCGACTTCGGTGACATCTTTATTCGAGTGTAATGTTATAAAATGTTATCTGAAGCTTCTTCTTCTTCTTATTTTATTTCTGGCAATCAACTTCTCGACTCAGAATTACTCCTGCCATTATCATGTTTTAGATTTTAGGCATTATTAAGCGGGACAACCGAAGATAATTCGCCAATATCAAGTAACTTATTGAGAACAAGTAGGTAGTCAACAGTCTAAGTCAGTCAAAGTCACTCAATAAAACGCCGGTGTTTTGCGTTTTATCGACCTACGGATTCAGCGGATATCACTCTAAAAGCAATCGCGGGTTTTAAGACTCTATTAGGTCCAAGCAAGTTGTCACGAGACAACGCACTCGACACACAATAGCAGTGTTAAAAACGATACAATCCAACGATTCTTATTATTAGGATCACTTTGCAGCACTTCACTGCACAAATAAACACCAAACTTGCACACTAAAAACCACTAGACACTAATTTAAAACCTTTGAATTGCATCAGCCCACGCGGCTTCTTTTAGCCCGACCCGCCGAATCTTATCTGAAGCTTATGAAGTGTTAAAAAATATTTTACACTTTTTAGTTTGTGGTTTTTGAAGGCGGTTTATTTTCGTAGAAATGTTTGTCATTTGCGTTCGCATCACTGCGACACACAAAACAAAGCGTTAATACGTGGGCAAACAAATACTTATCCATTTTGTAATTTTGTTAACACAAGTAGTACATTAAGTTCACACGAATCAGTAGTAACTAAATTCCATCATCTCACGTCTCATTCCACTCCGATGTCTTCTTAGCGGGTGTGAAGGGATCAGACGATTTTGCATATTTTTGCATGCCCTTTTTTCTTTAAAAATTGTAAACTGTCATTGTGTGTCTTATGATGATGCAAATAAATAATTTATCTATCATCGATAATTACATTCCTAGTTCCGTATGGTTCCTCGTGACCTCTGCGGTCGGTAGTGTGGTGCTATGATGCGCGACTTGCGCAATGAGTTCCGATGTTCAATAATTCAATTCAATTCAATTCAAATTTATTTATTCAGACAACATAGTCCACGTGTTAGTAAAAAGTCGCTTATAAACATGGGGTTAGTGAGCATAATAAATAATAACAAAATTTATTTGGTCATGTACCTAAGAGGATAATGCGACGCCTGTGCACCGCAGCGCGATACACATGCCCCTAACAGTTCAATCGAGGGAAAAGAGTGATATAGTTCTTTAGAAAACTGTATCACTCCACCAGTGAGTGATACAGTTTAAAGTAGTACATTAAGTTCACACGAATCAGTAGTAACTAAATTTGATCATCTCACGTCTCATTCCACTCCGATGTCTTCTTAGCGGGTGTGAAGGGATCAGAAGATTTTACAGAGGCGGAGCCAAGCGTAAATATGAATAGCCCGGTTAGACCGGATTGATACCACAGCCTCATAGAAAACCGGAGTGAAGTAGCACCTGTGCTGTGTTTCGTCGAGTGGCTGAGGGTACAGGAGGTTCGAGGGGAAATTTTGGCAGCGCGCTTGTGTCTAGGTTTCTATAAGCGCGCGGCGGCAACCGCTTGCTATCAGTCTGTCGCTTGCCGTGATCGGCAATCGCTTGCCATCAGTCTGTCGCTTGCCATGATCGGCAATCGCTTGCCATCAGTCCGTCGCTTGCCATGATCGGCAATCGCTTGCCATCAGTCTGTCGCTTGCCATGATTGGCAATCGCTTGTCATCAGTCTGTCGCTTGCCATGATCGGCAATCGCTTGCCATCAGTCTGTCGCTTGCCATGATCGGCAGTCGCTTGCCATGATCGGCAGTCGCTTGCCATCAGTCTGTCGCTTGCCATGATCTGTCTGCCCGTCTGCCACCTATCACATAAAAATACTGCTAAATAGTACGCTGCATAGTACGAAGATGAGTTAGGTGCACATTTCGGATAATTTCTGAAACGCGAAACTATATTCAATCGATCTGGTTCTTCTGTCAAATGGTTTTTTATGTGAAAGGCGGCAGATGAGCAGACGGATCGACTGATGGTAATTGCCGCTGCCCATAGACACCCGCGACTCCAGTGGAAGCACATTTGCGCTGCCAAATTTTAAACCCCCCTTTCCCAAAGACTGAGCCTCCGCCACCGTGGGAGAGCCATGTTTCGGCATGACTGGGCCAGCTCGACCGGAGTGATATCACGGCCTCACAGGAAACCTCACTGTGCTGTGTTTTGCTGCGTGAGTGAGGATACCGGAGGAAACAGGGGTTAAAAGGTTGACATCGCACTTGTGACTCCACTGGTGTCGTGGGTGATTATGTCGTATCACTCCGGTCGAGTTGAGCCAGCCCATTCATGTTGAAGCGTGGCTCTCCCACGGTCAGAGGGTTTTGAGGGTCAAACGGCAGTCGCTTCATTATAATTACCAGACTCCCCAAATCCTGAATCATGGTCTAAGAGTACCCTGGACTCCAGAGCGACAGCTTTGCACAATCGGGAATTACACGCTCAGATGGGGAGAGGAAGAGTGAGTGAAGTGAACAGGCACAAACTGAGTTACTCATTCATATATTACTTATTTTGTAGCGTAGTGTTCTATCGGTCGCTATTTACATACAGAATCGATGTAGGGCACGGCCTTCAACAAACGTACAATATTATGTATTGAAACTCCATGACCGATATGTCGATGCTATCAACAATTGGTTACAAATTAGTTATTCAGAATTGAAGTAACTAAAAAAACATATCCTAACACTTCTTCTTTTTACCCGATTACGGCGAAGCCAGAAAGAGAATTATAATTTTGACCTGTATGTTTGTATGTTCAACTGTTCCCTCATAACTTCTAAATTAGTTATCATAATGGACAACATTTCAAATTTTTAACATGTCCATATTGTTTTTTTATATGAAAGTAGACATAAAATGAACAGACCCATATTTTTTCTTTTTTCAAAATTTGTCCATTTTCATGCATAAAATAATTATTGAAATTCTTTTTATTCTAAATAGACGTAAGCGCCAAATGACGTCATCGGACGGCTGAATACAGCGATATTCCTTTGCTTATCATTGTTTTAATAAAAAAAAAGGTACTAGTGTCAACATTGTCAAGGTCATTCATACATTCAACGTTGACAAGTTGTCTTTTTTTTTGACAGTTACATGTCATGAGTTTGGCATTACGTAAATTTAAAACTATAATGTGCTAAGCAAAGAAATATTTTACATTCTGCCGTCCGATGACGTCATCTTACGTTTTTTAGTTTTTAATTTTTTTCTCAGTAAATAAGCAATATAAAAAATTAATAAATATATATTCGAGCAGCGGAAAAGTAAACAAAGAATTGGTATTTTTTGTTTCAGAGCTTTGCAATTTTGAAATGTTGTCCATTGGATAAATGAGGTGTTGTTATAAGCGTCTTGATTGTCCGCTAGTTATAGGCTACATGACGTCACATTGAATTGACTACAGCGCCCTCTATGGGACTTAAAGTAAAGGACTAAACAAATTTTTTTTAACAACCATAAACGTTTGTATGGCTGTTTCTAATGTCCACCTCTAGATTCCAGAGACAAAATAAACATTCAGTAATCGTTGATATGTAATCAAAATACATGAATCACAGATCCACCACTAAGGTCACCGATTACTATAAGCACACCGCACACCGTTTCGGAAATTTTGGAGCATTCTCGATTAAAACTGCCATTAAACCTTAAAAATATCGGTTATTATCATCAAAACGGTATTTTTGTCACAAAAACAAGATTGTGGGCGCTGCGGCCACCAGACTACGCGGCGACACGCCTTTTAAAATGACCAAAATTATATTCAGAGGAGACTGGGTTAAGTTTTAGCAGAGATATCTCATGAAAAGAATTAATATCATATTTGAGAAGAGGAAAAAAACCTATTTCTAAGTCTTTAATTATTTTATAGTCCAACGAATACTTTTTCTTAATACCAGTTCCACTAAAAAAGAACGAATGTGCGCAGCAAATAATATCAATAACTATACTATAACTACATACATCTTTAATAAAGGAACTATTTTATGGTTAAATTATAATAGTCTCCATAACCTCAAAATTACAATCCAAATTCCACGGAACAACTGTTTTTACAGAAGTAACCCTAGTTTAGCTTAGAAATTTCAGGCTCAAATCACCAGATTTCTCGAAATAAAGATGAAGTAATTAATGCTTCGCAGGGAGCGTTTGGCCGACAGTGGTGTCACGTTGATAGTGGTCCTTAAACACGTCAAAGATCCCAAGAGCTGTAACTCCTGCCTGCCTTTATGAAGAAGCATAATATGACACGGGTAGCTAAGATGTCTTTATTCTACACATACCTACATTTATATATCAGTTACAACCTACCTAGTTCTCCCCTATAACCTTCTCCAAATCTGTTACTGACATAATTATATCTGAGCGAAACAGTTTTTCAGCTTACTGAACTAGATATAATCTCTTAACTAGGTACAAATGAGTCACATAACTGCTCTCGAGTTTCCGCATGATGTTAAATACATAAGCGATTATAAACATTAGTCATACAATTAAAATAATTAAATACGTCAAGGTTTTCTGCTACATATTTTAGTTAGAAGTAATGCATTGTTCGAGATGACGTCTTTACGCACAGAGGTGAGGTGTTTGCCACAGTGTTAGTATAGCTGTCGCAACCAAGTAGCTTGATTAGCCGATCAATTAAGGTGACGGGTAGGGCACACAAGCGACGCCAATCGATTTTAATTTTTAGCTACTATACAGGATCTATTTTAAACGATTTCGGGGTTACAACCTCTCGGCAAACACTTATACTATTTATTAAATAACCATGCACAAATGTTGGGTCCGCTTATGTACGCGAAAAAATTGATTCAGGCGGTAATCAACTTTTGTTGGTTTCAATTTGGTTGTACTTCTGCCACCAAGCGCTGAAACCTATCAATGGCATCCAAATACAACAAATTATAAGGTGTTTTTGTTTAATGAGATATAGTACGATGGAAGTGTGTAGTGAACAATAAGAATGTTCATTTAGCTGTGTTCAACTATAGGCATTTTAACTTTTAAAGCTAATTATCGTTTTAAAACTGTAATTGCTTAAGCATTATCCGTGTGCTACGGCATCTAATAATAGTGTCCTCCAAACCGATATTTCGGTCATGGCGGCCAATCTCAGCGATCAGCCATCGACGCACGACATATTATAGTTCACAAGTATTTGCGCAGACACAAGTTCACTCTCTATTCCCGTACCCTCTTATTTCGATGGGACACTAGTGGCATATAACCAGTATACAGACACAAATTACATAATCTAATAAATTAAAATTAAGTAAATACAAATAATATACAAACAATACAAAAAGTAAAGTCGGAGTATCTCTGAAGGACCGCATCAGAAATGATGTAATCCGACAGAGAACCACAGTCACCGACATAGGCCACCGAATTAGCAAACTGAAGTGGCAGTGGGCTGGTCATATTAGCCGCAGAACTGACAGCCGTTGGAGCCGTAAAGTCCTTGAGTGGAGACCGCGACTCGGTAAGCGTAGTGTAGGACGCCCTGCGACAAGATGGGATGATGACATTCGAAGGCTGGCTGGTGTGGGCTGGATGAGAGTGGCCGAAAATCGGTAGCAGTGGCGTAAATTAGGGGAGACCTATGTCCAGCAGTGGACGAGTGTGGGTTGCTGATGATGAAATACAAATCAAGAACTTATATCTTTTTGTAAAGTTTTAAACAAACATACGAGTACAGAAGGCAAATAATTACAATAGTAATTAATTTGAGAATTTGCTGTTAAAATGTATTTATGCTTATCGCTGAAACTGTGTCTAAATGATGTCATTGCAATTCGTTTGTAATAAAACACATTGTTTTCACAAATGATAACCCCAATTGGAAATGTTGTATTTTTTATGTTGTTTTTAACGTGTGGCATTGGCAACAAGGCCGCTGTTTTGCCTCACGACCAAGGCCAAGCCGATCCAAGGCCAAGCCGATCCAATCCAGAGGAAAGGGGGGCTTAAAGGTTGGCAGCGCACTTGTGACTCTACTGATGTCGCGGGTGTTTATGGGCGGCGGAGATCGCTTGCCATCAGGCGATCCGTCTGCTCGTCTGCCACCTATCACATAAAAAACACTACAAAATTGTTAGTTAATCTATCAAATTGGTTTTGGTAAGGTTTTTAGAGACACACAAATGACTTTTATTCCCGTATGTGACGGCATTTCTTTAGATTGTTCAAATCTATGTGCGTATTTCTACTATAGCTCGGCGGTGAGGGAAATTATTGTGAGGAAACCTGCTCGATTCGAATACATGTAACCATGATTCAGTCGGTCTGGTTCCCATATTAAATGGCTGCGAAGGTCAGACGGCAGTCACTTCATTGTCACCAGACTATCCAAATCCTGAATCATAGTCTAAGCGTACCCCGGGCTCAGCCGGGAATTACACGCTATGGTGAGGAGGAAGTACCTGGTTCCACGAATGAACCCCAAATACAAATAAATAATACCCAGACACTCAGGAAAAACCAAGTTCATCTCGCATTGCATAGAGTAGGAATCGAACCCACTACATCACAAATAAAATAAAAGTAAAAAAACTAAAACCCAACTACGACAAAAAACGTCGCTGAAAAAGTATAAAACAAGCCTTCGTTGTCAATTTATGCAATATTCACTATGTAGAGATAAAATTTCATGTTTGGAAATCCGCAGTCACACGTTGTCAAAGGGTAGTATATTTAACGTGTGACTACGCCTTTCCAAACATGAAATTTTATCTCTACATAGTGAATATTGCATAAATTGACAACGAAGGCTTGTTTTATACTTTTTCAGCGACGTTTTTTGTCGTAGTTGGGTTTTAGTTTTTTTACTTTTATTTTATTTGTACTATTTTGGTGTCCAAGTGCTAGTAATATATATATATTCAAAATGTACAAGTCAAGCGCTTTCAAATGATACCAAACACGGCATATTTATCATAACTTTATTTTTTTACTCTGTATGTTTTGTCCGCTAGAGGGCGCCACATTAGATTTTGTGAAACTTCATATAGCCTATAACCAGCGGACGATCAAGACGCTTATAATGATATGTCATTTGTCGAATTCTGATAAGTAGTTAAGAAGTTACGTGGAAACAGATGAACATACATACATACATACATACATACATACATACATACATACATACATAGCCTGTCAAAATCATAACCCTCCTTTTGCTTTGCCGTAGTCGGGTAAAAACTTTGTAACATACTGAAACTACTGGCCTATAAGGCAGGGTTAACTATTATATGTAGCCTTGCCATTGATGCTTTTTTTTATTTTTATGATAGGTGGAAGACCAGCAAACGGATCGCCTAATAGTAAGCGATTGCCGCCGCCCATAGACACCTGCAACCCTAGTGGAGTCAAGAGTGCGCTTCCAACCTTTCGATTTCAATACTTAATTGTATATAAACTACTTGAGTTTTTTTTATAAAATAGGGGGCAGACGAGCAGGCGTATCACCTGAGTGTTATTGAGTTCCAAATTGCGAATCATAGATTCACCACGTTTCGTAATAAATTGATCGCATGTTTTGTCGCTGGAGGGCGCTGAGGTCTGCGCGCACGCAGGTAGATACGCCATTGTTGTGAGCACAGAGCGGCCATTCAGACATAATGCTCTAATCACACCGAGGCACGTAAACACACGCTAAAACGAAACGACACAACGTGACCGCATGCGATATACGAACGGTTCACCTTGTACTATCAGTAATTGAAGTAAATAATACAACTTACCTAGGTACAGTCAGCTTCAAACATATCTTAGCTTTAAAACCTACCAAAAATATCTGAGCATTTGACAAACTGTATGCTAGTGTTTAAAAAACACCAATTATACAGGAGAGCGAAAAAACGGTTATTTTTTGTTTTACTGGCTAAATGATAAATGGGATATATATGCATTATATATTATATAGCTTTTTAACATATTCTTCATTTCTGTATGACCAGCTTCTTAAATTAATAACTTAATATTGACTTATCACAATAAGAAACAATATATTTTTTAAGAAAAAATATATGAATTAAATTCACATTTATAGTGCCGAAGAATTATCTATAATTTAATGAAATAAAAAAGTATTGTTTAAGGATACTACTCCTTTGTTGATTTTTGTCAAATGTTCAGATATTTATGCTAGGTTTGAACGCTTATATATTTTTGAAGCTGACTATACCTACTCGTAGGTACATTAAATGAGTAGTTTTTATTTTATGAATGAATGAATGAGGATATCCATACAAAAACCAGGATTTCAACATTGTAATAACATAACTTACCCAAGTTCTCAGACAAAATGGCAATGGACACGCTTCGGCATGAATGGGCCGGCTCGACCGGAGTGAACCACGGCCTCACATAAAGCCGACGTTAAACAGCGCGTGCGCTATATTTCGCCTGTTATGTGTTGTAGGTGGCAGACGAGCAGACGGATCAGCTGACGGTAAGCAATTGCCGCCGCCAAACTTTAACCCCCTTGCATCCCGATTTGACCTCCAGTATCCTCACTCAACGAAACAATTCAAGCGTTACTCCACGCCCGTTTTCTGTGAGGCCGTGGTATAACTCCGGTCGAGCCGACCTTTCATGCCAAAGCTTGTTTCTCCCACTAGAAAAACTATATTACAAGAAAAGCATACACATTCTGTTGTGTTCTGTTGTCTGACATCCGTAACACAAGTACTTACTGAGTATGAATGTATTTATTTATTCAATGGTTTATGGGGGCCGTTTAGTGGGTTACGTCATTTGACTGACACGAATGATAAATTGTATGAAAGCGAAATTGAATTATAAGTAGGCGAACAAAACATTTAGTAATAACTAAACCAAGATAAATGAATTTATAATATTTTCCTACACGACCTTCCTTGGCGGCGCTATGCAGGGTTTCAACCTGTCATTCATACATGAGTTGTATACATTAAATACTAAACATTTAGGGCTTTATTCATAAAGGTTCAATGAACATTTGTTAGCTTAAACTGTGTTATAGAGCAGTTTTGACGATTGAAACAAAAAAAAAAGGTTTCAGATAGATATGTGTGACAGACGAGCTGACGGATCTGATCTGGCTTGAACCTCCTGAGGGTCATATATCTACCTAGTGGTTACCCTAAGGATAAACAATCTATAACTCCGATAAATATAGCTTGGTTAAAATGACAGCTATTAGTGTCACGGAAAAATGATCTTTGGGTCAATGGACATAAAAATCTTCATTGACATAAAGACCAAATTTTTTTTATGTGATAGGTTGGCAGACGAACAGGCGGATAACCTGATGGTAAGCGATTGCCACCGCCTAAGGACACCCAAACAACACCAATGGAGTCACAAGTGCGCTGCCAACCTTGCGAACATGCAGCACAGTACTGCTTCACGCCGGCTTTCTGGGAGGCCGTGGTATCACTCCGGTCGAGCTGACACATTCACTCTCCCACGGTTTAGGTAACAAAGGTTTAACAAACATGTATGATAAAACCCTTAAATTTATTTCCAGTGACGTAGCTAACATAGAGAACACCAGGGGCGAATACTTTTCGTCTACGTCGCAAAGAAAGAGGGCAGACTGTGGGCACCAATATCGATAGTTCTCAGTGCATCACAGCATCAACATATTTAATGCTATATCCATGTCGCAGCCATCTGGTTAAATTAGCCATCCATCTGGACGCCTAGGGCGTTTGATAAAAGCCGGCAACTATTCTAATTTGTTAAACGTTGAGTTCACTCTTACCGAGTTGTCGTAAAAGGCTACTAAGGTAAAGCTCCTGGCATGATCATCAGCACCCAGAGAAGGAAAACTCTGCATTTATATCAAAACCCTCGCCAACCCGTCTGCCAAGCGGTGGTGAGTATGGCAATTACCCCTCATGTGATTGAGGGAGGACCATGCCCTAGCAGTGGGGACTTAAATGGGCTGATGATGATGATGAAACGTTGAGTGATTTTAGTTTTAACAACTATCCGCCTAGGCATCGAGTTAGATGGCTAATTTAACCAGTTAACTGCGACATCCACGTTATTGCTCATGATGAAATCGATAGAAATAAGGATTGATCGTTGGCTTATCTCTATCAGTTGATCCTAACCTATCCTATTTATAATCTAAGCCCTGTTAATAAAGAGGTAAATAATCGTAATAAATAGGTAATCCGAAAACACGAAACGCTTGCGCAATGTAATCGACACCTAGCGCCATCTATTAGTATAAAATGGATCTAATATCCCGAAACGAAGTGAGGGCCAGTCACTAGTAATGTTCTAAAATAAACTGCGATGCCACAGACAAGTTTAAGTACGCAGCAACTGGTTCTATTGTTGATGAAAGAAACCGTGCAGGATGCTCAGTGCTAACCGTTGTCAGAGACTCAACGGTACAAATGGCAACAGTGAAGGCCGCGCCACATGAATGGGCGCCCGCGCAGCGAGTCTCGCTAAAAATAACTCGTTTAGCGCGATACACCCTTTGCGTGTTTTTAGAGTTCCTAGCCTCATAATAAAAGGAGATTAGGACCTTCGTGAAACCATGTCACATTCCATGGTAACAATTGTGTAGCGATGGTAGCTCAGTAGATATCGTCGTAATTCGAATCCGAGCATGCACCTCTAGATTTTTGAAATCTATGTTGATATTAACTATATCATTAGATCGGCGGCGAGGGTAAAAACCCTGAGGAAACCTGCGCTTTTCGGAAAGTTTCTGAAACGTGCAACCATGATTCGTGTTACAAATAAGTTCCTTCTCGACTTCTTGTTCTTGTCGACTTGATCCCCTAGCATTGCGGCGGGACATAGCTTCCCTCGGCATTCTGTACCGCATTTATCATGGGGAGTGCTCTGTAGAACTGTTTGATCTACTCCCTGCGGCCAAATTCTTACATCGAACCACTCGCAAGCGATTGTCATTCCATTCTCATCATCTCGATGGATGGCGGTCTAATTCTGTGCGTTTCTCCCGGAACTTTCTACCACGTACCTCAGTTCTGTGGAACAGTTTGGCTGCAGGAGTATTTCCGGACGGCTACGACTTAGGGATCTTCAAGAGAAGAGCGTACTCTTTTTAAAAAAAAAACCGGCAACACATTAGCGATCTCTCTGATTTCGCAGAAGTTCATGGACGGCGATGATTGCTTTCCATCGGGTGACTCGCTTGCTCGTTTGTCCGCCTCTAGCATTAAAAAAAAGTTAGTTTTTTACAGTTGTTACTTTATTAACACACAAATTAACATATTCATATTTACAAGTTGGTAGCTACGGAACCCTCGAAGCGCGAGTCCAACTCGATCTTGTCTAGTTTTTTATGAATCCTTGCCTTGTTGGCTCAGAGTTATGAAAGACTTCGCGCTTCGAGAGTTACCGCAAATATAGCACAAGAAGTAGGCTTATTCGGCGTTTTGTGCAACAATCATATACCAGCAGTAACAAAAGTTTCCCTTTCAGAAAATTATTGTTTGCATTTTTTTTTAAAAGATTAATGATCAGTACATATTTTAACATACCTAGTGAAACTACAGGGCTGATGTGAGTTCCATACGTTAGAAAAACTACTCAGTAGATTTGTTGAAATGCTAGCGGCGAAAATGGAGCATGAAGATCAGAGAGACCGCTGATCATCGTCAGCCCATTTAAGTCCCCACTGCTGGGGCACGGGCCTCCCTCAATCACATGAGGGGTAATTGCCATACTCACCACGCTTGGCAGACGGGTTGGCGAGGGTTTTGATATAAATGCAGAGTTTTCCTTCTCAGGGTGCTGATGATCATACCAGCAGCTTTACCTTAGTCGTCTTTTACGACACCTCGGTAAGAGTGAGGGTGGTCTATTCTACTCTGCCGGGGACCACACGGCTAACCGCTGATACATTGCCGGCTTTATAAAAAAGAATACGAATCCCTTGGAGATCTCTAGGCTCCGAAGGGTCGTTTTGGGACGCAGCCAGGACTAAACGCTAAGATGATTTTATTTCATCTTTAGTAGACCCCCATTCGTCCTGTGACTAGACCACCTGCCCGATGGTCCGACGATATTGTAACGGCATTGGGGAAACGATGGATAAGGCTGGTAGGGGACAGAAGGAAGTGGCGTGATAAAGAAGAGGCCTATACTCAACAGTGGGTGTACGTGGGC
Source organism: Marasmia exigua (assembly GCA_019059595.1). NCBI lineage: Eukaryota > Metazoa > Arthropoda > Insecta > Lepidoptera > Crambidae > Marasmia > Marasmia exigua. The sequence continues at coordinate 13,519,389 of CM032488.1, forward strand.
TGATATGATAATGATAATGGTTAGTAGCCGTGTGGTCCCCGGCAGAATAGAATAGGCCACCCTCACTCTTACCGAGGTGTCGTAAAAGGCGACTAAGGTAAAGCTGCTGGCGTGATCATCAGCACGCAGAGAAGGAAAACTCTGCATGTATATAAAAACCCTCGCCAATCCGTGTGCCAAGCGTGGTGAATATGGCAATTACCCCTCATGTGATTGAGGGAGGCCCGTGCCCCAGCAGTGGGGACTTAAATGAGCTGACGATGACGACGATGAATGGTTAGTAGGAGCCATTTTCAAGTCGTAGCCGTGGGGAAATACAACTGCTGCAGTCAAACTGTCCCATAAAACTGAGTTATAGGGTAGAAAGTTCCGTGATAGATAGCTGAGGAAAGCTATATGCTGCGGCAGAGTTAGGAGATCAAGCTGTCTAGAGAGAGTAAGGAGAGTAAGACGGTGACAACCCAAGCAGACCTGAGACTTTTAAAAGAAATATTTCTCACGCTGGAATTCAAAACTTCATTTGCACTTCCCGGAGAGACATTGTCTTGCGGAGCAATAAATCCTAAAGTGTATGTAACTAGTCAGTTAGTTTAATCATTTATTATGCAAGCTGTCTCTAAGCACGTCCTAGCGCAGCGTGGAGCCACGACGTGACGTTTCGGTCACGACGGCTAATCCTTACCGATGCCTATAAATATTATAATTAATTAGCATGCACGATGTAGGCGTACTTGTTTGTAAAACATTGCATTTTCAAGTGAAGCTATCTATCTTAGTCCGTGCGTGAGAATTCCAAATCTTCTTCTTCCAGAAAGATAAAGTTTTTCTCAGTCTTATTAGTACTCCACCACTATCATAGTGTTGGGACCATCGGCCATACCCCAGGGACCAGGTATAGATTAGATGATCTGTAGGTAAGTACTAAGTAAAAAGGCCGGCAACACATTAGCGATCTCTCTGATTTCGGGGATGTTCATAGGCGGCGCTGATTACTTTCCATCAGGTGACTCACTTGCTCGTTTCTCCGCCTCTAGCATAAAAAAGTAGGTTAAATCACTCGTAGGACTGAATCAAAAAGCCGATCGACTCGAACCGATCCGAATCGATCGAATAATAGATCAATTTTTGTTTTTGAAAGTGGAGTCCAGTGTTTGAGTCAGCCATTGAGTTTCCAGTCATCTTCGAGGTCCTACCATCCTGGTAGGTCCTCAAAGATCATCATCATCATCATCATTTCAGCCAATAGACGTCCACTGCTGTACATAGTGACCTCAAAAATGTCTGGGTAAAAATGGCATCGTTACAAGTACTATACTAAACGCAACGACTTGCGACAGATGGTAGATTATTTCATTCATTAATAATGAATGATCATCATCATCATCATCATCATCAGCCCATTTAAGTCCCCACTGCTGGGGCACGGGCCTCCCTCAACCACATGAGGGGTAATTGCCATACTCACCACGCTTGGCAGACGGGTTGGCGAGGGTTTTGATATAAATGCAGAGTTTACCTTCTCTGGGTGCTAATGATCATGCCAACAGCTTTACCTTAGTCGCCTTTTACGACACCTCGGTAAGAGTGAGGGTGGCCTATTCTACTCTGCCGGGGACCACACGGCCTAAATGAATGATAAATGAATGATATGACAGTTTAATTATTCAAAATGGTCAGTAGATTTACAGGAAAGTTTATACTCGATCCAAAGACTCATGGCGGTCGGTGTCATATTCCATTCAAATGAATGAATTAAATCTCTAATAGTCGGTCACCTATTATTTACCTTCTAATGGATCACAGATGTAATCATCGACTAATGTTTGCTATTTTCCCAGCCGTTGACAGCAGCACAATATGGCGGACGGAGGTCGCGGGTAATGGAATAATGAGTGGTGTTTATGTAAATGAAAGTGCGTGACGGCGAGTGGAGATTGCAGCTTGCAGCGTGTCTGTGACCGGCGGGGGTCGCCGACTGCTGTAGGCTTAGGGTGACGGGTAGGGCACACTAGCGACGCCAATCGATTTTAATTTTTAGCTACTAAAACGGATCTATTTTAATCAAATTCGGGGTTACAATCTCTCGGCAATCGCTTATACTATTTATTTAACACTTAGAGTTAACTTTCAGCATGAGCAGTAACGTGGATGTCGCAGTCATCTGTTTAAATTAGCCATCTAATTGGATGCCTAGACCGATAGTTGTTAGAACTAAAATCACTCAACTTGTAATAACGACAACGACATGGCTAGTTGTTCTTGAGTGATTTATTTTGGTAGCTAAAAATTAAAATCGATTAGTGTCGCTAGTGTGCCCTACCCGTCACCTTAAGCGGGGCTGTACGTAGAAACCATAGGGTCACACACCTACTGTATATACAGTAGGTGTGTGACCCTATGGTTAAGGTATGTTAAGGTAATAATGTTGTCACAAGCCACTTGTGGCGCAGCAGCTATTTAGTGGTTAATTTAGGAGACGATTTTTTCTAAATTGATTCGGGTTTGAGTGGACTAGGGGACTCCCCGGCTATCGTCACTGACCCCCTTATTACAAAAGGATAGTCCCGGAGCAAAATTCTTGCTATCCTCTTTTAACATTGCGTGTTGGAACGGGATGACATGAGATTTAGTACGGTAATAACTTTGAATCGCGATTTATAATAAGGTGGTGAGAGTTTGGGAAAGGTCCTAATTTACATTCACATTAACATATGGGTGTTTTGTGTTAATGTGATACGTGGCAGACGCCCAACACCAGTGCACAAAATTATCATTTTGTGACCAGAGGAGTCACAAACGCGATGTCAACGGTCAAACCCTTCTTTGCCCCGGATTGGGCCTCCAGTACCCTCACACACTCAGCGAAACACAGCACAGAAGCGGCTTCACGCCGGTTTTGGTGGTTTTGTGTGAGTAATTCTTTAAAGCGACGGCTGCGCTTGGGGTCCCGTGTTCGATCTTAGGTTGGGCCAAAAAAGTTACCAGAGTTTTTGATTTTACCACAAATTGTACCACATTATGCAATAAATAAATATGAATATGAATAGGAACATGGCCCAGCTTAGAGAAATGCTTGTCAGTCGTAGCATAGAAAAAAACCTAAACATTAGTAAAGTAAAAGTAAGTAAAGAATCAGTCTATATCTGTCCCACTGCAGGGCAAACTCCGCCATCATAGAAATCAAGTTATCGCTACTATGATGGGATAAGGCTTAATCACCACGCTTGCCAAATGCGAATAGGTGATCGCAATGTTCGAAAAATTCGAAACATATTTTTTGCTCGACCCGGGAATTGAACCCAGGACCCCGAGATCACGGCCCGGTACTCAAACCACTTGACCAACAGGGCGTCTTAGTAGTAAACATTAGTAGATCGTTCAAATGTGACCATGTTAGATAAAATTTTCCTACAAACAAATTAGTTTGGAAAAGAGCCACGAAAGAAGTCCCGCGGAAAAACACGGAAATAAAATTTGATATGCCTTGTGTCTATAATCATAAAGCTCATATTTGAATGTTCATGGCGACTAGAGCGCGGTTTTCACGGGATTTCTTTGGTGGCGCGGACTCGACTCAGGAAGTGAACTGAGTGATGAATGGCGGGTAATCAGGCGTGAGGATGCGGGCGGGCAGGTGAGGCGGCCTTCAGCATCGGAAGATCCGTGACGTTTCTATCGTCATGGTTTGTGACACCAGAGAATCGGCTCCTCAGCAAAAACTAAGGATTCTGCCGAAACAAAACGTATCGGCTGTACAATTCAAAGGTTTTAAATGTATTTAGTGGTTTTTAGTGTCTTTAGTGCAGAGATAGTTCAATTGTATCATTTTTAACACCGTGTAGAGTTAAGTTGTCACGTCAACAAAATACTTCTCTTTGGTTAGTAATAGAGTCTTAAAGATCAATATGTCGATAAAACGCTGAACACCGGCGTTTTATTAAGTGTATATGACTATGACTATCTTCAAAAAAAAGTTTCTATTTACTCTGGATACGACACGTGAACGTGTACGTAGGCCGTGTGGTCCCCGGCAGAGTAGAATAGGCCACCTCTTACCGAGGTGTCGTAAGTGGCGACTAAGGTAAAGCTGCTGGCATGATCATCGTCACCCAGAGAAGGAAAACTCTGCGTTTATATCAAAACCCTAGCCAACCCGTCTGCCAAGCGTGGTGAGTATGGCAATTACCCCTTATGTGATGGACAAACATACGTGTGATTATATGATAACTTCTGTTTGAAATTATCCGAAACGTGCAAGATTTTTACGATGTGTTCTCTCACCGCCGAACTAATGGTATAAATATGCACATAGGTTGGAAAAATCATGTGCACATTCAGATTCGAACCTACGACCAAGGCGCACTTTCTTTATCCACTGATCTGCCGTTGCTTATTCTTCTGTGTTCAATTTATAATATTTGTAGTTAACCTCTCTGCAAATTACTTAAACTGTGGTCATAAGGCACGAGGACAGAATTTCAAGCTAATAGAAATTATACTAATCACGTTAGAAATGATGGCGAGTTGCGTCACTCATTAAACGATTCGACAGAGATCATTAGGGACAATGGCTTCATTAAAAATCATCTACTTCTTGTGAGTTTCTTCCTAACTCTAGGCGTCTAGATAATTTACGTTTCAGACGAGCAGACGGATCACCAGATATTTATAAGATAAGACGTTTAAGAGAAGATAACGTTTATTGGTAATAAAAACATAGTACGTACAGGAGTAAACAAGTATATGAAAAAACAAAAACCAACAAAATATAATGACATTGGTTTGTGGCCCACAAGGCCCAGCCTCAGCATTTACTGCAGCAACCAGTAGCCACAGTATGGCAATTACCCCTCATGTGATTGAGGGAGGCCTGTGCCCCAGCAGTGGGGACTTAAATGGGCTGATGATGATGATGTTTGTCCATACATTAGGGGTATAGAACCTACGATCTTGGGCGTACGGGGCAGGGACACTATCAAGTTCGCCATCGGGCCAGTCTGATCGATCAAGCAACATATGTGTGTAGTCTTCAAATTTTTTGGGTTTCTAGGGACGGCAGCTGCTCCTACCGCCTCCGAAAATAAACTTCATAACCGGTATATTATCATCACTTGACTGCCTCGTTGGCGCAGTGGTTGGTGGGTCGCACTTTATATAAAACGACGGCTGCGCTTGGGGTCCCGGGTTCGATCCCCGAGTCGGGCCAAAATTTGTACCTGAGTTTTTCGGAGAAATTCTCAGTGTCAGTCCGGAGTCTGGAAGTTGCGGCCTTGTATCCCTGTGCCTCGGAAAGCACGTTAAGACTTTGGTCCTGTGCCTAAACCCTCTTCGGTCGTGTCACACTGGTGTCCCATCCAAATATGAGGGTACGGGAATAGAGAGTGCACTTGTGTCTGCACAAACACTTGTGCACTATAATATGTCCTGTATCGATGGCTGATCGCTGAGATTGGCCGCCATGACCGAAATATCGGTTTGGAGGACATTATTATTATCAGCATAAGTATATTGCATTCAGTTGCTGGTCATCATCTTTGTCGGTACACTCTTGGCAGAATGGTCGTGGTCGGCACATCAGCATTTATGTCTTGCTTCACAATCTTTCGCCACTCCGCACGCAGTGATGCTTCCAAGTGGACCATTGAGGGCAGTTTACTTGGTCGGTCCAGCGCAGTGGTGACCTGCCGCGCGCTCTAGCTGCCCTCCACTTTGCCTTGCACTAAAAGACTTTTCACAGATGAGTCGTCTCGACGCCTTATTACGAGTGGCTAATCGCATCCAGCTCCTGCTATCATTTTGCGCAAATCGTCTCGCCATCAGGCCTGAAGACGTTTTACACTACGTATACCAAAGTGGCATTTCACTGCTAAGCTAATGATTAGTTCGTCACCCACCGAGTATGAATGGGCGGTTACGCGACCAGCGCGGTGGCCAGCGCGGGAAAGCGTGCGGCAAGTGACCCGTGAATGCGCGTGCGCCGGCATTGTGCCCATTAGCATCCGCCGACGTTGCATCATGCCGTATTGGCGGTGACGATGCGTTCCAGTGATACGCTTGCCCGACAAGCCTAAATATATCGAGCATGGTTGAATAGTGAGTTTCTTTCGTCATTTCCTAACGCGCACAGTAAAACCAATAAAACAGATCCCATAAAAACATAACTTGTCAAAAATCCAAGTCTCGCACTGAGTTGTTCTACCGTGAAAAGTTGTAAGATCTATGTTACCAAGTCGGTTATTAACTTGGCAATCGGTTATTGAATATTTGACTCGGCCATTGCATGAAAACACAACCGATTGCCAAACAAATTAATAACCGACTTGGTAACATAGATCTCACAACTATGTATTCACGATAGAACAACCGAGTGCGAGACTTGGATTTTTTGACAAGTTTCGTTTTTTCCCAAATCCCAATATTAAAACGCTATATTCTATTCGTATTCTAAATTTGAAGCTTCTATCTCTGCTAGAAGTGCCTTGGACTTTTGATGATCGCGATCGGTGAGTCAGTCAGTCATTCACAAAATTCAGAAATTATAACAAGTTGTCATTCTTAAACTATTGGTTCAAATTGACTGAAATTTTAAATATACCGTGTTTATACCATGCTTGATTAGTTACTGAACATTCAGGCTTCTTGTCATATCCATAACGAAATTATAGGGAGTCGAAAATAGCCTGAATTGCTTCGAGAAAAGGATGGTACGGCCGTGCCGCTTTTTTTGCTCAGATACGACCTGGTGACCTTCTAGAAAAAGGCTTATAATTTTTTTAAGAGCCGGCAACACATATGTGATGCCTCGGGTTTTGCAGATGTCCATGATCGGTGGTTGATCACCATCAATCACCATCCGGTGTGTCGTCTGCTCATTAATTCGCTATAATGTAAAAAACACAACAATATTCAACACAAAAGGTCAGCACAATTATATAGAAGAGTCCGTTGACCTGCGCGCTAGGCAGTAAATATGGTCGTGTGTGCGTAGCCTGTTTAGCACGCGATGTAAGCAGTTGATGTTCTGTATCTATAGTATAGTTGTAGGCAAGGTAGTAGGTAGAGTAGGCATGGCAAAAAAGTATAGCATGAGCAGTGGTAGCTCAGTGGATAAGAACGTATGCCTTCAATGGGAGGTTGTAGATTCGAATCCGGGCATCCACCTCTGAATTTTAAAGTCTATGTGCGTATTTCTACCATCACTTCGGAGCTGAGAAAAACATAATGAGGAAACCTCTACTTTTCTGATAGTTTTTCAATGGTCGAAATTATTATGCTGGATGGGATGGGTACCTATGATGGTCCAGTTGGTCTGGTCCTCCTGTTATTAATTCAGACTGTAGTCTCTTCACTGCAAACCAGACCCACCAAATATTTTTTTCGTTTGGCTTTAAAAAGACATTTGGCCAGAACGATGTTACGACCGTAAGTAAAGAAAAAGAAAGAAAAAAGATGACCCATATTTTTTAGTTATCATTAAATATGTAAAAAAGTAAAGTATCAGCCAATATACTGTCTCACTTCAGGGCGAAGGCCTCCATTATAAGTAGAATCAAGTCATCGCTACTATGATGGGATTAGGCTTAATTACCACGCTTGCCAAATGCGGATTGGTGATCACAAACCCGAGCTATGTTAAAAAAAAATCGAAACATACTTTTTGCTCGATCCGAGAATCGAACCCAGGACGGGTTCATAACCCGGTACTTAAACCACTAGACCAACAGAGCGTCAAACTACTTTTTATATATGTTATAGGTGGCAGACAAGCCGTCGGATCACCTGATGGTAAGCGATTGACGCCGCCGATGGACACCCGCGACACCGTGGCTAAAAAATATACTAAAAATTTAAATATTTACTAAAAATGAGGGTGTATATTTCTGGTCAGCTGACTATAATCATTTTTATCACCATTTGAAAGAATGACGCACAGCTCAAGGAAACGGTTGAGGAAACATTAGGTAGTTCCAATTGCCCGTAAAAACACAATAGCCGATGTTTTCCTGATATTTAATTACAAACTTATTCATGTTTGAACACGTGTTATTAGTTCTTGAGGCTTGTCTTCAAGTATTAGTTCCACGTAATTAAATTTCAAAATTTTCACACAGTTTTTCTTTCAAAATAAGTAGATTCTTTCCTACCATCAGGCGTGTCATCAGCTCGTTTGTCCACTATTATTGTAAAAAAATGTCCATAGCAATTTAAGAAGTTGTCTTTTATTTTCTTTTAATGACTTACTGGTGTTTGGAACAATGCTCTGTAAACGTGTAATGATAATGTACAGTTAAAGAACGAAAAGGTTCGTCAGTTTTCAAATTAATTCGTTTAATATGCTATGAGCACTTATTACCTTTCGTAAATTTGTGAGAGCGATACCTGTTGCATAAAAAAATATGCTTAACTGTTACATCAGAAAGTTCAGATTTGCTTGTAGCAACATTGATTCCTTTTGATGTAAAGAAAATTTAAAGAAGGTTGGCAGATATTATTAAAACGGTATGTTGGTACAACTGATTCTTGCCTTGCAAGCGAAAATTTACCTAAGGGTGACAGGTAGGGCACACAAACCAGATCTATTTTAAACAATTTCGGGATTACAACATCTCGGCAAACACTTATAATATTTATTAAATAACCATGCACAAATGTTGGGTTCAACGCGTACGCGAAAAATTGATTCACGCCAAAAGGGGCCACTTTTGGAGGTAATCCAAAATTCGAGTACAAAAGCAGATCAAACAGTTAACTATAAGTATTAAATAAATAGTATAAGTGTTTGCCCAGAAGTTGTAACCCCGAAATTGTTTAAAATAGATCGGGTATAGTAGCGGTATTAAAATCGATCGGCGTCGCTAGTGTACCCTACCCGTCACCTTAAGGTGACGAACCTTTTCATTCTCTGTACTGTACTTAATGATGAACAAATAAATAACAGTTAGATATTGCCCTTTAAACCTACTACATCTGTCATATAATCATCTTTAATGAATGAATATAACTTCTAATACGAGTCTTTACGTTGAGAACAAAGATGCGTGATCTTTGTACCGATGACTAATGTGTATCATACAAAATAACAAATAGGTAACCCAATAAATGCTATCTTCCGTTGCTATCGAGGGACTTTTACGGAATTTTGTAACAATCCACGTAAGTATTTATTAGATTAGATATCGGTTTATCGCGACGGCCGCGACGGCCATCGTTGCGAGATATAAAATATAAATAATAATTATTAGGATTAGGACAAACATCCCTACATAAATTATGATTTACGTATCGGGGAATATGACAATTAACTACTTTCATGAGAAAATCGCTTGCGCGCACGACACAAACATTATGTCATTTCAAACAAAAAATTATGCGACCTGCAAGCGATTTTCGCTCTTCAGGTGGTTATTACCAGATTCCCCAACCGTACACAGCCACTATAAACTGTCACGTCTACAACTATAGTAAAGCAGAAAAGCAGCGTGAAGCAGCGTTTGTGTTGTTGATCGTCGAGTGAGTGTGGGTAGCGGATGCTCAATCCGGGGAAAAGGGTGGTGTAAAGGTTGGCAGTGCACTTGTTGTGACTGGTCCATGGCCGGCGGCAGTCGCTTACCATAAGGTGATCTGTCCAATATTCTACCGCCTATAACATAAATAAAAAAAACTAAAACCCAACTACGACAAAAAACGTCGCTGAAAAAGTATAAAACAAGCCTTCGTTGTCAATTTATGCAATATTCACTATGTAGAGATAAAATTTCATGTTTGGAAATCCGCAGTCACACGTTGTCAAAGGGTAGTATATTTAACGTGTGACTACGCCTTTCCAAACATGAAATTTTATCTCTACATAGTGAATATTGCATAAATTGACAACGAAGGCTTGTTTTATACTTTTTCAGCGACGTTTTTTGTCGTAGTTGGGTTTTAGTTTTTTTTACTTTTATTTTATTTGTACTATTTTGGTGTCCAAGTGCTAGTAATATATATATATATTCAAAATGTACAAGTCAAGCGCTTTCAAATGATACCAAACACGGCATATTTATCATAACTTTATTTTTTTACTCTGTATGTTTTGTCCGCTAGAGGGCGCCACATTAGATTTTGTGAAACTTCATATAGCCTATAACCAGCGGACGATCAAGACGCTTATAATGATATGTCATTTGTCGAATTCTGATAAGTAGTTAAGAAGTTACGTGGAAACAGATGAACATACATACATACATACATACATACATACATACATACATAGCCTGTCAAAATCATAACCCTCCTTTTGCTTTGCCGTAGTCGGGTAAAAATAAAGTTTAAAAACTACAACCCTACTACCAAAAAAACACGATCCAAAAAGTACGGAACAAGAAAATTGTCTCTGTTGAAATGATTATGCCGTGTCGCTGTGGTCGTATGCCACATTGATTTTATTTTATTATTATAATGAATCTGTTTTGCTACAGTACGAGTAGGTGGCATACGACCACGGCGATGCGGCATAATCTTTTCAGCAGAGACAATTTTCTTGTTTTCTTTGGTCAGGAGTCACTTAGAGTATTGCAGTGTAGTCTGGTCACCGACTTACAAAATACATGTTAACCGAATTGAAAGGATACAGAAAAGATTTTTATGGCACTTAACTTATCATTGCAAAAAAGCCAAAATACTCAAGTCGTATGACGAACGTTTGGCTTATTTTAAGATGTCAACCTTGGAAAGGCGTCGGAAAATGTTGGACTTAGTCTTTCTACAAAAAATTGTGAATGGTTCTATAGACTGCCCAAACCTTCTTGGCAAAATTGACTTTAACTTACCCTTTCATTTGCCACGTTCGTGTAATAACAAACTGTTTCGTTTGCCTAAATGTCGTACTAATCTTAGAAAACACTCTGCATTGTCTCGATTGTACACTTTTTATAATAATTTTGAAGTCGATATAGATTTAAGTTTCACATCAGTTCATAAATTAAAAAAAAATGTTCTTGGCATTAGCTGTGAGGAGTTGGAGCGGCCCGCCGCATCTCATTAGTCTGTTCGCATTTTTTTTTTTTTTTTTTTTTTCTCTCAAAATGAAAAAAGGAAAAAAATTTGAAAGTGAGATGCGGGGCGCCGCATCCATAAGTTAGTTTTTAATATTACTTTCTTCTATATTCGTGCATGTTGTGCTCTTCTTTAAGTAATGTGACACTTAGTCTTAAATTAGTCCTGTATGTTTTTTTTATGTAACAGTGTACTCATTGTAGAGGAGCCAAATAAATAAAATAAAATAAAAATAAAATAAAGATACTCAAGACGCTTCTAACGACACCTCATTTGTTCAAATATGATAATTAGTTCAGAAGTTATGAAGAAACAGATGAACAGCCATACATACATACATACAGGTCAAAATCCTAACCCTACTTTTTGCACCGGCTTAGTCGGGTAAATAAGTGGAGAATATTCACAGCCATAAAATATAGAACCAAATAACCTCTTAAACATATAACTCGTAAATCTAGTGGTATTTATTCCTACTATGTAAATGATGCGAAGTATTCATTCTATAATATGTGCTAAAGGTCTATCAGGTTGATTATAATTATATTTGCATTTACATATACATACGTATGTGGGGAAACCCGTGAATAATAGGTATAAAGTGAAACCAGCTTTAGCCCGCGAATTTGCCCACAGCCGTTAAGCACATGGCACCGACGCGACACGCAGACTTGAAAAGTCCGGAGGTGCATGCTCGCATTCGAACCACCACCCCCGTACGGAAGTCGCGTTCTAAACCACTGAGGTACCTTCGCTCTAAGCTTGACACATTCATTCGATGTGTCATGTCTAATTTATTCATTCGATTTGAACATTAATCCAAAACATATTTATGATAAGTTTGAGAAAAATTGGCATAACATTTTCATTGGGCCCACATAACTCATATTTACATAATATTCTTCCAAATCGTGTCTTTATTTGCACTTCTTTACAAAGCGTTATAATATTTTTTTTAATTTATTTCATTACAAAATATTGACATCGTCTTGAAGACCAATTTGACAATCGACCACGTGATACCACGACCTCACAGAAAACCGGCGTGAAGCAGCACTGTGATGTGTTTCGCTGCGTGAGTGAGGGTACTGGAGGCCCAATCCGGGGGAAAGGGGGGTTTAAAGATTGGCAACGCATTTGTGACTCCTCTGGTGTCACCGATGTCCATGGGCGGCGGCAATCGCTTACCATAAGGTGATCTGTCTGCTCGTCTGTCATCTATCACATAAAAAAACATATAAACTATCATCTCCTATTTCAGTATTTCCAAGGCCAACTTTTATATATTAACATTCGTTTCATAAAAATTGGCTCATGATTTATACAGGCTGTATCTGTGAACATTTACATCCCTTTAACCACGTGTTTTACCAACCATTCTGAACAACATTTGTTCTAGGACTTTTCGAAATTCGTCGAATTTTTTTCCGACTTCCCATACAAAATGACCAAGTCACGTGACCGACTTTGTATGAAAAGTTGAAATTTTTAATGCGAATTTCTAAAAGTCGTTGAACAAATGTTGTTCAGAATGGTTGGTAGAACACGTGGTTGGAGGGATGTAAATGTTCACAGATACACCCTGTATACTTAATCGTAACAGACAAACAGACTGAGTTACAAGTATGAAGATAAAAGCAGAAATTCATAGTGTTCTAAATATATATGCGTGTTAATAACTTTAGGTTAAGTTTTAATCGTACAATGCTCGTGAGCTAGTTTCAGTGATGTCATTATTGGTGTTATTTGTAATAGGTACCTACATAGTTTCATTTATTAACATTTTATTTTACACAACTCACATAATGACAAGTAAAGTAATGAAGTTCAAAAACAACTACCTTGCCTCATCTTAGCGTGTGATTCCCAGTTGCGTCCAATGCTGTCGCTTCGGAGCCCCGGGTGCTCTAGGACATGATCCAGGATTCGGGACGGCGGGTAATTACAATGAAGCGGATGTCGTCGGACCTACGCAAACCTTAGACAGGGGAAACAGACCAAACCGGATCACTGTTACACGTTCAAAATCAATTTTTAGAAACTATCCAAGACGTGTAGGTTTCCTAAGGATGTTTTGTCCCACCGCCAAGTAAGTAACTATTTATCTAAATATTTGTCCATTCATCGAACTGAATTTTTAATCTTTATTGAACTTATTTTTCTGACGTCATTATTCTAATGTTTGTTTTTTTTGTTCTAATAACGAGATTACATTCTAAAAAATATTTATGTGCTCAAACAACTTTCAAACGTTACACAAAAACTTCATCATCATCAGCAACCCACACTCGTCCACTGCTGGACATAGGTTTCCCCTAATGCACGCCACTGCTCCCGATTTTCAGCCACTCTCATCCAGCCCACACCAGCCAGCCTTCGAATGTCACAAAAACTTGTGTAATGATAAATTAATATTGGAACCACATGTTATTATTTTTCAGTTGTTATTAGTTTGTGTGTGTGGGCGTTTCAATATACACCGTGAGTTTTCAAATACTTGCGAAATTTTCAAGGGAGTTTATACCAATGACAGCAATATTTTTTCCCGGAAGAACATAGAGTGGAATCTCAAAAAAGCTTTTACCTCCACACATTGAAGTGATCAGCTGATTGATGCAATATTTGTATGGGAAGGCGATTTTTTCAAAGCCTAGAATAATGCGCTAAAAATCACGAAGTATTTTTTTATGAACTATAGGATAACGATTGACCACAATCTCACCTGATGGAAAGTCACGATGAGGTCTAGGCTGTAACGCGTTCGCCTAGAAGATGCCTGCTCACTCTTGCCTTGCCTTGTTTGAGTATATTTAGGGCTAGACTTACCTTGGTATCACTTGGACATTTGTGTTATTTTCTGATATTTATATACATTTCTGAATTCAATTAAAAATGAACTGCTAAATATATATAATATACCTACCTACTCTGATTTTTAACATTGTAAACGATACTGACAGATGCAAATATCAAGTTCCCCTATATTTTAATATTATGCATCTGTCAAGAAGGGTCAAAATGTGTGGAATGGACATCTGTCACTTCTGTTCACATTAATAAAAATCTGAAATTATCATAAGGAATACCATACCAAAGGTCCGGTTCCACTTTTCAAAGTTAGGTATATTATTTTCGTATCATTGTGTGTATGTATAAATAGCATAGCTACTCGTATAACATAGACGATGACTATGGCTAAATCCGTTTGTCTAAATTATTATACCAAAACGACTAATCACACTTATTATTACAGTATCGATTGCGCCGTATCGTAATCTGTTATCTATAGGTATAGATAGATACCAACCGGCGATGATAGATAACACACGCGGCATAACGCAATGCTATAGCAGGTAAAATCATTAAGGGGACGGGTAGGGCACACTAGCGACGACATTCGATTTTAATTTTTAGCTACTAAACCGGATCTATTTTAAACAATTTCGGGGTTACCACCTCTCGACAAACACTTATACTATTTATTAAATACTTATACTTAACTTTTGGGTCTGCTTTTGTGCTTGAAATTTGAATTACCGCCAAAAGCGGCCACTTATGGCGTGAATCAATTTTTCGCGTACAAAAACGATCCTAACATTTGTGCATGGTTATTAAATAATAGTATAAGTGTTTGCCGAGAGATTGTAACCCCGAAATTGTTTAAAATGGATCCGGTTTAGTAGCTAAAAATTAAAATCGATTGGTGTCGCTAGTGTGCCCTACCCGTCACCTTAAGGCTATTCAGGTCCACTAAATTTTTATTAATACAAAATAAAAAAATTAAGACATCTAAAGAAAAGATAACTTCGTATAGTCTGATTTTTGATTAAGGCAACTAATTTTCGGATTATTAATTAGAAGAAATAAACTGACAGGATGTCGCCGTGTCATTTCCATACATTTGCAAAATGTCGTAATGTTTGGGGACTTGACATTTGCCTTTGTCAGTTCACTTCGTCTAATGAACAATCCGACTTTAAACTGATACATACAAATGTTAAGTTACCATACATTTGTCAAATGTATGGACATTGACATCTGTGAGTTTAGTTCACATAAAAAACAGAGTACCTATAAGTAGTGCACGGGAAAAATTATTTGCATTTTTTGAGTGACACTTTTTTGTACGTTAGAAAGATATGTTTCAAATATCATAAACGTTATAATTGATATTAGCAACTCGATTGTATTGGCAAGATTAGATTTAAAAATATTGGAATAATACTGTCAAATACCCCCAATTGATAATGAACCTAACTCGTATAAAACATTAGGTTAAAAATCGATTGAAGAAATTTGACAGATTTTGTATACATAATGTGCAATACATACACACGAAAATATTTGTTCTTTAAATATTCTAATTCGATCAAAATTAATAAAATAGCAGCACTGGACCGAAGTAGCACTATTAAGAATTTTGCTCAATTGGTGGATTAAGTTCTATAATCGTTCAGCGATCACCTGCTGCGCGTGATTCAATTAAGAGGTACAAATCTGCGATGCGATGACATCATGTACCATCCACCGTTTGCTTAGGACTAACAACCTAATATACGAGTAGCTAGCTACCTACAGATAACGTGGAGGACTGCACATGCGCACTGACACACTTACACGTTTGGTAAAATTAAATTTATTGATCATCAACAATAATTGCACTTAATGTATATAACTTTAATCTACATTTAGAATAATCAAATTATTAAAATCGAACATTCTCATTGGAACATAGTAAAAATAAATACATAAAATTTTCATTCCTATTTACTATAAACGACGTGTAGTAACTAGGTATGTACAAATTTATTCAATGGCAATTCGTGGAAGGCATAAAATATTTTACATCAGGTTGGTGCGCGGGCGCACCGATAGCGGCGCGCGCGCAGCCTGCACCGCGTTTGTCATCGTTCCGTCGCGTCTGTGTGATAACCGCGGGGTGGCAACAGCGCGCAGCCTTCGGTGGACCCTATTAATTACTACCCTAGTTCGCCATTATGTACAAACACTGTGACATTGCATTGCAACACGACTCAACACATTAACAACAAGCGGGCGCCCCGCGACACTAACTCACAGTTTTTTCACAATATCGAACTTGGATTTGAGGTCCATCGGGACCTTTTTGGGGTCGACCTTCTTCTTGGCAGCAAGGGTCGCGCGCATCTCTGCAGCGGTCATCTGCAGGTTGAGCCGGGGCGGCTCGGCGGGCGGGGGGCTGTCGCGCGGGGGCTCGGCGGGCGCGGGGGCCGGGGGGGCGGCGTCCAGGTCGGGCACGGGGTCGCCCGGCGCCGGCGCCGCCACCAGCAGCTCCGCGTCCTCGGGCCGCTCCTTGATGCGCGCCACCACCTGCTTGTGCGTCTCGCCCGCGATGCTGTGCCCGTTCACCTCGAGGATGCGGTCGCCGCGCTTCAGGCCTGCCGACTCCGCCGGCGAGCCATCGTCCACCTTCCCGATGTACTGGCCCGGCTTGCCCTTCTCCGCGTGGAGGTTGAACCCGTATCCGTCGAAGTCCGGCGACTTCCGCACGTGGCAGAGCCGCGGCTCGGTCGCCGCAGACCCGTTCGCCGCCATGTCTCGCGAGTGTGTGCGCTCGGGGGCGCGCGGCGAGGCTCTGCCCCCGCCCGCGCCGCCGCCCCCCTCGCACCTGCACGGCCAGGTGGGAGCGGCGGAGGGAGGGGCGCCGCCGGCCGCCAGTGTGAACCGAGTCGCCGCTGAGGCGCCAAGTACGTCCGCGAGTGTTGTGTGTGAAAGCGATCCAAGAGAACGAGGGAGTGACACCTCGGAGCCGACAGTGGAGGTGAGTAGGGTGGTGGTGGTTCACCAAGGCTCTGCCACTCGTGGGAGAAGCTGCGTAGGCGTTGCGGTCTTGTGTATCGTACATACGGTGGCTAACGGCACGGTTCAGCGGTCACGGCGCGAGTGCCCCGTGGAACGAGTTCGGCGACATCTTGCATGATGCTGGTGTCAGTGGGGTCACTCTGTGTTGAATCCATCGGGTTCGCATCGGGCTCGGTGGTGGTTTGTGTTTGTAAAGAATGCTGACGGTGCGGTGGGTGTGCGCGCGCGCCAACAGAGGGCGCCGCGCGGTCGTTGCCCGCGGAACAACACGCTCGGAGTAAAGACATTAGTGGGCCCTCTCCCCGTGGGATTCTGATTGGAAAAAACCCTGTTCGAGCGATGTGTGAATAGCCGCGGGCGGAGTGGTGGCTGCCGACCACTAAGGAGTTCCTGTGCGGCGTCGGATGTGAGACGTGACCACACTCACATATTAATTAGCGCATTATGCAGCAACACTTGGAGATAGGCACGAAACGACCGGCTATCTATTTCGAGCTGTGAATAAGTTTTACGATTGGAATTCTGGACAGTTGAAATAGCTAACACACATAAGTCGAAGACGACATGAACTTAAGGAACACAAATTATAATAACCTTTCTAATAAATACGAAGCGTCAAGCTAATTCGTCTGAGGAAGATACTCGTAGATATCGCTATGATACTAGTAAGAGGTTATTTGCTGAACTAATCCATGCTTTACATTCCAAAAGTTTATTGTCGATTTTGTCTTACTTGTGGATGAATCATAACGCGATGTCACTGTACCAGTTTGATTATTTCGTATCCAAACCACGTCTCTCACAGGGCGTGTCACACGTCAAAAAAAGGAAATGCGGAGAAATTAACAACAATAGCACCTGAGATGAAGTGGGTCGACGACAAATGGTCATTGTGCTCGACCATAGGTGCCGCTAGCGTGTCAGCCGAGGAAAAAATGCATTAGAGCGGTCGCGGAACCCACTGACAGAACAAGAACATTACTAGCGAATTCTTCCATCGTAATATCTCCTGTAATAAGCTTGTTCGTGGTGGCGCAAGCCGAAGCCGTGCCACATGTTACTGTGATAATAGCCTTTGTGACGTGGTGATAAGGGCTATGTGTTAGGCAGGTGCGCGGACGCATGCCGGACTGCCGACGTCACCGCAGCCGACTAAGTCACACCTGACATAGTACAAGTAAAATTCATATTTCCTATTCATCGTGCGTACACTTTGAATGATATTTCTCTTATTGGCGAAAATATTAAGCATTTAGAAATGACTTCATTTGGCTTCTAAATGACAATTAAAGTTATGCATTCGGGGTCAAGCAATGCAACGTCATTTTTAGACATGATTTTAATGGAACCGGAATTACTTTGATCTACTTCTGGCAAAAGTATACTATATGATGGATCGTTATGCCAAATGATCCATCATTTAATATACTTAGTATACTAAATGATGGATCTTGAACCTTATTATCACTAGTTTCAAACTTCTGAATTGAAATAATAGTAAATCTATTAAATCATATTATATTACTTTCAATCTATTCAAATTAATACCTAATGATGAATTGTTAAATTTGTGTGATATCTTTAACAGAGTAACTACTTAATTTGCCATTGTTTGTCAATGGCCAACACAGTATGTCTGAGAGGTATGGTTTCAAAACAATAGGCTCTCGAATTCCTCACTGGTCGATAGGGATCTTCCATATGTTTTGTTTTCTTGTAAAATTGTATACTATTGCTATTTTACTGCCTGTGCTTGAGTCTTGCCAGTAATGGACGAGAAAGTTTTCTTCAAGCTTTGGCCTCAAGTTGTTTGAATACAACACATGTGTCGAGTCCTCGTGGACTAGCGACGTGGACTGACAGTTCTTAGCATCTAGACGAGAGCACTTTCTACAGTCATTAGCGCTAATAGAAACTGGCAAATTAGGAATACACGTGCGAGGAAAACGCCACTGCTGAAGATCTAGAGGGACCTATCCTAATCATACGGGAGGGCATAGGGCATGGACTCTTTTTTTTTACTAAAGGCTAACGCATGACCGCAGTCTCACCTGATGAAGAGCGACGGTGAGGTCTATAATGTTACGCATTTGCTTAAAAAGACGCCAAGGACATGATGCAAAATGCCTCATGTTGTTCCATAATTTGGAATGCTAAACACAGACTAACGGCCGCACTCAGAGACGTCATTTAAGCTAATAGTCATTGATTTAGTATCTAGTCTTTATGCGTATCAAAATAAGTTTGAATATTTTTTCTTAAGTAGCCAACTAAGTTAATGAGTGTGGCAGTTAGTCTACAAAACACAAACAATTTTTTGTACTGAACCAATTTATTCTGTGACTGAACTTTTATTGAAAATATTGGGCTTATAGATTGAGAAACCTACGGACGCGGGCGATGATTTAAGACAATAAAAACCAGAAAGTTTTTTTAAAATTTAAATGAAAAACTTTGTCCCTAATAATTTTACTGTACTGTCTGTTGTTTTTGTATCGTACTTTTATTTTGTTTTTGTGCAATAAAGAATATCTATCTATCTACTAATCCTATCGATGTCGAAAAGAACTGCTTTTACGAATCTAAAAAAAAAGTACATGTTGAAAAAGTATTTTGTGTCAAATATTTGCCAGAGTAGGTACAAAAAACATTGGTATTTCCGTTGAAAAGGCCGAATCAATAACAACAAACATTACAAAAAACTACATATGGAATGCTAATAACCATTACTCATGATGACGAAATCATAATCACGTTCGATTAGAAATACCAATGTCATTAAGTTTATAAATACAGTTGGTTGTAACGACCCTGTATTTATTAATAAACTAATTTGCCTTGCTTGTTCAGCTACCAGTTTATGCCAATGTAATCATGAAGGTCTACTAAAAGAAAGTAGGTGGCTTTTTGAATATACCTATGTAGTTGCTGTAATCAATGTTTATTGTCATGGTAAAAGCAATAAAAAGAGCAGATATAATTCTACAGCATTGTCATTACAATTGTTAAATGTCTTGTGATTTAATTATAATTATTAGTGGTCTGTTGGTTCAAGTATACATATGAATGAAGTCAAAATTTACTTAGGTGCTTTGCAATAATGGTTGGAAAGCAGTGCATGAAGATGAAAAAAAAGAATGCAGAATGAAGAAGAGGGCTATTATTATACACAGCACTATGATGATGATGATGATAATGATAAATTACTCAATTTATATAAAAAATATGAGTTATGGACAAGAAAGATGGGCACACATAATTGGCGTATCTGGGTATCAAAATCAAAGAAAGTAAAAATAATATCCACTACATTAAATGTCGAAAAGAAAGAAAGGGAAGGCTTGTTTCAGAAAAAAAATCTGTGGCTGATCCTTTTGAAAAAAACTTTTAAACTGAACAAAACTAAAACGAAAGTAAACTGTAAGTATTCTGTGGAACGGTTTGGCTGCAGGAGTATTTCCGGACGGCTACGATTTAGAGACATTCAAGAGAAGAGCTTACTCTTTTTTAAAAAGGCCGGCAACACATATGCGATCTCTCTGATTTCGCGGATGTTCATGGGCGGCATTGATTATTACTTTCGATCAGGTGACTCGCTTGCTCGTTTGTCCGCCTCTAGCATAAAAAAAACAAACACATCGGAAACATCCTACAATTCAAACAGTATGAGTAACAAACCCACACTTTATCTGTAATCGCTAAACACTAGCTATACGATTAGTCACAGTGCTTCGCGAGCGACGCGAACGGTCTGCGCTCGAATACATACAATACAATAGTCATTATTGCGCCTATATTGCACTCATACAACGAAACTATACATACACTCTCATTATTTGTATTGGTGTATGTGGTGATTATTATGTAGAGTACAACAAACTGTTCAGGTTTTATGACGTCAATAAGTTTACAATGTTTTTCTTTTGCTCTTTATGAGTTCGTTACTCTACATTGGATCGTAGTTCCATAACGTGTCCCGTACATTTGACCTTGTTATTTGCAATACAAACTAAGCTCTAGAACAAGATTTCATTGATCGTCACCATCATCTTAGCGTGTCAATTCCAGTTGTGATCAAAACCGTTGCTTCAGAATCCTTGTTCCGATTGGGTGATGATTTAAGACTTGGTAAGCCTGGCAATATGAAGCGACAGCCGCGCGGCCTACTTTAACCTTCTCAAAGTGTGAAACATCATAGTATTTTCTAAATTATAATTATTTGTCTCAATTTAACTTTAATTAACTTAATTCGTTTGACGTTTTATATAAATCTAGATTTAAAATAAATTGATTATGTGGAAAACGTGACGCCAATTTTCAGCTAAAATCTAGGTTTACTTTCACTTAACCTAAAGGATCGCCTTAATTCCATAAAATAAGAGCTAAGTTTTTAACAAACGAGAATGACAACACCCTTTAGAAACATACAAAATGCCCATAATCGGAAAACATAATAAACATATTCATCCGAACTTGGGAAAAAAAATAAATGAGGATAAATAGTCTTTAAAATATAAAATAGAATAAGGATGCAAAAATAACAACAGATAAATAAATGTACATATAACTAGTACAATAAGGCGGTCTTATGCTGATTGACTTAGACTAAAAATATATTCTTCCAGTTGTAAAGTAAAAGATTCACTTTAAAGAATCGTTAAAAGTCAATGACATAACCATTTATCATGCCCGCTCACTGGTTCAAGCGCAAGAGTTTGCACGAGACGATACTAGGCACTCAGAAAACTAATGAAGCTTGTCTTAACTTGATATACTGCAATCGCATATTTATTCCGCGAAACGTATCGTGCTCTATCTCTTCCCATTGTCTTCAGATTCCGCGCAGAGCTTTCTTGACATGTAAAAACTGTGAGTTGATTCTGCAAATGTCGTTAATGAGTCTGATGGTAATATGGCTTAGCTTCTTTCAACTATCTGCTTTGTTTGAAATATTAAAGGCTATCTTTGAACCAATATATCATCATCCTAAAACATTCCAGCCATTTGAACTGAGTTCTATTAAGAGAAATTTTGCTATAATATACGAGTACTCCCGGCGCTCTTCCCGTCTGACTCTCATAGCTCAAAAATATTGTTCAAATTAGAAGTTTGTATAAAGTAAGATAAGTTTAACTAAAATAAGAGTGGTATCCTTATTTTGTTTGATTTCATTTTCATTATTATCATCATGTGTTGACGACCCGTTTGGAACAGTGGTAGTGAACGCTGCCATTGGTCCAAGGGTTGCGGGTTCGATCCCCGCACAGTACAAACATTCGTGTGCATGAACATGTCTGTTTGTATTGGTCTGGGTGTTTTCTATATATTATAAGTATGTATTTACAAAAGAAAAGTAATATATGTATATATTTGTAATCCCACTGTTGATTCTGATATCCGTAACACAGGTGCTTGAGCTACCTATCTCGGAGTCAGATCAATGTATGTGATGTGTGATATGTGTGAAATATTTATAATATGTGTAATTGTAGTTATATTGTGAAAGGATACTTTCAGCTTTGTCTGAGCCCCTAGTACAAACAAAGTACTCACACACACTTTTTCTATTAATTAGGACTAGCTTTTGACTTGTATCCAAATCTTATTTAGATACCAAAATGATCCTTATAATCAGTTTTCCGATTGCTACATTAGATATTGTTTATTTATAAATTTTCAGTAGATTTTCAGGTAATATTTTTCAAATCTATTATTTCGATTCTCTCACTCTCTCTCACATGTATCTTAGGTATTAAGTTTGTAATGGAGTTACAAGATACATAATCGTTATTTAAATGCGTATGAAAGGCTATTGTGGCCAGTGTTAATGGTTGCATAGGTACTGTTATCACCTAGATTTCGTTTAGAATAGCTTTTTACTGTACGGATATTGGACTGACTGAAAGTCATACATCAGGTGACTAAAATCTGTCAAAATCCGTCAATTAATATTGAACCAAACATGTTTGACATTAAGGTGGGAATGAATAAAATTTGAAAGTTTTACATACTTTGATGTGTGGTTGTACGTAACAACATGATGAAGAGATATTATAATTAATTAGAAAATGAAATGTTACGGTTCAGAAGATAGGTGAATTGTGTCGTAAAAGTTTAGAGAATATCTGTAAACAAGTAAAAATAAATTGTAAAGCTTCGACGAAAAACCCGCCAAGTACTACTTACAATGCAGCCGGGACCCGTTTCGTTTCGGGCTACTCGAATAATACTCGAAAATAATACGTTTTATGATAATTCGGCCCTAAACCGGCGCACGAGTGACTTTCACTCGAGAGCGTCGTCGTTCTGATCGTTCGGGGCTCCCCACACGTTCGCTCAACTCGCTACGATGAAAGAGAGAGCACGGAACACGTGTGTATGAGTGAAAGAGATGGAAGGTTTCGTTATCTGGTTATGTGAACAGTGTGGAAGCTGCGGTGAACTTGACGGGCGCATGCAACGGCTTTGGCTACCTGCTGGTTAGGTTCGGTTGGCTGGTTGTATGACGTGAGGGGCTCATATTAATATACTTAAGCATACAAACTGGTGATTTTCTGCTTCAAACCATGTTTCACCAGTATCAACCTATTAAAAAGGTAGTTTTATTGAAAACAAACACAAGAATGGGTATTCTATTTACTTTGTTATCAGGCTGATGTAATGTGATCCTCGTTACACCATTTGTCATTTCCAATTACTTCGCTGTCCTACTGCTTCGGTTTCGCAGTGGTTAGCGGGTCGCACTTTAAAGAGGCTTCTGCACAACAAGTCCCGGGTTTAATTCCCAACTATTTGAACATGTGTTTCGATAAGAAATGCTTAGTGTCAGCTCGGAGACAGAACTTAGTGATCTTGTACCCACCTATAAACCTGTTGGTATTACGCCGGATTCCTCGCCGATCACAATAGTGTCCCATTGGTATTTGATGACCCGTATGGAACAGTGGTAGTGAACGCTGCCTCTGATGCAAGGGTTGCGGGTTCGATCCCCGCACAGTACAAACATTTTGTGTGCATGAACAAGTCTATTTGTATGCATCTGGGTGTTATCTATGTATTATAAGTATATATTTACAAAAGAAAAGTATTATATGTATATATTTGTAATCCCACTGTTGATTCTGATATCCGTAACACAGGTGCTTGAGCTACCTATCTCGGGGTCAGATCAATGTATGTGATGTTGTGAAATATTTATTTATTATTTATTTATCGGAATATAAGGGAAAGGCAATAGAGAGTGCACTTGTGTTAGCGCAGACACTTGTGCACTATAATATATCCTGCATATATGGCTGATCGTGAGTTTGGAAGCCGTAGTCGAATCTTCCGGAGAACGTTATTATAAGCTGTCATAAAACTAATTCTTAAGATTTGGCTGCTTCTTTTAATGCGAACCCGATGAGAAACTTTGCTGATTATTATCTTCGGAGGCGGTCTCGACGCCTTGAAGCCGTAATTGCGCTAAACACCTGCGCATACGCATGAGTGTGGATGCGCACTCCCACACGCCATTGTGCGCGGTGACTCAGCGCAGCATACCTCCCGGGATGCCAACAGCTAGCTGGGGGTGTGGGCTCATATTCGAAGATAGTTAAATATATGCGTTTATTTTTTATTATAGCAATGTTTTCTTGTGTAAATTCTCCCCCAGTTGCGTCCAAAGCTGTCGCTTTGGAGCCCAGGGTACGCTTGGACCATGATTCATGGTTTCGGTCGTCTGGTAATTACAATGAAGCGACTGCCGTTTGACCTTCGCAATCTCTAACAGGGGGACTAGACCAATTGAAACTCACCGAGTTAATGGTAGAAAAACGCACATAGTTTTGAAAAATACCACTGGATTTGCTCAGATTCGTACCGCGACCCCACGCATGGAAGGCGCGTTCTTATCCACTGAGCTACTATCGCTCGATAATACTTGAGTAATTAACGCACTTAAAAATTTAATCGCGTGTTGAGGCAAATTTGAACCCACGTCTACCACGTTCCGGGTGGCTCTTCTTAAGATACTTTATTTTGCACAATATGCAAACTACCTATCATTGTCTTAAAATTATGGGTATCTAAAGTTTCTAGAAACTATTAGAACATGGAATCGATAGTTCCAAATTATTTTCTTTTTATATGATAGATAGATAGATATACTTTATTACTACAAAAAACACAACTTAAAAAAACTAGGCATTACAGAAACTTAATTGTACAATTTCGGCGGTCTTATTTATCGCTGGAAGAGATTTCTACAGACAACCTTCAGGCAAAGGACATTTGATAGTAGAGAAGGATAGGTGGCAGATGAGCAGCGTGATCACCTGGTGGTAAGCGATTGCCGCCGCCCGAGCACACTCGCATCAGCAATCGAGTCACAAGTGCGTTGCCGATCTTAAAACTCTTCTTCCACCCGAGATTGGGCCTCCGGTACCCTCACTCACTCGGTGAAACATAGCGCAGGCGCTGTGCATGAACAAGAACATGTATGTTTTTATTGGTCTGGGTATTTTCTATGTATTATAAGTATGTATTTGCAAAAGAAAAGTATTATATGTATATATTTGTAATTCCGCTGTTGATCAGTAACGCAGGTGCCTGAGCTACCTATCTCGGAGTTAGATCATATAGACCTAGAGATAGGTCAATGTATGTATGTGAAGTGGTGATATATTAAAAAAAAATTAAGGTATCCAAAAATTGAGAAACTATCCGAACATGGAAATGATTAATCTAGATGTGCAACTCTGGTTCGAACCTACGACATTTCGGAAAGAGCACGATCTTATCCAAAGATCAATCATGCATGCATCGATCTGTAGTAAAGAGACGTCGTAACACGTCTGTTAGAAATATAAATATTAGAATAAATGTGAAAGTATAGATAGTTATTATAATTGGTTATAAGAACGCGTCTGGTTGATTGTGTAACTTTCCAGTTCCTAGTTGGGATCTCCAACAGGTCACTAGACAGAACAGAGGACCTACAACGAAATAAAATTCACATCCGAATCTTTAACCCCTCTCACAAGGGCTGCAGTGACTTCATTGTAATTACCAGACTTTCCATTTATCCTGGAGCATGGTCTAAGCGTCCGTCGGGCTCCGTAACAGCGGCTTTGGATGCAACTGGGAATGACATGCTAATAATCATATTAAATGAAATGAAATGAAAATTGTTTATTCAATTTAGGTCCATACAGAACACTTATGAATGTCAACATGTTTACCACTGGTTCGGAATGTTGTTTTCTGCCAAGAAAACACCAGCAAGAAACTCAGCAGTTACTCTTTTAAAAAAAAATGTTTTACAAAATGTCACCATTCACTTAAAAATATAGTACAATTTTTGTGTTACTAATATGTCCCTAAATTATTGTCATTCAAAAAATCGTCTATTTTATAATAGCCTTTCTTCATTAAACAGTTTTTTATATACAATTTAAACTTATGTGTGGGCAAGTCAATAATAATCTGAGGTAACTTATTAAACATTTTTATGCTCAATCCTATAAATGAACTGCCAACCTTATGGAGCCTATATAAATAAAGTGACGGGTAGGGCACATAGCGACGCCAATCGATTTTAATTTTTAGCTACTAAACCAGATCTATTTTTAACAATTTCGGAGCTACAACCTCTCGGCAAACACCTATACTATTTATTTAATACTTATAGTTAACTGTTTGGTCTGCTTTTGCACTCGAATTTTGGATTAGATTTTCGCGGACAAAAATGGACCCAACATTTGTGCATTGTTATTTAATAAATAGTGTATGTGTTTGCCGAGAGGTTGTAACCCTGAAATTGTTTAAAATAGATCCGGTTTAGTAGCAAAAAATTAAAATCGATTGGCGTCGCTAGTGTGCTCTACCCGTCACCTTAATCATCAGACTAAATCTTACGTGAGTTCTGTGCGAACTTTTTTTTATCTAAGTAAGCATATTGTAGGCCAGAGGTATATTTTAAATATTTCTTTTTCTTATGTAAACCTGTCGACATAATGTAAACACATGATTTTATTATAATACAAGTGACCCTACCTCACTTCGTTTCTGTACATTACTTCCACTTTATACCAATAGATGGCGCTTAGTGTCGGTTATATCGCGCAAGCGTTTCGTGAGGATTACCTATAAGAGTTGCCGCAATCTGTAGGATTTGCCTCTTTAAAAATAGTTTAGATATTTAAGAACACGAGACATCTTGTCTGTATATCGACCTTCGATCACGCGAGCGCCGCATACCTGCGCGTGAGTGTCGCAAGCGATCGCGCTGACTTCGCATAGCGTCGCATGCGCCGTGTCATGCAAAATTGTTGCCAGGCTAGTTTATTTAATACTTATATTCAATTTTTTGATCTGCTTTTGTACTCGAAATTTGAATTACCGCTAAAACGGCCAATCATGGCGTTAATTAGATTGCAAAAATAGATAAAAAATTAGTGCACAATTATTAAAACAATAGTATAAATGTTTGCTTACAGACTGGAGCTCCGAAATTGTTTAAAATAGATCCGGTTTAGTAGCTAACAATTTAAATTAATAGCCGTCGCTAGTTAGGGGTATCCGTCGCCTTAATACTCACAACACAACATTAAGCGGAAACCAACAATACACACCGATGCGCAATTAGAAACGACTTAATGGTTCCATCAGCCAGGACAGGAAGGAACCCGGGTTCCGATTGAGCATTCGCGGAGGATGCGCGCGCATCCTGTGGAAAGCCCCGGCGCGTGCGCAACTTGCCCGACGCTTGACTTGTGTGTGACGAAACGGGGGGTTTTTCTGTAGCAAACAGAAGTTTGGAAAATAGCATCACCAGTCCACATGTACGATAGCATGACAACCACGGCTAGTTCGCACCGCTAACTCGAGAAATTTACCCGCTGACGGTCGAGAAATGCGGTCATGCTGCAAACTCCATCTTAGCTTCTCTCTTCATTCACCTATTGTTCAATCCATTCGTCTCTGGAACTCCTTACCCCTTCCAATCAAGAAACCACAATCCCTTTCTATATTCAAGTCCCGTGTCAAAGCTCACTTCCTATCTCTATAAATCTAGTATTTGGAAGCCAAAATTCACCTGGGCTCTTTGAATAAGTCACACACACTACAAATTACAGTTTCAGACTAGGGCCTTCTTTTCATTATTATAAGTACTAACTGTCGATAGCCAGGGAGTGTCCCAGACGGAGACGCGATCCAATTTAATTGATTTCCTAAATTGACCCGATCGGGAATCGAACCTGTATCTAGATGGATACTCTGCGCCTTAGAATCTATCGGTATCGAATCACGGAATCCGAAAAGCTCTAATAATGAAGGTTTTTATTATGAGAGTAAACAAAACATACTGTTATTGTAACTTATTGTAATTGAATGTTACAGATCATCGTAACGTTCAATTTGTGTAAGTAATTTTTGAAAACTTCTCTCGTGTAAGTTTTGTATACTCTTATAATAAAAACCTTCATTATTAGAGCTTTTCGGATTCCGTACACGTGTGTAAACATATCTGCTTTATAATCTCGATATCTGTTATCAAGTTACTATCAGCATGGTTGAGCAACGTCCGAGCGAGCGAGATATCGCGTGACGTCATCTCCCAGTAATGTCGCCGCGGAATCCGCGCGAGTGCCGCGAGCCACAATGTCCGATGTTTGAGGTTATCTGTAGGACGAGTCGAGAGTTTTTTTTGTATTGAAAACCTAGCAAAAAAGATTGGGGTTTTAACCTAGTTTTTTGCTGTACAACTTTGTCACTGTTTATTTAGTTTACAACCTAACCAACTACGTGAACCACGGGCACGTCACATTCTCCTTTTGTGGGACAGATTTGTATTATTTGTGGTAGATATAAAACATTGAAGTATATTTACTAAGAGGAAGAGTAAAGAATAATTACAGTTAACAGTTTTTAATTTTCGTTTGTTTGTTATTTATTATTTTGTCAAATCTAAATGACATTTGTAACTGTAATACTGTACAGACTAGTGTAAGAGAAAATATAAAAAAAAAATTTTTTTTGTTAATTTTTGAGTTTGGATACCCTAGTACGTTTAATTTCATTTGATGTTGAACCGAAAGTGTCTGACATAAAGGTGAGAATTTAAACAGAGAAAATTTGACAGATTTGTATTTATTGATGTGTAGAACCTAATGTGGAATAGGTACGTAATCTCGTACGAGTTGTCATAGAACGAATAGGATGCAATCTTAATACCCGAAGAGTATTGACTATTGCGGCTAATATCTACTTATTTGTAGAAACTGCATTCTTAGCAACACACCCAGATTCTGCGCATGCGCACATACGTCGACTCGAGATTTTATGCGTATGCGTTGACATTCCGTGTCATATGAGCAATATGAGCGGAGGGAACGATCTAGTCGTTGCCAACTTTCAAGTAATAAAATCGGATTGAATGAACCAATTCTGATGAAACTTTTTTTTGGAACAATCGCACATGATAGAAAGCGACGATGAGGTCTAGGATGATACGCGTTTGCCTAAAAGAAGCTTGTTCATTCCTGCCTTTAAAATATAGTCATTTTATAAGTCAAACCAAAGGTTGTAGTATCGATTTCCACTCTGTGAAAACATTCATGTGATGAACACTTGTGTTGTTCCAGATACACTGTTTATCTCTTCTTATTATTATTAGAAAGAGACAAAAAATTACGTGTCATTCTCGTTTCAAAAATCAGAACACAGTTTTATCGCTAAAACGATTCAAATGTCATCTCGATCACGATTTTTTACAATGCAGCAACGAGCAGCCGGCTTACCTAATGGTAAGTGATTACCGCCACCCATGGACATCTGCAACACCTAAGGCATCACAAATGCGTTGCCGGCTCTAAAGAGAGGAATAAGCTCTTTTCTTGAGGATCACCAGATCGCACCATTGGTCCCTTCTAACAGCCACTAAGATAAATTGTTATAAATTTTCCAACAAAAAAAACTTCATTAATGATTCTTATAATTATTGGTTGATGATGTATAAATCTTACGCTCACCTTTTGAAGATTTTGGTGGTTATTTCATTTTTAAGCATTATTGGTGCTTGACTCCTCATCTCATGTTGCTTCGGAGCCCGGGGTATATCGCTTGGACCATGATTCAGGATTTAGGGCGTCTGGTAATTACAATGAAGTAACTGCCGTCTGACCTTCGCAGCCCTTGTGACAGGGGAACCAGAACACCTGAATCATGGTACACGTTTCAGAAACTATCCGAAACGAGCAGGTTTCCTCACGAGGTTTTCCCTGACCGCTGAGCTAATGGTAGAAATACTCACATAGACTTGAAAAATTCAGAGGTGCATACTCTGCTTCGAACCACGACCACCGCATGGAAGGTGCGTTCTAATCCAGTGAGCTACCATCACTCTGTTTGTGCATTGACTATTATAAAATAAATAAAATATAATTTATTCAATGCCTAAAACACTTACATTACATCAAATACACAATAGAAGAAATACACATAAATCAGTTAATGGCATTATTAAAAAACCACCGACGGCGGCCATCTTGTATTTGAAATTTGTCACAATAAATAGGTATATTCTGCTACTCAAGCCCTTTTATATGATACCCATATTGTGGGAGTTGTGTTAAAACATATAATCCATATCTTTGTGACGGCGGCCATCTTGGATCGATTTTTATCCAACATAGCTAAGAACATTCCCCCCATATTCATCTTTCAAACAAAAAAAAAAACAAAATCAAAATCGGTTCATTTGTTCGGGAGCTAAGATGCCATAGACAGACACACAGATACACACACACACGTCAAATTTATTACACCCCGTCGTTTTTGCGTCGGGGGTTAAAAATGGGTTCCACTAAGCATTTGTCGAAGCATCGCGCTGGTGGAAACCAGGAGAATTAGAGGTCACAGGAGAATTAGAGGACGTCTCACACGTCATTACATTTTTAATAGGCAATTATTCTTACATCATATATTAAATTACTTCGGCAAGAATATACAGTCGTTAGCAAAATTGTTTTTTTTTATGTGATAAGTAGCAGACGAGCAGACGGATCACCTGATGGTAAGCGATTGCCGCCGCCGGTGGACACCTGCGACACCAGTGGATTCACAAGTGCGCTGCCGACCTTTAAACCCCCCTTTCCCCCTGATTGAGCCTCCAATACCCTCACTCACACAGCGAAACACTACACAAACGTATAGAAATTTTATTTACCTCAATCTCTGTGTATTTATTGTATGCTCATTAATCACAATCACGTTTAGTCCCGGTTTTATCTATTATTTGTATAATAGTTTAAATAAAAAAAATAAGAAAAGGGCTTATTCCTTTCTTAAGAGCCAGCAACACATGTGATACCTCAGGTGTTGCAGATGTCCATGGGCGGCGATGATCACTTTACCATAAGGTGTGCCGTCATCTCGTTTGTCCGCTATAATGTAAAAAAAACCACACTTGGTGTGCATATGATGAATTGTTCCTGAAACTTTCTTATGATTCTTAATTATCAGAGTGCTATATATAAATAAATAAATATTTCGCAACATCACATACATTGATCTAACTCCGAGATAGGTAGCTTCAACTGTGTTACGGATATCAGAATCAACAGTCGGATTACAAATATATACATATAATACTTTTTCTATGTAAATACATACTTATAATACATAGGAAACACCCAGACCAATACAAACAAACATGTTCATGCAAGCAAATATTTGTACTGTGCGGGGATCGAACCCGCAACCCTTGGACCAAAGGCAGCGTTCACTACCACTGTTCCAAACGGGTCGTCTTATATATAAATATAGTAAAAGATTAAAGATAAAACAAATTTTTTTTTTATTTAATTTAGGTCCATTCAGTACACTTAGGAATGACAAAATAGGTACACATATTATCATCTATCCCTGGTTCGGAATGTCGATTTCTACTGAGAAGACACCAACAAGAAACTCAGTAGTTACTCTTTTCAAATATTCATGATGTTACAGAGTTTCAATTGAGATGAGAAAAAAAATACAACTATCAAAGTTACCCGACTACTACGAATAACAACTCAAAAGACTAATTGATTAACATGACCAAGAATCCTTATCATTTAAATAGTTTTGTACACTATAGTAACCCTTCTTCATTAGGCAGGTTTTAATATGAGACTTAATGATTATACCTATTGTCAAGGTATTGATTATACGTATAGTCAAGGGCACCAAACATCGGTTTGCGTCTGTGTATCGATGAATGGAGGCTGAGCGCACGCAGACCGCATTCCGCGAGCTGTTTCACTCATACCTTCTTAACGACCTCGAGAGCGCAGTGGCTATTTTGTGCCTCAGCGCGAAAGGTACCAGGTTTGATTAAGTACAGTGCGGGGACATATAAGTTGACCTAAGTTTTGGTAGGTACCACGTGGCATGTGCGCAGGGAGATCGTGTACCAATACTCAATTCTTTATTTCCATTTCACATGTTAGGTACTTCGCAATTGTAATTTTCTATTGCTATAATGTATTATTTATGTAGAATCCTATTGTATGTTTGATTAGCATTTAATTGATGATTCTGTTTGTGTTTAAGTGGCATTCACCAGAGGTGATGCCTGTCTGGATCACTGTTTTGTGAAATGCCCGACATACACACTTGGGATGGTTTGTATAGCAGATATTACTGATCATTATATTTGTATAATAGGCACCAGAATTGGCCAAGCAAAGCCAATCGCGAAACGATCTCGACTTAAAACAGATAACCGTGCAATTGCCGAGGAACTCCGCACAGCAGACTGGGCATCTGTTGAGAATTGTAATGACGTTAACGAGGCAACCTCCATTTTTTAATAACATTATCACAACTGCTATCAAAAACAACACAAATAAAGTACAAATAAGTCGCTCTAAACTTAATTTGAAACCCTGGATTACACCAGGCCTAATTAGATGCCAGAAGCATAGAGACAAACTACACCTACAGGCAAAGAAAAACCCCCTAAATGTAATAATCCAAATCTCTTATAAGAGGTACCGTAATTTTTTTGTACAGTTTGCTCCGAAAGCTTAAATCTGATTATGAAAACCAAACATTAACAAATAATAAAAAGAACCCGAAAAAGCTTTGGAAAGCTATTAAGACATATGCCATTTAAATAAGCCGAAAACCCCAAATATGGAACTTTTCAATACTAAACCTGACCCAGTTTCTTCGCTAAATTGCTGTAACGAATTCTTCGCCGGTGTCGGTAAAAGACTAGCCAAAAAAACTCTTGAAGAGATCTCCTCCACAGAGGCTTCTCTTGCTGATGCTGCTGAGATGCCATTTACCCAACCAGGTTCCTTCTTCATGACACCTACTGACGAAGACGAGGTTAGCAAGCTAATAGCCGATTTAAAGCCAGACAGCGCACCAGGAATCGACAAGTGTACCCCAAAGCTTATTAAACAGATGAGAGACGTTCTACTTAGACCTATTACACACATTTATAATTTAAGTCTATCAACCGGCACCTTTCCAGACGAATGGAAAACGGCTGTCGTTACGCCTATTCATAAAAGTGGCGATAAGGAAAACCCGTCAAACTATCGGCCAATATCATTGCTTACCATATTTTCAAAGCTCTTGGAGAAATTGGTGAATAAAAGGATGGTATCATACCTTGAGCAAAACGAGATGCTCCCTGATAGGCAGTTTGGGTTTAGGCGTGGAAGGTCGACCGAGGATGCAGTCACTTTGGTGGACGATATAATAGCCCAAGCTTTAGACGAAAATAAACACTGCTTAGGTATTTTTGTAGATCTTGCTAAGGCCTTCGATACCGTGTCTATACCAATACTCCTAAAGAAGCTTTATTGCCTAGGGTTCAGAGGTTTGAGTCAAAACTGGCTCAAAAGCTATCTCACAGGCCGAAGTCAGTGCACCCGTGTTGGTAACAGCGTCAGCGAAAAGCTGCCCGTGGAGTTTGGAGTACCTCAGGGCAGTATCCTTGGGCCTACGCTCTTTATTGTCTACATGAGTGATCTTCCTCATATCTCTGCAAATGGGGCAGAAATAATATGCTATGCAGACGACACAGCTTTGCTGTTTCGGGGCACGACATGGGACGAAACTTTCAAGAAGGCACAAAGCGGTATGGGTTCAGTTATGGACTGGTTGCAAGAAATCTGCTAACCCTAAATGTTGAGAAGACTAAATATTTGGCATTCCACAAAACAAGAGTCTCGCAGCCGTTGACTTCGAGGGTTTTGAAACTTCATAGATGCGCCCAAGGACAGCAAACCGCAGTTTGTAATTGCCCTCAAATTGGAAGCACCGACAAAATCAGATATCTTGGAGTCCTAGTAGATGAAAACCTATCATACAAATACCAGGTTGCAGCTTTGTCAGCTCGAGTACGGAGGACCGCTTATATCATAAAGGCTTTAAGACTATCTGCTAATAAAGACACTCTAAGCATGGTATACAAGGCTCTCTGTCAATCGCTATTGCTTTATTGCAACAAAGTTTGGGGTGGTGCAGCGAAGACTACATTTATCGAACTTGAAAGAGCTCAAAGGATGGTCCTAAAAGTAATGCTATGTAAGCCATTTCGATTCAGCACCAATCTCCTTTATAAAGAATGCAATGTTCTAAGAGTCCGACAGCTCTTCATTTCTAGAGCGGTAGTCGCCGTCCATACAACCTTTTTGAAATCACCTGATTACGAGAGTCGCATAAGGCTGCGGGTACATAAGGTAAAAGTTCCTCTTACTCGCTCAGTTTTTGCCCAGCGACATTCATTTTTCCTCTTGCCGCGCATTTATAATGCGATCTGTCGCCAAAGTTAACCTCAAAGAAGCCACGTCTTTGGAGGCAAAAAAAGCCGTCGAATCCTGGTTACTCAAGCAGGATTACCACCAGACGGAAAATTTATTTGATTTCCAAAGGATGTAAACCCTTACCACATGTCACACACTCACCAATACACACATACAATACACAAACATAGCCTCACCTTATGGGCCTATTCATTTCACACCAAAATAACACACATCAGGAACATTTTTAATTCAATTTTTCATTCCCAAATTATACTAATAATACTTAATATAATATTTTTTCTAAAATTAAAAAAAAAAACATTTTGTCACATATCTACTTAAGTATAACAAATTCTTAGCAACTTATTCATTGTAAACATTTTTATTTTTTATCATAAATTAATTGTAGTAAAGTTATTATGTACATTAATGACCGGTCTGACCAGATAAGAAAACTACGTCTAGTTAATTGTCACCGGATTTCTGCGACACAAGCAGTTTTTGCTTAGTGCAGAAGTCGCTGTATTTATAAGACCATGTACTTACTTCTGGCAATAAATGATATTTTATTTTATTTTATTTTTTTATTCTGACACTTTGGTTTTACTGTAATTCAGCATGTACCATTGAATAAATAAAAGTCTCTTAGTACTTAATGAACCGCCGTACCTCAAAGCATGTTTACCCGTTGCCCTTACGCTTGATATATGTATTTTCAGTCATGTCGCGCTGGTGCATAGCGTATGTCTATAAGTGTTTGTGCCTTCTCTTTGTACTATAATAAATCGAAAAATAAATTATAGACGCGCGACAGTCAAACGCCCGTTTGTGTCGCCAAGTTAGTGGAGCCTAAGGATCACACATTTTTGATTAACACACTATTGATATTGCCAATACTCAGTCGCACGCGGTACCGGTGCGGCGCGGGCGCAGGCCGGAATGCCGCGCAAGGTCGCGCGAACGAACACACACACACGCGACATACGAGTATATTCATAGTATAACACTAATAGTAGCTTGTACTAAGCGCGGAGATGATCTGAAGTTGGCGAATTTTTAATTGACAAACATACTTATAGGCCTCCCGACCTCTGATATTAACTTAGGTTTATTTCCAAATACGAAATTAGAACTTCGTATATTAATATTTTAAAAATAAAAAACACAATTATGCATATGAATAAAAATACAGGAAAAAAGTTACAAATTATTATTTATAAAATAATAATTTTGGTATACTGAGGCAACCAATTCTCGTAGTCCCGTAGCAGCGGGTCCCGAGTCGTAGGCGCGTGCGCCGGCGGGAAGACATCAACGCGTCACTGGCAGACACAAATGTATGGAAGGGGATGGAAGCATAGTTCAAACTAATTTATTTAAAAAGTATAGATTGTTTTCCTTTTGTTTAGTTAATTCGTTTTTTGTATGGATTGCTGATTTACTTTTTTTTTAAATTATAATCCTCAATAGGATAACTCTTGATCACAATCGCACTTAATGGAAAGCGTCGATGAAGTCTAAGATGTTATGTGTTTACCTAGAGTCTAGAGTAAAATATTTTTCAAAGTTAATCCCATATAAATATGTTGCAATTCAGATCAATAGTTACTCATACACAGATTAGATACGAGTTCGATAAGTTAATAATTGTAATCAAATGTTACAAGTTTATGATAACAATTAACAATAAATACTCTTCATCGATTATTCATTAAAATATATAAATTTTATTGTATTTTACGTGGTTAATTTAGTTACAAATAATTGAAAGTGGGCGCTGAAGGGACAATTTTGGATGCAACCGGGAATGTTGACGCTCAGGTGAATATAACAAATAATAGGAAAAGAAACTAATAAGTTAAAAGGAATGAATAATGTCCAGGCGGAATAATTGAAAATTCTTTGTTGAAAACTTCCCGATTTGCCCAAACAAATAAAACAGTAATTCAATATTCTTTACCTCTTTATTATTATTTTTTAGTTTATTTATTTATTTTTATTTATTTTATTTAAGGAAATATACAGCTTTTTATATATTTCATGATTAAACTAAGTTATAATAGATATTACATTAGCCTTAACAGTTTCCTAAAGTTAAGTTGTACACAATACAATTCTGGTAAGACTGGGTAGGTATATACTTAAAAATGTTGAAACACCATGGTAAAGCTTACATTACTCGTGCATTGATCTAAGAA
Source organism: Marasmia exigua (assembly GCA_019059595.1). NCBI lineage: Eukaryota > Metazoa > Arthropoda > Insecta > Lepidoptera > Crambidae > Marasmia > Marasmia exigua. Next base: position 13,556,254 of record CM032488.1, read on the forward strand.
GAATTAATTTATATAGAAGATGCATTTTGAATCTTGTATTAAAAATGTCTAGATTATAGCGGTCAGGAAAAGCAGACCTCGGCAGAGAGTTCCATTCCTTATAATTACAAATCTTTAGTTACCATGGTTGATTAAAAAAAGAGCATACGTAACGTAAAAAGTATTGCAATATAACATTTTTAATTTATGATATAGTAAAGTAAGTACATCCGTTTGTATGTTAAATACGTATTTTGGAAAATCCTACAACTACTACCATATGAATACTTCTATATTCTAAAAAGATTTTTACTAGCAACTTTGGCTTACAATATTTCGAAATTCACTTATCACATTGCAGATACCAGCATCGAATGATATTAGCATTAGACCGTGAAAATAGCGAATAAAAACGAATGTGTTGACACACACTGAACACACATAGATTATGAAACATCGCACAGTCGGCAAATACATGCTAATTCTACGGTAACGAGCGTATTGAAGAATACAAAAACTACCAATGCATGTATAAGAAGCAAAAAGTTGAGTTAAGAACATTCTCCCAGTTAGATCTTGATTGTTCAATCGGAATAATTGTTTTTCATTTATAATTATTTTATTGAACAAAAGGAGAAACACTTAAGAACCTAAGACCTAAAGCTAGGCTAAAAGTAAGTAAAAACTATGGAATTGTACTATTCTACTGCATAGTACAATTACGTAGTTTTTACTTTTATGGGGGTAGCCCCATGATAATCGAAAGAATAAGCCCAAGTAATTAAAAATTTATTCGCATTCAACAAAGTAAAGAGACACAAGAGTTCGGCTGTAGCTAAAATAATATTGACGAGTTTGTTGAACTACACGCTAGGCAGTATATCGTTTCGTGTCCCTCCCGCACACGTTCCGGAAAGATTGTCACCAAATGTCATTGTCTCACGCCCAGATCACTCTACGCGTATGTATGTCTTTTGCCTGAAGGTTGTCTGGTAAAATCGCTTTTATCGATAATATCGCCGAAAATGTAAATTGAAGTTCTGAAATGGTAGTATACATAACATTAAGAATAGAAATAAAAGTACCTATTTACAGTATCCTTAAAAATATACAAAAATAACAATATTAGGTCTAGTAGGTATTTAATGCAATAAAATGTATCTATCTAGGTGTGTGTGCGTAGCCTGTTTAGGCAACCACAGTTCTATGTCTATGTATTTTGTGATACTATTGACATAAGAAACACTTTTGAAGTCCTTGAAACCGCTTAGAATCTAATTTCTTTGACTGTTAGAAGGACAACTTGATTCTATGAACAGGCTTATGTATCATATTGTCTCAACTTAATTTATGGCCGAAAGACTCGCCTATCGTGAGCATAGGTTTTTTAATTTATTTGCTATGATTCTTAATCATTAGCTACTTAATTAAAACGATAAAATCCCCGCGTTTTGTCTCAAAATCTAGTTTAAATATTCCGATGGCCTCCGGTTCTGGAAAGATCAATGATACTATAATATATAACTAGATTGATAAAACCAGGTGTCCCATGATACATGGCACTTGAATAGTAAGGGTCTTATTCATAAATATTGGTAAATAATATTTAAAAATATCTCGAAATCCACTTGTGTATCGCTTATTTATTTGCATAGGCTTGTACACAGCACTTACAAATCGTCATACATTTTAATGACTTAAAACTATTTATAAGTAGGTACTTATGTATAATTTACATGTTAATACATATATATGTTAATACATAAAATATACTAAAGAAATAAATAAACATAATGCGATTCTACCACCGGCTCGGAAAGTTGTTTCTGGTCGAGAAGATCCGGCAAGAAACTCGCCAGTTACTCTTTTTAATCGCCAACTTTTTTACAATGGTTTATTATCCTCATACCAAGTCATACAGTCTAATGCAACACAAAATAAATGAAGCAAATTAAAAGCTAAATATGAGGTAAACCGAAGCGGACCAGTCCCCAAAGGTGGCACCTGTTCACAAGTATGACGTATGTGTCAGCCATCATTTCACTCAACCATATTAGAGGGAATGTAATGACCCGCCACATAACGCCACCACCTCAGAGACATTTGAGTGAGCATGACTACTTAGGTTCCCCTCATAGGTCACAAAGAGTAGTAGTTACTTAATCCAATACTAATAAACTGAAGGACGAGGTGTACAATAGTAGGTGGTTAGCATCTTGTCAATTATTGAATAATCAATATAAATCAATTTTATACAGTAATAAATGCTGCTAAGCCTAATTTAATAAAATTCAGTAATTATGTAATATTAATAATTTCCGTTAATATATATGAAAATGCTACAAGTGTGCAGGCATGGAGGTCATTATGTCCATGAATCCTTATCATTTAAGTAGTCTACAATTTTATAGTATCCTTTACTCATTAAACAGGCTTTCACGTGAGATTTAAATCTGAGAGCCGTTACTTATTTAAAGGTAAGGAAGAGCCGCACTTCGGCGTGAATGTGCTAGCGTGGAGCGGTACGGGTATGAAAGCTCCGGGGAAAGGGAGATTAAGGATTGGCAGTGGACATGTGACTCCACTGGCGTCTCGGGTATCTAAGGGCGGCGGCGCTCCGCCCGTCTGACACCTATTAAAAAGTACATACGCCGTGCTTTTTTAACCGTCTTACTCCCTTATCGAGGGCATTTATACTGATGATAACAAATATTTCCCCCAAGGTACATAGGGTCTAATATTAAAATAAAAATTTGACTCCCAATACAATTTCCACCAATCAGGGACCACCCATTACTTTTGTATGGTAAGGTGATTTATTTTCCGAGATAATACCCTATGTTCCTTGGTGAATATGTTTGTTTTCATCATTATAATGCTCTCGTTTAGGGAGTAAGACGGTTAAAAAAGAACGGTGTATAGTATTTTATGTGTCGCAAATTTAAAGCTGTAAAATGAATCACATTTACACTGATAACAGTTTTTAGGTACTAAAACCACTAAAAATAACTTCCTAATAACGTTACATAGGTTCCCCTGTAACGAAGTCAGTGTGTCCGTAATGGCGATGTCCGCTAATTAGCTAACAGCGGCATTGTCTGCGGTTCCCACGCTGCGCCCGCGCCGGATTCGCAGAGATGCGCTAAAATAGTACCTATACAACTTGTATGGCTAAAAATAATACAGAACACAAAGGATTCTTGTTTGGAAAAGATCCTTTTTTTATGTGATAGGTGGCAGGCGAGCAGACGGATCACCTGATGGTAAGCGATTGCCGCCGCCCATGGACACACGCGACACCAGTGAAATCACAAGTGCGCTGTCAACCTTTAGCCCCTCTTTCCCCCGGATTGCTCGTCCGGTACCCTCACTCACGCAGCTAAGCACAGCACAGTGCTGCTTCACGCTGGTTTTATGTGAGCCCGTGGTATCACTTCTGTCGAGCCGACCCATTTATGCCCAGCATGGCTCTTCCAGAATCAGAAATGTCTATGAGCGTTGGTAGCTCAGTAGATCAAAATGCGCCTACGGGGTGACCGTAATATGAACCCGAGCACCTCTGAATTTTTCAAATGTATGTGCGTAATTCTACCATTAGGTTCCTTGTTAAAGGGTTGCAGATAGCAGTCGCTTCATTGTCGGTCCTGTGTCGCCCGCACCAGGATTCCAGGCGATTCCCGCGACCTTCACAAGATGATCGTCGTATTTTTTTGGATGTCTTTTACAAATGCCGGGAAGATCTATATTTATTTCAACATTACTATGCAAACTGTACATTAATGGCTCACCTAATTACGACCTCTAATTATTATACTTTGGTGCTACTGAGCCAACATTTCGCGCGCAGGTGTCAGCAGTCTGCGCACGCGCGGTGAAACGCGCTACGTAAAGGACTTCATTTTCTCCCGGAGAAAACGGACAAGTGGCTGTTTGTTTGTTGTGCCGCTACTGCTGCACTACTCGTATGTGCTAAATAATAAGAGACTGTGTCTTTACCTATTTATGTACCGTCATATTCAGAGCACTTTCGAATAAACTCATAGGACAAACAGTTAGTAAAATTAGTTGTCGTAGAAGTGTATAATGATGTTAAATACAAAAGTAAATTTTGTATTTAACATCATTATAGCAAGTATATAAATCTTAAGAAAGTATTAGCACTAATTCGCCCGTCATCCACTCGATCTTCTCCAATTCTCTTGAGATAACGTCGATGCGCTTTAGTCTTGGCGATGAAGTAAAGAATTTTACTCTTAAGGTTAATCAAATTCGGTTTAGTTATCAATTTAGATTTTAGATCATATTTAATTCCACTTCAAAACAATTCTACACTATTTATAAAGACGACAAGACTTATGTAATCCGAAAATACAAAACATTTGTGTGTTGTAATCGACACTCAGCACCATCTTTTGGTTAAGATTAGAACTTATTGCAAAATTAAGGCCTGAAATGAAGAGAGGGCGGTTCCACTTGTTGTAAAATAAAGGTTACCATGGACTCTTTTAGCCCTAACGAACCCGTTTCTCTCTTCCAGAAGCATCTGCCCAGACAATGGACCTAGCCTAAGATCCCATCATGGCGCTGCGCTCAGCCCGCTCGCACGACCAGCGCTCCCGCGGAGACACCCAGCGCGCGCTCGACGAGTTCGACGAGCTCGCCGGCCTGCGGGGCGCGGGGGGAGCGGGGGACCAGGATAGAACAGTATATGTCTTGGAACACTTGGCCACGTTCACTGTGACGAGGGAAACGGGGATAGTCTACCCTGCGGATGGCATGAGAAGGTTGCTTCAGCTGGAAAAGACCAATGGTAAGACATTTTTCTTTTGTCTAACTTTAAAATACTCATCAAATGGTAAGTCATCGAGCTATGTGGCCTCCGGGACGTAGGGGGATCGGGAAACCAGGATAGAACAGTATATAATATGTCTTGGAACACTTGGCCACTTTCCCTGTGACTAGAGGAGAGGGGATAGTCTGCCCTACGGATGGCATGAGAAGGTTGCTTCAGCTGGAAAATACCAATGGTAAGGCATTGCAATGATGGGCTTTGGGGACGTGACGTGGGGCGTGGGGGGAGCGGGGGTCCAGGATAGATGTAATTGGTTCTTAAACGTCGATAAGTCTTGGAGGTCTTGGAGCACTTGGTCACGTTCACCGTAACAAGGGAGACAGGGATAGTCGACCCTAAAAATGGCATAAGACAATTGCTGCAACTGGAAAAGACTTACTGGTGAGTGCGAGTTTTTCATTGGGCTTAACGGCGCATTTTAGTAGTGACCCTGTCTTGCTTCAATGGCTCTCTATCATTACACGGTTTCGCTATGTTACCACCTTAGGACAACTAGGTCCAGAAGCTTGACTCACTGAGAAACTGCAGTTGGCCGCTCAACTCCATAGAAACTTATAAATTATTATAAATCTTGTGATCATCCTACCCCCCGTATGCAAACGATAAATTAATACAAATTTTGTGATGTTTCAGGAATATGGAGTCAGAAAATGCAGTTGTGCTTGGAGGGGCAGTGGGTGCTCGTCATGGACTACGAAACAGGGGTGAGTTCTTCGTCATCGTCGTTATCTCAGAGTGCCATTCTCAGATGTTGTATACAATGCTGTGTACCCTTGAACCATGATCCAGGATTTGGTAGTCTGAAGTCTGGTAATTACAATGAAGCGACTGCCGTCTGGCCTTTGCAACTCTAAGACAGGGGAACCAGACCAACAGTATCATGATCACATGTTCAGAATAATTATCTCAATCATTTTATCGTGGGTATCCACAGTTGGAGAGGTTTTAGTAACTTTATTATTATAGATAATACTGGATACATAATATTAGGAATTAATCTCACGAAGGTTTCCTATGTCGCCAATAGATTTTTTTATGCTAGAGGCGACAAATGATAAAACGGGTCACCTGATGGTAACTAGTCAACGCCGCCCAAGAATCAGAGAGACCGCTAATGTATTGCCGGCTTTTTAAAAAGGAAGTACGTCTCTTCTCTTGAAGGCTCCTAAGTAGCCCTCAGGAAATACGCCTACTGCCAACCAAACCGTTACACATTCCGATATGAAAAGTCAAGAAGGGCGTGCTACATACTAATTCACATAAAGAGATAAATGATTCTGAACTGTGATCCAGCCGATCTGGTTCCCCTGTTACAGGGTTGCGGAGGACTCTTCATTGCAATTACTAGACTTGCCAAAGCCTGGATAATGGTCCAAGCGTAACGTGTGTATAAACGAGATTAAGCACTACTTGACCATGGGAGAGCCACGCTTTGGCATGAATGGGCCGGCTCGACTGGAGTGATACCACGGCCTCACAGAAAACCGGCGTGAAGCAGCACTGTGCTGTTTCGCTGCGTGATTGAGGGTACTGGAGGCCCAGTCCGGGGTTAGAAAGTTGGCAGTGCACTTGTAACTCTATGGGTGTCGCGGGTGCCTATGGGCGGCGGCAATTGCTTACCATCAGGCAATCCGTCTGCTCGTCTGCCACAAAGAAAAAGTTTTTTGACCGGTTAATTTTTAAACTGAAGACCAAAGCACTATTGTATGCTGAAGACAAACGTGAACACCGACACCAATTGTAAATAAGCGAACGTGATGGAGTTGTTTTAAATAATTCGAAGCGTTATTGTTGTTTTCGCTTTCTTTGCTTTCGCCGAAACGCCGAGGAATGTCTGTTTGGAAGTCTGTGGCCGCGTCGTTGTCTGGCGCATGTTAACAAATGACGAGTGTGGGCATTCCGTACACGAGCTGCCTTCCTTCATCGTGCAAACCAGGAGCACAAACTACACAACAGCGGATGCCTACCTCATCCTCAAATTGCTTCCCGAATTGCAATCCTCATCCTTGCAAACGATGTCTTCTCTCACTCTGAACTAATGGTAGGTAAATGCATATAGATTTGAAAAGTCCAGAGGTGCATGCTCGGATCCGAACCACCGGTATGAATGACGCGTTTTATCCACTGAAGTACGTTAGCTCAAAAGGATACAATCTTATATGATCATTACGAATCATGTCAAAGATTGGCTTGCTTTTTTCTTGTTACCAATCGACATATTTTTATTATAATTTAAATACCTACTTATATGATACGGTAAGAACAGTTTGGTCTGTTTTTGTACTGAAAAAATTGATTCACGCCTTTCACCGCCAAGTTCACCGCCAAGTATTTGGCGGTGAACTTAATTTCGAGTGCAAAGCAAACCAAAAAGTTAACGTATTAAACAGGAGCTTATTCTTCATTTTCGAAATAATTAAAATAGATTCGATTTACAAGATAACAATTAAAATCACCAGGAGCCCAATTCTCGTGCTCGTGACATTTATTATCATACGACATATATCACTAAAATATAGTTTTTTGTATAGTTTTCAGGTGATATCCGCCATGTTTTTTCATATCGAAATCTTAAGAATTGGGCTCCAGGCGTGGCTCACTTCGCGAATCAGACCAATGGTTTACCTAAGGGCCGTACGCCACCGACAGCTAATATTCAGTCGGTGTCGGAAGTGATTCTTTCCCTGTTATTCTATATGTCCCCCTATTATTCTGTACCGTCACTTTAAACGCTGTTTCATGCTCCATCCATTAAGTGCTTGTGTCGAAGTCAATGAACCTACGGTAGTTCCTCAATATTACTCAATATTTCTAACACGTTTCCTTCTCATTCCAGTCAATCATGGAGCGCTTCCCAGCGTCATGGGTGCACTCCCCCACCGCCTTCACCTCCCCCGAGCCAGCGGAGCTGTACAACAACGTACTGGCGTTCGTGGTGGGTGCGCCCGCGCCGACGGGTGCCGCGCAGGGGGCCGCGGGGGACGCGCCGCCGCGGAGGGAGCTGCACATCTTCCAGTGTCACGATGTGGCGGCGCAAACGCTGGTCGAAGAGCTGAACGCGCTTAAGTATGTGTTATTTGTGGTAGGTGGTAGATGAGCAAACGGATCTGATAGAGTATTTGACTAATCTGGAGATTGTACAAAATATTAATATTTTATAAAAATATAGGTAAATAAATATAGGCAACGCCCTGTTGGTCTAGTGGTTTAAGTACCGGGTAATGATCTCGGGGTCCTGGGTTCGATTCCCGGGTCGAGCGAAAAGTATGTTTCGAATTTTTCGAACATAGCTCAGGTTTGAGATCACCAATCCGCATTTGGCAAGCGTGGTAATTAAGCCTAACCCCATCATAGTAGCGATGACTTGATTTCAATGATGGAGGCCTTTGCCTTGCATTGGGACAGTTTATAGGCTGATACTTTACTATAGACATTTTCAGTTAAAAATATATAAAGTCTAGGCGGTTATATGGTCATTCAAAGATTTATGGGCAAGTCCATTTTAAAGGTATGAAATTATACAATTGGCCCCAACTATTATAATAAAAACCTTGCCGTAAACGAAATATTTGATATAGATACCAAACAAAATTCAAAAGAAATGCATACAGAATACGTGTGACGTCACACGCTTGTCGCCATTTGTATGGAGTGTTTTGGGCTTGCTCAAAAATTGGATTTTAAAGTTTTGATATCTCAGGCAGTTACTAAGAGGTATTTTGATGACAAAAATAAAAATAACATAGTCAAATACCGTATTGCCGCCCTTGGCCACCCGTATTACCAGTTCAGTTGGTCTCCTCACTCAGGCAGCGAAACATGCCGTCGAGCCAGTCCATTCATGCCGAAGCGTGGCTGTCCCCCAGTGAATATATAATAAAGGTAGTCCACCTGGGGGTTCTACCCTGGGGTCTTAACACGAAGCAGACATTACGACCAAAGTGTAAAAAAATATATATCCAGAGGTGCATGCTCTGATTTGAATTTGAACCTACGATCTCCCCGTCAGAGGAGAGTTCTTAATTCTTATTGTATAAGCTGCCACTGTGGTACTATCGCTCTTACCTACAACAATGGATATTTAACATTATTGATTAAAAATTTTGTTTTTTCATTGTTAATCTACCGACAGTAATTAAGATCACAATCTCGCCTACTGCGTTCCACTTTACGTCACAACTTACCAAATTACACATCACATCATCACATCAAATTTGCAGAAACTTACGACTTTGATACTAAAAGACGGATTTTTTTTGTCAGTCTGACAGTTATGTCAACCTACGTGTAAACGCTTTGATTTGAACAGGGTCACGACCGAATCAGAGTTCCCCTCCCTTTCACTCTTGTTGTGTTTTTCCTTTGTTTTGATGCGACAGATATATTCTCGTTCGTTACGGACCCTAAAAATCTTTAAGTTACAGCCTGAGGGCACCAGGGCTTTGCCTTATAATATAAAAAAATGCGTAACGATAGGTAGGCCTTACACTAGGCTACTAATACTGCAGAGTGAAATTGATTAAGATACATAGATAGATATTATTTATTGCACATAAACAAAATACAAGTATTATACTTGTACTTTGTTTATGTGCAGCAGACACAACAACAATAGACAGTACAATAAGGCGGTCTTATCGGTATTAACATATTACTCTTCCAAAAAAAACATGTAACAATATATTCTAGTAAGTATTAAGAAAACTTTTCTTAAAAAAGTTCTACAGTTGATATGTTGAAAATATCTATCAAGATAATTTCAAATCGAATTTGTAAGAAATAACTTTAAATTCTTCATCGGGCTATAGTGACGATGTCGTTGACTTGCAAGTATTGTAACATGTTTTGTAGCACGGCAGTGCGAAAGCCAAGTTTTGGCAGTACTAATATACTCGGACAGCAAAAAATATAGTCACCGACTTCGAAAAATGAAGGAGGTTCTCTATCTCAAATCGTAGGGATCTTTTTTTGTATGTTTCCCGATTGCTCGAAGAAGCCTGGAGCGCAATTCTCGGGATTTTCGATAAAAAAAACATGGCGGATGTCGCCTGAAATCCATACAAAAAAACTTTGTATATATGTACCTTTGTAATGTTTTAGTGATATATGCCTTATGATGATAAATTATTTTCGTGCTCGTGATTTTATTTTCATACGACATATATCACTAAAACACAGTTTTTTGTATGGTTTTCAGGTGATATCCGCCATGTTTTCAAAATATCAAGAGCACGAGAATTGGGCTCCTGGACTGATTCGGAAAATTATATTTTTATTCAAAAGGGTTTGGTTCCCAAGTAGCCCCTTTGTCAGTATGTCATGATCTGATGATAGGATCCCCGAGAAATAGAGGGCAACCCTCATATTTTATCGGCACATGTAGTGTTTTTGTAGTCTTTTCAAAGTTACACCAGTACTCGTATTTAACTAAGCGATGATAGAAAGTTAACTCCTCAACGCTAACGCTGGTTTATTCCCGCTGTCCACCCTCTGCCAGTCCACCCAGGGTGGACATCGAAACGAGTATTTAAAAAAACCGCGTTGTCCACCCCTTCTCGGTTGAAAGAGGGGGTGGACAGATGGGATTTTATTAAATAATTGTTTCACTGTCCACCAGGGGTGGATTAGCAGGGGTGGACAGCGGGAATAAACCTTAAAAAAAGATAATTCTTACAGTACTTTGCGGAAATTGAGGCTATTATTAATTCAGTAAGGGCGAGGGGAGCGTAGTTGCCGAGAAATGAGACAATAAAAAGCATGAAAAATTTTTTCTAATGTAAAAAGTGTAATGTCAAATGTTTCGAACTTGGAACCTGTTTACCTAAGAATGTTTTCGATCGATTTTTCGCTCTCTTTATCACATCGGTAAATCTAATCTTTGTAAAGACCTGATTCACTTCAGCTGAACTTCGGAGACTTGACGACGTATTTTTGGATCGCTGCATTCCTTACGTTTTGTGTCATCAAATATGCCCGCTGGTATAGAAATTAACTTTTTCCAAGTTTAAAATCTGAGTCGTAATATACTAAACACAACGTCAAGTGATTATGATACTCGTAAAAACTTAGATTTAGTTGCGAGATTGATAAATCTGTGAATCATATTATTATCTCAGGTAAGTAATGTAAAGAAGATCCATAATTTTGTGAATAATGTTTACATATTTGAAACGTGGTAAAAACCTTTTTATTTGATACGCACACGACACCAACGACACCAAGGAGGTTATAGAGTTCTATAACCTCCTTGAACGACACCGAAAAGAAAAAATGATTTTTTAGTTCTTTACATGTCCGTTCACGGTTATTTGGCACGTGGCAAAAGTCGGAACTAACGCTGTTTCCTTTATAAACAGTCAGTGCTTTTGACATTTTCCTATAGAAAAAATATTGTATGGCAATGTCACTAAAGGGCTTTCTGAAACTTGGTCGGTCTGTACTTTAAGTTAAGATGACGCTGTAGTAAGTTTTAATTCGATGTCATGTAACTATAAGTACATATATAGCGGACTATCAAATCAAGACTAAAGAGTAACTTATATATTGATCAAGACGCTTCCAACCAACGACACCTTATGGTCGAATTAAGTTAACGTGTTTAGAAGTTAAGAGGGAACAGATGAACATCTATACCCACATGCACACGGGTCAAATCATACTTCGCCGTAGTAGGGTAATTTGCAAACTCAGATTTAACGAATTAAAGCTGCACTTACTTGGAAATATCGACAAAATCTCCAAATTCCAAAGTCGTTCGCTGAATACCGCTTGTTGACTCATCCATCACGAATGAGTGTCTGCCTGTCTGGTCACTTACATCCCTTAATATTTATGTTTATTTTTTTTTAAAACTCCCTGTCTTACTGACACTGCACTGTTATTAAACACACACATATATTTTGCAACACCATGTAATTCAAGACTTTTTTTCTAATTAGATATTTATATAGTTTATTAAAATCTTTCGATATTGTACCGCGTACCAGCGCGGCGCAGCGTCTAGGTGCCGGCTGAAAACATGTGTTTCTCGCGTTGAGCGGACGTCTCACACTGAGCCTCGATTGCTGCAGCAGACATGCGTTTTGTGTAACTACCCACATAATTTATTTTTAACTAGTTAAAATGGTTTTTGGATCACGTTTTGAGGAGTTGTTTTTTTTTAATTATGAACCAATTGTGTGTATGTTTTTGCAATCAATAAACGTTTTATCTATTTATCCAGTAATAACGCATTGCAGTGGTTGGAATCCCCTTCAAAAATATTTTTAAATCATTTCCCTAAAAAAATTGTCTGCTTGTTTTCTTGCTTATCTCAGGAAGTACAATCGGCGTCATGCCCCTCCGCAATGCCAAAACAGCACTTGGGTCTCAAATATAAAGACAGTCCAAAGTCTATGAAGGGTAACTCGACATGAGGCAATGTTTGTGCATAGCTGACTATGACTGACCAACATGATACGGGTGTTACGGGTGTCCATGGGCGGCGATAATCATCGCTTACCATCAAGTGATCCGTCTGCTCGTCTGCCACCTATCACAAAAAAGATGGCAAACCAAATTTTATGCGAGCTAAACTATAGGCGACGCTAGTAAAAATACAACTCATCTCTGAAATCTCGAGATAAGCGGCAAAACACCAAGTGCTAGATATGCGAGGTTGGGATAACATATCGCTGTGCACGCGCAGTCATGATCTACATCCGCCACAAGTTCGGCTTGCCGGTCTCCGCTTACACCTGGTACTTTTTGTTAATATTATTGTGATTTTGTGATTTATTATAATCTGGTGACCGTAGGAGAGCCATGCTTTGGCAGGAATCGGCCGGTTCGACGGGATTGATACCACTGCCTCACAGAAAACCGGCGTGAACCAGCATCTTCGCTAAATATCGCTTAGTGAATTAGGGTACCGGACGCCCAATTCGCGGGAATAGGGTTAGAAGGTTGTGATTCCTTTATTGATGCGGATGACTATGGCCGCAGCAATCGCTTACCATCAGGTGATCCGTCTGTTCGTATGCCACCTATCTCATAAAAATTGTGTATGTGAAAGTTCTTAGGTTTTTCTGGTGTATTGTTTTATATTATTAATCAAAATCAATGTTACTAATAGCCCATGCGGTCTCCAAGGTCTGTGACCACATGAATACAGAGGTACCCTATCTATATGTTTGACTATAATGTCTTCATTGCACAATCGTTAACTATTTTCTTAGTTGTTTCTTGATTGTAGAAAATATAGACTTCTCTGTATGCTTTATTATCAGGGTTGTGTCATACAAATATCTCATCCGGTTCAATGTGTGCATTTGACACTGTTCCGTGATGCTACCAAAATAGTTACCAATACCAGAATACCAATAAATTCCAAAAGTCAGGAGTCCAAATTAGGTGTTAGAATCATATTGATTTTTAATTTTTAGAATATTTTTTGTATCCACATAATTATATGCGTAATTATTACAATATGTATTATAAATACGTAAAAATAAATACTTATGAATATTTTTTTCATGTATGACGATTTGTAAGAGCTGTGTACACAAGCATATTTTGAATTTTGAATGAGTGAGATTTATTGTGACACATTTTTAAGATCCGCAAGGCTGACAACCACAGGGATTCCGTGCCAATATCTCTACGAGAAAGACATAAAAGGCGTGTGGCTGATTATTTTTTTTTTAATTTAATGGATTTCCAAATAATAAAAATTGACATCGATTCAAGATTCTAGGCAAAAAAGTCAACCATTTTAACCTTTGTCTTTTTTTTGCAGGGGCGTCGGCAGCGGGGGGTCGGGCGAGGGCGCCCGGGACTTTGTCATCGAGAGGGAGCGAGAACGAGAGCGGGAGACAGAGATAGAAAGACCTAGGAGACAGGTAAGAACTTTGTTTTACATAGTACAGTCAGCATAAAGATGTACATGCTCAGAACTCAAACAGCTGCGTCCCGGCTTTGGATAAGAGGTATCAGTTTATCAATCAATCATCATCGTCTTATTCAGTCCACTGCTTGACATAGGCATTTCCAAACGGTCCTAATTCTGATCCGGTCTCTGGCTACCGGCAACCAGCTCCTGTTAGTCATCTTGCCCAAATCGTCACTCCATCTAGCCTGAAGACGTCTTATACTACATTTACGGTCTCCACTCCAGGACCCGTTTACCCCGGCGATTGTCAGTTCTGCAGCTGATATAGAAGCCCCCATCCTTTGATCCTATCATAATCAGCCTAGCTAACCAGCTGATCTGGTAGAGAGCTAAAGTCATCGACATTAGCTCACCAGATTTGTAAGCTGAAGTGGCAGTGTGCTGGCCTTATCCATAAATCATCAACCAAATATATAAAGATAGCAACATTTATTCACAGAAAATACGACACACCACATTTTACATATAAGGACGGACACAACAAGTTATACAATATTTAAACAGACAGAAAAAGAATCAACTACAAACTAACCAACAATAAAACATTACAAAAATAAAGAAAAAGAAAGTAATAATACGGCTGCTCAAGCCGGGCAATAATTATTTGCGCACAGGTGTGTGTTTGTGTGAGGTGTGTCGCGATGATCAGTGAAAAATAGCTGACTCTGCTTCGGTGATGGCTTTATTAGGTAGGAGTATCTTCAGTCAGGCCACAGCGCTGGTTTTCTGTAAACCCTAATGTGACGCACGGTCGACAATATCAACAGCTTATTTTCGTCTACTGCTGAAAGGTGCGTCGGGCCTCCTTAAAGCTACACCTGAAATTCCTATCCCAGATTTCATTAGCAGTCACCAGACCTGGGAAGAGTATCTTTCAAAAGATTAGATGTTGCATCTGGATCAGAGCGAAGATGCGGAACAGTGAAATGCATCATTTGGAACATCGAGTCTTCCTGCTCATTCGGCTCACTGGGATGATTCCGCTAATTCAGGATCATACGGCTCACTTGGATCATTCAGCTCACTCGAATCATTCGGATCAGTTCGGCACATCCGTATCAGTGAGAGAGTGTACTACCGCGTACCGATTGACCACGATATTCCTTTGAGTCAAATGATACATTCGGAGTGAACATTAGAGATTCAGAACAGTGTATCATTTGGCTGAGACGCATCACTGAGTCGTTTCAGTAAAGAATTACACACGCCTACCACAACCTAGGTGAATTTGAAGATTTACCACCCTTGAAAAAAACTTTCTTCCCAATAACTAATCTTTAAAATAATCTTCTGCCATTTTAATTTTATCCTTGAATCCTATGATTAATAATAAACCATTTTGTTCAATTTACTTTTATCGATTATGGACTATCAGCAAATTATCTGATATCCGGAATATCTGGCTGCTATCACCAGTGAATCGACGAAATGCGATTGTCTAATTTCACATTCCATTCGTCTTCTGTATGACAACTAAATACACAAACAACAAAGTAATCAATAGGCAAAATAAGTTACCATGACGTTAATAACTATGTCCTGATTGTGTAAATTAATACATGATTTGTAACTTAATGTTGATTCTATTTTATTTATATTCTCGTTAAATGTTTGATTCATGGATTATCTACCTAAATCAATTGATGCATACAAATCCAACATTGATTCACACTGTCACGAAGTTTCAGCAAAGGAACTAAGGTCACTTGTGTAAAAAAAAAAAATAATTTTCAAGCCTGATATTGAATCATTTTGTTTTCGTTTTATGTGATAAGTGGCAGACGTGTAGACGTTTCACCTGATGGTAAGTGATTTCCGCCGCCCATAGACACCCGCGACACCAGTGGAGTCAAAAGTGCGCTGCCAATCTTTAAACCCCCCCTTCCCCCGGATTGGGCCTCCGGTACCCTCACTCACACAGCACTGTGCTGCTTTACACCGGTTTTCTGTGAGGCTGTAGTATCACACCGGTGAAGCCGGCCCATTCATGCCGAAGCGTGGCTCTCCCACGGTCAAAGTTATTTACGCCCTGTTCAATACTTAATATATTTATTGCGTCCCCAGTCCACACGTGTAAGGGCAGTTGCAGAAAGTTCTTTATTTTTTTATTGCTTTAATAAAATTCGTATCTAAAAAGGATTATGTTTATCAAAGTATCTGATTGATATGCTGGCTATTTTTTAAATTAAACCCGACACGTGTACCTAAGTGTCCTTTTTAACGAGGTTTGAAAAGAGCTCTTCTGAAACGGCAGGCAGCGGCATGACTGTGCTCCGGCATTGTTGATGTCTGTGAGCGGCGGTTACCATCAGATGGGTCGCATCCACGTCTGCCTATTTTTCACAATAAAAAATAACGTATTACTTAGTTTATACAAAATAGTTTAATTAATGTAGGACTTATTTTAAGTTCGTTTGGTCTATCTACCACAATGTATAATTACTAAGTACTTACTAATATAGTGAGTACTTAGTACTCACAAACAAATAAAAGGTTAAACAGCCAGTTCTTCAATACATGAGAATTCCTGGTGAAGTGTTACAACCCTCTACATTGAACCTTAACGTCACGTCTTTTTTGTGTGATAGGTGCCAGACGAGCAGACAGATCACCTGATGGTAAGCGATTGCCGCCGCCCATGGACACCCGCGACGCCAGTGACGTCCTAGCAAATTTAATGCTGGCATAGTGTTTTCTCGTAATGACATGAAAAACACAGTGTTGGCGCCACATCGATAGAGAATCTTGGAATTATCCCTCCGGTACCGTGTATCGCGCGATAAGGGCGCGATAGCGGCCGTCGATGCGCGGGCGGCAGTCGACGCGCGGAGGGCGCAACTCGCAGACGCCATGGAGCCCCGCCTCTACCACACGTACACGCGCAATCAGTGGGAGGCTGTTCTCGTCGTGAGTTTTTCAAGTGATAATATGTGGCAAACGAGCAGACGGGTCACTTTATGATAAGCTGTTGCCGCCTCACCAGTAGAAATGCGCTGCCTACTTTTAAACCCCACTTCCCCCGAATTGGGTAACCGGTACCCTCTCTAAATCAATGATACACTGTGCAGTCGCTGCTTCACGAAAGATTTCTGTGAAATCTTGTTATCAAACCGGTTCAACTGGCATTTTGGATCTTAGATCATCTTGAATCACCAACTTGTTTCTTTCCCCAGCAAATGTCCGCCCAGCTCGGCCGCGAGCGCACAGAGCGCGGCGGGTCCGGCGGCGAGCGCGACGACGCGTCCTCCACCGGCTCCGAGCGCCTCTACGAACAGGACATCGCCATCCTCAACCGATGCTTCGACGACATTGAGAAGTTCATCGCGCGGCTCCAGCATGCCGCCGCCGCCTCCAGAGAACTCGAAAGACGAAGACGATCACGCGGCAGACGAGCTGCAGGAGCCGGAGAAGGCATGCTCGCTTTGAGGACTCGACCACCACCAGAAAGAGATTTTGTTGACGTCCTGCAAAAGTTCAAGCTATCATTCAATTTGCTGGCGCGTTTGAGAGCACACATTCATGACCCTAACGCTCCAGAGTTAGTGCACTTCTTGTTCACGCCGCTGGCCCTCATAGTGGATGCTGCACAGGACGTGGCTGATGGAAGACTTCCGTCAAGAGTGGTTCAGCCACTGCTCACGAGAGATGCGTTGAACCTCCTGGCAAACTGTGTCACCAGCAAGGAGACGGAGCTGTGGCACTCGTTGGGAGACGCATGGCTTGTTCCCAGGTATGATATCGCTACATTTCTACCAATAGTGAGTGATAAATAGTTTTGTCTGACAAGCTATTTTCTGTATTATGTATCTATCTTTTTTTAAGTGAAAAAAAAAATTTTTTTATATATTTTTGTAGTGTGTAAAAGTATCTTATTTCAGATGACCATTTCCATTAGGTCTTCTGTTTCGTTATAAAGTTACAATCTGTTGACATCTTGATTTAAATAAATTTATAATTTCATCATACGACTTTTTTGTAGAGGTAGGCCAATAAATTTGCTAGATCTCCTAGAAAAAGCAGTTTTGACTATAGGGTAGTCCCACTTCGGGGATCTGTGAGAACAGACTACCTTACTACTTCTCAGTAGGTACAATCACGACATTCAGCATGTTTGTGAAAGTATAGAATTGTCGCAGTAATATAAAGTTGATGGACAGCAAGAAGCTGGCATTCAGAGTAGAGTTTGTGAGTTGAGTATCTTCTGGGCAGGTGATGGGCAATCTTTAGAATATCTCTCTGGGTTCTCTCAAGTTTGAGGGAGTGTGTTTTGTATTCTACCCCCCAAACTACAATGCAGTAGGTTATAATCAATTGAGAAAGCCTGATAAGTGTAGTAAGGAAGTGATACATAAGTATCTATGCAATTTCAGATATATTGCTTCATACTTCAAAGGCTGTTAGTGTGATTTCCTTCTAAGACAACATTTCCATGATAAAAACTTGTCATTAAGTATTCCTTCAACATCAAAACCCTTCCTATCCTTCCTTCTTACCTATGCCTATAATTAGGATAAATTTGTCGAATCTTCCTTAATTGTGATATTTATACCACAAGTGATAAGTTACTTATTTTTGGAATCAGATGTAGGTGATGTTGTTCCATGTACCTATTTTGACATTCATAAGTGTTCTGTGTGGACTTAGATTGAATGAAGATTTTTTATCTTTATTCCTTTATAAAACACATTGTGTACTAAATGTGATGTACACTAAAGTTTTTGTAAGTCTACTATATGAACGTGTTTCGTTTGCTTTTTGTA
The DNA here is from genome assembly GCA_019059595.1 of Marasmia exigua. Taxonomy (NCBI): domain Eukaryota; kingdom Metazoa; phylum Arthropoda; class Insecta; order Lepidoptera; family Crambidae; genus Marasmia; species Marasmia exigua. The sequence continues at coordinate 13,574,774 of CM032488.1, forward strand.
CAGTCAAGTGAAAAAGTAGCTATATTTTTGATCGCTTACTGGACGAGACTGATCTCAATTTCTTTTGCACATATGTATTTACCATTGTGTATTAAAATTTGTTTGTTAATCATAGCAATAATAATTAACATGTTTAATAAATTGGTACTACATTCCTGTATTGATCATGATACTAAGAGTTCAATGCATGTGACTCAACCTTACCTCTATTTATAGATAATACGCTGATAAAGGTTTTATTGAATATTTGGTGATAATAAAAGCAAAGGATATTAACGGATTGCTATCACGCAATTAAGCAATGTTGTTGGATTACAGAACATTCCATGGTTTCACTAATTTCTTCTAGCATCTTAGGTGTCTCCTGTGAATTATGCAAGAAAATTTTGATTTAAACTATTAAATTTTCAACATGTTGATCATCCTCAGCAGGCCTCACTCAATATTCACCACTTCACCCTGTCCTCAACTTGAAACATCTAGTCTCTACTCATATAGCAGTATAGTGCAGAGAGAAAACGATATTGTCATTATGCCCACTTTTACTACAGTTATTCATAATTAGAATTCCATCGATCCTGTAATTAAGACTACCTGTAATAAAATCTACTAATAGCAATATCAGTAGACCTTGGAAAAAACCTACTGCTGTTTTGCTAAGCTAATTTAATCTGGCATTATGCAGGGAACAGTGGAAGACGACGATCCCACCATATCACCCCGTCTTCATGGATGGATGGTCTCCTGACTACCAAGTAGACGACCAGCCACTTCGCAGGTGAGTCTCACTATCAACTCAAGTCTTCTAGACGTTTGCTTTCAACAACTTTCCTTTCCATACCACAAAATATCAAACTAAACTTTTATTAGACTGATTAAAGACATTTGGGCCGAAACAACCTCAACCTATTCTCAAACTTTAAATGGGTGAGAACCCCGGCTTACTCAAATGATGAAGCCGGAGATATGATTACGGTGCCAAGTGGGCCAATTTTGGTAAGCTGAACTAGCGCTGTGGGATGAACCAAACGTAGTGTTAAGGCGCCTAAAAACGCTCATGGGACACAGGGGACACAGGCGTTGGTCGCTCATGACGCAGGACAGTGGCCATGGAAGTCGGAATTCGGGAAGGAGTGTGTAGGCTTCGGCCATGTAAGACATTCATTCATTTGATGTCATTAAGGCGTAACGAGTAGGACGTGCGCGGCGGAATGCGCAGAAGGAAGATTTTAGAAACGTGTTTGTTTAACGTAAAATTGAACCATTTTGTGTTGTGCCTGCTTATTGTATTTGTGATTATTGTTATTTGGTACATTTTCATAATTACATTATCATGCCATAAAATCAGTATCAGTAGGTAGATGCTGCTTGCGTAAGTGTGTTATCAAACACTACGTGCTTTTAGCAATAATTGTTCTTACCGGTTTAGATATAGGTATTTAAATTATAATAAAAATAATTCGATTGGATTTTTTATGTGATAGGTGGCAGACGAGCAGACGGATCGCCTGATGGTAAGCGATTGCCGCCGTCCATAGACACCAGTGGAGTCACAAGTGCGCTGCCTTTAAACCCCCCTTTTTCCTGGGATTCGACCTCCGGTACCCCGACTCACGCAGTGAAAACACAGCACAGCTGCTTCACACCGGTTTCCTGTAACTGTGACTGTCACTCGGGTCGAGCCGGCCTATTCATGCCGAAGTCGCTTCATTGACTTCTCGAATCCTGGATCTTGGTCTAAGCATACCGTGGGCTCCGAAGCGACAGGAATTACGTTAAGACGAGGAAGATAAAATTGTATCATTTTCACTGTTCATAATACTTCATTTCCATACTAAATGTTTGTGTTGTCGCTTGGGGTAGGCCGTCGCCGCGGCGCAGTGACGCCGGGGCCGGCGGCGGCGTCGCGCCGGCGCCAGAACGCGGCGAGAGCACGGCGTACGCATACGACAGAGACGAGAGAGATGACATCTATGGGGAGCAGTACGCGCCGTACTCAAGGTAAATGCTGTGTTCATTGTGCTACTGTGAAGGTGTTCTGTGCAAACGGTATGTAAGGGGCCACGACACACGCGCTGCTTTTATCATCGGCCATTTTGCGTTCGGACGCGGTATCGGAATTGAGCGTTTTAGCGACTGGTCCTCTGTTCGGTCGGTAACAAAAGACTTTTTTATGTGGCACACGAGCAGAGGGATCACCAGTGGAGTTACAAGTACGCTGTCAACCTTTCCACCGGCTTGGGCCTCCGGTACCATCACCCACGCAACGAAACACAGCACAGAAGCTGCTTCACGCCAGCCGTAACTGATCAAGTTCAGACTGGTGGAAAGCGTCATAAACGCTGTGTTTGGCGTTTATACTCCGTCAAATATAGCTTGATTAGAATGACAGCTGTCACTTGATCTTTGAGGTTTGTCATTACAATAGAGATAAAAATATTTTTTCTCTAACGCCATTGGCTGTCATTCTTATCAAGCTACATTTTACGGACTATAAGTGTGCGGTGTGGAGTGTATGGTCGCTGCATTCAGCTTCTAAAAAGCGTCTAAATCGCCGATCGCCGATGCTAAAGGTAGCGAGTGTGATGTGGCTCTAACACGGTATACACTATGAGAAGTTGTAAATTTAAAATTGTAAATGCCATACTTTAGATGTGTAGGTACTCATATTGTGCGCCTGTGGTTTAGAAAAAGACTTGTAGTTAATTTTTTGCACTGATCAATCAAAGCACTGACAGATTCAATCAACGTCAATCGATCGATTGACGAATGATTGATTGGTTTGATAGCCGACTTATTGCGTGGGATGTGCTATTCCATGCTTCGTTATTAGATACAAACCAACTTTGCCCAAACATGACTTATTTACTTTTCAAGAGATACTAGATTGGGCATCTGATGCCCTTACTCATTTGGCGAAACGAGCAAGCCCTACTTTACGGCCGGCTTTGAACGAGGCTGTGGCACCACTGCCGGCACATTCTTGCCGAAGCCAGGTTGTCCCATGGTGATGCTTACTCTTATTGTCCACAGTGGACGTACGCTGGCGCGAGAGGACTCCGGCTCAGCGGCATCGTCGCCAGAGCGGGAGCCGCCGTACCGCAGCGAGCGGGACAGAGATCGGGACGATGGTCAGTAATCTGGATATTCCTAAACGTATATCCATAATCCAGTTGGCTCGGTTCCATTGTCTAAAGGATTTGACAGTCACGAAATACCAGTCACCCCAAATCCTGAATCATGGTCTAAGCGTACCCCAAGCTCCGAAGCGTCAACTTTGAATGCAACCGGCAATTACACGCTGAGATAGGATGAGACAAGCATTTGACCTCAATCACACCTGATATTGGCAAACGTAGTGTTGGACGCCTTGCGGCACAAACGACTGACGATTTGAGAAAGATGGCTGGTGTGAGCTGGATGCAGACAGCACCGGGTTGGTTCGTGATCTTTTGGGGGAGCCCTACGTTAAGCAGCTGCAGGAGCTGATTGATTAACACCTGAGAATTTTCTTTTCACATTTGTATTATTTTTATACAAGGGAAACATTGTTACATTATCATTTGAGTGTTCCTGTGTTCTGACTATCTTCTGGTGTTGATTGCAGATGAGCTGGGCGAGGCGTGGGCGCGCGGCGTGTCGGCGCGGGGCGGGCGCGTGGTGCGCGTCACGTATCCGCGCACCGCCAACAACGACAAGGAGCTCAGCGTGGTCAGAGGGGAATACTTAGAGGTAAGCTCCTGGTGATCATTGCAGACAGTCGGTACACATCACATAACCTGTAAAGCCGACAATGACAAGGGGTTCAGCGTCGTCAGGGGAGAGAACTTAGAGGTAAGCTCCTGGTGCTCATTATAGATGGCAATAGCTGGGCGAGGGGTGGTGCGCGTCATGTAATCTAACAGTTGGGTAAGGTAAGCTTCTGTTCCCACAATACACCTTAGGAAAGCCCAGTGGGGCTCTGTTAAACGTGGAAAACATTTAATCGTGGAATAAGCTAACGCTTGACCACAATCGCTCCTGATGGAAAGCGACGATGAGGTCTAGGATGATACGCGTTTGCCTAAAAGATGCCTGTTCACTCTTGCCTTAAAGATGCCCAGATTATAGTGGCCAGGAAAAACAGATCTCGGCAGGGACTTCCATAAATGTGGAAGCAAATCGCTTCATGCGGATAAGGGGTATTTCTACCACATAAGGATGAGAGCACTCGCCGCGCCTTGTTGTCCGATGATGGAATGGGCTGGGGGGGATCAAATTATGTAGAACCTCCGCACACTCCCCGAAATGAATCCGGTAGAAGACCGAGAGGCATGCCACTCGTCGACGGTGGTCCAGGCTCTGCAGGCCAGCTTCGGAGAGTGCGTCATCATCGATGAGCCTCTTCGCATGTCGCTCTATGGAGTCCAGAGCGTCTAACTGATACCGGGCAGATCCGTCCCAGAGGTGACAGCAGTACTCCAAGCAGGAGCGAACCTGAGCTCGATATAAACTTAAAAGCTGCTTGGGCTTAAAGTACCACTTGACTTTCCAATGGATGCCTAGTTTTTTAAGCTGCAGTTTTGGCTATGGACTCAATGTAACGACCAAAATTAAGGCTATTACGAACTACTACTACTTCGGCATGAATTGATTGGCTGAGATTGCTTGACCAGAGTGCCGGCCACGGCCACGGCCTCACAGAAAGCCGGCGTGAAGCAGTACTCCGCCGAGTCAGTAAGAGTGCCGGAAGTCCACATGTAATCATAGTCTAGTACCCACTAGCTGTTTAATGGCTCGAAGGTCAGACGGCAGTCGCTTCATTGTTTTACCAGACTCTAATTCCTGGATCATGGTCTATACATCCCGGGCTTTGAAGCGCCAGCTTTAGACGCAACTGGAAACTTCACGCTGAGATGAGATGAGATAAACCAAGATCGTGCATCGTCCCTTTTATTGGGAACTAACCCATCATTTCATGAATGCCGTCTGATCCCCAGGTGCTGGACGACTCCCGCAAGTGGTGGAAGGCGCGCAACCGGCGCGGCGTGACCGCGCACGTGCCACACACCATCGTGGCGCCCGCCTTCTCCCCTCCCGCCAGTCCGCACCTCTACCCCAACCCGATCTACACACACTACCAGGTAAAATTGCGTTGTCCTGTATTACGAACTGACTAACTCTATTAGACACATGTTTGCCACCATATTTTTGAATTTACATTATTTCGCCGATGTTACAAGCGCCATGGTCACGCTGTAACCCAAATATGAGGTACATTGTAGCAATTCCGTAATTAATTCTTAAAGGTAGTTAAATGCACCAATGGATAGAAACCGCCCAAGAACGACAAAAATGGTATGAACTGAAGGAGGCCTATATCCTAGAGGTTGAAAATGGCTAAAGAAGAAGAAGAAGAAGAGTTAAATGCACAGCTCCTACCGCTGATCGTAGAAACCTGAAACTCGGAGGATGTGTTGTTTGTATGTCTGACAAGAACGGATTTCCCAGAATTCTTCTCCTAAAGGTTTTGCCCTAAGGGTCGGGCACATAATAATTTACCTACCTATTTTAAAGTAAGCAATCGAGTGTTTTGAAGGAGGGCTTCCTTCAAAACACTCGATTGCTTACTTTAAAAGCCCAGCAGTTTTATTTTCTTGTGAAAATCTTTGTTTGTGTGGCCTATGTCTGAAGTATTCATTGATTTAATAGAAGCTTTAAATTATTTCTAAATAATGTCCTTTTTTAATAAAAATCCGGTACATAAACAAATATTTTCTATCCAGGAGGGCGGCGGCCGCGGGTCCGGCGGCAGCAGTCCCACCGGAGCACCGGGTAGGGCCTCGGGCGGGGGCGGGGGCGGGGGCGCGAGCGGGAACGGGGGCGCGGGGGGCCCCGGGGGCGCGGACTGGGTGCGCCGCGAGCGCCTCGGCAAGAAGGGCGAGTTCCGATACTTCTAGCCGACGCACGCGCACCGACACACACAGACTATGCAACACTTAACGATCCGGGTTACATACGAATACTAGCACAGCAATTGCTTTGAGAGTTAGTGCTAGCGGGCTGCTACTACAACCAAAGATGAGTGGCTAGCTGCTACTCATGAACTGAAAGCGTCTCTATGCTTTGACCAACAGTAGAGGCTAAAATCCATTGTAAGATAATCATACGTATACATTCAATTCATTGAATTTCTGTTCCCCAATTATATTTTCCTTTTCATTTCCATACCTCGTGCACTAAATTGTATTTGTCATACAATTCATTCATATATTCCTTTTATTATTTACTATTCACAGATTTGTTGCAACATCTACAAAGTCCGTAGATTCAACTATCAGTGAGAGAGAGTACCTTTGAAGTAAATATCTGTATGGTATAATTAAATAACCTGCATTTATCCCAATTTCAATGTTGAATCATTGTCTCAAAACATATATGCCTTTCATGATTGCATACTAATTCTGATGTTGATTATTAACTTCCCATATATAAGCAGCTCAATAATACCCTCTACCAAAGTGCTTTCCGCGCGTTTCACATTGCTCGACATCGTCGTTTAGTCATAATTTATGTACACTGTATTATAAGTAGATATTTATTGCGAGTCTGGAGAGTTCCCACGCTCGACACACACGTGAAATGTCAGATCTTTACCTCTTTTACTGTCTTCAACTAGAGTGTCACTCTCTTCTATGTTTCCCGAAGATGTATCTTCCTCTTTATCTATCTCATTATCATTTTTAAGATTTGGAGGTTTAACATCAATCTAATCAGTAAAATCTTGATAGTCTTTTTCTGAAGCTTCAAAAACTTCTAGTTTTGTGTGAAATCTTTGCATTGGTAGTCATTTGGTATTTTTCATCATTCATAATTGACATGCACAGTAATAAATCTGACGTGTCCGTGAGTGTCCTCGGTGCGCGTGAGTGCGGCGCGTATCGGCGAGTGTCGGTGCGTGTTGGCGTGTGTGTGCTTGTGTCTGTCATGTCGCTAACGCTGTGTGTCGCTCAAATGTCAACAGGCTAAATAATAATTACACTGCAGCTCATATTAACTGTACACAAAACATAATAGGAATATAATGACAGTGCCTTGATTTAATATTTAGACATAATATAATTTTGAATAAAAAAATAGTAAGTATGATAATTTGAAGTAAATTTTTGAGTTAAAGTATAAAGTAAATTAAACACCATGTTGAAGGCTAGTCAAACCTTTATTATTAAAAATCTGTAATTATTATGTAGTCTCTTGATTTTATTTTGATATAAATAAATGTTCAAGATTATTATATACTATAAATTCTATTTTGTACTTTTTTAATGTGTTATTTAAATGAACCGATGTAATCATCGGTATCCGATCCGCGTCCAAGGCTGATATTATGTTTAAAACGGTTAATGAATCCATCCATTTTAATTCACGGCAAGTGTACAACGTTGTTATTGACTTTTGACAAACTCGCCGGAACAAAGTATTCTTATATTGTTTTATTATAAAGAGTCTATTGTTAGTTCGAGCTCGACGCATGAGATGAGTCAGAGATATTTAATGAGAGAATGATTACATTAATGTTAATGAATAAGAGATTGATTCAGTAAAATGAGTTATTATAATATATAATAATGTATCAGAGTGGGTGACTTGCGGTGGGCCAAATTTCTAAGTTATTTCAGATTCGGGAATTGCTTTAAATAAAGTCTAATTTAGTTTGAAGAGAATATTAAAAAGCAGTACATTGTAATTTTCTCCTAATGAATTGATAGCACGTAGTTTAACTTTATTGAAGTACATAAAGTCATTTGAGTATTGCAGATAATATTGAAATAATAAGCGCTCCGCAAGGGACAATCTTGGGACCACAATTCCTAAATCAGCCCCGCAACGCATTCACTCACAAACAAACTAGATAATGCTCTTTTTATGTATTTAAGTACATTTTTATACATTAAATTTTTTATCAAATCAAAAATTGATTTATTCAGAACCCTACCTCGCCTAACCCTGCGTTGACACACTGCAGACTGCAGCTCCGTAGCAATTTTCAAGTAATTTAAATACGAACATTATATGAAGGAAAGATATTATTAATATAATTGTTTGTCTATGTGTGCAGCTTTCTTGCTTTTCATCGTTGTGTTTGTTTGTGGGTGTGTTTAAGAATTCCTATCGGTAAGTGTAATGAAATTTATTTATACTAGGTGTTAGATTACATTAATAAATATCATAAACATTAAACTTTAGGCCATTGACATCAAATTCTGGCAAACGGCCGTTCAACAACACATACATTGAGCTTATAACGGCGTTCTACATTACAATTTGCATTCGTTATCATTAATACCTTTAAATTATGATAACCTCACAACGTTCATTGGGAAATAAAAAATGGCTTATTTAAAATTTATCAGCAGATAAAATTTAAACTCGATTTGTAGATTTACCTGTGATAGATGAAATTTATGTTATTTCTAGGAAACATAAAAGTAACGTTGCTGATTCCGTACAATATTGATATAAAAAGAAAATTATGATTTTCAAAATATTTTTATCGTCAAGATCGAACTCGTCGTGTTATTTGTGATAAAAGAAAAAAAAATGTAGTTATAGTTAGAACTATAGAGGGATGGTTAGTTGGTAAGCAGGGTTGATGTCTCCACAGAGAAACCTCTCCCGGTGATGTCACCGCCGCCCCCGCCTCCGCCCCCGCCGCCACCACCGCCCGAGCCGGCCCCCTTCGTGCCACTCACACCTGCCAAAACTGACACCATGAAATGTAAGTAACTTGTATGAAGCACACCAACACGTTTGCCAGATATAAATCTAGTTTTCAAAACTCAACAAACAACCAGTGGCAGAAACTTTCATTAAAACTTGACGTTTCCAGTACAAGCATTCAGAAGACTCATTATGAAGCTTGAAATGAATAAGTCGAAAAACTCGATCTAAAAAGTACAAAACAAGAAAATTGTCTCTGCTGAAATGATTATGTCGTATCGCCGTGGTCGTATGCCACATTGATTTTATTTTATTATTATAATAAATCTGTTTTGCTACAGTAGGTGGCATACCACCACGGCGATACGGCATAATCATTTCAGCAGAGACAATTTTCTTGTTTTGTACTTTTTAGATCGTGTTTTTTGGTAGTCGGGTTTTAAACCTTATTTTTATTTAAATACTTTTAGTTATGTTAATATAATTTCTTATTTGAAATGTGCTTAAAAAAAATTGGGTACCCCACACGGTACCGTCAACAATTTTTTTTTTAGTTCCTTACTCTAAGTCCCCTGGAGGGCGCTGTAATTAATTTAACGTGATGTTATGTTGCCTATAACCAGAAGACAACCAAGACGCTTCTAACGACACCTCATTTGTTCAAATATGATAACTAGTTTAGAAGTTACGTGGAAACAGATGAACATACATACATAGCCTGTCAAAATCATAACTATCCTTTTGCTTTGCCGTAGTAGGGTAAAAAGTGAATAAATGTAATAAACTTTCTTACAATGGAACCTGGACATATCCAAATTCAAGATGTAGATTTTTAACATCGCTAGTTTCAGCGATTTTCTAGGAGAAGTATCTAATTTATGGTATATTATTATACAGCCACTAAATCTGTGATGAGCACGATAAGCCTCCACGAAGAGTTGAAGGCCGTTCTTCCAGCGATCCAGCAGAGAAAGCTGTTGGACTTCAAGAAAACTCCGGACATTTTTATAGATCAGGTTTGCAGCATGCATTTACTTCAATAATATTGAATAAAAAAAATCTCGAGGCTTGGAATAAACCTTAAAGACCAGCTTAGTCTTTCAAAGGATTACTAGGGACTAAAGTTTTCTAAAAGTATATACTATAGTCATCATATAGGACATCATACAAAAATGCCTCAATATCGCACTGCATCAAACATAAAGTCGACTATTTTTCTAAGGAATCTGTTAGATTTGTTTTGAAGCGAATATTATGCAAAACCTTAGACATAAATTGAGGAAATAAAATGTTTTTTTAGAAATCCAACCCCGAGGAGGTGCATAGGTGGCTTGAAGCAAAGGGTTTCTCAGAGACGGCGCAGCGCCAGCTCCGCGTGCCAGGACACCAGTTGTTCGCACTCTCGCGCAAGCAGCTTGAGCGAGTGCTGGGTCAGGATGAAGGCAAGCGGCTGTACTCGCAGGTCCTGGTGCAAAGGAATGTCTCTGGGGTAAGTGCTCACGTTAGATTATGTTTTGGTCTATCTGTTAATGAGTATCTTCGGGTTGGTCGCCAGCTTAAAGAAGGGTGAAGACGCATTTTTGCAGCCCATCAAAGGACATTACAGAACGAATTTGAAATTGGAATCATCTAATTTGCCTCCCCTACGTATCAAATAATTACTTTTAGAAGTTGTCATGTTTGAACAAGGATCAATCAATCCCCATTGATTCAATAATGACAAAAGCTAACCAGATGCTACCTTAAATTTTGTTGATTTTTCACTAGAATACCACAATTTCTTGTTCAGTACAAGACTACTTCAGCCTCGGAGCTGCAGAGCATCCTGCGCAAGGTGCGAGAGAAGGTGGAGGTGTCCTGAACGGGTTCCGCCCAGCAAGCCCAGGAGACGACGACGACGCTTCGTCCTTCTGCTGACGACTTCGATCCTTAGGACTTACCAATATTAGCTTAATGAGAGTATGGACACCAAATACAGAGACAAAGAAAGAAATTGAAGAGTTGTAATTGAATATTGCTCCGCATGTAGGTTAATGCTACATGCGGAGTAATAGGTATATCGTATCGTGTCTCTCCAGCTCCAGATGTATGTTTGTATATTTCTGTCTCACGCCGCGTTCACTGGACGCGAGCATATATATGTGTGCGTACAATGAACATTCTTACGTGCCGTTTTTCTGTGTCTATATTTGTATTGATGTATATTTATATAGAAGATATTGTTGAAAACATAGCTGGTGACTGTTTCGAGTAAATAAAGAAATGCTCCAAAGAGCCTGCGTGTTACATTCCAGTGATTTTTAATTTAGGTAGCATATAGTTAATCATATCGTGCTGAAGACGAGAATATTATGTCATAGTCATTAATAATATTTAAGTACTTTTCATTGGCAAGATCCTAGAAACTCCTTTTATTATTATACTTAATAAGAATCAACTCATTTCGATTTATCAGTTATTTTACATTTGAATTAAGTAGTCTATTTGTTTCTTTGCTGCAGTATTTATAAATTGCATATTATGCACATGAAAACGAATAGTGTATAAACTCAAAACATGTTGTTATGAGATTTAAAACCGTATTAAACGATGATGTATGTATAAGGCGATGTATCTCAAAACAACATTTTTGAGTTGACAAACTGATGTGTTTCATGTGCGATTGTTTACTTTTATTTTGCGATTGTTATTGATAAGTTGCGCATTGTTATACACGCATCGTGTTTGTGGAGTTGGAAATTATTATAAATAGGTATCTATAACAATAATAGTGCTATCATTTAATTAATTAAATACTAACATTAAAATATTTTATACCGTCTACTCGATTTATTTGCCTTCCACTGCTACCATTTTTTTATATCAAAATGCACCACCCTGTAAGTGTCTAAGGATTAGTCTAGGAAAGATAAAATACGGGCAGGAGTATTCAAATGTTTTATTAAAAGGTTTTTTCGAAAACAAAATATAATCAATAAAAACACGTGTTCTTACAATTTTCTAGAAAAATAAAGCTGCAAAGTTATTTAATTTAAAACATTTTTTCCAACAACAGTTTTATATTTTTGCCTATTATGTAAAATTGACCTACTTGTTATACATATACATACTTGTTATACATATATATATATATATACATTTTTCTAAAGCCTACAAAAATGCAAAACTTTTATTTCAAATTTTCAATAAAAAATATTATTTGGATTATTATTTAATAATGACCGATTCAGAACCTTTTAAGGCTAATCGAATCGGTCAGTGTTGGCACCTCTTTCACTCATTGTACGAGTAATAGAGAAATAAAACAGCACAGCCAACCTGTAAAAACTAATAACTTTCTGTACATAAACGAACACGGATGTAAAACTACTACATTTTTTATTTTTTTTACGTCTGTAATATATGGTAGATACATGTTTATTGTAACGTTGGGAAATGTGAACGATGCGTATACGCATGTGGTAGGTATTGCACAATCCGACACTTCACCCTACTATCAACTAGTCGTGCAATAAGTAAAGATTGATTGAAGCCAAAATTTTGCGAAGTCTAATGCAATGCTGAAGATAAGTGTATACAATCGGATAAAAAGAACCTGCAAAGTATTAAAAAAAAATTCCTTAGTGTGATATATCTGAATCTTTACCTTACTTAACAACATAGTATCTGGTGGTTCTTATAAACGACACAATCATCATAACAGTAATATCCATGAAATATAACATTTTTTAATCTACCTATGTTACTAGAATAAATTCTTATTAGATATATTATTTCTGTTCATAAACCCATTTTCAAAAAGTTAGCTACTTACCAACTAAATAAATATGTACAACCTTTATTATCCACTTATATGTATTTATTAGACAATATTATTATGCTTAAAATAACTGAATTTATGAGCATATCAAAATGGAAAGGTTGGCAAGACTGGCAATACACATTGTATTTTTTTTTACATTTTGTACTGTGCTCAGCTGCCAACAGTATGCACAAGTATGGCACATGGGGTCCTTAAAGAGTAGTCAAATAGAAACCAGCTTAGTAGTGGGCAAATATTATAAAATATACTTTCATTATACACTCAGAGGCACATTTTAACCGCTGTTAACGGTATTTATCGTATAAACGTGCTAACTTTAGAGTTTCATAAATTAGAAACTATTATTTTTAAGAACGTCTTAACAGTATAGTTAAAGATAAAAAATCTGCTAAGCTGGTTTAAAAGTGATTGATAAATTCACTAACCTAATGGACTGATTGAAATCAATTGACATCACAATATACAAGCGACCGAATATGAAATAAATCGAATCATTCTCCAACGAAGCATCTCTTTCACTCAAAAAGTGAGAGAAGAGATAAAGCTTCGTGAATCGGTCAGTTATTGAAATGCATTGAATCTGGAAAAGGAAATCTTTAAGAAACATAGTAAAAAAAACGATATCATCTCGAAGCTGCTTATCTGATGCAAGAGATGGATATGGATGCTATAAATGCGAAAGTGACAATAAACTACCGCTCGTCATGAACATAGCGACGGCTCCGCGCAGGTAATCGAGTGTAGTTTTTTTACAGTTCATCGTAAAGTTGTGATGGAATAATTAGCAATAGCAAATAGCATATTTCATTAATAGCAATAATTAAATTATTTCTAGTTACTAATTTTCGTGATCGCAAAAATCATCGATAGCACAAAGCCGTGCGAATTTACGAAGTGCCACAGATAGCGCGCGAAATCATGATATCACTTTATTCATGTTAACACGATAATTAATATTAGCACGATGATTCATATTACCATGACAATCATATTACCATAGCAATATTAAATGAAAAATAGCATCCCACTATGGATGACCAAAAATATCTCATCATCACCAATAATGATATTAGTTAAGATGAGATTTTTTTTTTCTTATTATTCCTTTTGACCATAATGTTAACTGATCGATGAGAACAATAGGAATCCTGTAGGATAAGAGTCGGTTTTGGCAGATGGTTTACATACAATTATTAAATTTTGAATTGAGATCACTAACTACGACAGTCTAAATATTGGGGAAAAATATAATATTTACTCTATTCATTATACAAAATATATCGTTTCATTGAAAATATATAATTCTATTATAATATTTTGTTTAATTATAATCTTTATTCATTTTATTTCGATTCCAGTCAATCATTTCAAAACTATCATAATAATGTATCTTTATACAAAATTCTGCTCTAATTACGTTCATATCACATACAGTATACCTACATCTACTTACTGAACTAATGGTGTAAAAAAGATAACATGGAAATACGCACTCGACCCGCGAGACTCTGTCACATTGCCAATGTACCCGGAATATTGAAATTACTCATTTGTTTTCACAAGTAAATCCTAACAAGTGCTATTTTATGCTAGAGGCGATAAACGAGCAAGCGGGTCACCTGATGGAAAGTAATCAACGCACCCATAAACATCCGCGAAATCAGAGAGATCGCTAATTGTTGCTGGACTTTTTAAAAAAGGGTACGCTCTTTTCTTGAATGTATCACAAAAATATTGTTAAAAATTATATGTTCGTGAGAGACATCCAGTAAAAATATACCAATTTTATTAATTTTGGTAGCATCATATGTAGAAAATTCACTTGTGTTGATTGCCATTTTTTTTAAACCCCCATCAGACATTCAACATCATGACACTACATCAAATTAGCGTTTCGTACTTATATTATCAGAATATCATAACGAGGATGAATCTCTTCAGCTAACAGCTGTTTTCGAGAAATATGTATATTATAACTGTTTTTGGGTCTTTTATGCAATCTGATCCAGGACGATTCCACGGCTAACTGAATCGTCTGATGTGACATTGTTTACCATCACTTTCATTATATAGATGAGTGAACGAGATACTTGATATAAAACCGATTCAGTTAGCTAGAATTCAGTCCTCAATCTTTTTGAAGATTTATAAGTCAATTAAAACGAGCCGTTGCACAGGCAGGCGTGATTACAATCTGTGAATTTAGTACAATGTTTAGTCTGTCTGTATATTACCAATTTAACTGCTATTAATCGTATAAAGACCCAAAAAAACAGAACAGATTCGTTATACCCAACAAATCATACATTTGTACACATTAGCAAAAAGACGACACTTGGTCCATGTACCTACATTTGTTTCTGACTCTGCAATGAATGTCGCGTTCTTTATAAACCTATGAGAAACGATAGGCTTGGTCTTACAATCACCCGAAGTTTCATGAGTGAACGGTTTCTTTGGAATGGTACACAAGGTTGTGGATCATGAAGTCGTCTAAATAAAGTGCATTATTGTGAGGCACTTCTGGCAGCCATGCGCGCCGCGATGGCGGCCGTGAGGGCGGAGCCCTTCCCGCTGCCGTCTTCAGCCGCCAGGAGGGAGAACTGCAAACAATGGAAATAATCGTAAACAAAACTAGTGAAATATATATCAGAATTAAGTTTTAAATCAATTCTACGAGAAAGTCAGACGCCACAAACTAACTTGGATCAGATGACACGCTAAGATGATGTAGGATCTATTAAAGTGATTTAAATTGCATCCATGAAAATGGTCCTTCGAGCCGGAAACAGGACTATGCTATAGTACCGCAAAGACATAATTATCTATCATCACTTAAATGGCATCTGATGTTATTAGGATTGACAGGCTGATGATTATGATGAAAATGTAGTGATGGATTTATTTATTAGGATCCCAACACAGGTGGCACAACCTTAAAAATAAATCGAAAAATCTAAGAAAACATGCTCTTGTGCACTTGGATGACAAAAAAATAATTTTAATATTGATGCAATATACTACAGAACAACCTGGGAACAAAAGTGTTAGCACGAACTTCTCGAAGAGTCGTAGGGTATGCGTATCGTAAGCTAATTTATGAGAAAACTGAAGAGCTCCCTCTATCGTAGGAAAGTATAACTATCTTCTATCTCACTTGGAGATAAAGGTGATAAAGTATTGCGTGGGCACGCTACGAATTCCGGCAGGAGAAGCAGGGACGGCTCTACCCGAAGAAGCGCCCAGCCGCAATCAATAACCTGGCCTTCAAAATGCCCGAACAAAATGGAATACTTACAACATGTTCTACTACCTGGGCAGTCGCTTCATTGTTATTATCAGACATCCCGAATCCTATATCGGCGTACCCCGGGCTTCGAAGCGACAGCATTGGGGGGTGTGCCCCCCTGCACTAAAGGTAAAGACGCCTCTTAGGAGAAGGATGATACATACGGGGTGGTTGGGCGCGAGCAGCGAGGTGTACTTCTCCATGAGGCGCTTGATGCGCGGGTGCCGCTTGTACACGGAGCCGTCCACCGCCACCACCACGTACGCGCGCGCCATACGCTTCAGCAGCGTCGAGATACCTGCAATCACGCGCTGGTTAATATTTGCTACCTAGCTTTACTGTACCACTGAAGGGCAAAGTCCTCCCCCAATCCTTCAGCTTTTGTTGTGTTACTATAGGCCAACGCTTGACCGCAATCTCACCTGGTAGAAAGTAACTATGAGGTCTAGGATATGACGCGTTCCCATGTTCACTCTTGCCTTAAAGATGGAAGGTTCTCTATATTTAACGCCATTGGTGGCAGATAAACACCCGCCACCTATGGACAGCCGCAACTCCAATACCTTAAGGCCCAAGTGCGCTGCCAACCTTAAAACGCCATCGCCTTCTCCCGAATTAGGCCTCCGGTATTCTCGAAACATAGCACAGACACTGCTCCACACCGTTATGCCGTGGTATCACTCCAGTCGAGCCAGCCCATTCATACTAAACCATGACTTGGCATTGCAAACGCAAGCAACGCATAACCACTACTTCTAGTGTAGCTGATGTTCATGGTCAGCGGGGATCACTTACCATCAGGTGACCCGCCTGCCTCCCTTTCTCATAAAACAATAGTTCTCCCACGTTTCACTGATGAAGTAAGTAAGTATACTCACAGACTGAGACGAGCTGCGCGGCGCGGTTGGACACGACGCGCGCGACGTACTGCGCCACGAGAGCGTCGGACGCCTTCAGACGCGTCGCACACGCCGCCTCGAGGATCTCCTGCGTTCGCTCCCACGTGCCTTGCATGCTCTCCCTGAAAATAACAAAAATATTTAAGTCCTCTTCTTCTTCCTGTCCTGCCTCTGACGATATTAGATAACTAAAACGTGACGAGATAAAACGGTTTAGCGTGCCCTAAACGGATTCATCTTTCTTTTGCAATGGCCTGGAGTGCAACGGGCCGACGTTGACGCCTTTCGGCGGCACCTTATTATTTTCTATGATATAGGGGGCAGACGAGCAGACGTGTCATCTGATGGTAAGCGATTACCACCGCCCATGGACACCTATCGCGTCATAGGAGTCACGCGCTGCCAGCCTTTTTAAAAGGGAGTACGCTCTTTTCTTGAAGGTTTGTTGCTTATGCATATCCTCCTGCTAATCAGCAAGAGCATTACGTTGGGCTCTCCTCTGGCGGGGGCTTCTACTAACGAGAAGCCAGCCAGAGGCATACTGACTAAACTCCAGCAGTTTTCCCTCATCGCCCTTAAGTGGGGAGGAGTCAGTTGGGCGAACATTGGCACCATGAATCTCCCAGTGCAGTGGGGAGGGAATAAGGAGGAAGCCTACAAATCCTGCAATGTCCTTACAATGCCCAAAATTATTTATTTTCACATCTCCTCAGTAGCCAAAAGAACTATTTTGGGATCTGAAGTGATGAGGTCATGTACTCACTCCTCGATGAGGCTGAGGTCGGCGGTGGCGAGCGAGGCGACGGCGGGCGCGGCTGGGAACAGCTTGTCATGAGCTAGGCACGCTAGCGACGCGCGGAGCACTTCGCCCAAGTACTTGCCGCCGATGTACTTCTCGAAACTGGAATTAATGTATCATCATCATCATCAGCCCATTTAAGTCCCCACTGCTGGGGCACGGGCCTCCCTCAATCACATGAGGGGTAATTGCCATACTCACCACGCTTGGCAGACGGGTTGGCGAGGGTTTTGATATAAATGCAGAGTTTTCCTTCTCTGGGTGCTGATGATCATGCCAGCAGCTTTACCTTAATTAATGTATAAATGTCATAAAACATATATTGACCTGATTCCAAAGAAAGTAGCTTTAACAAATGTATGTTGATAGGTATCAGAAAAATCGAAGGTACAACAAAATTATTAGAACATACTTATACCTGTTTAAAAGGCCGACAGTGATACTTGTGACTTCACTGGGTGTTCATGGGTGACGGCAATCGCTCATGATGGGACGATGAAGTCGAGGCAACTGTCTCCGAACGCGCTCCACTCCACGTGGACACACACATCATAATGTTCTGATAGATGCCAAGTTGCAAAGTTGTGAAGAAGGAAAGTGTTGAATCACGTGAAGGAAGCAACGAGCGTGGATCCAATGTTCATTTCCTGATCAATTTCCGCTTTGATAAAGTTGAGGTGGCTCTTGTCTCCATATCTATGCAAACGTATCCATTTGAAAAGACGGTTTGAAGTTGAAAAAGGAAGGTTAAGTTACTCACGTAAACATTTTAACTAGTTGAAAAAGGTATTTTTTGTTATGCTGGTGTATCTTTTGTTGAAAAAACCCTTATTATTATTATTATTAAAGGAAGTCATTATAGTAGAGACCAAGCGTCACCTTCCCAATCGATCTTTAGACTGCTGTTCTCCCCGAAGGTATCACTACTACACTAGGCTCTACCACTCCAGCACGCCGACTCCACAAACGTACACGCGCGGTTGATTTGCAAAAATGCTTTGAAGAAGAAGGTTACTCACGTGAAAGATGCAACAAGCAGGGATCCAGCATCGACTTCCCTATCGATCTCCGTCCGGATGAAGTCGAGGCAGCCGTTGTCCCCGAAGGCGCCCCACTCCACGTCCACGCAGACGTCGTGCACGCGCTCATGCGCCGCCTCCCAGTGCTGCACGCGGCTGGCGCGCTCCATGTAGCAGCCGTTGGAACCTGTGCCGAGGATCACGCCGATCTGGAAATAATACAATTCAAACAAATTCAATTTAAATCTTTTTTACTTACCGAGTTTATTACATTTTAAACGCCGTGTGGTCCCAGCAGAGTAGAATAGGCCACCCTCACTCTTACCGAGGTGTTGTAAAAGGCGACTAAGGTAAAGCTGCTGGCATGATCATCAGCACCCAGAGAAGGAAAACTCTGCATTTATATCAAAACCCTCGCCAACCCGTCTGCCAAGCGTGGTGAGTATGGCAATCACCCCTCATGTGATTGAGGGAGGCCCGTGCCCCAGCAGTGGGGACTTAAATGGGCTGATGATGAAAAGGAGTCAACAAATCTGAATTCCTTCTAGTGTATCGGCGGTTCATGGGTGGTGGTAATCACTTAACCTAGTCCTTTAAGAAGACACGCTTGCTGGTTTGCCACTTTTTGACATGAAGAATTAGGGGTAGCTGGGAGAACTGAGCTGTCCCTATCGGACGGCAAAGGAAGCCTGTGCAATGCCGGTGCTGGTACCTCCGTACCTAGACCTACGATAAGCAGTGGACTGCGAAAGACAGATTGATTAGATTCTCACTAACCCCGACAGCCGGGTCTATATGCGCTCCAGCAACCAGGGTCCCAGTGGTGTCGTTCAGCAGCACTCGCACGGTGACATCGAGGTGCCTCGCCCGCAAGCAGCGCTGCAGCAACGCGGCCACGTCTACGCCTTCCATGCCGCCGCACTTGAAGCTCTTGGTCCAGGTGATCAGCTCGCCGGAGAGGATGGAATGCTGCTTCATGGGGAATGAGAATGTGAACCCTGGAATTTGATAAGGACAATTTTGTAGGTTCAGATAAGATTTATGTGAGGTCTGAAATAATTGAAGAAACTAAAGCTCACAGACTCCGATGGCTTGACCAGGTGGAAAAGGGTAGCAGTGTCATGAAGGTTTATTTGGGCCGGCCATCCGATCGACGCGTTAACGCGATAACGGATTTTCAAGCTAACTTTTTGCTAACTTTTCTGGTGTGGTCATGTAATGAAAATTGAGGATGAACAATTAACCAAAAGAGTGATGAGTATGAATGTTAGTGGGTGGAGGAATGAGAACGGCCAAAAAAGCGATGGATGTATTGTGTGAA
Source organism: Marasmia exigua (assembly GCA_019059595.1). Lineage (NCBI taxonomy): Eukaryota > Metazoa > Arthropoda > Insecta > Lepidoptera > Crambidae > Marasmia > Marasmia exigua. The sequence continues at coordinate 13,594,624 of CM032488.1, forward strand.
TAAGTGGTGGATGATTCGATGAGGAAAGCGAGGGACGTATGAAAAAAGAAAACATACTACTGCGCTGACCCCAAATAATCTGGGAATAGGGCTGGAGGAAGATGGTGATGATTACGGCAAAATAGCAAATGCGTCTTAATGAAGTGACTGACAGAAGAAGAACGTACCTAATGAAAGTTTTTCTTTTTCCATTCCTTCAGATCGCACGAAGTCGAGGACGCAGTCCGCAAGGAAGTTGAATAAGTCCTCACCGGGACCCATCCGTAACGCATCACTGTAAAATGATATAATAAAGTTAAACATTTTTAAACACCTGAAAAAACACCATTCAACAGCGCCGCCAAACAAGTTAGCACTCATACTCATACTATCTGTATAAAGCAAATTATCGGTCATTCGGCATTGTTCCGGTAGATGTCGCTATGTCACTTTTAGGTACTTCACGCAAGTAAAGGGAGCAGATAGAACTATGACTCTAAGCCACCTGCATAGTTTTTAACATAGTATAAAATAAATTAATAGAAAGTTTGCTCAGTATCTAAAAAAATATAGGACATATCTATCGGGCGGAACTGGTCTTAGGTTTTCTCCTTCTCCCAACTGTGAGTCAAATTAAAAAAAAAAACAAAATAAAATCTCTAAACTCACTTGATGTGATATTGTTTGACGTCCTCCCTCACCAGCTGGCCTCCTCGCAACTCCAGTAGCAACACGCGGAAGTTTGTGCCTCCGAGGTCCAGCGCCAAGAATAGGCCTTCCTCTAGAAATTAAAATAAAGCATACTTTAGCTCCTTGCCGAAATGAGATTGTCCGACAAATGATCAGGAAGGGAGGTTTAAGCGAGCCTTATCGCTTAGGATTCTACTGGTTTTGCCACCCATAGGCGGTGGCAATCGCTTACCATTCCGTCCGTCTGCTCGTCAGCCACCTATCTCATACAAAAATAAAAGACTCAAGTCACCGACATAGTGTATCGAAACTGAATGCTGAAGTGACGTTGGACCGGCCATATCTGACAAACGTTGGAGTGAAGAATTCTTGAGTGAAGATAACAACGTAGCGTCGGGTTCTCTGACTAGATGGAGTGACAATCTGCGAAACCAGCACACATCTTAGAGTGGTAGTGGTGGTGGTGGTGCTCCACTAATCGTTGAATTGCTGACAGTAACTTGGTGAAGAAACTCTTAACATACATTTGTGGCGCAGCGTGATGAAGGCCTACGTTTCGCAAAAAACAAAACGACCCAGATTTGGTGTGATAAAGACCGTACTAAAGGCTAACACGAACTTTCCGAAGAATCACGTATCCTATAGCCTATGCATATCGTAAGAAATTTGTATGAAAACTGAAGAGCTCCGTCTAACGTTCGTGAGCATAAGTAATCACCTTTTGATTCCAAGTTAGAGAGAAGTATGGCGTGCGTACGCTACGATTACATTATGAATTCCTTTAATGTTTTTGTAAGATGAAAGTAATGAAAGTGGCCTTAGAGCGAAGACGTCCCGTCACGGACGAGAAATATAAATCCAAACAAATGAGAAACACAGCGCGCATGATAGGGAGGGAAACTCCTTTACGGTCGTAACGTCCGGTTCGCGCTAAGGAAGTCCCCTGCCCAATGGCCCCTGTTCACAAAGTCTGATCATACCTGTGCCATCAGGCAGTTCAGGGATGTATGTGTTCTCCATCTGCAGGCTGGAGGGCTGCTCGCGGAGGCCGCGCTCGATCTCTCGCTCAAACACCTCGGCCACGCGCCGCAGGGTCGCGCCACTGAGCACCAGCCCTGACAACCGGGACTCGATCTGGAATTAACAAGATACAACATGTTAACTCTTGTGTTTGACGTTATCAGGTCGGGGTATCAGTATTCGCGAGAAGTTGGATCTAGTTAAATAAATGAAATAAAATATTCTCTGGAAAAATCTATCAATCTATTTACCGCAATTCTTTTTGTGACACATGACAAATCATTCCGAAAAAAGTAAAACATAAACCACGAACAAAGGTTACATACTTAAACATCCTCCCGAGGGAGAGAAAACAAAAAAATAAAAAATTCTAAATACGGCCCTGGTAACTAATTTCAGACAAATGTTTCATGATGACATTATTTATCAAGTCCGGGCAAATAAGTAATTCAAAGCACATAACAAAACAAAAAATAAATAAATGAAACACATTTTGGTTACTACACGTCGGCCACGTTAAAGCAAATTATGAAAGGCTGAATCGTTGAGGCACTTTAACAACTCGTCCAGACCGGGTAGTGCGAGTTACAGGTGATGGCAACAAGGAATCAACATCCTCTGTACCTATCTCAAGGGTAAACAGATTCTGAATTGGTCTTAGAAACTCAGTTTTCGCTGTCTTGACTCTGGCCGTCCGTACGATTCCGTCCTTCCCAGGTATTAACTCTGTAACAATTCCTAGAGGCCACATAGTCCTCTTAGCATCAGTCTGTACGAGTACCACATCTCCTAATTTAAGTGTTGGTCCCTTCCTCGAGTTTCTTTCCTTTTTCTGCACGAGCATTGCCAGGTATTCGTGTTTAAAACGCTCGCGCAAAGCGTCTCTCAAACTTTGCATTTTCTTGCAATAAGTGATCAAAGTTTCTCTGTCGATTGTATCTAAATCACCGACATCACCCACGGGTTGCAAGTTGCCACCATTCACAAGTAGAAAAGGGGTTAGTGGCACTAAGGTGTCAGACTCATTTATATAAGTGAGAGGTCTGGAGTTAATCGTTGTTTCAACATCACACAGGACCGTCATCAACTGCTCATAATTTAACGAAGCTCGACCCAGCACTCTTCTCAACAGTTCCTTAATACTTCTCACCATCCTTTCCCACCATCCACCCCACCACGCGGCAGTAGGGGCATTAAAAATCCACTTAATTTTCTGAACAGCGCAAGACTCCTCGATACGTGACCAGTCCAAACCATTTAATAAATTAACAAAACCGCGAAAATTTGAACCGTTGTCCGAAGAAAAACATTTAACTCTACCTCGACGAGAGAAAAACCGGCGTAAAGCCAAAGTAAAGGCTTCCGTGGATAAAGAAGTTATCAATTCTAAATGTATCGCTCGATAAACAGCACACGTAAACAGCACAATGTATGCCTTTGCTTTCGATGACAAATATAATGGCCCTGCTAAATCAACACCCGTAACTTCAAAAGGGTTCGCCGTATTATCAACTCTAGCGAGAGGTAGTGGCGAAGTTTCCGCTTGTGCGTTATTAGAATTGAAACGTCTACACCTAACACATTTCCTTATAATATTTCTAACCAACTTCCTACTACCTACAATCCAATACTGCTCACGGAGTTTAGCCATAACAATAGACAAACCCGCATGTTGACATTTATTATGAATTTGTTCTATCAAACGTTTTATGATCAAGTGATTTGTAAGCAGTATAGGATAAACATAAGCGAGAGACTCAGCTGTTTGCGTCAACTTTGTTTTTACACAGACTAAACCATCTTCATTTAGTACAGTTTCTAGCTTAATATTCTTTAAAACATCACCAGTTAAAGTTTCTGTTTGTAAAATCTTCAAGAGTAATATCTCGGCTTTACCAAATTCATCTGCACTTAAACCCCCAGTTCTCTTAGCTTCCGATCTGCAATTCACAAAGAATCGATGTATCCACGCTAAGACGCGTACCATCTTATTGAAAGAACTTATCTTTAACAGATCATCGATGATACCGGAAGGAATGACAGATGACATGACGTGACATTGAGATTTACTCAGTTCCTCGTTGGCAGCCTCGACGAACTCATCCATTGATTTCGGCCAGTCAGAATCCTTTAAATAGAGCCAGGACGGCCCCTCCCACCAGCGGACAGAATTCAAAATTTTGGCATCACAGCCTCTAGACGGTAGATCTGCCGGATTCAAAGAACCCGGGACATATCGCCAATTTTTAGGGTCGGACAGAGTTCGAATTTCTTTTACTCTGTTGCCCACAAATACAGCCCATTGAGCTTCCTTTTTTATCCAAGTTAATGTTACCTTAGAGTCAGTCCAATAATAAGTGGTAATATCCATATCCAAAGCCTTTTTCACTCTGTCAGCTAGCCTGGCTCCAATGGTAGCCGCTAACAATTCTAACCTCGGCATAGTTACCTTCTGCTTTGTAGGACATACTCTCGCTTTAGCCAGTACTAAAGACACACATGTAACACCATCTAACTCTGTTCTCAAAAATATGCATGTGGCATAAGCGCTTGCGCTAGCATCATTAAATACGTGCAGAGTATTTCTGCTCTTTCTTAAATCAAATTTGGACAGTCTCCTAGGTATAGATATATCTTTTAAAATTTGTAAACTCTCAAACCATGATTTAAAAGTCTTCAAAATATCACCAGGAAGAAGATCGTCCCATTTCAAAACTGACATCCAACATTTTTGCAACAAAATTTTGGGGATTAGCGTGACGGGAGCAGAAAAACCAATCGGATCAAAAATTTCTGCGCAATTGAAAGCAGCTCTCGTTTCGTTACAACTTCGGAACTCTTAGATACGCCATCATAAAAACAACTCAGTGTATCAAATTCATAATTCCACGCCACTCCTAAGATCGATGTTACAGTTGGTTCACTATCAGTATACAACCTACTAGACGGGCCAACAACCCATCCCCTTAAATCAAATTTGCCCTCATCCATTATGCGTTTACTGTCTTCAATGAATTTCCTAGCATCTTCTTCATTCTCCACACTAGTAACGCAATTATCGACATAGAAAGACTTCCTAAGTTTTTCCGCAACCTCTTTATCATTCTCAGGACTATTCAATAAATGATGATTAATCGTTGCAGCAAGCAGAAAGGGACTGCATGTTAATCCAAACACAACACGACAGTGTTGATAAGTTATTAGCTTCTGCTGGCTCTCATCTTCCCACCACAAGAACTTTAAAAATTTCCTATCCTCTGCATCCAATGAAATCTGTAGAAAGGCTTTACGAATGTCTGACGTTATTCCAATCGCATGCATTCGAAATTGTATAATCAACGTAGGAATAGTCTCTAAAAAGTTCTCACCCTTCTCCAAACATCCGTTGATAGATATTCCGTTCCTGTCTCTGGCTGATCCATCGAATACTGGTCGTATTTTCGTAGAAGCGTTTGGATCATCCTTGATAACTGCGTGGTGAGCCAAATAATGACCCTCTTCAATGTTATCATTTAACACGGGTTCTATAATACCAAGTTATAGCCATTCTTTAAAACAATTGTCATAATCACTAAACTCAGGCAATCTTTTAGTAGTAGACAACAGTGTCTTATTGGCTAATTCTCTATTTGTCAAAATATCTTGGTGTCCTTCTTTCCATGGTAATGGTACCTCATAACGCCCCTCTTCGTTGATCTTGATAGTCTCTTCAAATTTTATTATGACTTCATCTGCTGAGGCGTCTCTGGCACTATCAGTTATACCAATCGATTCTAATTTCCAAAGATCTGTCACATCTAACTCGACTAGGCTTATTAAAGTGTGCGTTGCTCTCGAACACATTTTTGGACCCTGCACTGTCCAGCCTAGCTTTGTTTTAATTGCCGTTAAATCTCCTAAATGAACAAATTCTCCTGTCATAATCATACCTGCGTAATCAGCCCCGATGAGGAGTCCAATCTCAATATCTACTCCTTCTACATCCGAAAGCTCTATGCTGTGTAAAGACAGTAAGTTCTGGAGTTCTTTGTTAGGCACACGCGGTAATTCCCCACAGATTTTCACTTCATCTAAAACTGACATACAAACGTTAAAATTATTATGTACACTACCGACAATTACATTATAAATATTGTGTGTACGTCTTTTTGTTTCGATTCCACCAAAGACTGAGTGAGAAAGTGACTCTTCATTAGATTTTGTTAGGCCAAGTCGTAATGCTAAGTCTTCCTTTATGTAAGAACGTTGCGAGCCGTTGTCTATCAAACATCTCACCCTAAATTCCTTGCCGTCGTGTTTTATTTTCACAACTAGTGTTTGAAGGAATGTGACCGAGGGAAAACTATTGCTGACCGACATAGAAGTACTAGGTAACTTGTTATCCACTTTCGGCTCCTTTTGAAATGCCGGCTTCTTATTTTGGTCAGAGTTTCCCTGGCTTACTTCCCCACACATCACAGTATTATGACGCTTTTTACAAATAAAACACCTAATAGCACTTCGACAGTACTTAGGGTGGTGACCCGAACGTAAACAAATAGGGCAAACGTTCTTTTTCTTCAAAATAGCTCTACGTTCTTCTAAGGACAGTTTATTTAATCTTACGCAATCGTTACTTACATGATTCGACTTATCACAGAAAACGCAAGATAAATTTCTTCCTACTGCGGTGCCCCCACAACTGCTACTAACTAAAGCGGACGCAGTAGCTTGGCGTCCCTCGGTAAGCTCCATCTCACAATTTCCTACAATATTACTATTGGTCGAAAAACTTGCCCTAGCCATTTCAATTCTTTGCACACTTTCTACCTCTCGCCTTAAGAATTCTAAAAGTTGATTAAGACGGTTACCTTTATTGGTCCGAGTTCTCTCAAAGGCTCTTAGGATATCACCCGGAAGCGCCGACTCTACCAACGGATATAACATAGCAGCATACTTTTCCGAGGTGACACCCAACGTTTCCAGAGCTCGCACTTGTGTGGTTAACTTGTCATAGAGCGCGCAAAGCTCGTGGTCACTTGTGCCGTTTACCTGTGATAAAACTAAATTTAACAAATCACGTACATAAACTTCAATAATTAATTCTTCCTTGCCAAACCGTTCTCTGAGGTGGTCTAACGCGATTTTGTAGTTTCCGGCAGATGGTGGGAAACCGGTGATTAATTCTCTTGCCTTAGACCCCTTTTCTGTGGCTTGTATTAAGTACTGAAACTTTTTGTAATCATCGAGTGACTTATCATTATCGATACAGGAAAATTGGCCCCAAAAATTTAACCAGTTGTGTGGGTCCCCGTCAAATTTAATGAACTCTAATTGAGGATAACGAAATTTTTGAGTTTTACAGTTCTCGGTGGGAGATATAATGGTTCTTGTACTTCCCTTCTCGGATTTGTCTTCACTAACTTTGTGGTATTTAGCTTGCAAATAATACCACTTTAGCTTGTATTTGTCCGCCTCTTCCATTTCTCGAAACATCTCCTCTTCTTCTGTATTTGCCGCAGTTAAAAATTCGTCCACCACGGCTTCGGTAGACAAGAGGGTATCGAACTTGCCTTGCAGTAAATGGAAAAGAGCGGATACTTCCTCGCCCATCGTCTCAGGTTCGCTCTCTAGAATCCTCTCCAGCTTGTTCGCTGCGGCCGTGAACCCGCGGCGAGCGATGCTTCTACATTTCTTTGCGGACTCTAAAGTCCTGTCACGGTCGCCATAATGTTTGACGTTATCAGGTCGGGGTATCAGTATTCGCGAGAAGTTGGATCTAGTTAAATAAATGAAATAAAATATTCTCTGGAAAAATCTATCAATCTATTTACCGCAATTCTTTTTGTGACACATGACAAATCATTCCGAAAAAAGTAAAACATAAACCACGAACAAAGGTTACATACTTAAACATCTTGATATGTTTCCCTTTAATTAAGCGTTGAGGGCTCAAGGTAACTCATAATTAGCGATAAGAGCGCCTATATTGAAAGAAAGTAAGAAAATAAACCTGTTGATCACAAAACATTCATAAAAGTACACAAAAGGCCTTAATTTATAAAAGTGACTGGCTCTATGCGCGGTGACGCATTAGGTTCAGACCCCACGGCTCACAATTAGGAACGTGTGTTTCGATTCCCACTCACCTGGAGAGTGGCGTAGCGTGGGTGTCGGCGGAAGACTATTTTGCCACCCTGTCACCCTTTTTCTACCCCGAACCCTCCAAGGATGAAGCTTAGATTTTGCCGCTCCCAACCAAAAAGTGCCGCCCACCTTCTTTGGACGCCCTTTTTAGGGGTAGCTTACAAGTTCTAAAAAGTTACCGTTCGCAAAACGGTGTTGTTTCCGCCCTCTTTTTTTCCTTGGAGCCACCTAAATGAAGCCGAGATTTTACTGCTACACTAATGCAAGGAGATAATTATGTTAAACATACAAAAAATTGTATTTTATTTATAAGTTAATGGTGACATTTTGTAAAATAACTTTTTTTTAAAGAGTAATTGCTAAGTTTCTTGCTGGTGTCTTCTTGGTAGAAAACTATTTTCCAAACCAGTGGTACACATGTTGACATTCATAAGTGTTATGTATGGACCGAAATTGAATAAACTATTTTAATTTCATAATCTTAGTGAACATTATCAATACCATCATCGTAACACAATCATTACCAAGCGAATAGAATATCACACACCTACCTGATTTAAATAAACTACGAGTACTCGTATTTACACGAGTACATTAGTCATTATCGCATATATGTATTATCCACTCCGGACAAGATTTATACAATCGGACAAATAAACCTTCGACCGTGACGGTATGTGCTTACAAGTTAGCATTTATATGCGATGTATTATCATTTATCAGGTATAAAGTAATAATTTATTTCGGCTAATCTCAAGGATCAGCCACGAATGCTGGGCTTAAAAGGTCGTGTGTTCCATCCCCAGTCCTCAACCAGGACAAACATTCGGTAGATAACGAGATCCTACTCGTGTGGCACTTACTTCTTCTGACGCCCCATGGCGTAGTTGGAGGTCCCGGAAGGAAGGCTCGGAGCCCAGAAGACGGCGACTTCTAGACTCCGGGCTAAGCTTTATAATAAATATTCTTCTCAGACGTACACTCCTGACGGAGCGGTCGCGATTATGAATTGTCTGTATGTTGGGTAGCGGCTTTTGCGAGACTTCTCTATTTGTGGCAAACCGTGCACATTCAGTCAAGGAACACTTTGTGGCACACTTGCTACAGTCTGTCCACCTTGTAGGTGATCTGCTTCGGCAGCGCTGACCTTTGACTCTTCCCTGTACCATTAAACGTTCCAAGGAGCTCTCATTTCGAATGATATCTCCAAACATGGTCAGTATTCGCCCTTGCACAATTGACGAAAGTCTTTGTTTGATTCGAAGCTCCTTCAGGACAGAAACATAGATTCAATTAAAATGTATTCATACTCTCTTACTAAAATAAGGTTTACAGAATATAATGAGATACAATCAACAAAAACACTGTCATACAGCTGCGTCCCTCATCGATCATGATCAAAGGTAATTACAGCTTTTGATACATTCCACCAGTTAATCGAGAAACTTTTTAATCAACGAGTTTTATAATCGATGGTTGAGAATTTAGAACTTGAATCCGACGCACGCTCCGTATAACAGAAATCTTGACTTGGAAATAATTTTTAACAGTTACCTGTTTACAAAATATTTGCAATCGATGTATCAATGACCCAAAACGTTTACTTCCCCCGTCAATAGATTTCCAATACCGCTTCAAGATTTTTTTATAGTGGCACAGTATATTGGCTTACCTACTTTTGGCCTGAATCTGATGGTAAGCTCTCTCTCGACAACTTAATTCTTGGATCATGGTCCAAGCGTACTCTGGGTTGCAAAGTGATGGCTTTAGTCGCAACCGGAAATGACACCTTTAGATAAACAGTATACAGGGTGATACTATACTATAATGGTAGAGGCGACCAACGATTTACCAGATGGTAAGTAATAATCACCGCCGCCTGGATGTTCATCCGTGAAATCAGAGAGATCGCGGATAATGAACATTTCATCATCATTTGAAAAAGGCGCTATACGTCACAGGAAAAGGCACCGTAATATATAGTGCTTGAGAGGGGGTTCAGATGCGCAATAGCCAATGTATGCGCAAACAAGCTCGGGCTGCGCGCAGGTTATCGCGCCGCGTGCGCCGCCGCGTGACGCGGTCTCGTATGCGTGGGCGCCGCGCAGGGGGACTGTACGTTACGTCACACGGAGGCGTGGGCCCGGGTGGCTTTGGTGGAGCCATGAATGTATGAATATTTATGGATTTTAAAATTGTGTTTGAATTCTACTCGGCCCTCTCGATATAAGTCGTACATCTCAGTCTCAAATTCCGTTTTCACCCCTGCTATTTCGCGCATCTTTAGTACCTACACAAAACTAACTATCCCGTTCCAAATACTTCGCGTTTTACGCATCTCCATTATGATAGGTAAACATCATACGCTTAGTGAGATCCAACATCATAACATGGTCATCATCATAACTTATTATAGCCCCTTCATAAATATCCCAAAAAAGTAACAAATAACTAAAGGTAAGATATGTTCACGAATGATGATGCAAATAAATATGAGGACTTCAAACTTCAAAGGTTTGAACTTAAACAAACAGCATTTGAGGTAAACTCGTGACACACTGCAGTGACCTCAGAGCATTGACTCGATCAAGGCGCTGCTACAATGTGTTGGTACGTCACAATTCATATGCGTCTGTATGTCTTTATAACTTGTAACAGCTTAGCTTGTAGCTATTGCCGAACTCTAAAAAGGCTAAAAAGTTAGTCCTCTTTTTTATATGGAGATATTCCGAGAGAAAATTCCGAGGAGAAAATTTGTAACCTAAATGCGTAAGGGACATATTTTTGGAGGAATTTGTAATACGTAGAATTTAGTAGTAGTAGTAAATAATTAGTAATACTTAGTAAATACCAAATAAGTTTAAATTATTTCTGACCCAAGCAATATTAGATCGTCACCAAACAATTTTGGCGATTTGAAATAGAGACCAAGTTATAGCAGTTTACACAACAATATCATCTAAGTAAAAATATTTCCTTAGTTAAAATGAAACGACTGACATTGTTGCTCACAAACGAACATGAGAGCATTAATGAAGTACATAATGAAGTGCATAATGAATACATTATTTACTTCATTAATGCTTTCATGTTCGTTTGTTACTTGGTAGCTCAGTGGTTCAGACGGGACGCGCCTTCTACACGGGGGTCGCGGTTCGAATCAGAACATGCACCTCTGGGTTTTTCAAATCTATGGGTATTTCTACCATTGGCTCGGTGGTGAGGGAAAACATCGTGAGGTAACCTGCACGTTTCGGTCAGTTTCTGAAACGTGTAACCATGATTCAGTTGATTTGGTTCCCCTGTAGCGAAGGTCAGACGTCAGTCGCTTCATTGTAATTACTAGACTCCCCAAATCATGTGCCCTGGGCTCAGCTTTGGATAGAACTGGGAATCACACACAAAAGATGAAAGGCATTCGTATTGTTGCTCTTGAGTACATCACTTACATACATATCATCAACACTTCGTTTTTTATGATCTTACTGCAGTCGCCGTACACCATGCGTTGCATATCCACTTAGGAGCCAATAACGTCTAAATTATATTATCATTATGTTAATTGTTCTCAGTTACGATTCCCGCTTGAATCCAAGGCCGTCACTTCAAAGCTCGGAATACGCAATCATAGAATAACCTATATGTGCTTGAACCATGTCCCAGGATTTAGTAAATCTGATAATTACAATGGAGTGACTACCGTCTGACCTTTGCAGCTCGGAAACTGGGAAACCAGACCTACTGGGTCAGCGGACGAGACGTTCAGAATAATTATTTCTACAATTTTGGGCGTCCACAGTTTGTAAAACTATTTGAAACGTGATAATCAAAGCGTGCAGGTTTCTTCACGGTCTTTTCCCTGAGCGCCCAGCATGATCACACATACATACATCTGGTAAATTCAGAGGGTCCTCTGATTCGATCACAGAGTAAAATATTGGATTCGATCCGACCCCTAATCGCTCATTTGTTAGTTAATACCAAAAGGTTATTTATTCCACCTATCGGTGAAGTTATTTTCTCCTCCTCATCATTTTAGCGTGCAATTCCCAGTTGCGTCTAAAGATGTCGCTTTGAAGCCCAGGAAACGCTTAGACCATGACTCAGGATTTTGGGAAGCGACTCCCGTCTGACCTTCGCAACCCTGTAACAGGGGAACCAGACCAACTGAATCATGGTTCCTTTCCCTTCCTAGAAACTATCCGAAACCTTCGTATAGTTTCTGCCACATGTGCAGAAATTATCCGAAACGTGAAGGTGTCCTATCGCTAATGTTATATCGTTATAATATTAGCTCGGTTAACTTCATAAAGATATCGTGCCTCCTTCGTCAACGTCTAATCTTTATTATGCCAGTTAAGACTACAAAATCAGCATTAATTGTGTTACAAACACTTGTAATTCCTTGCAAACAGGCGACATATGGAACCATATCGTTGTTTATAACATAATAAGGAAAATTACTTTAAGACAATATCGTATACATTGATTAAATAGCTACTTCAATGTAAATATTTTTATGATTATTTTAGCGATAACACATATTGATGAAATTGTGTGAAGTGTTGGTTTGGCTGTTAACCTGTTAGTTTGAGGTCAGATTTGTTTGTCCTCTTAAAGATAAAAAATAATCAAGGACTACAAGTAAATCTTTGGAGAGTACACCGTGTAAACTAGTGTAATCATACTATTATTCTTCAAAAGGATTGTAGAAATTGTCTGCAAAGATATAAATGAATATAACTGGAGGAAGAGCAGTCCAATACCATTCGCATTACCTGGCATTTTCGGCACTGTTCAGGACAGGCCTTTCCGCTTTGGCACCCTTTATGTATTATTTACCCGGGGGTAGTAAATATTAGGCGCCCTCTTGTATCAAAATGCGCAAACAAAATGGAATAGTTTGGTGCTTATAACACGCAGTAAGCTGCACACTCACCACGTTTATATAGGGTATTTCATTTAGGATTTCAAGCTGAAGGGCATGGATAAATTGTATTTACATCCTCTCGGCGCCACCTAACACTCGGCGCCCGGGTGCACCGCACCCCCTGTGTACGAGCTACGTCTCACAGACCAACTCAGCAACGACCTACATTCAGCGCGGCTGACCGATGGACCGTCTTCGTGCACCGTCGGCACTCTACACCGACGGCACACTAGCAAATACCTTTGAATGTGATAATAAAGATAAACACTGTATATAAACAACTAAACAGATTCCAACCGTCTGTGTTGGGTCTCATTTCTCCCGCTGCGGCCAAGACACTTTTAGCCGTCACTATGATCCGTCGAGTGGGCCTGCTCGACTGGCAGCGGTCCCCCTCCTACCTACCGTCCTGACTCTTCCCGCTTGCTACCCTGGGCGACCCGGAACCAAGCTCCCATCACGTTATCTATTTATATGTATTTATTCCCATGGATAGGCAGGGCTAGGGCTCTAGGGATTTAGTGTCTTAGGGGCTATAGGCTCACTAGAGAGTTAGGTTCCCTTCCTTTCCTTATATTCTTTTCGCCGGGACGCGGTGCCTTACATCCATCGCCACCCGCCTGTACACCCTACACTATAGGTAAAGACGCCCGGGTCTATGGTCTGATCTTCAATTCCGCAGTCACACCACTATGTTGGGCTATCTGTCTATCACATTTGTGCCTTAGGGAATTGCACCTGGCGTGCCCAGTGCGGATTCTGTTGAGACGGCACCATTATTTCATTGTTTTCAGTCATGTAATATCTCCCAAAACAGAACTGTTACAACTGCTACTCATGTTTTTACAAGTGATTAGCAGACGCAAAACAGCAATTATACTATCAGACACATCGGAGCGTTCCTTATCTGACATGTGTCACGGCGACCTCTACGCGCATGCGTACGCACGCGAGATGCGCGGGAGGATAATTATTAGCACTTCAGGATGATGTGTCTTGTAATTAAGAGCGAACGCCCTATTGGTCTAGTGGTTTATGTAGTGGGCCCTGATCTCGGGGGCCTGGGTGCAATTCCCCGGTGGAGCAAAAAGTGTGTTTCGAATTTTTCGAACATGTGTGATCACCAATCCGCATTTGGCAAGCGTGGTGATTAAGCCCACCATAGCCCATCATAGTAGCGATGGCTTGATTTCTATGATACCTTTGCCCAGTAGTAGGACAGTATACATATAGGCTGATACATAATTAAAGAGGTGGTACTGAATGCAAAGGTCGTGATTCGAATCCGAGCATGCACCTCTGGATATTTCAAATCTATGTGCGTTTACCATTAGCTCAAGGTGAGGGGAAACATCGTGAGGAAACCTACACGTTTCGGAAACATGTAACAATCGGATCACTTGAGGTGATCCGTCCGCTCGTTTACCAACTATCACTTCACAAAAAGGTCTATGCAGCTATCACACAATTAAAAAAACAATAATGATGCATATCCTTCAACTCTGATGAAGGAAGCGATTCCTCGTGGAGCGGTAACTGGAGCAGGCCTTGCGGTCGGCGGTCACCCTCGACACTTAAGTGTGTCAAGTGCCGAGGAGGGTCATTCTAATTTTAGTCGCCAAATCAATAGACACGCTTTGATGGTGACATTTTTGGGAGATCACTGTCATTTCTTAAATGTTCATCATTTGGGATTCGTTAGATATTTCCATATGCTGGGCAGGAATATTACAAGTAAACACTAATTTATTGTTTTACCAATCGAGAGAGAAGCTAACGACCAGACCAGGTTGAATAGTAGACCATAAGAAGTATGTATGACCATTCACTGCCACTCATGACAGGCATGACCAGGATTCAGAGCTGTCCTCTGGGTTAAAAAAAATCTATTTAGATTCCAAATACCCTATGGTTTTGGAAAAGATACATATTGAAAACATAACCAGCTTTAATGAAATGAAAGAAAGGTTCAAGATCAACCAAAATAAAATCAATGTTTCAATTAGAATAGGTCCGAAACAGAAAATTAGGAAATTTCAGACCCCGAAAAATCTGACTAAGAAACTAAAGATGCCATGTTGAGCGTCTGCTATACGCTCAACGGTCAATATTTTTTTTGTTGTAGATGGCAGACGAGCAGACGGACCACCCGCCAGCCCTTAAACTCCACTTGTCTCCAGTACCCTTACTCACTAACGAAGCACAGCAGACGCGCTGATTCACGCCCATTCATGCCGAAGCCTAGCTCTTCCACAAATGGTCTCTGCTATACACTCTGCTTTATATTTAGCACATCAGCCTACTTACTTCCCAATGTAACTATAGCAACTTTTCAATCAGTATCGAGCGGCATGCGTCTGCCAATCAAAGCGCCATCTATCACAATCAAGGAACGGCGCGCGCGCAAGTTCTGCACTCGCTTATGTAACCGTCAAGAGTGCTTTCATTAACTGCTAGTTACTATTGTTTGCTCCGTTTATGAATGATTATTGGCCCCCGGCGAAGTTAATTACATTTAAAAAAGAAACTTGTTACGACCGGATGATGAAACAAGAATCGGACTTTAAGAAAGCATGATGAGACAAGAACGATGTTTTAACAGATGATGACCGGGTGTGAGACTATCACCATCGCCTATGAGCCTCCTCGTTGTTATAGCGGACCAGATAGATGGTCCATTTTTGGAACACTGGAGGTCCTTACACACTCCTGTCCCCAATAATAATAATTGGATATACTAACATAGTTTTTAAGCACCAAAATGTTACTAACGAATTTGTATGGATTTATTTATCTGCAATAAAAGCTTAATAATAAATATGAGACAACTTCGTGTTTCATCAACACCGGTTGATGTGACAAATCGATTCGTTTAATGACAATGGCTCGCTCAGATAATAATTATGAATGTACACAATTTAGTAAAGAAAGAGGTAAAAATCACATGTCAAACGTCTAGGCTTAATGAATCAACCTCTTTTTTCTTTAAAGCTTACTGAAGTGTGGCAGGCCCCCCACAAGATGGACCGACGGTCTGGTGAAGGTCTCGGGAATCCATTGGGTGCGGGCGGCAAAGGACTCTTTGCGGAGAACATTGGGGGAGGCCTATGTCCTGCAGTGAGCGTCTATTGGCTACAATGATGACGATAATGAATAGGGGAAACACTTATGCGATCTAATCGACTCCCAACGCCCTTTATTCGAGGATCCTGCATAAAGCTGAAATTGAAGAACTAATGACAAACCCTAACGTAATATGAAAGACGAAGGCACAGACTCCAATGGCTCGGCCACGTCGAGAACATAGGTATTCTTATGAGATCAGGGCTCCAACAAGGCATATTCCACGCTACCGCTCTGGTGGGATGTTGGGAACGCGGACCTTCAAGAATTGGAGGCAGGAGATTGGCGTCAAGCTACACGAGACCGAGACAAATGGCGGAATTTCGTATCGGAGGCCGACATTCATTTTGGGTCTCTGAGCCATCGCAGTAAGTATGTAGAGGAGTTGCGATAGCATCGCTATGAATGATGATAAACTTAAGGCCATCGGGTAAACTTCGGACTGTAAACATCTCCTCTCCACGTTTAACACCAATTAAGATTAATGTGCATAATTCTTTCAATTATTATTTCTGACGATTAAATTTACCTGCTAGGTACAGAGACAGATGTAGAGTTACAACAATCTGTCAAATTCTTCATCCAATTCTTACCTTATTGTCAGTTTACTGAACTAAATTCAATATTAATTAAGATTGTAGTAACTATTATTTAGTTACAACTACGCGAAGTAGTCAATAAATAACCGGCCAAGTGCAAGTTGGACTCGCCCATGAAGGGTTCCGTAACAGAAAGTAAGGTATTATATGAAAGGTAAATTACGGCTTATGGTTTATAACGTATTAAAACAAACTACTTAGTAGATCTAGTCCAAACCAATTTTTTCGTTGTTTGTTTTCATGGTAATGTATACCATATATTTTTTTAGTTTTATTTCTTTTATTATAGAAATTAGAGAGGGGGGGACCCAATTATACCACTTTGGGAGCGTCTCTTGCGCAAAGTATTAAGTTAAAAACTTCAATATTATTTTAAAATACTTATCCCTAGATACCCCACACGTATGGTATTGGGGGTTTTTTTCCCCCAAACAAAATTTTCTTTCCTATTTTTGTGCAAAAATTCTAATGCGGTTAACAAAATATATCTATTTACCAAGCTTTAGTGTAAACTTCGGACTTTAATAGCTCGGACTTTAATGTGACATACGGACGGACGAACAGACGGATAGACAGACAGACAAGACGAATCTATAAGGGTTCCGTTTTTTGCCATTTGGCTACGGAACCCTAAAAAATCTGCTACGGCAAATGGAATCTTTTATTTGATTAACTTTGGTTCAAATTCATCTTAGTCTTTGGTTTTTAATGTGCACTATTTTTGGGAACTTCTTATTTTGCAGAATAAACAAACCTAACTAAAATGTTCAGAAGTGTGCTGTCAACATCTAAAGCCCTCCACTCACGCAGCGAAACACAGCACAGTGCTACTTCACTCCGGTCGAGCCGGCCCATTCATGCCGAAGCGTGGCTCTCCCATGATCGATGTTTGGTAGTTTCTATTTCACAGCGGTTTCTTTCCTTTGTCTCGTCTTGTCTTTATTTTGGTTTATTTATTTACGATCAAAAACAGGCAAACCTAGCGCAAACACACATACACCTACTTGAAAACTTTATTAGTAAAATTAAAAGACTTCAAACTTATCAAAGAATTTTTGTTATGAAAATTTATTTAAAGTATATCTTGGATGGAATCCCAGTTGATAAGCGCTGAGTGGCTTATAAAAGCGCGTAGTTGCGCCCGCGCATCCCAGCTTCTAATTCCGTTGTGCGCGCTAATTTTATACGCGACATAATGGACGGCGCTACAAGTATCATTTTTAGCTCAGCATCGGATTCCGGTTGGTTTAAAAACTATTGATAATGATTTATTGTCATATTCGTTATGGAAACTATATCATTTAAGGTTCCGAATGGCACTAATCTGGTATTCTTTCTTTTAATTTGAACGAAAGGTTTGGGTTTTATTCGCTTATTATGATCAATGTCAAATATCAGTTTCTTTTTTGTTTTCATGAGAGTGTTTCTCGATGATAGAGACTTATGGTACTCATATTAACTTTCCACAGCTCTTCGATCTGGTCTTAAATATCTCTTTTATATTCTGATTTATGACATCGTTATTACGAATTGAATTGATAGGTATACATCTTTATAAGATAGCATTGACTAGTAAATCATAGAAAGTAATGCCTAAATATTTCAATTTACCACAAAAACCTAAACCTGTGTCCGGTGTACTTATGTCAACTGTAGGTGCGTGTATATACCTAATTATGATAATAGGTATGTACGTTTGTACAGGAAATAGGAAGGTAGTAAACAAAATAATTTACCACATATAGCCTGTAGTCACTGATGTGTATGGAAACCCGACGTGTACTTATGGAACGGTCATTAATTCCCCTGCGTTAATTAAACCCTCAGCCAATGGGCAATGTTCGTTGACAACCTTTTAAAATAGTTCTACGTAGTACCATAATAAAAGTGATTGAATGAATGTAGCTGGAATGGAAAATAGAGACATTACTTTATTGGTATCCCACGATCTTTTAATAAAGAACCATTCTAATGACACTAAAGCGCCAAACTATAATCCGAAAATGTGGGCTAGAACCCTATGAGGACTGAACTTTGCATGTTTCTTCGTAATCTTGTTCGTAAACGGAAGCTTAATTTCCTAGAATTTAAACTCTTTTTCAAGTATAGGTTATCTTAAACTTGGCTGCATAGTAATGTAAAAAAAATACACGTGATCTTAGGGAAAGGGTAGTACCTCCCCATTTACCAGGGGGAAGGTGGGGTTAAAAAAACATCACGTGATTAATGGATGGCCTCAAAGCGGACTCTGGACTGCCAAAAGACAAATTCGGATGTAAACGGAGAAGAAACGCTAAGATAATTATGAATACTTCTCATCCCACCCGCTTATTTATGAAATCTATGGTGTGCTCAAAGTGTTCATTGAGCCGTAGCCCGGTCACTGTAGACTCATTTGGAGTCTGAATGTGTCTTCCAAATTGAGTTATATCACCTTCTGTGCTGGCAGCAGTCCTAGCGTCCTGAGTGGAGGCGGCAGAAACTGTTCGTCCCACCAGTCATTGCAGAAGTCTGCGGTACGCTGTAAGATTTTACTGGACGGTGTCCCGATCACGCCATAGACACTTGGATCACTGACCCGTAGGAATAAAAGAGTTACAATACCTTTTGTGCTCTCGCGGCTTCGTCAATCCTGAGAGGAGGGGGCAGGAACTGTTCGTCCCACCGCTCGTTGTTGAGGTCTGTAGTGTGCTGTGAATGACCGTTGAGCCGGAGCCCTGTCACGCCGTTCTCCACCGCCGTAGTCATTTTGAGGAGCTTAAGTTACCTAGAACAAAAAAAAGAACTGGTTAGGCCAAGAAACGGTAGAGGTAATCCATTTCCGACTGTGGAGATCCGCGATTGCTTTGAACAACCCAGGTATTTTGGTAAATGTTAGAGACCACTATAAAACCATGTTTCACAAATGTCATAAGGTGAAGGCCATGATAATTTCCCCTACAACACCAAAGAAACAGATTACAAATCTACTGAGGGGAGGATCGACGAAGAGTGATCCTCATCTTAGCGTGTAATTCTCAGTTGCGTCCAAAGCTGTTACTTTGGAGCCAGGGGTACGCTTAGACTACAGATTTAGCATTTGGGGACATCGACATTGACAAAGAGTAATATTTTATGACAAACATAAATGTCATAAGGTGAAGGCCATGATAATTTCCCCTACAACACCAAAGAAACAGATTACAAATCTACTGAGGGGAGGATCGACGAAGAGTGATCCTCATCTTAGCGTGTAATTCTCAGTTGCGTCCAAAGCTGTTACTTTGGAGCCAGGGGTACGCTTAGACTACAGATTTAGCATTTGGGGACATCGACATTGACAAAGAGTAATATTTTATGACAAGCTTTTTAGTGAATTTTACTAGGTCTATAACATCTAGTTATGAAACTTTTTACATTTTACTAGGGGAGTCTCGCAAATGTGACACATTGTTACACGTATTTGCTATCTTTCTTTTCTACGCAAAATAATATTGTAAAATCTAATAAACACACCAATTATTGATAACCCTGAGCTGCGTATCTTAGCGTCAATAAATAAAACGGCTGTCTTGACCTCGTGCGCATGATTTCCAAGCGATACTTTATTTATCAGCTCCATTTTTCATATTAACCTGTTGAGTCCCACTTCTATGCAAAAGCTTAAGATTCCTCTAACTATTCCCTATCCAATGAACTTGCCAATTTTGGACACATTATTCTTCTTTATTTAAGTGAGCCTCAGGCTCAGGTGTACCCAAGTTCCTCCATTGTGCCCTATACTATCCCTGGCTAAGACATAATCATAGTCTACTCGTAAAGATACATAATCTTTTTTTAAACGTGGGAGAGCCAAACTTCGTCGTGAATGGGCCCTCTCGACCAGAGCTACCACGGCCTCACAAAAGCCGGCCTTAAGCAGTGTTTTTACTGCGTTTTGCTGCGTGGTGAGTGTACAGGCCCAATCTGGCGGAAAGGGAACCCAAAGAAAATTTGGTAGCGCACTTGCTCTAATATAGTAACTTCACTGGGCAATCGCTTACCATCAGGTGATCCGTCTGCTCATAAATCAACTGTCAATCTTTTAAGATAGTGTGTCTTTTCGGGGCCCGTGACCTGCTCAATCCCAATTGTCATACTTATTAAGTAAAAATAGCTAATTTGTCCGAAATATCATTGAAGAACCTCTGGGTTAATAAGCTATGAAATTTTAAGTGGCGCCCGGGTGTTGGGTTATCGTTCGGGAATTTTACAATATCATTTACTTTTGACCCCTGTTGCATTCAACAAAAATCACAAAATTTAATGATTCACCAGACTTCAAGATAGCCAGGGTCAACTGCAACACACCCAGACCGGAGACGTAATAGAAAAGATTGATTTTGAAATAGACCCGCCCGGGAATGAAAGCCGAAACTTTTTACAGTTGAGCTTTTCACCTGACTGCCATCGTCTAGTTATGATGCCGTTAAGTACCACTCCAAGTCGGAGAAAAATGGACTTAAAGAGCGCTCTTTAAGGCCATTTTGTCCGAATGTGTTTTTGGTAGTTAACGGCGTTACAGCTAGAGGACGGCAGCTTAGCATTTGTGGGAGCTCAAAATATTTTTTTGGTAATTTAAATCATTTTTCTTCTAAAAGATGTATAATTAATTGTGCAATAGTTACAATTACTTCCAACCTGCCAATTGACATAAAAGACCAACGACTCATTTTTGTCCCAAAAAGGAGAACATGTTTATCATAATCTTTTTAGTCTATCACCCAGCACTATACTGCTATAATATTTTCACCAATTCTAGATTAGAGTAAATTGTCCGAAGGCCAAGGGAATTAAAATCCGCGATACTGTCTAAAATTAGTAGACATCTTATCAGAAGGTATGTCGTAGATGGTGGTAGATGTCGGGCCTCGCGATAACCAATACTTTGGTTTTCACGTGTAGCATAAAGTAACTATTCCAAGTATTATTACGAATACCTCACTCTCAAAAACCGGACATCTACGTGGAAAAAAAATGTCTCGCCACCGCCGCCGGGTCCCAGCAGAAGGGGTAGACCTGAAAAGGTGTGCATTGACATCGTAAAGGATGACTTGCGCGCCAATAAACTGACCACTAGCACAGTAGATATATACGCAAGCAGTATGGACATTACGAACAAACGCTCGATCGCACACAGGCGCACACTTTACACGGATTCTAAGGTCCCATCGGAGTACAATCGCAGGAACTAAATTCAGGGTTGTTGGTTTTACTCGAGTGCCGCTTACTTTGAAATATCATTCTAATTTAACACACACCAGATGATCCTTGTTGCACCTAGGACCCCGCGATCACGACCCGGTACTTAAACCAGAAGTCCCAAGGTAAGAATAATATTTTACAAAAATAAGAGGACAACCCTATACTACTTAGGTAACTGTCTGTCCAAAATGGCGGAGTGTCGATACTGCTTTATCGTATTTATCTACTGTGCCCCTAGGGATGCACTAGACCGTGCGAAGTGGACGACTCGAAGTAGGAAAGCGGACCCCGGGCTCAGATGCGAGCTTGGGACGCAACCGGGATAAAACGTTAAGATGATGATAATGTCCTTACTCCACGGTTAAAACGTAATCAAAGCGTAAAATAAAGTTGGTTGGTATCCACACGTATTATTCTCACGTATCTTAGAAACCACGTAATGTGTTTCGATTTTTTTAAACACAGGGTTTGTAATCACCAATCCGCATTTGGCAAGCGTGGTGAATAAGCCTAATCCCGTCATAGTAGCGATGACTTGATTTCTATGATGGAGGCCTTTGCCCTGCAGTGGGACAGTTATAGGCTGATTAAAAAAAAGCTATAAAAAGAGATAATGTAATTTAGGTAAGAAATAACATAATTTGAATCTGTAAAGAGGGATCATTCACCCTCTTTAGAGATTCAAATAATGTTATTTAGACAACTAATGACAGGGTCGTATGGAAGAGGAAGACATACGCTTCCTTTTTTTATTTTATAGGTGGCAGACGAGCAGACGGATCATCTGATGGTAGGCGAGTGCCGCCACCCATGTTTGCTGCTTAATTCGGTAACTGCTAAAAAGTAATTGTAGGTACATTTAAGTTTCTGTAATGCCTAGGTATTTAAGTTGTGTTTTTTGTGCAATAAAGTATATCTATCTAATGTAAAACGAAACGTAGGTAGGTATTCTAACTATCCACGATATCTACTAATGTTTACTTATCGAAAATTAAGCCTAGATAGTCATTCTAAGCTGGCGTGTCTTTTATCTTCAGTAAACGCGTAAGCTCGAAACCACAGCAACATCGTTAGAACAATGATCTAACCACAAATATTAATACCTACAAGTCTCCAGCCGATTATTCGACTACGGCAGCTGATCTTAACGATCCACTTAGGCAGGACATATTATATTGCTCAACCCTCATATTTCGATTGGACACACAATTTAATGACACGAGACACACAGACGCGACTAAATAGAGATTAGGAGCAGGACCAACGGCCTAACGTTCTTTCCGAGGCACCTAGGCAGATACGCAGATGCGTTGAAGATTCATTAGCTTTTCTTAATGGCATAGGTGGCAGACGAGCAGACAGATCACTTAATGGAAAGCGATTGCCGCCGCCAATGGGAGAAAGAGCACTGCCAACTTTTAAAACCCCTCTACCCTGACTTCGATTAGATCGGGTTTCCGGTACCCCCATTCATAGCGAAACACAGCATAGCCGCTGCTTTACACCAAATTTCTGTTAGGCCGTGGTATCACTCCAGTCGAGCCAGCCTATTCATGATTAAGCCTGGCTCTCCCACTTACAATTCTTCGCGTTACGTAACAAATTAGGTATCACCATCAGCTTATTGGAGGTTATCGCTGCGATATGGCTGACCCTGCCCCTGCCATCATGATAGCGCTATCAGCCCAACTGGACCTCTCTGGTTCGCTTCGAGAAACGTTTCGACATGCGCAAGAGTTCGTCGGCGAGTGACTAGTGAGCTTGATTGTGAAGGGCCAAAATAATCAATCAAATCTGATTCCATCACTTTATTTGGTAGGCGAATCAGTGGCAAACACGAGCAGGAAGAAAAACATAACACCCGTTTAGCGAAGTGGTTGAGCGGGTTCGATTCCTGCACCAACCAACACAAATATTTTAGTTATTTCTTTGTCGAATTGAAGCGCCAATAAGATGCGGCTCCAGAAATATTTAGTCGGTCTTCAAAATGGTTGCGGTTTGGGTATTCATGGTTCGTTGTTCCTGGTTTCCGTAGTACCAGGGAAAACCTTAGTTTGGGACCAGGTCCATGTAGGTGATGTTGTCAATTTATTTAACATCCTACACGTGTGTGTGTGGTCGTAGGTAGTACCACGTTGTACGATTCCAGACGCGTAAGTATAGATATGATATACTTTTTTCATACATTGATCTGTTTCCGTACTAAGTATAGCTTGATACCATAACACCCAGACACTGTACAAACACAAGTGTTCATCGCACGAATGTTGGTCCAAGTTCGGGATCGAACCTACGATCTTTGCCATATAAGGTAGTGTCACTAGGCTACCCACTAGAGTACTACTGGTATGCTGATGACCCTTATGAACTGGCCAGATTCCTTGCAGAACTGATAGTGTGCGATCTAAAATTGGCATCGATCAGTCACGAAGCCATAGATCGGTTTGATTGCGACCGAATAAAAACTGAACAAATTAATTTGACATTCCTTGAGACGGGACAGTATGATTCCTCAGTGACGAGTTTCTTGAAGCTATCGAAGTTTCTTCTTATTAAAATAGGGTTTTTTTTGTATTCCTACTTATTTATTTATCTATTTAGGTTCACCAACAGCACATCATTTGACGACCCCTCTGGAACAGTGGTAGTGAACGCTGCCTTTGGTCCAAGGGTTGCGGGTTCGATCGCCGCATAGTATAAACATTTGTGTGCATGAACATGTCTGTTTGTATTGGTCTGGGTGTTTCTATGTATTATAAGTATGTATTTACAAAAGAAAAGTATTATATGTATATATTTGTAATCCCACTGTTGATTCTGATATCCGTAACACAGGTGCTTGAGCTACCTATCTCGGAGTCAGATCAATGTATGTGATGTTGTGAAATATTTATTTATTTATTTATCATACAAAAATAATTATAACAGCTTTTTAAATAGTAAATTAGATATCAGTATGTATGCCTACTTAACGTTATAACTATTTTGGCGACTCCTGTCGCGGTGTGGTAAGGAAAGCGTCACCAATTTGGTCATGGGCTCACACGGCCACACTCCACCTTGCTACAATCTCGGGATACGGAGACGACTAGTGTTGTAGTACGCGTACGATACGAATGTTACGGTACCCTGTAGTACTAGTGTACGGCTTAACATAAGGCATATTACAAAACGCAAAGTAAGCCTAGTTCCGTAACTAAAATCATTCTAGCTCCTTTTAACATTGCGTATTGGAACCAGATGGAATGAGCTTTGTTTGTAATAAGGTGGAAGACGTACGTACGTATGTGATGTTGTCCGTGAAACAAACATATTTGTTCTACAGGTCATCATCCTTTTTGTCAAACACGACACTATTTCTACCCAAATACATTTGTGTACCTATCTACGGACGTCAGACTTCAACCTCCCCCGAAGCATAAGCAAAGTCACGGCAAGTGCTTGTGTAGCTTGAAGAGTGACGCGAGTAAACATATGTGACACGCCGTGGGTTGCTTCAGTAACATTGCTGTGAAACGTAAACACTTGGGTTTATTGTTGGTGACCGTTTGTGTGTTCGAGTGACCATTAAGAGATAATGCGGGTTCGATCGACCACCAGGATACGACACAAAAGTTATGTATAATAAACACAGAAAGCCGGCTGCCTAAACAACCTTTCCTGACGGTTTAGCTCATCCTCCTTTTTTTTAGCTCATAGCCGAGCTAATGGTATAATTATTTTATGTTACTGCAGACGAGCAGACGGATCACCTGATGGTAAGCGATTGCCGCCACCCATGGACACCCGGGACAGAAGTGGAGTTATAGGTGCGCTGCCAACCTTTAAACTCCCCTTTCCCTGAATCCTCTCCAGTGCACTGTGAAGCAAAACACAGCACAGTGCTGCTTCACGCCGGTTTTCTGTGAGGCCGTGGTATCACTCCGGTCGTTGAATAATTGAATGTTGTACTAAATTACAACATAGTATTTATTGGGCGCCGACTTCGGTAACACCTTTTCTCGAGTGTACTTTTATAAAATGTTATTTGAAGTGTATAAAGTGTTAAAAATATTTAGTTCGCGGTGTTTGAAGGCGCTTTTTTTCTCAGCACACTTCCGGTGGAAGCGCAGCCCTTTCAGAGTGTCACAATATTTGCCACAGATAAGCAACGATCAGTGCACTAATTAATTGCATCGTTTCAAAGACGACTGTATCGCGGCGATAACAGAGCTCAGAGGTCTGCTCGTGGGAACCGACTTCCCTCCACCAAGATTAAACTCATAAATTAATTTACCACGTCGACAAATTGTTGAGATAAACAATTCCTTGTCAATAACACTACTGATGAATACGATAATTAAATTAGGTACATTGTTAATGAACGTGAGCAACGGTAGCTCAGTGGATAAGAACGCACCGTCTATACGGGGGGGTCGTGGTATGAATCTGAGCATGCACCTCTGGATTTTGAGGGAAAACATCGTGAGGAAACCTGCACGTTTCGGATAAATTTCTGAAACGTGTAACCATTATTCAGTTGGTCTGATTCCCCTGGTTTTTTTATGCTAGAGGCGACAAACGAGTCACCTGATGGAAAGCAATCATCGGCGCCCATTAACATCCGCGAACTCAGAGAGATCGCTAATGCGTTGCCGGCCCTTTTAAAAAGGAGTACGCTCTTCTCTTGAAGGCCCCTAAGTCGTAGCTGTCGGGAAATACTCCCGTAGGCTAACCGTTCCACAGAACTGAGGTACGTTGTAGTAAGTTCCGCGAAAAACGCACAGTATTAGACCGCCATCCATCGAGACGATGGGGATGGTTAAAGGAATTCTTTCATCATCATCATCATCAGCAACCCATACTGCTGGACATAGCTCTCCCCTAATGCACGCCACTGCTCCCGATTTTCGGCCACTCTCATCCAGCCCACACCAGCCAGCCTTCGAATGTCATCATCCCATCTTGTCGCAGGGCGTCCTACATTACGCTTACCGAGTCGCGGTCTCCACTCAAGGACTTTACGGCTCCAACGGCTGTCAGTTCTGCGGCTAATATGACCAGCCCACTGCCACTTCAGTTTGCTAATTCGGTGGGCTATGTCGGTGACTCTGGTTCTCTGTCGGATTACATCATTTCTGATGCGGTCCTTCAGAGATACTCCGAGCATAGCCCTTTCCATAGCTCTTTGAGCGACTTTGAACCGGTGGACTAGTCCAGCCGTGAGTGTCCACGTCTCGGCACCGTAAGTCATGACCGGAAGGACGCACTGGTCGAAGACTTTCGACTTAAGACTTTGAGGGATGGGTGACGAGAAGACTTGACGAAGCTTACCAAATGCTGCCCAGCCTAGCTGAATATTGGCTTCTCTCTCGAAGTTGTTTCTGCCTAATTGGAGCGCTTGTCCTAGATAGACATATTCCTGAACAACTTCGAGAGGTACTCCATTAACAGCGACCGGTCCCGGATCAACGAGCTCGTTGAACATGACCTTGGTTTTATCCAAGTTCATCCGAAGACCGATGTGTTTGGAAGATTCAGCCAGGCTGCTCACCATCTCCTGTAGGTCTTGTAGGGTTTCCGCCAAGATGACGATGTCGTCTGCGAATCGTAGGTGTGACATGTACTCGCCATTAATATTGATTCCGCGCTCCTTCCAGTTTAGCGTTCCAAACATGTCCTGCAGGGCAGCGGAGAAAAGTTTCGGAGATATAACATCTCCTTGTCTCACACCACGTCGCAGCAGGACAGGCTCAGTTTGGCCATTTTGGATTACTGCGGACATATTAGCAGCGTCATACAGATACCTCAACACCTCGATATATCGCCAATCGACTTGGCACCTTTGCAAGGCCTCTAGAACAGCCCAGGTCTCGACGGAGTCAAAAGCTTTTTCATAGTCCACAAACGCCATGCACAGGGGCTGGTTATACTCTTTGGTCTTCTGTATAACCTGCCTCACTGTGTGAATATGGTCTATGGTGCTATAACTCCGTCGGAATCCGGCCTGCTCTGTAGGTTGAGCTTCGTCAAGTCTTCGTGTAAGGCGATTCGAAATGACTCTTGAGAACAGCTTATAAACGTGACTCAGGAGAGAAATTGGTAGATAGTTCTTCAGTAAAGTTTTGTCGCCTTTCTTGAAGAACGATACGACCAAGCTCCGCTGCCACGCCCTAGGAGTTCTCCCGGAGAAAAGAACTGAGTTAAATATACGCCGAAGTTCCTTCAGCACCGGCTTGCCGGCTGCTTTCAGAAGCTCGGTTGTAACTCCGTCTTCTCCCGGGGCTTTTCCATTTTTAAGTTGCCCAAGAGCTGCTTCGATCTCCTCCAGGCTGATGTCGGGAAGATCCTCCGTCGCATGGCGGGTTAATGTGGCTCTTAAAGCCTTCTCATCCGGCGTAGGGTGAGGTGATTGCGACGCGTATAACTGGCTGTAGAAGGTGTAAACTTCCGAAAGAATCTCAGGCTTTGAAGTGACGACTTCTCCGTTTGTTTTGGTCACCTTCGACAGGTGGCTCCTTCCAAGCTGTTGTACGAAGACTTTGGACCCCCGGTTCTGCTCAATTGCTCTCTGTATTGAGAGTGTATTGGAACTTCGGAGGACACGTCTTATTAGCTTGGAGATGGACTTATTCAGAGCCCGTTGTTCTGTCGAAGTGACTGATGGATCGTTCCGCCTCTTGTCCATTAGGTCCAGAGTCTCTTTCGAAAGTTTAGACCGCTTGCCCATACGTCGCAACTCACAAAATTTTGCACCCTCGTCCCGAAGGATTTCCCCACTTGGTCGAGTTCTTCGTCGATATCCACGTCAATTGTGGTTTCCAAAGCAGCGAACCGATTTTCCAATTTTAGTTGGAGGGCGTCGGAACCAGCGAGCGATTGGAGCAGATTTGGCCGGAGCGTGGACTTCATCAACCGAGAACGTTCAAGCTTAAAATCGATATTCAGAGTGCCTCTGAGAAGTCGGTGATCACTTCCGGTTTTAAACCTATTGATCACTGAGACATCTCTGAATATTCGCTTTTTGTCCGATATGATGAAGTCGATCTCATTTTTAGTCATAGTATCGGGGCTCTGCCACGTCCATTTCCTCTGGGGCTGTTTCTTAAAGAACGAGTTCATTAAGAAAAGCCCCTCGCGCTCTAAGAAATTGACGAGCATTTGCCCCCTATGATTTCTACTCCCAAAGCCACATGATCCCAACATCGATTCGCTGCAAGCCTGTACACCCACTTTAGCGTTGAAGTCCCCCATGACAACGTTATAGTGAGCCTTGGTGGTGGTGTGTAAGGCTCGAGAGATGTCCTCATACATCTCTTCCACGACATCGTCCGGGTATGTCGACGTTGGAGCGTACACTTGAATAACCTTTAGGCTATACCTGTTGGTTAATTTAATTACGAGGTACGCAACCCTCGCCGATACACTGGAGATTTCAATAACGTTGTCAGTGAGGACTTTGTTGACTAGGAACCCGACGCCGCCCTGTGACGGATTATCTCCTTCCCTGAAGTACATAAGATGGCCAGACTCTAGGGTCAGCGTGTCCTCGCCCTCTCTACGGACTTCGCACAGCCCGAGAACATGCCATCTTATGTGCTTCAGCTCCTCCTCGAGTTGGGCCAAATGTGAGTCGAGTCGTAGCGTGCGTCCGTTAAACGTCGCCAAGGTCAGTGTGGTATGGCGGCCTTCCGTATACCGGAGATTCTTAGCACCCCCTGCCCTGCCGTTACCGAGACCGCCGCCTTGGCCCGGAATAGCAGGGCTGCCGGGAACTGGGGGCCGGGGCAATACAGTGTCTGTCATTAGGGGGAATGGACCATAACCCACCACGCTGGTCCAGTGCGGGTTGGTGGGTGGTTAAAGGAATTCTTTGCTTCATTGTAATTACCAGATTCATTCATTCATTCTTCATTGTAATCCTGAATCATGGGCTAAGCGTACCCCGGGCTCCGGGATGGTGCATTTGACAGGCTCTCTGCCAAATGCACTAATGGGCCAGTCAATCAGTCTCATATCTGCCCAAATTATCACTACTTCGACCTAATCACACATAAGTTGACATTAATGATAACTTCTTCCTTTAAAATACATATGTGTCTGTGCATTTTGTTTTGTAAGATCTTTATACCATGTGATATGCAAATATAGAAATATGATATACATACCTACAAAACCATATCAATAAATTTTATAATTGCTACAGAGAGTTTAATGTCACGTTCATTATTTTATTTTATTTATTTTTATTTTCCATTTATTCAAAATCCACAGCTCTTGTACAATATTAAATTACATTCATTCATATGGCTTACAGCTAATTACGGATTTTATATATTTTAACAAATCATTTATTATTCAAGACAGTCAAAGGATTCCAAATGAGGGAGGGGGGAGGGAGGGCGTTACAGGTTTACAAGTACTATCTAGTTGAGGGTGGGCTAGAGATCTGCACGGAATTAATTTAGAAGCACACCAGCAGCTTCCTTTTTAAAGGAATACTTTGATGTACAAAACAAATCTACAGAGGGAAATTTCTTATTGTACACATCATGCAAACGACTTACAACCGAGTTTTGAGCGTAATTGCTGAGTTTTGAGCGTAATTATCAATCCCTTATCTTAGCGTGTAGCTCCCGGTTGCATGCAAAGCTCTTGCTTTGGAGTCCAGGGCACGCTTAAACCATGATTCAGGATTTAGGGAGTCTGGTAATTACAATGAAGCGACTGCCGTCTGACCTTGGCAACCTTTTTTACAGGGGGACCAGGTTATCTGTGATAATTTATTTCTTACAAAAATTATGAGATAAATTTTCAAGCTCTCTAGAATTTTTTGGGTTTCCTTCTTTTATGTAACGAT
Organism: Marasmia exigua; assembly: GCA_019059595.1. Classification (NCBI taxonomy): domain Eukaryota; kingdom Metazoa; phylum Arthropoda; class Insecta; order Lepidoptera; family Crambidae; genus Marasmia; species Marasmia exigua. Next base: position 13,625,153 of record CM032488.1, read on the forward strand.
GTATAAAAATGCTTAATTCATGTTTGTAATAAGACCTTGAAATTTTCGTAGTTCGGTTTGCGTCTAGCAGTTTTTGTGTTATGTTTTGTGTCTCCTCACATTCGCCAATCATATCGCTATAGACATTTTTGTTGGTGGCTCATATTATGATTATCGTAATTAATATCTTACCCTGGCTTATCGAGTATATCCCCTGTCTTGCTTATTTACATTCTGGTGACATAACATATGGTTACGACTAATTATTATCAAAAGATAATCTTATAGCTAGGTATCTATTATTCTAGCAATGGTGGCCCAGTGAGTTGTAACTACGGTAGTAATATGTACCTACAGTTCAGGTGGATCAGAGGATAAGAACGCGCCTTGCAAAGGGGGGTCGTGGTTTGAACCCGAGCATGCACCTTCCTTGATTTTACGTACATGGCTTCATTTATGTTAATGTCGGTGTTTGCGCGAATTTTATCTTGCTTTTAACTCCCGGTTGCGTCCAAACCTGTCGCTCTGGAGCCCGGGGTACGCTTGGACCATAATTCAGGATTTGGGGAGTCGGGTAACAATGAAGCGACTGCCGTCTGACCTTCGCAACCGTTTAACAGGGGAACCAGACCAACTGAAGCATGGTTACACGTTTCAGAAACTATCCGAAAGATTTAACCGTGGGAGAGCCACGCTTCGGCATGAATGGGCCTGCTCGACCAGAGTGTGGTACCACGGCCTCACACTGTGCTGTATTGTGTTTCACTGCGGGAGTGAGGTTTTAGGGAAAGGTTGGCAGCGCACTTGTGACCCTACTGGTGTCGCCGCCCAGAGGCATCTATGGGCATCGGCAATCGCTTACCATCAGGTGATCCGTCTGCTCGTCTCATCATCATCATCATCATCAGCCCATTTAAGTCCCCACTGCTGGGGCACGGGCCTCTCTCAATCACATGAGGGGTAATTGCCATGCTTGGCAAACGGGTTGGCGAGGGTTTTGATATAAATGCAGAGTTTTCCTTCTCTGGGTGCTGATGATCATGCCAGCAGCTTTACCTTAGTCGCCTTTTACGACACCTCGGTAAGAGTGAGGGTGGCCTATTCTACTCTGCCGGGACCACACGGCGTCTGCTCGTCTGCCACCGATCAAATAAAAAAAACATGCAGGTTTCCTCACGATGTTTTACCTCACCGCCGAGCTAGTGCGCGATCTGTCCATCGGATAGATCTCTGCGTCCTTCTAGGACTTTTCCGTGGGATCTTTCTTTATTTAGTTTCTAAACATCTTACGGATTCTTAGGTAACACTGCGCTGTTCCAGGATCGACGGTTGAAAAAGCCTCTTTTATATTATTTATGTTTTTAAACTTTTTTACTGATTTTCATATTTATTGTTTTGTTTTTATTGTATTGTCTTAGTTGTCCTAGTGTCTGTGATAATATCAGAAAACTATTTTTTCTTTATTGCGAATAATAGGCAGACGAGCATGCGGCGCATCTGATGGTAAATGGTAACCGCCGCTCATAGACATCAACAATGCCGGAGCACAGTCATGCCGCTGCCTACCGTGAGAGAAGAACTCTTTTCAAACCTCGTTTAAAAAAGGACATGTAATGTCATGTTTTGCTGATAACGGACGTTTTATTAGCAAAATGGCGATGGGCGTTTTATTATAAGACTATATACAAAGTACAGTCCAATAGCCACATACACTAGGCCTGGCAAAAACGTATCTTTCAAAATATTGGAAAATTTGTATCTGGATCAGTACAGAGATGCGAAACATTCACTGTCACGCTTCATTTGGAAGATCGACTCTCAGATAGATCGGTGATTCATTCCGCTCATTCAGATCATTCGGCTGACTCGGATCATTCAGCTCATTCGGCTCGTCGGATCATTCCGCACTATCGAATCATTCGGATCACTCGGATCATGCAGCTCATTCGGATCATTCGGGTCATCGGATCATTCAGCTCATTCGGATCATTTGGCTCATCGGATCATTCCGCTCAATGGGATCATTCGGCTCACTCGGATCATGCAACTCATTCGGATCATTCGATTCACTCGGACTGGAGATTAATTTTTGTCGTATGATACATTGGAAGCTAACATTAGACATTCGGAGCAGTGTATCATTTGGCTGAGTCGGATCACTGAGTCGTTTCAGTAAAAAGTTACACACACAAGTCTAACATACACTAATTGCTAATTTATGGCAAATTACTTCAGCGGTATTAGTCTCCCTTTGAGTCGCCCTCTCTTGTTGATTGGATAATTTAGCATACGTACCTGGGTACTTCCCTTCCCTCTCCCCAAAGTTATGACGCGCGGTCAAAGATGAAACGCGTTAAATAGAGCAGGTCAGAGGGAGACCCGCCGGTCTTACACTAAGGACTTCCGATACGGATCCATGAACGTATACATTCAAGTAAAATGTACTGGGTAAGAACGAGATAGCTCCAACTCAAGCATTTATTACTTACCGGGACATCTCAAAACATGTATGAAGATTAATATGAGAAATAAAATTATTTGTATTTGTATCCAGAAAGTCTTTGGAGGAAAGTCGCATAGAAAAAATACGTCCCAGAATTTAAACATATTTTTGCTGGTTGCTGATCACCTAACTAATATTTTCGGGATGATAATACATATTAATATGTATTAGTTTAATTAAACTCTACACTCTACAGCGTAAAGTAGAGTAGAATTTAGTATGTCCAAGAAAGTATGCTGGGTCCAAAAAACTCGAACCCAATTTAGTTGTACACACAGTGCACTGGCACTGCTTGGACCATGGTCCAGGACTTAGGGAGTCTAGTCATAACAATGAAGCAAAACGCCGTCTGACCTGGAGCCATTACACTGGGGAACCAGCCAAATTAATCATGGTTACACGTTTCAGAGACTATACAAAAAATACGCACATAGATTTAAAAAATCCGGACGTGCGTGCACTAGCTCGAACCTACGACCTCCCGTTTAGGTGGCGCTTATACACTACTGTGTTTTACAACTGAATGTATTTGAGATGTGGTGCTACCGTCGCATGCTCCGCATTACTTAAATTGGGTAAATAAAATCTGTCCTCGATCGCGTCAGACAAACCCGGAAATTGATGCAGACCGTCAAAAAGAGGAAGATTGAATACCTCAGGCCACGTGTTAAGACACGATAGGTACAGTCTTCTTCAATTTATAACGATGGACAAATTTGATGGGAAGAGGCGTCCTGGACGTAGGAAAAACTCTTGCTTGAGAAACATACGGAGGTGAACCGGGATTACCAGCGTGGAAGAACTTTTCCGTCTCAGGTTCAAAAGATAAAGATAAGTTCAAGAAACTGGCGGCCAATCTTCCAGACTGCAGAGGCACCCGAAGAAGAAGAAGTTTATACACTGAACTACCATCGCTCTTTTTCAAACGATTTACAAATTCTACAACCTACAGTATCACATTGTAAAAACCATCTACTTATTTAATGTTTAATGCACACTCATTTCCGCAGATTGTCTGTAAATGATGTTATTATCATCATATCATAAAATTAGCTCGGTGGTGACGGAAAAAATCCTCATCACCTTCTGGATAGTATCTCAAACTGTAAATACCAATTTATAATTATTGAGAGACTCCAGCGCATACCTAACCATGATACAGTGGGTTAGGTTTCTTGTCTATTTAGCAACTACCAGTCTTTCCCAATCCTTGATCACGGTCCAAGTGTACTTCGGGCTTGGAAGCAACGGCTTTGGACGCATCTAAAAATGACTAGAAGCGACAAACGAGCAAGCAGGTCACCTGATGGAAATCAACGCCGCCCATGAGCATCCGCGAAATCAGAGATATGGCTAATGTGTTGCCGGCCTCTTTAATTTTACCGTTGATGAATGACGTAGATCAGCAGCTGCAGAGCCAACGCACGTTACTCATGACCCTGACATGTCAACTTCTTGTGGAGGGACGGGGACTAGTCCCGCTGATCACTCAAACTGATTGCCATCGGGAAATCAATTAGTGGAAATTGCTAGACCGAGACGCCACTACGATTTTATGCAATAAAAAATCGGTAGGTAAACTGTTAAGTCGGTACCTACAAAGTAGATAGAATGACAAAAAAATTAATCTGTATAACATAAAATGTAGAGACCACGTTAAATCTGTCAGTGAAATAAAATGTAGAGTCCACGGGCCACGAAAGAGGTCCTGTTGAACACGGAACAAAAATGTGAGATTCCTTGTGTCTATGAACATAGAGCTCAAATTTGAATGTTGATAGCGACTCAAACGCGCTTTTCTCTTGTGGCGTTGACTCTATTTTGAATCAAACTAATGAAATACGTTCGTGAGTTAAAAATTAATAATGGACTTATACCACAGATAATAGTCTAACACCCAGGCGAACACCTAAGAAAAACCTAGAAGAAACATAGATTGACAAATAATCTGATTGCTTTTATCTTCCGTCACATAATCGATAATTTAAGTTTTTTTATGAACTATAAGCTCACGCTTGAACACAATATCACCTGATGGAAAGTGACGATGAGTCACTTTCCATCAGGTGATCTAGGATGTAACGCGTTCGCCTAGAAAATGCATGTTCACTCTAGCCTTAAAGATGTCCAGATTGTAGTGGTCCGGAAAAACAGACTTTGGCAAGGAGTTCATTCCTTAGCTGTCCGCATTATGAACATGGAAGCAAGTCGCTTCGTGTGGATAAGGGGTAATCCAACAACGCATGGATGAAAAGCCTGTTGTTGTCAAGTGAATGTAATTTGATGAAATCATAAAATTAGTTAAAGCATTGCAGTCTGCACTGTTCTTACATCTACGAGTACATCTAAAATATAATAAAGTCAAAAATATAAAAAAAATCGTATCTAATCAATAAAAGGAAATATAATTGAGAATGAGTTTTTTATATTAGGTTTTTTAAACTAAGTAGGTACTTATGTTGTCTTTTTAGTGATAGGATAGAGGGTAGACGAGCAAACGGATCACCTAATAAGCGATTGACGCATTTACAAACCATTTATTGACGATCATGTACGATGCTACTTTAACAAGAAATCATAATTTTACTAGCCCATTTATCTAGTATCTAATGTAAATCGTCTGTATTTAATTAAATAATTAAAATAGTATCAATAGATAATACTTAAACATAAATATTATAACACGAGTACATACATACTTTAAAGTCTAGGTTTGTTTGCAAATCTTCAAGGTTACGTGTTGTTTTAAAACCAGAAGTCTGTTATCATGAAATATGCAATTTACAGCTGGTTTCTGTTCAGTCACTGCGATAAAAATCTCGAGGAAACCTATTACAATATAATAAAACAAAATATAAATTTTAAAGAAAATATAATAAGAAGAATTATTATACAAAAGAAACAAAATACAGATAAACTAAAAAATACAAAATTTAGAAACATTCCAGATATTAAATGTGAAACAACAGATAAAGATAACGAATATAAACAATATTGATTAGCAGAAGAATCCAGAGCGAAAACCGGCGACGTTGTTAAAAGCAATTTGTGAATTGAGACGGACGGCGAAATGATTTCAATTGACAACGCGACCGCAGCACAAATGATGGATATACACACTAGACACGCAACTTTAAGCAGGGTTCAGACACAAAATAGATGCATTTAAATTACTCGCTATTCTTGGGAAGTAGTGATTGCTACACATCCCTCTTTCAACATATTCAGATTTCTACCTATATGGAGCAAGACAAGTCTTTGAACATAAATAATAGACGGATTATTTTTGCCTAAATATACTAAGATGGATTTCTTTCTTTCTTCTTTCGACTAGCGAGACGTTTGGCCGTAATCTCACTTGATGGTAAGTGATGATGTGATTTAAAACAATAACAGAAAAATAAAAATCCTCACTTTCGATTACGTAGGGACAGTGAATATACAAGACGCTTATTTTAGCTGTCTTAAAAACTTTTCCAGATGTCCTTTCCACATAGATTGCATTAATCATATTTTTTGAGATAAGACTCTATATTTCTTTAAGAAAAAATATTTTCATCAGTATAAAGTCATTGAGAACTTTCTAAAATGGTCAAAAAACAATAAGTCAAGGCTAATAATATTGAAACACCATGAAACATCGCCCCGTTGGTTTAGTGGTTTAAGTACCAGACCGTGATATCGGGGTCCTGGGTTCGATTCCCGGGTCGAGCAAAAGTATGTTTCGAATTTTTCGAACATAGCTCGGGATTGTGATCACCAATCCGCATTAGGCAAGCGTGGTGATTAAGCCTATTCCCATCATAGTAGAGATGACTTGATTTCTATGATAGAGGCCTTTGCCCTGCACTGGGACAGCATATAGGCTGATACTTTACTTTACCATGAAACAAATTCAGCAGCAAAAGCAAATTAAAACATAAATAGAAATTTAGAATAAGATATACCCAACGATTAGATAACTTTAAATAAAGATGACTTATAGGAAAAATCTAGATAAAATCACATAAAATCAGAATGACCCTTATGTTTCAATCGCCCTAGCGCCCTGTCAGTAAGATGGAGACAAATGCAACGACGTCACCCGTAATCTGCGATCTATGTTTTATGCAGTCGCCTGATGGATATTTAGTACAGGACGCGGGATGCGCCGGCGACTCACACGCCTTATTTATAGCACAATAGTATTGTACGTCCATCACGTGACATAACGCGATCCTTTTGCATCTGTTATCACTGGATTTGGATCTATTATATTCCAATTTGATTCCTATGGTGAATATAGTGCTAATAAATGTGTATGTATTTGGAACAGTTTTTGCTGCGCAGTTTTCACTGGAAAAAAAATATTATAAATGAAAAATATTGATCAGATACTTTAATACGCGCAGCAAAAACATTTGAGACAAAAAGGTTATCAACAATAATAGTAAAAATGCAAAACACGAGTAAAGGGAGATAAACTTCATAACCAAAGTAAATATACACCCTTCAGAATCTTACAATGGTACATCCGTGTTTTTTTTATGCTAGAGGCGACAAACGAGCAAGCGAGTCACCTGATGGAAAGCAATCATCGCCGCCCATTAACATCCGAGAAATCAGAGAGATCGCTAATCATTTGCGAATTTACCAAAGCAATATTGGTACTGCTGTAATTTATGGAGGACAAAAACCTATAATAGTCCAGAAGCCAAAATAATCTAAACAATAGTAGGTATTTAATGGCAACTGACGAGCCTCTAACGTTAAAATAATAGTAGACAAACTATGAGGAATACGATTACATCTAGAAACGTTATTACAAAAATGTTGGTGTAAAAACTTTTTGTGGTTAAAGCATTGAACAAAATTTTTAGGTAAGGTAAGTATATGTACAATATTTTAAACAATGAAAATTTACATATTTATAGGACACTACAAAGATTTACGTCGTCAATAAAGACTGTTGTACTCGTACAATGTTGTAGAATCATAGAGTAAATATTCTCCACAACCGCAGACGGATACTTATCGTTTACAAGCTGCGCGCGCGCAAGCGACGCGAAACAATATTAGGGACTATTTACGCACAAACCACTATCTAATGACGTTGCAAATACCAAATTTCTACTGGATAGCGATAAAATATCTGAGCAGTATGTTGTAACTACGTCACTCACTAGTCAAAAATAATCACATTTTCGATCTTAACTATGGCTTATGATTAAGTTAATAATGACCTTTAAAAGTGTTTCTCGTGCTTTCATTCATTATTTGTTTATTAATCATAATTAAAAGCTTTAATCAAAACTATGTTAAGAATCTCAATATAAATTTACCTTCAGTAGAACATCCAAATATTGAAATTGGTTTAGTATCTCACAGGGTGCCATTATAGGTACCACATTTATATGTGATTGCAAAATCAACATACAACGATCAGCATTTTAATAATGATGATTTAATCGTCGTTGACAAGAATCACGTTACCGTAAAGTCATCAAATAGCTTATAATCATAGTCGAGTTTAATAAAAACTTAATGATTTCCCAGTGTTATACCGGATTCGGAATGCCGCGAATCGAGTACTAAACAAGCTCTCATCAGTGAATTAATTAACTATTTATAACGACTTGTAAGTAAACAAGAACTCGAAGATTTTTCTCATAAAATCTCATCCTAATTTTGAGAAAACCGACTTATTGAAATTTCATAGGGGTGCACGATTTTCTGGGTTATAGGAGATAGAAATAAAACTCACGTAAAGATTGGTGTGTCGCGTAAACACGTCGAAATAGCGTCAAGGTTAACAGCGCGGCGCGGGCGTGTGTGCGGTCTCCGCGGCGGTCGGTGGCGGACTAGCTGATGGCTGTGATAGCTGATAGGAGCGAGGCTGCAGCACATGTCTTGGAGGCGCGTCGACACACCCGCAGTACGTAGTACATATTTTTGACGTGCTATTTGTATGCAAGAAACGATAAAGTGCCGCACGCGTGTTGTTGGCTTCAAGAAGCAAATACATGCCAAACACCAACTTGTTACAAACAAACGGCTATCATGGCAAACATTTAGAAGGTAGGTAGTTATTAGATACTCCGGATCGGTGTAATACTGGCAAATACGAAACAGCAAACATCCATCGGTACGTTTGTGTTTGCGGTTTGCCAATCGTTTAGCGGCAAATTTTACAATTAAAATGCAAATATGCCGGCCCAGCGGCCGCATGACACTTTCATCTAATCGCTTTGTTATACGACAACTAAAAGTAGTACGAACACCTAGCCAGTTAGTTGGGTTACTTACTTAAATCTGTAGTGTTTTCTCTTTAAACTCGGAGCAATTTTAGTATAATTTTACTCGGAGTAATCGAACAGACGCAATTGATAAGTCGCTTTGAAGTGCAACACACCAGCCAGCCACTACGCTATCGAGGTAGTCACCGAAGAGATTATAATCACTGCGATTAGCCCACGTTGCAAGGGTTGCGGGTTCGATCCCCGCACAGTACAAACATTTGTGTGCATGAACATGTCTGTTTGTAGGTATTAGTCCAGACTCCCAGGTGTTTTCTATCTATTATAAGTATCTATGTATGTACAAAAAATGTATTTTTCAGTTATTGGTTCTGACATCCGTAACACGGGTGCTTGAGCTACCTATCTCGGAGGGAGATCAATGTATGTGATTGATCTCACTCCCTATTCAAAGGAAAGGAAGGATTTGTTGTAGACACAACGGACGCCACATCTGTTGCTGGCACTGCCAACCTGACCCGCGAGATGCTTCTTCGTCACGTGGCAATAAGGCGTGTGAGTCGATCACGCTTCGTTTTAAGGAGTCCGTATCAGTCAGGCGGTACCAATTTAATAATAGTAGGCGGTACTTTAAACCTGAGCACCTCTTAAATCTTTATAGAGCCCAGGTTCGCTCCTGTTTAGAGTACTGCTGTCACCTTTGTGATGAATCTGCCCAATATGCTTTGGACTCCATAGATCACCATTGGCTGATCGAACCGACGGATGGCTCGGATGTCCATTGGCGGTGGCAATCGCTTATCGTCACTTGAACCGTCTGCTTGTCTGCCATCTGTCACATAAAAAAATCTACCTACATAGGTAAAAAGATGCTTAGGTATGTAAGAGTTGTATGAGTTAGTATTATATAAATGGTATAAATACATATAAATATTATAGTATATTACATATAAATATTGTTTACATATAAATATGAAAGTAATTATTTTAAGACTATATATTTTGGAAAGGTATTAGTACGGAAGGTTGATTGATTTGCATAGTGCCTAGTCTACATTTTTGCAAACATTGTTATGACCAGAAATTCACTGTTGTAAATAATTAAATTACATTAATAATTAAATTAATTATTCACAACATTTATGGATGTATAACCATTTAAAATAGTAATAAGATAGTAAAATATTCATACCGGAAGTCTATTTTGATTGGTCGAGAGAAGTCGCTACATTTTTAGCGGGCTAGTCGTTAGGGGTGGGGAAAGCTTTATAAGCGTTGGCAGGATCAGTTTCGGGGACTTTTTCGTGTGATATACAGCGGATAAGCAGAAACTCTGTCGGTTTGCGTAACGAAGTGTATAAAACTGTGTATTGTGCGGAATAAAGTGTTGTAATTTGACAAAACCGTTTCATTTGCCACCTGATAGTTTATAGGTAGGTGGTACTCACCTTACGCAACAAGTCTCGCCCATCTGATGTGTTGAATTCATTTTCCTGATCCAGATTGGAACTGGTTCTCCCACTTTCCATGCGTTGAGCAACTTGTGGCTGTAGGTGACTCTACAAGTCCACAATAAACAGGTGTAGGTAGATCTCGTCTAAATATCAGTGGATTACACGTACACACGGCGTTACGTCGAGTTACCTTGTTGGAATTTGGATCGTCTTCATGTCTGCGTCACAAGTATTATTTATGCACTGCGAGGGGTGGAACTTGACCTGAAGCCGACTGTACGTACCTAAATCTCCGAACAACAATCAAGAACTATAGAGTTCGTGCCACGAAAGAAGTCCCGCGATATAACACGCAACTAAAATGTTAGATTTCTTCCACCTTATTACAAAACTACATCATCATATTATATCATCATCATTATATTTCGGGGAGTGTGCGGAGGTTCTACATAATTTGATCCCCCCAGCCCATTGCATCATCGGACGACAAGGCGCGGCGAGTGCTTTCATCCTTATGTGGTAGAAATACCCCTTATCCGCACGAACCGATTTGCTTCCACATTTATAATGCGGACGGCTAAGGAATGGAACTCTCTGCCGAGATCTGTTTTCCTGACCACTATAATCTGGGCATCTTTAAGGCAAGAGTGAACAGGCATCTTTTAGGCAAACGCGTATCATCCTAGAGTCGCTTTCCATCAGGTGCGATTGTGGTCAAGCGTTGGCTTATTGACCAAAAAAAAAAAAACATAATCTGATCAGCCTATCGCAGTCCACTGCTGGACGTAAGCTTCTCCAATTGTTCCCCACCGTGATCTATCCATGGCTTCTCGCATCCAGCTCTTGCTAGCCATCCTGCGCAGTTCGTCCCCCCACCTAGCCAGAGGGCGCCCTACATAACTACACTTACACCTTAGAACTAAAACTGATGCCATTCCGTTCCAACACGCAATGTTAAAATGAACTTTTCCTAGGTCGCATTTTCTAATAAGGGGGTGTGTGTCTATACTCTACATAAAGCTCAAAGAATGTTGAGGGCCACTGAATAGACCTGACTAAAATATATCTTTCAAAAGATTGGAACATTTGCATCTGGATCAGTGCAGAGATGCGGAACAGTGAAACGCTTCATTTGGCACATCGACTCCTAGATAGATCCGTGATTGATTCCGCTCATTCGGATCATTCACTCATCGTATCATTCCGCTCACTCAGATCATTCAGATCATTCAGCTCATTCGGTTCACTCGAACTCGAGATCCATTTGAGTCGAATGATACATTCGGAGCGAACATTAGAGATTCGGAACAGTGTATCATTTAGCTGAGTCGGATCACTGAGTCGTTTCAGTAAAGAGTTACACACGCCTAGACTGAAAGACGCTTTTCTCGGGACTTCTTTGGTGGTACGGACTCTATCAGTACATTATTTTCTTTAATAGGGACTATTTGGCAAGCTATCCTCACAAATACCCTTTTTTCGTCAATCTAACCTTGATACCTAACTAAATTTAGGCACTTACTACTTATACCTATCAAAACATTTTGAGTCGGTGCAAAATTATTTACGTAAAACCATAGAATTATAAGTAAATGTATGTTCAAAACATCATAAATATCAAAACAGTTATGTTTTGACGCCAACTAATTTTATAGTCACAGTTAGGTAGATAGGTACTTGTAAGCGTTGTTCTAGGTAGGTAGGTACTTCCTCCTAGTCTGAGGAGGGGCGTGGCCGCACACCCCGTGTAGGGGCCTGTGGGGGAGTGGGGTTGCGGGGAATAGCCTAGTGCAGTTCCCGTGACCCCATTCTATACCCACAGGTGGTTGAGCCCCGGGAGTTTTAGTGGGTATGCCCTCAGGCCGCTTCTTGTTAGAAGAAGTGGCCCGGAGGGTGAGTCCCACAGTACCCTGTCGCCCCCCGGCGGCAGGGTCTGCGTAATGCATTTCTCCCGGGAAACCAAAAAAAAAAAAAAAAAAAAAAGGTAGGTAGGTACTATTAAAAACAGTAGAGTTACTACAATAACCATTTCCCATGTTTTAGGGAAATACCTACCTACGCTGTGACTGGTAACATTAATTAGTTCACTAATCCAACTTGAAAACCAAATTTGTGCTTCAAATTTAAGGTGACAGCAATAAGGAAAATATCCTTCTAGTCTTGTTATAATTCTATGCGTATAACACGATGCGCAGTCAGACGGCAGTCGCTTCATTGTAACTACCAGACTGAATCCTGGGCCTGGGTCACGGTCTAAGGCTTGGAATCCAAGCGTACCCCGGGTTCCGAAACGATGGCTTCTGGCGTAACTGGGAATTACTCGCTAAGATAAAGGAAAACATTGTGCGTAATCAGCCATTGGCTCAGGGTGGGGCAGTCATGGGCTCAGGGTGGGCCTGTCATGGGCTCAGGGTGGGCCTGTCATGGGCTCAGGGTGGAGCAGTCATGGCCTCAGGTTGGGCCTTTCATGGGCTCAGGGTGGGGCAGTCATGGGCTTAGGTTGGGGCAGTCATGGGCTCAGGGTGGGGCAGTCATGGGCTCAGGGTGGGGCAGTCATGGGCACAGGGTGGGGCAGTCATGGGCTCTGGGTGGAACAGTCATGGGCTCAGGGTGGGCCTGTCATGGGCTCAGGGTGGGGCAGCATTGGGCTCAGGCAACAGTCAAAAATAGTAGTGACTAGCGAGCTTTTTGTTATAATCGCATTGTTTGTGTCAAGTAACAATTACATAATTCCTCACTTATCTAGGTAGGTATCTATCTACTAACTACAATACTCTGATATATATGACTCTCGAGTGCAAACTTGTAAGTATTGTAGTTAGTACCTAGATAATTAAGGTTCTTAAGTTTGATTAGGTGCCTGCCTTACAGGTCAGTGCCACAGAGCAGGGCAAGCGCCCCACCCTACTCCACCGTGGTCACGCCCATGAGAGGAACACGAAATAAAAAAGCTAGGAGAAGTAAAACAAGTGTATCTCATATTGAAATGTTTTATTAACTAATGAGAGTGGGCTACAGTACAGCGACTAACTAAACGTATCACATCCGGAGGCACTTGTGAACGCGCGGCGCGTCTGTCCCGCCCGGTCACCCATCAACAATATGACGCAAGCCTTAAGGTGCCCTCGCTCACGACCGACAATCGGAGACCGATTGTTTGTAGGAGAAATATAGGACGTACCAACAAAAAGTCGGTCGTGTGGGGTCACCCTAAAGGGTTTTTAATATTTACCAATACCTACAGCCTGTACGTACGGTAAAGCCTCAACAGACGCGCCGCACACAATGAAATAAAATTAAAACTAATAAATAACTTGTAGGATACATTCATAAGACTAACATTAAAAAGGACCACTGTGGAGTGGTCGGAGACACTGTCTGATTCTCATCATATCAGGCCACAGAAAACATCACAAAATGGGGGGGGAAGCGTGTGAAAACTCCGCTAGATGGCGTCAATAGCATTGATTTGTTTTTGTTCGTTCAATAATAACAAAGCTAAAAGAGAAATCGACACCTGGCGGCATCTATTGGTATAAAGTGGAACTAATGACCCGAAACGAAGTGAGGGCAGCCCACTAGTATAATAATAATAAATTCATAACATCTCATACATTGGCCTGATTTGGTACCAACTAGCTTAAGGTGACGGGTAGGGCACACTAGCGACGCCAATCGATTTAATTTTTAGCTACTAAACCAGACCTATTTTAAACAATTTCGGGGTTACAACCTCTCGACAAACACTTCTACTAAAATAACCATGCACAAATGTTGGGTCCTTTTTTGTACGCGAAAAATTGATTCACGCTAAAAGTGGCCGCTTTTGGCGGTAATCCTAAAATTCGTGTAAAAGTCCAAAAGTGCCAAAGCAGACCAAACAGTTAACTATAAGTATTAAATAAATAGTATAGGTGTTTGCCGAGAGATTTTAACCCCCAAATTGTTTAAAATAGATCCGGTTTAATAGCTAAAAATTAAAATCGATTAGGCGTCGCTAGTGTGCCCACCCGTCACCTTAAATTAAGTCACCAGTTACCTATTACGAGTTCATAATGTTTGGGATCAAATCTATTTCGGCAATACATTGTGATGTTTTCTGCTATTTCTTTCTCTGATAAATTCACAAATCCTTCTTCGTTTTGATATAAATAAAAAACTTAATACTTAATCGTGATGTAGTATTTTCACAAAACATACACGCCAATAGTACATGACGAGCACTGGCGCTAATCAACACAGTGGTACAGTCAGCAGCAGAATCATCTTAGCGTTCAACAAACCTTCCAAAAATATGAGCATTTGGCAAAAATAACTTTTAGCAGTATACCTTGTGGTGTACTTTCATTTTGTTCTAGAACAACGAATCAAAATGCACTTTGGCGTATACTGACATTTTCCTTTTGTCAAATTCTCACATATTTTTGGTAGGTTTGAACGCTAAGATAATTTCGATGCTAACTGTACAATGGACAAGTTTATTCACAAAAAATAAAATTTGTGTTTTCGCAATTATTTTCACAACATAAAAATATTCTAATTTAAATACAATCAAATAACAATAAATATTTGTGTAAGAATTCGTATTAAATGCATCATCTGAGGAACAGATAGTAAAAATGTTTACCAAATAATTATAGTCTCACCGTTATTCATATACAGTATGTACACATGACACATTTAATTCAGGGTATTTTTTTCACCACATAACTAACTTTTCCAGGGCACTGTACAGAGAGTTCTCGGCTTAGGACCGAGTACTTCCTTCCCGATCATCACCATCATCATCATCAGCCCGGTAGTACCCACTGCTGAGTATAGGCCTCCTTTCCTTTACGCCAATGTACCCGGTTTTGAGCCGCTCGGATCCATGTAGTCCCCACGATTTTAGTGATGTCTTCGATCCACCGTGACACTGGACGACCCTTCACGATACCAAGTCTTATAAGAATAAAATTTATTAAATTTTTCTTGTAAGTTTGTAGGAAGTAGTAATTTTATATTTCTTTTGAGTGATTTTCTGCGATTTGACTCTATGTTCTAGGGAAAAATTATTGTTTTCAGCAGTGTGATATCGTGGAAAAGTTTGTAAGACAGTGAAAAAAACATTTTGTATATTATAAGGAAAAACGTCGTTATTCTATTTATTACAATAACAAATTGCGTCATCAGAAATAATTTTGAGTGGATAAAACTACAAGTGTCTAAAATATAGACAAATACAAGCTTGGTGATATTTAGACTCTAAATATCACCAAGCTTTTACTGTAGGTGCTATCAGCAAAAGAAGTAGTTATACATTTTTGCAAGTACGATTTCATTTCTTGAGACATAAAAGTCAACTACTGTGAAGTCGGTGTTACATATATATCATTGTATGTCACCGCCTGCCCACCAGTCCTTGGCTCGAGTATAGTGACTTTTGATGCCGGTCGTTGAGCCGTAAAAGACTACCTTCGTAATTAATTAAATTATCACATTCAACACTTTGTGAGGCTTCCATCGTATACTAATGCGTTATTAGAAGCACGCGCTTGCATTTTGCTAACACTTTTCTTCATACCTATATGATGTATCGGTAAATTACGTATTCTACTCGAAATTTGGAAAAAAGATACAAAAATATTTTTAGTTGTTTATGCAAACTGGCTCTTCTGTTCTGCTGGTTCCGTAAAATTATTAGGTTATCAAAAAAAATGTAACATCTTTATCCTCCTTGTAAGATTTGATAAGATACGTTTTTACTGACTTCAAAAAAAGAGGTTTTATATTCGGCTGTATTTACTTCTCAGTTGACAAATTCGTTTGGTTAAATTATCAATAGATTTTTTTACACCTGTCAAATTTAGAAAATTTGACGTCTGTCCAATTTTTGCAATTTTATTGATTATTTAACCTGATATGTGGCTGCCTGTACATTTGAATTCTACGACTTTCACAATTTTTTACTGGGTATAAAATGGCAGCTTTATATCTTGACTGAGCCTTTGGGAATGTTAGTAAAATGCCGGCGTGTGTTCGCTTCCTGCTAGCATTCAATGTGCGCCCGCGCCGGAGGCTCCGCGCTGCGACGGTGGGATCTGCAACGGAATCAGAAGTATAGATGCAATACGGTATTTGACTTTTTTTTTATTTTTGTAATCCAAAGGCCTCTCAATGATAGAAACATCGTTGAAAGGATTACTTGATTTTCATTTAAACTACCTGAGATATAACAACTTTAAAATCACATTATTTTGGGCAAACCCAAAACGCTCCATTCAAATGGCTACTGGAATGTGACGTCACACACAAGTATTTTGTATGCATTTCATTTGAATTTTGTATGCTGGCTATATCAAATGTTTCGTTTATGTCAATGGTTCTATTACAATAGTTAGTGCAAATTGTATGGGTTATTCAATGGTATAATTATTTTTTTTATAAATTCATACTTTTAAAATGGATTTGCCCATGAATCTTTGAATGACCATATAACCGGCTAGACGTTATATTTTTAATTGAGAATTTTTGCTATTGGCACATATTTACCTATATTTTAGGAAAATATTTATATTTTATAAAATCTCGAGCTTATTCAAATACCCTATTTAGCAGAGGTACAACTAAAAGATACGAGTTTCAAATGTGATGACCAGAGGTCGGAATTAGGTACAATTATTTTGGAACTTACACTGATTCTTAATTTGGGAAGTCTGCAATTACCCGACTCCCCAAATCAAAAAACATAATCCGAGCGATGGTAGCTTCCAACGTGACTTCCATACTGGGGTTCGGGTTCGAATCCGAGCATGCACCTATGGATTTTTAAAAACTATGTGCGTAATCTACCTTTAGCTCGGCGGTGAGGGAGAACATCGTGTGGAAACCTGCAAACTGCATCGGATAGTTTCTGAAAACAGTGCTCACCGCTAGATGCAGGTGGTCTTGAGGTGCATGGACAGTGCTCACCGCTAGATGCAGGTGGTCTTGAGGTGCATGGACAGTGCTCACCGCTAGATGCAGGTGGTCTTGAGGTGCATGGACAGTGCTCACCGCTAGATGCAGGTGGTCTTGAGGTGCATGGACAGTGCTCACCGCTAGATGCAGGTGGTCTTGAGGTGCATGGACAGTGCTCACCGCTAGATGCAGGTGGTCTTGAGGTGCATGGACAGTGCTCACCGCTAGATGCAGGTGGTCTTGAGGTGCATGGACAGTGCTCACCGCTAGATGCAGGTGGTCTTGAGGTGCATGGACAGTGCTCACCGCTAGATGCAGGTGGTCTTGAGGTGCATGGACAGTGCTCACCGCTAGATGCAGGTGGTCTTGAGGTGCATGGACAGTGCTCACCGCTAGATGCAGGTGGTCTTGAGGTGCATGGACAATGCTCACCGCTAGATGCAGGTGGTCTTGAGGTGCATGGACAGTGCTCACCGCTAGATGCAGGTGGTCTTGAGGTGCATGGACAGTGCTCACCGCTAGATGCAGGTGGTCTTGAGGTGCATGGACAGTGCTCACCGCTAGATGCAGGTGGTCTTGAGGTGCATGGACAATGCTCACCGCTAGATGCAGGTGGTCTTGAGGTGCATGGACAAGTGCTCACCGCTAGATGCAGGTGGTCTTGAGGTGCATGGACAATGCTCACCGCTAGATGCAGGTGGTCTTGAGGTGCATGGACAGCAGTCCCTTGGCCACGAAGCCGCGTCCGCAGAGCGCGCACACGTACGGCCGCGCGCCGCTGTGGTACCTGATAACCAAAGATGATATAATCACTAACTTATAAGAGTCGGCACTTCCATAGCCCTTGGCTGCCCAATTCTGTCAAGAATAGGTAAATAGTAGATTTGTTAAAGGTGCTTCAAACAAGGTAACCAACCTACTGCTTTAAACCAATTCAATACCAAATTGAATTGGTTTAATGGAGTAGAATTTCCATCAGAGCAGAATGAACATTTCTGTACTTAATTATTCAATATTTCACTAGATGGCGTTTTAACTGGAATATTATTTTGTTGTTCTTTTATTTTGGTGAATCTTAGCCAAATACACAAAATCATCCAATTAACTTCAGACATCGTTACCTTAGCCACTCGGACAATCTGACGTGGTAGTTTTTAGAGAAAATGGTAACTATAACCAATGTTTTGACTAAATGACCGCGCTTTCAGTGAAACCAATCTGACATTAGCTAAGTAACGCGGTGGAACAAAACTTTTTGGTATAATATCATACACTTACATTTCTTTAGAGTGTCAACGGACTGCTGGTAACATTTATCATTTTTGACACTCATACACTTGTAAATAACATTTTATAACAGTACACTCGAGGAAAGGTGTTACCGAAGTCATACACTTTTATTTAAAGTGTATGAAGTGTTAAAAAATATTTTACACGTGGTTTTTGAAGGCCGTTCTTTTACGATATTTTTCATTTTTCGGTAGCCCCAGTGTTCGTGCAATAAATAACCTTTAAAGTGACGAGTAAGGCACACTAGCGACGCCATTTGATTAAAATTGTTAGAAAAGAACTTATACTATTTATTACTTAAGTTCTGCTTCCTACTCGAAATATGAATTACCGCCAAAAACGGCCACTTATAAATAATGTAAAATAAAATATAAATTTCAAGTGCAAAACCAGATCAAAAACTTAATTATAAGTATTAAATAAATAGTATATCAAAAAATGATTTCTTGCAAAAAATTATTTCAAGAATTAACTTTAACACTGGATCAGAGTGCATGTCTTTAGTTACGCTGAGGACATGCATTCTGATTAAGTGTAACATGGCGGCACTCTCTCCATTAATAATTGATAATTAGTCATAATTTCCCACTTGTTTACTGTTTCCTGGAACACCAGAATGTTTAAATCATATTTAGTTTCCCGAAGCTATTGTTACAACCATAGGCGGAGACTTATTATTGGCACTGCTTTTTCTTATTGATATAAATTTAGTGTATTATTTAGAAAGAAAGAAAGAAAGAAAGAAAAACATTTTATTGACCATCACAATAAATAATTTAACAATGAACATTCATTAGTAAACATAGATAAGGTAACATTGACACATTAATACTACAGACAAAGGTGAGTACGAGAACAGACGATAGGTAGGTAAATACACAGTTATATAAAATGAAAATATTCTAAATAAGTAGGCGTGTGTGAAGTGTGAGGTCAATCAGGTCCTGGCCTCAGCATGGTGCTGCCACGACAGAAATGCCGCGACAGCGCTGGTATTCTGGCAGGACCTGTTGTGAGTGACGACCGTGTAACCATAAATGAATAAATACTAATGTACATAAGTAAATGATAATGTGAGATAGAATTACTAGATAGAACGGAAGAAGATAGAATTATAACTTATTTATAAAAGCGACAGTGGCGCCATCGATTGTTTCATATCGTCAATGTTGACACGTTGACGAAATGATTAAAAAAAAAACAATTAAGAGAAAAAAAAAATGACAGTTTGATCTAATCTATGGTTCTATTTGACATTAAGTGCAAAAAGTGCACTGCAAATTACAATGAATTGCAACATTAAAGTTATCTGTGATTATGATTATGCACATCTTAGTTTGTGAATATTTTTGTCGGTGTATGAACAACAAAATGGAGAAGTTTGTCTTGGATTTCCCTTGCTACAACCGCCGTGACGACATCGCAGATAGGCGTTGGCTACCGGATGGGCGTTGCCCGTGCCTGCCGCGACGTGGCACGGCAATGGAGTAGTACGTATGGACTGGCTCTGTGTGATGTTGGTCGTTATCCGATTCTGCTACTGCTTGAGGGGGAGGGCTCGTTAGCCGTGTTAACGACGCCAGGACGTCGTGTATGCCAAATCCGTCGCGCGCCGTGAAAATTCAGAAAGTGAGTGTGAAGATTTTTGTATGTCTATTAGATGTCGTTTTAGCCTTATTCTAAAAGAGCATATTGTTTTCAGGTCACGCAACGGAGGCGGTATATTATTCCATGCACGCGTGGCTGCGTATCTGAAGGAGCCTCTGAAACGAACAGTGTGATGTTTTTCAGTTTTAAAAACATTGGTGCACGTCCGCCTCGGATATTTGCTGTGATCACGCGCCCACGCTAGCTTTTCAAACAGGTACTGAGGTTTTCCACTTTTTATAACACCAAACATGAGTGTAGCCAGGTGCAATCTCCTCCTTGCCTCCATTTTCATGATGTTCGCATCATTTAAAAAAGGTGTAACATGTGAGCGAGGAGGAATATCGAGACAGAACCTGGTGCAGGCGTTTTGAACTCTTTGGATCAGCTTGGCAGTCCTTCCCAGCAGGCATGGCCCATACACAGTGTCACAGTAATTAAGCTTGGACAATATTAGGGATTCGCACAGTAACTTTCTTAATCTATTGCTTAAATATGGTCGCATTTTATACAGCATTCTTAGCCTATAAAAACAGTTGCGAGAACTCTCGGCAATATGGCTTTCAAAGTTCAGACTGCTGTCCACAATCAGTCCCAGATTCCTTGCTTCATGAGCACGCTCCAGCACCTCGCCATTGATCCATACATTCAGAGGCTTCCCATCTAGTCTCTGCCTGCTACTCTTAGTGCCAATCAGGAGGAGTTTGGACTTTTTCGGGTTAAGGATTAGGCAGTTAGATCTACACCACTGAGTGATGCTTGACAGATCCTCATTCACCTTGGCTACTGCTGCCTCATAATCATCTGGCTTAAAAGAAAAATGTAACTGTAAATCGTCTGCATATAGATGGTGACCGCAGTGCGCTATACAGCCTATTATGTCAGCACTGTATAAAATGTATAAAATAGGTCCCAGTATGGAGCCCTGTGGCACTCCGCGGGTGACAGATTGTAGTGCTGATTGCACTTTGACGCCATCAACCCCCATCAGTTCGACATACTGCTGCCTGCCATGAAGGTAGCTTTGAAACCATTTAATTGAGTTTAATCCTAATCCATAGTATGTTAATTTTGCGAGTAATAATGAGGTATTTATGGAGTCGAATGCGCGTGAAAAGTCAAGTAGGAGCAGCATGCTTAGCTGACTACGGTCCTGTGCAGTGAGAAGATTGTCTACTATGTCCGCCAGAGCTGTAGCGGTTCCGTGTCCCTTGCGAAACCCAGATTGCCGCTGTGGTAACATGTCATGTTCTTCGAGGTATGTTGTCAGCTGGTCACATACGGCTTTTTCCAGGATTTTGGAAATGCATGGGAGCAAGCTAATCGGACGAAGATCGCTCATTGTAGACGGACAGTTACTTTTTGGCAGAGGCTTAACAACGGCCACTTTCCAGCTGTCAGGGAATATTCCTTCCATGATAGACTGATTGACTATCCTAGTGACAGCACCCAGCGACTGTGGCAAGGTTAGGAGCAGCATATCCAAAGTGATCCCGTCATTCCCTTGAGCATTCGATTTGAGCCCTCGTATGATCTTTAGGACCATATCTTCAGTGACTGGCTGCAGATCAAATGTGGCGGTGCTGTGCCTGTGGTGTTCGTAGTATGTCAGCTGAGATATGGTTACAAAATCATCGCCAGGTATGTTCAGGAAGTGGTCATTGATCTGGTCTGGGTTGTTAAGATGAGGTGGCAGCACTGCTGTATTTTTTTTATTAGGAACTAAAGTGGACTTCAGGTTTTTCCACAACTTTTTTGAGTCACTAATGTTAGCATTGACATGCTTGGAGAAGAAATGTTTCTTTTCCTGCTCAATAGCCTCAAGCACTGCCCGCCTCATGGTCTTGTAACAGTTCTTGTATACATCAGTCTTATGCTGTTTATATAGATCATGGTACCTGTCTCTGGTCTGCATCATTGTCTTGATGCAGTCGGTCACCCAGGGGTGGGGAGGATGCCGGAATTTGCTGGTTTTCGTTGGGGCATGAAGGTCAAAGAGGGATACTATCCATGTGGTGAATGTTCTTGTCAATGTATTGACATTGTGTAGTTTGTAAAAGTGCTGCCAGTCAACAGAGTCCAAATCCCTACCAAATTGATCCACTACAATGTTTTTTAAGGGTCTGTATGTTATTATTTGAGGACATGGTTTTTCTTTTTTTATTTTAAAGTCTCCCATCAGCACGGCATGTCCTCCCAAATCTGGAGAGTGTTTTACACTTACCTGATTGACACGGATATCAGTGCAGATTAAATCAATCAGACTGCTACTCTGATTGGTATAGTGAGTAGGTTTATCGACCACCTGCATTAGGTTGACACTGTGTAGAAAGTCCTGAAGCAATTTTGTTTTGCTGCTGCTAGGCTCTAACATGTTTATGTTAAGGTCGCCAACAAAAATGATCCCATCAGAGCTTGCCAGGGTGGCTATGGAATCTGCTATAGCATCCATGAACTCATCTACATCTTGCCATGGCGGTCTATAGGCAGTTCCTACTAGTATGTCTTGGTTGTGAGTACGAACCTTTAGCCACATTTGCTCGACCAATGATGTTGTAGGATGCGGGAGCGTACGGGCGTTGACACCCTTTCGTACATAGAAACCTACACCCCCCCCCACGTCCCCTTCTAATTTGGACTGGTCTGGGTATGTGTCTTAGCTGATACCCTGGCAATTTTGGTGCCCTGTCATCCTCACCTGCCCTGAGCCAGGTTTCATTTATTGCCAAGATGTCAACATTCATTTTCTGAGCAGCCACCATAAACTCCTCATGCCGAGTGCCGAGGGACCCCGCATTGTAAAGCCCAACTTTAAAATTATTTCTTCCAACCATTTTGTATCTCGGTAAGGAGAATCTTTTCCATAGACCATACTGTGCGATTCATATCTGTGAATATTGTGTTTGCTTGAGTCACATAACTGTAAAATATTTTGTATACATAGATATATTTCAGTGTGTTGTGTCTGTAATGAAGTTTCCTGTTATTATGTTTATATTTTAGAACCATGTTTATGTGTATATTTAGTTTATATAGTTTGTGTATATTTCTTTTTAGTATTTGTGGGTGTAGTGGGTAACATGTGTTTATAGTGTGGATAAATATTTCAGACTGCCCATACAAGTGTATTCCACATTTTAATAGGTGTATAATAAGAGTGTCTGTTGATTTTAATTTTGAATATAGATTAAGATTGATATTGTTATAATAAGTCATATTTGGTATGTGTAAGTGTGTATGTGTGTTATTATAAGTTATAATTATAAACAGCATTATATAAGCACTTGTATTTTTAAAAAATAATATCACATCTAGATACCCAATCGAATTCAGTTCATTGCACAATATAGTCCCTTCCCCTATCCCTTTGATGACATATAATTTCACAAGCTGTGTCATTGAAAACCGAGTGGTAACCCACTCCATTGACAAGAGGTGAATATTTTTATTTATAGAAATAGTATAAATATATGCTATTTTATATCTATTACATGCAGTAATCCTAATGTTTTCAGGGAAGTCCGGGTCAGATTGCCTGGGGTCCAAACACGCGAACCAGATCGTCGCAAGATCGCAACTGGAATGCTGGCTTGCCGTCCTCTTGACGAGCAAATATGCGGCCCCGCTTGGTCCAGGAGTACCTCCACTGTAGTTTTCGACACTCCTCGCGGACCCTATGAAACAGCTGTCGATTTGGGCGGGTCAGTCGCTCATTGATGAAGATTCGCCCCCCTGCGGCGCTGGCGACGGTGCGACGTACGCGTGCGGCGTGCAGCAACTCGTCGCGGAGATGGCGACGCGCCAGCCGCACCACGACGCGGCGCGCGCGGCCCTCGCCCTGGCCACTGGGGGGCGCCCCCACGCGCTCGGCGAACACCACGTCCCGCTCCTCCAGTGTAACACCCAGCTGCGCAGCGAGTACCTTCACCGAGTGTATCACGTTCTCTCCCTTCTCTTCCGGCAGCTGCCCGACTTCGAGGTCAGAGAGGAGTGCCTCCTGGTCTCGGTCATTAAGTTCGAGCCTTAACTGGGTGATAGTTCGCTCCAGCTCGGCTGTCCTGCCAGGAACGTCGGTCGCCTGACGTTCCTCCAATTTGGCCACCCTCTCCTCGATACTATCCAGCCGTGTCCTCTCAGCCGTGAGCGCTTCCCGCAGCTGCACGATCTCTTGACGGAGCTCGCGTATCTCCGACACGCACGCAGAGAGATCACGGCGCAGCACACCCGCTATGTCATTCACATCTCCCTCTAGGACTCCGGCCACAGCTCCAGCTGCAGCCGCATCGGCAGGTGGAGAGGCGAGAGGCTTCATTCTCTTCTGCCTCTTACTCAATGGACAACATTTCATATTTTTAACATGTCCATTTTATTTTTTTATATGAAAATAGGCATAAAATGAACAGACCCATATTTTTTCTTTTTTCAAAATTTTTCCATTTTCATGCATAAAATAATTATTGAAATTCTTTTTATTCTAAATAGACGTAAGCGCCAAATGACGTCATCGGACGGCTGAATACAGCGATATTCCTTTGCTTATCATTGTTTTAATAAAAAAAAGGTACTACTGTCAAAGGTAAATAATACTAGTGTCAACATTGTCAACGTCATTCATACATTCAACGTTGACAAGTTGTCTTTTTTTTGACAGTTACATGTCATGGGTTTGGCATTTCGTAAATTTAAAACTATAATGTGCTAAGCAAAGAAATATTTTAATTCTGCCGTCCGATGACGTCATCTTACGTTTTTTAGTTTTTAATTTTTTTCTCAGTAAATAAGCAATATAAAAAATGAATAAATATATATTCGAGCAGCGGAAAAGTAAACAAAGAATTGGTATTTTTTGTTTCAGAGCTTAGCAATTTTGAAATGTTGTCCATTGCTCTTTATCTGGCGAGCACTGCTGGCCAGCCACAGGCGATCTTTGTACCTTAGGCATATTTCTTTTTCTTCTTGTTTTTCACCACTTTTTCTCTTAATATTTTATAATAGTACTAGGTTGTTAAATATAATTCCAATTTGTTTAAAAATAATTAAAAAATAAAATAATAGTTTTTTCTTATTTTATGTGTATCGAGGATTCGAACCGTCGACCTCCGAGTATTGCAGGAACGGGCCTATGAGCGCAGCGCACTGAGCTATGGGTCGCCTTGGTGGTGTGGCGAAAAAATGCCTATGTTTACGCCGGGTTGTGTCAGTGTTCCGACGAGTTGTTAAGGCGTTAGACGGTGGGTTGTTATTCCTGGTTCAGACACTACCTTGCACTGATTTTACGAGGATTTTGTCTCACCAGAAAAACTGTGATAATTACACTATTATCTAAAGATAGCTCGCAACAACAATCATAGAGCTGCGCACCGTCACCCTTCACTAGAATGCAGATATTTTACGTAGATTAGCGAAAGATTTCGACTGTTTTGGAATTTAATGTAGCAGAGCAGTAAAGATATGTGTTGACACTGACAACGTCGTGACGTCACTCCTCCTTTAGCTGTTAGTCTTCCAAATAATAAATAAATATATTCTTCCCGAGAAGCTCGAATTCCGAAATTGTTAAAAAGATATCCGGTTAAGTTGCTATCAATTTAAATCGATTGGCGTCGGTAGTTATGCTACCCGTCGCCTTAAGAAGAGGAAACAAACCTTTCGTGAATAACCAGCGTGGAGCGCTGGCTGAAGGCCTTCCCGCAGTGCGAGCACACGTGCGGCTTCTCGCCCGAGTGCACGCGCTCGTGCAGCGTGAGGTTGCACTTCTTCACGAAGCCCTTGCCGCACGTCCTGCGCCAGAACAAAACCACTACATACTATAACACAAATAAATACTCGTATTACTGTTGGGGACAGTGCCCTTTTCTGTATAGATGGTGGGAGAAAAGGGATATCTGTCCTTTATGGATTGAAACTGCAGCGGACTGTAAAATTTGGTGTAATCGACCAGAATTAGAAGTCGTACAAATCGCGCTCGACAGTGATTCCGTATGATGATGTGTGACGTGCGCGGAAGCAAGCTGCGTAGTTAGACCCGGCGGAGACCGCCGTGAGTCCTAGGCTGTCGATCGGCTGTCGCTCGGCTGTCGTCGTTGTTGTTCGGCGATGATACACTGGTGGGAACAGGACGGAGCGCCGCGGCAACGGCGTCGTCTTGACCAATTACACAACGTCACGTACTTTGATCTGACTAGATATTAAAACCAACAGCAGAATTACAAACATTTAATATGTTTTTTTTCGGTATAGCAATCTTTTGGAATTTATTCTTAAGTAAATAATGCAATCAATCACATTTACACTTAATAGATAAAGTCTAAAGGGAGATTTATGTCTATGTAAAACATTTTTAAAAGACGCGTAATATTGCAACCGTGCGAAGCGGGGGCAGGTCGCTAGTAGGTATACTATAATCCGTCTGCTCGTCTTCCATCTATCACTTAAAAAAATAATTAATAGGTAAGCGTTTTTCCGCGTCGTATATCTGTCAGTAAATAAAGACAAGCACACAGCTACCTGCATAAAATCACTATCGCCTACGGACTCATATTCAATGTTGTGGACTTCTTGAAAAATATCCATTATCCATTGTAAATACTACTGTATTAAGACAGCTGTTGGTCTTCCGAATAAAATAAAATAAACTAAATAAAATAAATATCATTCATCCCACATCGATGAATGATATTTATTTTATTTAGTTTATTTATTTTATTCGTTTTCATCATCATCGTCATCGTCAGCCCATTTAAGTGCCCACCGGGGGGGCACGGGCCTCCCTCAATCACATGAGGGGTAATTGCCATACTCACCACGCTTGGCAGACGGGTTGGCGAGGGTTTGGATATAAATGCAGAGTTTTCCTTCTCTAAGAGATGATGATCATGCCAGCAGCTTTACCTTAGTCGCCTTTTACGACACCTCGGTAAGAGTGAGGGTGGCCTATTCTACTCTGCCGGGGACCACACGGCATGTGGCGTTTTAGTAAGAATGTATCCTCATTAGTGAAATAATAAAGCTACGATATAAAATAAATCAAGTACATTTTAGTACTAGTACTTACTATAGAACCAAGACATAATAAATAGTTGCTTACTTACTCCGCTGGTTCAGCGAGTCGACCCGCTATATTAAATAGCTATCAGGAAATACCGCTGCAGTCAAGTTGGTACAATAAGGTAATGAGCATTTTGCCGCATACGTTAAACTACCTATACCCAAAACTGGAATTCAAGACCAAAAAATCTACTACAATGTTGCCACTGCAATAAAATGATCGTACAATAGTATATACCTATTTCTTAAAAACATACGCCAACATAATTTGTTTATTGGTAATTTTAATTTTATAACATAAAGAAGTAATTTTATTGACTTATATTTACATAAATGCAAAACAATTAAATAAAAACTTAATCATCCGTAATGTTTGGTAGATAAGCTGGTATTGAGCTTGTATCACTTTAGGTGTTAATAACATTTGGTACAATATTTAAACTTACATGTTGTTTCGTGCAGTGAGGTGCCGCAAAGGGATATTAATATAGGAATCTTTGAATTTTAATCGTTTTAAACAATGCTATTGTGTGTTGAGTTGTCACTTGAACCACTTACTAGGATCTAAGAGAGTCTTAAAACCTGCGATTTCGTTAGGAGTAGTCTCGGCAGAATCCATAGGTCGATAACGCGCCCGTTTATTGTGTGACTGAGACTTTGACTGACTTCGACTGTTGACTTACTTTGTCAAAATATGACATTTGTCCTTTCGAGTTATGTACATGTGCAAAACTGGACGAATTAATTACTGGACTGGTGGAAAACTTTATTCTACAAGTGACCGACTCAGATTCCATAGACATTATTGATGGTGGAGATGAAGATGTAATTAAGTTTCTATTTTTTGAGAAAATCCTTATCATGAATTGTGCCAGCCTATACTAAGAAAATAAGCATATAACAAAAAGGTTGAAAAAATCTGAAAACTTAATTTGACAATAACATAAGTGACATTGATAGATTTGACACTGATATATCTGTCGTAGTTTTTTTGGTCTTGGGCAGTGAGCCGCGCGCATACGTACTTGCACACGTTGGGCTTGTAGCCGGTGTGGATCCGGATGTGGAACTTGAGGTGCTCGCGGCTGGTGAGCGCCTTGCCGCACACGTTGCACAGGTAGTTCCGCTCGCCGGAGTGCGCGCGCAGGTGTCTGTGGACATATCAACAATCCTAAAAAAATGCTTCAAATTCATACATCGGGGCTAAACGCGACGAAAATAAACAAGTACGCACTCATGGGGTGCGAGTATAGACGCAAATAGTGTGCGAGCGAGAAGTGAATAGATGCGCCGCCATTTCTGATTCCATTCTTTATCCGCACAGGTTGTACATTTTAGTACTTAATGTATCCCAAGACATAATACTTACTTAATTACTCTGCGCCTGGATTGCGCCTCCAGATTTATTTATTTATTTCGTGACGTTAAGCCTCGATATATGAGTTTTAGTATAATGCACCGCGAAAGCTTAAAATAGTAATTGCTCAAAATGTTATGAAAAACCTGAAATTTAGTCACGAACGAGTTATAAATAATTTTGTCCAAAAGAAATCACTAGATAATTTTTTTTTTGTGGTTTTTATAAAGTTAACGATAAACGAACGATTTTATGTTCTAATAACAGTTCCCTAGTTGACCACAATCGCGTGCGAAAAATCCGCAAGGTGGCGTACTATAGCCTTGAGGTCCATCTACAAAGTGATTGGGTAGTTTAGACGGGATAATGTCAAATTGTGAATTAACTAGTAAATCGGCTTATGATGTTGAAGTTGGACCTGGGTTCACAGGTACGCCATCTAGCGGATATTTCACTTGCGATAGCCCCATTTTATTACTCATAAAAAGTTACTATTTTGTGTTATTAAATAGCCAAATGTTTTTTTATGAGATAGGGAGCAGACGGATCAATAAGAGCTCACCGCCGCCCGTGGACATCTGCAACACCAGAGACGACACAAAAGTCCTGAGATTTGCCCAGATCGAAGTCGGGCCGGAATCCTGAGATCTCAGGATAATTAAAATATGTAAAGTTTTCTGTATTATCGTGTTGTTTTTCATGTTTTGTGATGGTAAATAAATATTTTTTCTTACTTTCTTTCCGACAAATCCTGAGACAAGTTGATTACCTGCGTAAGGAGTTGAGGTGCGCAAATGATCGCGCGCACACCGCACAGCGTAACGTCAATGCGCGCGCGGCTGACTCCGGGTGTGCGCGTGCGCGGTGCGCTAGGAGGTACCTGAGAATAACAAACGCCTATCTTTATGCCGGATCCAAATCTATGAGCGTATTTCTACTATTAGCTCGGGAGGTGATGGAAAACTTCGTGAGGAAACCTGCACGTCTCGGATAGTCTTTGAAACGTGTAACTATAATCCAGTTAGTCTGGTTCCCCTGTTTAAGAGTTGCGACGGTCAGCCGTCAGTCTCTTCATTGTAATGGGGGCTATCGCGTGCGAAAATAGGACTCAGGTCCATCTACAAGGTGATTGGGTATTTTAGACGTGATATCTCAAATTGTCAATTAACGAATAAATCAGCCAATGATGTTGAAGTTGGACCTCAATTCATAAGCACGCCATCTAGCAGATATTTCACACGCGAAAGCCTCCATTACCAGACTCCCCAAATTCTGAATCATGGTCCAAACGTACGCCAGGTTTCAGAGCGATAGCTTTGGACACAACCGGGTAAATACACTCTAAGGTGATGAGGTGACGATTTTTATGCCGGATTCACGTGCTTGTTGTTTGCCACGAACAGCAAACACCGAGCAAACAAATAGCAAGCACCAACAGGCATCCCCAGTCTCACTCTTGACAAACACTTAGTTTTATAGAGAGCTTGCTGCTTACCTGTCTATATCATTTTTTTTTAAATTTATTTAAGGCAACAAACAGTCATAGTATACAAAAATAGTATTATGGTAAACATCGTTATTTCAAAAGACCTATAGTGCCTGTAACATAGTCTACAAGTATAAAATATAGTTGAGCAACTTCTAGGTCGGACAGTAATTATGAGATAGAAAAATGATGAATGACATAAATTTTTGAAAGGTACTAAAGTATGGAATAGAACGGATTTGAGCTTTAATATTGATATATTAAATAAGTCAACATCTGCAAAGCACTTATTGTAAACGTTGGTGGAATGATACATAAATGAGTTTCGCGTATAGTTTTTTCGATATTGTGGGGTAGCGAAAAGTTGTTTAGTACGTGAGGAGCGCACTGGCAATCGAATCATCATAACATCACATTCACCCACCGCTGAGTATAGGCCTTCTCTTTATCACGCCACTTCCTTCGGTCCCCTGCCAGCCTTATCCATTGTTTCCCCAATGCCTTTACAATATCGTAGGACCATCTGACGTCACACCCACAGGACGTCGCTCCATTCTTGGTTGGCTGCCATTCGGTAAGTTTTATAGTCCACCTATAATCTTTACACCTTGCCAAGGATACTTGGCTCATCTCCACTTTAGCTCACACACTCTGTCCTGTCTATTTGACAAGCGGCATTACGCAACAACTACTGCGCAGTACACACATTTTAATTAGTTTAGTTTGGATCACAGACCTCACATACACGAAGCCCTCGGAACAGAGGTCGCACTCGTGCGTCTACCCTGGAACACCAGCCGCCCACCATCAGCGCGGGGTCTGTTACCTCATGTAGACGAAGCCCTCGGGACAGAGGTCGCACACGAAGCGCTTGGTGGCCTCCTGCGCGTCGGCGCCGCCCTCGCCCAGCTTGTGCGTCTGCCCTGCAACACCGCCCGCCCACCATATCAAACATGGCGAATCTTCCATAACACATTTTAGCACTTATTTCACCTCTTTAGGTTAAACCGAAAAGTATACTTTTATTTGACTTAAAAATACTACAATATAATATCAACTTTCAAAATTAAAGAAAGCGTACCCCGGGCTTCGAAGCGACAGCTTTGGACGCAACTGGGAATTACACGTTAAGATTGTAAGACGTTAAGACTTGTGACTCCACTCTTGTCACTTGTGTCCATGGGCGGCGGCAATCACTTACCATCAGGTGATCCGTCTGCTCGCCTGCCACCTATCACATAAAAAAAAGATGAGGGGGTTTGAAATTATGAATGTTCCATACAATGTTTTAATTTAACCCCCATTTCACCTGTTTAGGAGTTGAAATAACAAAACCAACACAGGTAAATTTTTGTTTTTGAAAAAACAATCATAATTTCCAAGGCCGGCAACGAATCTCCACTCCTTCTGATTTCCATGAACGGCGGCGATTACTTTTTCTTTCTCATAAAAAATATATCTCTACCCTAAGAAAATTAGAGACTTGCATCATACTAACATACGAGACTAATTCCAACCACCACCCCCAAAAGGGGTGAATTGGGGGGTTAATAAATTATGGGTGAATTTTTCAGAACCACTTCTTAGTGGACGCCTACATTACAAACACCGAACAGCTGTTATGCTGTATACCATGACAGAAAATTCCTATAAAAAGTGATATTTCATATTGTATATTTTTTCCCGTGTATTTAATTTTAAGAATACGTAATAAAACTTGCTATTTAAAAGTTGTCATATTTTAAAATTTTATTCGTGATTCACTATCAAATTTTTGCCCGCAACTTTGCTCGCGTTAGAAAGAGCTATCTTCACTTAAAAAAATCTGCGAAAAAAAACCACCTTCAAAAACCACGAACTAAAAAGTGTAAAATAATATTTTTAACACTTTATACTATTAACACTAAAATATTATTTTACCCTTTTTAGTTAGTGGTTTTTGAAGGTGGTTTTTTTTCGCAGATTTTTTTTTTAACCCTTATAGTGTCAAATTGATATTTGCAAATTGACGAACCTTTTCGTTCTTTGGCTGTACTTACATATAAAAAGTTTAAAAACTAAAACCCGACTACCAAAAAAACACGATCTAAAAAGAACAAAACAAGAAAATTGTCTCTGCTGAAATGATTATGCCGTATTGCCGTGGTCGAATGCCACATTGATTTTATTTTATTATTATAATGAATCTGTTTTGCTACAGTAGGCGGCATACGACCTTACTTTTAGATCATGTTTTTTTGGTAGTCGGGTTTTACTTTTTAAAATTAACATATTTTTAGTTATATAAATATAATTACATATTTGAAATGTGCAAACAAACCTCTTTCATTTGATACCCTACAGGTGTAGGGTATTAAATGAAATCATGTTGCCTATAACCAGAAGACAACCAAGACGCCTCTAACGACACCTCATTTGTTCAAATATGATAACCAGTTTAGAAGTTACGTGGAAACAGATGAACATACATAGCCTGTCAAAATCATAACCCTCCTTTTGCTTTGCCGTAGTCGGGTAAAAATTACCGCGTTTTGTTCCCTGTACATAAATTATTTGAATAAGTATGGGCTGTGAGATTGTATGATTGTGGCGGTTACCGTGCTTGAGTATCTGGTGCGGGTCGCGGAAGGTCTTCTCGCAGAGCGCGCAGCGGTAGGGGCGCCGGTCGCGCTCCCAGTGCCGCGTCCAGTGCCCCGCCCACTCCGCCGCCTCCACCACCTGCCGACCAACAGTCGAACAGTCAAACTGTTAGCAGTTAGGAGTCGCTTAACGACACTCGATTTTTCAGAGGAGTGAAACAACTTTTATTAGATCAATGTCCATATATATAGGGCACACTAGCGACGCCAATCGATTTTAATTTTTAGCTACTAAACTGGATCTATTTTAAACAATTTCGGGGTTACAACCTCTCGGCAAACACTTATACTATTTATTAAATAACCACGCAAAAATGTTGGGTCCAAAGCGTTCGCGAAAAATTGATTCACGCGAAATCGGCCACTTTTGGCGTGAATCAATCAGCAGAGACACTGCTTCACGCCGGTTTTCGGTGAGGTCGTGGTAGCGATCCGGTCGAGCCGGCCTATTCATGCCGAAGCGTGGCACTTCAGTAGCGCCGCCATTTTGAGACTTGATAGTATTATCAATAAATAAATAAACTAGTCAAGCTGTAAGTACTATAATGTACTTGTTTATTTTCGTCGCGTATAGCCCTTTATATAAATAAACCCACGTCGTCGTCTGGTTATGAAAATGTGTTGACTGACAGGATATTTGAATGAGTTCTGTAATAAATGGTGTTATATTTAGAATCAAATTATAAATTCCAATTCATTTATTTAAACCAACTAGTTAATTTTAACAAAAACATTGTTTTTGTTAAACGACATGGGTTCATTCATATAAATAAAGGGTTATACGCGACGAAAATAAACAAGTATATTATAGTACTTACAGCTTGACCAGTTTATTTATTTATTTACGCTAGTCACATGGTTATTACAGTTGGTATAATCGGTAACAGAATATTGACCACGTGACACCCTGTAAGGGCGCTGCAATATCTAGAGAGCGATACAATACCTACATACAATTATTTATCTTAATATAAGAACAGAGATATATAAAACCATAAGAATTATTATATTAATTTTTAGTTAAAGAATTCTTTTAGGATGTAGGATGATTTGAGTATTACGTATTTTTTCAGTTCTTTTATGAATAAATTATATTTTTCTATATCTTTTATTGTGTAAGGGATATTATTATATATATCTATAGTCATCCAGTATGGACCTGACCTCACTATTTGTAGTGCTTTACCGGTTGGGAGGTTTAGTTTATTTTAATATCTATTGTTATGTTTTATATTATTATTTAACGGTTAAAGTTATGTATGTTCTTTAATAAATTTAGATGCTTCTAGTATATATATGCATGTAACGGTGAGTATCTTATGCTGAACAAAGTATGATTTACATGATGTCATTTGGTCAATATTATAGATAATTCTGATGCACTTCTTTTGCAGTATGAATACTTCCTGAACAGACGTAGTTTCGATCTCGTTACAAAGGCCGTGGTCACAACACTGACTAGTATAGTAGTAGTGTAGTCCGCTTGTAACCACGGCCGTTGAATGTATTTTAGTATAACGCAACGCGAAAGTTTAAAATCGTATCACGTGGGTCGACTGTCGTGGGCCTTACCTTCCTGCAGCGCGCGCAGCGCAGCGGCAGCTGGTCGGGCGGCGGCGGCGCGGCCGGCGGCTCCGCCCACGCCTCCGCCGCGCTCACGTGCTGCCTGCCACACCACACGCTCAGCGGTTACCAATAGCACAAATACGAAAGAGGCCGTCCGTTAATCACGTGATCTTTTTTACCCCATGGTCATATGTATTATGATAAGTTTTTTTTTTGTGTATTTATTTGTACATACTAAGGTGCGAAGTTTAAGATAACTTTTACATGAAAAACAGACAATATATTCTAGAAAATTAGCATCAAAGAGGTGTTCTCTTGTTTCGGAGGCCAAGACTCGCTTCGGGTCGCTGAACCAGTGGAGTAAGTAAGGAAGCATCCATATGAAAAAGATTACGAAGAAAAAAGTTTTTTTTTAATGAGAAAGGGAGGCAAACGAGCAAGCACCTGATGGTAAGTGATCACCGCTGCCCATAGACATTAGCCACACCAGAGAGAGATAAAAAATTGTAGGTGGTTTTTTAAGATCAGTAAGACAAAATATAAAATTAACTGAAAATAAATACATTTCATATCTCCCCCTGGTGATTATTTCGGAACCACCCTCCCCCTTTGGGTATCTCGTGATTAATGGACGACCCCAAACAAAGGTTCTGGCGAATTCAAATAAATTAATGTTATTATTTTAAGTATTCTTCAAAATTAAACAAAAGTTAACAATATAAACAATATAGACGCCCACTGCTGGACATAGGCCTCCCCCAGATCGATATCTGTGTGGAGTAACATGTACCCCCTGCATCCAATGGATGTCTACCTGCGACCTCACCAGAGCTTCAGTCCATCTTCTGGGGGGCGTGTCCGGACAACAAATAGAAATGACAGAGAATGTAGAGCAACGGTCATCATTGGATAAAAACGTACGCTTCCGGGACGAATTGTCGCCGTTTCAATTCCGAGCATGCACCTCTTGATGTCTCAAATCTAAATGTGTATTTCTTACATTCGCCTGAGGGTTGACATCGCGAGGAAGTTTGCAATTTCCAAATAATTTCCTGTTAGAGGGTTGCGAAGGTCAGACAGCAATCGCTTCAATGTACCAGACTCCCCAAATCCTGGTCCAAGTGTACCCTGGGCTCCAAAGGGCTTTGGACGCGCTAAGATGATGACAATGTCCTAAATTAAGACTAAGTTGTCCATTTCCTCCATGTTTGGCAACCGTATGTTATTATAGGCAGCACTGAAGAATTGAACAGTTTGCTTTTTAATTGTTGTTTCATGTCTTTATTCTTCAGTACTTCCCTCAACGACCAGTATCTTTTCCAGGCATGTGTCACTCTTCTTTCAATTTCAGTTGACATTACGGTTTCAGGTGTTATGGACTGACCCAAATATATGTACTCCTCCACTTATTCTATTTCATCCTTGTTTATTTGTATTGGTTCTTTCTTCCGACTTGTCATGACTTTAGTCTTTTCAGTATTCATCTGTAGATCTACGGACGCACTCTGTTTTGCTAGTTCTACAAGCATACTTTCCAGGTCTGCGGCTTCATTTGCGAATAAGATTAGGTCGTCTGCAAACCTAAGATGAGTAAGGATTTCTCCATCTATGTTAATACTATATTTAGGATTTGTTTCCCATTCCAATTCTTGGAAGATGTTTTGAAGCACAGCGGTGAAGAGCTTTGGTGATAATGGGTCGCCTTGTCGTACTCCACGTTCTACTTTTATCTCTTTTCCAGTTGCTTCTAGTTGTATCTTTGCAGTGCTGTTAGCATAAATAGTTTTTTTTTATCCTGATATATTTATGCATTACTCCTTGCTCTTTGAGTGACTGCCATATTTTGGAGTGTATGAGGGAATCAAAAGCCTTACTGTAATCCACAAATGCACAGTATACAGGCAGTTGATATTCCTTGTATTTTCCCAGATTTGCCGCACTGTGTGTATGTGGTCCAAGACAGAATAACCCATTCTAAACCCAGCTTGTTCTTTTGGTTGATTTTCATCTAGCACCTTTGTGATTCTATTCAATATCACTTTTTCAAATACTTTGTATATGTATACTTGACATCAAACTTATTGGTCTGTAATTATTGATGTTATTGCAGTCTCCCTTTTTGTATAATAGGATTATATGAGATACAGTCCATTGAGTTGGTATTTCTTCATTTTGCAAAACCTCATTAAGAATCTTGTGATTGATGTTATTTGTTCGCAGGTGGCAGTTAAAAAATCATTTGTATACCATCTGGTCCTGGTGATTTATCCTTTTTAAGTTGTTTGATGGATGCTTCGACTTCACATTTTAGAAAAGGTGGGGCAGGGTCATTATTTTCTAATTCAATACATTCTATACTTTGAGGTGCTCTGAATAGTTCTCCATAGAAATTGGTGGCTATATTCAAAATATCATTTCTCTTGGAGAAATGATTTAAAAAAAAAAAAAAAAAAAAAAAAAAAAAAAAAACATTTTATTTCTCCTGTTTTTTTTTATCTAGGAATCCATTCCTTTCTGTTGTTCAGTTCCTTCATAGCCTTTTTTATTCCTCCTGTTCTTATTAGGTGTCTTTCTATGTTTTCATATCTTTTTCTTTTTCTTTCTATTCTCATTTCTGATATAATTTCCTAACTCAATTTTGCTATTTGTTTTCTGTTATTCTTCCTCAAGAAAGAGTCCGTTATTAATCTGCCTCTTTCGTCAATGAGTTGTTTTATGTGGTCTGATATAAGTTTACCTCTCGCTGTGTCCTTTTTTCTTAGATTTCATAATCACTTGTATTATAATGTTCTCAAGCTGATTGTATTTTTCAAGGACATTTAGCTGTGGCTCTAGTTTTGACTCATTCAGCTCTTTAGCAATCTCTTCTTTGACGAAGCTGGAATCAAATTGATTTTTTGGCATATTATTTGGTCTTTTTTTCTTGGGAGCTAACAATTTTAGCTTTGCTCGTACCATTCTGTAATTAGTGTTAAAGTTAAATTCATTGACTATGTCATTATCTTCGAAAGCTTTAGGGTTGTTTGTTGGATATGGTTTTTGTATTTGCCATCTGGCGATAGCCATGTCCATTTTCTTGAGTCCCTTTTCTTGAAGTTGGTACTAAGAAAGTTTAATTTATGTTATAGAGCTGTGTTAACCAAGCGGCTTCCATTTTTACTTCTTGAGCCTTTACTATAAGGTCCCATTATAATATCCTCTCCAGCTCTTCTTGTGCCTGTTTGAGCTTTGAAATCTCCCATAACTATGAGATGGTTATGTGAATATTCATATATTGTGTTATTTAACTCCTCGTAGAATTTGTCTATGACTTCTTTTGGTGCTGCTTCTGTTGGTGCATATGTTTGGATGATTGACCACTCTTTGGTGTAGTTTGGTAGCTTAATACTTAGTATGGCGAGTCGATCTGAAATTGTGTTATATACAGCCTTTCCACTCTTCTTTATCAGAAATCCAACACCATACTATCCTGCAGTTTCACCTCTGTAATACAATATATGTTACTGTATATTCTTCAATTTTTTCGCCAAGTCTTCGTACTTCAGACATGCTTAATATGTCCCACTTCACTTGGTTTAGTGCGTTTATTAGTTCAGTGTATCTTTCATCAGTTCGGAGTGTAAGTACATTCACAGCCGCTATGTAGATTTGTTGTCCTATTTTGGCCTATTTCAAAATGGAAATGGACTGGACATTTAATGAGAGGACTAGACAAGTGGAGTAAGAAAGTCTCTACCTGGTACCCCAGAGGTCAAAAAGAAAAAAAGACCATACACCAGATGGGAAGACGAGATAATTAAAGTAGCAGGTAGAAAATGGATTAGGCTAGCCAGTGACAGAGCGAAGTGGAGGCAATTGGAGGAGGCATACAGAAAACAAAGAAGAGAGTATAAAATAAATCAAACTATCTATAATAAACAAATTAATTAAATTAACAGTAGTAATAACAATACCAAATTAATCAAATTAATATGTAGTATATACTAAGAAATATATGTACAAAAAGAAAAAAAAAAACTTTTCTGAATAAAAAGGCTATTGAATTGAATGGAATTGAATTGTCCATTTTCTAGTGAATTTATTTGATTGTAATTTGTGCTAGTATTATAAAATGTAGTACATACTTATAATGTGCAAGCATGTCACTCCTGGAGAAGCACTGCGTGAAACAAATACAGCACTGGAACATATCCATATCCCCCGGCTCCTTCTTCACTTGCACCTCCCCCTCCCCAAATAGATCCAGCTCCTCTTTCATCACGTCTAATGTCACCGATGGCACATCCTGCTTATCTACCAACTTCACTGCAGTACTCTCAGGTAAACTGTTTATAAGTAGCTGCCAGTCATTTACGGTTGCTTTCTTTTTTCTGCCACGTTTCTGCCCGTCCCCTTTCCGACTTTTTTTCTTCTTTTTTAAAGAACCTAGAGACATGTTATCTTCACTATTATCTGAAGTAACACCATCGAGGCCTTCTAAATGTTCGGATCCGATAGAATCACTATCCTCTTGCTTAACTAATGGTATATAACTTTTTGGTTCTATTTTAACTTTGACTTCTATTGGCATTGAGGCAGGTTCTGTGGCAGCTTCCGCATCATCATCTAAGTCTGTCTGCGTGCTCTGCTCACATCGCATCACAGTCATTGGTTTTATTTCAGGTGGCGTCTGTG
The DNA here is from genome assembly GCA_019059595.1 of Marasmia exigua. NCBI lineage: Eukaryota > Metazoa > Arthropoda > Insecta > Lepidoptera > Crambidae > Marasmia > Marasmia exigua. The sequence continues at coordinate 13,663,970 of CM032488.1, forward strand.
GTACTTCTTTCTTTGTAAATGTGAGGTCAATGGAAGTGTTGTTTACAGTTGCATTTAGTGTTAACATACCATGTAACCTGAAATCATAATAATTTGGAATAAATTAAACAATGTAAAGAAAGCATTTGATTTATACTATTTCCTCTTCTCTATTGAGGTATCTATGTCGGGGTATACTAACATCTACTATTGAACCGTCAACTTGACCGGAGAGCATTGTGAAAATTAACATTTTTAACGATTTGTACTACCTACACTATAAAATGCAAAAAATATTAAGTATAGATAATCTTACAGTTGATACAGAACACCAAAATAGGTTTACTGCTCCGAATCAGTAACATGGGACAAGAGAAATATCCATCAAGACATTTTACAAATCAAAACAAATATCATGTAACATTAACTTCATAATTTTCAGAGTTTGGTAATGATGTTAATATTCTATACCTTTAAACCTTTCAACTATAACTTACAGAACTATAATGACTAGTAAATAACACACTTAAAAATTTCATCTCGTGTTCAGGCGGGACTCGAACCCACACCTTCCACAATCCGGGTGAATGTACTACCAATTATACCACTGAACGCGTTACTTAGTCGACGAAATTTGTAAGTGCTTGATTCGACATGAGCTGTCGATAGTCTCATCAATATTGTAGGTATATTTACAATATCCAGTGGAAATATTATTACAAATATTTGACCACCAGTTAAGATGAGACTGCTAAATCAATAGTTGATATTTTATAGCAATCTTATGCGATTTATTCTTAAGTAAATAACACACTTAAAAATTTCATCTCGTGTTCAGGCGGGACTCGAACCCACACCTTCCACAATCCGGGTGAATGTACTACCAATTATACCACTGAACGCGTTACTTAGTCGACGAAATTTGTAAGTGCTTGATTCGACATGAGCTGTCGATAGTCTCATCAATATTGTAGGTATATTTACAATATCCAGTGGAAATATTATTACAAATATTTGACCACCAGTTAAGATGAGACTGCTAAATCAATAGTTGATATTTTATAGCAATCTTATGCGATTTATTCTTAAGTAAATAACACACTTAAAAATTTCATCTCGTGTTCAGGCGGGACTCGAACCCACACCTTCCACAATCCGGGTGAATGTACTACCAATTATACCACTGAACGCGTTACTTAGTCGACGAAATTTGTAAGTGCTTGATTCGACATGAGCTGTCGATAGTCTCATCAATATTGTAGGTATATTTACAATATCCAGTGGAAATATTATTACAAATATTTGACCACCAGTTAAGATGAGACTGCTAAATCAATAGTTGATATTTTATAGCAATCTTATGCGATTTATTCTTAAGTAAATAACACACTTAAAAATTTCATCTCGTGTTCAGGCGGGACTCGAACCCACACCTTCCACAATCCGGGTGAATGTACTACCAATTATACCACTGAACGCGTTACTTAGTCGACGAAATTTGTAAGTGCTTGATTCGACATGAGCTGTCGATAGTCTCATCAATATTGTAGGTATATTTACAATATCCAGTGGAAATATTATTACAAATATTTGACCACCAGTTAAGATGAGACTGCTAAATCAATAGTTGATATTTTATAGCAATCTTATGCGATTTATTCTTAAGTAAATAACACACTTAAAAATTTCATCTCGTGTTCAGGCGGGACTCGAACCCACACCTTCCACAATCCGGGTGAATGTACTACCAATTGTACCACTGAACGCGTTACTTAGTCGACGAAATTTGTAAGTGCTTGATTCGACATGAGCTGTCGATATGCCGCCTGAACACGAGATGAAATTTTTAAGTGTGTTATTTACTTAAGAATAAATCGCATAAGATTGCTATAAAATATCAACTATTGATTTAGCAGTCTCATCTTAACTGGTGGTCAAATATTTGTAATAATATTTCCACTGGATATTGTAAATATACCTACAATATTGATGAGACTATCGACAGCTCATGTCGAATCAAGCACTTACAAATTTCGTCGACTAAGTAACGCGTTCAGTGGTATAATTGGTAGTACATTCACCCGGATTGTGGAAGGTGTGGGTTCGAGTCCCGCCTGAACACGAGATGAAATTTTTAAGTGTGTTATTTACTTAAGAATAAATCGCATAAGATTGCTATAAAATATCAACTATATAATGACTAGTCTTTATGTAATCCCTATAAACCTTATGGAGGGAATTAGGTTTCAAGAAAGTGGAATACATTATTCAGCAATCAAGCTGCAGTAAGTGCCTTATAAAATATTCAAAATTACAAGCCATGTGGGACATTATTTACAACTTTAGGGTAATCGCCGATGGCAGCAGTCGATTCTCATCAATTCAGAAGCATATTATAAAGATAAGCAGAAGACACAGGTACGAAAAAAAATAGAAAATTTTACATTCGGATCCTTTAAGGTTTGTTGCTGAAGTATGTAATACATAGAAGGTTTCAACCACCGCTGTCCTGATGGTGTTTTAACGGAAACATAATTGCCAACTGAAATTCGAACATTTTGAACCCTCTCTCCTAAAAAGTAAAGCTAACACGCGAATCGCCGTAGCTTCCGCCGGCCCGATTTCTTCCACCGCTTTGACCCTTGACATCACATCATATCTAGACACACTGGCTATAATAATACTATAATAGAAGCGTGGAATGAATAATTAAGTGTGGGAAACTAACCTGTGCTGTGCCTCGATTGCTACGTTACAGAACTGGTACAGATCGTTCACTTTACAGCTGCAGCGGTCGCATACCTTCTGCGGCAGCCCGTCCAGCTTCCGCACCTAACAGAATTACCAAAACACTGATTAAAATTAGGTTAAAACAACAAACTAAAAATGACAATAACCAATAACCGAATATTACTTTGATTGGCATGCACAACTCCATTTTCAGGTACAGAGCGCTCTCTTCATCGAACAAATGGTTATTTACAAATTTCGTAGAACAACACAATCTACAAATCGACTCCATAATTTAAATAAAAAGATTTATGTAAACGCTTCGATGTTTATGCCTTGGCTGAGAAAGTGACAGATAGCTCAGCCATTTGTCAAATATTGACCTTCCATAGTCAGTATTGCCAGGAATGGAGAAGGTCTGATTTAAGACCCGAAAAGTATTTTATACAGAACATTATAGATAGAGATATATCGACGAAAGGGCAGCGGGTGGGCGGACGCGGAGATGAGGGCGGAGAGCCGCTGCGCCAAACTTTTGATTAATGAACACACAATGTTTGTGAAGTTAACTTACTTCAGCGAAATTGCAGATATTCAAAACATTGGAACTTTACGAAAGGATTGATAAGAGATAACGTTTTTGGAAAGTACCTATATTAGCTTTATTTATGCAGACATTTTAAAAATATATTAATAAATAAATATAAAATTTATATACTTTTCCCTTTTTTTATGTAGTAATAAAATAAAAAAAACTAATTTATTAATTTTTGGGTCACAATATTTGCATAAAATCAAAAACTGTGCAATAAACGAGCTAAATACATATCACATTATTTCCAATATTATGTACCTATTATAGTTTAATCAGACTTTTGAAAAAGAGTGACAAACAGAAGTTATGACTTTGATTATAAAAATAATAACATAGTAACAGCTCCACACCTAGATGGCGCTATCAGTCTTTAGCCTGCTGGATGAGTAGAGCAGAGAAGCAAAAATAATCAATGTTGGTATCCCACTCAGTATCAGCATTACGAATCAGCTTCATTTATGTAACTTTACAAATTGTAGGCATTCATTACTTAGTTTCTTTACGATAAATTAGATGAAAATCAGCAGGCCATAAGGAACTCTAAGGCGAACACTTTTCGCGCGATAGTCCGCGATAAAAGTGTCGACTCGCACTTATCTTTATCTTTATCGTGCTCCTTCAACAAATAAAGTGTAAAAAAACGAGATAAAGGCAAGGTACCATTGTGACTGAAGAACACCTTACACTTTTCTATATTCCTTAATTTTTTTAGATCGCTCAATCAAGCCATCTCAAAGAGTTACGACATTTTTTACACATCTTCCAGATTCACATGACTGAGTTTCTGATCGACCTTTGCCCCATAAGATTCTTTTTAAAGATAAGATAATTTTAATTTTTTTTTTCTTCGACCAGCAGAATAATAAAAAAAATGTTTTTGTCTTAAAGTCTCGGATAGTTTATCAGACAGAATAAAAATTGATAGTCAGTTTCAATTAAACGAATCTATCGTGATACGAGTGCAAAGAAAAGGGGAGGTACAAAATATCCCATAGAGTCAAAGTGTCCCATGAAAATGGCCCCTAACAGAATAAGAATTTTCAGGAGAAATGTGTCAACTTATATCTGAGATAAGCTAGCCTCTACTTATCCATGAGTAGCAAAATCGGGAATTAGTAAGTAGGGATTGAAATACTAAAACACTTACAGATTTAATTCCCAACTTAATTGCACTAACAGGAGAAGTAATCATAGATAGATGGCCCTTCCCCGGCCTCTAGAGCAAAAGATGATGAATGAGAAAAAGAATTGTATGCAGAATAAAAGTGCGAGAGGCATAAGAGCGAGAACTTGTATAAAAGAGTAGTCCTTCCTATATTCAAGTACCGTGTCAAAACTCACTTCCTATCTCTATAAATAGATAGGTACACTGTTTTTTCCTTGTCTCTTCTTCCTTTTTTGTGGTCTGCTCTCTGGTCATTTATACCTATCTATAAGAAATATTTTGATTCAATTTTTGTTATAAATTATCTATGTATATATTATTCGGTATGTATGTATTGTTTATTATTATTTATGTAATGTAATAATATTAATATATAAAATAATGTATATTTCTGCCATTCTTAATTTCATTTTTAAAACTACTTTGCACTGCCTTCTCTTATTACGAATACGATATTTCTTTCCTCTACCCAAAGGTTGTCTGGAAGAAATCGCTACAAGCGATAAGACCGCCTTATTGTACTGTCTGTTGCTGTTGTATCATGCTTGTATTTTATTTTTTTTGCAATAAATAATATCTATCTATCTATCCTTAAAAGTAGAAATAAGCTCCGAAAACGTTGGAGACAACTGTATAAAAAAAAACTACTTGCACAATATCAATACAGCCAGTAGCTAGACATCGATGAATCGAATATCTACATGATAAAATTTAGACAAAACATACTTTGTTTAAGAAATAATTATTACCTACAAGACCAAGATGGTTTCATGATACATGACATAATTTATACATTACATTATTTGCACATGACATAATTATTTACTCTCAGGCTCAATAAGGTAGCGATCGATCGGGGTCGTAATCCTGATGTGGGCACCGTTAGTCATTTCTCACCATAATCGTGTTTACATTAAGTCAGATTTTGGCAATCTTACACGTAATTTTTAGATTAGAATACCGCTGAAGCGGCGCTCGTCCAATGGCTACGTACTGCCTATTAATACTGTAATAATTAAAATAGACTAGTATAAATTCTAATTCGGAGTAATCGGTAACGAAGTAGCATACCTAGTCGTACTTGCAGCGATAAGGTTTTTCTCAGAAGTGAAAAATGCTGATGACTCCATGTTTTATGTCAACTTATTATAACTTATTATTGGCGTGGAAACAGCTATTTTATGAAGTCGTAATATTACAAACATACTTTCTAATAGTGAGAAGTGATAGTAGCTCAGTGGCTGTAAATGTGCGCACTGTGTGTCCTAGTCGTAGGTTCGAATCCAAGCACGCATTTCTGGATTTTCAAATCTCCTCATCTTAGCGTGTAAGTTTGTAATGTGCCAAATAAACGTTATTCTATTCAATTCTGAACCTTGGTTGCATCCAAAGCTGTCGCTCTGGAGCCCGAGATACGCTTGGACCATGATTCAGGATTCGATCGTCGTCATCATCATTATGAGGAAACCTACACCCTAGGGAAATGTTTCCGAACTAGTGACCATAATCCAGATAAACCAGACCACAGATTATGTGCGTGTGTGTGTGCGTGCGTGCGTGCGTGCGTACGTGCGTGCGTGCGTGCGTGCGTGCGTGCGTGCGTGCGTGCGTGCTTGTGTGTGTGTGTGTGTACCGGTGTACGTATGAACATGTGTGATGCGTGTGTATTGGGAAACGCTTTCTAACACGATGGGCTGATGATTAGGGAAAGATGGCTGGTGTGAGTTCGTTACACACTGCTCTGGACCGGGTTGCTTGGCACTCTTTGGGGAAACCTACGTTCTGCAATAGACGACGATAGGCTGATTGCTTGATCGTGTTGACATCCCTACTTGCATCAGTTATGTAACTTATGGCTGTTCCGCACCACTTAACAGTAACTGAGGCTTGCTCATGTAGGTGGTTAGTCAATTAAACTTCCTAATCTTGTATGCATTCTGAATGTTCACCTTTTTAGGGTTCCGTAGCCAAATGGCAAAAAACGGAACCCTTAATGATTCGTCATGTCTGTCCGTCCGTATGTCACAGCCACTTTTCTCCGAAACTATAAGAACTATACTATTGAAACATGATAAATAGATGTATTTTGTTAACCGCATTACGATTTTTACATAAAAATTAGAAAATATAAAAAAATGGGGGGTCTCCATACTTGAAACTGAAACTCTTTTAACTTTTTTTTTCATCAAACCTATGCGTGTGGGGTATCTATGGATAGGTCGTTAAAAATGATGTTGAGGTTTTTAACATATTTTTTTTCTAAACACAATGCTTTGCGCAAAAGACGCTCCCAAAATGTTATGTTAAATTGTGTCCTCCCCCCCCCCCCCCCCCCAAATTCTATAATAAATGAATAATAAAACTAAATAAAATATATGATGTTCATAATCATGAAAACTAATAACAAAAATTGGTTTGAACTAGATATAGTGAGTAGTTTTTTTTTAATACGTTATAAACCGTAAACCGCAATTTACCTTCTGCTGCTTCTGCTTCTTGCTGCTACGGAACCCTTCATGGGCGAGTCCGACTCGCACTTGGCCGGTTTTAAGTACCTGGGTTGGTGGTTACTGTCCTTGTAAGGTCATGCCTAAGTTTTATAATAGTTATCAAAATTATGATAAGATTTTAAATAACCAAAACCTATTTCCTATTCGTGTACCTAATAGAAATATTAATAGCATTGATTTTCAGTGAGACATCCATCGTATTAAAAGTGTATTATTTTTTTTAGCAAGAATGCTCAACATGCTTTACAAAATCATAATTGAGTGATAGATAACAGGGCTAATGGAGGTGCTACTTATTGTGCTACTCGATGTGGCTATGCTTAGTATTTGTCTGCGGGATTGAGTCCGCAATGACATGATCAGAAAGTCATCGACATTAACATTAGCTCCAGATTAGGAACCTGAAGTGGTAGATCAGTGGTTTAGAACGTGTCTTCCATAGAGGGTTGTACCTCTGGATTTTTGAAGTCTATATGCGTGTTTCTACTATTAGCTCGGTGGCGACGGAAAACATCGCGAGAAAATCTGCAGGTTTTTTTTAATTTATTTATTTAAGTTCAACAATAGCACATCATACATAGGGTTTGGATAGTTTCTGAAACTTGGTTACCATGGTTCATTTGGTCTGGTTCCCCTTGGTTCCCCAGTTAATGGGTTGTGGTGAAGGTGAGGTGGCAGTCGCTAGGCTTCGACCTACTAGCCTATGCCCCACTCAGACTTTCAGAGCACGGAAGATAAGGCCCCAGGTGTTTTAGTTAGTAGGCCCATGGGATTCTTCCAGGGGAGAGCCCAACACTACCCGTTGCCATTGCACTCCGGGCCCGCGGCATTTCACCTGGATGAAAAAAAAATAAAAGGTACGGACGGCAGTGACTTCATTGTAATTACCAAACTCCCCAAATCCTATGCGTACCCCGGGTTCCAGAGCGGAAGCTATGGACGCATCCGAGAATTACACGCTGATGTACGAGATCTGGAAGCTGAAGTGCCAGTAGGCTGCTGACAAGTTCCGGAGAAGCGACCACGTCTGAGTAAACGTAGTGTAGGACGCCCTCAAGCCAAGTAGAGTGACAATTTGCACGAGATGGCTAGCAGGAACTGGATGCGGGTAGTCGAAGATCAAATTAGCGATCATTTGGAGAGGTCTATGTCAGGCTGATGATGATTACAGGTAAGTAAGTGGTCTGAAATAAAATAATATTGGCAGACTTGATTAAATGATTAGGTAGTAACGTGTAGCTAAACGATTGTAAGCAATATCATTCCTGGTCGATATCAGCAAGAGATTAAGATAAGGATATTGTTTCGCAGATATTGGTAGTAAAAACAGTCCGTTAATAGATTATCGAAAAATAAGGTCACTTCGTGCTTAGTTACTGATGTTCAGGAAAATATTTGTCGTGTGAAAACTTATCGGGAACAAGTTTTTGATAACAAAATGGGTTCAGGTGTGGCCGGTGCCATATCAGCGAGGAATGGTGACATTTCACGAAAATAGTTAACAAACTGTATCTGGCGTGTTGTAGGTATTTTTAGGTAAGTATGTTGGGTGGGTTAAGATGAACAGTATTTTATTGGACTACTAACATAACCTCACATGTATATATGGAATATACAGGTGAGGTAACCATTCGAGCTGTTGTCTTTATGGACTTCAGGTGCAACGACATACATACAAATGTAATAAATAAAAAATAATTCATTATAACCCCAGACACTGAGCAACGCTTGGCACATAAGGCAGGATAACACTACCAAATGCGCCATCCGGCTAGTACATATTTTTATCCAGAAGGATACATTTTAATAAAACACATACCTACTACATAGTTTTAATGAAGGAATTAAATCCCAGGTTGCTCTTAGTTACGGTTCTCAAACCTTTTCGATAGACATACTCGTACTTTAAAGGGAGTACTTACCTAAATAGTCTGAATATTCTTATTTACTTTACGTACACAGTCTTATCTATTCTTAGTTTTTAATCAATTCATACATTCGTTTTTGGTAAGTTCTTTAAATATTTCACACGTATGTTCAATTTATTTATGTACGAACATAGTAAGTGTAGTTAAAATTTAAAGTATCATTACTTTGTCTAAAAAATTAAAATCTTCCATATCTAGCATGTGAACCACTTCGCTATCAAAGTATTCACATTCATCAATCCTTAGGGCTTGTGACTCGTTTTTATGAGTCAGTGTTAAATGCCCCTAAGGCCATTTTTAAAGTAATTCACTAAGCCTGAACCTTAGGTAGTTTAGGTACAAATAAGTCAACTTGAACTAGTGATATCATCATAATATTATATTCGTAAATTGTCCTAACCACGATCATAAAATTCTGTAGTATGAAAACTTCTGATAAATATTAAACGTAAATGAGGACTATTTTTTGCTCGCGGAACGCAACGTGACAATATCTCGTGCGTGCAGCCGCTCGCTCATCGATTTAAAAGACGGGAATACGGGATCCGATCAAAAACAACTCTTAGATTTAGAAAAAATATATAAGTCTGTTATAGCGAAATTTTTAACATTTTTCTTAGTTCAGGTTTTAACATTTCACAGAAACGAACCCATTGTTAGGTATAGTCTATTAGCCAAAAAATAGGCCCTCTCTATTTAATCAAGCCATGCCGTAAATTACGGAAAAACATCGATGTTTTATAGATAACCGTTATTCAACATCGATGAATATCAATCATCCTTAGCCGTAATCAACTCGATGTTACGGATCACATTCAAACAAAAGAAACGCACAAAAAACGGGAATAAATATTAGGTCTTGAATTTCGTTTTGTTGTAAGCTCTCCTATTTGTCGTACATAGGTATAGTTACCTAGGTATATATGTAGTAATACAGTTTAGGTAAGACCTACGTCGGAGGACGTGTTGCGCAGGCGAGGGGAAAGGGCGTCGCGGCGTCTTCCTACGCACTGTCTTGCAAAACCTGCTAATTTTATTCAGGCTCAGTAATAAATAACGACAATCTCTGTCTTAATACATACGTCAGACTAATCAGGTCAGCACAAGTAAAGGATTGGACTGATCATATAAAAAAACCTTGCCATATTGGGGAATATTCTCAAACTTACATTACATATAGGTAGTCATATAATTCATTTTACTGTGACAGAGTCACGCTTCGATTTAAATGGACCTGCTCTACCAGAGTGATACCATGTCCTCAATAAAACAAGAGTGAAACAGCGCCCGTACTGTGTTATGGTATAAATAGTCAATGAACGAGTACTTGTATTCGCAAACTAATGATCTGTGTATTAAAGAACTGTGTATTAAACTTGGCCAAGTTGATGAGGGTACAGAGGCCCAATTGGGTGGGAGAGGCATCTAAAGCAGTGTCTCAAAACGAAAGTCTTTAATACACAGATCATTAGTTTGCGAATACAAGTACTCGTTCATTGACTATTTATTTATTAGCTGTAGGTATGTATGATTTCCTTCTAAGCCGATATATCCCCTGAACTACAATTATCTAGATAAACCTGGAGTAGATGATAAATATCAGACTATGTCACATACATACCTTCCATTCCATCCTCATCATCTCGATGGATGGCGGTCTAATACTGTGCGTTTTTCGCGGAACTTTCTACCACGTACCTCAGTTCTGTGGAACAGTTTACCTATGGGAGTATTTCCCGACGGCTACGACTTAGGGACCTTCAAGAGAAGAGTGTACTCCTTTTTAAAAAGGCCGGCAACGCATTAGCGATCTCTCTGATTTCGCGGATGTTAATGGGCGGCGATGATTGCTTTCCAGCAGGTGACTCGCTTGCTCGTTTGTCGCCTCTAACATAAAAAAAGAAAAAAAAAACATCGACCTGACCACAATGTTAGAAACTTAGGTAAATACGCGTGGAATGGTTATTAGAATCAACAAAGGTACTGGAAATATACTTAATTAAAAAGACAGCATCCACCCAAACACAAGTGTCATCCCACTAATATTTGTCTCTAAATTCAAATTGAACCCTTAACTTTTTGGAACATGAGACAGGGGCACTAAACGTACTTTTTATATTACATATGGTTAGTCATACATTAAAGGAAACATAGACTAATATTAAAACATAAATCTACGCATGCCACAACTTCAACATCAGGTGATCTGCTCGTTCATTTGTCGCCTCCAGCATAAGAAATATACCTGACATGACCTAACAATACGCCTGCCGTTGGCTGATCATAATGATTTCTATTAGAAAGTATTATTCCAGTAAATTCTTCTAAACCATAAAGATTTAGCAGGGATGCATAGGAAGATCCTCTTGTTTTGAAGCAAGAAATGTGCACTATCATGGCACGCTTTCTTCATTATCAAAGAGTCGCTAGCTTCAAGTTAGCGCTTTGAAGCCGGACCTGAAGCTTTTCTACGACATCTCCTCCAATTTGCACCGTCTTCAGCATCTATAGTAGTAAATTATGATTATTGCCCAAAATAGCACGCTTGCCTGATTTCTTCATCCGAAATCCTGAAAGGTAAAACGGTCGTCCATTAAAATGTCTATACAATTTGAGCAGGTCCAATGTAGCTTAATATTTCCAAACAATTCCGCAATTGCCCAAACACCATCGATTAAACACAGGCAGACGGCGGCGAACACATATAGACAAGTTCAATAATCAACAGACGCAACCTTGAAACATTTGATAAACATGAGATGAAAATCGATTCCGCAAACTTGAGAGTCAACTTTGCAATTGAGTAAAACGAGCGCCACATACGCCGTTGAACTCTGGCTTAACTTTAACCCACATAACAAAGTTCAATGTAAACACAATACGGCAGAAGTTTTCGAAGTTTCAGTTCACGGCCGCGAGGCGACTGCCACCCTCCGGCCCTCGCCAGCCGCCAGCCGCCAGCCGCGCTCCCCCTGAACTTGCCCAACTCCACTTAATGGCTCAAACTTCGGCCCACGATGACAGACGACGCTGGCGCTTACAACTCCTTAATCTGGGATAGGGAACGGTTTTTGGAAACTTTGACGATTGAATTCTGTTTTTGAACACCCACTTTTTAAACCTTAAGCTCATCAAAATAAATTTTATCCTATTAACCTACATACATAATGCAAAGGCCGGCAACGCATTAGTGACCCGCCTTCTCGTATGTAACCTCTAGCAAAAAAATACATAATAATTTTGAGAATTTTGCTGAAAATAGTGAGTATTTTGCTGAAATTTGAAATAAGATAATGTAATTAATTACCTAAGCGTCGTTTGTTATTTACAAAGAATGATTAGCTGTGCAAATGTGCTTATAATGTAACTCAAGAAGCATCAACATTTCAACTAAGTGTATTAATTACTCGTTGGACTGATAACCTTAAGAGACGGTGACTGGATGAGGAAGATCTGGTGTAGGAATTTGTGGTCCAGCAAGAAGGGGTCGGTCAGCAGTGGATGGACATGGGCTATTCTTTGATTGTTACCTTTTTTATGATACTGTATTCTTACTTGATAGATATTATAACAAAGCTGAAACAAAGAAAATATTTATGGTAAGTATATGATCAAATAGTGTTTTTAGAGTCAAAAGAATAAAGATATAAAAAGAATTTCGTGAAAGTTAGAATCAGTAATTCATTATTGTCAATATCTTTTGAATAAGTACCTATTATTTTATTTGAGATTTTTATGGACCTTTGCAAATAGGTGCCCGGTTAAGTTACCCCCCGGGAGTGGAAAAATAGCACTTGTGCCCCAGATGGTCCAAAGGTCAACAAGGGTAACTAGACGTGACAACATGTGTACCTATCAATCAATGTAGAAATTAGGATGCTCAGAACTAAAACTAATAATTTATTGTTAAAGTTTGGACAGCTGAAAAATATCAACTAAATATATTTTTTAACCGACTTCAAAAAAAAGAGGTTTCAATTCGACATGTATATATTTTTACAGTGTAGCTATTATAAGCTTCGCTCATGGATTTTGTGATAACAACTCATCATGGAAAAATAGGTCCTGCGTGTAGTACACACGACGTATTATTTAGAGCAGTTAATAAGCTTTATAGCTTTAATTCCATCAACAAATGGTTTGCTGACTGTAATAACAATATTAGTGGCGTTTTCGAGTGCTTGTTTTACACCTGTCTATAACTGTTCCAGTTGCGCACACCTCGGCCTTATCAAATGACACCGTTTGATATGCGTCTTTGTCACCTTATCTATCATGTCGAAATTCTTCCACGTATCACGTATCCTAGTCGACTTCTAGGTACTCTGTGCCTTTATTACGATACTTACAATTTAAAATAACCTTTGAATCTCAACTAAATTATAATAGAAACATTCAGGAATTAGCACAACCTAATTTCCTGTTTCTGGTGTGTTTATTTAAATGGTGCGACTTGCTCTATCGAAACGAAATTTTTATTTAACCAAGCCACGCGTGCTAGCCCATATTATGTTTTATCATTTCTAATGTTTGTGTTGCATTTGGTTATGAGAATAGTGGTATCTGTCAGGCTAGATATAACGTAATAAAGGTGTATCTCAACTGTAAACAATACTAGTAGTGATATGTGATGGCGTCGCAGGCAGCAGATAGCGGCGTGGTGTAGCCCCGGACACAGCTCCGCATCAGCTCCGGGCCGAAGCTTATCAGCGTACCTTGCTGATTGGTGGCGTGGAGTGTTTGTGCGACTGATACGCGCCGCAGGGACCAATCGATTTCCCGTCCCGTCGAATCTTATCACGATCATGGTGGACATTCGTACCTCGCGTCAGTTTCTGATATGGTATCTAAAGATATCATCGAAAGTATAAATATGGGCCCATCAATCGATCGTGTCTCTATCGAACTGTGAGCTGTGATTACGATTGACTGTGCGACACCGCGTGTTCAGTGATTTTGCCTTTGTACTGGTCTTCTGTCTCAGGGTAACTTATTGGACAGGTTCCTTTACATTTTTGGTTGGTATAAGTGTCGTCCCTTTTTAATTTCCCTTTCCTGTACTATTTGTGAATATTTAAAAATGAATACTGCATTTAGGAACCGTCATAATGCTGACGTGGCAGTAAAAGTTGAAGTTCTAGTAAAATAGTAAATTTTGACTGTTCCAATTATTATTTCTCATTCCATTGTATGCTAAATTAGCCAAATGTTAAGCAACTGAGTGTCCCTGTTAACAAAACGATAATGATTACGTAATAACATATGGTGGTATCGCACATGTGTTTGTTCGTTTCATGTGATTCGTAAGTCACACTCATAACCATGTTGAATTATCCTCTAAATATTCCATCATTATTGCCAGTACATTCGCTAAGCTAAGTAGGATCGTCGACGCGACAGGGAAAAGCGTTACTCTTATCAGAGAACGCTAGCCGCACCTTTTTGAGTGGTGATAGCGAGTAGCGTGACTCCACTTCGAGCGCGCGCGATTGTCACACAGAGCAAACACATATTGAACGCTAGTCATGATTTTATTTAACTGTTATATTTTTTTTTCAGACACACCGCTCCTATGCTACTAAGGCTCCACGTCTGAGTTGGACAGGGGATCTTGACAGTTTGACGTCGTATGCTGCCAGATCTATCTTTCCAGCTCACGCGTGGAGCCGCTTCGCAACACGTCGCGTGCGCCGCCACACGTCCACCACGACATGACATCTCAGCTGAAGAATCGAGCGTGAAGGATTAAGTGGAGGTGTGATCTCTTCACTTTTTATGTTTAAAGTGAGATTCAACTCCTCCAACTTAACCCCGAAACGCACAATCAACACAGACGAGGCGAAATTAAGTTTTTAGAAGCTAGTTGTATTTTTTGTTTATTTTTTTGCTAAAAAAGTATGTAATTTGTACAAATTATTATAAAACGTGTTTTATTTAATTTTGTTTTATTTTAACTATCCTTCCCTTTTACTAGACACTGATATAAACTTAACATGAAGTTATCAATTAAATTTAAACTTATGCAGACGCACTATAAATAACTAAAACAGCACAATGAGAAAGATTACGATACAACATGCCACCACGAGCGAGTTAAACTTTGGCGCCACTGTGCGCGCATTGGAGTATTATGCGAGACCCGACACAGCGCAGACTAGTCCGAAGTGCATCACAAATCACTTAAAAAAAATCACAACACCCAAAACAAAAAATGGGCAAAAAAATGTTGGTAACACCGGTGCGCTAAAAAAGCTTGCAAACTTCACGCACCTAACCTGCGCTGGACATCGACTCGTCCGTATCTCTAAACTCTGGGAAAATGTATATTGATTTTTCAAAGAAAAGTCAACCGATGTAACAAAACACCGTTCGTGAAGTGTTTATACGCGTATAGAAGCGCCGCGGTCGATGTGCAGTGTCGTCGAGATGGTGCGACGGTGTTCTTCGTCGCGTTTCGAGTGAGATTGGAGAGAGTGTTGCGTCGCTCGGCCGACGGCCCGGAGCCCGGCCGTGGCCAGGGCCTGGGCGCGCCATGGACGCCGGCGCTGCTGACCCGCTGCGAGCGGCCAGGCCGTGAGTATCGCGTCCTCAACTCCCGCTCTCCGCCGAGGCGCTCCGCCCGCGGTCTTACGTCGCAGGATTATTTCGGTCCCCGTGAGCCCGTCCGAGGTTGCGAAACGTCCCGTCCGCGCTCGGTGCTCGCTCACGGCGGACATTCTCTCGCTCGTGCAGCGTCACGGCCCCCGTCGCGTTGCGCCATTTCGAAACGGTCGCATCGTCCGCGAGCGAGCGAGGCGAGGACACGGCGACGTCGCCGCACCGCGGGCAGGGCGCCGCTGCCGATACGATCTCGCGGCGCGGCGGCCAAGCGTGACCGCCTCCGCTCGCACGACCAGTGCCACCCGTGTATGAATGACTCGGACGGCCGGGATCGTAAATCAGAATCGTGTTTACAGTTTTTGCGGAGCGCACGAAACCTGTCGCGCTGCCCTTTGTCTGGGGGCGGCGCGAGAGGCGCGGGCTCCGTCCTCGGGCTCGCCGTGGCGCTCACGAAACGCCCGAGTGAATTATGGCTAGGTGCATATACGCCATGCACTACACATACCTAACATACGCGCCTACCTATCTATAGCTACGTACATGCAGTGAAGGCTGCGAGTACGTACCTACTCAAACAAAGCATTTTGCCCACAAATCCATACTGGTGGCCTCACACGGCCAGTTTTTGCGTTCTTTGTGAAATCTCGTACGACACATCTGCAGGGGTGATGTCATGTTGTAAATAGTGGATTCAAAACATCTGTGATTGTCAATTGTTAATTTTAGTGTGCATTTTGAGGTTAGGTTGTGATTTGAGACTGTGGGTGTTGCACCCAGTGTGCAGGGGCACGAAATAGTGAGTACAAGCATTCCAAGAGGACAGTGTGTTGTTTTTCAGTGTTCAGTGTGTGTAATACAGTGTTGTGTGGACATAGTGAGAGTGGCTGAGGACGGTGTGTGTGTATGAGGTTTGTTGTCTCGGTGCATCCAAGTTTATTGTTCATTAAACAGTGTCTGTTAACATTGGATGTGATTCTGGTTCACTCTGAGTGAATGTGGCTCGTTGGAGGTGGCTGAGATCCATGTGAACACAGGCGGCCTCATGATCAGGTGACATTCCAGCTCTCATTGTATTAACACTTCCATAACACTAAAATGGTTATTATCATGCTTAATTTGCTACTAATGTAGAATGAAAACTTAATGATAACAAATGAATAGCCAAACTTTATGATTTATAGAAGGAATTAATCTCCATTGTATGTGTACTTTACCTACTTATACCCATTATTCTAATTTCAAATTTTGTATCATAACATTTTTCTTTTTAAATGTGTTGTGTATTTATTATTTATTATTAATTCTGACAGTGAAGTTTTTGTTTTGCTTTCTAAAAACATATTTATTTTAAAGCCCTAACATGCCTATCAATATTTTAAGTTGTTTATTACAATCATACATAAAATATGCCTATTACTTTTATAATCCCTAAAACTGTAGCGTATAGGAAATTTTTTTTATTGGAATTTGGCTTTTGTCATGTAGACCTTGCAATGTAACTTTTAATATATGTACTTAATTATTGCTTAGGGAATTGCTGCATTGTATGAATTAAATTATTACTTGTGTTCTCAATAAGATTACTGAGTATACACTTGATTTGCTCGTCTGCCACCTATCCCATAAAAAAATATTAGAACATCTTTGTTTTGAATTCTGACTGTTACTATACTACAGCTCCCCGAATAATTTATAGGTTATTTTAATACTTTTTCCAGTTGATATGACAGATTACGAACATTAAGCATAGAAGCAAAGCATACAGATGAAGAAATTAAACAGATTATTGTAACTTAATACCACACATTAGGTTATGTGTGTACCTAATTATTTTGAGTAATGGCTAATCAATATGACATTTAAGTTGGGTATTTGTAATTGCTTAAATTCAAGTTGTTATATGATTAAACTTGATTAAAATGCGGAATTGCAAGTAGGACCCATTTGAAGTAATTTCGAGACACAAAAGGTTAGTGCTGTTATAGTGAAGCAATAAATTTGGTGGAAAAAGCCTTTTGAATATTAATTCAAATTAATATTTAATATCAGACATATTAAATCAACCTGATTCCGAAGTGAAAAGCTTTAGGCACATGTGTTGTGGGTACCAGAATCCATATCACAAATACATGCATAAATAGGTATTATAACATCTAAACATAACAAATACGAGAATGCAACACTTGAAACCTAGCTTTTTGAGTGTGACACAGGGAAGGTCATTATTACCCAAATGCATCAAGCATGTCATATAAATATGAATATATATCAGTGACAAAATATGTCCAAAAGCTTTTCATACAATGAGCGAGCTGGTTTTTTTTTTATCAAAATGTACTCCTTATCAATATTGTTTACAAACATCAATTAGGCTGTTTATGTTCTTTGTGTTTACGTTAGTCTTACTATGTTATTATGGTAATATAGATTCTGACTCTATGAACCACAATTTATGTTTATTTTATTCCATAGTGAGATTGCTGCTTTTATTGGTGCCTTTATTGCATAGTGGCTGCATTCATAGGTAAATAAGGTGAAATAGCTAATTTTGTTGATCTCTGTTGTGTAATATTGATTATGGGTTGTTGTGGTCAATACATAATAAAGGACACCTTTCTTCAGAAGTCATATTATGGTATCAGTTGAGTTTTTAACATTAACCTAATTTTTTTTGTTCCATACTATGAGTACAGTTAGATATTGACCTCTTTGCAGTGAATAGACTTCACAGATGCACCTTGGTGCTTATCTTGAATATTATATGAATTAAGTTGATAATGATTATAGTGGAATGCTGGTTCAGCATTTCATAAAAAAAGTAATCTCAATCCCTCAATCCCTTTGGGCAAAACTTGTCAACCACAAATTTCTGGCTGGTCTTATAACAATCTGTAACACTGGCTACTTAATCACTTTGGCCACTTGTGATTTGTTCGTGGTCCCACATTTAGGGCCAACCCCTTGCCATTTGCGAGTCAAGTCAATGGTCCCAGATTATACAGATCTAGTAAAAATAGAAAGCACAATCCTATTTCCCCATCTCAAGTGTTTGTTTGGTTGTGAAATAATGTGTCATACATTGTTCTTTCTAAGCATTTTTTATAAAGCAAGATAAATATAAAAAGAGATAAATGCAGCCCTAGCCTAAGTATATGCAAATATGTATGCCTAGGTATTTAGTGTTACAAAATTAATAATATACCTACCTCCTTAAAGGTTGTTAATGTCGTCTGTGGTAGGGTAGGGGTATATGAGCTTTCTTTTTAACCAACTTCAAAAATCAGGATCTTTTTATATTCCAATAAAATCATTTTCCAAGAACACCAAATTAATGAAAATCTACTGATTTTCTGAAATGAAGGAACTGAAATATAAATGGTGGACTATGGTGGGACCACCCAAAAACGCATAGGAGTTTTCATAGCAACAACTGGTATTACATGACGAAGAAGCTTTTTGAACAGAGACGGCGACATATCAGGAACCAAATGTATTTTACAGTTAGTTGAGAATCAATTGAAGGAACTTGACAGATTTTCATTGTTGTTGTGTGGCTGTCAATAAAAATAAAAGCAGCCAACCTAAACCAACCTTAACTCTGCTTTTCAATTAGGTGCAGCAAACTGACAGATGTCAATGTGCTATCCATACATTTTCTTGCTTTTGACAGATGCCAAATGTCAAAATGTATGGGAATTTTACATTTGTATAGTTTGTTCCGTCAGTCGTTTTTGCTTTGCATAGTCAAAAATCAGGGTATACTTTGTTCATTGCATTAGCATTGGTTGTTTCGTTCGTCAAATTTACAATTTGATATCAGAAACACACAAAAATAAACAGTCACTTTGTAGGTGAATCTTACAGGAGGCCATCTTGCTGATTTTTCAAATGCGATATCTAGTCCCCATTGCCCCAGAGTAGGCTCTTCAATTAATATTTCTGCCTGTATTATTAAAGTTATCTAGATATTAATTCTGTTTACCAATCACCTACCAAGGATTCATGACTCAATCGGATGTTTCCGCATGTAAATTGATCCAGCTTTGAGACAAGGCATTGACCTCTGATCCTAATTACATACAAAATTTACAGGGTTGTCAAATTTTTTCCCTATTGTTGTAGGCACAAGACATGTCACATTGATCCTATTGTACAGTTTTGTAGTTAGACGTTGGTGTAGGTAACGGAAGGTACAATGCGACAACTTTGACATTTTTTCCAGCAATTGATGTGAGAAAGTGAGGAGGCCCAATCTAGGGGGAAGGGAAGGTTTTCCGCGGAACCCTGAAGCTCTTGTGAGGAGGAATTAAGAAAAATAAACAATAAAAAGTTCTTCATTCATTATCATCATATTTTTCAGAATGCATGTTGCCAGTTCGATTAGCAGGTAAATTATTTTGTATTAAATCAATTATTATTTATTATCAATAATCGATATTTCGCTCGTGAGACTGTTTGACGAGGATCATTGTAGAGTACCTCGACCTATGAGGCTGTGATATCACTTTGATCGCGGCAGCCCATTCATGCCGAAGGACGGCTCTCCCTCAAATGAATGAATTACATGCTGTACTCTGTCAATTAAGTCGTGAATTACTTTGGGCGACTAAACGGAGTTCTTTTGATTTATAACCAACTATTGGCCCGCCCTCATTTCGTTTCGGGACATTAGTTCCCCTTTATACCAATAGATGGCGCTAGGTGTAGATAATATCGCGCAAGCGTTTCGCGTTTTCGGATAACTATTAAGCATTGTCACTATCTGTAGAGTTAACCTCTTTAAAATAACATTGATGGGGTTACCATGCCCATATTGTGACGTAAGCGGCAGTGGCGCCATCATTTATTTTCACAACTACCTATCTCTGAGTAATTTTAAGCTAGTATTTTTTCTGATGGTATTTATTAAGGTATGTTGTAGATTACATCCATAAATAAAGATTTAATTTTATGACAGAAGTGCCAATATTACTGACATGTTGACTCCAACTGTACAATAGTAACCTTGGAGCAATAAATACTGTACCACAGCGTACATAATTAATTACTGTGGGTCTCTGTACATTTGCTGTAATGGGGAAACCCGCGCATGTACCCACGTGTACCAAGGGATATTTTTCATAGGGTTAGAATTAATAGTACAAGAAAATAACTACCACTTACAATAAATAATAGTTTAATGATGGTACTATAAAGGATGTAAATTAAATTTTACTAGTGACTTTTCTTTTTTTTATGACACAGGGAGCAGACGTATCACTTGATGGTAAGTGCTTACCGACACCCATGGACACGTCACAGGAGTTACAAGGCGCTGCCGGCCTTTTTAAAAAGGAGTACGCTCTGTTCTTGAAGGTTTGCAGGTCGTATCTGTCCGGAAACACCGCAGGCGATAGTTCATTCCATAATTTAGGTCCTTTTGTTAGTTATCAGGAAATTAAAACAAAACGAAGAGTTACCAAATTGTCTTGATAGATGGTGCTTAAGGCAAAGCTTGCTCAGATTTTTTTTACAACAGTGAATGCTGCTCTCACTTTATTACAGAACGTTGCTATTTGTTCAAAATCTTGCCAATAGATGGCGCTACGTGTTGATTACATCGCGCAAATGATTCATCTTTTCGGTTTACGCACCTTTATAAGCCTTGTGGATGTTTATAAAAATAACTTAATAAATAGGATAGATAACTGGAGCGTTTAAGGTCATTTCATGATGCGGAAGTCTTTCGTACTAAGGCTATGTCTAGATTTTACCTCGTTCAATTTCTGCGTACGTTTCCTCTGTTATCAATGGTGGATATTAAATAAGCGATGAAAATAGTAGTCTGTTGAACTACGTATTTACGGCACGCCCCATACAGAACTATGTCTCGAAACGAACCCGACGAACGTGATTAGCCCTAGATAAATGGTTGCCAGGTCATGGTAGTTCAGTGGATAAGAACGTGCGCCTTCTTAATGTAGCTCGTTGGTTCGCATCCGAGCATGCAACTTTGGATTTTTCTAACCGGTGCGCGTTGTGCGCATTTCTACAGTAGCTCGGCGGTGACGGTAAACATCCTAAGAAAACATTTTTTTTTTACGAGAAAGGGTAGCAAACTAGCAAGCGAGTCACCTGATGGTAAGCGATCACCGCCGCCCATGGACATCAGCCACACCAGAGGGAGTGGAGATGCGTTGCCGGCCTTTTGGATAGTTTCTGAAACGTGTACCCATGTTTTAGTTAGCTTGTTCCCCTGTAAAGGGTTGCGAAGGTCTGACGCTTTGTTGTAATTACCAGACTCCCTAAATTCTAGATTATTCAAGCGTACACCAGGCACCAAAGGGACAGCTTTAAACGCAACCGAGATTAGAAAGAAAGTAAGAAAATTTTATTATTTTGGACATCACAACACTAAATAGGTACGAGTACAACATCATCATCAATAATATTGTTGAAGGCTCTAGCTGACCTTGCTATCGAAGAGTTTGTTATAGTTTTTTTTACCGTAGGAGAGCCACGTTTGGATAGGTGGCTGACGAGCAGACGGATCACCTGATGCGACTGCGACCGCCCATGGACACCCGTGGCACCAGTGGAGTCACAAGTGCGCTGCCAACTTTTAAACCCCCCTTTCCCCCGGATTGGGCCTCCGGTACCCTCACTCACGCAGCGAAACACAGCACAGTGCTGCTTCACGCTGGTTTTCTGTGAGGCCGTGATATCTCTCCGGTTGAGCCGGGTCATTCATGCCGAAGCGTGGCTCTCCCACGGCGTTTTATGACAAAAGCTTCGACACAGACACTGTTTGAGTTCTCTGCTCTGTCCTGCTTTGTTCGGACGCCTGGCCCCCCTCCAATTCAACAAGCCAATAGCCATAAGCAGATTTTATGGACGCCTCTCCATTGCTGAAGGACATCATTCTAATATTGTAGATCGTCTAGTGAATGTTGAAACTTTACGATCACGAGGAGGAAACGAGCATGAGGAAAACCAAGTGTTTGACTCTGATAAACGCAAGGAATAAGCAAAGCAAACACGATTCTGTCAAGTTCGAGCTCGAATTGTAATTTTGAATTTCCGACGCAAAATCCCAAAGGTTGTCTGGAAGAAATCGGCAGCGATAAAAAAAAAAACAACCTTTTCAAGAGTTGAATTTATGGCATATAATAAGTTTCGCTTTACGTCTAGTTTCAAGGCTGTTCTGCTGACTTATGTTTAAGTCAAATAAAGAGTGTGCTGTCCCAGTCCAGGCGTCTCGAGTTTTTGTCGATCAGTGTGAACATGTGCAGTAGCAAGAGACTCTTTAACACAGCCTACATCATCTCGGCTTGTAAATCCTGGTTGCGTCCAAAGACCGGTGGATGCTTGAACCATGATTTAGGATTTTAGGAGTCTGGTAATTATAATGAAGCAACTACCGTCTGATCTTCAGAACCTTTTTACCGGGGACCAGATTATATCCAGGGTGAGGCAGTATTTCTCGTCTGCGCAACGACTTATGCTTTACAAAGCTCTAGTACGACCGTGCGCAGAATACTGCAGTCATCTCTGGGATGGATCCGGCAAGTAACAGCTTGCAGCTCTAGATTCTGTGGAAAAGCTTGCCAGAAGACTCAATGGCGACGCAAATTTCGTCAAGGTTAACTTACAAAGCCTCGTCCACCGTCGAAAAATAGCGTGCATGACGATATTATATAGAATACAGATTGGAGAATGTGCGAAGGAGCTACTGGAGCTAGTTCCGCCGGCCCCATTCCATTATCGGTATACTAGGCGAAGACTGGGTTACGATCCCTATATGGTTGAAGTTCCAGCCATCCGTACTAATCGCAAACTCCTTTTTGATGCGAACAGCCAAGGAGTGGAACTCGTTGCCCGCCAATGTATTTCCTGAACAATATAACCTGGGCCTTTTTATGGCAAGAGTGAATAGGCTTTTCACGGGCAAGCATAGCCCACCTTGGAACTCATCATCAACTTAACATCAGGTGAGATTGAGGTCAAATAGGCATTTGTCCGTCGTATAATAATAAAAAAAAAACAACTGAATCATGGTTACACGCTCTTTGACGGACACCACTGGTCCGTCCTCCTATCGTGTTAATCCCGTTTGCGCCTAAAGCCTTCGCTTCGGAGCCCAGGGTAGAACGGAGGCATTCCTATGTGACCTTACGCGAACTATTCTCGATAGTTTATCTGTGGTTCTGCATATAAGTTGGGAATCTAGATTTTCCGTTTACAAAGTTGTCCTTGCTAAAGCGATTGTAGCTCAGTAGATAAGAACGTGCGACATCGTAGGAGGAGTGCAGGAGTTCGTAGGTTCGATGCTCCTCTGGATTTTTTAAATCTATGTTCGTATGTATACTATTAGCTCGTTGGTGAGGGAAAATACCGTGATCTAACTAAGTATGATTCTTTTGGTCCCCTATTTCAGGGTTGCGAAGGTCAAAGGGCAGTCGCTTCATTGTAATTACCGGACTTTCCAAATTCTCAGGCTCATGGTATAAAGGTTCCAGGTTTGGAGACACTCTTGAGATGTGTACAGTCCCTTATGATGATAAATGTAACATTAGGTCAACATAGATAAAAAAATTTTATCGACTATTCATTTGTAATATCACGCAGCATCGCAGCGATGATTTTAGCATGGACATTCTTGTACTAATCTTTTTCGCTATGGTACCAGAAATTAGTCCAGCACGGACTAATCAGCACATGCCTTTATTTACTTTAGACGCACTTTAGAATGTTACATTAGTAGTAGTTAGGTCCTTAGTGCCATCGCACGGAGTTGCGTCATGTGGACACTAGGTATCGCCGCCATCTTTCAAAAGTCCGTTGCGACACCCACACTTCACACAGGCACACCCCGGGTCGTATCTACAGCAGTGTTTCCCAAAGTTTTCTATGCTATGACCCGGCTATTTTCACACTTCCTTCATCTAAACGTGTAATTCACGGTTGCGTCCAAAGCTATCGCTTTGGCGAGCTCAGTGGATTTCTACCATTAGCTCGGCGATGAGGGAAACATCGTGAGGAAGTCTGCACGTTTAGGATAGTTTTTGAAACGAGTTGTCCCTTCAAACAACGTTCGCGTGTTTTCGCTGTCGCAGACGTCAGTCGCTTCATTGTAATTACCAGGCTCCCCGAATCCTGAATTATGGTCTGAGCGTGCGTACCTCTGTAGGACGCTTAGTACCACGATCTCGGGTCATTGGTAGTGAATGCTGCCTCTGGTGCAAGGGTTGCAGGTTCGATCCCCGCATAGTACTTACAAACATTTGTGTGCATAAACATGTCTGTTTGTATTAGTCTGGGTGTTTTCTATGTATTATAAGTATGTATTAACTAAAGAGAAGTTTTATATGTATTTTGTAATTCCGCTGTTGATTCTGATTTCCGTAACACAGGTGCTTGAGCGATCTTTCTCGGAGTCAGATCAATGTATGTGATGTTGTGAAATATTTATTTAATTATTTATTCTATCCTCAGATCTAATTCTGGGATTGTTGCAAGCGTCCCGGTATTCTATTTTAATCTCTTAAAACCGGATTGTGACCCATGGTTTGGGAATCACTGATCTAGAGTATTCTTGCTGTTTGTTGTTGCAGTCAACTGCCTCAGTAGAGCAGTGGTTAGGTCGCATTTTAAAGCGACGGCTGTGCTCGAGTTCCCGGGTCGGGCTGTGTCTGAGTTATTCAGACTTAAGTCTGGAAGTTGGCGGTCAGTGGCAGCCTTACCCATTGTAAGGCTCGGGGCGGCAGGTCATTGCGAGGCCAATTGCCAGAACATATTAATGTCTCCGCGAGGCTCCTGCAAGCGTAAGGGCCTCGGGCGATGGCACCTTTCGTCACCCCCTAAGGCCGCCACTTTACTATACCCCCGTGCCTTGGAGAGCACGTTAACCCGTTGGCCCTACGCTCTATTCCACTTTGATCCAAAAGAAGCATTCATAATTTCG
This sequence comes from Marasmia exigua, assembly GCA_019059595.1. NCBI lineage: Eukaryota > Metazoa > Arthropoda > Insecta > Lepidoptera > Crambidae > Marasmia > Marasmia exigua. The sequence goes on from CM032488.1 coordinate 13,689,420, forward strand.
TGATTTGCTTTCAGCAGACTGAATAAATGAACGATGAAATCTGATACCTAGAGAAAGGTTTTCCGATTTTCGAAGAAGTTCGTAGTTGAGTTGTGGATATTATTTTATGGCATTTGACCGCAATCTCTAAACGTTAGCGATGTGTTCAGAGTGCGGCACATTCCTTTACCTAGAAAGCCTATTCGCTAGGTTCCAAATAGCCTGTGCTCAAGAAAGCATTAGCCTTAGTTTCTCTTCTATACCTGTTCCACTTAAAGACGAAAAAAAACTTTTTACGAGAGACAAGCATTTGATCTCAATCACACCAGATGGGTTAACACATTCAAGGAATTCGTAGCGTACCAACGCAATATTTTGTCACCTATTAATTCCAAGTCAGAGAAGATAGTTATGTTTACGCAAGATAGATGGAGCTCTTCAGTTTTCAAACCAATCGCTTACAATCGTGCTGGGGCCCTCAGATATTAATAAAATCAAAACCACTCCTTTTTTTGTACCGTAATCAGAAAATGCAGATCAGGTCTGATTAGGCCTAATTATATGCTAGACCATGCATGCTTATGAGGCCATAAATTATATCATCCTAGCGTGTCATTTCCGGTTGCGTCCAAAGATCAATCGCTTCGGAGCCCGGGGTACGTTTGGGATTTGGACCTGAGATGTTTGTAATAAATCAGATAGAAGTTTTTTTACAGTAATTTCGACCTGAATTTTTGTTTTACAGTAATAGGTTATATTAATTTCGTTTTTGTATTAGTAGTTTATTAATTTATTATGTTTTGGTGATTCTTAAAGAAACAATTTTTTATTCTTAAATAAACAATTCACTCTTACCGAGGTGTCGTAAAAGCCGACTAAGGTAAAGCTGCTGGCATGATCATCAGCACCCAGAGATGGAAAACTCTGCATTTATATCAAAACCCTCGCCAACCCGTCTGCCAAGCGTGGTGAGTAAGCCCGTGCCCCAGCAGTGGGGACTTAAATGGGATGATGATGAAACATTTCAATTCATTCATTTGGCCTAGTCTGCTTTGCATTGCCCCCACGCTACCGCTGTCTCTGGTTGCTGCCTTTCCTTCAAAGGAAGAATTTAACTAAAAACCAAATGTCTCTAGTTGCCCACTTCTTTTATTCTATGGTTTCAGTGTCTCGCATTTAAAGCGACAGCAACGTCAGAAACGGCTAGTAAAAGTGTACAAAATTCGCTTACACATGTTTCTTAATGCACCACATTGGTAGCACATCGCCTGCGCGTGCCAACCCTATCCTTGACTTTTGACATACTCTATCGCACCGACACAACTGCAAAGTGATGGGCGATTTTACGAAAAACTAACAATCCAATTAGGTACTCGAATGATTTTATAAGTAGTGTTCAATAGGTCATTCGTCATTCGAATGAAAGAATTGCATCGAATAGTAATTTGATATTCGAATGCATTCTTGCCGAAATAAATCATTCAAATGTTATTTCTTTGCCTACACTGAATACATATATTTCTTTCTTTCTTTTAAATAAAAATGTTTAATGCATAATCCAAATTATTTTAATGTTCACTTAAAACGTGCAACGGAATATTTGTTCCTTTGTTTTTGTTTTGGAATAATGGAAGAGTAACGTTTTATTTTTCATGTTGTTATTGACATAATATTAGTTACTTTCCCACCGAATAATACTTTACCTATTTCGTTTTAATAAGAATAATCATTCGAATGAAGATAAAAATCATTCGAATATATATTATTCATTCGAATAATTCAAATGCCTCTCTCTTACAATCGAATAATTCGATTACTTTACCATTTGAATGAATCATATTCCCCCATCACGAAGTCACGCTTGTAGTACAAGCGCGTCGTTTACTATTACTCTTTGTTTTACGCGCACGATTACAAATCAGCGTTCCACATTATTTATTTAATTAGTTTTAATTGACAAGATCGGTAATCTCTGGTAGTATGCGTTAATTTCTTAAACGTGCAAAAAAGATATCAGCTGAGCAGGTTAATGATTGGACAGGTTTATTTAGTATTGTGGTTTTACGAGTTGATTATGTTTACAAAAAATATGAGGAAGCAAAAAGTACCTGTCATTTATAAATGCATCATCATCTCAATTATAACATTTTAGTGTCAGATTAGAGCCTGCCTATAGAGCAGGGGTAAAATTTAAGATAACAGAATACCTATATTATTTATTATGCCTCTCACTGTTTGTCCACCACTGGTGGACATCGGGAAAAAATTTACAATACCCACCAGTGGGGAACGGAAAACAAAATTGAATATATTAAACCAACACTCTAAATATTACCTATTTGCACAGCAAAAATACTAATTGCACATCCAAGCATGATTTTGATGAGCACTTAGTATTTTTTGGTGTGCAAAAAGGTAAGGTTAGGTTAGCAAGTTATTAATTTTGAACCCAAATACAACCCAAACAAAACAAATATAGCGGGGACAACGAAACTTTTTTGGTTGCGATGTCCACCACAGAGCAACTCAATTCTTCCCAGTGTCTAAAGGGAAGATTTGAGTAGCGCTGTCCCCCTCTAGTGGATATTGTAACTTTTTTCCCGATGTCCACCAGAGGTGAGACCAATAGTGGGGGTCATCCAAATCAATTAATTTCAAATATACAGTGAAATTGATAATAAAAAATAATCCGTCATATATTTTTGGCGCAGCCCTTTTCACTATTCTACGGAAACCAGTTTGTTGGATACCTGCTATACAGAATAGATTAGCCGTGTGGTCCCCGGCAGAGTAGAATAGGCCACCCTCACTCTTACCGAGGTGTCGTAAAAGGCGATTAAGGTAAAGCTGCTGGCATGATCCTCAGCACCCAGAGAAGGAAAACTCTGCATTTATATCAAAACCCTCGCCAACCCGTCTGCCAAGCGTGGTGAGTATGGCAATTACCCTTCATGTGATTGAGGGAGGCCCGTGCTCCAGCGGTGGGGACTTAAATGGGCTGATGATGATGATGATGATACAGAATAGAACTTTATGTTGTGCATTCAAAATTATTAGTCCCGAAAGTTACTTTATTTCACTTTGTGAGTATTCCTTTTTTCATAGTCGCCATTTATAAATACGGGAATAGACGACTTCAGGTGCACACTATTTATTTGGCAATTCATTGACAACCAACCAATGCCCATTGCCCATAGAAAGACCATAGAGCATACACTACTGCTCGGTATTTCTAGTAGTCTTTTAACCCTGTCGTATGCATTTATACATCATAAATCCTCAATTCCTCAAAATTGAGCCTTGAGACCCGACACCAGGATATGGTGACATCATAACCTCGACGTTGACACAGTTGATGACTGTGACTTCGTCTTGTTGCAGTTGCAACTCACTTTCACGCAGTGTTGAGTAAAAAGCATTATTACCTCAATTATAACTGGGTGTGGGTGTTTTTTTGTATTAGCGGAGTTTGAAAAAGCTAGTGTGAGGGAGAGAGTTAATTTATAAATTTTTAGGATAGCTAACAGCTTTAACACGAAACGCACTTCTCTTTAGTCCGTGGTCTCCTTTTCTGCTATGCCTCCTCCACTTCGCAGTTTTTTCATTAGAAAAATCACGTAAGTATGTCATCCCTTTCGATTTGAAGCCCAACCTTTTTGAGTCCACTCTTTCTACCAGGACCCGGGTCTGCTGCTGCAGCCTCCATAACCGTGGTATGTCACATAACGAGGGTTTCTCACGCGGTTTTTCCACGTAACTTCACACATTCATTGCAGAATATTTATCTCCGTGACATGTATATCCTGGTGGCGAACGAACGCGAATATACCTGTCGCAGCCAAAAAAAGAAAGGGAACTGCGATTCGGTGGTCTTATTCAAATTAGTCCCTCGGACGTTACTACGACCGAATCGGAGTTTCCCTCCCTATCACATGCGCTGTGTGACTCCTTTGTTTGGATGCGACAGGTACCTTTATTCTCGTTCGTTACGGGACGGCTTTGAATTAAGCCACAGGCCATGTCTCATTGTGCTACAAAAGATTTACTATTCAACCTAATGACCCAGCTACTAAAGCCATTCAGCAAATCACCCCGATGACTTTATTTGAACATCTACAGGCTGTCCCACAGTGGGACAATAATAGCCGGTCAGTTACTACTAGTGGTATTAATAGAGCATCGATCCCACTTGTAACCGATTGGTTGGCTGCCAAAGAATCTTCATTGATCAGAAGATCAGCCAGACTGGATTGCATTAGGCGTTTTGTTTTGGCTTTTGTACTTAGTCCATGTAGACTGTAGAGACGACTCTCCTGATATTTTTGCTCATGTTGAATATACATGTGGCTGCTGTGTATTTGCTGGGTAATAATGGAATATTTATGAACTAAGTGTTAGTGGAATAATAAGCAAAAGCAATAGCATGCTATTTTATGAATTATTTCAACTAATTAATGTACACGCGACAAAACGAGGTTATTTTTATATGCTTTAATTAAATTGCTACTTTGAATTATCGTGCATAGCTGGCCGAATGAATTTTGGCAATCATGTAAATTATCAACTTGAAATAATTAAGATTTTACTTGTGACCACGACCGTAATAACGCGGTAGAAACGTCAGCTGTGAGCATATGCTACTACGAGTATGTACTTACTTATATAAAATAACCGCGTTTTGTCTAACTGCCAAAAAGTGTAATGCTAACTGTGTTATAGTGGTCCACAGAAAGTGGCTAACCCTATCATTGGTCCTCCATTTGGTGTCATCTGGTATATCTATACTATTTATAAAGAGGTAAACCCTACAGACACCGGCAACGCTTATAGGTAGGTAATCCGAAATCACGAAACGCTTGCGCGATGTAATCGACACCTAGCGCCATCTATTGGTAAAAAGTAGAGCTAATGTCTCGAAACGAAGTTAGGCCGGGCTATATAGTTCCATTAATAAATAGATATTAGGAACAACATACATGACCGGGCCCCAAAGTAAGTAGCTAAAACACTTAGGCAATTAATATTTATGTACATTGCAATGACTCAGACGCATATCAAACTAAAATCTTATCACTTAGCGCGGTAAGGGCGTTTTTGAATGTCAGATGAAGTTCATCGGCCTATGCAGTACACTTTGTCTTTTTTCCTCGTTCCTCGCGAGTCGGGGTATGTTCGGATTAGCACCTAAGGGCGAATGACATTTGAAAACAGTAACGCAGTGGATAGCTTTATACTTTCGAGTAATTGCTACATAAAGAATACTTACTAAGTGTCAGACAAAACGCTCAACCACTCCACTCTGACCTCGCTCCTGAGTCCGCTTGTAACCATACAACTGAGATAGAGGCATCAGAAGGCTAGCCAGTGCTTGCGCCATCTAGAGTAACTAACAAACACCAAATACTCAACGGCTATGTAGTACAGCCACCTTCGAAAATTAGTCAGGGAGACGATTCAATAATATATCACCAATAAATTTTGTTTGCTATATCCCAAAATTCTCAATAACTTCTAGATCTCTGGTTTAATTCCCATACTTTTTTAAAATTGCAAATGTGGGCATGCGGCTTTAGGTAATTGTTTCGGAAACACGCTTTACTAGCGCGTTGTAAAAATGCATAGTGACATCTACCGAAACAACGCCGAACTATCTGTTTGATTGATTTTTAAAGCTACACCTGCTTTTTACAAGCTCTATTTAACGAAAACCGCTGAACTATTTTTCCCATAGTAAGGCAAAAAGGATGGATCACCAATACGCATTTGGCAAGCGTGGTGATTAAGCCTAATCCCATCATAGTAGCGATAACTTGATTTCTATGATGGAGGCCTTTGCCCTGCAGTGGGGCAGTATATAGGCTGATACTAAACTACTAAGGAAAAATAGTACAAAGTGACATGACCCTGCTTGTAACCCGGTCGAAACGTCAAGTTATGAGTAGATGCTCCTACGAGTATGTACTTACATATAAAAATAACCGCGTTTTGTCCTGTGTACATTAATTATTTGTATAATGCAACGCGAAAGTTTAAAATCTTTCTGGTACCTACTTCTCTGTAGAAATCGTCATTCCAAACCAGCGGTTACATATTTGACATTCATGAAGGTTCTGTATGTACTTAAACTGATAGAGTATTTCTATTTCAAAGCTTGATTTGAATGAACGCTGTCACTTGACCTTTATTTCAATAGAAATAAGGTTTATCATTTTAACTAAGTTTCTTTCCATAGACTGTTATTTCTGTAGACTTAAGGGTAATTTTTCTGTAAAACCAATAGCTGTCATTTTAATTAAGCAACATTTTACGGATTGTAGTGCGTTTATCATACATAGTTAAGTCCTATTAACAGCCAAATTTTGCTGCCAACCTTTTTTCCCCTTCTCCGCATTAGAGCGTGCGGTACCCGCAAGTCAACAAGGCAGGTTTTTGTGAAGCCATGGTATGACTCCGGTCGAACCGGCCCATTCATGTCGATCAGTGGTTCTCAAATACAAATTCATTTATTCGTCATCACAGGTGGTACAAAGTTGACAAAGGTCAACAAAGCATACGAAATCATTAGATGCAAAAAAATCTGGTCATCATACACAATATTATTAAATGAAAATAATAGGCAAATATTTAAAAACTTGTATTCATTAGTTAATGTTAGTACAAAAATATTACACTAATACAAATATACATTAAAAAAGAGAGAGAAAAAAATTAATTACAATTCAAATGCAGTATCATCAAAGTATTCGCTAACACTATAGTAACATTTTTCTATAAGAATTCGGGATAGCTCATTTCTAAATTTATACAGATTAAATTGTTTAATATATATCTCCCACACAATATTGGGATTTTGGTCCATACAGAACTATTATGAATGTATGTGTAGGTGGACTGTTCAGCACGCAATGTTGGCAGCCGGCGTTTTATGTCTATGTACTTGCGCCTCGGTGACGTAGGTGAAATAACTGCAGCAAGGTTCCACACCGTGGCTATTAGGTCCAGTCCGTTCAGTTTTAGTGGGGACCCGTACATTCGGTTTTCAGTGGCGTTAGGTATCCGTATACAGACGGGTAGGGTTGCCAGGCGTCCGGAAACAGCCGGGCATAGGTTTTCTGCTTGCGTGCCAGGCCAATTTCTCGGTGTACGACCTTTTTTTTATACCACGTCTGTGGCAAACAAGCTTGTAACAAGAGTTGTAAGAATAAGAAAACATTTATTGACCACAGCACATTTATACATACAAAACCAAAATAAAACGGCAGAGACAAAAACGGCGCTGGTTTTCTGGCTGGGCCTTGGGTGACGCTTTTGTGTTCAAAAAGTATGCGACTCCCGAAGCCTATGTGGACGTCTGTAACTTCAGATTACTTGCATGTGTGTTGCTGACTCTTAAATGTATTATGTCTGCCTTATTACCTACCAATTTGTTTAGCCTCAGTGTTCCTAGCCGGACACTAAGGCTAAACAAACTGGTTAGGTTGCCCGGACTGATTGTTTCTGCGTCCTGACAACCCTACCGTGGGCTTTGTTGTGTCGAGTCGACCGTCTCGATTTTCCTCTTACGCCACTCTCGCCCCTATCCCTGTGGCGTAAGGTCGCTTCCTCTGTTGCCACGCTCCGTACTAAGGCGGTATAGTATATACTAGTACATGAACGTACATACAGCCCCAGTACTACCTAATTCTAGTACGGTGTTTTCTGGCGATGAGCATGTTGAGAATTTTCCTGAATTAAATCTCTGTGTGGGGATGGAAAGTGTAGGTATGTTTTTTTTTTATGTGATAGGTAGGCAGACGAGCAGACGGTTCACCTGATGGTAAGCGATTGCCGCCGCCCATGGACACCTTTAAACTCCACTTTCCCCCGGATTGGGCCTCCGGTAGCCTCACTCTCGCAGCGAAACACAGCACAATGCTGCTTCACGCCGGTTTTCTGTGATGTTTCTTCTATAATCACGCAAAACGACGTTGACGACCCGTTTGGAACAGTGGTAGTGAACGTTGCCTTTGGTCCAAGGGTTGCGGGTTCGATCCCCGCACATTTGTGTGTTTGTATTTGGTCTGGTTGTTTGTATGTATTATAAGTATGTATTTACAAAAGAAAAGTATTATATGTATATATTTGTAATTCCGCTGTTGATTCTGATATCCGTAACACAGGTGCTTGAGCTACCTATCTCGGTACAAAAAAAAAATAAAAAAAAAACCTAATTGCAGCGAGCGATGGTAGCGAGCATACACTGAGCAGTGGTTCTGAACGCGCCTTCCATACGGACTGTCGTGGTTTGAATCCGAGCATGCGCTTCTGGAGTTTTTAAGTCTATGTGCATATTTTCTAGCATTGGCTACCATTGCTCGGCCTTGAGGGAAAATATCGTAAGGGAACCTGCACGCCTCGTATAGTTTCTTAAAATTGTGGATACCTACAATATTTGAGATAGTGATTCTGAAGGTGTAACCGTAAATATATAAATGAACCTTTTTATTTGCCAGTAACACAGTTTACATATTGTAAACAAATACAACTCGTGCGGATAAAGAATGGGATCATAAATGGGGGGGAATCACTCGTGGGATGTGAGTATAGAGGCAAATAGTATGCGAGCGAAAAGTGAATAGATGCGCCGCCATTTCTGATCCCATTCTTTATCCGCACGGGTTGTACGTAATCCAGTTTGATTCCTCTGTCTAAGGGATGAGAAGGTCAGACGGCAGTCGCTTCATTGTACCAGACTTTCCTAAACCTGGACCATACTCCAAGCGTACCTCGGGCTCCTAAGCAGGATTTCCTATAGTCGGAAGCAATCATAAATTTTTCGGGATTTTAGTACTTTTCTCAGTTTAAAGACAAGTTCAAGAGTTTTGAGGGGGGGGGGGTCCCATCGGGAAAGGTCGGAAGTGTTTTCCGCGATTGTCAAAAGCGGGAGAATCCCGCCGAATCCCGACCATCTGGCAACCCTGGGAATCATACTCTAAGATGAAGAGGACTTTCTTGATACTCGCCTAAAGCTACAATGGCTCTTCAGGTTTCTATACCCATTCATTTAATGTCAGCATGCTTAGCCTCCTCCTCATCTTAGCATGTAATTCCTGGTTGCGTCCAAAGCTGTCGCTCTGAACCCGGGTAAGGCTTGGACCATGATCCAGGATTCGGGTGCACAGCACACTGCTGCTTTACGCCGGTTTTCTGTGAGACCGTGGTATCACTCCGGTCTAGCCGGCCCATTCATGCCGAAACGTGGTTCTCTCACGGTCAACTGCGTGGCCTGTCTTGAGATGTTAATTAGCGGCTACGTTCTTTAGTTCTCTGGCTTTATGGAGACTGTGGTAATACTTAGGTAGAACGTCTTTTGATCATTTGACGTCACAACCAGTTGAAGCAGTTCGAATTCCCCGAGGCGCGCGAATTCCTTCATAGTTTGATAATCTGAAGTCGCTTTCATCAGCAAGCGGCGTTTCTTTGCGCTGATTCGCGGATTCCGAATTACGCACGTCTTTGGGAAAGTAGAGATAAGTGGTTTGGGAGATTTCGGGTGGCTAAGTCAAAAATAGTGTATTAATTTGCTCGTAAAGTAGTTTGACAATTTTTCTATATAGCCTGGCTCACCAGATGATCCGCCATTCTTATTTTTTCTAAAATCGCGGCCATGAATGAAACCTTAAAATTTGATAGATTTAATCACAATATTTTGTAAATGTACTCACATAAAACCTTGTAAAGCGTCAAGTTTTTGAGTTATGCTACTTGAGATGGAATATTTAAATAATATTATTTATTTTTCATCTTAATTATCTTATTACTAAAAAAGTAAAGTGCATAATAAAATGTCGTTCTATTTACTTATTTATTCATTCATTGCATACCCGTTTGTTAGGGAGGTCGCCCACGGCGACTTTGTAGCGATGCTGTCGCGCGTCCGCATCGATACAGCCGCGAAGCGGTCGCCACCTGTGTGTCCTGGGCTCAGATTCAGACGCGATACTGTCGCGCGTTTAGTAAACGCGTCATGGGCGACCTCCCTTTGAGATGCTATAAAAATGTTCTTTCTTAGCTTCTCCATGATATCAGCTAAAGCTCGGTAGTAGGACATTTCATTGATATGTACCATCTTCCCCCGCCCCTATCGTTGCCTCAATCGATCCTTGAAAGGACATATGTCTGTCTAGCCACTCGCCTATGTTAACAATGTACTTTACCTCTGAAATTGAGCTCCTAATGGATCAGTTTAAGATAAGCAGCCGCAATTAGGCGCAATTAGTGGGTTTAGAATGCAAATCTATTAGTGTACGTAAGCGCCATTTGCATATAATCATCTCTTAGTTTGAGCCAGGCGAGTCCATTGGGCAACCGCACTTGAAGGATGATGTATTTTTTTTCGTGTGGAATAAATAAATATTTATTTCAAAACATCACATACATAGGTATATACATAGGTAAAGATAGGTTTTTTAAGTGATAGGTGGCAGGCAAGCAGACGGATCACCTGATGCTAAGCGATTGCCGCCGCCCATTGACACCCGTAACACCAGTGGAGTTACAAGTGCGCTGTCAACCTTTACACCCCTTTCCCCCTGGATTGGACCTCCAGTACCCTCACTCACGCAGCGAAACACAGCACATTGCTGCTTCACGTAGGTTTTCTGTGAGGCCGTTGTATCACTCCGGTCGAGCCGGCCCATTCATGCCGAAGCGTGGCTCTCCCACGGTAACGGTGACGTTGTATTTGTAAAACATAGGTAGCTATACTTCGATCAACAGTCCTATAGTGCGCTAATGTTCCTAGTTCCGTTATCTAAGTATTTTCCCCCTTAGGGCCCATGACGTTGCTTTTTTTGTGATCAAAACATTTTTATCAGAAACAAGGAATCGTCTTTTGTGGGATTTAAGACTGCATTATGAGCTGCCTACATTTGCTATCAATAAGCATGCTATTAGCCATATTTTAGCATTCTTAAAAATAAGCAAACCTGTTTACGCATGCTAAAGCACTCCGCCACACTCCCCCTTCCACCCGCACTACAGCTAGCATGCTTAAAAATCGCCGGCGTGCTATTTTTGAGCATGCTCAAAATTTGCATGCTTATATGTAGCACGTCCGTCCACACATGCTACTAAGTAGCACTTGCTCAAAAGTAGCATGCTTTAAGCATGTGTAACAGTCTTCACTTCATAGGCCTTCTCATCTATAACAGATGTTTTAAGCAGCATCGCGCGGTGTGGTGACATTACAGTCCTATGCGGGAGTGAATTTTCCGTCCACATTTGCGACACGTAAATTGAGCGCTGCTACGATTGGAGTGGCAGGCATGGTGCTTAGCACCATGTGTAACAGTACCTTTATGTTAACCAGAGGGCCTATAACGGAACTCACGACCGAATCTTTATTCCCGTCCTTTCACACACGCTTTGCATCTCTTTTGTTCGCTACTTATATTAATAGGTCAAGTTTTGTTGTATCGGTCCTGCAGAAGAACCTTAGCTAAAAGATGGTTGATGTCTATGAGCGGCGGTTGCCATTTTACCATCAGCTGATGGATAGCATGCACATCTTCTCGTCTCATCACATGCAGTTCTCTTGACAAGATACAACTTTCCGAGTCGGTGGTAGAATCGCATTTTACCTTAATATAAATTGCGATCTTCAGTTATTACCGTACTTTGTAATAAGGGGGATTATGTTTATATATTTTTAGGCATATTTTATGTATTAATACGTAAATTATACATCAGTACTTATAAATACTATTACTTAAATAACTAAATGGTGTCGCGGGTGTCCATGGGCGGGGGCAATCGCTTACTATTAGGTGATCCGTCTGCTCGTCTGCCAATTATGACATAAAAAATATTGTAAGTGCTGTGCAAATATATATATGCTTAATCTTATCTTATGTACTCTTAATCAATACAGTACTTAGGCATAAGTAGTTATTGCTATTCATTCAAACTTGTATAATCCCCTTTCGAAGGATCTGGATTTGAATCCCGCTAACTCTCGGAGACGATAGCAATCTCACTGTCGGCCAACACTTTTATTTAATTAATTAAGCAATTGAATGGTCTTTTAAGCGGTCACGGTCTGTATGCGAGGTGCAAGATTTGCGCGGTTATTTTAATTTCGCGTTTCCACACGTCATATTTCTGTCTGGTCATGGTTTGTCTTATCTTTGCTTCCTGGTTTCGTTAGCGGTTGCCTTGTGACGAGTGTTAGTGTGTTTGTTTGTGCGTGGTGTTGTTTGCGTTTCGGTTTTATCTTCAGCTGGGACGCGATTCATTTCTGCTGTTTTACGGAGAGCGAAATATCAATACAAATCTGTCAAATTTCTTCAATCGATTCCCACCTTATTTTCCACACGTTTGTTCCAATATCAATTGTGAAAATTTAATAGTAGGTGGTAATCTGATGAGTGACTGTCTGTACATAAATTTTGAAAGTAGGAAGAAAACAGTCGAGTCGAGAATTTAAACTCTGGTTTGCTGCATTATATTATAATTTTCTCCTCTTGTATAGGACATTTTATTCCATTTGATAATGTTACCAAAAAAAATATACATATATCATCGTCATATCATTTACTATTGTTATTCGTTTATTGCCATAAATCACATGTACATAATTACAGATAACAATAAAATAAATAAATACTGTAATGCAATGTAAAAAGCTTAGTAGCTTTGACGGAAGAATTGATGAATTTTATATAATCCGTTATTTATGTACTAACTGAACGGTTCTCTGTAGTCGGGTAAATCCATATTTATTAAAGAAAGTCGTGTTAGTTAACTTATAACTGAAGTAGGACTCGATTGGTTTGTCTGATAATTGGTGGAGAGGTGGCTTACCACCAGGTGAAGGACATAGGATACTCTTTATCCCTTTGCTGTGGGATGAACAAAAACAAATACTTTGCGGGAAACGCCGAAGGCGAAAGCTAGTGGTTTAAATTTATGATTTTTTGTTAAGGAAAAATTATTAATACATTTTCTGAAATTTTTTACTCCACCTTTAGCATGTGCTTAAGTGTTGCATCTTAGCAATTATAATGCAAATTATACCAAATGTATTATATTCCAGTCTTATTATTTCTTTGCATACTTACACGTACACTCGTGAACACTAAATAACGGAACTATTATTTTGGTGGTATTTTTCTGTCTTTAATTTACCTTTTCAAACTGAGAAGCGAAATTTCTTAATTTATGCACATTGTCTAGTAAATTAGATGCCAATCACGGACACACATTCCTTACGGACGATTGGACCATGCTCTAGGTCTTGGCAAGTCTAGTATTGTTTTTTAATTACAATGAAGCGATCTTTTGACCTTTGCAAGCAAACATGCGGACCACATAGACGGAGAGAGATAGAGGTATAGGTTAGGTGTCAATCACTTTGATGGTTCTATCTAGACAAAATTCGATTTGAAAATCTTACGATATCTCATACATTGACCTGATTTCGAACTTTACTTCTGACTCGCGGCCTACGGTATTTAATTCATTAATTATGAATGAAATATGACACCGGCTGCCACGAGTATATAGCTCGAGTATAACAGTTCTTTCCCTTTAAACCTACAGACCATTTGGACCAACTTTACTGTCATATATGAAATACTCTACCGTCTGCCGCGAGTCTTTGCGTATAGTATATAGTGGCATAAACACGTTACGAATATTACAAAATAATTAAATTTACTCGTTTAGCCACGTACGCAGGTTATATTATAGTGCTCAAGCGTGTGCAACAACAAGTGCATTCTCTATTCCCTTACCCTCATATTCCGGTGGGACAATACTGTGACACGACCGGAAAGGGATCGGGCGCAGGACCCCAACGGCTTACGTGCTTTCCGAGGCCCAGGGGTACAAGACCGCTAACTTGCAGACTCCGGGCTGGCACTGAGAATTTCTTAACAGAAAAACTCAGGTACAAATTTTCGACACGACCCGGGGATCGAACCCGGGACCTCTTGCAGCCGTCGCTTTAGAGTCCGACCCACTAACCACTACGCCACCAAGGCAGTCATTCGTACAATTCGTTCATCATACGAATGTATGTACTGTGTCCATTGCACAAGTTTTCGAACGATATATTATTTATTATGTGCACCAGACGATACCATACCAAGTCTCAAACTAGATCATGCTCTGCAGATGACGATCCCCGGAGCGTCTTCCAACGTACCCAGATCCGAAAGAAATAGACAAGAAATTCAGCTAACTTAACCCGTCCGACTTTAAAGAAAACTTGCCATCCAAATTATTTTGTGTCCTAATGAAATTCTTTGTGAGTATATCCTCAGCCATCACTTAGAATGGCTTCTGGACTTGAATTTTCCTGGTATCCGTTCTTTACGTCTGACCCGTCGCCGCCAATCGACCTATAGTGCAAATCCATTTCGTTCGCTCCTAGAAGAGCTGCCGACAGCCTGGGTATACTGGAATAAAGTACAGTGAACCGTCTTTATTATAAACCATAAGAAGACGACTTAAAAAATACATTTATTTCAGGCCTCGAAGCCCATAAAAGTTAAAAAAAAATCTGCTAAAAAAACTGCCTTCAAAACCATAAACTAACAAGTGTAAAATAATATTTTTAACACATTATACGCCTCATTTAATAATAGTACCTACACTAAAGAAAAGGTTTTACCCAAGTCTGCGACCAATACTATCTTGTAATTTAATACAAAATTCAATTATTCAACTTGAGCTACCATGGCTCCACACCATACCGTACAAGCTTTACTGTACAGCTTTACTGGCTATGGCGAAACGAGACCGTTCTACCTAGATAGGCTTGCAAAACCTATCAAAGAAGCCGTCGGGTATTAAAAGCCCACGGCATAATGTGGGGGCCATGAATTTTCATGCCGCCAAAGTACAGAACAGAAACTCTAATTAGAAAGATAGTTTTTAAGGTTCCGTTCCCAAAAGGATACGGCTACGACTTGGGGACCTTTAAAAGAAGAGCGTTCTTTCTAAAAAGCCGACAACGCATTAGCGACCTTCCTGATGTCGAAGATGTTTATAGACGGCGGTGATTACTTAGCATAAGGTGACCTGCCGGCTCGTTTGTCGCTTCTAGCATAAAAAAATGGTGTAAACGGGTATGAAAAATCTAGAGGTGTATGCTGGGATTCGAACTTACGGCCTTAAGAAAGCGCACGACCTTAATCACTGAGCTAAAATCGCTATGAGCAATTGTTCTTCTCCTCATCTTAGCATTTCGTTCAGGTTACATAATGTTTTTTGAGATAAATGCTTGAATGAATGACTATATTTTATTGCACACAATACATAGCATAGCATGTATACAAAGATGCTCTTTGTATGGAGCACTGGAGGCAGACATTCTACCGGACTGAGATTTGTTTCGAACAACGCATCGATATCCCCCTCCCCCCTGCTTGCCCCCTGCCCATACCTTAACCCTCCGGGTCCTGGGGTGCGGACGCCATGGGATCCCATCCGCACGCTGCCGTGACGCCCTTGTCTTTGTGTCGAGTGGCCTTGAGAGTAGAGTTGAAATAATAAGTGCTTATCAAACATTGATCAGCTAGTCTCATACTACGGCATTCCCTGTAATAATAATAATATCCTTCAACCGATCATGGCTACGGCGACCAATCTAAACGATCAGCCACTTACGCAGGATATTTTAAAGTGTCTGCGCAGACACAAGTGCGCATTTTATTCACTTACCCCCATATTCCGATGGGACACGAGAAACTGAAAGCTACAAAGTATAGGCATTTATCTGGTACCTACCACTTTGTAGCTTTCGGTGTTGAAACACTGTGCCCGTGGGGTTCCGACGCTCTCTTTTTCCTCCGTGACTTAGCTAAGCGAAGTCACGGGAGAGCCAAAGGCTGGCAACTCCCTCGCCCAGCGAATTTCCATCGCGATCCAGCGGGGTAATGCTGCCAGCATTTTGGGGCCACGGGGACCTACTTTGTTTTAGCTTTCATTTTTATTTACTTACTTTTAACTTATTTTTTTTTCTCAGTCATTGTCTTCATTTTCTTGTGTTTTTGTTTTTATTCATTCAATTTTGAATTCCTAGTGTGACACGCCGTTGGTCTTGCGCCCGAGAAGGATCGGGCGCAAGACCAACGGCTTAACATGCTTTCCCAGGTAAAGACCGCTGACTTCCAGACTTCGGGTTTGACACAGAGAATTTCTTAACAGAAAAACTCTAGTACAAATTTTGGGCTTGACCCGGGGATCAAACCCGGGAACCCAATCGCCAACGAGGTAGTGGAATTAAAATAATAAGTGCCTCAAACATTGATCAGCTTAGGATTTTCCTGCGTTTTTGTATCTCCTCCCGACTCAGGAGTCGCGAAAAAATCACAGAAAACAACTTTGACTTTTCCCGGAGGGACCCAAATAGAAAATTGTCTTTCGCTGATCTAATGATCCTGACCTGAACTGAACACAGAACCTTCCGCGCTTGAATACAACACCATAGCCACTGCACGCTTTTATCCACTAAGCTAACATCGCACTATAGTGTCTATAGTACTAAAAAAAAGTATATGTATAAGTGGAATGTGGTGGCTATATAAAATTGCACACGTATTTAAGGCGACGGGTAGCCCTAACTAGCGCCACTATTCGTTTTTAATTGTTAGTTACTAAACCGGCTCTATTTTAAACAATTTTGAGGTTACAATCTCTCGGCAAACACTTATACTATTTATTAATTAACCATGCACAAATGTTGATTCCGTTTTAGTGCGCGAAAAATTGATTACCACCAAAAGCGGGCACTTTTAGCGTGCATCAATTTTTCGTGTACAAATGTTGAGTCCGCATTTGTGCATGGTTATTTAATAAATAGTATAAGTGTTTGCCGAGAGGTTATAACCCCGAAATTGTTTAAAATAGATCCGGTTTAGTAGCCAAAAATTAAAATCGATTGGCGTCGCTAGTGTGCCCTACCCGTCACCTTAATATGTTTGTCTATACATTTTATACATATAGGTAGCTTATTACTTCCCTCTCTTCCTTGATTGATTGTATAACTAATGGGTTTTCGTTAAGGAAAAATATGTATAGGTACCTAACGATCCCCCAGGAGAGGTCCGGAACTAAGCACAGTTGCAGAAGATATGATGAAACATTGGCAATTAAGGAAGTATATACCTACCTACCTTCATCTTATTCGGAGATATGCAATACTAGTTTTTGCTCGCGGCTTCGCTCGCGTTAGAAAGAGACAAAAAGTAGCTTATGTTACTCAGACTCTCTTCACTACGAGTATCTCCAATTAAAAAATCACGTCAATCTGTCGCTCCGTTTTGCCGTGTAAGACGGACGGACAGACAAATACAATCAGAAGGGATAATATCCTACTACCGATCCGGAGATAGTGCACAAATGTGTGCGCAAACATCAGTGCACTTCTATTCCCTTACATATGCTGGGACACTAGTGTCACACGATCGGAGAAGGATCGGGCGCAGGACCAATGGCTCAAGCGTGCATTCACAGATGTACAAGACCACCAACTTTTCAGACCCCGGGCTGACAATGACAATTTCTTACCGGAAAACTCAGGGGTTTTAGCGTGAGAACGGCGAGTAACGATTGAGAATATACCTATCGCATCCAGATAAAGGAGAAACATAGCGCATGAAAAGGAGGTGAACTCCGATTCGGTCGCAACGGCCCTACTCGCGCTAAGGCCCCAGGTACCGGCCCGACCGGGAATCGAAGCCGGGACCTCAAGCGCAACCGTCACTCCCTAGCCACTAAGCAACCGAGGCAATAAAATATTAATTTGGCATAGTACTCACTTACCTTCAGTCTTAAGAAATCTAGGTAATTCCCGGTCGTGGAATAAAATAACGTTTGCGAAATTATCAAAGATGCCGCGGCTATTAAAAAGGCATTAACGAGGATTTCATGAATTTTCATGTCGCGAAAGAGAAGTACTAAACGCATATTAATAAACCGGTATAGGCTGTAGTTGTCTACCAGATTACGAAAATAGTGACGTACCAATCTCGAGTCGTAGAATTCTACTTATGAGGTCCGTAGCACACCTCCGCGCGGAACGATTTAAGTATACAAACCCGTCAAAAGTCTTCAGTCGATTCTCACCTTAATGTCAAACACGTCCGGTTCAATATCAATTTTGATTTTGACAGATTTATGTAACCTGATGTGTGTACATCATTAAACAGACTACACGGACGCCGGGAATACACCCTAGATCTGACAAAAAATTATCTGTCTAAAGTTTTGAATCATTTGAATCTGGAACAGTGAAAAGAATCGTTTCAGAGATACGCTTCATTTGGAACAGTGACTCTCAGATAGATTCAGAGCAGAGAGCGACTCGATTAGAATGACCCCTTATTTAAATTCATTTACCAAGTTTCATACAGACTATATATTTTTATTACTATAGGCTTAAAGATCACTTTTATGTGACACTAATGGCTGTCAATTCAATCAGTGTTATTTGTAGACATAACATTGATCATTTATTTAACTTTTAAGCAATATAAGGTCTTGTGTTAAGTGATTAAAAATAAAATATTCACAATGGACAAGTCCCTTATAGATCCTACGTGACGTGGTGGGTGGTGGTCTATCTATCTCTTTCCCCGCGGGATACGTTCCATGTGTTGCCAATGCAACCGACTCACTCGTTCTCTCGTTATCAATGATCATCTGTAGTTCGTCGCTTATTCGTATTAGTGGAAGACAGCGAGTCAGTGAGCGAGTTGACCGATTGAACAAATTCTGATCTTGAGATCCGAATGATACATTTGGAGCGAGCATTCGTGATTCGGATTAGTTTATCATTGTCTGAAGCGGATCACTGAGTCGTTTCAGTAAAGAGTTACACACGTCCATTGGACCCACATTTTAGTTGCTTGCTTTTTTGTTGTCAACTAAGACGTGTATGTTTGAACATTTCTTACACATGTACTGTGTGACATAACAATGTTAAAAACCATTGTTTGTGGTTCGAAAGTTATTTGTGTAATTCTTGTTTACATAAAAATTCTGCTATTTATGCATTTTCACGTTATATATTTAGCATCAATGTCAGCTAATAATAACAGTAAAATAGAAATGAGTTCGTCGTAGGATGAAAGAATGAAACCAAACTAACCTTTGCTGTTTGCACGTCTTCATGTCTTTCATCCATCATTCTTCTTCTCTCGAGAGGGATCTCGCACATCATTACTAATTCAAACATGGATTCGATTTCTTAAACGTTCCTTGCCCGAATCTACCGATCACCAATACACGTCATCATCCATCATCAGTTGGTCTGGTTCCCCTGTTAAAGGATTGCGAAGGTCAGATGGCAGTCGCTTTATTGTAATTACCAGACTCCGCAAATCCTGAATCATGGTTTTGACCATGATTCTGGATACCCTGGGCTTCAAAGGGACGCAACCGGGAACTCACGCTTAGGTGAGGAAGTGATCCCATCATCATCATCTATTATCAGAAATGAGTTATCAGTGAATTTCTTGGCGGCTAAGGTGATAGTGAAGTGACTTCCCTTATTTTATTATTTTACAGTTATGGAACACTTCATCATCATCATCATTTCAGCCAATAGACGTCCACTGCTGGACATAGGCCTCCCCCAATGTTCTCCACACAGATCGGTCCTGTGCCGCCCGCATCCAATGGATTCCCGCGATCTTCACCAGATCGTCGGTCCACCTTGTGGGGGGCCTGCCACGGCTGCGACTCGTGCCGACGTGGCCTCCACTCGAGGACCTTTCCGCCCCAACGGCCGTCTGTTCTCCTCGCTATGTGCCCTGCCCATTGCCACTTGAGGCATGCAATCCTTTGGGCTATGTCTGTAACCTTAGTTCTCCTACGGATCTCATCATTTCTGATACGATCACGCAGGGAGACTCCGAGCATAGCTCTCTCCATTGCTCTATGAGTGACTTTGAGCCTCCTTAATCGGCACATTGTAAGCGGCCACGTTTCGGTTCCGTATGTCATCACTGGCAACTGTTCCATGATGACATGGAACACTTACAGCTAGATATATTAAATTATTACTTAAACTTTTAAACATGCAGATATATTTCTACATGTTACATGTAATTACAACCTGTGCGGATAAAGAATGGGATCAGAAATGGCGGCGCATCTATTCACTTTTCGCTCGCACACTATTTGCGTCTATACTCGCACTCACTTATTTATTATTATTATTAGGTTGGCACCTGGTGACTCTACTGGGTGTTACTGGTGCCCATGGGCGTCGGCAATCGCTAACCATCAGATGATCCGTCAGCTAGTTTGCCACATATCTCATAAAAACAGTTTATGCATTGTAATACTTGGTTAGGAGGACATCAAGTCCTATCTCCGATACATAGTGGTATGTCCCCCGCAGTATTGAATCAAATTGTCCAAATATGAAATGGCGGACACACGTACTTGGCGATTTCGTCCAATTGTGGATTTAATAACTAGAAAGCGGTTTCGACTCGCAAGAAGTTTCCGCCAAACGGATGAATAGATTCCGTTTGGACGCACTTACCCAGTTGATGTAGCGGGAAATATCTAGCTCCTTTCCTATTTGTTATCATGTGGACTTTTTATGGATTTAACTACGACCGTACTTTATATTTACTTGCGGTATTATCTTTTCTGATTTTTGGTATTAAACCTCTGGATTTTTCTAATCTACATAGATTCGTAAGGAAACCTTCACGTTACGGACACTGAAACGTGTAAACATTTGATTCAGTTGGTCTGGTTCCCCTGTTAAAGGGCTGCGAAGGTCGGACGGCAGTCGTTTTATTGTAATTACCAGATTCCCCAAATCCCGCACCAACGTACTTCTTAGAAGGTAATGACGCGCGGAGATCCCAATGATTATAATAAATGACAAAAAGTATTTATCTATAGACCAATACACCATGTATACGTTAACAAGCTTGTAACATATACAACAAGAGTAAGAAACCGTTTAGTGAAATACCTAAGCATAGTGGCAAAGGCCACCAGTCATATGCGCGAGCGCAGCTAAAAAAACGCCAGCCTCAGAGGTTACCGCGTGAACTATGACTGCACGGCTTGTATGTTAATCTGTGTTGCCAACGGGGTTTATTTATTTTTTAATTTAAATCATTTTTATACCACAATTTAACTCAAATTCATGTGGCATAATTAACTTGTTTGCTAAAATTACTACAAAGGAATAATGACCATCTGTAAACTAAATCGGACAGGATACTGCATTCTATACTCCAGGGTTCTGCCTTTTTTGCAATACAGGTAAATCACACATTAATTGTATCTCCTTTTTGTCAATAAAGCATTTCACTTTTATTTCCAATTAAAACTTCTAAATTAGGGGCTTCAACAAAGATGTTTTTTTAATTTTTGAAATTCTTTATTTATTTATGTATTTTTAATGGATCGTTTCGGTGTGAATGTTTTATAATGTAAATATACTGGATTGCCGATTAATTTCATTTTAATAGATGTTCTGCAACTATTACGAAAAATCAATCAAATTAACAATCATTTTTAAATCGGCTAACACAGTTTTTAGCATAAATACTGTACTTATCCGCACGGAGCGAGTCATAATGTGGATTAATCCACATTCATAATGCGGACAGCTAAGGAATGGAATTCCTTTCCAAGGTCTGTTTTTCCGGATGACTACAATCTGGACATCTTTAAGGCAAGAGTAAGCAGGCACCTTCTAGGCGAATCGCCACTTTCCTTCAGATGAGATTGTGGTCAAGCGTTGGCCTATTTGCATAAAAAAAAGAAAAATGTGGAGTTATGTCGTCATCATGTATTTTATAAGTGATATTCCTACGTAGCTTCAAAAGTCAGTATCATCTATCGCATCGTTTGGCAAAGTCTTAGTATTACCACAGAATAACAAGAAAGCTCTAGTTATGCTGTGGTATTACCGTGAGTAATACAAACAATGGAATCTGTGATAAACTTTAAAACTTAGTTAAAATCAATCTTCAGGCCGTCACTCCCAGCCCGGTGGGAAGTAAATTAAGTCTTAAAGTTTACTATGAAAATACCACTAGCTTTTTTATTGACTATAGGCTAACGCTTGACCACAAACTTACCTGGAGCCCAACTCTCATACTTGTTATATTTGTAGAAAACCTATATAGAAAAAAGTCCGCGATATCCGCCACATTTTTTCAGATCGAAAATCCCGAGAATCAGGAGCCCAGATGGTGACCAATGAGGTCTAGGTTGTTGCTGGTTTGCCTAGAAAATGCCTGTTCATTCTTGCCTTAGAGATATCCAGATTATACCTATACCCAAAACTGGAATTCAAGACCAAAAAATCTACTACAATGTTGGCACTGCAATAAAATGATCGTACAATAGTATATACCTATTTCTTAAAAACATACGCCAACATAATTTGTTTATTGGTAATTTTAATTCTATAACATAAAGAAGTAATTTTATTGACTTATATTTACATAAATGCAAAACAATTAAATAAAAACTTAATCATCCGTAATGTTTGGTAGAAAAGCTGGTATTGAGCTTGTGTCACTTCAGGTGTTAATAACATTTGGTACAACATTTGAATTTACATGTTGTTTAGTGCAGTGAGGTGCTGCAAAGGGATATTAATATAGGAATCTTTGAATTTTAACCGTTTTAAACAATGCTATTGTGTGTTGAGTGAGTTGTCACCTGAATCACTGGCTTAGGACCTAAGAGAGTCTTAAAACCTGCGATTTCGTTAAGAGTAGTCTCAGCAGAATCCATATCGATAACGCGCCTGTTTGAGTGACTGAGACTTTGACTGACTTCGCTACACACTTTGTCAAAATATCACTTGACATTTTTCCTTTCGAGTTATTTCTCCTAATAACGCCTTAAATCTAAAACGTGTGCAAAACTGGACGAGTTAATTACTGGACTGGTGGAAAACTTTATTCTTCAAGTGACCGACTCAGATTCCATAGTCAGAGATTCTGACATTAGTGATGGTGAAGATGATGATGTAATTAAGTTTCTATTTTTTGAGGAAATCCTTATCATGAATTGTGCCAGCCTATACTAAGAAAATAAGCATATAACAAAAAGGTTGAAAAAACCTGAAAACTTAATTTGACAATGAGATAAGTGACATTGATAGATTTGACACTGACGTATCTGTCGTAGTTTTTTTGTTCTTGAATTCCAGTTTAGAGTATAGTGGTCAGGAAAAACCTCGGAAAGGAGCTGTCCGCCTGTTCCTTAGCTGCCCGCATTATGAATGCGGGAGCTTGTTTCAATCTAAGTCTCAGCTTTTTTGAAATCGATGGAAATAAAAATAAACATCAGCACCAACTCGTGACTTTCCCGGTCGCGTCCAAAGCCGTCGCTTTGGAACCCAGGGTAAGTTTTGTCTATGAGCCACGATTTGTCAAGTCTGTTTAAATTACAATGAAGCGACACGTTTTACCTTCGCAGCCTTAGTCGGACAGGGGAACCAGAGTAACTAGATCATGAGAGACTGTTTGAAACATATACGAAGTTTCTCTTTGTTCTCGTCCCTTTAGCATAAAAGGCTTCTTGGTATATGTCAAGAAGTGGAACTCTTTGCCCGCCAATGTATTTCCTGATCACTAATATAAACTGGACCACTTTAAGACACGAAGAGCGAATTTGCTTATCACAAACAAGCATGGCCCACCTTAGACCTTCACTTAACATGAGGTGTGATGTTGAATGAGTGTCTATCGTATCATAAAAAAAGGTCTCATTTGTATGCATGCGTGCGACAGGTAGGTATAGGGCCAGTTTTTCAACGGGCGAGTTTTCACCTAAGGCATTTAATTTAGGTTCGTTACAGAGAATGTTGTAGGCGTGAATAACACGCTGAGTTATCGTCACATTGCAAATTAGTACATGTGATTGTCTTCTATTTATTTAAAATTTACTCCACCACTGTGACAAAGTCTTACCCAGAAGCAGGCAACACAGTTCTGTTAATTATGTTTGCGCACGTCGCTCGCAGATCTGCGCAAGAGTCGAGTCGTCGACCCACTTGCAGATAACGCGCGATATTGAGTCGCGATTAGCCGCACGTTAGTCACGCCGCTTATCTGCTCGCTGCACGCTGCGCTCTGCCGCCGCCGATAGTAGCTGGACGTGTCACGAGATGTGACGTCATCGGTGCTGCTGGACATACTTGCAAAACAAAACATTTAGCAACACAACAATAATTAGAGGTTTCCTGGTGGTGACTCTTAAGACCAGATGGTGATGACCACAGAAAACACAGCGTCTCGGACTTACTCGTCTTGCGGCACCCGGACACAGTAACTGTCCGAAAAAATTGCACTCTATTAAGCATTTCTATAGGGTTTTTTTTTAAATATCCGATTATAAATTTTAGCAGGTTATTTGTGAAATTTACTGTATGTAACGAATTAGCACATTTTTCAGACCTATCCACCATATCCCTAAGTATATTGGATATTTTTTTTCAAGATCGGTAATTGTGTTAGTTACCTAAAAATGCGATCTTTCAAAATGTTCTCCGCTTCACCATGTTGCATGGCTTTATAGTAGTTAGGACGTGTCTCGAGATGTGACGTCATTGCAGTGTACTTGTGAACATACTTCCAAAACATCTCACAAGCCTCAAAGAAATCAGGATGAAAGAAAGAAGACGTGGCCTATCTCTGCGCGTTTCTCTTACAGTTGGCGATACTAGGAGATACACTTTAGAGATGTGACTTCATCATCATTTCAATTAGTGGAAAATTGTCCTGCAAGCTAATAATAATTGAGATTCAAAGAATCTTTTTCAAGTCTGTCTCATGTAAACTGCCCTGTAACCGCTATATTCCCCAGGTTCAGCTAATGTCGATATACCTAGCTGCTGGACTGGAACCCATTTCGATAGTCTCTCGAATGATTAAATTGAAAATTTAAAAACCCCCGACACAACTAAAGCTCTTTCATTTGATACCTATATTGAGGCAGTGTTGAGGAAACAAATAGGATTTTTCGTCATTTTCTGACGGCGGCCATCTTGGATTTGAAATTTTGCACAATTAATATATATTCTGCTACTCAAGCCCTTTTTTATGATACCCATATTGTAGGAGTTGTGTTAAAACATAAAATCCAAATCTTTGTGACGGCGGCCATCTTGGATCGATTTTTATCCAACATAAGACGCTAAGAACACAGGGAGTGTTATTAGCGTCCTTATTCATCTTTCAAACAAAAAAAAAACAAAATCAAAATCGGTTCATTTGGTCGGGAGCTACGATGCCATAGACAGACACACAGATACACACACACACACAAACACGTCAAACTTATAACACCTCGTCGTTTATGCGTCGGGGGTTAAAAGTGGAGAAAGATGCCCCCTCAAGGAAGATGCATAGACAATATTTAAAATGCTGATTACCTATTGTTTCATATTTTATAGTCCTGGCAATCTGTCAAGACCTTAACGTTAATATATTAGTTACCGCTTTGCTGAAATGAGCGTTTTGTTCATTTCATCATCATTATCATTTCAACCAGCCTATAAGTAAATGTCTCCAATGTTAGGAAGGTCTACCCTCATGCGGGGGTAGGCTCATCCCTTCTCATTGATACGAGATTGTTAGTCTAGATTTGAGCCCACGTCTCTAAGTCAAAGGATTTATTTACATAAAATATGGAAAAACAATGGATGTATACCTAAATGAAAATGTTTTGGCGGGATATCTTTATTCTTCACACTCGGACGAAGGGTAAGCAAGTTGCCTCCGTCAAATGGATTAAGTCCACCCAGAACACTTTTTCTAGGTTAACCATGTCGATCTCTAAACTCTAAGCCGGCGGTGCAGTGGCTAGAGGGTGGCTGCTATGGTCTTGGGCCATATGGCCAGCCAAAATGTATACCCGTGTACCTACATTGGTATTGTATTTTGTATGTTATGTCATTTTGTTTGTGTTATCTGTGTATTATTTGTGGTCAAAAAATGTATTTTCTTTTTTTCATTATTTATAAGGAAACGGCCGAATCGTTATCTCCTTCCCTTTCACAAGCACTGTCCGTTTCTTTTGTTTGGTACGACATTAGTTCATTACGAGACGGTTTTGATGTAGGCCCTCGGAGTTTTTTGTCTTGATGTTCTCAGTACAAACCTGGAGTATATACGTTGGCAGTCTGGTACCCCCGTGCACGGGAAGGCACGTTAAGCTGTTAATCCTGCGCCCTATCGTCAAGTCACGCTATTGTCCCAACTCTCAATTGAAATATGAGGACAAGGGAATTAAGTGTGCTCCTGTACTTGCGTGCACATTAGTGCATGCATTATTTGTAATTGAATTAATAATTATTATTCGAATTAGCTGGAATGTCGCCCTCTCCAGCCGATAATCATTATATTTCTGTGTGGATTTCTGAGCTGATGCCTCATTTCATTACGCTTGATGAAGGCCGAATGCATTTTTATTGTGGGATATGGGAAAATAAATTAAAGACGTAAACAGAATTCGTCTATCTCTATTTGTAAAGAAAATATATAGTTGTCTTAGAGTTTCAATAGCTAATTGGGTTTGCCTTTGCTTTGTGAACGGACTAGCGAGTCGTTTGAAGACACAAAATTTATCGATTGTTCTATGTGCCCCAAACCACAGAGTAAAACGCACGTACACATATACTCTAACATTTTGCCTGTACGTGAGTTCATGTCGTAGCTGTTGGAAAATTTTAAGAATTTTAAATAACGAGCTCTAACGAAGTCGTCTTGCATTTTCTCCCACCGTATACCTACCTGATGTTTCCTAAAATGAGTCAAGATTCCGAATTTTTCGTGTGTGTCGCTATATACCATTTTGAGCTGGTAACGAAGAAAACGGTAGCGAATATACCCGAAGCGTCGGTGCGGAGTTTTTCACGACCTACATGATCGCCGGATCGTGTTACCGACTACTGTACCTACTACGGTCTAAGGCTGTGTCTATTCATGAGCGGAGAGCGATAAGCGATTGCTTAATCATCCTCATCTTAGCGTGTGATTCCCAGTTGCATCCAAAGCTGTCGCTTTGGAGCTCGGGGTACACTTGGACCATGATCCAGGATCCGGGAAGTCTGGTGATTACAATGAAGCGACTGCCGTCTGACTTTCAACCATCTGTATCACAGGTACACGTTCAATTCTTTAGCGATTGTTTAATAGCACAATGAATACAGTTGTACGTCTGTCGCTGAGGTATCGTTGGCTGCCAGACTGTTTATACTACCTACGAGCCTATACCACTTGTAAGGCTGTGGGTCGAACTCGGCGTAGAGTTTAGCGTCTTAGTCTTAGGCTCCATTAGTATCACTGTCGTTGAACGCTAAGCTGTCGTTAGTATTGAATGTGCCTGCCAGACATTGTACTGTACCTACTATAGGACCTATCTACTTATAAGTCCGTGTCTGACATAGCGTAGAGGATAGCGTAGCGACTAGTAGGTACTGCAGACTGACTGTAGAGATAAGCGAATGTGACTGCTCGACTGTGTTATCGTGCTTACACCCTAAGGCCACGTGTCTTTATTAGCGGAGAGTTTAAGCTGTTAATTTTTTAGTTAATAGTAGCCAAGCACGGAAGCAATGCAAGCTTTACTGAAAATTAGAGAATTTATTAGAATATTTCTTTATGAGATTTCTACAACGTACAGTGAACAGCTCATCAGACTACCACAAACTGTCAAAATTCTTTGATTGATATTGAACCATAACTGCTAGATATTAAGTTGAAAATTCATTGAAGAAATTTGACAGATTTGTATAGTCTGATGTGCTGTTGTCCCTGTACCTTATTTTTGAGTTTCCGATATTTCGGCGCAGTTTTAAGCGCTATGAAATCTCGTAAACAACTATTCTAATGTTAGTGATCATGAAAGTTTAAAACAACCTGAAGCTAACGCGACATCAATGTCTGGTTAGGACATCTAATGTAGGACATATGTGATCAACATTTTTAGAGCATTGATCCTCCACAATAATCAGAGTGCAGCTGCGTAATCTTTTATGTTTTATCTCATTAAAAACGTGAATGTGAAAATAGACACAATGTTCCTGACTTTTCTGATAAGGAATCTAAATAAAGATTTCAGTTTGAT
This sequence comes from Marasmia exigua, assembly GCA_019059595.1. Taxonomy (NCBI): domain Eukaryota; kingdom Metazoa; phylum Arthropoda; class Insecta; order Lepidoptera; family Crambidae; genus Marasmia; species Marasmia exigua. The sequence goes on from CM032488.1 coordinate 13,717,512, forward strand.
GGGTGTTGCAAATGCTCCGGTTTAGAACAACACAACCTACGTGTTACTCTATGGGCTCCAGCGAAGACTATTGTCATATTCTTAAGATCAGACAAACCGTAACTTCTATAATAGTCAGTGCCAAATAAACTTGCACTAAAGGTCATTAAACTTCTTTTGATTTTGCATTATATGTACATCGCTCTCTATACAAAACTGACGCTAAAACGACGTAAACCGAATTTCATAATACAGGATATGAAAAAGGCTTTGGGATTAAACTTGTATAATTTATATTTGTGGTCGCCTCATACCACGAGATGTAACTTAATTCCATTTAGCGATACAATCAATACGTTAATTCATATCAATATGTATTTTAGTAGTGCATTGGTAAAAGGTGTGAATGACCTTATGTGCAAGTTTAAATGGCACAGCCTATATTAAGGGTTCATTTAAATTGTACACATCTCCGCTAGGTCCCGGCCCCGGTCGCACATAGGACGCACAAATGCCGTATAGTTTCGGGTCATGGACGCCACGCGCGCTCCCGGGAGACTCGGTTAGCGTCTAAACCAGATCGATAATTTTGGTATAGGTCGTGCGGGACATGCTCCAAAAGCGAGCTTCTACCAGGTGGGTTTTACGGGGGTATACTTAACAACGAGACGGTTTTAAGACTGGGTGCTTGTATGGGGCTTATTCGTAATATAAAAAAAGTGGCCAGTTTTTCCTAAAATTGGGGCGTAAAACTGACAAGTTTTTTTTGTGACATGAATAATAAATAAATATTTCACAACATCACATGCATTGATCTGACTCCGAGATAGATAGCTCAATCACCTGTGTTATGGATATCAAAATTAACGTGGGATTACAAATATGTACATATAATACTTTTCTTTTTGTAAATATATACTTATAATACATAGATAACACCCAGACCAATACAAATAGATATGTTCATGCCCACAAATGTTTGTACTGTGCGGGGATCGAACCCGCAACCCTTCCACCGCTTCCACCAGAGGCAGCGTTCACTACCACTGTTCCAAACGGGTTGTAATAAGTAGTATACCTACTTTTAATGGTCCGGCCGATCGAAAACTTTTTGAAATTTTGTTTTGGACTAAATATGGAGTAAAATTGGAGCGACGACGCAGTTTTAGAAAAAAAACTGACCCTTTGTGACCACAATACCCGTACTCGTTAACGTACGTTGTTGTCAATTACGTTAAGCCGTTGGTCCTGCGCCAAATCCCTCTTCGGTCGTGTCATGCTGGTGTCCCATCGTAATATGAGGGTAAGGGAATAAAGAGTGCACTTGTGTTTGCGCACACACTTGAGCACTACAATATATCCTGCGTACGTGGCTCATCGTGGAGATTGGCCGCCGTAGCCGTAATCGGTTGGAGGAGGATACCCGTACTTGTTATTAAAAGTGTTAAGGAGTTACGACTAGTTGTCTGCCTTTACTTTATTTCGGAACTTTATTAGTTCCTAGTTAGTACCAATAGGCGTTGGGTGGCAATTGCATCGCGCAAATGTTTTATCTTTCCGGTTTACCTATAAGGCTGTCTGCATAAATGACCTCTTTATAAAAAGTTTGTACCGTACCGTTTTCGAGCTGACGCGATGTAAATAAATTCTTCAATAAATAAATAAATGCTTCAAGCGGCAAGACCGCCTTATTGTTCGGACTGTTTTGATGTATGTACGTAGGTACAGCCACACATAAAATTATACAAAACTCAAAATCAAATTTCTTCATTCGATTCTCACCTTAATTTTAAACACGTTCGGTTCAATATCAATTGAGGAATGTTGACAGATTGTAGTACCCTGTTGTGTGGCCGCGTCTTACTATTACTGTATTTTGTTACTGAGCAATAAAAAAAATCTACTTCCTTATCTCAAATATACGTTTCGGAAAACTTCAAAAACATTGACCTGCACCCAATGAAAGATCTGATCTGAGATCGAGATGGAATATTAAGTGCGTTATTTACTTAAAAATAAATTGCAAAAAATCACAACTATTGACTATAAAAGATGCCAACTATTGGTCTCATCTGAGGCTCTTTTCTCGTACACTCGACATGTTCTCGAACACTCGAAAAAATATTATAAAATGAATTGAGACAACATCACATACATTGTTCTGGTCCCAAACTAAGGTTTTCCCTTGTACTATGGAAAGCAGAAACGAACCTACCACAAACACCCAGACCAAACACAAATATCTGTTTCATCAACACACATTGTTGCTGGTGCGGTAATCGAACCCGCGACCCTTGCGTCTCAGCCGGCGCTCTAAACCACTGCGCTAAACGGGTCGTCTGCGCTGCGCTAAAAATTGAAGCTGAGTTAGAGATTTGAATGAAGAATGAATATAATATACTTTTATTGCACTCAAAGTATAGTAAGAAAACTTAATACTAGGTATTACAGGATATGTACAACGAAGGGGGCCTTATTACTATGAGCAATCTCTTCCAGGCAACCTTTGGGTAAAGGACACTTGATGGAGGAGTAGTGTAGATTTGTATGGACGTATGTATGAAATCTCTAAACGCGACTTCAATGTCGAGTGCCGGAGAATTGTCCTCTCTGAGGGCATATTCTCGACCACTCGAGATGGAAGTCGAGTTAAAGATTTGTACGGACGAATGTGTGAAATCTCTAAATTCGACTTCAATGTCGAGTGGTCGAGAATAGGCCCTCTGATCGCCAAGCTGCTACAACAATATCGAGCATCAAATTATCATATCATGACTATACGAGTCAAAGATACCTACGTAGCATTTTCTCTTCGAATACTTTACAGCTGGTAACTATGATTGCGAACGGAAAGGGTTTCGTCTCGCCTCGGTCAACTTGGAACTTCAATCCGCGTCGCCTGTTTACGATTGTTATTCTATGAATAATTTATTCGCCCAAACGGCGAGACGAACCGGCACAGTGCACGGGATGTCGGCCGAAAGGAATCTATACTCTTATATAGCAACGATGAGGATTAAGTTGAAAGAAAAACGAAACACTTGCGAGATGTAATCGACACCTAGCGCCATCTATTGGTATAATTTGGAACTAATTAATTTCCGAATCGAAGTGAGGGCACTAGTAATTAATAAATCAAATAACCTTCAAGCCTACAAAAGACGAGAGTAGTCTTGACTTGCGGTGGCTCAACCGGAGTGATACTACGGCCTCACAGAAAACTGACGAAAAGTCTGCGCTGTGTTTCATCGAATGAGTGAGGGTACCGGAGGGCCCTTTTTTGTGTGATAGGTGGCAGACGAGCAGACGGATCACCTGACGGTAAGCAATTGACGCCGCCCATGGACACCCGTAACACCAGTGGAGTCAAAAATGCGCTGCCAACCTTTAAACCCCCACTTTCCCCCGGATTGCTCCTCCGGTACCCTCACTCACGCAGTGAAACACAGCTCAGTGCTTCTTCACGCCAGTTTTCTGTGAGGCCGTGGTATCATTCTGGTCGAGCCGGCCCATTCATGCCGAATCGTGGCTCTGCCACGGTTAAAAAGTAGGTTATATTTATGTTACTACTAAAGTAAAGGTCATGCCATCCCGTTCCAACACGCAATGTTACAATTCAAAACGAAATGTTTGGAGACAGTTAAAAGTATAGACAGTGACATACGCTACTTTGTGGCAAACCGAATTCCATGCGAGCTAAGCTGTCGGCGACCGATTGTGGTATGTTAGTTCATTATGATACTTCTAACACTTCTTTACTTTGTGGTGAGATTGGTGTATGTGACGTTGCCCGATTTTAACAATTTGATTGTGTATAATAGTACAACCCGTCTGCCAAGCGTGGTGAGTATGGCAATTACCCCTCATGTGATTGAGGGAGGCCCGTGCCCCAGCAGTGGGGACTTATATGGACTGATGATGATGAATAGTACAATACCTGATCATCCTCTTGACACTCGTATCTGGTTTTATTATCACCTTTATTGTTTGCTGAGAGTCCCATAAGTGTATGGAAATAAACATGTCCGAAATAAAACCATTATTGGAAATAATTGACTTTCGATTACATGTTTATTTATAAATTTATTTATAAATATATATATATTTCACAACATCACATACATTGATCTGACTCCGAGATAGGTAGCTCAAGCACCTGTGTTACGGATATCAGAATCAACAGTGGGATTACAAATATATACATATAATATACTTTTTTTTGTAAATACATACTTATAATACATAGTAAACACCCAGACCAATACAAACAGAGATGTTCATGCACACAAATGTTTGTACTGTACGGGGAGCGAACCCGCAACCCTTGGACCAAAGGCAGCGTTCACTACCACTGTTCCAAACGGGTCGTCCAATCGGTCGGGTCGGGTTTCTGAATATGGTTACCTCAACACACCGGTTTCAGGTGTAGTTTCCAGTTTTATAATTCATACAGAAGCTTAAAGCGGTACAGGTTTCCATCATCCCAAGGTCACGTAGATAATTCTCAATACAGCCATATTCCGTTAGTCCAATCCATCGACCAGCTTACCGTCCACTGTTGGAGAACGTCGGCTTTCCCAAAAGTGCTCCATAAAATGAGTACTAAAATAATAACCTCAAAATATCGATTCAGTAACAATGACAGCGTGTCCCTGTGACCGTTCAATCCTTTTTACAGTAATAGATAGATAGATACTCTTTATTGCACAACATACAAAACATAAAAGCTAGGTAAACAGAGATACAATGTACAATTTAGGCGGTCTTATCGCTGGGAGCGATCTCTACCAGACAACCTTCAGGTAAAGGACATTAGATATTAGTAATGTTATTTGTGTTACTAAACTTATTACTAAAGATATTTGTGGAAAGTAGTCAATTTATTTTTTGGATTTATTCTCATTATAAGCAATGCCTAGTCACATTACTTGGAAACCATACTTAATACAATATTTTATTTTTACTTCAAACAACAAAACAAGGTTATGTAAAATGAAATGTCACTGAACGAATGATTGAATGATTCGATCAATTTTAACACAATCCTGCGGTACTAGACCATTTAGTTAAAATTCAAGAACTAATGTATATTCCGTAATATTCATGACCTTGCTAGTTTAGGATTAAATCCGGTATCAGAGTAGTTTTTTGTAATAAGATGGAACGTGTATGACATTAAGGTGAGAATCGACTGAAGAAATTTGACAGTTTTAACTTTGAATGTACTGTTCTTTCTTATAAAAAAAACAGTCCTCCGAGTGGACACAAGTTCACTGCACGTGTACTCCGTTGTAACCGCGCACAGCTGATCGGCGTACTCGTATCTATTTAAAGTATTCATCGAGCGCATTATGCCGACAAGCAATAAACATAAACGCATTGAATGACTCCCATTCATAAAACTGCTCACTTGAATTATTACCGACTGTTATTGGAGCCGATATAGTAAACAAGACATAGGAACGTAAATACTAGTGATGTGTATGAATATCGGGTGTACAGTCGGGTGAATTTAACGCTTATGTCAATCAGGAGGGATGTCTGGCAGGTTGACATTAATTCTGAAATTGTTGATGTGACAGTGAAAACACTATTAGGATTAACATGTAAAATTGAAGAAGACAGCTTACTTGTTTATCTTTGACATGGATGTCAGTCTTCCTCTCTACTGCAAGCCAAGCGACTGAAACCACTTGAAATATTTTAAATTATCTTTGACAATTTGTCAGAATTCTTACTTGTAAATAAAAGAGTTTGAAAATCTCTCTATAAAGATATATAACATGACGGAGTTTTCATGATTGTGAGACAGTGAGTTAAATAGTTCAATGGATAGCTAGGTTAATTGATCCAACAAGTGTTTATTAATCAAATAGATATTTTTGTTGGGACTGGATGTGTAGCTGACACATGAGGTTATTACTATCTGTCAAAATTGATATTGAACCGAACGTGTTTGACATTAAGTTAAGAATCGCATGATGAAATTTGGCAGTTTTGTATACTTTGATGTGTAGCTGTGCGTACCTGGTACCTTGGTTTTTCCTGAGGGCCTAATTTAAAGCAAACTTTACGACCGAATCGGAGTTTCCCTCTCTTTCACTCGCGTAGTGTGTCTCCTTTGTTTGGATGCGAGAGTTATAATATCCTCGTTCGTTACGGGACGGCTTTAAATTAAGCCACCAGTTTTCCATAGAGCGAGGGAAAGCCCTAGTTTGAGACCAGGATAATTTGATGGTATCTAAATTTTTTATTATTATTTTTAGTCATGACTAATTCCGTCACTATGCGTTTTCTAGCTCGACCGTACATACATTCAACTATCCATGACAACGAAAAGTTGTAATATTAATGGGCGGAATCCAATTACAATGTGCTACTTAAAATACTTAATAATGTATTATTATCTAATTTAATTCGTGTATTTTATCAACAAATTAGAGTAATTATGTTCGATCAACAAGTATCACATCTTACATAAGTGACGATCAGGTTTCGAATAATACACCTACAAAATAATGATGTTAAATATTTTTTGTACAATATACACATTTTGGTGTAATTGGTTGTTTATATTGGGCACAGTATTTGCATTAGATTTTATTTGTACTTAAAAAAGGACTACCATAAACCTCTAATTTACTGAACATGTCTTCTTTTTTATGTCCCCGGGAAAACCATCATGACTTTCACATGTGGGGGTGTCCATCTCAGAGCATGGTTTAAAATCGATTTCAATTTTGGATGCTTGTTTGAAACCGCTCTAAGCCTTGTCGTTGTCTATTCAATTTACCTCTCTATAAACAGACCTTACTTAGCGTGTAATTCCCAGTTGCGTCCAAAGCGGTCGCTTCTGAGCCCGACGATTTATTCTGTGCCCAGGGTAAGTTTGGACCATGATCCAGGATTCGGGAAGTCTGGTAATTACAATGAAGCGACTGACGTCTGACCATCGCAACACTATCTGTTGCGACACACACAACTGGATCAACTGAATCATGGTTACACGTTTAAGAAACTATCCAATATAGGGTAACTTCTAGGGCGATGGTAGCTCAGTGGATAAGGACTCGCCTTCAAATACGGAGGGTCAAGGTTCGACTCCGATCATGTACATTTGGATCTGGATTTTTAAAAACCCTCTCGATACTGTCTGTTCGTTGTAGCATCACTAGCTAATAGTATCGGCCGCTATTTATGAAACTATGTAAATAATGTCGCTGCCCGCACGTCATGGCTGCAACTTGCACCGTAATTGCATACTGATGTTTGTTTTTATAATTCGCCGGCAATTCAATCCTTTGGATGGCGCGTGGTAATTAGCTTAATGAACTTGGGGGGCGACAGTGTTGCTAAGCGGGCTTCCGAAGAAGTCCCGTGAAAACCGCGCTGGAGTCGCTATCATCATTCAAATTTGAGCGTTATGGTTGTAGGGACAAGGAACCTCAAACTTTAGTTCCGTGTTTTTCCGCGGGACTTCATTCGTGGCGCGGATTCTACTTCAAAATTTTCCTTTGACATTGGCAGAAGTTACTCTATCCCCTCCTTATTTTATTCCCCGTTGCTTCATTGACAGGGGGCGAATTGAATTGCAAACATTTATATACAGAAATGTCAAAAACTATGACACTTAAAAAGTTCCGAGTTTTGCTATCGGAAGGGCTTATAAGGAAACCGTAACGAACGAGAATATATTTGTCGATCTAAATAGAATAGACGCGCAGAGCGTTTTGTTTTTGTCATAGGTGGAAGACGAGCAAACCGATTACCTGATACGTGCGTGCGATATGGACGGGAATAAAAATTCGGTTGGGGATTCCGTTTCATTATAAAATTACAAAAATAGATTTAAAATTAATATGAGAAGAAATTTTTTTTACTAGTACACAAGAGTACGTTTCATTTCAAGTAAGAATAATTCTCGGAAAATCCTAAAAGTTCTTTGTTGAGTTGTGAAAGCTTTGTTGCCTTCTGTTGAGCATCGTTTTCAATTGTTTACTGGGCAACATTAGATAACAAAAAGTTATTTTGTCGCCAGTAGGATGTTGTTGCAACCAAACGTTACCCAATGTTACCGTGTTGCACAATGTTGCTTAGCAAAAAGTTACTGCGACAGGGGAGCACCGACAAGGGCCATTTTCTATTCAATGAAGAAAGGAGGGTGATTCTTTAGCATTTGAAAAATATCTTTAAATGACAAATAAGTGTTTAGTTATGTGACGTTTGCACTACGTACATTCGCCTTAGCTTGATTTTGATGTTCATCATGATTTTTTTACAAAATGCCGGTGTTTGTAAATAGCAGAATATTTTTATTTGTGTATAATATGTCTGAATTAGACTGCGGAGTCAATGTTTAAGATTATCTACTTTTTTGGGTAAATTGACAAAAATGGTTGTATCGGGGAAAATAGGGGTTTAAAGGTTAGCAGCGTGGAAGAACGCGTCTTCCATATGGAGGGTCGTGGTTCGAATCCGAACATGCACCTCTGTATTTTTCAAATCTATCCCCAGGCTCTAAAACGACAGATTTGGACGCAACTAGGACACACGCTATAGTAGTAGAACGCTATAGTAGTAAACGCCCTGTTGTCTAGTGTTTTAAGTACGGGGCCGTGATCTCGGGGTCCTGGGTTCGATTCCCGGGTCGAGCGAAAAGTATGTTTCGAATTTTTTGAACATAGTTCGGGTTTGTGGATCACCAATCCGCATTTGGCAAGCGTGGTGATTAAGCCTAATCCCATCATAATAGCGATGACTTGATTTCTATGATGGAGTGCTGTACTTTGCCCTGCAGTGGGACAGTTTATAGGCTGATACTAAGATGAGGGAGATCAATAAAGAGAGATTAATAAAGTACCTAATACTTACTGTTAAATCGATAAACATCGATGCTTTATAAAGTTAAAAATAAGTATTCTCGATTAACTGCAATGTTTATTACCGACTTCAAAAAATGAGGAGGTTCTATGTTCATCTGTATGTTTTTACCGAAGAAGCTACCGAAGAATGAAACACTAAAAAGCATAAAAAAATGTTATTTTACACTTTTAGTTCGTTGTTTTTGAAGCCGGTTAATTATTCGTAGATTTTTTTAAAAACAATTATACAGTCTACAAGTATGACAATGTAATAAAAATACTAGAAAATTACTTAGGTGATGAGGTGCATTTTGCCGATATTTTATGAATTAGTAACTTACATTCGGTTCATACTTGGCAAGTTGCCTGCTTCAACTGTTGCGTTCAGACACATGCCTACTCGACAAATAAAGGCTTATATATAAGTGATTTTTAATCTCGAAAGTCTCGTGGGTTAAGTATCGGGCCGTGATCTCGGGGTCCTGGGTTCGATTCCCGGGTCGAGCGAAAAGTATGTTTCGAATTATGCGAACATAGCTCGGGTGTGTGATCACCAATCCGCATTTGGCAAGCGTGGTGATTAAGCCTAATCTCATCATAGTAGCGATAACTTGATTTCTGTGATGGAGGCCTTTGCCCTGCTGTGGGATAGTTTATAGGCTGATACTTTACTTTTTAAAGTCATTTTTAAGCTGTTATTATTAGATTTAGAACTATTCTAATACACACCTTGTGAGTTGGCGGAGGAACACAGGACGGCCGAAAAAGAGATGGATGCATTGAGTCAAAATGCCAGGATTGAAAAAGAAGTAAATAGTTTGAAGACGAATGACAGGGACATATGGAAGAAGAAGATATATTTATTGCACCGACCCCAGATAACCTGATAGGATGATGATGACACCAATGAAAATTTTCTATGATGTGATATTGACGTATTCTTTTTAGGGCACAGATGCTAAGGAAACCTTCCAATTTGCCCAAAAAATAAAAATGTTTCTATGGAACCTTAAAAACAGCATTTTTGGCCCAATTAGGAAGTTAAAATAAAATGCATGATTAAAAGACTAGCTTATACGGACCATGATAAGTAAAGTACATACTTTTTAAGATGTGATTTTCAATACAATGTATACCTATTGTTACTTATGGAATAAATTATGACTTATGACTTTTGGGCCACAACAGACCTGGTTTTCTATCTGCAGCCCAAGCTACCTATGTCCTACCGGGCATCGGCCGCCTATGTACCACAACAGGAAACACTTTCTCGGGATGTGATATTTTCTCATCATACTACATAGGTATATCACTAAAATATAAAAACTAAAATATCTTTTTTTTCTATGGTTTTCTTGCGACATCCGTCATGTTTTTTTTTTCATATCGATATCCCGAGAATTGGGCTCCAGGTCAGCTCTAGCTGAGATTGAAATGGAAGAGCGAAGTCTTCGTATCGTTTCTCTCCTGAACACGTTCCGTATAATATGACGGCGTTCTATGTCTGAATATTTGTGAACATTTAGTACACTCTTCACCGCTAGACCCTGCGACATTCTCTTAAGCGAACGTAGTCTAACCGGCATTCAGTATTAATGTGAGTTGTATGTATTACAGGGAGGAGGGCGAAGAGAAGCCGAAGCCGACAGAGAACCAAGACGACGGTTACGAGACGAGCAACAGCGGCGAGGCGGCGCGCCGCAAGCCCTCCAGCGCCGAGGGCTCGCCCGCGCCGCCCGCGCCGCCGTCCCCGCCGCCGCCCGACCCGCCCGACGCGCCGGACGTGCCCGACGCGCCGGACGCGCCCGACGTGCCGGACGTGCCGGACCCGCACGAGCCGGAGGCCCATGAGACGTACGAGCCGATGATGCGGCCGTATCAGGAGCCGGAGCCGGATTACAGGTAGGGGGTAGAGGTTGCTCTATGTTTATATAGCTCGCCTGACATGCTGGATGTACCGGACCCGCTCGAGCCTGAGCCACATGAGACGTACGAGCCGATGATGCGTCCGTATCAGGAGCCGGAGCCGGATTACAGGTAGGGGGTAGAGGTTGCTCTATGTTTATATAGCTCGCCTGACATGCTGGATGTACCGGACCCGCTCGAGCCTGAGCCCCATGAGACGTACGAGCCGATGATGCGGCCGTATCAGGAGCCGGAGCCGGATTACAGGTAGGGGGTAGAGGTTGCTCTATGTTTATATAGCTCGCCTGACATGCTGGATGTACCGGACCCGCTCGAGCCTGAGCCCCATGAGACGTACGAGCCGATGATGCGTCCGTATCAGGAGCCGGAGCCGGATTACAGGTAGGGGGTAGAGGTTGCTCTATGTTTATATAGCTCGCCCGACATGCTGGATGTACCGGACCCGCTCGAGCCTGAGCCCCATGAGACGTACGAGCCGATGATGCGTCCGTATCAGGAGCCGGAGCCGGATTACAGGTAGGGGGTAGAGGTTGCTCTATGTTAATATAGCTCGCCCGACATGCTGGATGTGCCGGACCCGCGCGAGCGTGAGCCCCATGAGATGTACGAGTCGATGATGCGACCGTATCAGGAGCCGGAGCCGGATTACTGGTGGGGGGTAGAGGTTGCTCTATGTTAATATAGCTCGCCCGACATGCTGGATGTGCCGGACCCGCGCGAGCGTGAGCCCCATGAGATGTACGAGTCGATGATGCGACCGTATCAGGAGCCGGAGCCGGATTACTGGTGGGGGGTAGAGGTTGCTCTATGTTAATATAGCTCGCCCGACATGCTGGATGTGCCGGACCCGCGCGAGCGTGAGCCCCATGAGATGTACGAGTCGATGATGCGACCGTATCAGGAGCCGGAGCCGGATTACTGGTGGGGGGTAGAGGTTGCTCTATGTTAATATAGCTCGCCCGACATGCTGGATGTGCCGGGCCCGCGCGAGCCAGAGCCCCATGAGATGTACGAGCCGATGATGCGGCCGTATCAGGAGCCGAAGCCGGATTACAGGTAGACCCGCTAGTCGTTGCTACTTTTCTTAGGTCTGTCCTGTCCTTAGGTACAGTTACCATTGTGCTCAAAGCGCGCTTGTACCATGATTCAGGATTTAAGGAGTTTGGTCATTAATACAATGAAGCGGGCGTCGTCTGAACTTCGTTATCCTTTATCAGAGGAACCCGACCAACTTAATTCTGGTTACACGTTTTAGAATCTATCCGAAACGTGTACATTCTGAAAACTGAAACGTGTACGTGCATCATGTGAAAACCTACTTTTCCACACTAATTTTTCTTCACCGTTGATCTAATGGTAGACATATAAACACGCTTGGATCGAACCTATGACCTCTCCTTAATGGCGGACGTTATAATACACTGAGCTAGCATCGCTCCAAAGAGCTACAATCACTAGGTAGATGCTTAATCGGAACTTTAAATAGTATTCCTTACCTCAACATCTAATCCGCCCTTCTATTCCAGGCACTTCGAGCCGCCGCCGCCGCTCCCGGCGCACGTGCAGCACCCGGCGCACCAGCAGCACCCAGACCCCCACCCGTACCAGCACTTCCCGTTCGCGAAGTATTCCGAGCCGTACGGCTTCAAGCGCGAGCCAGAAGCGCCCTACGACATGAGCCAACACCACCATTACGCCAAGCGAGAGGACGATATATACAATGGTGTGAAAAGAGAATGTGATGACCCGTACTCCTTTGTCGAGGAGGACGCGGGGCTCTGCGCCATGTTAGGACAGCCGCCGCATCATGCGCAGCATATGCATCACGAACAGCATCCTCATATGATGCACCCGCAGCAGATGATGCTGAATCAGCCTAAGAAGAGGGGACGCAAAAAGAAGATTAAGGATGAGAATGGGTGAGTTTCTATTGTGTTTGCTTTGTTGACTGATGTCATTTTGATAGAACGGTGGTGTTCCGGAACAGATACAACCTGGTTACCTTAAAAAAAAGGGCTTATTTCTTCCTTTAGAGCTGCCAACGCATATGTGACACCTCGGGTGTTGCAGATGACCATGGGCGGTGGCTCGTTTGTATGCTGCGTCGTATGATTATCATTTTAATTTCTCTCACCACGAGTGGTCGCTGTTCCCTCAGGGTCTCGATGTCATCAGGGAATTCAGATCAGCTCGCTGACACTGACTTCTTTATGTCTGATCCCAATCTATACTATTAAACAGATAAGTTCTATAGAGAGCGACGAAAAGACGAAAAACTTGCGCGATGTAATCGACACCCAACGCCATCTATTGGTTCAGTTTGGAACTAAGTTTCGAAACGAAGTGAGGCCGGGCGGGCCACTAGTTCGAATATAAATGGAACCAAATCTTACGTTAAAACTCTCCAGATTTTCCTACGCTACAGCTTCGCGGCATTGTGAAGAAGCCCTACGTTCAGGTGGCCTACAACGAACTTGACGTTACGACTGAATCGGAGTTTCCCTACCTTTCACAAGCGCTGTTTCTTTTCTTCTCTTTTGTTTAGATGCTACAGGTATATTCTCGTTCTTTACGGGACGGGTTCGTAAGGAGTGGACGGACACAGGTTTTTAATTGTTCGATTAACGGATCTACGTAAGGTATTAGGAAGCAATTAGCTACCGAAACGGTCTCATTGTCAATCCTAATCTTGTATGACTACAGTTGTCCTTAACGCCCTGCCATTGTCTACCTCTCGATCGGCAATACAATGTAATTTCGCCGACGCATCGTTCGTCGGCGACGCGTGAAGGTCGGGGCGTCGGTGACGTCGATGCGGGTGCGAACATTCAATCTTGGGTTACATACTTCTAACGTCGTAAATGTTCTAAAAAGCTAGCACTAACTGTTCCAAGAATAGTACGCCAATCGTAGCGCATACGCCTATCGTAAGCAATTTGATTGGCCGGATGGCGCATTTGGTAGTGACCCTACCTCATACGCCAAAGGTTGTGCTTAAGCTACTTAGTACGGAATCAAGTCAATGTATGTGGTGTTGTATAAATTTATTTATTAAAATTTATATTTTTTATGTAAACTGAAGAGCTCACTGTATTTCGTTCGTAAGCATAACAATAAATAATCTCCTCTCTCACTTCGTATTAAAAGGTGACAAATTATAGCGTAACCATGCTAAGTTTAAGTTTTTTTATGTGATAGGTGGCAGACGAGCAGACGGATCACCTGAAGGTCACAAGTGCGCTGCCAACCTTTAAACCCCCTTTCCCCCGGATTGGGCCTCCGGTAGGTACCCTCACTCACGCAGCGAAACACAGAACAGTGCTGCTTTTCTTTGAGGTCGTGGTATAACTCCGATTGACGGTTACGAATTCCTTTAATGTTTTTGCTAGCCCCTCTGATTGTGGAGATCCACACTTTGGCATGAATGGGCCGTCTCAACTGGAGTGATAGCGTGCTATCAACCGTGGGGGTGGTTTGAGACGTGGCTTTAAAGAAAACTGGCGTGAAGCGGCGCTTGCATTGTGGTTCGTCCATTGAGAGTGAGGGTACCGCAGCTCCACTTGTTTTGCGGCAATCTCTTACCATCAGGTGATCCGTCTGCTTTACTGCCTACATATGAAAAAACCCTGCTTCACATTCCAAGGGTCGATTCGATTTTGACTGTTTTAATTACCGTTTAAGTTATATTTTTGCAGTAGCCAACCGAACAGCTAAAGAGTACAGTCAGCTGTTAAAGTTTCCTCCATTAGTATCGTTTGACATTGAATGATATAATTGTTGCTATGCAGGTTTTTTGTTACCTACTGTGGGAATAGCGATGTAGGTACTCGTACGACATTATAAGAATCGTGCATTAATTCGATCACAAGCTTTGTAAGCTGAAATCGAACCCAGAAGCGAATCTGAGGGCCCACAACGGAATCTACGGCCGAATCTTTATCCCCGACCTTTTCACACGTACTGTGTCTCTTTTGCTTGGATGCGACAGGTATATTCTCGTTCGTCGCGGGACGGTTTTGTTGTAAGCCTTCTCTAGCCTTACCCTATTACTGGCAGACCTCAGCATTTTTTATCCTGTCCCACACAGTTTTGCATTCAGGATTTTTTAATCATTCGTTTTAAATTAGATTTTAACGCTACCGAATTTTTAAGTTAATTACATAACCAGGTCCCAAGGTGTATGAGTTATAAGCCTAATAATGGTAACACTCACACCACAGTGCGTTTCTCCGCCTCTTCCGCGGGTAAAAAAACTGTGGAGTCAACTACCAACGATGGTGTGTCGAACAGATACGACCTGGTGATCTTCAAGGAAAGAGCTTATTCCACCATTACCTAAGAGCCGGCGACGCATGTGTGATGCATCACGTGTTGCAGGTAAGCGGCGGTAATAACTAAACATCGGGTGCTCGTTTATCGGCCATAATGTAAAAAAAAACGCAAACACCCTGTGTTACCATTATTAGGCTTGCATTATCTTCTCTAGCGGGTGTGTATAGAGCTATGGTCCAACCAAGGTCATGGTCCAAGCGAACTTCGATCTGGGCTCCGGTGTGATGGCTAGCGGCTCTGGTTGAACGCTCCTGATCTGACACGCTTAAATGAGATGCGACGGTTCGCCGAGATCATCTCGTGTGTCACCGCAACCGCCCGTGTAATGGTTCGCCCGGCGCTGCGCCCGCGCCGTGGAAAGTCAACGTTCGCGCAACTCGAGCGTGACGCGATGCAAGAGATTTATCGAACGCTCGCAAAAACGTGCCACCTGAGTTTTTTCAGGTTGGACACAAGCGGATAGGTATACATAATTCCATTCCTGACCGCTGATATCGCTCAGTGGGTTTGGAAATACATTGCTTAGAATATTATCCAACACGTGTCTCCCTCCAACGGCCGATGGGGCAGAAAGGTCACAGGACAGACATGTACAAGGTGGGCCGACGATCTGGTGAAGGTCGCGGGAGATCATTGGGGGAGGCCTATATCCAGCAGTGGACGTTTATTGGCTGAATTGATGACTTATCTATCCCCATCCCCTTACCTGGACCAGCTTTGATATGGTGAACACTTGAGTGTTTTTAGTTTCTGGTTTACATCTATTTTAGTTAATATGATCGTACCTTCGTTAATTTTGGTAACCATTTCTTTTTTGGTGCCCAAAAGAAAGTTTTCACTTTACCATATTTTTGCCTTAATTATTTGTTATCAATCAATCAATTTACCTTTCGCCGTCCACTAGTATACCTAGGCTTCCCTTAAAAAGAGCGCCACTCAACCCAGTCCTGAGCAGTCTGCATCCAGCTCACATCAGGCATCTTTCTCAAATCGTCAGTCCATAGTGCCGCAGGGCATCCCATACTATCGTTGTTTTTACACGTCTTTTGTGATTGCCAGATGACATTGTTGGAGCAATCAAAATTAGCTAAATTATCTTCAGCGAACCAGGAACAGTGAGGCTAGAAGATCAACAAACATTCGTAAGCGAATGTTACTAATACGGCACCTGGAGGCGCGCCAATGAGACTCACCGACACGAGGTTTTAGCTTTTCTGACTAGCAACCGCCCGGTTTGTCATCAAACATCGTCGTCGTCGGCGTATTGTATTTTATCTTTCATGTAATAGGTGGCAAACGGGCAGGCGGATCGCCTGATTGTAAGCGTTTGTCCATGGACATCCGCGACACCAGTGGAGTCACAAGTGCCCTGTCAACCTTTAAACCCCCCTTATCACCCGGATTGAGCCTCCTCCTCAATCACGCACCGGAACACAGCTGCTTCACGCCGGTTTTTTGTGAGGCCGTGGTATCATTCCGGTCGAGCCGGCTCATTCATGCCGAAGCGTGGCTCTCCCACCACCACAGACTACTGCCCGATTCTTTTTTTTATGTGGTACTAGCGGTCTCCCGCAGCTTCTCTCGCGTGGGATTCGGTTTGCTACAAAGCTTAGCTTTGAGCTTGTCACTCTCCATCTCTTCAACAAATCACGTCAATTCGTCAAACAACCAACTGACGAACACACACACACATAAGCGTTTATAATATTAGTATGGATGTGGTAGACGAGCAGACGGGTCACCTGATGGTAAGCGATTGAGATCCACGCTTCGACACGAATAGACCGGCTCAATTCTGTGAGTGAGGATACCGGAGGCACAATTAGGTAGGAAGGGAAACAGGACGGCAGCGCACTTAATGACTCCACTGATGTCGCCGCCTATAGACACGAGGCTATTGGTGGAGGGAAAACATCTTGAGGAAACCTGCACGTTTCGAAAAGTTTCTCAAACTATGAATATCCACTAGCATTTTAGGACTGTCCCGCTTTATAGACTAATATATGTAAGATGTTCCGTGCGGGACAGGCTTAGTCCCGCCTTTTCAGGATTGATGTGATGACCTTTTTTGTCCTGTTTTCTTCCGATTAAAACTCCCGACGATAGAAAGATAGATATAGTTTATTGCACAAAATACACAACTTAAGTATTAAGCATTACAAAAATTTGATGTACACTTGGGATGTCTTATTGCTGAAAGCGATGATTGCTTACTTTACAAGGGCTGTGACCAGAGGATGCTGAAATAGGCCATTCATTGACGTCATTATTAACCGATACAGCCTTTAGCCTATATGTTCGGTTCGTATGTGGCGTGTTGGTGGCCACGTGCGCGCGCGCCGGTGACACAATTAGGCGCGCGGCCGGTGACCCCGCGCCCGAATTAACTGCCCCACACGCACACTAACAACCACTCCCACACTCCTAGCCACACTGCAGTACTTCAGTTATACGCTGTCTGTGCCATATTGGTTGTGTCCACAAAAGGAGACCCTACCCTTTCAGGCCACAACTTAATGTGTCAGACCTGGAAGTGTAAACCGAAGTGCGTCTGCTCGTCTGGCACCTCCTCATCCAAGCGTGTAATTCCCGGGGTACGCTTGGACCATGGTCCAGAATTCGGAAAATCTGGTAATTACAATTAAGCGACTGCCGTAACCCATAGCCAGTGGAACCAGACCAACTGAATCACGGTTACACGTTCAGAATCGTTATCTCAAATATTTTAGGCAGGTATCCATAATTATTAGGAAACTATCCGAGACAAACCTATACGTCTCGAATAGTTCTCTCACGAGGTTTTCTCGCATCGCCGCGCTAACGGTAGAAATATGCATATAGATTTGAAAAATCTAGAGAAGCATGTTCGGATTCGAACCACGACCCCCTGGAAAGCGCGTTCTTATCCACTGAGCTACCATCGCTCAGTTGCACCCTGAGACAGACATATCAAAAAGATAGCTGTAATCTGGTAAGAACGTAATAATATATATTCTTAGGGTGAACCTTTTTAGGAGGAATACCACCTGGTGTGCAATATGCATACCCAGCCAAAGGGGGTCGGTTAGGTTATGTAATGGGCTTTCCATCTGGGTTGCTTCCGAGCTACCCAGAGGACTACTAAGCTCCCTGCGAATCTCTCTCATCGCTCATAGTGGCGATGAATAATAAAGATTGGTACTAAAACCAATTTGCCCGTGGCATAGCCACGCTTCCGCATGAATGAGCCGACCAGAGTGTTACTACGGCCACACGGAAAACCGGCATGAAGCAGTGCGTTGTGTTTTGCTGAGTAAGCGAGGGTACCGGAAGCCCAATTCGGAGCATGTTAGAAGCGCACTTGTGATTTCACTGACGATTAGCTGCACAGACTGGCTTATCATGAAGCAATCTTAAAAAAAGACTGGCGCGGAGCCTTAAGGTGTCTACACACCGAAGCACCTAAAGCCACGACCTCCTCGGTCGGTTACTGAACCTAATGTAATGAAAGGGCGTTTGAGACTTAACAACAGTTGTCTCGGGCGGGTGACGGGCAGAGGGCGGGGGCAGACAATAATTACTGATAGTACATACTGAAGTAGCAGTGGGCAGACCACGTCTGCCGTAGAACCTAGAATCGTAGGCAGCAGACAGCATCGTTTTTTACTACAAGGCACCTGTCTTGAATTGAATGTGCTGGACTGATCAAATGAAATCTGTAATGGGAAAATCCGTGCCAGACTGCGGAAGACAGGAACTCGGGCTGTCTGGGATACTGTTGTCTGGGTCCGAGAGTCCTAACACCAATAAGGACGCCTCGACGGTCCAACAAGAGCGTAGGTAGGTAGCGGCGACATAGGAGAGTGGAAATTAGTTGGGTGATTCTTTGCTCCTTTGCCTCCTTATCTTATAAAAAAACTAGCGGTCGCCCGCAGGTTCGCTCACATGGAATTCGGTCAAAAAGTAGTCCATGTCCATCCCTTTAACTATCGTCACTTAAAAAAATACAGTTCATGACCGAACTTCTCGCATAACATCCCAGAGAAGTGGAAGTGTCTGAAAAACAGCGCTGACTGGGCAACCAGCACATGCTGAGACATATACCAATTGCTAACACAATACTGTACAAAAATGTTTATTTGTAAGCATTTTTTATTATTTATTATTTATTTATTTAATTCCCAGTTGCGTCCAAAGCTGTCACTTCACATTCACGCTTACACGTTTAGGATCTATATCTCAAATATGAGAAACTATCCGAGACGTGAAGGTTTCTCTCTCGACCGAGCTTATGGTATACATATGCACGTTGCACGTATGCACCTTCGCTCACATTACGTGTACGTGTCCCCTCTATTCTTTGCTCATTCTTCAAACGAGCCGAGAGATACGCAAAATATATCTAACGGGAGAAACAAGCGATTAAAATTTTATAGCGCTATTATCGCCCGACACTCGTGATGGACGGTCGTGTAATTTTTATTACTCTTGCTAATAGTCAAATAACATTTTGAACTTATGGCAGGAATTTATTACTTCATCGCCTAATAAGGCGATATTGGAAAATACTGCTTTCATGCCTTATTTAGCGTTATCGGCCACAAACTTCGCAAGACGAACAGACGGATCACCTGATGGTAAGCGTTTGCCGGCGCCCATGGACACTCGCAACACCAGTGGAGTCACAACCTTTAAACCTCCCTTTTGTAGGTCCCTGGTCCCCCACTCACGCAGTAAAACACAGCACCTCTCTGCTTTACGCCGGTTTTCTGTCGTGCCGGCCCATTCATGCATGAACGTGTTCTCCTACAGTTATCTAATATTTAATCCAGAGGTGCAGGTTCGGACTCGAGCCCACGACCTCCCGTTTCAATGTATCCCGATTTTAGATTGTCCTACAGCATCAACCCAAGTACACAACCTGTTCAGACATTTCCAGGTCTATCACATTAAATAGTGGCCTGGTAGGGGGGTCTCCTTCAGTGGCTACAACCAATATGGCAGAGGCAGCGTATAACTGAGCGATGGTAGCTCAGTGGATAAGAACGCGCTTTCCAGGGGGTCGTGGTTCGAATCCGAACATGCATCTCTAGATTTTTCAAATCTATATGCATATTTCTACCGTTAGCGCGGCGATGCGAGAAAACCTCGTGAGAGAACTATCCGAGACAAACCTATACGTCTCGAATAGTTCTCTCACGACTTACCAACCAATCGATGTAAATGCCCGCTTATTCAATCGATAGAGTAACGTGGAGCTCTCGCAATCAAAATCAAAACACATCAACGTCCATCATAATTACTGTATTTATGTCACCTAAGAATCGTCTCACCCTTGCTGGTCGCGTGTCTCATAAATAGCTATAATTACTGCGCGTAAGAAACGGCCGGCGTGCAGCCAACCATTTTTTGCACTGGATACGATACGTCAAACTGCGAAAGTGAATTAAAACCGGCTAATTGGAGGTTCATAGATGTTTGGAGAGATAGCTATCTCATTCTCTTTTTTTTTCAGTGATTCCTCAGAGTTAATGTGTAAACTTTTTCTTAGTTTGTGATGTGTACAGCAATTTTTTTTTGGTCTAACGCTGAATCTCGTTTCTAAACGATTTACACTAGGATCATGGTCAATGAATTATTCTCAAGTTTCTAATATATATTTTTCTAAACTGAATAGTTTGCGCGAGAGACGCTTCCAAAGTAGCAAAATATGTGTGTGTCCATATAACTTAGATAAGAGAGTCAGAGTACATGAATACAAATCCGTCGAATTTCTTCAGTCGGTTCTGACCTTAATGTCAAACACGTTCGGTTCAATATCAATTGAAGAATTTTGACAGATAGTAGTAACCTAATGTACAGTCGGTACATAACCATGCATGCAAGTTGGTTTGAACGAGATGTAGTTTTAATACGTCATAAATTGTAGACCGCAATTTACCTTTCTTCTAATTTGAACTCAAATAAAAAAAAAAACATTGCTCCTACGGAATTATACGGAATTGCCCTTCATGGGCGGGTTCGACTTGCACTTTGCCAATTTTTTGTCATTGATGTTAAGGTAAATTTCTTATGTTATGACATGTGTTAGATAGAAATGAGGTATTGGCACTTCGCCGTCGATATGTAATAATTTTGAGGATTTGTTATTTTATTTATTTATTTTTTGCATTACTTATGACTATATGACTAGTTATATGGTTACTTTGACAATCAAAAGAACATATCTAAGAGGAATTCAATTCAAAAGTTAAGATTTTTTAGTTATACTCACCATCGCATTCGTTGTCTGACTACCTATCGACCAACAAAACAGATTTAAAATATAGATTTTTCGAGTTGACTCTGTATAGATCTGGGTGTGCGATATGCGCCTTGGTAGGCATTGCAAATTGGCATAGAGAGGGGCAGACAATTTTTGTTTTATTTACCTAATATTTGCTTTTAATATATTATATTCTTCTATGTTTCATAAATATATTCTTATGCTGGGTAAAAGCAGAAAATAGTGGCACTAAGAAATAATAATTAGCTTTCGCTTTGCATGACATTTCTAGTGAACACGACATCAGTCCCCCGGCTGTTCTTTCCCGTCGCTCGGGGATGGGCGCCGATACGCCGACCTTCGCAGGGCGTCGCCCTCTCTGCAATTAGGTGCAATCAATTTACGAAGTGCCAGTGTTGGTAAATGGCACTTTTGGTGCTGGATTTAGCACTGAAAACTATTTTATAATCATGGTGATCATAGATAGATAGCGAAGCGACGGTGGTAGATCGGTGGATTAGCTGGTGGTGGATATGATCGCTTACCATCAGGTGATACGTCTGCTCATCTGCCCCCTCTATCATAAAAAAAAAGAACGCGCCTTCCATACTGAAGGTTCGAAGCCGAGCATGCACCTATGTATTTTATAAACCGTGTGCGTATTTCTATCATTAGTTCGGCGGTTCGAGACAGCATCGTCGTGAGGAAACCTGCAAGTTTCGGATAGTTTCTGGAACGTGTAATCATGTTTCAGTTGGTTTGATTAACATGTTAAAGGGTGCGAGGATTAGATAGATGGCTGTCGCTTCACTGTAATTACCAGACTCCTCAAATCCTGTATCAAGGTTTTAACGTAGCTCTGGTTCCGAGGTGCCGTATTGGGCACAACCGACAATTTCACGCTGAGGTGAGAGTTCTTATTGAACGTCTTGAAATATATCGTGGGTCTGATATTGCGATCGCGGCCCTCCTTATTATTATTTGATAGAAATGGGGTGAGCTCTGCGTCTCATAGCCACTGCGACCAGTAGATGATCTATTGTGGCAGCCCCGTAACCTATTACAGCACCTCATGCAGCCCCAGTTCCAGGATAAACCCGAGAATGGAGCTGATGGGGGAGCTCTTGATCTCGTCAGCCGAGATCATGTGTGCTCCCAGGTGCCGGCTTCTGCAGCGGTGCAGCGCCATGCACTCGCCGAGGACGTGGATAATCGTTTCCTCGTCCTCGCGACAGAACCTGCAGATTTTGGTATCTGTAAGGCCCATGTTGTGCAGGTGCTTGTTTAATTTGCAGTGCCCTGTGAGGGTCCGAGTGAGTGCCCTAACATGTCCTCTACTCAGTTTTGTTATCTCTACAGCTCGTCTCTGATCGAACGCCTGTATCAACGCCTTAGACTGTTCTAGTCGAGGTAGTCTTTTCCAATATTCAGTGCTTTGCTTATGCTCCCACTCTTTTAACTCGAACCTGACCATGCAGGCTGGAACGCCACTTATTGGTTCCGGTCCGAGTAGTGGGCTCTCTGCCCCGGCCTTTGCTAGCACGTCAGCGACCTCGTTGCCTCTGATATTACAGTGTCCCGGTACCCAAATCAGATTTACGATGTTGGCATTGCCAAGCTGGTTTAGGAGCAGGACACACTCGCTAGTGAGTTTGGAGTCAAGTTCACAGGATGTTAACGCCTTGAGGGCAGCTTGACTATCTGAGAAGATGAATATCTTCTTATTCTGGAGATTCATTTGTAGACTCTCTTGGACACAGCCAATTATTGCGAAGACTTCCGCTTGGTACACCGTGGTATAGCGACCCAGGTTGGCGAATTTGCGTATTCCGCAGCGATCATTACAAAATCCCGCCCCGGATATGCCCTGCTTCCTGGAGCCATCCGTATACCAAACGATGTCATTCTGCTTAACATTTCCGGGAGTTCCAGCCTACCAGTCTTGTCTACTCGGTAACAAGACTGTAAACCGCTTATCGAAGCGGTGTTCACGGACCATGGAGTCAGAGGGCATATCCATGACCGGACTTTTCATTAGTTCGTTGTAGAGGTTTCTCATGACCCTAGATTGCCATCTCGTCCTCCCTCTGATTTTCGCTCTCGTGATAGCCATCCTCGCTTCCATCTGCACGTGAATGTGCAGAGGTGGAATGTTCAGGAGGGCATCCAGTGCTGCAGAGGGAGAGGACGAAAGCGCGCCGGTGGCTATAAGGCAGGCTGTTCTTTGAACTTTGCTGAGGTTCTCTACGCAGTTAAGTTGGTGCGTCTTCTTATACCACACACAGCAGCCATAAGTGACGATCGGCCTCACTATGGTTTTATAAATCCAGAGTGCGGCCATGGGCCGTAGCCCCCATTTTAGCCCCACCAACCTACTGCTTGCCCCCATCGCAATTTTTGCCTTTCTAGTGATGTAGTCGAGATGCTTGTTCCATGTTAGTTTTTGGTCTAAAAAGACTCCGAGATATTTGACCTCGTTGGACAAGCATAGCTTCGTACCAAGAAGTGTTGGGGCGTGGAGCGCTTCTAGTTTCCTTCTTTTGGTAAACGGGATTAAGACCGTCTTACGTGCATTGACTGTTAGCACGTGTCTCGTGCACCAGTTTTCTACTATTCGTAGGGCCCTTTGCATAAGATTGGAAATGGTGCTAGGGCATTTTCCTATGACCATTATTACTATGTCATCTGCGTAACCCTGAGTCAGAAATCTGGCTTCATTGAGCTCGCAGATGAGACTGTCAACAACCAATGACCATTGAAGGGGTGATAGGACTCCGCCCTGTGGACATCCTCTGGTCACTCTATAATGAAGGGTTTTGTTCATCAACGTTGTTGTTGCAGTCCGATTTTGTAGCATGGATCCCATCCATCTGGTGGTGGTGTCGTCGATTCCACGATTCACCATGCTACGTGTTATAACATCGAAGTTGGTGTTGTCAAACGCCCCTTCGATATCGAGAAAGGCACAGAGTGCAATTTCTTTGTCTTCTATGGCTTTCTCAATTCTGTCCACCAGGTCAATAAGTGCCGTTTCCGTGGACTTGCCTGTTTGGTAGGCATGTTGTCTTGCACTCAGGGGTTTTTCAACGAGGTATGTTGCCCTGATGTGACTGTTCAACACCTTTTCCATCGTTTTTAATAGGAATGAGGTGAGACTTATCGGTCTGTAGGACTTGGGCTGCGATTTGTCTTTGTCCCCTCCCTTGGGAATGTAAGTGACCTTCGCCCGAGTCCACGCTGATGGCAGATAACTCCAAGCAAAGCTTGCACGGTATAGTTTTATCAGCGTAGAGATGATGATATCTTCGCCCCGCTGCAACAAAGCCGGGAAGATACCATCGACCCCACCAGATTTATAAGGCTTGAAACTCCTAATTGCCCAACTTATCTGCTGGGGACGAAAAATAACGGAAGCTCTCCTCCAGTCTTCATTCCTCGGTCTCCTTTCCGGAGACTTACTGACCTGGAGTTCTCTTTCGTTATTAATGTACACGGATTCCGGAAAGTGCGTTTGAGCAAGCAGTCTCAGTGTTTCCTCCGGAGATTCTGTGAAAGATCCATCCGCTTTCCTTAGCAGGCCTAGATGGGATTCAGGTGTCTTGGATAGTATTTTATGGATCCTGGCAGCTTGGGCAGTGTCTTTGATGGACCCGCAGAATTTTTGCCAGGATCTTCTTTTTGCTTTCCTGAGCTCCCTATTGAAACGTGTTAACGCCTTCCTGTAAGCATCCCAGTTCTTGTCTTTTTTTGCCTTGTTAAATAAGGCACGGGTCCTTTGCCTCAGATGCTCCAGGTTTTTGTTCCACCAAGGCGCGTTCCTGTTGCTCTTAGTGGTCTTAAGAGGACAATTTTCTAGATACGCATTCATTAGGCTTTTGCCTAAGTCCTCTGCTGCGGCTTCCACTTGGTCCACAGTTTTGATGTATTTAAAATCTCCAAGGTATAACCTAAGGGAGTTCCTAAAGCCCTCCCAGTCTGTTCCCTTGGGGTCACGGTAGGTGTTCGGTTCCTTTGTTCCCGAGCATAGTATGTCGTACCTAATGTGGGTGTGGTCGGACATGGACGGCTCATCTGAGACGTGCCAATTGGTCACTCGGTGTGCGAGATTACCTGAACACCAAGTTATGTCTAGTACTTCCTGCCTAGAACGTGTGGTAAAGGTTGGTTTGCTACCCACGTTAAGAACAAATTGATTATTAGTGAGCAAGTAGTCAAACAGTAACTCACCTCTGGCGTTCGTGTTGGAGCTGCCCCATGATGTGTGGTGGGAGTTGCAGTCGGTACCCACCAGCAGCTGGGTTTCTCTCTCCAGACAGTATTCCATTACCGGCGTCACCTTGTTCACCGGATCCTGGTCCTCACCGGGAAGGTACATGGAGCTGACTATGAATGTCTCCCCACCTTTCCCCCCGGGTAGGTCTATATACGCTGCAACAGCATCATCTGTACACAGAGAAGGGATCGGGAGGTAATTTATGCCTCTCTTGAAGAGCATGCATGCTCTTGGCCTCACTCCGCAGGTGTTACTTAATATCTTACCTGCCGGGTTTAGCCCCATTACTGTGGTTTTATTCACCCACGGTTCTTGGATCAAGGCGATGTCCAGGTCCCCAGAGAGGAATCTTTGGCAAAGGGCAGCTGAGGCTGCCTTTGAGTGCTGGAGGTTTACTTGTATCACCTTAATCATTATGTTGTTGGGTTTGGGGATTGGGAAGGGAAGGGTTGGGAGAAAGTTCCTTAATTAGGAGGGAAGGGATAGGAGGATATTTGTGTAGGTGGGTTGTGTCTGTTTCTTACGGGGAAGGGGGGGGGGGGGGGGATTAATTGTTTTTGTTGAGCAGGTTGCTTGCGGCTTTCCTGCTGGAGTGCTCCTGTGCTAGGGTCGGTAGATTTACCGGCCTTCGCACAGCGCCTCTCTTGCTGCGTCCCCCTGCTGGTCGTGTTCGACCACCACGACCACGACCTCTGCTGTCTAGGGCAGATGGTTGGCAGGTAGTGGTGCTCCTGCCTCTCGATGGTCCTGCAACACGACTGTTGCCCCTCGAGACTCCATACGTCCCCCGGACGGGTGGAGGTGTGTTGCTGCTGGAGTCGGCTCCAGTTGCTCCTCCTGAGGGTTCCGTACCCGAGACCAAGTTGGAGGTACTTGGACGCGCCTCGACGCTTGCCCCCTCCTTCTTGTCCCCGGATACTTTGCCCCCTTTGACCCTTATGTGTATGAGGCCAAAGTCAAGGTAGAGGCGCACCTCGCGCTGAAGAATAGTCTCCAAGGCCGCCTCGTCGAAGGAAAAGGTCACTGTTTGACCTTTTGCTTCGGGCTTCCGGTTGACTACCCTCCAACTCGAGAGGTCTAACCCTTTATTTTGTTTTGCCAACCTCCGCAGGATGGTATCTGCGTCGTGCTTGGCTTCCTGTATCCAGGCCGTGCCATACCTGGGCTTGGGCATATCCTCTTCGTTTACAACGGAGAGATTAGCTCCATCCCAGGGTTTAATGTTGGGCAGTTTGCGGATGAGCCACTCCTTCGAGTTCTCATCTGCGCACGCCAAAAGGATGCCACCCGAGCGCGGTTTGCATCCAATAAAGCTGGGGCCGTCACCGTCATCTGAGGTGTCGATACACTTCAAGATAGCACCTTGAAGTATTTCGACCCTCTCCTGGTCCATTTTTCCCAGGGCGTCTTTGATGCCACACGTGACGGACCCAGCAACCTCCTTAAAGGTAGGCTTCGAGGTTGAAGGCTCGCCAAGCTTCGGTGCCTTGGTAGGATTGCCTTGATTTGAGGTTGACGAGGTATTGAGAGGGCGCTTAGTCGCCCGCTCCCTCGTTTCCCCCTCCTCTTGGGTCCTCTGCTTAGCCTTCTC
This sequence comes from Marasmia exigua, assembly GCA_019059595.1. Taxonomy (NCBI): domain Eukaryota; kingdom Metazoa; phylum Arthropoda; class Insecta; order Lepidoptera; family Crambidae; genus Marasmia; species Marasmia exigua. The sequence continues at coordinate 13,744,718 of CM032488.1, forward strand.
ACTCATGCGCAGTTCTAGCGCCTGCTCGAAGGTCATACCCTTCGCTACGAGCCGATAGATTTGCTTCCTATCAGCTCCAGAGAGCTTAACCCTGGGTTTACTCTCTGGCCCCTTGGTCGACGAGTCCCTTTGGTGCGTTGCACCCAGAGGGGTCGACTCCGCGTTAGAAGTACCCGGTCCATCAGTCCCAGGTGCTTCGGCAGTGATAGTATGCTCCTCAGTATCGCTACCAAAGAGCATAGCCTCAGAGGTACCTGGTACCTCTTCGGTAGAATTTAGATGGTCGTCTATAATGTCAAGAATATCCATATAGTTCCCACGAGAAGCTAGGGAAGTAAAGGTCCACCCCTGCAGAGCCCCGCTTGCAGGGGTAAGGCTAAATAGACCTCGATTTCGCCTGGTTTCGAGGCCCCTCCGTTCTCGACCGAACATCCCTTCGGCCATGGGCCCTCGCGGCCCTCCTGTGAAGTTTTATAAAAATCTATTTGGAAATCCTTAATGACCTAGCACTTTTTGCAGCTGCAAACCCTGCGCCTTGCACCTTTACAGCCGGCGGTCATATATGTATATATTCAGGCCTACTCGTAATATACGCATTTATTGATCGGAACTTATAGATAAGAACTCATTAACAATTTAGATGTGAGAAAATCGAAGTTGCTATGGGACTAGGACTTTTGATCACGGATCCGGCTGCGTTGTAGTTAAAACGATAAATTATATGTAGGCATGGAAGATACGTTAACGTCGTCTGGTTGATTGGCACAAGTTTATACGCAATAACAAGTGCACTCTGTTTTTCCTTACATTCATTTTCCGATAGCCCACTTGCAAGAGCGGATCCCCTGGCTTAGTCCAGGAGTACCCATTGCAGGGGAGATTTTATTTATAAGTAGTATAATTTAAATATTAAATCAATTCGATATACTTACTATTTTATTTGACAGCAAACACATTATACGGGAACGAACGTATCGAAAATTTGACTTTCTCTTTTACATCTACAACGAAAACAATTTATGTGACCCCTCCTGGCACCATAGCTGGATCCGCTCTTACCCACTAGGCAAGACGACGTGGTATGGTAGAGGGGTCAAGCGAGACACGGGGGGTATAAGACTCCGAGGTGACAGAATTATTCTTAACAAAAAACTCATAACAAACAACAATGAAGTATTTTCATCATCTGATAAGATCGAATCAGACCTGGGTCCTTCGTCACCATCTAAAAAAAAACAAAATCCAATGTTATCGCTGAGTATCAATCATTCTAATTAATTAAACATGTTTTGACGTATTGAGAAGTTTCAAGTTTCAAAATGGAGGTGTATAATAAAAGAAAATAAAATTGATGATTTTTATATTTGGTCAATCGTGTGGTCACAGTCAATGTCCTGATGGAACATACTGCTAACTAACATCGAAATACTCAAATGGCAAGTTTGGGAACTTAGATAGATAGATAATTAATTTATTGCATCAATGGACACACATGCATATACAAAATTTTAAAAATTTAAATAAAAATACCTGGTAAAATAAAGAGTGTTACCCTTTCCTACTTAGGAAAGGGTTCCACACTTCTGCATGTCTTCTTCTCTTCTTGCATGTCAACTTCTCAAACATCTATCATGCTATCCCTACCTAAGTTTCAGATCATTCTAATTTGGATGTCTTTACGGCAAGAGTAAGTGGCATCTCCCTGGCAAATGGGTATCATCCTAGATCTCATCGTCGCTTTCCATCAGGTGCGATTGTGGTCAAGCGTTAATATATAATTAACAAAAAAGTCTAATTTATGACAGAAACAACGTATTTTCAAATACTCAAAACACTCAAAATAGAGTATCGTTTGCATCTGTGTTTAAGTGCTATAATATCCCTAGAGGTCCTCTGAACTCCGAACAGGAGCCTATCCATACAAGTTAGGTTCCGATAGACAGCATCGAATCCGGAAATTCGAATCCTATTGAATACCTTTGGGAGAAGCATGGTGATGAAAGGTTAGGAAGCCCTGTGTTCCCATGACTAACTCTTGGGAATTCGTACTAAAGTGTCTTTTGCGGTTAATACAGTCAGTATTCTTAATATTAAGGTTTTCAGATTGATAGGGTAGATAGATAGATAGAGATACTCTTTATTGCACAACATTCAAAACTTAAAAGCGAGCTGTACAGATATACAATGTACAATTTAGGCGGTATCAGGGAGCTGGGTAGGGTTTTTCAAAAGTTTGAAAATAATTCTTTTTCCATGCAGCAGCGGCATGACTGTGCCCGGGAATTGTTGATGTCCAGTTACCATTTTTAAATACAATTGGTGGCAGACGAGAAGACGGGACAACAACAATTTATCAACATGTGGGCCGAAGCTTTGCATTAATGAAATGAACTACATAGGACAAGAAAGAGCGAGTGATATGAACTCGTGCAATTGAACTACTCACTTCCAAGCGGGGGTCGCGGTTCGAATCCGAGCATGCACCTCTGGTTTTTTCAAATCTATGTGTGTATATCTACCATTAGCTCGGCGGTGAGGAAAAACATTGCGAGGAAACCTGCAACGGATAGTTTCTAAAATTTGGCCTGGTTCCTCCGTTAAAGGGTTGCAAAGGTCAGACGGCATTCGCTTCATTGTAATTACCAGACTCCTCAAATCATGTAACATGATCTAACCGTACTCTGGGCTCCGAAGCGACAGCTTTAGATACAGCTGGGAATTACACGCTAAGATGAGGAGGAGGGAGGAAGGGGGGGGGGGGGGGGGGGGGACGCCTCAGGATGCGCACATACAACCTGTGCGGATAAAGAATGGGATCAGAAATGGCGTACATATTTGCGTCTATACTCACTCGTGGGGTGCGAGTATAGACGCAAATAGTGTGCGAGCGAGAAGTGAATAGATGCGCCGCCATTTCTGATCCCATTCTTTATCCGCACGGGTTGTAAGTCTAAATAGCTAGAAATAGGACTTCAATGAGGTCGCGTTTGCAGAATCAGACAGAAACAGAGAATGGGATCCCGAAAATTGTGCGTTGTGCGTGATTCTAGTTCCACCTTGATCCGATTATTCGCTGGGATTTTTGGCTAGCGATAGTGCGGCTTCGGTTCCGGTACCGAAATACCCGCGCCGACGTAAACACGCGGCGGCGCGCGCGCAACTGTGCACCGAACGCCGAGAATTAACTTCTGTTGCATAAGATAGGACTTTCTTTTTGCACTGGAGGATGATGTCACATAGTAGAGCCAGAACGCCGGCCACCATTACCATTAGCTCGGCGGTGAGGGAAAACATTGTGAGGAAACCTGCACGTTTCGGATTGTTATTGAAACGTGTAACCATGATTTAGTTAGTCTGGTTCCCTTGTTAAAGGATTGCGAAAGTCAGACGGCAGTCGCTTCATCATAATTACTAGACTACCCAAAGCCTGAATCATGGTCCAAGAGTACCCTGGGCTCCAGACCGACAGCTAAGGACACAACCGGGAATTACACGCTAATATGAGCGAGACCAAGAATGCCGGCTGCCTACACGTGAGCTAAATAGGCTACGCACACATATACATGCGCGTGTGCAATGATCTGAGAGTGTTTCGGAGTGAATGCCAGAGACACACTCCAACTAGATCCCAATACTCCCAATGAAGCTACGGCTCTCAGTCCTAAACAAATGATACAATTTCTGATAAATGTAGGAATTTGAACTGAATTCTAGCATAGTTGGTCACTGTGGTACTGGGTTTATAGCCGCCCGCTAAAATTGTTATCTAATCCATGCTTTGACATGTATGATGTGCTACCATGGCTTCACAGAAAATAATAAAAAAAATTAAGTAAGGAAAAATGTTACAAAAAAATTAAGTAAGCCCCTCCCCCCCTCTCGCAACGTGCTAAATGGCGGCCTTGAGCAGGCGGCGCCGACGCGGTGTCGCTGCGTGCGTGTGCACAGGTGCTGTGTGAAAGCCGCGCGCGCAGCCTTGGAGGACACTAAACAAGCCAAAGTTTAAGCCGGCGCAGTGTGGTAACTGCAGGACTAGACTTTGGCACTTTGATGACATGAATCCTCCAAATCTTATACTGTATCTATGTCCCCCCGAACCGTGATTTTGGAATTCCTTACTGAAAAACTTCTCACGCGCAGGCGTCGATCCTAACTGAGTGCCTTGGCACACAGATACAATAACAAAATAACCGAGACAACTTTCCCGCGCGTTACTTTTTTAAAAAGAGTAGCTGCTGATTTTCTGACTGGTGTCTTCTCGGCAGAAAACTACATTCCAAACTACTGATAAACATTTGAAAGTGTTCTTTCTGTATGGAGCTAAATTGAATAAACTATTTTCATTTTTCATTATGTTCAATGCCCTAGTCTATTAGCATTGATTACTAACAAGTAGTACCAGCACTAATTCACTACCTTTTCAGGACATCTCATTTCGTCGTGTTATGACATGGCTCACTGTAATTGTATGCGCTGTGGCCAATCGTTGCATTGTTTGTTCAGAGGGTCTACGATAAAACCGTCCCCTAACAAATGAGAATGTACCTGTCGCATCCAAACAAAAGAGACGCACAGCCCGTGTGAAAGGGACGGGAGTATTTGGTGATGAAACCTGTTTCATTGTAGGCCCTCAGTGGTTGAATTAAAGTAAAAGCGACGAATTATTTTCTGCTGTAATTTAATGAAGGATCCTAACTCGCATGTTACGTGAATGCTTGTGAGATATTGTTTAAAATTCTAAATTTAGTTTGGTGGTTGAGGCCTGAGGCAAGGGTCACAGGTTCGCATAGTGTTTGTTGTTTGTCCCAAACAACAACAAAGACAAATTAATATGGAAAATTATGAGACATGTATGGAAGGTTTGCTTAGTTATTCATTAAGTTTCTAACTCCGTTCATAGGCCAGCATAACATCTACATGTCGTATCAGGTTGCAATAAATTACAAGGTTCCAATTTTTTGATATGGTGTTCGAAAAACCTCGAAATGTTGACATCGCATCCGTTATCCATATTCCACGAGACTTGTAGACTCTGACTGTGGGAGAGCACGCTTACCATCAGGAGATCCGTCTGCTCGTCTGCCATCTATCACATAAAAACGTGGAAGTCGTGCGATAGAGTTATCATCACAAATTCGGAGCATCTTTCCTCACCTGTTTGGAACAAAACGCATCTCGAGACATGCGGGCAGATAGATTGCGGAAGAATCGTGCCAGAGCACTAGGGTTGCGCGTTGGTCGATAGAGAATGAAGGGTGGATGTCGATAGATTGTCTTCCCTTCCGAATAACCGACAAGATCGTCCAATTTAAACGTTTTCACCTCGCTTCCTCCTCGTTTGGAACAAAAACGCGTCTTGAGATATGCGGACTGATATATTGCGGAAGAATAGTGCCGGGTGCGCGGAAGTCGATAAAAAAATGAACGATGGATGTCTATAGATTGTCTTTCTTCCCGAATTATCGACAAGAGCGTCCAATTTAAACTTATTCTCCTAGCTTTCTCCCTTTATGGATCAAGAACTCGTCTCGAGACAGGACAGATAGATTGCGGCGAAGAAGAATCGTGCCTGCTCGCAGTAAGTCTCGGGAGTCGATAGAGAGTGAACATTGGATGTCGATAGATTATCTTCCCATCCGCAATTTCGGCTAAGACGTCGATCGACGCAAGACTAGTGCAAAAATGTGTCCAAACGCAAGTGCATTGTCCATTTTTTTACCCGAATAATAGGAGAATCAATAAGTCTGATTCGGCCTGAGGGCCTATAAAAAACCGTTTCGCAACTCACGAGAATATGCCTGTCGCATCAAAACAAATTAGACGCACAGTGCCTATGAAAGGGCCGTTTTCGTTTCATTGTAGGACCTCAGGTTAAAATTTAACGCTTAACCAAGGCAAAACTGCAAAAAATTCGAAGCACATATCTATAGATGGTGGTAAATATAACTTGTGCGACCTTCTATTGTATAGAACAGGGAAAATTAACCTCAGAATAAAGAGTTATCACGAAGCCACCACATCTTTCCTCATCGCTTCCTCCATTTGAAGCAAAAAAACGTCTCGAGGCATGCGGGCAGAATCGCCAGATAGCAGCGCGAGAAAATCGTGCCAGATCGCAGCTAGGGGTGCGCGAAAGTCGATGTCGATAGGGACTAAACTTTGCTTGTTGTGTCAACTTGTACGCGCTGCTGCTGGTTGTAAAGTAATCGATAATCACCCAAGACTATTTGTCATTGCCATTTGATGTCGTCAAAAATGTGAATAATCAGGTGATTTGTAACATATTCAAAACTTGATTGGGGCTATTCATAAAAAGTCAAAAATTATTTATTTTGTGGTCCACAAGTAGTTTCGTATCGCAATCGCTTAACATCAAGTGATGCGTTTGCTCATCTGCCACCTATCACAGTAAAAAATGATGTAAACTTTTAGCGATAGATGCTTGGCGAAGGTACACCTCTACCTCCAACTCAGTATTCCTATTGACCGCCGCCCACGTGACGGACAAAAAATCCGCCAAACGCAACTTTGATCAGTGTTTTCCGCTACTTTAGATTTCAGGGATGGGAATCTAACCCAAATGCTCCATCAGACCATCCAGAGTAGCTACGATAGAGTATAGGCCGCAGCAAGTTGGTGTAGCGCTGGCAGGTTGGAAAATGATTTCTGCGCACTCAAGGTCCCCGCTAGACTAATTGGCGCGGCCTGTGCCTACTTACTTATTTCGCTGGCTTAGCGAGATGCTAGTACGTAACTGTTTATTAATTCCCTATACATATGTAAATTTTTCTTGGTGTTTTTAGGGTACCGTACCTAAAAAAAAATTGGAAGAACAATTTGTTGTCTGTCTGTCAATGATCCTTTATTTTGGGACCGCATGAAGATACACAGTTGGCTTTAAACCATATACTCAAAGTGCTACAACGCAACAGAATTCACTATCGCATCTTTATCTCCGTTTCTTTCACACGCGCTGTGCGTCTTTTGCTTGAATGCGACAGGTGTAGGTATTCTCGTTCGTTACGGGACGGTTTCGTTGTCGGCCCTCAGGTCCCCTGATTTTGTGAAAAATCAAACTTTTAGGACTAAGTTTACCTTAAAAATATACGGCCGTCTATTCAGCAAAAAAGATGCAAGGGAGAAGCCCCTTACTTACATACCTTATTTACACTTTACGCGAACTAAGATAGTCCCGGAGCGAAATTCGTGCCTGCCCCTTTTAACATTGCGTACTGGAACGGGATGACATGAGCTTTAGTACGGTAATAACTTTAGATAGCGATTTATAATAAGGTGACTTAGATCCGACTCGCACTTGGCTGGTGTTTTTCTAATTATCGCACTGCAAGGACGGGTAATAAGATGCAAAGAGCGCGAGTCATTGAGCGTCTCGCTCGATAAAGCCCGTATATGTTACTTTTCGGCAACGCTTGGCAAAGGCATCGGGTACAATGTATTTATAGTTACGCTAATCTGCGTGAAAATAGCAAAAAAGGCTGGTTGAGTGCAGAATTTTCGCCAACGCATTACCTTAGCGTGCCATTCCTAGTTGCATTTAAAGCCGTTGCTTCGAAACCCGGGGTATGCTTGGACCATGATCATTTAACAAAAGACGATTGTCTAAGCTTGACCGTGGGAGAGCCACGCTTCGCCATGAATAGACCGGCTCGACCAGAATGATACCACGGTCTCACAGAAAACCGGCGTGAAGCAGCACTGTGTTGTGTTTTGCTGCGATGAGTGAGGGTACCGGAGGCCCAATCCAGGGGAAAAGGGGAGTTTAAAAATTGGCAGCGCAGTTGTGACTCCACTGACGTCACGGGTGTCTATAGGCGGCATTAATCGCTTATAATCTAGGCGATCTGTCTGCTCGTCTGTCATCTATCACATAAAAAGGATCTAAAGTGCCAGAATGATGTTGACCAGAGTTACAATTTTGTTTATTTCGTTGAATTCGGGGTCTTGTTGGTCGATCTTTTAAACTAGAATTTACTATTTCAAATCACCGAAAATGGGTTTAGGACATCTAACATAGCACTTTCAATCCAATTGATTATCTATTTATTAAAAAAAATGTCGGAAACTTCTGAATACGTGGCTCTGCACCTCGTTGATTACGGCCTAATGCGCTGATCGTGTTTTCATTTTGTCTCTTTTTTGATGAAGATTATGGACAGCTGTTATAATGTCTAAGGTTTATCAGCTTCTTTTGTGGTATATAAAATACCTAACTTAATTTGTGACATTGTTCCAGAATGGAAATCAAAGCAGACGGAGTGATGGACGGCGGTCTCGTCCGGCCGGTGAAGGAGCGCAAGAAGCACGACCGGTTCAACGGCATGAGCGAGGAGGAGGTGGCGCGCCGCACGCTGCCCGACCACCTCGCCGAGAACCTCGACATCATCATTGTGAGTATGATCGCACCCATGCCACACGTATATAGCGTAGCACACAGCTCTAGCGACTGCCCGACCACCTCGCCGAGAACGAGACATCATCATTGTGAGTAGAGATGCGCCGAATCTTCGGCCGAATATTCGTATTCGGTACATTCGGCATATTTTTCATGTTCGTATTCGGCCGAATGTTCGGTTGATTTGCCTGAATAATTACCGAATATTAAAAGTATTGTTAACAATAAAAAAAATATTTAATTAAAGAGTAAGGTTAACAAATTACTCAAAAGGTGTGGTTCACTGCGAAAGTTTTGTTTAGTTTTTAAAAATGAATCATCAACTACTTCTTGTACCAATAATTTATTGTGAAATAAAAAGGTTAACAACCAATAAATAATTATTTTATCATAGAAACTGCTGTTTTACAGACGATAAATTAAATCTTTATGAAATTGTAAATTTTAAGGACACTGATTTGGGTAACAACTATTTTCAGATAACATTTTTTTAGAATATTTATAATGATTACATTATAACTATTATATTTGAATACTTGTATTGGTTCCTTAAGATAGTAATTATTAAATTATTATCTTGCAGCGGCATGACGTGCTCCGGCATTGTTGATGTCTATGAGCGGCGGTTACCATTTACCATCAGATGGGCCGCATGCTCTCTGCCTATTATTCGCAACAAAACATGCGATCTTTTACGTCCACTCATCTTCAAAAACATTCGTCGACGTAACGTAAATAATTTTCACACGATATTATGCGAGAACTGCAATATTTACCCGAAAGAGCAATGCATCGACTGAACGAATCGCGCTAGCGCATTGGGGCCGCGGGTTGTGCGCGGGACAGAGAGGGAGCGGTAGCAAACGCCGCCCGGCTCATGCAGACAAACCAAACATGTACAAACCGGTTTTCCGCGCAGAATTAAATATTCGGTTCGGTACATTTTGGACCGAATATTCGGCCGAACAATCGTATTCGGTTGAATCTACATTCGGTGCATCTCTAATTGTGAGTATGATCGCACCCATGCCACACGTACATAGCGTAGCACACAGCTCTAGTGACTGCCCGACCATCTCGCCGAGAACGAGACATCATCATTGTGAGTATGATCACACCCATGCCACACGTACATACCGTAGGATACAGCTCTAGCGACTGCCTGAACACCTCGCCGAGAACGAGACATCATCGATAGTGAGTAGGTATAATGTTGCGAACAAAAAATATACCCGCATTTTATCCTTTAACGGCTTAAAGGGAACATCAATCAGTATTTTCTTCATTAGCTCTATTTCGTACTGATTTACTGATGCATAAGTCTTAATTAGGTAAAAAGTATTGTTAATTTCACGAAAGGCCGATTTGACGAACCTTATTCTAATACTAAATCTATGGTAAAGCGCTCATTCCATTCAAATCTGACGTTTTACCATAGATTTTTCCACGGATCAAGATTGGAAGAATCGGGGCGGGGCTAAGTATAAAAAAATCTGCGTTCCATACTGTAAATTGGATATCCAATGTAATTGCCTATTGGATATCCAATTTATTTTATTAAATGGACTTCATTCACGACACCTTTTATGGGGTTTATGTAAAAGATAAAAAAATAACGGTGTAGAATTGAAAATCGTAATTTTAATGTTCATAAAATTTCATTTTGTTTGGCACAATAATATTAACAAAAAAAAAATGAGAGTGGAGGGAAATGGGATTAGTTCCCTCGTTCCTCATTATTTGGCAATATCAAACTTTAACCCCTAATATCAAGATGTTTATATCATCTGCACCCAACGGTCAAAAACTTAAAATGGTCAAGTCCTATAGGGCTATAAACGATATACAAAAGTAAGTATTTCTGCAATTATAATTATGCATCAAAATGCAATACTATTCATGACTTAAATAGCAATAATTCATTATCATTTAAATGACATAAATGGTTTAACATGATGTATATTGATTTCACATTATTTTATTACTGTAATAAATGTCCTACTAAGTGTAAAACCTTATTACGTTAGTTTAATGTGGTTTGTTAATAAATCTTTTCGCTAAGGTATTTTATTTCCTGTATTTTATGCCTTAATAATTTTAAAATAGTTACACGTTGCACGTGCGGAACCAAAATCATTGACGCATTAGCAATCTTTCAAAAGGTTGGCAACGCACTTGTGATACTGGTATTGTAGGTGTCCATTGTATACTATCATCAGGTGATCCGTTTGCTCGTTTGCATAAAAACCTGCCATCGCCGCGCCTAGTTAGATGTCATGCCAGTGGCGTAGCTTACCATGTCGGGGCCCCGTATAAAAAAAATGTTTGGAGGCCCTTGTATGGGGGTAAAAATTTTACATAAAAGAAAAAATATTGTGAAAAGAAATATTTATTTATCATAAACATAATTTTCCGTGTGGTCCCGGCAGAGTAGAATAGGCCACCCTCACTCTTACCGAGGTGTCGTAAAAGGCGACTAAGGTAAAGCTGCTGGCATGATCATCAGCACCCAGAGAAGGAAAACTCTGCATTTATATCAAAACCCTCGCCAACCCGTCTGCCAAGCGTGGTGAGTATGGCAATTACCCCTCATGTGATTGAGGGAGGCCCGTGCCCCAGCAGTGAGGACTTAATGGGCTGACGATGAAACATAATTTAACCATTTTACAAATACATTTTTTTGAACTTTTGAACGCACGCCTTAAGGCGGGAAAAAAAGTAATTGCTTTATAGAATTTTGTCATTTGTAAAATAAAATAAATTAGAAAGTTTTTATTTTTTCCCTTACACACTTTGGGGCCCCCGTGGCCCGGGGGCCCCGTATAATTGATACGGCAGATACGGCGGTAACTACGCCCCTGTGTCATGCCCAATCCACTCGCCCATCACTTTTAGTGCGACATCCTGGACTTTTATCCTGCGACCAATTTCAGGTAACAAACGAGCTCACGGATCACCCGATGGCAGTGGACTCCCCTTCCACATGATTTATTTATTTATATACAATTTTCTTGCAGGCTTAACAGTCATGCCAAAGCGCCAACAAGTCATACTCATAAATACAAATACCGATAGTGTGTTATGTCAAAATTATTGCAATATAGAATAAAATTAAAGCGGACTTGAATTAATAGGTCAATCTTATGGTCAAAAATACATTGGAAATTGAACCTTTACTCACTCAGCGAAACAGCGCAAGCCGCCGGTTTTCTTTGAGGCTGTGGTATCACTCATCTCGATCATGCCGGCCTATTCATGGCTAGGGGTTGGTTGTGGTGGAAGAGCCCTATGTTCATTGTGTATGTCATGTTTCTGATGGTATGTTGCACTTTGACCGCAGATCGGAATCAACCCGGGACTGTTCGCGGCGTACAAGGGGCACCACTACGCGGGCCCCGGGAACCACTTCTGGAAGTGCCTGTACTTGTCCGGCCTCACGAGGGAGCAGATGAGCGCTGATGAGGACTATAAGGTAAGCTTCACTAGTACAAAACATCCCGTAAAGACAACGTGGTCCATAAAAACTACGCCGTAACATTATAATTTTACGACCCGTTTAGCGCAGTGGTTTCTGCGCCGGTCGACACGCAAGGGTCGCGAGTTCGATATCCGCACCAGCACAAAGTTTGTTGATAAAACAGACGGGGTCTGGATGTTTGTGGTACCGTTGTTGTTTCTGGTTTCCATAGTACAAGCTAATGTAATGTTATCCAGTTTGGGACCAGGACAATGTATGTGATGTTGTCTCATTTTATTTATAACATACGCAAATGAATAATATACAATGTTAAAATTTAAATACCGCAACCGCTTCAAGTGTGCTTTAAAATTTGGAGAGTTCCCTGAGATTCTCTTATCAAATCGGGGACAGTATGCTTTTCGAATTAAACCGATTTGCACATCAATAATTAACCAAGCGGAAACCAATTTGGTACCAACTAATTTGTTATATAAGTAGGTATTTTGTTTTTGTATTTTTATATGTCTTCTGTTTTGGATATAAAACTTATTTTAATTCCAAATAAACATTTATTCTTTCTTTTCTTTCTAAATACCTATTTTCAAAGAATTATGATATTGTTAGCATGCTATCCGTTTGGAATTTAAGCGTTAGTGAGACAAAACACATCCCTCTTTCCAGTTACTAAACTTCGGTATCGGCTTCACCAACATGGTCCCGCGCGCGACCAAGGGCTCGGCGGACCTCACACGGCGCGAGATCAAGGAGGGCTCCGCCGTGCTGCTGGAGAAGCTGCAGACCTTCCGGCCCAAGGTGGCCGTGTTCAACGGGAAGCTGATCTACGAGGTGTTCTCTGGGAAGAAGGACTTCTGCTTCGGGAAGCAGCCGGACACCATCGCCGGCACTAACACTGTGAGTCAGGATCTTCTTTTCCGTGGTTTCCGCAAACAGGTATCTGGTGTGCTCTTTTGCGTCAGAAGTTGGCTGGTCGTCCAGACTGCCAAGTTCTTACAAGAATTTTGCCAGGACCTTTACGTTACTGAGAACATCCCGGAGACTTCCTGGGTTTCCCAGGTGTTATGCTCGGAATCTCTTAGCGTGATCGTATCAGAAATGATAAGATCCGCAGGACCATTAAGGTCACAGACATATCCCAAAGGATTGCATGCCTCAAGTGACAATGGGCAGGGCACATTGCCGATGGGGCGGTGCGGTACTCGAGTGGAGGTTACGTACAGGTAGTCGCAGCCGTGGCAGGCCCCCCACAAGGTGGACCAACGATTTGGTGATGGTCGCGGGAATCCATTGGATGCGAGCGGCACAGGAGTGATTAGTGTAGAGAACATTGGGGGAGGCCTATGTCGAGCAGTGGACGTCTATTGGCTATAATGATGATGATGATGTAGTGATAGTGATGTGGCGTCGTCTGACATTTATGAATGTAACAAATTCCAGTACATGTGGGTGATGCCGTCGTCGTCGGCGCGCTGCGCGCAGCTGCCGCGCGCGGCCGACAAGGTGCCGTTCTACGCGGCGCTGAAGAAGTTCCGCGACTACCTGAACGGGCTCGTGCCGCACGTGGACGAGGCCGAGCTCGTGTTCCCCGACAACACGTCGCGCCGCCCGCAGGAGGAGATGGAGATACGCAGGTACACCGCGACCAGCAGGTGATCACCAAACATGCGCCAAGCGCCCGCGGGTGGTGGGATGCGCGACTTTTTGTCCAAATCTAAACTTTAAACAAATGGTGCTTTTGTGGATCAGTGCCACCGCCAACGGTTTTTTATTGATTGCAATGAAATTAAAATTTTGTTTTAGATAAATTTCGTATTAATTTCACAACATTACATATATTGATCTGAGTCCGAGATAGGTAGCTCAAGCACCTGTGTTACGGATATCAGAATCAACAGCGGAATTAATTAAGTAAATACATATTTATGGAAACACCCAGACCAATACAAACAAACATGTTCATGCACACAAATGTTTGTAATGTGCGGGGATCGAATCCTTGTACCAATTAAAACAATAAGTGAAAAAAATATCAAGACATTTCAAATGAAAAAAGATACCTATGTGATTAACACGCTTTTATTAGGTCGTCATGTATGTAACTAAGATGTCATCAAATCTAAGATGATAGCTAATTTGAAAAAAAAACATTTGTTTTTTTTTGTGTGATAGGTGGCAGACGAGCAGACGGATCTCCTGATCGTAAGACACTCGCGACACCAGTGGAGTCACAAGTGCGCTGCCAAGCTTTGTGATTTTTAAGCTTATTTTGTACACGCCACTTTCATTTCGCAATCATCTCTAGCAAGATTTATAAAACAGTGGCCACTAAACATTTTGATCGTGCTAGGACTGATTTAATTCTCATTTATTGTCTTAATTTCATTACAATCAATAGAAAACTGGTGGCGGCGCCATTGATCTGTAAAAGGGCTCTTAAGCCACAGTTTACGACCTTCCAATGATAATCTTAACGTTCACATTTACCAAAGCTTTGACATTTCACGAAAGGGAATTTTATGTCAGTATGTGCATTTCCATTTGTTGGTCGATAACAAATGAAAGTACACCTTTAGTTTTTTTTTTAAATATACGAGAGAAAACTCGCGGATCCCAGTGAGCGGGCAGCCGTCCCGACGACCATACTCCGTCTGCGTACGCTTCCCATCGTCAAAACAACCCGTTCTCCGTTTTAACCGTATCTTACCATTATACACTCCCGGACAAAATAATCGGACCTTCGTTTCATGAACCACTTTAAAGTCTCGCATGTAACTATGGAACTCAAGTTATGTACTTTTAAATTTTTTTGCGTAACAGCACTAACAGCACATGACAAAAAAACAAAATGGCAGCCTGGTCGACATAGCCCCACTTTTTTGACGAAAGAATGTGCCTGGACAACATAATAACTCTTAGTTAAAATTGTATACGAATTAAAATAGAAATTCAGGATTCGGGCAACTTTATCCTGCACTTTTGATTGGACTGCCACTGACAGAGATGGTTAAAATTATTTGGGGAAGATCTTAAACCCAGTAATGAAAAAAATTGTTCATTGGACGTCCTGATATCCTTTAGTCTTATATAAGATGTAGACTGAAAAAAATTGAATGATTTTTTACTGCCGAATTTTTTCGACCGATTATCATAGATTAGATAATCGGTTGAAAATTCGATGTTTAGGAGTAACCATGGAGGGTTGTGTTACTACTAACGTACGTAAAAGTATCACACAGTATCCCATTCCTTTGTCCGCGAGTGTACCCGCATGAACAAGGAGTCCATTGGCATATGTTTGAAGTCGGCACCGTACGCGGGCGGGGTCAGTCGGGCGAGCGACGGGCCGGTGGCAAACCGGCCCGTGGCTCTCTGTGTGTAGCTGTAGATGTGTTGAGGCTTGAGTGCGGTCGTTGGTTGGAGATGGTGTATATCGAGTTGAGTTGGAAAGTGAATTCTTCGATTTCGTAAAACTTTGTCTTTAAATATTTGTAATATTATGTGTCTTTTGAGTTATGTGAGAATAACTATTTGCAGAATAAATTCATTCCATGAACGCCATCTGTTAGAAATTCACCTACTACACCCACAGATGTAGATCATGTATTCTTCTTTGTCGCTTCGCTCTTGCCAGAGCGGTCGTGGTAATTTTTTTTTATGTGATAGCTGACCGACGAGCAGACGGATCACCTGATAGTAAGCGCCGCCCATTGACACCAGCAACACCAGTGGAGTCACAAGTGCGCTGCCAACCTTTCAACCCCCTTTCCCCCGGATTGGGTCTCTGGTACCCTCACTCACGCAGCGAAACACAGCACAGAGCACAGTGCTGCTTCACGCCGGTTTTCTGTGAGGCCGTGGCGTGTTGAGGCGTCCTTGTTGGTGTTAGCGGCTGTTGTATTATATAGCTTTTTAAGCAATACTGGCTATATAGTTGTATGGTTTATAATTGTTATTGTTTATAATTATATGGTTTATATTTATAATCAGTTTTCCCTATTTTTTCTAATAGCGGCGGACACAGTTTTCCTCACGATCTCTCGCCATCTCCCTCTGTTCACAAGACTATCTGGCAGTCTGACACGGGGTTTTCTATTGCGGATTTCCCTTGATCAGATCATGTATAGTGGACGTTTATTTACACGGTCACACCAAAAACTGGACATTGAGCTCTCTATTTCTAGAATATACACTGATGAGCTATGAATTAGGGTCACTTTAAAAAGCTTAACTCATCCAATGTGCCGATCTTTAATCCTAGTGGGTTAATTTAAAGCCGGTAACGAACGAAAATATACCTGTCGCGTCCAAACAAAGGACACGCACGGCACGTGTGTAAGAGAGGGAAATTCCGATTCGGTCGTAACGACTGCTTTAAATTACGCCCTCTGGTTCAAGCGTGGACTCAAAAGTAATCATTTGATGGGATAGATTCACAAGCATTAAAAATATCACGTAAATAAAAAATGAGATATGACAATATTTTACGAAGTCGAATCTTACCGGTTATTTCATCTTAAGCTCGATAGCATCATTTTCTGCCGGCGACTGTGCGTCGGTAGACCTACGGAAATAACGGACAACCTAAAGGTACGTACTGTCTGCATGTCATGTCGTGTAAGTGTTATGCTAACACCCCAGCAGGGATATAGTCTGTATGAGTTAAAGTATCACAGTTTAAAAGTTTATGTATTTACTTATAATAAAAAAGTTGTCTGTTGTCAAAAACTTTGGACTCAACATGAAGCTCTGTTTTCTTTTAAAAATTGTATATACATATTATGTAATTAGTCTCTATAAAATATCTGTCTCATATGCCAATAGGTGGTGGGTTCAATCCCCACCCTGAAATAACATTAATGAGTAAGAACATTTGTTTTTGTTCTGTCTCTGGGTTTATATTTAATATCCTACTTATTTCAGTATTAAATATCTAATTTCTTTAATGTCTGCTATCAGCGCAGAATCAGAAATATTGAAACTAAAAGAAATAATTTCTTTTTTCCAAAAGGACCGGTCAATAATTTTTGTTTTACTGTTTCCAGTTCCATTTTTTTTTCCAATAACGCCTAAATAGTCAAATGCTTCTTTACTTTAAGGGCTGCTCAATATGTGTGAACATCTCCTAAAGTTCAAAAGCGATTTGACTATTCCGGGGTAAGTCCATACTCTAAGACAAATTTGCTTTGTCACACTAATATCCGCGGTAATCAAAAACCGCCCACTGACCGCGCGCACCCCCACCAGACTGACAATGGAGCCCGAGCCGGGAGACACCATCATCCTGGAAGACGGCACCGAAGTACCCCTGAAGAAGAAGCGCGGCCGCCCCAAGAAGGTCAAGCTGGAGAATGGGGAGGTCGCTCCCCCCACGCCCCGCGCGCCCCGCCAGCCGCGCCCTCCCCCCGCGCTGGACCCCAACGGGGAGCAGCCGCCGAAGAAGAAGCGGGGGCGGCCGAAGAAGATCAGGCCCGAGGAGCAACAGTTCCTGATGCAGCAGCAGCAGCAGCAACAACAGCAGCAGCAGCAGCAGCAGCAACAGGTTCGTCGTATTCTTTTTATGTGATTGCCACCTATCACATAAAAAAAGACGAGCAGACGGATCACCTGATGGTAAGCAATTGCCGCCGCCCATGGACATCCGCGACACCAGTGGAGGCACAAGTGCGCTGCGTTAAACCCCCCTTCCCCCGGATTGGGCCTCCAGTACGAGGGTACGGGAGGACACACGCAGCGAATTACAGCACAGTGCTTCACGCCGGTTTTCTGTGAGGCCATGGTATCACTGCAGTATCTTTCCGTGGTATCTTTCATTGGTTCGCCCGTTCTACCATATGTATTCCTTCAAAAATGATCTGCCTCGGTGGCGTAGTGGTTAGTGGGTCGCATTATAAAGCGACGGCGGCGCTAGAGGTCCCGGATTTCGATCCCCGGGTCGGACCAAAAATGTGTACCTAAGTTTTCGGCTAAGAAATTCATCCTGCCGAGTCTGGAAGTTGGCGGTTTTGTACCCCCGTGCCTCGGAAAGCACGTTAAGGCCGTTGGTCCTGCGCCCAATCCCTCTCCGGTCGTGTCATACTGGTGTCCTACCAGAATATGAGGATAAGGGAATAGACAGTGCACTTGTGTTTGCGCACACACTTGAGCACTAAAAAATATCCTTCGTACGTGGCTGATCGTTGAGATTGGCCGCCGTAGCCGTAATCGGTTATAGGATAATATTCTTTCAAACTACCTCTAAGTGTGAAGATGCATCTTGCGGGCCAGTTAATGGCAGTGCCTACGGAAGTGGTGTCATGCCATCGCGACCGTCGTAATTGCTCCATTGTTACAATGGCTTACGATCAGAAAACTATGCATAAGAGCGAATGGTAGCTCTGTAGATACAAACCCATCTGACTCGTTGGTTGTGAAGGTCAGATGGCTTTGCATCATCATCATTATAGGCCACAGCATCTGAGAAGATGATACTTGCAACGCTAGGTTTGTGAGATTCCACATAGAAGTTGATGGCTATAGCGTCCTATTGCTGCATGCCATATCATTGCCGGATATATCGTAAGTCCACCTTAGATCCGCACAATACACGTCACACATTTACGTCTGACATTCTTTCTTCAACAGGCGAACACAATGATGCAACCCCAACTGGGCGGTTTACAAGGCCTGCCCCACGAGCAGTACATGTCGGGCCACAGCGAGTTCCAGCAGCTGCCCTCCCCGCTCGGACAGAACATGATGTACCAGCACCAGCAGATGCAAGAGGGCGGACCATACTTCCAGCCGCCTGGGCCTCAAGCCGCGCCTACCAACCGTGAGTGATATACCTCCTGCGCGATATGCTCGCCTGGTACCTTTGGGTCGGGTGCCTGGTACTTCTAGCTAGTGAGATTTCGATAAGTTCGGCAACGAGCTCCAAGCGCCCATCAGTTAAGTAGTTCTAGTGTAAAATACATCTGGCGCGATATGGGCGCCTGGTACTTCTAGATAGTGAGATTTGGTGAAGTTCAACGAAGCCCGATCGGCGTTCATCAATTATTGGCAGTGAAAGAAACCTCTTGCGCGTTATGCTCGCTTGGTACTAGTTGTTAGACCTAGAGATGTAGCTACTTATGCCACGCCTACGAACCGTGAGTGACATAAATCTTGCGTGATATGCTCGCCTGGTACTTGTATTTAGACTTTGTGATGCAGTTGCCTGGACAGCCGGAAATTTTGTTGCGGATTTTCGATTAGATATTTATTGTTGCGCTCAAACTATTAGGCATACCAGACGGTCATGGACATCTGCATCACCCGAGGCATCACAATTGCGTTGCCGGTTCCACAGTTTTACTTTGTTTTTTATATCATAGGTGGCAGACGTGCAGACGGATCACCTGATGGTAAGCGATTGCCGCCGCCGATGGATACCCCCGACTCCAGTAGAGTCACAAGTGCGACGCCAACCTTTAACCCCCCTTTTAGGGGAAAACAGGGGAACCTCCGGTACCTTCACTCACGCAACGAAACACAGCACAGTGCTATTTTACGTTGGTTTTCTGTGTGGCCGTGGTATCACGGCCCATTCATGTCGAAGCATGGCTCTCTCACAACGGTGTGGTAGGAAATGACGTGAGAAACTTACTGTATTGGAAATAAATCCATCCAAGTGCTGTTGTTGTAATTTGGCGTATCTGGCGTGATATACGGTGGTAAAAATTGCAGCTGGAATAGGGTTGAACAGCTCCTCGGAACACTGCCCATTGTTGACCCTTAGATTACAATACGTCTCCACCGCGTGGACCGCTTTATTAGGTCCCCGTCGCCTAATATCACGCAGTCGTAAATTGGCGAGTCTGACAGACAAGCGGTTTGTTACACAACAATATTCTTTAGTTGTTTTGAGTGGGATAAAGGTTACCAAAATGCCTTCGTGCGCTTTTACGCGTTGTACATATTATTCAAAAAGAAATAATTAATCTCATGGAATCACATTTCACTCATAAGTAAAAAAAAAGTTTAAATTACTTATGATATTTCTAAATTTATTGATGTTTTGGTCACCATTTTGCAGAGCGAGATAGAAATATGTGATAATATTAATGTGTGACGATTTAAGTCCTTTTGACAGGACTCCACTCTGAAGCGTAACTGCGCGTAGCACGCTTGAAACACTCACGCTTATGCCAAAAAAATACGTTTGTCTGTCTACTAAAATATTGCTTAACTTTAAACAAATGTGTCATAGGTGATTACGTGTGCATGTAGTGGTGCATCAAGCCCGTTTTCAATTGTCTAATTGAAAGGACGTGCCGTATCTTCCGCTATTTTGTATTAAATAAAGTTCATTTATTTCAACTATGGTCATATTGTCATCAATATGACCATAGTTGAAAACAACACACAATTAAAATCAAAATTGAAATTAAAGAGTTAAAATTAAAATTATTTAAATTACACTAGAATAAATATTAGATAATAAATAAATAAAATTAAATTTAAATTTACTTATTTTTTGTATTAATCTTATATAAATAAATAAAATATATATTTATAAAAAAAATGAAAATACTTTTATTTCCAGTGAACATAAACATTATAGCTACTGTATACCATTAAAGTATTGTACCTACTTAAGTATCTTAGTAACAAATTAAGAAAAAAATATAAATTAAAGTAGTGAGTTTCTAAATATGAATTATTTGAAAATAAACTTAATCTTAAAATACTGTAACACTATACCCAAAAAAATACTACCATAGATCACATTCATACACTAGAATTGATGATCGAAAATATCAAGAACAACAGAGGTCGCTGTATATGATATTTATTTATTAATCTAATATGCTGACATTAAATATGAGTTGTTTATCTCCCCAGCCGGAGGCATGGAGGGCGGCATGGACGTGGGCGGCGGGCTCCTGGGCCGCGGGTACGCGTCGCCCGGCGGCGCGGGCTACGCCGCGTCCCCGCGCGCCGTCTACGCCTCGCCGCGCTCGCAGGGCTACTCGCCCTCCCCCGCGCGGCCCGCCGGCACGCCGCAGCCGCAGGTGCGTGCACTACGTCTAGCCACATATGCGAGCCTGGTACCTCTACACAGCCCGGACGGACTAAGTTTGCCAACAAGAAAAGCAACAAAGCGGCTCCAAGGCCCTTCGGTAGTTTCTTTTTGTAATAGGTGGCCGACGAGCAGACAGGATCACCTGATGGTAAGCTATTGCCGCCGCCCATTGACACCAGTCACAAGTTCGCCGTCTTTTATTGCCGCCGGATTGAGCCTCCGAATGTGTAACTGTCTCTTGCGAGATATGGCCGCCTGGTACTTCTAGCTAGTTAGATTTCGAGAAGTTCGGCAACGGGCTCCAAGCGTCTATCGATAGTGTCTTGTAACCGTGTAGGTATGTTTTGCTGAATAAAATTTTACTTACTAATGTGACATACATCTTGCGTGATATGGGTGTCTGATACTTCTAGATATTTAGATTTGGAGAAGATTGGCAACTAGCCCCTAGCGCTTATCGATAGTGTGACATACCTCTAACGCGATATGGGTGCTTGATACTGGTAGTAAGACGTTGTTCAGCGTTTGTTTCGTATTGGTCTTTTTTTCAACCTTCTGCGCATTATTATACATACAAGCCTTTTTTACAAACATACGATACCCCCGCCGCAACCGCAGGTTACATCTGGCAAAATATGCAAGCCTGGTACTTCTAGGTAGTGAAGTTCTACGATCAGTCCCAAGCTGCGCCCACTAAATGGTAGTGTGACGTACCTCTAGCGTTATATGGTTGCCTGGTACTTGTAGTGTGATTCGGTGAAGTTTGTTGAACTTTTAGACAAAAACTTCCAATCTTTTTTTTGTCGAAAAAGGGAAATACACGATTGCATGTTTATTGTAATTTTCTCTGGCAGTCCAAATAAATAAATAAATAAGTTCGGTAACGGGCCCTAAGCCACGCTGCGCTCATGAAATAGCAGGGTTCTTGTGTGATATGGGCGCCTGGTACTTGTAGTAAGACTTGGTAAAGTAATAGGCATGCGTTTGTTTTTTATTGGATAAAAATAAAAAAAATCTTTATTCAATTTAGGTCCATACAGAACATCTATGAATTTCAAAATAGGTACATATATTATCATCTACCGCTGGTGTAAATGTCGATTTCTACTGAGAAGACACCAGCAAGAATCTCAGTAATTGTTACTCTTATAAAATTATTGATGATGGTACAGAGTTTCAATTGAGAAGAGAAAAAAAATCCAATTAACAATGCTAACTAACCACTATGAATAACAACTCACAAGACTATAGTCTATTCCAATAATAAAGTCATTTTTGACAGATGTTAATAGTTCAGTACTAGTACCCTTAGAAATCGATACTCAGCGGCACCGATTCTCGATTTGTAACCAATTTTAATGGAATTAAGGTTAATAGAAATTGTTGAACTTTTAGACACAAACTTCCAATCTTTTTTTTTGTCGAAAAGGAAATACACGATTGCATGTTTAGTATAGTTATATAGATATAGAATGACGTGAAAAGTGTCAGCCCGAAACAATTTAAATAAAATTATCCGGAAAAGTATACAAATGGTGTTATCGGCATCGGGGCCGTTTGTCAACCAACTTTTTACATGCGTAGGCGTCACGTATGTACCTAACCCGATACTTGTCGCATGTTGTGAGCCTGCATGCAAGAACCATGCTTGCGTGCACATCGGCAACAAAACTATACCCGAAACTGGAATTCAAGACTGTCAAATCTTTCAATGTCTCTTATGTCATTGTCAAATCAAGTTTTCTGGTTTTGCTAACCTTTTTGTTAATATACTAATTTTCTTAGTATAAGCTGGCACAATTCATGATTAGGTTTCCACCACTCCAATAATTAACTCGTCCAGTTTTGCACGTTTTAGATTTTAGGGGTTAATAAGTGAAATAACTAGCAAAGAAAATGGTCAAGTGATATTTTGACAAAGTGGATAGTCAACAGACGAAGTCAGTCAAAGTCTTAAGTCACTCAATAAAACAGGGGTGGTTAGCGTTTTATCGATATATGGATTCTGCCGAGACTATTCTTAACAAAATCGCAGGTTTTAAGACTCTCTTAGGTCCTAGCAAGCACACTCAACACACAATAACAGTGTTATAAAAGATTCTTATATTAATTTCACTTGGCGGCACCTCACTGCACGAAACAACAACATGTAAGTTCAAATGTTGTACCAAAAGTTATTAACACCTAAAATGACACGAGCTCAATACCAGCCTTTCTAACAAACATTACGGATGATTAAGTTTTTATTAAAGCTTCCTGTATTTATGTAAAAATAATTAAATAAAATTATTTCTTTAAATTATAGAATTAAAATTACGAATAAATAAATTACGTCAGCGTATGTTTTTAGAAAATAGGTATATACTATTGTACGATCATTTTATTGCATTAGCAACATTGTAGTAGCTTTTTTGGTCTTGAATTCTAGTTTCGAGTATAGTTGAGTGATCAAGACAGCAGTAGTCCTCGCCAGGCACTCGCGAGTATAGGGCTTACGTATTTTAATGCTTCAAAATACTATACTCAACGCAGACTCCTTGCAGACAGTGTCATGTTTCATTTAACAGTAAATAATGATTGTTAAGTTACTAAATATGTACACTAAACAGTTCTCGAGAAACAGTTTTTTTAGCTGATCGGTTATTCATTTGTGAAAGTGGTAAGATAGGGGCACCATTTTGAAGCCCACGTTCAAAATAATCTTGAAGACGCACCACTAACTCTCGCGCTTGACTACGCAAAATTTTTTTGGCATTGCAAACAAAACAATAAACGACACTCAACAACAAACAAACTCAAGAAAAATGCATACGTATTATTGTCGTTGTATTATTGTTTTCACTTACCATCAGGTGATCCGTCTGCCACCTATCACATAAAAAAAGGCTTTTCTGCACTTGTCTCGTACTGACTGAAGTGACAAATGTTCAGATCAAGTTAATTTATTTTGTTATTTAAACAGTTTATCTTACTTGTACTTTTTATGACGTTTTAAAATAACATGCATCAAAGTTATTTCAACTATAAGCAGCCCCATTACCGCCAGATTCATTTTCATTCGCGAATGATCGGTTTAAGTAACTGAATACTGGAGGCACGTCACTATGTTTAAAAGTAAAACATAAACCATAGTACGTAACCGCAGTAAAAAAATATTATTTTATTTTGAAGTTTAGATTATTTTGAGCATTATATTAAAAAACAATTATTACTACCTGTGCGGATAAAGAATGGAATCAGAGATGACGGCGCATCTATTCAATTCTCGCTCGCACACTATTTGCGTCTATACTCGAGCGAGAATTGAATAGATGCGCCGACATTTCTGATCCCATTCTTTATCCGCACATGTTGTATGTTAGTTTTGCTTGTGAATTAATTGTAGGATGTTTTTGTATAATTGTATATTTTTCAAATGACGATTTACTACCAAATACAAAAAGAGATATTCAATTGGATTTATATAAAACGTGCAGAGTTACGTTCTTCGAAATGTAAAAAGGATTTCATAATTGGAACATACTGTAATCGATTAACATGACCGAGAATCCTTATCATTTAAATAGTCTTGTAAACTATAGCAACCTTTCTTCATTAGGCAGGTTTTAATATGAGACTTAAACTTATCCAGTGGTAGGTTAATGACATTTTGTGGTAGCTTATTAAATATCTTAAAAAGCTACCACGAAATGTCTTTCCATCTTGCTAACATAATTATCCAAGCCCAGTAATTCTAGGTAGTCCGGACGGGGTAAGTTTGGCAACGATAAACGCAAGAAAGCGACTCCAAGGGCCTTCGGTAGTGTGATTGCCTCTTGCGAAAAATGGCCGCTACTTGGTACTTGGCTCCAAGCGTTCATCGACAGTGTCTAATGTAATTAGATTTGGAGAAGATTGGCAACGTATAGCCCCTAGCGCTTATCGGTAGTGTGACATACCTCTAAACCGATATGGGTGCTTGATACTAGTAGTAAGACTTTGTTCAGTGTTTGTTTCATATTGGTCTTGTTTTCAACCTTCTGCGCATTATTATACATACATGCCTTTTTTACATACATACGATAACCCCGCGCGCCCCGCCGGGACGCCACAACCGCAGGTATATATATCACTGCATATACATACATCTGGCAAGATATGCAAGCCTGGTACTTCTAGGTAGTGAAGTTCATTGACGAGTCCCAAGCTGCGCTCACCAAATTGAAGTGTGACATACCTCTAGCACTATATGGTTGCCTGGTACTTGTAGTGTGATTCGGTGAAGTTTGTTGAAGGTATAGGCTCGTTTCTTGATATGCATACCTTGGGCCACAATCTCATTCCTCTTCCGATTCCCCTGGAACACAGAAGTGTGAGACCGATTTTGTGATTTCCCACTTCCAGTTCCCGTCAAGCCCGGCCGCATTCTCGGCGCCTTCCCCGCCCCGAGCGGGCTCGGGCGTGGGCGTGGGCGTGGGGGTGGGCGCGGGCGTGGGCGTGGGCGCGGGCGGCTACGGCTCGCCGGGCGCGGCGCGCGGCACGCAGTTCGCGGCGCGCTCGCCGCTGTACACGCACAGCCCGGCGCCCTACACGCACCAGCAGCCGTCGCCCGCGCACACGCCGCGGTACTCGCAGTCGCCGCACCACGCCACGCACCACCCGATACCCTACAGGGACCCGCAGCAGCAGGTAACAACAATTAACTTCAATGCAATGGGAGCTATACGCGTGCGAAAAATCCGCAAGATGGCGTACTGTAGGACTGAGGTCCATCTACAAGGTGATTGGGTATTTTTAGACGTGATATGTCAAATTGTCAATTAACAAATAAATCAGCCAATGAAGTCGGACCTTAGTTCACAGGCACGCCATCTAGCGGATATTTCACACGCGATAGCCCCCATTACCGAATTTGCTACCTGACCAATTTACCTGAAGCAACGTCCAAGTGTGGGACACACTTGGGATCTCCGAAAGAGGCGACCGACAGTGTATGAAATGAAATTATAATATTTATTTAATTTAGGTTCATATAGAACACTTATGAATGTCAACATATTTACCACTAGTTTGGAATCAGCAAGAAACTCAGCAGTTAATCTTTTCACTTAATGATACATAACGTAAAACATCTCAAAAGAGGCTGATTAATCGGTAGATATAACGTAAACCGAGTCTGAAATAACCCTGTAACCTCTATTACTAGATCTTGCAATCAGACAATTTGGTCTTTGTCTTTGTTGAAAAATTGTCTGCCTTATTATAGTGCCTATTGCAAGATTATTTGTTTTATTTTTCATGGTAGAATAGTTTATAAAGTGATTGACATTTTGCACTTGATTTTTGAGTTTCCTATATTTCGGCATTGTTCAAACGGTGCATTATGATAACGGTGTAACTGAAGTTTATTGTGGGTTACGTGACATTGTGTTGCCATGTGGTAGCAAAGCTTTTATGAACCATTTTGTAGCAAGATGGCATTAATGCAAAGATATTCAAAATCTATATTAATCTAGTTTTCTGGTCCTCTTTTTTGGTTCAAATGCCGGCCAAAAAATGTTTTTGCTGTATTGTGTAGGACTTGTCCTCCTGAGTATTTATTACTATGGCACCGAAGCTATAAGGCCATTATCCTTGTTTTTATTTGAGTTCAAAAATTTTCTATATTAGAGAATTATCTAACAAAAACATTTTTTTTTCGGTATTCCAAATCTTGAAATTTGTATGTCACGGGGACAATTCCTATAATACAGCCGGCACTTTCATGTTTGGACCAAAAATATATGAAAGTCAGATGATCTCCTTTCATTAGATTACACAATAATCTGTAATGTTTGCAAATGGTGGTGATCATCTACATAGAATGATTTGTGTAGATGATCCCCACTCTGTCTGCTCCGGTCGTCTGTAATTTCGGTTTTGTCTCCTTTTGTGGCATATTTTTGTTGTTATAAATTAATGAACACATTTCCTCGTCCCCAGCCCCAGTCGCGGCCGTACTCGCGGTCGCCGGCGCCGGGCGTGGGCGGCGTGGGGGGCGTGGGCGTGGGCGGAGGCAGCACCACGCCGTTCCCGGCCGCGTCGCCGGCGGGCGGCACGCTGCACAGCTACACGCCGTCGCCCGCGCACACGCCCTACAGCCAGCACTCCTCGCCCGCGCCCGCCTGTCGCACGCCCACCTACACCGACCAGCACCACTTCACGCAGGTGACACTACTTCTCAATGTCCCAGAAGAAACTAAAAATACATCCAAACTCAAATTTGTTGTACGAGGTAATCGTATGTTTATATGTTGGAGTTACCAGCAGACTACAAACTATCGGCCAATAGTATGGTCGTGTGGTCCCCGGCAGAGTAGAATAGGCCACCCTCACTCTTACCGAGGTGTCGTAAAAGGCGACTGAGGTAATGCTGCTGGCATGATCATCAGCACCCAGAGAAGGAAAACTCTGCTTTTATATCAAAACCCTCGCCAACCCGTCTGCCAAGCGTGGTGAGTATGGCAATTACCCCTCATGTGATTGAGGGAGGCCCGTGCCCCAGCAGTGGGGACTTAAATGGGCTGATGATGATGATGAATAGTATGGTCGGCTTCTTAATCAGTATGAAGATGTATGCAGATGCGCACATTACAGTGGTGCAGTATCGGCCGATAAAAAGTTTGATGGGATTCCCGATTGCCTTCAAACTTAATCATCTGCAAACTCTCAGCCGACCGCTTGATCAGTATAGCGCTCTTCCCCGCCACGCACACTTTGCCGATTGTTTCATCGGCCGGTGGCTTCAGTTCACTCCGCCATAGACAATACATTATATAAACTAAAACACTCCGCGTCGGACGCAAGGCACGATCGTGCGCAGTATTTTAATGATGGATTCCGCGTCGTATCTGCTTGGCGAAACTTATACTTACAGAAAATTTGATTTAAGTAATGGACAACATTTCAAATTTTTAACATGCCCATATTGTTTTTTTATATGAAAGTAGACATAAAATGAACAGACCCATATTTTTTCTTTTTTCAAAATTTGTCCATTTTCATGCATAAAATAATTATTGAAATTATTTTTATTCTAAATAGACGTAAGCGCCAAATGACGTCATCGGACGGCTGAATACAGCGATATTCCTTTGCTTATCATTGTTTTAATAAAAAAAAGGTACAACTGTCAAAGGTAACTAATACTAGTGTCAACATTGTCAACGTCATTCATACATTCAACGTTGACAAGTTGTCTTTTTTTTTGACAGTTACATGTCATGAGTTTGGCATTACGTAAATTTAAAACTATAATGTGCTAAGCAAAGAAATATTTTACATTCTGCCGTCCGATGACGTCATCTTACGTTTTTTAGTTTTTAATTTTTTTCTCAGTAAATAAGCAATATAAAAAATGAATAAATATATATTCGAGCAGCGGAAAAGTAAACAAAGAATTGGTATTTTTTGTTTCAGAGCTTAGCAATTTTGAAATGTTGTCCATTCCGCTCTCGCATTCTCTTCATCATTCTTTTTCTCTTTTGTATCAAGTATAAAGCAATAATATTACTATCGGGCAACATTACACGTGACCTCTTCATCAGCTCTAATAAATTTAATAAATCGGCCAAACCATTTGTTAGCTTGCCTGCGCACTCGCGACCAACCCAACTATTTTGTTGACACGTTGTGCGTATAAACCGTTCAACACGACTATACTATCGGCTGTCAGTAAGTCTGTAGTCTGCGGCGACTTTAACTGATGGCTCCTGTGTGGTTCCAGGGCGGCAGCGCCAGCAGCACGAGCGGCAGCGGCGGCGGCAGCACGGGCGGCGGGTTCGCGGCGGAGCTGTCGTCCGACATCGGCGCCGCCATCTCGTCCCCGCCGCCCGTGTCGCCGTCCATGGCCGCGCTGGACTTCGAGCCGCCGCGCCCCGACCCCGCCGCGTCGCCGCTCTCCACCGACATGCACCCCGGCAGCAACTCCGACTCCTCGCTCGAGGACTACAACAAGGTATAGTGCCACCACATTTCACAGAGAAATAGCAGCGGATGTTACATAATAAGTCGTCAAACTGCGGTCTTGTAACTAGTGGTACACAATGTTATCTATTTTCACTGACATAAGCGGTAAATACAACGTTTCGTAAGTGTAAGAGCTGCTCAAACATGTTGTCTGTTATAAAGTTGACTTAGAAAGAGGTGACATGATGTTTGAGTAGCTCCTAATGTAAGAAAACAATACAGAATTTACATCCATAGGATGTTTTAATAAAGTAAATGCCAGAATATTCAGACACATCTTAATATTGAGAGCTGCTCAAACATGTTCTCTCTGTCATTAATATTATTCAGAAAGTGATAGCATGATGTTTGAGCAGCTCCCAAACTTATTAAGTAGATCAAAATAATTTAAAAGTAAGTTTTTGACGTCCATGACGTAGTCGCTTCTACGCGTAGTTATCGACTACGGCTGTCGTAGCACATGAACGAGAATTTGGCGCGGTGGGCGTGGTTTCGTAGCATTGACTACGGTGATCGTAGCACTTGAAGCGCTAATTTTAACCGAGGGGCGTGGCCTCATAGTACTCACCAGCTGCTTGCTGCAAGTGCATGTGCACTGACGCCGTGAAATGTTCATGAAGTCATCTCTGTAACTACTTCAGACGATATTTATCGCCTTAGTAAAAGAATTCAGTGGATAACAACGCGGCTTCTGGGGGTCGTGGTTCGAATCAACCTCTGGATTTTTTAATTTTTGTGCATATTTCTACCAATAGCTCGGCAGTGTGGGAAAACCCGCACGATTTGGATAGTTTCTGAAACGCGTAACTATGATTCAGTTGGTCTGGTTCCCCTGTGAAAAGGGTTGCAAAGGTCGGACGGATGTCGCTTCATTATAATTACCAGATTCCCCAAATCCTGAATCATGGTCTATGAGTATCCTGGGCTCCAGAGCGACAGCTTTGCACAACCGGGAATTATACGCTTATATGAAGAAGAAGACGTTGGACAAAGTTATTCGTGTGTCCGTGTGACACGTGTTCACCGTTTTTTTTTTTCTCTTCGTAGACGAACAGCGCCACCAGCGAGATGTCCCCCGCGGGCGTGGGCGTGAGCGTGGGCGGCTACGGGCCGCTGTACGAGGGCTCGCCGCGCCTGTACCCGCACCCGCACCACCTGGCGCACCACTCGCCCGCGCCGCCCGACCCGGAGAAGGACCACTACCACTATCAGCAGGAGAGAGGTACGCGCATAGGACACAGGAAACACTTTTTCGCTCATAGAAAAAGCCTCAAGCCAATCAAGACAAATAAAACATTAATGAATCAAAAAGACACAATCAACTAGCTAATGGGAGGGAATTTTAGATGTTTTTTGCTGTAAACTGCTGAATACGTTTAGTAGTCCATCCCTAAAGAACGTCAACCATCCCATCCCTGCGCCCATCATGATAAATATTACATTTTAAATAATCTTTTTATCCATAAAATAGATGGGTTGTTTCTCATTTATATTATTATTTGCCTGCTGTGATGTAAAGATAAAAGGTGTAAGGATAGTAACCAAGTATGGGACGACGTCCTGTGGATCGATCACCTTCGAGTTGGTCCAATATTGTTATGGTAGCAGGGAAACAATGGAAAAGACTAACAGGGGATCGAAGAGTGTGCCGTGATAAAGAAGTGGGCTATACTCAACACAGGGTCGAGGTGGACTGATGTGATTGATAATGATGATGTAAAGATCAATATTTAATTATTTGTATTTGATTTCAGGTAATGGCGTCGGGGATAGTCCACGGTTAGACCAGCTACATCAGCATCCCTCCATGTATCCTAGCAATTTTAATAGGTAAGTGTGAGATAGATTTTGTTAGCAGTTTTACGTAGTATCTTAATTTCTGTGTTAAATAACTTCGGCTTGTTACTACAATGTGTGTATAATTTCGGCTACCTTATCACTGAAATAGATTTCAATCAGACAATATTCAGGCGCTGAACATTTGATAGTAAACGAAAAGCTTTATCTTAGATTCAATTGCAGAGTATTTTATCTTCCCCAACAGAATATAATAGTAGTATTATATTATTAGTATAGTACTCCCTGCAGCTGAATTCTTACATCGAACGACACGCAAGCGATTGTCATTCCATCCCCATCATCTCGACGGATGGTGGTGCAGTACTGTGCGTTTCTCTCGGAACTTTCTACCACTTACCTCAATAGGCTATTTGACAGTGATAAAAATATACATTTCTTTTATTAATATATTTTTTGTGGAGCGATATGTAATAACGAGAGATAAAAGTTTGCATTTTTTCATCAAAATTCGTCTTCTAAAATTATTATTTTTTATACAGGGGTCACGTGACTAAAAACGGCCCGTGACGTAGATTACGCGTAAGTCTACTGCCTATGGTTGATTGCCTTTCCTTCATAGGAAGAAATAAACAAAAAAAAAGTCTATTTGAAAGAAACACTGAAACATCAACAAGCTCAATGTTTATTTATGGACAATCTACGTCACTGGCCGCCATATTGCTAAAAGACGCGTTTTTGCGGCATATTTGAATATTGCATTTTCTTTTTCGTTTTTTTATTAAAATATCTAAAACAAAAACAGAAAAGTATTTTAGGGCTCCTTATAATCAAATGAGCCTACCCTAAGATAGTTTTCAGAATTTTGTCAAATAGCCTATTCTGTGGAACGGTTTGACTGCGGGAGTATTTCCAGACGGCTACGACTTGGGGACCTTCAAAAGAAGAGCGTATTATTTTTTAAAAAGGCCGGCAACACATTAGCGATCTCTTATTTCGCGGATGTTCATGGGCGGTGTTGATTACTTTTCATCACGTGACATGCTTGCTCTTTGGCCGCCTCCTAGCATAAAAAAGTTGCTTTTCTATTTCACATATTTTTTTCTATCACCGTGGTCTGCATAAGTGTACTTGTCCCTATAGGTCGACGCCCCCGTCAGTGCCGGGCGGCGTGTCGGGCGTGTCGGGCGTGTCGGGAGTGTCGGGCGCGTCGGGCGCGTCGGGCAGCAGCTCGGGGCCGGGCAGCGCGGGCGCCAGCGCCGGCCCGTTCTCGCCCGCGCCCGCCTTCCGCCCTCCCGACCACCAGCCGCACACGCCGCACCACCACCACGCGCCAGGTAACCACCGCACTCACGACACACGACACAACACTACACCTCATCCACCTTCTCATATTACTGAGTGATTACAACTAAGCGACTGCCGTCTGACCTTCGCAATCCTTAGACAGAGGAACCAGACCAAAGCGCCTGATCCCTCTCCGGTCGTGACACACTGGCGTCCCATCCGAATATGAGGGCAAGGGAATAGAGAGTGCACATGTATTTGCGCACACACTTGAGCACTATAATATATCCTGTGTACGTGACTCATCGTTGAGATTGGCCGCCCTCGCCGGAAATTGGTTAGAGGATATTATTATTAGAGACACCCACTGCTGGATACAGAGTTCTCTCAAGAAAAGATCCAAGATGTGGTAAGTATCATAGTTGTTAAAATTAGGGAAGCATTTCTGCAGTGACCAAATACATGCTGCTGAAGAAGAGAGGAAGAAAAAGAAAAGGGAGCACCTAAGGGAGCGGGTGGGAGTGTGCTACTATTGACAATTTTCTATGGCAAATTTAACAAATTCTGCTGACAATGGATTGATGATAGCAGCTAAAAGCCTGGCCTGGGTAAGAAAAAGGAATTAAAAAGCATGAATCATCACAATATTTATGAGCAATTTGAGATGCATTTAAGGTCATTGACACAGCTAGCAAGAATTTGAGACTACGGCGTAGTCGACGACTACGAAACTCGTAGCACATGGCGATGGTTTCGTCAAATGGGCGTGGCTTTGTGGTACTCGCGGCTTTATCGTAGCGCTGTCTACGTCGTAATACGACACTGTAGCACCTATGGGAGTGACTCGTAGCGTTGAAGTGCGCTTGTACTATCTTTGCGACTCTAAGCAGATACTTAGTTATAGTTATGACTTCAGTAATATAAAGTAAACTAGTCTCTAAAGGAAACTTTAGTCCCATCATTATGTGACTTTAGGACTCCATTCTTATACAACACTGTATATGACCATATTGAGCGGGTCTTGCAATAATGGCTCTGCTACTATGTAATTACACTACAAAACATACTTACTACCGGTTGACTGACCGGATGGCGCAATTGGTAGTGACCCTGCCTCTTACGCCAAAGGTCGTGGGTTCGATCCCCACCCTGGACAAACATTTGTGCGATGAACACTTGTGTTTGTTCGGTGTCTGGGTGTAATATATGTATTTAAGTATATATTTGTTAAGCTATTTAGTACGGAATCAGGTCAACGTATGAGATGTAGTGAGAATTATTATTATTATTTATTATTACATTTACCTTTATAATAAATTTAGTATTAAAATCTTATATATGTAAATATTTCACAACATCACATACATTGATCTGACTCCGACATAAGTAGCTCAAGCACCTGTGTTACGGATATCAGAACCAGCAGTGGAATCAAAACTGTATATATTGAAATCTTTTATAAATACATCCTTATAAAAACGTCCAGGTCAATACGAACAGACATATTCATACACACAAATGTTTGTACTATGTGAGGATCGAACCCGCAACCCTTGCACCACCAGATGCAGCGTTCACTACCACTGATCTAATCTTTACCAAATGCGATATAAATCGGCCGGGTATTAATAATCACCACAGCGATGGTGGCTCAATGAATACGAACGCGCCTTCCACGCACATGGTCGAGATTCGAATCCGAGTATGTACCAATGGTTTTTTCAAATCTATGTGCGTAGATAGTAACGGTAGAAATCTACCATTACTATCTGCTCGGCGGTGAGGGAAACAATCGTGAGGAAACCTGCACGTTCCGGAAAAAGTTTCTGAAACGTGTAACCATGATTCAATTGGTGTGGTTCCCCTGTTAAAGGGTTGCGAAGGTCAGACGTCAGTCGCTTCATTGTAATTACCAGACCCCCCCAATGCTGAAACATGGTCTAAGCGTACCCTGGGCACGTACGCAACCGGGAATTACGCGCTAAGATGAAGAAGATTAATGATCACCACAGCATTTATTCCATTTGAATAATGTTTGCTTACAGAATCGCCCGGCGAGTACGGCAACGCGGGCACACCCAAACCCAAATCCCAGGACGTCGCGTCGAAGTCGCTGTCCGGGCTGGAGTCGCTCGTGGACCAGATCCCGTCGATAGCGGAGGGCCCGGGCGGCGGCGGCGCGGCGGGCGGCGAGCCGGCGGCGGCGGTGGCGGCGCCCGCGCTGCCGGACTACGCGCCCGCGCTCTACGGGCCCTACGGCGCCTACGGCGGCGCCGCCTACGGGAACAACGGGTGAGTCTGCTACAGGTCACCGTTGATGCGGACAGACTAACGCTTGATCACAATCGCACCTGATGAGGCCTAGGATGATGTAGCGATAATGGGCTATGGAAACAAATTTTTAAGTATGGTTTTGATATTTTTTTCCAATGCCTTTTACTATATTAAGTAACTAATTTAAATATTTTTGTTAAACGTCAAACTAGCGCCATCTGTTACTTGGTCCGGATGAATAAGTCACTGAGACATTGTTGTCACCACGAAGTTATACTAAATGTAATCTTCTGAATACAAAACAACTAGCGCCATCTGTTACTTGATCCGGGTGAATAAGTCACTGCGACATTGTTGTCACCTTCTGAATACAACGTGTCTGAATAGCTAACGTCAAGAGAATCAAGTCAAGTCAAGGGATCTAGGGTCAAATGAAGGTCAACGCTATTTTATTAAAAATATCCTTGATCTAGTAGTTTTACATTTAAAAAATATTAAAAATTGTTATAAATACAAATACTTCGAAACGATTTTCGGATTGGAACTTGTTTAATTTTTTTCCCCATACCCCATTGCTGCGCCCTTACGGCGCGTACGAAGGAGCTCTTAGGAATAATGGGTGTGAATACATAGTAGTGATGGCTTGGTCATGGTTGATGTGAAAAGGGAGCTATACGTCGTACGTACGTCTGGGTACGTTCGGAAACCAAATCATAACGGCTTTGAATATGTCAATATCATGTCTGATCACTTGTATGTTTTGCAGCCTTTAAAATGGATTACATTTTTTCAAAATTCCAACTTTTAAATACGGGAGTAAAATTCGCAAAGGCAGACGAGCAGACGGATCACGTGATGGTGAGTGATTACCCCCGCCCATGGATACTTGCAACACCAGAGGAGTCACAAGTGCGCTGCCGACCTTTTAAAAAGGAATACGATCTTTTCTTAAAGGTTTGCAAGTCGTATCGCCTTTATCGGCTGTATCAGCCGTATGGCACAATAAGATCAGTTGGTTTTCAGATATGTTTTTTTGAAATTAATAATTTAATGCTTTTTAATTTGTGTATTTTTGTACGGATTTTATGTCATATATGAATAGTTCAAAAACCGTGAAAGGTAAAATATGGTTGATGAAACAAAATATGTTCAGCATCATTTGTTTTAGTAGTGTTAAGGACTATTTCCATTTTTAAACGTATAAATGAAAAAATCGAGTTGCCGCCATATTTGGGGCATTCTGTCAAAGAGTAAATACATCCAACGACATCATGCTAATCTTGTTAGGTTTTCATATGAATAGTGTGGAAACTGAATAAATACACATTGGTCAATATGTCCGCAGTGATATTTTTGAGAAACTCTCCCGATATCGACGGCCAAGTGTATCTTAATCGCCCCTTCTGATGGTCCCGCCGTCAACCGTCATCCATATTATATATCATAATATAAAATTGTGTGTGTATGTTTGTCTCACTTTCACAGCAAAATAGTGACGTGATTTTTAAGTAGAGATAGTTGAAGGCTACTTTCTGTTTCTTTCTAACCCAAGCGAAGCCCCAGGAAAAAGCTATATTGATCCATATTATGTAAATTATGATATTGTATTACTGTCGCTGTTATTTCGAATTGTAAATAGCTAACGTACGGTAAACCGTACATCGTTAAAACCACTATGTTTAATCGAAAAATATCGGATGTTTTGCCGTTGTAAATCTTTTATTTTTAACTTTGGCTCAAGTGATATTTTGATCAAGTGGGTAGTCAGCGGTCGAAGTCAATTGAAGTCTCAGTCGAAGCAGGTGTTTAGCGTTTTATCGACCTATGGATTCTACCGAGACTGCTATTAACCAAATCCCTGGTTATAAGACCCTATTTGGTCCAAGTAAGTTGTTCACGTGCCAACTCACTCGACACAAAATAGCAGTGTTAGAACTATACAATTAATTTCATTAAATTAATATCACTTTGCGGCGCTTTACTGCACAAAAACCACTATAGTAATTTAAAACCTTTGAATGGACAAAAAAATATCACCATTTTTATACGTTTTTCGAATAAAGAAAGAAAAAAAGATGACCCAAATTTTTTAATTTCAATAAATGTTTGTTTTTATTGAAATAGATATTTTTTTAATTATTAATTAATATGCCGGAAGTGACTTAGTCCTGAGGCTCAACCTATTGTGATATCGGTGCTATATGTCCAATGAAAAAGTTTATTCGACTAATCATGTCATTGTTTGACACTCGGTTTTGTGATAACCATTTTTTTTAAATCAACGTGAACAAAAGCTTTATTAATTTGTCATGCAAAGTGATGACGTCACAGGAGGACACTTTGACATTTTATTTAATTTTTTTATGATATAGGGGGCAGACGTGCTGACGTATCACCCGATGGTAAGCGAACACCGCCGCCCACCTGCCACGTCAAAAGAGTCACAGGTGCACTGCCGGCTTTTTTAAAAGGGAATACGCTCTTTTCTTGGAGGTTTGCTGGTCGTATCGGACCGAAAACACCGCAGGCCATAGTTCATTCTACAGTTTTGGAAATTATTATTCTTAAATTTGTATGAGTCCAATCTAGAAATAGTAATTTTCATTTCGGAAAATGTTTTTTTGTCGTATTGTCCATTGCATCAGCCGACTCGTTCTACTACCAATATGCAGAATCCGTTTTAAGTGTTTCGAAGCCACTGATCCACGTGTTTGCCATCAGCTACGGCGGGCCGTTCGTGGGCTACGGGTCGGGCTGGGGCGTGGGCGCCGTGGGCGCGGTGGGCGCGGTGGGCGCGGCGGTGATGCGGCCCACGCCGGGCTACCTGTCGGAGTGGCAGTACGGCTACACGCCCGTGTCCGCCGTGTCGGCCGTGCCCGCGCCCTACGCGCCCTACAACGCGCCCTACTACACGCACAACGGCTACGCGCACACGCCGCCGCCGCCCGCGCACCACCAGCAGGTAATACGATCTCTCTCAATACAGGTGCCCTAATTCGAAGCCGCCCCGTAACGAACGAGAACGTGGGACGGTTTCTGAATTGAGAATTTGAAGTTAAGCACGACTTGAGCACGAACTTTGACACTTGAGTCATACTTCAACTGTCAACTTTGTGCTCAAATCGTGCTTAACTTGAAATATTCTCAACTCAGAAACCGGCCCTATGCCTGTCGCATCCAAACAAAGGAGACACACAGCGGGTGTGAAAGAGTAGGAATCTCCGATTCGATCGTAACGACTGCTTTAAATTAGACCCCCAAAATCGATCGCTGCTGTCGGAAGAATCGAAGATCCGGCTCGAAGGACCATATTTTCAAGAGGTTTTCAGGATGATACATCTCTAAAAAGGGTAACGTTCATGTCATGAACCTTTTATTGCAAGAAGTGACCGATTACATGTCAGAAATAAAAAAAAAAGTTAAGATTGGAATTTTTAGATTGCATTTGACGATTGTTTACGATACGAATTTGTTTTTAAATAGTAGACGGCAGACGAAGTCGTCCAATGTTACGATAGGACTACAATATCGCCATAATGAAAGGGACTACCTACTTGGATTCGAGCCTCTAAGAAACGGGTACACTAACGTAAGGGAAAGGAGGCCTATACCACAGTATAACCCAGCAGTGAGTACTACTTAGTAGCTGGTCATAATGATGATTTGACTAAAGAACAGGAATATAATAGATTAATGGTGTTTTCACTTACACCTTTACTTTTAGGTTGAATAGTTTATATAACAAACCTGGGAGTGTTAAACGCCAGTGTATACCATTTCTACACATTCCATCAAGTGAGCACACACGTTAGCGAATTTAAACAATGTCCACTTTGATCAATCTCAAAGTTTAACTAAATACGTCAGTCATAGTGCACACGTATAGGCCCAAATACTAGTTTTTAATGTCTATCTCCTTACTGGTATATCAGTGGAACACCAGAATGATACAAGCTGACCTTTACGTTTTTCAAGATATTCGGAGTACAAAAGGAATGAATTCCAGACTGCTGTTACTGAAAGTTTCTTAGCAGAAACAGTGTCATAACATATTCTGCTGCACTGTAAAATTTTAATTGAGACTGGTCGCCCCAAAAAATTAGTTATCTCTTTGTGGTTGAACGGATTGCGGAAATCCTCATTGCACTTACTGTACACTACTGTTTTATTTGTAGTATGCTCGGAGTAAGATAAATATCGCATTAGAAACACTTATTGCGCCTCCAGAACTCAAATGCCAGACGACACCAAAAGAATACTCAACTGAAGTGGGCCTAGGCTGGTTACCTGGTGGCCAGCATGTTAACTCTAAAGTCAGTCGGTCCACGTCGTAGACTGAGGGGATGATGGTGGGATGAGCGAGCAACTGTTGAAAATCGTGTGGAGAAAGATTATGGAGGCCTCTGTTTCTTTCGCGGTGAAATCCAATAGGCTCTGATGTGCAAAGAAAGTGCTGAACGCGTATGTTTGAGGAACTAACGGAGATCCTATGTCACTGCATGCTATACATTAGGTTATCTATAGACATCGACAAATATTTAAAAAAAAAATGAAAAAGCGAGACACTCGTGCGATGTAATCAACACCCAGCGCCTATCTGTTGATATCGTTTGGAAGTATGTAATAGCAAGGGCCGTACGGCCGCCTGCCTACCGTGAAAGAAGAACTCTTTTCAAACCTCGTTTAAAAAAGGGCATGTCGTAGTGATCAGGGAACACCGCGGCTGGAAACTCAAAGTTTGCACGAGGGTGGGAAAAAATAGCGCTGGAAACGAAGCGTTCTGGAAGGGATTGGTTCCATGTAGTGTTGGTGAAGTTTGCCTCGGCATCTAGTCGTGCGATTGTAGAATGATGACCCTGGTATTATATGAAAAGAGGCAAAGAGAGCCAAAATCTCTTCGCGACTCTCAACAACTCCAACTTATCCAGTTTGTCAAATACATAAAACTGTGTAATTAGGTTTCGAAACGAAGTGAAGGCGGACCGCTAGTTAGTACCCTATAACGTAAGCAGTGGCGTCATCATTTGTTTTCACGACTTTATCGACAAATTGATAACAATATTGTTGTATGTGTGTTCCAGCCGCACTACCTGCCGGCGCCGCCGCTGATCGACCTGCACAAGAACGGCGAGCACTCGGGCGGCGTGCCCGCCGTGCCCGCCGTGCCCTCCGTGCCCTCCGTCGGCTTCAGCGGCTTCTGTTAGCGCCGCCCGCCCTCCCCGCCCTCCGCGCCCTCCTCGCCACCCCGCCCGCCCAGCAGTGACGACGACGCGCAGATCGAGCTGTAGGTATGACGCTGACTGTTGTAGCAGTATCTATTGCATTATGGGCCAGAACCCAAGGCAGACTTCCCGAATCCTGGAACTACACCCTAAGATGAGCTACCTAAGGAATCAGAATACAAATCAGATTTTCTTTATTTATCAGTATACACATGAGCACAATTCTGCTTTTCATAAGCTATAATGCCATTAAGCTATATTACCAAAAACCCCTTCGGAGATAAATGGGATCGAAAAATAAATTGCTGTTATAAAAGTAAAAGAGTTATGTGCAATAATTAAGTCGTGTAAAATCTTTGTTACATGTGTTTTAACTTTGCTATGAATCTCACAAAGAAGAATCCGTGATTCGCAGTTACGACTTATTATCGCAAGAAATAAATAAAATAGAATTTGTAAAACATTTGTCCAAAAAAATTGTTACGATACACGACATTAGGCAGGATTACATTCGAAAGTATCAACAACTTAACAGTCTTGATACTTGCGGTATAATATGACTTAATTTCATTTAAAAAAATAAGTAAACGTGAGTTTGAAAATCATCATTGAATAAAAAAAAACACTGTTTTTTTTATACCTAGCGCAAAATGTGATAAATATTGCTGTGACAAAAGCTATTATTCTACAACTCAATCTGATTGTAAGCGAGTATGCTTTCGGCGATAACAAATGTGGCATGAATTCTCGAGACGAACTCAAAACGAGAAGAAACTGTATGAAAGTGTGGCGTTCGGTAATAAAACCGAAGCTCTCGTCTTTTTGTGAATTCACGTCACTTTTCAATACATTTCGTTACTGAGTGTGTGCGAAGTTAGAAGACAAGTCCGAATCGGGGACAATTTGTGCTCGAATGTCTAATGTGTTGGTGTGAACCTGATTCGGAACATCTCAAAACAGCGCCAAAATTATCTTGACATACTAATTAGTCAACATATATTGATAATTAAAATTTTATTGATACAGCCATATTGATATGGTCGAAAACCCGACCATATCAATATGGCTGACCGATATATGCGTGGGGTCCATTTACAAAGTTGTCAAAAGTATTTAGAGTATGTAACATTGTCATTTTCCATGTCATGTAAGAAAATAGGCAACCTCGTAAGTGGAGCCTACATATCGCAATTTAAAGGGATTTAACTTGCGGAAGCTACCATTGTCACCTTTATTGGAAGGGAATAAAGTTGGTTTTCT
This sequence comes from Marasmia exigua, assembly GCA_019059595.1. Classification (NCBI taxonomy): domain Eukaryota; kingdom Metazoa; phylum Arthropoda; class Insecta; order Lepidoptera; family Crambidae; genus Marasmia; species Marasmia exigua. The sequence continues at coordinate 13,785,478 of CM032488.1, forward strand.
TATAAATATCGATATGTTTTGACTAGTTAGCGTGCTAAGACGCTGTGGCGCTAGTGTAGTGGTGTCAAAGGGGCGGGGAATCGGCGGGGGCGGAATCTCCCGACGCATTCGTAGTGTAAGTAGCGAAATTGGACTGATGTTACTCGAATGGGCGGTTTCGATATAGTCATTGCAACTTTTTGTAAAGCGATCGTTAGTGATGTAATTTAATCTTTTTCAAACTGATGAGCTTAATTTGTAGGGTTTATTTGTAAATATTGTATGTATTTTATTTGGATCCATCGCGCGTTTTATTTAACTGATCGCTAGATACATCACAGGTTAAGGTTTTTCTTTGTATACGTGTCGTATTCTTAGTTCAGGTCGTGTTATAGACGGTTTTTGCGAATGAACAATCCGGTATTCAGCGTAATGTCGACGTCAAATCCAACTTTAACGACATTGGTCGTTTCGAACGTAACTGTCATTTTGACATGTGACGTCAAACGTATGGCTTCTATACTGCGCCGTCTAACGGATTTTTCATTCGCAAAAAACGCCTTTGTGAGAGTGGCGTGCGCGAGCGTCGAGAAATCGAGTCGTACTTAATTTATTAGAAAGTCTGTGATGTTCGGCGTTGTCGACGCAACGGTGGCCATCCGCGCGGCCATACCGCGGGGACAGGACCTGCCCCCGCCGAGCGACTCGAATATTTTATTAACGGGTGACGCCACAATTTGATATATAAAGTCTTGCCAATGAAGTTTTTCGCGTTCTAGTCAACTTACTAATTCGTGTCGGCTAGTCAAAATCTTACTCGCTCGCTCACGCTGCGCGCGCCATTCTCATACATTTTGTTTATCTAAGTCACAAGTACGGCCTATGAGATGTATGATGTATACTTTTTTATTTAGGTTTAGTTACGTCGCGCGTGCGCGGCACTATTTATAATTCAATTTTAGCATTTTTTATACATATTAACTATATTTTTACTGTCGCAACGAGGCGGCCATTTTGTCATCGCGGTCATTGACTTACAATGTAAATATAGGAAAGTAAGTTAGTTTATAGGGCAAGCTATGAAACGAGATGAATCATTTAACCCTCTGGCGCATTGTATCGGCATAGGTTATTCTGAAAACTGACTTACTATTCTACATTTACTGTGCCCCTGATCGCAGCACAAAATGTAAAGTTTTTGAACGCGTGTTCGATGTGATAGTATTAGCTCAATTAAATGAAAAAATATGGAAACTGAGGATGAAGCTTGAGCGATCGGGGGGGTGAATGACCGCTGAATATTGCCATGGACTCCTTGCATTTGACTTAACGTTACCCGATCAGTTACATAGCCTCGGATCGCTAGTGATAGCATAATTTTTACATAAGATTTATAACCTTACATTTTTATTATACACGCGCCATTCTACTGTAAGTTCGCGTCGCGGCGATAGGGGGTTCTGATGTGATACGTCAGTAACGCATCGTGTCTGGTGATACATGTACCATAAGTTATTTAGCCTAGATAAGTACACTTTCTACTATCGTTAACGGTCGTACGGACGTTTTGAAGTTTCTACAAGCGGTGGGGGTTATGCGGCCGTTGCCTTAGGGCCGAGTTCACCAACTTTTCAAACGAAGATAATCATACTTTAACAATACTAAACAGTGATTTAAAGTGAGGTTACCGTTGTTCGAAAAGTTGGTGAACTCGGCACTTAGTCCTTATAGACGGGGTACAGAAGCAAGTTATCTAGTATGAGTTACCAGGCACATCTTACTTCCGTGCCTACTCTTCAAATGGGGACTGAGGTAACGAGCCGTCTTTTACAAGACTATTTTTAATTACTCAGAAACATCATAGCCACGAATTCTATTCGTAATTTTGAATGATTTTTGTTGCTAATTAAACTTTTGAAAAATGACAAAAATAAATAGCAAATCAGCTATTCAACTACGAAAATTGTAGTCGTTTTTGTAAATTTTCCAAAGTCGTTAACGCATAAAAGTATTTCAGAATAATGGATCGAAATAGGTAGCAAAGAGGTTGTCCGGTTAGTTAAAAATATCTTTGTAGAAAAAATAATAGTTTAAGTGTATCGTTGAGCGCTGCGACGTGGTTACAGCCTACAATAAAATGTACACAACTCCACTCTTATGACATTGCAATACGGTTCATATTTAGTTGAGGTTGTGTACATATTACTGGTGCTTGTTTGGGCAGGTGTCCGCTCGGTAACCGCGTGGCTCGCTTCACGAACATGCCGGGTCTTATGTATGTTGTTTAAGTTTCAGTTCTCTCCAGTCTATTAGCCACGGACGGGCCAGCATTAACCGGGCATCGAACCCGCTGTTAAACGAAAACGTTTCTATCACGGGGTGGTTTAATAAATCTTGTACAAAATTCTTATAAATTAGTGAAATCCTTTCTTTGCACAAACGGTAAATAAAAAATCTTAAATTTAGGCTAAGAAACGAAATAACATACGTAATAAAGACATATACGTTAATGCTAGGTTTACCGGAAAGAATTTATATATTAGTGTTGGGTGTGTCGCCGACTCGGGAGTCCCCGACCCGCCGCCCTCCCCCCGCAGCAGCCGACCAGTCTATGTGCTAGTTGGTGTATCCATCAAGAGATCTTCACTATAGTCAAATAACGAAGGAGATGTCCCGTGACAGGGCCAGGTTTTGTACAGCATTTCTAAAAACCTCGATAAAAAGACATTAAGTATTTGTGATTAAAAGCAAGCGTAGACTCTCCGGAATATGCGATTTTGAAATTGTCAGATATGACAGGCTTTATCAAGAAAATGTCATCTCCGGCCATGGAGGGTTTTCCTGTTCTGTATTGCTATTTTTATTTGAAACATTATTGCCAAAGAAATTGGTTATTTAAAAAAGCTGTAGGTATTTATTTAGTCTATATTTTAGGAAACTGTACAAGTTCTTGGTCTAGGCTCCTAATTTGGGGCAGCTCCTTTCACGGAAATACTGCTGTGATTACAAACGCGGTCAATAACCTCTCTACGTGTGTAGATGGGAGCCTTATTAGGGCTACTCGAGTCTGGGTGTTGTCGGCGGGAGACGCGGTGCGTCGCCGGATCGTGCTCAATGTGCGTGCTCACCTTATGTTCTCTAAGCGCCTACTCGTTGCGGGCGGCGGCGCGTACGCATACACACTTGTGACGTCACTTTTTAGTAAACTGTATAGGCGAAGGCATTACAAAAAGTGAAGCTTATACAGTTACTTTACAATTTTTAATAGTCCAGTTTAAGTTAGGATAGTGTTTTTGGACCTATTTAATATTTCTGTATTTTACATTATGGTTTTAATACCATCATGTTACATATTAAAGAATTTTTTGCATTTTTTACGGAAAACTTAATTAAATCAAGCGATGAAGAAGCTTAAGTGATAATATTAAAACAATATATACAAACAAAAATATTATTTACTGACCAAAAACAGAAAATTGAAATGACTGAAGCAGAAGAAACTAAACGAAAATGTACTTAATAATTTAAGTCTGCGTATACGTCGCTGCCCTTATCCATTTGTTATTATTTTCGCGTTTCAAAAGAGAAAACTTATAATTTTTAAAGAAAAAATGAAATCAACAGGGTATTTAAGATTGCTTAAGATTTATTATTTTATATTTATTATATAATTTTGTGTGCCTCGCGCAATTGTGTTAGTGTTACTGTACTGATACCTTTTGGCGTCTGGGCGAACGCTTGCAAGCAGCGGTCGGGCCTAATATCAAACCATTATACACTTTGGCGCTGACTACTATTAAGGCAGGAGTGTGATTTCAAGGAACTAATTTAAACGTCAAAATTAGTTCCGTGGAATCACACGGCAGCATTTTCAATACAATGTCGGTTGTCATCTTTTGACAGATGTTATACTTACATCTCCGCTATGTGAAATATTCTTCTTTTTTTCACTAGCAAAGCATTGCGATATAAGCAGTGTAAAATGTTTGTACTTAAGTCAAGGATTGAAAACTTATAGTTTTTTGTATTACTGACCGCTGTTTCTGACCGTTCGCGCCTGTTTGTGAGAGTCGGCCGTCGCACACAAGCCCGCACGAACTTGGGAGTTACTTTGTAACTCATTTTGAACCTAAAATGTAAGCCCAGGTATTAATTAAAAAACTAGTACCATTGAGTGAAAATCTCACGAACTTATCTCTTATCTTATAACTTATTACTTATCTATCTCGGATAGACAAAACGTGTTCGTAGACATAATAGAACGTTTATTTATTGAATAGTAAAAACTGACTAAAATATTTTGAATATTAACGAGTTTTTTTACTGATGAATCTATAAACAAAAGGGTTTTATGTTTTATGTTAAAAAACAGCTGTTACATACAGCGGATTTTTTTCACATAGTGAAAACTAAAATTTTATAGAAGTGGTGTCTTTACCACTTTGTATGAATTTACTACAAAAACACGTTATAAAATCAGCATTTCGAGATAATCGATGTTTTCAACGATTTTATTCACTATAAATATTGTTTTTTAATAAATAATACCTTGGGTGGGCAAATAATTTTGCGATACCTCGAGTACGCAGTGCGGCTTGCGCGTGCGCCGCCGAACGAAGTCGTGAATCGAGAAGATTACTGTGCCGTAGTGAAATAACACAGTCAATTCTGAATTAAACACATTTGAGATTAATTTTGTTCTATGACGACTAAGTTATGAATGTGAATTGCAGGATTTTATGTATAGATACCCTGATTTTTAATTATGTGAACTAAACGGACAATATTAAGTTTCCATACATTTTGACCTCTTTTGACAGATGAAAAATCTCAAAATGTATGGGATATGACATTTTAGTCTGTCAGTAAAAGTTCACTTAATTAAAATCATATCTTGTCTGCTTTGGTACAGCCATAGCACAATTATTTTATTAGAGGAAGTACGTCCAAAATGACATGTATGAACAAAACGACACATTAGTGTTATTTAAAAATTTGCGTGGTTTAAACTGTCAAAAATTTGTCATTGAAGAAGCACCGACAGCGAATATATACCATAGGATTTCTGAGACCCGTATAAATACACAACGGACGCCATGTTGAAATTTGTGTTTCGAGGTTGGAAAGAAATGTATCATTGGTCGGTTGTTTTTTGTTTTTCGGTAAATTTTCTTTTGTTATTTTACTGTTTCATAGTTATATATTTCAAAGCATTTGGTGTTTGAGGTGATCGCGTAGAATTTAAAACATTATTCTCACTGCAACAAGATTATTCTTTGATTTGTAATATTACGATTTGATTTGTAGCGTATGTACAAAATGACATACAACCACTATGGACAAAACGACATATCTCTTTTGCCGTAGAGATGGTGGTAATAAAAATAATTATGGGTACTAATTAAACAAGCTTCTTTTTAATAGCATTATTCACCTCAGAAAATATATGTTACCTTCTAAATTACTAAGTCGGCCACAACCAATGCGCGCCTTAATAATAGTATCTCAGACACTAGTTATCTTATATGTAAGCCACTGTAAATATAACTCAGCATAGTGGTTATTTTTTAGCATCTTAATTTGTGGTATACATTCAAATAGGAAGCTTCTAAAGTATTAATATATGACACCAAAATAGTAAGAATATTAGCCTCTAATTGCATAATTTAGTATGAATAAAATGTAACTCATCCTACATTAATCGATTGTTAAATGTACCTAAAATTGTCATCAAATAGTATAATTAAAGCCACTACATACATATTATTATTATGTATTACACATGAACTATTAAGGACAGTCAGCCAGAGCGATGGTAGCCTAGTGGTTTAGAACGCGCCCTCCATGCGGAGGGTCGATTTCTCTAGATTTTTCAAATCTATGTGCATATTTCTATATTTACCTCGGCGGTGAAGGAAAACATCGTGAGGAAACCTGCTCGTTTGGGATAGTTTCAGAAGCGTGTAACCATGATTCAGTTGGTCTTGTTCCCCTGTCAAAGGGTTGCGAAGGTCAGACGGCAGTCGCTTTATTGTAATTACCAGGCTCCCTAAATCCTGAATCATGATCAAAGCGTACCCTGGGCTCTAAAGCCCAGCTTTGGACTCAACCGGGAATTATACGCAAATTTGAAGAAGAAGAAGAACTATTAAGGACAGTCATAATAAAACCATTTATTTATGCAAATCAATTTGTGTATTAATATGTGTAACAAGTACAATCATTTATAGAAAAGTAATTAATAAACATTAACACGTATAATTACTTGATTAAAAGAAAAAGAAAATAAGGGCAGGCGGGCGGGCACTTCGGCACAAGTATCGAATAGCGCTCTCTGATTGGTGCAAATGGCCGGTTGCTGTCATGTCGCGCACTTGTGCCAAATCGTACAGTGGCTATTTTCACGATAAAAGAATATGAAGTATTATTTTACATGTTAAGTTATGATATATGATGTTGAGTATTGAAGCTTGAATACATAATTTTTGAGGAGCTTGTATTGAAGCTGTAAAACGTAATATGGTGATGAGTTACAAATTTCGTGGCTGAGTTAGTAAATTAGTTTGCAATGTATAAATCAGAAGGACAAGGAAAATTAATTGTTGATATTGACTTGACGCTTTCTTTAACATTTTTAGTTGGCGTTGTAAAGAAGATGAATCAGTTAATTTAAGGCTATGTCAATTTCCCGGTGCTTAGTTAGTAAATTAGAAGTTTGCGCGCGTGGCCAAATAAAAATTCTGTGGCCTTGTTTATTATTTCTCAATAATTATTAAGTAAATCTACATTAATCTTTTTAATTGACAGAATGGCAATTCATACGAGGACAATAATTAGCAATCGGCAATCATGGAGTCCAGAAGCGATGGTAAAAGCTATTGAAGCTGTAAAAGAGAAAAAAAAGGGTTGGCTTTTGACTTTGACTTTCGAATTGCCTGAAAAGACTGGAGTTTTAATAAAAATAAGGGTAAAGCTGGCCAGGAGTGGCTAGATGGACTTTGGCTGAGTATTTCATTTAGTACATACGACCCATGTCGTTTTGTCCATACGGTGTGGACAAAATGGATTTATCTTGATCTTCACTTAATACGAAATATTTTTGCAAGTGTTGATTTTTCTGACAAAACCTATGTTTTCTTATAAGCAAAGTTGTAAGGAAAAAATATGTTCCTATTATGAATAATATTGAAGTTGATCGATGATTAATAAAAAACCATGTCATTTTGGACATTTTTCCCCTAAAATTGTTCACGATTTACAAGTTATGACGTAAATATTTTTTGTCACACTCATAATATAACACTTTTATGTTTACAATACAAGTCAATTTATTTTATGTTTCTTGAAGAATTTCATATGATACTGTAGTTATTTCAGTACGAGTGTATTCACGATATTTTTGCGTTTTGTACATAACGAGTGCTTTATTACGCTTTTCTGATATTATATTTTATTTAAAATCTACATTTTATATTTCTATATTTTTGCTTCTGTACAATAACAAGTGCATTATTTGTAATAATAATAATCACGTGATTCGTGTTTTTTTAATCTTCGAAAATTGAGCTCTCGTTCAACACGTTTTTAGCAATCCCGACCCTAGTGCATTGCTTTAAGGTTTGTATTTACGTAGTTTCAGTCTGTGATAATGTCATTTGAAGTGTGCTTGACCGAAGTATTCAACCATTTTGTGATACTTTTATCAAATGACTCATAGCTCTGTTAAATCTTGTTATGTTTAGTAACAATGGCCAGTCTAGAATCGAGAACGGTGGAACGAGAGCCTAATGACCGGGGTGTGAGTTTTGAAACTAGCTTTGTGACTTTTCTCTCTTAATTGTTAGCAGCGGTACTGGACGTGACACGTACAAAAATATCGACGATGCAAATGGTGACTGCACTATTCTAAAAATAAAAGCTCGTTGACTTACAGAATGATCTCATGCGGATTTGGCCCCATCCAACACTTGCTAATGCCATTTGATTTCAATTGTATTGTCAGAAATATTGTTGGTATTCTCTGGAAGGGACCTAAGTCATGGCCAGTACCGCTGACGCTAAGTTTCAAGTGTGTCTCAGTTACGGTTAACAATGGCCTACACACGCGCTGCCAAGGGGCGTGGCGGTGCCGACGCCAATGACAGTGTGACGTCATCGCCGCCCGCGCACTCTTTTACTTATTTTCACACATTACTCTAACAGAATAAACAGTTATTTTGTTAGAGCAATGTGTATGATTTAGGAATATGATCCAAGAAAGGTGTTACGTCGGTAGTCTAGTCGGAAAACGTGCAAGTACAATGTAGTTGAGGCACATCGGAATAATGGAATTGATAACGTAACACAATCTTGGGCGCTTCCGCATTTAGCTGTTTGTTTGTCGAGTCAACTCTCGACGGCCGGAGTTGGGTCGCATCTGGCGCCGATCGGTCGGCGGACTCGAGCGACTGTTTCCTATCAGGTGCATAGTGTGGTAGAGTGGAGTCAGGCCGCGCTGGATACCCGTAGCTGTTAGCGTAAGTCTCTATCAACGAGTTAGTGTTAGCCGGCGGCGACGCGGGCTCGCTGCGCACGCGCCGCCGCCCCATACTTCGTTAGGGTTGACCAGTGTATGCATTGAGTCGCTCAACTATTTGTACAGTATGTATATTTTTGTAAAATTCATTCTAACTGGTGGCAATATTATGAAATTTTAAAATTTATCTCTAATATTAAAACTTAGTACAATTATTGTTATGTAATTATTTGAGAATCAATTCTGTTCCTTTATTTTTCTCGTGAATCGATCATCGTCCCGATTTAAGTGGATAAGTCGACACTGGGGTCTCGACGAAGTGCAACTCTGATGACGACGCCACTCCCTCTCCCCGGGTTAGCGATAACATGACAATCTGCTTTGTAAGGTAATTCTAATTCAATAAAGTGTAATCGATTTGAATAGTGTAACGGTGACGTCATCAAAGTTCAGTCGAGTCGAGAATATAGTTGCACGACTCACGAGCTCGCACTGAAGTCGAAGCGAAAGATCGCACGCGCACGTTGCTAGTCACACACAACAGGATTAAGACTTCATGCCGTGTATGGTCGGTAAGGTATATAATGGGTGTGATCTGGTGTGTGGGGGCTACGTGCGCGCGCGGCGTTAGAGTTGTATCGTACGTAGCGCTGTCGCGCGTTGCTTGGTTGTGAATTAGCACAGGAATTAGTGTCGCTTTTGCCCCTCCCCGCTCCGTCAGCTCGAGTTGCAACGATCACAGTATTGTCGTGCCAAACATGATGCAGGAACTACAAGCAATAATACCTAAAGTAGTCTAAAGCAATAAACGATTGAGCGGCGCGATGCTGCCATCGCCTCCGTTCGGTTGTTCACACGTTTACATTAGGGTAACATTTGACTCGCTTCTCTTCTAGTTATTTAGTAATAAACATACAACCAATAATCGATTTTAGACACATTAGTGTCGGGTGGTAGCATCAGCGAATCAATCCAACTGTATCGACTTAGTCCGGCGACGGAGTTCGTTCCTAGCTCAATTTTATTGATACTTAATTATTATTAACGATTATTATATTTGTACTCGCTTGTTATTTACCGTTGAACTGTAGTCGTTTCGGCCTTGGCAGCTCCCGAATCTCAGTGACGACAGAGGTTGCCAGAGCTGTCCCCGGAGCGCCAGGGCTCCCTGCAGTACTCAGACAACTCGCATTTGGATACGGTGCTTGTTTCTAGTAGCGGGGCGCGGCGGCCCCTGGCCGGGCTAGGGGGGCAAGACCCCCGACGTGTCCCGCGCGCGTTATTGAAGTACAATTTATTAATACCTTAATCTTTATTATTAATTAATTAATGATTATACACTATTGTCACTGTTGAGCGATGTCGCATGTTCCCACAGACCGAGGCCGGGTCGTGTCCGTATATTTACGCTAGCTGTAACACTAAAGTTGATATGTTTGTACAGTTTTTAACGATACTTCTTGTAGTGTACTAAGCAAAAAAAAATATTTTTAGTATAATAAGATCTAATCGAATTACATTTTAGTGTATCATAAAGTACTCGAGGACGTTTTTCAAAATTTCTTTTAACTTTGTATGTGAAACTTTCGTGAGTTTTTATTTAAAATAAAATAATATTAATGTCTCATCTGAAACTGACTCCATGGAATGTAATTAGAACCTAAACAGGAAGAATTTTAAATAATGAAATACAACATAATAATGGTTAAGTAATGTATTATAAATAGTGATAAGGTAAAAAGTTATTAACATTGTATGGAAAAATTGTGACAAAATTATAGTCATTTGTAATATTAAAGTGTTGTTTTATTCTTAGTCCGACAAATTCATTCATACTACACGCAAAGAGTCGCGGCAGGCGGTAGTGTAATTCATTCATTACAACGGCTAGGTTCAAGTTCCGCTACTGTTGTCCCAAAAGTAACCAGACCAGTTGCTGTAAGGCAACCGGCTTAATTTATTCATTAATTATTAATGAAATATGACACCGGCTGCCACGAGCCTTTGGCCGAGTATAACAGTTACTTCCTTACTATTTCAAACAACTTTACTGTCATATTATATCGTTCATTGTATATAATGAAATACGAAACACTTTACATTGGCGGGATCACATCATGTTTTTTTTTTTATATGAGAGGGCAGACGAGCAGACGGATCACCTGATGGTAAGCAATTCCGCCGCCCATGGACACCCGCAACACCAGTGGAGTCACAAGTGCGGTGCCAACCTTTTCCCCTTACCCCCATTGGGCCTCTGGTAACCTAACTGTGCGGCCAGTTTAGACAATACTGTGTAAGGCGGCCCGTACCCATGCGCGGGATAAGTCCATAAAAAAATCCTACTCTACCGTGGTAGGACGCATAGAGCAAGGTAATAATAATACTATAGGACGTAACCTCGAACTATATTAATCAATTCCATTACAGATGGTATCGGTACAACATTTACATCATCCTAAACATTCTTTAGAATTCTTTATTTCGAAACCAAGCAATTTTTGGAAATCTGGACCATGTTTAGGAATCAACCGTGTTACAAATAGTAACACGGTTATGAACGTAAAAATAATTAATTAATTGTAACATACAGGGTGTATACCCTGTATGTCAACTGCACCCTTCAAACTCAGCAAGTTGGTTTCTTTCTATAAGCCTGTTAAAAAGACCCCATGAATCTAGCATCGCAAATTTACTTTCCAGTGGGAAGATTTCGATCGCCGAAAATTGACTACAGAAGGGCGTTTTACCACTTAGGACAGTTAGCATCATAGATTTGATCGTAGCGTCATGTTTGCCAACTCTACGTAATTTACGTAGATCTACGTATTTTAAGCCTTCCTTGCAAACCTACGAACTTTAGACCCAGAATCTACGTATTTTCTATCATATTTGCAAAATAGGCTGAATGGGCATCGTTAATAATGTGTTTAGTACGAATTTCATTATAGCGATAACTATATATGTAATCATTACCTATTGTGAGGGCTGGTTTCAAATTCCTATTTCTAAAAAGAAACTCCATAAACAGTAAGTACATACATTATGATAATATTTAATTCATAAACATAGATCGGCGGTGTGAGGCAAAAAGAAACACGTGATGAAACCTGCTGTTTCGAATAGGTTAGTACCTACCTAGTTTATCAAACGTGTGCCCAAACACCTTGTGATGAAAGATACTGTCTTTTTAGGCCTATTAAGAAGACTAGCCTCCCTCTTACAGGACTCGACTCCACCAAGGTTTCAAGCAACGGTAATCTCCCGTTTACTGTGCTTTAACTGCCGACTGATAGTTACTGCATATTCATGTTCACCACAAAAAAAGCGGTTACTACCACTGCTTAACTGTCGTTTACGCTAACTGAACCAACGAAGGTAGTATAACGTCTCTTAACTGAGGATATTTTTGTTTAAGGAAGAAGGCAAAGAGTCTCGACTTACAGCATAGTCTGTAAGTCGATACCATAAATATATGAATGATGATTTTGTGAGGGAAACTAGAAAACCTAGGATTTTTCAAGAACATCGTCATCATTTTGAAGAGTATGACTGAAATAATACAAAAGCCGTACTGGATTTAGGCTTTAATTCACTAAATTATCGCTACGTATAAGAACCGAAAACAATTTGGCATTAATTTCCGAAATGTCGATAGTGTCAAAATCATAGTGGCCAGTTCGTAGAAAGGAGTATCATATCATTCTCCACCGCTAAAGGGTGAAGTCCTGTAAATGATAAGGTAGTCTTCTAGATCGGCAGGATCTCCTTAAAGACCCGTCTTGCTGAGGTCCAGCTGGCGGAGGAGCGAGAGTCCGCGTAACTGATGGGCTCTCATCGCTGGCAGCTCGCATTGAAGCTCTGGGCTGATTTTCCGCTGGTGCCTCACATGACTCTGGGTCTGTCGGCGACTCCAGAGGCTCAGAGTTTTGCGGCGTCAAAATTTCTGGGGCCTCGTTAGGGTTTCGCAGCGTAGGGATCTCTGTGATGTAATCGTGCTCTACAGATCCTGAATCTTCACGCACTGTCCCCTCTCTTACTTCGCCGATTGGCGCTAAATGTCGGTTAGACACAGACGTCTCTCGTCCGTCGCTCAATCTTACGATTGAATAGTCGGGGTTCACTTCGATTATATCGGCTTCTTCGACTGTAGGCTGGTACTTATTTGCTCGAACACAGCGTTTGACTAATACTTGTCCAGCGTTTGATAGCCATGTTGGGATGCTACTGCCATTTGGAGATTTGCGAGCGTGCTTGAACATCCGTTCATGTGGCGTGCAGTTCGTTGCAGTGCATAGCAGCGATCTGATAGAGTGCAAGGCGTTGTCAAGAACTTTCTCCCAGTGCTCGATTGGTAGATTGTGCGAGCGCAGGCCGAGTCGGATCGCTCTCCAGAGGGTGGCATTCAGTTTCTCTACCTGTCCGTTTCCCTGAGGGTTGTACGCCGTCGTCCTGCTGGTGGCGATTCCGCGTGAGTGCAGGTATTCTTTTACTTCTGCGGATAAAAAGGCCGTCCCCCGATCTGAATGGATGAAGTTTGGCATGCCAAATAACATAAAAAGATTGTTCAGATTCCTTACGACAGTTCTTGCACTCATGTCGGAGCAAGCAAAAGCAAACGGAAATCTGGAGTACTCATCGATGATCGTTAGTATGTAACGATTGTTCGTATTGGTGGGGAGCGGGCCCTTGAAATCAATGCTTAGGCGTTCAAAAGCCGACGTGGCCTTGATAAGTTCTGGCTGCGGGTCTGGGTGTCTGAAGAATCTAGGTTTAATTTCGGCGCAAATCCTGCAGTTATTTGTCATCGTCCTTATTTCTTCCACCGTATAGGCGAGGTTTTTTGTTTTAAGCCAGTGATGCATTCTAGTTATACCCGGGTGGCACAGATTCTCATGGAGTTTATTTAAACGTTCTAGTCGTAATGAGGTGTCAATGCTGGCACAAACTCTTGATAATGTGTCTGCTACGAAATTGTCTCTTCCTGGCCTATATACTATATCGTATGTATAAGGCGCTAGTTCCAGTCGCCATCGCTGTATTTTTTCGTTTTTGATTTTGCTTGCGTGTTTCGTATCGAACATGAACGCTACAGACCTTTGGTCTGTTATCAACTTGAATGGTTTTCCGATAAGAAAATGGCGCCACTTCTTTAAAGATTCTACAATCGCATATGCTTCCTTTTCGACAGCTGTATGATTGCGCTCGCTTTTGTTGAGTGTTCTGGAATAGAACGCTACAGGTCTGGAGTCTTGCGAGAGCGTGGCAGCGATTGTATGCTCGGAGGCGTCAGTCTCAACAGTAAAAGGCATCTTGTCATCGATCGCGTGAATAGCAGATTTTGCGATTATTGATTTTAGTTTGTTAAAAGCATTCAAAGCTTCTGCACCGAGCGGAAATTGAGCAGCGTGTGCCAAGGCGTATATATTCTCCGAAAAATTCGGAATCCACTTGGAATAATGTGCAAACATCCCTAATGTCCTTCTTAACGATGCTGTGTCGTTCGGGGGAGGTAAGTTGATAAGAGGGTTTAATCTGTCACCGTCCGGCTTAATGATATGATTTTCTATAGTGTATCCAAGAATGTTGAGCGATTTCTGGTTGAATTTGCTCTTTTCTTTATTCATTGTCAAGCCGTACTTGTTAGCTGCTTGCAGAAATCGGTTTAGATTACGATCGTGTTCCTGTTGCGTATTTCCGCAGATGGTTATATCGTCCAAATACGCAAAGGTTCCATCTAAAGCTTCCTTTCTGATTACCCAGTTTATAGTCCTTTGAAAACTCGAGACCCCATTGGTTACTCCAAATGGAATCCGACAAAACTGGTAGAGATTTCCCATAGCTTCAAAGGCAGTATAAGGGCGCTCGCGAGCAAGGATAGGTATCTGGTGGTACGCGCTCTGGAGATCAATCGCGCTGAAGATAGAGTATTTAGCTACCTTTGTAACAATTTCTTCTATGTTGGGCAGCGGGTAGGCGTCTAGGAATGTATACCGGTTGATTGTTTGAGAGTAGTCAATACACATGCGCTTTTTGTGGTTAGCATTCTTGCTGATTAAAACTTGTGCACGCCAGGGCGACTGACTCTCCTCGATGATTCCTTGTTCAAGTAACTTCTTAACTTCTCCAGCTATGAACTCCTGGTCTTCTTGGCTGTACCTACGTGATCGTATTGCTACAGGCTTGCAGTCAGTTGTGACGTTAGCAAACAACTGTACAGCAGGAACAGTAGCTTCCGCGACGCAGCATACTTTGAGGGGTTCTTTTGATCCACCGAAGGAAAATTCTAGCGTAGAATGCTGGCTGAGGAGGTCGTGACCTATGATGATGTCGGCGCAGAGGTCCTTCACTGCGAGTAGTTCGACGTTGCTGTATGAGTTTTCTCCTAACTGGACGGTTTGGCATATGGTTCCAGTGACTTGAGAGGTCAAAGAGGTAGATGCCATTGATACTATCTGATGACAGGGTCGTTTCTTCAGATTGGCTAGATTCGCAAAGTCTTCGTTTATGAAGCTTATGCTGCTGCCTGTATCTACGAGCGCTTCTGCTCTAATACCTTTGATGTAAGCGGGAATCGTGGCTTTCTTCAGTGATGCCGGCACAGCAGCCGACGTGTGGGATGCAGAGCAGTGAACACAGTCACGAGGGGAGATAACAGAAGCAGCTTGAGGTGAGCTTCGACAGACAGCTGCAAAATGTCCCCTCTTGCCGCATTTCTTGCAGTTTGTTGCGAAGGCTGGACAGTTCCTCCTATTGTGTAAGCGGTCTCCTCCACAAAAGAAGCATTTTGATGTCTGTCTAGGTTTACTGTTGTTCGTAGTAGTCCTCGTAGCTGCCGTCGTTTGACACGATGCCATAGTTTCAGGATATACATTATTGTTATCCGCATTAGTATACTGTGCTTGTTGGTTGATTGCATTAACAACCGGAGAAATGAAGTTTCGGGAATTGTTCTCAGCCATCTCCATTGATTGCGCTTTCTTGTAGGCCTCGTCCAGAGTGAGCGTAAAGTTCTCAAGTAGACGCTCTCGGGTTTTGGTCGAGTTTATTCCGGCGATGAAGGCGCCCCTTATGTTGTCACTCATGTTTGTGTCAGCGTCGACAGCTTTAAATTCGCACTCTCTAGCTAACTGTTTAAGGGCTTGTAAGTACATGTCTATTGTTTCACCTGGATGCTGGCGCCTTGTGGCTAGAAGATGTCGTGCTGTGATCTCGTTCTTGGGCTTGACATATAGTGCGTCCAAAGTTTTCATCGCTTCATCATACGTTTTGCAGTCACTAATAAGGTTGAATACACGTGTTGAGATATGATTGATCAGTAACTGCAATTTCGTACCGTCAGACAGAATAGGCGCCTGCCCGTGGGGCGATGTCGCAGCGGCTGTCGCTTCGATTTGTACCGCGATGAAGTTCACGAACGTACATTTCCAATGTAGCCATTCGGGGCCCGTGGAACTTAGAGAAGGATCTCCGTCGAATCGTTCCGGCCTCAGAAATCTTTCCATATTTAGTGAATTAAATTGAAATAATACAAAAGCCGTACTGGATTTAGGCTTTAATTCACTAAATTATCGCTACGTATAAGAACCGAAAACAATTTGGCATTAATTTCCGAAATGTCGATAGTGTCAAAATCATAGTGGCCAGTTCGTAGAAAGGAGTATCATATCAATGACAAAACAGGACACGATTTCGGCTTACAAAAGAGTCGGCATTGAAAGTAACGAAATGTTTGGTCGATTCTGGATTTTTCTCATGCCATAACCAACCGCACTGCAGTTAGGTATGATCCACGTTGCGTTATTTTCCCAAATAGACGATTCAATGGTATGAAAGTCGTTATCCCAATTTATAATTATCTTTCAACTCCCGTTGATCGTATTCGTCACATCTGTCTCAATAGAAAATTCAAATGGAAAAACCGACCGCATGTAGGCTTTCTTATAAAATGTCATATTGATTCTTTCAAAAATAAGTCGAATAAATATTATATTGCTGTCTTTTTTTTACATGGAGTATTAGAGGTAAGTAAAAACAAGACAGCGATAAGTTTATGACTATTATGTCGATTAAGATGATATACTCGTATGTATAACCGGTGGTTCAAATAGTAACAAAAGTTCATCTCCATTTGTTTCTCTTCTCAAAGCTCTTAACTGTTGAGTTTTCTCTAGATGTCGCTAGCGCTGGCTTGCCAACTGATGCCTCTATATCAGTTACTCTATGACTCTCATAGAGTTGACAGTGACAGCTGATTACCTGACCATGTGAAAAAGTAGTCTAGTGAACTGTATGAAATACGTGTGCGCATTTTTTAATTTAAAAGCAATATACTTTATTGTACCAAATATGAATGATACCAAAAATTGTGTTACGGAATATACCTAACTGACTATACAGCGTGTTTATTTGATACGGGCGAATATTTTAATGGCGATTACTATCGGACCTAGGGAACCTGTTTACATACATTTCTTTAGGAAATTAAGGTACTTTTTTTTTCATACAAAATAATTGAGCACGCAATGTATTGCATCCACTGGTAGTTAACGTTAATAACATCAATTAACGTAGACATAAGTATCTAAACGTCATACGAGTGTCATGACACTCATGTCACTTGCCATGTCAAACAAAGTTGGACGGCATACATTGCTGCTGGGTTGCACTTTAGAAAAATCATTACACCTAATTAACCACAAAATTTAATGAAATGATTATCTTATACGATTCGTAGGATCAGATATTATAGCTGGATTAATTATTCGCCCGTATAAAATACACACGCTGTATAACTGACTTCTGGTTTTAGTTGAGTTAAAATATTCATAGAACAGTCAGTTAACTGGAGCCCAATTCTCGGGTTCGTGATATTTTGAAAACATGGCGGATATCACCTGAAAACCATACAAAAAAACTATGTTTTAGTGATATATGTCGTATGAAAATAAATGTCACGAGCTCGAGAATTGGGCTCCTGGATATCCAATTTATGTGGTGAACAGTACGGCTGGTTAATGTTTGACTTAATATTACTGCCCGTTTTCGTAACTGTCAGTTATCTAGATTTTGATGAACTCCGCCTTAAAGGGCTCGAGTTTTTGTTAAAAAGAATTAGGCATTGTATTATAAGACTATGCAACTTTAACGGCTAGAGTTGTTTTCAGAAAACTAAAAGACTAAAACGACTAAAGTTGCGTTCAAAACACTAAAAGACAAAAACATTTTAGTTGTTTGTAAAAATCAATTATTTTTGAAAAAAAATATATTAATATTAAATTTGCTTTTGTACTGAAAAAAAAAACGATTATCACATAATCGATTCAATTTCTATCTTTGACAAATATTCGTGATATGAATAATTATGGTGTATTCATGTGTTTGTATTTCTAAGTCTAGGTTAAGCTGAACCTTTTGAAAGTACTGCAACTTGTTCACTTATTGGTCTGTGAGTACCGCTCATCAGAACCATAGGTAATGTATATTAAAATAAGAAATAACAACTTTGCCCCGTGTGAAAAGTGCACGTCAGTTATTTGCCATCATCATTCAAATTTGAGCTTTATGTTCACAGTAAGGTTCATAGCTAACAAGAAATCTAAAATTTTAGTTCCGTGTTTTGCTGCGAGGCTTTTGTGGCGCGGACTCTAGGGGGCTACAATCTTTAAATCAGGCAGACAGGGTAGGAGTCCAGGAATAACTTGGAATGCAGCACATACCTATTATAGCAAAGCTTAGCTCATAGAGTAAGGTAATAATAATAGTTTGCTTAGCTCCTTGATATCTTTTGTCGAAGAAAAAATCAAAGAACCCAAAGCAACAAAAAATATCGAGTTCAAGTCAAATATTCGGCTTTCTCCTTTCCGTAATGTAACAATCAACAAAGATGATTGGAATAATTTAAATAATTAATTCTTATTGTATGTATATAATACATAAGGTAAAAGAATGGATCTTATATTATAAAACCCTACTCAAAAAGTAAAAACCATATCAGAAAATTGCTGAGTTTTACATTGACGATTACCAAAATATTCGAACTCATTGCCACGACTTAAACCGAGAAGTAGTGAGAATTCACAGTACCACATCTGACAAAGGATGTCATAAGCAAAATAGAGTTGTTAAAAAAGTAATGTGATACTTTATGGTGCGCAGTATTTTAATGTAAATTAAAATTGCTTTACCAAATTACATGATAACTTTTATGAAAATTTTTTTCTTTCATTCACAAAAGCATTAAATAGTGTTTATTTATTTTAAAATTTTCTCATTAAATTTTCATTGTAAAGTAAGCTCAACTGTGTTGTATTTTCTTTGTGATTGTGTGCCTAATAAAACACCTAATTTTGATGGCTTTGAAACCATAGACATTTGAGTTGTCGAGAGTCTCCAAAAAGATCGGCGGATTGCCCGTAGAAATCGGTGTGGATTGAGATGTCGGATATCGGCAGCGGAGACGAGGGGATTTCTAGTCAGAGTACGTATTTATTTACAACGTAGAAGCGCCTGGGACGCGCGTCCTTTTGCCCCGGGGCCGTACGACGTTTGGAAAGACGTCCCGGGCAGTCCTAACGTTAAAAAGTAAATATCTCATTGTTCCCGTTTCAAAATGGCGAAGCGGATTCCGCTACACCTCCGGCAGTGAGGCCTCCGAGGGATCCTCGCACGGGCCGAGCCCTCGGAGAGCGAGCGGTGGCGCGGCGGCCCGCCCGGGACCGGCTGTGACCGACCGCCGGCGGAGGTTGACGACCTATCGATTTTTTTGTCTGCGACCTCTCGTCGGCGGGCGGGCCGTTGTCGGCGGCTGGGGCAGCGGGCTGGAGGCCCGCCGCGGAGCGCGAGCCGGGTGCCTGGTCGGGAAGCGCCACCGCGAGTCAGCTGAGCGCTGCCATGGAAGGTCAGTGGTGGCGCTTCACCCTGGGCTGCTGCGGTTCCGGCCTTGCCCTCTGACTTCGCTAATCTTATTAGAATCCACATGGCGGCACGTTCCGTTTTCCTGGGCCACCTAGGAGCTGGTCCAGGCGCCATAACCTGTCCCTGTGTTGTGTTTCTTTGTTCCATCTGTGAGTGTCAGTGAGTGGTTTAGCAAGTGCTACAAGTGACTGCAGCTGTGGGACTGTGTTATGGTGAAGTGCAAATAGTGGTGGATAGCTGGATTGTGCATAAATCAGACAAAGGACATGGTGTGACATTGTTTTCTACACAAAGGATTAGGCTGCAGAGACAACCTGATGTTGATTGATGGAACTTGTGAGTAAAAGGACTGGAAAACTTAAAAGATATGACAAAGAAGGTAATTTTCAACTGTAGAGTGCTTTTCGAAATGATATTACAACCTCCAAAAAAGAAGTGTTAATAGATGAACAATAGAAGACTAAGGTATGGAGTCACAAAAGTCTTTGTAATTATGATGGAATACTGCAGTGAAGGTAAGTGACCACCTTGATATTAACTAATAAGTTTTGTTTATTTCACGACATATCTTGTACATCCTTTTGGGCAGACACTGGTAGTTGTGTAGGTTGCATTGCGAAATGGGTATAGGCACACAGTTTTGGTTGTTACTCGTGCAAAATATGTAGTAGGCCTTTCAATGTTATGTGTTAACAATACCTATGACAAAATTATTACGAAAATGATGTGTCCATTATCTTAGTCTATTTAATTTCTATCATTGATTTCATACCATAGACACAACAAAAAAAGATACTTATGTTTTTATTAACTCATCCAGCCTTTACATTGCACCAGATTGCACCAAATTGTTGGTGAATGTTGAAATATTACCAAATCCTCTCCTGACAACTTTTTTATCTGATATTCTTCTTAGAATTTATGAATTTTCATTGTCTAGTTAGATTATTTAGTTATGAATTATTCTGTTTGGACTTTTGACTGTTTCCATTCCATGAAAATCAAAGAATAAGCTGCCCAAACTACTCAAGCAAATTAAACATTGCTCAAAGACAGAGTTACTGCATATTGAATAGAGAAACTTAGAAGTTACTAATTGGCTTGGATTATGGTCCAGGGTTTGGCAAGCCTGGTAATTACTAAATAGATATAGTAATTGAATTGAATTGAAATTATTTATTTAATATTTAATAAGAAATAGGATCTGCATAAAAACTACAATTTACAGTTAGTGGTGGCTTCCTTCAAAACCAAGCAGCAAGGTTTATGTTCTTTATTCAATTTGCCACAGTGACTAAATCTTTCTTAATTATTTAAAGCACATAAATAGAGCATTTGAAACACAGCAGTAAATTAACAATAGTTGGTTTTTCAGTTAATTTCTGTCATCTTTCATTTTATTTATTTTTATTCCTTTCATATTAACTGCAATGGACTATTTGTCAACTCATTCTTTCCAGCTTGGTCCACCCATAAGTTTCAATGTAAATGCACCCTATAAGTTTGTAATTTGAGCACCAAATATTTACCCAGGTATTCAACAGCCAAGCACCAACTCAATTGTTGTGCAATGTGTAACTTTGATTCTGTTTGCCTGATTCCCCTGTCGAAGGGCTGCGAGAGTCAGATGGTTATCACTTTAATGCAATTACCAAACTTCAAATCCTGGATCAAGCTTCAAGTATACCCCGTAGCTAAATGTGATAGTGCTAGAAGGACGATTGTTTGAGTATAACTTCATTCTTGTGAGATTCAAAGTTGGCAATAAAATTAATAATGCTTCTGATAATATTGCATTTTTCTCTTCGTTAATGAGATAGAATGTCTACAAGCTTTATTACTTGTGTTATTATTAAACAATAAAATTATCTCTCTGATGTTGCTATGGCCTTGCCTCATTAAGCTTGGGTTGTTGACCGCACTCAGCAGAATGTTATCATCAAGCCATCAGATTATTTATAAACATCATGATAAACTATGACAACTACGTACATTATGTTAACTGGGTCTTTGTTGTGGATGGTTTATGAAAATTTTGTTAAAAGAGATTAATAAATTACAATATTTATTGGAAGCAACATGATGATATAAGCTAAAATAAATCCATCTTCTTGTTTATGGGCAGTTTCCACAAACAGGGCCCTGGTGTGCCCGTTTGGACGAAAGCATGAGAGTTATGTTGGTCATCCATCACTTCAACCAAGTTTCTCTAGGAATCTTGACACTGCCTTATTTACATAAATTTACAGTTCCACACCAAAACTTACAATTTTATAAATTAATATTAATATTACTGCAAAGAAGAGATGAGATCAATCCCCAGACATGTCCTAAGTCCCCCAGACGGGTGGATGTGAAAGGGTGGCATTACAACCACCGCTTCCCCAGAGTACCGCTAGGCAAAAATTTGGAACCGTCGACCCATTTGGAACAGTGGTAGTGATGCTGCCTATTTTCCAAGGGGTTGATCCCAGCACACAAAAATTTTTGTGCATGAACATGTTTGTTCGTGTTTGTCTGGGTGTTTTTTACGTATTATAAGTATGTATTTACAAAAGAAAAGTATTATTTGTACATATTTGTAATTCTGCTGTTGGTTTTGATATCCGTAACACAGATGCTTGCGTCAGATCAATGTAGGTATGTGATGTTGTAAAATATTTATTTCTTTATTACGCGCTCCGAAGCCTCAGGGCGCAAGGGCCGCAGGACGAACCCGTAGCGCCTCTCCTGGAGTGGCCAAGGGACCGTGGCCGCCCCTCTAACGGCCACATAATGTCTAGCTGTCGTTGATATTGAAGGTCGATGACCTACCAAGTACGCAGTATATCGTAAAATGTCTCCCGTATACGATCTGTTAATCTGTCTTACTCTCACCGAACCACACCGAGATTACTGTACGCGTGCGTTTATCTGCGTAGCCGGTCTGGCACACGATGTACGCAGTCGTTCTGTGTATTATGTGCCATTAGCTTAAACTTCTACCAACTGCCTCTAAACTGCCAGAGAAGAGCCTTTTTGTAAGGCCGGCAACGCATTAGTAAAAGTATCAGCCTATAAACTATCCCACTGCAGGGTAAAGGCCTCCATCATAGAAATCAAGTCATCGCTACTATGATAGGATTAGGCTTAATCACCAGGCTTGCCTTATGCGGCAATTGATGATCACAATCCCGAGTTATGTTCGAAAAATTCGAAACATCTACCTTTGCTAGACCCGGGAATCGAACCCAGGACCTTGAGATCACGGCCTGGTTTTTAAACCACTAGACCAACGGTGTGATGTGATCCGTTGCCAATTGTCTGCAAGTACCGCATTAGTGATCTCTCTGATTTCGCAGATGTTCATGGGCGGCGTTGATTACTTGCCATCAGTTAAGTCATCATCGCTTGCTCGTTGTCACCTTTAGCATAAAAAACTGCCAATACGCCGAGGCCGGGTCCTACGCAATGATTCGTGTTGCTATCGAAAGTAAATTGCACAATAGAACTGTGTGTCCCTTCTATGGTTTTTTTTTACGTTTCTGCTCGGTTTGGCAATGTACAGTCACGTGCACTGAGTATACAACCTCATTCAAATATGAACCTTATTGTTGCGTCTTAAGAGTCGAGGTGTTTACATTTCGTTGCAGGCGACTGTACATGGTTATTACATGTACATGTGGTAACGGTTACTTCAATGATGTTTTGACACTGGCTGTCAATTAGAATAGTTATTTACGAGATTTCTACCATGTACCAATAGCCAGTATATTTAAAACAATATACTGGCTGTCAAGTAGATAAATGCTTCGACTGAAGTGATACCACGGCCTTACAAGAAACCGCCATAAAGCTGGGTTGCCAAGTTGAATTCCTCGAAAACAACCGATGGGAGAGCTATTTCGGCATGAATGGGCTCTCTCGACCGAAGTGATACTACGGCCTCACAGATAACTGTAGCGAAGAAATAAAACAATACTTACCAACTTCTTAAGCCTACAAAAAATATTTTTCGTAGATAATATTGGCATTGAAACTATTGGAATGTTCAGTTGAACGCTCGTGACAATAATGCGGTGCGGTTCAATACATCGAAAATTCAGTAATTCAGAGAGCAAAATGCAAAAGAACACAGACAAAGAATAACCCTCACAGACCCGTTCATACGTTATCGAAATTAAAAGCGTGCTTTGAGAATTGCGTGTAAAAAGCCAAATCATTGAGCGAGGTCATCGACGCAAAATTTGTCCACTTGTGTATAGTCAATAAATGGCACAAAACTTTTTTTGGGGGGAAACCTTGTCTGAGACAGAGTTGTCAACCCCAAGAAACTAAACAACAGTAAGCAATAAAAAATCGAGGAAACGACTATCCACGTCCTCGTCCATAGCGCTGCACCGCTGCAGTAGCCGGCCCCTAGGAGCACACATGATCTCAGCAGACGAGATCAAAAGCTCCCCCATCAGCTCCATTCTCGGGTTTATCCTGGAACTGGAGCTACATGAGGTGCTGTAATAGGTTATGGGGCTGCCACAATAGATCATCTACTGGTCGCAGTGGCTATGAGACGCAGGGCTCACGCCATTTCTATCAAATAATAATAATAATTTTCGGGGAGAGTGCTTCTGAGCTGCATGAGCTCATCCCGCCATCCCCATTCTACCATCGTGAATGCAAACAAACTGCGGGTTACCATCCTTTCTTACTGAACTTTCCTCGATTGCGAACAAACAAAGCGCTTTTCCTCCTCCTTCGTGGTGTGCCAGGGAGTGGAACGCCCTTCCGGCTTCTGTTTTGCCGTATGGCGACAACCTCAAATTGTTTTAAGCTTGAGTGAATGAAGGTTACTTCTGGTTAAGTTCGCTCCATTGTAGGCTGTTTCTCAACTCTTACATTTCAATGTAAAGCGAGGAGCAAGTTCGTCACCAACAAGAGTGAACAGGCTTCTTCTAGGCAAACATGTAGATACCTAAATCGACTAGTTGGTTTACGTTGCGCTTGTGGTCAGCGTTAACTTCTACAATCAATAATAATAAAAAAAAAGATTTAACTGTTAAAACTGTAGGGTTGGTAACACCACTGTAGCACCGCATAGTCCGAGCGTCGGTTAGGAGTTGCGAAAAAAACGCAGGTTTCACTTTTTTGCGCGTCTGGGCCACGTCTATTACGCTTACGATATTCCGTCTGCGCCAACGAACTGCCTTGAACCGATTACATAACGCGGCTAAGTGTCGGGCCTCGGTGTGTCTCGTTGGATGGCCGGGTATGGCTGGCCTTTCATTTTTGACACAGTAGCCAATGTCTCGGGGAGAGGGAATCTCAAGGATCAATGCGGGGGTTGATAAGCTGATTGGCGCCGCGCATCTTTACTCGAGTACTCTATTAATAATAATATAACCGTTAAAATTGTTAAGCCTTACATACTGCTTTATGCCCCGCAACGGCTAGTAAAATTCTTCCAACATCTCTCTTTTTTTTTTATGTCATAGGTGGCAGACGAGCTGACGGATCACCTGATGGTAAGCGATTGCCGCCGCCCATGGACACCCGCGACACCAGTGGAGTCACAAGTGCGCTGCCAACCTCTAAACCCCCCCTTTCCCCCGGATTGGGCCTCCGTTACCATCACTTACGCAGCGAAACACAACACAGTGCTGCTTCACGCCGGTTTTCTGTGAGGCCGTGGTATCACTCCGGTCGAGCCGGCCCATTCATGCCGAAGCGTGGATCTCCCACGGTTTGTCGAAGTCTTAGAATCCACGTTAGTAGGCTATAGATTTAAAAATGTAGATACGCATGTTCGGATTCGAACAATGATCCCCCGAATGGAAGGCGCGTTCTTGGCTACTGACTTACCATCGCTCTGTTGTCTCAATTTATTATTATTATTTTATTGCTTTGTCAAATGGGATGATGTGGTGACTCGCCAATTCATACGGGATAATTAATGTATTCATGGTTATAATCAAGAACAGATGACATTGAGCTTGTTCACACAAATATTGGCGTCCCTGTCATGCCTAGCCAATCATGTATGACTAGCTGCGCCCAAAGTTATTACAATGTGTAGTTCTTTCCATAAATTATGTAACACTTGCTTTCGCCTGCGGCGTTGGCCGCATAGTATTTATTTTTATTTATGCCACAGGAACCTGTAATGTTTTGGGTTAAAAAAGTTACTAAGCTACCTCTCCACAAATTTTCAGCCAAATCGGTCCAGCCGCTCTCTAGATAGATATAGTGTAACTTTCTTTTTATAATAATAATATCTATAGATCGATTTTATACCAGCATCATTCTCATACTAGCGATTTGTCCCGGTTGCGTCCTAACCCGTCGCTTGCAGAGCCCGGGGTCCGCTTTCCTGCTTCTACTCCTCCATTGCGCATCCATTGGCACGCATGTAATTCTTTACGATGTCAAGCCACAACTTTTTAGGTCTACACCTTCTGCTGAGACCCGGCGGTGGTGGCATGGCCAGACATTTGTTTCTTACGCAACTGTCCGGTTTTCGCAGGACATGACCGTACCAACGCAGGCGACTCTCCTGCAAGTCTAGAGTCTGCTTATGTCACGGACATGAAGGCGACGCGTGCGTGAGTTTCTCTCGCGGTCTTTCCGCGGAACTCCACACATCCACCGCAGCATATTCATTTCCGTGACATGCAACTCCTGCTTGTGTCGCTCAAGTACAGGCCAAGTCTCGCTACCATAAAAAAGAACTGGTCTTATGATAATGGATAGATTTTATACCATACATCTTTATAAATTTTGCCTTTTTAAAATCCGTTACTCAAAACTCACACTTGTTTCCATAGCAGTTATCAATTTCCCGATCTTCATTTACTATTCGACTTATATTTTTAGGGTTCCGTAGCCAAATGGCAAAAAACGGAACCCTTATAGATTCGCCATGTCTGTCTGTCTGTGCGTCTGTCCGTCTGTCCGTCCGTATGTCACAGCCACTTTTTTTCCGAAAGAATAAGAACATTATTGAAACTTGGTAAAAAGACGTATTTTGTTAACCGCATTATGATTTTTACACAAAAATGGGGAAAAAAAATGTTAGGGGATTCCCGTACTTAGAACTGAAACTTTTTCTTTTCATCAAACCCCATACGTGTGGGATAGATATCCCATGTCTATCCCACATATATAGATCGGAGGACGGATAGGTCTTAAAAATGATGTTGAGGTTTCTAATTAATTTTTTAAACTTGATAAGTACTTTGCGCAAGAGACGCTCCCAAAGTGGTAGAATGTGCCCCCCCCCTGCCGTCTCTCTAACTTCTATAGTAAAAGAACTAAAAAAAAATATATGATACATTACCATGAAAACTAACAACGAAAATTGGTTTGAACTAGATCTAGTAAGTATTTTTTAATAAGTACTTCATAAACCGTAAACCGCAATGCACCTACTATTTAGTAAACTCAATTCTTTTACAATTAAATAATATCTTACTTGCTGCTACGGAATCCTTCATGGGCGAGTCCGACTCGCACTTGGCCGGTTTTTTGGGTAATCGGTTATCCAAACGAATATGAGTTTCCTAAAAAATAAGTTACATTATTCTGAAGTGTACCGAAACTTTTAGGGTTATTAAAATAGGCTCTGTGTGCACTTGGCGCCTCCAAAGGTTGTTGACTTGGTATCGATCTGAATGTATCCAAGTTTTCTTGCTCGGGGAGGATCGCCTTTGAATAACTAAGTTTAATGATGTATTACTTCTCTATGTTTACACAATGAGTGATCGTAGCTCAGTGGATAGGCACGTGCGAATTCATAACTGGAGTTTGATTTTAGTCTGATAGTTACCTGTGGATTTTTCAAATCTATGTGCATATATCTACCATTTAGCACGACGGTGAAGGAAAATCTAAATTGAAAAAAAAATTGTAATTGAAGTTATTGGCCAATGAACATATCATTGACCAATAACTTCAATTACTATATATATATACAACGAGAGCCACACTTTGACATGAATGGGCTGGCTTGACTGGAGTGATACCACCACGGCTTCACAAAAAAAAGCGTGAAGCAGCACTGTGCTGTTTCGCTGCGTGAGTGAGGGTACCGGCGGCCCAATCCGGGGGAAAGGGGGCTTAAAGGTTGGCAGCGCACTTGTGACTCCATCGGTGTCGCGGATGTTCATGGGCGGCGGCAATCGCTTACCATTAGGTGATCCTTCTGCTCGTCTGCCACCTATCACAAAAAAAAATACTTGTATAAAATTAAGATTTGATTTAAAACAAGTCGCAAAATAAAATAGACGAAGCTTTAGACTTTGAAATGAGGGAACGCACCCAGACAGCGGCTCAAGGCTAAACCACACAACATACAATAGTTATGTCAATGGTGTGTCCATGGGATCTACAGCGATGTGTGGCACCAGGGCCCGTGCTTCCGCAAGATAAAAACTTGTATCTACAATATTTTTTTTAGCTACGTTGCGTCGGTGTATCATCTCGTGAAATTGTCAGTGGCAAATAGGATATAGGTACTACACATGCTTATTTTTCATGCTTAAAGCATGCTACTTTAGAGTAAGTGCTACTAAGTGTGGACGGACGTGCTACTAATAAGGATGCTAATTTTGACCATGCTTAAAAATGACGATTTAGGGCTGATTTATTGATCCGTAGTATTACCTTTTGGTTAAATTAATTATTGTTAACTGTCTGACCAATAGTCCAAGCGTCGGCGTCAAAGCGACATAATTCCTTGTAATATAACTGTTTTATTTGATAGAAATGGGGTGAGCCCTGCGTCTCATAGCCACTGCGACCTGTAGATGATCTATTGTGGCAGAATATAACTGTTGGTTAATATTTGTATAAACTGTTGTCCTAGGTGGAAACCGCAGCATCGCGAGGCGGTGTGATACGATGCTAAAATAACGGGAAATGGTTGTCTTTAAAACTTAACTCGTTGGTTTAGTTGGCTCGTCCACAAAACGCGACTATGTGCGAACTTGAGAGAGACGGAACGACGATTCCCTCCCATTTCATGTTTCAGTCTTTTTGAAAACTCACAGAGACAGAGATTAAGGCGCGACGCCCACACGAGAGTCGAGTCGAGTCACGGGCGCATAAGCAGCGCGCCGCTTCCAGGTTTCCTTAAAAAAATAATCACAATGCGCTCACATAGTGGAGTCGCAGTGCGGAGTCGCGTTGAGGCGCGTCGGGGCGCGGGGAGTCGAGGCGGAGACGCGGTGGGGACGTCCCGCCGCGTCTCTGCCGCCATTTTGTCATTTCGTTTCGTACGTTTGGGCGAATTAAAATGAAAAGGAAGGATAGCCTCCTGCCACTCGACTGTACACATTGCGACTGCGCCGCTCCACGCCTCGACGTGCCCTTGCCTCGACTCGACTCTCGTGTGGGCGTCGCGCCTAAAGAACCTTTTAAAAAGGCCGGCAGCGCACCTGCCACGTCAAAAGAGTCGGCAGACGAGCAGACGTATCACCTGATGGTAAAGGATTACCCACGGACACCTGTCACGTCAAAAGAGTCACACTCTTTTGACGTGACAGGTGTCCGTGGGCGACGGTAATCCTTTACCATCAGGTGATACGTCTGCTCGTCTGCCCCCTATATCATAAAAAAATGTATGAAAATTTATTGATCTATGTTCTATAAGAACCTGCTATCATTATTATTGATGATGCGTTTATCGCTCTCTACACACGCCTTTACATCTATGACAGACGATTTATGTAGCATCACGGGATGTGACATGGCAAATCGCTCTCTAACGACAAGGAGTAAGACGTCCCATCTCATCGCAATACGTTGCGGTGCGTCGCTCACATAGGACGTTAGGGTTATGAAGGGCAGTCGCATCAATGGAATCACCAGAATTTGCGAATTCTGGATCATGATTCGTACTCAACAAAGAATAGAAACAGGATTAAGAGTAGGGAGAGATAATAGTTTGTCTATTTTCCCGGCGCTCCCAAGTACGGCGCTGTTAATGGCTAGATTTCAGTGGTATCCATGTCCGGCGGGGTATTATCTCGCATCTCTCTCTGATCTGTGCCCCCTTATTACCGTTGCACACATCCTAGATTGCATAGCCCTCTTGTATTGATCTGTTAGTTACTCTGCTCTGGGTGTGTGCAACTGTGCATGTCAATGCGAATACGTCGTGATTGGAACTACTCTGTCACACTAAGTTGAAGGTTGTCTGGAAGCGATCGCTATTAAACGAAGGGATCGCATTGGCATATGACTGTAATTTTATGTTCTGTGACCTTTTAGTGTAATAAGAAAAACCACTTACATTTTAAATTTTTTAAATAAATAAGCATTTTTTTGGAGTAATTTAAAATACTTAGTTTAAAAATGAAACATTCTAACATCGGAATAGTTATTTACGAGATTTCTACCTTATTTTTCACTGGCCCGATGACGCATTTGGCAGTGACCCTGCATCATACGCCAAAGGTCGTGGGTTCGATCCCCACCCTGTACATTCATTCGTGTGATGAACACTAGTGTCTGTTCAGTGTCTGGGTGTAATATATGTACATTCAATTATATATCTGTAATTCCTCTGTTGTCTGATACCCGTAACACAAGCACTTAAGCTATATAGTGCGGAATCAGGTCATTTTTTATTTTTTTTATATAAATAAATAATATAAATAAATATTTCACAACATTGATCTGACCCCGAGATAGATAGCTCAAGCACCTGTGTTACGGACATCAGAATCAACAGTTGGGATTACAAATATATACATATAATACTTTACTTTTGTAAATACATACTTACAATGCATAGAAAACACCCAGACCAATACAAACACACATGTTCATGCATTCAAATATTTTCACTGTGCGGGGATCGAACCCGCAACCCTTGGACCAAAGGCAGCGTTCACTACCACTGTTCTAAACGGGTCGTCAAATATGAGATGTTGTATGAAGCTCCCAACACATCAGCCTGGTCCCGAACCCTCGGCGGACAATGGAGGCTCTCTTCAGCGCGGTCATACGCCAGCGCCGGTCCACCGGGATGTGCAGGCGTTGGCCGTCGGGTAGCAATATGGGTCGCCCCAATTATTACCCGCCGTTGCCCAGGGGAGACAGGACCCGGCCGGTAGCAGCACTTCTGGCCCAAAAATAACACAGGAACAAAAACTACCGCGCGGCCACTCGGGGAGGTCGCTGCACCTCAGTAACCCGTGACTATTACATTACATTACATTCTATCCCATTACATTAAAGTCAAAGAAAAAAAATACTTCAAGTTTTTATTTAACTTAAACATAATTCGATTTGTTTAAATTAAAAAAATGTTATAAATGAATAATTTAAAATGTTGTAAAAATAGTACAAAATGAGTAATTTATTGATATAATTGATGTATTACTTCATTATCATTATTCACCAAG
This sequence comes from Marasmia exigua, assembly GCA_019059595.1. Taxonomy (NCBI): domain Eukaryota; kingdom Metazoa; phylum Arthropoda; class Insecta; order Lepidoptera; family Crambidae; genus Marasmia; species Marasmia exigua. The sequence continues at coordinate 13,816,273 of CM032488.1, forward strand.
CAGTTATTCAGAGCGTTGTCTCCTGGCACAGGCAATTTAATGCCTAAAAGGAGGCTTCAAATACTAATAATATAAGTCTGAAGTAATTAATAAAGAAGTTTCGTATTTTGTATTTAGTATTACGCCTACGCCTAGGCACAGGCTTAGGGTGACTTCGCGCAATGGCCTTGTGTCACTGATAGAGCATATTGCGTGCGCGCATAGGATACGATCTGCGGTTACCATCTCAGTTGAGCGTCGCTTATTGGACACAAGTTGGTATTACATTACTTTAATTTTCTTCCAGTCCACCTGTGGTTTGACGTAGATTTCGAAATCTTTTTTTTCCAAGAATATATTTTTAAATCATATTTGATCAAGGCAAGCCTTTCTTGGCAAATATTTTGTGAATTACTTGCATCGATTTTTTAATTATTATAATTGAGAGGTCGCGTAACACTTTATTTTGGTTTCGAAGGTTTTAGCATATACAAATACAGATTGTATATTGATTTAAACTGTGATGGTCACTAACACTAGAATAGGTTATTTACAAGATTTTTCTACTATGTACCTTATTTTTGAGTTCCCGATGTTTCAGCGCCGAAATATCGGAAACTCAAAAATAAGGTAGGTGATCATCATCATCATCATCAGCAACCCACACTCGTCCACCGCTGGACATAGGTCTCCCCTAATGCACGCCACTGCTCCCGATTTTCGGCCACTCTCATCCAGCCCACACCAGCCAGCCTTCGAATGTCATCATCCCATTTTGTCGCAGGGCGTCCTACACTACGCTTACCGAGTCGCGGTCTCCACTCAAGGACTTTACGGCTCCAACGGCTGTCAGTTCTGCGGCTAATATGACCAGCCCACTGCCACTTCAGTTTGCTAATTCGGTAGGCTATTTCGGTGACTCTGGTTCTCTGTCGGATTACATCATTTCTGATGCGGTCCTTCAGAGATACTCCGAGCATAGCCCTTTCCATAGCTCTTTGAGCGACTTTGAACCGGTGGACTAGTCCAGCCGTAGGTGCATGCCACCGTAAGGTAGGTGCATGGCAGAAATCTCGTAAACATCTATTCTAATTTAGAGATTGTTTCCGATGTAGCATAAGCCGAAATTTTCAAAACTATATGTGCGCATTAATAATATCAAAAGCATTTAAGCTGATGGCACATTAGCGACGCCAATTGATTTAAATTGTTAGCAACTAAACTGGATATCTTTTTAACAATTTCGAAGCTCCAGCCTTTCGGAAAGCACTAATACTATTTATTTAATACTTATCTTTTTGGTCTTTTTTAGTACTCGAAATTTGAATTACCGCCAAAAACGGCCACTTATAGCGTTAATCCAAATCTCAAGTGCAAAAAACGATAAAAAAGTATTGCACAATTATTAAATAAATAGTGAGGGGTACCCGTCGATTTAATATTACTGCCAAAAATAGGTTAGAAAAAATTACAATGCAGACCAAAAAAAAAATGGCTTCACAATCAAGGGAAATGTCAATTGAACGACTTTTGAATTAATATAAGTGCTTGTTGAAGCGATTTTAACAGAACTGGTCGCTAAAATGAAAACCGGGTATTTTCAATAAATGTAACCGACTTTTAAAGCGATGTTCTATAAATAAGATAAACAAATATTAGACATCACATACATTGATCTGATAATATAGACATTAGTTTGAGAATTTGTGTTATTCGGTAAAAAATCTCAATATGTCTTATATCTTATTAATTAGGGGTCATTTTCATGGGGCACGTCGACCCTAAGGCATTTTTTGTACCTCCCCTATACTATCCTTTGCACTCCTACTCACGAAAGATTCGTTTCATCAGCATCACGATGTCTTTCGGATTGAAGTGCCTGTAGTCTTCTGGTTTAGGATAAACGTTTTATAGAAGACATATTCTGACTCTGGCTAGTGAGTCGCATTCACATAAAAGATGTTCTTTAGTTTCCGTGTCCTCCTGGCATGCTCTGCAGTCGCTGTTCGATGTAATGTTTATCTTCACCAGCATTTTGTTCGTTGCATAATGCCCTGTTAACGCTCCTATGAGAATCCTTGTCGGATATATATTGCTTCCAAGAAGATGTTTCTTCCATATCTTAGTATTAATTCCTTGACTGCCTCGTTGGCGCAGTGGTTAGTGGGTCGCACTTTAAAGCGACGGCTGCGCTTGGGGTCCCGGGTTCGAATCCCGGTATCCATACCAGCCTTATTTTGTTTTGTCGTACCAAATTCCAAGTGTCAGCCCGGAGTCTGGTATTTGGTGGTCATGTACCCCCATGCTTCGAAAACCATCTTCAGCCGTTAGTCTTGCATCCGACCCCTCTCCAATCTTGCCACACTGTTGTCCCATCGGAATATGATAAGGGAATAGACAGAAAACTTGTGTCTGCACAAAGTGAAAGATACATTTGAGATGTGAGTTGATGACGTTTCGCTCAGTTGATAAGACATACCTATATATCTTTTATATCACTTACTCATGAGTGGCACAAGTCAAATGCTGACTTCACCTAGTGTTGGTTTATGTAAATTTCGGAGACACGAGTCGGGTCGGCGACCTCTGAACAAAAGATTCGCGGACTATCGGACGGGAGGAGACCGATGTCGATTCTGTGGTACTATTGTAAATGGTCTGATCGTTTGAATTCGTTTATTTGCAATATATATTCTAACGAGTTCTAAAACGGAGACCACGTCTCGGTTATCGCAGTGTAGGGCGCTGCCAACCTTTAATTTTATTTAAATCCCCCTTTCTCAGGAATTGGGCCCTTCTTAACCTTACTCACACAGCGAACACACAGCACAGTGCTGCATCACGCCGGTTTTCTGTGAGGCCCTGGTATTACTCCGGTCGAGCCGGCCCATTCCTGCCGAAGCGTGGCTATCCCACGGTCAAATGCGTCCTTGTTGTTTTTATGTGACGGGTGGCAGTTGAGCAGACGGATCGCCTGATGATAAGCTATTACCGCCGCCCATAGACACCGGTGACACCAGTGGAGTCAGAAGTGCGCTGCCAACCTTTAATTTTATTTAAATCCCCCTTTCTCAAGGATTGGGCCCTTCTTAACCTTACTCACACAGCGAACACACAGCACAGTGCTGCATCACGCCGGTTTTCTGTGAGGCCCTGGTATTACTCCGGTCGAGCCGGCCCATTCCTGCCGAAGCGTGGCTCTCCCACGGTCAAATGCGTCTTGTTGTTTTTATGTGACGGGTGGCAGTTGAGCAGACGGATCGCCTGATGATAAGCTATTACCGCCGCCCATAGACACCGGTGACACCAGTGGAGTCAGAAGTGCGCTGCCAACCTTTAATTTTATTTAAATCCCCCTTTCTCAGGAATTGGGCCCTTCTTAACCTTACTCACACAGCGAACACACAGCACAGTGCTGCATCACGCCGGTTTTCTGTGAGGCCCTGTATTACTCCGGTCGAGCCGGCCCATTCCTGCCGAAGCGTGGCTATCCCACGGTCAAATGCGTCTTGTTGTTTTTATGTGACGGGTGGCAGTTGAGCAGACGGATCGCCTGATGATAAGCTATTACCGCCGCCCATAGACACCGGTGACACCAGTGGAGTCAGAAGTGCGCTGCCAACCTTTAATTTTATTTAAATCCCCCTTTCTCAGGAATTGGGCCCTTCTTAACCTTACTCACACAGCGAACACACAGCACAGTGCTGCATCACGCCGGTTTTCTGTGAGGCCCTGGTATTACTCCGGTCGAGCCGGCCCATTCCTGCCGAAGCGTGGCTATCCCACGGTCAAATGCGTCTTGTTGTTTTTATGTGACGGGTGGCAGTTGAGCAGACGGATCGCCTGATGATAAGCTATTACCGCCGCCCATAGACACCGGTGACACCAGTGGAGTCAGAAGTGCGCTGCCAACCTTTAATTTTATTTAAATCCCCCTTTCTCAGGAATTGGGCCCTTCTTAACCTTACTCACACAGCGAACACACAGCACAGTGCTGCATCACGCCGGTTTTCTGTGAGGCCCTGGTATTACTCCGGTCGAGCCGGCCCATTCCTGCCGAAGCGTGGCTATCCCACGGTCAAATGCGTCCTTGTTGTTTTTATGTGACGGGTGGCAGTTGAGCAGACGGATCGCCTGATGATAAGCTATTACCGCCGCCCATAGACACCGGTGACACCAGTGGAGTCAGAAGTGCGCTGCCAACCTTTAATTTTATTTAAATCCCCCTTTCTCAGGAATTGGGCCCTTCTTAACCTTACTCACACAGCGAACACACAGCACAGTGCTGCATCACGCCGGTTTTCTGTGAGGCCCTGGTATTACTCCGGTCGAGCCGGCCCATTCCTGCCGAAGCGTGGCTATCCCACGGTCAAATGCGTCCTTGTTGTTTTTATGTGACGGGTGGCAGTTGAGCAGACGGATCGCCTGATGATAAGCTATTACCGCCGCCCATAGACACCGGTGACACCAGTGGAGTCAGAAGTGCGCTGCCAACCTTTAATTTTATTTAAATCCCCCTTTCTCAAGATTTGGCCTTCTTAACCTTACTCACACAGCGAACACACAGCACAGTGCTGCATCACGCCGGTTTTCTGTGAGGCCCTGGTATTACTCCGGTCGAGCCGGCCCATTCCTGCCGAAGCGTGGCTCTCCCACGGTCAAATGCGTCTTGTTGTTTTTATGTGACGGGTGGCAGTTGAGCAGACGGATCGCCTGATGATAAGCTATTACCGCCGCCCATAGACACCGGTGACACCAGTGGAGTCAGAAGTGCGCTGCCAACCTTTAATTTTATTTAAATCCCCCTTTGCCCCGGATTAGACCTCCGGTAACCTCACTCACGCAGCGAAACACAGGACGGTGCTGCTTTTTGTGTGAATTTCATCTTAATCGTATCATTTAAAAGCCTGTGGTTTTTTTAAAGTCAGTATTTTCAGTACTCAGTATTTCAGTCAATCAGTATTTTAGGCTAGCTTAAAGCTTACATATCTCAGTGACCGATAGATACCGATAGATCTTAGCTCAAGACTGCTCAACATTTTCAAGAGTCTGGCCAAACGGAGTGTTCAATCGTGCCACTTATATTTCCTATAACAGTTACGGACGCTGTCCACGGAGGCGTAGCTTCATAGACGCGTAGTTGTTATGCCTGCTTGCAGCTTTTATACAAATCTATTTTCATAATAATACTTAATTATAAATATTTCACAACATCACATAAATTGATCTGACTCCGAGGTAGGTAACTCGAGAACCTGTGTTACGGATATCAGAACCAACAGCGGAGTCACAAATACATAATACTTTTCTTTTATAAATATATACATATCTACTTATTATACGTATAAAAACCCAGATCAGTACAAACAGACATGTTCATGTACACAAATGTTTGTACTGTGCGGGGATCGAACCCCCAACTCTTGCACCAGAGGTAGCATTCACTACCACTGATCCAAACGGGTCGTCAAATATGTGCTTTTTATCGACGGATCGGACTTAATTTTACTACGGAAAAACTTCTCATTCCTACGGGAAAATAATTGATTGAAACATAGTGTTTTATAAATTAAATAGTCAATTTCTATATTATGAGTTTTACTAATGAGTGCTTTGAAATGTAACTTCAAGTACATAAGTCATTATTATTTGATAAATGGTTTTCGGTTTCATTGCACAGATGGTGGTTAATGAAGTCCTTGCTCTTAGCTAAGTCAATTTATTTAAAACCAGCTTTTGCTCATGGCGTTGCACGCGTAATATTCGCACGTCTCACAGGAACCTGACATTTTTCTGGGTAAAGCATCCTAAAGTTGATATTTTTTATAGCAATCTTTTGCAATATATTCTCACTTAAAAGAACATCTCGTGTTCATTAAGGTAGTAGTAGCCACTGGCGGATTACGAGCGTTTTCAATGCGGAGCAACGACGCAGCGAACACGTCGCGGCTGCGCAGCGTTCGCGTTGCGGATTCGCAACGGATTCGCCGAGGAGATAAGTCTGAACGCCATTGTTTTTCTTGTGTTTTTTATTGAAACACGCCGGCGATTCCGTTGCGCATCCGCTGCGTGAACGCTGCGCAGCCGCGACGTGGTCGCTGCATCGTCGCTCCGATTTAAAAACGCTCGTAATCCGCCAATGTGGAAACTCCCTAAAGTATCCTATGTCCATATCCTGGTTCTAGGCTACATCTCCACAATTTTCAGCCAAGCCGGTCCTGCCGTTCTTGAGTTATCTTTTATAAATATAGATTGCTTCTCAAGATAAGATTTGTTTCTTCCTCGTCACACTTTAAAGTCCTTTATATACATTTTTTTTTGAAACTCATAATTAGCCAATTGTGTTTGCTTTTCTAGACTTGACGCCAACTTTACTTTGCAAGACGATTGTCACTCGAGAGTAACCCAAAGCCGCCTATTCCATTAGGAATCCCATCATCTCGATGAATGGTGGTCTAATACTGTGCGTTTCTCGCGGAACTTTATGCCACGTACCTCAGTTGTGTAGAAAGGTTTGGCTGCAGGAGTATTTCCCGACGGCTACAACTTAGGGACCTTCAAGAGAACTCTTTAGACGCAACACATTAGCGACCTCTCTGATTTCGCGGAGGTTCATGGGCGGCGTTGATTACTTTCCATCAGGTGACTCGCTTGCTCGTTTGTCCGCCTCAAGTATTAAAAAAAGTGCTTCCCTTTTTTCAAAATTAAGCGATTTTATGAGAATTTAATCATCATCGTCATCATCGTCTCAGCGTGATGCAACCGGGCTTAGTCCATGTTCCACGCTTATTTAAGTCTGTCATTACAATGAAGTGACTGTCGTCTGACCTTCGCATGACGAAACCAACTGAATCATGGTTACATGTTTCCTCACGATGTTGAAAAAGATTGAATAAGAGCCACACTTCGGCATGAATGGGCCGGCTCGACCGGAGTGATACCACGGCCTCACAGAAAACCGGCGTGAAGCAGCACTGTGCTATGTCGCGGTCCCACTCTAATTAATTCTTCATTGCTCGACGCATTCCAGCATTTTTCTGTGGATACAGGACGAACAAACCACTAGTTCTACCAACCATTCTGAACATCATTTGTTTTGTGACTTTTGGAAATTCCAAAATGACCCAAAATGGGCCGGCTCGACCGGAGTGATACCACGGCCTCACAGAAAACTGGCGTGAAGCAGCACTGCGCTGTGTCTCGCTGCGTGAGTGAGGGTACCGGAGGCCCAATCCGTGGGAAAGGGGGGTTTAGAGGTTGGCAGCGCACTTGTGATTCCACTGGTGTCGCGGCGGCAATCCCTTACCACTAGGCGATCCGTCTGCTCGTCTGCCACCTATCACATGAAAAAAGGACGCCTCAACGTGACCACGACCGCTCTGAATAAAGCGTAGCGACTGAAAAGAGAGAGAGACTATGGTGCTTGTAGCACCTTGTAGCTTGTAGTAGGACAGTATAGGCCGCTACTTTACGTGGCTGGACAGCCCTGGTCACAGGTGATCGGCGCGGTCGCGTTACCTGCGCACGCGCAGCACTGCGCACTGATTAGCAGCAGGCTTGCGACATGCCTTCGCACCTGTGTGTACAACCTCCACTGTCGGTGTTGCTAAGTTAGAACTTTCGGTACTAGATCTAGCACTAATTTCATAAGTGCCCAAAGTCAACTTTTACCACCTCGCATCTTTCGTACTATTTTGGTCTATAGATAGATTGACTTTATTGCACAAAATTTACAGAAATTAGTCTATGGTATTATTTACTTACTACGCTGACTCAGCGACCCGAAGTGGATCTTTGCCTCCAAAACGAGATTTTGCCATTCCGGTCTGTTTTCGGCCACCTGTCGCCAGTTCCACCGTTGTAGGCGGGCAAGATCTTTTTCGACTTGGTCTATACCATGCGATACCTTGTCTATGTCTTTGGTATTAGCCTATGATATTAAATAGAGAGTAGCTCAGTAATAAGAACGTGCGCCTACTACACGGGAAGTCGTAGATTCTATTCTGAGCACGCATCTCTGGGTTTTTGAAATGTATGTGCGTATTTCTACCATTATGAGGAACCAATCTCAGTATTTCTACGTGTAACTAAGATCCAATTGGTCTGTCTAAGGGTTACTAAAGTTAGACAGTATACTCGCTTTATTCATCATCATCATCATTTCAGCAAATAGACTTTCACTGCTGGACATAGGCCTCCCCCAAAGATCTCCACACAGATCAGTCCTGCGCCGCCAATCAATCCAATGTATTCCAGCGACTTTCACCAGATCGTCGGTCCACCTTGTGGGGGGCGCCACGGCTGCGACTTCCTGTACGTGGCCTCCACTCGAGGACCTTTCCCGCCCTACGGCCATACTCTGTTCTCCTCGCTATGTGCTCTGCCCATTGCCACTTGAGACTCGCTTTATTGTAAATTCCCAAATTCTGTCTCGGCTTACCTCGGGATCCAAAGCGATAGTTTTGGATGCAACACGCTATACAGATGAAGATGACGATGATGATGAAAATTATGTTAAAACAAACTCAAGAGCAACATTAATTGATAGTTATAAATGGAAAATGAACTTAGTTCAAATTTCACATGAATTCTGCTCAAAAAAGGTTTATTTTTTGTGTTCTGCATCAGCACGATGTACAGACGGCCACACACCTAGTTACTAAAATCTGTCAAAATTTATCAATTGATATTGTACCGAAATTTTTTGACATTAAGGTGAGAATCGAATGAAGAAATTAGCCTGTTTTTTATGCTGTATCAAATAAAATTTTAATTACTTCTGTCATTTCTTTTTCTTTGCTCATTAACGTTATATTGGCTATTAGCACTACTTTAGCACATTCATAACAATCTAGCACCTTTTCATGACACGCAATATCTCGTGATATCGAGTTGGTAACACTGCCCACTGTTGTATGACTTATTGGAGCGGTAATCCACGTAATACAATAAGCAAGTTAGGTGTCTGTCGAAGGACTTATGGTTAGTGAACCAGATGACCTATTGGGTATGAAATCGACTCTCAAGACGAATGCTTATACCTACTGTTACACATGCTTAAAGCATGCTACTTTTGAGTGTGTACTACTAAGTAGCATGTGTGGACAGTTCATTAAGCATGCTCATATTTGGCATGCAAATGAGCATGTTACAGTAGCTTATAGGATAAAAATTCGCAGTTTTGTATGGATTTCATCCGCCATGTTTTTTAATATCGACAATTCCGAGAATTGGGCTCCTGGTTTTATAATAATTTTAATGGATTTTTTTTCGATATTTTTCCTTTTTAACGGACATTAAAAAAGGAGAATGTTCTATGTTCGACTTTATGTGTTTTTTTAAAACCCTGTTTAGATAGAATTAAGCGCCGACTTCAATAACACCTTTTTACGGGTATCAATAATTATAAAAGGTTATCTGAAGTGGTAAAAATATTATTGTACACTTTTTAGTTCGTGGTTTTGGAAAGCCCAGTTTTTTCGTTGAAATTTAATTTATATTGTAAGAGCTAAAAGTTGTGTATGTGTTTATTTGATTTTGTTCTTAAATAAGTGGTTGTCGATAGGGTGTTGTTTAAATTTGATTTAATTTTAATTAATCAGCACTACCTGATGAAAATACGTTCAGGAATCTTCAACTACTTAAGCCCGATCCTAATTTATTTGACTGGCCGATAGCGCATTTGGAAAACACCCTGCCTCAAACTCCAAAGGTCGTGGATGCAGCAGAAAAAAAAGAATTTCTTAAGTAATTTAAAAAAGTGAAATTAAAGGTTTGAATTGTAAAATGTGTATGTTTTTGTGTATGTGTGTGTGTATGTATATAAATGAATGGGTAGGTATGATTTATTAAAAAGTTTGTGAAAACTCCGCTTTTAGATAAGACAGATAGCTGCGTGTGCGCTGCACCAGTCGCAACCGGTGCGAGCCGGAGCAATCAAGAGGGACGCATTATGGTAATGAGGCCGCGGCTCTTATCCACTTGGACTTGGCCGGTCAAGGATACAACATACTAATTTGGAGCGTTCCTTGTTCTGACCTACAAAGATTATTTGGGATGAGTTCATGGGACTCGTAGGATTGCGACTTTTGTTCCCTCGTGATGCACTGCTAAGGAATTGAACGCGTTGCCTGTGTCTGTTATTCAAAATGACTCTGTCTTTTGTTGAAGAGCGTCGCTCTGGCTGGTGGAGCAACCTTTATTCTTCCCTCGACTCTATGTCACTGTCCATCACTTCAACTATCTCCACTTAAAATATCACGTCTATCCGTCGCTCCGTTTTGCCGTGAAAGACGGACAGACAGACAACACGCTTATACTATTTATAAATTAATGGACTATTACGAGTAGGGATCAGCCCTAGGACATCCACTGCTTTTCTTAGAACCCCCATGTATAAGTAGATACTTCTTTAGATGCATTTGTTTAGATAGGTAATTTAATTGATTTTAGTATACTATGCTATGGAAGAGCGGTGTTGCATATCACAAGCAAATGAACTTAAAAAAAATTGTGTGAAAAAAAAAACCGCCTTCAAAAACCACGAACTAAAAAGTGTAAAATAATATTTCTAACACTTTATATACTTCAAATAACATTTTATAACAAAGGTTTTACGTAAGTCTGCGCTAATCCCTGTTGAATAATTGAATGTTGTATTAAATTACAAGATAGTATTAGGCGCCGACTTCGGTAACACCTTTTCTCGAGTGTACTCTTATAAAAGGTTATTTGAAGTGTATAAAGTGTTAAAATATTACTCTACTTTCCAACTAAAAAAAACCATCTAAATCGGTTCATAAATGGCAGCGTAATCTGCGAACAAACATAAAAAATATATATATATATATACATGTCGAATTGAGAACCTCTTTTTTTTGAAGTCGGTTAAAAAGGGGGCATCATAGACAAAATATTGTATTAGACTACGTTACTGCAATGTGAAATCAAAGGTTTGAATTGTAAAATGTGTGTGTGAAATGTGTATGCGTGTGTGTGTGTAAGACTATATAAATGATAAGGACTCTTGCTAATGTTAATCGATTAGCCTCTTGAGTTGTTATTCATAGTAGTCTGTTAACTTGGATGATTGTATTTTTTTCTGTAATATCATCAATATTTGCAAAGAGTAACTACTGAGTTTCTTGCTGGTGTCTTCTCAGTGGAAATCGACATTACGAACCAGCGGTAGATGATAATTATGTGTACCTATTTTGACATTCATAAGTGTTCTGTATGGACCTAAATTGAATAAAGATTTTTTATCTTTTATCTTTATGTATATAAACTGAATGGGTAGGTATGGATTGTTCAAAAAGTTTGTGAAAACTCCGCTTGTAGATAAGAAAGATAGATTTAGGAAGTACCACGATTACAACCGGATTTGTTATCTAGCAACAACGATTTGATATCAGAGGTCGTTGCCCTACTAATGGCTTTACTAGTTATATATATCCTAATACCGTTACACACGGTCACCCATCCAAACTGGTGGTCGATGCTTGTTAGCCACTATGGCCACGTGGCTAATAAAGATCGAATTAATGGCGAGCAGATCATAATTGATTAACTGGTTTAATGAAGGCGTCCACCGACACAGCTGTTGCCCTTACACAGTTTTAAGGGTAACAGTGAGTGAGATAACTCTATACCACGCATAGACCATGATCCAGGATTTGGAGTTTTTTTTTATATGATAGGTGGCAAACGAGCAGATGGATCACCTGGATGGTAAGTGATTGCCGCCGTTCATGGACACTCGTGACACCAGTGGTGTCACAAGTGCGCTGCCAACCTTTAAACCCCCCTTTCCCCTGGATTAGGCCTCCGGCACCCACACTCACGCAGCGAAACACAGCACAGTGTTGCTTCACGCCGGTTTTCTGTGAAGCCGTGGTATCACTCCATTCATGCAGAAGCATGGCTCTGCCTTGGAGAAATTATAATTGCTATTAGCTGGTAGCTCAGTAGATAAAAACGCGCCTTCCATACGGGGGGTCCTGATTCGAATCCGAGCATGTACCTCTAGATTTTTCAAATCTAGAATGTGCATATTTCTACTATTAGCTCGGCGGTGAGGGAAAACATCATGAGTAAACCTGCACTTCTCGGATAGTTTCTCAAAATTATAGATACTGAACGTGTAACCGTGATCCAGACGGTCTGGTTTCCTGTCTAAGGGTTGCGAAGGTCAGACCTGAGTCGCTAAATGATCAGACTTCCCGAATCCTGGATCATGCAGGCGTGTGCTTCGATCGAAGTGACACGCAACAGCTTTAGTCGCTCGGAATAGAACTCTCAAATGTGCGTTTCTCAAGAAACTTTCTGTCTCGTACGACAAAACTATGGAATCAACTATCGCCTGCGGTATTTCCGGACAGATACGACCTGCAAACCTTCAAGAAAAGAGCGTATTCCTTTTTAAAAGGTCGGCAGCGCACTTGTGACTCCTCTGGTGTTGCAGGTGTCCATAAGCGGTGGTAATCGCTTACCATCAGGTCATCTGTCTGCTCGTCTGCCCCCTATCCCATAAAAAAATAATTACACGCTAAGGTGAAGATGTCTCTGTTACAAGTAAAGTCACTATTGTAATGTTATATGTTAGGTAAGTAATTTAACTAGGGATATAGCAGATTAACTATTAATGATTTGAATGCGATTGTCTGATCATTCTTGAAAGCAATTAATGTCTGGTTTTGGTTAAAAGCAATATTAATGAACCGCTTCGTTTTGATTGTAGACGTGTGTAACTATTTACTTAAACGATTCAGTGATCCGACTCAACCAAATGAGACACTGTTCCGAATCTCTAATGTTCGCTCCGAATGTATCATTCGACTCAAATGGATCTTGTGGTCAATCGGTACGCGGTAGTAATCTCGCTCACTGATACAGATGAGCCGAATGATCCCGATGATTCGAGTGAGCCGAATGAGCGGAATGATAAATAAATAAATATTTCACAACATCACGTACATTGATCTGACTTCGAGATAGGTAGTTCAAGCACCTGTGTTACGGATATCAGAACCAACAGCAGGAATTACAAATATGTACATATAATAGTTTTCTTTTGTAAATACATACTTATAATACATAGAAAACACCCAGACCAATACAAACAGACATGTTGTTTGTACTGTGCGGGGATCGAACCCGCAACCCTTGGACCAAAGTCAGCGTTCACTACCACTGTTCGAATCGGGTCGTCCGAGTGAGCCGAATGAGCGGAAGGGTCGATGTGCCAAATGATGCGATTCACTGTTCCGCATCTTTGCACTGATCCAGATGCAAATGTTCCAATCTTTCGAATCATACGCTTTTGCCAGGTCTAATTGATTAGGTAATTTATTGTTCGGTGAAAACTGGAAAGTGAATGCTTGTATACTACATCCAAACAATATTAATTTGTTTTATTTCAAGAATAATATTATGCACTTATAGATTTTCTTAATTGATGATAAGAAAAACATATCACCTCTCTCATCATCTCTTTACCAGACAACTTTCGGGTAAAGGACATCGTCCTTTACCTGGAGGTTGGCAGCGCACTTGTACTCAACTGGTGTCGCGGGTGTCTATGGGCGACGGCAATCGCTTCCCATTAGGTGATCCGTCTGCTCGTCTGCCAGCTATCACATAATAAAAAAAAATGTTTTTCGGTATACTTGTGCTGTAGTTGTAAATATTGTAATTGGATTATCGTTATGAAGTCGGACTGAAAGAGCTGAAGGCTCGTTAGTAGATGTAATGGAGCGTGGGGGCAATTAGCTGCAATGAATATTGCGTGGTGCTAGTGTTGTCATGTGCGGCTTGTTTGGGACGGCTTGAAGTCTGTGCTATCGTGGAGTCAATCGATAGAGAGATGGTAGCTCAGTGATTCAGAACGCGCCTTCAATACGGGGGGTGGTGGTTCGAATCCGAGTATGGATTGATGGATCTGACACTGGATTTTTCAAAGCTGCATGCCTATTTCTATCATTAGCTCGGCGGTGAGGGAAAACATCGAGAGAACCTGCACGTTTCGGATAGTTTCTGAAACATGTAATGATACTGTTAGTCTGGTTCCCCTGTTAAAGGGTTGCGGAGGTCAGACGGCATTATCTTCATTGTAATTACCGGGCTCTCCAAATCCTGCATACCCCGGGTTCCAGAGCTACAGCTTTGGACTCAACCGGTAATTACACGCTATGATGAGGAGTCGTGCAATCAATGGATGGCACTGATTAGCTAGCGCCAAGCGGTGTTCCTTGATTGCTATGACATGTCCTATTTTAAACGAGGTTAGAAAACATTTCTTCTTTCACGGCATTGTTGATGTCTAAGGTCCGCATGCCCGTCTGACTAATTTAACTTGGCTTAATGGTGCGTCGAGAAAGTCGTGACAACAAATGTTAGAAACTGATGATGATGAATTTATTTTAGTTTTTGGTCCCTATTTTTAAGGTAGGGCATTTCCCCACAATAATAACATCTTATCTACATTCGAAGATGTTTTAGTTCCGAATGTCCCGTCCCGAATTTGGAACAGTTGGCAGCACTAGCGATGTCCCGGTCGACTGGCCGGCCCACTGGCCCGCTTCAGGCACAGTCAGGTTCCTTCAGGTTACGAGTTGTGAAACGATCGGCGCTTGCGCAATAGAGGTTTTTTTTCACACTTCACTCTACTGGTTGGTTATGCGCCGGTTAGTTTTTCTCATCCATCAACACTTAAAGATACTTCCTGAAGGCTGTAGTTAGAGACTGCACCGGGAAAAGGGGCGCGTTTTAAGGGGCTGACGTATTTCCCTATACAAACGTATTACCAAATTAATTTGCAATTTGAAGATACCTCGACATTTCATTGCTGTTACTCGGATTAAGGAAGTATCCCACCAAAAACATTCTGTAAAAAACTAGCCAAGTCTCGATGGAGCTGATTGTTTATCTCCAAAAATTAATAAAATCTAGACAAAGTCGTGGCAAGTCTAACGTTTCTTACTGCGATTTCTTTATTGTTTATAGTTAAGTTTGACGACCCGATTGGAACAGTGGTAGTGAACGCTACCTCTGATACAGGGGTTGCGGGTTCGATCCCCGCACAGTACAAACATTTGTGTGCATGAACATGTTTGTTTGTATTGGTCTGGGTGTTTGCTATGTATTATAAGTAGGTATTTACAAAAGAAAAGTATTATATGTATATATTTGTAATCCCATTGTTGATTCTGATATCGGTAACACAGGTGCTTGAGCTACCTATCTCGAAGTCAGATAATTGTATGTGATGTTGTGAAATATTTATTATTTATTTATTATTATTAATATTGTGTGTGGCCTTTGAAGGGTACATCGTGTTTTCGAATAATCTATAAGCGTAGCCGCTGTCTGTAGGACTAAACTTTTTAGAAATAGTATAGATATAAACCTTCCACTTGAATTACTCTATCTATTAAAAAAACGCTATCAAAATCCGTTGCTTAGTTTTAAAGATTTAAGCATACGTAGAGACAGACAGCGAAAAAGACAAGGCATATGTTACACGCTTGATTCCTGGTTGGGATCAATTTAGAAAATGAAATTTTCTAAATTGTCACACATATTGAACTCACATTCGCGGTCGGGTGCCACCCCTAAGCTATACCATAACGCGACTGACTCATAAGTAGTATAGAAAATATCCTAGCTTAAGCTAAACATCTTAAGTTAGATCATCATCACTACAGTCATGCTTACTCAAATGTCTCTGAGGTGGTGGCGGGTCATTGCATTCCCTCTAATATGGTTGAGTGAAATGATGGCTGACACATACGTCACACTTGTGAACAGTGCCTCCTTTTAGGACTGGTCTGCCTCGGTTTACCTCATAATTTATTTTATAATTCTTTATTTTATTTTGTGTTACAATTAAACTGTATGGCTTGGTATGATGATGACACAATATTGTATGTATATTGTATCTTCTCGCCCAGAAACAACTTTCCGAGCCGGTGGTAGAATCGCATTATGTTTATTTATTTTTTAGTATATTTTGATATTTATTTTTTTATTTATTTAGATTCACCAACAGCATATGATATGTGTATTAACATGTAAATTATATATAAGTACTTAGCGTAGCCTTAGTACGTAGCCTATGCAAATAAAGAATTATTTGACTTGACCAATAATCACTTAGAATCAAGTGAGCCGTCTGCTCGTTTGTCCGCCATAATGTAAAATAAAATCGTCATCTTAGCGTTTTGTACCGGTTGCGTCCCAAGCTGTCCCTTCGGAGCCCGGGGTCCGCTTATCTCGAATTAGATATTCAGTGTTAAACGTGTGGCTTATTTATAGAATTATGCATTTATTTTTGTGTAGTTGTTTTGTATGACTTCATCTACCAGATACCAGTGTCCCGCCTAATAAATACAGGGTGTAAAAAGACCCTTAACGAAGCCGAAACTCACGTATTCAGCACATCATCAGGACCATTTTTTCCTTCTAGACCGTACCTGGGAACTCAAAACTTTCCAAGTTATGTACTAAAAAATCTACTTCGTTTATACCCCATCAATATTTTTTTGTTCTAAGACTTGTTTTAATGGTCTGAGTGCGTAGACGCCGGCTTCGTTAAGGATCTTTTTACACCCTGTATATATAGTCCCCTAGTATTGTAGAATCAATTTACCTCTAATGGCCAGATGTATCAATCTTATAGTTTCCAGGCGGGGTGTCCGGGAGCTGCCATCATTAGAGAGCCAAATCTGTCCGGCGACCCGAAAATAATCGGGAAAAGGCTCCAGGCGTTAGTCAACACCGTACCGGACACCAGTGAAGCAACTCAGTACACTCTTCAGGCAGGGGGAGGCCTGCACGCACCTTGCGACTTGGGAAGGCAGTGCACTGTAACGTCATCGGCGGCATCATGTGGCCGCATATTGCTTGGTCTCAGAAGTTATTGGCAGCAGACAAGCAGATGGATCGCCCGATGGTAAGCAATTGCCGCCGCTCATAGACATCCGCGACACCAGTGGAGTCACAAGAAAGAAGAAAGAAAATACATTTGTTGACCATCACAACACAGAAAAAGTAAATATGTATAATAGGCATAACACGACACAGATACAAAGAGAAGAGGCGATACAAGAGATGGTGTGATTGTGTGTGGTCAATCAGGCCCCGACCTCAGCATTTACTGCTACGGCACTATCTGCGGCGCCGCAGCAGCGCTGGTATTCTGGTGGGATTTGGTTGCCAGTGAGTGTATAAGTAAATAAATAGCAATTAGTATATACACGTATAATATATATTAAAAGATGTGTGGACTATGTGGCAGATATACAATTATATTGTTACATAGGTACATGACTAATTCGAGCTTTTTTAAACACACACAAAAGATAGAGGGATTAAAAGAAAACAAAATACGCTCACAACCAAGAGAAAAAGAAAAAAAAGAACGAAACACAACATCGTTCCGGGTGTCCATGGGCGGCGGAATTGCTTACCATCAGGTGATCCGTCTGCTCGTCTGCCAGCTCTCATATAAAAAAAAAACATGACAAAGTAGGTGACAATGGCGCCATCATTCCTACTAGCAGAAGTACGTCATAAATGATCGGCATGTGATCGCGATTACAGGAACAGGTACAAGTGCGCTGCCAACCTTTAAACCCCCTTTCCCCCGGATTGGGTCTCCGGTACCCTCACTCATGCAGCGAAACACAGCACAGTGCTACACGATGGTTTTCTGTGAGGAAGAGTTCTTTGACCTACGCTTTATCCAGTTTTTTATGAGGAAGGGCAGGCGCCCGCAATACCAGCGGAGTCTTACAACAGTCAGTATAAGGCATAAGGTATGAATTTAAACGGACGGTGCTTTTAAAGGGGGGAAAACTGCGTAAGCGTTGCTACACACTAGTTTTACTGTGAGCGCGTGGTCTTCTATGCTGTGAGGCTGTATGGCCTGTACGCCTCATTTTACGAGTTGGTCCATTCATGCCAGAGCCTGTGCGATGGTGTCCCTGGGACACAAAAACGTGTAACCCACACGTTAGAGTGGACTTACCTCACTGTAAAATACGTGACTGTGCTCCGGGCGAGGTCGGGAAGAATATTCCCAAGGTTCAAACGAGGTGGGAATGGGAAGGCGATATTTATTGTCAATTGTTCATTTTACAGCGAGCAGCGGAAATAAAATGTATTTCATGACATTGTTGTTATTATTTGCGTGTCAACTTAGTTCGTTGACATCGGTATGGCGTGGATACCTGCCACGGATCATCTCAAGTATTTTTTTATGTGAAAGGTGGCAGACGAGCAGACGGATCACCTGATGGTAAGGTAATGCCGCCGCCATGGACAAATGTAGGCGACAGTGGCGCCATCATCCCCTCGCTCACGCAGCGAAACACAGCACAGTGCTGTTTCACGCCGGTTTTCGAGGCCGTGGTATCACTCCTGTCGAGCCGGCCCATTCATGCCGAAGCGTGGCTCTACCACGGTAGATCGCATCTGTCAGTTTAGTTCGCATAATTAAAAATCAGAGTCATCATCATCATCATCAGCCAATTCAAGTCCCCACTGTTGGGGCACGGGCCTCCCTCAATCACATGAGGGGTAATTGCCATACTCACCACGCTTGGCAGACGGGTTGGCGAGGGTTTTGATATAAATGCAGAGTTTTCCTTCTCTGGGTGCTGATGATCATGCCAGCAGCTTTACCTTAGTCGCCTTTTACGACACCTCGGTAAGAGTGAGGGTGGCCTATTCTACTCTGCCGGGGACCGTAGGCCACGTTTACTCTCATAGTAACTTCAATATCATATGCATTTTTAATGAAACATGGCAAAAGAAATGAAATTGCGCCAGACATGGGAAAGACAACACATCGGCCATGAACGGGCCGGCTCCAACGGTGTGATACCACGGCCTTACGGCGGGAAGCAGCGTTACGTCGAGTGATTGAGGCGGCGGCAATCGCTTACCATCGGGTGATTCGTCTGCTCGTCTATGACATAAAAAAAAAATCACGTTAAGCTCCCATACATTTTGACACATTGCATCTCTCAAAAGTAGCAAAAATGTACGGGAATGCCACATTGACACCTATCTGCTTAGTTCACATAATGAAAAAAATCATAGTTTAGTTGAAGTTACTATGGATTATGATATTGAAGTTACTAATTTGACTCTTTGTTTTTAATTTGCAGAATATCATGGTCAAGGCATGGACGCGGGGGGAAACAATTTTGACTCCGGTAAGTTTAAACAACTTTAACAGGCCGACGAACATGTTTTGGCGTGTCGCAAAAAAATCCGAAATGATAGATAGATAGATATATATACTTTATTGCACAAAATACACAACTTAAGTACTAGGCATTACAGAAATTTTGTGTACAACTAATAGTCTTCATAAAAGGTTTTCATATTTTTGCCATTTTCAAACGCCAAACGCCAAATTGTTTGTCGCACTCGCACTTTAGTTTTTAACAAAAAAAAACAATCGACTATCGCTTTGTCTTATTTTACGACATTTTTTGCAAAACGTTTTTTCGTAACTTTCTTGCGTCACCAGGTGGTTACAATGAACCCATAACGAACGAGAATATACCTGTCGCATCCAAACAATGAAGACACACAGCGCGTGTGAGAGGGAGAGAAAATTTGATTGGGTCGTAACGTCCTGGTTTATTGTAGACCACCAGGTCATTGACCTTAGCGAATAGTGTCAATGACCTGTTGTCCCAAGAAAGTAACGTGAATAAAAAATAGTGAATACCATGTACGGTAACCTCAATGGTGCAGTGGCTAAGGCCCCTGGTCCCTGGAAGGTCATGGGTTCGATTCCCGGTCGGACCAATTGAGAAAGCGAAGTATCAATTGCTTCGGACTGTGGGTGTGCTAGGAGACGCCACTGGCTATCGCCTTCAAAGACTAAAAAATCTATGTGAATTTATTGGCGTATTCATTAACGACTAGTTGCCCGCCCTCATTTCGTTTGGGGACATTAGTTCCAAATTGCACCAATAGATGGCCCTGAGCGTCGATTACATCGCACAAGTGTTTCGAATTTTTAGTCTACCTGTAAGCCCTTTCGTTGTCCAAAGAACTTATCTCTTTACTATACTCGAAACTGGAATTCAAGACCAAAAAAACTACGACAGATACGTCACTGTCAAATCTATCAATGTCATTTATGTCATTGTCAAACGCAGTTTTCAGGTTTCTTCAACCTAGTTTTCATATCCTTATTAACAAGGTTATTTTTATAAAAAATTGAATTACAAACTTTATTTTTACTCAACTAACATTGACATCATTTTATTGTAAAGAAACGAAAGTGTGATAAGTATATTATTAAGATGGCATGGAAAAGTGAAATTAAACCATTTTTACCAAAACTAAGCAAAAAATTCAACAAGACAGAAACCACTACGGAGCAAAACCACATTCGAACAGTCTTGAGTAAACTTCAGATTCTTCTTCTTAATTTCGTCTTATTTTTCGATTATATGTGTTATTAAGCAAAACAACTCGTTAGGAAAAATTAAGTGATATTTTGACCAAATGAGTAGTCAACAGTCGAAGTCAGTCAAATGTTGTTAACACCTGAAGTGATACACGCTCAATACCAGCTTTGCAACCAAACAATACCTACGGATGATTAAGTTTTTATTTAAGCGTCTTGTATTTATGTAAAAATAAGTAAATAAATTTACTTATTTAAATAATTAATATTACCAATAAATAAATTATGTCAGCGTGTGTATTTAGGAAATAGGACTATTGTAAGATCATTTTATTGCATTGGAAACATTGTAGTAGATTTATTGGTCTTGAATTCCAGTTTCGAGTATAATAGTAGATAAAGATTTATTTTTACCGACTTCAAAAAAGGAGGTTCTTTGTTTGATTGTTTGTTTATAACACTGCACTCGTGAAAAGGTGTATCCGAAGTCGGCGGCCGGCGCCTATTCCCTATTGAATAATTGAATGAAGATAGTCTTGGGCGCCGACTTCGGTAACACCTTTTCTCGAGTGTACTGTTATAAAATATTATTTGAAGTGTATGAAGTGTTGAAAATATTATTTTATACTTTTTAGTTCGTGGTTTTTGAAGGCGGTCTTTTTAACATTATAAACTAGTTGATGTGCATGTAAAATTTAAAAAGAATAGTAACTGTGGACTTCGACATTAGATAAAGATATTCATAATATGCATTTATTGCATCATCATTTCAGCCAAAAGACGCCCATTGCTGGATATAGGCCTCTCCCAATGTTCTCCACAGAAGTCATTCATTGCATTGCAAAATTAGGTCTTATAATAATTTATTTAGTTATACGTGTGACATTCAAGGTGTGACCAGAATCACGAAACTGCATAAGATTTCATTGTTTCGGACTTTTTCACGGTATTGTACGAGCATTTGACCTCAATCACACCTCGTGTTAAGTGAATGAAGTCTTTGATACAGCCCGATGAAATCACACGCTGAAAAAGCGGATGGCAGTGGGCTGGCCACGTCTGTCATAAATCAAAATATTAAAAAAATCTTGTACAAAAATCGTCGTACATTGAAATAATTTTAAAACTATTTATAACTACTTATGCACTTGTGTACTATTTATATGTACTTATGTACCTACATCGTTAATTTTATGTAGTTTACTTACCTATAATAGGTATTGTGAATAAATTTCATTTTGAATATTAGATTAAGGTTACGGGTAGGGCACACTAGCGACGCCAATCGATTTTAAATTTTAGCTACTAAACCGGATCTAATTTAAATCCATGTCGGGGCTACAACCTCTCGGCAAAGACTTATACTATTTATTAAATAACCATGCACAAATGTTGTTGGGTCCAACGCGTACGCGAAAAATTGATTCACGCCGAAAGCGGCCACTTTTGGCGTGAATCAATTTTTCGCGTACAAAACGGACCCAACATTTGTGTATGGTTATTTAATAAATACCTAGTATTAGTATTTACCGAGAGGTTGTAACCCCGACATTGTTTAAAATAGGTCCCGTTTAGTAGCTAAAAATTTAAATCGATTGGCGTAGCTAGTGTGCCTTATGATAAACATGTGTAACAACAGCGTTTCCAATAGGACCGCAATAGGAATTGGGCAATGACTGGTGCTCGACCAACGAGAATTAAATTATGTATAAGTTCATTAATGCAGCAATTAGTTGCCAAGTGTTGCCACGCGTTTGTACACGCTCGTGGGGCGATTCCCTTTCGTTAACGAGTATATCTATTAAGTTGACACATCAGTCAAACTAGCGCCGCCAATAGATTTGTAATAATTGTCATGATGATGAGACATTTTTTAAAAAAGTACAAAGGTCCAAAGGAATCCAAAGAGGAAAGTATTAAGAATTGTTTTCAGACAAAAATTATGTCACAATTTTTTTATAAATAAATAAATAAATATTTCACAACATCATATACATTGATCTGACTGGATCTGACTCCGGCATAGGTAGCTCAAGCACCTGTGTTACGGATATCAGAATAAACAGTGGGATTACAGATATATACATATAATACTTTTCTTTTGTAAATATATACTTATAATACATAGATAACACACAGACCAATACAAACAGATATGTTCATGCACACAAATGTTTGTACTGTGCGGGGATCAAACCCGCAACCCTTGCACCAGAGACGGCGTTCACTACCACTGTTCCAAATGGGTCATCAAATTGCTTTCTGCAAGTACCCATAATTTAAATAATTGGTAAAAGTGGCCAATTTAGGCAATAATAAGAATTGCGATTACTTGTACGAAGATGACACACAAGAACATCTTAAAAAGATCTTATTACTTTCCTTTATGGATTTACCGTTGTACTTATTTAAATGAAAAATGTCTCATAATCGAACATTATTTAGTAGTAAATCGAAGCTTACTAAAACATTGAAAGATACACAAAAGCGCGGAGACGAGCCGTGTTCCGCGCGCCTGCTGTACCGCTGCCGGTGCAGCGCCCTCTATCGACCCGCGGGTCATTCCTTTATTACGCATTCATAACGACAATTATCTGCCATTAAACTACATTTACTAATACACAGTGAATCTGTGAACATTTACATCCTTTTAACCACGTGTTCTATCAACTATTCTAAAAAACATTTGTTCTACGACTTTACGAAATTCGTCGAAGAATTTTTTCGACGCCCCATACAAAATTACCAAGTCTTGTATCGACTTTGTACGAGAAGTAGATTTTTTTATGCGAATTTCCTAAAGTCCTAGAACAAAAATGCCACCTTATTACAAAACCCAATCTAAATTTATTACCGTACTAATGCTCATGTCATCCAGTTCCAACACTTACCACCTTATTATAAATCGCGATCAAAAGTTATTACCGTTCTAAGGCTCATGTTATCCCGTTCAAACACGCAATGTTAAAAGGGGCTGGCACGAGTTTTACTCCGGGACTATCCTTGGTTCGCGATTTGTAATAAGAGGGATGTTGTTCAGAATGGTTGATAGAACAGAGGCGGTTAAAGTGTTGTAAATGTTCAGAGATACATCCTGTATACTATTATTTTTTATCGTTTACATACCGAAAATACCATTTCGTCGCACTCCATAAATAATTGCCGGGTGAATATTTTATTTTGTATGGAACAGCTGCTTTTCTAGTTTATTTTGTTGATCTAACATGCTAAATGGACTTTATTCACGATACATATTATGAGGTTTTGGGTACTACGATGAAGAGACTTCCGTGTGACCTTCGCAACCCTTAGACAGGGGAATCAGACCAACTAGATAATATATTGTTTTAAACTTCCATTAGAATAGTTGTTTACGAGATTTCTACCATGAACCTTATTTTTCATGGCGCTTGCAACAGCCGAAATATCGGAAACTCATAACATCTAGATAATGTGGTTATTTATATATTTTTTTTAAATTGATTAATCCCATAAACATTCAACTGCTTGCTTTTGATATATGTACTTTATTTTACAAAAAAACCAACTTTAGTACTAGGCATTGCAGATGGTTTACGTAAAATTTCGACGGTCTCATCGCTGAAAGCTGGTGTATTAATTATGAATCTAGGAAAGCATTGGCAATAAGGGGTCATTTTTTACTTTGGTTTTTGGCCCGCATGCGGGATGCCCTGTTGGTCTAGTGGTTTAAATACCGGGCCGTGATCTGAGGGTCCTGGATTCGATTACCGGGTCGTGCGAAAAGTATGTTTCTAATGTTTCGGACATAGCTCGGGTTTATGATCACCCATCCGCATTTGGCAAGAGTGGTTGATTTCTATGATGGAGGCCTTTGCCTTGCAGTGGGTCAGTTTATAGGCTGATACTATGCGGGATGCGGGCTGTGTGGGTAACGCGCGCAATAGGGCCTGCTTAGGTTGAACGGGGAGGATCGGGGAGATCCAAATTTGGTTTAACGACGGTCTAATCGCCCAATGTAAATGCCCCTTAAAAATATCATGGCCGTCCGTCGCGGTGAAGCGCAGAAGAGCGGTTTGCAAGATCAAACTTTTTAGGTAACTGACACAACTATCGGTCTTGAAAAAAAAATATATTGAGGATATGGTCACGCGGCGTTTGGACAATTGATGTGTCCTGCTCTCGCAAGACAAGATAGATAGAGACGGTTTACTGTGATGATGCCTGGCCTCAAAGCAGAGCGGTGACAGCCATAGTGCGACGTGCTACTCAGGAGACAGTTATACTGTTCAGCTCAGACTCCAAAATAAGGATTAAGTACTCCGGTAGCGGCTTACGCTTTCGGGATCCTCCAACGTATTTTCATTCTAGAACTAATTAAAGGTCGTTTGCTGCTAGTCCCGGTTTTCCTTAGCGTGAATTATATCTGCTAATGTTTCTTTGTTTGCATTTTAATTGGTGTTTATTTTAGATGGTGTCTGAACTTTTTAAGTTCTCGTATAAATCTTAATTGCTATGTTCTGGTCCTTTGAGGCGGTGAAATACGAAATCACCATGTATTCACTCAGAGATCTATCGTAATGTGTAGGACGTTGGAATGATTCCCACGAAAAGGGAAGATTTTCCGCCGAGACGGGCGGTATTGGCTCGGCGACCGGACTTGAGATATATACGACAAACCATCTTGGTAAGTCGGTCTGCGAACTTTGCGTTCGCGATGTAGAATCGTATGAGAAATTCGGTGTTGTATGGAACAGTCAGATTAGCGCCATCTGTTGCTGTTAGGATGGTACTAGTGGGCGAACTTCTTTCTTCGGGCAATGGTAGGTGTGTTCACAATGTAATATCCACCAACATACGTACGTACATACACTATTGTTGTGCTTCGCTACAGTAGACACGATTACAGGCATTTGTGCCAGTAATGAATTTATTAAATGGGACCCTTAAGTTAAGACTGATTGTGAGACGAGTTAAAAATGTAAGGGGTTTCACTGTTTTCTCATGAGTATGATTAACATTATCTTAGATATAACTAAGTTATTAAGTATTGGAATGTGTTATAATGCCAAAGATTACCAGCATAACACAGGTTTACTGACCTAAGTCTGTGAAAGTATTGTAGGTCAGTATGTGTCGGCGCTGAGTGTCGCGATCTTGTTAATCTGGCGCCGACCGGGATCCTATTACACTAAGACAGGGCGAGTAACGGCGGCAGTTCTCTCCCTCGCCATATAATATTATCTAGTGCATTCAGAAAAGGTTGCGCATCTCTGCAAAACCGGCATCGGTTCAATAGGATGTTTTAGACTTTTAAAATTTCTATTGGATTCCTATCACCAGGTTTTTGGGTAAAATATTTTGAAAAATCATACTACCAACAGGTCTTCGAATGGGAATGTAACTCTACTTTGACCAAGAGGTCGCCCCAAATCTTCAATCATGGTCTAAGCGTACCCTAAGCTCCAAAGCGATAGCTTTAGACGCAACCGGGAATCACACGTTAAGATGAAGAAGAAGGAACCAAGGAATCGCTTGTTGGGGGCTCTCATAGTACGAGAGCCCACGACCAACATTTTTGTCTCATAGCAATACGGCCAAAACCGCATCAAATCGATAGATACGATTATCTTGAACTCGAAAATACCAATATCAGACATTTTCCGCGTAGCGTTTGATCTGACCGAATTTTCAAAATTGTCAAAGAATTTTGCCGAACTGCATCATAGCAATATGTCTGATTTGCAGACTGTAGTTGAATGGTAGTTTTGAGATACCGGAAACATATTTTTCAGACGTTAGTGGTGTAGCGCAAACCCGTAAAATCACTAACAAAAATAAAAAATGAGACAAAAAAAATGTCTCATAGCAATACGTCTGAAAATCTTTTTTATTAGTAAATTTTGGTTATTTGATGCGAACAAAACAATTTTCAGACGGAAATGTGAACGCATTAAATTTTGAGACCGTTTTGAAAATGTTAACAAATTTGACCGATCGGTATCATAGCAATATGTCTGAAAATTGTTGGACATGATAAAATAAGTTGTCCACATGTGCAAAAAATGTATATCAGACAAATTAAGTGTAGTACCTTCTCTATCAGACAACTTTTCGATACCCAGATATCATTTAAAAATCGTATTGAGGCATCTTGAATTTTCTGTTACAAATCAATGAATACGTTGCGACCCTGAATTTATTAGATGATAATTAACAAAGAATTTACCCGAAACCGTAACATTGAAGTTGAAGGACTGAAATAA
Organism: Marasmia exigua; assembly: GCA_019059595.1. Lineage (NCBI taxonomy): Eukaryota > Metazoa > Arthropoda > Insecta > Lepidoptera > Crambidae > Marasmia > Marasmia exigua. Next base: position 13,842,931 of record CM032488.1, read on the forward strand.
ATCGCACAAAAGGAAACTAGGATGAAGTTGAAAAAAAAAACGGTTTATTTAAAGTTATAAAATATTATCGTATTCAATCGCTGTCGGATTCGGAATCGTCGTCTTCAAAATCACTCTCGACGTCGCTCAGGAGAACTCTTCCAAAAGAAATCTTAAATTTATTAAAAGATCCATCTTCAAACATAAATTCCGATAAAGTAACGCATATCGATGACGAAGATGATGATGATGAAGATGATGTTGATGAAGATGATGATGATGCGCTAGCATATCTTTAGAATAGTAGGTTCAGAATAATTTTAATAAAATATAAGCGATTGTTTACGTCTTTTTGTTTCATTATTTGTGTTAAATTACCTAAAAAACATACATTTATGTATTTAAAGTCATATAAATGATTCTAAATCATCGAAAACATTATTTTATTTCAATTTAGTGACTACAAAAGCCATTTAGCCAGTAAACTGATTTAATGCCAGAAATAAGGGTATCTTGCCCCAGTGTGCGTCGGTCAGGCGACTCCGAAACGTTATTTTCGTTTTTGGGAGTATATGCTACACTGAAAGTGTCTGAAAACAGGTGTTTGGTAATCCTGGCAGCAATACAAAAAGTTGAAAAAAAAATTTATCCGTATTGCTATGATACAGGTCGGCTAAATTTTTTGACATTTTCAATAATGCGCTCAGGCTATATGCTACGCGCAAAATGTCTGAAAACAAACTTTTTCGTAATACAATTATAAAATCTATGTACATTTTCACTATCAGACGTATTGCTATAATACCGACTGTCTTTTTTTATTGACACAGCAGAAATGGCCTCCCACGCAGTTGCTACACTTTCGACCGTTACTACACGCCTAGTCGGGTTCAGAATCATACAATCTAACGATTTTATAGGGTTTTTGCCGTATTGCTATGAGACATGGTTTTGGTCGTGGGCTCTCGTACTATCAGCTAACTTCGATCAGCTATCCATATATGTTGTAGAAAAATATTCTTTAAAGTATCCCATGATTGCCTAATCTTAAATACGAGTGATTTGGGAAACCGTAAGCTCTTAATTCTAATGTTGATAAATCTATACTTTATATAGAGGTTAATTGCATAGTTAAACCTGGAGGGTTATAGGTAATCCAAAAAGGCGAAACACATGCGTGATATAATCGGCAGGCAATGTCATCTATTGGTAGAAATTGAAACTAATACTCACCAAACTCTTTACCAAAACGAAGTGAGGGCAGGTTACAAAAAAATAAAATAGAATAGAATTGATTTCGAACGGAAGACGACCCGTTTAGAACAGTGGTAGTGAACGCTGCCTTTGGTACAAGGGTTGCGGGTTCGATCCCCGCACAGTACAAACATTTGTGTGCTCATGCACACAAATGTTTGTATGTATTGGTTTGGGTGTTCCCTATGTATTATAAGTATGTTTTTACAAAAGAAAAGTATTATACGTATATATTTGTAATCCCACTGTTGATTCTGATATCCGTAACACAGTTGCTTGAGCAACCTATCTCGGAGTCAGATCAATGTATGTGATGTTGTGAAATATTTATTATTTATTTATTTATTTTAACCATGGGTCATATTTAGGGTACAGATAATATTAATAACAATAAACAAGATTAATTTGATTTCTTAATTACATTATACAATTGACAAAAATTAAAATACAATTAAATTAGGATGTCACATTACAATTTTAATTTAATTTTTTTAAAAATAATTTTAATTTTAAAATTTATAAAAAAATATATAATATTGCACTAAATTTGGATCACAGGTCAGCAGCCACAGGAGCAGGAGTTGGCGACGAAGATGCTGCAGATTCAGTCCAAGCGATTCTACCTGGACGTGAAGCAGAACCGGCGTGGCAGGTTCATCAAGGTTGCAGAGGTGAGTTGAAACCTTTTTTCTGTATCTTAACGAAGGCACCGCGTCCAAGGTAGGGAGACGGAGAATAAAACGCCTGTTCCTTCTGACTTCTCGATAATGTTCCCTTGCTACACACTTCATCCCTTGGTCTATAAATAACACGCTGTCCACTTGTTGACCTATCCTTGTTGAGTCCATAAACCCTCAAGGTTTGACGGCCTTCAGCTTATGTCAGCATTACCGCCCGCCTCCACTCTCACCCCACGCGTTATCAATACTAACACGTTGTGAAGTTCTAATATCTCTTGATTAATTGGAGATCGGTTCATTAGGCTATGACGGCAACTCCTGCTGAAATTTTATCGACACGTCCAGACGAGACCGTTCGCGCTGTCGCTCGCCCACACGCACTCATCCCTCTCGTTGTCTTTATTGATACCTTATTGCAAACTTCTAAAATCTATTGATCAATTAGAGACCGGCTATCCCATTGGATCATTAGGCTATGACGGCATCTCCCTCTGAAGGTTTGTCGACCTTCACCTACGCGTCCAGACGGGACCATGCGCGTAGTGCTAGCTCTCTCGCTACACTCGCTCACTCCCACTCACTATCGATATTCTTAACGAGTTTACTGGATGTACATCTATTTGTAAATAAATCTGAAAACAACAACATCGAAATATTGATTTCATCCCTAATTGAGTGCCTTGAGCACTTGTTATGGAAAATTAACGAAGGTACAGTGGAAACCCTATTATTCAGTCCGCAGATAGAAGTATTCGCATTGTCGGGACCACCAGCCCTGATTGAAACTGGATACCTTCAATTCGAATCCCCGGATGCCAGGGACACGTCCGTACTCGTATCATGCTATATCATATACACTGTTTTTCTATGAATGTTTGCAAATTCCTTAGATAAGAATTGTAGCAGACAAAGATATTGAATAGAGACGAGGCCTTTGATAGACTTACCAACACACAAATCATGCTTCTGAAATACCTTTTTATTTTTGGTTATGTGTCGTGAATGAAAAGCCGATTGTTCTAGATATTTGCAAAAACACAGGAACATTACTACATAGGGAAACGAAGTATAGGATGCCCTGCGGCATAGTGGTCTGATAATTTGAGAAAGATGGCTGGCGTAAGTTAGGTATAAACAGATAAGGGCTCAGGACAGGGTTGGTTGGCGCTCTTTGAGGGATGCTTACGTTCAGCGATCAATGATACCTTACTAGGATGCCTATGTCATCATCAAGATCAGCCTGTCGCTCTCAACTGCTGAAAATGTTAGCTACTCCGATCGATCTTTGTCTACTCGCTCCAGATTCTGCTAAGAATCTTGTGTAAATTGTCACTCCATCGGGCTTTAGGGCGTCCTACACTACATTTATAGAGGTGCGTCCGCTAATCGCCAACCTGCCTGCCCAGTGGCGAATTTAGGCAGATCCACCACTATACATATATGTTGGATACTTTCCTATTTAACCATCAAAATTCAATTTTTAGACGTCGCAAACGAACCCGAATCTACGCAATTGCGGGTCCGCATGTTGATGAACCAATCAGTTAATTAATTAGTTAGTAACTTCAGTGACAACGTAGACAACGATTTGTTTGACCTACATGTTGTAATGGATATAAATCATCCTACCAAGCTTGTTAAAACCAAGTTAATAACAAAAACAACTTACAAAATTAAATGCGGATCACGAGTCCGTATGAAAAGTTAATCCTGACTGTAAAACCTCGCCATATCTATCAATCAAAAAGGCATCAAAATTATCTTTCAACCACAAGTTCAAACATACCAAAAATATTTGAGCATTTGTCAAAAGATAATTGTATGTTTACTATACGCCAAGGTGCATTTAATTTGTTGTTCGAGTTCAAAGTGCTAAGTCATCATCATCATCATATCATTCAATAAACGTCCACAGCTGAACATAGGCATCCCCCAATGAGCTCCACACAGTTCGGTCCTATGCCGCACGCATCCAAGGGATTCCCGCGACCTGCACCAGATCGTCGATCCACCTTGTGGGGGGCCTGCCACGGGTTTGACTTGTCCGCGAGTGGAGGCCGCGTATAATACGCGGCCTCCACTCGAGGACCTTTCTGCCCCACCGGCCGTCTGATCTCCTCGCTATGTGCCCTGCCCATTGCCACTTGAGGCATGCAATTCTTTGGGCTATCCTTCTTCTTTTCTTTGTCTTTGACCTTGTGCTAAGCGTTAAGTACTTGTCTGCCACCTATGTCATAAAAAAATAAAAAACGTTTTTAGTCAAATGTTTCTAGTAGGTATGAACGCTAAGATAATTTTGATGCTGACTGTACCTTCGTTGATTCTGATACTTATGAAGCTCAAGTGCTTAAGCTTCTTACTTTGGTCCATATAATGTGTGTCTGAATTTCTGAAAATTATGTATGCGTATTTGTTTTATTCAATTGTTACCTATTTTATTCAATCTACGAGTATGTCCACTATCTATAAATTATGTCTGGTGATGCGTCAATATATCGATTTGTTGTGTAAACGTAATAGGATCGGATGTGATAAACAGCTGATGGGTGTTTGTGTTGTGTTCCGCGTTCGGATGACAAGCAGGTCTGATAGAGCTGCGGTTTGGCGTTTACGGCTCTTGTCTGACCGTAGAGAAAGAAGACGCATAATGCTATATATACATTTTTGGAGTTCATTGGACAGATTTTTCTTAAAACGACACAACTTTCTTCAGTCGAGGGTTCAGTGTCAAGCCAAGAGCAAGCCCGTCTTCAATTAATTAAAAAAACATGTATTTCGTTGATATTAACTATGGTATGGCGTATACGGAAAACCGGCGTGATGCAGCACTATGTTGTGTCTCGCTGCGTGAGTGAGGGTACCGGAGGCCTAATCCTGGGGAAAGGGAGGTTTAAAGGTTGGCAGCGCACTTGTGACTCCACCGGTGTCGCGGGTGTCCATGGGCAGCGGCTATCGCTTACCATCAGGTGATCCAGCTGCTCGTCTGCCACCTATGACATAAAAAAATACGGCTATTTTCTGACCAAGGCCATGGACAAAAAAAAGCCGACGATGTTAAATGTAACTATGTTATCTCTGTATAGAGGCTATATATCCAGCAGTAGACGATTACCTATAGGATATAAACGTCTTTACACGGTATATGTTCACACCCTTAAGTATTATTGCAAAATGTTTTCACACGTTGTATATTTGTAATCCCACTGTTGATTCTGATATCCGTAACACAGTTGCTTGAGCTACCTATCTCGGCGCATTATTTACTATGGGAGGGTCCACCAGCGACACGTCGTGCGACGGGCATTTGCGAGGCCCTGTCAAGCGCAAGGCCGTCGCTGGACGGTCGCCGACGCCTAGCGCCGCCATTGTCTGAGAGTGTATTTTCCCCTGTCGAACCAAAGTCATTGATCCGCGTGTAAGTTGGCCAATTTGCAACATTTCGCAACTGCACCAGCGAGCCGCCCCTGACCTACTTCAACATGTACCTTGTACGCCATCAGTGCAAATGTTAGTACGTTTTAAATATGGTTGTGTTGACTGACTCAATGGCGTAGTGGGTCACTACCCACTCGCACTTAAAACCGACGGTCGCACTTAAAACCGACGGCTGCGCTTGGGGTCCCGGGTCCGATCCCCGAGTCGGGCAACAATATTTACCTGAGGTTTTCTGTTAAGAAAATTTCAGTGTCTGCCCGGAGTCTGGAAGTTGGCGGTCTTGTAACACCCTGCCTCGGAAAGCACGTTCACTGCGCCCGATCCCCCTCCGGTCGTGTTACACTTGTGTCCCATCGGAATATGAGGGCAGGGGAATAGAGAGTGCACTTGTGTTTGCGCACACACTTGAGCACTATCATATATCCTGCGTAAGTGGCGGATAGATATGAGTTTGGCCGCCTTAGTCGTAATTGGTTAGAGGATATTATTATTATTATATTGTTGGTTTTTTTTAATGTGATAGATGGCAGACGAGCAGACGGATCACCTGATGGTAAGCAATCACCGCCGCCCATGGACACCCGCGACACCAGTAGAGTCACAAATGCGCTGCCAACCTTTAAGCCCCCTTTCCCCCAGATTGGGCCTCCGGTACCCTCACTCACGCAGCGAAACACAGCGCTTAAGGTCTTTTCACAAAGTCAGGTCAATGTATGAGATGTTGTATGAAAAAAATGTATTAAAAATTTATGGTACCGTGCTTTATTTCTTAGTGCATGCCATATTTCCTTAATACTGAATAAAATCATATATGTAAGTAGTATTGCGTGCGTATGTCTGGTAATACATTAATCTATGTTTGCGTTATGCTAATCCGGTCTATAGGTTATTCCACCTCGGTCCTTCGTCAAGCAGTGGTTGGTGAGGGATACGAAAATTAATCAACATCACCACAATACACCGTGTTCTATTTGTTATCCCTTAAGCTATCTGTATAATATTATCTTTTATACGAGTAACCATAAATTGTATAATTGCTAAAAGTGGCCACATTAGGCGGCAAATTGTGGTTACTTAACGAAGATTATTGTTTGAGTGACAGTTGTTGGAGACGTATTTATGTACTGTTAATATTTTACTTTATTAAACATCTACAAGAGCACTTTTTGTTTAAGATAAGATAAGATAATTGTTAGATTAGATAAATGTCTCATTTGCCAAAATAAATTGAAATCAATTGGCGGCTTTATTTTCGACCAGGTATCGCCTTAAGGGTGGTAGTATTAGCCTATTAAGGGTAGTAAATATATGAATGAATGAATGAATGAATATACTTTTATTGCACTTAAAATAAAGTATGAAAACTTAAAAACTAGATATTACAGGATTTGTACAACGAAGGCGGCCTTTTCACTATGAGCGATCACTTCCAGGCAACCTTTGGATATACTTAAATATGATCATTTTTCTCTAAGAAACAATCTGCTAAATGTTCTAAGCATGCTGTGTTGTGTTTAGTAGGTCAAATCTACAGCTTTGGACGCAACCGGGATTACACGCGATGATGAGGAGGAGGAGGCAGACGAGCAGACAGATCACCTGATGGTAAGCTATTGCCGCTGCCAACGGACAGTCGCCTGTTGCAAGACCAGTGGAGTCACAAGTGCCCCCAGATTAGGCCTCCGGTACTCACAAACAAAAAATAACTCTAAATATGTAGGTATATCCGGCGTGGAACAGCACTTTGCTGTGTTTCGCTGCGTGCGTGAGGGTACCAGATCCAGCCCAATCCGGGGGAAAGGGGGGTTTAAAGGTTGGCAGCGCACTTGTGCTCCACTGATGTCGCTGGTGTCTGTGGGCGACGGAAATCGCTTACCATCAGGCGATACGTCTGCACGTCTGCCACCTATTCTAAATTTTTTGAAATAAACTCTTAAAAGCAAATTGGACAAGCCATTTTAAACAAGTTTTAAACTTCGCACAGAAAAAGCGTCATCACAGGGCGTTCTTATCGCCTACTCTGCAAATAAGGGTAATTTAGTTTTGTATCACTCACAGACGCAGCGGGGGCGATAACACCCGCGAAGTGGGGAGGGGGGGGGGTATACTATATATACAGGGACAGCCACCCTCTGCCTGTCTGGGTAGCTGGATAACACAGTATATCTGTCGTAGTAGCCATATCGTAGATTTGCTCACTTCATGAAATTCTCGATAATTTTATTTTATGCAATGTTAAACTTACAATATTGGTGTACGGGCGGGAATAAGTTGTAAGGCACCGAGTCCCGGCGAACAGAATATCAGGAAAGGAAGGGAACCAAACTCTCTAGGAGCCCCTTTGTCTAAGACACTAAGTCCCTAGAGCCCTAGCCCTGCCTATCCGTGGGAATCAATACATAGACAGACAAGGTGAAGAGAGCTTGCTCCCGGGTCGCCCAGGTTAGCAAGCGGAAAGAGTCAGGACGGTAGATAGGAGAGGAACCGCTGCCAGTCGAGCAGGCTCACTCGACTGATCATAGTGACGGCTAAAGGTGTCTTGGCCGTAGCGGAAGAAATGAAACCCAACACAGGCGTTTGGAATATTTTTATTGATAAAATCTTAATGGTTTATATACATGGTTTACATTTTTTTTTTTTTTTATTAGGACAACCAACAAGATAAACACCGTTACAAGCAAATAAGAACATAGACAAACATAATCTTAAAACTAAGTGTCACCTTACTTATAGGTTGCCACGGCATGCAATGTGTACTAGTGCGTTAAGATTTATCAAAACTTTATAAAATTCAATAATGTCCAAGACTTGTGACGTGTTCGCTAACGATTAGGTGGTTCAGGCGTCAAGCACTGCAGCACCTGATGCCTGAATTTTTGAGGCTTATTTGCGAAAATATCTATTTCACACTCTTTGTGGAGCTTATTGATACATAGAAAGATATTTATTGGTGTAGAGTGCCAACAGTGCACCGAGACGGTCCATCGTTCGGGCGCGCTGTATGTAGGTCGCTGCTGAGATGCACTGTATTGTGGCCCGAAAAGTGTAACTGATGATGATACCAATTGGTATCATCATCAACATGTCAGCCCACATCCACCCACTGCTGAGTATAGGCCTCTTCTTTATCACGCCATGCCTGAACTTTCGTTTGATAAAAAACCAAACATGAGCTTTCATATTCCGTATCGTTGGTGCATAGTGCCAAATTGTAAAAAAACAACATTGAAGACGCCAGAAAACACATATTATTACACATAACCATCAAGTGCATAACCTCAAAACTTAAGTATATAGAAAACTTTTCAACAAGAACACAAAATGAGCAAGATTTCAAAATTTTGTTGTTTTAAATATTAACAGAATTACTTAGATATCTGTTCTAACATTTCTGAATACAGCACAAAAGAAATCGATATTTCACGCAAAGAAAGCTACCATTAACGAGTCAATCTTTGCCAAATTTGTACTGCTTTTAAGAATTTTTCCTCCATTGTAAAATGATGTACGTATTAAATGTGAAAAAAAAAAGAAAACAAACTACGAATTCGCAATAAAGAGATGATAATGATAATCCAACTTTCGCTGTCGATCAATAGAAGACTGCATTTGCTTTTATGACGTAAAAGTATGGCGGCTGGCGTTTTCACTTCGGTCACGTGATAAACAGATAATAAAACTACAATTTTATTTTCGAAATTTTAAATAAACCGATTAATTATTTAACAAAATAGTGTTTTGGGGCTCCCAAAGTGATAGCTTTGCACGCTAAGATGAGGATGATGTAACAGATTATAATGACAAAAAGAAATGGCGCACAAGAAAACTTAAGGTGACGGGTAGGGCACACTAGCGACGCCAATCGATTTTAATTTTTAACTACTAAACCGGATCTATTTTCTACAATATCGGGGTTTCCACCTCTCGGCAAACACTTGTTCTATTTATTAAACAACCATGCACAAATGTTGGGTCCGTTTTTGTAAGCGAAAAATTGATTCACGCTAAAAGTGGCCGCTTTTGGCGGTAATCAATTTTTCGCGTACAAAAACGGACCCAATACTAGTTCATCGTTATTAAATAAAGAGCATAAGTGTAGCTAAAAATTAAAATCGATTGGCGTCGCTAGTGTGCCCTACCCGTCACCTTAAGCTTTCGGCGTGTCCTTTTTTGACGACCCGTTTGGAACAGTGGTAGTGAACGCTGCCTCTGGTGCAAGGGTTGCGGGTTCGATCCCCGCACAGTGCAAACATTTGTGTGCACGAACATATCTGTTTGTATTGGTCTGGGTGTTATCTATGTATTATAAGTATGTATTTACCCTGGACAAACTGTAATATATGTATTTAAGTATATATTTATGTTCCTCTGTTGTCTGTATCCGTAACACAGGTGCTTGAGCTACCTATCTCGGAGTCAGATCAATGTATGTGATGTTGTGAAATATCTATTTATTTTATTTATTTATTTTTTAAATGAGATAGGGAGGCAAACAATCAAACTTGTCAACTGATAGTAAGCCATCACCGCAGCCCATGGACATCAGCCACACCGGGAATGCAGATGCGTCGCCGGCCTTTTAGGAAGGAGTAGGCTCATTTAGTTCTAGAGGAGATTGGTATACGAACAAAAGTTTCCCATAGCACGACGGATTACCTGAAGTGGCTGTGGCGGCGCACATAGCTCGAACTGACGGCCGATGGGACAGAAAGGACTCACAATTGGCTGGTTTTAAGCTTTAAATAAAAAAAGGTTTATCACACAGTTACAGTGAACTATTTTGCGCAAGTCTACTTGGAACATTTTGAAGATAAGTTCCCTGCTCAGCAATTAATTCGTGCAGCAATCGGGGCTATCTAAGCACCTATCCACGCGGCGCGTGGAAGCGGGCTATCTCGAATATCTAATTATCTATATAGCGGCGAAAGTGTTACGCCATGGAGCGTCAACCTTTCCTTCGTATCTAGGCTGTGATAACAGCTTAACATATTGCGTGGGTGATGTAAGCTCGTCTGTGGGTGTCAGTGATCGTGACACACCCATAGACATAACACCCTAACCAGGCTGAGTCTTTTCATAGAAAGCCATACTTATAAAGAAACCGCGCGAAGCGGTTAGTACTGGGATGACGTTCTTTGCCGCACCCGTACAGAGATGCGTTAAAGCTGCGTCAGGATTGGTTGGGTCTCTTTCATACTCTATTACGTTTTTTCCGAAAATAGCACATTTCCATTTACACACCTCGTTTTGATCATACAGCCTTTCATACATTGACCTGGGCCGGGACCTCATACTGACCGGGGCCTTAGCGCGAAGATGTCCCGTAATGAATGAAAATATACCTATCGCATCCAAACAAAGGAGACACACAGCGCGTGTGAAAGAGAGGAGATCTCCGATTCGATCATATAGCGTCCGGATCGCGCTTTTACGATTTGGACCGTGGGACAAATAGAATGTAGAATGAAAGACCTACCTTACGGTGGGACTCCACAGGTTCCATGGGCAGTGGCAATCTACCATCAGGTTGACCGCAATCTTTGTCCCCAGATCGGCGCAGACGGAAGGCGTAGCCAGATCTTCCTGGCGATGTCGACGGCGGCGGAGTTCCGCGACCACTTGTCCAGCTTTAGCGACTTCTACTCCTCGCTGGGCCCTCCCAACCCGGACAACGTGCCGGAAGACGGGAAGCTCAAGTCGGAAATGATGCTCAAAGTAAGTGCTATCAAAGGTCAGAAGGTCGGGACTTGACGAGATACTTTCTAACTATTTAATGTCCTCCCGGCTCCCGTAAATTAAAAGTCCCCCGGAAAACAACTTCGATTTTGTCTTCCGCTGATTCTCACGACAAAAGTACTTATTAAGATAAATTGGTAATTCCTCCCGTCAAAGCAGGGAGATTGGATTTGACAACTCTACCCACAGCACTATTTCCTGATCTGACCATAATATACTCCCATCCATTTCCAGGACAACCGGCGATACTACCTAGACCTGAAGGAGAACTCGCGCGGGCGCTTTCTGCGCGTGTCGCAGACGATCACGCGCGGCGGCCCGCGCAGCCAGGTGGCGCTGCCGGCGCAGGGCATGATCGAGTTCCGCGACGCGCTGACCGACCTGCTAGACGACTTTGGGACCGACGACGGCGGGTGAGTTGTGGCGAGATGATGCTGGTGGTTGCCGGAAGATGGCGCTGATTGACATTATTTAGCGACGATTTAATGTCAACAGTTTCAGGGAGATAGCGCTGTTTGGCATTTTTTAAGACTTCAATTACACTTATTCTTGAGTGAAGATGAGGTCTTGAGCTCAACTATGCTTGTTCAAGAGAAGCTTATTCATCTCTAGCAGTGATTGATCGAGTTCCGTGAGGTGTTGACCGACCTGCTCCACGATTTCGGAGCCGATGTCGGCGTTGGGTTATTTATAAGTTATTGCCCGCTGAGGAAATGAGATGGCGCTGTTTGGCATTTTTGATGACCTCAATTACAAGGCTAATGTTAAGTAAAGATGCGGACCTGAGGTGGAGCATGCCTGTCCGAAAGAAGTTTATTCCCTCTAGCCATAAAAATGCCTATATGTTACTGCTTCTAGAGCGTCCAATAGTCTCGTTTGGCTGAGTTGAGGTGAGTCGACAAGTTAATACAAGTGGTTTCAGGGAGATGGCGCTGTTTGATGTACCGCTAGAGGGTTGGCCACTTACCTGGGTAGATAGACTTCAACTGTCATTGCCCACCTTAAGGGGATAGTCAGCAGTTCATTGTACCTATGCCTTAACATAGCCGCGACCGCATCTGAACAATAATGAATTGGATAAGATTTTTAGCTAAGCCCCGATTCGACCAATCTTTATCCGTGGAAAAATCTATGGTATAACGTCAGATTTGTATGGAATGACAGCGTATAATGCTGCCTGTCATCTAGCTATAATGTGGTTAAGTACCACTCCAAGTCCGAGAAAAATGGACTTAAAGAGCGCTCTTTAAGGTCGTTTTTTCCGAATGTGTTTTCAGTAGGTAGTTAACGACACCGGACGGCAGAATGGTAAATCTATGGATATTTAGCTGTCGGAATAAGGTTGGTCGAATCGGGTGTTTATTATATTTATTTCGATCAGATGCTTTAACCTGAGGAAGATAAGTATACAATTATGAAAATGGTTTTTGTTATGTATATTACACAGGATTTACTATAACTTGATATGAATAAATAATGTTGTTGTTTTAAAATGATAACATTTTTTCCATCAGAATAAGGTACTTAATCTTTTTGGATATTTTTTTTCTTATAGATTGGATATTACTGATGCAATGAATAAATTATCTTATCATAATCATTTATTGCTTCATTTGGTATACAATCAGGTCTTAAAGATAAAGGGTCCTCAAAGAAACCCTGCTAGGGTATCACAACATATACATAGGCCCAATCCGGGGGAAAGGGGGATTTAAGGGTCGGCAGCGCACTTGTGACGCGTAATCCGCCATGTTTTTTCATATCAAGAATTCCTCGAAGTGTGCTCCTCCACAGTTTATAGTCAGAGTGGAAACCAAAAGAGTAAACAACGAGATTGGTTATTTACAACTCATTTAGGGCCGAGTTCACCATCTTTAAATCAACGGTAATCAAACTTTAACCGTGCTTGCTATCGGTGCTTGTATGGTTAAAGGCGTGATTACCGTCGTTTGAAAAGTTGGTGGACTCGGGACTTATAATCGACAGTTTAATATATTTTTATTTTATGTGATAGGTGACAGACGAGCAGACGGATCAACTGATGGTAAGCGATTGCCGCCGCCCATGGACACCTGTAACACCAGTGGAATCACAAGTGCGCTGCCGACCTTCAAAGGGGGAGGCCCATCCCCCGGATTGAACCTCCGCTACCTTCATGAGTGAAGGTGCGCTGCGTGAGCGAAGCGCATGCACAGCACAGTGCTGCTTCACGCTAGTTTTCTATGAGGCCGTGGTATCACTCTGGTCAAGCCGGCCCATTCATACCGAAGCGTGGCTCTCCCACGGTAAACGGGGTCCGAGGTAAATAAAAAAACGGTGTCATTGCCCCTCGCTATTTGATGGATACAAGTTATTCGTTGCATCGGTAATATATAGAACGAGATGAAGAGACACAAACAATGATTAATTCCGTGTATTTTCTCTTACATGCTAATATCGAAAGGTCGACCCCGAGCGACCGCGGGCCCTCCGTTGTCGAGAGGTGTGATCATTTTTACAAGTGCTAGCAAAATGCCTAGGCGATGTTCAGTATTGCGACATAAACTTTATCGCTCAGATACAAACAAACAAACGCTTCTTAACTTTGACAACTGTTTAAATAGAGCAATTTTATAAAAGCTGAAAGTTTCTCTGTAAATGTATCCCGGTAAAAACTTTCGAAGAGAAATGCGATTGGGTTGTGGTTAAATTTTAATCTGAAAGTATATTACTTTCGTCATTTTTTAAAGCCAAAATTTCAAATAACATTTTAAAATAAAAAGTATTTATTTTTAAGAAAACATAAATAAATTGTTCTAAAATGACAAGTGTATGGTACTACTTTAGCCAGCTTCAGATGAAGATATCTTGGAAAGTAACCACAAACCAATCTCCATAGTCCCCGGTAGTTCTTACCTGTGTTGGAGCCAGTTTTTATAAAATGACGAAACTGGCCGTTGTGGTCTCTTAGACTAAGACAAGTTGTCTCTCATTAAGTCAGAAAGATATAGCACGATTTTTGGCATTTTTCAAAGTTCAAAAGCGCATTCTGGTGTAACTTCATTATCAATTCTTACAACATATTCGGGTTATTATTAAACTTCTAGCTTAATTTGTCTAGTGAGCATTATTTATGGTATTAAACAAGTTACCCAAAGAAACATGGGTCGAAATGAAATTTTCATATGCTTAGTTTCTTAGATGACACCGCGAGGATACTAGCGCCGCCAAGTGATTTATATTGACTATGGAAATTAAGGTGACGGGTAGGGCACCCTAGCGACAATTGATTTAAAGTGTTAGCGATTTTAAAGCTCCAGCCTTTCGGACAGCTTTTATACTATTTATTTAATGCTTATAATTAACTTTTGGACTGTTTTTGCAATCAAAATTTGAATTAATGCCAAAAACGGCCACATATGGCGTTAATCCAAATTTCTAGTGCAAAAACATATCAAAAAGTAGTGCACAATCATTCAATAAATAGTTTTTTGTACATTATGGTGGACAAACGAGCAGACGGCTCACCTGATGGTAAGTGATTACCGCCGCCCATGGACATCTGCGACACACTGGGCATCACGGATGCGTTGCCGACTCTTAAGGAATAAGCTTTTCTTTTCTTGAAGATCACCAGGTCGTACCTGTTTGGAAACACCATCGTTGGTAGCTGATTCCATATTTTAATAAATGTTTGTTTAGAGACTGGAGCTCCGTTTTTTTTTATAATGGATCCGGCTTAGTAGCTAACAATTTAAATCGATTGGCGTCGCTAGTTAGGGATACCCGTCGCTTTTAAAGACATTTAAAAAAAATGTATTTTAATGAATACTTAAAGGAAAGTATAAACAATTTTGCGACTCACCTATGTAATAATTTCTTCCTACAAGTAACAATTATTTCCATAATTGCTAAAAGTGGCCATTTTAGACGTTTATGTAAATTATTGTTACTTCTAGGAAGTAATTATTAGATAAAGTCAAGTCAAGTATCAGCCTATGTACTGTCCCACTGCAGGGCAAAGGCCTCCATCATAGAAATCAAGTCATCGCTACTATGATGGGATTAGGCTTAATCACCACGCTTGCCAAATGCGGATTGGTGATCATAAACCCGAGCTATGTTCGAAACAATCGAAACATCACCAAGACCCCGAGATCACGGCCCGGTACTTAAACCACTAGACTCAACAGGGCGTTACATAATTATATTATTGTTACATAAGTTCGACTCAAAAATTGTTAATACTTTTCCTTAAAGTATTAATAGAAGTATTTTTTTTCAAATGTCTGCTATTCGCCGCAAACAATATAAATCACTTGGCGGCGCTAGTATCGTCGCGGTGTCATCTTAATCAGGTTCTATGTAATATCGGTCTTATACTCACAATAATTATAGTATTTTTTTACAAACTGTTTCTTCGGAATGTTGACTAATACAATGCGTGGAATGCAAAATTAAGCTAGAGGCTTCAGAATAACCCTGTATGAATCAGATTCATGAGTTAATTCTTGGTTCTCGATTAGGTTCCTTCAGTTTCGTATAAAGTGGTTTATTAATGTCAATTTCACATTGGATGGGCACGTTGATAGCTGACCATTAATTTTTATTTTAAACGCGAGCGAGGGTTTTGGTGTGCGAAGATAACCAGATTCAAGTAAATTGTCTGTCACCATATCTATCCTATATGATGAAGACATGTTATTAAAATTAATTAAAATAAAAAAACTAGGATATCTGTTCGCCTAGGCGTTCTGCGTTGATGTTACTGTCTCTCTGTTTCTTCTGGTGTTAGGCCAAACGTAGTCTACGACCGACCGATTGTTTATGCTTGATACTCTATAGTTTGTGGTGTGTATTAGTTGAAGGAATGTTGCCTGGCAACGCTGTTTCAAAAATACGTCTCAAGTGCAAAACACACAAAAATAAAATTAAAGAATCAAGGTTCATCAAAGGTTTTTTTTCCAAGTTAAAGGTATCTGTAGTATTTTTTTTACTCGAACTCGAAATATTAAAACTCGTGGCCACAGTTACCGGTCAAGGGTTTTTTTTTATTCAGATCCATAAGTTCTTCAAACTTGGCAATTTAAATACTATTATTTTGGTAACCAGTATGTTATTTACGAATACCTTAATTAAATTAGGTATTTATGTGACGTATTTTTTGGATAGCTGATAAGGGTTAAAGCAGACGACCTTTCGACAAATACAAAAAAAGTATGGAACACCATAAAAATATAAGAAAATGACAAATTTTGCTTTCCATTTTATTTTTCACTTCAAATACTCCAACACAAATTTACTTTGAGAGCATTTCAAACATCCTCATGTTTACATTTTAATACACCACTGTCTTTCATACAGTTGACTTAAAAAGAGACAGCATTCCGTCTCTGTCTCATGTAGAGCAGTTCCCAAAGTCAAAAAGTGGTTGAGTATTTATGGGGTAAAGTTTAACTAAGGGGCTAATTGAACCATTCTTTAGAGATACGTGTTTTTTTTAATGTTCATGGTCGATGATTAATTATTTAAACTCTAATAAACAGGTTCCTCGTCTGTTCTAATCCGCTTCTATACATCATATTTAGAACTGTATTCCCATTGTACAAGTTTCAAAATCGCATACCGCCTGCAATGTCATTAAGGTGTATTTTCGTTCAGTTTCAAGGGCGAGCTGCCCGAGGGCCGGCACCTGCGCGTGGACAACAAGAACTTCTACTTCGACATCGGGCAGAACAACCGGGGCATCTATATGAAAGTCAGCGAGGTGGTACCATCGTTACAAGTAATTTTAGCACTTGAAAATTTACAGGGACTGAGGTGGTAGTGCAATGCTCTACAGTTTTTAGTTTATTATTACTTTTAGTAGATCTTATAAATTTATTCTTAATTTTGAGGTGCAGTACTTAAGGCGGAGTTCACGAAGTTTTCAAGCAACGGTGACGTTTATTCATGTTCACCACAAAATAAGCAGCTGTTACTACTGCTTAACTGACGTTTACGCTAACCTAACCGACGGAGGTAGTTTAACGTCTCTTAACTGAGGATTTTTTGTTTTAAATTGATAATGGAAGAAGCCAAAGAGCACTGAAAGAAGTCCGTACTACTAACCGTTGAGTATTGGTCGTTTTCCTCTAGATGGCGCTAGCACTCGCTGGCCAACTGATGCCTCTTATTCGTTGAGTGTTGGTCGTTTTCCTCTAGATGACGCTAGCATTGGCTTGTCGACTGATACCTATGTCAGTATATATAAATTACTTTGTGACTCTCATAGAATTGACATTGAGAGCTTGATGTTTTTACCTGACCATGTGAAAAAGTACAGTCTAATGAACTGTATGAAATACGTGTGCGTATTTTTCAATTTAAAAGCATTATGCTTTATTCTACCAAATATGAATAATACCGAAAATCGTGTTAGAAAATATGAAAAACTGACTTCTGGTTTTAGTTGAGTTTAAATATTCATAGAACAGTCAGTTAAAGTTTGTTTTGTTAACTGGGTATCCAATTTTTATGGTGAACAGTACGGCTGGTTAATGTTTAACTTAACTATTACTGTCCGTTTTCGTAACTGTCTGTTATCTAGATTTTGATGAACTCCACACTTAACAGGGTAAAGGTTCTGTACCACCAACTGAGCTACCGAATATAGTGTGTGTTTTTTGTAGCGACACAGTATATTGACTAGCCTCAGGCTGATGGTATAGCAAAAGGAGGGCCCACGTTGTAGTTACAACTGATGCGATGGCACGGCAGACTAGCCCGCAGGCTTCTTCGCGCTTCGTTTGTGAATGAATTTTAAGATCGCAAGAAAATCCTAGATTTCTTCTAAATCTATGTTAGTGCTACACTCACAGACACAATCTCTAAGATTTAACGAATACTATACGCTCTAATGCCGATTTTTATTGGATGTTTCTATAACCAGGTGTTTTGATGAAACATCTTATAGAAACGTTTATTTTTTTTTTCAAATGTTTGTTAAGTACGTGGAATTGCACTATCACTAATGTACCTTTTGTGTTTTTTTACTAGGATTAAAATTATAACATAACATCTACTACACATTTTATAAAGAGATAATTTATTGACAATTTTGTTACTCCCAACTTTTTTTTCATAGACATTTGGTCGCAATCTCACCTGATGGTAAGTGATGATGTGGCCGAGGGTGGATCATGTCTGCCTAGTAACAGCCTATTCATTATTTTATTGAATACGTTCAGATCACAGCGTTTAGGGTGCATAAATTTCGCTGATTCTTTTTCGGAGTAACAGTCAGTTACTCCGTGACCATGGCGCTTGCAACAGAAATATCAGAAACTCAAAAATAAGGTAGAAATCCCGTAAATAACTATTCTAATGTTAGTGACCATGAAAGTTTAAAACAATATTTCGCTGATTCTTTTATCAAACTCTGCTGTATGTATCCCGTTTCGAACTGATGTTTGGTTCGCCAGGTGAAGAGCAATTTCCGCACGGCGATCACCGTCCCGGAGAAGTGTTGGACGCGCTTCCGGGACATCCTCGCCGACTATTGCGACAAGATGTGCCGCGCGCACCACCAACCACAGGAGCATTCCGTGAGTCCACCTATAACCATTTTCATACAGGGTGTTATTTCAGGGTGTCAAGTAGAGGTCTATGGATAGAACAGCCTTTGGGGTACCTTAATTATCCCTATATACCGTTATGTTTTGCTGTAAACCTCATAATATAGGTATCGTGAATGAAGGTCCATTTAGAATATTAGATCGACAAAATAAGAGAAAAAAAATCTGCTGCTCCATAGATTATTTCCGGGTGGATATTCTATTTTGTAAGCGACAAAAAGTATTTTTAGTAGTTCTTGAGTTGTGAATGTTTTTCCTAGTTTTGGAAAATCCTTCCCAATGGTTCTACAAAAAAAAATGTTGAGTATCTGAATTACGATATTAGATTGTGAAATATCGTATTTTTAAAATATGATACATTCAATAATTTTAATTTTAATGTATGATATGCAATACTGTCTTAAATGTCTTGATTACAATAGAAATCATATCACCAGTATCAAGATGTATTTATCCAATGGAATTGGGGTTACCAATTCACCGCCATGTAAGCTACATTGGTCATTTAATGATTTTAATTGACAGATTATCTGGTTTAAGACTACGACCGTTCCGGTCTCATAGGTTGTCCGTTAGGGTTGTTGAGTAAGTGGTAGCGAAAGAGGTAAAGAAGAAGAGCATGCGGAAAAAATATTTATGAGGAAGAGGATGCGGATGATGATGAGGAAGGGAAATCGTGATGACTTAGTTAAATTTTCGTATATACACTGTTATTTTTTTTTATCGTTTACATCCCGAAAACCTCATATGTGCCGGGTGGATATACAAAATTGAAAAATGTATGGAAACGCTGATTCTTTTTATTCGCTTATTTTGTTGATTTAATATGCTAAATAGTCTATATTCACGATACCTTTAATGGTAATTCCTACTTAATTTTGCTTAATTTATATTTTCTTAATTTTTGCGATATAGCAAAAGAAATAGGCTATTTGACAGTATGAAAAATAAAGATTTATTTATAGTAGTCCGCATAGTTTATGGCTTTAAAAAGGAATTAATAATAAAAAATATTGAATATTTTCACCAAAAAAAACTAAAATAAAATAAATTTATTTCGTGCTTGGAACCTCGTGCGTGTCCTATAAAGGGTTTTGATTGGCTTTCTTTACTGTGACGTCAGCCTTTTGTAAGCAAAACAAGTGACAGACTCGCCGCCATTGTATTCTATCTATGCGGGACGCTAATCATCTATTAAATGTATCGTGTGCTATCGAATTTGTTACTTGTTTACAAAAGGTTGCCGTAACTCGAAAGATTCGACGCCATATTGCTGAATGAAGAGTTTTTGACAGATTAAAACAATCTTTATATTTTATAATGATTTTCTCAACGAAATATTTATAATAAATGAAAATTGATATAATTTTTAGGGTTCCTATACAACAATAAATAATTGGCCGTGTGGTCCCCGGCAGAGTAGAATAGGCCACCCTCACTCTTACCGAGGTGTCGTAAAAGGCGACTAAGGTAAAGCTGCTAGCATGATCATCAGCACCCAGAGAAGGAAAACTCTGCATTTATATCAAAACCCTCGCCAACCCGTCTGCCAAGCGTGGTGAGTATGGCAATTACCCCTCATGTGATTGAGGGAGACCCGTGCCCCAGCAGTGGGGACTTAAATGGGCTGATGATGATGATGATGAATAAATAATATGAGAAGGTGTTTCAAAACAAGTCAAATAGCAAAATTTCGCAAAATAAGGAAGAAGAACCCTCAACAACCCTAGTGTAAATAGTTTGTAGGTTATAACTAGGTTGTGTTGCGCGGTTGCAGGGCGCGGGCGGGTCGGGCGCGGGCGGCGCGGGCGCGGGGCCGGGCGGCGGCGCGCGCGCGCAGGGCTCGCAGCCCGCGCCTGCGCTCTTCGACATAGTGAGTACACCACGCCCACACACGCCACACGCGCCACACACGCCACACGCGCCACACGCGCCACACGCGCCACACGCGCCACACGCTACACACGCCACACACGCCACACGCGCCACACGCGCCACACGCGCCACACACGCCACACGCGCCACACACGCCACACGCGCCACACGCGCCACACGCGCCACACGCTACACACGCCACACGCGCCACACGCGCCACACGCGCCACACACGCCACACGCGCCACACGCGCCACACGCGCCACACGCGCCACACGCGCCACACGCGCCACACGCGCCACACACGCCACACGCGCCACACACGCCACACGCGCCACACGCGCCACACACGCCACACACGCCACACACGCCACACACGCCACACACGCCACACGCGCCACACACGCCACACGCGCCACACGCGCCACACACGCCACACACGCCACACACGCCACACACGCCACACACGCCACACGCGCCACACACGCCACACACGTCACACATGCATGATCATTGCGCCATGATCCAAGGATTGCGGGTTCGATCCCCGCACAGTACAAACATTTATGTGCATGAACATGTCTGTTTGTATTGATTTGGCTGTTTTCTATGTATTATAAGTATGTATTTACGAAAGAAAAATATTATATGTATATATTTGTAATCCCATTGTTGATTCTGATATCCGTAACACAGGTGCTCGAGCTACCTATCTCGGAGGCAGATCAATGTATGTGATGTTGTGAAATATTTATTTATTTATGATGTGTTGACTTGAAACAAAAGTTGTACTGTTTATAAACGAACGTCACTTGTAGTTCGACCACAATAATAGGTCGCATTTGACACTTCAACAAAAGTCGATAATGTATCCTTGTAACAACGGTCATTGAATATATCAATTTTACTATGTTAAAAAAAGCACAATTTCTTAACTTCTTAAAATTATGTTTGCATTTATTTGTTGCAATAATGACAAAAAAGATAATTTCACGAATTACTTTCTCTGTGAAACTATTTATAAGCTTATTAAACATGAACATGTCCGTTTATATTGGTCTGGGTGTTTCAATGTATTATAAGTATGTATTTACAAAAGAAAAATATTTGGTTGGCGAATAAGTTTCTTCGCATTTTTTTAAGAAAATTCAAAACATTTTTTAATATAGTTTATTTACATTTAACTAAAGTAGGTGTGTACCATTTTGTCAATAACTTTTTGCCATCTTGTAAGTAGGGACGTGATCCCATTGCTATAAAATTTTTGGACCTTTAATGCGAAAAGACATACTATAATGCGAAAAGACTTTTTCCCCAACCTATTATTATATGTATATATTAGTAATTCCACTGTTGATTCTGATATCCGTAACACAGGTGCTTGAAAATGTTCACTCTTCGCCACTGCTACGTATGCCAATAATCACAGACCAAGAAAAAAAAATGGAGCCGTCACGGGACGCCTGGTAGATGTGAAACATCGACGTTATTTCGTAAAAGTAGTATGCAGAAAGAACAGATTGTGGTAGGAACTAAAAAAAAAATGCAATAAAATAAAATAAAAAACAAAACAAATATAACGTTTTTTTTTCTAGATACCGATTGATTTTTATTAAAAAACATTCATTTTCATTAAATACAAAAATTTACATATATATTTCAAATCGAAATACTCAATAGTTTAATCAGGCCATAGTATCCGAGCTCAAGTGGAGCGAAAGAGATAGATTAACGCCGGATCGATGGTGAGAGAGAAAACGCACAGTCGATTGCGGCGTTTGGCGACGGCGTCGCACGCGTCGCAACGCCAGACATCGGTCTCACGTGCGCCTATAGAGTTTAAATCAAAAAAAAACCAAATACAAACAAGAATGACTTCTGTTTTGAAAGTAAATCTGTTTGCGTTAGATACCCGATCGTCTATATCGGATAAAACTATCCGAACACTCATTAATCTGAATATCAAAGAATAAAAAAAAGTAATTTCGTTTTTATAACATAATCACAATTGATAAATCACTTATTAAACAGTAGATATTGTAATTTAAATTGTAACTATTAATTTTTTTTTTGTAAAAAGAAACGAAATCAACAAGATTCATCACAATGATTCTTTTATAAAAACGCGAACGATGAGCGTACGACCGACTGACTAAGCGAGCTGGCAACCTCGGGCGAGCCACGAGCCGAGCGCGCGGCGTGTGTTCGGTGCGGCAACGTCGCATTGCGTACAGCTATAACGCCTAGTATCTTTGTAAGAGCAAATATAACATTTTATTTTTGCCTGGAGTTAGCGATGCTAACTATAAGGTCTTTCTGAACAGTGTGTTTAATATCAAAGCTTCACGAGCTATATGTTAGCTAAAAAATGAATCACAATATACCTCTTTTGTGCGGTTTTGCCCTTCCTTTCACCTTAATAACTTGGTAAACAGAAAAACCATGCTATGACACACAATATAAGCGCTTTGATTTCTAATAAAAAGAAATACTCTGGCCACGGATCTATATCTAGGATCAGAGTAGGTAACGACCTATTCTCCTCTTTCTTTCACTAATTTTGATTCAAATTTCACGAAATAAAAGTTCTGATAACTTCTTATCCATTGTTATAGTATTCTATTCACGTTTTTTTAAAGTACAAATCGATTATTCACTTTAACGAAGTTTTTAAGTAGGTCACCTATCTATGAAGCTAAAATTGAGAAACGTCAAATGTGGCCTATTAGTTTCAACTGGGCTCAACCCCAAGCCGCCTTGACTTTTATTATTTTTTGTAATTTTTAATAAATAAATAAATATTTCACAACATCACATACATTGAACTGATTCCAAGATAGGTATCGCTCAAGCACCTGGGTTACGGTTATCTGAACCAACAGCGTGATTACTAATATAGGATTGAACCGTTGTAATTTCAGGTTTTGGGTTATTTTATGAAGTAAACTGAGCAAACGCCGTGTGTTTCCAGGACACATTAACCGGTAGCGCGCCGAACCGGATTTGATGCGAGGGCCGCGGCGCCCCCTACTGAACGACTTCGCAGCACCGACCCCCGCCCGGCCCCGCCGCATCACCGACGACGCTATCGTCTCGTCTGTATATAGTATTTTATATACGTATATATATAGTAGTTGTATGTACCGTGGGCGCGAGATGTCTCACCCGAGTGAGCGTAATTATAGGGAGGTGCCCACATTTTTTTCTTTCCGTTTTGAATCTGTGTAATTTGTGAAATTAATAGGCCAACCTTTCCACACTCGCTCTATTAACTTTTAGATTCTTCATTTGACATCTGTCATATTTGACAATTATCAGCTTTTGACATATAAGAGGTGCGTCAAATGGTGGAGCATCGAACGTAACATTTGACAGATGTCAATGTCAAATATCGTTTGACATATTTCACATAATGTGTCAATTGTATTGTCAAATGAGGGTTCTAAAGGTTATATGAAAGTGTTGAAACGGGTTGTAAAAGTAGATAATAATGCAAGTATTGAAAGTTAAATTTGTCCCGCGACCTAGGTTTAAAAAAAAAACTTATCACATAAACAGCTTTACATTTTGTTTTTGACTAAAGAATCGACGTTAGATGGCGTAATATAGACGCCAAGACGAACATATAGGTTGTTTTAGTACTTAACTGTCATTTTGACATGTACCTTAAAAGCTTGGCCTGGCAAATGCGTTACTGCTTATTACGAACATAAAATTTCGTATTTCACAATCTTTTCATTAGATGTCGCAGACTTCGCACTTTTGATTTCTTTTTATTTGAAAATAAAATTATTGACGACTTTGAAACTACAACAAAACTGGCACATACAAGTTACATCATTCATTAAACTTGACACAATAAATCGGTGTAACCCAAGTGACAATAACGAATGTTTTTCTGTGTTGTGACGTCTAATATAAATGGCTGCCACGCCACATCTTGACGAAAATGGTGTACTATCAGTAGATGTAGGGAAATATTTTTGTCATTTGGATATTTTGACTTTCTTTACTGTATTATTATGTACAGTATCTAAGCCTGAGGGGTATCCCTCGTAGCGTGGGCACGGGTCCCCTAATTAGATTATTACATAGACGAAGTAAACTGACAGATGCAAATGCCAAGTCCCCATACATTTTGACATCTTGCATTTCGCAAATGTATGGGAATGACACATTGACATCTGTCAGTTTACTTTGTCTAATTAACAATCCGAGTATAGTGCGCGCTAGTTGTAAGGTGATGTGATATAATGTTTGAGCTTTATAATTTCTTTCGCGCCCCCCAGGGCTTGCATGGTACTAATGTTTGCATATTAACGATTTTATTTCTTGTTGACTTACTGAGGTAGGGTTGCGTTTGCCGGCGAGTGTCGGCGCCTGTGAGTCGGCCGGTGATGCCACATAAAAAAAATTATGCTTTATTGAAATCAAATTTCGAAAAATTCACATGTTTGTGGCCTTTTAATCTAAATTATTACTTGTACAGCGCCCTTAATTAGGGCCGGTTTACTTTTCTGAAAAAAACTAACTTTAGGCTTTGAGCTTTATTTTTTAAATTATCGTTTTAAAACTTTTTCTTGACTTTTTCTTTTATTCGTGTAAATAGTTGGCACTCGGAAAACGATATCGGAATAATGAAATGTATCGAATGATTAAATAATAACGAGCGGTTGGAATTATGATTCCAGTTATGAAGTCATTTTATTTTTGTTAAGTTATATGATATTAAATAGTCAGGGGATGTATTCTACGTCCGGGCAACACGATTGGCTACATTAACATTAAAATAAGTTAAATACATCTCTGGCGTTGTCGTCTTAACATAATAAAGTTGAAAAAAAAAACTGTTAATTGTAAAATGCCACTTATCTAGTTTGTAGGTGTATGTGTTTTTTTAACATGGATTATTTATAGTTTTTTGTCTATACTAAGATGCATACGGCTGGCACGGATGTATGCGAGGACGGGGTTCTGTGCGGTACTCATAAAATAGTAATTAATGTACGCACCAGTGCACAATTGTGTAAGTCAAGTTTAGAAGATTTATTTTTCAAATTTTTAATCTCAATGTCGTAAATATGACTGATAACACTGCTAATTTAAAATTGGAGAAACATTTAGTAACGTCCGAAACCTCGTAACGGTTCTTAACTTTAGTATTGCCCAAACACGTTGTGTTTGTCTTAGAAAGTAATGATAAGCATGATGTCTCGGCAGCTGCCAAAGTTAAAAATGTTTTGAGTATTCTGAGATTAAAGCTTCATATTTACTAAACATAGACAAGTTTAAATAATATGATGAGGGTTTTTACGAATGGAAAAACCGATAGACGGCAATATGTATCTAGGGGTTAGGTCCAATTTCCATTGATTGTTTTTGTACGTTACATCGCCATTATGGCATGATACGTCAAAATATAATGAAAACTTGTAGTTGGACTGTACTCCTACATAACGCCATCTATTGGATTTTTTAATTTATTAAACGTAACATTGTTCTATTGTCTATCAGTAAAAGATTTTGGACGTTATTGTAAAGTGCATAAGGTGTGCTACCGCATGGAGCTTCTCCGTAAGTTAAAGGCACCGGGTGTTTACAGGGCGTGTAGGAAGGGCAGTGTAGCGTGACTTATCAAAAATGTTTACTCGTTGATATACAACAATAATCTCTATTGCAATGATATTAAGGGCGTCACACGAGAGAATACTAATCAACTATTCTACCTCTGATATCTTATCCGTGTCTTATTTAATCAGATCTCCAAATATTAAAGTTTTCTAAAATACAACCACTCATTGAGCTACTACAATAAGTCAAATATCTTCATTCGGTTCCCAACTTAAAGTTGATTATCATTAAAGTGAAAATTGGATAAAGAATTTGACAGATTTTAGTAACCAAATGCATTGCTGTCGGATTATAAAATACTGTCTTAGCTTTCGAGATAACACCATTGACTATGTAGTTTTCCTTTGCTACATATTTGAACTTTGAATCTTTCCAGCTAAGACAGGATAATCAAGCAAGATCGAACTTCACTTCAGATAAGTTCGTTTGGTCAGTCTGTAATTTAAAATTAGAATCATCAAACGAACTTGAAGTGAACTTGACCTCAGGTAAGTTCAGTGATTCCATTATTAAATCATGGAATGATTTAACGAACTTACCTAAAGTAAGTTCGACATCATTCGACTACAGTTTAGGTAAGTTCGTTGGATGAATTGACAATTTAATAATCGATAAATCACACGAACTAACTTCAAGTGAAGTCAGTGTGTTAAGCTGGAGGTCACGCTACACGGGCCCGTCTCGAATCATTAGGTAAGTGCCGTAGCTGTGATATGTAGGCCGGACTGAACCGGTTGAATGTGGTCAAGACGCGGCCGCCGCCGCGTGAAAATTTAGGTATGCGGGATCGTCGATAAAATATGCCACAGATAAAAAAAAATAATGTTATAAAAATTTGGCCTTAGGTGTCATTGCTCTAAATGATATTTGCACAAAAAAAGATAGTTGTTAATTTTTTTTTTCAATTTTCTCTAAGAAATTGTACAAGTAATATCGAAAAAATATTATTATTATTTAGTTTTGTTTTTAATCTCAGTAACATTTTATTCAAGTTAAGAAAACTGTACGGCTGTGGCATATTTTTATTCATAACTCCACTCTAAAATGTATAATTTAAAAACATTATTTAAAATTCCAAATTTAAGTATATAATACAAAATTGGAAAAAAACATTGGTGTTGATCATCAAATGATTTGTATTGAGTGAAACTCTTATTTGTAGGTATACCGGAGATGTTTGCCAAAATTGACACGTTTCGGTTTAGTTTTCATACCAGAGAGATAACGCGTTTGGCAACCGCTGGCGAACTCTGTGGCTTTTGATGTGTGAGGTTCCTTATCGACTTTTATATAAAATATTTTAAACATTAAAATATAAATTAACGTTAGCTTCAATACTAACCCCGAAAATTTGCTTCAATACTCATTTCGAAAATTTCGTACCCACTTATTGCATTATAGCATCCATCTGACATAGTTCAACGAATATTTTTAATTATTTTACAATTGTTTTTAAAGCTCTAGTATGTTTTCAAATCTCTATATTCACGACTTTATACTTTTTTTTCGGTATAAAGAAACGGAAAAAGCTCAAGGGCCTGTTTCATAAAAATGTTAGTCTTAATATTATCCTAAGAACAGTTGTAAGTACCAGACTTACCAAATTCTTTATCATGGAATCCGAAGCGAAAGCTTTGGACGCAACCGAGAATGACAAGCTGAGTAGAACGAACAGGCCCCGGCCTCACACTTCAATGAGTCCGCATTAGTTCGCCTGCGTCCGCCTGCGAGCGAGGGGCAGGGGCGGCGGCCCCCCCAGGTAGGTTAAGTTTGGTTCGTAAGCACCCTGTGTTGCGCGGGCACACCCTGCTGTTGTTGGAATTTATCCTATACACGCCATAATGAGTGCTAGAATATAATTAATCACTGTGTTTATTTATACACACAAATGATAAGTCACGCAGAAAACGTATATATTACACGGAAAACTAATATATCATACAGAAAATATAACACAGGAAACTTATACACTGCATAGATTAACACTGACATGACAGCTTACAAAATTGTGACACAGTAAGCGAAGAGTAAGTCTCTGAAAAATTTATCGACAACTGCCAAGTCACATAGTTAACAGATAAATAATCACATAACCAATCTTCACACAAGTATTAAATCATTCTCACAATACTTAATAAATATTTACATCAATACCTTATAATAATGTTAATGACTGTGTATATGGAACTCATTGCCAAGGTCTGTTTTTCCTGACCACTACAATCTGGACATCTTTAAGGCAAGAGTGAACAGGCATCTTCTAGGCAAACGCGTTACATCCTAGACCTCATCGTCACTTTCCATCAGGTGAGATTGTGGTCAAGCGTTAGCCTACAGTTCATAATAAAAAACTGTCACACTTGTGTAATATATGCATGCAGTTTTCGGATTCAGTTTTTTTGCTTACAATAAGTTAAATATTAAAGTCCGTGTAGTGAAATGTATAATCCAATAACAGCGCGGGGTGTCTGTGTGCGCGTGAATGTGTGCGCTAGTGTGTATATATGTATGTACGTGTGAGAGTGCGCGGGACGCAGTAGGCTAGGCCCACTACACCAGGCGTCGGACGTGCCTTCAACTTACTTTATCGATGTATTTATGCATTTTTTTTTCGTTTTTTATTATTATTATGGTTACGAGTATAACTACATCACCCCTCAGTTTTCACCCTTTATTGGTAGCTTACGCGCTGTCGACGTCGCATCGGATCGCTGACCGAAAAAACTTTTACAACGTAACGTGCTTTTTAAGAAAAAAAATGATAAAAAAAATTGAAAAAGGTCGTAATATAAAAAAATAGTACATAAAAAGTTGTTACTCTGATAATCGAGCGCGTTAAGTTTTGTAATCGTTTTTTTTAAATTAAATTGTATCCTGTAATTATGACGAATAAATAGAAGCCTATGTCGCGTCCGAGGACGCATAGTATATATATTTTGTATTAGTTTTACGATAGTATGTTTCAACTCGTTCACTCGGGCTTGAAGTATGACCACAGCAAAATAAAAGCACTATGCCATCTCCAACAATCTATGCGTTAGACTGTTTGTCTTCTATAAATAGTACTGTTACATACTGTTTTTATTTTTCTGTGATGATTAAAACTTATTTTTTTTAGTTCCTCGCTGTAAGCTGAAGTCTTTCATATTGCCATATGAAAGATAAACTTTACTTAAATACAAAAATAACAGTCAATTACTGAGTTATTATTGTTTGCAATATTAAGAGCATATAAACCAATAAATGAAAGATATATATGAAAATAGATCATGTAGTAATATAGCAAGACTTCAGTCGCTGTGCTTACCTCTAAGTCAGGTTGTCTACTTTGCTCTTACAATAGATAATAGTACCCGCTTCGCCGACCGATACCTACTGTAATGTTAACCTTAGGTCGTAGCGGCGACCGCATGGCGTTTCCACTGTGTCTATACGTTTATTTCACGGCAACTATAGTAAGGTTCCTGCATGGTAACTATATGGTTACTGTACTATACGGTTACTGTATGGTAACTTTACTGTTACTGTACGGCAACTTTATTGTTACTGTTCGGTAAAGTGTTACTGTTCGGTAAAGTGTTACTGTTCGGTAACTATTCTGTTACCGTACTGTAATTATACTGTTATTGCACGGTAACTATACTGTTACTACGCTAACTAATCGGTTAATATACGGTTCAGTAAAGTTGTGTATAAGATTTTACGTCGTGTGGATAGCCGCGACTCAGAAATAAGGAAATCTGTGAACGGTTCTCTGCAGTTTCGTTTCAAGGAAGTAGCTCAACAGTTTAAGTTCAAATAAATACTGCACGAAAAGCTTTCACGAATTATAACAATTCGTAAATCTCTCATTCTAACATGATTTTAATTAACATTTAATGCTTTCCCACCTTTGTAGATTCTTTAAGAGACATAATTACGTTTATCAGTATTTCATGTCAAGTGACCACAGACTAAGGTATTTTGTGAGTCACTTTTCATCGCATAAAAAGAAACGTACGTACTACCGCTCCAAAATAATTCGATTCTTGTCACCTCTTTAGATATCGATTAACATATACTAACACTAGTGACCCGCCCTCTTTTCGTTGCTGGCCTTAATTATGATATTGGTTCTAAATTTAGTCAATAGATTTAGGTGTCGATTACATCGCATAAGTGTTTTTCGTCTTTTCGGGATACATAAGGGCTTTTAGTTTAAACTCTGTTTAAAAAGTTTATCTTTAATAAACTTCCGTAAAAATAAATGAAAATTTATCATAGCAACTGATAAAGGTTAATGTCAGGCTACTTTCATTGAATACGTCTGCAGATCCGTACTATAAAAAAAAACGGAAAATGTAAAATAGTGTATTTTTCACCCTTACGAATCATAGAAATAGTTCGGCGTGTCAGAGCGGTGCGTGCTATCGCCGTCCCGCTCCCTCGCGCCCTAGGTTAATTTACTTTACAATACATTTTCTCTGAAGACCATTTCTTAGAGTGGCATAAGGTTACGTCCGGTAAAGTGTTACATATAGAAGAAAAAAAAAGTAAAACTATATAAAAAGCCATGCTCCTTGCAGTCAGAGGTTTATATGTTTTTGGTTGCACGGGGTACGGGGAAAATCACTTTCTATGAGTAATTGAGTCCTTTCGGTCGCTACGATTCGGTTTGTCCATTGGTGGGTGAAAGTGGTTTTAAAAGACTGCTTGATTTACAAAAATATAGTAGACAATAGCAATTCTAGACCTCAAATATTTTTTTTTCTATAACATTGCGTGTTGGAACGGGATGATATGAGCTTTAGTCAAGTAATAATTTTAGATCGTGATTTATAATAAGGCGGTAAATGATGTTTTTTTCTAGAGGCTCAGTATATTGGCTCTCCTCAGCCTGATGGTAAGCAATAGAAGAGCCCAAGTAGCAATTACAACGGAAGCGATGTCAAAGCATCACCTCCGTTGCCATACTGGCCCGCGAGATGCTTCTTCACGCTTCGTTTGAAGGAATTTACATAAATCTGTTGAGAAGTAGAGCTTTTTATGCTACCAATACCCGCCAATGTATCGCTCCGAAATTCCGAATCGAAAGGGCCATATAGTAATAATACCTGAGGGGGCGGCGCGGCGTCATACGTTAAGTAAGTTAGGGTAGTTTTGTTTCGTACGGCTTGGCGGGCGGGCGCGGCGGCCGCGCGAACTTCGTCCGTGTTCTGTGTCGCTTGTATGTGTTACTGAGGGCTCGCGAGGAGGCGCTGACGTTGCTGAAGTGGGCTGCCACCTGTAAAAAAAAAATATCGCAGACAAAATGGCCGACGATCGAGAAAAAATGTTGGTCATAGACAAAAATGGTTGACAGTCTATGTCAGGAGCCCAATTCTCGGGATTGTCGATATGAAAAAACATGGCGAATGTCACATGAAATCCATACAAAAAAAAACTATGTTTTAGTGATACCTATATGTCGTATGATAATAAAAGTCACGAGCAGGAGAATTGGGCTCCAGGGTTTTCAACCTTATCATCTTTTTATTTTTTCTGCCATAGATAAGTCGTCAAAATATCAACGAATTAATGTAAAGTCGCTGTCGTGTACATTCCATTTTTTGACAGCCAACGAAAGATACTTAACCCTTAATAAGGGTTTTTAGAAATGAAAATACGGTAGATTCGTAAGGCCGAAATTAATTGGACATGATTGCTAACGTATATCCATTTATCGTATTGCCATTTGTATAAAACCCTCATTCTGTAGAAAAATGTTTTATATTAGAATTTTAAAATTTGTACTCAAATTCTATTTTAGTATGGTGGTAGCCCTGTATATACTGTAGCTGTAGGCTTTCCAGACCCTAACGTCGTCCTAGAGTAGTCCCAACGAAGGTTGTACGCGTGCCTCCCCGCGACAGTGGCTTAATTTTAACAACAATTTTATGGTACAAAAAAGTAATTTTAGTTCCATAGACGTTTAAGATCTACAGAGTTTATATTTAGAGATATTAAAGTGGTTATATCCTCCGGTGGGTTCTGCGTTTGTACCGGATTGGCATTTCGATATAACGGTCTTTTAAGGAATTCACGTTTCACTTTAAAAAAATAAGATTAAGACTATTTTGGATGGCTTCCAATAGGATGAGAATAAATTGTCGAATTTTATTTTTTAAAGTTAAACTGGTTTTTGGCTTGGAAGATTTCAGTATTGAGCTGTCAATATAGTCCAAGCATATGCTCACAGACATTCAATAAAATATAATAAAATTAATGCTATATAAATAATGAGATGTATAACATAAAGTTAATATTAAAATAGTGTCTATTCGTCGAGAAGCTAGTTTCGCGTGGATTTACGTCGGCAATAGTGAGTAGTGCACGATTCGTGGGTTTCGCTACGGGATCTTTCGTTTTCTCTCCGTTTGTCAGGGCCGGCGGTATTGTCTTTTAACATAATAAGTAAAAAACTGTACAAATCTGTAAAAGTGTATTTTCTTCCAAACAATGTTAAATATTTCCTCGCGCTTTCTTTTTGAAGTCTCTATTTGGATCTTTCGAATGTTTCTAGAATATTAGCAATAAATTATAAAGTTTATCAGTAATGGTGACAAAATGTCAATTTTTACTTAATATATTGCTTATTGGTTACTTGAAGTTGTCTTAAGCGGACAGTTAAGAAATTAATTCACTAGCGTTTGAAAATATTTAAAATTGCTTATGAAATAATCTTACTTTTTAAAATAAAGGTTGTCTCTAAATAACCAAGTAGGGTTCTTTCTAAATAGAGTAGATTTTCCTAGGATGTTATGAAAGCTGTTACAAGTTCAATTTCTATTTTGAAATCCAGTTGGTCTGCTCTATAAGCTAATAGCATTTATGTCAACTTATCAACATGAGTATGACAAGTTAAAAGACACTTATCCATTTTGATTCCATAATCCCGTCTCGCAGCCAATATTATTTTAAAAGCTGTTTACTTCACCTTCAAATCAGAATAGAACAAAGCCATTTATGAATTCCATAACCAATTTTTTTGTTAGAGAAAACTTTTATGACAACATTGACATCACCAATTATTTTGGTGTAGCGAATGCTCATTCCCTATGGTAATCATTTAAGTGACCAAAATGCTTGTCGACTTCCCTTACTCAGGGTACAATAGTGTCTAACAGTGTCGACCATTGATTAAATCAAAGCATATGACATAGTTTCAAAAACACTAAGCAATATACTAGATTATAGAATTTGAACTTGTGCGAAGCTTTAAAATAGTTGAATATAGGTAAAGTAAACGGTAATACGAATGTTGGTTGTGTGCGTGCCCCGCCGGCCCCGCAGTGTCGAGTGCTGTCCAGCGGTGAGTGCTCGAGTGCTGCCCCCTGTGATACCGCGCGGCGCCGCCCGCCCGCGCCTTCGCCTCTCTCACGCTTCATGCTAAGCAAAGCCGAGCCTTCACGCCGCCTCATTCAAATCATTTCCTTGTTTCGGCACACGTTCGCTTGTATTCACCAAAACATTCCCATTTTCCTATCCGCTGTCGCTGAGATCTCTCCGTAAGCTTTAACTACATTTGGGTCCGGTTAACTTGTTAACCGTTACCGGTTAACTTGTTATTTATAATACCTTACGCCTCAAACCACCCGACGGCGCTGCAATTATACACTTGTATTGTTTAAGTTCGAGTGGGTTAAAACTCACTTGGTCAAGTTTGAACTTAATTCTAGTTACAGACAAACAACAACTTTACTGCCCATTGTATCAATATATACTTGTGGAATTCATGCACAAGTTTTATGATTATACTTCACAAATATTATCTAGGTAAAGTTCATTCCTGATTCTCTTCTTCTATATAAACTTAGTCTGTGGAATCTATCAGATAGTATTGATTAAAGATTCCACAACGAATCTCACTAAAACTAACGAAAGTACTTTCGCAGTCACTTCAATATTATAACTTCTGGTCTATATAAAGAATATGATATTGTTAATCATCCCTACTCCCTGGCCCTCTACAACCAGTAAGCAATTGGAGACTTAGATGAGACTACGTAGATGACTTGTCAAGATGATGAGATGAGTGATTGCAAGCAGCTATAGTAAAAGTTACTTCGTTTACATCTCGTTTTAGTCTCCCTTGCCGTTCCTGAATACTCCTTAGTGTTAGTCCAGTGAGAACGTGTGCCTGTGTGCGTGGGTCTTGTCCGATAGGACAGTTGCGTGCAGTCTGAAGTGATAGTCAATTATTATAATATTCACTTACGCCGCAGCGCCGCCGACACACTCACGCTTGAGCTTGCGATTCTAAACCTTTGGTCAGAATTTAAGAGTAGAAATAACTTTAGACCTAAACATACAAGTGATCACATTTCATCTAGTAGTCGTTTAAATCGATAATCTAAATAATATATTGATATAACCTGAAAATCATAAGTCAATGTATTGGAAACGTCATCCCAGTTTTTATTTTTTATCTCTCATTTCAACAATTAACATGTGAACGAGAGCTGATAAAATATGATTTCTAAATCTATTCAAAGAGAGATAATAGTTGAGCCGTTTTATTAATTATAGACGTTTAGTTTTCGTATTTCTGAAATTACTAGTTTGATTTTTTGATGAAGTAGTTATTCCACATCTTAGCGGAACTATCATAGAACATAGTTTAATTTCAAGTCTAAAAATGTAATAATCTTGTAACATTTAGGTCTATTGTTAAAAAAAGAAGTAACATCCGAGTGTGTCGATGGCGCCGCGCCCGCGCCGCCCCCTTGTAAACGTTATACATACATTAAATAGGTCACTAGATACGAAGATAACAATTGTGAAACTTAAAATTCAGAGTTATAATAGTACGTTAGTTTTAATTATATTTCTGATATTAATTGATGTTTTGCTAAAAGATAATTTATCTGTACGTTACGTTTGATGTTGCGTGGGTGTTAGCGAGATCGCCGTCGCAGCCTCCGCCGCACCAAACTCGAGATATTGTTTTACAACAGTCACCAGACAATATTATTGTTACGTTGAACAGTTCCTCAATACACTGCAAATGCATCGTGTTATACCACCCGGCTTTTGACTTATGAAGCTCTAGATTTTTTAAATAATCTCTCAGTATCTATTTAAAATAGATTTCCAGTTGAATACCACCAATTTGATATGAGACGTAACTATACAAAGGATATAAGAATGATATATAATTGTGCAGCTCTCTCTTTAGTATATTTACGTCTTATTCTCTCTCATCTCGTGATTCATAATTTCAAAAGCCAATTTAATAATTATTATAACCCGCCACTATTTATTGTAACCTCAAAAATATTTTTAATACATATAAGCAATACCACAGTACCTGAAATTGAAAAAGGAATATATAAAGAGAAAAAATGAAAATGTAATAGTACGGAAATATTGATTGGATACAAAATAATAGTAATCTTGGCGGTGTTTGATGGCAGAATACAAAACAGGATAAAGTTTGCATAACATGTTGCGTTGTGATTCGTGAAGTTGGTTTGGTTATTTGTGTGCGTTTTGCTTTGAACGGTTGATCGTACTAGTAAGAAACGGGCATTGGAAATCTCTTCTCATACTTCCTGTATTGGATAATATACTTTGACAAGAAATTTTCTCTGCCCTCGAGATTGTAATTACTGGCTGACAAGAAAATTTCAATCTTAAACCCTTAAGACGCTTGATATATCGAGGGAGCGGGTAAATATACAATAAAACTGGAAATGATAGACATGGGTTGTCGTTACCCACGGTGGTTGGAGCACTGTACCCAGATAGATTGGGCAGAAACCTGGTCTCCGACTCCTTAAGAGTGGAGCTGCGTTAACCATAGGTCCTGGTTAGGGTAAACGGTTGAAGGGATCATAAGCGAGATGATAGGACTTGTTATTAGGCATAGGGTTTACTGGAATCGACAGGTGTGTGGAGATTTGTAACGACCTCGAAATGTTAAATCGCTAAATAATTTTTAGATGAAATCGATAAATTGACGACTGAAAACATGAGAAATGAACAACGAAATATTTGTGTTGTGTAAATCTGCATACATTTGTCGTTTCAATTTGTATAGGACGTGCCATACGCAAGTGTTGGGTCATCAAAGGCGGCCGGCTCTGATTGGTCGAGTCTGCCGGCCGCAGCGGTGCTGGCGTCGTGAGTT
Source organism: Marasmia exigua (assembly GCA_019059595.1). Classification (NCBI taxonomy): domain Eukaryota; kingdom Metazoa; phylum Arthropoda; class Insecta; order Lepidoptera; family Crambidae; genus Marasmia; species Marasmia exigua. Next base: position 13,879,265 of record CM032488.1, read on the forward strand.
TTGTTACTGTGCGGAGAGGACGGATAGTTCAACATCCGGACAGTTCACTTTGATTATGTATGTACTAGGGTATCCTTTGTATTTACGTCCAGGAGGTAGTCGGAAATTGCTTCAGTTTTATGTTTGTATTATTAGAAAGTAATGCTGGTCCGACAGTCTGTCGTGGGTGAAACATTAAGATCCCAGTCTTGAAATCTGAAGACGAAACTGATTCCCTCGCAACAGTGTCGGTCTAGTGACGTCGACGATCTTAATGTCGGTTAATTTTGAGTTAAATGTAATGATAAGTGTAAAGGTTCGCTCAGTCATCACCTCCTCGCCGCGTCACGTCTTTGCAAGTGGCGATGTCTCATTGTGTTTCCAATAGCGTATTTGAAAACGATGGATTTTGAGGTTAGGTGGCGAACGGCTTCGAAGGCGATGGGTGAGCGGACTCATTAGTGAAGAGCTACTGTTTCGTCGAAGGCCAGGGGTGGAGCGCCAGGCGTTTCGCGGCTCGCGCTTCGCGCCTGCGCCTTGCTCGATCACGTCACGAGTGATACGCGATAAATATCATGAGTGTGATGGTGGAGGTGAAAAAATACTGCCAATCGATTGTAGTTTATATAAATAATGGATAATGATTTGTAGATTAAACGATTTCGAAATATTGTGTCCTGAATATTTCATATTTTATGTATAGTATCGATATGCGGCGGCCGGCGCCGTCTGAGCGGCCAGTCGGCAAGCGCGCGGTATTCGGTTCGTGCTTTCAATGCTATTAAAATTTACGGACAATAGTCGGCTCGATTGGTTTCGGGCGTTTGGACGCGCCCGGCTGCCATGTAAATGTTTTCCTTAGGGTGAGGACGATGGATACAAACTGTGTTCTGTAGTGTACCGAGCGACAGGGCGATGTCTAGATAGGTTTGCACTTGACGCGGCGGCCATCTTGCGCTACCCGTTGGCGGGAGCGCCATCTTGCGACGCGGCAGCGCAAAATGGCCGACTTGACGTAATTAAGAGTGGACTTTGTCCGCTGGGCTAAGTTGTAAAAAAAAATAGATTGCAATATAAATTGTGGTTGTTAGCATAAGATGACGGCATATTGGGTGTTGTGTATGGAGAGGTGGGTGGTTTAGTGGAGGAAGGATGTCCCATAGGAAACGTAGCATTAAATTTGTATCAATTTCTATCTCAACTGTACTAAGTTTACTAAATTTTCTTATATGCACCCAATATGCTCTGGAGTAGTTATTAATTTTGATATCGTGAATTACGAAACTGTGGGACTGAGGGCTCATGAGATGAGGATAAAGATTCTTTTGTATTATGATTTGTAAAATGTTTCGTGTGTAACACGGCTCGTTTCTTGAGACTGGTTCGGTGTGAAGGGGCTCTGTGGTGTGGCTGTCTTGCTCTTACGGATGAGAATATTTGATATTCTTTACAATGTCTTTAGAAGATATTGGAAATTTGAATTACATCGTCAACTATGTCTAGGGATAATACTTACCATAATATTACTAATGTCCGCAAAATTGGATTTTGGATGGATTGGATGACAATTTTTTTTTGATAATACAATAATATTATTATGTCTAATGGAAGTAAGTATCTAACGTAGCAGTTTCGAAATCGGCCATTTTTTGCTAAACTAATTTCTTGGCCATTTTTTGCTAAACTAATTTCTTGGGATTTAGTACCTATTGGCAAAATATCCCTAGACAATTTTAAATGTGTTTAGATTGAAATTTGGCTTCGAATCACAATCTACCACTGACGATTTGTATTGAGGGATGTTGAGTGCAAAGGTCACGTTTCGGAGCCCTAAGGCGCTTCCGCTACACAATTCGCGGTTGGTCAGCTAAATAGGTACTTTGGAAGTTAGTTTGGATCATTTGGAGTCGACCGCGAATCGCGCAGCGCAAGCGCCGGTGAGATTTTGTATCCAAAGATTGAATAGTGTGATGTATAACTTCCTATAGTTTTATTATTATACTAGTATTTTATATACTTACTTGTTATTTTTTCTATTGTTCGACACTAGGTATTTAAATTTTGACAGATCTCCCGATCGAATTTGAATATAAATGATGGAAAATTTCAAGTTTGTATGAAGATAACACTCTTGACGTGATAGGCACCTCGCTGATGTGTGAGAGGCTCGTGGTAAGCATAAATACTCCAAATAGTTCTAGTGTCTGTCACGATGTTTTATATGTATTTTGGAACGTGTGGGACTCCGCGCCCGGGCAAAATGTGTGAGACAGGCAGTCGTGACGTCGCCAAGCGATCTCCGACTTGAGCCACGGCGCGGAGAGTATATCATGAGGGTATGGAGGCAGTTAAACTGCAGCTAAGATGGTGCTTGTATGTACTTACGATGGATATCATAATGTTTATATTATTTCTAAACTTACAGAAAAAAAATGATGAAAATTGCGCCTATTTATTTTTATGTTAGAATGAAAATTGAAGTTTATTTAGATACCCATCTGAATTGATTTACTGATGACCGTATTGTTTTATTTCATGTCTTACTATATTGTTTGTGAGCGCGACACGTATTATTTTCCCCTGCGATGTGAACTAGTGAAAAGCGCCATCTGTTGGCGTGTGACGGGATTAAGTAAGTTTATTGGAGGTTTCTCGCAGGGGAGAATGCACGTGTGGCGAGGTGTAGAGAGCCGTCGTGACGTGAGAAGCATGTGTGACTGAGCGCCGCGTAGTACGCTACGCTAGTGGCTGCGCGGCGACGCTCGACATACACAAGGCGGAATATTGGTGCGCGACTGCGACGCGCGGTGTGCCGTAGGAAAGTTTTACGATAAATGGTGAAAAAATAAAGAAACTACAAAAAAATACTGTGTTTCATTTTAAATCTCGTAAGACAAAAGTAATGTTAGTATCAGAAATATCTAGAATCAGCTAGTGGTCTCAATTCTCTTTTACGATATTATAAACCACGTCGGTTGTTATTGGCATTTAGACCACATCACTTTAGTATCGTTTACAACGATGTGTAACGTTTTGGAATCCATGAATAACGCCATCTGCCCTGTCGGTTTGTAAACGACACCATAGTGGTGTCGTTGACAGTAAAACATGGTGACGCCTAAGCAAACGTAAAGCGACCTGTGGGACCACCCACAGGTCGCTTTACGTTTGCTTAGGTGTCTATCCTACTACGGTATCTATCTCACATTTACCTTGGATGGTAGTAGTCCCGTAAAAAATACTTATACTGAAAACTACTACTAGCCTTAAAATTTCAAAATGCCCTAAGGGCCTGTGATTGGACAGCGGCTATAATAATAACTAGGTAACCATGTGCTTATTAAGTGGATTTTTTATTTTTTTTACTATTTCCCTACTCAGGTAGTTTAGTGGTATAGGTACTTACTTACCGAACTGTGATCTTGGAGTTACAGCACGGGTTCCCGTCATAGCATTAACGACAACTTAAGTCTGAATTAAATGATTCCCACGAAAAGGGAAGATAGATAGATATTCTTTATTGCACAAAAATAAAATACAAGCATGATACAACAACAGCAACAGACAGTACAATAAGGCGGTCTTATCGCTTGTAGCGATTTCTTCGTTTTGTTTCTTCCAGACAACCTTTGATTAGGTATTATATTATTTGGTTGAGATGTGTTCCTACAACTTTATTTATGATGAAGGCGTGTGCGCTGTACTGGCACAATATAATTATAAAATAATTTTACATACAACTTATGTGAATTGATGTGACGAAAACAAACAAACGCATCGCATCGACCTTGACATGCAATCACGCGACAACGGTTCCCCATTAACTATTGCCTAATCGATCCAATAATCAATAATCAGATCTCAGCAAAGTTTGCGTTTACAGGCCTTGCCTTATTTGTCTCCGCGTGAGGACGCGTATAAAAACCAGTACCAAATCTGGCACAAAATCATTCAGGTCAGTGGCTTTCATATCTCATTACCTACTTATCATTAATTTCAAACATGAAGGTGCTAGCTGCAGTTGTGATAATGGTAGGGAGTGTTACCGCTTTGGGATCAGGGCCGTACTTACCAAGTGGATGGAGACCGACAGGACCAGCGTTTACGCTGCCTACAGAAACCCAAGAACCTACACAAGATCCTCTAAAAGGACAGGAAATTGTATCTACTGTTCAGGCAGCAGATAATCAAGAAATAGTCCAAGAAACTGTAGCTTCAGGATCAGATTTCCTGAGGGAATACGGACCGCCAGAAGAAAAGGACATCTTGAAAGCAATCACTGGTCAGGCTTTACCTGATCTGCAAACTGAGCAGCCATTCTACGTTATCGAAGCAAGAGATGACCAAAAAGACAAAAATGCTGTTGAAAGTGATGCTTCTGAAGAGAAAAACGTGGAAAATGATGCTACTGTTGAAGTTAAATTTGCTGAAGAGCCAGTACAGTCCACTAATGAAAGTGGCGTGATTGAAGAAGACCAGACAACTCCTTCAATCGAAAATAAGCAATGCGAAGACATTGGTGCTACAAAGGCTTTAGTTGAGGAGGAGATTTCTGAGATCACTACTGCCAAAATTGAAAAAAGTATAACAGAAGAGGGAACAACTCAATCGACGGCTAAATACACTACGACAAAAGATGAAGATTTTAATTTTGTAGTGAAATCTGATGAGGAATCTCAAGTATCTGAAGCTGGTAGCATAGAATACCTTCCCCCTGCTCTTAATGAAGTGGAACAGACGGCTGAAAATGAGGATGCTTTGCTTTTGAGAAATAATTCTTCTGATTCGGAAGCAGAAGTAAATGAGTCCAACTTGAATCCTGACGAAGAAAATAAAATAACTCAAGAGCCTTTACCGCTTTACAAAGCAGAACTCGAAACTGGAGCCCAAGTTAAAGGCAATGTAGAATATATTCCACCAGTTAACCAAGACGATAATGAAGAGGCTGTAAAAAGCAATGAAGAAGTGGTTACTATTAAAGAGTCTCCAGTATTAAATACTTTAGAAGATACTGCACTTAGCGCTGAAGCTAATCGAGAAGTCTCTGAAGAAAGCAGCGGATTGGAGCCTAAAGATCAAGAACAAGTCGGTTTCAGGGAGTACGGGCCTCCTAAAGGCGGCGATGATGAGCAGACATCGGAAGCCTCCAAGATCGAAAGCAACGAAACAAGAACAAGGCGATTTTCTTCGAAGTTTGCCCCAGTGAGGAAACATTGAAGTGATGTTATTTCAGAAAACGAACCAAATGTAACGAATGCTTGTAAATTATTTAATGCTAATAAATGAAATTTAAATACTTAAGAATTCATTACTATTAACAAAATACAAGTAAAAAAATATTGTTACGCACACTAACTAGGTAGTTGAAGAGGAAATGGAATTAATTAAATTCGATTTAATGGACCCATTGGGATCAATCAAACAATCGTATCACTCAATTTAATCATAGAGCATGTTGTGTAGAGCGGGTATTGTTACACACACATTCTTTAAGTATGTTTAGGGCCCACAAATATTGGTAAAAAACACTACTTTTTGGATAGCTTTAGAGTCGGCGCCACCAACGAAGTCCCGTGTAGGTATACCGCGCGTGAGTCGCCATCAACATTCAAATTTGAGCTTTATTTTCATAGACACAAGGAACTCAACAAATTTTAGTTCCGTGTTTTACCGCGAGACTGCTTTCGTACGGGGACTAGTTTACTACCTATTGTACTTAAAGGCTGGCAACGCATCTACAATCCTTTTGATGTAGCCGAAGTCAGGTGGCTTAATCGTAACGAACGAGAATATATGTCGTATCCAAACAAAGAAACCACACGGCGCGTGTGAAAGTAAAGGAAACTCGGATTTGTAACGTCTGCTTTAAATTAAGCCCTCAGGTAACACGTTCCCTCGTTCGCCTTCCTTTCTTATAAATATTTTGTAGTAAAAGGTACCTCAATAAAGAGCGATTATTTTGCGTGACTACATGGTTGCTCAGTGGATACGTGCGCCTTATCGGGAAGTTGTAAGTTACAATCCGAGCATGCACCTAGCTCGGCTGAGAGGAGGAAACCTGCCGTTTCGGATAGTTTCTGAAACGTCCAACCATGATTCAGACGGTCTGGTTCCCCTGTGTACCTAAGAGTTGCGAAACTAGCGAAGGTCAGACGGCAGTCAATTCATTGTACCTATTTATCAGACTTACCAAATCTTGGATCATGGTCTAATCATACGGTTAGACCGTCTGAGAGCCACGCTTCGGCATGAATGGACCGACTCGACCGGAGTGACTACCATGGCCTCACAAAAAACCGGTGTGAAGCAGTACTGTGCTGTGTTTTGCTGCGTGAGTGGGGAGGCCCAATCCGGGGTAATAAGGGCTTAAATGTTGGCAGCGCACTTGTGACTGTCGCGGGGTCATGTAGCAGGTGGCAATTGCTTACCATCAGGTGATCTGTCTGCTCGTCTGCCACCTATTACATAAAATAAGACCGTGCTCCAGGGGTCCAAAACAATGGGTTTGGATGCTGACTAATATAAAACGCTGAGATGATAATAAACCTACCTACATAAGTAGGTATTTAAATGGGTATTTATTAAAGTATTACTTCGATGATACTATACAGGTAGGTACGAGTATGTAGGTAAGTTTATAAAGTTACCTAACTCTCAAGTCCACCCAAGACTGGGCAGACCGCCTCAGAAGGGTGCAGCCCACTCCTAACTTGAAGGAGGCGAAACAAAAAACATTAAACATCAAACAACGGCTTAATTTGCACAAGATGTAAAACACGGAGTTAAATTATGCGCCGGAGAGCTCAGCTCAAGCATTGCGTTTACTCCAAGTCGCGTTTATTATAATCAAAGGAATGGAAGCGAGCTCATCTGCATTAGAAAGGGTCACTTCAATCTGAGCTTGGGAGTTTTATATTTAAATTGTAGTACGTTATTTTGAATAATTATGTAAGGATTTAGAGTAAATAATAGGAATCCAGGGTACCTAAATAAACACAGGGAGAGAGCCACTCTTTGTCATGTATGGGCCGATAGTACCTATCTGAGTGATACCATAGGTCTGTGCCACAGGCGTGAAACTGAGTGTTTCGCGAGCCTTTAGAGGAATTTATTTGGAAAATACATGCACATAGAAATCCAAAAGGTGCCTGATCGTATTTGAACCTACGACTTTCTGTGGGGGGAAGGCGATGGTCTTGCATCGCACCACCTCTACTTATAGGTACTTTATTGCCTCGCGTGTCTAAATAGCTATGTTTACCTTAACTCCCCTTTCCCCGGATTTAGCCTCTTATACCTACCCTCACTCAGTCGGCGAAACAGCACAAGTGCTGCTTCACACCGATTTTCTGTAAGACCTTGGTATCACTCCAGTCGAGCCGGCCCATTTTTGTACTTTTTTACGTTTTGTAATTACTGTAAATTCGTTTTTCTATCTTGTTTTAATTTTTGTTTGCTAATGTTTTGCTGCTCAACAAATGTATTTTCTTTTATAGTGCTCTCCATCATATCGTCACTTGCTCTCTAGCATAATGTAAAGGGCGAGAGAATAAAAAATACCTACTCAAAAAACTATACCAGTCATTACAAGATGTAAAGTTGTAGTGCAACCACTTATCGAGATCAAATAAACAAAACCGCAGGCCATAACAAGACGTCGCCACTCGCAATCAAACAGAATAAAGCCGACAACACGTCAATTCAATTACGAAGCCTTTAATAAGCAAATAAGCGAACGAGCGGCGGAGATCAAAGCGGACCTCTCAGCGCCCTCTGGGGGACGCGTGTAGTGCGACTACTTTTATTACGTTACGTTACGAGCTGTGCCGTAAATAGGGTGATTTTTTTAACCCCCGAAGCAAAAACGACGGGATGTTATAAGTTTGACGTGTCTGTGTGTGTGTGTGTCTGTGTGTCTGTCTATGGCATCGTAGCTCCCGAACAAATGAACCGATTTTGATTTTGTTTTTTTGGTTTGAAAGATAAATAAGGAGGGAGTGTTCTTAGCTATGTTGGATAAAAATCGATCCAAGATGGCCGCCGTCACAAATATTTGGATTTTATATTTTAACACAATTCTCACAATATGGGTATCATATAAAAGGGCTTGAGTAGCAGAATATATTAATTATGAAAAAAATTCAAATCCAAGATGGCCGCCGTCAGAAAATGACGAATAACATATTTGTTGTTCCAACTGCCTCAATGTAGGTATCAAATGAAAGAGCTTTAGTTGGGTCGGGGGTTTTTTTTGGTGATGGGAATGGGATTGCTCTTGGCTTTACAATGAACTCTAAAAGTTGAGGAAAAAGTACGTTGAAGCGAGCTTACCAGAAGAAGCCTATTCACATTAGCTTCAAAAAATAAAAATTGAGGTATAGTCATTCGGGAACAGCAGACTGAAGTAAGGGTGTACTACTCCCTGGCAGTTCGCATCACGTAGGAGGAAGAAAAGCGCTTTGTACGCAATCGAGGAACATTCAGTAAAAAGGTTGATAACCCGCAGTTCGTAGAAAGAAAAAAGCTCTTGCCCTGGCACAGGCAACATGACTTCTGGGGGGCGCAAATATGGTCAGCTTGGGACCAGGACAAAAAGACAAAGATGATGACTGATGACTTTGCTGTAGGTTACAAGTTTTCTTAAACTCGGTGATCAAATATCCGTGTTTAAGATTCGGATGATCAGACTCAATTAGGTATACGATTTTTGCCGTAGGCATGCCACGTTTGAATGGGCATGAATGGGCCTGCTCGACCGGCTTCAGAACATGACACGGCGTGAAGCAGTACTTGTGCTGTGTTTTGCCGAGTGAAGGTATCGGAGGTCCAATCTGGCCAGATGGTGAATTATAGGCAGTTCCACTGTCCATGGGCGGCAGAAATTGCTTACCGACAGGTCATCCGACTGCCATCAAGAACTTAAAGAAAGTTAAGCTACTATGCTAAGTACGTGCCGTAAATTAATTTACCCCTCGCAGCGTTCCAAATTAACTAGTCGTGTTATAACCCCAATTCAGAGGGCGCGTCGTCTGACATCCGGCGCCCTCTCCTCATCACACCGCACTGATAACATCGCTATCACGGATCTGATGGATACGAGGAGTTATCTATCATCACGGATGTCCCGTTCATCTAGCTGATGGTGTTATAAAGATTCATTTACTATCCAACGTGCTCGTTTTGCATCAATCAGATTTTGTTTGAGAAGGCGATTTTTTAACTCAACCTGGCGCCGTCTGTAGGTTTTTTTATGGTAAGCGATTGCCGCTGCCCATGGACACCCCAACACCAGTGGAGTCACAAGTGCGCTGCAAACCTGTAGACCGCCCTTTCCCCCGGATCGGGCCTTTGTACCATTGTACGTACGGTATGTAGCATTTATCCCGTTTGGAACAATGGTAGTGAACACTGCCTTTGGTCCAAGGGTTGCGGGTTCGATCCCCGCACAGTACATGCGTACAACATTTGTTTGCATGAACATGTCTGTTTGTATTGGTCTGGGTGTTTGTATGTAATAAAAGTATGTATTTACAAAATAAAAGTATCATATGTATATATTTGTAATTCCGCTGTTGATTCTGATATCCGTAACACAGGTGCTCGGCGTCAGATCAATGTAGTGATGATGTGAAATATTATTTTTTTATTATTTATAAGTCGATTGAAGAAACTTTACACATTTGTAAAAGATCTTCAATAGAATCGTTTACACAGTGATTTTTAACAGTCTTAGGTAGGTACTCCCTTATCGAGCGCGTTATAATGATGGAAACTAACATTTACCCCCAAGTAACATAAAAAATTGCCGCCCCATACAATTTGCTCCAATCAGCTCATTACTTTTGTATGGGAAGGTGATTTTTTTTTCTGTAATAAGATCCTCCTTGGGGGAAAATGTTTGTTTTTATCAGTATTATGCTCACGACAAGGGAGTAAGACGGTTAAAAAACTACGGTGTATATTATGCCAAAATAATAAAATATCTATAGAGTTCGCGTCACCAAAGAAGCCCGTGATTGGCACCATTTCTGTCACGTCTACATTCTAATTTGAGCTTTGTTGGTATAGACCCAAGGGTTTTAGTTCCGTGTTTTGCCGCGAGACTTCTACGAAAGAATTCGAAATTCCTTGGGCTTTATTTTGCAAACAGACAACTAAAATAAGAGGACGTATTTTGGATAACTTCCTGTTTCACTCCTACCCCAGAGTACCAACCTATGAAAGAAAAATAATATTTAAAATGTCAGTTGAATTTTTTAACAAATTCATCACATTTACCTACCCTCAAAATCTTAAACCTGATATGTAGTGTATACGCGGCGTGTACTTTCTCTGTGTACTTAACTAATTAAAGTATTTAAACTAAATCTTTGCTTTCACACTAGAACATTGAAAATCTGTGTTGTTGAGTTTATGACACGACGCGTGACATTACATAAAGTACCTATCAATAATCAAAGATCAGATTACGTGAGTTTGGTCTTTCTTTCGGTTTTGTGGACTTTTAGTGGTGATCAAATAAGTAGATAGTTATAGTTTACTTATCTTCTTCTTAGTTTGAATTTAATGGGTATACCTAGCATTCTTTTCATAAGTAAATAATGCACTTAGATATAAATTTATCGACAGTCTTCGGGTGGGACCTCTTTTTTTTTAGTTTGTGACAAATAGTGAAAGTGTTGCTTAGTTTTGAGGCAGTATTTGTGTTGTTGCCTGTCATCATCATCAATATCAGGGTATTATTCATATTTGCAGCCGTTGTTGGAATTATGAAGCAAAACATAGAGGTAAGTGGCTATCTTATATTATTATTGTACAAACAGCCACACATCTGAAGGCTTACAAGGAAACCGTGTAGAATATACCTGTCAACAAAAGAGATGTAAAGAGCTTGTGAAAGGGATGGGGATAAAAATTTGGACGGGAAATCTGCGAAAAACAAATTAAATTAGTATACCTTACATGTGTGGTTGTCCGTACTTACCTATCTATTGTATAAGATACACAATCTACACAACTTACGGAGATTCACGGAGATTATAAAACGTTCCATACTAACTTATACAGACATTCATTTCATTTCAATCACACCCGAATCTTATTGTGACATTAATAATCGGCCATTTTTTGCCTTTTCCCCAATATTTCAAAGCAAGCAAAGAAATACAACTTCATACAGCCTATCAATTTTATTAAATGTCATCGCAGATCTCAACTGTCAACTCGTTTTTTTCGAATCTCGTTAGGCAAAGGAATTATGAATCGTAGGTCCTTGAGCTCCAGCGTGGCGTGATCGAGGGAAACAATCCATTGGGGTCTTCGAGGGCCGGCTTCCGGATTAAAGTATGCGCCACGAATGAAGTCCCGCGGAAAAGCACGGAACTAAAATTTGAGATTCCTTGTGACAATAAGAATAAAGCTCGAATTTGAATGTTGATGGAGTTTTTTAGTGGCGCGGACTTTATTTGGCTTTTTAATTTTATTCTGTAGCCGTAGGTATGCGGGTGTGAAGTTATTGAGTGCGGTGATGATCAAAGGAAATGGTTTGATGGATCCCTAGTGTCTCCACTATTTTGTTATTGTAGGTCCCTGGTTCGATCTCCGCGTCGGGGCAAAAATTTTCGGTACGAAATTCATAATGTCAGCCCGGAGTCTGGAAGTTGGCATTCTTGTACCCCTGTGCCTCGGAAAGGTCGGTCGTGTCACGCTGGTGTCCCATCGGAATATGAGGTTAAGAGAACAGAGAGTGCACTTGTGTTTGCGCACACACATATGACCACTATAATAATTATATCCTGCTTACGTGGCTGATCGTTGAGATTGGCCGCAGGAGCCGTAATCGGTTGGAGGATATTACTATTGGAGATTTTAGTGTGGGAATTTGTTTTCTTTGATTTAATTAATACCATTTGATCGTAGAGCTTTGGGATGAATGGGCGGTTCGACGGTAGGTATTGATACAACGGAATCACAGAAAACCGGTGTGAAGCGCTAGCGCTGTGCCTGCATTACCTAAATGAGGATACCGGAGACCCAAACGGGGTAAGGGTAGTTTAAAGGATGGCAGCACACTTGTGAATTCACTGGTGTTGCGGATCTCCATGGGGGGCGGCATAGTGATTTACAAACATTGACGACCGACGACGACACTAATGATTGACGACCGTTTGGAACAGTGGTAGTTAACGCTGCCTTTGTCCAAGGGTTGCGGGTTCGATCCCCGCACAGTACATGCGTACAACATTTGTTTGCATGAACATGTCTGTTTGTATTGGTCTGGGTGTTTGTATGTAATAAAAGTATGTATTTACAAAATAAAAGTATCATATGTATATATTTGTAATTCCGCTGTTGATTCTGATATCCGTAACACAGGTGCTCGGCGTCAGATCAATGTAGTGATGATTGTGAAATATTATTTTTTATATTTATAAGTCGATTGAAGAAACTTTACACATTTGTAAAAGATCTTCAATAGAATCGTTTACACAGTGATTTTTAACAGTCTTAGGTAGGTACTCCCTTATCGAGCGCGTTATAATGATGGAAACTAACATTTACCCCCAAGTAACATAAAAAATTGCCGCCCCATACAATTTGCTCCAATCAGCTCATTACTTTTGTATGGGAAGGTGATTTTTTTTTTCTGTAATAAGATCCTCCTTGGGGGAAAATGTTTGTTTTTATCAGTATTATGCTCACGACAAGGGAGTAAGACGGTTAAAAAACTACGGTGTATATTATGCCAAAATAATAAAATATCTATAGAGTTCGCGTCACCAAAGAAGCCCGTGATTGGCACCATTTCTGTCACGTCTACATTCTAATTTGAGCTTTGTTGGTATAGACCCAAGGGTTTTAGTTCCGTGTTTTGCCGCGAGACTTCTACGAAAGAATTCGAAATTCCTTGGGCTTTATTTTGCAAACAGACAACTAAAATAAGAGGACGTATTTTGGATAACTTCCTGTTTCACTCCTACCCCAGAGTACCAACCTATGAAAGAAAAATAATATTTAAAATGTCAGTTGAATTTTTTAACAAATTCATCACATTTACCTACCCTCAAAATCTTAAACCTGATATGTAGTGTATACGCGGCGTTGTACTTTCTCTGTGTACTTAACTAATTAAAGTATTTAAACTAAATCTTTGCTTTCACACTAGAACATTGAAAATCTGTGTTGTTGAGTTTATGACACGACGCGTGACATTACATAAAGTACCTATCAATAATCAAAGATCAGATTACGTGAGTTTGGTCTTTCTTTCGGTTTTGTGGACTTTTAGTGGTGATCAAATAAGTAGATAGTTATAGTTTACTTATCTTCTTCTTAGTTTGAATTTAATGGGTATACCTAGCATTCTTTTCATAAGTAAATAATGCACTTAGATATAAATTTATCGACAGTCTTCGGGTGGGACCTCTTTTTTTTTAGTTTGTGACAAATAGTGAAAGTGTTGCTTAGTTTTGAGGCAGTATTTGTGTTGTTGCCTGTCATCATCATCAATATCAGGGTATTATTCATATTTGCAGCCGTTGTTGGAATTATGAAGCAAAACATAGAGGTAAGTGGCTATCTTATATTATTATTGTACAAACAGCCACACATCTGAAGGCTTACAAGGAAACCGTGTAGAATATACCTGTCAACAAAAGAGATGTAAAGAGCTTGTGAAAGGGATGGGGATAAAAATTTGGACGGGAAATCTGCGAAAAACAAATTAAATTAGTATACCTTACATGTGTGGTTGTCCGTACTTACCTATCTATTGTATAAGATACACAATCTACACAACTTACGGAGATTCACGGAGATTATAAAACGTTCCATACTAACTTATACAGACATTCATTTCATTTCAATCACACCCGAATCTTATTGTGACATTAATAATCGGCCATTTTTTGCCTTTTCCCCAATATTTCAAAGCAAGCAAAGAAATACAACTTCATACAGCCTATCAATTTTATTAAATGTCATCGCAGATCTCAACTGTCAACTCGTTTTTTTTCGAATCTCGTTAGGCAAAGGAATTATGAATCGTAGGTCCTTGAGCTCCAGCGTGGCGTGATCGAGGGAAACAATCCATTGGGGTCTTCGAGGGCCGGCTTCCGGATTAAAGTATGCGCCACGAATGAAGTCCCGCGGAAAAGCACGGAACTAAAATTTGAGATTCCTTGTGACAATAAGAATAAAGCTCGAATTTGAATGTTGATGGAGTTTTTTAGTGGCGCGGACTTTATTTGGCTTTTTAATTTTATTCTGTAGCCGTAGGTATGCGGGTGTGAAGTTATTGAGTGCGGTGATGATCAAAGGAAATGGTTTGATGGATCCCTAGTGTCTCCACTATTTTGTTATTGTAGGTCCCTGGTTCGATCTCCGCGTCGGGGCAAAAATTTTCGGTACGAAATTCATAATGTCAGCCTGGAGTCTGGAAGTTGGCATTCTTGTGCCCCCGTGCCTCGGAAAGGTCGGTCGTGTCACGCTGGTGTCCCATCGGAATATGAGGTTAAGAGAACAGAGAGTGCACTTGTGTTTGCGCACACACATATGACCACTATAATAATTATATCCTGCTGACGTGGCTGATCGTTGAGATTGGCCGCAGGAGCCGTAATCGGTTGGAGGATAATACTATTGGAGATTTTAGTGTGGGAATTTGTTTTCTTTGATTTAATTAATACCATTTGATCGTAGAGCTTTGGGATGAATGGGTGGTTCGACGGTAGGTATTGATACAACGGAATCCGGAATCCTAACCTAACCTAAATGAGGATACCGGAGATCCAAACGGGGTAAGGGTAGTTTAAAGGATGGCAGCACACTTGTGAATTCACTGGTGTTGCGGATCTCCATGGGGGGCGGCATAGTGATTTACAAACATTGACGACCGACGACACTAATGATTGACGACCGTTTGGAACAGTGGTAGTTAACGCTGCCTTTGTCCAAGGGTTGCGGGTTCGATCCCCGCACAGTACAAACATTAGTGTATATGAACATGTCTGTTTGTATTGTATTGGTCTGGGAGTTTTCTGTGTATTATACATAAATAAATATTTCGCAACAACACATACATTGACCTGACTCCGAGATAGGTAGCTCAAGCACCTGTGTTACGGATATCAGAATCTACAGTGGGATTACAAATATATACATTATAATTACTTTTCTTTTGTAAATACATACGTATAATACATAGGAAACACCCAGACCAATACGAACAGACATGTTCATGCACACAAATGTTTGTACTGTGCGGGGATCGAACCCGCAACCCTTGGACAAAGGCAGGGTTCACTGCCACTGTTCCAAACAGTCGTCAATCATTATAAGTAGGAATGTATTTACAAAAGAAAAGTATTATATGTATATATTTGTAATCCCACTGTTGATTCTGATATCCGTAACACAGGTGCTTGAGCTGCTTATCTCGGAGTCAGATCAATGTATGTGATGTTGTGAAATAGTGGAAACCTCGGGTTTTCAGTGCATATTGTGAAGAAAGCCCTGTTGTCTGGCGGGTAGGCACTACTCCGGTAGATGGCGCTCGCTCGTGACGTAAGCGCGTGTCATTGTTTGCCATCGTCATTAAAACCTGACGGCTGATTGCACGGCCGGCTGCACAGGGTTGACTATTTCAGACATTTTAATTATATTTCTTATGATCCGGAGTTCACTCTATCCACACTTTGGCATGAATGGGCCGGCTCGACCGGAGTGATACCACGGCACTGAGAACACCGGCGTGAACGGCGCTGTGCTGTGTTTCGCTGCGTGAGTGAGTGCGGCGGAGGCAATCGCTTAATATCAGGAAGACCGTCTGCTCGACTGCTATTTTTCACATAAAAAAATACACCAGAAAAGCTCTTTTCCTCAATTTTATAATATAATTAATTGTGCTGCAGCACATGCCGAGCTTGGAGCTTGTTGACCAATTCACTTTGTTCCTTTTTCTTCCTTGGTGACTAGTTTATGTATTAACTTATTTTATTTGTTCTTGTTTAACTAGTTCCTTCCTACTTATGTAGGTATTACTGGTACAATATCTATTTAATGTTATGTGTCCTATCAATAGAAGTCTTGTATGTGATCATCATCATCATCATCATCAGCAACCCATACTCGTCCACTGCTGGACATAGGTCTCCCCTAATGCACGCCACTGCTCCCGATTTTCGGCCACTCTCATCCAGCCCACACCAGCCAGCCTTCGAATGTCATCATCCCATCTTGTCGCAGGGCGTCCTACACTACGCTTACCGAGTCGCGGTCTCCACTCAAGGACTTTACGGCTCCAACGGCTGTCAGTATGTGATCAATAAATATTTAACTTTACTTACTTACTTAATACGATTTATAGCCTAGTCATTCACCTATGGTGAGTAATATCAATTTCAACAACCATGTACATACAATTCAGCACTAATTTCAGCAACATATTTGCATGGAAAAAAAGTATTTAATTTTCTTAGTTTCTTCAGCGTCGAAGGGAAACTAACTAAGATTATAACTTAAACAGTATTTAATTATTTAGGCTATTCTTTTAGAATAACCATCAAAATTAATATACACACATAAATAAATCCCAAAAAATATATTTAAATGCAATTTTCAGTTATTTGCCCCACTATTACTAAAAAACTTAGGCGTGATTAAAAAAATCTGATTACAGATTCATGTTCAGAGATTATTACAATTTAATAAAAATAGGTGCCTCTGACGTATGTTACATTTTTGTGTTGACTGTGTTATGTTTGACATTATGTGAGTGAAGGTTCATTGCTGTGGTTTAAAATTTATTCTGCATCCAAGGTAGGCAGCGGCGCTACTGTGCCCGGGTGGCATATTGATGCCTACGAGAGGCGGTTTACCATCAGACGGGCCGTATGCTCGTCTGCCAATTTTATCAATAAAAACATAACTAAGTATTCGTTTAGCTTCAACCCTAAAGGAAAGTCGGAGCTCATTAAAACGAACACTTGATAATGCGCTTTGATTTGTAAACTCCGCGATGCAGCTCGCTTTACACTTACACCTGCCTATGTGAGTACAGACAGCCACACATCAGTTTACTACAATCTGTCAAATTTCCTCAATTTATATTGAACCAAACGCGTTTGATATTAAGGATGAGAATCAAATGAAGAAATTGACAGTTTTGTATAGGTAGGTACTTTGTTACATACCTACATAACGATGTGGTAAAATCAATAATTATTTTGACTACGATTCTTACTTTCCAACTTACAATTTAAAAAAAATTAATGAGCTGAGAGAATGTGAACGAAATAGGCGATTTCAGCATTAAAATGAGAATCGATTGAAGATTTTTTTAAATTTGTAAACACTCTGTGAGGCTATCCGTACTTAGGTAGCTCTACCATGAACAGATAAGTTTACATTGTATCATAAATCATTTATTTGCAATAAACACCCTGTTTACATTGAAAGTATGTGTTACAGATTAACACACCAATCTCACCAAAAATATTTTCTTGTAAAGTGTTGCCAATCCAAGCCGACTGACTACACGAGTATATAATGACTCGCACACTCAAAAAAATATCAGGTCTCTTTTTGTACCGAACTGTTAACTCTACAAGACCTAATTTCACAAACTGAAGGCCTAATTCTGGAACACTCTATGTTGAAGTCGAGTTCAAGATTTGTATGGATAAATGTATGAAATCTCTTAATGCGACTTCAATCTCGAGTGTACGAGAATTGCCACTCAGAGCACTTTAGTCAGGATGGTAGGATTTGCAAAAAATTCAGAATTACAGAGATTCTGGCGGTAGGAGACAAACACTCAGCGTGGGCGGATCCTCTTTTCAGTATCATCATCATCATCAGCCCATTTAAGTCCCCACTGCTAGGGCACAGGCCTCCCTCAATCACATGAGGGGTAATTGCCATACTCACCACGCTTGGCAGACGGGTTGGCGAGGGTTTTGATATAAATGCAGAGTTTTCCTTCTCTGGGTGCTGATGATCATGCCAGCAGCTTTACCTTAGTCGCCTTTTACGACACCTCGGTAAGAGTGAGGGTGGCCTATTCTACTCTGCCGGGGACCACAGGGCTCCTTTTCAGTATCCCATTTAATTATTATGACTAAATTGCTTATCGTTATAAATAGGTATGTATTCTTTCTATTTATTTCTTATTTATAATATATATGTAATTGCTATAATGTATATGTATATTATGTATAATATTTGTATTGCTTTGTATTTGTATATATACCCATGTATAGTTTTTATTTGTTTTGTTCTCCACGTTCACGTAATCTTCTTTCGCCGCATCATTATCCTTTCTGTATGACCCAAAGGTTGACTGGTAGAGAATGCCTGTTGGCATTAAGTTCGCCTATTGTATAAACTTTTTGCGCAATAAAGTTTTTAATGAAATAAAAAATTTAAAGGTTTTAAATTAGTAGGTATCTAGTGGTTATTAATGAACAAATTTGGTGTTTATTTGTGCAGTGAAGTGCCGCGAAGAGATCCTGATAATAACAATCGTGAAATTGTATCGTTTTTAACACTGCTATTGTGTGTCGAGTGTGTTGTCACGGACAACTTGCTTGGACCTAATAGAGCCTTAAATCCCGCGATTGTCTCTGGAGTGGTATCGGCAGAATTCGTAGGTCGATAAAACGTAAAACACCGGCGTTTTATTGAGTGAATGTGACTTTGACTGACTTCTACTGTTGACTACCCACTTATTCTTAATAAGTTACTTGACTTTGGCAAGATATCTTCGGGTAGAGACATAATATTAAAAAAAAAATCGGAATATTATGTGGCTTGGCCATTGCAAATAAATGCATACAACATCTCAAATATTTACCTGATTCCGTACTAAGTAGGTAAGTAAGTAAGCCTATATACTGTCCCACTGCAGGGCAAAGGCCTCCATCATAGAAATCAAATCATCGCTACTATGATGGGACTAGGCTTAATCACCACGCTTGCCTATTGCAATAATGCACGCCCTCTAATGACTGCCTCGGTGGCGCAGTGGTTAGTGGGTCGCACTTTAAAGAGGGAGAGGTCCCGGGTTCGAATCCCCGGGTCGTACCAAAATGTTGTACCCAAGTTTTCGGTAAGCAATTCTTAGTGGCAGCCCGGAGTCTGGAAGTTGGCGGTGCCCCGCCCTCGGAAAGCACGTTAAGCTGTTGGTCCTGCGCCCGATCCCTCTCCGGTCGTGTCACAGTAGTGTCCCATCGGAATATGAGGGTAAGGGAACAGAGAATGCACTTGTGTTTGCGCACACACTTGAGCACTATAATAATATCCTGCGTACGTGGCTGATCGTTGAGATTGGCCGCCGTAGCCGTAATCGGTTGGAGGATATTAATAATCCACGCCCTGTTGGTCTAGTGGTTTAAGTACCACGCCGTGATGATCACGGCGTGGTACTTAATCTCAGGGTCCTGGGTTCGAGCTAAGATATGTTTCGAATTTTTCGAACATAGCTCGGGATTGTGATCGATCACTGATCACCAAAGTAAAGATGACATAATTAATTGTAGGTATATGCATCTCTCAAAATTAAATAGAGTTGGCTGTTAATAAGATAAATCTCTACATTCCTTCACTACTCTACGCAGCTACATACAAAATGTGACTGCCAAACGTCAGGCAAACACAGCTCTCCGACTAACCTAATGAGAGCGAGCGAGACGCACTCACCCACCCCCCGTACGGGCGACAGGGACGACTGTATGTGGCGGCCGAAAGCGCAACGCCCCGCAACTACCTCACGCGAGACAAAGATATACGAATTTCATTTGTCAGAGGGAGAAGTGTATACATGCTCAGTGTTGCTTGGTTAGTGAATAATTTAGCTGCGACCGCCCTTTCGCGTCCCGTAAAGTTCGATTCTGAAACAATGTTTGACCTTTGTTAGCTATCTGGGTGAGTTACGGCCTTGTCATTGGATTTTGACCCTTAATGTGACAAGTTAGGGTTTAATGATGTTTTTGAGGTTATGTGTAGTAATGTAGATATGTCTGGGGGTTATTTATTGAGTTGGTACCTGGCGGGAGCTGGTGGAATCGATGGGACGTCGTATAGAGGTAGGTACTTGTATATGGTGTGTTTAGTAGGTACCTATCTTTACCTACTTATTGCCAGACGGTTATTTCAGGTACTAGCGTAGGTGTAGGTACTATACTTAATTAAGTTTGCAATTTAAGCGTCTGGTTGTACCTTACATAAGAAGTCTTTTGTAAGGGATTCTTCTTAGGAATTTCAGTACCTACTTACCTATTCAAGAAGTTTAACTGAAAATCAGTCTATTTATACCATTTTATATACGGTCCCTTGATTTTCTTTAACGGTACTAAGAATACATATAAAGCTGTCTCAGTCACTAGTGCCATGTATTGTTGGTTAAGACGGGGAATATCTTTACATTTCTTTAATGGTAGGTACTATTGACATATTGTTGTGTCACTTGTACCATCAACAGTAGGTAGGTACAACTGATATTACGGGAAATGTCTGGTTAATATTATCCTCCAAAAGATTACGGCTAGGGATGCCAATCTCAACGATCAACCACGTACGCAGGATATATTATAGTGCTCAAGTGTGTGCGCAAACACAAGTGCACTCTCTATTCTTACACCGTGACACGACCGGAGAGGGATTGGGCGCAGGAACAACGATTTAACGTGCTTTCCGAGGCACGAGAGTACAAGACTTGCCAACTTCCAGACTCCGGGCTGACACTAAGAATTTCTTACCGAAAACTTAGGTACCTACAATTTTTTTTTCTCAGCCCAAATGCGACACACCCAGCCTTAGTATGTGATCTTTAGGTATTTATACTTCAGACATTTTTTTCTAATTACCAATTTTATGTGAACATTAAAAACGTTTTTCTCAACTTAAGCCGTATTTTATACCAACTACCGGTGATACGCAATCCTTTGTCGCCCGCCCCCGTACATCCTTCCCATAAAGTTGTATTTCCTGAAAAAAAAATACTGCTAATTCCATTTACGGTCGAATGAGGCTCAGACGCAGCGTCGCCTCGCACAAAGCGGGATGGGTGACCGCGTTGTACAATGCCGGTTCCGGTGGCATTGAGGTGGTGTTAGTGAGATACATGTGTTGGAATTTATTATTTGGTGTAGTTAATAAGGATTTTGTTAAGGGCAGGACAGTACAAATATTTACATAAGTAGGCTACCCGAAGATATTCATTACCATAATTTGGATTCGAATTACAAGTAGGTAGGTACCTAATCCAACGCCCCGTTGGTCTAGTGGTTTAAGTACTGGGCCTGGGTTTGATTCCCGGGTCGAGCGAAAAGTATGTTTCGAATTATTCGAACATAGCTCGGGTTTGACTTTGTGATCCAATCCGCATTAGGCAAGCGTGGTGATTAAGCCTAGTCCCATCATAGTAGCGATGACTTGATTTCTATTATGGAGGCCATTGCCCGCACCGCGCGCCGATTGGTTTCTCCCATCGACAGGAGGGAGACTTCCCGTCCTTACTCTTCTTCCAGCGTCTGCATTCTGCGAGATCACCTCCTCGCAGAAGGACGCAAAGGCGATCCAGGACTCCTCGCTCACCAGCATAGCTTGGACTATGCTGTGGAGCGAGAGGTTCCTTCCCACTTTCGCGGATACATAAGTACCTAGATGTTATTAAATGCCTACCTATACCTAGACAAGGTCCATCCTGCCATCAGTCGCGCAAAATGGTGTCGACATATCAATTTCAAATTAATATAAGAAATAATTTATAGAAGATTGTAATCTGAGCAAGATTAGATTTTAAACTAACACAGTTAGGTACAATCTAAGATACCACGGCTTCACAGAAAACCGGCGTGAAGTAGCACTGTGCTGTGTTTCGCTCCGTGAGTGAGGGTACCGGAGGCCCAATCCGGGAGAAAATAATGTTTAAAGATCGGCACCACACTATTAACCCACTGGTGCTGCGGGTGTCCACGGGCAGCGGCAATCGCTCACCATCAGGTGATCAGTCTGCTCGTCTGCCACCTATCACATTAAAAAAAAAACTTGTGTTATGTGAAGGATATCGTACAGGAGACACAAATAAGTATCCCACCAAAAACATGTAAGGTCACTTTGGCTTTTGAATAGAATCAAAATAACTTTGAACGAAAATAGGCGTAAGTAGGTATGTATGGAGAGTTCTATACATCTTTGTGATCGGAACTTGACAAATGACAGAGACAAACTCATGACAAACTTGCTGCTAGTTTGGTCTTATATAGGTTCTTCATGAATAAAAACGACCTAGGTAGATAATAGGCAAGATGCCTCATGTCACCATTTATAAAAATAACTTAACTCAAATATTACTTATTTTGTACAAGCGTCCGAACTATATATACTTCAATAAATATAAATAAGGGATTGCTGTAAAATTCAAATTAAACCCGTTAAATTTTAACTATTTTTCTCTTGATTGAAAGCACCGTCCGCCATTGTTCTACGTCACCATTATTGTAAACAACAAAACGTCAAACGCCAGTTTCAGGTTATTCGTGGTCTTTCAATTATACGCCTTGATGGTTATTATGACAGCCATGACAGTCACGCGTATTGCTTACAATATCAGTGACGTCACGGCACAGATCATTAACAGACCATCATGGTGGACGACTTTTATGGCTGTATAGCGAAAATATAATTTAAAATATATTAGGAAAGGTGCTTAAAAAAACCATAATTTTTATGGCGTAGTATAATTGTAATGAACCGTTATATCAAATATTAAAAATAGTGGCAACTAGCCCATTGACAGCGTACTTACCTATAGGTAATCCGGGCTGCGAAGTGACATACAGCTTGGGACGCAAGCGGTAATGATCGCGTATGAAAAATCCGCTAAATGGCGTACTATAGTCCATCTACAATTCGGTATTTTTAGACGTGATATGTCAAATTGTCAATTAACGATTAAATGAGCCAATGTTGTTGAAGTCGGACCTCAGTTACACGCACGCCATCTAGCGGATATTTCACACGCGATAGCCCCCATTGCACGCTGAGATGAGTGAGCGACATTTATTGTAGTACGTAAGTAGGTACCTACTCTAATAATTATTATCCATCTACTTACTTATTTACCGACAGATTGATTGGCTTACCCTTAAGCAAACAAAAAATACTTCCAAATCCTCACTAACACCTCTCGGCAGACGTTAACGATTTGATTTGTGCCGACACCCCCAAATATTGGCACAATATCCGCATCCACTCAACACAATGATGACCCCGAATCTACGCCCGATTTCTATACGAAAACTAACTCTATTCCTTAGAAAATAACACTTCAATCCTATACAAAAGCAATACGGAAAATATAAGCAAAAAAAAAACATGCAAATATATAAAAATAAACTCTATTAAGCAAGTCATAAAGTAGAAATTCTTTTGCGTCTCAAACAGAGTTAAGGCGCCGACAGACAGCGCGTCGCCTTCGCATGCCTAGGGTTGCTACTTCGTTCGAATAATTGAGAAAAATATGTTAGTTACAATTTGCAGCACCTTTGAGATTTCTTCTATTTTGTTCAATTTATGCTACAGTTCTGTACCTACATTTGACTGACCGGATGGCGTAATTGGTAGTGACCCTGCCTTTTACGCCAAAGGTCGTGGGTTCGATCCCCACCCTGGACAAACATTCGTGCGATGAACACTTGTGTTTGTTCGGTGTCTCGGTGTAATATATGTATTTAAGTATATATTTGTGTTCCTCTGTTGTCTGATGTTTGTAACACAAGTGCTTAAGCTAAGTACCTACTTAGTACGGAATCAGGTCAACGTATGAGATGTTGTGAGAATTATAAAAAAAAAATGGTGTTTGGTTATCCATTATGTCTAGTGAAAATATACTCTTGATAAAGAGCGCCTAAGTATATCACTCTTTAAGATTCTGGCGATTAAAACACTGCCTGGGGTGATGCAATTCAAAAATTAGTTTCTAGTGGTATTTAGAAAAAAAATGGTATTTATTTGTGCAGTGAAGTGCTAATAATAAGAATCGTTGAATTGTATCGTGTTTAATACTCCTATTGTGTGTCGAGTGGTATGGACAGAATCCATCGGTCTGCATTTTATTGAGTGACAGACTTCGACTGTCGACTGTTCACCTATTATCACTAATTTACTTGACATTGACAAGATATCTTTGGGTGGAGCCATTTTATAAAAAAATGATAGTTACTTTTGTGGATAAAATTCGGTGCAATCGATTACGTTTTAATTTTAAGAAGTCTTGATTAAAGGTGAACGATACGGGTCATTTTGTAAAAAATATACCTACTTTGCTTTAAAACGTTTAACTATTTTACAGTAATATATATGCCCCTATAGTCCGTAAAATATAGCTTGATTAGAATGAAAGATGGCAGTTGACCTTTATTTCAATTGACATAAGGTATCATATAACTAAGTCCTAAAGATGTTTTTTTCTGTGACACCAATAGAATTCATTATAATTCATTTTGACTAACCGGATGGCGCAATTGGTAGTGACCCTGCCTCTTACGCCAAAGGTCGTGGGTTCGATCCCCACCCTGGACAAACATTCGTGCGATGAACACTTGTGTTTGTTCGGCGTCTGGGTGTAATATATGTATTTAAGTATATATTTGTGTTCCTCTGTTGTCTGATATCTGTAACACAAGTGCTTAAGCTACTTAGTACGGAATCAGGTCAACGTATGAGATGTTGTGAGAATAATTATTATTATTATTATTATTTAAATTTTACGGACTATAAGTAGATCTAGAGCGTTTGTAAACTCTCCACATGGGACATTCTCTAGTAGAAAAATAATTAATCAATCGCCTTCCATCCCGGTGGCAACCCTAACGATAATCCTCACGATCGTTAATCCTGTATCACAAAGTAGCTCCGATTGCGTTCCGTCCGCGCGGAGATGCGAGGATAACGACGCTTCCGCATTGTAGCGCGATGTGAGGCTTTGGCATCGGTTTGTAGATGAGTTTGGGTCTTTTGTTCAACGTGCTAATAAAGAAAAAAAACGAATTTACAGATGAACTTCAAAAAAAGGAGGAGCTTCTAGCTCGAAGTCGGTAAATTTTTAGCTACTAAACCGGATCTATTTCAAAGGTTGTAACCTCGAAATTGTTTGAAATAGATCCGGTTTAGTAGCTAAAAATTAAAATCGATTGTGTGCCCGTCACTTTAAGTGCATGATACATTAACATACATACCTATTTTATTTGTATAATTGCCGCAGTAGGTACTCCCAGTTCGTTCTAAGAATCTATTAATTACCGCAACAATAAGAAAGCGAACGTTAAAGCTGTATCCCAATTACTTATAACATTAAAAGCAAAAGTAATGCCTTTATTCAATGACCTTCACAAATATCCGCTGCTTTACAAACTCACAATCCTTCGGCGAGATCACACGAGGTGTAGGCGACAGAAGCCGGAATTACAAGCATTATCTGTATTACGCGGTAATACGCCGTAATATGCCGTAATCCGCTGTAATCCGCAGCTTCCGTGGGTGACTATGAGCGCTTCCGAAGTTCCGAGTGATTGTGTGGGCGGGACGAATTGCGTACTTGACAATGAGTGAATTAAATGTTTTTTTTAAGACTTTCTTTGGATGTGTATTTGAATCGAAATAAAATTAAGCATCCAACTCTTACGTACTCTCTTCTCTCTTGTAGGTACTCAGGTATTATTACTTTGGTAGTTTTAGTAAGTACATCTTACAATAATTTCATTATTAAGTATTAATTGTGATGAATCCAAGTACTTTAAAGAAAAAATCTAAAATTATACAATGCGCCTTAAAAAGTGGTTAAAAGAAAATGTACTTATATATATAATTTATAATTTTAATGAATATTTCAACTGTAAACACTACAATTTATATTCATATTTTCTATTTTATATTTTGTAAGTTGTAATTCCTAATATAGCATACTCGATATGAAACTGTTGTCGTACTTAAATATTATGTTGCAATTTCACCCGCAAATTGTAATACCTAGGTACAGTTACAAGCAACAAAGGTAAAGTTTCTGATTCTTCATAGTGTAGGAAGCGGTTACAACTATGATTCAGATGGTCTGGTTCCCTTGTTAAAGGATTGCGAAGACTCTCCAAATCCTGAATCATGGTCCAAGCGTACCCTGGGCCGGCCGCAGAATAATATACCTAGACCCGGGCTTCAGAGCGACAGCTTTGGACGCAACCGAGAATTAAACGCTAAGGCGAAGACAAAGGGTATCAGTATGATGGTTGTGTACAAAATTAATTTTATATTTAGTTAAATCTATAATATTTTTTCTCCGGTAGGTCTAACTTAACGAAAAGATAGATAGGTAGATTACTTTTTATTGCACAAAATTGACAGAACTTAATGCTATGATCATTGGTCTATATTTTTTGGATATCGGTAGTTTCTGATCGACCGATGACATCCTGTATTTTGATATGTGACTGAACTCGAGAAACAAAGAGGATGGACTATTGTTAATTCCCGTGCAACACTAGCCAACTATGTAGTTAACCAACTGATCAGTAACTACGTAGTTGGAGGGAATCGTTTCGCATCGATGCGAGCAATAAAGCTTATCGATTCCCACGTTGTTTAGCCACAGTGGGAGTGTAGCCAGTGAGGAGTGTTGTTTCAAGGCAAAAATACCTAGGCATCTGACAGCTAAGTAATTTGCAACTACACTGAACACTATTTGGTGTCGTAGGTGTCCATGGGCGGCGGAATAACATACCATCAGGTGATCCGTCTGCTCGTCTGCCACCTATCACTTAAAAAAACTATCCGATTTATACTCTGATTTTCCATTATGTGGTATAAACTGACATGGAAATGTCAAGTTTTTGACATTTTGAGTCTGGCAAAAGTATATAAAATGTATGGGGATGACATATTGACATCTGCCAGCTTATAGTATATATAATTAAAAATTAGTCACCGTGCGCGGGATAAGGCCCATAATAAAAAATAAAAAAAATAATTAGAAATTAGATTTTAGTCATTAACTTTACAAAAAACCTCTCTAAAATCTGTCGCCCATTTCAATATTGTTATTGACTAGGTACATATTTGTTGAAGCAAACTTATTAACTAATTACATTACTTATTCCGCTAACCCCAAACTGAATCTTGGCTCCGAAACAAATGAGCGCCAATTTGGTCGATCCTGCACATTTTCTAGCCAACCACAATGGTTGGCTAGAAAATGTGCACAATGGTTGGCTAGAGAATAGTTGGCTAGAAAATGTCCTGAACTTATTAAATTTAGAGTAGTAACTCCAAATTTCACTTACAACACTTAGATGGATTTTACTCCACCATAGTGTGCTTCTCACGTCACTTCCTACTGCGTGTAGTAAAACTATGGAATCAGCTACCAATGATGGTGTTTCCGAACAGATACGACTTGGTGACCTTCAAGAAAAGAGCCGACAACGCATCTGTGATGCCCCGTGTGTCGCAGATGTCCATGGGCGGCCGTCTGCTCGTTTGTCTGCCATAATGTATAAAAAAAAGTAAATTACATCGGTTGACGTCCACGAAATCCGTTGATACTGTAGCTAAAAAGATGTAGCACTGTCTCTTTGTCATAAAGGTTGAGTAATTATCACAGGTTAGGTATTGGCATAAATGTAGGTTGAGCGGGCACACTCTCTTGTTGCATTGCAAGAGGGGTGTTTTTCTTTACTGCCGTCTCTCGGATTGTGGTGCCGTGAGTGTAGACAATAAAAACTCGGCGCGCGACCGGTGATTGCAAGTAGCTTATCGAGTGGGCTCGGGTTCGACAGCTTAAATTAAACGGTTTTTATCGTTATAGCCACGGTAGCTTTAAAATTTTATTATGAAAGGAAATAGATTATTTGAATCGTTAAAGTAAAACCAGCCACATATCTACCTATGTAAATCGGTCAAATTTATTTAAACGAAAATGTTCAATATCATTTGATCTTTGACTGTAATTTTGACTGACTTCGATTGTTGACTACTTACCTAAGTTTACAATAAATTCACTTGACATTTTAAAATTATCTTCGGGTAGAGCCATATTAAAAAAAAAACCAAAATTGTACCATTATTCAGGATTTGGCATTAATAATCATTAATAATACTATGGGATTTGGTGAGTCTGGTAATTGGAATAAAGCGACTGGCGACTGACCTTCGCTGACAGGGAACCCAGACCAATGGTTACAATTTCTGTAATACTGAAATCAAAAATCGATCGTTGCCGAGCGTTGCTTCGGCGTGAATAGGTTGGCTCGACCGGAGTGATACCACGGCCTCTCAGAAAACCGGCGCGAAGCAGCACTGTGCTGTGGTTCACTGCGTGAGTGATGTTGCCGTAGGCCCAATCCGGGGGAAAGGGGGTTTAAAGGTTGGCAGTGCACTTGTGACTCCACTGCTATCGCGGGTGTTCATGTGATCCGTCTGCTCGTCTGCCACCTATCACATAAAAAATAGCTTAGTATTTTGATTTCTACTGTGCAATTTAATGACTTTAACGGACGAGAAAAATAAACATTATACTTTATATTGGGCTCATCAAATCATGATAATCACGTGTTATGATCGCGCGCAATGTTGCGCACGCGCCGCCACGTGCGCCCGTCGGGAAAGTAATTAGCGTGCGCACGATATTTTCCGTATTTCCTGCTTGGAATAAGCTCATCTTTATTTTGATCGTCTAGTCTCATAAACTAATTAATATCCTCCAACCGATTACGGCTGCGGCGGCCAATCTCAACGATCAGCCACGTACGCAGGATATATTATAGTGCTCAAGTGTGTGCGCAAACACAAGTGCACTCTCTATTCCCTTACCCTCATAATCCGATGGGACACAAATGTGACACAACCGGAGAGGGATCGGGCGCAGGACCAACAGCTTAGCGTGCTTTCCGAGGCACGGGGGTACAAGACCGCCAACTTCCAGACTCCGGGCTCCCACTAAGAATTTCTTGCCGAAATCTTAGGTACAAATTTTTGGCCCGACCCGGGGATCGAACCCGGGACCTCTTGCGCAGCCGTCGCTTTTAAAGTGCGACCCTCTAACCACTGCGCCACCGAGGCAGTCGAATTGACTAATTAGGAATAAACTAATTAATTTTTAAATGTTACGCCATCCAATCGAAAACTTTACACATTTACCTCGTCAGTTAACCATTTACACGTACCTCAGTTCTGTGGAACGGTCTGGCTGCAGGAGTATTTCCGGACGGCTACGACTTAGGGACCTTCAAGAGAAGAGCGTACTCTTTTTTAAAAGGCCGGCAACACATTAGCGATCTCTCTGATATCGCAGATGTTCATGGGCGGCGTTGATTACTTTCCATCAGGTGACTCGTTTGCTCGTTTGTCCGCCTCTAGCATAAAAAAAAATTGATGCCAAGGTGGCACATCTCTGTATTATAATAACCTATAGGTACGTACCCACTCATGCATTCTTAACTTGTGCTATTTGACATGACTGCCTCGGTGGCGCTGTGGTTAGTCGGTCGCACTTGCGACAGCTGCGCAAGAGTCCCGGGTTCGATCCCTGGGTCGGCCAAAAATTTGTGCCTAAGTTTTCAGTAAGAAATTCTTAGTGGCATCCCGGAGTCGCGGTCTTGACCCCCTTGCCTCGGAAAGCACGTTAAGTCGTTGGTCCTTCACCCGATCCCTCTTCGGTCGTTTCACGCTGGTGTCCCATCGAAATACGAGGGTAAGGAAATAGAGAGTGCATTAGTGTTTGCGCACGCACTTGAGCAATATAATACCTATATCCTGCTTAAGTGGCTGATCGTTAAGATTGGCCGCCTTAGCCGAAATAGGTTGAAGGATATTATTATTATTTGATGTTACGTAATCACCGCAGATTTTTTGATCCGTAATTAGGTAAAATACCAATGGCCAATCATGGCCAAAATTTGTTATTTTAACAATAGTTAGCTTAACCAATAAGAGATTGTAACCCCGAAATTGTTTAAAATAGATCTGGTTTAGTAGCTAAAAATTAAAATCGATTGACGTCGCTAGTGTGCCCTACCCGTCACCTTAAGTACACAATTTGCACGCCTGCTTGCAGGCTGAATACATAAACTCTATACCATTGTCATAAGATCCAATCTGTATCTCACGTAAGTATTTATTTGCAAAATGATTGATAGTTTGTTTTTTAAAAAGTGACGGGTAGCCCTAACTAGCGACACCACTCGATTTATATTATTTAGCAACTAAACCCGATCTATTTCAAACAATTTCGGGGCATTTATACTATTTACCTATTTATTTATTATTGTGCACTACTCTTTGGTCTGTTATTGCGCTCAAAATTTGGATTAACGCCATAAGTAGCCGTTTTTGGCGATAATTCAATTTTCGAGTACAAAAGCAGACCTATCAGTTAAGTATAAGTATTAAATAAATTGTATAAGTGTTTTCCGAGAGGCTGCAGCTTCGAAATTTTTAAAAAGATATCCGGTTTAGTTGCAAACAATTTAAATCAATTGGCATCATTAGTGTGCCCTACCCATCACCTCAAATGGCAGACGAGCAGACTGAGATCTGATATTTAACTATTTAATTTTACTAGTGCGTAGTCTGTGATCTGACGGATTGGCAAATAAAGCCTTCGACCTGAAGACTTTCATCATCATCATCATCATTTCAGCCAATTGTCCTCCCCTAATGTTCTCCACACAGATCGGTCCTGTGCTGCCCGCATCCAATGGATTCCCGCGATCTTCACCAGATCGTCGGTCCACCTTGTGGGGGGCGCCACGGCTGCGACTTCCTGTAGCGTGGCCTCCACTCGAGGACCTTTCCGCCCCAACGGCCGTCTGTTCTCCTCGCTATGTGAAAGTGGATATGGAATGCTTTATACTTATGAAAATGTTTTTGGTGGGATTTCACCTTTTTGCAAGGTGCTTAGTGACCTAGAAATTAAATCAACAAGGGCACTCTACAACTCCGGTTAGGAATTTTTGGAGAAAAATATTACCGTCCTCAAATCTAATATTGCTCCGAGATTGACATCAGAATCTTAAAATTACAAGTTAAATATTATATTTTTATGGAAGAGGCAAAAAGATAATACCTATCGAAGAGTTACCGACAAAGGTACTTACAATTTAATTATATTTTTTGTCGAGCAAAAACAAAGCCCTGTGTTACATCATCCGCGTACCTACTTCATCCCTTGACGTCATCTCACAGTCAACCCATAAACAAGACGTGACAACTTATTATCTTATGTAAACAGATCGAGTATCGAGGGGCGAGCGGCGCCGCGGGGCGCGCCTAGTCCCGCAAATATTTGCACCCGGTAATCGGGCGGGGAGTGTGGGACCGAACGATTAACTAGTCGATTTAGATATAAATTACTTGGTACACCCCTATGAGAGATGCTAGTTGATAAATAAAGATAGATTCTCGTGACTGTTAATGAGACATAAGACGATAATAATATGCTCCAACTGATTTCGGCTAAGGCAGCCAATCTCAACGATCAGGCACTTAAGCGGGATATATTCATCATCATCATCATCAGCCCATTTAAGTCCCCACTGCTGGGGCATGGGCCTCCCTCAATCACATGAGGGGTAATTGCCATACTCACCACGCTTGGCAGACGGGTTGGCGAGGATATATTAAACAGAACCATTACCAATCTTTGGATAACGGTGTTGGTTACTCATTTATTAAGCAACTAAGAAATATTTTGTAATTTATAATGTTTTAATGTGTCACTGTTTGTTATTCTTAATAAATAAAATAAAATATTATAGTGCTCAAATGTGTGCGTAAACACAAGTGTTACTATCTTTGCCCTTGCCCTCTATATTCGATGGAACACCAGTGTGACACGATCGGAGAGGGATCGGGCGCAGGACCAAGGACTTAACGTGCTTTCCGAGGCACGGGGGTACAAGACCGCCAACTGCCAGACTCCCGGCTGACACTGAGAATTTCTTAACAGAAAAACTCAGGTACTCAGGTGGCCCGACCCGGGATCGAACTCTGGACCCCAAGCGCAGCCGTCGCTTTCACCCTCTGCGCCAACGAGGCTGTCAAAGTTGTTATGATATTGTGCTTACAACTCCCCTAACTCCAACTGCAGGCTGAACAAACATATCACCAGAACCTGGCTGACCGGAGACCAGACCTGTAGATTCTGCAAGGCAGAGGACGAGACACCGATGCACGTCCGTTGTAAACGCGATGCCCTCGGGCACCCAAGAACTACTTCAAGGAACTTAAATTATTAACGGTGCCATCCCTGTATGTTCTTGTGTTATTAAGCTATTTTGCTAAAAATTTGCTTTTGTTTGTACATTTGAAACAGAGGACGAAAGATATAAATGAGAAAGCACAAGACGAAAGGACTTTCAAAATATATTAAGACCCAATTTTGACATTGTCAAACATTGTGCACTCTATAAGGCGGTATAAAATAATATATATATATATATATATATATATTTTATGGACAGCTTTACGCGACATCACGCGCACCTGTCATTCAAGCTGTTGAGCGAAGAGCCAAATTAACCCGGCACTACACCGAAGATATCCCGGACGTTAGCCTATACGAGATTAGCATAGCTCTCAAACAGCTTAAGAACGGTAAGGCACCGGGTGATGATGGAGTCACAGCGGAGCTTCTGAAAGCAGGTGGACGACCTGTCCTGAAAGCCCTTCAGAGGCTTTTCAACTCCATCATCACTGAGGGAAAGACACCCAAAGCGTGGCACTCTGGCGTGGTGAGGCTTTTCTTCAAAAAGGGTGACAAATCCCAATTGAAGAATTACAGGCCTATCACGCTGCTGAGTCACATATATAAGCTGTTTTCGAGAGTTATGACGAATCGTCTCGTACGCAGGTTCGACGACTTCCAGCCTCCCGAACAAGCTGGATTCCGAAAAGGCTTTAGCACCATAGACCACATACATACGCTGCGGCAGGTTATACAGAAGACCGAAGAGTATAATCTGCCATTATGCTTAGCGTTTGTGGACTATGAGAAAGCCTTCGACTCTGTCGAGACCTGGGCCGTGCTACAGTCTCTCCAAAGGTGCCGAATAGACTACCGATACATACAAGTGTTGCAGTCATTGTACGAAAACGCCATAATGTCAGTCCGTCTTCAGGACCAGGAATCAAAACCCATACCTCTCCGGCGAGGTGTGAGACAGGGCGACGTTATATCGCCGAAACTGTTCACCACTCTGTTGGAGGACGTGTTTAAACTTCTGGACTGGGATGGACTTGGCATCAATATAAATGGCGAGTACATGACGCACCTTCGATTCGCTGATGATATCGTAGTCATGGCTGAGACCTTGGAAGACTTAGGCAAAATGCTCGACGACCTCAATAGAGTCTCCCAACAAGTGGGTCTGAAAATGAACATGGACAAGACGAAAATTATGTCGAACTCCCATGTCGTACCCACTCTAGTAAAGGTTGGAAGCTCTACACTGGAAGTTGTAGATGAGTACATCTACCTCGGACAAAAAGTCCAGCTTGGTAAGGCCAACTTCCAGAAAGAGGTCGATCGACGAATCCAACTCGGCTGGGCAGCGTTCGGGAAGCTACGCAGCATATTTTCGGCAGATCTACCGCAGTGTCTCAAGACGAAAGTCTTTAATGCGTGTGTGTTGCCAGTGATGACATACGGAACCGAAACGTGGCCGCTTACAATGTGCCGATTAAGGAGGCTCAAAGTCACCCAGAGAGCAATGGAGAGGGCTATGCTCGGGGTCTCCCTGCGTGATCGTATCAGAAATGATGAGATCCGCAGGAGAACTAAGGTCACAGACGTAGCCCAAAGGATTGCATGCCTTAAGTGGCAATGGGCAGGGCACATAGCGAGGAGAACAGACGGCCGTTGGGGCGGAAAGGTCCTCGAGTGGAGGCCACGTACAGGAACTCGCAGCCGTGGCAGGCCTCCTACAAGATGGACCGACGATCTGGTGAAGATCGCGGGAATCCATTGGATGCGGGAGGCACAGGACCGATCTGTGTGGAGAACATTGGGGGAGGCCTATGTCCAGCAGTGGACGTCCATTGGCTGAAATGATGATGATGATGATGATGATATATATAATATTGTATGTATTAGTATAGATATTCATACGGTGTATGCTGACCGTGGGTCTCGGAGACGATTTATGAGTGGAGGTCACAATAGATCAAATATGGTCGCAGTGACCAATCGGCAACGAACGCTTCCCAGAACTTGGAAAAAATAAGTAATATGCCCGCAATCACTGGACCACAGAGGCGGTAGGATTACAATTTCATCACAAAGAACATGTGTTCGATTTTCCATCAAAATAAACGAAATGCGTAAACAGAGGTCGCGTCGCCTGGCGCAGATCGCTAATAGGCTTAAGGCCGCATTGTATGAGATGTATGAATCGTGCGCGGGCGCGGATTAGCCTTTGTGCCTCACATTTGGGCGGAAAACTCGTGTTTTGTGTGATTTGTGAGGTTGGCGGCCGTATTCCGAATGGACAACATTTCATATTTTTAACATGTCAATATTGTTTTTTTATATGAAAATAGACATAAAATGAACGGACCCATATTTTTTCTTTTTTGAAAATTTGGCCATTTTCATGCATAAAATAATTATTGAAATTCTTTATATTCTAAATAGACGTAAGCGCCAAATGACGTCATCGGACGGCTGTATACAGCGATATTCCTTTGCTTATCATTGTTTTAATAAAAAAAAGGTACTACTGTCAAAGGTAAATAATACTAGTGTCAACATTGTCAACGTCATTCATACATTAAACGTTGACAAGTTGTCTTTGTTTTTGACAGTTACATGTCATGGGTTTGGCATTTCGTAGATTTAAAACTATAATGTGCTAAGCAAAGAAATATTTTACATTCTGCCGTCCGATGACGTCATCTTACGTTTTTTAGTTTTTAATTTTTTTCTCAGTAAATAAGCAATATAAAAAATGAATAAATATATATTCGAGCAGCGGAAAAGTAAACAAAGAATTGGTATTTTTTGTTTCAGA
The DNA here is from genome assembly GCA_019059595.1 of Marasmia exigua. Lineage (NCBI taxonomy): Eukaryota > Metazoa > Arthropoda > Insecta > Lepidoptera > Crambidae > Marasmia > Marasmia exigua. The sequence goes on from CM032488.1 coordinate 13,914,301, forward strand.
GCTTAGCAATTTTGAAATGTTGTCCATTGAGCGTCACTCAAAAGCACCTAACCACCATTGGTCATGTAATTTGTATAGTTAATAAAATAAAAAATGACAATAACTGCCTCAGTGGCGGAGTGGTTAGTGTGTCGCTTTTTAAAGCGACGACTGCGCAAGAGGTCTCGGGTTCGATCCCCGGGTCGGGTCAAAAATGTGTATCTTAGTTTTCGGTAAGAAATTCTTAGTGTTAGCCCGGAATCTGGAAGTTGGAGGTCTTGTACGTCTGGAAGCGCGTACAGAACCCACCTTCCATTAGGGGTGGATCGGGGGGGTCGATTTTTAACCCATCGGAGGGACACTACTGTGAAACGACCGGAGAGGGATCGGGCGCAGGACCAACAGCTTAACATTCCGAGGCGCAGTGGTACAAGACCGCCAACTTCCAGACTCCGGGCTGCCACTAAGAATTTTTGCGTACTTAGGTACCTCCCTACAAATTTTTGGCCCGACCCAGGGATCGAACCTGGGGCCTCTTCACATTCACATTCGCAGCATTCACTACCAGTGTTCCAAACAAGTCGTCGAGAATTAATTTTGTGAGCGTGAAACACTTTAAGGTTTAGTTAGATTAATACGATTATTTTATTTTCTTAAATATTATTGTAGGTACCTGTATAATTCTGATCCTGAATACGGCCACGGTTTCAGGTGCGCGCTCTCCCACGAAATTCAGCGATGTCGAAAGACTATGCACCGGCGACTCTACACGAGGCTTACGACGTTACCTTAGCTCTGTCGGTCGGAGTAGATAGATAGATAGATATATAGATTTATCTATACAATGCACAAAAGGTTACACAACATAATGCTATTGTCATTATGTAGGTAAAAACTATCTCAGAGATCTTATCTATCAATTACAGCTGTATCTTCCAGACAATTTATTGATTTAAATTTCATGGTCACTAACATTAGAATAGCTATTTACGAGATTTTTAACATGTACCTTATTTTTGAGTTTCCGATATTTTGGCACTATTATTTTTTATGTGATAAGGTGGCAGACGAGCAGACGGATCACCTGATAGTAAGCAATTGCCGCCGCCCATAGACACTCGCGACACCATTGCAGTCACAAGTGCGCTGCCAACCTTTTAACCCCCCTTTTCCCCCGGAATGGGCGTCCGGTATCCTCACTCACGCAGCAAAACACAGAAGTGATGCTTCACGCCGGTTTTCTGTGAGGCCGTGGTGTTGGAAGCGCTATGGTCCCGTAGTACCTACCTGAAATTTTTGCAGGTAAGTCAGACAAATCGGTCTACCCTCCTTAGCAATCTTTTACTACGCGCACCTTCAGTACCACTGTTCATTAACTCACTATTTTCTCGCACTTGTTCTCGATACACAACATTCACAATATATCGGAAACTCAAAAATAAGGTACTTGGTAGAAATCCCAAAAATAACTATTCTAATCTTCCAGACAAACTGTATTACCTACATACTTTACTGTAACTTTGGGGAAACTCCTTTGTTAGACATTTTATTTATAGGTATTATTATTTTTATGCTCTATAGAATCAATTTCAATTTACAAACTCATTCAACAACAAGCACTAAGTACAAATAAACATTAACATTTCTTAATTGCTTCTCCCAAACAAAACTACACCAATTTCCGATCAAGTAGGAACAGATTGTTTCAAATTAAGTGGCCTCTCCGCGTTCAATTATTAACAGAAACAAGCCCCGTCGGTTTACAAACAGTCCGTTAGGGGAGCAACATTATGTTAACTGCACTTCAATGAATAAATAGTATAAATCGCGGTTCAAGGAAATCATAATAATAACATGCAAATATTAGTTAAGAGCAGTAGGGACTGAGGGTGTTATGTTTTTGCCTAAAATGACGCGATCGCTAAGAGATAGCTGTAAAATAGGTAATTATAGATAAAACTTGAGCTCTGATTTTGTAATTTGACGACCCGTTTGGATCAGTGATAGTAAACGCTGCCTCTGGTGCAAGAGTTGCGGGTTCGATCTCTGCACAGTACAAATATTTTTTGTGCATGAACATGTTTGTTTGTATTGGTCTGGGTTTTTTCTATGTCATCATCATCATCATCAGCCCATTTAAGTTCCCACTACTGGGGCACGGGCCTCCCTCAATCACATGAGGGGTAATTGCCATACTCACCACGCTTGGCAGACGGGTTGGCGAGGGTTTTGATATAAATGCAGAGTTTTCCTTCTCTGGGTGCTGATGATCATGTTTTCTATGTATTTTAAGTATATTTTTACATAAGAAAAGTATTAAATGTATATATTTTTAATTCCACCAGTTCTGATAACCGTAATATAGGTGCTTGAGCTACCTATCTCGAAGTCAGATCAATGTATGTGATGTTGTGAAAAATTTATTTAAAAAAAAAACAAAGGAGTGGTGTCGCGGGTGTCCATGGCGGCGCCAATCAGTTACCATCGGGTGATCCGTCTGCTCGTCTGCCTGCTATCATATAAAAAAAAATACTTATGAGCATATTTCCCTGTCCCGCTACAACATTCTGTACTTACCTCCTCTCCGCCCTCCGGCACGTCAAGAGCTCGGATGATGATTGTGCCTCCCCTCAGCCGACTCCGGCGGAGTGAAAGCGCAATATGCTCCGCGCCCGCGCCCTCTAGCGTCGCGCCGCATCAGGCTTACGGGTTGATCGGTGTTTTATTGTTTTGCTGCGTTAAAGGGATTGGACTTTCTGAGTTGAGTGAGCATTGATTTTTTATGGAATTAACTTTTTTTTCTTACAAACATATTGTATGATTTTATCCTGAGTATTCAAGCGCTTTCAACATTGGTTGCTCAAATAAAAAAATCGCTTTTTTTGTTATGTAGCCACCAGATTCCACCTGAAGATATTTTGCCAAAGTCAAGTAACTTTTATTTTATGTTGTAGGTGGCAGAAGAGCAGACGGATCGCCAGATGGTAAGCGATTGCCTCCGCCCATAGACACCCGCAGCTGACGACAGCTAGCTTAGGTGGCAACTCACCCAAAAAGCTCACCCAAGAAATTTTGACATTTTTTTGCTGGTCACTGTACCAACCTAACCTTACCAACATTCCAAACTCAACAAAACAAAAAAATATTGGTTAGGTTAAGCCACAACAGTGACCAGCAAAAAAATCTTGCAAATTCTTGGGTGAGTTATTTTTGGATGAGTAGCCACCTAAGCCCCCAGTGGAGTCACAAGTGCGCGGCCAACTTTTACACCCCTCTTTCCCCCGGATTGGGCCTCCGATACCCTCATTTACGCAGCGAAAAAGAGCACAGTGCTACTTCACGACGGTTTTATGTGATTTCACTCCGACGGCCTATTCATACCGGAACGTGGCTCTCCCACGGTCTAAATATTTATTCTCAAAATGTTATTGAGAATGAGTTGGTAGTCAACAGTGGAATTCAGTCAATGTCACACTCACTCAAAGAGAGACAGGTATTTACGCTTTAAGGACTAATTTATTCTGCGGATGTCAAGTTGTCAACAATCACTCGGCACACAATAGTAGTGTTAAAAACGATACAATTCAATGATTCTCATCATTATTAAATGACCAAGTCACGTGACCGACTTTGTATGAAAAGTTGAATTTTTTTCATGCGAATTTCCAAAAGTGATAGAACAAATTATGTTGTTCATAATGGTTAGTAGAACACTTGGATAAAAGGATGTAAATGTTCACAGATACACCCTGTTTACGGGTACACTGTTACCACTACACCATCCATCTTTGAGAATAATAATTTTTTTATATAGTTATACAATAGTTCACATTTTTAAAATACATATTATAGAATAGATTACATAATTATATTGATTACACATTTCACATAATTTCTTTGTGCATGGTTATTTAATAATTTGTATAAATGTTTGGCGTCGCTAGTGTGCCCTACCCGTCACCTTATTACGTTTCCTATGCTTTTCTTTATATTCATAAAATTAAAAGTTTGCTTTACAGTCAAAAGCAGAAGTAGCTGCACATATTTCGCAGTTTGTAGTTTTTATTCAGCGGAGTGTGCATCAACTTTTGCTGTTGAGTGTACCTAGCAGTAGATCTTTTTGCTGTGTGCTTATGGAAGCATATCTACTAATTTTTTAGTGAAAAAAAATTAAATTAGATATTTAAATGTCTGTTCCGCAATGCCTTGTTCGTAAGCTCTTTATTTCGTGCAATAGAATACTTAATATTTATCTATCTACCACACCACCACCCATCTTGGAAACCCAATTTGTCGCTCTCACTGCGACACCTCTGTCACTTGTCACTTGTCGCTGTCGTGCGTCGCAGTCAACCTGTCAGCGACAGGGCGCAGCCAATTTGAGGCGGTGTCCTGTCACTGGGAGGGCTTTATGCACGAAGGTGATCGATGGGGAATAGTAATGGAAAGAGGAATAAATGGTCAGATAAAAATATATTTTCATTTATTATTGGGTGGATCGGTAGACAGTTACATCCCTTACCTTCTCCTTAACGTGTCATTCCCAGATGACGTCCAAGCTGACGCTTTGAAGCCTGGGGGTACGCTTGGACATATTTTTTTTGTTGGCCCTGGTGAAAATCGTTACTCGTACGCATACCCGTCTGCCTGGGAGCGGAACGGGTTATGTCGGACTCTCCTCTGGCCGGGGCTTCTCCTAACGAGAAACCGGCCAGAGGCATACCGACTAAAAACACCAGGGCACCACTCTCATCGTCCTTAAGTGGGGAGTAGCCGTGATAACGGGTACGAAACCTTGTTCACGACCCTCCGCGGACTCGGCTGCTCACCCTCAGCCGAGGGTGAGCAGCCGTCCCTAACGAGCACTGGAGGTGACCGGTGCAATGCCGGCGCGGGTATCCCAGTACCGGGCGCCGACTGGCCACCTCCAAGGAAAGGAAGGAGACGCACATATTGGCGTCGTTTCCGACCCCTCCTCGCTCTTCTGAGCTCGTCAGCGGAAGGCTCCTCCCGCGCGCGCTTAGGGGTACGCTTGGACCATGATCCAGGATTCTCTGATCTCCGTAACCCTTAGACAGGGGAACCAGACCAACTGGATCACGGTAACACGTTCTGAATCACTATCTCAAATATGTGTTTGCCGAGAGGTTGTAACCCCGAAATTGTTTAAAATAGATCCGGCTTAGTAGCTAAAAATTAAAATCGATTGGCGTCGCTAGTGTGCCCTACCCGTCACCTTGAAAAAAAAAAACAACTTTTTATACACAGTCAGGTCACGTGGTATGATCATTTTGTATGTGGAGTCGCTTACCATCAGGTGATCCGTAGGCTCGTCTGCCACTTTTAATCATAAAAAAAAATGTTCTACAAATTTACCGACGAACGAATTCGTAGATAATTTTTTCGACTCGTTTGTTCAGAATGGTTGGTAGAAGTGATGTCTAAAAGGGTGTTAGTACGTATGCGGGGTTCGATCCCCGGGTAGGCTCCGGGTTTGAGTTTTTCAGCAATGAAATTGTATGTCAGCTTGGAGTCTGAAAGTTGGGGTTTCGTACCTACTCTCGTGCCTGGAAAGCACGTAAAGCGTTATTCAGTCTTTTTTGTGTACCTACATATTTTTTTTATGTGATAGGTGGCAGACGAACAGACGGATCACCTGATGGTAAGCGATCGTCACCGCCCATAGACACCCGCGGACACCAAGTGGAGTCACAAGTGCACTGCAAACCTTAAAAGCCCCTTTCCCCCGGATTGGACCTCTGGTGCACAAGTGTGCACTATGTAGGTACCTACATTTAATACATTTTGTTCTCTTGGCTGATCGTTGAGATTGACCCCATTTTACGAGATGTTCTATGGGATCCGAACCCACACTCACGGAATATCACTGTGTTTATCAGTGAAGGGGCCTGGTGTCCTGTAATTACAGGTTCTTTTTGAAACCTATATCAGGCACCAGTCTCACAAATACAGATAAAATTAGCAACTAAGTCCTAGCTCTTAAGACCTATGTGTGACGAGAAATAAATCATTTATTTAAATTTATTTAAAAAATTTAGGTACTTCATAGAGGCTGTTCTAAATCCAATAATGGTTGTCGTAAAGCATATCAAATTAAAAATCTCACGCAACTCGACACACAAAAGGCAAACTTTACCCTCCTTTCTCTCACAGTCGGGTAAAAACCAACGGTCTTCTAAACAAAACGTTTAATTGAAGTCATTCCAACTTCGAATCTCAACGGCGGCCATTGTCGGCGAAAACAATATGGCGGCGCACCCGCCACGCCACTTCCGGAGTTGAATGCGCGTGCGCGTCTCAAAAGCGCAGCGCGATATTTTCTGTATTATTTGGCGCAAATAGCGCATAATTATTTTGGGATCGTGTTACTTGACGTTTTGGCAGTTGCTGTGCGGCACTGGCTGTCAAACTTTTAACTAAACTTTTTAAAAATATAGATGGGGACTCTTTGGGTCGCTGCGCCAACCTAGTTAGTTAGTTTTAAAATATATACCTATTATACTAATGTAAATAATGCACTTTAAAAAATTCTACAGTCTTAGGGCTTACCCTAAGACTGTAGAATTTTTTTAATTTGTAAGTCTTAACTTAGCTACTAAAAATTAGCTATTGAAATCGATTGGCGTCGCTAGTGTGCCCTATCCGTAACCTTATTAGTAGTAAGCTATTTGATCTGGTTTTGCACTCGAATTTTGAATAACCGCCAAAAGCGGCCACTTTTGGCGTAAATCATTTTTTTCTAGTACATAAACAGACCCAACATTTGGGAATGGTTTTTTTTAATCAGCCTATAAACTGCCCCTCTGCAGGGCAAAGGCCTCCATCATAGAAATCAAGTTACCGCTACTATGATGGGATTAGGCTTAATCACCACGGGAATGGTTATTAAATAAATAATATAAGTGTTTGCCAAAAGACTGAAGCCCCGTAATTATTTAAAATATATTTGTTTTGGTAGCCAACAATTAAAATCAATTGGCGTTGCTAGCGTGCCCTATCCGTCGCCTTAAGATAAAACGTCGCAAAAAGTGTAGGTACTTGTGTAATATGTAATATCTTTGTACGAGTACCCATAATTCTTGTTATTTTGTAAAGTGGACACTTTTAGGGTTCTTAATAACTACTTTCCTAGGACTCAGAGATTTTTAAATGTCTCACAATCGCCACAATTGATAAAAATCTACTGGCAGCGCTAGGTACGTCAATGCCTACCTTAATGTCGGATTCTGACGGTAGGACTAAAACACTCCGCGCGGGCTGATGCAATTCAAAGGTTTGAAATTAGTTTCTAGTGGTTTTTAGTGAACAAATTTGGTGTTTATTTGTGCAGTGAAGTGCCGCGAAGTGATCCTAATAATCGTGGAATTGTATCGTTTTCATAACGTGCTACTGTGTGTCACGTGACAACTTGCTTGGACCTAATAGGGTCTTAATATCCGCGATTGTGTTTAAAGTGGTATATGTAGAATCTGCAGGTTGATAAAACGCAAAACACCGGCCTTTTATTGAGTGACTGTGACTTTGAATGACTTCGATTGATGACTACCCACTTATTCTCAATATGTACTTGACATTGGCAAGATATCTCCGGGTAGAGCCACATTATAAAAAAAGAGATAAAAAAGTTTGAGAGCCAGTGCATGTCAAAGTGCAGGGCGGGTCAAGGTTATAATTTGCCGGCCGCGCACAATGCCCAGCCTCCGAAGCTGCCATTAGTACCGTACTACACAAACGCCACGGGAATTAACGCTGACTTTTGTCATTTGAAACTCGAAATGTAGGTTCGTTTTCTGTGTGACTTTTTGACGGTTATAACGGTGCTAAATTTAGTTATCAGAGAAGCTAACTTGTTAAATGTGATAGGTGGCAGACGAGGAGGTGGATCTACTTATGGTAAGCCATTTGACTCGATATTGGTGTCCATAGGTGGCGGCCCATGGACTCCAGTGAAGTCAAAGTGCGCTGCACCTTTTGCCGTGACTCACTCTGGTCCAGCCGGCCCATTCACACCGATGCGTGGCTCTCCCACGGTAAAAACGAGTGTTTGACATCATTTTTAAAAATTAACAGAATTGTTAATATTAACTATAGTATGTCAATCTGTATCTATCCTTCGAAACCTTTTGGAAAAGAATGCTACTTACTCCGCTGGCTCAGACTGTCTCGGTGGCGGAGTGGTTAGTGTCCCGCACTTTAAAGCGACGGCTGCGCAAGAGGTCCCGGGTTCGATCCCCGGGTCGGGCCAAAATTTGTACCTATGATTTCGGCTAGAAATTCTTTGTGTTAGCCCGGAGTCCGGAAGTTGGCGGTCTTGTACCCCTGAGCCTCGGCAAGCCCGTTAAGCCGTTGGTCCTGCACCCGATCCCTCTTCGGTCTGGTCACGCTGGTGTCCCATCGGAATATGAGGGTGAGGGAATGGAGAGTGCTCTTGTGTTTGTGCACACACTTGAGCACTATAATATATCCTGCGTACGAGGCTGATCGTTACGATCGGCCGACGTAGCTGGAATCGCTTGGAGGATATTACTCCGCTGACTCAGTCAAACCGAGTCTTGGCCTCCGAAACTGGAGAGCGCCACTTTGGTCGATCCTGCGCTGCTTCTTGCCAGTCAATAACCTGAATGATTTGGAAATGAATAAACACAGTAATTTTCAATATGATATTTAATTACACTCAATATTGCGTTGGACATTATAACATCTTATTTACACTAAATATATCACAAAGTCACAATTTACTTATCGGGGCACATCTCGCCGAGTTATTTGTGCAGTAGGTACTAAGGTCATTATTTTCTAAGTTGCTAACACTAGAATTTCAAATGCTTCCTAAATTCTGAGAATCACACGAATGTTGTTTCAGGGTACCTACGACTCTGGGCGTATGAGCCAGTCGATCGATAGTGGTACTATATTTAAGCAATGAGAAGTTTTCCAGTAGGTATTTATAAATTTCCATGTGATTCGCTAGATGGCCTTATAAATGTTACGTGTGGATATTTCATGTGGTCCCTAATTTATGGGAAAATTGTTTTGGTTAAAAAAACATTAAATAAATAAAATAAATATTTTAATACGTAGTAAATAATCAGCCTATATACTGTCCCACTGCAGGGCAAAGGCCTCCATCATAGAAATAAAGTCATCGCTACTATGATGGGATAAGGCTTAATCACCACGCTTGCCAAATGCGGATTGGTGATCACAAACCCGAGATACGTTCGAAAAATTCGAAACATACTTTTTGCTCGACCCGGGAATCGAACCTAGGACCCCGAGATCACGGCCCGGTACCTAAACCACTAGACCGACAGGGCGTTAATACGTAGTAGTTAATATGTATTATTTTATACATATTTTGCTTGTTTACTTTTTATCTCTATTTTCTTAAGGGTAAAATTAAACTAATATGGCAGGACTGTAAATTTAATATACAAAATCATAGACAAAAAGGAACTTAAATTGATAGTGAGAGTAGCGTTATCTAGTGCTGCTTTTTAAAAAACCACCCGAAAATACCTACTGGAAAACTGCTCATGCCCATAGTTAAAAAGCGTTTGATTATTTGCAGGTTAGGGTTGCATTTAGTTACATGTTTTATGCAAATAAAGATATTGTATTGTGCATAGGTCCATCACAATTGGCTAAATCATCATCTCAGCGATCCGTTCTCAGTTGCGTCCAAAGCCGTCACATTTTAGCCCAGGGTGTAGTTTGTGTAATGAAACCGTCTGACATACCTGTGTAATTCAAGATTCTCATCAATCATGGCTCGTTTTCCAAAAGTATCCAGGTCTCTCTATCCAGCTTTGTACAAGGGTAGACAGATGGTTGGGAACCGGAGATACCTCCCTCTTTTTAGTAATGTCCTCCTGAACTCAGACGAAGAGAAAAAAATGCCTGAAAATAACTTTGATATTTCCCGCTGCAGTCCCCCTCTCAAAAAAATGATTTGAACTTTTGAATTGAAAATTGTCTTTCGCTGATCTGATTCTCCCGACCAAAATACTCCCGAAAAAAGTATAATTGCTCCTGACATTAGGAATATTTGATCTGGCAACCCTAGTTTGGACTCAACCGGGAATGAGACGATAATGGTAATAACGTGCACGTTAAAATATATCATTGATACTGTCGTAGATATCGCATCGTAATGAACAAGATACCCACACTCATCTTCCGCCGGTGGTAGCGTATTTCTTATACAAACGGGTTCAGTTGCCGGATTCATAATTTTATTTTACAACATTTTTCCATTTCTGGCCCGTGTTCATAGCGGTTCTCGGTATTTTAATCAACCATGGAAAATTCCAAAACGAAGTTTTGGTAACTACAGTACTTTTTGGAACTTTAATGTCGTTTTTAGGGTTCCGTACCTCAAAAGGAAAAAACGGAATCCTTATATGATCACTTTGTTGTCCGTCTGTCTGTCTGTCTGTCAAGACCCTTATTCTTAAGAACGCGTGGACGTATCAAGCTGAAATTCACATGAAATACTCAGGTCTATTGTCCTTTTAAGCTGTGAAAATATCAAACTTCTAAGCCAAGCCAATCAAAAGATACAGCCGATTATGTCGATATTTTCAACAAATTTTCGACACTCGCAAAGGAATCAAAACCTACAGGGTACTTCCCGTAAACTCAGAATCTTGAAATTTGGCATTAAGCATTGTCATATTATGCAAATATAGGAAAAATTGCGAAAATCTGCTTTTTTTAGTATAAATATAAAAAAAATATTTTAATAAAATGAAATGTACGGAACCCTCGGTGCGCGAGTCAGACTCGCACTTGGCCGGTTTTTTTATATCCATAGAACGAGATTGATTAAGTTTAATTTTTGATTTTTTAAGGAATTTGGAAAGTTTCCTTGGTTGATCATAATGCTACTTAACAGGTCATTTGACATACAGATAGCCCCACATCAGGTAACCACAATCTGTCAAAATTCCTCAATTGATATTGAACCGAATGTGTTTGACATTAGGGTGAGTATCGATTCAAGAAATTTGACAATGTATACTTTGATGTGCGGCTAAAAAAACTCAAGAGGTATTTTGTTAAGGTATTCCGTTTGTATGAAAAAAGCTATTAGTAGTTTGATAAGATAATTGAATGTATGAGTATGATTCCTTACTTTTATTCATGTTAAAAACTTTTATTTAAACTTTAACTTTAAATTGTATCTAAATCATTAGTTAATAATGAAATTTCTGAAACATTCATCGTTCTAACCTTAAATTCTAATACATACATATTTACACTGGTTTACATCTAACATTTGCCTATTTACTATTCTTATATACTTGTAGGTTCTCAATTGAGTGCTAATAGTTATGTAGTTTCAAAAAAAGCTTCTAAACTTCAGTTTCCAAATTCAGTTTCATGTGAACGTAAATACATACTCTCATTTCTTCGGCAATCGGGTAATAAATACACTGTAGTTAAGTATATATGTCATAATAATAAATTACTATAAAAGGTGAAAAATAAACTATTTCTTTGCACGAGTAGTAAATACAGCAGGCATCTTATAATAATGACTTTTAAGTAATTTAATCTAATTTATTTATGAAATATCTACAATGGCATACAACGAGCTTATATGGTACCCTCTGGGTCTATTTTATTTATACCTATTAGTTATTCTACTATATTCACAAGTAATAAATAATTCTCTAATGGTGACCACAAACGGTCAGTTTGTATCTAAAACTGTGGCGTCACTCCAATGTAAGTTACTCCAATTTTATGCCACATAATGTAGCCAACCTTTCCGCCCCAACGGCCGTCTGTTGACGTTGATCTGTGTGGAGACGTCTATTGGCTGAAATGATGATGATGAATGTAGCCAATATGTGGCCTGTTCTCAGATACTACCTGTACTTGCATCGAAAAAAAAAACATAATCCTGATCAGTTTTACGCCACAGTTTTAGGAAAAAACTGACTATCTGTGACCACCTGACTTCTATTAGTACTATTCAATCAAATCCTCGAACAATTCACTCATTACCATCTCCAAAGCTGTTAAAGTAACTTCCGGGTCACAAAAGCTTGGAGAAAAACGTATTTGGAGCTGTGATTCTTGAGGGATCTATAATTCGAGGATATGTAGCCCCTAGGAACGGCCTGAAGGCTGCCCTGTTCGCTTCCTCTGAAGGACTAGTTGTAGCTTCTTGGGTAGACTCATCCTGAGTGTCCAGTGAAGAATCGTTATTTGAAGCGCCTACTCCTAAATGCAACTTTCTGGTGTGTTTCTTAAGATCGAAGTTTCTGCAGAAACCCTTAGCGCAGATACTGCAAGTAAACGGTTTCCTCTCATTATGCGTGTGCATGTGGAACGTCAGATTGTAAACTTGGTGGAAGGCTTTATTGCAAATATTGCACTTGTATGCCTTCTCCCCGCTGTGCGTCAAACGGTGGTTCTTATAATTCCCTTTCTGATGGAAGCCTTTACCACAAAATTCACAGACAAAAGGCTTATATCCTGCATGGATTCTTGCATGTGTGTTCAAAGTTGAAGATCTGTTGAAAGCCTTTCCACACGTAAGACACTTGTGTGGCTTCTCAGATGTGTGTATGATCTTATGCCGACACAGTGTTGATGCTTGCCTGAATCCTTTCCCACATATCTTGCACACAAACGGCCGTGCTCCTGTGTGAACAGGCATGTGTCTAGTCAAGTTGTAGTGGGCGTTGAAGACTTTCCCACAATCTCCGCAAGCGAAGCTTTTGTTCTTCGCTGGGGAGGGCGTTGGTCCTGTAGTAGATGAGACTGCGTGGTCTGCTGCTGGAGCTCGAGGGCTTGGCGGTCTTTGAACAGGAGACGAAGGGGGAGGTGGCCTTGGTAAATGGAGCTGATGAGCGTATGTCAACGATACGAGATCTGGTCCGTAGTATAGCAAAGGATAGTGGGATACTAGTTGTCTTCTGGCGGCTGGGATGTACTGCTTAAAAGCTGAATCTAAAAGTTGGGCTCCGTAAGAGAGGAAGCCTGGTGGGGGGATTGGCTCGGGGGATACGGACTTCTTCCTGTCAGGCTCCATTAGGCGTGCGATGGAGAAGTTGAGGACGGGCGCGGTGGGGGTGTCAGGAGACTTCGCCCTCTCGGGGGAGGACTCCCGCGGTCCTTCGGGACGGGCGGTGGACTGGAACGGCTGCATCGTTGAGGGTTCTTGTTACATCTGGAACAAGAAGAATACGATCGATTGTTTATTCCAGCTACGAGTGACACTCGCCGGGCTAAAATACTGGTTGGAGACATGTATTAGTTATTAAGAGTCCGGATTTTGGATACTCCTTCGAATGAAATAAAAAGTCTACAAGTCATTATCATCATCATCATCAGCCCATTTGAGTCCCCACTGCTGGGGCACGGGCCTCCCTCAATCACATGAGGGGTAGTTGCCATACTCACCACGCTTGGCAGACGGGTTGGCGAGGGTTTAGATATAAATGCAGAGTTTTCCTTCTCTGGGTGCTGATGATCATGCCAGCAGCTTTACCTTAGTCGCCTTTTACGACACCTCGGTAAGAGTGAGGGTGGCCTATTCTACTCTGCCGGGAACCACACGGCACGGAAAAGTCTACAAGGAACACTATAAATGCCAAAGCACATGTAATCTACCGCTCTGGTTCCGAATGCCAGGTCTGACTGAGAAGACACCAGCAAGACACTCAATAGTTACGTTACTCTTTTATCAATTGGAAATGAAAATAAATCAAGTATCTATGTCGCAGCCATCTGGTCAAATTAGCGACCCAATCGGAAACGCCGGCATCCAATCAAATTGCTGAAGAACAACTAGCCAAGTTGTTGACCGCAAAATGTAACCAGATGGTTGAACGATTGTCGCCACCATTATCCAATTGGATTATTTATAGGTAAAATCGTAAATCCATGATTCTCAAATTAATCTCAATAAGTATCTATGGGTTATTCTTGGATCTTAAATTTTTCAATAAAATGTAATCTATTTGATGACTAAATTGCTAAATTAACGCTACCAGTTTACCTAGATGATATTATACTAAATTCAGTTACCACAAAAAAACTTCTTTAATTCGAAATCAAACGTCAAAGTGAAATCAGCATCCCTAAGGACTGCTTGTGACGTGGGTCCCTTTGATTCAACACAGCGCCATTGTCACACAATCGCTCTCATACATCCGGGGGTGATGGGTGGGCGCCGGCACGGCTGACATTCAATGCACTAATTAATAGAAGTAGTTTGGAAGACGAGGTCTTTGAAAGGGGATGGAAAGGAGTTTTATAAAGTATTGTTGAAAGATAGGCGTGACTGTGTGGCGGAGGTGTGGTTGGTGCCATCTGGCGAAATTTCTTGATTAGACAAATGTGTGAAATGTAAATCGAATACGCTTTGGAGTCTCTAGCTATCATCATCATCTAATTAGATCACAGAACCTCAAGTTTGTCTGGTCTGGTTCCCAGTGATAATACCACCTAAACTATACACTGGATCTCTGTATACCTATGTTGAGTACACACAATAATAATAATCGTAATAATGTCCTCTGAAATAATGTCCTCCGAACCGATATTTAGGTCATGGCGGCCAATCTCAGCGATCAGCCATCGACGCAGGACATATTAAAGTGCACAAGTATTTGCGCAGACACAAGTGCACTCTCTATTCCCGTACCCTCTTATTTCGATGGGACACCAGTGTGACACGACCGAAGAGGGATTAGGCGCAGGGCCAACGGCTTAATGTACTATCCGAGGCACGGGGATACAAGACCGCAAACTTCCAGAATCTGGGCTAACACTTAGAATTCTTCAAGGCAAGAGTGAACAGGCATCTTTAAGCAAACGCGTATCATCCTAGACCTCATCGTCGCTTTCCATCAGGTGCGATTGTGGTCAAGCGTTGGCTTATTGACCTAAAAAAAAAAAAAAATTCTTAACAGAAAAACTCAGGTACAAATTTTGTCCCTAGCCGGGGATCAAACTCGGCACTAACTATTGCGCCACCGAGGCAGTCAACACTTAATACCGCATTATTTTTTATCGTTCTTCTTGCCTGCCTCACTTTTGTTGACCTGGACCCCAATTCTCGTGCTCGTGGCATTTATTTTCATACGACATTTATCACTAACACATAGTTTTTTTGTATGGTTTTCAGGTGATATCCGCCATGTTTTCAATATATCACGAGCACGAGAATTGGGCTCCTGTTCTCATTCACAAGACTGCTGTTTTTTTCGGGTTCAAAACAATAAATCCACTTTTTTCGTCTCCTGTGACAAGTAGACATTTGACTGTCCGTATGAAGTTCATTTAGCATGTTAGATCAACAAAATAAGCGAAAAAATAATCAGCTGTTCCATCATCATTTCAGCCAATAGACGTCCACTGCTGGACATAGGTCTCCCCCCAATGTTCTCCACACAGATCGGTCCTGTGCCTCCCGCATCCAATGGATTCCCGCGATCTTCACCAGATCGTCGCTCCACCTTGTGGTGGGCCTGCCACGGCTGCGACTTCCTGAACGTGGCCTCCACTCGAGCACCTTTCCGCCCCAACGGCCGTCTGTTCTCCTCGCTATGTGCCCTGCCCATTGGCACTTGAGGCATGCAATCCTTTGGGCTATATCTGTGACCTTAGTTCTCCTGCTCAGCTGTTCCATACAAAATAGAATATCCACCCGGCAATAATGAAAATAAAAATAGTTTATATTCAATTTAGGTACATACAGAACACTTATGAATGTCAACATGTTTACCACTGGTTCGGAGTGTAGTTTTCTGCCAAGAAGACACCAGTATGTATGGAACAGCTGTTTTTTTTTGGTGTATACCTATGTAGTCTTTTTGTTAGTTTTTATTCCGTCTATCCAGACATTTGGCCGCAATCTCACCTGATGGTAAGTGATGATGTGGCTGAGGATGGATCATGTCTGTCAGTAACAGCCTATTCACTCTTTTCTTGAATATTAAATCATAGCATTCAGGGAATACTATTAATAATTATATTAATAATATTTCACAACATCACATACATTGATCTGACTCCGAAGTAGGTAGCTCAAGCACCTGTGTTACGGATATCAGAATCAACAGTGGTATTACAAATATATACATATAATACTTTTCTTTTGTAAATACATACTTATTATACATAGAAAATACCCAGACCAATACAAACAGACATGTTCATGCAGACAAATGTTTGCTACCACTGTTCCAAACGGGTCGTCAATATTAAACAATATAGGTATATATATATATATATATATATATATATATTACTAATTTTAGCATCTCTAGTCTCTAGCCCTAATATTTGCTATAGGGGTTTTATCCCTATAACATCTCAAAAATTGGGGCTCCAACAGACCCCAATTACGCGTCACAAATCCATTCTTGGCCACACGAGCATATTTTCCGGGTTAACGTCGAATTGCGTAATGAGAAAAACAATAGGGTTAAAAGTACAGTTAGAATCACGCGCGGTATTGTCGACCGCGCGAGCAGGCGCGGGGTAGCGGTGGGGGCGCTTGTACCCAGTCATTATTTTAAGAGTGAGGGTAGGTTTTTGACTATTCTTTTAGTGGGTTCGATTTCCGGGTCGAGCTAAGGTATATTTCGAATATTTCGAACATTGCTGTGATCACAATCCGCATTAGGCCATCATAGTAGCGATGACTTGGTTTCTATGATGGAGGCCTTTGCCCTACATAGGCTGATACTTTCTTTTTTTCAGTTATAAAAGCATTTTCTTCCCTAAATATTAATAACTTATTAATTCATATTTTGGTATTACCTACATGAATGTGTTGATGTCTTTTTCAGGTAAATACTAAAAGTAATGCCTTAGTTTAGATAAGTATTTTTGTAGCATTTTTTTTTAAATTAAATCTTTCCGAATTTACAAACTTCAATATTAGGTACTTCATCATCATGATCATAATTGAGTTAAATCCCAGAGCCCGGGGTCTTTGTTACATTCGCATGGTTTATTATGGGTTAAATTATGAAATTGTCGTATTTCTTAGAAGTTGTGTTTTCCATAGTAAGGTTTTTTTTAATTTGTAAAGTCACTATTATTGCTACTACTCTATAATTAACTATCAAATAAAATATTTTTTTATTACATAAATAATTATATTTAAATAAATATATTATTAATAAGTACTATTATATTATGCAAGGAATCAAATTGTAAATGAAAAACAAAATAATCACAAAACAATAGGGTTAAAAAACCATAAAAGTCCCGGTTGGTCCTCGCGCCCGCGAGCATATTCGCCGGTTTAGCGGGTCCATTGTGCCCCAGCTAATTGCCGCGTGCGCAGCCGCGAGGGTTAAACTGTGAGTGTGGTCGTTAGAGAACTGCAGTTCGCTGGAGAAGGAATGTCGCGAAATATTTTTTCATTTCTAAGGACGAATAGACTCTGTTTTACGGTATGGTATTCTGCTTTGGGGTAACTCATTCCATGTAATATAGAGTGCTATTAGCACAAAAACAATTTGTTAGAGCACTCACAAACATTGACGTCATGACATCTTCTTTCATTCTTCAAGAGCCTCAACTTGCTGACCGTTCCAAGCTTATACATTTTGAATTGTGCGTTTTTGTGAAAAGTAATCATCACCTTTTCAAGACATACAAAGACGTCTGCTCTCTCAACACGAGATTTCCTAATAGACTCGTTTTACCTTCTGTGACGACAAGATTGTATAGCCGAAATACATATTTTATGGCGATAAAAATTTATAATAGATTAGGAGAAGACCTTAAGTCATTGCCTATAAATAAATTTAAAAAGCTAAAAGGGTCCAGAGGGTCCGTTGTAGAATTGTAAACTCGTAAAAATGAAGTATAAAATATTTAATGTATAAAAACAACAACAGGCACGCAAAATGGCAACAGGAGAAGAGAGAATCAGAAACAGCATGCGCTATAATTGGCTGGCGCAGTGGCGCCATCCAGTGACATGTATTACAAACTAGCTGTCGGTATGGCAGCATCTGTTTACATATTTACCAAAAGCATTTAAAAAATGGTTAATAGAAAACTGCTTTTACTCAATTGATGAATACTTCGACTCACACTTCGAGTGTTGTAACCCATTTATTTTATTTACTTAAGGAAATGTTTCAATCATTGTTACACATTTTAATTAATTAATTCAAATAACTGTCTCTGATTTGTTAATGTTTGCATGCCAGATTTTGGTGAAATGTGTGGTAATTTATATTTTGTATCATCTATGTTTTACCATTTTTCACGCAAATAAAAATATTCTATTCTATTCTATTCTAGAGCGATGGTAGCTGAGTGGATAAGATCGCGCCTTCCATGGAGAATGAACCTCCGGATTTTTGGCGTTCCGTGGCGAAAGCGGAACCCTTATAAATTCGTCATGTCTGAGCGACCGTTTATGACGCAATCGGGAATTACACAATAGGATGAGGAGGCCTGAACAAAACAGGACTGTCATCAAACGAATGTGTGATTCGAACCCACGACCCTTGGTTTTAGGCAGGGTCACTAAATGCGCCAACGGCTGTATGTTAGTTTTGAGTTTCCGATATTTAGGCACTGGTGCAAGGAGTAACTGAAGCTGTTACTGGCAGACAAATCGATTTACACTACAACCTGTGCGGATAAAGAATGGGAGCGAGAAGTGAATAGATGCACCGCCATTTCTGATCCCATTCTTTATCCGCACAGGTTGTACTTCGCAGTATTTTAATACGCACACCTGCGGTACCACTGCACGTAGTAAAGGCTGTTGTAAAGGTGACCCTGGCGTTTTTTTTATGTGATAGGTGGCAGACGAGCAGACGGATCACCTGATGGTAAGCAATTGCCGCCGCCCATGGACACTCACGACACCAGTGGAGTCACAAGTGCGCTGCCAACCTTCAAACCCCGGATTGGGCCTCACGCAGCGGAATACAGCACAGTGCTGCTTCACACTGGTTTTCTGTGAGGCCGTCACTCCGCCGAGTGACCCATTCATGCCGAAGCGTGCGCCTTCAACAGTACCGAATTATAGGAAACTAAAAAATAAGGTACATGGTAGAAATCTCGTGAATAACTATTCTAACGGCTACAGATTTCTAAAATCACTAGTATACCCAACAACATTCGTGTATGAATGAAGTGTAACGGGAGTCGAACCCACCCTCCGCCAGGTGCTGCCACTCGGTATGTTGGGCCAACACTCGTCTGAACAATAACTGAAATACGTATTGTTTTAAACGTATTGTGCTTCTTGAATGTATGAGAAGTAATGTTTGTATGGCCCTTTTGCATATGTTTTGATTTTAATTTCTTTTGTATGTTTCGACCATGTTATTCTTATGAGAAATGGAGACAAACGAGCAAGCAAGTCACCTAATGGTAAGTGGTCACCGCCGCCCATGGACATTAGCCACACCAGAGGGCGTGAGGGAAGATCTCAATGTCGTACCGGTTCTGATATACCGCTGCGGGAAGCTGATTCCACAATGAGGAGGTGCGTGGCAAAAAATGACGTGTAAAGCGCACGGTGGTGGACCTCCACCCATCCAGATGGTACGGGTGGAATCCTAGTTTAGGTGGTGAAATTCAGCAGCGGGTATTAACTCAAACAATTCCTCGGAACACTTAACATGGTAAAGGCGGTAAATGACACATAGAGATGCGACTTCTCTCCGCAGGGTCTAAGCAATTAGCCATGTATACGAGTTTTAACTGAGAGACTGCCTCAGTAAAAGATAAAGATAAAAGATAAAAAATTCTTTATTCAATTTAGGTCCACACAGAACACTTATGAATGTCAAAATAGTACATATTATCTACCGCTGGTTCGGAATGTCGATTTCTACTGAGAAGACACCAGCAAGAAACTCAGTAGTTACTCTTTTCAAATATTGATGATGTTACAGAGTTTCAATTGAGAAGAGAAAAAAATACAATTATGAAAGTTAATAGACTACTATGAATAACAACTCAAAAGATTAATCAATTAACATGACCAAGAATCCTTATCATTTAAATAGTCTTGTACACTATAGTAACCTTTCTTCATTAGGTAGGAGACTTAAACTTATCCAGTGATAGGTGAATGACATTTTGTGGTAGCTTATTAAATATCTTAATACTTAAGCCAACAAACGAATTACCGACTTTATGAAGTCTGAGGACCGATGTATTTTATGAAGTCAGTGGTGTAGTGGTGGTGCTAGAGATAAGACAGCCTAAATTAATAGTTTTTTTTCCGCTCGATGGAGCCGTGGTCACGAGCGGACTCCTCACGTGACCACGGCTGTAGTAACGTAGCCGAAACGTCGAGTAAAATATGAGAGTACACAATGTTGTATCACATAATAAATAACGTATTAAATCCCGTCTTGATTAATTATAGCCTAAATTATACATTGTAACACTGCCTCAATGGCGCAGTAATTAGTGGGTCGCACTTTAAAGCGACCAAAAATGTGTACCTATGTTTTCGGTAAGAAATTCTTAGTGTCAGCTCAGAGTCTGGAAGTTGGCGGTCTTGTGCCTCCGTGCCACGGAATGCGCGCGCGATCCCTTTCCGGTCACGTCTCACTGGTGTTCCATTGGAATATGAGGGTGAGGGAATATGGAGTGTAGTTGTGTTTGCGCACACACTTGAACACTATAATATATCCTGTGTATGTGGTTGATCATTGTGATTGATTGGCCGCCATAGCCGTAATTGTTTTGAAGATATTATACGAGTTTTAAAGTGGAGAGCCGTCTCCATCCGTCTCGGTAAACCTAGATCTCTTATCTCATATCAGCGTAATACTCCCGATTGCGCCCAAAACTGTCGCTTTGAGTCCATGATCCAGGATTTAGTGAGACTGATAATGTATAATACAACAAAAAATCATTTAATTAATGTACACGGGACAAAACGCGGTTATTATTATATGTAAGTACATATTCGTAGTAGCAAATACTCACAGCTTGACGTTTCGACCGCGTTACAACGGCGTTGTCGTAACGTTTTTTCCCGTGTACATTATTTGTATAAATGCAACACGAAAGTTTAAAATCTTATAAAAAATCATCTTCCGAAATGAAAAATACTGTTTCCATATTAGACTCATATAAATTTAAGAAAAAAATAAAATGTAAAAATCCTCCTATGACGTCATTACCCGGCATGACAAATTAATAACTCACGCTCAGAGCTCTTAATAGCTCACGTTGATTTTAAAAATAACATAAAATCTCTGATCATACAGACCGACTAAGATTAGAAGGCACTGCAGTGACATTGACATGATGGCGCTGCACAATGCACTGACAATAAAGGAAAGTAAAGAAAACAGCGTTAGTTCCGAATTTTTGACACGTGCCAAATAACCGTGATCGGACTATGCTTTGAATAGAAAGATAAAATGACAGTGACAGTAAGTTACATAAAGTCGCCTAAACTTTTTTATTGGACATGTAGCACCGATATCACAATACCTTGAGCTTCAGGACTACGTCACTTCCGGAATATTAATTAAAAAATTCAAAAATGAATGATCCGCACCGCTTGTAAAGGATATGGTTCATCTTTTTTTCTTTCTCTTATTCGAAAAGCGTATAAAATGCCAATATATTTTTTGTCGTATTTTCCATTCCTGTAGAATATTTGAGGATTTTTATTTATCATCAGGCCGTTTTAGCATTCTGTGCGATAATATTAAGTCACAAAGAAAGCCTTTTCGAGATAAGGACAAACGATGTTATCTCTCCTAGACAATAACCCTATTACTTAATGCGTCATCTCTTCCTATCACGGTTCTATCGCACCATCTCGAGGGTCTCATCACACCGCGTTATCACGCGGTTCTATCGCGTCGGAACCGGTTCAGCATGGAGATAACAGATTAGGCACAGTTAATGTAGAGTTCGCGGATGTTGCCATAGAGATGCGTGGTTTTTTGTGCCAGGTGGCAGTCGAGCAGGTGGATCACCTGATGGTGAGTGATTGCCGCCGCCCATGGACATTGACAACACCAGTGCACTCACAAACTCACAAGTGCTCCAACCTTTATACTCCCTCGTTATTTCTTTCCTCTACCCAAAGGTTGTCTGGAAGAAATCGCTACATGCATAAGGCCGTTTGTATTGTCTGTTGTTGTTGTATCATACTTGTATTTGGTTTTTGTGCAATAAAGAATAGTCTATCTATCTATCCCTTTTCCCCGGATCAGAGGGTACCAGAGGTCCTCACTCATTCGGTGAAACACGGTAGACGCCGTTTCGCGCAGGTTTTATGTAAGCCGTAGTATCACTCCGGTCGAGCCGGTCCATTTATGCCGAAGCATGGTTCTCCCACGGTTAACGTGATGAGATAGTTTTGAATTCAAAATCCAACGAGGTTATCCATAACAGATTTCAATACATGTTATTAGAGCGATAATGCGATTACTAAGATAAAGACTTTTATTTGTAAAAAAACATGAGTAAATGAGGTACAGAAGTTGGAAAAATATTTAACTTAGATCTACATATTTCGCCATTCAGGCATACAAAAATAATTTTACTAAATATTAGGTCAAGTGACTGATACCTAAATTATTACATGTCAACAGATAAAAATAATGGATTATTAATTAATTATGTCATAAAATCTAATATCATCGTCAGCCCATTTAAGTCCCCACTGCTGGGGCACGGGCCTCCCTCAATCACATGAGGGGTAATTGCCATACTCACCACGCTTGGCAGACGGGTTGGCGAGGGTTTTGAAATAAATGCAGAGTTTTCCTTCTCTGGGTGCTGATGATCATGCCAGCAGCTTTACCTTAGTCGCCTTTTACGACACCTCGGTAAGAGTGAGGGTGGCCTATTCTACTCTGCCGGGGACCACACGGCGTAAATCTAATATAATAAATTAATAAGAATAGCTTATATACCTAATATAAATTTATTAACATGTATCTGATAAAAATCTCAGCCAGCTTGTTTGGTGGGTTTGACTTAGATTCAATGGACAATACGACAAAAAATCATTTTCCGAAATGAAAAATACTATTTCTTGATTAAAGATTACCCTCGTAGAAAATAATTTCATAATTAGGGTTCCGTACCTCAAAAGGAAAAAACGGAACCCTTATAGGATCACTTTGTTGTCCGTCCGTCCGTCCGTCTGTCAAGACCCTTTTTCTCAGGAACGCGTGGAGGTATGAAGCTGAAATTTATATCAATTACTCAGGTCTACTGTCCCTTGAAGCTGTGAAAAAATCAAACTTCTAAGCCAACGCAATCAAAAGATACAGCCGTTTATGCCGCAAATTTTCGACACTTGCAAGGGAATCAAAACCTACAGGGTGCTTCCCGTGAACTCAGAATCTTGAAATTTGGTACGAAGCAAGGTCTTATAGCATAGATAAAGGAAAAATTACGAAAACCATAAATTTTTAGTTACATCACATAATATATATTTTTTTAATAATGTTAAACTTACTACCCATTTCCTCATAAACGCGTAGAGGTATTAAATTGAAATTCATACCAAATACTCAGGTCTATAGTACCTTTAAGCTGTAACAAAATCAAACTTCTATGTCAACGCAATCAAAAGAAACAGCAATTTAAGCTGCATATTTTGAAACTCGCAAGTAATCGCAAGGGAATCAAAACCTAAAGGGTACTTCCAGTCGACCTAGAATCTTGAAATTTGGCATGAAGCAACGTTTTATAGCACACATAAAGGAAAAATTCCGAAAACCTTAAATTTTTAGTTACATTACAAAATATATATTTTTTAATAAATATAAACTTATTACTTTTTTCCTCATGAACGCGTAGAGCTATCAAGTTGAAATTCATATCAAATACTTAGATCTAATTGCCTTTAACCCGTGAAAAAAAAAATCTAAGTCAACGCAAAATCGCAAAACGCAAAAGTACAACCATTTTATTTATTATAAAATTAAAAGAATATCTTTTGCAAAATGCCTACTACAGTCTAAATGAATATTTGAACCCTTAAAATATATAATTTAATATAATTTAATATTTATACATAAATTTATCTACTTCATTTTAATTCGATTGCTATAAGACATTTAATATAATTACTTAATAATTAAGAGGAAATGTAAATGTTATGCTATTATTTATATAATTATTTTCATTGTGATACCCTTTGCAGGGTTCATTTGAGGACATTATGCTATTTTTAAGACCTGTATACCAAATGAAACAATAAAGATTTATGATTATGATTATGATTATGATCATTGATACCGCATATTTTGAAACTCGCAACTACACGCAAGGGAATTAAAACCTAAAGACCACTTCCCGTTGACATAGAATCTCGAAATTTGGTAAGAAGCAATAGTTTACAGCACAGGTAACAGAAAAATTCCGAAAAGCTTAAAATTTTAAGTAGTTACCACCAAAAAAATTGTGATTGTAAACATAATTGTAGTTACAGCAATGACCGCGAGTTATTATACTATGTATGGGGAGGGCAACATTTTTCAAACGGCAAAGACGACCTCACTCATCGTCATTCAATCCCGATGTTTTGGTGAATGTAGCTGTATAATCTAAATGCGTCCTAACTGAAACAGTAGCACTACACGAAGTTGTACAACTATTGATAACGTTTTTTCGAACTTCAATGTTCAATGTGGTACTATTCATATCTTTTTCAGTCACCATTTACAGGTCTGGTTCAAATTTAATACTTAATTAATATTTTTGAACCAGATTTCTAAATAGTGACTAAAAAACTTAGTAAATAAATAACTTTAATAAAAGAACTTTCGCAAGTCTGCTGCAAGGCTAGTATAAGTGTTTCAGTTATATTATAGATAAATGATATGTGTTAATATAAAATAAAGGATTACTTAAACGATAAAGAGATCTTTGTCTTAAATTTATGCTCCTCCATCTTTCACCATTGTAATGTTATGAATTTCATTTTGCAATAAAAATACCATAGTTATGACTCGATTGTCGTAATGAACGAACTTTGTTAACCTTGCAGGTTTGTACGGAACCCTCGGTGCGCGAGTCCGACTCGCACTTGGCCGGTTTTTTTAAGCAGATATTAATGGAGAAAATAAATAAAATTTTAAAATGTGACTTCATCACTCGGCATGACAAATTAACAACTCTTTTGCTCACGTTGATTTTAAAAAATCCAAAAAGCCAAACGTCACACAATGACATGACCAGCCTAAACTTTTTTTTTTGTACATAGCACCGACATTGCAATACGTTGAGCCTCAGGACTACATCACTTCCGGCATATTAATTAATATTAAAAAAATATAGTTCAATAAAAACACACATTTAATGAAAACTTAAAATATGGGTCTGCTTTTTTTTTTTTCTATATTCGAAAAGCGTTTAAAAATGGTAATATTTTTTTGTCATATTGTCCATTTAAAACAATACTTAATTGTTCGGGATGTAAGTCAGTAAAATAAAATTATATCCCGCCTAATTTGCTAATCGTTGAGATTTGCTGCAATAACCGAAAAATTTACTGAAGGACATTATTATAAAAATGTGTTAACAATTCTAAAATTGTTTTAAAATTAATGTAAAGAAGCAGATTGTCGAATTTTTGTGGCAAAAACACTCCGGCACTCCTCCTTGAAGAAATCCAGCCAATAACCTACTTTACTCCCCAGTAATAAGGCCTGAAATCTAATAACGACTGTGCTTAAATTATTCAACAACACTTCGTAAGCGAATTGAGGGCCATTGAGAACATTTTCAAAGAAAACTCAACTCTATTTTACTAAATTTAGAGTTTATTTTCTTTCAAGCAAAAATTTTCTTTTAAATTTTGGAGTTAGTGTATTTTGAGGTGTATTTTAAACGAGTTAAGGTGCACTTTCGAGTGTGGGGTACAGACGGCTCTACATTTGATGAGGCTGATGGTATTAGACATGTCGAGCTCTTATTAAATGGACCACTTCTGATGTTTAATATAGTGCTTATCCCATCTGGTGATGTAGAGGGTGGAGACGCGGATTTCGACTTAACTAATAATGACATAAATGATTGGATTTTAAAACTAATAAAGCAATTTACTTTTAAAGGGTTGTAAACAGTTTAAGATTATGAATTTTTATATTAGAATACTGAATTAAGAATATAAGAATAAAAAGATTTGTTCAGTGTTTATAGAGGTTACAAATCTTATAACACAAGAAAAAAACACAATTTAAACAAATCAAGCACTTAAAGGGCTTTAGGTAATCAGCATGATGCCGAGGTGCTCGGAGGAACACGTCGACGCTGGTCTTCCGTGCCAATCCAAACCATGCCAATGAATCTAGAAACAACTTGACTGTTTTAAAAAGTAATTCGAATAGTTGAATTGTATTTTATAACACTGCTGTTGACTATCGGTCTTGAAAAAAATATTAAATAATAATTCTCACAACATCTCATACGTTGACCTGATTCCGTACTAAGTAGCTTAAGCACTTGTGTTACAGATATCAGACAACAGAGGAACACAAATATATACTTAAATACATATATTACACCCAGACACTGAACAAACACAAGTGTTCATCGCACGAATGTTTGTCCAGGGTGGGGATCGAACCCACGACCTTTGGCGTAAGAGGCAGGGTCACTACCAATTGCGTCATCCGGTCAGTCAAAATATACTTGAGGATATTGTCTAAAATATGTAAAAGCCTAAAAAGAGCTTGTGTAAAAGTAAAAAAACTAATTTATTAGCTCTTCTCTTCTC
Organism: Marasmia exigua; assembly: GCA_019059595.1. NCBI lineage: Eukaryota > Metazoa > Arthropoda > Insecta > Lepidoptera > Crambidae > Marasmia > Marasmia exigua. Next base: position 13,941,023 of record CM032488.1, read on the forward strand.
AGTCGTACACTCCTGACGGAGTGGTCGTGATTATGGATTGTCTGTATGTTGGGTAGCGGCTTTAGCGAGACTTCTCCATCTTTCTCTGTTTGTGGCACTGCGTGCACATTCAGTCAAGGAACACTTTGTAATAGACTTAATACTGTCCGTCCACCTTGTAGGACAATTTATTAGCTACTAAGTCAATATCAATATCAAATAATTCTTTATTTGCATAGGCTTGTACACAGCACTTACAAATCGTCATACATTTGAATGACTTAAAACTATTTATATATGTTCATACACAAAATATACTAAAGAAATAAATAAACATAATGCGATTCTACCACCGGCTCGGAAAGTTGTTTCTGGTCGAGAAGATCCGGCAAGAAACTCGCCAGTTACTCTTTTTAATCGCCAAACTTTCATACAATGTTGTGTCATCATCAAACCAAGCCATACAGTTTAATTGTTACACAAAATAAAATAAAGGAAATAATAATAAAATAAAAATTATGAGGTAAACCGAAGCAGACCAGTCCCCAAAGGTAGCACCTGTTCACAAGTATGACGTATGTGTCAGCCATCATTTCACTCAACCATATTAGAGGGAATGTAATGACCCGCCACATAACGCCACCACCTCAGAGACATTTGAGTGAGCATGACTACTTAGGTTCCCCTCATAGGTCACAAAGAGTAGTAGTTACTTAATCCAATACTAATAAACTGCAGGACGAGGTGTACAATAGTAGGTGGTTAGCATCTTGTCAATTATTGAATTATCAATATAAATCAATTGTTTACAGTCAAAATCAAAATCAAAAATGTCTTTATTAAATTTAAGTCCATACAGAACATTTATGAATGTCAAATATTATGTAATCTACCGCTGATTCGGAATGTCAATTTCTACCAAGAAGAATCAGCAAGAAACTCAGTAGTTACTCTTTTCAAATAATATAGTAATTACAATTTTCATTCTTATACAAATTATGATTACAGTGATAGTATGATATACAATGCTTATAATCAATATCGTTTAGATAAATCGTCAAAGAAAAATTATGAAATGAATTATACATTAGAGGACAGGCGAAGAGATCAACATGTCCAGGAATCCTTATCATTCAAATAAACATCTACTTTATAGTAGCCTTTCTGCATTAGGCAGTTTTTTACATGCAACTTAAACGTATGTATCGGTAAATCAATAATATTTTGAGCTAACTTATTAAAGATTCTAATGCTCAATCCAATTTTATGAAGTCTTAGATTTGGGACATCTAGCCTATGTTTATTTCGCGTGTTAAAGCTATGAATATCTGATTTTTGCGAGTAAAGGTGCCTCGGGAGAATGCGTAAATTAATAAATGCAAAACACAGGTCGCCGTGTGGTCCCCGGCAGAGGAAAAGACCACCCTCACTCTTACCGAGGTGTCGTTAAAGGCGACTAAGGTAAAGATGCTGGCATGATCATCAACACCCAGAGAAGGAAAACTCAGCGTGGTGAGTATGGCAATTACCCCTCATGTGATTGAAGGGGGCCCGTGCCCCAGCAGTGGGGACTTAACTGGGCTGACGATGATGATGAAAACCCAGGTCGAGTTTAATTGAGTGATTGTGTCTGACTTCTACTGTTGACTCACTCACTTTGTCATTTGACATTGGCAAACTATCCTGACGACAAGTGGAGTAGATGCCATAATTAGATAAATATATCTATTGATAAAGACAGAGTAACCCGAAGTGTGGATGGCTATACTTCACCTGTCCAATAATATTTTAAAATATTAAAACCGTTTATTACCTATTATTAGACCCGTTTGGATTAGTGGTAGTGATCGCTGCCTCTGGTGCAAGGGTTGCGGGTTCGTCATACGTCACATGTCTGTTTTTATTGGTCTGGATGTTTTCTATGTATTATAAGTATGTATATACAACAGAAAATGACCTATCTATAATATAAAAAGCTAAATGAGGACTGACTCACTGACTGACTGATGAGGGCTGTTTAATGCTCCCCAAATCCCCATCCTCCGATGGGGGCAGTTTTTGTTAAAACAAATTGACAGGTCTGGGTAGTTTTTTAATCAATGCAGGCTGGTTCTGATATCCGTAACACAGGTGCTTGAGCTACCTATCTCGGAGTCAGATCAATGTATCTAGTGAAATATTTATTTATTTTACCTATCTTATGAAACGTCTTAATAACTAAGTTTTGATATGCGAATATTCATGAACATTCTAAAAGTATAATAACCTACCCACTTAAAAGTAAGAGAGAATTATTCTCTCATAAGCACTTATTATGCAATCAAAGACTCAATACTTCAATATTCCCAAATATTTTTATAACCCACTCGAGAGCTCCAATCTTTTAATATTTGCCAAATTGAACGTAAGCCCGACAGTTTTTAGGGTTCCGTACCTCAAAAGGAAAAAACGGAACCCTTATAGGATCACTTTGTTGTCCGTCCGTCCGTCCGTCTGTCAAGACCCTTTTTCTCAGGAACGCGTGGAGGTATGAAGCTGAAATTTATATCAATTACTCAGGTCTACTGTCCCTTGAAGCTGTGAAAAAATCAAACTTCTAAGCCAACGCAATCAAAAGATACAGCCGATTATATCGATATTTTCATCAAATTTTCGACACTCGCAAAGGAATCAAAACCTACAGGGTACTTCCCGTAAACTCATAATCTTGAAATTTGGCATGAAGCATTGTCATATAATGCAAATATAGGAAAAATTGCGAAAATCACATTTTTTTAGTTATATAAAATAATAAAAATATTTTAATAAAATGAAATTTACTACTTTATTTCTCACGAACGAATAAAGGTATCAAATTGAAATTTATACCAAATACCTAGGTCTACTGTCCCTTTAAGCTGTGAAAAAATCAAACTGCTAAGTTAACGCGATCAAAAGCTGTTTATACCGACACTTCGATTGTAAACCGCTACGTTTGTACGGCGGAACCCTCGGTGCGCGAGTCAGACTCGCACTTGGCCGGTTTTTTCCTATTTCTGCATTATCTATAGAAATGGCGCGCGTACGGTACAACAAAAGTTGGGTGCTATTGGGTGCTATTCCGGAGCAATCAAACTCCGTGACGACATCTGTCAACTCAAGACGTCATTACCGAGCCATTGGGATCATAGGTAGGGTTGTCACCTTAAGTTGAAGATTTTTTTTAGCTTTATAAAATAGGAAAATACACAAGACAGAGGATAAGACCGCGCCTTCCATAAGGAGGGTTGTGGCTAGAATCCGAGCATGCACCTCTGGATTTTTCAAATCTATATACGTGCATATTTCTACCTTTGTTCGGCGATGAGGGACAACATCATGAGGAAACCTGCACGTTTCGAATAGTTTGAACTCAATATTGTGGAGACCTACAATATTTGAGATAATTATTCTGAAAACATCATGGTTACTCAAAATTCAGATGCTGTTTCCCCTATCTAAGGGTTGCGAAGGTCAGACGGCAGTCGTTTCAGTGCAATTATCAGACTCCGCAAACCCTGAATCATGGTTTAAGCGTACCGCTTTGAACTTAACCGGGAATCACACGTTAAGTTGAAGAGAATAAAAAGGCAGACTGTCTTCTTGTCGTGAAAACATCAGGGAGCCTACAACGAATATGTCCCGTCCCGTAACGAATGAGAATTTGATATACCTACCAGTGGCGAAGGGTGAATATTTTCAAAAGGGAAGCCGGAATATGAAATTAACTTACCAAAATGCTCAGCATGCCCATGGATACCCGTGACATCATTGGAGTCACAAGTGCGCTGCCAACCTTTAAACCCCACTTTCCCCCGACCCCCACTCACGCAGCGAAACACAGTACAGTGCTGCTTCACGCCGGTTTTCTGTGAGGTCGTGGTACCACTACGATCGAACCGGCCCATTCATGCCGATGCGTGGCTATCCCACGGTCATATGTTAAAGTCGAAAAAAAATATATTTTGATTGGCGCGGCCTAATTTTACTACATGTTTTTTGTTTTCAAAACTTAGAGAACGAAGTCTTGTTCGATAGCAAATAATCTGTGCGACAACAATATATCAGTATCTATTAATGTCATTTTTAACCGACCACCGACATTAAGATGACTTCAGCACAACACACAATACAAAAATTAATCCAATTCACCACAATTCAACACCAAAACAAATAAAATTCGACAAAACGAAAGCAACAAGTTGTTTACAATTAGCATTATCCGCCATTAAATAAAAACTAAAAAGCAAGGGAAATAAAAATATAGTACGCTCCTGTCATGATTTAATACCGTGCTACATTCATTCTTAATTCGGAATCATTACAATTTTCCTTCTTTCTCGCTTGCACCTGTGCGTTGCTAATTAACCTATCTCTATAACAAGCCGATAGGCATCGAGTTATTTCTTAGTAAATTTGCACGTGCTAAAACGAGACGGAACATGACGATCTATACACATAAATGAAAAGGACAGATGCTCAGTATGAGAATTTGTAGTATGAAGAAGTAACTCGGTATTTTACCGGCTTGCCACCTGCATTATTTGCGTTGCTCATCAAATTTTGTAGGCGTTAAGTCTATAATTCAAACTATTTGAACTATGTTAGTGTGACACTAAGTGAATTTAACAGATAAAAATATCGTTGGCCCATAGATTCGATTTTTCGTAAGGGAAGCCGACGGGAATCGGGTTGTATGGACTCTTCGCCACTGATACCTACGCATGTCGCATCCAAACATAAAAGAAGCGCGTGTGTAAGGGACGGGGATAGGTAGTATGGAGATATTCTTTTGATTGGTTCTCAAAAGACTCAGTATTTGAATAACTCATAAATATCTATCATAATAAGCCTCATTGAAAAAAACCTACCCAAGTCAATGTACAAATTTTCTGGATTTTATTTGTCATACATTTCTTTTTAAAATTAATGTCTGTGCTCCATCGAATAAATCTGCCAATTTCAGGCTTTATTAAGGGATGTCAATCCTTTAGTAAAAATCTGTTTTTCTTTCTAAAAATAATTCATTTAATCTGTTTTAGACAGCCCTACTTCCCGCAAATCCGATCATTAGAGGTCCCGACCTGTCATAGACCGTCAACACTCTCCCGTCCCTCTCTAGCACCCAGCTCGATCACCCGTCCCGCTCTCAATCCCATAATCTACGTGTTGGTTTGACAGCAGTCATTAGAATCAACCAGAGTACGTGGACCTTCCCTCGTCTTTGGATGTCTTTGGTTTAGCCCTGGTTAGGAGGTCAGGGGGGCTGGGCAGGTTAGAGTGAAATAATACGCGGATTGCATAGGGAAGTACCTACCGTGGTTTTCTCAATTTCCTTGTACAGTCGTCGGCAGAGAAATTAGAACGTACGATTAAAAATATGATCAAACTTTTTTTATGGACCTTCGCATACCTACTCTTACAAGTAGGTACCCTACCTAAAATGCCGCATGTTGGTGTAACAAGTACGAAACAAATACCTTAACTACTTTGACTTGACTGACCGGATGGCGCAATTGGTAGTGACCCTGCCTCTTACACCAAAGGTCGTGGATTCGATCCCCACCCGACAAACATTCGTGCGATGAACACTTGTGTTTGTTCAGTGTCTGGGAGTAATATATGTATTTAAGTATATATTTGTGTTCCTCTGTTGTCTGATATCTGTAACACAAGTGATTAAGCTACTTAGTACGGAATCAGGTCAATGTATGAGATGTTGTGAGAATTATTAGAATTGTTATTATTATTAATCTTGATATAATGTCGTAAAGAATAAACTTTTTGAAATATTTCAGTTTAAATATGCAAAATAAAATTATTTGATAGTCTGTCGGTAATTTATAAACAAGTGCATTAAGTATTTAGTTACTTAAGAATAAATAGCAAAATAATACATTAGAACTCATACAGAGTGTATCTGTGGACATTTAAATCCCTTTAACCACATGTTCTACCAACCATTCTGAACAACATTTGTTCTACGACTTTTCGAAATTAGTTGAAAAATTTTTAACTCCTTATACAAAATGGACAAGTCACTTGACCGACTTTGTATGAGAAGTTGAAATTTTTTTATGCGAATTTTCAATGTCATACAACAAATGATGTTCAGAATGGTTGATAGAAAACGTGGTTAAAGGGATGTAAATGTTCACAGATACACCCTGTATGTTTAAAAAAGTATATTTATTAAATGATTCCAATAAACGACCCGTTTAGCGCAGTGGTTTGTAGTGGTCGCGGGTTCGATTCCTGCACCAACACAAATATTTGTTGATGAAACAGAGATTTGTCCTGGGTCTGGGTGTTTGTGGTACCGTCATTGTTTCTGGTTTCCATAGTAAAAGGGAAACCTTTGTTAAGGACCTGGACAATGTACCTATGTGATGGTGTCTCAATTGTTTCAAACCTATTGAAAACCTTTGCTTATTAAGCCCTATGTCCATGTTAATTGTCGAATAAATGATTCCTTATCTTATCTTATTAACTCGATTAAAAGTAATAACTTAGGTTACTTACTTACACACCCCCTAAATTCAACATTGGTTAAAGTGGCCGGTTGTAACCGGTTCAAGTTTCTAAGTCATTAACCTATCACTGAATAAGTCTCATATTAAAACCTGCCTAATGAAGAAAGGTTACTATAGTGTACAAGACTATTTAAATGATAAGGATTCTTGGTCATGTTAATTGATTAATCTTTTGAGTTGTTATTCATAGTAGTCTATTAACTTTCATAATTGTATTTTTTTTTCTCTTCTCAATTGAAACTCTGTAACATCATCAATATTTGAAAAGAGTAACTACTGAGTTTCTTGCTGGTGTCTTCTCAGTAGAAATCGACACTCCGAACCAGCGGTAGATATTATGTACCTATTTTGACATTCATAAGTGTTCTGTGTGGACCTAAATTGGATAAAGAATTTTTTATATTTTTATCTAACACTCGTAAGAGATCACTATCGTAATTAATCTTTCGCAAGTGTTACAACTATTTCGGTGGCGAGTGTACCGAAATTGAAATGATTTGGCGTGTGATTGTTTGTTGCGGATTAAACGATTGTCGGTTGTGTGGGGTGCGGGAGTCGATTCCTGTTTAATGTCAGCTATTAGCGGTGCAACTGTTCGCGGTGAAGGATTTGTAAATAATTGCTACAAAAGTTCATTACTAAGGGTAGGTTTACCTACCATCAGTTGGTCGTCTGACACCTATAAGTAACTTAAAAAGTATACTTAGAGCTTTTAACAATTCGCATCAACTTTTTATTGTTACTAAGTAATAAGTAGGTATTCTTCAACAAAATCTAGGGATGTTTTTTCAAGTGGTACAGTACAGTGATGACATACGGAACCGAAACGTGGCCGCTTACAATGTGCCGATTAAGGAGGCTCAAAGTCACCCAGAGAGCAATGGAGAGGGCTATGCTCGGAGTCTCCCTGCGTGATCGTATCAGAAATGATGAGATCCGCAGGAGAACTAAGGTTACAGACATAGCCCAAAGGATTGCATGCCTCAAGTGGCAATGGGCAGGGCACATAGCGAGGAGAACAGACGGCCGATGGGTCGTCGAGTGGAGGTCACGTTCAGGAAGTCGCAGCCGTGGCAGGCCCCCCACAAGGTGGACCGACGATCTGGTGAAGATTGCGGGAATCCATTGGATGCGGGCGGCACAGGACCGATCTTTTTGTCAATTTTGTAACATCTTAATGCTACCATATTTTGAGAAATAAAACATAAAATTTCTATTTCTATTACAACGGGCACGATGTCACTGCATCATCAGTTGGCACTGCCATACAGATGTTCCAACTATTTTCATTCATAACTCTGAGACCTAAATACCCTAGAAATTTGATCTAATACCTAAATTAGACTAGCAAAACTATTTTCGGGTTTAGAGTACCTACGTCTCTACCCCACCTTAAAATACCTATACATGAAATTCGGGTCTTTCAGTGTCATCGTGGGTCGTTCAGGGTTATTCTACTGTTAGTTGATTACTCCAACGTCTTGTATTTTGAGTTTGAGTTTATTACAACTAACTGTAGAATAAGATTAAACTTTAAAAATTAATGACACCTGCGTTCCCTAAAGTAAAGTTAAATCCTATTCTACAATTGGGACTATATGGATATCGACCCGGACGTGAGCGAAAGAATGGCTTATACTCAGCTATCGGAACTAACCAGCTGATGGTAACCGAGACAACTATTGGTGATTTGACTATACGGAAACAAAATCCAATCCAAAGAAAAGCCAATTTTAAAATGCGATGACTCCCAGTGGTTTTTTTATACCACATATCGCTTGCATACAAGCCTGCGGCTTGCCTAATGGTAAAATAATTGTTGCATGCCTCAAGTGGCAATGAGCAGAGGACATAGCGAAGAGAACAGGCCGTTGGGGTTGAAAGGTCCTCGAATGGACGCCACGTACAGGAACTCGCAGCCGTGACGGGCCCCCCACAAGGTGGACCGACGATCTGGTGAAGGTCGTGGGAATTCATTGGATGCGGACGGCACAGGACCGATCTGTGTAGAGAACATTGGAGGCCTATTTCCAGCAGTGGACGTCTATTGGCTGAAATGATGAAGAGAATTATTTGAAAACTGACTTTTGTTTAAGTCTTAAGGTGAAACTATGCAGGTACCTACTTTATACCTAACGCTCATAATTTCCATCATAAACTGCTATACCACTTATCGCCTATTCTATTTAATAAGCAAACATCATCTCCGGTCACCCATCCTGAGCCCGCCGGGAGTCGAAGCGGCAATCACGCGCCGCAAATATTTGCGGCCACTAGGGGGCGCTGCTGTTTACATGGATTATTGTCCTTAGAATAAATATCTAGTATGGACTTATGGAAATGCGGTTGCAATATTTATATCGAAAGTCATAATGTTTGTCTTTGGAAAATTGTGTTACAATGAGCTAAGTATTTAGCTTGAAGCTTACTGAAAATATAAAATTATTCAAAAAAAATATTTAAAAGAAACTTAAGCAAATGTTCACTGAATAAATGCTACTATAGTATAGATGATTTTCTTAATGATACATTTTGACTGAAACCTATCGATGTAAGTATACAAATTGATTTAACTAACATTTCTAAAAACATAATAACTAATAATAATTTGTAATACCTGGTTAAAATCCATTAAAAATTCAATACAATAATGTATAATAATATAATATATTTGTTTAAGGTGACGAGTAGGGCACACTAGCGACGCCAGTTGATTTTAATTTTTAGCCCAATGACAAAAACCCCACTTACAATTTTACACTAAATTCAAATTCAACCTACTAACTGAATAAACTTAAGCTATTTAATTTAATTTAAATTTTATCGCGGAGAAAAATTTAAAATTTTGTAATCCTTAAAAAAATAAGCACAAAAAAGGCACGGAACCCGTCTCCGTGAAATTTATTTTAATTTGATACAGAGAAAAAGTATTTCCTTTTTGAACTTTGAGAAAACTCATGTTATTTTTTTACAAGATAGGTTTTTATGTGATAGGTGGCACACGAGCAGACGCATCGCCGATGGTAAGCGATTGCCGCCGCCCATAGACACCCGTGACACCAGTGGAATCACAAATATGCTGCCAACCTTTATACCCTCTTTTGCCCCGGATTGGGCTTCTGGTACCCTCACTCACGGAGCTAAACAAAGCACAGTGCTGCTTCACTTTCAAGCCCAATAAGTATAACTAGGGGTTATCTGAATAGCGTATTCTACAATTAAGGTGACAGGTAGGGCACAGTCGCGACGCCAATCTATTTTAATTTTTAGCTACTAAACCGGATCTATTTTAAACAATTTCGGGTTTAAAACCTCTCGACAAAGACTTATACTACTTATTAAATAACCATGCACAAATGTTGTGCGTTTTTGTGTGCGAAAAATTGATTCACGCCAAAAGTGGCCGCTTTTGGCGGTAATCAATTTAAAAAAAACGGATTTAACATTTATGCATGGTTATTTAATAAATAGTATAAGTGTTTGCCCAGAGGTAATTTTTTAAAGAAGATCATTTTTAGTAGCTAAAAATTTAAAGCGATTGGCGTCGCTAGTCTCCCCGTCAACTTAATTTAAATTTTACACGCCAAATATTGGCAAACATGTTGAAACTCACAATTTGTACCAACCCGTGTTACTCTCTGTAACAAATTCTACGGTGTTTCCTTAAGGCGACGGGTAGCCCTAACTAGCGACACCATTCGGTTTTAATTGTTAGCTACTAAACCGGATCTATTTTAAACAATTTCGGGGTTGCAACCTCTCGGCAAACACTTGTACTATTTATTAAACAACCATGCACAAATGTTGGGTCTGTTTTTGTACGCGTAAAATTTATTACCGCCAAAAGCGGCCACTTTTAGCGTGAATCAATTTTTCGCGTACAAATGTTGGGTCCGCATTTGCGCATGGTTATTTAATAAACAGTATAAGTGTTTGCCGAGAGGTTGTAACCCCGAAATTGTTTAAAATATATCCGGTATCGTAGCTAAAAATTAAAATCGATTGGCGTCGCTAGTGTCCCTACCCGTCACCTTAATTAAATATTTTTATATTTTATCTCTTTTAACTCTTTTGATATTGCCCTCTGGCTAGGTGGGGGGACGATCTGCACAGGATGGCTGTCAAGAGCTGGATTCGAGAAGCCATGGATAGATCACAGTGGCGAACAATTGGAGAGGCCTACGTCCAGCGTGGACTGCGATAGGCTGATGATGATGATGCTGATGATGAACTCCAATCCATAACTTTAGCGACCCAAATCGATTTTAATTGTTAGCTACTAAACTGGATCTATTTTAAACAATTTCGGGGCTACAACCTCTCGGCAAACACTTATACCTACTATTTATTAAAAAAACCCAGCACAAATGTCAGGTCCATTTTTCACGTACGCGTTGGGCCCAACATTTTTGCATGATTATTTAATAAATAGATAGTATAAGTGTTTGCCGAGAGGTTGTAATTCCGAAATTGTTTAAAATAGATCTGGTTTAGTAGCTAACAATTAAAAACGAATGGTGTCGCTAGTTAAGGCTACCGTCGCCTTAAGAAATGGAACATGTTGCGGGCGTCTGTCGTCCTTCCTAAAATATGGACTTTTTCAAACGAAGCGTGAAGAAGCATCTCACGTGCCAATATGGCGGTCCCAACGGAGGTCTGGTTTTGACATCTCGTCTGTTGTAATTGCAACGTGGGCTCCATAGAGTAACTTATATATACTGAGATAGAGGCATCAGTCGGCTAGCCATTGCTAGCGTCTTCTAGAGGAAAACGACCAATACTCAACTGAAACAATGCCGAACCATATGCTTGATTGATTGACATCTGCTTTAAGAAGCGCTATCTAACAAAAACTGCTGAACTAATTTTCATATACAAAGAAAAAAGTATGTACTAAGTAAAATGACCCTGATGGGCTCTCCTTTTGCCTACCATTAGGCTAAGGTGAGCCAAAGTATAATAAATAAATGCTTGCCAAGAGGCTGGAAAGTTGAAATTATTAAAAAGAAATCTGGTTTAGTTGCCAACCCTCCTATTACATAAAACTGCTCTGATACCGGTTTTAATCCTGAAATAACAAGTTCATGATTATGACGGAATAATTTTTGTTCTTAAATTTTTATTACAAATCCTCGACTAACCACAGACCACTAAGTATCGCAGGATAGTGTCAAAATCGAATCATTCAATCATTCGTTCAGTGACATTTAATTTTAGGTTTCATAACCTTAATCTGTTGTCTGAAGTAAAAATATTTTTGAATTTTACTTCATACAACAAAAGTAGTTTTTAAGCAACAATAAATTGAAATATTTACCTAAGTAAGGTCTCCAAGTAATATGCCTAAGAATTGCTTATATTTTTCGTATTAAATCCAAAAAATAAATTAACTTCTTGCTCACAAACAACGTTGGTGTAAAACGGAATGAACTGTCACAGGGATCAATTGTCATAGTTACTGAATCGATATTTTGAGGTTATTATTTTAGTACTCATTTTGAACTAGGGGTCTGGGTGGTTTAACTTAAGTATTATAGTTGATGTACAAAATAACGTTAAACTTAGTTTTATAATAATACCTATGTAGGTACTCTAGTTTTTCAATTATTCCCAGTATTAATACCCACTACTTATTTAAAACCACGTTTTGGAATAAGAGGGTTAGTATTTAAATAAAATGGCGTGGCTAGTGTGCCCTACCTTAAAAAACGTTTTGCTGAGATGGCTGTTTACCGCTCAAAGTGAAATTGTAGACTAGGAACCTACTTCAAAATCATTAAACTTTTATCGTGATGTAGGTACATAGGTACGTACCTACCGGAGTAAATATTAGGTAAATAACTTTAATTAGTTTAGTAACATTCTCGCGTAGTAATCGTGGTCAAAATTTCCTTAAGTGTTTTGTCAAAGTGGTATAGTGGTATTCGATATGGCTGGCTATATATAAACCATATAATTATAACAAGACTAAAAACCTAATATGCACCCACAATTTGAAGCAACTCAAATGGAGCCGTACGGCTCCAAACGCCTGGACCGCTTTCGCAGTCGTCAATGTCAATGCCTGTCAAACGCATCTCGCGAAAATTAATTTACATGACGACTTTTGCGGTTAAATTTTGTCACAATGATTCGGAAAAGCATATTAAGTGTAATAACATCACTTTTCACAAGCCTTCAATATTTCATAGCATGTTGTATTTTATAAGCTAAAAAAATCACGAAGTAAAAAGTACAAAACAAGAAAATTGTTTTATTTAACATATTTTTAGTTATGTAAATATATTTACATATTTGAAATGTGCTAAAAAAGCTCTTTCATTTGATACCCCACACGGTACCGTCAAGCAAAATTCTTTTTTTAGTTCCTTACTCTAAGTCCCCTAGAGGGCGCTGTAATAAATTTAACGTGACGTCATGTTGCCTATAAGCAGAAGACAACTAAGACGCTTCTAACGACACCTCATTTGTTCAAATATGATAACTAGTTTAGAAGTTACTTGGAAACAGATGGACATATATACATACATACATAGCCTGTAAAAATCATAACCCTCCTTATGCTTTGTAAAAATACAAACGATTTATTCAATTCAAAATTCAAATAATTCAAATGCTAATTCTTTATTTGCATAGGCTTGTACACAGCACTTACAAATCGTCATACATTTGAATGACTTAAAACTATTTATAAGTGCTTATGTATAATTTACATGTTAATACATATATATGTTGATACATAAAATATACTAAAGAAATAAATAAACATAATGCGATTCTACCACCGGCTCGGAAAGTTGTTTCTGGTCGAGAAGATCCGGCAAGAAACTCGCCAGTTACTCTTTTTAATCGCCAACTTTTTTACAATGGTTTATTATCCTCATACCAAGTCATACAGTCTAATGCAACACAAAATAGAATGAAGCAAATTAAAAGCTAAATATGAGGTAAACCGAAGCGGACCAGTCCCCAAAGGTGGCACCTGTTCACAAGTATGACGTATGTGTTAGCCATCATTTCACTCAACCATATTAGAGGGAATGTAATGACCCGCCACATAACGCCACCACCTCAGAGACATTTTATTAAAATGCTCAGTGTTGCACGATAATGAAAAATATTTTCCCCATTTCAACTTTATTGTAAGATTTGATTGCTCCGACTGATTAATTTAATCAATTGCTACTGATGTTTACAGCGTGAAGCAGAAGAAATTTTGAATTGCATCAGCCGATGCATTTTCCACATAAAACACCTAATTAAAATTTCAATACCTGACACCTCTCATAAAAGGGTCACTCCCTAATTTGAACCTCATTGTCCTCACACCGTTCCAAGCGTAGGCTAATGTTCACACCCTCACAATAACCTTGAACTATCGGAGTGAGCACAATCCTCGGAGGGAATCTCATGAGGGCAAAGAGGACGACAATGAGAGGTGATCGCCTGAGAGTAATGCACCTGGGGTCAGGTGGGGAAGTAATAGTGATGTGAATTTTTGTTCCATAACTTCTCATATTAGCGTGTAATTCCCGGTTGCGTCCTAAACTCCGAACTAATACCACGGCCTCACAGAAAACTGGCGTGAAGCAATTGTGCTGTGTTTCGTTGCGTGAGTGAGGGTACCGGAGGCCAATCCGGGAGAAAGGGGGGTTCAAAGGCACAATCTGTTTGTATTGGTCTGGGTGTTTTCTATGTATTATAAGTAGGTATGTATTTACAAAAGAAAAGTATTATATGTATATATTTGTAATCCCACCGTTGATTCTGATATCCGTAACACAGGTGCTTGAGCTACCTATCTCGGAGTCAGATCAATGTATGTGACGTTGTGAAATATTTATTTATTTAAAGGTCGGCTGCGCACTTGTGACTCAGTGGAGTTACCGCCGCCCATGCCGCCACCTATCACATCAAATAATAATATATTTGTAATTCCGCTTTTGGTTCTGATATCCGTAACACACGTGCTTGAGCTACCTATCTCGGAATCAGATCAATGTATGTGATGTTGTGAAATATTTTATTTATTCCTTTGACTGAAGGTTGTTTGGTAGAAATCGCCTCCCAAAACAGCCTAAATTGTACATTTTAAGTTTCTGTAATGCCTAGTTTTTTATGTTGTGTATTTTATGCAATAAAGTATATCTATCTACCTATACCTACATACCTAAAGATACCTAATTTATTGCCCTAGGTCATCCAATTCAACCTCAGTTTGTAAAACTTGAAAAAAAGTTACTTCCGAGAATAAATTATCGATAAAACACATTAGTAGCTCGTCCCTAAATCATACAGGGTTAGTTATCAAATTAGCCCTCGTCACCTCTAAGCAGCGATTACCCTCGCTCGGAGGGACATCAGTATTCACGCGGAGGGAATCATCAACTCACTCCCGTCGGGGGTGACCCATTCACATAATGTGGGCAACATTTATGGGCATAAGTCGTAATGAGTTATGACACGTTTTTAGCTAAGTTACTTAAGGTGACGGGTAGGGCACACTAGCGACGCCAATCGATTTTAATTTTTTGCTTCTAAACTCTTTTAAATAACTTCGGGGTTACAATCTCGCGGCAAACACTTTTACTATTTATTTAATAACCATACACAAATGTTGGGTGTACAAACAACAACAATAATCCATGCACAAATCAACAACAAACGCGAAAAATTAAATCACGCCAAAAGCGACCACTTTTGGCGGTAAACCAAAATTGGAGTGTAAAAGTAGACCAAACAGTTAATTTTAAGTATTAAACAAATAGTATAGGTGTTTGCCGAGAGATTGTAACCCTGAAATTGTTTAAAATATATCCGGTTTTCATCATCAGCCCATTTAAGTTCCCACTGCTGGGGCACGGGCCTCCCTCATCCACATGAGGGGTAATTGCCATACTCACCACGTTTGGCAGACGGATTGGCGAGGGTTTTGATGTAAATGCAGAGTTTTCCTTCTCTGGGTGCTGATGATCATGCCAGCAGCTTTACCTTAGTCGCTTTTTACGACACCTCGGTAAGAGTGAGGGTGGCCTATTCTACTCTGCCGGGGACCACACGGCTATTAAATTTATTAAATCGATTGGCGTCGCTATTGTGCCCTACCCGTCACCTTAATTCAGGTGTGATTAAAAGTTTGATTGGATTAGAAATTGGAATGCATTAACTAAGTGTTTTTTAAATAACCATAGGTGAAATGTGCATGTTTGTACACTAACATATTGCATTATTTAGGAAAGCATGTGATGTGAAAAACTGTCTCAATCCTATGTGACGACCCGTTTGGAACAGTGGTAGTGAACGCTGCCATTGGTCCAAGGGTTGCGGGTTCGATCCCCGCACAGTACAAACATTTGTGTGCATGAACATGTCTGTTTGTATTGATCTGGGTGTTTCCTATGTATTATAAGTATGTATTTACAAAAGAAAAGTACTTATTATATGTATATATTTGTGATTCCACTGTTGATTCTGATATCCGTAACACGGGTGCTTGAGCTACCTATCTCGGTGTCAGATCAATGTATGTGATGTTGTGAAATATTTATTTATTATATATTTATTTATTTATATGTGCATTAAGATTTATAAACGAAATTAAGGTTCTTAACACAAATAGATTTATTTCTGGCCAGTAGGCATAGCAAAAAAAAATAGCTTCTATGACATTAGAGATTTTTTGGATAATAAATGGTGACTTATTTTAAACATTTGCATGCTATACATTTTGGCTAAACATGTAAACTTATGTATTTTACAAAATATTATATAAAAAAATTGTAAACGAAATATTAGGTAAACTTGTTCGATCCGGGTTTTTTATTACTAGTTATCAATTCTACCAATTAATAAAAACTCGACACAAAGAAAAAACTCTACTCTTTAGTTTCGTGATTGTTAAGTCTTATTTTGTACCTACACATTAGATATTTATGTCACTTGTAGGTATAATTATTTTGTATTAAAAGTATTTCAAAAATAATAACGATTGTAAATTTGCTTCTTGTGCAGAGGTAACATTAGCTCTCTAATAACTCTTTTTTTATTTTATTGATTAATAATAATAATAAATATTTCACAACATCACATACATTGATCTGACTCCGAGATAGGTAGCTCAAGCACCTGTGTTACGAATATCAGAATCAACAGTGGGATTACAAATATATACCTACATATAATACTTTTCTTTTGTAAATACATATTACTTATAATACATAGATTACACCCAGACCAATACAAACAGACATATTCATGCACACAAATGTTTGTACTGTGTGGGGATCGAACCCGAAACCCTTGTATCAGAGGCAGCGTTTACTACCACTGTTCCAATAAAACAGACATATTCATGCACACAAATGTTTGTACTGTGTGGGGATCGAACCCGAAACCCTTGTATCAGAGGCAGCGTTTACTACGACTGTTCCAATAAAATCCACCGTATTTATTTCATAAATTAAAATTTACCCAAAGGCAGTCACGGATTAACGACCGAATTATCTGTCCAACATTTAATACAGCTGCTTTTCGTGGTAGTTTCAGGTATTCGGCTTCAAAGTGTTGGAATATCATTCCACCACCCATTAGACATTGCCACAACGTTAAATTATTTAAACTTAAATATAGAATATATCTTTTAAATGAACAAAAAGCCGAATAAGCATACTGTAATTTATCACACATAATAACATAAAACAAATAAATTACTAAAATTCATCTATTTATCACATACATACCTACACATCTTTATTACAAAATTACCTACTACTCGTATAAATAACATATACCTATATTATGCCGCCTTCATAATTTAACTCAATATATGTACAAATATTAAATTTGTAAGAGTATTAGATTTAAACATGATGTATGGTGCATTCTGAAGCGATCTCTGTTTCTGTTGTAAGTAACTTGTATGTGAAATATGTATTTTGTTAGGTATCCGCAGAATATCAGCGTCGAGGCTCTGTGTCTCGACAAATAGCTGAGCGGGGACCTTTTTGGCGCCACTTAGAATTTAGATACCTAGATTAGGATTAAATTAAAAAGTATTGTATAGATCTATATTTTGTTATCTGTATTTTTGGTGCCAAATAAACCTTTTTCTATTTCTATTTCTATTTCTATAATTTAATTGATTTTATGTAATGTCATTGTCTATGTTTATTTTTATTAGATAATGATGTTAAAACTGTATTCCTTATTTTATTGTACATTATTCGTAATAACGGTCGAAATAAATGTATTCATTCATTAATTAGATAGGTAGGCCTACACATGATTGAACTTATTAATTTATTAAACATTTTTTTTCTGTTTGTAACTAAGTTTAGCTTCTCTGAAACTTATTCTACATTTCGCTGTGCTGCATGATGTTTAACATGCAGCATGGCGAAATGTTTAATGCTTTTATTATAACCTAACCATTTTGGTATTGATTACGCTAGTTTTTAATTTACCTAGTATTAACAAAACCGGTTTCGACGACTGCTTGTTATTATGTGTTAGTCACTCTGCACGCCGTGGCATCCTTAAATTATGGCATCACTCACTATATCATGTATTTAAATTATAAGTTAAGATTGTAAAGTGTGTATGCTTTGTTGGTTGTCCTTTAATAAATAAACACAAAAATGACCTCTTTGAGTAGGTACACTACGATAAAAATGTTTATTTCTCTAAAATAGCACTTGGACTATGGAGTCATATTATAATTACATAAACTCAGCTCCAAGAATCCATTAATTTAATGCCAAATTTCTTTTAAATCGCATATTAAAGTTACAGACATCTCAGAAGCCGTATTCTTAACACTCCAAAGCTTAACACTTTCACTAACGGACCCACGGCTTAAGGATATTATTACCGATAATCCTTCCGTGACAGACGGACGGACGGCGATATATTTGCAAACAGTTCCTGATCTCTATCCTATTATTGCGGACAGACAGACCGACAGGAAGCTGGACAAAACCGGGTGACCGACAAGTATGCGCGATGATTGTAATATTGCGTTATTAACTATCCGTTCTTCATTGAATGAAAGGTTGTCCTTCCTTCATAATGTGAAAGTAGGCAAGGGAGAGTAGGTAACATATTATGGATCTGGGACTGGTATTGATTTATTTATTTAGGATTAACAACAGCCAACTTAAAATTTGACCACGAATGTATTATGTAGAAATAGGTATTGACACTTAAGTATTTAAGTTTTAAATCCCGATTAATTTAAGATGTAATGACTGCCTCGGTGGCGCAGTGGTTGGTGGGTCGCACTCGGGCAAGAAATTGTACCTAAGTTTTCGGTAAGAAATTCTTGGTGGCAGCCCGGAGTCTGGAAGTTGGCGGTATTGTACCTACCCGTGCCTCGGAGAGCACGTTAAAAGCTGTTGGTCCTGCGCTCGATCCCTCTCCAGTCGTGTCTCAATAGGGTCCCATCGGGATATGAAGGTAAGGAAGAGGGGGTAGAGAGTGCACTTGTGTTTGCGCACACACTTGAGCATTATAAATATATCCTGCGTATGTGGCTGATCGTTGAGATTGGCCGCCGTAGCCTTAATTAGTAAGGATATATTAAACTTGTAATGTTGTGAAATAAATAAATAAAATAAAATAAATGCATGGATGCGAAAATGTTCTTAAGGTAGGTATCTAAATTTCTCAAAGTAGGAGGTAAGGCCCGTATTTTTTCGTCCATATTTGTAAGTTCTTTATCTCATAAATGTTTTGTGTAATGAAGAGTTGTAGATATTTTATAATATATATTTCTTCATATCTTCCTTTAAGAGCTGACTTTTTGATCATTGGTCCTACAGAAATTTGTTGATGGTTTTGATAACCAAATAGTAATAGATCTAGGTCAATTACCTATTTATGTAAACTGTAAAAGACAAAAATATTTTTGAGGCATTGGATATATGAAGAACTTCATATTATGCCTCGAAAAGTTTAGTTTGTAAAGCATAACCAACTGCTCTACAAAATGTATGATAATATGTTTTTTTTTATGGCTTGCTGTTGCTCTTACGAGACGACTCTGCCAATGTCAAGTGATTAAAGAGACACGTTCCTTAGAAAATTAGTTGAGAAATGAGCTGGTTCTCTTCAGATAATTGAGTTTGGGTTATTATTAAACATCACCTAAAACAAACAAAACGTACACTGACATACACATTTAGACAACACAAACTTTGTTATTGGGAGATTCATAGAAACTGTTACTATAATCTTATATACAATTTGATATAGTTACATAAATATTCAATATAATGTGAGGAGGAAAGGGAAGTTGATGGAGCGAGGAATTTTCGAGGGAAGGTCAGGTCAGGTCACAACAAAGTTGGGTATTTCCGACAGTTGAAGAAAATGTGTTCCGGTGTACCCTCCTCTAATGATAATATGTACCTTCCATTGAGCAAAATAATAGGTCACAATTGACATTTCTTTCATAGAGAGGTGATCTACTAAAAAACTTCGATTAAAGTGAATAATCGATACGTACTTCATACAAACGTGAATCGAATACAATAATAATGCAAAAGAAGTTATTAGTACTTTTATTTGGAGAAATGTCAATCGAAGTTATTGAAAAAAATGAAAATAGTTGGTACCGATCCTAAATATCGATCCGCGGCCAGTTTCTTTCTTTTTCTTCGAAATCAAAGCACTTATATTGGGTGCCATGTACCTAGGTATGGTATTTCTGTTTATCAAGTTATTTATGTATTTATATTTTTAAACAACAGAATAATACGTTTCGTTTCAATCCGAATTTGGATTTTCATTTATGGTTGAAATATCCTACACGAGTAGGTAATATTGTATTCGTTCGATTATTTGGGGAACATCCTTAGATATTAAAAAGAAAAAGGGTTGACAGATACAACATTGTACCCACGTTCAATTCTCTACAAAAGTAAATTTTTAATAAGTTTATATACCTATAGTTTAACAGAGAAAATTAATCGTGAAATTATCTGTTTTGTCTTTATTGCAATAAATAAATGCAAACATTAAATATTGTGCTTTTTAAACAAATAAAGATTGACAAATTCAATGACCGCTGTACGTTATTTTGTTGAAGTGTCAAATGTGCCCTATTATTTTGGCCCAACTATAAGTACCTACCATTGATACAAATTGGGTGAATTAATGACTATGACCGTGACATAGGTATTAATGAAATTAAGTAGGTACGCTGATTGTTTTGGGTAACAGCAGTTTTATGGTCCTTTTGAGCCGGATAGGCCATGAAGCAGTGCTAAGTAGGTATTGTCGTTAAATTTAGCACCTTACTACTTTGGTATGATGTTACATGAATCAAAATAGTTGATTGTTGAAGAATCACTGTTTGAGGTAGGTTGGTAGCTGTCCTGGAGAATGAAAAATCTGGATCAAATTCAAGAAAATTACGACTCAAATACCAACCTGCCAATCAAGCTCCCGATTCACCGGCCACCCATCACTTGTCAAAGCACCAAGCACTTCACTGGACTTCCAAAAATGAGCATCCGTGGGTCATTGCACTACCAAAAGTCCGAAGATGGCGACCGCGACCGTTCCAAATTCAAAATTGGTGTGACGTCGGAATGGCGCGCAAGTGGCCGGCAAACACAGCGCGGTCCGCCTTTCGCAGCCCAAACGGCGAGCGGGCTTCAATAATTCACAGTTTCGACCAACAGCGGCGTCCCTACGCCCCTCCCTCTCACCCAACCCAACCAACAACCTACGCGACCTCTCCCTGTCTCGTTCTGTTTTGATGCGCATTTCTGCCCCGGGATGCGCCGTCCTACTTCCGCTTACAGTTTAGGTGTGATGTGGTCTCGCTCGCACTCATTAGGCGGGTGTAGTCTAGTGCATTATGCAGGATGTTTGGCGAGCGTTTCGCGAGGTTTGCGCAGTCTGGTAGAGTAGGGTAGGGACAGAGACTAATAAATCATGGGGTACAAAGATTAATGATGCTTAAGTTTGTAACCAATTGGGGGCTATTGTTGATAAATATTTTGGTTCCGCCATACGTTTTTTTTTCTAAAATGACGTCCATTTATCTCTACCATCTTTTTTATGTAAGGGTAGCTCCCCCATTGTCAAGTGATATTTACTTACCTACAATAATAAAAAAAGTCGAAGCCAGGGAGACATTTCACACAGTAAAACGTCCGTTTTCTAGTCGTTTCGCTTTAAGTTCCTTCCAAATTTTGTAAATGTTCGTCTCGACAAAATCCTACTACTTAATAGGTAGATATAAAAATACTACTTAATAGGTAGATATAGAGAAGATAAGGAGATACTCTTTGTTGCACAAAACTTTATAGAATGCTACCATAGCATTTTTTTTATGATATAGGTGGCAGACGAGCCGATGGATCACCTGATGGTAAGCGATTACCGCCGCCCATGGACACCTACAACACCAGTGGTGTCACAAGTGCGCTGGTTACCTCTTAACCCCCCTTCCCCTGGATTGGGCCTCCGGTAGCCTCACTCACGCAGCGAAACACAGCGCATGCACTGCTTTACGCCGGTTTGGACGGTCTGTGAGGACGTGGTAGTACTCCAGTCGAGCCAGCCCATTCATGCCGAAGCGTCGCTCTCCCACTGTTAAAAATTCTATTCTATAAAGTTTTGAAACACTGGTACAACCTGCGCGGATAATCGCACACTATTTGCGTCTATACTCGCACCCCGGGGTGCGAGTATAGACGCAAATAGTGTGCGAGCGAGAAGTGAACAGATGCGCCGCCATTTCTGATCCCATTCTTTATCCGGACAGGTTGTGAATACAACACACACCGATACAAGTTTTAAGACTGTAAATTCCAAAGTGAGATGTCCACATAACAATCAATTCAATTACTATACGGGGAGGTCTTCTAAACACTTTTAGTAAGGTTACTTATTTAAGAGATTTCTACCATGTACGTTATTTTTGAGTTTCCGATATTCCGCCACTGTTGCAAGCGCCATGGTCCCGTAGTAACTGAAGTTTTTGCGGGTAAGTTTTTACTGGCAGACAAATCGGTCTACCCTCCTTCGCCAGTCTTTTACTACGCGCATCTCGTACAAAACTATTCTAATGTTAGTGACCATGAAAGTTTAAAACAATATACTTTTAGTAACGTATTAGATACCTAAGGATTTAGGAACTTTTAGTCAGATTTCTTTTATTTCGTAATTAATTATTTATTCATGTGGTTTTGATTTAAATAATGACATTTCGTCGCTATGACTCTGCTTCAAGCTTCAAGGATCGTAGGTTCGACTGACCAGATGGCGCAATTGGTAGTGACCCTGCCTCTTACGCCAAAGGTCGTGGGTTAGATAAAAAAATTAAAAAAAGTATGACAAATTATAGTTTAGGTATAATAAATACAAAAACTTTTGATCATAATTATTAACCGAAAAAAACTGAAAAAACGACGTTTAGAAGTTTTAGAAATAGAAAAATATTTATTCAGTGTAAACGTAAAATTACTTAGATTGATGAGATTTTTTTTTATTAAAAATTGTTCTTTATTTAAGTACAGTAAATTTGGGTAACTTTAAATTACGTTGTAACTTTGAATAAAGCTGGTTTAAAGATTTTTTATTTTATTCCTTGGAATTCCTATACAATTTAAAACGGTGTCTAAAGGTCGATCCATTCAACGTAGATAGATACCGTTTTAATTTGTATATCGTCACGTAGGTATACGTGACGATGCTATATTTAATTATATTTTATTTGCTTTTTTTATGAACTATAGGCCAAAGCTTGACCACAATCTAACCTGACGGAAAGTGACGATGAGGTCTAGGATGTAACGCGTCGCCTAGAAGATGCCTGTTCACTCTTGCCTTGCCTTAAAGATGTCCAGTGCTTTTTCAATCTTTTGACAACGATAAGCCGTTCCGTTGGTAGGTAGCCATCTTTTTTTTGACGTGATAAAATCATCTAAAAAATCTTTTATATAAAGAACGCTAGCATTTGAACATCTAGGCGTCCATGATAGGTTACGGAGAGTAGGAGAGAGTTTCTGACAATAATTAGGTAGAAGATTCGTGTTCAACCAGCTATTTATATTTCAGCTACTTTATATCGGCTATACCTACAGAATGTCCGAAAGACACGCCCACTCGAACCGTCCACAGACAATACCAACAAAATATGCAGAACTACTTATATCACAAAGTTTCGTTTACATTTCTAACATTCTACACTCAATGCATCACGAAGTTGTCGTGCATTGCATTCTTACAATGTCGTAGCTACTTACGCCCTCTATCGGTTGAGTTAAAAAATATTATGCGCACAGCGACAATGCGGATGAATTGTTGATCTCTGTTTTATGTAGGTGGCGACAGTTATTTTTAGTTACACAACTAGTGCCACCTAGCGCCACCAAGATACAACTCTCGAACTTGCAAGCCAAATAATGTAGTCGTACAAAAATAAAAACACAACTATTTTGTGATAAAGAAACGTTGGGCTATAGTTCAATAGCTAAGTTTCTATCGTCTAATTTGGGTTTCTATTCTGGAGGAGATCGAAATAAAACTCGTCTTATTTATCGATGCAGCAGAATGAATGGGCAGAAAAAAATACTTTTTTAAATTAGAACTAATTATAGACAATAAATAGACAATTAACAAAGAAAAAACCACAGATAACATATAAACGTAAAGTGGACGCCGCAGTAGCCTTAACAGCTATGTACAACCTGTGCGGATAAAGAGTGTGATCAGAAATGGCGGCGCATCTATTCACTTCTCGCTCGCACACTATTTGCGTCATTACTCGCACTCGTGGGTGTGCGAGCGAGAAGTGAATAGATGCGCCGCCATTTCTGATCACACTCTTTATCCGCACAGGTTGTAATGTACATAAGAAGCCGTCCTTTACCCACGTGATGTTTGGCGCTCAAAGTGTGGGTATGTCATTGTGGTGCCCAACGTGGGTGGGTGCTTTATTGTGGCTCTTGTCATTTCCCTGAAATGACATATAGTCTCCCATGGCAACGTACTCAGTTTTACGTCAAACATGTGATTGTAAAAAAAAGAATTACATAATCCTTCGTATTATTTATTTAAGAACTAGTGACTCCCGGCTACCTTCGTTCCTTCTACTTTTTGTTTAATTTCTCACCTTTTAGACCTTCCCTGGACTACGACAAACATTTAAATACTAAAATCAGCCCAATAGGCCCAACCGTTCTCGGGTTTTAATGTTATAATCAGACTAACGAACATCAATTGATTTTTATTTATTTAGATTTGGCGATGAAATGCCTCCTAATAAAGAAAAACTTTCAATAGTCACTTAGCTGAGTGAAGCCCACAAAACAATTTGGTAAATAAGTATTCAAGATGTTTTTTCAACGGAAGAAACGACTCCTTCAATTCCAACTTCAAACTCTAGAGTACTTAGTGTGGCAGTCTAATTATGGCACCCAACGTGAGGTTATAATATTGTCGCTCGACGTGTGGGTGCTTTTGTTTAGTTTGCAAGTATGACGCGGGTAAATACAAGCAATACAACCGAGAGTCAGTTACACACTGGTTTAATCATAATCACAGCTATATACACCACGGAGCCGAGAGGTGCGGGCGGCGGGCGCGCGGGGCGAGGTACGGCTCCGCGCCCGCTGCTCGCGTACAATGTTACCTCCTCAGCGTATTACGCACACATATACAACAGCTTTATTGTAGCGCCTGACGTGTAGGTGCCTTATTGTGGCGTTCTACGTTTGGGTCCATTATTGTGGCGCCCAACGTGTGGATATTTTATTGATATTTTTACATGTAATTATACTTATTGTGAAAAATACTGTTAAGATTTGCTATCAATAAATAAAACACCAACAATTTATTTTTAAACCAACTTTATTTTTAGCTAAAATATAATAATTCATACATGAAAGAAGTTCCCTAATTACTGTAATAATACCGCGATAATACAAAATGAAATAAAACGTAAAATACAAAAAATATGAAATAAAAAGTAGCTACCACATAATACTTGAATGTTAAACTGATAAAACGGCTTAGTGCGGGTTTGAGCCAAGTCCAAATATAAAACCTTGAAAAACATAACTTCAGATCTTAAAAATATGAAAGGGTAATGGAAAATGGTCATTGGACGGTTGCCGAGTGAAAGGAATCAAAAACACAACGACTCAATAATGACAACAGTACAATACAAAACTTAATAGATCACAAGTCGCGTGTTGGAGTCAAAAATACAAAAACTAACAACAGGTATGTTAGGAAAACTCATCTAATGGCACTAAAATTTGTTCTTTCTATAAACAAACGAGAATTTAGAAAAAGACTCACTCAAACACGCAACTCGCTTTATTCACGAGTGAGAGTGACAGCTGTCAACTTTAATCCAACATTTCAATATTAATCAACACACAACCCATTAATTACACTAATTAAGTCACAAAATAAAAGCCACAACTCTACCCCAAATTTTGACAGCTGTCACAAACGTCACCGTGACAGGCAGTGGAACGAAAAGTCAAGACCAGATAGAAGGTGGCGGGAACAAACAACACTTTAAACGCCGACTAAACACCGATGATTATGTTCACATAGATTGCTTAATTGTTTTACAGTCAGTGTTCCTTATACTATGCTAATATGGCAAACGGACCCATGATATGCAAACTCGAAAGAGGCCGCGATACCACACAAGCGGGAAGAGTGAAATGAAAACCTAACTAACCTTAAACTACAGTACTTTTCAATTCAAATCTCCTAAAAATGTATCAAATTGTATATTTAGCCGTTAAAATCCCAAAAAAAATCTAAGTCAAGTTAATGACAGAGACAACAAAATGTTTAAGCAACGTTCAAAGATGTTTTTCGTTTTCTGGCGAGAGTATACTGTGGTAAAATTCGCCATTTTGATCAAGTTTGACAGCTGTCAGGCAGCCATTTTGTTTATATGAAATTGGACTTTGAATCGACTAAATACACTATTTACAGTAACCAAAGGAATGTTGAAATTGTATAAAATACTATTTTACAATTCAATAAAATGCATGAGTTATTTTAGTAAAATCAAGACAAACTAATTCTTTCGATCTGACTAAGATGTGTGTCTTAACTGAACTGTTTGGTTACTCTGTCATAATTTTCGGAAAATTGTATTGAAAAATACTTTAGAGGGACGACACTCTCTTCCGCCAATCCCGCGTTCATAGTGTCAAATACTAACATAGCCACTTAGTACCTAATTGTTAGTAAAAATTCCCTTAACGCATTCAAAATATATATATAATTATATAGTTTATAATAGCTGATCCTAAACAGATACCATCTGTATAATGTGTATATCGTAAAACTATGTTTTTTTTTTCAAATAACTCTGTGCCTAATATACATTTAAGCCGATTTTGTTTGAGAAGCTCGTAAGGGTAGAAGTGTTTTTGGACTTTTTTTTTTCATTCCGTCAAAGGACAAAAACGTCACACTACTCGAGAAAGCGTTTGTACCACAAAATAAAAAATAAATGCATTTTTTGAACAAATTCCATTTGTACTGAACTTATTGATGTGGAAATTCCAATATGGCGTTGAAGCGACGAATTTAAATGGAAAGACTAAACTCAGTTAAATTATGTGGATAAAACTGACAGATGTCAATTTGCAGTTTTCATACATCTTAAACTCTTTTGACGGATGCCATATGTCAAAACGTAAGGTAACTTGACATTTGCCTCTGTCAGTTTAGTCCACATAATTAAAAATCAGAGTAGTGACTTCCAAATTAACTCGCAGTCAAGTTTAATTGTAATCGTAAACGAAACGGGACGAAAAATAAAACGCAAGTAACACCGCGACGCCATTTTGAATTCTCCATTTAAAAAATAACAGCTGTTTAGTGTTAGCGAGTTAAACCAGTGAAGCATACCTTAGTTAATCAGTAATATACAATAGTAATATCTGACCGCTTACAAGCTATGTTATCCTTACTCCATACCAAATTACAACGACTACTGGTTTTATTTTATTACATACATTATCGTTTTTACTTCTTAATTATATAAGAAATGAATAGAAAAAGATTTCAAGAGACCTCTAAGAACAAACGTGTACTACAAAGCAAGCCGAGACAAAATAACGTTTATTTACGTATAAAGTTTTTGATATGATCATTTTTGAGACCTTACAAATAATCTACAAATAAAAACCCCTGCTACCACGACGGACACACTTCTCAATATGACGTAGGCAATTTTTAAAATAAAGAACTCAAAAAAGTTTTAACTCAAAAAATATATTTTTTACGCTTTGTGCGTAAGTTTTGTGCGACTGTAATTCAGAAATAATCATTCTGAACTCATATATTTTACTAAAAACTGTACATTATTGGGATTTTAGTGTCTTTCGTCAAAATCCCTATTATTAAGTACAAAAAAATCACAGAAAATCTAAATAGTAGCTGTTCTATATACTTAGTAGAAACCCTTTCAAAACTAGATTTTGCAAAACCAGAATTTACAAGGCAATAATTTCTCCCTCGGTATATTTATAAAACTTTACTTCTAAGTTTTCTTACTGTATCAAATCTACTGAATCCATTATTGATCTCATACATTTTTAATTCTAACCGACTGCGACTAAATCAAATGAGAGTTATGAATACAGCAGTCTATTTTTATCCCAAATTGTATTTTACCTTATGGTAAAGGCAGACGAGCAGACGGATCACCTGATAAGTGATTACCTCCGCCCATGAACACCCGCAACACCGATGGAGTCACAAGTGCGCTACCATCCTTTTAAAAAGGCTACGCGCGGTAGCGTGTGTAGCCAAGTTTACGCTCTTTTCTTTTTTGAAGGTCGCATTGACAGAAAATCTAATAATAAAATATGTGTGTCCGTCGACAGGGCAGCGTGGTGCCTAACGTTGTGCTAAAGCTTTGCACGTCAAACTGATGTATAATAAGAAAAAATCAATTCCGTTGTCCGTCTGTACTAGGGAAGCCGCGACGCAACTTACCGAGTTCACATCACTTTTAAACAACCACACATTAAGTTAACACAATCTGTTAAATTTCTTCAATATTGAAATAAATGTGATTGACATAAAGGTGAGAATCGCGTAAAGAAATTTGACAGACTAGAAACCCAACGTGTGTTTGTCTGTACATTTGATTACGTTACATAAATAAAAAATTGTAATTACAAAAGAACAAAGTTTTGTCTTTTTTTAAAAATTAGGTAGGAAATGACAGCTGTCATTATCAAAGACTAATAAAACTTTTTTTAAATAGCAATACAGTGCAATATGACGTAGGATTGAAAAACGACTATAGCAAATGCGCTGGCTACATTATTCACACAATCTTATCTCGGAACTAGCGCATTACCAGTACTGAGTGCACCCAGACTCGAGATAATAATTTCAAATATTTTCCAAATTGACCCAACCTGGACCCGCCATAGGTCTTTATTAAAAGGGGGCGTTTTACTCAAATTTTATAGGCAAATGTCAAAAGGCTTCTAAGATAATATAAGTTCCAATTTTTTCCGTCAAGGTCCATGTCGCACTGTATGTGAGAAAGAGATGTAACATATTTCTATTTACAGTGAGTTCCTTAACTCGATAGAGGTTACCGCGTGTGTAAAATCCCCAAGATGGCGTACTTTTGAACTGAGAGCCAATTTCAACAGCATTGGTTGCTTCGTACGTCAAATTGACAATTTATATGACGTTCAAAAATAACCAATCACCTTGTAGGTATGGACGATGATTCAATAGAGGATATGACTAAAAGTCCTACTCCCAGACTAAAAGTGGATTTTAGTGTACAAAGTTATTTGTGCAGCGAAGTGCCGCGAAGTGATCCTGATAATAAGAATCGTTGAATTGTATCGTTTTTAACATTGCTAATGTGTGTCGAGTGAGTTGTCACGTGAAAACTTGCATGGATATAATAGAGTCTTAAAATCCGCGATTGCGATAGAGTGGTATTAGCGGAATCCGTAGCTCGATAAAACGTGAAACAGCGGTGTTTTATTGAGTGACTGTTAATGTTGACTGTTGACTACCCACTTATTCTCAATAAGTGTCTTGACATTGGCAAAATATCTTCGTGTAGGGCTATAATATAAAAAAAAAAGTATATGGATACTGCGTCCTGTAGGCGTCCTGAGGGATTTTCCACACGCGAAAGTACATGATAAAATCATTACGCAGTTACATACATCACCTAACCTTACATATACAAACCATACATACAAAATTGTTTCTTGAAAAATGTGTGAAAGAGAAACTGATGTGAACTCGTTGCGTGCGTGTGTGCGAGCGAGAGGTCCGAGCCCGAGCGAGAAGGCGGCGCGAGGGGGACGCATTACATCGTGCTGTTGTCCCACTCTAGCTGGCTAATGTTCCTGTACTTGTGTTGCTTGCCCGGCAAAACTGGAATGAAGACAAGTTAACATAATTATTTTATGGATTTACTAATGGCCCGCCTTCACTTCGTTTGAGGACATTAGTTCCACTTTATACCAATAGATAGCGCTAGGTGTAACAGTGGCAGTGAACGCTGCCTCTGGTGAAAGGGTTGTGGGTTCGATCCCCGCACAGTACAAACATTTGTGTGCATGAACATATCTGTTTGTATTGGTCTGGGCGTTATCTATGTATTATAAGTATGTATTTACAAAAGAAAAAGTATTATATGTATATATTTGTAATCCCACTGTTGATTCTGATATCCGTAACACAGGTGCTTGAGCTACCTATCTCGGAGTCAGATCAATGTATGATGTTGTATGATGTTGTTAAATATTTACTTCTCTATAAATAATAGAGATATAAATTTAGATACATTATTTGGTTTTATGATCGGGGGAGATCAAACGACACAACTCTTGTATTCTAAAAAGTTACAAATTCATTTGTTACAAACATTCATTAGAAACACTTTCAGGTTACAGAAGTTGATAGATTTTGTTGATTTGACAAAATTCATTATCACTAATGCTAAATGCTCTCAAACTGCGTGAGTGAGGGTAACGGAGGCCCAATCTGGGGGAAAGGGGGGTTTAAGGGTTGGCGGCGCATTTGTGACTCCACTGGTGTCGCGGTTGTCTATGGGCGGCGGCAATTTCTTACCATCAGGCGATCCGCCTGCTCGTCCTATCACATAAGAAAAGTCTGTTCCAGTAGGTACCGTGGTCATCGTCGTCCTCATCAGACGAGGAGTGATGCTCGGAGTCGGAGTCGGAGCACGACTCGCCGTCCGAGCTGTCCGCCACAGCCGCGTGCCGCGCGCACGACCCTCCCGCCTGAAACGCAACGTCATATGAGGGATCTGAAAACTATTTAATCTATTTAAAGAAATTATCACCCTTAGTAAAATACCGACCTAACTCAAAATTTTAATATAGATGCTAAGTGAAAATAGTATCGGCTAAAA
Source organism: Marasmia exigua (assembly GCA_019059595.1). Classification (NCBI taxonomy): domain Eukaryota; kingdom Metazoa; phylum Arthropoda; class Insecta; order Lepidoptera; family Crambidae; genus Marasmia; species Marasmia exigua. The sequence continues at coordinate 13,971,971 of CM032488.1, forward strand.
TCCAGGGATGAAAGGTCATCTAACAACAATTTTGAGTTAAGTAAATAGGTACACTCACATATGAACACGAGATGAAATTTGAAGAGCGTTTTTACTCAAGACTATTCAAGAATAAATTGCAAAGAATTGCTATAAAAATATCAGCAATTTTGAGTTAGGTCGGTATTTTACTATGGGTGCGAATGTAGGTATTCTAGTTTTCTATGTATTATAAGCTTAAATTAAATCAAAATAGCGGAAGATAGGTGACTCGTCTTAACCGCGTGGACCGCTTAAGTTAGGTCCACGTCGCCTGCCCTGGGAATATCGTGGAGGGAGGCTTTGGCTGTATCACCATAATATTCCCCAATATGGGCGATGATTTAGAACCGCAGGGGGTTTAGTGGGTATGCCTTTGCCTGGCTTTTCTTTGGGAGAAGCCCCCCGCCAAAGGAGAGCCCCACATAACCCGGCCACCCCCCGGTGGTCTGGTATGCATAAGGTAGTCGGCTTATCTCTTGAGCCGGCGGCATTCCCCCTGCGAAACCAAAAAAAAAAAAAGGTCCACGTCGCCTAATTGCACGTAGTCGCAAATTTGCGAGTCTGAAAAGCGGTCGTGTCACACAATATTCTTTAATTGTTTTAAATGGGATAAAGGTTACCCAAATGCCTTTGTTCGCTTTTACGCGTTATACAAATTATTCAAAAATAAATAATTAATCACATTTCACTCATAAGTAGAAGAAATAATTAATTTCTCATGATATTTTCTAAATTCATTAATGTTTTGGTCACCATTTTGCAGAGTGAGATAGAAATATACGATATATTAATGTGTGACGAGTCAAGTCTTTTTGACAGGACTTAACTCTGACGCGTAGCTGCGCGGAGCACGTTTGACTCACTCAAGCTTATGTCAAAAAATAGGTTTGTCTCTTTCTTTCAATATCGTGCAACTTTAAATAAACGTGTCAAAGAGCTGTCAGTTGTGCATCAAGCTTGTTTTCAATTGTCTTATTGAAGGGACTATTTTGTATTAATCTAAGATTATAGGTATGTATTTACAAAAGAAAAGTATTATATGTATATATTTGTAATCCCACTGTTGATTCTGATATCCGTAATACAGGTGCTTGAGTTACCTATCTCGGAGTCAGCTCAATGTATGTGATATATGATATTTTCTAAAGCAATCTTTTGCAATTTATTCTTGAATTTGGATCGTGGAAGGTGTGGGTCCGTGTCCCGCCTGAACACGAGATGAAATTTTTAAGTGTGTTATTTACTCAATGTATGTGATGTGGTGAAATATTTATTTATATTTATTTTGTAGATGCTCGTACATATGGGCGAGTAAGAATGGTGGTAGTTCAGTCGACAAGAACGTGTGTGACCACCCTCGGCCACATCATTACTTACTACCAGGTTAGATTGTGGCTAAATGTCTGGCTATTCACACTGCTATACACACACACACAGACACACACACACACACGCGTTTCATTCATGCATGCACTTTTTTGTTTTTCTTTTGTAATTCTTAATATAAATAAAGTTGTTAATAAAATATGTAAACAAACTTAATACACAAGCATCAGACGCGATCACAAAAGCATCTTCACATGAACCAATGTTTAGTTCATAAGTTCACCACTAGATGGCGGTGTGCGTTATTGCATCGCTCAAGCATTTGGTCGTTTTCATTTCTACTAAAGGGGTATATTTTTCTACGAACAGTACTCATAGAAAAATATACCCCCCGCTGGCTCGAGACCGCCCAGCGGACGTTCCTTCCCTCGCGGGATGGGGTTACGCCGCTGGGGTCTGGACTCGCTAGCGGGGTGAAGCCCCTGGACCAAGGCCTAGAAGGCCACCCGCAAGACCCGCCTGTTACAGGCGGCGAAAAGATACCGCTGAAGTGGCAACCTGCCAGACCAGACTTCCCCCGACATGAGAAACCCTCTTTAGAGAAATATACACAAAATTTAGTTCAAACTATGGTGATTTTATTCGTAGTGCAAATCAAAGTTAGTAGTTCCTCATCAGTACGTTCAGGACCCAGGCACCCTGTCTGTACGGTTAAAAATGAAAAGACACGGCGACGCAAGCGTACCTCCTCCATGGGGTTGACGGTGATGGTGAGCGCGGAGTCGTCCCACGCCATCTCGGAGTCGCGCGCGTCGCGGCGCGGCGGCGCGGCGCGGGCGCGTGCGCGTGCGCGTGCACTAGTACCGCGCGCCACCCGCGCCACGCCCACGCCCGCCAGCGCCACCACCACGCCGCACGACACCACGCCGATCAGCAGCGCTACGTGGTCTGGGGGAGGGGCGACTTCCGATATAGTGTTACGAGGATACTTTAAACTAAGGCTTTTGCTTCATCATCGTCAGCCCATTTAAGTCCCCACTGCTGGGGCGCAGGCCTCCCTCAATCACATGAGGGGTAATTGCCATACTCACCACGCTTGGCAGACGGGTTGGCGAGGGTTTTGATATAAATGCAGAGTTTTCCTTCTCTGGGTGCTGATGATCATACCAGCAGCTTTACCTTAGTCGCCTTTTACGACACCTCGGTAAGAGTGAGGGTGGCCTATTCTACTCTGCCGGGGACCACACGGCCGGCTTTTGCTTACCATCAGGCTAAACTAACGGCCGCACTCAGAGACGTCATTTAAGCTTATGTTCTAATGAACATAACAGAAAAAATATTGACACTACCGATACTAAAGTTAATACTTTAGTAATATAATTTAATCGTAAACAAAAAGGTATCGATACTTTCTAGAATGGGTATCCATTCTTTTAAAATAACCAACTCTAAAACAATTTATCGATAGATTTCCAATTTACAATAATATTATTTATGGTTTTCTAAAGCGGTGTAAAATTTGACACAATTGACGTATCAGCAATAATACTACATACAAAATACAAACAACAATAGTACCGATACTAACGATAGATTTTACTATCCATATCAACAAACCATCAATAGTATTAACATTATACCGACAGTACAACCTGTGCGAATAAAGAATGGGATCAGAAATGGCGGCGCATCTATTCACTTCTCGCTCGCACACTATTTGCGTCTATACTCGCACCCCACGAGTGCGAGTAAATATGCGCAAATATGTGTGCGAGCGAGAAGTGAATAGATGCGCCGCCATTTCTAATCCCATTCTTTATCCACACGGGTTGTACACCGATAGTATCGATATTCCTATCGATAGAACTATCGTTTTTTAATGAAAACTATCAATTTCCCGGCAGCATAAAAACAATTAGAATAGTTTGTGAAGGAATTGCTCACTAATTTGTTTTTGATAATCCGATATTTCAGAGGAGCAGCGCTCTGTTACAAGTGCCATAGTCACGGAGTAGGTGTAACTTGCAACAACGCCGAAATATCGAAAACTCAAAAATAAAGTGGTAGCAGAATTATACACAGCCGGAGAGGGATTGGGCGCAGGAACAAGAGCTTAACGTGCTTACCGAGGCACGGGGATACAAGACCGCCAACTTCCAGAATCCGGGCTGCCATTAAGAATTTCTTAACGAAAACATAGGTACATTTTTTTGGCTCGACCGGGGGATTGAACCCGGGACCTCTTGCGCAGCCGTCGATTTAATACAAAAGGTACTAGGTTCAAAGGTTTAGTCGCAGTCAATACAAAAGTGAACAAATTGATTCGGCGGGTAGGGCTAAAACAAGCCGCATGGGCTGATGCAATTCAAAGCTAAATTAGTGTCTAGTGGTTTTTAGTGTTCAAATTTGGTGTTTATTTGTGCAGTGAAGTGCCGCAAAGTAATAAGAATCGTTGGATTGTATCGTTTTTAACACTGCTATTGTGTGTCGAGTGAGTTGTCTCGTTGCTTGCTTGGACCAAATAGAGTCTTAAAACTTGCGATTGATTTTAGAGTGATATCCGCTGAATCCGTAGGTCGATAAAACGTAAAACATCGGCGTTTTATTGAGTGACTGTGACTTTGACTGACTTCGACTGTTGACTACCTACTTATTCTCAATAAGTTACTTGACATTGGCGAATTATTTTCGGGTAGAGCCATAATAAATAAACAGTAAATAATAACTGTAATTTATTGTTTTTACCAATACAGTTTTCTAGGACCTATTTTTTAGCCTGAAACACAGGGTATCCTAGTTCAGGCAAAATGTCAAATATAAGTACTAATATGTAAGATTATGCCCATAAGTTTGTAATAGATTTAAGTTATTTGCAATAAATATTTTATTTATTTTTTATTTTTAATAAAAAAGTGAACAAGTGAATATGAAGGTGAACGTACTGTTAGGCTCATGGTCGGGATGCAGATCAATAAGCCTGGGCGCGGGCACGTCGGCGGCGTGCGCGTCGCGCTGCGCGTGCGCGGCGTACGCGCGCGGCGCCAGCACGTGGCCCTCGTGCGCGTGCGCGTGGCCGGGCTGGAATAAACAACACCATTGTCAATATAAAAAAAAAATAAATAAAAAATAAAAAAAGTTTATTTCATAACCAGTTTACAGTATACCAACTAAGACACGGCAACAATTCTATTATTGACTAGCAGTATGGTCTTATTTGTAGTCGCAACAAATATCTGTTGAAGATGAAGGTATACAAACAAAACTCTTTACCTCCCGTGCTAGTCCGAGAACTGTGTTACGGCTAGGTAAGATTCTCGCCATGGTATTACCAACTTTATTACAGATGAGTGAGAGACATTTTTTGTATAGACTTCAATAAGTACGAATCATTGACATTAAAATGTAAAAACATTTTTTAACACAATAGGCCCATATGATAGTTGCCGTCAACTAGTGGCCAGTTTAGCATATCATATATATCATACGCTAAAAAAAATTGACAAAATCAAAATCGAGAACTAAAATGCCATAGACAGACACACACACAGACACGTAAACCCTGTTATAACACTCCGTCGGTTTTTCGTCGGTGTACGGTTCACTACCGCACATTTGGCCGTGGCGCCATTATTGGGGTCACGCCTCAGCATTTTACCCGACTACGGCGAAGCAAAAAGGAGGGTTATGATTTTGACCTGTATGTATGTATGTATGTTCATCTGTTCCGTCATATAAAATAGGTACCTAAAACACATTGTAGGTCCATTTAAAAATTTGAGATTTTGGGATGATGTTATTTTATTACCAGACTACGGCGAAGTCGAAAAGGAAGGGTTTTTGGTGATGTTTAAAAATGTGATTCTTAATTCGTGATATCTCGGGTATTTTTTTTTATGCGATAGGTGTCGAGCAGACGGATCGCTTGATGGTAAGCGTTTGCCGCCGCCCATTTAAATTTAATTAATGGAATTTTAATAAATGAAAAATCAAAGGCATTCATAACATTTTTTCATGCTAGAAGCGCTAACGAGCAAGCGAGTCATCTGATGGAAAGCAATCTTCGCCGCCCATGAACATCCGCGAAATCAAAAAACTATACTATTGTATTATTATTTTTATAGAGACTCAGTATATTGGTGCTCCTCAGCCTGATGGTAAGCAAGAGAAGAGCCCAAGTTGCAATCATAACGGAAGTGATATCAGGCATCACCTCCGTTGGCACCGCCATAATGGCCCGCGAGATGCTTCTTCTGCTGGGGCACGGGCCTCCCTCAATCACATGAGGGGTAATTGCCATACTCACCACGCTTGGCAGACGGGTTGGCGAGGGTTTTGATATAAATGCAGAGTTTTCCTTCTCTGGGTGCTGATGATCATGCCAGCAGCTTTACCTTAGTCGCCTTTTACGACACCTCGGTAAGAGTGAAGGTGGCCTATTCTACTCTGCCGGGGACCACGGATGCTTCTTCACACTTCTAATAAATGTGACTAACTTATATTATAAATGTGAAAGTGTATGTGTCTATCTGTCTGTTTGTCATTCATGGCAAAACGGAGCTATCAATCGACGTGTTATTTTAAGTGATGATAGTTGAAGAAATGTAGAGTGACAAAGGCTACTATTTGTCAAGCCTATTGGTGTGTGTTACAGTAGGACATACCTGTTTCTCCCTGGCCTGGTTGTCGAGCTTGTCGGCGACGCCGCTGGGGTGCTGCTCGCGGGACAGCGCCTCGCCGCCCGACATGTGCGGGTGCACCACCGTCAGCTAGACAATTAAAACGATAAATAAATAAATAAAGTTCTAGGCGATACATTTTAGAAAATTATAAAAGAGAGAGAGGCTGATGCCTGGCGAGCCGGCGACGGGTGGCCCTAACTAGCGGCGCCAATCGATTGAAATTGATAGCAACTAAACCGGATATCTTTTTAACAATTTCGAAGTTCGAGCCTCTCGGAAAAAATAAATACTATTTACTTAATACTTATAATTAACTTTTTGATCTGTTTTTGCACTCGAAATTTGGATTGATGCCATAAGTGACAGTAATTCATATTTCGAGTAGGAATCAGACCAAAATGTTAATTATAAGTATTGAATAAATAGTATAAGTTCTTTTCGAGATGCTAGAACTCAAAAAATTGTTTAAAAGATATCCGGTTTAGATGCTAACAATTTAAATCAAATGGCGTCGCTAGGGTGCCCTACCTGTCACCTTAATAACACTCGCGAGTGTTTTAATACCTAGTTATATAGTACGTACGTAAAAAAGTCCCGCGTTAAAACACGGACCAAGAGGCTCCACGATTGAGACATATGCCAAATAAAAGGCCCATATACTTACTTCAAAGTGATAGAGGGATATCAAAATTGGTCCGAGTGTTTATAGGAAAATATATTTGTAAAATAAGTAACCACGTTAAAGTCGGCTGTTGATCCCCAAGTTCTTTTTTTCTTCCAAATATGGTTTGGTTACGGTAAATATCAACTGTACATATAATGTTTATTAGTAACGACTAGTAAATGTATAATGTTGAAGAGGATGACCCTGATCTCAACTCTCTCCGTATTGGCAATGATGAGGTCCAGCGCTCGGACCTCTTTAAGTACCTGGGATCGGTACTCCATCCGTCCGGAGACATCGATTGCGACGTCAAGGCACGTATTGCTGCCGCGTGGACCAAATGGCGTTAAGGTGACGGGTAGGGCACACTAGCGACGCCAATCGATTTTAATTTTTAGCTACTAAACCGAATCTATTTTCAACAATTTCAGGGTTACAATCTCGGCAAACACTTATACTGTTTATTAAATAGCCATGCAAAAATGTTGGGTCCGTTTTTGTACGCGAGAAATTGATTCACGCTAAAAGTGGCCGCTTTTGGCGGTAATCAATTTTTCGCGCACGCGTTGGATCAAACATTTGTGCATGGTTATTTAATAAATAGTATAAGTGTTCGCCGAGAGGTTGTAACCCCGAAATTCTTTAAAATAGATCCGGTTAAGTAGCTAAAAATTAAAATCGACTGGCGTCGCTAGTGTGCCCTACCCGTCACCTTAAACCCCAAAACGCCGGTTAAGTTGAAGGGACAGGTCTAAAAGTCCATCATTAGACCGGTACTTTTGTATGGCAGCGAGGCTTGGCCTGTAATTGAGCGACACAAGCAAGAGTTGCATGTCACGGAGATGAACATGCTGAGGTGGATGTGTGGAGTTACGCAGAAAGGCCGCGTAAGAAACTCACACACACGTGGGAGCCTTCATATCCGTGACATAGCAGACAAACTACTGGAGAGACTCGCCTACGTTGGTACGGTCATGTCCTGCGAAAACCGGACAGCTACGCGGGAAACAAATGTCTGGCCATGGCACCACCGTCGGGTCCCGGCAGAAGGGGTAGACCTAAAAAGGTGTGGCTTGACATCGTAAGGGATGACATGCGTGCTAATAAACTGATCACTACGGATGCACAAGACCGCGCGAAGTGGAGGAGGCGAAGTAGGAAAGCGGACCCCGGGCTCCGAAGCGACAGTTTGGGACGTAACCGGGACAAAACGCTATGATGATGATGATGTTAAAGAGGATGACCTTGGAGTTCTTAATTTAAACATTATCCCTCTTATTACAAAAAACTGCTTTGATACCGTACTGATCTAAAGGTCGATCCATTCAACATAGATACCGTTTTAAATTGTATAGGAATTCCAAAGAATAAAATAAAAAAATCTTTAAACCAGTTTTATTCAAAGTTACAAGGTAAATCAAAATTACCCAAATTGACTGTAGTTCTTAAATTTTTATTACCTACAAATCCTCTACTAACCGTAGACAACTTAGTACCGCAGGATAGTGTCAAAATTGATCGAATCATTTAATCATTAGTTCGGTGACATTTCATTTTACATAACCTTATTTTGTTGTCTGAAGTAAAAATTCTAAAAATTGGTTTTCAAGCAACAATAAATTTAAATCATGACCTAAATAAGGTTTCCAAGTAATATGCATAGGAATTGCTTATATTTTTGGGATTAAATCCCAAAAATAAATTAACTAAGTACTTCCTCACAAATAACTTTAGCGTAAAACGGAATGAACTGTCACAGGTTAAGTTGTCATGGTTACCGAATCGAAATTTGTAGGTTATTATTTTAGTTCTCATTTTAAACTAGGGGTCCGGGTGCTTTAACTTATAGTTGATATACTAAATAACGTTAAACTTAGTTTTGTAATAATGTTTATTCCAGTTCTTCAGTTATTCCCAGTATTAATCACACTACTTATTTCAAACCACGTTTTGGAATAAGAGGGTATGGCATGAGTGTATATAACAGTAGCAATAGTTTAGTAATAGAAAGCGTGAGTGTATATCATACCGTCTGCACGTATTCGTTGCTGGTGAAGCGGCCGTTCAGCTCGGAGCAGGTGAGCTTGAACACGCGGTTGAGGTAGTACGCCGGCTTCTTGTTGCTGTACTCGATCTCCAACAGCACCTGGCGACAACGCATCACATTCAGAAACATTATCATTCTGTCCTGTGGGTACACTTGTACCACGTTTATAAGTTACATCGGCAAAATTCGTCTACGGAAAAGAGCAAGTTAAATCCGATTGATTACGATTGCGAAAGCAGTTGAAATACTGACTTTATTGCGTTACATTAAGATTAAATAAAATAAATCCAGAGATAAATGCTATCTCTCTCTTAACCGCACTCGCACCGAACATGGCGCTGACGCATCAACCAATAAGAAATTTGTGATTTTTGGCGCGCGTAAATGGAGCGTTGTGATTGGTTAAAATTTGGCTGCAGGTTTCTAAAATAAGACTTCTGCGCAGGTACATTGATGTAACTTATAAAAGTGGTAAAGCTGTACCTACACTACCAGCCCGTTTGATCCGATAATATTGGGACTAGATAGAGATCGATATTCTTTATTGCACAAAAACAAAATACAAGTATGATACAACAACAACAGACAGTACAATAAGCGATTTCTTCCAGACAACCTTTGGGTCGACTAGTGTTGCCGGATAATCGATTGTACGTCGATTATTAATCGATTATGTAAATGGCGCCCAGATAATCTAATAATCGAATGTACGATCGATAGTAAAGATCAAAACGATCTTCATTTTTAGTCGATGAAATCGTTTAAATTAACGATATTACCGATTAAATCGATACTGGAATCAAGCACACACTATCGATTATAATCGATTAATCTGCAATTATTTCTAGATGTAATCGTCATTCATACAGAAGATGTTTAAGAGGGCATAACATAATTAATCAGAAATAACTGGCGTGGAGCAGCATAGTGCTGTGTTTCGCTGCTTGAATGAGGGTACCAGAGGCCCAATCCGGGGGAAAAGGGGGGTTTAAAGGTTGACAGCGTACTTGTGACTCCACTGGTGCCGCAGGTGTCCATGGGCGGCGGCAATCGCTTACCATCAGGTTATCTGTATGCTCGTCTGCCACCTATCACATAAAAATATATATACATATTTTGTGCTAGGGGTTCTACTATCTTTAGTTACTGGCTTGCGGGCAATAAATCAAATTTCGCACATGTGGCGGTCTCTGCGAGTGTGTGCAAAACTGCACCATCTGCGACCGACGCCTATCTATCTATCGCTGGGACTCAAGAATAACCGATAGATTAGGGGTGTCGATTTGAACCAGGGGTTATCCTTTATTCAGCTGTCGTAAATACGTTATTTCTATTTTTGCTGTGTGTATGTGTGCACTTACGCTTCCCAAGGCTCAGCCTAAAAAAGAGCGCTGATGGGCCAGAGCGAAATAGTAGCTATATATATGTCACCGGAAAATAACAAGATCCGTAAGTTTATCAATTTACTAGGAAGTTTATAAACTTTCGTAGGACTCTAAACGGGAGATAAATTGTCTTATTTTACGTCCAAACTTTCGTAAATTTATCAATTTCTGACGTTACTGGTAAATTTATAAACTAACGGATATCTATTCGTAAAATTTTACATGGTTCGACCAATCACAGACACTCTTTTAAATATACGCATCTTTGAAATACGTAAAATAACACACTTCTCTATGATTAGTCAATATACATAGTGGTAATGCCAATCAGTTCGCGCATAGCGTTTGATAATTGCTTACTTATCATTTTACGAGTGAGTTCAGTAAGTTTATCAATGTACGAAAGTGCGAACGTAAAATAACACAATTTATCTCCCGTTTAGCATACTACGACAGTTTATAAACTTCCTAGTAAATTGATAAACTTACGGATCTTGTTATTTTCCGGTGACATATATAAAAGGTATTATAAGCAACTTTTTTTTTATTATGAACTGTAGACTAACGCTTGACCACAATCTCAACTGATGGAGAGTGAAGTAAAGAGTATTTTCACCTTTTGATAGTTGTCCACAGTGTCAGCGCCGGTGAGTATGACGCCGTCGCGGGTGACGGCGGCGCGGATGTCGTAGCGGCGCGGCAGCGACGCGGCGTCGCGCAGCGACAGCGCCTCGTGGTCCGGGTTCAGCGCCGGGTACACGGACACCACGCACGAGTCCAGTTTCTGGCTTTCCGCTTCTGTGGACAAAATTTATCTGTTTAGTTTTTTGTTACTATGTATAGTTGTCAAGCGTTCGGGAAGCTACGCAGCATATTTTCGGCCCACCTACCGCAGTGTCTCAAGACGAAAGTCTTCAATGCGTGTGTGTTGCCAGTGATGACATACGGAACCGAAACGTGGCCGCTTACAATGTGCCGATTAAGGAGGCTCAAAGTCACTCAGAGAGCAATGGAGAGAGCTATGCTCGGAGTCTCCCTGCGTGATCGTATCAGAAATGATGAGATCCGCAGGAGAACTAAGGTTACAGACATAGCCCAAAGGATTGCATGCCTCAAGTGGCAATGGGCAGGGCACATAGCGAGGAGAACAGACGGCCGTTGGGGCGGAAAGGTCCTCGAGTGGAGGCCACGTACAGGAAGTCGCAGCCGTGGCATGCCCCCCACAAGTGGACCGACAATCTGGTGAAGATCGCGGGAATCCATTGGATGCGGGCGGCACAGGAGCGATCTGTGTGGAGAACATTGGGGGAGGCCTATGTCCAGCAGTGGACGTCTATTGGCTGAAATGATGATGATGATGATGATGATGTATAGTTGCGAGTACGGGGTACGTAGAATTAAGTAAACTGCAAAGTCACAAAAAGCAATTATTTTATTGACGAGAAACAATTACACACTAATCTCACTTAATTAACACTATATACTTTCTAAAAACTTCACAGGTGCAGGGCAGTGGGACAGTTAACAGGCTGATACTTTAAGCTATTCGCTGTCCCACTGCAGGGCAAAGGCCTCCATCATAGAAATCAAGTCATCGCTACTATGATGGGATTAGGCTTAATCGCCACGCTTGCCAAATGCGGATTGGTGATCACAAACCCGAGCTATGTTCGAAAAATTCGAAACATACTTTTCGCTCGACCCGGGAATCGAACCCAGGACCTCGAGATCACGACCCGGTTCTTAAACCACTAGACCAACAGGGCGTTATTCAGTTCAGTTCTGTTCAGTTATTCGCTTCTTCCCTCCTAATTCGCAGGAGACTAATTCGCTTCGCTTTCCAAATCGGAACTGACTCGACGGGCTAACACGGCCCGCTTTTATACTCGCGCTGTCCATTAGGGCGAATTTCCGAGTAGGTTCTCGAAATCGAAATTTTTAGATTCTTGTTACTTGAAATTTCAAGTCAAAGCTTCTCGAACTTCGACCGCATACTGTGACTAGGGCTATCTGGAGATCAGTACATTTTTCCAGAACATTCGACATTATTCCATCAGTTTGTACTACGTTCCAATCGAATCAACGGTACAATGTTCGGTCGACTGTGCATTTGAGACATGCGTACCTTACCCAACTACAGTAATACCACAGTAGTAATACGATCCAAAGTACCAGGGCAACAGAAATCCGGTGGAGTCTTCGTAGGGAGCCTACGAGTGCTACGTTCGTAGCAACCCGCTACGACAGTCGGTGAATCCCGTAGCTCTGCTCCTAGACGCAGTACTACTCGCCCTATAAAGTAGCGTCTCGCTTACTTAATACTACGCACTCCTAGTTAATCTCCCAAATATTTGTTCTACTCAAACGCTTTTCAACTTTGAGAGCTGCTTAAACGTGATGCTATCTCTTTTTAAGTCAATTTTATGACAGAGACAACAAGATTTTGATGATGTGAATAAAAACGTTCAGCCCAGCATGGTCGCTAGCCTTGGTCATCACGTGCACCCTCAGTTCGGGGAACACGCGCAGAGCCGTTAATGAGGATAGTGGGGGTGTGTCTATGGACTTCTCTTACCTTCGTTCTTTCTGATACTCATAGCACACGTGCTTTTTCTACTATTATAACTTGAGGTCAGGTGTGTACCTGTGTAAAATCTTGATGATACCAAATGTATGGGAGACAGCAATACTCGGTGCAGACTCGCCAAAAGTATTTTTGACCTTGCCCAACTATAATACGATCCAAAGTACCAGGGCAACAGAAATCCAATGGAGCTCCGTATGGAGCCTACGAGTGCTATTTTCGTAGCAACCCGCTACGACAGTCGGTTAATCCCGTAGCTCTGCTCCTAGACGCAGTACTACTCGACCAATAAAGCAGCGTTTCGCTTACTTATGCACTCCTAGTTAATCGTCCGAATATTTTATCTACTCATACGTTTTTTAACTTTGAGAGCTACTTAAACGTCATGCTATCTCTTTCTAAGTCAATTTTATGACAGAAACAACAAAATGTTTCGTTGATATTTATGATGATAATTTGAATACAAACCTTTTAGCCCTGCATGGTCGCTAGCCCTGGCCATCACGTGAACTCTCAGTTCGGGGAACACGCGCAGACCAGCTCGGAAGTGCGCGTAGTCGCGGGCCGCGTCCATGGAGCCGTTGATGAGGATGGTGGGGGTTTGTGGCTGCAGCACCATGATGTAGGACTCCGCTGGACGAGCCTTTATTATGCGGCCGTTGTCGCAGCTGGGAAGAAAATTGAGTAGAGTGAGTTTTTGTGTTATTTAAATGTTATTGGTATAGTAATCACCGGACGACAAGGCGCGGCGAGGGCTTTCATCCTTGTGGTAGACTGGTAGAACTACCCCTTATCCACACGAAGCGATTCATAACGCTGGCGGCTAAGGAATGGAACTCCCTGCCGAGGTCTGTGTTTCCTGACCACTATAATCTGGACATCTTTAAGGCAAGAGTGAACAGGCATCTTTTAGGCAAACGCGTATCATCTTAGACCTCATCGTCCTTCTGAGACTTATACGCCTATTGACTTAAAAAAAAATGCGACTGTAGGATGTCACGTGACTTACGGGACTTAAGGTCGATTAGACCTGGAATCGACTGATATATTTCCGATACAAAATTGATGGTATAGGATTGTCATTCTATACAAATCTGATCTTATACCATAGATTTATCCACAGATAAAGATTGGTCGAATCGAACGTAATCTATATATTCGGCTACACCGATATTTATGAATAAATCATATTTATCTTGAATGGACTGTCTTCCAATGTGTCATTCAAAGATGGACATTTACGTATGTAAATGTATCAATAATTTAATGGTATCTTTAATGAATTCGCATTGAAAAATTCAACTTGATACAAAGTCGGTCACGTGACTGTCATTATGTCTAAAAAAATTTCGAGTTCCCGTAGAACTCGAAAAATGTTTAGACGAATTTCGAAAACTCGTAGAAATAAATTAAATGTATTTCAGAATGGTTGGTAGAAGGATGTAAGTAAATCTTCACAGATACATATTACCGTCCATTAATCGGGGGAGGGGGGTCCGAAATAATATCACCAGTGGGGAGGGGGTGTTTCAGGAGATATAATGTGTACTTCTTTTTTATTCATGAAAATGTCGCTACAACATCACGTGCTCAATGACCCTTGTAGACTACACAGGGGTCTGGTTGGTGTATAGTTTTATAGGGCTTTCGGAGTACGTGAGCGTACCCACTGCTGGGGAGTGGCTTGCTCAACATACGATTCTGCAGGGGAACTTTACCGGGTGTCCTGGTAGGTCGTACAGCGTTGAAGGGCTGTATTGCGCTAGATAGGGGTGAAGCGGCGAGCGCGATTAGCGGTACGGTCTAGTCCCGACTGTGAGGTTTCCGACCGCGATTGCGCTGAGTTGGACACCCCAGGGGTTTTAGTTTGGGTTTGAGTCCCACTTACCACCTTGTTCCCTACATGTAGCAAGGTGACGGCCATGACGGTTTCCTCTGGGACAAAAAATAGTGTAAGTGTGTTATGCGTCTGGTCGTGTGTAGTGTGTGTGTGGTGCTCACGTGATGGTGGTGTCGAGGTGCACGTTGCGGCGGCCGGGCGTGGGGAAGGGCCGCGCGTCGCCGTAGGCCACGCGCCGCAGCAGCGTCTCCACGTCCGCCACGCCGTCGCCCTCCACCGACACCGAGCGGAGGTCTGCCGACAGTCAATCACAAAAAAGTGCTTTCATCGTCAGCCTATTTAAGTCCCCACTGCTGGGGCACGAGCCTCCCTCAATCACATGAGGGGTAATTGCCATACTCACCACGCTTGGCAGACGGGTTGGCGAGGGTTTTGATATAAATGCAGAGTTTTCCTTCTCTGGGTGCTGATGATCATGCCAGCAGCTTTACCTTAGTCGCCTTTTACGACACCTCGGTAAGAGTGAGGGTGGCCTATTCTACTCTGCCGGGGACCACACGGCTAAAAAAGTGCTTTAGTTTAACTTTATTAATATTGATGCGTCTTTATTTTTTGTAATGGACAATACGACAAAAATATCATTTTCCGAAATGATAAATACTGTTTTCTAGATTAGACTTATAGAAATTTAAGAAAAATAATTTCAGAATTTTTGAACAGATAAGAAATTAAAAATCCTCCTGTGACGCGACAAATGAATGTCCGGAGGCCCAATCCAGGGGAAGGGGGGCTAAAAGGTAAGCAGCGCACTTGTGACACCACTGGCGTTGCAGGTGTCCATGGGCAGCGGTAATCGCTTACCATCAGGTGATCCGTCAGGTCGTCTGCCACCTATATCATAAAAAAAATACGATTATTAAAAAAAAGGTAATCCAAAAAACCAAACGTCGAAAAATGATGGTTACAGTAAGTACCTTAGTCACATTAATTTTTTTTATTGTACACCGACATCACAATACGTTAAGCCTCATGCCTACGTCACTTCCGGCATATTAAATAATATTAAAAAATATATATTTCAATAAAAACACACATTTAATGAAAACTAAAAAATATGGGTCATCTCTTTTTTTATCTTTATTCGAAAAGTGTATAAAAATCAGGGGCGTAGCTACCGCCGTATCTGCTGTATCAATTATACGGGGCCCCCGGGCCGCGGGGGCCTCCAAAGTGTGTAAGGAAAAAAAATTTTTCTAATTTATTTTATTTTACAAATGAAAAAAATCGATAAAGCAATTACTTTTTTTCCCACCTTAAGGGTGTGTTCAAAAGTTGGCAACACTTTACATCGTTATGGCGGGACTTCCCCGGGTTGCGGGACTTTCCCGTTTTATTTACTTCATCTACGACTCCGCGGGGAATCCTTCATCAATATCGCGATGTACGTGTACGACATTGGATGTTAAACCACGGAATGCAGTACAGTGCTTATTTACGCGTTTTATGTAGATAAATGTGCAGCAGGGCCCCCATATAAGGGCCTCCAAACATTTTTTTTATACGGGGCCCCGACATTTTACGCCGCTGATAAAAATGACGCTAGTTAGGGCTACCAGTCGCCTTAAGCGGTTAAACCTTAGTTCAAAACCCACATTTTGGCTTCAGTTGAACTACGACTAAAAAAAATTGTCCTGTAATGTTTAAAAAGCACGGTATATCCAAATGTACTCACATAGATCGGGCGCCAAGCTGAGTCCCTCGCGGCACTTGGCGACGCACGCCAGCGCCCTGGCCGGCTGCACCCCCCCGCGCACCAGCCCCAGGCCCGCCAGCCAGCCGCGCAGCCCGTGCCGCATCTCGCTGTCTGTGCCTGCGACGAAGAGCAAAGCATCAGCATCAGCACACGTCGGTGAACTTCTAACATTTATTTTTTATGGCGTTACCCGAAGATAATTCGCCAATGTCAAGTAACTTATTGAGAATAAGTAGGTAGTCAACAGTCGAAGTCAGTCAAAGTCAAAGTCACTCAATAAAACGCCGGTGTTTTACGTTTTATCGACCTACGGATTCAGCGGATATCACTCTAAAAGCAATCGCAGGTTTTAAGACTCTATTTGGTCCAAGCAAGTTGTCACGAGACAACGCACTCGACACACAATAGCAGTGTTAAAAACGATACAATCCAACGATTCTTATTACTTTGCGGCACTTCACTGCACAAATAAACACCAAATTTGAACACTAAAGACCACTAGACATTAATTTAAAATCTTTGAATTGCATCAGCCCATGCGGCTTGTTTTAGCCCTACCCGCCGAATCCTCTAACATTCTAACAGTCATTTTTGGCGGTTTTGACATTTCGATGCCATTCGCTGGAGAATCCATAGACGCGCCATTTCGTCCAATCAGAGTCAAGATACGACCAATAAAAACCTTTAAAAGTACGAATAAGTAACAGCACGGAAGTCTTAAAATGACCTACGCTTTGAGATGACCACCACGTAAGTCACATTTTTTTTAATAATTTATTGGTGGCGGTTATGACATTTTGAATGAATGAATGAAAACTTTATTTGGCACAATACAAAACAAGGAAACTTAATTAGAAACATAACCAACCATTTTTATACCATTCCTTAAAGATTTAAAAGACGAATCGTTTTTTTTTTCAATCAGAATTCAGTTACGGCTATCGAAAACCTTTTAAATATTGAAGAGGTAACAGAACGGAAGTCAACAATTGAATTCTAATGGAAATAGCACTAAGTCTCGGATCAGTTTTTTGGCTTTCCTGAAAAGTTGCTTAAAATGATTTGGTTTAGAACTTTACCGACAATATTATTGTCCCACTGCAGGGCACAGGCCTCCATCATAGAAATCAAGTGATTGCTGCTAGGATGGGATTAGACTTAAGGTACTGTTACACATGCGTATTTTCATGCTTAAAACATGCTACTTTTGTACAAGTGCTATTTATTAGCATGTGCTATTAATAAAAATGCTAATTTTGAGCATGTCACCTGTAGTGCAGGTGGAAAGGGGAGTGTGGCGGAATGCTTTAGCACGTGTAAACAGGTTTGCTTATTTTTAAGCAATAGCATGACTTATTGCAAATGTGGACAGTTCATTGAGCATGCTCATATTTGGCATGCTTTTTAAGCATGCTAAAATGAGGATGTGTAAAAGTAGCTTTAATCACCATGCTGCCTAATGAGGATTGGTGACGAACACAAATGCGACCCATGTTAAATATACTGTCGAATATTTCTAATTCGTCCCAGGGATCGAACCCAGCGCCACGAGATTACGGACCGGTACTTAAGCAATTAGACCGACTGGGCGCCTGTGATAAAAATGATAAACTCTTCCTTCATCCAGTTTAGGTTTATACAGAAAAGACTTGCGCAAATTAGTTTAATGAACTGAAAAGAGTGAGCACAGAAGGAGCAGCTTCAAATTACTAAACGCGCTAGAAAACCGTGCCAGCAAGCAAAGTAGGGTGGTAAACTACATCAATATTCCTATATGACCCACCAGGTGGTCAAATAGGAAAGTTGTTTAAAATCGCTGAGTTAACTTACCAGTAAACCCCAACAACAAAAGTAATATTATTACATTAAATTCCCACATGACCCACCGGGTTGTCAAATAGGAAAGTTACATAAAAATCTTTTAAACACTTTGCTAGCAACTCCCAACAACGAGAGTAGCAGATTAGTTCATTTTTCGCATTGGCTCCACCGGGTGTGACAAACGGAAAGTTCGTTAAAATTTATCAAATTACCTTGCCAACAAGCCCCAACAACAAGGGTGGTGTTCACTCCATGGGCAGGGTGCAGAGGCCAGTCGTCGATCACCTCAGGGCCCTTCCCGTCCAGCGAGCGGTAGGGCTCTCCGTCGATGAACAGTTCCACGTTCGGGAAGCGTACGTTTACGGCGTAGTGGTGCCATTCGTTGTCGCACACCTGGGAAAAGGGATAAATAGATTATATATACACATACGAGTCCATACTAAAGAAGGAAGGCTCATGTTTCAAGGAAGCCATGTCTCCGTGAGATGGTACACCCTCCCACCCCCGACTTAAACGATGGATCCGACCTTGGTCCATGCAAGAATTTAGCTGAATAAGCCAGCCAATTAAGCGTCGGATACGCACGAAGGAGGTGGAGGCCACGTACAGGAAGTCGCAGCCGTGGCAGGCCCCCCACAAGGTGGACCGACGATCTGGTGAAGATCGCGGGAATCCATTGGATGCGGGCGGCACAGGACCGATCTGTGTGGAGAACATTGGGGGAGGCCTATGTCCAGCAGTGGACGTCTATTGGCTGAAATGATGATGATGATGATGATGACGCACGAAGGGGCTGTACCGTTATCTTAACTTAGACTTGGTATGAGCTTGATAAAGCGATAGTAGCTCGGTGGATAAGAACGCGCCTTCAATGCGGGGGGGGTCGTGGTTCGAATCTGAGCATGCACCTCTGAATTTTTCATCTATGTGCGTATTTCTACCATTAGCTCGGCGGTGAGGGAAAACATCATGAGGAAAAATGCAAGTTTCGGATAGTTTTGGAAACGTGTAATCATGATTCAGTTGGTCTGGTTCCCCTATTAAAAGGGTTACGATGGTCGGACGGATGTCGTTTCGTTGTAATTTACCAGACTCCCTAGATCCTGAATCATGGTCTAAGCGTACAGCGACAGCTTTGAACGCAACCTAAGATGACGAGGATTACTAACATGTAGTTTATATCTTATGAAACCTCCACCTCTAAACAAATAGTTTGGATCTTATTACCTCTGGGATCTTCCAGCGCCACTCAGCCGGTCGGAAGATGTTCAGGTCGCCCTCGCCGAAGTCGCGTCTCAGAAGTAGGATCAGGCGGCAGTTCCGAACGAACAAGGCGTAGTGATGACGGTTCATTTCTGTAAGAAAAAATAAAATGTGTTAGGTTAGGACACAAGGAAAGATCCTGAGGGCCTAATTTAAAGCAGACGGTACGACCGAATCGGAGTTTCCCTCTCTTTTACACTCGCTGTGTGTATGCGATGTCTTGTTTGGATGCGACAGGTTCTCGTTTGTTACGGGACAGCTTTTAATTAAGCCACCAGGTCAGGAGAAGGCCTGATAGAAGAAGTTTTTTTTATCTGCGTCATCTGCGTGATTGTTACGGCTAAAGTACTAGATCGCTTTTTCGTGCGGCCTCGTCCAGTTTGCAAATAGCCCTAATGATTGCCAACCTTCGGATGGAGTCGGCACCATGAGAGAAGAAAGATAATCGTAAAAGTGGAAACAAAACTGCTAAGCACTTACGACACCGTACCCCCCAAAAAACCGTGAGGCCGTGTGGTCCCCGGCAGAGTAGAATAGGCCACCCTCACTCTTACCGAGGTGTCGTAAAAGGCGACTAAGGTAAAGAGCTGCTGGCATGATCATCAGCACCCAGAGAAGGAAAACTCTGCATTTATATCAAAACCCTCGCCAACCCGTCTGCCAAGCGTGGTGAGTATGGCAATTACCCCTCATGTGATTGAGGGAGGCCCGTGCCCCAGCAGTGGTGACTTAAATGGGCTGACGATGATGATGATGACCCCCGAATACATTAAAGGTATGCTGATTTTACCTAGCTCAACCACAGTACCATGACCCAACGTACCAGGCCAGACAGCAATCCGGTGGAGTCTCGCTACGTTCGTAGAAACCTGCTACGATAATCGGTGAATCCCGTAACATTGGGTTACGAGCGACTACTTTTGCCTACTTCTGCACTCCTAGTTTACTGATGAATATTCGTACCACCCACAGATCATATAAATAAGGTACCTTGCAGCTTAGGGAACTTCTCAATATCATGCTATCTAAGGCAACTAATTGATGACAGAGATGACAGCATGTTTGAGCAATTGTCAAAGTTAAGAAGTGTTTGAGTATTCGCTAGGCAGATGGAGTGAAGATCTGTGCAAGATGGCTGGTAGGAGCTGAATGCGAGTAGTTAAAGATTAAAGCGAACATTAGTTCTCCACTTCGATCGATCTAATGGAGAGACCTATGATTAGAACTCACTGTGGTCATCGGCCAGGCACAGCACGTGCTCCTTGCGGTGCTTGTCGTGGTCGGGCGGCGGCGCGTGGCGCATCCACACGGACACGCCGAAGGTGCCGGGCAGCGCGTGCGGGGCCAGCGCCTCGGGCACCGTGGCTGAGGTCTCGCCGTCGAACTCGAACATCTGCTCGCCGTCGCGGCCTGGAAAGATTTTTTAATGACATGCATCCTAAATAAAAGTGAATAATACCAATGTTGACGTAACTTGCTAACGATAATTATCTATTTTGACACTGTAAAAAGAATATGTCTTTTTTGTTGTAATCTACACTATTAGAAGGCACTTCTGTGCGCCAGTGTGGCATCTCCCTTAAAATGACGACACATGCCACGTAAATGACAACTATCACGCAATCTGAACTTGTGACGTCATAACCTTCTACCACATATAGGTATATTACAGTGTGCGCTATTTAAATAAAAAAAAAGAAGGAAAGATTTTTTTATATTGAAATAGTGAATTGTCTATTGTTTTTTTTATAGAAATAAAACAATTTACAATTACGATTTCAATCAATGTATCAAACAAAAGATAGATAGAGTGGGTAGTCAAATGAAGTCAAAATGTCCCATTACAAGAAAGGGAATTTATCACTGCGTATTATTCAAATAAACAAGAAAAAATAAAAAAGCGATAGGAATTCACTCACCAGTATCAGGTTTCAACGATTTGACCCACTCGTTGCCGGCGCCGGGGCTCGGCAGTAGGTCGATCGTCTTCGGGTCCAGACCTGGAAAAGGACAGACATTTTTTTGAGATGTACCTAAATACAATTACATTTTTATGATAAGTATAAATAAGAATACTAGAAATATTATCGGTGGATATCACGATTTTTAAACCACATAAACTCCCTCGACGGTCTTTGGATTTTAAAATTTTAACATTATACAGAAAAGTATTCGATTTTACATTCGACTCATTGTAATTAGCATACTTCCCGAATCCTGGTTCATGGTCCAAGCGTACCCTGGGTTCCGAAGATACAACTTTGAATGCACTGGGAATTACATGCTAAGATAAGGAAAAGTCGATTTGATGCTAACCACAAATAGTCCACCAGCCCTCGAAGCCCTCGACGTGACTGCGGCCTGGATGCGCGTCACTCCTGGACACCTCTCGTCGGAGGAGCGGGCCTTCAGCCTGGCGGCCGGGAAGATAGCCAGCTGTCATTGATACTCACCACAAATAGTCCTTTGCAAGTGAAGCGAGTATGCGCTGCAGCCTGGATGCGCGTCACTCCTGGACACAGGCCTCTAGCCTGGCTGCGGGGAAGATGGCCAACTGGCATTGTAATACTCACCACATATAGTTCTCTGTGAGTGAAGCGAGTATGTATCCCTGTCGCACCCGCTACCAGCCCTCGAAGCCCTCAGCGTGACTGCGGCCTGGATGCGCGTCACTCCTGGACACCTCTCGTCAGATGAGCAGGCCTCTAGCCTGGCGGCAGGGAAAAGGGCCAACGGCCCGCTCCCTGGAGCGTAGTCTACACGTTCAGCAACGCCTGGGAAGGAAAAGAACAATTAAATTGATTATACATATAAACGTAACTGTACATATCATCACGTGACCATATCGATGGTGCGATTTCCATCAGGTGCGATTGTGGTCACAAGACTGACCAGTGACCACAAAGTGATAGAAAAGTGTTGATTAAAACAAAAAGCTCTATTTTATGTATTAGGTGACCGACGACCAAACGTACCACCTGATGGAAAGCGCCGCCGCCCACGAACACCCCCAACACGACTGAAGTCACAATTGCTCTGCTAGAATTTAAACCCCTCTTCCCACCGTCCAATTCGGTCCACCTACCTCCAGTACCCTCACTCGTTCGAAAAACACGGGGTAGCCACTGCTTCACACCGATTTCTGGAAGGCCGTGATATCACTCCAGTCAAGCTGGTTCATTCATAACGAAGCGTGGCTCTCCAACGGTCAAGATTTCTCAAAAAACTAAAATCCACTTACCCTTCCACCCAGCTCGGCAAGGCTTGTTCACCTTGATTGTGACCATGACTGGAGCCGACTGCAGCATGCCGCAGTCATACGCCACCACGGACAGAATGTGGTTGTGTGACTTCTCATAGTCCAGGGGCTCGGTGTTGCGGATCACACCTGAGGAAGACGATCAATAAATGTAGCAATAGCAAACTTAGGTAAAATAAACATAATTGGCCCCAAATTTAAACTTTGTGGAACCCCTAAAACAATAACACTAAATCAACCGCACACTACAAACTATAGTAGTATTTATTGTGCCACTTCAAAATGTTATTGTTAAAAGGGTAATTGAATAATGAAGGTCTTAAAATGGCTCCTTGAATAACTCCTTCAAAATTTATCGAATATTGTTTATAAATGGTAAAATTTATTTCTCTACATTCAATTTCTACTAAAACTGCGTTTTATCTATTTACACGTAGTACAAAAAAAATCAAAATTGATTTTATGAAGGATATTTATAACGTTCATCTTTGTCCAAAGTTTTGTCAAAAGCAAGAAAATGAATTATTCTTATGTGTAAAATTATTAAATTACCAGAATAATCCTACTGTGTTGTCCTTGCAAAGCTAAAATAGAACTCCAAAAGGAAATCACATTGCCTTGTTTTATGAAGAACCTTTGTTAAGAAATGAAGTGGTATTAAATTCTACATTACAGAAATATAAATAGTGAAAACAAATTTTAAAGTTCAGTAACATGATCACTGTAAGAATGTAACCATAGCGTTTTTTACGAACTATAGGCCAACGCTTGAACACAATCTCATGTGAGTGACGATAAGGTCTAGTGTTTCTATTACCGGTTTTATTCAGAAGAATAAAATTGAAATTGAAAAACAATTTTGTCTTACCCTCATTATCAATAGTGAAAGGCTGGCTCCTATCGGTCAGTATCTCGTACTTGCAGACATCGCCGTACCGCGGCGTGCAGTCCCTGTCGGTGGCCTCTACGCGCACAATCTCGTCGTAGATGCGGCCCTCGTCCACCGCCTTCACGTAGGACGGCTGCTCGAAGACAGGTTCGAACTCATTGACGTCTGTCACTGTGATATGGACTGGTACGCTGAGGAGAAAATATACATCATCTTTATAAATCTTTATGAGCATCTCGAAAAGTGACTAGTAGAAGAATGTGATATTCTATAGTGATATGGAGATATCATCATCAATTTATCATGTCAACCACAGGATGTCCACTTGACTGCTGAACATAGGCCTAGAAAAGCTAGAAAGGACAATTTCTTTTCTAGCCAAAAATATCAATATATCAAATCGATTGATATTTAATATTTTATTAATTTACTTTCTGTGTGTAACTGTCATAATAACGTTGCATGTAACAATTCGTATAGTACCGAACTGGTGAAATATATTGTTCCTAATATTATAAGATGACATAATTGTATTTGAATGTTTATGAATAAATAAATGATTGAAGGCTTGGGGGCTTGAATGAAATACAGAAGACTTAACCATTAAATTAATAGACTCGGAAGTAAAGCTGAAGCTGACATTGATATCCAAGATTATGTTGACAGTATATCGTAATAGGCAGCTAGGCATTATCGTACCGTATCTGTCCCACAAATGTTCCGTACAACCCTGGAGGGTTGGTGGAACGGTGGACCGTCCCATGGCTAAACCAACCCATGTCAGGCTGTGTCACGTGGAACCATACCGATATCACTATATGCGCAGAAGTTGTAGCTGCAGCAGCCGGGGTCCTGTGTCTATCAATTTTGTGGCTCAAGACAACTCAACAATAACCATTATGTACATGAATAAAATAGAAGACACTAAAGAGGGCTGAAGAAGAAGATAGAAGTAATACCCACTGCAATAAAGATGCAAGTATACTCACGTGTTAGAGTAAGACCCGTCGCAGCCGACCGCGGCGATGTCGAACTTGTAGTTGCGCCGCTTCTCGCAGTTGAGCGGGTAGCGCACGCGCAGCCGCGCCTCGTTCTCGTCGATCACCATGATCTGGGGACAGGAGAATAGATCTTTAGACTTATTTTAACGAAGCTTTAAGAATTAAATCAATGAATAAATTTATTTCATAATTTAGTTGGTCTAGATCACCTGTTAAAGGGTCAGACGGCAGTGGTTTTTTCTTTTTTTTTTTAGGCCAATCAGGATGACCTCACTCCGCCTGATGGTAAGCGGCCGTGAAATCCAAAAATGAGGCTGACAGGCTCAGAAGAACTAACAAAGTAGCCATTGTGTCTGCCATCCTCACCCTAATGGCCTGCTGAGATGCCGTTTCACGCCCCGCCTAAAAGACCCCGGATTGTATGAAGGAGGAAACACATGAGCTGGGAGGGCATTCCATGCCTTGATGGCTCGGGGCAGGAACGAGGAGCAAAACCTCTTGGTGCGCGCCGCCATTGTCTGGATGGTATGCGGATGGCAACGCTCTCCAGCACGTGTTGTTCGGAAGTGGAAAGGGGAGGATGGGATAAGTTGAAATAACTCATCAGAGCATTCCCTTCTTCATTGTAATTACCAAAGTTCAGGATTTGCCTGGATCATTATTAATTTATATAATACTAACTTTAATTAGGATGGTAGCTTGCTTACCAATAACGTTAATTAAACAACATAAAATATAGGTATAGGCTAAAAATAGAACGAAAATAAAGTATAAAATATAAATCATCCAACACACATTTTCATCATGGTCTACGCGTACCCCAGGCTTCAAAGCTTCAAAAGCTTCGAAGCTCGACAGCTTTCGACGCCGCTATGAATTACACGCTGAAATTATGATGAGGTTATCCCAAGCTATGCATTTTTCATATAAAAATTATCTGTATCGGTATCGGCTCGTTTATAATTTCATCCCATTTGAGTAATGACTAAAACCATATTCTTTTAAACTGTCATGGACACTAACGTAAGAATTGTTAGGTAACAAGTTTTCTATCATGTACAAATCAATCAATCATCAATCAATCTCGTTACAAACTATTATAAACCTTCTACGTTCTAGATCCATTAAAAAATGTGAATGTATCCAATGGAATTCCAGCAAAGAACTTATGAAAACCGAGAAAGAAATTGAATAAAGAATTTGAAACTAAAAGGAAACTGGCGCAAACTTGTTTCGGTACGTCTGTCGCTCCGGTTTAGCTAACTCGGTGAGACGTTGACACCCCGGGACGGGCGCTAGTCTAGGGTAGATTGTTTTAAAATACTCAGAGAGTGCCTCGATGGCGCAGATGCACCTTTTTTTTTTCTTTGTAGGGGGAATGCCGCTAGCCAGCGTAAAATGAGCCAGCGCGGTGCCGTCAAAAAAGGTAATGGGCAGTTAAGTGCTCGAAATTCAAATGCAAATTATGACGTCACGTCTGCAGTAGAACATTACGATCTTTGGAGCAGATACCCAGCCAATGTTTGTCCTTGAGAAACTGTTGGAATAGAAGAGGACACACCCTGGGATACGTTTAGCAGTGGATGGAAAAGGCTGCTTAATAAATATTCAATAGACCTAGATAGTGTGACGTCACAAGCCTATTTTAGGTTCTGGGGTTCCCTACGGTACCCACAACGGTGTATCCGTGCCGGGGCAGATATGCACAACCGACTATATGTCACCGAGTTTTGTGGGTGCTCTTCTCTGGCGAGGATGTCTTTTTAGAAGACCATTAAACCTCGGTTCATCCTAATTGCTAGTGAGGTGTGATGAGGAAACAACGCAAACCGAGCTCTTACCAACTGTGTTATGTCATAGATGCATACCTTATTGTTGAAACCTACGCCACCTCACAGCAAAGCAAGCTCTAACAAAAAATGTTTTTAAAGAGTCAGCAACACGTATTCAGATCCTCTAGAGTTGAAAGCGTCCATATGCTGTGGTAGTTGCTTACCATCAGGCAAGCTGCACTTGTTTGCCACCATCGTAGTATTAAAAAAACATCGAGATATAAACAGGTGATGCCTGACATCGCTTCCGATGTAATTGCAACGTGGGCTCTTCTCTTACTCACCACCAGGGTGAGGAGAGCCAATATACTGTGTCACTATAAAAAAAATCCTTGATGACTCAGTTGTTAAGACCAGGTTAATGAAAGTAGGTTTAAATCCCACCTAAAGACGCATCAAGGAATTTGAAGTACTTTAGTTACTAAGCATAAATAGCTGTACCGGCAGGCCTCTGCCGGCGGGGTTCAGGAACGTATATGCGGTATTCGTAAATAACGGACAATGTAAAATTGTATAAAAATAATTATTTAATGTGTAAACATTACAAAAGTACGCTCATTGTCCAAAGGTGAGAAAATTAGTGACATATAAAAACAAATCTGCGCCGATATTTAAATAAAGAATAAAGTTTTCTTCGCGCCATAAAAATAAACAAAAGAGGCTTCACGCATCGAGGTTTTAGTCCTCGACAATAGCAAAGATATTGCTTTTATAATAAAGTATTTGTTACGGTTCCTGTGGATATTGAGAGTCCTATTATTTCTTGTATCAAGGCAAATCGATCCAAACCTAATACGCAGCTCAATGTAAGACCAAGATTTCAAACGATGCAGTCTGCAATACGGCATCAGGTGAGATAGGATGTGGCGGGAAATCTCCCAGGTAAAAATAAACTGGAGCAATTTAGAGACGCTAGGGGGCGCAGCTGAGTAGAGCAGGGTTGACGGATAAAAGACGATTTTGCTGGAAATTTGTTATCCAAAATAGTACGGCTTGGCTAGGACCTGGTATAGTTGATAAAAAAATGGCCAGTAAAGCTGCAACACTTTCTCATTGTCCGATTTGTTTATTATGGCTTCGTATTCTGGTGCAGAAATAAAAATAACAGAAAAATATAGCAATACAGAAAAGCAAAAACCATCATGGCGGGTATGACATTTCGATGATGACGTCTGTCAACTGTCAGGTTTGACAGTACAAACATATTGGTTATGTCAAAGTGACAAGTGACATATTACTGTGGTTATAATTTGCAGTCTATGGTCCATGTAGTGTACCCTCAGACGCCATGATGTATACTTGAGTAAATTATTCATGTTTTCTGATTTGCACGACGTAATTGTATGATGAATGTTTTTTTTTGTACTTATCTTGATTTATTGGAATACTGCACAATGTCCTAGCCAATTCCTGGACATGTCTTTTAATCAATAGCAGCCATTCAGATTCTTCAGAATCTGAATCTTCTACCTTATTTTTTACCTTGTATCCCGTAAAGGGCATCCATTGCATCCAACCCTGTTTTTTTTTCGTAGGAGAAAAAATGAGGATGAATGAGGGTCCGGGTTGGATACCTTTTCCCCGCTTTAAGCCTCTCTTTTGTTTAGATGCGACAAGTATATTTATCGTTCAGTAAGGGACTTAGATTAATACAAAATAGCGGAAGATACGGCACGTCCCTTCAATTAGATAACTGAAAAGGGGCTTGATGCACAACTACATGCACACGTACTCACAGCTCTATGACGCATTTGTTAAAAGTTTTACAATATTGGAAGACAGAAACAAACCTACTTTTTTGTGCTTGCCGTGTGGTCCCCGGCAGAGTAGGAATAGGCCACCCTCACTCTTACCGAGGTGTCGTAAAAGGCGACTAAGGTAAAGCTGCTGGCATGATCATCAGCCACCAGAGAAGGAAAACTATGCATTTATATCAAAACCCTCGCCAACCCGTCTGCCAAGCGTGGTGAGTATGGCAATTACCAATCATGTGATTGAGGGAGGCCCGTGCCCCAGCAGTGGGGACTTAAATGGGCTGAAGATGATGATGATGATTGTATTGAATTTGTCGTTCAGACCGAACAGACTATACGTTATTATTACGTCGTCCGTTGTCGCCGACTCTCAGTGGCCGATTATTTTACTACGCGTCTAATCGCGGCGGATTGGCTACGCGGACGTAGTTGCCGAATAACGCGCCGCGTGCGATATAGCGTATTATCGACTTGGTGAGAACGCGACAAATTGAGTCGACATTCACACTGGGGCAGACAGTGAGAATACTCGGCGGACAATACGTTTGGTGTGGACGATCCCTAAGCGTGAGTCATGCGTGCTACGCGCAGCCTGTGTCGCAGATACGCTTCAGAGTTAAGTCCTGTCAAAGGGACTTACTCGTCACACATTAACATATTGTAAAACTAGACTCCGCCCGCGGTGTTACTCAAGCAGTTTTAGTGTTTATTACAAAAGTCTTCATTCAAATTTCAAACCCGCGCAACGACTCCTTAAGGCCTAGAACGCACTAACGGTCGGTCGCGATGCCGCGTGCCGCACATCAATACCAGGACAATCGGAGAGGTTGACGGCTGGCCGCAAATGAGTGCGTTGTTATCAAGCGGTTTCTTGTAAACATTTATGTGCGGCTTGCCGCAACGGCACGCCGTATCGCGGCCTACCGCTGGTGCGTTCTTGGCCTAAGGGTTGAAAATTTATAAGGGTTCAAAAGTCATTTTTTATTCAAAACCGGTGCCCAAACATCAATTTTAAGATTCTAAATTTTAAACTGTCTAATTCCCCATACTGCATTTCATCCCCTAATTTACCCACTCAAGGGTGAAGTTTTCAAAACGTTTAAATGAATTACTTCTTATTTTAATTATACGTATTTATACAATTTTTCACTTTCCTAACATCAAAGATGACGGACCTCTTTTCACCCCCTTACGGGTTGAATTTATAAAAATGTTAAAACAACTTGTTTTTGGTTTAAAATAAGGAGAACGTATCGCGATTTTCAAGATTCTAACTTTAAAATAGCTAAACCCCCCATACGGGCATTTCATCCACAATTTTACATCCTTTAAGGGTGATTTTCAAAACACGTTAAATGGGTTACTTTTAATTTCAAATTATTAGTCTGAATACAAATTTTCACATTTCTAACATCAAAGATACGGACTTTAATAAAAACCCCTGGTTCAAATCGACACCCCTAATCTATCGGTTATTCTTGAGTCCCAGCGATAGATAGATAGGCGTCGGTCGCAGATGGTGCAGTTTTGCACACACTCACAGACACTGCCACATGTGCGAGATTTGATTTATTGCCCGCAAGCCAGTAACTAAAGATAGGAGAACACCTAGCACAAAATATGTATATATATTTGTATGTGATAGGTGGCAGACGAGCAGACGGATCATCTGATGGTAAGCGATTGCCGCCGCCCATGGACACCTGCGACACCAGTGCAGTCACAAGTGCGCTGCCAACCTTTAAACCTCTCTTTTCCCCGGATTAGGGTTCCGGTACCTTCAGTCACGCAGCGAAACAGCACAGTGCTGATTCACGCCGGTTTTCTGTGAGGCCGTGGTATCACTCAGGTCGAGCCGGCCCTTTCATGCCGAAGCGTTGCTCTGCCACGGTCACCCATATAGGAAGTAAGCTTTAACTGACCTTGATATACGGACTTCGTTATAGCCATAGTTCCCGTCGTGAAAGCTGAATTTCAGGGTAAATAAAACCGCTCTGATTGAATGGTGCAATCCACTCCTAGACTTATGGTGTAGTTTCCGGTTGAGTCCAGCAGCCCAATTCTCGGGATTTTTGATATGAAACGTTATTTTTATTTAACATATTTTTAGTTATGTAAATTAAATTACATATTTGAAATGTGCTAAAAAAGCTCTTTCATTTGATACCCCACACGGTAGCGGCAAGCATTTTTTTTTAGTTCCTTACTCTAAGTCCCCTTGGCGCTGTAGTCAATTTAACGTGACGTCATGTCGCCTATAACCAGAAGACCATCAAGGCGCTATCGTTTAGGGTTACCCTAAACGGTGACACTTTTCGGAGATTAGCAATTAGCAAAAAACTTTTTGTCTGTCTGTCCGTCTTTTGGGACACATTTTGATTTTTAATCCTAAAGGCGGGAAATCTTCGCAAAGCTGTGGTAAGCCTCTAGCTGAGTCCTCCGTTCCTTTTAAGGCATAATGGATATCAAACGAAAATAAACGACATTGCAATCAGTCTTCAATTCATTCGCCACCTCGCTTTCAATCAACCAATCAGCTGGTTTCAAATTACCGGCCTGAATAGCTCGACCAATCAGCAGCTCGGTTCTATGAGATAACCAATGAAAATACTGAAACCTAACAAAAGATATCTCGATGCATTACACAATCGTTATACTCGAATGTATGTGTTTTGCTTTCTGTGTAAGTAAAAAAAAGTAAAGTATCAGCCTATAAACTGCCCCACTGCAGGGCAAAGATCTCCATCATAGAAATCAAGTCATCGCTACTATGATGAGATTAGGCTTAATCACCAAGCTGATTGGTGATCACAAACCAGAGTTATGTTAGAAAAAATCGAAACATACTTTTCGCTCGACCCGGGAATTGAACTCAGAACCCCGAGATCACGGCCCGGAAATTAAACCACTAGATCAAGATGCCTTGTCTGTGTGATTAATTTAAATTAACTTTCAAGATTTTAGAAGAAAATTAGTAAAAAAATATATAATTCCAATAATTTATGTTTAATACAAATTTTGATCTATAAAACTTATCATCGTCATCATCAGCCCATTTAAGTCCCCGCTGCTGGGGCACGGGCCTCCCTCAATCACATTAGGGGTAATTGCCATACTCACCACGCTTGGCAGACGGGTTGGCGAGGGTTTTGATATAAATGCAGAGTTTTCCTTCTCTGGGTGCTGATGATCATGCCAACAGCTTTACCTTAGTCGCCTTTTACGACACCTCGGTAAGAGTGAAGGTGGCCTATTCTACTCTGCCGGGGACCACACGGCTATAAATCTTATAGTACACATATTTAACATTTTGCCTGTACTAGGGTGACCTGTGTTTAAGGCTAAAAATATCAAAATCAATTTCAGGCTAATAATGAAAGGGAATGGAAATCAAAATATTGATGAATGTGATATTGAGCGATGGTCTATGTAACGCACCCTCGGAGCTCAGACAGGGAGACGGTAGAAATAAGAAACCAGTTCCGTCTTGAATGTTGAGTTTTATTTTTGAACTGACTAACCTAGGCAGGCAGGCGGCCTGGAGTCATTGTCCCGGTGACACTCTTTGCTAGCGCGATGCAATAATGCATAGCGCCATCTACCGGAACAACGACGTACCGCCTGCTTGTTTACTTTGTACAGTCAATATCACGATCATTAAAAAATATTCAATGGATAACAACGCGCCTTCCATATGCACCTCCGGATTTTTTCAAATCTATGTGCGACGTGCGTTTTATTCTACCATTAGCTCTCCGGTGAGGGAATGAATCGTGAGGAAAACTGCACGTTTCGGAAAGTTTCTGATACATGTAACCGTGATTCAGTTGGTCTGGTTCCCCTGTTAAAAGGTTGCGAAAGTCAAACGGCAGTCGCTTCATTGTAATTACCAGACTCGCCAAATCCTGAATCATGGTGCAAGCGTACCCCGGGCTCCAGAGCGACAGCTGAGGAGGATGACGAGGAACCAATAAAAATGCTGTAATCTAACAAAAGTTATCTTAATTATCTCTGATTTTTTTTATTGCATATAGTAGGTAGACGAGCTTGCGGCCCATCTGATCGTAAACGGTAACCGCCGCTCATAGACATCAACAATGCCGGAGCACAGTCATGCCGCTGCCTACCGTGAGAGAAGAACTCTTTGCAAACCTCGTTTAAAAAAAGACATGTCATAGCGATCAGGGAACACCGCGACTGGAAGCTCATTCCAGAGTTTGCACGAGCGCGGGAAAAAGGAGCGCTTGAAACGAAGCGTTCTGGAAGGGATTGGTTCCAGGTAGTATTGATGAAGTTTGCCGCGCTAGTCGTGCGATTGTAGAATAGTGACCCTGGTATGATATTAAACAGCTCCAAAGAGCACTCTCCATGGAAGAGCCTATAGAAGAGGCAAAGAGAGCCAAAATCTCTTCGCGACTCCGACGACTCCAATTTGTCCGTGAGGTCGGGATCCCCGACAATCCGGACAGCTCGTCTCTGCAAGGCGTCAAATGGGTCAAGCTGATATTTGGAGGGGTGGAGGTCCACCACCGTGCGGTTTACACGTAATATTTTATCCCGCACCTCCTCATTGTGGAGTCAACTTCCCGCAGCGGTATTTCCGAACGGGTACGACATTGCGATCTTCACGAAACGAGCCTATACCTTCCTAAAAGGCCGGCAACGCATCCCACTCCCTCTGGTGTGGCAGATGTCGATGGGCGGCGGTGATCACTTACCATCAGGTGACTCGCTTGCTCGTTTGGGTCTCTTTCTCATAAGAAAAAAAATAAAATCGTCAGTGTAATGCACATTGTTTGTATATTATATTGTATGTGTTTTGCCTCGTCTTCAGTGGCGCAGTACTTTATGGGTTGCACTATAAAGCGATGGCTGCGCTTGGGGTCCCAGTTTAGACCTCCAGAACAGGCCAAAAATTTGTACCTGAGTTTTTCTGTTAAAAAAATTTCAGTGTCAGCCCGAAGTCTGCAAGATAGCGGTCTCATACCCCCGTGCATCGCAGCACGTTAGTCCGTTGGTCCTGGCAAATATATAGGTTATATTTCCGGTGCATTATCTTCTCCAGATCGAAGACATGAATAACACAGGTGCTACCTATCTCATAGTCTGATCAATGTATGTCAAAATAATATAAAAAAACTTTATTCGCATAGGCACATTCGTACACAGTAGGTACTTACAGATCGTCATATATTTAAGTAATTTAAAACTATTTGTAAGTACTTATGTATAATTTATGTTGATTCATAAAATAAACTAAAAAATAAATAAACATAATGCGATTCGGAAAGTTGTTTCTGGTCGAGAAGATCCGGCAGGAAACTCGCCAGTTACTCTTTTTAATCGTCAAACTTTCATACAATGTTGTATCATCCTCATACCAAGTCATACAGTTTAATTGTACCATAAAATAAAATGAACGAAATAATAAAATTAAAATTATGAGGTAATATGTGATGTTGTGAATTATGGATGACGGAGAACCATCAGAAGGCGGAAGTCGGATGAAAACTATATTTTTCTACGACTATCGGACGTAATAAAAAAATCTCTTGTTTCCGCTCGAAAAATAAAACCAATGTAAGTACAACAGACGACAATGCAAGCGTATCAGGGACCTTAGCGCGAACCGGAAGTTGCGACCGAATCGAAGTTCCCCTCCTTTTCTCGCGCGCTATTTCACGTTTGTTTACATGCGACAGGTATATTCTCGTTCGTCCGGTCCGGTCCGGCAAAGTCCGGCGTTTGCTCGGAACAAAGCCTCGCTCTGCCAAGTTTTAACTCAAAACTGCCAGGCGCAAATATGCGAGTAAATGCCAATAAGGGTGCACAAACTTTGCAGAAAACCAACGATCCAAGAGCAGTGCAACATATGATGTAAGAGCATTAAGATATATTTGTAGAGACTGACTTTATAATGAGAGACGTTTGGACGTAAAGAAGTCACTAAAGGGCACACTTAGTCAATAAAATACACTAAACATGCGTCCATTGCACTCACCCAGCTGGTCTCACTGAAATCCAGTGACGTGGCCTTTGTCTGGGCCATGACTTAAGCTGAGTGAGGGCCATTTATATTAGACGTCATAACACTTATTCACTTTGAAATGTCTGGACATGCAGGATTGAATATATTTTTCCTTTTATTTGTCACCGGTGCTTAGCGTTTAGCTTTAACAAAAATCTGCTAAATCAAGGTGTTACAGACAGCCCTCTATGCAGAACATCCATGAAGAAGGACGAAACCGTCGCTCATGTACAGTCAAAGGTTCGTCAGTTTTCAAATTGATTCGTTTGATATGCTATGAGCACTTACTATCTTTCGTAAATTTGTCAGAGTAATACCTGTTGCACAGAATATTATGCTTAAAGTTCAGATTTAATTGTAGCAACACTGATTCCTTTTGATGTAAAGAAAAATTTAAGAAGGTTGGCAGATCTTTTTAAAACGACATGTTGCTATAGCTGATCTTACCGTGCAAGCGAAAATTTACCTTAAGGTGACGAACCTTTTTTTTCTCTGTAGCGTACTAATGGTATGCAAAGGAGTGGCCATCTGCCGGACACACTACCTGGGAAACCCGAGTAGTCTCGAAGAAATCTTCGGAAACATTAAGGCGCTAATAGGTTTCCTTGAAGAACTTGGCTGGTTAGAGTAAAAACCAGCCACGTTCACCCCACTTTACAATCAAAAGAGAAAACAGACCTCGGCAAGGGGTTCCATACCTAAGCCCGCATAATATGTGGATATATTATTTATAGATAATTAAGTAGATAAATTGAGACATCACATACATTGTCCTGGCCCCAACCTAAGGTTTTCTCTTGTAATATAGAAACCAGGAACAACGAAGGTAACACAAACACCCAAACCCATTACATATAACTGTTTCATCAACAAACATTTGTGTTGGTGCGGGAATCGAACTCGCGCCCCTTGCGTCTCAACCGGGGCACAAACCACTGCGCTAAACGGGTCGTCAAGTTTATGTGTAGATTATTAATAATTCACTCACAAAACATCACAAACTTAATAAACAATGCTACCACTTTCCGACACGTCACATACACTCGTCCCATGTCAACTCCTACAATGAGTTGGACGACAAAAACTTCCGCTAAAAATAACTTAACTCAACACTCAACTAAACAACAACTTCCATTTATCACAAAAATATACAATAGTTCCAAATAGTGATGTACGAACTTCGAGTCCACGAGTCGTACTTTTGAAACCGGAAGGCGGAATGGCAGGACTCAAGTGAGCTCGAAAGTGTCGAAAATAGGGATGGGCCGAAATTCGTTTCACATTTGGTTTAAACGAACTTCGGCATCTTAAACAGAACTTCGTCATTCAGCCAAATTTATATGCCGAACATTCGGTGCAAAACAACAGATTTTTTATTACACTTACATTGCTTGCAAAAACATATTTGTAATAATAACAGTGAAATAAAATATATTGTTAAGTGAATATATATTTATTTATTGGAATAAAAAAGGAAAAGTAGTCATCACATGTTTTAAAAACTCAAACAATTACAAAATAAATAAATAAATT
Source organism: Marasmia exigua (assembly GCA_019059595.1). Taxonomy (NCBI): domain Eukaryota; kingdom Metazoa; phylum Arthropoda; class Insecta; order Lepidoptera; family Crambidae; genus Marasmia; species Marasmia exigua. The sequence goes on from CM032488.1 coordinate 14,007,650, forward strand.
TACTAGCGTAATATAAACAATAGCACTTGTTGGTGACGTATTTATAACTGACAGGCCGAGGGCTCGCGGGGTAGCTCGGAATGCGGGCGGGGATATTTGCAGCGAGCGAGAGCCGAATTTTTCATTTTTACCGAATGTTCGGCCGAAGTTCGTATTCGGTTCACACCACATTCAGCCCATCACTAGTCGAAAGGCTGATATGCGCGAGCTCTCCGAGTATAACCGCAAGGCTTCAAAAGTGTTCCGAGTCCTCAAAAGTGTTCCGAGTCTTCAAAAGAGCTCGGACCTTCAACTCATACCTCAAGCCTCTAAGTCAAAAAGAAGTGTAATCTAACTAGTTTTGTAATCAGATTAATAATCTGATTAAATGTAATAGTTAATATTTTAATACGATCATAGTTATAAGGTCAAGATCCACTTAGGGTCGCTAAACCAGCGTAGTAAGCATAGGTAGTAAGAAAGTAAAATGATCACATTGCAGATGAATAGTTTTAATTCTCGAAAAAGACACGAACCTTAAAAAGACTCGAGCCTTGAATAAGCTTCGTAGGCAAACGACCTGTCAAAAAGATTCTGAAAAAGACTTCCCGAGTCTTCGAGCTTCAAACAAATGAGGCAAGTCCATTAAACACTGAGCTCTAAACGAAAGGACTCTGAAACCTCGAGCCTTGTAATTATTATGTACGTCACTAGCTCCACTCCAACACGAAATACAGACGCCGAATAGTTTATTTATTGTTATACAGTTCTTATAACGAGACGTATCAAAGTACATTAATAAATAACAAGGACATACTTCGTTACCTATGTCTGTCCGCCCCATTTTACGGACGCTAGAGAGCGTTTTCGTTTTCAATAGATGAAATTGAATGTTTTGCAGCTTCGCAACTCTTTAACAGGAGAACCAGACCAGACCAACTAAACCACAGTAACATGTTCCAAAAAATAGGCTCTGCTGAAATTATTATGCCGTATCGTCGTGGTCGTATGCCATATTATTTTTATTTTATTATTATAATAGGTAGCATACGAGTTTCAGCAGAGACAATTTTCTTGTTTCGTACTTTTTAGAGCGTGTTTATTGGTTTTAGTTTTTATACTTTATTTTTATTTAAAATATATTTATTTATGTAATTATTACACGATTAAAATGTGCTAAAAAGCTCTTTCATTTGATACCCCACACGGTACCGTCAAGCAATTATTTTTTTAGTTTCTTACTCTAAATCTCCTAGAGGGCGCTGTAGTCAATTTAACGTGCCGTCATGTCGCCTATAACCAAATCCGAAGACAATGAAGACGCTTCTAACGACACCTCATTTGTTCAAATATGATAACTAGTTTTGAAGTTATGAGGGAACAGATTAACAATCATACATACATACATACTGGTCAAAATCGTAACCCTCCTTTTTGCTTCGCCGTAGTCGGGTAAAAACTATACGAGACGTGCAGGTTTCCTCGCGATGTCACGAGCTAAATGGTAGATATACATGATATATATGAGCATTATGACCGTGGAATGAATGGGCCGGCTCGACTGGAGTGATACCACGGTATCACAGAAAACCAGCGTGAAGCAGCACTGTGCTTTGTTTCGCTGCGTGAGTGAGGGTACTGGAGGTCCAATCCGGGGGAAAGGGGTGTTAAAAGGTTGTGACTCCACTAGTGGCACGGGTGTCTATGGGCGGCGGCAATCGCTTACCATCAGGCGATCCGTCGGCTCGTCTGCCACCTATCGCATAAAAAAGATTTGAATAATCCTGAAAAAATCTCGGATATAGAAAGCGAGTTTTCATCCTGAGCCACTTTACTCTTAAAGATCCTCCAAATATTTCATCATCATCATCATCATCAGCCCATTTAAGTCCCCTCTGCTGGGGCCTCCCTCAATCACATGAGGGGTAATTGCCATACTCACCACGCTTGGCAGACGGGTTGGCGAGGGTTTTGATTTAAACTCACTCTTAGCGAGGTGTCGTAAAAGGCGACTAAGGTAAAGCTGCTGACAATGTCAACAGCACCCGGAGAAGGAAAACTCTGCATTTATATCAAAGTATTGAATAATTAGTAAATAAATAAATATATAATAACAAGTATTAAAGGTATATGTGAGTCTAGAACAAAGAAAATGAAATTAATGGGTTGGTCGCCTTCATATTTTGTAGCTTGGTATGATATTATGTTATATATAATTTTATTTAAAACTTTGGTTGCATCGCCGTCACCTTTTGCCAGAGCCTCGCTTTCCTCTACCAAGGTGACCACTGTTTTAATTATATTTTAATTTTACACTATTTTAATTTTATTATGTAATTTCTTTTGTGTCAAATAAATGTTTTTTACTTTCTTTCTTTCTTATTTACCTCAAATATTAGCACAACTAAATCTTCATCGCGATATTTCATCGCCGACGTTGGACGCTCCGTAAATATAAATTCAATAAAAATAGCGTATTCTGCTCATGTGAACGTGGCGGAGTAAACCCACGCGACACCTGTACCCGGGTAAAGCTGTGGCTACAGTGAGAAAGTGGAAAAAACCTCCCCCAAGTCTACTACTTGCCATTCTGGGACATTAAACTCGTGACACCATAGATAAATAGATACTCTTTATTGCACAACATACAAAACTTAAAAGCTAGGTATACAGAGATACAATGTACAATTTAGGCGGTCTTATCGCTGGGAGCGATCTCTACTAGACAACCTTCAGGTAAAGGACATTAGATACAAGAGGGAAGGGTGGTGCAATCCATATTCTTTTACGACTGCCCAAAAAAGGATGTAATTCAATTCGGCAAAAAAGGAGTACAGTTAATGCAACAAAGCAAAGGCCTACTGCGTAATCGGCGTTCATCGCTTGCCATTATGTGACGATGTCTGTCCATCTTACGGATTTCTTTCTGCACACATGCGCCAGCGCACTCCAATTTTAGCTACGAAGTTTTCTATAATATTCATTTGAAATTCCCATCCAGACTAGTATTTTAGTTTGTGCCCGCTGGAGCAAGCTGGGGTATTGATAGGTGGAATAAAAATAATAATTAAGGTGACGGGTAGGGCACACTAGCGACGCCAATCGATTTTAATTTTAGCTACTTAGCCGGATCTATTTTAAACAATATCGGGGTTACAACCTCTCGGCAAACACCTATACTATTTATTTAATACCTACTTATAGTTTACTTACTGTTACTGTTTGGTCTGCTTTTGCAATCGAATTTTGGATTGGCCAAAAGTAACCGCTTTTGGCGTGAATAAATTTTTCGCGTACAAAAAACTGACCCAACATTTGTGCATGGTTATTTAATCGATTGGTGTCGCTTGTTAGGGGTACCCGAAGCCTTAAATCCATTTCACGTTCATTATATTATGCTTAACTTTGTATAAGATCTTATTTTAAATTCACGAATGCAATAAACAATTTGAGTTTGAGAAATACTTCCACCATTCGCTCGGTGGTGATGGAAAATATCGTGAGGAAATCTGCACGTTTTTTTGCCTATGTGGAGCGTGTCTTGTGACTCCAGTGGTGTCACAAATGCGCTACCGAATTGAGCACACTCACTCGTCAAAACACAGCGCAAACGTTGCTTCATGCAAGTTTTCTACGAGACCGTGGTATCAGTCCGGTTCAGCCGGTCCATTCATGTCGAAGTGTGGCTCTTCCACGGTAAAATGTATGTCAAGACTTTGGCTATATTAACTCTGTAACAAACTAATGATACAAATACATCAAGCTGCTAAAACAATGCAGCGAGGTCCATTACAGCAGGGTCCAGGTCGGACCATACATCAGCGGGACAGCTCGTGTGCTGCATGTGCGAGCATTTCGAAATGTCACGTAATGCTGCGCTGTAGACTGTAAATCCAGATGACCAGCTGGTAGGGTGCGGTAAAGCAGTGGCTGGATAACAGCGTGGCTTATAACAATGTCCTTTGTTTTTGTTGGTGAGAAAGGAGCAAGGAGGAGGATTGATTTTTTTCATGTGATAGGTGGCAGATCGCCTGATGGTAAGCGATTGCCGCCGCCTATAGATGAGTGTCTATGGACACCAGTGGAGTCACAAATGCGCTGCCAACCTTTCCACCCCACTTTCCCCGGATAGGGCCTCCAGTACTCACGCAGCGAAACATAACACAGTGCTGCTTCACGCCGGTTAAGGTTAAAGATCTGGAAGCTCAGACGAGCCGCTGTGGCATCGCCGATCTTAAACAAGATTTCGCTAATCTCTTGAAGGTCACTAAGTCATAACATTATTGCCGTGGCCGAGGCACTAGGTTAGAAGACCGCAAATTTTCAGACTCCGTACCGATTAAAGTGATTTTTTTATTCAGAAACAACTTAGCGAGTCAAATGACTTGATTTTCTTTATGTTCTTCGTGTTAACCTTGCTACCTTTAGATCATATTAAAGGCAATATCAAAATCTTAACCTAATAGAAACCTTACATTATAATTCATTCACACCACATCATCCACGCTACAAACAAACCACAGCCTTACCCCCACAATTCGCCAATGCAACTTACTATTTATTACAACAGAGCTAAAGTTTATTTTCCCTCGGCCTTCGCTATATGCAAATGGGGCTAGTTTGTAAACTACCTGATTTATAGTTAGCTAAAGTGGTGCCTTGGAAAGTCGCGCGAATTCGCGAAGAATTTCGCAACTTTGTTGTCGTACAACAACAAGTAATTTGTACGGGGCTGTGTTAACGCGATATTATAAGTTTACACAAAGCTGGCGAGTTTATAAGTAAGAAGTGAGTATACGAATAAGTTGGGGCAAGTTCAATTTTAATCGTTTAAGCCATAACAATCAATCATATTTTCTTATGTGACCAGTGGCAGACGAGCAGACCTAATGACACCACCAGTGGAGTTACAAGTGCCCTTTCATAATTAATTTTAGCTACTGATTTTGATTAAAGTTTCGACCGTGGTCAGCGATTGCCACCGTCTCTAGACAGGTATCATGACTAACGTACAAAAATTAAAAATGACAAAATACCAGTGGAGCAAGTACTTAATATGCATTTTCCTTCACCGCCGAGTTATACAAATATCCACATAATCCTTACTAATATTATAAAGGCGAAAGTTTGTTTGGATGGATGTATGGATGGATGTTTGTTCCTCTTTCACGCAAAAACTACTTAACGGATTTTAATGAAACTTTACAGTAATGTAGCTTATAGATCAGAATAACACATAGGCTATAATTTATAAAGATATATAAAGACCTTGCTTTTATTCGAATTACACGCAGACGAAGTCGCGGGCAAAAGCTAGTATAAAAATATAATAATAAATATTTCACAACATCACATACATTGATCTGACTCCGAGATAGGTAGCTCAAGCACCTATGTTACGGATATCAGAATCAACAGTGGGATTACAAATATATACATATAATACTTTTTTTTTGTAAATACATACTTATAATACATAGAAACACCCAGACCAATACAAACAGACATGTTCATGCACACAAATGTTTATACTGTGCGGGGATCGAACCCGCAACCCTTGGACCAAAGGCAGCGTTCATTACCACTGTTCCAAACGGGTCGTCAAATATGTTTTAAAAATCAGATTTGCTCTTCGAATCTTAACCTATTGAGTCCCACCGCTGAGCAAAAACCCTTGTTTTTTTCCCCGGGGGGAAACCATCATGGCCGTCACTTTGCTACTTGTAGGGAACAAGGTGGTGGAGGTGTAGGACTCTAACCCTAACCAAACCCAGCCTACTTGACATTCTTGGACATAAGAATTACAATCGCGACACCATAGGTACTCTTCCAACGACTGCCCAAAAAAAGGAGTAATTTTTTTTGTTGATGCTCATAAACATCAACAATGCCGGAGCAGTCATGCCGCTGCCTACCGTTTTTGATTAACATGTACATGTAATGCTATTGGGCCTACTGCGTAATCAGCGCCCATCGGTTGCCATAATGTGACGATCTCTGACCATCCTTCAAAGTTCTTTCTGCACACATGACCAGCGCACTCTGATTTTAGCTTCGCAGTTTTCTATCATCATCATCATCAGCCCATTTAAGTCCCCACTGCTGGGGCACGGGCCTCCCTCAATCACATGAGGGGTAATTGCCATACTCGCCACGCTTGGCAGACGGGTTGGCGAGGGTTTTGGTATAAATGCAGAGTTTTCCTTCTCTGGGTGCTGATGATCATGCCAGCAGCTGTACCTAAGTCGCCTTTTACGACACCTCGGTAAGAGTGAGGGTGGCCTATTCTACTCTGCCGGGGACCACACGGCCCGGTTTTCTATCATATTCAATTTAAATTCCCATCCAGACTAAAATTGTAGTTTCTGCCCGCTGATGCAAGCGGGGTATTGATTTCACCGCTGGCTGGCCAATTTTAGCCAGCAGGAGCGATGCGACTCAAATATGAAACTATATTTTGCGCTGGGATTGCTTTAGACAGGGAAAAATGTAGAAACTAGTGAATTTTTTATGCATATACTCGTACCTATGTACATATCGCCTCTATCTAGATATGAAAGCCTCGCCCACCGTAAAAAAAAGATAAAGATAAAATCCCGTACCGCGCTACGCAAACTCCTTTCTGATGCAAACAGCCAAGGAGTGGAACTCGTTGCCCGCCGATGTATTTCCTGAACATTATAACGTGGAACTTTCCGCCGTCTCAGCCGTCTGTCCACCTATGCTATGTGTCCTGCCCATTCCCATTTGAGGCTTGCAATCCTTTGGGCTATGTCTGTGACGTTAGTTCTTCTAGGGATCTCATCATTTCTGAATGGAGAGGGCTATGCTCGGAGTCTCCTTGCGTGATCGTATTAGAAATGATGAGATCCGCAGGAGAACTAATCCGCAGGTCAACTATTTAGATCTTTGTATGTGCTGCCACTACCGTACTTATATATATTATTGCCCGACGACTGTCGACAAATGTTTAAGTGCTTTATTACTTACGAACCATGTTATAAAGATGATGATCTTACCTCGAACGGCGCCTCCCCATGGTGCTTATTGTTGAGTATGAGGAAGGAGCAGAGAGGCCCCCGCGCGCGGATGGCCGGCGTCACCTCCACCAGGGTCTCATTCTCGCGGATCAGCCCGTGGTAGCCCTCCTCGGGTTCCGCCAGCTCCAAGTATGGCACGTCTGTGGAAAAAGAGATGAGGATGTTAGTCTTTGACCTTTGGCTCTGGGTTATGTATATTCGCATTGTATCTTCTACCTTTTATACACCGTGCTTTTTGACCGTCTTAAAAAAACGCATTCCGATACAAATTGCACTATTCAGTTCATCACTTTTGTATGGAAAGGTGATTTCTTTTAGCCCCTATTGTTGGCAACTGGCTGTGGTGATGTGCTTTCATTCCCTCAGAACAATAACTAAAGCAATAGAAGCCCTACTAAAATAAAAGCTTTGTACAACTATCTTATTCACATCTGATGATACATCGTGCACGAGAGTGAGCGAAATAAAAACACCGCCTGGTTTTTATTATGTTTGAATGAGTCACGAGTTAAAATGTCAAATGGTTCTACTTGGTTGTAATAATTAATAATGCTACTAAATCAAAAGTACGTACCTGCGCCATCATCTTTTTTGTAAAGTCAGATCGATTGATAATGGTCGCATTGTTACGGTCGTGCGTCGTGGACGGTTTTGGCTGGTGACAACCTTCTGAATTACGAATGCCCAGATGTATAAGCATCCGTTTCTTACACATTTACAATGTCATAAGAGAAAATATTACAAACTGCTGTATTCTGTTGCTATTTTAGTACGGTTTCTATTGCTTTAGTTATTGTTCTGAGTTCATTCCTATCAAAATTGTCATCTGATTGTGTCAAGAAAACATCACCTTGTACATATTTGTTTCCATAATACCTAGGTATATGATTTCACTTTGGATTATATAATCAAAGGATTTCACCTTCAAACCGTGCTTGGTTTATTCTCCAGTTAGTATACAGTCCACCAGCATCACCAGTAGTTATTACTATGTTTCTTGGGGAAAAAATATAGTTTTCATCACCTTGGTAAAAAAAGCACGGTGTATTATGGGGAATGCTCTGAGGAACTGGTCGAACTGATGACTGCCGCTTTATTTCACCATCGTCCTACTCGACCGCAGTTCCACCCCCCATCATTTATCTAAATAAAAGCCGGCAGACTTCAAACCTCTCACGAAAGAGTTATGGGATGAACCAAGGTCCCAAAGAAATATTATTCCATGTTTTGGAGTCAGTACTTTCTCACTTTGATAGTGAGGTTAAAAGCCGGGCGGTTCAAAATCTGGGCCAATGAGATGATATTGACGATGCCTATAAAAAAGGTATGTCGTTGATTTCAAAGCGATTTAAAACTACAGACAGTCCTGCGTTCTTGCAAACGATGGAAAGTACAAACAACATCATCGCGATATGTACACATCAGTGGTCGTTATACAGAACAAACTGCGTAGTAACGGAAAACCAACACCCTATGTGGAAACCTACCCCACCTAGCCCAGGGGCCGGAGGACACGTAATTGCAAATACCGAGGGTCATGTCAGGTCACGACAACAACAACAACGACAAACTCTCTGATATTGCAAGCGGGTATACGAGTCGTTTACTTATTGCATTTAGATTGTAAAGCTTTGAGGTTTTGAAATATTTAATAAACGAGCCTACATTTTCCTAAAAGGTCGGTAACGCATTCGCATTTCAGCTGGTAGGTATAGCGAGTTCTCTCTCATGGGTGGCATTAATTCTTAAAAAAGTTAAAGCAACACAGTAAGACACTTATTAACCATACACATTCATGGATCTTCGTTCCACCCTTATCATCATATGGATGGCGATCCAGTACTATGCGTTTCTTACGGTCTACCATATAACTCAGTTTTGTGGAAACGTTTGATTGCAGAAGTATTTTTCTTACAGTTACGACTTAGGCACCTTCAAGAAAGAGATTAAGAGAGATAGTACGCTCTTCTCTTAAATTGTCGTCCCTTCCTTTCTAAAAAGCCCGTCAGTGCTTGAGGTGTGGCTAGATGTAACTCAAAACTCTTAAGCACTATGATGATGCCTACATTGTTTTAGTATAATAACTTAGGCTAAGATCTGTAAATTTTGTGCAATAAAGTGTATCTATCTATGATGAAGACTGTCCCTTAGCCCCTAGACTAGTCAAGACACACGCAGCAAATTGCGTATCGATAAACGCCTCGCCTAAAAAGCTCGGTACAAAGCCGGGACTCCTGATCCCGTTGGAATCACAAACAATCCTATTGTCCCGGCTCTCTCCGCGGTAACGCCCCGGCGCACCTGTTCAATCGCAGATGTTGGAATGGGCTTTCTTAAAGTGGTGGTACTTGCAGTGTGAAGTCGTTCTATTTTCTTGATCTAGGTACCCAATCCACCTTATTATAAATAGCGAACTAAAGTTATTACCGTACTAAATCCCATGTCATCTCGTTCCAACACGCAATGTTAAAAGGGGCTAGCACGAAATTTGTTCCAGGATTATCGTTAGTTCACGATTTGTACTAAGGGGGAATAGGTGTAAAAGTTAAGTTTATTATTTATTTATTACATAGATTTTTCGCTCCACATACATAAAATAAATCTGAGAATTCAATGACCTACTTACACGCTAGCCAGTATATCGCGTCGTAAAACAATACACACGCATGTGTGTGTGCGTAGCCTGTTTAACACGCTATGAAGGTAGCAGGCTTTCTGATTTTTTTTTTGTGCCACAAAGGTGTAATTGGCTCACTTTCTTTCACACATTGTAAACAACAAAATCCGTTCCTAAATGGCAGCAGTCGTAAACTGTCGCCCTTGATTTCGTATTCATAGTCGAGCAAAAACGCAAGATCATTCCCTATTCATTGTGAAGTTTTACAGCCGCCATAAAACGTGTGCTCTGTACGGCGGTCTGAGTGGAACTGACCGGGAGAGCTTTAAATAAATTGGAGTTTAGGCCGTGCGCTGCGTTAAGCGGGTGCACGTCGCGGGCATCCGTCGCGGACAAATAGCCCGTTGCAGATATCCGTAACCACCTCCCTCGGACCATGGTCCTCGAGCCATGAACACGCGGCTCGGCGGAAGATCTTCCCGGACCATGGTCCCCGAGCCATGAACACCCGGCTCGGCGGAAGATCTTCCCGGACATGGTTCCCGAGCCAGGAACACCCGGCTCGGCGGAAGGATCTTCCCGGACACGGTCCTCGAGCCATTAACGCCCGGCTTGGCGGGAGGTCTTCCCGGATATGGTCCCTGAGCCAGATATCCGCAACGACCTCCCTTTTACGCAGTGTCGCCAGTCGCCCGCAGGGCGTGCTCCGTCGCCGCGTGTGATGTGAAATGACACCCTAGACTCCATACAAAGACATTCAATAGATACTCGTTATAACATTAGCAGAGTTAATACATTTGATAGCCGCGGTTGAGGGCTTAATGGAAAACCTATAGCGTAATCGTTGGCCAATAGCGTGTAGACGATGAAATTTAATAATATTCTGGTGTGGTCATAATATTAGGCGGGACACCCCGTACAGAGTAAGTAGGGGTGTCGCGTAAGCATAACATTTGGTCGTCCTAAGTTAAAATGCCGTTAAGTACTAAGGGCTTCCTTTATTTAGAAGCCATTGTTAGCTAAAACGATGTTTTAAAGCAGTTTTTGACACAAAGTAAAAACATAAAAACTGCTTTGTAACACTGTTTTAGTTAACGAATGTTTAATTAACAGTTATAAATAGAACCCTTAAACCACATTCGTAGATAACAGAATTAAAGAGCGCTAACAATAAAGAAATCCATATTTTAAAGTTTATAATTTTTTTTACATGGAATAATTTTCGAAAAAATCAGCTCTCTTTTTTGGCACGATCTTCCAAATTGATGCAGTTTTTTCATGGCTACCAGTAATATCTATTATCAACATATTCATAAAAGAACATGGCTGAATATTGGTGGATAGGTAGCTTAGAGTCAGGGGAACGACATAGGGTTTTTTATTCCGAAAAATAACGGGTTCCTGTCGGATGAACAAAACGAATACTACACGAGCAACGCCACGGGCGATAGCTAGTGAATCATAATAAACTAAGCAAATAAACAATATCACATTTGAAATCTGACAACCCTACCCATCCAGACGGCAATGTCCGCTCTCTAATGAAATACCTGGCTGGCAAATTCCATAGACAAACAAGCCCACTGCAAAACCAGCCCTACGGCCCTGCCATAGAGTTGCCAAACGAAAATCAACAGATCAGTCAAAATATACGGGATGTAACGATTACTAATTCCGAGTTTTTCGTAAGGGCCGAGAAATATGACTAACTAGTGACGTCTTAATCTTGATCTTGCTATACCAATAGGGGATATTACTGCAAAGTTCTGACCACAGACAGCACCACTAGCGTAGACAGTAAACACATTTTTGACAAGTCCTTCAAAGCGTGAATTTATTTATTAAATTGTACCTAAAATTGAGTTTTAAATTGGGATTTTGAATTGCTTAAACAATAATGCATCAGTGCTGTGTATTTGGATGTAGGAATTCAGGGAGCCATTCATTTCACAAAGATATAAAAATTCGAAAACTATGGGAAGCAGCAACCAATGGCAGCAACTCGTTGTAAAGACTTTCGAGCCAAAAAACATTCAAAAATATGTTCAACACGTTTTAAATCCGAAGATAGCATTAAAGTTGTATTCAGGTGTGTTAATCTCATTTATAGAATAACATTCATTTTTATCACTAAAATAACTGTTTAGGATTTTATTCGTAGCATTACCTAAAACCTCTTTATTATTTCCAGGAATAAATAATACCAGCCACATTTCAAAGAAAGAAACGGTGCGTTTAGTATTTCCAGAACATACCTTTCGCTAAATCCTCCTTTTTCTCTTCAACCTTCAACGGTCTCGAAGCAACTTCTTTATTTCATTAACCTTTAAATGGCCGTAGGTTGCCATTTTATGTTTTTATCAGTTAATAACTTAAACAATAATAAGTGATACATAAACAAACTCATTTTTAAATACTTTAAATCACTGAAATAATTAAACAAAAAGACGCGGCTGGTTTTTGTACAGTGGCGGGAAAGATGGCGGTTGTTTACTGTATGTGCTAGTAGCGCCATCTGGGCTAAGTTTTGCGAAATATTCCCTATTACAATACTACCTGATTGAATGAAAATGAAAAACTCACTTTAGATCCATAATATGAATGTCAACATGTTTACAGCTAGTTCGGAATTTAGTTTTCTGCTGAGAAGAAAGACATTCGTTAGAACATATTGACTCCTAAGCCCAGACAGGAGCCACAATAGAAAATCAATTGTTATTGGTTTTAACTAGGACTATGGGCCTTACGACCTCAAAGAAAAATAAGACATTGCAGCACTCAATAAAACGTAAAATTATACAGAATATTCGAAAATGCATGAATAGACCAGGTCGACCGGAGTGAGAAGAAGTTAAAAGGTTGGCAGCACTTGTGACCATCAGGTGACTCGTTTATCCGCCTCTAGCAAAAAAAAAGGTGATCCGTCGGCTCGTCTAGCACCTCACACAATATCATAAACCAAAACCAAGACTCTCAGTCTACGCATCTGGGCATCCCTAGCAAGGCCCAAGCACATTCATTAAGATCATAATGAGCTTTGTAAAGGCCTTCGCTGAATGCGATTCCGTAATGAAGGAGGGTAGTTAAATCTCCAACTTAAAGAAACTTTAACAATTTTTCGTTATGGTAACAATTTTGCAGGGGAAACAACTCTTTGTGTACAAAGTATATGCTTTTAACGAATTAGGAGTTCTTAAAATTTCCTGTGTTTCAGATACTGAATTTTTTTAAAATAATAAATCATAGCGTGCAGCAGCACTGTGCTGCGTGAGTGAGGGTACCAAAGGCCCCATTCGGGGGGAATTTAAAGGTTGGCAGCGCACTTGTGACTCGACTGGTGTCGCAAGTGTCCATAGACGGCGGCAATCGCTTACCATCAGGTGATCCGTCTGCTCGTCTGCCACCTATCATATTAAAAAAAAAAACAGCGTCAAATCTCGGTTTCGTCCCAAGATGGCTTTTCGGAGCACAAGGTAAACTTTTTTGCTACATATTCTCCACTTTGCACTGTCTTGTAATAATGCGCGCAGTTATTTGATGGCGCCACTGTCGCTTATGATAATATTGGTTTTGCACCTGCGAATGCCATTGGTCTAGAACTCAAAACTATTTTTTTTGTTGTTATTTGTGTTTTTTTTTAAATATAATTTTAATGGTTCAAATTGATTATGTATCTCTGTGTTATTATATTTTTGTTTTGTTTTGTACATGTAATTTTTCATTTTCTTTTACGTGTTTTTATTGCATGTCAATCTTTAGTATTATTTTTTTCAATGCAAAGGTCCAGCCTGAAAACCAGCGCTGCAGCTGTTGCTTGTGGCAGTTGCAGCATATGCTGAGGCTGAGCCTTGTTGACCGCATCTTTTTGTCTCTGTACCTTTTTCTTATCTTATCCTATCTTATCTTAAATTGTTTCCCCTAAGCTGTATGGTTTACGCAGGACATAAACGTACCAACGTAGGCGACTCTCCAGCAGTTTGTCTGCTATATCACAGACATGAAGGCTTCCACGTATACTTAAGTATTTTCTGTTTAAAGTATCCTTAACTAAATAACACATTAAAAAATTTCTTCTCGGGTTCAGGCTGGACTCGAACCCATACCTTCCACAATGTATGGGTGAGTGTTCTACCAATTAGACCACTGAACGCGTTACCAAGCCGACGAAATTTGTAAGTGCTTGATTCGATATGAGCTGTCGATAGTCTCATCAATAATTATCTTATTTGGTGGTCAAATATTTGTAATAATATTTCCAGATATTGTAAATATACCTACAATATTGATGAGATTATCGACAGCTCATGTCGAATCAAGATTTACAAATTTCGTCGGATTGGTAACGCGTTCTGTGGTCTAATTGGTAGAACATTCACCCGGATTGTGGAAGGTGTGGGTTCGAGTCCCGCATGAACACGAGATGAAATTTTTAAGTGGGTCATTTACTTAAGAATACATTGCAAAAGATTGCTATAAAATATATCAACTATAGTATCCTTGGTAAACATTTTCCATAAGCGAGTGGTTAAACTACCTGAAAATTTCCCAGACACACTTCAACTTTAAGATATTAATCGCGAAATTGATAGCCGAGTTCACTTAATTAGGGAATTAATTAATTGGAACCGAATGAAACCTAACAAGAGGTATTAATTAAATTTGAAGATAGATGATTGGATCCGACAATTTAAGGTTTTGTACCAGTTGGTAACAGAAGTAAACTTTAACTTTTTCCTTGATTTCTACTTTTTAACCGACTTCAAAAAAGGAGGAGGTCCTCAATTCGACATGTATATTTTTTTATGTTTGTTCGCAGATTAATTTGTTATTTATGAACCGATTTAAATAATTATTTTTTAGTTAGGAAGTAAGGTAAGTAATTTTCAATGTGGGAGAGCCGCGCTTAGGCATGAATGGGCCGGCTCGACCGGAGTGATACCACTGCCTCACAGAAGACCGGCGTGAAGCAGCGCCTGCGCTATGTTTCGCCGTGTGAGTGAGGTTACCGGAGCCCCAATGGGGGGAAGGGGAAAAGGTTGGCAGCGCACTTGTGACTCCACTTGTGTTGCGGGTGTCCTTGGGCGGCGGAATTGCTTACCATCAGGTGATCCGTCTGCTCGTCTGCCACCTCTAATATAAAAAAAAAAAGTAACGTACGTTCTAAAAGAACCTTCACCAGCAGCTGGGAATGACACGCTAGGATGATTGATGATGATGATTTGGGCACTCTAAAATTTCCAGTCGACTCGATGTCATGTGGATTTTACCCATGTTGGACTTAGGACCTTTACTAATGTCTCAGACACAGCGTTGTACAACGAAGAAAATACGCTGTTTAACGCCCTCTTGTCGATGTCACTGAAGTGCCTCCTGATCTTGGTCGGTCTTTATGTATTGGATAATTTTGTATCTATCAATTTATTACCGTGGGAAAGTTTTGGCATGAATGGACCGGCTCGACGGGAGTGATACCACGGCTTCACAGAAAACCGGCGTGAAGCAGCACTGTACTGTGTTTCGCTGCGTGAGAAAGGGTACCAGAGGCCCAATTCGGGGGGAAGGGGAGTTTCAAGGTCGACAGCGCACTTGTGGCTCTACTGGTTTCCATGGGCAGCGGCAATCGCTTACCATCAGATGATCCGTCTGCTCGTCTGCCACATATGTCATAAAAAAGAATGTTGTATTATCTGCCCACACACACCTGCCCACCTGAAGTTTTGAAAGTGTATTTTTTTCTTAAATTTTGATCTAAAAAATATTAAACACACCTTATTTATAGTATTACTCCAATATTGATTACGAACTTTAATCTCTTTTCGGTTCAATTAAGACAAGAATAACAACAAAAGTGGCACATACGTTCTATTGTTCGTCGGTTATAATTTCTAAGAATATAAAAAAGGCTTTAAAAAACATCAATTTTATTGTTTTTTCAAATTTCAATATAAGTTGAACGGGCAGGTATGGGCGCGCGGGGATGGTGCGAAATAATAGTAAACATCATCATCAGCCCATAGAAGTCCCCACTGCTGGGGCACGGGCGTCCCTCAATCACATGAGAGGTAATTGCCATACTCACCACGCTTGGCAGACGGGTTGGCGAGGGTTTTGGTATAAATGCAGAGTTTTCCTTCTCTGGGTGCTGATGATCATGCCAGCAGCTTTACCTTAGTCGCCTTTTACGACACCTCGGTAAGAGTGAGGGTGGCCTATTCTTCTCTGCCGGGGATCACACGGCCAAACATACCAAAGTTTAATGCTGATGTAGTTTCACTGCTGTTAAAATTGTTAGGGTTTAGCCGTAGGAGCTCTTAGAATTTCTCGTTTCATACAAAAAAAACAAACTATTTTTTTTTCTAGCAAAACGGTTAGTTTTAGACAAAAATGTATTTGACCATTCTTCATTAGAGTATAAAGATCTATCGATTGATATTTTTTAAAAGTACGATTTCAACAAAAATTGTCTATGTCCCTCAAATAGTAGTTTCGATCCACTGTGCGACGTGCGTCTTTGTACAGGAGCCAGTTACAAAAATTGGACAGAAGACATGAGAATTTTCAATTATCGCTTAACACGCTCAAGAATATGTAGAATGCTCACTTGGGATCCTAACAAATTAGTGGCGGATATTTCACATTCTTATGAATTTATCTTGGAAATTTTCACACAGTATTGTTAAAGCATATTGCATAATTTCGTTCGTGACAGGAATGGTAATAATATTTAAAGACACGGTGACAACCAATGGTTTGGACAATTTACTCACATTTTTTAATGAAGAGCAATCGGTACAAACTATTTTACTAGCAGTGAAGGTAGTGTTTCCAGGCAATTAAATAGCATATACAACTATAGATTTATTAGCTTTCTTTGCTCCTTGACTATTGACAGATGACCTTAAAAAACGGTCCTGGACCGCATTTCCAAATGGGGTGCCAGCAATCTTGTCGAGTTTAACGCTAAGAAAACACAGGTGTGTGTATTCTCTGCTAAGGTTTCACCTTTCCTATCCTATCCCACTCTTCAGAACACCCCCTTACCAATACAGGATAGTCTCAGCATCCTTGGCATCGGTGTTCGTAGCAACCTAAATCAACGGGACTAATATCGAGAGCGTAATAAGAACTGCTTCCCGTAAACTCGGGATTCTGAACAGAGTGAGACGGTATTTTACTCCGGCGCAGCTTTGTCTCTTGTACAAGGCACAGGTTCGCCCGTGTGTGGAATATTGCTCCCATCTCTGGGATGGTTCTGCTAAGTACTTGCTAGAGGCTCTCGATAGGTTGCAGCGACGTGCTATCCGTATTGTTGGAGATTATGAGGTGACTAAGTCCCTAGAACCTCTTCAGCTACGTAGAGACATTGCCAGTCTAAGTGTTCTCTACCGCCTCTATAACGGGGAATGCTCTGATGAGTTATTTCAACTTATCCCATCCTCCCCTTTCCACTTCCGAACAACACGTGCTGGACAGCGTTGCCATCCGCATACCATCCAGACAATGGCGGCGCGCACCAAGAGGTTTTGCTCCTCGTTCCTGCCCCGAGCCATCAAGGCATGGAATGCCCTCCCAGCTCATGTGTTTCCTCCTTCATACAATCCGGGGTCTTTTAGGCGGGGCGTGAAACGGCATCTCAGCAGGCCATTAGGGTGAGGATGGCAGATACAATGGGTACTTTGTTAGTTCTTCTGTGCCTGTCAGCCTCATTTTTGGATTTCACGGCCGCTTACCATCAGGCGGAGTGAGGTCATCCTGATTGGCCTTGATAAAAAAAAAAAAAAAAAACGCGGAAACGGCTAGCTGTCGCCACCTGCCGGCGGTAGTCGCCAACGCGTAGCCTTCTGACGTTACATGCGTCGCCAGCAAACTGTTGTTTGTGTGTAAGCACTCTAATCCAATAACAAAGAAATATGTAAGCAAAGCTTCCAAAAGGTCGTCTAAGTCATAAAAAGCTTTGAGGTGACGTCGCAGCCTTTCCGTTTGTCTGTCCATCTGTCACTCACAGCGGAGGGGATTGGGCCTTATTTACTGGGGATAGGTTTTTGTGGCTGACTGACATAGTGAAAGTGCGAAACAGTAGGACTTCTTTGAGGCTTTTCTCGATTGTAAATAGCCTTTTTTGTGCTTCTTTCGGCAACTATGTAAAAATGCGTAAACATCAACACACATGAAGTTGTTCTACGTGTTGCCGAGGATCACCACCAGGCCGCTGCGCGCTGGAATCGCATCAGCTTCATAGCATTACTTATTCTTTTCTCTTACGTCAAGTTCGTAACATCATTCTGTTTATTACTTGGAAATAAATACTTTTATAGTTGGGCCAAAATAAAAGGCCACATTTGACACTTCAACTAAAATCGACAACGTAACCTTGTAACAACGGTCATTGAGTTAAAAAACACAATTTCTTAACTTTTTAAAATTATGTTTGCATTTATTTATTTCAATAAAGACAAAAAAGATAATTTGACGATTTATTTTCTCTGTTAAACTTTTTCTTAACTTATCAAAAAATTACTTTTCTAGAAAATTGAACGTTGGTACAATGTTATATGTGTCAACCCATTTTCTACTTATGCTCTAGTGATGTACCCCAAATAATCGAACGAATACAATGTTAATCGCGTAGAAATATTCATCATTAAATGAAAAGCCACATTCTGATTAAAATATAACGTATTACTCTCTTGTTTCATCATCGTCAGTCCATTTAAGTCCCCACTGCTGGGGCACGGGCCTCCCTCAATCACATGAGGGGTAATTGCCATACTCACCACGCTTGGCAGACGGGTTGGCGAGGGTTTTGATATAAATGCAGAGTTTTCCTTCTCTGGGTGCTGATGATCATGCCAGCAGCTTTACCTTAGTCGCCTTTTACGACACCTCGGTAAGAGTGAGGGTGGCCTATTCTACTCTGCCGGGGACCACACGGCCCTATTCTCTTGTTTACAAACATAAATACATTAATAACTTTGTAAACAGAAATGTGAGTTGTATGAATTTATTTATTCACTATTGGGGGAAACCTATGAATAGCAGAACTATATGGAGAAAGGCTGATACTAAATCAATACTTTATTTTAAATGAGTCTGCAGTGTCTCACTGCTGGGCAAAGACTCTCCCAAGTCTCTCCATTCCTCCCTATCCAATGCCCTTACTTGCCATTCTTGGACATATGTATTGAAATCGACGTCCACATAATGAATACTTAATACTGTAGAAAGTCCTTCGCTATTAAATAATACATAAATTTAGAGTTCATAAAAGAAAGCGATTTCACATTAGAAGTCAATTTCAAAGGCATCATGGCAAAGCAGTCTTTACATATTTTAAGGTTACTCCCGAGTGGACATTCTGTCCCTCAATTCGCTGTGCCTGAGTATATTTTGTGGACATGACAGATTGTGTGTTATGTAAAGAGACCGCAATCTCAGACACGATGTTGGTATTTGTTCTGAAGTAAAATGTATCATATGTTACTTGAGTATAATGTAGCTTTTTACTGCTGAAAGTATCCATGGTTACTTATGGGGTTATTCATCATAATAATATCTAAACTGCCTCGGTGGCGCAGTGGTTAGTGGGTCTTCACTTTAAAGCGACGCCTGCGCAAAAGGTCTTAGGTTCGATCCACGGGTTTGGCCAAAAATGTGTGCCTAAGTTTACGGTAAGAAACTCTTATTGTTAACCTGGAGTCTGGAAGTAGGCGGTCTTGTACCCCGTGCCTCGGAAAGCACGTTAAGCCGTTGGTCCTGCACCCAATCCCTCTTCGGTCGTATCACGCTGGTGTCCCATCGGAATATGAGGGTAAGAGAATAGAGAGTGCTACACTTGAGCAGTATAATATATCGTGTGTACGTAGCTGATCGTTACGATCGGCCGCCGTAGCCGTAATCGGTTGGAGGACATTATCCATACATACAAATATTTTTAGGACCGCTATCAGGGCAGTCCTAATATACCAGTAATCTACACTTTGAACACTTCATGAATAAACCTTCTATAGTTCGTACAGCCACACATCAAAGTATGCAAACTGTCAAATTTCTTCAATTTATTCTCACCTTAATGTCAAACACGTTCGGTTCAATATCGAAGGAGGGACATTTTATCATCAGCCCATTTAAGTACCCACTGCTGGAGTACGGGCCTCCCTCAATCACATGAGGGGTAATTGCCATACTCACCACGCTTGGCAAACGGGTTGGCGAGGTTTTTGATATAAATGCTGAGTTTTCCTTTTCTGGGTGCTGTTGATCATGCCAGCAGCTTTACCTTAGTCGCCATTTACGACACCTCGGTAAGAGTGAGGGTGGCCTATTCTACTCTGCCGGGGACCACACGGCGTGAAGGGACATTTGACCGATTTTATTTATCTCATGTGTGGATGGATGTCTGTATGTCAGCATCAATATGTTCTAACCTACCAAAAATAGCTACAATCAATCAATCGCTTACCATCAGGTGATCCGTCTGCTCGTCTCCCACCTATCTCACAAAAAAAATCACTTGTAGCACCATACCATAAGGTGTGTTTTCTTACTTTCATTTGTTGCCTTTGTTCTCGAACAACAAATAAAATTTGCAATATACTAACATCCAGTTGTCTTTGTTAATTGCTCATCAAATATATCAAAAATATCTTAGCTTTCAAACCTACCAAAAATATCTATTTTTGGTAGGTTCGAAAGCTAAGATATTTTTGATGTTTACCGTACAGCCCTACGAATATTTGAATGAAAGCAGACTGGAACCAACAGCCTTTATTGCCAGCGTTAAGAGTCAGAAAAGGCCTCAATTATTTATTAGCTGGCTGTGTAGTGTTGCCGAACTATCGATAGATCCACAATGGATAGATGTCATTCCATCCCCATCATCTCGATGGATGGCGGTTCAATACTGTGCGTTTCTCGCGGAACTTTTAACCACGTACCTCAGTCCTGTGGAACGGTTTGGCTGCAGGAGTATTTCCCGACGGCTATGACTTAGGAATCTTCAAGAGAAGAGCGTATTCTTTTTAAAAAGGCCGGCAACACATTAGCGATCTCCCTGATTTCGCGATGTTCATGGGCGGCGTTGATTACTTTCCATCACGTGACTCCCTTGCTCGTTTGTCCGCCTCTAGCATAAAAAAAATACCTCGAAAATAATCTATTCGACCAAAAACATATTCATGTAAAATTTTAGCAAATCGAACTGGTCTTTTATGATCCACACCGTCAAAAAGTATCAGATTTCATGTCAAGCCAAGCTTTTAACTGTACACGCACGTCCGAATTCTACAAGACCTTCTCTACACCGTTGTCAAAATGCCTTGGCTATTTCGTTACATTTAAATGGGCATAGGCACTACTTTTCTGTTCATCATCATTTTAGCGTTTTGTCCCGGTTGCGTCCCAAGCCGTCGCTTCGGAGCCCGGGGTCCGCCTTCCTACTTCGACTCCTCCACTTCGCGCGGTCTTGTGCATCCTTAGTGGTCAGTTTATTAGCACGCATGTCATCCTTTACGATGTCAAGCCATAGATATTGTAGGCCAAACTCAACGATCGGCCACGAACGCAAGATACATTATAGTGCTCAAGGTGTACGCAAATACAAATGTACTCTATATTCCCTACTTTGCATGTCCTCATAATTCCGATGGGACCTTAGTGTAGTCACCTTATTGTTAGTAGTGTCACCTGACACGACCGGAGAGGGATCGGGCGCAGGACCAACGGCTTGACGTGTTTTCCGGGATACGGGGCTACAAGACCGCCAATTTTCAGACTCCGGGCACTAAGAAAATATATATACTACAAAATTACTTTGATAGTATCGATATATTTTCACTACCGATAGTTTCCCAATACTATCCATAATATGGATAGTATTGAAGCTGAATATCGACTTAAATATGGATCATATTGAAATTATCAAAAGCCTATCGCATCTCGATACTATTGTCTTTACTCACTATCAATACATTGCATGCATGCAGGGGAAATGCATTACGTATACTCGTCCGGACGGGTTATGTCGGACTCCCCTCGCATGATGGCGGGGGTCTACCAACTAAAACCCCTAGGCACCCTCTCATCTTCCATAGTGGGGGGTCGTGGTGACGGGCACGAAGCCATGTGCACGACCCCCCGGACGGATCGATACTCTATCGACAGATTATCAAACGGCAACACTACGCCTGTGTGACACTTCACCCAATGAATTCTTCGCTTTCCCTTTCTCATAAATAATTATTTATACTCGTAAATAAATGTTTTAATGATAATCATACACCATTGGTTGGCCGATTAAGTCTTCAGAGTTGATGTCGTAAGTTTTAGGGAAAGGTTCTCTATTTAAGTTTTGGAGAAAGGTTTCTCTATTGAACTCGGGATGCCAGGTGGATTAGTTTCAAGGCGTGCAACAACCGGACTACTGCTACAAGAAGGCAACTTATTAAGGTGACACTAGCGACGCCAATTGATTTAAACTATTAGAAACTAAAGTATCTTTTTAACAATTCCGAAGCTGCAGCCTATCGGAAAACACTTATACAATTTATTTAATACTTATACTTAACTTTTGGCTCCGCTTTTGTACTCGAAATTGGAACTACCGCCAAAAACGGCTACTTATGGCGTTAATCCATACTTAGAGTGCAAAAGTAGATAGAGTGCAAAAGCAGATTATTAAATAAGCATGCACAAATGTTGAATCCAACGCGTACGCCAAAAATTTATTCACGACAAAAGCGGCCACTTTTGGAGTGAATAAATTTTTTGCGTACAAAAACGGACCCAACATTTGTGCATGGTTATTAAAAAAATAGTATAAGTATTTGCCGAGAAGTTGTAACCCCGAAATTGTTTCAAATAGATCCGGTTTAATGACTAAAAAATTAATTCGATTAATTTTGCACTACTTTTTTATCTACTTTTGCACTCGGTCCGGTCCGGTTTAGTAGCTAACAATTCAAATCGATTGGTGTCGCTAGTTAGGGCTACCCGTCGTCGCCTTAAATAAAAAGTAAATGTTTGCTTCGGGACTGCCGCTCCGAAATTGTTTTAAATAGATCCGGTTTAGTAGCTAACAATTTAAATCGATCTTTGTGAATACCAAATTTAGTATCCAGTCCCAGAACAAAACTCATGCCAGCCCCTTCAGTTCCCTATTTGTAATAAGGGGGATAGAGTGTAAAAATCTAGAGTATTAACCACCTTGGATGAATAAATCTATTCCCCAGCACGCTTCGAAGATCTCGTGTAAATTATCACCCCCCCCCCCCAATCTCCATGTCCACAATCTGTTCCATTGAAATGCAATCGGTCGTTTCAATTTCCAACGGGATCGTGTGTCTTCCAATAACGCTTATGTGAGTCGCAGAAGAATTGTAGAATACGCCACTTTATAAAATGGCTAGGTATATCACAGTTTCCAAAAGATACCGCCGGCAGCATACTGTAATGTATGAATATTTATTATATTTTATTTTTATTTATTTATCTTATACACATTACAGATTACAATTAATTACGAATCTTAAAGATACAATTAAAGGTTTTAATCTAGATTATAATCCAAAAATATGTATAATTTTAGAAAGGAGTCCGAAAAATGAGAAACAAAAAAAAAATAAAACTAGTGAAAGGAAAAAATGATAATCTTATAAGTACTCAGCAGGCATGCCGACCAGACCAAGAGCCGTAGCCGGGTCTATCGGATGTGGGATGGAGGATATCAGTATTTTTTTAAATATAATTCCAAATCTTTGATTCGAAGACGTCAAGCATGGGATTTACTTTTGCCGTCTCGTTGTACTGACGAGCTACTCTGACTAGGGAGCTGTAAAACAAGTATAGTTTTTAAAAGTATGAAGAGCAAAGAGATTTGTTTTATTAGATCTACGAGCACTGTGCTTCGTGTTCAAGAACATTTCATAAAGTAAATCAGGAGTATCTATGATTGAATGTAAAATCTTGTATAAATAGATAAAACCAAAGTATTTCCGACGTACCTCAAACTTGTGCACGCTAAATTTTGATAATCTGGACTCATAGGTGGTACATTCGTATGTACATAAATGTATTTATACTATAAATTTACTTAATCAATGTTGAAAATCAAAAGGATTGCACCACCCTCCCCTCTTCTATCTAATGTCCTTTACCTGAAGGTTGTCTGGTAGAGATCGCTCCCAACGATAAGACCGCCTAAATTGTACATTGTATCTCTGTATACCTATACCATAGCTTTTAAGTTTTGTATGTTGTGCAATAAAGATTATCTAATTGTAGACGATAACACAACAATCGCAAACACTTTTTCTGAACCCTTTCAATATCGTCTCGTATATATCACGATATAAATGTATAATATGTTGTCCTTGAAATAACTTCGAGTTTTTACATAACATAAAATCATTTATTACCATGTTATCTTTTAAACACGAGGCACCGTTTTGACCGTGGGAGAGCCACGCTTTGGCATGAAAAGGTCGGTTCGACCGGAGTGATACCACACGGCCTCACAGAAAAGTGGCGTGAAGCAACACTGCTGTGTTTCTCTGCGTGAGTGAGGGTACCGGAGAGGCCCAATCCGGGGAAAAGGGGGATTTAAAGATTGGCAGCATATTTGTGACTACATTGGTGTCGTGGGTGTCCATGGGCGGCGGCAATCGCTTACCATTACGTGATCTGTCTGCTCGTCTGCCACTTATCACATAAATATATGTATATATATATACGAGGCACAGCGCCATATGAGAATAAACAATCCAAATTATAACAGTGGGAGAGTCACGCTTCGGCATGAATGTGCCGGCTCGTCCGGAGTAATACCACGTCCACACAGAAAATCGGCGTGAAGCAGTGCATGCGTTGTGTTTCGCTGCGTGAGTGAGCGCAACGGAGGCCCAATCCAGAGAAAGGGCGGTAAAATGGTAAGCAGCGCACTTGTTGTGACACCACCGGTGTTGAAGGTGTCCATGGGCGGTGGTAAGGTAAGGTGGGTTGCTAACTTACCTTACCACCGCTATATCATAAAAAAAAGAATTTTACTCATCATTAGTTTCCCTTCTTCAATAGTCACAGACACAGCACAAACCACCTCAACACTGATTGCCATTCCCAAGTGAAACCAAAATTACAAGCGAACAGCTACCCTTAGGGACGCCTGTCGGGAGTCGTGACCCTTCGTCAGGGATTCGTAGAAATGCCAACTAATGGTATCGCCTGATTTCTTCACTCGTTAAAAACGATTGTTCAAGAAATGTTGCGATTGGTAAATAAAATATTTGAGGCTAAACGTGTTTTATTTTATTTTATTTATAATATACACACAACACATTACAATCATAAATAAACAAAGTGAGAAAAATTTAAAGCAGTTTTGAACCATATTGCAATCCAAAAACAATGTGTACATAAAAAAAACAATAATTAAATTACTTAGGTTTGTCGCTCTAGCCGTATATAACAATATGACAAACCAATAAAAGAACCCAAGCTATGCACAATGAAACAACAGAAACTATCATCATCATCATCAACCCATTTAAGTCCCCACTGCTGGGGCACGGGCCTCCCGCAATCACATGAGGGGTAATTGCCATACTCACCACGCTTGGCAGACGGGTTGGCGAGGGTTTTGGTATAAATGCAGAGTTTTCCTTCTCTGGGTGCTGATGATCATACCAGCAGCTTTACTTAAGTCGCCTATTACGACACCTCGGTAAGAGTGAGGGTGGCCTATTCTACTCTGCCGGGGACCCCACGGCCAATATGTCACCGTAAAATCACAAGATCCGTAAGTTTATCAATTTACTAGGAACTTTATAAACTTTCGTAGGATTCTAAACGTGAGATAAATTGTATGATTTTACGTCCACATTTTCGCACATTGATAAACTTACTCAACTCACTCGTAAAAAAATTAATAAGCAATATCCAACGCTACGCGCGATCTGATTGGCAATGTCTCTATTAATATTGACCAATCAGAGGGAGAGAAGCGTGCTATTTTACGTATTTCAAAGATTCGTATATTTAAAAGAGTTTCTGTGATTGGTCGAACCATTTTTACGAATAGATATCCGTCAGTTTATAAATTTACCGTTTGACGTCGGAAATTGATAAATTTACGAAAATGTGGACGTAAAATAATACGATTTATCTCCCGTTTAGAAACCTACGAAAGTTTATAAACTTCCTAGTAAATTTACAAACTTACGGATCTTGTTAACTTCCCGTGACATATGTATATAATATATTACGACCCAGATAATAAGTTTTTTTATGGGAATGGAAGGCAAACAAGCAGGCGGGTCACCTATGATAAGTGTTCACGGCCGCCCATTGACATCCATTTAACCGGAAGGAGCAGCTGACCTTTTAAAAAGATGTAGGCTTGTCTTCTAAAAATTTCAATATCGTACTGGTTCGAATTTGCCGTTGAGGGAAGTTAATGCCGATTCTGTTGTAGGAGTCAAACACTCCGCGTGGGCTGATGCAATGATGCAATTCAAAGGTTTTAAATTACTATCGAGTGGTTTTTAGTGAACAAATTTGGTATTTATTCGTGCAGTGAAGTACCGTGAAGTGATCCTGATAATAAATTCTTATTTGATTCGTTGAATTGTATCGTTTTAAACACTGCTAATATGTGTCGAGTGAGCTTAAAGGAGGCTTAAAGGTTGGCAGCGCACTTGTGACTCCGCTTGTGTCGCGGGTATCCATGGGCGGCGGCAATCGCTTTCCATCAGGTGATCCGCTCATCTGCCACCTATCACATAAAAAAGAGAAGTCCGATTTCACTTTTAAAATGAGTGACATTCCACAAATATCTAGAATATAAGCACAATGTCTTTTAAAAAGATGCACCTTTCTAAAATACTAAGTCCAGATATTTCTCTCGCCGAAACTTGCATAAACTTCGAATTTCCTTTCGGATAACTGCTAAAGTTCAGCTGTTAACAGAGTAGCGTTAACATTTCAGCCCACGTGCTGAAGGAGGGGGGGCGGGGGGAGGAGTTTCAGGAACTAAGATGAGGGTACTTACGAGTATGTGTAGTTGTTGGCGAGTTTTGTTTGCAGCTTTGTGAGCTCTGTGATAATTTTCCCCAATTTATAAGTAGTTATCAAACTGATTGACAGAATAATTGTAACGATAAAACATAGCGTCTTTGACTGTATTATGAAAACTTCCCTCAAAAATCCGACAACCATAACCTAAATACTAGAAATAAACACAAGCTTGCTGTTCCACATCTCAGACTTCATAAGATTGGTAATTCATTTGTAGGAATGAGTATTAAAATATTTAATAAGTTACCACAAAATATTGTTGATTTACCAATGCCTAAATTTAAAATACATGTTAAAAATTATTTAATGGCAAAAGCCTATTATACAGTTAATGATTACATAAATTACAAGAATTTGTGGAAATGATAAACTGTTCGTCTACACCCATGATACTGTACTTATAAAAATTTTGGCGATTTAAAAGAGTAACTGCCGAGTTTCTTGCCGGATCTTCTCGTCAGAATCAACTTTCCGATTCCGGTGGTAGAATCACATTATATTTATTCATTTCTTAGTATATTTTTTGAATCGTCATATATGTGTAATAACATGTATAATATACATAGTTATAATTTATATTTATCATGTATGACGATTTGTAAGAGCTGTATATAAGCCTATGCAAATAAAGAACTTTTGAATTTTGAACATATATAAAGCGATAAGACCGCCTAAATTGTAGCTTTTAAGTTTTGTATGTTGTTCAATAAAGAGCATAGTCTATGTATCTATAGTCGCTTTACGGTTATTTGGAGCGTGACGAAAATTGGAACTAATTCTATTTCGTTTAACAGTATCCCGTTTTGACATTTTCCGTCAAATTGAAATTATGATAAATCATATTCAAATTCAAGGCAAGTAGCCGAGGGTTCATCAAAATAATTTCCTTTTTTATCTGAGATACCAGTCGAATCATCCTTTTTTTGTCGCAGTGGAAATGCCACCAACCTGGAGTGCAATGGACTGACGTCGCCGCCTTTCAGTTGCGCCTTATGCACGCCCGTCCGCTGAGAGACAGACGGGTAGAATCGGGCTCCCCCATGACTGGAGCTTCACCTAAGGTGAGACCGGTCAATGGCTCAATTCCCGGGTCGAGCAAAGATATGTTTCGAATTTTTCTAGCTGGGGATTGTGATCACAAATCCGAATTAGGCAAACGTGGTGGTTAAGCCTAATCCCATCATAGTAGCGATAACTTGATTTCTATAATGGAGGCCTTTTCCCCTGCAGTGGGACAGAATATAGGCAGCTACTTTACTTTTTACTTTACATTCTAAAATAACCATCCAATCCTTGCAGATGGAATTTATTCGTTTAATACGCCATCTAACGTAATGTTCCCACACGATAGTAGTCCGCATTAGACCAATAGTGGTAAGGCAGAGTACATAACAGTAGCACTGTGACGATAATAGAATAGAAAAAATCTTTATTCAAGTTAGGTCCATACAGAACATTTATGAATGTCAAAATAGGTACACATTATCATCTATCCCTTCTTCGGAATGTCGATTTTCGCTGAGAAGTCACCAGCAAAAAACTCAGTAGTTACTCATTTCAAATAAACATATTTGCGTTTTAATATACAAGCAAATAGTTATAAACGGGTAAACTTGTTATTTCCAGTAGAATTACCCAAACATTAACGAGGTTGTAGAATGAATTTGAAACTATTTGGCATTTAGCGAACCCTTTGTCCACTCGCGTGAGATGTGCATTCGGCTTCACTGCTCATTTGATTGTTCGTTTAATAGAATTATCATTTAATAGAAAACTAGGCTTGCCTTTAACCCTTTTGTTATGTTAATAATGACTAAAAATGTCTTCATTTAAAATTCTATCAAAAAACTTGTTCATGAAAGTAGCCCCACGTTGGGCGCCAAATTTTAACAAGCTCTACGTCTGAACACCTCAAAATACTTCATATAACGTAAATATTTGATTTTCGCCGCGTTGAGTCCCGGTTATCTGAACTATTTGACCTCAAAGAAATGGTAGCTCTGGAAAATAGATAATTTTAGAACATAATGACCGTGGGAAAGCCACGTTTCGGCATGAATGGACCGGCTCGACAGAATGATACCACGGCCTCACAGAAAACAAGCAATATTTTTGGGGATTTGCACTTTCGATACAGCAGATCTAGAGCACAATTCTCGGGATTTTTGATATGAAAAAAAAATGGCCGATGTCACATGAAAACCATACAAAAACTATGTTTTTGCAATATACACTTGCGAGCAACCATATCGAATTTTCATACAAACATATTAACTTCAGAGGCCTATAAATATGAAAGTATATGTGCTTTAGTGATAATTTTAATGTAAATCGATGTGAAAAACGTTCTCCTTTTAGTTAATCGATAAACAAGCCTCCAGAAACATGCAAATTTTCTTAAAATTAGGATTGAGCAAGTTGTTTGTCTGCCTCCATGCAATATTATGAGATCCGTAAAATCAACCACAATTTCCTTTATTTCAAAGAAATCAGCACGTTTCTGTAATCTGTTAAAATAATTAATTGAAATTTAAACATTTTTGAAATCAATTTACAATAAAATTATCACTAAAGAACAGATACTTTCAATTTATAGGATTCGGAAATTAGTATGTTTGTATGTAAATTAGGTCCTGAGTCGATTTGTTTGCTCGCGACTGTATATCGTATAAGCCAGGTTACGTTTGGACTTTGTGATTTGGTGCTAATATCTACCCAATGTATATAACATGTAACTAACGCAAAACAGCCGTGTGGTCCCCGGCAGAGTAGAATAGGCCACCCTCACTCTTACCGAGGTGTCGTAAAAGGCGACTAAGGTAAAGGTGCTAGCATGATCATCAGCGCCCAGAGAAGCAAAACTCTGCATTTATATCAAAACCCTCGCCGACCCGTCTGCCAAGCGTAGTGAGTATGGCAATTGCCCCTCATGTGATTGAGGGAGGCCCGAGCCCCAGCAGTGGGGACTTAAATGGGCTGACGATGACGATGATGAACGCAAAAGATGTTTTGTTTGATTGATTGATATGATGACAAAGTATCACCTCCCGAGAATCAGGCGCATGAAGGGTGATCGAGTGCTGGTCTTGAACCATTGGCTTAGATTTTTCAGCCACGATATTCTTCTTCATCCAACACTATTCATGCCCTGGCTGGATACCCCCCGTATACACCATACCACAGTACATATATACGCTAAAGCAGTATGGACACTACGAACAAACGCTCAAAATGATGCACGCACAAAGACCCACAGGTAAGTGGTGTATCTAAGGGGCGTTCACATAATTTTTGTCAAAATTGATGTGTCTGCTGTAATTTACGAGTTACGATCACAATTACATTTTGGGGGGTCGGAGATGGATTTTGATATGGGGGGATTGTGGAACCTCACCGTATATTGGCCCATGTATTTCTAATTTCTAACACGCACCAGATGATCCTTGTTGCTTGTAGGACCCCGAAATCACGGCCCTATACTTAAACCGCTAGATCAACAAGACGATTTTGGGGGTGGTGGGGCATGGGAGGATTAAATTTTTTAAACTTCAACCTAATATGAAAAGGTGAGAATAAAATGTTACAAAAATAGGAGAACATCCCTATACCGTAGGTGACTTTCTGTCAAAAATGGCGGAGTGTCTAATGCTGTTTTAGCGTATTTATTCGTATCTAATGTATAATTTTGCCATTCTCAATTTCATTTGTTATACGATATTTCTTTCCTCTACCTGAGGAAAGAAAAGGTTATCTGGAAGAAATCGCTACAAGCGATAAGACCGCCTTATTGTACTGTCTGTTGCTGTTGTATCATGCTTGTATTTTATTTTTGTGCAATAAAGAATATCTATATATCTACTGTGACCATACGTAGCCTTGTACCTTCCATTTCAGCACTCATAAACCCGGAACCAATTCCTCAAGCTGAAGGCGCCAGGCATTACCGCAGTTCTTGTTGTTGTCGCATAATAAGCCGCATATATCAGCGGAACGTTCCGGGAAAGTTGTTCCAGCCATTTGCGGAACGGGCGGAACGTGTCCCGCGTTATCGCCGTAATGGCAGCGTTCCGACTGTTTTGCGGTTTATTAGCTGATAGCTTTTAACTTTATTTAGCGATGGTAACTCAGTGGATAAGAAAGCGCCTTCCATACGGGGAATCGGGGTTCGAACCCGACATGCACATCTGAATTTTTCAAATCTACACTCGCGAGCAACCAAATCGACTCAGAACCCAATTTTCATACAGACATGCTTAGATCGCCGTGTGGTCCCCGGCAGAGTAGAATAGGCCACCCTCACTCTTACCGAGGTGTCGTAAAAGGCGACTAAGGTAAAGCTGCTGGCATGATCATCAGCACCCAGAGAAGGAAAACTCGGCATATATTCAAAACCCTCGCCAACCCGTCTGCCAAGCGTGGTGAGTATGGCAATTACCCCCATGTAATTGAGGGAGGTCCGTGCCCCAGCAGTGGGGACTTAAATGGGCTGTGATGATGCTTAGATCAGAGGCCTACAAAAATAAGAGTAAATTTGTTTAGTGATAATTTTCATGTAAATCGATGTCAAAAATGTTCTTCTGTTAGTTAATTATTTAACAAGCCTTCAGAATCGAACCAATTTTCTTAAAATTAGGATTGAACAAGTTATTGTCTTCCTCCATGCAATATTATGGGATGCGAAAATCAACCACAATTTCCTTTTATTTTTTAAGATTGGTGTGTTTCTTTAATCTGGCAAAATTATTAATTGAAATTCGAACACTTTTAAAATCGATTAACAATAAAATTTGCACTAAAGCACAGATAATTTCATATTTATAGGTCTCTGAAATTAGTATGTTTAAATGAAAATTAGGTTCTGAGTCGATTTGTTTCCTCGCGACTGTATATGCATATTCCTATCATAGCTCGGCGGTGAGGGAAAACATCGTGAGGAAACCTGCACGTCTCGGATAGTTCTGATGTCTTCGTACTCAAAATTGTGGTTACCAACAATATTTGAGGTTCTGAACATATATCGTGATCCAGGTTATCTGGTTCCCTTGTCTAAAGGTTGCGAATGTCAGACGGCAGTCGCTTCATTGTAATTATCAGACTTCCCGAATCCTGGATCATGGTCCTAGCGTACCCCGGCCTCCGACTAATTTGGACGCAATAGTGGGAGAGCCACGCTTCGGCATGAATGGGCTGGCTCGACTGGAGTAATACCACGTCCTCACAGAAAACCGGCGTGAAGCAGTGCATGCGCTGTGTTTCGCTGCGTGAGTGAGGGTACCGGAGGCCCAATCCAGGGGAAGGGGTGGTTAAAAGGTAAGCAGCGCACTTGTGACACCACTGGTGTTGCAGGTATCCATGGGCGGCGGTAATCGCTTATCATCAGGTGATCCGTCGGCTCGTCTGCTACCTATATCATAAAAAAAAACTGGGAATCACACGCTAGGATGAGCAGGAGCTTAAAACTTTATGATTATAGATTGTGATGGTTCTTTTAAAATAACTTCTACATCAATGAGACAGTCTAGGTAGATATCGTCACTATTCCAACCCACTTCTCATTTCAGCGTGTCTCATCTTAGCCCGGGCTATGCTTGGATCATGATCCAGAATTCTGGTATTCACAGTGAAGCAACTGCCGCCGCTGAACCAAGGTCAAAGACATGGCCCAAAGAATTGCATGGCTCTAATGGCAATGGTCAGAGCACATTGAGAGGAGATCAGACGGCCGGTAGGGTAGAAAGGTCCTCGAGTGGAGGCCGCGTATGGTGGACCGACGATCTGGTCAAGGTTGCGGGTATCCCTTGAATGTGGGCGGCACAGGACCGATCTGTGTGGAGAACATTGGGGGAGGCCTATGTCCAGCATTGGACGTATATTCGGCTAAGCAGATGATGATGATAAACTGCCGCCTGACCTTCGCCGCCTTTAGATAGGAGAACCAGACCAACTGAACACAGGTTTTGAATAATTAACACAACAATTGAGACAAAATCTGAATATTGTACAGAATTTATGTGATACCTTAATTTCTTAAGGTCGTGGTTCGATTCACCCTGGACAAACATTCGTGCGATGAACACTTGTGTTTGTTCAGTGTCTGGGTGTAATATGATGTATTTAAGTACATATTTGTGTTCCTCTGTTGTCTAGATATCTGTAACACAAGTGATTAAGCTACTTAGTACGGAATCAGGTCAACCTATGAGATGTTGTGAGAATTATTATTATTATTTTTGTTGAGAATTTTTCTTTCTCGAAACATTGTTGTTATTATTATTATTATTATAAATAGCCACGTTCCAAGTGCATGGTGTTTGCCACTTTTGTGCTAAATTAGTGAAAAAGCTTTGCAGAACTTTGCTTTTGAAAGGCCCCTTTCAAGTCTGCCCTGAGCCCGCAGTACCAATAATTCTGTAGAGTATTAACTGGCCATTTTTTTTACTAAACGAAAGTTTCCCAACTCATTTCAATCCTGAATGGCCTGGCATCGACGCCACGAGCATAAAAAGGGCAGTTTCGTCTCCAATCAAGCCACAGTAAAATACACAACACACTAAAGAATAAATTCAAAAAGAAAATGCTGAAACTATACGTTTTTTATATTAGTCTACAGAGTACCACTTCTGGGCAAAGACCTTATTTTTTTTCTTGTTTTCCCAGGGGAAATGCATTACGCATACCCGTCCGCCGCCGCCGCCGGAGCGGACGGGTTATGTCGGACTCCCTCCGCATGACGGCGGGGGTCTACCGACTACAACCCCTGGGCACCCTCTCATCGTCCATAGTGGGGGGTCGTGGTGACGGGCAAGAAGCCATGTGCACGACCCCCCGGACGGTGCGGATAAGGGGTATTTCTACCACATAAGGATGAAAGCACTCGCTGCGCCTTGTCGTCCGATGATGGAATCCGCGGTGATCCGTCTGATACCACTGCCATACATAATAAAAAACTGTACGAAATTAAAAGTTGTGGCTTCACTGTAAATGCAAGTAGTATGTAAACTTCAATCGGCGGTGAACTTCGGGCCCTTTCAGTTCGGCTTCTTTATTGATCGGCCTCAAATAAACCGCCAAAGCGGCGAAATACTAATAAACTTTGTTACGGCCGTTATTTTTCTTTTTGAAATACGAGTGAAGTTGCGGGACTTTCTTATAGTTCACCTTTATAGCCGACTAAAGGTTTTTTTGGAGCGTTTTGATGGATTATTGTTTTTTTTAGTAAGACCGCTAACCATGATTGACTGACCGGATGGCGCAATTGGTAGTGACCCTGCCTCTTGCGCCAAAGGTCGTCGACAAACATTCGTGCGATGAACACTTGTGTTTGTTCAGTGTCTGGATGTAATATATGTATTTAAGTATATATTTGTGTTCCTCGTTGCCTGATATCTGTAACACAAGTGCTTAAGCTACTTAGTACGGAATCAGGTCAACGTATGAGATGTTGTGAGAATTATTATTATAATACAGGGTGGTTTTCAGGGTTCCATAGCCAAATGGCAAAAAACGGAACCCTTATATGTAGATTCGTCATGTCTGTCTGTCTGTCTGTCCGTATGTCCGTATGTCACAGCCACTTTTTTTCCGAAGCTATAAGAACCATAATATTGAACCTTGGTAAATAGATCTATTTTGTTAACCACATTACGAATTTTACACAAAAATAGGAAAATAATATTTTTTCCCATACTTAGAACTGAAGCTCTAAATTTTTTTTTCATCAAACTCATATAAATAAATAAATCAATCAATATTTCACAACATCACATACATTGATCTGACTCCGAGATAGGTAGCTTAAGCACCTGTGTTACGGATATCAGTATCAACAGTGGCATTACAAATATATACACATAATACTTTTCTTTTGTAAATACATACTTATAATACATAGATAACACCCAGACCAATACAAACAGATATGTTCATGAACACAAATGTTTGTACTGTGCGGGGATCGAACCCGCAACCCTTGCACCAGAGGCAGCGTTCACTACCACTGTCCCAAACGGGTCGTATGAATGGGGTGTGGTATCTATGAATAGGTCTTTAAAAATGATGTTGGGGTTTCAAACTTAGTACTTTGCGAGACGCTCCCAAAGTGGTAAAATGTGTGAAAAAATGGATTATAAAACTAAAAATGAAACATGAAAACTAACAACGAAAATTGATTTGAACTAGATCTAGAAGTAGTTTTTTTTTGTTACGTTATAAACCGTAAACCGCAATTTACCTTTCATATATCTTAGTTGCTGCTACGGAACCCTTCATGAGCCAGTCCGACTCACAAGAACGGGACCAACTCACAAGTTACCACCACAGTTTTAGAGCCGATGACTCCCACTGATAAGTAATGGAATATTCCTAGTAGTGATTTCAATTTTCACTCCGACAAACGAACGAGCAAATATAGGGCGTGGAAAGTGTCGGCTCAGACGACATGTCTACCCACTTGGGGGGGTTTGCGTATGGGAATGAGGTTTCTAAGAAATTGATTGAATATCAGTTAACGCTAGTGGTAGAAACACGCATTATTATTATTATTATTAAAAACATTACAGATGTCACAAAATTTTTATAAGGTTATCATTTCACCAAGTTTTATTTCATAGGGAAAAAAAAATAATGACCGACCTGAATCTGATGACCTAATTAGATCTGAGGTGAATAACACCGAAAGTTGTCTCTATAGAAGTGTGGACTGATAAAAACTGTGTGACCTTAAGTACTTTTGAAAAAAACGAAACACAATCGCGATGTAATCAAGCACAACGCCATCTAGCAGTGGAGGTGTGAACTTAAATTTCTTAGCGTAAAAACATAGATTTTTATTACTATAGGCCTATATAGCATATAGCACTCACAACAGGTGCTGCCAGAATACCAGCGCTGCCGCGGCATTTCTGTCGATGTCGTGGCAGCACCATGCTGAGGCCAGGACCTGATTGACCTCAATCTTCACACACGCCTATTTATTTAGAATATTTTCATTATATAACTGTGTATTTACCTATCTATCGTCTGTTCTCGTAATCACCTTTGTCTATAGTTTTAATGTGTCAATGTTACCTATGTTTTCTAATGAGTGTTCATTGTTAAATTATTTGTTGTGATGGTCAATAAACTGTTTCTTTCTTTCTTTCTTTACCTGTGACACTAATAGTTGTCATTCTCTCTCTCTCTCTCTATTGATATACATTGGAAAAAACCTACTCCTATTTTCTTTACTTCATCACGTACTCAATTACTCTTTAGGTATTTCCCTCAGGATGGCCATTACTTGCACGTCAGTTTAACATATTTACGGCGACCATAGCTAAAGCTCTGGTCGGTTTCGGCAACGTATCAAGTTCATGCACTTTAAAGCGGAAGACAAATAAGGTCCAACTTGGCAGCTCTATAAATTCGCTCTGTGGTAACCTCGACGTCATCTGCTAGGGCTGCCTCTTAGTTTGAAAATTATGTTATGGATTCATTCCATCATTAAGAAAGAAAGAAAGAAAGAAACATTTTATTGACCATCACAATATAATTTAACAATGAACACTCATTAGAAAACATAGGAAACATTGACACATTAAAACTACAGATAAAGGTGAGTACGAGAACAGACGATAGGTAGGTAAATACACAGTTATATAATGAAAATATTCTAAATAAATAGGCGTGTGTGAAGTGTGAGGTCAATCAGGTCCTGGCCTCAGCATGGTGCTGCCGCGACACCGACATAAATGCCGCGGCAGCGTTGGTATTCTTAATAATGCACTTGGTATTAAATTAATAATGCACTTAACAAATTATCGACAGTCGTTGGGTGGGACTCGAACCCACAATATTTTGCTAATTGGGCAACTGCTTTACCGACTAAGCTACCGGAGCCCTTGGTAAGTCGACGAATATTATTTGGTAAGGGCCTTATTAACTTAAGAATAAATTGCATAAAATTGCTTTACCCCAAAAAAAACATATTAATTCCATTATGCTCCCACTCCCATGATCCCAGTGTTTTTATTGACCCTCTCCCAAAACTTGTCGGATTTCACAGAGATCATATGTTTACAACTTTTCTATGATCCCCTGGATCTTGGGGGGAATTATAATGGCATAAGGTCGTATCACATTGGTGTCCCATCGGAATATGAGGGCAAGGGAATAGAGAGTGCACTTGTGTTTGCGCACACACTTGAGCACTATAATATATCCTGCGCAAGTGGCTGATCGTTGAGAGATTGGCCGTCTTAGGCGAAATCGGTTGGCGAATACGAAAGCCATAAATGAGATGGAGAGACGACATAGCAAATATTGGCTGGCACAACTGGACTTCAACTACCTAAAATAGAATAGAATGGAGAAGATTGAAGGAGCCCTACACCAAATTGGTTGAAAACGGCTTAAAATGATGATGAGTGGCTGATCGTTAATATTGGCAGCTTTAGCCGAAATCGGTAGGAGGATAATATTTATTTATTTATTTTATTTAAGACAACCAACAATTACACATACATAACACTATCAGTGATGTATACTAGGTAATATTATTTATTTGTAGTTCTGGCAACCCTACCAACATTGGAGTTGCCCCCAGCGCCCGGCGTGCCTCCGAAATCCGTCTGCTCGAGTATGATTTACGTGCCCGACTCTGCTCGCTGTCCAGCTCCCAAGGAACACGAAGCTGGAGTTATACACTCGTTAAATTGCATCAAATGTGAGGTATTTTAGCATCCGGGGGAGAGCCACGCTTCGGCATGAATGGGCCGGCTCGACCGGAGTGATACAATGGCCTCGAAAAATTCGGCGTGAAGCAGCACCATGCTGTGTTTCGCTGCATGAGAGAAGGTACTGGAGGCCCAATCCAGGGAAAGGGGGGTTTAAAGGTGACTCCACTGGTGTCGCGGGTGTCCATGGGCGGCGGCAACCGCTTACCATCAGGTGACCCGTATGCTCGTCTGCCAACTATCACATAAATAAAAGAAAGGGCCCTAATTGGACGGTAGTTTATCTGCAGTATTGATCGCTAATAGGTTATTTTCATATTCGTATTCCGCTTGGAAGTCGCATCGCATATTTTAGAAGTGCATTCATTCCTTAAGGAAAATTCATTTGGACGACCCGTTTGGAACAGTGGTAGTGAACGCTGCTTATGGTCCAAGGGTTGCGAGTTCGATCCCCGCAAAGTACAAACATTTGTGTGCATGGACATGTCTGTTTATATTGGTCTGGGTGTTTGTATGTATTATAAGTATGTATTTACAAAAGAAAAGTATTATATGTATATATTTGTAATTCCGCTGTTGATTCTGATATCCGTTACACAGATGCTTGAGGTACCTATCTCGGAGTCAGATCAATGTATGTGATGTTGTGAAATATTTATTTATTATTTATTTATTTATTAAATCGAAAGAAACTGCCATTAAAATGGTAGATGGAAGATCTTTAGACACCCTATATATATCGTTAGTATCAAGAGTAACGTATTTATAGTAAAAACCATAAATTTAAATTTATAATTTTTTCATGTATCACGATTTGTAAGAGCTAAGTAACAAGCCTACGCAGATAATGTATTTTTAAATTTGAATTTATATTTATTTGACGACCCGTTTGGAACAGTGGTAGTGAACGCTGCCCATGGTCGAAGGGTTGCGGGTTCGACCCCGCACAGTACAAACATTTGTGTGCATGAACATGTCTGTTTGTATTGGTCTGGGTGTTTGTATGTATTATAAGTATGTATTTACAAAAGAAAGGTATTATATGTATATATTTGTAATTCCGCTGTTGATTCTGATATCCGTAACACAGGTGCTTGAGCTATCTATCTCGGAGTCAGATCAATGTATGTGATGTTGTGAAATATTTATTTATTTATTTATTAAATCGAAAGAAACTGCCATTAAAATGGTAGATGGAAGAGATCTTTAGACACCCTGTAAATATCGTTAGTATCAATAGTAACGTATTTATAGTAAAAACTATCGCTTATAGTAAAAACTATAAATTTATATATATAAATTTTTCATGTATCACGATTTGTAAGAGCTAAGTAACGAGCCTACGTAGATAAAGAATTTTTGAATTTGAATTGAATTTGTATTGATACTAAAATATCTAAAGTAAAAACTATCGTTTGCATCGATAGTAATTAAAGACACTCATCTAATTGTAAACAATGCTATTGTAAGCTGGTAACCTATCATCGTAAACCTCATCGTCATTAAAAATATTGATAGTATAGATAGTTGTTTACGAGCAACAATAATATCGATAGAATTGTCTAGTTATATCCATAGCCTTATCGATACTATTAATATGACGTCAACTATCGATAGTCAAATATCGATCGGAAACTATCCTAAACATCAATTTGTGGTTTCAACCCACAGGGTCGGGACCTTTACAATAAGCTCAACCCACACCTCGTCAGGAATCGAATGTGCGCCCACGTGGAAACGACACGCCTATCGAATCTCATTTGAGCCACGGTCCGATGGAGACAGCGGTCAGCGGGGGCCTTTCAAAATTGTGTTGAAGTGTTCCGGGATTTCCACGATATCCCGACATATTATATCAAGGATGAATTTACGAAACTCAAAGTATTAAAGTATCAGCATATAGCTCTCCCACTGCAGGGCAAAGGCCTCCATCATAGAAATCAAGTCGTCGCTACTATGATGGGATTAGGTTTAATCACCACGCTTGCCAAATGCGGTTTGGTGATCATCATCAGCCTATCGCAGTCCACTGCTGGACGTAGGCCTCTCCAATTGTTCGCCACTGTGATCTATCCATGGCTTCTCGCATCCAGCTCTTGCCAGCCATCCTGCGCAGATCGTCCCCCCACCTAGCCTGAGGGCGCCCTACATTACGTTTTCCAAGACGCGGTCTCCACTCCAGAACCCGTTTACCCCATCGGTTATCGGTTCTGCGGCTAATACGGCCAGCCCACTGCCACTTAAGCTTGCTAATCCGGTGAGCAATGTCGATAACTTTGGTTCTCTGCCGGATCACCTCATTTCGGATTCGATCTCGGAGAGAGACGCCGAGCATTGCTCGTTCCATAGCCCGCTGAGCGACCTTTAACTTGTGGACCAGTCGTACCGTAAGTGTCCACGTTTCGGCTACGTATGTCATGACGGGTAGGACGCACTGATTGAAGACTTTCGTCTTTAGGCACTGTGGTATCGACGATACGAAGACACGACGTAGTTTTCCAAATGCTGCCCAACCTAACTGGATAGCTATTCACCTCATCCTCGAAGTTGTTTTTACCCAATTGCAAAGTCTGCCCGAGGTATACGTATTTTTGAACAACTTCGAGGACGGCACCGTGAATTGCAATCGGTTCCGGTAGAACATGTTCATTGAACATGACCTTGGTTTTGTCCAAGTTCATCCGTAGGCCGATGCATTTAGAAGAGTCAGCCAGGTCATTCAGCATCTGTTGCAGGTCCTGCAGCGTTTCTGCCATTATGACGATGTCGTCAGCAAATCGCAGGTGAGAGATGTATTCGCCATTGATGTTGATGCCACGTCTCTTCCAGTTCAGCGTCTTGAACATATCCTCCATTGCATTTGTGAACAATTTCGGGGAGATGACGTCCCCTTGTCTCACTCCTCGATGCAATGGTATAGGACTTGTTTGCTGGTTCTGTACTTGGACGGACATAGTAGCGGCATCATAGAGACATCTCATCACCTGGATATATCGCCAATCGACTTGGCATCGCTGCAGGGAATCCAGAACAGACCAGATTTCAACCGAGTCAAAGGCTTTCTCATAATCCACAAATGCTAGACACAGGGGCTGATTATACTCTTCTGTCTTCTGTATAATCTGCCGCACTGTGTGGATGTGGTCTATGGCGCCGTATCCGCTCCGAAACCCAGCTTGTTCCGGTGGTTGGAATTCGTCGAGTCTCCGCGCAAGACGGTTCGTGATCATTCTTGAGAACAGCTTATAGACGTGGCTTAGAAGGGAAATGGGTCTATAGTTCTTCAAAAGGGTTTTGTCCCCTTTTTTGAAAAACAAGACGACCACACTCTTACTCCACGCCTCCGGAGTTCTCCCTTCGAAGAGGACATCGTTAAAGAGCTTTTGGAGTTCCCTCAGTACGGGTAATCCTCCAGCTTTCAACAACTCTGTTGTAACGCCATCCTCTCCAGGGGCTTTTCCATTTTTCAGCTGTCCAAGAGCAATCTCGATTTCGCCAATGCTGACTTCTGGCAAGTCTTCGGTGAAATGGCGTGTTAATGTGGCCCTAGAGTCCTCATTTTCGGGATCAGGTCGAGATGCATGCGAAGCGTATAATCGGCCATAGAAGTCTTCCACTTCTCGAAGGACCGCCGGCTTTGAAGCAACAACTTCTCCACGTGATGTGGTCAGCTTGGTCAGGTGGCTTCTTCCAAGAGATTGTACGAAAACCTTCGACCCCCGATTCTGCTCGATAGCTCTTTCAATCGAGAGAGTATTGGAGCACCGGAGGTCGCGTCGCACAAGTTTACTGATCTCCCGGTTTAGAGCCCGTTTTCCTGACGAAGTGGACGGTGGTTGCTCACGTCGTTGTCTCATTAGCCCCAAGGTCTCATCAGAGAGTTTTGACTTCCTACCTTTGCGCTGCATGTTACAAAATCTCGTGCCTTCTTCCCTGAGGACTCGAACCACATTTTCGAGGTTCTGGTCAGCGCCCGTTGTGGTTTCCACGGCATTGAATCGGTTTTCCAGGCTTAACTGAAACTTTTCAGATCCTTTTATGGATTGCAGTAGAGTAGGCCGGAGTCTTGACCTCATCAAGCGGACTCGTTCGGCTTTAAAGTCGATATTCAGAGTGCCTCGGACAAGTCTGTGACCGCTACCGGTGTTGAACCTGTTGATCACGGAGACATCTCTGAATATATGCCGCCTGTCCGCCATGATGAAATCGATCTCGTTTTTAGTCATAGTGTCGGGGCTCTGCCATGTCCACTTTCTTTGGGGCTGCTTCTTGAAGAAAGAGTTCATCAAAAAGAGCCCCTCTCGTTCGAGAAAGTTGACAAGCATCCGCCCCCTATGATTCCTAACTCCAAATCCATGGGATCCTACTACCGATTCGTTGCAATTCTGTACTCCCACTTTAGCGTTGAAGTCACCCATGACAACATTGTAGTGGGTTTTGGTGGTGAAGTGGAGGGCCCTCGATATGTCATCGAACATTTCCTCCACTTCATCGTCTGAGTGTGTCGAAGTCGGTGCGTACACTTGCACCACCTTGAGGCTGTACCTCTCGGTGAGCTTGATGATGAGGTACGCTACCCTGTTCGACACGCCAACTGCAAAACTGCAGCCACGGCCCCCAGTTCCCGGCAGTCCCGCTATTCCTGGTCATGGTGGCGACCATGGTAACGGCGGGACGGGGGGTGCGAAGAATCTCCGGGCTACGGGAGGCCACCACATTAAACTGACCCTGGCGACGTACAACGGACGCACTTTGCGGCTTGATTCGCATCTGGCACAACTCGAGGTGGAACTTGGGAAAATAAGGTGGCACATCCTTGGTTTAAGCGAAGTCCGAAGAGAGGGCGAGGACACCGTAACCTTGGAGTCGGGCCACCTAATGTACTTCCGCGAGGGAGACCAACATTCTCAAGGCGGCGTCGGGTTTCTGGTCAATAAGTCCCTCTCTGACAACGTAGTGGAAATGTTTAGCGTGTCGAACAGGGTAGCGTACCTCATCATCAAGCTTGGTGATCACAAACCCGAGATATGTTCAAAAAAATTCGAAACACACTTTCTGCTCGACCCAGTAATCGAACCCTGGACCCCCTCAAAATATTTGCCGATACGAATGTCGAATACGAGATCAATGTCGGTCGCAGGAAAATCAACCCTCAGGCCAGCGTGGCGTCCCCCGCCCGTCTCTGCCAAGATTTGACTTAATAGTATATGGCATTATCTCTTTAAATGTCATTTTATTACAATTTATACCAATAAAATGGTAGTACTACTTAACCGGACAAGCCTTCTTTTCAACATTTTTTGCGATAAAAACTCACGTGCTATTGCAATAGATCTTCTTTTTGATAGCCCACTATCAAATCTTTTCCTATCGAAGATGATCACGTATGAAATGTCTAAAACTTTTCCTACCATCGCAATCTTATCTTAGTATAG
Source organism: Marasmia exigua (assembly GCA_019059595.1). NCBI lineage: Eukaryota > Metazoa > Arthropoda > Insecta > Lepidoptera > Crambidae > Marasmia > Marasmia exigua. The sequence goes on from CM032488.1 coordinate 14,050,497, forward strand.
ACTAAAGCTCTGAAGAAAAGCTTCGATCGCTCCGCCTATCAGTTACTGGGCCCTTTGACTCCCAAGATCTCCAAGCTCTTTTGTATAGACGACTTATCGGGGTATAAGACGTTTAATTCAATATCCCTTTTTTATTTGAAGTCGGTCTTCCAGATTAGACCCGCTGGGTGGCGATAAAAGATTGCCTGGCGTTATTCAATTCAAATCCATTTCATTGAGTTGTAAGGTTGATTGTACATGGCAACGAACTTGGTGTTAAGGGAATTTTGTGTACCTATATGCCTTCGATTTAGACTTTGGCGCCCAACGTGTAACTAAATTTATGTCAAAGCATTCTTGATGGACTTAAAATAGTAACTGGGCTAATATGGTGTTACATAAATCGCTTTTGTTGAGTAGAAAAGTTGATTGTACGTAGCAGCAAACTTAGGGTGGCTAAGAAGCTTTTATATGCCTTTCATATATACTTGAGCGACCAACGTGTAACTAAATTTGTGCCAAAGCATTCTTGGTGGAATCAAAATGGTAACTAGGCTAACATGGTATTTTACTTAAATCCTTTTCATCGATTTATCATCAGCCCATTTAAGTCCCCACTGCTGGGGCACGGGCCTCCCTCAATCACATGAGGGGTAATTGCCATACTCGCTACGCTTGGCAGACGGGTTGGCGAGGGTTTTGATATAAATGCAGAGTTTTCCTTCCCTGGGTGCTGATGATCATGCCAGCAGCTTTACCTTAGTCGCCTTTTACGACACCTCGGTAAGAGTGAGGGTGGCCTATTCTACTCTGCCGGGAACCACACGGCTTTCATCGATTAGAAAGGCAACAAACTTAGCCTTCATAAAAAACTTTTGCAATCATAAAGACTTTGGCGCCCAACGTGTGAACTGAATTAAATATGATTTGACATAAAGAGCTTTACCTTTTGATGGACACATATTTCATTCAAATCAATTTTATTGAGTAGAAAAGCTGATGGCACCTTGCTGCTTGCAGCTAAGGAGCTTTTATTTCTGTCTTCGTTATAGACTTTAAATGAACCCCTGTGTCAAAACATTATTTAATCAAAAGCTTAATAGCTTGTCGTTTTGAGTATAAATAATTAAGTATCATACAAAATCATTTGCCATCGATTAAGACTATGGCGCCCAACGTGTAACTTAATTCCTAGGTCAAAGCAATGTATAATTAAACACTAGGAATCTTAGCGCTTTTTTATACACATAACCAACAAAATATCATGAAAAATATTTGTCACGAAAGTAAGCAATAATGTGATAAACGCTTACGAACATAAAGTAATTGACTGTGTCAATTTGGTGTAACCCACCACCCATTTTCTTGAGTAGAAAGGATTAAAATTTTACGTGGCGACGAACTTGTTGCTATAATATTGATATGGAGCTTTTGTGTGCGTTTGATAAACAGGATAACTTTTGTTCTGGTTATTAGCTGGTTGGTCTGGTTTCCTTAAGAGACATGTAGGACATTGCCCCATTGTACCAAAAACTAGATTGTGGTCCAGGCGTACCCTAACTCGGAATCGACAGCTTTGAATGCAACCGAAAATGACACGTTAAAATAATAAGGATTGAAATGCACTACTATTACATGCTTCGCTCAGCCAACTTGCATCAAAGCGAGCAAGACGTCATGCTGGAAACCCACCACGTTTTCTTTCCGAAAATGCGGACGGGATGGCACTTGCAAATCTGCTTGTACAGATACGAGCGTAGACGTGGCCCTACCCCCGAAATGCTTCTCAAAACATCTGTTAAAATGCAAAAGCCTATTCTAAGCCCCTCCTCGACGCCTCGTCAAAGCGCAAGTCGCTTTGGAGTCCAGGGTACGCTTAGACCATAATTCAGGGAAACCAGAAAGGCCTATTATATACTGCCTTCTCAGAAATGCTCCCAAGCGAAAGCGTGGTGTTTTGCAAAACTAGCCATAAAAAAACACATCACACCCTTGTACACACGCTTGTAACCCCATCACAGTTAACAAGCATATTTCTGCAAACTGGTAATCCGATAAACCCTCCAATTTAGTGATGTGATCAGTCGAGTTTTTAGCCACATGTCCTCGTACAAATTAAACAAACATCATACATCATGTCAAGCTGTGCCTATGGCATTAAACTGAGCCATAATAAGTAGTTTTTTTTTATGATCACGACGGTGATGACTTTGGGACCTTCAAAAGACGAGCGTACTCCGACCTGAAAGGTCGCCAAAGCATCAGCGACTCCTCTGCTCTCGTAAATGTTCATGGGCGGTGGTGATGGTGATGATTACTTACAATAAGGTGACCCGCTTGCTCGTTTATGGCCTCTCACACATAAAAAGAACAAAGGTACTACTAACGTTGGTGACTGGCTGTGGTGCATCCTTATTTTAAGAGCTAATTCTTTTTATTGCGAACAATAGGCAGACAAGCATGCGACCCATCTGATGGTAAATTGTGACCGCTGCTCATAGACATCAACAATGCCGAAGCAGTCATGCCGCAACCTACCGTGAAAGAAGAACTCTTTTCAAATCTCTTTTACATTTGCCGTGCTGCTTTTCCTAACAAAATCTGTAAGTTTATAGAAATAGTGATCAAATCACAGCTGTCATTCTAGTCGGGCTATATTTTGCGGACTATATAGTATTGTTTAATTTAAATATAGTAAAACAGAATGTATACAGGTAGAATCAACATAGCCTGCGATAACTAGTGGTGGAAATTATTTAAGGCAAATGTGTTATATACTTAAATTTTTCTATTTGTATTATAATGATGCTGTTTTTTTCCTGAATAAATAAATAAATAAAATCGTCATCTGATTGTATCAAGTAAACATGGCTTTTTACGCTTTCATAAAATACCTCAGGCGATAGTTGTGGGACGTAGGTGCTTCCTAATAAACTCCTTAGACCCCTGGATACCCATGGATGACTTGCATGAGTTTGGGTATGACTTGCCAATTTCATTATTGTGTCCCATTTGTATACGAGGTAGAGTACCTTTGTTGTCGGTTCGGTCCTTTCTGAAGTAAATAATGCACTTAAAAAAACTTCATGCGTTCAGGTGTGTTAATTTAAAGTGCTTTATTTCTTTGAGAATAATTTGCAAAGAAAAACAAAAATAAGCAATTAGCAGTTTTATCTCAACTGGAAGTCAAATATTTGCAAAAATATTTTTACTGATTATTTTATTGTTAGAAATAGTCTGGTCTTACCATCTGATAGCTTCGTGGGACCTATGCAACCCTTTTCACTCGATTGTCTACGAGTAAAGGGTAAAATATCCGATTGGTCCAGTAACATCACTACGTCAGCACAAACATCTGAAATTATTTACAGCACTATTACACGTGCCATTAGACCGCCATTACGGCCGCGGCCGCGTTTGATGTGGAATTACATTTTACCCGATTTAGTTTAATAGCACAAGCAGTTTACTTCGTTGCCCCACTCATAATGGGAGAGGGTGTTGAGTCAGTCACAGTGAGGTAACTTCTTTAAAGATCTTGATCCTTATTCAGATCTACTGAAGTTGAGAAGTTCAGTGTTATGCATGTGAGTCAATTAATTAATATCAACAAGTGGTGTGTCAGATATCCGTATCCGTATCCGCGGATATCTATGGCAGAAGAAGGATTTGTATCTATTACATTTTGACAGATCTTTTAACTAAGGTATATCGGAAAACATTTACAGACCTTTAATCACGCTTCTACCAAACATTCTGAACAACTTTTGGCCTACGACTTTTGGTTCACCGATTGCATAAGAAAGTTAAGATCCTTATCCGCGGATATCATTTTTAATGATCCCGCACATCAACAGTTTGTGTCCATCCACTGTTGCATAGAATCATCCTTCATTCAGCGCCATATACAGGAAGATTTTTTAATCACTATCCAAAATTTTTTTGGGCATTAGGTATCGTTAATAGAACCCATTTCTGCAAAAAAAAATGTAGGTCATATTTTTACAAAAAAATCATTTTCCCGATCCAATTATCAATTAAGCGTGGTAACCATTTCTATCGTAAAACATAATGTAAACATTGAGTACGCAAAGCGGCAATATCAATGGGCGACACGGGACACCTCACACCTGCGCGTGCGGTGCGGAGGCGGGAAGGGCTGCGGGGGAGAGCGGCGAGGTGGCGGCGAGCGGCGACAAATCAAAGACAAAGCACTAATTCAGCACAAACAAGCACAAAGGTCACGTAGACCACAGTCGCCCGCGCATTCCCGGCGAAAGCGTGTCATCTCGTGCGAATTGCGATCCCGCGATGTACTCAAACCGCGAGTATTATGAAATGGTGCGATGTTACTTTTTAAGTGGCAAGAGTTTGCACAAAGCTCAAAGCCTTCCTCGCCTTCGCAAACCAGGGTGTAGTGAACCCTTCGGTTCCGAACCGTGCTACCATTCTGGCTGCCACCCAAAGGCTGTTAGATCATGGCCAGTTCACCACTCCTTCACATGTAGTTACAAGGGCGTGGGAGGCAAAGACTGCCAGTAGAAATCGAGGTGGCTTTTTTTTGTGGCGTGAAGTGAAAAGACCCGTGTATGTGGAAGAGGCCCAAAGCCTAGACACATTAAAACTGCAAATCATACGTGCATTTGATGAAGTGAGACACTGTAGTGCTTAACAAATTAAAAGACAATGTGCATCGCAAACGTGCGAGACTCTGTTTAGAAAGAAATGGTTTGCATTTTGAACAGTTATTAAAATACACTTAGTTTATTAGGATTTTGATTGGATTTTGTTTTATTGTAGGTAAGTAATTTGAATTAATTTTTGAAAAGTTGATTCAAATTTTTTAAATACGCCTTATTGCAAAAAGTACTAACTACCTACCTACTCAATAAACTTTATAAAATAAGAGTAAATAAATCCCTACCTAGCTAATTTAAATGTTAATAAGTATGACTGTGAAATTTTATTCACGTCTTAAAGTATGAAGGAAAAATTTGCAACTTATGGATGTTATGAATGAAGTTGGTGGGGCGGGCGGCGCCTGAGCGCGACGCGCGGTGAACAATTATATCAGTAATTTTCGGATAACTTTGAAATACCATATCTCAATATTTTAGTACTGGATGACACTAAAAGAAAAAATACGTATATAATAATTTTAGCAGCCGATCATCATATTAAATTTTGGATAGTGATTAAAAATTCACCCTGTATATCTGGCCGCTCACCACAACTCGGATGCGAAGACTCTAAGATGCACATAGAGCCATGATACGCAACATGGTCATTTTCCAACCAAACCTTTAAACCAAATGCAAAGTGATACATGTAGGGTCAGGGTCGCAAAACTAAGGTGGGCGTGGGGCAGCAATGTGTGCAGAAGGGGAGATGAGAGGTGAAATAAGGATGTTCTTGAATTGTGATCAAGAGACGGAAACAGGAGTGTTGGAGGACCCAGTGCCGTCGACATCAAGGCTCAAACTGGGACAGCTTGGTCCAGGAAGATTCATGACAGGGGATGGAGAGACTCGTAAGAAACATCGCCACCCATGAGCATCTGCAAGAGCAGGTGTGTCGCTGATGCGTTGTCGGCCTTTAAGAAAGAACATCGGATCTTGTAGGTCCCTCAACTGTCAGGAAATATTGCTGCAGCCAAACCACTCCACAAAACAGCCACACTGCTTCCTTTCCTACACTACAACAAAGGCTAACAACAGAAACGACCTCAATTCAAAGTAGCACTGTTTAGGTAACACATTGGGCGCGATGTCGCCGATCCGTAGCATTGATTGTCGTCCCACAACGTTTGTACCCTCCAGTATCTTGATAAGTATTGACTAAACGGGGCTAGTAAGGGTAGCTGTCCCTTTCCGGGTTAGAACCCTGTAGAGTACCCTTTAGTAACAACATTGTCAGATTGGGGTCCATAATTGTACAATTGGAAATATTTATGATGGTACTGGTAAATTAGTTGCTACAGATTGTGAAGTTAGTGAAAGTGAAAAGTGAGAGTGATTATTGAAAATGAAAAGTGGATGAAGGAATATGTTAGAATACACTCACGCACACATACGTTTATAAAGTGGAACAAAAATCGGAATAAAAGCAAACTAATAACACCACGTTGGGCGCCAGCGAAATGACATATATTTTGAAATACAGGTAAAAGACTATTTTATTTATTTTGGCAATAATAGGGGAAATTATAAGTGTGGTGTGACTCATTTAAAACTGGTACGTCTGGTTATTTATAATGGGGAATGCACAAAGCATTGTATATTTTGTCTTACTTTGACCTAGAGGTAAGCAAAAGTAGAGTACAAGTTGCCATTAAAATGTACACAATAGCAATGCATTACTTTCGTGGACAAGGCTTATACTGGGCCCTATTTCCGTGGAAAGAGAAAACACATGAACTGGCAACGAGTTCCATTTCTTCATGGTACGGGAGAAACAGGAGGTGCCATCGTACCCTCTTTGAATGCAACTAGCAATTACACGCTAAGATGAATAGGGGAAATAGGAGTTACCAAACTTTTTTGTCGATGTTGGAAGTTTTAAATCCATGATAGAACATTATACCTTCTGTATCGACAAATATTGACAGTTCAAGAAGCCCGAAGCCTAAAGATAACTATCACAGGAATAGATTACTTCACTCCAGTGGGCTCCGCCCAGAAATCTCCCAACTTGAATATTTGCCGCTCAAGCTATCACTGTTTACAGAGATAAAGTAAAGTCTGTAGACATTAAATGGGCTGTGAATTTTATTATCGAGTCTGAATGAAGGGATAAGCATTTCAAATGGAGATTAATGACAGAGAAGTTATTTGAGGATATTGTGGGATAGTTCGTGAAAGGTAATAATTTCTCGATTCTAGTTAACCTCCGTAGTTAGTGAATAATGGACTTTGTTGTACAAACATTAAGTGATTGGGTATTGTCAGGTACGAAATTTTCAAACCTATCAAGGACGATAGCGAAGTCCATTTTAATGACATGCTGCTTTTAATAAACAACAGAAAAGGACTTCTTTTCTCTGCACAGCTCACTCAAAACTATAGCTTCCCTCGGCATTCTCTAACGCATCTCTCATGGGGAGTGCTCTGAGGAACTGTTTGATCTACTCCCTGCAGCTGAATTCTTACATCAAATCTCTTATCATCATCTCATCTTAAAGCTCGAATTTGAATGGTAATGGTTACTTAAAAGTAAAATAAATAATTACGCCAGAGTTTTTTTTGTTGCCTGTCAGAATCAGTACCTGAAACAATAAAAATGCAATCATTAGTAAACATAATTTATAAACCGGCCCATTGCGAGTCGCACACGAAGGGCTCCGTACCATTGACTTTATTATGATTTGTACGAACTATGATTTGTAAGAGCTGTATACAAGCCTATGCAAATAAAGATTATTTGACTAACAGTACATATACGAACGAGGATATAACTGTCGCATCCAAAGGCGACATGACACACACCTGTGAAAGGAACTCGGTCGTAACGTCAAGTTCGTTATATGTCACCAGTTTAGCGCGTAAGTAAACATAGTTCAGCTGTAACATCTAAGTACGTAGGTATTTCAACGATGAAATCTGCCCATAGTGATGGTACCCAACTGCATTCTTTCTCGGTCCCTCAAGTGTCGAGGATTGTGACCCCCTACTTTTCAAATTTGTCTGTAACCAATTGTCGCCCGTTGTTAGGATCTTGCGCAGCTCTATATAATAATAATGGTTCTCACAACATCTCATACGTTGACCTGATTCCGTACTAAGTGGCTTAAGCACTTGTGTTGCAGATGTCAGACAACGGAGGAACACAAATATATACTTGAAATACATATATTACACCCAGTTTGGCCGTGTGGTCCCCGGCAGAGTAGAATAGGCCACCCTCACTCTTACCGAGGTGTCGTAAAAGGCGACTAAGGTAAAGTTGCTGGCATGATCATCAGCATCCAGAGAAGGAAAACTCTGCATTTATATCAAAACCCTCACCAACCCGTCTGCCAAACGTGGTGAGTATGGCAATTACCCCTCATGTGATTGAGGGAGGCCCGTGCCCCAGCAGTGGGGACTTAAATGGGCTGATGATGATGATGATGATGATGATGACTAACAGTAAATATTAAATTAAGAATTTCGTCATTCAAGTGCCTAACTGTTACAATTTATAGAAATCGAGCAAAAAAAATCGAGCTTGTTGTATGGAAACCTCCCTATATTTATTTATTACATCTATACATTTTTCATGTTAGTCTCTTTCTAACATATGGCTCACGTATATCTCTGTCCTGCTGTCACCGATATCATGATAAAGCGAAAAGAGTATAACTAACTTAATTAATTATTATAATGTAATAAATTATTCAAAACTCATTCTAACTATTCTTATAAGTGTTTTGGATGGTGACATCTGTTAGTTGGTAAGAAATATATTGAATAAATAAATAAATATCTATCTATTTCACATGCTGTATCAGTTTTTTGTGTGACTAACTACTAAAAAATACTAATTAATTAAAAATTACTGAAAATATAATTTGGCACTTGTAAAAATATCCTTTATACAATTTTGGATGAAAATCCGGAAAGGTATGGCACGCAAAATTCAATTACACCTATTGAATAAAATTTCACCTCCATCCCGTGCGTTGACAACGCAACACGTACCAACATAACGAAAAAAGCACCCCTTTACAATTGTAATCGCCATTTTTATTTACGTAAAAAGCAATGTCAGTCCCGTGCAGGACGATAATGTATATACCCGGCGAGTGTTTTATATGATAACAACGAATATGAGTCTGGAATGGTGGGCCATATACTCTTAGAATGTGTAGGTATTCGCCAACCACATTGTAACTAGGGTTTCCATAACTTGGGAACCACGTGTCCTGTGGTTAGTTGCATTTAGAATTATTAGACCTGGCTAAAACGTATCTTTCAAAAGATTGGAACATTTGCATCTGGATCAGTATAGAGATGCGGAACAGTGAAACGCTTCATTTGTAACATCGACTCTCAGATAGATCCGTGATTCATATAATAGGGAAATTATAAGTTTTGGTGTGACTAATATTTAAAACTGGTACGTCTGGGTATTTCTATATGGGGAATGCACAAAGCATTGTATATTTTGGTCTACTTTGACCTAGAGTAAGCAAAAGTAGAGTACAAGTTGCCATTAAAATGTACACAATAGCAATGCATCACTTTCGTGGACAAGGCTATACTGGGCCCTATTTCCGTGGAAAGAGAAAACACATGAACTGGCAACGAGTTCCATTTCTTCATGGTACGGGAGAAACAGGAGGTGCCATCGTACCCCCTTTGAATGCAACTAGGAATTACACGCTAAGATGAATAGGGAAATAGGAGTTACCAAACTTTTTTTGTCGATGTTGGAAGTTTTAATCCATGATAGAACATTATACCTTCTGTATCCACAAATATTGACAGTTCAAGAAGCCCGAAGCCTAAAGATAACTATCACAGGAATAGATTACTTCACTCCAGTGGGATCCGCCCAGAAATCTCCCAACTTGAATATTTGCCGCTCAAGCTATCACTGTTTACAGAGATAAAGTAAAGTCTGTAGACATTAAATGGGCTGTGAATTTTATTATCGAGTCTGAATGAAGGGATAAGCATTTCTAATGGAGATTAATGACAGAGAAGTTATTTGAGGATATTGTGGGATAGTTCGTGAAAGGTAATAATTTCTCGATTCTAGTTAACCTCCGTAGTTAGTGAATAATGGACTTTGTTGTACAAACATTAAGTGATTGGGTATTGTCAAACCTATCAAGAACGATAGCGAAGTCCATTTTAATGACATGCTGCTTTTAATAAACAACAGAAAAGGACTTATTTTCTCTACACAGCTCACTCAAAACTATAGCTTCCCTCGGCATTCTCTAACGCATCTTTCATGGGGAGTGCTCTGAGGAACTGTTTGATCTACTCCCTGCAGCTGAATTCTTACATCAAATCTCATAATGATCTCATCATAAAGCTCAATTTGAATGTTAATGGTTCCGTTAACAGTAAGAATAAATAATTACGCCAAGGTTTTTTTGTTGCTCGTCAGAATCAGTACCTGAAACAATAAAAATGCAATCATTAGTAAACATAATTTATAAACCGGCCCATTGCGAGTCGGACTCGCACACGAAGGGCTCCGTACCATTGACTTTATTATGATTTGTAAGAGCTGTATAAGCCTATGCAAATAAAGATTATTTGACTAACAGTAAATATTAAATTAAGAATTTCGTCATTCAAGTGTCCTACCTGTTACAATTTATAGAAATCGAGCAAAAAAAATCGCGCTTGTTGTATGGAAACCTCCCTATATTTATTTATTACATCTATACATTTTTCACGTTAGTCTCTTTCTAACGTATGACTCACGTATATCTCTGTCCTGCTGTCACCGATATCATGATAAAGCGTAAGGAGTATAACTAACTTCATTAATTATTCTGATGTAATAAATTATCCAAAACTCATTCTAACTCTTCTTATAAGTGTTTTGGATGGTGACATCTGTTAGTTGGTAAGAAATATATTGAATAAATAAATAAATATCTATCTATTTCACCTACTGTATCAGTTTTTTGTGTGACTAATTACTAAAAATACGCAATCTGTTTATAATTTGGCACTTGTAAAAATATCCTTTATACAATTTTGGACGAAAATCCGGAAAGGTATGGCACGCAAAATTCAATTACACCTATTGAATAAAATTTCACCTCCATCCCGTGTGTTGACAACGCAACACGTACCAACATAACGACAAAAACACGCCTTTACAATTGTAATCGCCATTTTTATTTACGTAAAAAGCAATGTCAGTCCCGTGCAGGACGATAATGTATAACTCCGGCGAGTGTTTTATATGATAACAACGAATATGAGTCTGGAATGGTGGGCCATATACTCTTAGAATGTGTAGGTATTCGTCCAACCACATTGTAACTAGGGTTTCCATAACTTGGGAACCACGTGTCCTGTGGTTAGTTGCATTTAGAATTATTAGACCTGGCTAAAACGTATCTTTCAAAAGATTGGAACATTTGCATCTGGATCAGTATAGAGATGCGGAACAGTGAAACGCTTCATTTGTAACATCGACTCTCAGATAGATCCGTGATTCATTCCGCTCATTCGGATCATTCGGCTCACTCGCATCATTCAGCTCATTCGGATCAATCGGCCTTACTCGGATCATTCGGCTATTTCGGATCATTCGGCTCATCGGATCATTCGCTTCACTCGAACTCGAGATCTATTTGAGACGAATTATACATTCGGAGCGAACATTAGATTCGGAACAGTGTATAAAGATAAAAGATAAAGATTTCTTTTTTAGCCACAGAATACAAATTTAAACCCAGGTGACATAAATAGAACAAATTCTGTAGCCAACAAGGCCCAACCTCAGCATTTCTTAAGTGGCTGAAGCCGCTGCAAGCGCTGGTTTTCAGGCATCATTTGGCTGAGTCGTATCACTGAGTCGATTCAGTGAAGAGTTACACACGTCTAGTTTAGAATACTGCTAAGGCATCCTGGCCTATTGTAAAGGACGACTCCTACCGCCTTCGGAGTACGTGAGCGTACTACTGGGCAGTGGCTTGCTCAGCATTCAAACCTGAGGGCACAACGTTACTGGGTGTCCTGAGGGCCGAATTCAAAGCAAACTTTACGACCGAATCGGAGTTCCTGTCTCTTTCACACGCGCTGTGTGTCTCCTTTGGACGGATGCGACAGGTATATTCTCGTTGATTACGAGACGGCTTTAAATAAAGCCACCTGGTTAGTCATAGCAAGCCAGAGAAGGGATGGCGCGGCGACCGTGATTAGCGGTACGGTCTAGTCCCGGCTGTTTGGTTTCCGATCGTGATTGCACTGAGATAGATATCCTAGGGGGTTTGGTTAGGTTTAGGGTCCGATTACACACCCTCTAGTTTTTTTATGTGATAGGAGAGGAGACGGATCACTTGATGGTAAGCGATTGCCGCCGCCCATGGACACCCGCGACAACAGTGGAGTCACTAAGTGCGCTGCCAACCTTTAAACCTCCCTTTGATTGGACCTCCGGTACCCTCACTCACGCAGCACTAGTGCTGCTTCACGCCGGTTTTCTGTGAGGCCGTGCTATCATCACTCCGGTCAAGCCGGTCCATTCATGCCGAAGCGTGGTTCTCCCACGGTGGTCTCCCCCTTTTCGTTTGAAGTTGCATTTTCCGTTAACTCGATGAGGTATGTATACGAAGTAGCTGTCCAGACAAAAACGACCAATAAAAGCTGAACTAATGAGCTTTTAACCGCCGTAAAAAGCTCAGAAGTTTTCCGTTCCGAAACTCATAACACAACTCAAACTAATATCGCTGTAAAACATCAAGATTTCCAAATAAGATAAATTTTCCTCCAATCACGACAACCCTTTACAGTAAAAATACATATTGCATGGCTATAACAATATTTAATAGACTAGATGATGTAATGAAGTCAAGTAAAAGAACCCAAGCTATGCACAATGAAACAACAAAAACTATCATCATCATCATCAGCCAATTTAAGTCCCCACTGCTGGGGCACGGGCCTCCCTCAATCACATGAGGGGTAATCGCCATACTCACCACGCTTGGCAGACGGGTTGGCGAAGGTTTTGATATAAGTGCAGAGTTTCTCTGGGCGCTGATGATCATGCCAGCAGCTTTACCTTAGTCGCCTTTTACGACACCTCGGTAAGAGTGAGGGTGGCCTATTCTACTCTGCCGGGGATCACACGGCTTAGACTTAAATCTTGGTTAATACAAGAATGCTTCTACTCCGTTGATGAATACTTTCAGCATTCTTATTCAGACATTACAGTTGTAACCCACGTAATTGTGCTATTGTAATTAATATAGCTCCGTTGTAAACAAATTTTTTGCATGCCAGTTGCTGGTGAATTGTGCAGATATTGTATTTTTTTACCAACTTTATGTACCTACCACTTTTCGAGCAAAAATAAATTGATTCTTGATTCAAAATTAATTTCAAGGGTCCATTATTTGAAGTGCCAAACTTTTCGCGTTCATACTTCCAATTTACCACTCTTGACTTAGCAAAAAATAACAAGAGCTTTTTGTTGCTTTCATTGAGTTAGAGTTAAGAGGCCGGTGTAGGAGTTAGGCTGAGGTAATTGACGCTGGATGCCTAAATAAGAACAACGCAAAAGTAGCCAGAAAGCCTACACCTGGCAAAACGATCATTGTAAATGTTGGTACCTGAGCTTCGGGATGGTTGTTTGATTTAAATGAATAGAGTTGAGTTATGTAAATAAAATGTATTAAAAGTTCCACAAATGTTCTTAAATGTTATGAGTTAAAACTGATGTTAATGTTTGATGAAATGTTATGTTGATGAGTGCGCCCGATTGTACCAACGGCGAAATATGCACTAATTTGTAAGTTTAAAGTATAGTACGACGGGTAGGCTGTTTGACCTCATTACCGCGCGTACCTAACATCATAAAACTATTGCAACATAAAAGTGTTCGTGAACAGTAAAGATTGGACCATGTAGAAGGCTTGTGTCCTATTTTTCTCTTGTTGGTAATATAAGAACCCCTCCAAAGTGAAAACATCGATGAAAGAATGGATTTGTTAGCTTTGAAACTCATTCGAGATAGGACAATTTGAAAATCACTTAAAATAGACTTGCCCAAAACGCTCCATACAAACAGCGACGTGACGTCAGCCCTTACTAGTTTGTGCGCATCGCGAGATAGCTTTGTTCGATAGCTATATGAAATAGTGCGTTTATGAAAATGGTTTCTTAACAAAAGTTGCTATAAATTGAATAAGATATCGATTGCTATATAAATATTCCGTAAATTTAAGACTTAAAATTTACTAGCCTATTTTTGCCTTTGAGGGCTCATAACGAAAATAATACATAAGGTTTCAAGCTGAAATTTTGTACATAGCTTCTTTTGACCGTTATTTCTCAATGCTATTTAAAAATCTGCCAATCTCTGACCTTACTAGGTCAGAGATTGGCAGATTTTTAAATACGAGCCAAGTACACAAGCCTATGGTTTTTTTTATGTGATAGGTGGGAGACAAACAGACGGATCACCTAATGTTAAGGAATCCGGCTATGGACACTCGCAAGACAAGTGCTTTCAGTGTCGACATGGGCCCTGTTAGGGCACTATAATATTTCTGTGATGCTATTTTTAATGAATAAATAAAAAAGTCATTCATATACAAATTACTATAGATGTAGTTAAATTAACATAGTATAGTGATGTTACGATTTTAATTTACATGAGTTATTATTTTATTTTGTTTTGTTTTTTTTTTATTTTTTTTTACGTTAGAGGCGACAAATGAGCAAGCGAGTCACTTGCTGCAAAGTATTCATCGCCGCCCATGAATTCAAAGAGATTGCTAATGTGTTGCCGGCCTTTTTAAAAAGGACATTTGTTTATATGGTATACTATACTATGCTATGTAATAGCTATGTAATCCTTGAGTCTATGTATCCAACCATTGACTATAACCATACTATGGTAATGGTTTTGGAACGTAGTTCAGAAGTTAAGGTAATTGAAGAAGGTCTAAACTAATTTGGGGAAAAATGTGAGCTGGAGAAAGCGAACGAACGCCGCATAAAACAGGCCTGTTTATTCTGTTGGGCATTAAGGTGACGGGTAGTGCACACCAGCGACGCCAATCGATTTTAATTTTTAGCTACTAAACCGGACCTATTTTAAACAATTTTGGGGTTACAACCTCTCGGCAAACATTTATACTATTTATTAAATAACCATACACAAATGTTGGGTCCGTTTTTGTACGCAAAAATTCAAAATTAAATGAAACAAAATTAAATTAACTGGCGGCGCTAATGTGCCTTACCCTTCGCCATACTAACTAAAATGGAAACAGCAAAGATTTTACAAAGCCAGATCAAAGTTCGACGTGTAATTACAGTTCACAACTAACTTGTGCGTCTGTGTGTGACGGTACGTATACGTACGTATACTCGAAGGCAAGTCAGGTAGGGTTGCCAGCAAGTAGACCAAGATTCCATTTTTTTTGGCAAACCAAAAAGTCAACAGCAATATGGCGTTTCTTGCAAGTAAAGAAGCAACCAAACGGCCGGATTCCCAAATGACAAGTCATTGCCCGATTGCTCCAATCGATTACGGCTATGGCGGCCAATCTCAACGATCAGCCACGTGCGCATTAATATATTATAGTGCTCAAGCGCAACCACACAAGTGCACTCTCTATTCTCTTACCCTCTCATTCCGATGCGACACTAGCGTGACACGACCAGAGAGGAATTGGGCAACGGCTTAACGTGCTCTTCGAGGCACGGGAGTTTTCGGTAAAAAAATCTTAGTGTCAACCCGGAGTCTGGAAGTGGGCGGCCTTGTACCCCGTGCCTCGGAAAGCACGTTAACCCGTTGGACCTGCGCCCAATCCTTCTACGGTCGTGTCACCCTGGTGTCCTTGTGTTTGCGCACACACTTGAGCACTATAATATATCCTGTGTACGCGGCTGATCGTTAAGATTGGCCGCCGTAGCCGTAATCGGTTGGAGGATATTATTATTACACCAGGTATTATTGTAGGTAACCCTGCATACCAGGTTGGGCGAAAACGACCGCAACTACAGCACTCATTGAGGGCAAAACTTCTAGTTAATATGGCAGGGGGGAAAGATTTGGCTAACTCCGGAAAATTGGGAATACGGGTAGAGTCGCTAGTGGGCGCCACTGGGTTTGAGCACTGGAGTGGCGTGTACATAGCCTAAACTAACTCCAGGAGACCTATTTTTGATTAACTCGTATGATTTAGCGTCCGTGACAAGCGCACGATTTCTACTGATTCTCCTTCGACATGAGAAATTCCGCATTTTTGAATCATTTGTCTGCAACGAGAGACCCCACTCACTCACTCATCATCGTCAGCCCATTTAAGTCCCCACTGCTGGGGCCATACTCACCACGCTTGGCAGACGGGTTGGAGAGCGTTTAGGTATAAATGCAGAGTTTTCCTTCTCTGGGTGCTGATGATCATGCCAGCTACTTTACCTCAGTCGTCTTTTACGACACCTCGGTAAGAGTGAGGGTGGCCTATTCTACTCTGCCGGGGACCACACGGATAATTGGCTACATAACGTCTGCATTATCCCACCATCATTGTCTAACGCCGATTAAGGAAGCTCAAAGTCTCCCTGCGTGATCATATCAGAAATGATAAGATCCGCAGGAGAACTAAGGTCACAGACATAGCCAAAAAGATTGCATGCCTCAAGTGGCAATGGGCAGGGCACATAACGAGGAAAACAGACGGCCGTTGGGACGGAAAAGTCCTCGAGTGGTGGCCACGTACAGGAAGTCGCAGCCATGGCAGGCTCCCCACAAGGTGGACCGACGATCTGGTGAAGGTCGCGGGAATCCATTGGATGCGGGCGGCACAGGACCGATCTGTGTGAAGAACATTAGGGGAGGCCTATGTCCAGCAGTGGACGTCTATTAGCTGAAATTATGATGATTGTCTAACGCAGGCTTCTCTTTCTTTATGTGATAGGTGGCAGACGAGCTGACGGATCACCTCATGGTAAGCGATTGCGACACCAGTGAAGTCACAAATGCGCTGCCAATCTTTACCCCTTTCCCCCGGATCGGGCCTCCGGTATCCTCACTCACGCAGCGAAACACAGCACAGTGCTGCTTCACGCCGGTTTTCTGTGAGGCCGTGGTATCACTCCGGTCGAGCCGACCCATTCATGTCGAAGCGTGGCATTTATTTATTTATTTAATACGAGTAGCTACTTCTCTACAATTACATCAAAGTCCTTATAGAGAGAATAAAGCTCTTTATAATAGCGTACGAAGATTTGAAAGCTTTATTAATGCCCTCACCTTCATTATTCAAGTTAAACGATTACTAGTGTTGTCTGTCCATAGTTGGCTATCGATACTTAACTTGACTGCCTCGTTGGCGCAGTGGGTAGTGCGTCGCACAAATCTTTGTGTCAGCCTGGAGTCTGGAAGTTGGCGGTCTTGTACCCCCGTGCCTCGGAAAGCACGTTAAGCTGTACGTCCTGCGCCCGATCAATCTCCGGTCGTGTCACAGTAGTGTTCTATCGGTATATGAGCAAGAGAATAGAAAGTGCACTTGTGTTTGCGCACACACTTGAGCACTGTAGCATATCCTATATGTGTTTCTGCGAACATTTACGTATCAGCAATAATTTAAGATATCCGAGAAACGATAGCATCAATACTAACGATGGATTTTACTATCGATACAAACAAAAATATAGATAGCCATTACGATAAGATTTTTGAATGAAAACTATCGATAGTAAAACTATCGACACATAAACATCACTAACGATTACTCGTAAAATGTGCTAGACGTTATGAAGAATCGCCTAGTTGAAGTCAGGTTGTAGCGACACCGATCAATACGCAAGGTCAACTTTGTCACAGTGCACAGAGAACTGCGTAAAACGACACTGTTGCCATAGAAACCTTGGCTTTTGTAGACGCCCGTGTAAACCCCGAACCATATAATCAAAATAAAAAAAGAGCTTTTTTTAAAGTGGCACAGTATACAGGGTGTATCTGTGAACATTTACATCCCTTTAACCACGTGTTCTACTAACTATTATGAACAACATTTGTTCTATCATTTTTGGAAATTCGCATGAAAATTTTTTAACTTTTCACACAAAGTCGGTCACGTGACTTGGTAATTTTGTATGGGGCTTCGAAAAAAATTTCGATGAATTTAGAAATGTCGTTGAACAAATGTTGTTCAGAATGGTTGGTAGAACACGTGATTAAAGGGATGTAAATGTTCACAGATACAACCTGTATTAACTCGCCTCAGTATTTACCATTAGGCTGAAGCGAGCCAATATACTGTGTAAAAATTCTACGAAAAAAAAACCGCCTTCAAAACCCACGAACTAACAAGTGTAAAATAATACACCACACATAAGATTTTATAACAGTACACTCAAAAAAAGGCGTTAGCGAAAACGAATCGCGTCGGTTTTTTTTTCATAGATTTTTTATGCTTTTTTAGTGTCCCGTTTTTCGGCAAAATGTTTCTGGCGTTTTCCAAAATCACGATAAATATCCCATGGCTAAAAACGTAACAGCTCTATGATCACATATTCTCAATTAAACGTATTTTGATTTAGAAGCCATATTGTTGAATAACTTCTAGTTAGAATCTGGGACCGTGGGAGAGTCACGCTTCGGCATGAACGGGCCGGCTCAACCGGAGTGATACCACGGCCTCACAGAAAATCGGCGTTACTGTGCTGTGTTTCGCTACGTGAGTGAGTGTACCGGAGGCCCAATCCGGGGGAAGGGGGTTTTAAAGGTTGGTAGCGCACCTGTGACTCCACTGGTGCCGCAAGTATCCATGGGCGGCGGCAATCGCTTACCATCAGGTGATCCGTCTACTCGTCTGCCACCAAAGACATGGAAAAAAATCTTTAAGACAATATAGAGTTGATTTACTGGTCATAAATTCACTGCCTATTGTAAACTTTGGAGCTTAAAATAAGAAAGATTTTCTGCAAATTAATGATTGTAATTAAAGTACATTCATTAAATCGTTAATAATTTTACATGAATAATCTATTCAATAACAGCGATGTAATATTAATTTTAGATTTTATCGCTCTTATCTATTTTAAAAGCACTTATTAAATTAAATATAATTACGCAAGAGTTTTTTTTCGTTGCTAAACAGAATTAGTACCTGAAACAAAAAAAATACAATAATTATAAAAATATTTAAAGCAATTTGAATATGTATTCAGAAAACTCTCCGTGTGTACTTTAAATGTTTATATGTTATGTGTTTAACTATGCTGCTGATACAAAAAAAACCGCCTTCGGAAACCACGAACTAAAAAGTGTAAAATAACATTTTTAACACTTCATACACTTTAAATAACATTTTATAATAGTGCACTCGAGAAAAGCTGCTACCGAAGTCGCCGCCCAAGACAATCTTGTAATACTTCATTCAATTATTCAAAAGGGATTAGGCGCCGACTAAAATAACATCTTTTCTCGAGTGTACTGTTATAAAATATCAAACACTAATGTTTAATCTCAAGTATTCATGTGAAAATTACTTGAAATTTTAACTGTTTTAATGATGTAATAGTTAATAATAAATAATAAAATCTTTATTTGAAACATAACAATTTTCAAAAAACATTTTACACGTTAATAGCTGCAGTAATCAGAGATTGTGTCGCAGTTATTAGCGCCCGCCTCACATTTGACAAGCGTTTCAAACACTTACAATCGTGATTATATTTATTAATTAGGTTAATAATGTAGGTAACAATAATTTTAGATGTTTATAATTAATGAAAAAACAACCTAAAACAAATCAGAGTTAAGTGTGTGTATGTGTGTGCGAAATTACCTATATGAGTGAGTAATGTATGTGTGTATTGCGTTGAGTGGGTAATGTATGTGTGTATAGTGTGTATGTGCGTGTGTGATGTGTATGTATGTGTGTAATGCATAATTGTTTATATATATATTTTTATATATTTTTTTATATTTATTTATTTATGTTTGTAATTTACTTTATAAGAGCTTCCACCTAGTTGCTTGTTTTTGTGATTGGCATGTTGTTTGCACATACTTTTGAAATTACAGTCTACCATGGCTGCACATTAACTTTGTATAATTTTCATCTGTAACTTTGTTGTGTGTAACTAATAAAATAAATAAAATCTTATTTAAACTGTATAAAGTGTTAAAAATGTGTAAAATAACAATAGGTAATTTTTAGTTCGTGGTTTTTGAAGGCAGCTTTTTTTCGTAGAAACTTTTTTTACATGCTTTTTAGTTTTTCATTATTTGGTGATACAAAAATACAACTAACTATTCGGATACTCTAGCGGCTATTATTCCGGCTTTATTCCACAGCGTCCTTCCTCTGTACCAGAATATACATGGATTTTAGGAATCATCAACAAAATCTTTGTTGCGTGAATAGGACCGGCGAGTTTAGCGTAATGATAGTTTAACAGAGTTCTGAAAGAAGTCCCTTATTTCTACGTTTTTCAGGCCAGTTCGGCGTAAATCTGGCCAAGCGAAGTGATGTCGAGCCCTTAGGGTGTGAACTTGTTTCACAGCCCCTTGACTCATAAACACCAATAAACTGAAGGACCCTAAGGGAGTGGTTAACCCTAGAGCTTATTTATAGGCTGTAGGATTATAACAACTCCCTTTGAAAAAACTTTGTCTACGAAGTAGCAATAGGTTCTATCCTTAGAGACTGGGTCTTATTTATAAATGTTTGTTAAACCTTTGTTGACTAAAACGGTGGAAAACAGCAGTTTTCTTTTTTTTATTGCAGACGGATCGCCTGATGGTAAGCGATTGCCGCCGCCAATAGACACCCGCGTCACTAGTAGAGTCACAAGAGCGATACCTACCAAATTTTTAACATGCCTTTCCCCCGGATTGGGCCTCCGGTACCCTCACTCACGCAGCGAAACACAGCACTGATTCAATATATTTGCACGCAATATTCATATTGAAAACGTGTGATATTTTTTGAAAATCAATATCTGTATACTTACCATGCATATGCAAACAAAGATATTAAATAAATAAATAAATATTTCACAACATCACATACATTGATCTAACTCCGAGATAGGTAGCTCAAGCACCTGTGTTACGGATATCAGAATCAACAGTGGCATTACAAATATATACATATAATACTTTTTCTTTTTGTAAATACATACTTATAATACATAGGGAACACCCAGATCAATTGAGAATATTGTATTGTACTGTGCTGCTACACGCCGGTTCTCTGTGAGGCCGTAGTATCACTCCGATCGATGCCAAAGCGTCAAGATTTTATTCTCTTTTCGAAAATTTAGCATAATTTTTATTGTTTCAGACGTCAAATCTGCTCTATAACACTATTTTAGGTAACATAGGTTTATTGAATGTTTATGAATAAAGCCCTACTTATTCATAAATATTTGTTAACTAAAGCAGTTTTCATTATTTTTTCGAAAATATTTTATGAAAATCTTTTGTTTTAAACGTCACAACTGCTCTATAACATATATGCTCTATAACTTAGCTAAGAAAAGTTTAATTAAGGTGACGACGGGAAGGGCACGCGTACGCGAAAAATTGATTCGCGATAAAAGCGGTAACTGAATGGCGTGAATCAATTATTCGCGTACAAAAACCGTTTTACCGTGGGAGAGCCAAGCTTCGGTATGAATGGGCCGGCTCGACCAGAGTGATACCACGGGCTCACAGAAAACCAGCGTGAAGCAGCACTGTGCTGTGTTACGCTGCGTGAGTGAGGGTACCGGAGGCCCGATCCGGGGATAGGGGGGGTTTAAAGGTTGGCAGTTGTTTGGTTGGTTGGTTTTTTTGATCTTGAATTCCAGTTTCGGGTATAGTAATTACAATGAAGTGACTGCGACCTCCGCAACCCTTCACAGGGGAATAAGATTATCGAAATCATGGTTACACTTTCCAGTATCTATCCGAAACGTGCAGGTTTCCTCACGATGTTTTCCCTTAACGTTGCGCTGATGGTAGAAATATGCACATAGATTTCAAAAATCCAGAGGTGCATGATTGGACCCACGACCCCACATGGAAGGCGCGTTCTTATCCACTGAGTTACACTGGTGCCCCACCGTCAATTCCTTTCGGAACATTATTTTAACCTCATACTAATAGATGGCGTTAGGTGTCGATTACATCGCGCAAGCGTTTCGTGTTTATGAAAGTTGCCGCTATCTGTAGGATTTACTTATTTATATAAATAGAAGATAAATACACGCTAAGATGAGGACAGCAGACAGGGGTCCTCTGTCTGCTGTCCTTACCTTAGGTAAGTAACTGTGAGTGAGTGCTAAATCCAGCGGCATAATATATTAGTTAGAAGACCGTCTGGGGCATATAAATATTTCATGCCACTCGCTTCACTTTTTATGGACAGCCACTAACTAAAGCACCTTTCAACTTGCGCTAGAGCTAGTCTCATTTAGGACTTACTCGATGCTTAATAATGACATCCTAAGTCAAGTCATATCAAGACACGTAGGATCATAGATTATGTGTGATTTCATGTCATGTGGAATCTTAGGTCATGAGAGATCTTAAATAGTGTAAGATTACAGGTCGTGAGGGATCTAGTCATGTGGGATCATAGACCGTGAGGGAGTCAATGAGGATCACTAGTCGATTTACTAGTCGTTAACGATTTAAAGTCATGTAGGACAACAGGTTGTAAGGAATTTTATTTCATGTAGGATCACAGACCGTGTAGGATCTAAAGCCATGAGACATTTCAAGTCATAGAAGATCTTAATCTTAAGCCTTGGAATTCTAATTCATGTGGGATCTTAGGACTTAAGGGATCCTAAGTAATGCGAGATTTTTGGCATTGAGGGATCTAAAAAGGATTTTAAGTCATGTGGAATCTTAAGTCTTGAAAAATTTTAAAGTTGTGTGGGATCGCTGCCTCTGGTGCAAGGGTTGCGGGTTCGATCCCCGCACAGTACAAACATTTGTGTCCATGAACATGTATGTTTGTATTAGTCTGTTAGTTTGGGAAATATATATTATATTATTTAATTACGGCCGTGAGGGATTCCAAGTCATGTGGAATCATGGACTTAAGTGGGATCTTAAGCCGCGAGGGTTATTAAGTCACGTGGGATCATGGCCCATGTGGGATCTTAGTGGATCCATAGCAACGTGGGATCACGTGGGATCTACAGTCATGACGGATCATAGACCATTAAATCTTGAGCCATGAGTGATTTTAAGTCATGTGGGATTATAGGCCGTGGAGGATCTGAAGTCATAGCGGGATCTTAGACCGTGAGGGACAATAAGTCATGTGGGACAGTAGACCATGTGAGATTTCAAGATAATTGGGATCATTGGTTACTATACTCTGTCTCTCAATTATTTCTATTGCACCAAACGTCAACTAAGAAATCAGGGCTCACATTATACCAGCGCCATGGCCTACAGGAAGGTACCTACCCTTCCTTAAGTCGTGGCTTAAGCTGGGTGAGCAACTTTTTGTTACGCACACAATAAAAATATTGCCCGGCCGAATTATTAAAATTTTTAGGTACATTTTTTTCTTTTCTCTCTGTAGTCATTTATTTTATGTGTTGCTTTTACTTTTGCTTTTTCATTTGTCAGTTTGTCTTTTATTTGTAATGTTGTGTGTCGTGTGTGTTGAACAAATAAATATTTTTATATTATCTTATCTATCTCATTGGCATTAGGTTGAGATTCGATTGAAGTTTAATAGATTAGTTTATTTTGACGTGAGGCTGTCCGAACAAGCTTCCCAAAGGTCCAGAACCACAGAGTCCTACGCAACCAGAAACGAGTTTTGACTCTCTTCCCGTCTACCATCAGATAATTGATTCCTTTTAAAATACCTATATGTCCGTTTAATTCCAGCTTCAATATATTTCCGACATTTTTATAAAAATGTTACATACAGGTCCGGGAAGCATTAAATGATGAATGGAGTTTTCGAATTGGTTCGCTAGTTGATTATACAACTTTTGTTTACGGTTCCTCTTCTGATATTTGCTTTAACTTTTTTAATTAATCGAGTATTTTCATTCCTTCATTAATTGAAATACTTGTTGGCTGAATCTGGCTTGGATGAGGCTGGTGTTATACATACTGTTTCTTTTTATGTAAAATTGTAATGTATTCGGTTTTAGGATGATGACACTGAGACAATGTTTCGAGGATAAGGCTACATCATACACATATCTACAGTCTACATGTAACCTCCACCTCCTCCGATATTTCGTCTATGTCAGCTAATCTCAAAGCTATTCTTGATTTACTTGTCTATGAGCAATATTCACTTGGCGACTGGCCCAGTGACGCTTTAAGTACTTACTGCCTTATGCGCCAATGGTCGTGCGTTCGATTCCCACTATAGACAAACATTCATGTTATGAACATATGTGTTTGCTCAGTAAAATAAATAAAAAAATTTCTTCACAAGCTAAGGGAAGCCTTATGCTCCCAACTTTGGCAGCGCACTTGTGACTCCACTAGTGTTGCGAGTGTCCATGGGCGGCGGAATTGCTTACCATCAGGTGATCCGTCTGCTCGTCTGCCACCTCTCATATATAAAAAAAAGTGACTGAGTCAAAAGGTAAAAATGTGCCTTTTGAATTAATTTTTTTTTCTATTTAGACCGTAACAATATTATCAAGTCTTGCTGTCTATATATATATGTCTTTGCTTTAATGCTATTCTCTATCCCGGGCTTTTACCTCCGTCAATGCACACGGGATACCAGGATGAATAATATTGTTTATTCCATTTAAAAGTCCACGGGACAGTCGCATGGCGCTGGCAGATAAGCGTCCCAGGGATAAACAGGGCTTTTACAGCCACAGTGCAATACGTAGGTAGCAGCGTTTAATTTATGTTTTAGAGCAATAGCAGACAACTTTCGCCAGTTTCAACGTTGGTTGCAAGGCATAAAAGCTTTAGGCTGGTTTAATGGCTAGCAACTACCGCAGCCTACGGACGTCTGCAACTCCAGAAGACTTACGTATGTTTTGCTGACCCTTTAAAACCTTTGTAGAACCTCATGCTGTAATCCCTCGGAAAAACATGTGAAGGGAGCTCATTCCACACCTGGAACGTTCGCAGGAGAAATTTTCTTTTATACCGTACCCTTTGCGATTATTTGGGTTCTAATTCGTGAGGATAACCTCCCCGCGACGGTGAGCCATTGTGAAATGAGGATGTTGGCAGTAAGTAACTTAGTAGATTCATTTGTTTAGTACCTCATATACTAATTTTTAGTATACAGAAACAAATGTTTTACAACTGAAAAGCAGTTGCATACCAAACGTACACCCCACGTTGGGCGCCAATGCGTTAGGTTATTATCAAGTATGGAATCACAATCAGAAAACTCGTAATAATGAGATCAATGCCCTGAAATCTAACCTTCATTGCGTAAATAAATTATACACATCAAATATTGAAATGAGAATAGAATTAACGTTTTCAGCTTTTAATATAATTTGTACCCTTCACAAATGTTGATTTAAACTTCAAAGTTAAAGTACCGAACCGATGTCAATGAAACATTTGAAGCCTTGTTTCCCGTGAAAGTAATAAAATAATAAAAAAGTTCTTATTTGGAGCAAAAATTAGGAGAACAAAATGGAGGATACGATAACTAAGGATAAATAACTGTGGTTCAGGTACTAGCTAGGCGCAGCTCGTGAGGGTTTAGACACTAAAAATTAATACTTTTTCTAATTTCACTGATTTGAATTAACTTCCAATTGTAACTTACTGATTGGTATAGCTTGATTTTTCATTTACATTCAATGGTTCCCTCAATTTGACCCGTAACCAGGCAACTAGACATCATTTATTTCATGGATTTTCAAACTTATTTCATCTGCATAAAGTTCAACATCTGGTGGTCCCGTATGGTTAACTGACTGTTTGTCAGAAACATCAATTTCAGATGTTGTGAAACTTAAAAATAAAATACACTCAGAGATGAATGAAACATGGACCAAACGTAACGGACTTCGAAGCAACGGCTTTGATGATGATGATGAAACACCCTTAATTGGCATTTTTCTTAAGAGATTGGTAATTTTTGTTTGCATGAAACTATAAAAATAGTTGATCGATAAAGGTAGCCCCTCTCTTTCAAGGTATTTTCTTCAAATTCTAGCTAATACATTTTAGAGTAAATATTTTCAGCTAGCCAAAAGGAGGTAATAATACGAGTATAGTGTCACCGACACATAATTACGGAGCATGTAATAATTGTCTTTTAGATATCCCCTTTTGCCCCCTTGCACTCAATTTTACTGCACTCAGTGGTACGATCACTGCAATGACTGCTTTAAATGGCTAACTTATAAACTCTCCCCGCTTAATTACAACTATTGTATCACATTAATTGAAAGATACTGGTCGATAATGGCCACTTTACTCTCATAACGCCACGTTGGGCGCCAACTTTATATAAATGGTAATGCGCCACCTGTTGTAGTTACCGTCGGTATTGCCCATATAAAAGCCCATTACTACAACATCGTGCATATCCAATGGATTTAGGACACATTTTATTATATCTTAAGCCCGTATCTAATTACATACGGGGAATATTGTATTGTTAAATAGCAAGAGTATCAGACCTAGTTTTCCTTTGTAAAATTAGATATTATTGTATTTTTAATGCAGATTCAATCTTGTGTTTACGCGTACTTAAAAGTTATCCGTTAATTATGAATAAATAATGTTTATAGTTACTTGACATTTCATAATAATAACATATTTTAACAGAAAATCTACATTCAACTTAATAGGAATTCAGATGAAAAACACATGTTTTCAAACAAAATTACCATACACTTGGCCTGATTACAAAGAAAGGTATAGGTACTTTAATTCTCAAGAACCTAATAAAAATGTAAATGTAATTGAAATTTGCATAAGAAAAGGAGGTTAATAAGACCAAGGGATGAAAACAGGTTGTTCGCTTAGAGGTACTTTTGAAAAGTAAAAAAAAGCTCCAAATGCTTCAATAAAGCAGACGTTGGTAAAAGCAAAACTTTAGCAAACTACAGACATGAAACTTTTCTAACACGTGCATTTATCAACCACTCACGTAGAGTGCCAAATAGACTACAAGTATGAATGGTAATGTAAACCACTTGTTATAAATCTCTAGAGTGCATAAACGCTTGCAGACGTAAAGAGTTTCCAAATTTATCTTAAATGGTACCGTCAAATGTTCGCGCGATTTTACATACACGTAACGTTACTATCAGTTTGGTAACAAAACACGAGTCCTACCCCACGTCGGGCGCCAACTTAAACTTAAACAGACCACTGGTTGAGACAAGACTAAGAACAATAATAACGTGCAATCTTGTATAAAACAGAAAGTAGGGACTAACCAAAGGGATTTGTTTTAGCATATGTTGACGCCCACGCGACGTGAGGTAAATATTTATTGATTGTAATAACAATTATGTTTTTATTGAAAAACAAAGAAGAATTGCAATTAAAAACAATAACCGTGCAAGACATGTACATAGCACCAACGCCATCTATCTGCTTAGGAAATCAGGGTTATTTGCCAGTCCCACGTGGGGCCCCAATATATGCTTATATCATTGTAATACATAAGTGTGATTACATTCAACAACCATGTACGATACGTATTAGCAACGCCATCTATCTGTTTAGGAATGTAACCCCAGCTGAGTTCCTTAGCCCCAAGTGGGGCGCCAATATATGCTAATGTCATTATAATAAATAATTGTCATATTAATGCACGAAACATATTGGCAACGCCATCTATCTTTTTAAGAAGATCCTTGGTTTATTTCCGAGCCTCACATCGGGCCGCCATCTACCTGTTTGGGCGAAAGCCGGTGTTCTTTGCGAGCCCCACGTGGGGCGCCAATATATGCTAATGTCATTGTTATAAATAATTTTCATATTAAGTAACCATGCACAAATCATATTGGCAACGCCATCTATCTTTTTAAGAAGAACCTTGGTTTATTTCCGCTACATCGGGCACCCCATCTACCTGTTTGGGCGAAAGCCGGTGTTATTTGCGAGCCCCACGTGGGGCGCCAATATATGCTAATGTCATTGTAATAAGTAATTTTCATATTAAGTAACCATGCACGAATCATATTGGCAACGCCATCTATCTTTTTAAGAAGAACCTTGGTTTATTTCCGCTACATCGGGCACCCCATCTACCTGTATGGGCGAAAGCCGGTGTTATTTGCGAGCCCCACGTGGGGCGCCAATATATGCTAATACGGGCCACCTGTTGTCAACGCCTCCCGCATGTTTATGCGACCATTACCGCAGAATAATCCCCGACGCGCCGTTACACAAAATATTTGCATTGTAATTTAGCATGTTTTTGTTGACGCACTGTTGGAACCCGGCGCTTGTTATGTTTGAATGTTTTTCGAACCGAAACGGGCTCTGTTTATAGCCGATATATTTGCCAGACAATTTAAGGTGACGGGTAGGGCACCCTAGCGACGCCAATCGATTTTAGCTACTAAACCGGATCTATTTTAAACAATTGCGGCATTACAAACACTAGGCAAACACTCATACTATTTATTAAATAACCATGTACAAATGTTCGGTCAGTTTTTGTACGCGAAAAATTGATAACCGCCAATAGCGGACACTTTTAGCGTGAATCAATTTTTCGCGTACAAATGTTGGCCCTGCATTTGTGGATGGTTATTTAATAAATAGTATACGTGTTTGCAGAGAGGTTGTAACCCCGATATTGTTTAAAATAGTTCCGCTTTAGTAGCTTAAAATTAAAATAGATTGGCGTCGCTAGTGTGCCCTACCCGTCACCTTAATTCTTGTTATGCCAATTACATTAATTCTATGTAAAGTTTATCTTTCAGCAGATGAAAGGCTTTTGGCTACTGAAAATTGGAAACGTAGCATTTTAGACTGTTATAATTACAAAATAGCTTTGAGCATAAAAAAATAGTTAATGACATGAATATTTCATGAAGCTTCTCCGTTCATTTGAAATTAGGATTGTATTAACGAAGGCATAGACAAGATGTTTTCCTTTAAAAAGACTTAAGACTCTTTAATTAACATAAGCTGGAAAAGTATCTTTGCCAACCTTCAGATACCGTTTAATAAGGGCACCGAAGTAGCCCTCATCCTATGTCCTACCTAAGGCTTGCTATATATAAAAGATTTTTGACCTACGTGCTGAGCAGTGGACGTGTGCGGGAGAGACAGAGACAGCACACGCTTCCTATAATATTGTCTCTTTCTCATATTTAAGAGCGGCGATCACAGCATATATATTTTTTTTGTGATAGATGGCAGACGAGCAGACGGATCACTTGATGGTATGTGATTGCTGCCGCCCATGAACACCCACAACACCATTGGAGTCACAAGTGCGCTGCCAACCTCAAACCTCGATTTCCCACGGATTGGACCTCCGGTACCCATCAGTTACGCAGCGAAACACAGCACAATGCTGCTTCACGCCGGTTTTCTGTGAGGCCGTGGTATCACTCCAGTCGAGCCGGCCCATTCATGCCGAAAGCGTGGCACTCTCACGGTCAATGTGTGTATGGGTAATGTATGTGTGCGTAGCATGTTTAACTATGTCTATAATTTTTTGCTTTTAAAGGGTAACACTAAATATATTTTCCTGTCAGCAGTCATACTTTATTTATTCCATTTACCTTACAGGTGAAGTGCAGCAAAATGAGATATAATAATAAAAATCCTCAATACACTAAATTTTAGAGTTCTTTTTTTATGGCTGCTACTGTGTTGCCCACGGCAAACACTCATATAACTCTGCTAATGTCGAGAGATTAAAGATTTTAGAGGTCTCCACAGTTAAATAACTTTTCTTCAAACCTACGTACTGCAAACATTAATGGCAGGTACTATTTAAAAACTTTTAATCTTCAAAAACCTTCACATTCAACCAATGAAGCCCAATCAAATGCCAAAGGTTGGGGAAAATACGTCTTCTTTTACAAGTCAGACATCAGTAAGCGAAACCTTTTAAAACTAAATAAAAGTCTGAGATCAAAATAATACGAATAGTTGCTACAGAAAAAGTTCTCTCGTATTTATGTCCATTTGGAGAAATGTTGTGATGTTCTTTATAGCGAGGGATTGCATTACTATTGCTTAATTTTGGTCTTTTAAAACTTCAGTTTGATGGATGGTTTACTCGTCTGTGGATAGGGTTGCCTATTCTCAGAAAAGGTACAAACAGCCGGACAATGGGGTATGGGAAAAAAATTAGAGGCATTCGTATTTCATAACATATTTTAATATTTTTAAAATTTAAAACCACTGGATCCAGGATATTTTAAATAAGTAGTTATTAACATTTATTATTATATCATATTATACCCCCACAAATTTTCTGCTTCGCTGCTTTTGACTGGTAGAGGATGCTGTAAGGCATTAAGTCCTTCGTGCAATAAAGAATAAATAAATAAATATTTTCAATAAAATAGGGTTGACCTTCATTTGACTGACCGGATGGCGCAATTGGTAGTGACCCTGCCTCTTACACCAAAGGTCGTGGGTTCGATCCCCACCCTAGACAAACATTCGTGCGATGAACACTTGTGTTTGTTCGGTGTCTGGGTGTAATATATGTATTTAAGTATATATTTGTGTTCCTCCGTTGTCTGATATCTGTAACACAAGTGCTTAAGCTACTTAGTACGGAATCAGGTCAACGTATGAGATGTTGTGAGAATTATTATTATTATTATTTGACCCTAGATACGCTAGCTATTCAGACAGGTTGTATTCAGAAGATTACATTTAGGTGACAACATTTTCTCAGTGACTCATTCACCCGGACCAAGTAACAGATGGCGCTAGTTGTGTTGAATTCAGAAGATCACATTTTGGGGACAACAATGTCTCAGTGACTTATTCACACCCAGACCAAGTAACAGATGGCGCTCGTTTGACGTTTATTTGCAGTGTGACACCAAAACTAAGACAGTGGGCTGTCTTTAATTTGTTTTACCGTAATGTTATCAGATAGTGATTAAAAATTTCCCCGATCAAAAGGCATTTTTAGAAGTATGTCATTTTTCATACGATATATTTCCCGTGAATTGGGGAAAATAACATATGGGAACACTAAGCGTATTTATGACGACACAAATACGCTTCTAATTATTATTCAAAATGTGTGAAAATTAATTAAAAATAAACTACCTGCTATTTTACAAAAATATTCAAATTCGTTACTTAAAATAGTAAAAGGCATTAGAAAAAAATAATTAAAACCATACTTAAAAGTGTGTTCCCGCTGAACCAGTCTTTTACTGAATTACTGTGACTTTGACTGACTTCGACTGATGACTACACTACCTATCTACATTATCAAGTACCATCCTGCGCATGTATTACTTTTTTTATGAGAAAGGGAGGCGAACGAGGAAGCGAGTCACCTGATGGTAAGTGATCACCGCCGCCCATGGACATCACACCAGAAGGAGTGGAGATGCGTTTGCTGGCCTTTTAGGAAGGTATAGGCTCGTATATGTATATACTTTTGTTTATCCAACTGAAACGTGACATTTTTCGGGATAATAAGCTTCCTTTGTCTGTATCCTGGCTTTAAGCTACTTCTCCACTAATTGTACATGTGTATCCGCCAGCTATCTTAGATTAAGAACTAAGGTTCGTTTCGTATATTGCTCCTTGACTTACAATGGCAAAACTTCTATTTTTGTAGACTCATCTAAACTCAGAGCAGAAAATTATTTGGCAAAGTATTACGGAATCTCTTGAGATTTGATTCTGTAGGTTTTTGTAGCCTTCAGAATTTCTTTTCCAAGTTTATATTTTTCTCAGTATCCTCCCTAATTATAATATGATTCTCAATAGAAACAAATAGGCGCCCAAAATATTTTCAGGTGCCTATTTGTCTTAAGGTTCGCTTTAGAAGTTGACTAATCACGGCTGGATTTTATAATAAATTCCGTTTAGTTATCATAATATCTCGCTGGTGGCATAAAACAGTTCATCATCATTACATCCAATAAATATCCACTGCTGGACAGAGGCCTCCCCCAATGATCTCCACACAGATCGGCCCTGTGCCACCCGCATCAAGAGATTCCCGCTTCCTTCACCAGGTCGTCGGTCCACCTTGTGGGACTTCCTATATGCGGCCTCCACTCGATGACGTTTCTGCCCCATATGCCATCTGATGTCCTCGCAATGTGCCCTGGCCATTGCCACTTGAGGCATGCGATTCTTTGGGCTATGTCTTTGACCTTGGTTCTCCTGCGGATCTCATCATTCCTGATACGATCACTTCGAGCATAGCCCTTTCAATCGCTCTCTGCGTGACTTTGAGACTTTTGCCTAACAGTTTTGCAACACAGTTTGCCTATTCTAATTATCTACTTTTAAAGGCCTAGAAATTAGACTGTTTGTCTGAGTTTTTATCATGTGATACTTGGTAGACGAGCAGACGGATCACCTGATGGTTAACAACTTTAGTAACACCTTTTTCCCAGTGTACTGTTATGTCAAGTGTATGAAGTGTTAAAGATATTATTTTACAAGTTTTAGTTAATGGTTTTTTTTTTCTTTTATAATCATTTTTAGGGTCTCATTTCTGGTTGAGCCGGTTCATTCATACCGAAGCGGCACTGTCCACTGTTTTGGCCTATGTTATTCTGCCAATACCAAAAACCCAACTCTAATAGCTTTTATAATCTTCTTGAAATTGACAATATCCCTCCGAGATTTATCGTTCGCAGAACATGTTTATACTTGTAGCACCGTATGAATGGATATAAATGTATGATTTAATTTTATTGCATAGATATAAATGTATGTATATGGAATTTAATCTTATTGATGGGATCAGATAAAATGTTTAAATTAAGTGTTTATTGCTAAGATTTCAACGATCAGCCATTGACGCAAAATATTTTAAAGTGCACAAGTGCCGACACAAGTGGACTCTCTATTCCCTTACCCTCATATTTTGATGGGATACCCGTGTAACACGACCGAAGAGGATTCAGACACAGGACCAACGCCTTAACGTACTTACGAAGCACGGGGATACAAGACCGGCTATGGGCTTCGGGCTAACGCACTG
The DNA here is from genome assembly GCA_019059595.1 of Marasmia exigua. NCBI lineage: Eukaryota > Metazoa > Arthropoda > Insecta > Lepidoptera > Crambidae > Marasmia > Marasmia exigua. The sequence goes on from CM032488.1 coordinate 14,083,261, forward strand.
AGAATTTTTTACCAGAAAATTTCAGGTACTCATTTTAGCCTGATCCGGGGATAGAACCCGGAAGCCTAAACACAACTGTCGATTTAAACTGCGATCCACTTATTAGACACTGCGCTAACGAGGCAGTCGAAAAAAATTTAATTAATTGCGTTTAAATTTAAAAAAAATCATCACACACATCTCAAACATTGATATGATTCCGAAGTAGCTTGTGCACTTGGTTTACGGACATCAGACAACAGAAAACAATCTGCTGTGTAGTATTTTGTTGATTTTGTTGATCTAACATGCTAAATGGACTTCATTCGCGATACCTATAATGAGGTTTTCGGGATTTAAAAAAATAACGGTGTACTTATATGCTAAATGTTATATAATTTTATTAATCCGTATGTTGGTCGGAAAATGTTTTCATTCATTCATTAAGCTATGTTAATCCCGACGTTATGAAACCCAAATCTGCTCCACAAAAACTACATCCAACCCCATACAACCTTGACAGTTTGTTGCGAACGCGCGAACGGTTCACGAAGCGTCCACTCCAATCCGAAGGATTACCGGCGTCGTATAAGCCCGGATTACACGTGTCCTTCGTGAGCGAAGGGACGTGACATGCGGGGCGACGTAAAGCTATGTTTTCGATTTGGGCGGCTGAGCGTAATCGTACGCAATGCATTTGGTGACTTGCGACATAAATAATTAAATCATGAACGCCGGCTACCAACATCGCAAGCTATACTGGCTACGCACACATACATGCACGCGTGCAGTCATCTCGGCGTGAATGACAGAGACAAACGTCTGGGAATGACACGATACGATATACAGCTATAACTGTAACCAACTCTTAGAGGTCAAGGTCAGCTAGAGCCGTCTTTCTGGGCCTACTGTTTTGTGCTTACGATCTGCAACCGTCAGTTATTTTGTTAAGCGTGCATTCGCTTCGACTTCGACATCAAAAACTCACTTTTTTTTTTTAATTATATTTTTAGTTTAGGGACTTTAACCTTGTGTTATGTCAGTCCCATCGTAACCTAAATATTATTATTACAATTTATCAGGTATAGTGAAGTACGTTACATGATATATTTATATTAAATAGACACTATATACCTACACAGTTCAATTACCGATGAAGAATCATCTCACACACTAGTTTAGCCGCGTCTGATGCAGATTCAGCCAAAATAGATTAAAATACCCCTAAGTAAAAAAAAAACTCACTTCGCTACCAATGAAATATATATAGTAAGTAAAAGAAAAAGTGAGTGACGAATAAGCTTGTCTATCAAGTAAACAATTACAATTAAAGTACATAACATATTCTACGTACAGTCAACAGCTTTAATCATAAAGAGACCTAATAATTTTACATTTGTATTACCTATCCTATAATATACTATGATAATTAATCGGCAAAACGAAGCTTCAAGAAACTCAAACATCATTCGAAGTCCTTGACAGTTTGACATCGCGTAACATCGCGTCGGCCGTCCATCTAGGACTAGGGGATAGACTATAGTTATCTATGGATAGACCGGCAGACAAAACAGACACCTCCCACACTGTTTTAATTAATTCCAAATTAAATCCTTGTAAGGATCGCGAATCGGAATTCGTTGGAATTCAACATGGAATTTTATCGGATGTGTGGAAGTAAGTGTGAGACCTTGGAGATGGGTGTTTGGCCTAGGAGACAGGATACTAAAAGATACAGAGATCGCTTCACGTACTACTCTCATTTATTATTATTTAAATATTATTTATACCACCTTTCCGGCAAATAAATGATTTCAAAGCAAATAAAGGATCCCAATTCTCGGGTTGTCGATATGAAAAAACATGGCAGATCTCGCATGAAATCCATACAAAAAGACCTATGCTTTAGTGATATTATGTCGTATGATAATAAATGTCACGAGCACGACATAGGGCTTCAGATTTCTGTAATTGCTAAAAGTGGCCATTTTAGGCAATAATAAGAATTATGGTTACTTGTACGAATAGTTTTTTACGGGATTTTTACCATGTACCTTATGCGCCATGGTCACGCAGTACCTAACTGAAGTTTTTGCGGGTAAGTTGTTACTGGCAGACAAATCGGTCTACCTTCCTTCGCAGGTGCGCGTAGTGAAAGAAGAACCCGTAAATAACTTAGTGACCATGAAGGATAAACAATACACTAGTACGAAGATAATATTACACAAGTACATCTCAGAAAAACATCCATACATTCCTAATACTTTACTACGCAGCTGTACGTGTCCCGCCTACACTGGTCTACGAAGGTCGAGGGAGTCGTAGACTACGTGCGAAAGAAGTCCAACTGGACGCTGAGGGTCGAACGGTTGGAGTCTCGCCACAAAGTGAACATTAGCTCATTTGTGGTGAGAGTACCGACCCATTCCCTGGCGACCTTTATTAGGGAGGACTTCTGGCCGCAGGGAGTCGTCTTTCGGAAGTTTCGAGGACGGCTACCAGCTGACTCTACGCGCCGAACGTAGTAATTTGAAAAAAAAAAATGTGTATTTTATTTTATTATGTACTACCTGTGCGGATAAAGAATGGGATCAGAAATGGCGGCGCATCTATTCACTTCTCGCTCGCACACTATTTGCGTCCCCCACGAGTGCGAGTATAGACGCAAATAGTGTACGAGCGAGAAGTGAATAGATGCGCCGCCATTTCTGATCCCATTCTTTATCCGCACAGGGTGTATGTAGGTTAAACTGTAAGGTAATTATTATATGGGACAATAAAATATGTTTGAATGTATCTTGTTACCTGAAATAAACAAATTATTATGGATTCACCGTTGTTTTTTTTTAAATGTCTCAATCGCCACAATTAATATAAATCTACTGGCGGCGCTAGTTTCGTCGATGCCTCACCATAAATATTATCTTGTTATTTATGAATTTCATTTCAGAAATATTAACTATCCAGCATGTTTTATTCCAAACATTGAAATCTTGATTCATTTGTGTAGATAATATTTGTCCCCAGACTGCCATAACATAAAAATGAAGAATTTAATTACGAGGCAGTCATATTAAAGTCGTTCCGAGGAACGTAAAAATGTTACTTATTATATTTAATCTCACTTTACAAGCTTTATAAGAATGTTTCTTTTTTTATGTTAATGGTGGCAGACAAGCAGACGTATCACCTGATGGTAAAAGATTGCCGCCGCCCATGGACACCCGCGACACCAGTGGAGTCACAAGTGCTCTGTCAACCCTTAAACCCCCCCTTAAAACTCAGTCCAACCGCTATTACTACATACTTGTATCGCATAAAAATCATCATCATCATCAGCCCATTTAAGTTCCCACTGCTGGGGCACGGGCCTCCCTCAATCTCATGAGGGGTAATTGCCATACTCACCACGCTTGGCAGACGGGTTGGCGAAGGTTTTGATATAAATGCAGAGTTTTCCTTCTCTGAGTGCTGATGATCATGCCAGCAGCTTTACCTTAGTCGCCTTTTACGACACCTCGGTAAGAGTGAGGGTGGCCTATTCTACTCTGCCGGGGACCACACGGCAAGCATAAAAATAATTTTGATCAGTTTTAGGAAAAACTTACAATCTATAGTCACCATGAGAGACAGTAAACCTACCCTGGATTCGTGGGATTATGAAACAGATTTAGATGTATTAGAATCCCATTAGATTCGGGATAAAGACCGAGATTATACACGATGGTACAAATCGTCAGACATTAATATTAAGGATTACGGGGAACGCCTGTTGGAAGCTAGAAAGGAAGCATCTGTAACGTTTGGAGTACTGGTAGTTTTAACTCCAGAAATTCTCATACGCTAAGCTTTGTCCAGACGAATATGACGAATAGATACGAAAATCATGTACTTTTAGAGATAACACTACCATACACACCTTAAGCACTGTCAATAACAGAGACTAGTGGGAGTTGTGTTAAAAAATACAATCCATATCTTTGTGACGGCGGCCATCTTCGATCGATTATTATCCAACATAGCTAGGAACACTCCCTCCTTATTCATCTTTCAAACAAAAAAAAAACAAAATCAAAATCGGTTTATTTGTTCAGGAGCTACGATGCCATAGACATAAACACAGATACATACACACACACAGACACGTCAAACTTATAACACCCCGTCGTTTTTGCGTCGGGGGTTAAAAATGAAATGAATGATAATATATAAAAATGAGCAATGAAATTTTATGGCGATTAAACAATGGAATCCAAATATAAATTGGCAATATTTAAAACAAAAGGAGAAAGCTCACCATACGTATTCACGCAATGTACTCATACAAATTGAATTGTTCTTTTTCAGGTGCTTCAAACATTTTTACTGAAAAAGTAAAATATAGTGTTTCAGAGTGAAATTCGTAAAAGAATTTTACCGCATCACAATTCGTCCGTAAATATGTTTTTATTGTTTCCCCGACATGGTCGTAAAGCACTGAATCGTTTCCCTTATTTTGTGTGCGTTTACCTTATGAAGCAAAAACATGTTATTATTCAACTGTACCATAGCATTACTTTAGCTAGGGGCTCGAAAAGCCAGCCACATATAGGTTACTACAATATATCCCTCAACTGATATTAAACCAAACGTGCTTTACATTAAGATGAGAATCGATTGAAGAGACTGATTGTATATACTCATGTTTGACGTCTGTTGAGACCTTTCAATGGCGCTGACTGAAAACGCTACGCCGATTATACAGTGTTTAATCTAAGGCTGAAACAGCACGGATGCCTGCTTTCACTACACCCTCTCGCGCGAACGAAATATTTTTTCGTAACATTCCTTCAACATCCTAAACATTCCATTTACAAGCTCACTACCCAGGGGCTCGTCGAAATCACCTATCTTGCTACTAGATAACTACACTGTGACTCTACTGAGTTTCCTGAGAAATTTTACGGCTAGTATTATTTTCCGAGACTTCCGCGGCGAAACAACACGTGTCTCGGAGATAACACACGAATGCAAGGGAAAAATCAACAAGGGAAATATATTATAGAACAATTTTTAGTATACTTTGAAGGGCTAATCAGGTGGAACCATTAATCAAACAGCAGAGAAAATAGCAAAACACGTTTTGTTATTAATAGTTTACAACATATTGCAAGATTCAAGTACAAGTAACATATTGCAAGATTCTTTTGGATGAGGCAATTATATAAAAAATTCAACGATCTAATATTGTTGTGTAATCTATTTAACATCCAACAATAATGACCATAGGATCAATACATTCAGCAATGAAGTGCTGTATTTCAAAATAAGACTATTTAAAGACTAACGGAACAGTTACAAAAGTTTATTTCGTACCCATAGCCATTTTGTTAGTGCTATAGGAGAACGAAAAACATAAACGTAAAAACGAAATGTTATCGTTCCTTTCCGTTTTACCATACATGTATTTTATCGTACGTTTGCTTTCGTTGCCGTTACAAAGAAACGAAAATGTTATTTCACAACAGATCCCTATAGACAGCATATTTATCCGATAAAAATACACGAATCATCAAAGTAGACGAAATTTTTGCGTTTCGTGTTTTTTCCTTCATATCATCGAATCTGAGAACGAACATTCTATCTGTGTCTAAAAATCTATCGGGCAAGTTTCAATGGTTATTGTTATCACTATTTTTACACTTCTCTCTTCCGTACGTACGCTGACAGTTACAACGGTGAATTGGCAATATTCCGTCGCTACATCGAGACCAGTTGAACTGGGTCAACTTTTATTTGTGTTAGCTCCAATCGACGATGGAGTTTTTCAGTCCGATATGGAGAAAGTTATTACAGTATGATATTGGAAATTTATTGTTGGTACATATGCAATACTTACTGTGTTGTAAGATATTAGCAGAACATAGTCTTTGAAACTAATAAAAATATCGTTTTATTTTGACAACTTTACGAGTTCCATAAGTCAAATTATATCTTACTGATACTTTAGATAAATCTTATCTTTACAAGGCTACAATACACGTCACTTTACGTAGTACTTGTATGTATGTAATTTATCATTAAATGTTGCTATTGGACTACACTTTCCATTTTATGCTTCTACGATCAGCATTTTAGATGTGAAAAGACAACTCAGACAAATTCCTGCTATAATAAATAGACTCTTGATTGAAAGTATAACAAATAAATTTTAACAAAAGGTTCATACACACAAATAGGGCGATATTTAGTTATTGGCCAATTCAAGCCTCAATATCGTGGTTTTCCAATCTATTGCAAAAGAAATACTATCGCTGCCTAACCTGGGCCTATCTGACGGGATCTTCTATAATGGGCCATATAGAGTTGGGCCACGACCTCCTGTAATACCTTCTTATAAATATTACCCTAGGTAAGGTACGCACAATGGATTTTCTGAACTTGTTTATACGGGTCGTTTTCATTGTATGATATACGATAAAAAGCGATTGATAGTAGATGCTTCGAATATAAATGCTATAATCAAAGCTTAACTTGAATAAGTTTCGTTATGTATGTACATACGTCGTTATATACGTATTAATTTGTAGTGGAAAATTTAAATTGCTGATGTATTATTTAAGTAATTTTAGAACAGAGTACTATTTAACAGCTTTATTTTTCCTTAATAAAGAAAATAAATAAATATTAAATTTACAGCTAGATAAAGAGTCGTTCATTCCTTTATAACATGGTGTTACAGAAATGGTGTTATAATACATGATACATTGATCAGCATATTTTGCCATATTAGGCGTAAGAATGTCATTAATTGGTTAATAATTATTTACATTACATTATTATAATAAATTACAGTCGGTTCAGATGTATTTATTATACTAAAAAGATACATAAGTGCAAATGTCAAAGTAGACTATTAAGAAAAATGCTCGAAAAGACTATTATCTTTTAAAAATATGTACAATTATAAAATGACAGAATAAAAATATATAATACTATTAGTCAAATTGTCATCTAAAACTTGTGTAACTGAATAATAATATTTGTCAATAAGTAACAGTTTTAATTTCTGTTTAAATAAATGCAAGTACAATATTTTAACACAATTGGGTATTTTATTATAAATTATAGGACCAATTCCAAATACAATTTAATTCAAAAGGGCCTACTAAGGGGCTACTTAACAGTAAACGTAATAAAAACCAATTAGGCCACGCAAGCAAACGCTTCGAGCGGGAATATAATGAAAAAGATCAATATCTCTAATCCTTAAACCTTAACTAACGTGATTTGGAACTCCACCGCAAAAACATTAATCAACACACATCTCACAGAGCGCTTGACAGCTTCACTCAAACACCCTAAAATCTCCTGAAAATACTGTACTCCCAGCCAATTACCCAGCCGACACTATCAGAAGATTTGCCACCGAAACGCCAAGAAAAATGGGGGAAAAAGGAGGCCCGACATAAATTGAATACCCTTGGACAGAGTTACTGCAAGTTTTTAAAATAAAATATACAACTTTGTTTTTCTTCGGCAGCTTTTGTAGGACGAAATATTATTAAGCTACATTGTTGTTCAACCATTAAATTTATAGAAGTAAGCGGATTATTTAGCTTTGTACACTTTTCATTATCTCTTATACTTAATATAAAGAATATCATGTAATATTCATCATCATCATCAGCCCATTTAAGTCCCCACTGCTGGGGCACGGGCCTCCCTCAATCACATGAGGGGTATTTGCCATACTCACCACGCTTGGCAGACGGGTTGGCGAGGGTTTTGATATAAATGCAGAGTTTTCCTTCTCTGGGTGCTGATGATCATGCCAGCAGCTTTACCTTAGTCGCCTTTTACGACACCTCGGTAAGAGTGAGGGTGGCCTATTCTACTCTGCCGGGGACCACACGGCCAACCTTTTCCCTTTCCCCCTATATCGGGCCACTGCTACCTTCATTAACTTGGCGAAACACAACGCAAGTGTCGCTTCACGCAGGATTTCTGTGAGGCACACTCCGGTCGAGTCGCCCAATTCACTTAAGTGGCTCCACGGACAAACGCCCTGCAGAATGATGGAATGCCGATTTGAGAAAGATGACTGGTGTAAGTTAAATACATACACTTAAGTACACACACACACACACACAACTTAAATACATACTGACAACTCATTTGGATCAGTGGTAGTGAGTGCAGCCTCTGGTGCAAGAGTTGCGGGTTCGATCCCCGCTCAGTACAAACATTTGTCTACAGGAACATGTCTGTTTGTATTGGTCTAGGTGTTTTGTATTTATAAATAATAATAAATAAATAAATAAATATTTCACAACATCACATACATTGATCTGCCTCCGAGATAGGTAGCTCGAGCACCTGTGTTACGGATATCAGAATCAACAGTGGGATTACAAATATATACACAATAATACATTTCTTTTGTAAATACATACTTATAATACATAGAAAACACCCAGACCAATACAAACAGACATGTTCATGCACACAAATGTTTGTACTGTGCGGGGATCGAACCGACAACCCTTGGACCATAGGCAGTGTTCACTACCACTGTTCCAATCGGGTCGTCAAATGTATTATAAGTATGTATGTATATATTCATAATTCCGCTGTTCTGATATCCGTAACACAGGTGCTTGAGCTACCTATCTCAGAGTCAGATCAATGTATGTGATGTTGTGAAATATTATTATTATACAGTACAGAAACGACATATTTAGCTTTCTTTGTGGAACGTATAGCAGTGAACGGCGATAAGCCGCTTGATTGACGTATGAATCACCTTTTACAAGAGAAAAACAATAGAACAGTTACTAAATTCATGAACATATTCAACTGGAATAATAAAAGTGGTGCCTAATCTCGAACATACTATAATATTACAGACAAGACTCATAAAAACTTCTTATTTGGCACTATACAGATAAAGTTTATGTCCCCTGGCGTTGCCTGCCACGTAGCCACTGACAATACATTGGCGTCCCAGAGGGCATGTAACGAGTCCTGTCACGGGTAGTGTACGTGCGACGACCAAACTGTTCTGTAATTTACTAATATTAAAGATAAAAATTAGATAAAGATTTCTTTATAGGCCACAGAACGGTATTTGACTTTTTTTTTTATTTTTGTAATCAAAAGATCTCTCAATGATAGAAACATCGTTGAAAGAATTACTTGATTCTCATTTAAATTACCTGTGATATCACAATTTTAAAATCACATTATTTTGGGCAAACCCAAAACGCTCAATACAAATGGCTACTAAGATGTGACGTCACAACTAAGTATTTTGTCTGGTAGCTGGTATGTCAATGGTTCTATTATAATAGTCGGTTCAAATTGTATGGGTTATTTAATTGTATATTATGTTTTTATAATTTCATACTTTTAAAGTGGACTTGCCCATGAATCTTTGAATGACCATGTAACCGGCTAGACGTTTTAATTGAGAATTTTTGGTATTGGCACATATTTACCTATATTTTGATAAAATGTGTATATTTTGTTAATTCTCGAGCTTAGTCAAATACCCTATTCAAACACGAATGACATAAATTCACAAATAGGATAAATTCTGTAGCCAACAAGGCCCGACCTCAGCATTTGCTGCGGTGACCGAAGCCGCCGCAGCGGTGGTTTCAGACTGAGCCTTGGGCAACCTAAGTGCACACATACACATAGCAATAATAATAATAACTTATTACCTACTTGAGGTACATGTGTACATAAAAATAAATATAAGCAAAAGAAAACATATATTGAGGCTTATAATAATTGAAGTGCAATTAAGACCCTCAGCGTCGGCTTGCTGTGCCCTTGCAGCGCGTCGCATGTAAACCTACATCTAAATCTGTCTCGAATCTAACATCTCAAATTGTAATGTGACATGCAATAAATAAATAAACAAAGAAAAAAAAACATGAAACGAAGGTACACATAGAAATGAAAATAGATTTAACATTGTAGGTATAATAAATAAAATATATAATAAATTATGATTATCACATAGTAAATTTAAATGCGTCAAAAAATTTGGAACTGGAGTTCCCATGTTTTATAACCAATGGGGCAACCATACCTTATTCTAATTTGGGTTTGGTTGAGGACATAAGATTGTTTCTGATGACTATAGGTTAACGCTTGACCACAATCTCCTGATTGAAAGTAACGGAGAGGACTAGTCTATTAATAAAGCAAATGACACTAAGAATTTCTTACCGAAAACTAAGGAACAAATTTTTGGCCCGACCCGGGGGTCGAACCTGGGACCTCTTGGCAGAAATATACAGCTGGCTTCACTAACACGATTACTCTCTACCGCAAACATAAACCAGCCTTATGACCCAATTTATGGAAATATCAGCTCCAATCTTCATAGTTCCTATCAGTGGGTCCTATTTGAATTCGAGGCGAATAAGCTTAACCCAATACCGGCTCATAAATAGTCATAACAGGCAATTCTGCGAGGAATAACTAACAATCATCTCAGCTAATTGAGACCCTCCGGAGATTTAGGGTTGAGCGTCACGATATGAAATCACGAGATGATCTACATAGCTTAAGGGGGTAAGGCACTTGGCAGCGCTAGTTTTGTCGCGGTGTCGCCTTAAGCCAATCATGGTACACCATGATCTGGCAAAAACGTATCTTTCAAAACTGGAACATTTGAATTTGGATCAGTGCAAAGATGCGGAACAGTGAAACGCTTCATTTGAATCATTTGGAACATCGACTCTCAGACAGATCCGTGATTAATTGATTTTGATACGAATGAATAATCAATCCCTCTCCTGCTGTGCCATGTAATATACTTATCACTTTTCCCCGCGTAATACATGGAAAGACGGTTACCGATTCACCTCGAACCCGAACAGTCCACGGGTAAGCCGTGGGCTGTTCGGGTTCAGGGTGCATCGGGGATTGGGTTCGGTCTTTCGCTCTATATTCGGATCAGTCCGCTTATTCGGCTCACTCGGATCATTCAGCTCATTCGGATCATTCAGTTGACTCGGATTATTCAGCTTATTTGGCTCATTCGAATCATTCAGCTCACTCGGATCATTCGGCTCAACCGTATCAGTAAACGAGATCCAATCTTTACAATTTGTATAGAGGGAAATCAGACAAACAACGGCAACATTTATAGAAATACACTAGACAAGCGTCCGTGGCACTCATTCAGCTGGTCTCACTGAAAACCAGCGTCATGGCCTTTGTCTAGGTTGTGACATAAGCTGAGTGAGAGCCATTTATACTAGACGTCATAACACATCATAATATTCATTGGCACTGTCTGGACATGATTGAAATATAGTTTTGTTTTTTTTCCTTTGTTTTAATTTATATGTATTTTTAATTGTTTTATGTTTTGTTTTCTGTTTGTGCCAAATTGTGTTCTGTTTACAACGGCTGTAAGTTCTGTGTTGTGATGTCTATAAGTAATAAATATTTTCTTTCTTTCTTGCTATAGGTAATCCAAAAACACGAAACGCTTGCGCGATACAATCGACACCTGGGGCCATCTATTGGTATAAAGTGGAACTAATGTCCCGAAATGAAGTGAAGGCGGGCCACTAGTATATTATAATATAGCACGTAAACCAATCTCCCGCACGCCCCTTGAATTCCAGTTTAGTTTCAGTTACAAATGCGACGCGAAAATCTAAAAACTACTGAACAAATAGATAAAAATAACATTTCCAAAGTAGTTAACGTAATTCAAATTGAGACCGTGGGAGAGCCACGCTTCGGCATGAATGGGCCGGCTCGACCGGAGTGATACCACGGCCTCACAGAAAACCGGCGTGAAGCAGCATTGTGCTGTGTTTCGCTGCGAGAGTGAGGATACCGGAGGCCTAATCCGGGGGAAAGAGGGTTTAAGGGTCAGCAGCGCACTTGTGACTCCACTGGTGTCACGGGTGTCCATGGGTGGCGGCAATCGCTTACTATCAGGTGATCCGTCTGCTCGTCAGACACCTATTACCTACATAAAAAAAACCAGGAAGATTTATACCCCAAACATCAAACGCTTTTTATAGCAATTTTAAAATCATGAGACACCCCTGCCAAAGACGCTGTTTTGAATATTCGGTCGGAAACAGAAGCAATTTGCATGGCAACAATGCGACCCAAAGTGTGTGTTATGACAACAATGTAGCCCAAGGTGTGAGTGATAAACAGGTCAGAGGATATCACATTGTTCTGGCCCCTAAAACAAAATGTAACAGTTGTGAACACCTGATTGTGCTAGGAAAAGGTTGTTGATTCCTGATCCGGTTTTGAGTTACTCGTACATTTGAGAATGAAGAGTTTTTTTTTTCAATAAATAGGCAGACGAGCTTCCGGCCCATCTGATGGTAAACGATAACCGCCGCTCATAGACATTAACAATGCCGGAGCAGTCATGCCGCTGCCTATCGTGAAAGATGAACTCTTTTCAAAACTCGTTTAAAAAAGGACATGTCATAGCGATCAGGGAACACCGCGGCTGGATGTTCATTCCAGAGTTTGCATAGGATGATACGCGTTAGCCTAAAAGATTGCTAAAATTGCTAAATAATCAGTCGCCAAAAGAATGTTCCAATGTTTTACCAACATAATCTTTTGACATCAGTTCTTTGTTCGCTTCGCCAGCCGCTGAATCTATAATCGATATCAGTAAATAAATAGATCGACTTGGCAACCGAATATTTAAGTACACACGGCGTCACATGGTAACTCGACCTGACACGAGATAAATTGTGTTTTCATGCTCGTGATAGCTGTATCGTATCTACCCAGTTGTAAACCTACAGATACTTTGTCTCACATGGTGGCATCTGCGCCGACATGTTCCAGCACAGAGCGTGCCAAACCGACGGTAATTCGTCAAAGGCCAAAGGAAATTTGTTAAGCCTCTCTCCACAGAGGCATTCTGACTTTAGTCACACGCGGCTGCACCACTTCTATCTATCTTAGGCTTAAAAAGTTAACTTTTTTATGTCATAGGTGGCAGACGAACAGACGCCCATCATCTGATTGTAGGCCATTGCCGCCGCCCTTTGACACCCTCGACACCACTGAGGTCACAAGTGCGCTGCCAACCTTTAAACCCCCCATTTCCCCGGATTGGGCCTCCGGTACCCTCACTCATCCAGCGAAACACAGCACAGTGCTGCCGAGCCGTAAAGGACATGTCACATGACTTTAATAAGACAATAATAATCAATCAATCAAATGTATGAACTCTCTAATTCGATTTGAATGTCGATTGCACGAGAATTGTCCCTCAGAGCTCTTCTTAAAGTGGGTCATGTGACATGTCCTTCACAAGTTTTTTTTTTCATAATATGGCTCTACCCGAAGATATCTTGCCAATGTCAAGTATCTTATTGAGAATAAGTGGGTAGTCCACAGTCGAAGTCGGTCACAGTCACTCAATAAAACGCCGGTGTTTTGCATTTTATCGACCTACGGATTCTGCCGATACCACTCTAAACACAATCGCGGGTTTCAAGACTATTAGGTCGAAGTAAGTTGTCACGCGACAACTCACTCAACACACAATAGCAGTGTTAAAAACGATACAATTCAACGATTCTTATCACTGCACAAATAAATACCAAATTTGTTCACTAAAAACCACTAGAAACTAATTTAGAAACTTTGAACTGCATCAGCCCACGCGGAGTGTTTTAGTCCTACCCGCCAGAATCCTCTACGGGTTTTCATATTAGCTTTACACACACTCACGTCGCCATTTTCTCCAAAATACTTGCCTTAACATAAACATCTAGTGACCCGTCGATAAATCATACAGATACAATCACAATCCCGCTGAACTGGACTTAGACTGGACAAGTTGGTCGCATATTGCACGACTAATATGATGGATCGGCCCCTGGTTGTCCTATCATATATCCTACATATCTATACTACAGGGTGTATCTGTGAACATTTACATCCCTTCAAGCACGTGTTCTGCCAGCCATTCTGAACAACATTTGTTCTATGAGTTTTGGAAATTCGCATGACAAAATTTCAACTTTTTATACAAAGTCGGTCACGTGACTAGGTCATTTTGTATGGGGAGTCGAAACAATTTTCGACGAATTTCGAAAAGTCCCAGAACAAATGTTGTTCAGAATGGTTGGTAGAACACGTGGTTAAAGGGATGTAAATGTTCACAGATACACCCTGTATTTATAAAGAGGTTAATGGACAATACGACATAAAAAAAAATTTCGAAATGAAAAATACTATTTCTTGAATAGATTCATAGAAATTTAAGAAAAATAATTCCAGATTTTTTAAATAGATTTAGATATTTATGGAGAAAAAAAATAAAATGTAAAAATCCTCCAGTGACGTCATCACTCGGCAATACAAATTAATAACGCTTTTGCTCGCGTTAATAAAAAAAAAGTAAAATCTCTGATTATAAAATAACAAGACAAAATAATGACAGTGACAGTAAGTAATTTCGCCTAAACACTAAAACTTTTTTCATTGGGCATATAGCTCCGACATCACAATACGTTGAACAACAGGACTACGTTACTTCCGGCATATTAATTATTAATTTAAAAAATTAAAATTTCTTATAGGTCTTCTTTTAATTCTTTCTTTATTCGAAAAGCATATAAAAATGCGAATATTTTTTTGTCGTATTGTCCATTCTACAGACAACAATAGCCCTATAAATAAATTAATTGAGACAAGATCACATACATTGTCCTGGTCCCAAACTCGGGTTTTCTCTGTACTATGAAAAAACAGAAACAACGACGGTACCACAAACACACAGATCCAACACAAATGTTTTTTGATGAAACAGACATTTGTGTTGGGTCTGGCTGTTCCCTCAATTTATTTAAAAATTTGCGTTAACATCTAATTAGGTCGCTACAACTGTTTTTGTATAAGCTAGTATCTGGATGACGTCATCACAAGAATACGCTCACGTATTTCGTCCATTGCTTACCGAGTGCGGTTGGCGCTACGGTTCGCACGTTGCCCCGTCTGCGTGAGGTTATGGGTTCGGTTCCCGCATGAAGCACAGAGGGCTAGCTTCATGGTAAGTCAGTCTGCAACTACATGCAAGATTGTATGGAAGAAAATTTACTCAGACACCTTGCGTGGAATCTGGGTAGTGTACACTTCCTACATTTTTTGTATACTTTTGCGGGTATCGAACCCACGACCTCAGGCATCTTTTAGGTAAACGCGTATCATCCGAAACCTCATCATCGCTTTCCATCAGGTGAGATTCTGGTCAACTTAGCCTTTTGACCAAAAAAAAAACATCCATCTGGCCCGCCAATAGATGGCGCTAGTCAAACAACGTCCGCGAATCATTGTAAGCCGCGCGGACATGTTTTTTTTCTATGCATATTAATACCTAATTTGGCTTTTATTCTTATCAAGATTAGAGTCCCAAAGTGCGCTGAGGTCCGTGGTTGGTACACTAACAAGTAGTTCAATGATTCCAAACTGTTACTCCCAAAAGATCAGTGTTACTTAATGAAATACTGGCCCGGTTTGCCGCTAGTACCAATTCTGACTCAAAGATACCTCTAGGGAGAGACGTGGCGCTTCGCTACAGTAGTAAATGATATTGAGGAACTGTTGTACGTACCGGAAACGTTACATGGGTTATTCTACGTTCATCATTTGCCTAACACATAGCACGGTGAGAACGACAGTGATTCAAACTATTTCAAATCGAGTTTCATACAAAAAAAGTAATACAAAAACTTGCGCGATGTACTTCGACACTCAACGCCATCTACTGAAGAAAATTAAGCCCTGAAACGAAGTCAGGACGGGTTACTAATTCTTAATAAAGTACAAAATACTACACAGAAAATAGTTGATGTTTTTTATAGCAATCTTTTGCAATTTATTCTGAAGTAAATATAACACACTTAAAAAATTCATTTCGTGTTCAGGCGGGACTCGAACCCATACCTTCACAATCCGGGTGCAATGTTCTACCAATTCGACCACTGAACGCGTTTCTGAGCCGACGAAATTTGTAAGTGCTTGATTCGACATGAGCTGTCGATAGTCTCGTTAATATTGTAGGTATACGAGTATTTACGAGTCCCGCCTGAACACTGAGATGAAATTTTTAAGTGTGTTATTTACTAGTATACTACACAGAAACATTCAATTCCACAGCAAGAACGTTACATTGAACAGAACCAACCACTAGAGCGCCTAATCCCGGGGTGCCCCGGGACTCGAAACCCCGGGATATTAACTCCGGGGTAATTGATGGCTATGGTGTTGCGTCCATGGGGTAAAATGCTTCTTTGTCGGTTGATTATATTTATGCTTTTTTAAAAGCTTGTAAATCTGCTCTTCTATAGTCGGATTTTTAATTAAACAAAGTGATTTGACTACTTGCTAATGTCAAATTCCCATACATTTTTGCAAATGTAACAGTTACATCTATCAGTTTAATAGTTGATATTTTATAGCTATCTTTTGCAATTTATTCTTAAGTAAATAACACACTTAAAAATTCGACAGCATATCGACAGCTCATGTCGAATCAAGCACTTACAAATTTCGTCGGCTTAGTAACGCGTTCAGTGGTCTAATTTGGTAGAACATTCACCCGGATTGAGGTGTGGGTTGGAATCCCGCCTGAACACGAGATGAAATTTTTATTTTTTGTTATTTTTCTATCAGTTTACTTCGTCTAATTAAATATTCGACTTTAGATACGATGCATTTGATATCCGTAACACATCTGTGATGCCTCATGTGTTAGAGATGTCCATAGGCAGCGGTAATAACTTACCATCACGTAAGCCGTCTGCTCATTTATCCGCCAAAATGTAAAAAATAAACAAGCGCCTAAGTTACTTAGAATGGCATTAGGTATTTTTTTTTATATGTAGCTGACGAGAAGACGGATTACCTGATGATAAGCGTCACAACCCATTGACACCTGCAACACCACACACACAGCACTTACAATACATTAACATCTTTTGAAACTGTAAATAAGTATAATAATAATTTACATGTAGTTACATATATAATGTAAGTACCGGGCCGTGATCTCGGGGTCCTGGGTTCGATTCCCGGGTCGAGCGAGAAGTACCTATGTTTTGAGGTTTTCGAACATAGCTCGGGTTGGTGATCCCCAATCCGCATTTGGCAAGCGTGGTGATTAAGCCTAATCCCATCATAGTAGCGATGACTTGATTTCTATGATGGAGGCATTTGCCCCGGCAGTGGGACAGTATATAGGCTGATACTTTACTTACTTTTACATATATATGACGATACATAAAATATAATAAGAAATAAATAAACATAATCCGATTTTACAACTAACGCGGCAGGTTGTTTCTGGTCGAGAAGATCCGGCAAAAAACTCGCCAGGTACACTTTTGAATCGCCAACCTTTTATACAGTTTTAGAATAAATAAATAAATAAAATAAAAAAGAAAATATTACAATGGTTCATTATCCTCCTACCAAGTCATACAGTCTAATGTATTAACAATGAAAAGTAAGTCAGAATAAATTCTGGGATCCCAGAGCGGCATCCAAAAATCCCGGGACAGAAAACCGGATCTCGCGAACACTGCCGCCACCTGTCGGGAGTGACAGGCAATTTGTTAGGACACGCGTTTCTTCCTGTCCCGGTTATGACATGTCCCGGGAAGACGCTGCTAATTTCGGTACCATGGCGTCTGAGATGTTATTAAGCTGTCAGGCCCGTCAAGTTTTATAATAGAGATAGTTATTGGGTGTTTTTTCCTTATCTATAAATAAGATGTCCTATAAATATAATTTTATATTTACCCGAATGAGCGAATATGAACGAGCTGACTAAAGAAACTATGCACAAGTTAAAGGTGGCGCAACGTGCTATGGAGCGTTCCATGCTCGATCTCTCTTTGCGAGACCGCGTACCCAACGATGAAATCCGAAAGAGAATTAGGGTAGTAGACGTTGAGATGTAGTAATGAATAAATTCATCAGTCTCATACATTGACCACACGGTATTTGGCACGTGGCAAAAGTCGAAACTAATGCTGTTTTGACGTTTTCGTCACCTGAAGTGCCTTCTGATCGTGGTCGCACTGTAAAGCGTTTTAAAATATATATGAGGATAATAATAATAATAACATCCTGCATCCGATTTCGGCTAAGGCGGCCAATCTCAATGATCAGCCACTTCCGCAGGATATATTATAGTGCTCAAGTGTGTGCGCAAACACAAGTGCACTCCCTTGTCCTCATAATCCGATGGGACACCATTGGGATGGGAGATGGGAGAGAGATCGGGCGCAGGCTTAACGTGCTTTCCGAGACACGGGGGTGCAAGACCCCCAACTTACAGACTCCGGGCTAACACTGAGAATTTCTTAGTACAAAACTCAGGTACAAATTTTCGAATCAAACTCAGGTACAAATCGAACCCGGGACCTCAAGCGCAGCCGTCGCCTTAAACTGCGACGCATCACCCACTGCGCCAACGAGGCAGTCAATAACAGTGTGCCAAGTGAGGATAACAGATGAAATCGACCCGTTTCTCTTCGGTAGAATATTATAACCTTACGAAGGCCGGCTCGACCGGAGTGATACCACGGCCTCACAAAAAACCGGCGTGAAGCAGCATTGTGCTGTATTTCGCTGCGTGAGTGAGGGTACCAAAGGCCCAATCCGGGGGAAAGGGGGTTAAAAGGTTGGCAGCGAATTTGTGACTCCGTGAGGGTGTCCATGGGAGGCGGCAATCGCTTACCATCAGGACTCATGACTTACCAATAGGACAATTATATCGATAGATACATACATATTTTCATTCGGTAAAAAGGTCCTCAAAATTTTGCGGTGACACATAATGTAAAGAGCAATTAATCATTAATGTAACACAAGAAACATCGCCATACTTTCACATGCTATCCTTCAACTCGAATGGCTTAAGAACAACAATTACAAGGAAAAATCGTTTCCTACGAAAAACCCTTCGCGATAATTGCCAACTCGTTCAAACTCGCTTGCACTCGCCAAAAACTCGCAATGTCGAACACGACCAAAATTAACATGGAAACTTTGTAAATTACACGACAGCAAAAACTTTCGTAGCTTCCCGCAAAATGGCGGATGTGACGCGCGCGCCGCCCTAATGGCGGGCGGGCCGTTTCCTGTACAACGTAGAACGTGATAAGTCCGATGTTACACATGTAACTATGGGATATTGTGTCCAAATGTTATCAGATGAACAAACGTAAACATTCATAGTATCATGGCTATAGGGATGGATAATTTTTCCAATGACAAAATGATTGATAAATGGGGATAGTATACTGTCAAAGTCAGTCAAAGACGCAGTCAATTTATGCGCCGGTATTTGGAGATTTCGTCGTGACTATTTTAGACAAAACAGGTTGACCACATGTCAACTCACTCAACACACAATATTATATATAAGGTAGTTTTGAAAACGATACACTTTAATGATTCTTATTAAATATCACATGACAGCACTTCATTCATATAATAACACTATAAACCGCATCAGCCGATTACGCCTTAAACTGTCAAACCGAATGCAGTTAGCGTTTCTTTTGTTATGAGCGTAATTGACAGCTGTCAATAACGAAACGTGTGTTTTACTAACAAACCAAATCCAATCCATTTCCTCTTTAAAATACGTCACCACTTGAAAAAGTGACCAAAACAAAATGGCGTCGCCGAACGTGCAATTCGGCCGGATGTGACGCGCGCGCCGCTAATGGCCGACTGTCATGGCCGCCGGCCCTTTCCGGCCCGTCTGATGGATCGCGGGGTTCGCTTTACTTAGGAAAGGATTTATTTATTGAATGGGAGTTTACTTGAATGCATTTTTTTGCCTTTTTACCCGACTACGGCAAACCCATAAACGGGAGGGTATTGATTGGGATGTCAGTAAATTTTACGACGCTATTCCACTATGTTTGTTAATGGCAGCGCACTTGTAACTCCACTGTTGTTGCGGGTATCCATGGGCGGCGGCAATCGCTTACCATTAGGTGATCCGTCTGCTCGTCTGCCACCTATCACATTAAAAACGTTTGCCTATTTCGGATAGTTACTAAAACGTGTAACAATGATTCAATTGGTCTGTTTCCCTCAAAGGGTTGCGAACTTTGGTAAAACGATCGTGTGATGATACTTTGGTCCAACAAGTGAACAACAAAATCTCACTCACTCGGTGAAATACATACCAGGCGTTGATTCACGCCTGTTTTCTGTGAGGCCGTGGTATCCCGTCGAGCCGACCCATTAAGGCCCAAACGTAGTCCGTTCAAAAAACATTGTTTGAATATATTTTTGCTCTCGTAATTCGGCGGCCCATCATCCACCATTACTGGACCCACAGCTTCAAACCCCATAGGCTGACGCCGCATTAAATTAATTACGTCACAAATTACCCTCCCCTCAGGGCCGAAGGGGGGTGATTGATCGTCGAGAGCTTTTTGTAGGAACCTCGGAATTATCACTTTGTATCATAAGTTTGAAACTTCAAAGGTTTTCCGGTTTTTTTCGGGAACTTCGCTCATTTTGTGCGGAAAATTTTAATAATTACTTTTTAGTTCATTTTTCTTCAAGTCTTTTGTGGTCTTTGATAATATTCTGAAGTGTTGGAGATCGATACTCTATCATTACTGTGCGACTACAGAATATACATTTCCAATAGAAAGATACATTAAATTATTGTTGCATTCTACTAATAAATAAATAAATCATTTATTTCTCGTCACAAATAGGTCTTAAGAGCTAGGACTTAGTTGCTTATTTTAGATGCAACCCGTTTTTGTGAGACTGGTGCCTGATAAAGGTTTCAAAAAGAACCTGTAATTACAGGACACCAGGCCCCTTCATTTAGGTCCGCATATACTAAAAACATCCTAATATCTTGATACCAGAGCGTCTAAACAATTGTATGGAGATACTTCAAAATATAATAAAAAAGTAAAACTAAGTAATTTATAAATAAGATTTAAAAAAAAAGTTGTACTTTGTATAATGTTTCTTGTGAGTGTAAATATGATGTGTTAAAATTGCATGTAAAGTGTATAAGTATGATATTGTAAGTGTGTATAAATTCATTAAGAAGAGAGGGTAGGTAAATCACTCGGTGACCAAAAAGCAGGCCGTGATAATATTTATTAAATTAATTGGACCAGTAGAGACTCTGTGGATTCGTTGTCCAAGGATTTGAGGTAATTACTAACTAATTATCCAAACATACGTGTTCTTCAAGATTTTTTTTATTCAGTAAGCTACGTTTCGGCTACGTTACAGCAGCCGTGGTCACGAGCGGACTGAACGTAGCCGAAACGTCGGGCCAAATATGTGAGTACACAATGTTGTTTCACATAATAAAGATCGTGTTAATCCCCGTATTGATACATTATAGTTATAATGCAACGCGAAAATCTAAAAAACTATGTAGAAATTGTATTTACGAAGACTCTTCGAATCTGCTACGCCATTCAAAGTCTTACCTGTAAAGATAAAAGACTAAAATTAATACCGAGAATTCAGGCTCACACTGCGAGTAAAGTTTGATGGATTTACAAATAATGAGCAGAGGTCGGAATATAGTTATTTTGGTACTTACACCGATTTCATGCAGCGAAAGAATAAAGTGGATATAGCTCAAATGTCGTAATGAATTATAAAAAGGTTAAAAACCAATTTATTTAATTCTAACAACATCTCATAGGTTGACCTGATTCCATACTAAGTAGCTTAAGCACTTGTGTTACAGATATCAGACAACAGAGGAACACAAATAAATATATACTTACAATCCGTGCGGATAAAGAATGGGATCAGAAATGGCGGCGAATCTATTCACTTCTCGCTCGCACACTATTTGCGTCTATACTCGCACCCCACGAGTGCGAGTATAGACGCAAATAGTGTGCGAGCGAGACGTAAATAGATGCGCCGCCATTTATGATCCCATTCTTTGTCCGCACGGGTTGTAAATACATATATTACACCCAGACACCGAACAAACACAAGTGTTCATCGCACGAATGTTTGTCCAAGGTGGGGATCGAACCCACGACCTTTGGCGTAAGAGGCAGGGTCACTACCAATTGCGCCATCCGGTCAGTCATACATATATTTTACATATATACATATGTTTATTATCTCAATCAAATTTAGTCAAAATGTATGTATCTCTATACCTAATTTCGACGTCTGGTAATGTCTGTTATTTTATTATGTCTGCATCATACCTCCTGTTGTTGTATTAACTTTCTTTGGCAAATATGATACCAGTTCAAATCATTTATTTAGGTAATGTACAGTACCTACATCAATGTGGTATTAATATAATTATTGTAAGTGCTTAAAACCTATTCAGCCGTATCAAACGGCATCAAATGATTACTTACTTACATATTTAGAGTGTGTGCTCATATTTTAACCTAACCCAACCTACCCTTTAGTACTGTAGCAATAGCTGCCTTGTTAATAAACCAGGCACATCGACCTGGTTAGCGTTCCTGAAAGCCACTCTCACGGGGCCCCAGCTGATTAGGAGCATTACGAACGAGACGAGATATGAATAGAATAGAATAATTATATTATATTCTATTCATATCTCGTCTAGGTCTTAATTTAGCGGTATCCATTAGGATACCGCTAAATTAAGACCTAATAGCAGCTATAGAATATAGATACCACTAAATTATAACATGATAGCAGCTGTAAAATAAACGAGACCGATAGGGGCTCAGTTAAAAGGGACTTTTAAACAGGAGGTCGTAAGTTCTAATCCAGTCAAAACTTCCAAGTGGAAGACTAGCAGACGGATCACCTGATGGTAAGCGATTGGCGTCGCTCATGAACACCCACTGTACCAGTGGAGTCACAAGTGCACTGCCAACCAGGAGCGGCGTTCTAATACAATTCGCGGCGAGCTTCGCCGTTCCTCGGACATCTCTGTCGCGCCATCCGCAGCCCTTACGTGCGAGTAGAAACAGAAGATAACTGTTTACAAATTAGTAAGAAAACTATGTGCATTTGCGAATACAAAAATGAAGAATTAAACTTAAATATATTTCGATTTTCTTAAAGGCATTGTGTAACCAGATAATACAAGCAGTGTCTCTGTTAAATTTTCATAAATAATAATTGAGTTTTTAATATCAAAAATAGGGACAAAATGTAATCGCATATTTTTTTAAACCGTACATATTTTTAAGAGCAGGTTGTAACCGAGACTCAGATAAGT
Organism: Marasmia exigua; assembly: GCA_019059595.1. NCBI lineage: Eukaryota > Metazoa > Arthropoda > Insecta > Lepidoptera > Crambidae > Marasmia > Marasmia exigua. The sequence goes on from CM032488.1 coordinate 14,106,488, forward strand.
ACTTCCTTAATCCATGTAACAACAATGAAACGTCGAGATATCCTCAAATTGCAAATTATTTTGGTATTACCTTTGTATGGGAAATACGTTGTTCGTCAGCCCCTTAAGGCAACGGGTAGGGCACACTAGCGACGCCAATCGATTTTAAGTTAGCTACTAAACGGGATCTATTTTAAACAATTTCGGGGTTACATCCTCTCGGCAAACACTTATACTATTTATTAAATAACCATCCACAAATGCAGAGCCAACATTTGTATGCGGAAAACTGATTCACGCTAGTGGCCGCTTTCGGCGGTAATCAATTTTTCGCGTACAAAAACAGACCCAACATTTGTGCATGGTTAATTAATAAATAGTATAAGTATTTGCTGAGAGGTTCTAACCTAGAAATTGTTTAAAATAGATCCGGTTTAGTAGCTAACAATTAAAAATGAATGGTGTCGCTAGTTATGGCTACCCGCCTTATGTGGCGCGGACTATACCTTGTTAAATTATAATGCCAGCGCAGCGGCCGCCAATCAGCAGACGCCGTTTGGCGGGCTGAGCGCTAGTGAGTGACGGACTCACCAGCGCTCAGCCTGTCAATCTGAAACCCGCTCCTGCGCAATCAAGACCTCCGAGAACACCCATCCCTGCAGTTTAGGCTTTCAGCTTTTACTAAATTGACTTAATCACAGAATTCGACGTTGCAATTTTTGAGACATATCGCGATGTGGACCTTTATAGAAGACTAACTTTTTAGCGTAAAAGTCGGGAAAAAATGGTTCTCTTTTTAAAAAAAAATTAATTTGTAGGTACTATTTTTTAGTCACAAATTGTCCGCATACCAATTTTTAGCTTTCTATCTGGAAAATGGCGAAATGGTCGATACAAATTTACACCCGGCATTTTCACGACAAAACGCAGCGACGAAGAAATAAACAGATACATGCGAACTTTCCCATATTAGGATAATAATAATAAATCTCACTACATCTCATACGTTGACCTGATTGCGTACTAAGTAGCTTAAGCAGTTGTGTTACAGATATCAGACAACAGAGGAACACAAACATATACTTAAATACATATATTACACCCAGACACCGAACAAACACAAGTGTTCATCGCACGAATGTTTGTCCAGGGTGGGGATCGAACCCACGACCTTTGGCGTAAGAGGCAGGGTCACTACCAATTGCGCCATCCAGTCAGTCAGTATGTATTTATTTTGCGCAAGAGGTCCCGGGTTCGATCCCCAGGTCGGGCCAAAAATTTGTACCTAAGTTTTCGGTAAGAAATTCTTAGCGGCAGCCCGGAGTCTGGAAATTGGCGGTCTTGTACCCACGTGCCTCGGAAAGCACGTTAAGCCGTTGGTCCTGCGCCCAATCCCTCTCTGGTCATGTCACAGTAGTGTCCCATCGGAATATGAGGGTAAGGGAATAGAGAGTGCACTTGTGTTTGCGCACAGACTTGAGCACTATAGTATATCCTGCGTACGTGGCTGATCGTTGAGATTGGCCGCCGTAGCCGTAATCGGTTGGAGGATTATTATGTATTTATTTTAATAATAAAAGCTGATGTACTAACTGAGCTATTTTTATTATATTATAAATCATGGCAAACATAATATCTCCGGATTTTTTTTGGTTCACCAGCAACACCATCGACAATTGCTTACCATCAGATGATCCGTCTGCTCGTCTGCCACCTATCACATAAAAAAATTATGAGCCACGCTTCGGCATGAATAGGTCGGCTCGACCGGAGTGATACCACGGCCTCACAGTAAAACCAGGGTGAACCAGCACTGCACACACTCCAGCGCACTGTGACTCCACTGGTGTCGCAGGTGTCCATGGGCGGCGCGGATCGCTGTCCATCAGGTGATCTGTCTGTTCGTCTACCACCTATCACGTAAAAAAAAACACCTCGAGTAAACAACTATTATAGGTACCTGACAAGGACTGGAGACTTTACTCTAGTACCCTTAATTGTTACCCTAGGGACCCTCGTACCCATGTCTGAAGCGTTATTAGGGTTCTTCAGGTACTGTACTTCTTTATTTCTGATGGGGTCCTTTGGGCTTTAGGCGTGACATCTTAGGTATAATGTTTTTGAGGTTGCAAAGACGAATAAAAAATTAGGCCGAAGTAAATTGGTTTACCTTTTTATTTCCGTAACTAGTGGCCCACCCTCACTTCGTTTCGGGACATTAGTTACGCTTTATCCTAATAGATGTCGTTAGATGTCGATTTCATCGCGCAAGCGTTTCGTGTTTTCGGATTACTTATAAACGTTGCCGCTGTGTGTAGGATTTACTCCTTTATGATTCATCATCATCATCATCAGCCCATTTTAGTCCCCACTACTGAGGCACGGGCCTCCCTCAATCACATGGGGGGTAATTGCCATATTCACCACGCTTGGCAGACGGGTTGGCGAGGGTTTTGATATAAATGCAGAGTTTTCCTTCTCTGGGTGCTGATGATCATGCCAGCAGCTTTACCTTAGTCGCCTTTTACGACACCTCGGTAAGAGTGAGGGTGGCCTATTCTACTCTGCCTGGGACCACACGGCCCTTTATGATTAGTAGAGATATATATTTAATATAATTAATGTAGGCTATGATGATTAATTAAGACGGGGATCAACACGAAATTTATTACAAGTTACAAGACGACCCATTTGGATCAGTGGTAAAGAATGCTGCCTCTGGTGCAAGGATTGCGGTACTTGCGGGTTCGATCCCCGCACCGTAAAAACATGTGCATGATGAAGTCTGTTGTATTGGTCTGGGTGTTTTCTATGTATTGTAAGTATGTATTTATAAAAGAAAAGTATTAAATGTATATATTATTCGTAATTTTGCATTTGGTTCTGATATCCCTAATACACCTGTATATTGCTTGCTTGAGCTTCCTGTCTCGAAGTCAGGTCAGTGTATGTGATGTTGTGAAATATTTATTATGGTAATGTTGAAACGCGAAAATCTAAAAAAACTATTTAATGTAAATTATTTGAATTGCGGTGATGGGTAAGGTAAGGTGAGGTTGTTTTATACGATGCTACCTGCAAACGAGTTCCCGGGTCGGGCCAAATATTTGTACCTAAGTTTTCGGTAAGAAATTCTTAGTGGCAGCCCGGAGTCTGGAAGTTGGCAGCCTTGTACCCCCGTGCCTCGGAAAGCACGTTAAGCGCAAAATCCCTCTCTGGTAGTGTCACAGTAGTGTCCCATCGGAATATGAGGGTAAGGGATAGAGAGTGCACTTGTGTTTGCGCACACACTTAATTTACAAGAAACGTGGTACATGATATGGTTGTGTCATTTAAAAAATATGTGCGACCATGTTTCGCTATCCTGTAACAAGCAAATATAAAATGACATTAAATTAAATTATAAAAAATGTCAAGTCGCATGAAATAAGAAAAATCAATTAGGATTCAGTGGCATTGAAATGGAATAAAAGTACATAAGGTAGGACATACAGTTATATCACAGACAAATTTACAAAAGTAAAGCTCTTTACATAAGGTTCAATTAGAGCCTGCATCTGAACTCAACAGAAAAGAAGCATTGTTCCTGCAGCCAAAACTTCACTGTTCCTAAACCGCATTACTGGGAGAGATTGGAGTTATATTGGTAAAGCATTACAGTACTTAAACTAATTAAAAAATAAGGCGGTATAAGCATCTCTCCATTCTCTACCACTTCAAAGCAACTTGTAACATAACATTCAATGATGTAGAGACCTCAGTAACCTCATTAGGGCCGTAGAGACTTCCACTCTACCGCTCATTAATGCGTCTCTATGGCCCTCGACGTCTTGTAGAGCTTGGGCTTGACATGTCTAGAGCAATTTACATGTGTAAATAACTTGGTAGAGTTAAAGTGCATTTGTAATGCGACAAAGATGTTTAGGTGTGTCGCAAAGATCTTGAAAAGAAAAGTAGACCCCTTTTTCTGCACTTAAGACTCTCTTTCGATCCTTTGTTCAGACGTGATGCGCGAAGATCTTAAATGTGTCATTTTTGCCCCGGACTGTGCTTTTCAGTCCCGGTTCCCAGACTTCATAAAATCGGTAATTCATTTGTTGGCTTAAGTATTAAGATATTTAATAAGATACCACAAAATGTCATTAACCTATCACTGGATAAGTTTAAGTCTCATATCAAAACCTGCCTTATGAAGAAAGGTTACTATAGTGTACAAGACTATTTAAATGATAAGGATTCTTGGTCATATTAATTGATTAATCTTTTGTTGTTATTCATAGTAGTCTATTAACCTTCATAATTGTATTTTTTTCTCTTCTCAATTGAAACTCTGTAACATCATCAATATTTGAAAAGAGTAACTACCGAGTTTCTTGCTGGTGTCGTCTCAGTAGAAATCGACATTCCGAACCAGCGGTAGAAATTATGTACCTATTTTGACATTCATAAGTGTTCTGTGTGGACCTAAATTGAATAAAGAATTTTTTATCTTTTATCTTTATCTTTATCACTCTTTACTGAAATGACTCAGTGATCCGATTCAGCCAAATGATACACTGCTCCGAATCTCTAATCTTTGCCCCGAATGTATCATTCCACTTAATTGGACCTCGATCAGCGTTGGTCAATCGGTACGCAGTAGTCATCTCGCTCACTGATACGAATGAGATGAATGAATGGAGTGAGCCAAATGATCCGAATGAGATGAATGATCTAAGTGAGCTGAACGATCTGAATGAACTGAACTGTTAGGGGTGAATCGGTAACCGTCTTTCCACTTATTACGCGGGAAAAAGAGATAGGTATACTAACATGGCACAGCAGTATGGGATCGATGATTCATTCGGAACAAACTCAATAAATCGTCCTCTGCTCTAGAATCTATCTGAGGGTCGATGTTCCAAATGATTCAAATGAAGCGTTTCATTGCTCCGCATCTTTGCACTGATTCAAATGAAAATGTTTACAATCTTTTGAAAGATACGTTTTTGCCAGATCTACCCCGGACAACATCATTTGACGTGAGGGAAAACATCCCCTGACGTCATCATGTTAAGTGAGAGGAAACATCCACGTTTTATGACGATGAAGAAACCTGCACGTTTCGGATAGTTTCTCGAACTGTAGACACCTACAATTGTTGAGATAATGATCTGAACGTGTTATCAGGACCAAGTTGGTCAGATTCCCCTGTCTAAATGTTGCAAAGGTCAGACGAAAGTTGTTTCATTGTAATGAACAGACTCACTACATCCAAATCATCGATGAATCATCATCCAAGCTCCATTAGACCATTTGGAGAGTGTGCTATATAAGAAGCGAATGCTGTTTGATCTTCGCAACCCTTTAACAGGGGATCCAGACCAACTGAATCATGGTGAGAAAACCTACACGTGTCAGATAGTTTCTGAAACGTGTAGGTTTCCTAACCGTGTTTTCCCATATCACCTGACTAATGGTATAATATGTACATATGTACAGTCAACTCCAAAAATATGTATACACTTTAGGACGTTGTCACAATATATAATATAAGAAAGTAGACCTCTACTTTCTTATAGGTAAGTATTGTGCCTTTCAAGAAAGGTATCCGCAGAATACCAGCGCCACGGGGACCTCACGTGTCTGTGGCAGATGCTGAGCGGAGACCTTTTTAAGTGCCGCATTGAGAAATATTATGTTGCTTTGTAATTTTTATTTTTGGTACTTAAATAAATAATTTCAATTCAATTTAATTTCAATTCAATACATAGATTAGTCATTTAAGTCGATTATAGAGAGTTCCCCTCCGGCCACATCGGCAACTAAGTTTCACAATCAATTGCCGAAGAACAACTGATATTCTTGGGTTGCCAAACACGATTTATACATTCGTCCATACAAATATTTAACTCGACATCAGTGTAGAGTGCTCGAAAATAGGCCCTCAGAAGTGCGTGGTACATGGCAGACCTGCAGACGGATCATATGATGGTAAGCGATTGCCGCCGCACATAGACACCCGCGACACCAGTGGGGCCACAAGTGCGCTACTAAACTTTAAACCCCTAGAAACTTTAAACTTAAGAGCCTGCGGTACCTACCTTCACTCACGCAGCAAAACACAGCACATCGCTGCAGTGCAATGGAAGGCGCGTTTTGATTCACTGAGCTACTATCGCTCCACGATTAACAAAAAACAGACAAAAGGTATGTAGGTGATTTTTACTCTAAACTTTAAGAAAACGGTAGGTCTATTTGCATTTATATCGCCGCGCCCGCCGCCTCAGATCCCAGATTGGGGACGTGATCCACTTATGGGTGACAACATGACAGTATACAGTTACCCAATAAGAAGTTGAACCCGCGCTTCCTTGTAATTACCAGACTTCCCAAAATCGACGTAAATAGCGCTACCAGTAGATTTGAATGAATGAATGAATAATTTATAGTGTAATTATGGTTAACATGGTCGTAGGTATTAATATTTTTTTTAAGTTTTCATCAACCACCAATGAAAACCTTATAGTATGCCTCTAAAGGTATTTTGAGGCATACTTTAAGGTTTTTTTATAATATTTCACAACATCGCATACATAGATCTGACTCCGAGATAGGTAGCTCTGTGTTACGGATATCAGACCCAACAGCGTAATTACAAATATATACATGTAATACATTTCTTTTGCAAATACATCATCATCATCAGCAACCCACACTCGTCCACTGCTGGACATAGATCTCCCCTAATGCACGCCACTGCTCCCGATTTTCGGCCACTCTCATCCAGCCCACACCAGCCAGCCTTCGAATGTCATCATCCCATCGTGTCGCAGGGCGTCTTACACTACCGGTAAGCGTAGTCGCGGTCTCCACTCAAGGACTTTACGGCTCCAACGGCTGTCAGTTCTGCGGCTAATATAACCAGCCCACATATCTATTTGCATTGCAAATACATAGGTACTTATAATACATAGAAACAACCAGACAAATACAAACAGACATGTTCATGCACACAAATGTTTGTACTGTGCGGGGATCGAGCCCGCAAAACCCTTGCGCCAGAGACAGCATTTACTACCACTGATCCAAACGGGTCGTCCAAGGTCAATCTCAATATAAAAACAAGTTACTACAACAGCTAAAACATAACTTTTTTGACATCCTTTTAATTCCCTTGATACCCCACAACCGTGAGGAGTACCGACCGTCAAGCAAATTTTTTTTTAGTTCCTTACTCTAAGTCTTGTAGAGGGCGCTGTAGTCAATTTAACGTGACGTAATGTCGCCTATAACCAGAAGACAATCAAGACGCTTCTAACGACACCTAATTTGTTCACATATGATAACTACCTAGTTAAGAATTGAGCTGTATGGCTTGGTATGATGATGACACAACATTGTATGAAAGTTTGGCGATTAAAAAGAGTAACTGGCGAGTTTCTTGCCGGATCTTCTCGACCAGAAACAACTTTCCGAGCCGGTGGTAGAATCGCATTATGTTTATTTATTTCTTTATCAACATATTTATGTATTAACATATAAATTATACATAAGTACTTATAAATAGTTTTAAGTCATTCAAATGTATGACGATTTGTAAGTGCTGTGTACAAGCCTATGCAAATAAAGAATTATTTGATTTTGATTTTTTGATTTTTTTGAAGAAGTTATGAAGGAACAGATGAACAACCATACATACATCAAAATCATAAGCCTCCATTTTGCTTCGCCGTAGTTGGGTAAAACCCTCATCGAATAAGGATGCTAACGCTTAAAAAATCCGTGTTAGATGTGGCGTGAGCTCCAACGCTATTGGTTGTGTCTTTTTTGTCATGCATTCCGAAAAGAGTATTTCGGGCAAATAGCTTCAATCAGAACTCATGTTTTTTTTTCAAAGTGTCACATTAGTACCGTAATTTTCATCCGCACACATTTTCCCTGTCCGCTTTTCACCTTCGACGAATTCCACGTTTTCCATTACCCCATATCACCATTCATTACCCCACATCCAGAATGAAAAGGGAAGTCGTTGGGGCGAGGCGAAAATGTTGGAAATATTATGTCCACCCAAAATGGCGGCTGCGAATTAAATTAATTTTGCAATATTAACGATTTCAGGGTAACGTGAAGTGTCTGATGTGGCAGCCATGAGGGGAGATAAGAGTTTGTGAAAAGTGGCTAGTTTAAAATATGCTGCGTTATGATTTAGTTGAAAGAACTTAATTTAGAGAACATTGCTATTCATAAAGAGGTAAGTTCTAGAGACAAATACTGAAGTACTGACACTTTCGCAAAGCAATCGACACCCAACGCCCATCTAGAGAAACAATTTGAAACTAATAGCAAAATTAAGTACCGAAACAAAGTGGAGGCGGGTCACTAGTTTTTTTATGTGATAGACGGCAGATGAGCAGACGGATTACCTAATGGTAAGCGATTGCCGCCGCCTATCATACCACACCCGCGAAACCAGTGGAGTCACCAGTGCGCTGCCAACCTTTAAATTCTCCTTTCCCTCGGATTGGACCTACGGTTCCCCTTACTCAAGCAGCGAAATATAGCACAATGCTGCTTCGTGCCGGTTTTCTGTGAGTATGCGTGTGCGTGTGCGTGTGCGTGTGCGTGTGCGTGTGCGTGTGCATGTGCGTGTGTGTGTGTGTGTGCGTATAGAATAAAGTAGAGAAACAACTTTTAATAGCTTTTAATTGGTTAACCTACTGCATCTGTGCACACGACGAATCAGTACCTAACTACTACCTCGACTGATCAAATCTTCCACCAATAAATACCTAAAATAGGTAGGTTTCTTTAAATAAAAAAAAAACCATTTGTTTCAGCCATATGACATATTGTCCTTATCATCACATTTATATTTTTATATTTATTCACTCAATTTAAAATAATATTTTAAAATTAAATTAAATTACAATTAAAATCACAATTATAGAGTTAAAATTTAAAAATAAATTTTCTATACTTCCGCCCTCGATAACACCTAAGACAAAATATTAAAAATAAAAAATTCCCAGCCTGAAAAGGGACTTTCCATTTTAAAAACACAGTAGGTTGTCTGGTATCCGCAACAAAAGCTACTTACTAATTACGAAATTAGGTCGATGTATGAGAAATTGTATTTGTTTATTTATGAATAAGGGTTAAACCAACAACGTGGGGTCTTAAACTGAATAATTAATTTGAAAACGCCAGCCGGATCAATTAAAAGACCCTAAGGTACGAAAACAAAGAGCCGTATATGGCTTTTACACACTGAACGGGGGTACGGTCAGCATCAAAAGAGGCTTAACACTTTAGTACCATGTCGAAGTAACTGTTATGCTTATTACAGTCACTTTCTAAGGGATACGTAAAAATTATACTTCGACATGGCACTTAAGTGTTAAGCTGCTTTTGATTCTGACCGTACTCCTGGGGCGATGGTAGATCAGTGAATATGAACACGCCTTCCATGCGGGCAGCCGTGGACTTCTGGATTTTTCAAATAGCACCAGATGCTGAGGTTGGAACATGGAGCCCAATTCTCGTGCTCGTGACATTTATTTTCATACGACATATATCACTAAAACCTAGTTTTTTTGTATGGTTTTCAGGTGATATCCGCCAAGCTTTCAAAATATCACGAACCCGAGAATTGGGCTCCTGATTGACCACACACGCACTCAATGGGCTGCTAAAAAAATGAGAACCCTGTAATTTAAAAAGGACTCTTTAGTGTCTCATTCTTTGTCACTAAAACGCTTGAAAAAATATTTTCTGCGAAAAACAAACCGCCTTCAAACACCACGAACTAAAAAGTGTACCATAATATTTATTACGTGGGAGAGCCACGCTTAGGCATGAATGAACCGGCTCGACCGTAGTGATACCACTGCCTCACAGAATACTGGCGTGAAGCAGCGCCTGCGCTGTGTTTCGCCGTGTGAGTGAAGTTACCGGAGGGAAGGGGAAAAGGTTGGCAGCGCACTTGTGACTCCACTGGTCTTGCGGGTGTCCATGGGCAGCGGAATTGCTTACGATCAGGTGATCCGTCTGCTCGTCTGCCACCTCTCATATATATAAATATATATATATATATCACTTTATACATTTCAAATGACATTTTATAACAGTACACGCGAGAAAAGGTTTTGCCGAAGTCGGCGCCTAATCTCTGTTGAATAATTGATTGTTTTATTAAATTACAAGATAGTATTGGGCGCCGACTTCGGTAACACTTTTTCTCGAGTGTACTGTTATAAATTGTTATTTGAAGTGTATAAAGTGATAAAAATATTTTGTAAACTTTTCAGTTCGTGATGTTTGAAGGAGGTTTTTTTTCGCAGAAAATTTTTCATTTCATTAACTTGGTGGTGAAGGAAAATATCAAAAGGAAACCTGTACGTTTCGGATAGTTTCTGAAACGCGTAACCGTGATTAAGTTGGTCTGGTTCCCCTGCTAATCTAAGGCTTGGACGATGATTCAGGATTATAGTGAGTGTACATGTCAAAAGAGTTGCATAGGTCGGACGGCAGTCGCTTCTTCCTAATTATCAAACTCCCCAAATCTATTACCGTGGGAGATCCACGTTTCGGCATGAATGGGCCAGCTCGACCGGAGTGATACCACGGCCTCACAGAAAACCGGCGTGAAGCAGCCCTGTGCTGTGTTTTGCAGCGTGAGTGAAGGTACCGGAGGCCCAATCCGGGGGAAAGAGGGGTTTAAAGGTTGCCAGCGCACTCCACTGGTGTCGCGAGTGACCATGGGCGGCGGCAATCGCTTACCATTAGGTGATCTGTCTGCTCGTCTGCCGCCTATCATATAAAAAAAAACTAGTGACCCGCCTCCAATATGTTTCGGTACTTAATTTTGCTATTAGTTCCAAATTGTTTCTCTAGATGGCGTTGGGTGTCGATTGCTTTGCGAAAGTGTCAGTACTTTAGTATTTGTCTGTAGAACTTACCTGTCTTTATGAATAGCAATGGTGATCCGTCTGCTCGTCTGTCATCTATCACATTAAAAAATAATCTTGAATCATGGTCTAAGCGTATCCAGAGCTGTAAAGCGACAGCTTTGGACGTAACTGTGAATTGCAAGCTAAAATGAGGGAGAGATATACTCTTCTCAGAAGGTCCATATATCTGAATAAATGTCAAGCTAAATTATGTGGAAAAGAAATGGTGCGATTCGCTTAAATGCCTTCGAGATTTGATATGTAAAAGTAGTAACATAATAATAAGGTTGGCGTGAAACGTGCGGCTTTTTGCTTTGTTGGCTAAATGAACATGCGAGGGTCGGTGATGAGCCCTTCCGCAAGTCATCCATCTCACTAACCCGGAGATGATTAATTTTGTATTGTGACTTTGAGAATGAGGCGTTGAATGGACGGCAGGAAGGGTTAATAAACACTTTATCATAGTTAAGATAAATCTTACAACAATATGTTGTTTCATCAAAGAAAATGTTTTGTAACTCGGTATTGAGGCAAAAAATTAGAAAACCGTTTTACTCTGGTTTTTTGTTATAGGTGGCAGATGAGCAGGCGTTTTACCTGATGGTAAGCAATTTCTACTCGCCCATTTATAATCCTCCTCCAACCAATTACGGCTACAGCGGCCAATCTCAAAAATCAGCGATGTTCGCAGGATATTTTTTTTTTTTGGCACACAGTCATTAAGAAGCAATACATATAAAATTTTGACATACAGAAAGACAAACAGTGCCGAAACTTAACAATATAAACAACGTTACTTGAGCTTGTTTACAGGATACTAGTATTAGGTACATAATGGTAATGGTATTTTTTTTATTTTTTTATTACCTGCTAATGTTAAGAGAAAATAAACGACAGAATTGGCTAGTCTGTAAAGTTAACACTAACGGCCGCACTCAGAGACGTCAAATTAACTTAAATTAGTACTTAAAAAAAAAAAGATATTTTCACAACATCACATACATTGATCTGATTCTGAGATAGGTAGCTCAAGCACGGATATCAGAACCAACAATGGGATTACAAATATATACATATAATACTTTTCTTTTGTAAATACATACTTATTATACATAGAAAACACCCAGACCAATACAAACAGTAAAAGGCGACTAAGTAAAGTTGCTGGCATGATCATCAGCACCCACCCAGGGAAGGAAAACTCTGCATTTATACCAAAACCCTCGCCAACCCGTCTGCCTAAGCGTGGTGAGTATGGCAATTACGCCTCATGTGATTGAGGGAGGCCCGTGCCCCAGCAGTGGGGACTTAAATGGGCTGACGATGATGATGATGATGAATACAAACAGACATGTTCATGCACACAAATGTTTGTACTGTGCGGGGATCGAACCCGCAACCCTTGGACCAGAGAGCAGCGTACACTACCACTGTTCCAAACGGGTCGTCACCGTATAATAGTGCTCAAGTGTGTGTGCAAACACAAGTGCACTCTCTATACCCGCAGTATACCCGCAGCAGAACGCTGCCAACCTATTTCCCTTTCCCTCCGACTCGGCAAAACGGCGCACGTAAGTGCTGCTTTTCGTCGGTTCTATCCTCGTCTTAGCGTGTAATTCTCGGTTGCGTCCCCTTACTTTGTTTCGGGGCATTAGTTCCACTTTATATCAATAGATGGCGCTAGGTATCGATTACATCGCGCAAGCGATTTCGTGTTTTCGGATTGTCTATAAGCGTTGCCGCTGTCTATAGGACTTACCTCGTTACAAATAGTATAGATATATGTATAATATTGCATCCGTCGCAAGTCGCTAGTTATAAACATAAAATAGAATAGTTATTTAACTAAATTGCATATATTTTCAATATTTCCTTTTCAATAAATACGAGAGAGTGCAGCGTAGGGTTTTATTAAATTCTTCTTTCCGGACGTTTTCCATAATGATCGACGATTGCGTTGCTCCGCAGCATGAGGCCGGAATAAATTGGAATAATACGACTATGGTTGGAATTTTATCAAAATTTCAAGGATGATTGAGTTAGATGACCAGCGGCGGATGTTAAGGATGAAACAATGAAATAAAATGAAAAACCAGTTGCGTCTAAAGCTTGGCTTCGGAGCCCAGGGTCCATGATCCAGGATATGGGGAGTATTGGTAATTACAATGAAGCGACTGCTATCTGACTTTCGCAGCCCTTTAACATGGGATGGGAGCGATAGCACAGGCCTCACAGAAACCGGCGTGAAGCTGTGTACTGTGCTGTGTTTCGCTGCGTGAGTGAAGGTACCGGAGGCCCAAACCGGGGGAAAGGGGGGCATAAAGATTAGCAGCGCATTTGTGACGGAGTCGCGGGATGTCAATGGACGGCGGCAATCGCTTACAATCAGGCGATCCGTCTGCTCGTCTGCCATCTATCACATAAAAAAGTGGAACCATACCAACTAGATCATAGTTACACTTTATACAATCAGCATTGTTATCTCTTATATTGTAGACTAATGGCCCTCAAACTCACTTCGTGTCTGCACATTAGGTCCATTTTATACCAATAGATGGCGCTAGATGTCGGTTAAACCGCGCAAGGATGTTGTGTTTCCTGACAACGTAAAAGTGATGCCGCCGTCTGTAGGATTTACCTCTTTAAAAATAGATAGATAGATACACTTTATTGCACAAAATTTACAGATCTTAGCCTAAGTTATAATACTAAAACAATGTAGGCGGTCTTATCGCTAATAGCGATCTCTTCCAGACAACCTCAGGGTAGAGGAAAAGTATAGCGAATTAAGTAAAGGGGTAAGGCAGTGCAAGTCAGAAGACATTGTATAAATACGAGTATGGTATATACATACATACATGATATTAAATAAATATATACTATCTATAAATACTAATACATACTAGTACTTTACAAAACAAATAAATATACATACTAACAGTTTTTTGGATTGATAGATACGTAACCAGGGAAGTAGGAGACAATGAAAGGAACTACAAAGGCTTAGAAAGATAAGAAATGATCAATAATAGTAAAGATACTTACAATTTTGACAAACCATGAGGACAGAGACGTGCATGTTTCCTCACGATGTTTTCCCACACCACCGAGCTAATGGTAGAAAAACGCACATACTAAAAATTCAAGGCGCAGGCTCGATTTCGATCCACAACCCCCCGGATGGAAAACGTTCTGAACCACTGACTTACCATTGCTCCAAACAAGTTAACAAAATTAAATACATGGCTGAAAATAAGCTACTGTTACACATATTCATTAGTGCTTAAAAAGCATGCTTAATGAACTGTCCACATTTGCTATCAATAAGCATGCTATTAGCTATCTATTAGCATGCTTAAAAATAAACAAACTCACTCCCTCTTCCACCCGCAATGCAGAGGGCCTAATCAAAAACAGACGTTACGACCGAATCAGAGTTTCCCTCTCTTTCACACGCGCTGTGTGTCTCCTTTGTGTAGACGCGACAGGTATAATCTCATTTGTTACGGAACGCCTCCCAAATAAGGCACCAGGTAGTATGGTCAAAAATCGTCCGGCGTGCGATTTTTGAGAATACTCAAAATTAGCATGCTTATTAGTACCACGTCCGTCCACACATGCTACTAAGTAGCATTTGCCAAAGGTAGTATGCTTTAAGCACGAAAATATGAATGTGTAACAGTACCTATAGTCCTTCGAGCCGGATACGTACAAACAGGTACTAACGGTTTTATCGGTGGTGTGGATTAACTGGCTGTTGGGAGTTGCACTAAACGCTCTTAACGGCCGCTGGAAGCATTCTAAACTCAAATTAATTTAATTAATGCAATGGCGACATGTGTCGGACAATTGAAACAAATGATGGAAACATATGGATGGATATATATGGCTTGCTGTTCCAAATCTCAGAATTCATAAGGTTGGTAATTCATTTGTCGGAATGAGTATTAAAATTATTAAAAAGTTACCACAAAAGCTTGTTGACTTACCAATGCCTAAATTTAAAACACACATTAAAAAATATTTAATGGCAAAAGCCTATTATACAGTTGATGATTATTTAAATGACAAGAATTTGTGGAAATGATGAACTGTTCGCCTACACCTTAGATATTGTAATGGATATATTTATTGTTGGACATGAAATCGACTTATTTATGCGAGTAATATAGTAAAAATAACATTGTATTAAAATTTTCGACGATTAAAAAGAGTAACTGGCGAGTTTCTTGCCGGATCTTCTCGTCAGAATCAACTTTCCGATTCCGGTGGTAGAATCACATTAACTATGTTTATTTATTTCTTAGTTTATTGTATGTATCGACATATATGTGTAATAACATGTATATTATACTAACAAATACATAGTATCTAATTCCTTAATGTACTCGTATAACGTTTGAAAAGTGCTGTATGTCTACAAGCCTATGCAAATAAAGAATCATTTGAATTTGAATTTTGATTTGAATTTTGTAGTATGCTTGGTTATGCACGAAAAATATGCATGTGCAACAGTACCTATATCCTTCGAGCACGGATACGTACAAACATGGTACTCACGGTTTTATCGGTGGTGTGGATAACTGGCTGTTGGGAGTTGCCACTAAACGCTCTTAACGGCCGCGGAATCATACTGAACTCAAATTAATTTAATTAATGGCAATGGCGACATGTGTCGACAATTGAAACAAATGATGGAAACATGTGGATCTGGATATATTATGGGTTGCTGTTCACACATCTCAGAATTCATAAGGTTGGTAATTCATTTGTCGATATGAGTATTAAAATATTAAAAAGTACCAACAAAAGCTTGTGACTACCAATGCCTAAATTTTTTCAAACACACATTAAAAAATATTTAATGGCAAAAGCCTATTATACAGTTGATGATTATTTAAATGACAAGAAAGAATTGTGTGAATGATGAAACTGTTCGCATACACCTTAGATATTGTAATGGATATAGTATTGTTTTGGACATGAAATCGATTATTTATGCGAATAATATAGTAAAAATAAACATTGTATTAAAATTTCGCGATAAAAAGAGTAAACGGCGAGTTTCTTGCCGGATCTTCTCTCAGAATCAACTTTCGATTCCGGTGGTAGAATCACATAAACTATGGTTGTATTTATTTCTTAGTTTATTGTATGTATCGACATATATGTGTAATAACATGTATATTATACTAACAAATAAATAGTTATAATTTCTAATGTACTCGTATAACGATTTGAAAGTGCTGTATGTATACAAGCCTATGCAAATAAAGATATTTTGAATTGAATTGATGTTTGCTCAAATTGGTAACTCGGAGCGATGGTAGCTCAGTGGAACGCCGCCTTCTATACGGAGGCTCGTGGTTCGAACCGAACATGCAAATCTGGATTTTTCAAATCTATTTGCATATTCCTACCATAAGCTCAGGGGTGAGGGAAACATCGTGAGGAAACCAGCACGTTTCAGATAGTTTCGGATATTGCAACCATGATTCAGTCTGGTTCCCCTGTCAAAGGGTTTCGAAGTTCAGACGGCATTCGCTTAATTGTAATTACCAGACTCCCCAAATCAAGAATCATTGTCCAAGCGTACCCCGGGCTCCAGAGCAACTGTCAATTACACGCTAAGATGAGGGAGAAAGATAGATTGAAGCTAAATCTCTTCCTTCTTTCAAGGTATAGCCATATAGTGAGAAGAGGGGAAGAGTATGTATCCAAAAGAGAGATCCGAATTAATGTAAGTGGGTGGAGAAACAGAGGACGACGGAAAATTATATAGATGGATTGTGTGAAGAGTAACATGATACAAAAAGGGTGGATGACTCGGTGACGAATGTCAGGGACGTTTGTAACCAGAAGACATACTCGTAATGCGCAAACACCGAATAACCTGGAAACAGGGCAGGAGGATGATAAAAATGGAGCTCAAAGACTCAGATGATAATAATAATATCGTCATCATCATCATCGTCAGCCCATTCAAGTCCCCACTGCTGGGGCACGGGCCTCCCTCAATCACATGAGGGGTAATTGCTATACTCACCACGTTTGGCAGACGGGTTGGCGAGGGTTTTGATATAAATGCAGAGTTTTCCTTCTCTGGGTGTTGATGATCATGCCAGCAGCTTTACCTTAATCACCTTTTACGACACCTCGGTAAAAATGAGGGTAGCCTATACTGCTCTGCCGGGGACCACACGGCATAATAATAATAATATCCTCCAACGGATTTCGGCTAAGGCGGCCAATCTCAAAGATCAGCTACTAACGCGGGATATATTATAGTGCCTAAGTGTGTGCGTAAACACAAGTGCACTCTCTATTCCCTTGCCCTCAAATTCCGATGGGACACCAATGTGACACGACCGGAGAGAGATCTTGCGCAGGACCAACGGCTAAAAGTGCTTTCCGAGGCACGGGGGTACAAGACCGCCAACTTCCAGATTCCGGGCGGACACTGAGAATTTCTTAACAGAAAAACTCGGGGACTAATTTTGGCCCGACCCGGGGATCGAACGCGGGACCCCAAGCGCAGCCGTCGCTTTTAAAGTGCGACGCACTACCCACTGCCCCAACGAGGCAGAGATAAATAGATGCCAGTGTACCTTTCTGTATCTATTTACCCGACTACGGCAAAGCAAAAGGAGGGTTATGATTTTGACAGGCTATGTATGTATGTATGTATGTATGTATGTATGTATGTATGTATGTATGTTCATCTGTTTCCACGTAACTTCTTAACTACTTATCAGAATTCGACAAATGACATATCATTATAAGCGTCTTGATCGTCCGCTGGTTATAGGCTATATGAAGTTTCACAAAATCTAATGTGCGCCCTCTAGCGGACAAAACATACAGAGTAAAAAATAAAGTTATGATAAATATGCCGTGTTTGGTATCATTTGAAAGCGCTTGACTTGTACATTTTGAATATATATATATATATATATATATATATATTACTAGCACTTGGACACCAAAATAGTACAAATAAAATAAAAGTAAAAAAACTAAAACCCAACTACGACAAAAAACGTCGCTGAAAAAGTATAAAACAAGCCTTCGTTGTCAATTTATGCAATATTCACTATGTAGAGATAAAATTTCATGTTTGGAAAGGCGTAGTCACACGTTAAATATACTACCCTTTGACAACGTGTGACTGCGGATTTCCAAACATGAAATTTTATCTCTACATAGTGAATATTGCATAAATTGACAACGAAGGCTTGTTTTATACTTTTTCAGCGACGTTTTTTGTCGTAGTTGGGTTTTAGTTTTTTTACTTTTATTTTATTAGCTGTCCACTCGGATTCGAATCCGGCCCCCGTATGAAAGGCGAGTTCTAAACCATTGAACTATCTGTATGTCAATATTTTTATTTAGTTTAGGTGGAGTTCGACAACCGTGTATAATTGACACGATACACGCTTAGTCGTGCGTATCCGTCCGGCCATCCCGTACGTTTTATACCCATCCCTAAACGAGCGCCAATAAAACCTGTATTTTGCTTTCTAGGCCTCCTGTTAATTATTGCGATCACTAACTTTTACAGATACGAGCATTTCGGATACAATCTATGTAGTGTTTTTACCCGACTACAGACCGACCAAGATCGGAAAGCTCTTCAGTGACATTGACAGGGGGGCGACAATGTCGCAATTAAGTTACCAGTAATATGATGGTCTACCTCGGACAAAAAATCCAGCTTGGTTAGTCCAACTTGCAGAAAGAGGTCGATCGACGAATTCACCTCGGCTGGGCAGCGTTCGAAAAGCTACGCAGCATATTTTCAGCCCATCTACCGCAGTGTTTCAAGACGAAAGTCTTCAATGCGTGTGTGTCCGCTTACAATGTGCCGATTAAGAAGGCTCACAGTCACCCAGAGAGCCATGGAGAGGGCTATGCTCGGAGTCTCCCTGCGTGATCGTATCAGAAATGATGAGATCCGCAGGAGAACTAAGGTCACAGACATAGCCCAAAGAATTGCATGCTTCAAGTGGCAATGGGCAGGGCACATAGCGAGGAGAACAGACGGCCGTTGGAGCGGAAAGTCCTCGACTGGAGGCCACGTACAGGAAGTCGCAGCCGTGGCAGGCCCCCCACAAGGTGGACAGACGATCTGGAGACGATCGCGGGAATCCATTGGATGCGGGCGCCGCAGGACCGATCTGTGTGGAGAACATTGGGGGAGGCCTCTGTCCAGCAGTGGACGTCTATTGGCTGAAATGATGATGATGATGATGATGATTTTCACCTGTACTAGTATGTTTATTTATTTATTTTTATTTGGTACACAAAACAGGGCATCATTATTATAAAATCTAAATTACACAATGACAAATCTTCTGAGCTAGATGATATCCTAAAACATGCTTACACATTATGCTTAAAAATGACAGAAATTGAGTTAATTGCAGTAATAATAATTTGTAGTTTAAGACTAACTAATTAAATTTAATTTTAACTTTCCAGAAGTTTCGAAAAAATATGTTGTAATTTTCTCTTAAAAACGGGCCATTTATCGCAAAATACATCCAGGATTTAACAATTGTCTATTAGTAATTCGTTGTAAGCGCGACTCATTCTGACCAATGGATTATAATAGGATGTGTTATTCCTAAAAACTTTAAGAGTAAAGGTGTGTAAGAATGGATATCGAGGAAAGAAGTATTGGTGAGTCAATTTAGGAAAGGAGAATTTTGAACAAGTACTTAGACCATGTCATAGAGAGTGGGGCGGTATTTCACACCAGCTCATAGGTTACAACTTTATAAGGCACAAGTTCGGCCCTACATGGAATACTGCTCCCATCTCTGGGCTGGTGCACCTCAGTACCAACTTCTTCCGTTTGACCGCGTACAACGTACGGCTGCTCGAATTGTCGGTGACTTGGACTCTCTCTAGTCGACTTGATCCTCTAGCATTGCGGCGGGACACAGCTTCCCTCAGCATTCTATACTGCATCTATCATGGGGAGTGCTCTAAAGAACTGTTTGATCTACTCCCTGCAGGCGAATTCTTACATCGAACCACTCGCAAGCGATTGTCATTCCATCCTCATCATCTCGATGGATGGAGGTCTAATACTGTGCGTTTTTCCCGGAGCTTTCTACCACGTACCCCAGTTCTGTGGAACGGTCTGGCTGCAGAAGTATTTCCGGACGGCTACGATTTAGGGACCTTCAAGAGAAGAGCGTACTCTTTTTTAAAGAGGCCGGCAACACATTAGCGATCTCTCCGATTTCGCGGATGTTCATGGCGGGCGATGATTACTTTCCATCAGGTGACTCGCTTGCTCGTTTGTCCGCCTCTAGCATAAAAAAAAATGTCATGGAAATTACGGCGGGTATCAAGAGCCAGAATGTTGAACTTTTTAAATTTTTCTTTGCATGAGGGCAGACCTACTAGGGTCTACCTAATCCAAGCCGGTAACAAATCATGTTGAGCATACTTTTTTGAACCCACTCATTTTTTTCCGTATGTTTGGTTCGTTCATCTGTTCCCGCATAACTTGTAAACTAGTTATCTTAATTTGACAAATAAGATGTCGTTTAAACGTCTTGATCGTCATTTGGTTATAGGCTATATGACGTCACGTGAAATTGATTACCGCGTAAATCTCTTAAAGTAAGGAACATGTTTCTTTCTTGATGATGACGTGTGGGGTACCAAAAGAAAGAAATTTATTAGCACATTTGAAATATGTAAAAGTTATTCACAGAACTCATTTTAAAAAGAATGAAAGAAGAAAATAGTCTCCGCTGCTATTATTATGCCGTATAGTCGTGGCCGTAAGCGTTAAATAAAATAGTACAATAAAATCAAAGTGTTTTTATGCTAGAGGCAATAAACAAGGGTCATCTGATGGTAAGCGATTGCCGCCGCCTATGGACACCCGCGACACTAGTAGAGTCACGAGTGCGCTGCCAACCTTTAAACCCTCCCTTCCCCCGGATTGAGCCTCCGGTACCCTCAATCACGCAGCGAAACACAGCACATTGCTGCTTCACGCCGGTTTTCTGTGAGACCGTGGTGTCACTCCAGTCGAGCCGGCCCGTTCATGCCGAAACGTGGCTCTCACACGGTCAAAATCCCTATCAAGGTCCCTAAGCCATCATAAGTGTTTTTCTTTTTTTTTGTAATTAAATACTTTATCTACACTAATATTTGGCTCACGGCTTCGCTCGCGATAAAAAGAGACGAGCAGACGGATCGCCTGATGGTAAGCGATTGAACCGCTCATAGACACCCGCGACACCAATGGAGCCACAAGTGCGCTGCCAACCTTTAAACCCACCTTTCCCCCGCATTAGGCCTCCGGTTCCCTCACTAGAACTTAAGATTAAATACAATAAATCCAGAGAGGAATGCTATCTCTCTCTCACTCGCACCGAACATGGCGCTAACGCATCAACCAATAAGAAATTGTAATTTTTGGCGCGCGTAAATGGAGCGTTGTGATTGGTTAAGATTTTACTGCAGTTTTCGAAAATAAGACTTCTGCGCAGGTACATTGGTGTAACTTATAAAATTGGTAATACTGTACTACGCTAGCTCAGCGAGCCGAAGTGGATCTTGGTCTCAGGTACGAGATTTCGCCATTCCGGTCTGTTGCCAGTTCAACCTTTGTACGTGGGCAAGATCGTTATCGACTTTTGTATGTACAGTGCACTCGTGTCTGCTCACACACTTATGCACTAATGTCTTATCGTCCTTGGCTGATAGAGATTGGCTGCCATGACTGATTTTTTTTTATTTTTTTTTGTCAATAGGCTAACGCTTGACCACAATCGCACCTGATGGAAAGCGACGATGAGGTCTAGGATGATACGCGTTTGCCTAAAATATGCCTGTTCACTCTTGCCTTAAAGATGTCCGAGATTATATAAATATTTAGATTATTTAAATATTCTACAAAACGCCTTGGTTAATGGATTATTCATCAAACCGCATTCCCTTTGATAAGAGGCAACCCTATCAATACATTACAGGAAAAGCAATAAATCGTGCTGAAGATCTCGTCACCAGATAAATCAACTGATTGCAATGTTTCAGCTAAAAACGGTTTGGGTACAACGAGACAGTTCACTTGAGTGAAAAGATTAATGTAGTTCACTTAGCATTGTACTTTTTATTAAATGAACTTTATGTAAATATAAATTGAGACAACATTGCCTGTCCTAGTCCGAAACTAGGAATAACGAAGGTACCACAAACACCCAGACCAAACACAAATATCAGTTTCATTAACAAACTTTGTGTTGATGCGTGAATCGATTTTTGTACAATCTATTCATGAATAAAATTTTATGACCACGATTGCACTTAGATTGACATAATAGCGTTTTGGTCAGAGTTAGAATCCTAAAAAGTTGGCCACTTTTACATGTAGTTAAGTACTTTGAAAAAAATGTGAGTGAACTATTATTTGACGTGTATTTTGTAAACCAAGCGAGTATTTTGTTTAGTGCAATAAAGTATATCTATCTACATCCTAGTTAAGTGAACTAGTTCAATTAAACTACTCAATCGCGAACAACACTAGTGTACAGGGGGACTGATTCCCCAATCAGGAAGTGCTCGAGCATTTCTCTAATAACATTACAATGATGAAGATGGTTCAGTGTTTAAGGGAAAGGAAAGGGAATGAGAGCTCTTTAAACGGAGCATTATTTGTTTCTTGTTTTCTTCTTTCTATCGCAATCTACTCCTATTATTAAACACCCTAAGGGTTTCTGAGGTGCTTACTTGGGGATAAATTTGAGACACTGGAACCAAAGACTTCACTAGCCATGAAGCCAGTCAAGGCCCGAAATCACCTATATAGTGATACCACGTAGTGACAGACACGCGACGTGCTACATCGTTTGCGCTGCGTTTCGCTGAGTGCGTGAAGGTGCTGAAGGCCCAATTGGGGACAGGGAGAAATAAAAGGTTGCCAGCGCACTTGTGACTCCAATGATCTGTTCCGGATGTTAATGAGAAATCGCGTACCATCCGGTGATCCGTCCGCTCGTCAGTCACCTAACACATAAGAAAATATATTTTTAATTGTGGTGGTGATCCTGCCTCATACCCTAAGTAATCGTGGGTTCGATTTAACTCAAGACAAATATGTATTACTGAGATGAACACTTCTTATGAATATTTTATTACTCAAGAAAGATAGATATAGGATATATACTTTATGGCACAAAAAACACAACTAAAGTAGGTACTAGGCATTCACAAATGCGATGAATAAATTCGAAATGAAGGTTCTGAGAATCTCGGACGTTCGGAGATCAGACGTTCAAAAAATGAAATGAATGTTTTTAAATTCAAACAACTGGTTGGCAACCCTGACATAATACCAATACACAAATAATGAGCATACTCGCAATACCAAAGCGGTTCGCTCACTCGCTCGCTTTATGAGCTCAACTGACCGCATTTCGCTCGTTTCGCTCGTTCCGCTTATTGTTTAGGTATTATCGGAGACCTAGATACCTCGATCGTTAGTGCTGTCAAGTAATTGTTTAGTTTATCGAGTTTTTAGATAGAAAATTAGTTTTGATGGAATATTACTACTCGAAATTACTCTAAATAACACTCAATTCAATCTCAATAGTAAGTCAGTTTACCGTGGAAGAGCTACGCTTCGGCATGAATGGGCCGAAGTGATACTACGGCCTCACAGAAAACTAGCGAGAAGCAGCTCTGTGCTATGTCTCGCTTGGTGTCGCGGGGGTCCATGGGCGGCAGTAATCGCTTACCAACAGGTGATCCGTCTGCTCGTCTGCCACCTATCACATAAAAAAATGTTTACCAGACTTCCCAAATCCTGCATCATAGCCTAAGCGTTTGGATGCAGCCTATCGGAATATGAGGGTAAGGGAATAGAGATTGCACTTAGTTTGCACACACATTTGTGCACTTTTTTTTTTTATTACATTATAGCGGACAAACGAGCAGACGGCATACCTGATGGAAAGGGATCACCGCCGCCCATGGACATCTGCAACACCTGAGGTATCACATATGCCTCTATGGGCTATAATATATCTTCTTCATTGCTGAAGGTTGTGGCCTTTTTGAAGCAACTTTGCTCATGACATGATCTTTCCTTTCTTTCCTATCCTTGATAGGATATTATTGGGCAATCCCTAAGCCAAGCCGAGGATAGCTTAGGATAGGACTTTGCCGATTGGAGCAAAGTCAGACCGGTTACATCCCTTATTTGGTCTAACCATGGGAGAGATAAGCGGCCTCTTCGTCGGCCTTTCTTTTTTTATCATTAACCGTCTCCACAACAACTAACTTGTCTAGGATGTCGGAGCCTTTGTGCACTATAATATTCAATAGGAAAATATTATTTATTATTATCAGTTCGTTTATCGATATTAGATGATCGCCAGGCAACATTATGGATGATTGCCTGGCTACTCCATCTATTTTCTGAGTGCCATTAGTTTTCTGTTAGATAGACGCTGAGCGATATTGGCGGAATTCTAAGGACATTGTTAATACGTAGTCACAAAAATTACAAGTAGGATAATATTTATTGATATTTCCCGGTGAAATAGAAGACGGTAAGCCGACCTAAATCTAAATCTTTTTTGCTTGAACCTGTATGTTGTCAAAGTCATCGATTTCTGCGATGCTTCAGCGTTTGAAGTTCCACTGTCAGTCTGGGCGATGGCCACCATTTTTTTCTTTTTAAGATAGAGGCGGACAAACGAGTGATGGAAAGTAATCAACGCCCATGAATATCAGCGAAATCACAGAGATCGCTTATGTGTTGCCGGCCTTTTTATAAAGAGTTTGCTCTTCCCTAAGTCGTATAAAACCTACTATCGTTTAAGTATGTATTGCTTACTTTTTCTTTTAAAATGTCTCCTATTCGCCACAATCAATATAAATCACTTGGCGGCTCTAGTATCATTGCGATGTCGAATTAACATTGTGTATGATGGACAATCAATGTAAAGTACCTTAATTTCTTAAAGAAATGTATGTAAACAGGTTCCCTAGGTCCGATAGTAATCGCCATTAATATTCACCCGTATCAAATAAACACGCTGTATAGCGCAAAGACTTTTGACCGTGGGAGAGCCACGCTTGGCCATTTATGGGCCGGCTCGACCGGAGCAATACCACGTCCTCACAGAAAACCGGCGTCAAACAGTGCATACGCTGTTTCGCTGCGTGAGTGAGGGTACCGGAGGCCCGATCCAGGGGAAGGGGGGTTAAAAGGTACAGGCACTTGGACATCACTGGTGCAGGTATCCATTGCGGCGGTTATCGTTTACCATCAGGTGATCCGTCGGCTCTTCTGCCTATATCATAAAAAAAATGAAATTTAGGTCTGTCTTTTTTTATAGTGGCACAGTATATTGGCTCTCCTCAGCCTGATGGTAAGCAAGAGAAGAGCCCAAGTTGCAATTACAACGGAAGCGATATTAAGGTATCACTTCCGTTGGCACCGCCATACTGGCCTGCGAGATGCTTCTTCACGCTTCGTTTGAAGGAATCCATATTGTTGAAAGGAGGAAATACATGCGCCGGCAACATTTCTTGATGGTGCGGCAGAAATAAGAACTATTTTAGAGCCTATTTTTTATGACTTATTTATAGTCTTAGGGACTTATCTTAAGCAGTTCATCATCATCATCGTCAGCCCATTTAAGTCCCCACTGCTGGGGCACGGACCTCCCTCAATCACGGAGGGGTAATTGCCATACTCACCACGCTTGGCAGACGGGTTGGCGAGGGTTTTGATATATATGCAAAGTTTTCCTTCTCTGGGTGCTGATGATCATGCCAGCAGCTTTACCTTAGTCGCCTTTTACGACACCTCGGTAAGAGTGAGGGTGGCCTATTCTACTCTGCCGGGGACCACACGGCAAAGTGAGGGTGGCCTATTATACTCTGCCGGGGACCACACGGCGAAGCAGTTAGCTTAATAATAAACTTCTAATAACCTTGAAGGCCTAAAGACCCGAGGACTTCAGTGCCATTAAATCCTTTCACTCCAACAATAATTACATCCCTAAATCAAAGTGCTCAAAGGCAAATACATAATTGCTCTAAATGGTGCTATTCGCGGTAATTCTTAGACCGTAGGACATATTACATGTTATTCGTAATGTATTCCCATTTGTAGGAGAGGCTTCGGGATTTTCGTAAATTACAAGGATAATTGTGTAATATTCAATTACACAATTATGGTCGTAATTTGAGCTTGTAATATGCAATTAGTGACTAATAAAGGTTTTTGTGCCTAGTACTTAGAGAGCAGCACACATTGGGCAGGGCACATAGCGAGGAGAACAGACGGCCGTTGGGGCGGAAAGGTCCTCGAGTGGAGGCCACGTACAAGAACTCGCAGCCGTGGCAGGCCTCCTACAAGGTGGACCGACGATCTGGTGAAGATCGCGGGAATCCATTGGATGCGGGAGGCACAGGACCGATCTGTGTGGAGAACATTGGGGGAGGCCTATGTCCAGCAGTGGACGTCCATTGGCTGAAATGATGATGATGATGATGACTTAGAGAGCGATGGTAGCTTACAGGTTCAGAACGCGCCTTAAAACCCCACCAGTGGAATCACTGGTGGGGTATGGAAGGCGCGTTAATTTATCATGAAACATTAATAGGCTAATCTACAAAGGGTTAAATTGCCCGTGGACCCGTTTTATTTATGGATCCTATTAGCAATGTATTTTTAGCTTCAAAAAGTTAGTTTTCAAGGAACTCTATCTACTAAAACTTTTAGTCAATACCGCTTTAAAGAACTGAAGAAGTAAAAGTAATTAACCTTTTTAATTATTTTTTTAAGCTTGAGGCGACTAACGAGCAAGCGGGTCACCTGATGGTAAGTAATCAACGCCGCCCATGAACATCCACGAACTCAGAGTTATAAAGGAGTACGCTCTTCAAAGGTCCCTAACTCGTAGCCGGCCGTTGAGAAATACTCCTGCAGCCAAACCGTTCCACAGGACTGCGGTACGTGGTAGAAAAACTCGATTCTTTAACTAACTCTAAAGAGTTAGAGTTGACACACAACTCAGGTGCTTGAGCTACCTATCTCGGAATGAGATCAATGACTCGTATGTGATATATTTATTTATTTTCCAACCGACTTAAAAAAAAGGAGGTTCTCAATTTGACATGTATATATATATATATATATATTTTTTATGTCTGTTCGCCATTACTTTGCCATTTATGAACCGATTTAGATGATTCTTTTTTAGTTGGAAAGTAGATAGTCACGGATTAGTACCATGATCAGGACATCAGGATCTGATGATGGGATCCTGGAAAAATTTAGGGGAACTTTTAAAATTTTATAGGGACGTCTAATGTTTTTGTATCTTAATTCAAAACTGCACCAGCATTTACGCCTGACTGTATTCATTTTGTGGCTCTGCTGATGATGGAAGGTCAACTCCTCAACGGTAAGGAGTTAAAGGATAACTCTTTCAATACTGTACTCACAATTCGTTTTTTAGTCAATTGGCGAGGGTGGAAGAGGGGGAGGGGGCTGCCAAAAAAAGAGACACTAAAAAGCTTGAAATTATATAAAGTGTAATATTATTTTACACTTTTTTGTTCGTGGTTTATGAAGGAGGTTTTTTTTCGCAGTTTTTTTTTTATAGTTCTTCTTTCACGGTAGGCAGCTTGACTCTGCCCCGGCATTGTCCACCATTTATTATCAGATGGGCCGTAAGATCAGGTGCAAGGGAAATGTGATACTAGCAAAGCATTCTACCAAAAAATAAACACTACACTTTTTAATTTGTGTTTTTTTTTCATACTTTGCTAGTCTCACATTTCGATGTGATCAGAGGAGTCGCTGCTGCGATGCCTTTTAGAAAAGGAAGGAAGAAAATCAAATTATGAAAAACAATTACGATGGTAATTCTAGGTCACTTCTCAACCTTACACAGAATACTTACATTATAAAGTACCGCGTGGATCCCGGAAAAATCCCGGGAAAGTACTCCGGGATTAAGAGATTATTGCTGTAATAAGCATAGTATGCTATGGATTAAGTAGTAATGGGAACTTAATATGGAAAGTAATGGCGTGTTTAGCACATACTCTACTAGATACATACTCCTACAGGATGAAAAAAAATTTAGACCCTGGAGGGAAAGTACCTTAAATCCTTTAGTTTAGGTACTTATGGTCGTAAGGCCCAAAGTCTGCTGTCTGCCATAGCCTCCTAATCTTTATTATTTAAAAGTAAATAAACATTCTGTCCGTGGGAGAACTACGCTTTGTCATGAATGGGCCAGCTCGACTGGAGTGATACCACGGCCTCACAGAAAACCGGGGAAAGGGGGGTATAAAGGTTGGCACCTCCTAATCTCTATTATTTAAAAATAAATAAACATTCTGTCCGTGGGAGAGCTACGCTTCATCATGAATGGGCCAGCTCGACCGGAGTGATACCACGGCCTCACAGAAAACCAGGGAAAGGGGGGTATAAAGGTTGGCAGCGCATTTGTGTCTCTACTCGTGTTGGGGGTGTCTATGGGCGTTTAATTAATTTTGCTTTAATAGCGTGGAACCACTGGAGAACCACGCTTCGGCATGATGTGCCGGTCAAAATATTGTTTTTTATTAATGTGAAAGTAGTCAGCATAACCAGTGAAGTCCGTTGCTAATCGTTTCTGTTTCTCCTCCACCGAATTGGGCATCCATATCCCTTACTCACTTAAATTTGACGCCAATTTTTTGTGAGGAAAATTTTAATAAAATTGTAGAAATAGACAATAACATTTTCAGTACGCAACGTCTAAGTGATTTCGTGAAATATTATTATTTTGTACCGTAAAGTATAATTTTATGAGTTTGCTTTCCTTTAGAGCTCATTTAAAGTAATTGTTATTGCTGACCCGTTTACAATGTTTCCCTGCTTAAATGTTTTATTAAAATACGGGATTCTTGACTTATGTACTATGCGGTTTTGGCGACATTACGTTTCGGTTTTAAAACGATTCATCAAACAGTTTTTAACCGACTTCAAAATAGGAGCGTCTTTTTTTTTAATGCTAGAGGCGGACAAACCAGCAAGTAAGTCACCTAATGGAAAGTTATCAACGCCGCCCATTAACATCTACGAAATTAGAGAGATGGCTAATATGTTACTGGCTTTAACTGGGGGGAAAATAACAACGCATCCAATGTCTCATCCGACAGCATGCTTCGTAATTTGTTGGACAAAATATAATAATATATTTACACTATTTTACACACATAGGTGCTTAATCCGACACCGACAGAAACAAATAAGCTGTGTAAACATGGTGGCCGGCAAATTTTGACGTTTAACGTCAAATGAATGTAAGTGCGTTTCGTTTCACGCATTTTTTTTTATAAAAATATAAATTCCTAAAATCCCGGGATTTATTGAATTAATGAACGGGATTGAATCCTCTAGTCGTGATCGCCCTCGAGGAATCAATTTTTTGCGGACAAAGTTCCGTCGTCTTTGGACACGTGAAGAGCTGCGTGGACACCCGTGTTGAGGATCTCGTCGAACCATCTCAAAGGACTACGACCTCTTCGGCGTTTGCCGGAGACTTTTCCGGAATGGTGACGACCATTAGTTGCTCCAGGTCCTCCACCTTCCTTTCTGGCCATATAAGATCGTCAACTCCAGGCTACCGAAAACTTACAAATATTAGGCCCGACCCGGGGATCTGTCCGGGACCTCTTGCGCAGCCGTCGCTTTAAAGTCAGGCCTAACCACTGCACCACCGCGGCAGGCAAAATATACAATTGTTTGTTCCTAATACCCAAAACCCACACAAGCAGAAACGAGCGGGTTACTACCTACTGCACATATACAGGGTGGCGGATTTCGCTACGTTTAAAACGAAGCGGACTGGTGGCCATTAGCGAAGCTCGGAATGCAATATGCACTGACACGTGCACTAGTGATGTGTCTCATGAAAAAATACCGATATCGGCAAAAGAGAGCGATAGTAAATATCATAATTTCATGCTGAATATAAGATCATACGAAGTTCTTCGATGCGCCATCCGATGGTTTCTGATCTCACGTAATATTTACTACTTATTACTTATATTAAATTTCTAAAAACTAAATAATGGAAATTATTGTTTCTTATAGTAATTATTAAATAAGCTTGTCTCAAAAAATTTGTTAATGTTTTCCTTAAAGTATTCATTGAAGTATATTTAAAAAATCTCTTATTCGCCACAAAAAATATAAATCATTTGGCGGCGTTTGTATCTTCGCGGTGTCACCTAAAGAAACTTCTGCGTAGTGATGAAAACTTTACCATGTTATAGGTAGTAACCTATTCTTCGTGTATAGGGCAAGAAACCTCATACCCGGTTTTTTTTTATTGAGTGTATGTTACAACCACAGACTCTGGGTCCGTGCCTTTTTTTTTTGGTAGTCTTGTAAGATAAATTGCTATATTAATAGGTATGTGCTCTTAAAAATATTATGTATATTCCAATCATACCCGGTTCGTAACCAAATGATTATCCACAAATACGAAATTTTATCGTAATCATAGAAGGAAGGGGTATAAAAGGCACTAAGAACTTCGTTCGATTTACGAGTATCTAGGGGCGACGACAATTGCTTACCATCAATTGATCCGTTTGCTCGTTTGCCCAAAAGTAAAACATGCAACAGCTAAAACTTTTTAGATTTTATCGGTGTTTATCGATAAAACTTATACGGACATCACTAGAGCAAAACCCTCGTATAGTACGTATCGTCTGTCTGTAAGCACCTACACGGACTTATTACGCCTCCAAATGAGCTGGTTACAAATTACAGAGATAGTTGATTAAATTGTAAGTTCCCGTAATAGTGGCGAAAGTCGTTTGTAAGCGTTAAATTAAATTATACCTAATATTACTTTAGTTTAGAGTATCTATTACTTTACCCTATGGCATAAAGGATATGTTTCTTTGAAATTGTAGATACCTACACGGTTGAACTTACCTTACGTCGCGAGTGAATCGCGCGCTCCGCCGCTAGTTCGACGTGAACACACACAAACATCTTCACGCGTTTGATATAGACGCGAGCGGCGCGCGCGCGATAGTCGCTAGCTTGCCCGCTACTTAGACCGCGCGTGCGTTTTGTGTGTGAACACTTCAATATTACGCCATATGTTTATAACGTGAACAAGCATTTGTTTATTTATTTAAAACTTTATTGCACAAATTTTAATACAATAGGCGAGCTTTTTTTATGTGATAGGTGGCAGACGAGCAGACGGATCACCTGATGGTAAGCGATTGGCGCCGCCCATGGACACCCGCGACACCAGTGGAGTCACAAGAGCGCCGCCGACCTTTATATCTCCCTTTCCCCCGATAGGGCCTCCGGTACCCTCACTCACGCAGCGAAACACAGCACAATGCTACTTCACGCCAGTTTTCTGTGAGGCCGTGGTATCACTCCGGTCGAGCCGGCCCATTTATGCCGAAGCTTGGCTCTCCCGCGGATGCAAAGCTTAATGCCAAGAGGCATTCTCTACAAGTCAACCTTTGGGTCATGCAGAAAGTACAGTGGTGCGGCGAAAGGAAAATTTGTATAATAAATAAATAATAATAATAATACCTACATATATAAATATAGAATTAATAAGTAAATTATGTATTATTAATAATTACAAGCCTTATGGAATCGTTATACGAACGAAGACAATTTATCTATAGTCCTTATATTTTAGGGCATTATTCATAAACGTTAAATTTTTAATTGGTGTTATAGAGCAGTTTTGACATTTGAACCTTACGCTTATCATCAGGTAACCCGTCGGCCCCTCTGCCACCTATATCATAAAAAAAAATTACAACAATTTTCCTGTTCTGGTACAAAATGTGTCTATTGTAGTCTCTCTATGATGAATATTCGACACAGTGAAATGAGGACCTCAGCCATAATCCTGGGTTGTTACTCTTGGTCGTAAACTTAGGACGATACCTGTCATTACGACCTACTCGGCCGGGCCAGGGTTGCCACGTAAAGAAATAATTTAAGTACTCCACTGGTGTCGCGCTGTCCATGGGCGGCGGCAATCGCTTACCATCAGGTGATCCGTCTGCTCGTCTGCCACCTTTGAAATAAAAAATGAAGGTTAAAAACTCAAAATCGACTACGACCACGGCAATACGGCATAATAGTTTCAGCAGAGACAATTTTCTTGTTTCGTAATTTTTAGAGCGTGTTTTTGGTAGTCGGGTTTGAGTTTGTAACCTTCATTTTTATTAAACATATTTTTAGTTATGTAAATAAAATTACATATTTGAAATATGCTAAAAAGCTCTTTCATTTGATACCCCACACGATACCGTCAAGCAATTTTTGTTTTAGTCAATTTACCGTGACGTCATATCGCCTTTAACCAGAAGATAATCAAGACGCTTCTAACGATACTCATTTGCTCTCCTCTTGCTATCTATGTAGGAGGCTGAGGGAAGCCAATATAACGGCCCGTTTGGTACAGTGGTAGTGAACGCTGCCTTTGGTCCAAGGGTTGCGGGTTCGATCCCCGCACATTACTAACATTTGTGTGCATGAACATGTCTGTTTGTATTGGTCTGGGTGTTTTCTATGTATTATAAGTATGTATTTACAAAAGAAAAGTATTATATGTATATATTTGTAATCCCACTGTTGATTCTGATATCTGTAACATAGGTGCTTGAGCTACCTATCTCGGAGTCAGGTCAATGTATGTGATGTTGTGATTTTTTTTTTAATATACTGTGTCACTATAAAAAAACTTTCTTAACTTAAACGGTGTTATAAGCAGTTTTCACGTTTGAAGCAACAAATATTCATACAATTTTTTCTAAAAAAGAATGAATACTGCATTATAACACCGTTTTAGTTAACAAAGGCTTAACAAATGTTTATAAATAAAAAACCTTAAGCTATCAGGAAATATCGTTGCATGAAGTCGATTTCCCAATAAAGAGGTGAGTGGCAGAAAAATAATTTTGTGGCGGTAATACATACTAAACTCTACAAAACCAAAAATATTGGTTAGGTTAGGTTAGAACAGTGGCCATAAAGTTTTAATAGGGCGAGTTTCCCTCTAAACTTTACCCGCACGATAGTCCACTGTGATATCCTAACATACTTCACGGTGAGTTGAAGTATAAGGGGAGAACGACATAACATCATGACGACTTCAATGAGGAGTTTATAGCTTATCTTTACTATTTATAAAGTGGTAAATCCTACAGACAGCGGCACCGCTTATAGGTTATCCGAAAACACGAAACGCTCGCGCGATGTAATTAACACCTAGCGCCATCTATTGGTGTAACGTGGAACTAATGTCCCGAAACGAAGTGAGGGCGAGCCACTAGTTTTACACTAACAAGAAAAGAAAAACACACACATTTAATGACTGCTTTTGACAAATATACTAGCACATGTTGACAAAAATTTAATTGCATATGTTGACTTTACGTCAATTAAAAGCAACTTTTCAAATTTCAGGTTAAAAGTCCTTATAGTTGCAAAGCTTTGACGATTTAAAATTTTCGGAAACTTTAAAGCGCTCTCCTGTAAAATTTGATATTTGCAAATCCACAATGGAGAGTGTTAATAGGTGTACAAAATCGCTTAAAACTATGGTCCCAGTAGAGCTTATATCTATACAAATACACAAGTTTTAGTTTCATCAAAAAAGATCAATGTATTAATGAATTTACAGAAACTTAAAATTGCGCAGGCGCGGGCTAGTATTGTGACGTCACCGAAAAACTATTTTTTAAAAAAATAAGTATCTCGGGAAATACACGACGTATCGTAATCATATTTTCAGTCATGTTTATATTTTCAACCAAGTTTATGGAGATACTGGCGACGCATTACCTGGTCAGACGAGTGGACTGAGCTAGTGTTGCGAAGTACTGGGACGGCGATGACGTCACTTTACAACCCGTTTATTTTGAAATTAAATATCTCGAAAACTACACGACGTATCGTAGTAATTTTTAGTCATATTTTTTTTATTTTCAACCGAGTTTAACTGTCCATTGTCCGTAGGGTGTGTCGAACTATAACTCTGGCAAGAGTTATACGACCTAGAAGGTGAAACTCGACCGCGTTAACATTAGTTGACAACCCTTATCACAAGTCACAAACACATCATAAACCCTGATGAAGTCTGTTCATTACCGCAAGTCACCGCATCCCGCAATAATATGCGGGTCTCAAATATTTCACTTTATTATTAATTATATAAGTTAAACGACTTCCCTTTAATGGCCAACTGTGATATAATGTCGCAGGAGTTGACATTACAATGAGAGCGATGGTGGCTGGTGGATAAGAACGCGCCTTTAAAACGAAGGGTCGTGGTTCTAATCTAAGCTTATGTTTACGCTTCTCCTCAAAAAAATAAAACTAGCACTAAAGCTTAGACTAGTGGCGGTATTGTTAAGTTACCAAGAAAACAGATCAGTCAATGTATTGATGTAAATTTAGTAAAGTAAAGAAATTTTAGTGCTCGGCGAAACATAACTATAAGCAAGCAAAAAAACTCTATAACTACTAGCAAACAAAGGCACGAACCTAAAGTGATATGTAATTAACCAATAATGACAAAAAATCTAATATGCCCTCTGGCTTACAAAGAAAATTCTGCTAAAAGATTTTTCTCATGACAGAACTTACGCCAGTTTTTTTCTTGGTTTGGAGGATTTCTCGGAACATTTAGGGGAAAACGCGAGATGATCATTTGGTAACACAGCTCTGGATTTCGTCATAAATACCTTGAGTAGTCTGCCGCAGATCTGATGAGAACACTAAATTACCTGTAAAGAAACATTTTTTTGTCTAAAATGTCAATACAAAAAACACAGATATTCTCAGTGATATCTAAGACACAAAATATAACCTAGTTAAAAAAATATAGTCCAATCCGGGGGAAAGGGGGGTTTAAAGGTCGATAGGGCACTAGTGACTCCACTGGTGTCGCAGGTGTCCAGAGGCGGCGGCAATAGCTTACTATCAGGTGATCCGTCTGCTCGTTTACCAAATATAATATGAAAAAAGCCACAGGGCTTTATTCATAAACGTTCAATAAACCTTTATAGCTAAAACATTTAAATAAAAGCTTTTCATACATTTTTTTTCTAAAAGATAAAAAGATAAAAAAATCTTTATTCAATTTAGGTCCACACAGAACACTTATGAATGTCAAAATAGGTACATAATATCTACCGCTGGTTCGGAATGTCGATTTCTACTGAGAAGACACCAGCAAGAAACTCAGTAGTTACTCTTTTCAAATATTGATGATGTTACAGAGTTTCAATTGAGAAGAAAAAAAAAATACAATTATGAAAGTTAATAGACTACTATGAATAACAATTCAAAAGATTAATCAATTAACATGACCAAGAATCCTCATCATTTAAATAGTCTTGTACACTATAGTAACCTTTCTTCATTAGGCAGGTTTTAATATGAGACTTAAACTTATCCAGTGATAGGTGAATGACATTTTGTGGTATCTTATTAAATATCTTAATACTTAAGCCAACAAACGAATTACCGATTTTAAGAAGTCTGAGAACCGGGACGGCAAGCCTATGTTTATTTCTGATGTTAAGACTATATAATAACGAAACCTAACGAAACCTTATAAAAAATAACGAAAACTGCTTTAATACACCGTTTTAGTTTACAAAGTTTAACAAATATTTATGAATAATGACCGATTCGACCAACCTTATTACGATTACTAAATCTATGGTATAGCGCTGTCATTCCATACAAATCTGATGATATACCATAGATTTATCTACGGATAATGATTGGTCGAATCGGGGCTTGGACACTGTGCTTAGACCCACTCAATGTCTTTTCTAATAATTGTTTGATCAATGAATAAGTATTGCATATATACTCAGTGTGTTTTTTACTAGCGCAAATATAGTTGGTAATTGCGAGTTTTACCGTTAATCTTTGGAAATCTTTGTGTAAGTTGATTCACGATTTTAATAGTACCGTAGAAAGATAGATAGATATACTTTATTGCACAAAATACACAACTTAAGTACTAGGCATTACAGAAATTTTGTGTACAATTTCGGCGGTCTTATCGCTGAAAGCGATTTCTACCAGACAACCTTCGGGTAAAGGACATTTGATAGTAGAGAAGGGGTAGGGGGTGCAATATTCAATAAGGAAAGAAAAAAAAAAGAAACTGTAAATGTTAAAATATGACATATAACCCTAATACATAAATAAAATACAGTATTATAAACTAATAAATAAGTTATGCTCAAATACATACACATAATATTGTGAGATTGATATCAGAAAAAGACAAAAATAATAATAATATGATAATCAAATGGATCTAAGATGGACCATCGACTACAGGCTGCCGATAACAGGACGATTGTAAAAAAGTCAATGTAATAGTTGGCTACGCTTTATTCCATTCATAAATAAATAAAAAAGTAAAGTGCCGTTGCAATATTCAATGCTGAAGACCGCATAAAATATTCGATTCTATTTTTATTTATACCGAAAAAGTGATCCCTCGATATAATAAAATGTATAAATCAAACCAGGTATTGTAAACACTTTATTCCCAAAACAGGGGTATAATAAACAACCGGACTGTCACCGAACTGAATACTTTCGATTCTGTGATACATCGTCGTTCGAGAATCGTGACAGATCACGGTTCTAGACGGATTTATGGGTCAAAGGAATTGTGTTACTTTAGTCTATTACGATTTCTGAAGACAATATTTTTCGACCCAACGACGTTCCGTTAGGGAGTTGCCATACTGGCAAATAGGGTATATGACTAAGCTCAAGATTTTACAAAATATAAATCTATTGTCAAAATATAGGTCAAAATGTGGCAATGGCAAAAATTCTCAATTAAAAATATAACGTCTAGCCGGTTTTATGGTCATTCAAAGATTCATGGGCAAGTCCATTTTAAAAGTATGAAATTATTAAAAAATAATTATACCATTGAATAACCCATACAATTTGCACCAATTATTATAATAGAACCATTGACATAAACGAAACATTTGTAATAGCTACCATACAAAATTCAAATGAAATGCATACAAAATACTTAAGTGTGACGTCACATCTAAGTAGCCATTTGTATGGAGCGTTTTGGGTTTTCCCAAAATAATGTGATTTTAAAGTTGTGATATCTCAGGTAGTTTAAATGAGAATCAAGTGATTCTTTCAACGATGTTTCTATCATAGAGAGGTCTTTTGATTGCAAAATTTAAAAAAAAGTAGTCGTATACCGTATTGCGGGCGTTTTCAAAGTGGAGCGACGACGCAGCGAACACGTCGCGGATGCGCTACGGATTCGCCGCGGAGATAATCAGTCAGCTGACGCGAGCGCCGTTGGTCGGTCGTGTCATGCGTGGTATCGAGTGCGCTACAGGTGTCGCGATGGCTACCAAAGTTGTGAAGTGTACCAACTGCAATATAGTTATCAACGAAGTGCTTGCATTCATATGCAATACAATTGATGTGGTTGATAATGTGAGCCTAAGTAGAATATGCATTAGTGATTTTTCTGAAAGTGAAATCTTAGATGCCAAAACATTTACACGTTACATCGCTTGCGTGAGAGCACCAACACCATCCTTAAAACTCTGGTGGACAGGTGGGACTCGCCATTGCTGCAGCACTGGATTCGTCTCCAAATGCTTGTGAGATAGGCGCAAGGTGCTGCGGCGGGGGTAGGTTCTCCTGTCTTAATAATTAATGTAATTTTCTTATTTTTTGTTACTAACCAATTTCATTTATATTCTGTTTTACTAACCAATATGGGCCTGTAATTTTACTTTTGTTGCCTGAAATAAATAAATAATAATAATAATAATAAGTCTAAACGCAATTGTTATTTTGTGGCGACCACGCAAAAAACGCCGGCGAATTCGTTGCTCATCCGCGGCGTGAACGCTCGCAATCCGCCAGTGCGGCAACTCTCTTAGGGCGAAGGGTATCGCACACTAGCGACGACATTGATTGAATTATTTAACTACAAAAGCGGATATATTTTCACCAATTGGGGATCTTCGGAGACACAGCAAACCTGTATAAGTACTATTTCATCATCGTCATCGTTAGCCCATTTAAGTCCCCACTGCTGGGGCACGGGCCTCCCTCAATCAAATAAGGGGTAATTGCCATACTCACCACGCTTGGCAGACGGGTTGGTGAAGGTATAGATATAAATGCAGAGTTTTCCTTCTCTGGGTGCTGATGATAATGCCAGCAGCTTTACCTTAGTCGCCTTTTACGACACCTCGGTAAGAAAGAGGGTGGCCTATTCTACTCTGCCGGGGACCACACGCACATCATTATGCACTACTTTTTGGTTTGTAAAAAATTTGGTTAACGCGAAAAGCGGCCACTATTGCCGTGAATCAAAGTTTCGAATACAAAAACAGAAGTCCTAAACATTAGTGTATGATTATTAAATAAATGGTACACATGTTTGCCGATTCACCGCAATTGTTTAAAAATGATCCAGTTTAATGATTAAAGAACTACTACACTTTATTTCAATCATTTTTAATCAAACGGCGTCGCTAGTGTGTGGGACCCTTCGCCTCAAGATGGCGCATTTCGGGATGCCAGATCTTACTGTCAGAAGCAATTACCAATTTTTCAAGATTTTAGTTATTTTGTCGGGAGAAATAAGATCAGCAACAGTCAATTTTCAATTCAAAGACAATTTTTTGAGGGGAGTCCCCACTATGCTATCTATGGCTTTATCCCTCGTATCCCTCTGTTAAAGAAAGTTATTTTCCGAGATTCTTTCACTTTATCAGAAGCCGGGAGATATACAAAAAAACCGGCCAAGTGCGAGTCGGACTCGCCCATGAAGGGCTCCGTAGCAGCAAGTAAGATATATGGAAGGTAAATTGCGGTTTACGGTTTATAACGTATTAAAAAAAAACTACTCACTATATCAAGTTCAAACCAATTTAACACTTTGGGAGCGTCTCTTGCGCAAAGTATTGTGTTTAGAAAAAAATTATGTTAAAAACCTCAACATCATTTTTAAAGACCTATCCATAGGTAACCCACACGTATCACGTTACAAAAAAAAATTGAGTTTCAGTTTCAAGTATGGAAACCCCCAATTTTTTTATTTTTTCCAAATTTTATGTAAAAATCGTAATTCGGTTAACAAAATACATCTATTTACCAAGTTTCAATAGTATAGTTCTTATAGTTTCGGAGAATAGTGGCTGTGACATACGGACGGACACACAGCCGGACAGACATGACGAATCTATAAGGGTTCCGTTTTTTGCCATTTGGCTACGGAACCCTAAAAAGGGAGAAACCCGCCAAACCCAACCATCTGGCAATCCTATCGCACACGCTCTTCACTGAACAATAACCCAATAAAAATAAACATGTTCACTGTGTCTTGTTTCAACTGAAGCTTAGTACTTTGAATTAAGAGCTTATAAAATTATCCTAAAACAAAGTGAAACATCTGTACGTCTTAAAATATTGTTTTGTTTGAGCGCAGACGCAACCGCAAGTTTGACTTTCAGAGTAGGTTACAGGGGTGAGCAACCTTTTTGACATCTCAATCGCCCAGAACATTAAAATAATCATTTTGTCAAAGTTTTCTTATATTTTTTAGTTCCGAATTTTGAATATAAAAAAGTGTAGTATATTTGTGAAAACCCTAATAAACCAACTGGTTCGATGTAATATTTTGAAGATAGAACACACAAAAAACTTTAACTTAAATACTTCGTGTAATGTTTTTACGAGTTGCTACAAGTAAACAAAACTTTGTCATGTTGGAAGGCATATTGAAAAAATACATTCAGAGTTGCAAAGAAACTAAATTTAAGATACTAAACTTACCACAAAAAGACTGGATTAATAAGGAAGTCATTCACGAAATAAACCGTAGAAATTATTTGGGTACGAAATTTATTTATTTATTTATTTATTTATTTATGGTACACTTACAGGTTACAATCGTTGACATTTCGAGACGTTTTGCATATAATTATAAATAAGACCAGACAATAACCTACGAGTAGTGTACACAACATGAAATTGAAGCAAGATATAGGCAATGAAACTTTAGAAAAGGAATATGAGGCATGCAGAGATCATACAAAGAAACTTATTCAAAATACTAAAAACAGCTATTACTACAATGCATTTAAACAATGCTCGCGTAAACCAAAGAAACTGTGGAATTTAATTAATAGTCTGGCCCAAAATAAAATAAAAAAACGTTGCGCTATTTCAAAATTAACACTAAATTCCATACAAATAACGGACATTAAAGATATATGTGAAGCGTTTAATAGATACTTTTCTACCATTGGTTCTGACTTAGCGAATGACATTCCCAAATATTACCATTACAACACAGAGAAAGCCCTTCCTTACACAGTATACTCCTCGGGACTAATCGCACTCGAACCTTGTACTGCTGATGAAATAATTAAAATCATAGATAATCTAGACGTAAATTCTAGTGCTGGTCTAGATGGAGTTAACACCAAAACTATAAAATGCTTGAAAAAAATAATTTCCCCTAATTTGGCTACTTGTTTTAACAATATTCTTTTGTCCGGATACTTCCCATCATCTCTGAAAATAGCAAAAGTTATTCCTCTACATAAATCTGGAGCAAAAACTGATCCCGGAAACTACAGACCAATTTCGGTGTTGCCTGTTTTATCAAAAATACTGGAAAAAATTATGTTTAATCGTCTAGATACTTATTTAACATCCATAAATTTTATATTCGATCGTCAATTTGGTTTTCGACCGAAATGTAATACGTTGACAGCAACCCTTGATTTAGTAACCAAAATAAAACTAGAGATAGACAAGAAAAATATAGCCCTTGGTATATTTATAGACTTGAAAAAAGCATTCGACACGGTTGGTCATGAATTGCTCATAAATAAATTAGAAAGAATAGGAATACAGGGTTCAGCTTTAAGTATTTTTCGATCCTTTTTATCAGGCAGATCTCAAATAGTTAAAATAGAAAATACTCAGAGTGAAGAACTACCCATAACACACGGTGTTCCTCAGGGATCGATTTTGGCACCTTTGCTCTTCACCATTTACATAAATAACATTAAAGAACTGGATTTACATGGGCAAATAACATTGTATGCCGATGATACGTGTTTATTTTATTTCGGATCGGACATTGCTGATATCATTCCCAAAGCCCAAGATGATCTGAATAAACTTGTCTCATGGTTTAATTATAATCTTCTGACAATCAATGCGCAAAAAACCTGCTACGTTATATTTAAGGCAAAGAATAAAATAATAAAACCATTTCACTCGCTTAAAATAGGCAACACTGAATTAAAACAAAAAAATCACGAAAAATATCTGGGTCTTAGGATTGATAGTGGTTTGACATGGAATGTGCATATCGAGCATGTTAGAGCTAAATTAATCTCGCTTATCGCCCCCCTCAAACAGATTAACACGTGCATCCCGCGCCGAATACGATACACAATATATAACTCCCTGGTCAAGCCGCATCTACTTTACTTAATAGAGCTTTGGGGTAATGCTAGTAAAACAAAATTAGCAGATCTTCAAATCGCACAAAACAAAATTATTAAAACACTATATCAATATCATTACCTTACATCAACGTCTAAAATATATAAAGATACTAAACTAATGAATGTCAATAAATTATACACATATAATATCTGCATTCTAATAAGAAAAATTTTAAAAAGCTCTCTCCATACTAACATAGCATTACACACAGTCAAGCACTTTTCTGAACGGAGCACTCGTCGCCCCAGTTTTCTCGCACTACCCAAAGTCAGAACCAATTACGGCAAAAAAATGATTACTTTTGAGGGAGCGCAATTGTATAACAAAATACCCTCAGAAATAAAAAATGTAAACTCACTTAGTGCATTCAAAATACAACTCGCAAAACACATTTTGGAATGTACATAGTAAGATTAATGTTTTTAAGAAGGCACTAGGTAAGTATTAACCAAACGGTAAAGCGTTTGAAC
The DNA here is from genome assembly GCA_019059595.1 of Marasmia exigua. Classification (NCBI taxonomy): domain Eukaryota; kingdom Metazoa; phylum Arthropoda; class Insecta; order Lepidoptera; family Crambidae; genus Marasmia; species Marasmia exigua. The sequence continues at coordinate 14,148,469 of CM032488.1, forward strand.
GATTTATTTGCTTCCAACTATTTACTGATATTGGTCATTATGTTCTCATGTAAGTGACTATAACTTGTCTTTTATGAGAATAAATTTCTTTAACCATAAATGTTCCCGGGTCTGGATGTGCTTGGATACGTGCTTAGGTAACATTATGTAGTATTTAAAAAATATATCTATCATTAATTAAAAATAAATAAAAACTTTTTATTTACTTAAAGCTAAGCGGTAACAATAAGGTACACTAAGACAGGCGAACATTAACTTAAGTAAACACAAGTACACAAAAAATAATATGATATACACAGTGGACCTCGCACTAGGCATAGCCTGTCCTGCGAGGAGACAACTTCTGACTTTTGCCGAATTAAATACAATTTCTGACTTTTGCCGCTACAAAAAAAATGTTTCATTCAATAGATAGATAGTTACTGTTTTATTGCACCAAATTTTACAGAACTTAATGCTATGGTCACTGGTCAATACAATCTCGCTGGTCTTATCGCTAGTAGCGATGTTTTCATACAACCCTAGGGTAAAGGAAAAGTACAGCGAGTTGAATCGGGGTAAGGCAGTACTAATCTGTTATTACTAGAATGAAGTAAGAATATGAATTGAATAATTGCTATTTTATTCTAGCATTTTTGGTTGCAATTTTCCGTTAAGTAAAATACGCATTTAAAAATTTCTTATTGTGTTCCGGAATGTGCAGGATCTGGATTCGATTCCCGCCTGAATACGAAATAACATTTCTAAGTGCTTAATTTATTTAGTTCCATTCATTTCCGCAACATGGCGTCGTTCAGGATAATACCGGGCATCCCATAATATAAACAAACTGCACACAAATCATCTTGTCCGGAACAATAAACCAGCGCGGACAAATTGTCCCCCCCTCCCCCCCTCCTTTCCCCCTCTCCTAAAGCTAATTTATTACCGCGGCCGAACCCGAAGGTGATCGAGATATTAATTTAGGGATTGCCACAGTTAAATCTATCTGGTCCACGAAGCAATCAAAAACTCATTATAATATAGAACCCTAATAATATTACAAAGGCGGAAGTTTGGATTTATGTATGTATGTATATATACGTTTATGTAGATATATCAAAAGGATTGCACCACCGTCCTCAATTCTATTTAATGTTCTTTACCTGAAAGTTGTTTGGTAGAGATGAATAAATAGCTTTTAAGTTTTGTTGGGAAACATTCATCTATCAAAGTACCGTACTTTCACACCTACTACAAAGTAGTATGTTATATATGTTTGTTGCTATTTCACACGAAAACCACTTAGTAAATGCGAATTTGAGATACAATTTCACGATAATATGGCTTATATTACAGAATGACACATAGGCTACTATTCATAAATTAAATGCATATTGTCCAAAAATATATAAATAATCACGGATTGTCAAACTTTTATTTTGGTACTAGCTAAGCAAAATAAAAGGTTGACAATCCGTGACTGAAACCTTGTCCGGAAGTAACGAATTGAATTTAGTGGCGTTTTAGTTATTCTGGAGTAAATGTTGCACGCGGCTGTAACAGAGTAATGTATTAAGGTAAACACTAGCGACGCCAATCGATTTTAATTTTTGGCTACTAAACCGGATCTACTTTCATTGCACATCAACAGATGCAGGTACGTAGGTTTCAATAATAAAGACAGTAGTAATACAGGGACTTAGTATTAATGACATGATGAATGCATGGAAGATTTTGATACTAAAATAAATAAATATTTCACAACATCACATACATTGATCTGACTCCGAGATAGGCAGCATGACCTGGGTTACGGATATAAAATTATAAGCAAAACAAACAGAAAAATCTAAGCGATGGTAGCTGAGAGGAAATAATAACATTCGCCTTCGAAACAGCAGGTCGTAATGGAATCCAGGATACAAACATGTACGGACGGCGTCATCATCATCATTTCAGCCAATAGACGTCCACTTCTGGACATAGGCCTCGCCCAATGTTCTCCGCACAGATCGTTCCTGTGCCGCCCGCATCCAATGGATTCCCGCGATCTTCACCAGATCGTCGGTCCACCTTGTAGGAGGCCTGCCACGGCTGCGACTTTCTGCACGTGGCCTCCACTGGAGGACCTTTCCGCCCCAACTGCCGTCTGTTCTCGCTATGTGCCCTGCCCATTGCCACTTGAGGCATGCAATCCTTTGGGCTATGTCTGTGACCTTAGTTCTCCTGCGGATTTCATCATTTCTGATACGATCACGCAGGGACTCCTTAGGGGGGACGGTTAGGGGGACAGCGTCAGGTGAAGTTAAAACGCTGGGGAATGCTTCCTTATGCATACCCTCCTGTCGAGGGGCAGGCGAGTTATGTCGGGCTCTCCTCTGGCGGGGGCTTCTCCTAGCTAGAAGCCAGCCAGAGGCATACCGACTAAAGGTCAAATTCTAAACACTTTGTAATTACCAGACTCACCAAATACTGGATCATGGTCCAAGCGTACCCCGGGCTCGAAAGCGCCAACTTTGGACGGATAGGCAGCTGAAACGCTGAGTTGAGTGAGTGAGATAATTACATGGAAACCCTTTCACCACCAACCCCATTCCCGTAGTGTAATAAATCGTTTGTTTCGCATAGGGGGCGTCAAATCCGCCATTTGCGAACCCTGACCTATCGGTGATTGGGCATAATCGCCGCTAAGTTAGTTAGCCGGCGGACCCCACTCATGGTGATGCGACACCACTCAAGTTTTATAAAATCACTTGAGTTGTGAGGGCATCTGAAAAAATCAACATCGCGAGTCAGAGCGGTGTCGCGGTGGATGAAAAATATTTGTAAATAATCATAAATAGAGTGATGTGCCCGGATAGGAAAACGTAGTGTAAGACTAGGAAATATCGATGTTCCGTCCGGGGAGGGTCGTGGATCGTTAAAGCTTCGTGCTGCTCGTCACGGTCCCTCCCCACTTAAGGAGGATCACAGGCTAAGGAGTTTCCCTATCGAAAGTCGACCTCAAAAATCATTCAGAATAGTACTATCGATAGTATTGCTATTGGTCAAAACTATCGATAGAATAAATTGAACAATACTATTGATTACGCCAATACTATCGATTGTTTAATCGATAGTTTTTTTTATGTAATAGGTGGCAAACGAGCAGACGGATTACCTGATGGTAAGCGATGGCCGCCGCCCTTGGATACCCGCGACATCATGGAGACACAAGTGCGCTGCCAACCATTAAACCCCCCTTTCCCGTGGATTGGGCCTCCGGTACCCTCACTCACGCAGCGAAACACAGCACAGTGCTGCTTCACGCCGGTTTTCTGTGAGGCCTTGTGTTTCCTAACAAAAACTATCGATAGTAAAATTGATCCATACTATTGATAATTTTTTACATTTTAGTACAGAGGGCCTAATTTAAAGCAGACGTAACGACCGAATCGGAATTCCCCTGTCTTTCACACGCGCCGTGATATTCTTTTGTTTGGATGCGCCAGGTATATTCACGGTCGTTACGGGATGGCTTTAAGTGGAGTCACCAGGTCAATGTATAAGCGTTTTTTTTTAATTTTGACTGTTTTATTTTGTATGAATGAGCCGTTTTATGAATTGAAAAAAGACTAATGACAAGCTTTCCTCGATCTATTTGCAATTGAAAAAAAATGTGATAAATGTTTTATCTGTTGTCACTCAAGTGACTCAGTCCCATCACTACAGACCCAATCATCCGCCATCGCAATTCTGACTTATTGCGGGAGTTGCATAATTGCTTTCGCTTGGTTTTCTTTGTTCGTGACTCGTGTGTTGGACGTGTTACTAGTCTTCGCCTTGTTTTCTTGCGAGGATTTCGCTAGAATAAGTATTTAGCCTCTCCTTAATCGTAGACGGCAAAAAGAACTAATCGGTTCTCGACCGGTTAAAGATTAAGACTAATCTTCAATACGCTATCAAGGGATCCTTGGCTACTTTTTACCCGACTACGGCGAAGCAAAAAGGAGGGTTATTATTTTGACCTGTATGTATGTATGGTCGTTCATCTGATCCCTCATAACTTCTAAAACTAGTTATCATATTTGAACAAATGAGGTGTCCTTAGAAGCGTCTTGATTGTCTTCTGGTTATAGGAGACATAACGTCACGTTAAATTGACTACAGCGCTCTCTAGGGAAGTTAGATTAAGGAACGATTTTTTTATTCACGATTCATCTAAACGACTATTGATTAGAAGCGTTGTATATCATATTGTCACTGTAAAGCACGTTAAGCCGATGGTCCTGCGCCTGATGCCTTTTCGGTCGTGTCACAATGGTGTCCTATCGAAGTATGAGGGTAAGGGAATAGAGACTGCACCTGAATTTGCACGCAATGAAGTGTACAATATGACGCAGGACATATTGTGTGTGTAATATGTCCTGCGTCGAAGGCTGATCGCTGAGATTGGCCGCCATGACTGAAATATCAGGGTTGGAGGATATTGTAATCATAATTTGTATAAGAATGATAATAGTAATTACCATATTATTTGAAAAGAGTAACTACTGAGTTTCTTGCTGATTCTTCTCGGTAGAAACTGACATTCCGAATCAGCGGTAGATTAGGTACATAATATTTGACATTCGTTTTGTATGGACTTAATTGAATAAAGAGATTTTAGATCTTTTTTTATTTATGTACAAATGTGTCGAAATCTCTTATTCGACTTTGTCGAGTGCACGTTAATAGGTCCCTAAAATTCGTCCGCCGGCGGTTGAAATTTTTGATCTAGCGAAACGGAATTTACAAAATGAATTTACTTTTCTCTGCCCACCGGGAAAGTCAGGTAAAGTATCCCAACTCCCAATGGAAAAGGACATTACTATTACTCATCTACAAAACAAACTTTGTGAAACAAAATAAAACAACATTAACGTGTGACTCACGAGTTCTAAGCGAATCCCAAACGTCACATTATTCGCGCACCATTACGCCACACGAACGGACGCTTGTGATTGGTTGAAAAAGAAGCAGCTTTAAAAAAAGATAGCACGATGGAGATTCTGTCGGAGGTACGCGTGAGTTTGTGTGTTTGTCAGCCATTATATGTCCAGTCGGGCTAACATGCCATCGAGAGATATGTCACGGAAGAGATACGACAAATTTGTCGATATCGACTAATATGTCGTTTTCTCTAACATGCGCATCACGATCGACAAATTTCCCGTCAAAAACTCGACAAAATAAGTGTTGCATGTTAGGGTTTCTAGACAAAAATACCACAGATAACCAAAAAATACTTTTTTGATGTAAAGACTTGAGTTCTAAGTGCAGCTATGTTAGCGTCGGAAGGCGTACGTACGTAGACATAAACGAATAAAACACGAGATAACGGGGTAGACAAAATTACGTTGCGGTGCGCATGTTAGGCCAACATGACCGTCCATATGTCGTTTACCACGTTTAAACATGAGCGGGCCGGCTCGACTGGAGTGATACCACGGCGACTGACAGAAAACCGGCGTGAAACCTCGTCTCTAATGTGATTAGCTGCGTAAGGGGTACCGAGGGCCCAATCTTGGGGTTATTTAAAGGTTGGCAGCGCAATTGTGACTCCACTGGTATTGCTGCTATGGGCGTCAGCAATTGCTTACCAACAGGTGAACTGTCCGTCTGCTACCTATCATAAAAAATGATAGCATAGAGAAGAGAGATATGTTTAAAAGATTGAACTATTTTATGTTCATTTGTTTTTTTAAAGGTAAGGATATTTTACTCATTCTGATTTTTATTTTTTAATTGAGAGTTACACCAACTGAACAAAACAATCAAACGTATACAAACAAAACAACACATATACAGCACAACATTATGAGGGAGATTCGGTTATGTTCATTTGTTGCGAAGTTGATTTAATTTTTTTTTTAATGACACAATGCAAGGAGGAAATCTAGAAAAACTGATTGTGGTTGGGAACACCAAAGGCAGAAGATCGCTTGTCGTTCGTAAACAAGGTGGACCGATCAGTTAAAAGACTCGTCGTGCTCCAAATTCTGCGTAGCCTTAAGAGATGCGCTTCACAGAAACCGGTGGAGGCAGATCATCCGCTCCAGATGCAGCCATGAGGCTGACCACGATCCTCAGACATGATGAACCGACTCAAGAGGGAGATCTTTTATAAGGCCGGCGGGGCGGTGCATCAAGTCATCAGAAAACTACAATCCGAACCAGTGGTAAACATGTTGACATTCATAAGTGTTCTGTATGGGCTTAAATTGAATAAACAATTTTCATTTCACTTCATTTCAGTTTATTTTATCATCTCCTTTGGTCTTTCAAGTGCCCATGGGATGCGGTAATAGCTTAGGCTTACATGAACCAACATGAATGATGAATGGTAACATCAGGTGATCCGTATAGGTCCGATAAAGTTCCACCTTCCGTCCTTTACCGTCTATATCACGGTGAATGCTCTGAAGAGCTTTTCCCTCATCCCACCTGCCCTATTCCGTCACAGAACTACACGCGCCGGACAACGCTGTACACCGCTTCACAGTAGAAAACATCCCATCCCATCCCAAAATTTGGCAGTTCTTATTTCTGCCGCACCATCAGGAAATGGAACTCGTTGCCGCGCAAGTATTTCCCCCTTCCTACTATATGAATTCCTTCAGCGAAACGTGAAGAAGCATCTCGCAGGGCCAGTATGGCGGTGCCAACGGAGGTGATGTCTTGACATCGCTTCCGCTGTAATTGCAACTTGGGCTCCTCTTGCCCCTCAGGCTGAGGAGAGTCAATATACTGTGCCTCTATAAAAAAAACCTCTTTAACTTTGCTTTGTACAGCAACTTTTCTATAGAGGAAGTCAAAAGGCTTTGGGCGCAAACGATAATGACAGGAGATAATGAAAATAAAATAGATGAGGTTTTCCTGAATTCCAATTATTAAAATATCCCATCATTTTTTGCCCGGAAAATTACGCGTATCGGGCAGTCTCAGTTTTGTTATTTAAAACAAAGGCCTTCCTTTATTGTTTAATTAAGCAATCAAAGAGCAAGGCCGTGAGGGCAATTTGCCCGTTGCGCCCCGAAGGGCAAAAGGATGAATTAATTGCAAAAAAAAAACATATTTGACATTGTGATTTTTACTTAGTCCGTGGGACTCACGCTTTGGCATGAATGGACAGACTTGATTGTAGTATGTCCGTCGTGGGATTTGAACCCACAATCTATCTGATCTGGTTTAAAAAGGACACATGTCCTTATGTTGATAAGAGTTCTTCTGATGCAGCGGCATGACTGTGCTCCGGCATTGTTGATATCTGTGAGCGGCGGTTACCATTTACCATCAGATGGGCCGCATGCCTGTGACGTCACACGCATGTATTTTGTATGCATTTCATTTGAATTTTGTACAGCAGCTATATCAAATGTTTCGTTTATGTCAATGGTTCTATTATAAAAGTTGGTGCAAATTGTAATGGGTGTGTGTACGCCGTGTGGTCCCCGGCAGAGTAGAATAGGCCACCTTCACTCTTACCGAGGTGTCGTAAAAGGCGACTAAGGTAAAGCTGCTGGCATGATCATCAGCACCCAGAGAAGGAAAACTCTGCATTTATATCAAAACCCTCGCCAACCCGTCTGCCAAGCGTGGTGAGTATGGCAATTACTCCTCATGTGATTGAGGGAGGCCCGTGCCCCAGCAGTGGGGACTTAAATGGGCTGACGATGATGACGATAGGCTGACGATGATGATGGCCGCATGCTCTGCGTCTGCCTATTATTCGCAATAAAAAAAACACTTTACGACATTGTTATAAAGAAGACAGGCTTGATCGTAGTATGTCCGTCGTGGGATTTGAACCCACAATTGGTCTGATCTGATCAATGAATCTGATCGGTACAACATGTCCTTTTTAAACGAGGTTTGAAAAGAGTTCTTCTTTCACGGTAGGCAGCGGCATGACTGTGCTCCGGCATTGTTGATGTCTATGAGCGGCGGTTACCATTTACCGTCAGATGGGCCGCGTGCTCGTCTGTTTGTTTTCCTGTCTCCATTATTAGTAATAAAAAGAATACTTTACGACATTGTTGTCAAAATGTCGCAGTCATATCGTAGATTTGCTCACTTCATGAAATGCTTGATAATTTCATGAATGGTTGCGTTTCATGAGATGTTACACTGACTTTCGGCCACATCATGATGTACTTTAGACAGATCAATGATAAAATTGCTTCTCGATACAAAGGGACTACTCTCGAGCACTCGACATTGAAGTCGAATTAAAGATTTGTATTTTTTTTTATGGCATAGGTGGCAGACAAGCCGACGGATAACCTGATGGTAAGCGATTACCACCGCCCATGGACACCTGCAACACCAGTGGTGTCACTATTGCGCTACTTACCTTTTAACCCCCCTTCCCCTGAATTGGGCCTCCGGTACCCTCACTCTCGCAGCGAAACACAGCGCATGCACTGCCTCACACCGGTTTTCTGTGAGGACGTGGTATTACTCCGGTCGAGCCTCCATTCATGCCGAAGCGTGGCTCTCCCACTGTTTTATGGGTGCTGGACGGACCAATGCTGTCTGTTATATGCACCAATGTATGAAATCTATAAATTCGACATCAATCTCGATTGCACCTCGCAGGCATCTTAACGCGCAGCTAATTCATAAAATGATCAAGATTATTCGATAATATCGTAAATGAGTTACTTTCATAACCGAGAGAGGCACTGGAGACAACCATATCACCATGGATAACGTTACTATTTAATTACTATATATAGGACGTGCTTATGATTCTGTCGAGCAAACATAGCGTTATACAAATACCAAAGTGAATTTTAGCGAAAATAAATCATATTATCCGGGACATATGCTGTAATTTTCCACGCGCCACCCGCACTATTTTATCCACTGTTATCGCATAGTACAAGCTTTGAGATAGAGATGCCTAAATATCGATAGTTTTAATATCGATGGTGATAAAACTGATAAACATGTTATTGTTAGCTCTGGTTATTCGATTCCGACTGCCAAAATCTGACTTGCTCCTAGTTGTACTGGTATCACAAAATACATAAACACAGAACGTTGGCTACATCGCGTGTTAAACAGAGGGTAGTCGAGGATCGTCGAAATGACGACGATCCTCGACTACAAGATTGTATCAAATATATATTTATTTTTGATAAATCATCAGAATACCAAACTTCGGTGATTAAACAATGTAACAACATTAAAGTTAATGTCAGATTTACACATGTATTGATATAGATTGACATTTTATTTTGATTGTGATGCTGTTCTTGAATTTGAGGACCTCACAAAAAGAGTTTAGTAATTGTACCAAAAATTGGCAACTATGACCATATTAGATTTTAAATTGAGGCATTGAGGGGGAGCCATTGCCCAACAGTAGCACAATACACGCTTAAATAATGAGTAAATATGTTATTCTTAAAAGATTACTATAAAAATCCTAAGGGCGATCTCCTGAGTCGCTGGAGGACATAATTGAACATCATAAGTGTTCTTTATAGACCTATATTGAATAAGTAAGTTTATTTTTATTGCATTTGAATGAATCACGAGAATGTACCGTTACTATACAAAGGGATAACGCCATATTAGCAGTATAGATACTGATCGATAAATACTATCGATATTCTACAGATATGTTATCATGATCGATGTGCAACACTATATCGGAAATTAAACAGCAAAAACACATTAATATCGCCGCGGTAGAAATATTCACAGCTGTAGATAAGGCTGACCTATTTCGACGGAACATTTAGTATTTGCACGGAATAAAGATAGCTACAAAACATAGGACATTACTTGCCTAGTCGTATACACAGACACACATCAATGTACAGATAGTCATACTCACGTTACCAGAATCTTAGCGAACCGTTTTTTAGTAAAGAGGCAGGTATGTATGTCATGAAATTATCAGTATCATCAAATTGGCTAACTAGATCAATGTTCATGTCATAGGCAAGCAGGTATTGTGTTTTTATTTGGTAAGTCTACTACAGACATATTTTTTACCCGACGATGCTAACGTTTAGTGGTAGCGTCACTTCCGGCGACCCTTTCAGTGGCAGCTCTGACGTCACTTCCTGCCGCTAGTGGCGTCTTCTCGTTACATCACTACTTAGGTAAAAGGTGCTCTTACTTACTTCGGGAAATAATGCTTTTACATATTTTCCCTCATTTGAGCAGTGTTTTGAAGATATTTACAATACGAGTACCATATTTTACATAACGAGTATACTATTAACGTGCTATTTGGGACTAAGCTATATTTTTATTTTTAAATAGTTTAGCAGGATCTGTAATAGGATTTCAACGGAAACTAAACTTAAAAAGGGTCGGCGAACAATGTATTTCCCCTAAAAACGTAATATTAAAATAATTTGCTATTTGAGAATATCTCGACTTTCATTGCTGTTATTCGGATGAAGGAAGTATTTATCTGTCTCGGATAAAACATTTTCTTACAAATATTTACCCATTAAAAATATATGCGATTACATTTCGTAAATTTTTCGACGCTAACGACCTACTTTCTGCCTATTTTTTTTTAGGCAGGGTCACCACCAAATGTGCCACCCGGCCAAGGCCCAATAAAGCTTCCCTAACAAATGTTAACCATCCTGTATAAGGTCACTTTACACGTATTGGAGCAGCTTTTCAATTTCACCGAAGCGGAAATGGCTCGATGTCATAGAAGATGCAATCACATGCTGCCACGCTATTTTAAACTCTAATACTCCAGTTTTAAGTCCAATTCACCTCTCAAATATTGATAGTCCCATTTAGAACGAATGAATTTTAAAAGTGCGTAAATTCTGCTAAGCGATTTGAGGCTTTAATTCGTTCTCATTTCAGTGGAATAAAGATTGTGGATAGATTGAAACTTTATAGAGCACTTAGGTCCATTTGGGCGTGACGTATGTTTCAGAGATTTTTCAGTATTACACGATGCTTTGACTAAAATTGAGATCACTTTCACTTAGTAATAATCGAGTTATCCGATTTGAAACCTAAAGTCACTTTTTCGTGATAAATTGCAGACGACCAAACGGATTACCTGATGGTATTTTGTATAGTTTTGTAAATAAAAATTAGTGATGCGCCGAGTACTACTTTTACCCAAGTTACCGAGTACCGAGTTTACTCGGTACAAAGTTCCTCAAACCGAGTACTTGGCCGAGTTACTCGGTTCAGTTTTGGGACACAAAAACTTCTTCTGTTTTCAGTATAAGTATTTTTTACGGGACTGCTACAATATTGTTACCTTATTTTTGAGTTTCCGATATTTCAGCACTGCTGAAAGCGCCATGGTTACACCGTGACCATTGCACTTCATGGTAGCAATTCCGTAAAAACTATTCTAACATTAGTGATCATGAAAGTTTAAAACTTCCAGAATTACCAAAATGCTTATTTTCTATAATATATGTGCTTCAAATAAATGAATGCTTTAAAACAAATTATGTATACCGATGACCGATGGTGGCATGCAGCTCTGGAATTTTCAAATCTATCTGGGCTCTCAAGTTGCTTACTGTCAGGCTGAGGAGAGCCAGTAGGTATACGGTGTCACTAAAAAAAAAATATTGACCTAGTTACTCAGGCATTGGCGCCGAGTTACTCGGCCGAGTATCAATAAACTGCCAAGTATACCGAGTACCGAGTAGTAACCGAGTACTCAGCCTATCTCTATCTCTCTATCATAAGAATGAAAATTGTAATTACCATATTATTTGAAAAGAGTAACTACTGAGTTTCTTGCTGATTCTTCTCGGTAGAAAATGACATTCCGAATCAGCGGTAGATTATTATATTTGACATTGATAAGTGTTCTGTATGGACTTAAATTGAATAAAGACTTTTTTGTTTTTTTTTTTTTTTCAAATAAAAATAGGTCTGTGAAACTTTATATTTTACTTAGCTAAAGCTGGAGAGCACCGTTATCAGTTTATTGATGCATACCTGAAAAAAAAAAGAAAACGTGATTAATTTAATGAGTTAGGTACCTAATGAAAAATAATTGAGTTGGAATATTGAATTTAAAAGCCTTTTTAACCATTAAAACAGTATGGTATTTTTCTGTGACACGTGGCATACGAGCAGACGGATCGCCTGTTGGTAAGCGATTGCCGCCGCCCACGAACCGTAACACCAGTGGAGTCACAAGTGTGCTGCCATGCCAAATTCCCTTCTTCCGAATTGGGACTTCCGTACCTTCACTCACCACACTAAAAAAAACATTACCTTCACTTACTAGTAAAGCCCCGTTGGTCTAGTCATCTAGTGGTTTGAGTACCGAGCCGCGATCTCGGGGTCCTGAGTTCGGTTCCCGGGTCGAGCAAAGGTATGTATCGAACTTTTCGAACATAGTTCGGGTTTGTGATCACCAATCCGCATTAGGCAAGCGTGATGATTAAGCATACTCCCATCAAAGTAGCGATGACTTGATTTCTATGATGGAGGTCTTTGCCCTGCAGTGGGACAGTATATAGGCTGATATTATACTATAGTACAAGTAAAGTTATGGGATATTAAAAGGAGCAGATTGTATAGATACTGAAACATAAATAAAAAAACAAAGAATATTTTCACATAAATATACACCAGGTATAAAAAGAGACGTTTCCCAACACCCCGAGGCCATGGGAATCGGATGGCATCTATCGGGAAAAGATAACACCCTCTTTACCCGGAGCATTTCGCTTTATGGGGGGCATACTTGGGCACAATGAGGAGGGGGGCATATAAAGGTAATGGATGCGGAAATGTATTTCTGTTTGGAGACAATACCAGCTTTGGAAAGTTACCGTGGGATACATCGAAGCTCATCGCGATGTGTATTTTGTCCAAAGTTTTTTTCGAATCCCGCACGTTTAGACCACGATTCAGGATTTGGGGACTCTGGTAATTACAATGAAGCAACTGCCATCTGACCTTGGCAACTTTTTACAGGGGAACCAAACCAAATGAATCATGATGCACGTTTGAAAATAAAAAATGAAAATAGTTTATTCAATTTAGTTCCATACAGAACAGTTATAAATGTCAACATGTTTACCACTGGTTCGGAATGTAGTTTTCTGCCAAGAAGACACCAGCAAGAAACTCAGCAGTTACTCTTTTAAAAAAGAAATGTTTTACAAAATGTCACCATTAACTTAAAAATATAGTAAAATTTTTGTGTTACTAACATGTCCCTAAATGATTGTCATTAAAAAAATCGTCTATTTTATAATAGTCTTTCTTCATTAAACAGTTTTTTATATACAATTTAAACTTATGTGTGGGCAAGTCAATAATAATCTGAGGTAACTTATTAAACATTTTTATGCTCAATCCTATAAATGAACTGCCAACCTTATGGAGCCTGTTATTTGCCAACGGCCAGTCTGTGTTTATTTCTGGTGTTAAGGCTGTGACAGTCAAACTTCTTCGAGAACAGATGGAGATTCTTATGTACGTACATAAGGCAATCAAGGATGTATTGAGACGCCACGGTAAGCATGTTTCAGGAACTATCCGAAACGTGCAGGTTTCCTCATCACCGCCGAGTCAATTAATAGTGTAATGGTGACCTTATTTTATACCCCAAAGGTCGTGGGTTCGATATACACCTTGGACAAAACTTTTGTCGTGAGATGAATACTTGATCTTACATATGTCTTAAGTACGTAATTCTTCTGGTCCTTGGGTTTAACTTTCGCCGAAGAGTAAAAGAAGTATGTATAAAATGTAATAAATAATATCCTCCGACCGATTACGGCTACGGCGGCCAATCTCAACGATCAGCCACTTACGCAGGATATATTATATTGCTTAAGTATGTGCGCAAACACAAGTGCACTCTCTATTCCCTTACAAATAAGGGAATAACTCATAATCCGATGGGACACCAGCGTGACAAGACTGGAGAGGGATTGGGCGCAGGACCAACGGCTTAACGTGCTTTCCGAGGCCTGGGCGTACAAGACCGCCAACTTCCAGACTCCGGGCTGACACTAAGAATTTCTTACCGAAAACTTAGGTACAAATTTTTGAACCGACCCGAGGATCGAAACCTTGACCGTCGCTTAGTGCGAACCACTGACCGAGGCAGTCGAAATATAAAGTATAAAATGTACACAAAATTCCAATACATTAGCTACTAAAACGAAACTAGCTTTGACCGGGACTGCCCAGGCCTCCCCCCCCCCCCCCCATCCCCCTTCCTAGCCTACCGGTAGACATCGCCAAAGGGCGGGTTTGCGAAAGCCTTTGAACGTTGTCAATTCAGCAGTTATTTTATTTGATGTACGTATTTACCGATACAAGCACTCTAGAAAATATTTGGTCTATTATTAACAAAATGAATTGTAATAATATCAAATATGTTCTCTCGGCTTCGAACTAAAATGTTTGCTCAGACCGAGACACAGAACTTCGGCGTGCCTATATCTCGTGTTAAGGTGTACGGGTAGGGCACACTATTGATGCCAATCGATTCTTATTTTAAGCTACTCAACCGGATATATTTTAAACAATTTCGGGATTACAACCTCTCGGCAAACACTTATACTATTTATTAAATAACCATGCAAACATTTGTGTCCGTTTATGTACGCGAAAAAATGATTCACGCCAAAAGCGGCCACTTTTGGCGTGAATCAATTTTTCGCGTAAAATAGATCCGGTTCGCCCTGTTGGTCTAGTGGTTTAAGTACCGGGCCGTGATCTCGGGGTCCTGGGTTCGATTCCCGGGTCGAGCGAAAAGTATGTTTCGAATTTTTCGAACATAGCTCGGGTTTGTGATCACCAATCCGCATTTGGCAAGCGTGGTGATTAAGCCTAATCCCATCATAGTAGCGATGACTTGATTTCTATGATGGAGGCCTTTGCCCTGCAGTGGGACAGTTTATAGGCTGATTAGTAGATCCGGTTAAATAGTTAAAAATTAAAAACGATTGGCGTCGCTATTGTGCCCGTCACCTTAAAAAGGCTACGCACACATGCATTAGCGTACAGTGAACTCGGCATGGTTCGGAATAAAACAGAAACAAACCACGTGGAACGTGAGCGGGAGAGACACGATACGATAAACTGCATAGCGTGTGGGTCAACGAATTCTTCGATGTCAACATCAATTTAAATTTTTACGTTATAAGTGGCAAATGAGCGGGCGGATCCTCAGGCCAGATGCAGAGAAAATCTACGCAAGATGGCTGGCTGGAGCTGGATCCAAGTAGCCAAAGATCGATCGAGGTTTGTATGAACGAATGCATGAAATATCTAGATTCGACTTCAACATCAAATTCACGAGAACTGGCCCTCTGGCTACTTTTGGTCTCTTTCTAACGCGGGCGAATCCGC
Organism: Marasmia exigua; assembly: GCA_019059595.1. NCBI lineage: Eukaryota > Metazoa > Arthropoda > Insecta > Lepidoptera > Crambidae > Marasmia > Marasmia exigua. The sequence continues at coordinate 14,163,814 of CM032488.1, forward strand.
GAATAAAAGCTAGTGAGTCTACAAGTAAACATATTTTATTTACACATTTTCTTTTCCAAATCCAAGCGGCCATTTTCCCATCGGCCATCAACTCAAACCCCCATAATATGGCCATAAAACAATAAAACCAAACGACAATACTTTATACATTTGCGGGGAATCCCGTCCAAATATCTATATTTAGGGTGGGCAAGGATTGGTCTGTCCGTCCCACGGTTAAGTGGAGACGAAATCAATTTGTTATGGACGCCGACGGCCAGAGTCCGACAGGCAGGGCTGGCAACGAGACAGAATTAAAAAAAAAAAAATGATTGTGTGCCTATCTAGTCCAGTGGTAGGATATCGTTACTTTTTTATCGTTTACATCCCGAGAACCTCATAATAGGTAAGTATCGTCAATAAAGTCCATTCAGCATGTTAAATAAACAAAATAAGCGAAAAAAAATCAGCTGTACCATACAAAACCCCCAACGGCAGCCATCTTGGATTTTAAATTTGTCACAATAAATAAATTCTATTTTCATTTTTCTGTTACTCGAGCCCTTTTATATGACACCCATATTGTAGGAGTGTTAAAACATATCTACTATCCATATCTTTGTGCCGGCGGCCATCTTGGATCGGTTTTTAGCTAAGAACACCCCCCTCCCCCTCCTTATTCATGTTTCAAACAAAGCAAGCAAGGATTACGAGTTCATTTGTTCGGGAGCTACGATGCCACAGAAAGACACGTCAAACTTATAACATCCGGTAGTTTTTGTGTCGAGGGTTAAAAATATATGTACATCGTGTGTGAGCCTCGTTCGGCATGTTATACCACGGCCTCACAGAAAACCGGCGTGAAGCAGCACAGCAGCGTGTTTCGCTGCCTGAGTGAGGGTACCGGAGACCCAATCCGGGGGTAAGGGGTTTAAAGATTGGCAGCGCACTTGTGACTCCACTGGCGTCGTGGGTGTCCATGGGTGGCGGCAATCGTTTACCATCACGTGCTCCGACTGCTCGTCTGCCGCCTATCTCATATAAACATATATCTACCCGGCAATAATGTATGGAACAGCACATTTTTTTTGCTTAGGTATTTTGTTGATCTAACATGCTAAATAGACTTCATTCCTGATACAAAAAGAAATTGAAAATTCATCCCTTTTCCTGGCCGGCCGAAGTTTCCGAATGGGCCTGTTCGGCCACCGCTAGAACTAAAGCTTTTCACTGTTATCGCTCAATTTCCCCGTAACTTCGGCTACTTGTCATTGAGCCTACCTGAAAATACACTTATCGCGACTTCCTGTTGAAGTTATAAATTTATCTTTTGAAATGCTAAAATATTTTGTTAAGGCTTCTTCTACTTTTAAAACAATTTTAATAGAAATAGATAGATAGAAACATGTATTCACTGAAAAATACGACACTCCACATTTTACAGATAAGAACGTGTTAAACCTTCTTGGTTTACATAGACAAAGTCTACACTCGATTTAAGAAGACATCCTGTATGACAATCTATTCTGTATTCAATTGTCTGCTTACCAAAATATATCGTATGCAAATAAAAATATGCCAATTTACTTTGCCCCTCTAACGATATAAACAAATGGTTATGGGCATCGCGCGTTGAAGAGCGCTATATAATCGTATAGTTACCAAAAAAGTGCTATGGATAATCCATCGGTGCCTTACGGCTCGCGGCACGGAACTGCTGGTACATCAGGTATTTCCATAAATAAATTAAATGGATCTAATTTCAACACATGGGCATTTGCCATCGAATGCCTGTTAACGGATTTGGAGCTATGGGACGTGGTTACTTCACCCATTGATCCCACGGACCCCGACGCCAAGCGTAAGGACGCTAAAGCGCGAGCCAAAATCTGCTTCACTGTTAAACCTTCTTGGTTTACATAGACAAAGTCTACACTCGATTTAAGAAGACATCCTGTATGACAATCTATTCTGTATTCAATTGTCTGCTTACCAAAATATATCGTATGCAAATAAAAATATGCCAATTTACTTTGCCCCTCTAACGATATAAATAAATGAACGCAACAAGTATAATTATATAATATTTAAACTAAGAGAAAAAGAAACAAATACAAACTAAAACAGCAAACACAACATTACAAATATAAAAGGAGACAAACAGAAAAAAAAATTAAAGAGAAAAAAAACCCAAGTAATAATACAGTTTCTCAAGCCGGGCCATAAGGTATGTCGCGATAGTCAGTGAAAAGTAGCTCACTCAGCTTCGGCCATGGCTTTAGGTAGGAGTACCTTCCGGCCATGGCGCTGGTTTTATGTGAGCCCTAATGAAAATAGATTTATTCCGAGATAAAATTACACATCAAGTCATAAAATTGGTACAGTATATAAATAGTACTCTGAATAGGCTAACTACTCAGCATTGTCGGGCGAGTACTCGCCGCGAGTAGGTTGGTCTTCCGTAGATGCCTTTACATTGTGTGAGTTAACATTACTGCGTACAACAACTACAACATAGTCTCAACAACTGTCCTCCCTTAAAAATAAATAATTGTAGTTAATTTAATGGAGTAAATAGCTTACACAAATTAATAAAGCGGCATAAGTTATTGTTGAGATTTGTCTGTGTATCGTCAAAATAGCTTAGATAAAGCTTTAAAAACCTATTTCCAGTTATTAATTCTCAGTGCGTATTTTACATTGTAAAATAAACTCGTTTTTAAAAAGGCCGGCAACACATTAGCGTATCTGTCTCATTTCGCGGATGTTCATGGGCGGCATTGATTACTTTCCATCAGGTGACTCGCTTGCTCGTTTGTCCGCCTCTAGCATAAAAAACTGAATAAGACATTTTTCTCAAAGATGTGTTACTTAAAATAATTACGGCAATAAGAAGACTGAAGGAAAAATCGTGAATAGCGATCAATCAATCAAAATGTTGAATTTGTTTATTGAATGTATTTAGTGGCCCGCCCTCACTATGTTCCGGGACATTAGTTCCACTTTATACGCAACAGATGGCGCTAGGTGTCGATTACATCACGCAAGCGTGTCGTGTTTTCGGATTACCTATAAGCGTTGCCGCTGTCTGAAGGAATTAATTACCTCTTTATAAAAATTATAGATTTTCGTAAGAGCTGGTACGGGCGGCCGCTTTAACTGTTGAGGTACTTTGAAACTTAGTAATTTTCTCTATTATTATTATTATAACTTATTAAACATAGATGTGCATCCTAAACAGACCTATTCGTAGAAAGCCATACTTGAAAAAACCGCGCGAGGTCGTTAAAACTGGTGTGACGTGCTGGGTGACGTTCTTTCTCTGTCGCACCCGTATGGAGATGCATTAAAATTGCGTCAGAGTCGCTTGCATCTCTTTCACATTTCGTTTAAAGCGCGCGTTTTTTTTGTCCATTGTCTTATATTTCTGCTATACGGATACGCATCTGCAAAATTTATGACCGAACCTAAAAAGTTTATCAAAAAGTTTAGTTACCAAATTAGGGATACAAACAGAGGGCTCGCCCGCTATCCTCCAAAAACATTCCCTCGGCATAATAAAGTCACAACATACTGTCAAATTTCGGCCCAACCCTGCTCAGGAACCCTTCCCTTCCGAAAACCCCAATATTTTCCACTTACGCCAACTATAAAATAATATAATCAACGAAACCGTTTTGATTCTGGGAAAGAAACGAATGCGAACGCTCATAACCTTAGCTTTTATTTCCAAAACGCCCGCGAAATGTGATGGGAGAAAAAAATATGTGTCCATGTGGGTTAGGGCTGTCAAAAAAAGACATGTTTAGATGGAGTCCCAGAGAAGTGTTAGTTAAACATCTAGTAGAAAATTTCATGCTTCTTATTTTTAAAATTCTATTGTGAGCGTAATATCCTAGCATTTTTTTACATGCGGCTCACCTCTTGGTTGACATTTGCAACACATGAGGCATCACGGACGCGTTGCCGGCTCTTAAGGAAGGAAAAAGCTCTTTCCTTTTTTTTTAATTTGAAAGAGATGAGATGTTTGTAAGTCAAGTCAAGATTAATAATAATGATATATAACTCGTTTATTTCAGGCAACAAGATACATTTAAAAATATTTCATTGGCCCATATAATAAATACCTTACAGTCTAACATACATACATAATAAGATAATATACACATTTTTTTTTCAAATTTCTACGTTCGGCGCGTAGGGTCGCTGGTAGCCGTCCTCGAAAGACGACTCCCTGCGGCCAGAAGTCATCCCTAATAAAGGTCGCCATGGAATGGCTCGGTACTCTCACCACAAATAAGCTAAAATACCATAGATAGAAGCAGCTTCCTTACTAAATAACCAGAATGTTTTGTTTTGTCGTGTGATAAGTGACAGACGAACAATCGGATCACCAAATGGTAAGCAATTGCCGCCACCCATAGACACCCGTAATACCCGTAGATTCACAATTCATTCCCCCGAATTGGGCCTCCGGTAACCTCACTCACTCACCGAAACAGCAGGCGACGCTCCACGACGGGTTTCTGTGCCGTGGTATCACGAGCCGGAGGCCGGAGCCATTTTTAACCGACTTCAAAAAAAAGGAGGAGGTTCTCAATTCGACATGCATATTTTTTTTACCATAATATCCAAATATTTAAATTTTCGACGCCAACCCTAAGTAGGGGTCTAAATATACCCGCCTCCGTTCACTTGTTGATTTTATTGGCAGCCATTTGCAATATTTCTGCTCTTGTGTATGTGTGTGCATGGGTTAGTTTATGCATGCTGTGCCGGCAATGTATTGCAGCGGGAGAGGATTGAAAAACGTCTGTTTGAAAATGGGATGATGGCCAGTATTGAAACTGGCGGATTTTCTTGAATGATACGGTTTGGATGCAGCAGTATTTCCCGACGGCTACGACTTAGGAGCGTTCTTTTTAAAAGGCCAGCAAAGCATCAGTGACCTATCTGATTTCGCAGATATTCATGGGCGGCGGTGATTACTAGCCATCAGGTGACTCGCTTGCTCGTTTGTCGCGTCAAGTATAAAAACGTTTAGCGGTAATAAAGCGCTTCTGTGATCTGAAAAATGGTGGTTAGTAGAACGGCTGTGAAGTGTGTGTGTGTGTGTGTGTGTGTAAGGAAAAGACCAATATCCTTGTGGCTGAACAAAAGACCTGGAAGATTCTGGGACCTACACAAATACTGGATGGAACCTGGAAAAGGAGAAAGAACTGGGAGCTTCAATACCCGGTGAGCGAGCCTAATATCATCGGCGAAACTAAAGCACATCGATCTTCGCTGGCTCGGCCACCTCGAAAGAATGGGAGAGGATCGTGCAGTAAAAAGAGCGTACGTAGAACGGCCAAATGGTCGAAGGCCAGTTGGCCGTCTAAAGTATCGATGGAGAGACGAGGTCGAAAAGGATTTGCGTACACTTCTGGCGGATGACTGGCAGGAGGTGGCGCAGGACCGACCTATATGGAGACTCTTATTATCGGAGGCCAAGGCTCACTTTGGTTCGCTGGGCCAACCTAGTTAGTTAGTTTGTAGAACAGCAATTATAAATTGGTAATCTTATATCGGTCCTGTGCTGCCCGCGACCTTCACCAGATCGTCGGTCCACCTTCGACCTCCTAAACGCGGCCTCCATTCGAAGACCTTTCTGCCCCATCGGCCGTCTGATATCCTCGTAATGTGCTCCGCCCATTGCCACTTGAGGAATCTCTCTCCATCATCCAATGATCTGTGTGGAGATCATTGGGGGAGCCTATGTCCAGCAGTGGACGCTTATTTGGCTATTGGCTTAATGATGATGAATTTAATTATGCAGTTAGTGGATCTAAAAGACTGGACCGATATTGAAACATATTTTATTTAGTTTTAAGTACGAAACTCTTAAAACATCGTCAATATGAAAACACACGCCCGTCTACTAAATTTAAACCCATCTATACGCCAAGCAGAATCACTAATCACCCCATTAATATTTTGACACCCCCCATACCTCCCATAAGGGTGGCAATCAGGGTTTCCATTGTGTAAATAAGTAATATGTCATAAGTAATTTAAATTCGAGCATATATTGTAAGATTGTGTGAGTTGGTGTATTGACTACGAGTGTGGTTATAGAAATTCCATAAATTCGGTTGGGAAACTTTTTAATGGGAAATAGGGAAAGGCTTAGTTTCGCGAATTATTTCATAATCATAAATCTTTATTGTTTCATTTGGTATACAGGTCTTAAAAATAACATAATGTCCTCAAATGAACCCTGCAAAGGGTATCACAATATTAAAATAATTATAAAAATAATAGCATAACATTTACTCTTAATTATTAAGTAATTATATTAAATGTCTGATAGCAATCGAATTAAAATGAACTAGATAAATTTATGTATAAATATTAAATTATATATTTCAAGGGTTCGAATAAAAGATATTCTTTTAATTTTATAAAAAAAACGGTATGTATCTTTAGTAATAGTTTTGTTAAAATAGTGTTTGTAAATTAAACGCTTCTGAACGTACGTCTTATTGTTATAAAAAAAAACTCTATTCGAGATGTGCATTTCCTGTATTTTAAAAATACAAAAATATAGATTATTTCTCTAAATAAACAGTCTTCCATTATATAAATTCATCAACTTTTAATATCTTTGGGTAACTTGTTATATATTTTTATTGACATGTGCTCGGTACCTGAGCTTACTAAGTGTTGAAGTAATTAAAATTTCTATGGTAAGAGCTAATTTTCTTGCGCATATCTCGTTTCCATAAGATTTATAGATAATCAAAATTCCTCGAACGTTTGTTTCTAAAATATTTTCAATTTAGATACATTATTATTATTATTTTATTTTGGCACAAACAGTCATTACAGTAACAATTAAGTAAATAATTATTTATACATATTTTTAACAGACATCTAGTGACGAAACATACATTAATTTTAACATTAAATTAAAGTGTGTTTGTTACATGAACTACCTGTAATAGTTGGTTCTTACAAATGTACTAGTACGAAATATGGAAAACCATAAAATCAAAACTAATAGTGTACAAAAATAATTTAATGAATTTAAACTAAACCTAAAAGAAGTTTAGCAAAATTTTCTATTTTGCTAAAATTCTTAATTATTTCGCCTAATGCAATGTTCCTTCGACCTAGTTACCGTGGGAGAACCAATCTTCGGCATGAATAGGTCGGCTTCGACCCACGGCTAAAACCTACCGTGTAGCAGCCCTTGAGCTGCTGTTTCGCCGGAATAAAGATACGGGAGACCCCATCCGGGAGAAATGGGAGTCAAGGAGACAAACGTTGGCAGCGCAATACGGTATTTGACTATTTTTCTTTTTTGTAATCAGAAGACCTCTCAACAATAGAAACATCGTTGGGTAAACCCAAAACGCTTCATACAAATGGCGACTGGCCTGTGACGTCACACGCATGTATTTTGTATGCATTTTGTCTGCCACCTATCACATAAAAAAAGTCAACCATCATATAGAGAAACCTATCATGACGCGTCGCCTGTAAAACCAACTTTTGTCACCTCCTGATTATAATTTAGAAACTAGGCCACAGTCCGCCAACCCTTATTTGTGTCAACCTTACAGTGAAGGCTGTCCGCAGGGGGAGGAGGGGGGAGGTGACAAGACTACTGCTTTAGCCAGATAAATAATTCAGACAGACGGACACACAGACCGCCATATGCAACCGATGGGGAATATATAGACACCTTTTTCCACTTGAAAATAGGAAAAAAAATGTGATTTTTTTTTTTATACATTACGGTCTCTCACGGCCGCACTCAGAGACGTTATTTAAGATGACGGGTAGAGCACACTAGCGACGCCAATCGATTTTAATTTTTAGCTACTAAACCGGATCTATTTAAAACAATTTCGGGGTTACAAGCTCCCGGCAAACACTTATACTATTTATTAAATAACCATGCACAAATGTTGGGTCCGTTTTGTAGGCGAAAAATTGATTCACGCTAAAAGTGGCCGCTTTTGGCGGTAATCAATTTTTCGCGTACGCGTTGGACTCAACATTTATGCATGGTTATTTAATAAATAGTATAAGTATTTGCCGGGAGGTTGTAACCGCGAAATTGTTTAAAATAGATCCGGTTTAGTAGCTAACAATTTAAATCGATTGGTGTCGCTAGTTAGGGCTACCCGTCGCCTTAAGCTGTTCATTAACTTTAATATGTGTAGTCTTTATGCATATCAAAAGAAGTGTCAATATTTTTTCTTAAGTAGCCAATTAAGTTAATCAACGACACTGAGTGTGGCAGTTAGTATATGAGTTGAAAGCCTGAAGGATCTAAGTCCCAATCGTATTATTCAGGGATATTATCATCTGAACGGGTAATTCCCTGTTGCGTCCAAATCTGTAGCTTCGGAACCCTGAGTACGCATGACTTCCTAGACTTCATCGTCTCTCTACATCAGGTGAGAATTTCCACAAAAAAAATCTCCACAATTTTATAAATATTATTGCGAGATATCTTTTTTTAGGGTTCCGTAGCCAAATAGCAAAAAACGGAACTCTTATAGATTCGTTATGTCTGCCCATCTGTCCGTCTGTGTGTCCGTCCGTATGTCATAGCCACTTTTCTCCGAAACTAGGAAATATACTATTGAACCTTGGTAAATAGATGTATTCAATAAATAGTATAAGTGTTTGCCCAGAGGTTGCAACCCCGAAATTGATTAAAATAGATTAGGTTTAGTAACTAAAAATTAATATCGATTGGCGTCGCTAGTGTGCCCTACCCGTCACCTTAAATGATGTATTGAAACAGATTTACATTAGTAAGAATAACAGAGTAGTAACTTTTGCAATGACTAGTATAAAATTTCAAAACAAAACTCTTTTAAAATAAATCACTACATTTTGTAACACGTTCACAATATAAAAATATTTGAAGTACTAACACATAAAAATCATCAAAAAAAAATATTTAAAGTTTACAAAATATATAGGAAGTGTACACAACCCAGACTCCATACAAAGGTGTCTGAGTAAATTTTCTCCCATACAATCTTGCATGTAGTTGCAGACTGACTTGCCATGAAGCTAGCCCTCTGTGCTTCATGCGGGAACCGAACTCATAACCTCACGCAGACGGAACGACGTGCGAACCGTCGCGCCAACCGCACTCAGTAGGTAATGGACGAAATACGTTACCGTATTCTTGGGATGACGTCATCTAGATACAAAAACAGTTGTAGCTACTTAAGTAGATGTTCACGCAAAAGCATTTTAAGGCGACGGGTGGGGCACACTAGCGACGCCAATCGATTTAAATTTTTAGCTACTAATCCGGATCTATTTTAAACAATTTCGGGGTTACAACCTCTCGACAAACACTTATACTATTTATTAAATAATCATGCACAAATGTTGGGTCCGTTTTTGTTATCGAAAAATTGATTACCGCCTAAAACGGCCACTTATAACGTGAATCAATTTACCACGTACAAAAATGGACCCAACATTTGTGCATGGTAAAAATTAAAATCGATTGTAAAATAAGCGATTGCCGCCGCCCATAGACACCTGCGACATCAGTGGAGTCTCAAGTGCGCTGCGAACCTTTAAACCCCCTTTTCTCTCGGATTGGGCCTTCGGTACCCTCACTCACGCAGCGAAACACAGCACAGTGCTGCTTCACGCCGGTTTTCTGTGAATAATCGGGAATCGGGAAGTAGTCAGGTAAAACCGAACATTCATTTATGTTAAAAAATCTAAAGCATTATGTTTGTGGGTTTTTGAACTGACCTGATGGGTAATTTGTTAAATTCTCATAACTTTTACCAGACTTGCAAAAAGATTTTAAGTGGCTTTGTCATGTTTGTAAGATGTAAAAAGAACCTAACTTAACAAGTGTTGCATAGTGAGTGATACATTAGAAATTCATTAAAGAAATACAATGACCAAAAATATCACTTATACTTTTTTCTTTCATACAAGTGACAATGACCAAGACACTTAAACTCTTTTTCCAGCCTGTTAAAAGTTATGAGAATTTAACAAATTACCCATCCAAATATGAAATACAAAGTCATTCCAATGACTGATACAAGAACAGACACAATGCATCTCTATTAAATGGAAAATGCCACGTAAAAATAAAATAAATAAATATGTCAAAAGGTTGCAGATAATAATCCTTCGTTTAAATTTAAGCGCATGTCTATTGAAAACTGAACATGTTCGTACAGTGACGTGACCTACATCGGATACGGATAAGGAGGAGAATCACTTATCGATAATTTTATTTTAAAAAATGATTAACACTCGAAAAGTAAATCAATGAATATGACCGACTAAGGGCCGAGTTCAAATCTCTTCAAATGACAGTCACAATCACACTTTAATCATGATTTAACAATACTAATCAATGGTAAAAGTGGGATGGGTTGTTTTAAAGTTGGTGAACTCGGCTCTTAAATTGACGAAACCAAAAGAGTGATGAGTATAAATGTTAGTGGGTGGAGGAACGGTGAAAAATGATATGATTGAAAAGGAAGCGAATGAATGGATTACCTCAGATAACCTGAGAACAAAGCTGAAGAATGCAGATGATGTTGGTATATCTTTGATTATTTTAATTAAAATAAAGCTATCTATGGTAAAAACATTATACTTACAACATCAGCATCCGGTTTTTTCAGAATATCACATTTTTCTTTGTGAAAAGGATTCAAAGCGACTGTAAAAACTACTTAAATACCTAGGTAATCTGACTTACTCATACATGGATAACAAACATTGTAGTTAGTTTTTATATTTGCGCTTTGCATTGTATAGTCCTCCTTCTCCTTGCGTCGTTTTTCCTCAGTGCTGAGGGTCGTGGTCTCTATGGGTAATTTTCTCCCGAACTATCTTCCGCCAGCTCACTCCTTCACTTCCTAGGCCGCGTGGATCGCATCACAGACTGTGGTGCTTTGTATAGTAAGTAACTATAAAAGCGGTCACGGTAAGTCCACCTGTGACCACAGCTGCTGTAACGAACCCGAAACGTCAAGCATTAACTAAATACACATGTTCTTCAAAATCATCGTCGCGTTAATCCGTGCTCTTATTAAAAGAAATATTTATTTAATATACCAAAGATTGGAAAGATGATAAATACCAAGGTGAAATTGTACCTTTAATTTTCAATCTGCCCATATCGATCTTTTTCACTGTACGATAACATCTCTAGCTTCGAACTCGACAAGCAATCGATATAAGTACACTACTGAATAATATATCGTAGGCATGTCACGCGAAGGTTTTCAATGTCTTTCATATCTTATTCAGAATAGTTTACTAAATTATGAAAATTGAAACATCATCGGTTATTAAACAAATTTAACGATATTACGTGTGAAAAATGGAAAGAAATTGTTTTATTACAGATAAAGTAACAATCAAATTGCTATTTCTATACAATATTACAACATTTTTTTATGTGATAAATTGCAGACGAGCAGACGGATCACCTGATGGTAAGCAATTTAAATAAGAAGTTATTTATATTTAAGTACCAAAAAATGCGTTGTGCACCTTTTCCCTCGGATTGGGCCTCCGGTACCCTCAATCACGCAGCGATACACAACGCAGTGCTGTTTCATGCCGAAAGTAAAGGAAATATTTCATTTACCTATCTCGGAGTCAGATCAATGTTTATGATGTTGTGAATTATTTATATATTTATTGTGCCAAAAGACATCCTCTGACTTTCATATATTTTTGGTCGAAATATGAAAGTGCCGACCAAAAACAATTTTGCTGTATTCTGTTAGGACTTTACCCCCTGATGTTCAAATGTCAAAATTTAGTTTATTCACTGAAAATGTATCAAGTTGTTGATTTTTGATATCAAATAACACTAAGCCACCCTACAGCTTTGGTGCAATAGTAATAAATACTCAGGGCGACAAGTCCTACAGAACATAGCAAAAAAAATTCTGGCCGGCACTTGGACCAAAACTTGGTCCTTTCAAATAAGTTAAGTAGCCTATTGAAAATATTTTACAACATACCTCTATTCTCACAAACAGGAGAGAATATATGTAGTAATAACTCAAACTCAAATAATTCTTTCTTCTTTATTTGCATAGGCTTGTACACAGCACTTACAAATCGTCATACATTTGAATGACTTATAACTACTTATAAGCACTTATGTATAAATAATTTACATGTTAATACATAAATATGTTGATACATAAAATATACTAAGAAAAAAACTACCACCGGCTCGTAAAGTTGTTTCTGATCGAGGAGCTCCGGCAAGAAACTCGCCAGTTACTCTTTTTAATCGCCAATCTTTTCAGCACAGAGACAAAATTACCGTCGCTGGTTCCATATATTCAATAGTTAAATACAAAAATAATTTTCCCATCAAATAAGTGAAATGAAACATGGATGGGAACGAACATTAATTATTCATTTGGATTCCAAATTGACACAGGGAAAGAGTAAAATCGTTAAACTGTGAAGTTTAAAACTTGGTCCGCTAGTCCCCCCACTTATATAACCCCCTTCTCTCCCCTTTGGTTAAACCATAGTATGAAGATTCGTGGCGACAATTTACAATTTATTTTATCTATCTATATCATTTCTATACTTCAATACTATTTATAATAAAGAGATGACGTTTTCGAGGACGTACGGAAGATGCAACTTTGCTAATTTGGTTTGTTGTATATATCTTGGCCGTGTGGTCCCCGGCAGAGTAGAATAGGCCACCCTCACTCTTACCGAGGTGTCGTAAAAGGCGACTAAGGTAAAGCCGCTGGCATGATCATCAGCACCCAGAGAAGGAAAACTCTGCATTTATATCAAAACCCTCGCCAACCCGTCTGCCAAGCGTGGTGAGTATGGCAATTACCCCTCATGTGATTGAGGGAGGCCCGTGCCATAGCAGTGGGGACTTAAATGGGCTGACGATGACGATATATTTTAAGTCGGTACAAAAATGTTGCATCGCGATGTTGGATCGTATGAGAAATTCGTTTTTGTATGGTTAGGATACATACAGACATTTTACCCGCGAAAACTTCAGTTACTCCGTGACCATGGCCCTTGCAACAGAGCCGAAATATCGGAAACTCAAAAATAAGGTACATGGTATCAATCTCGTAAATAACTATTCGTATGTGTGGCTGTCTGTAAATCTTGTTCTCTCTAAATAAAACGTATATTTCATAGCTAAAGACCTATTAGTATTCTTTGGACTGTGGAACGCGGCCAACGCCGTGAACTCCAAGCGTCGCTTTTACCCTTTTTGCTACAACTTATACCTAGTTACGACTGAGAACTGTTTTCAAAGTTTATCTAGCTAGGGTGAGCATTATTACGGATGTTTTTCTGATCAGAAAGTTCTTTGGAATATGGAAATTTAGTTAGACAAGCAATTAGGGATAACTTGAAATTGCACTGAAATCATAATGTTGGTTCCTTTTCATATTTGGGTGTATACTTATTTATTCTTTAAAGTTTTTGTTACACAGGTAAGTTTTTGTATGTTAACAAAAAAAAAAGTCTTTCCCGTGCACGCACGGTAACGGTCCGCGCGTGTGATTCTGCCAATGTCAAGTGTATTATCTTAATCCAAAAGCAAATCGTAGTTAAGGTCCTCGCAGGACAAGCTTTGCCTCTAGTGCGACGCCCACTGTCTATACAATTGTTATTATTTTTGTACCTTTTTTTTGGTAACCCAGGAATTCTGTATAAAATTCGTAACTTCTTGAATGTTGACATAAGAAAGAAAACTTAACTATGCCGAATCAGTAATAGGCGAATGTCTTTTTGGGTACACAAAGCAACTTATCCAGAGAGTTCAGAATGCTTGTACCCGGTTCTGTTTTCCCATTCCACGTCGGGCTCATATTACTCCTTACTTAAATCAATACAATATCATGAACATGGAGTCCCGGCGTCTTCTCCATCTTGCTTCTCTGTTATTTGGCGTAGTAAAGACCAGAGTTCCTATTTATTTATACGAGAAACTGCAGTTCTCACAACGCCCATTGAGGATGGCTTCTCGTCTAGTGTGCAATCGGACCAACACAGCTGCGTTTCGGGGCAGCTTTCGCTACGCTGCCACGAAGTGCTGGAACAATATACCTCCTCCCATAAGAAATACTTCTACTATTAATATTTTTAAGTCAAAACAAATTTAAGTCACATCTTTTATCTGTCCAGAAATTACTATAAATAGTTAAGCTGTGTATTTATTGTTATTATTTTTTATTTTATGTTGTGTTTTATATGTATGAGTGCAATGTTTTATGTTACATTCGGAGTAATCAGTTAAGGCTGTAGCCCTACAAGTAGTATTGCTATTTCTTTAGTAGTAACCATAGGGTAAGGTAATGATAGTCTGGATTGTGTCTAGTCTTAATTAATTTAAATAAGGTTAAATGTAGGTACTTATGTACTTTATGACGTCAGCACGCATAGTGACTTCCCTTAGTTCCTTGGACTCCACGGAAGACCAGCGTCGGGGTGTCCTTTAGACACTGTGACACATGCTGAGTGGAGCCCATTTCAGTGCTATTCGAATGTCCATTTCGTTATATTTTTATTTTTTTGTGTATGTTTGGCGCTGAATAAATTATTTTATTATTATTATTATTATAAATGCGTTACGCATACCCAGGCGGACAGGTTATGTGTCGGACTCTCCTCTGGCGACGGCTTCTCCTAACGTGTTTACTTAAGTGAGTCTGCCTGTCTTGATGTTCCTTGAATGTAATCTTAAAACTACTTATCTAATTTTAAGTAAATAAAGAGTTTTTTTTTATCTGTGAGCATTTACGTCACTTTAACCACGTCTTCTACTATTCTCCGTAAAATATAGCTTGATGAGAATGACAACTGTCACTGACTTTTATTTCAATGAGAATAAGGTTTATCATTTTACCAAGTTTCATTCCATAGATTTTTATTACTGCAATGATAATTTTTCGGTGACACCAATGGCTGTCATTCTAATTAAGCTACATTTCACAGGCTATACAGTGCGACTGCAATCATAAGGCGCCTAAATGACATTGACAGGGGGACTTTGCTTATTGGAAAATAATAATATAATAAAAAAAATAAAAACATTTATTAACCAAAAACACACATTAACAGAAAGAAAAGTTCTTTAACTCCCACACTAGGCAGAGCCTGTCTCGTGGGTGTCGAATCCTATGAATTTCCGCTATGGCCAATTGTCTAAATTAGGACTAAAGTGACAAACTAAATGTAATCTTCAAAAACATCGAAATGTATTCAAAAATACTAAAATTTAAGTTATGGCTGTAAGCGCGTTAGTGAAGTAGTGTGTGTGCGTGTGTGTATGTGTGGTGAGGGGTTGGGTTTTTGTCAAATACACTGACACTTGTAAAGGAAACAGCTTTAGTTTTGACTTTTGTGAAGTGCCAAATGAATAATAAAATTATAATTTTATTCCCACCCCTACATTATCATTGTTAAATGCTGTTCTGTTCTGTCTTTCGTTTGTGTGGTTGTCTGTGTTTTATTTTTTTATTTTTGTTTATTTGGAATAACAACAGCCGTTACAATAGCATACATTATTACATTATTAGAAACTACCAAATAAATTAGGCCAAAAAAGTTATTCACAATTTGCTTAAAAAATATTCTTACCTATAATATATCAAGTCTTGACTTTACATTGAACCAGTTGTATACCTAATGCTATAGTTTAAGAACGTTTTGGTTAAACAATCCAAAGACAAAATGAAATTCATAAGTAAAACAACAAAACAAAGGAAGCTGGTTATCTGCTGAGTAAGTGATTTTATACATTAGTTAGTTATCAAAATTTTAGACAAAAAAGAAAAAGATTACAAACAAACAAAGTACAAAAAAGTAGTTACTTAACGGTTTATCTTCATAATAGCCTCTATGAAAGCTCTCTTGTTATCATATATAAACGGGTCCACCTCTGTGAACATTTTATTGTATGAATTGAGAATGCGAGTCAGCACAGCATTTTGTCCATAATTAGTGGTGTGATATGGAACTGCAAAAAGGTTAGTGTGGCGGGTACGTTTCGTAGGTACACAAAAAGCCAGCCTTTCCAAAAGCTCTGGGCAGTCTAGACGTCCGTGCAATACATCAAAAAGAAACCCCATTTCAAGTGCAATACGTCGTTCCTCAAGAGTCAGTAGTTTAAACTCGCGGCAATTGCTTTTGTATTCACTTTTGCCTTTCCGAAATTTAACGTTAGTCACTTAAGTGCTACTAAGGAGTCCATATCCTTTACCCGGATAGCATCGGTTTTGTCGTTTTTTCGCAAATAAATTTGTCCGTATTTAACCCAGAAGAATGCGTACCATTGTGCCTGCCATTGTGCCTGCTGTGTTGTCTATATGTGCTGCTTTTTATTTGTTTTAGATGCTGGCCCTAACAATAGAGAAGACCTCAAAATAGATCGGAACCCTTAAAATTGAACCGGTCAATATTAATATATAACGTGTCTCTCTAAACACTTGACATTGGCGGAATCACACGTGCGGTCGAAACCGCGCGCGGGTTTAGGACAAAAAAAAACATTTGTGACTTTTGGAAATTCGCATAAAAAAACCAGTCGGAGGTTTTCAATTATTTAACTTTTTTGTGATTGATATCTCAGTTGCGCGATGCGAACACCTTCAAGTTCGAAGAAATCCGAACGGCTGGTGTTCCTATCAGTTAATTACCTAATTATTTCTCAGAATTAACCGTTAGGCGGAATCTGTTAATTAGCATAACTTTTAGGCGGTAATCATTAGATTAATTACGCTTGACTTCAAAATATTCGTAGGTACAGTCGGCTGCAAAAAAAGTAAGCATTTTAGTACCTTGTCATATCTCCTATCGACTTGCTCGGTGGAGCAGTGGTTAGTGGGTCGCACTTTAAGGCGGCGGCTGCGCAAGTCGTCTCGGGTTCGATACCCGGGTCGGGTAACCCGGAGTCTGGAAGTTGGCGGCCTTGTACCTATCCACGTGCCTCGGAAAGCACGTTAGGCCGTTGGTCCTGCGCCCGATCCCTCGCCGGTCGTGTCCCATCGGAATATGAGGGTAACGGAATAGAGACTTGTGTTTGCGCACACACTTGAGCACAATAATATATCTTGCGTCAAGGTTCGTTGAGATTGGCCGCCGTAGCTGTAATCGGTTAGAGGATATATGTATGTACCATTTTTTTATGTGATAGGTGGCAGACGAGCAGACGGATCACCCGATGGCAAGCGACCGCCGCCGCCCATGGACACTCTCGACACTAGTGCAATTCCTGTGCAATAAAGATAATATATCTATCTAAGTTTATTTACAGAAAATTTCCAACCAAAATTAAAGGAAGGCTTTCCCTCCCTCAAGTTCTCAATCCCCGATGAAAAAGGCTATTAAAATAACCTCAAATTGACTCTCGAAGATCCGACACATAATGGCGATATCCTCAAAGAAATCGCGGTCAAAGAGACCCTTACATCGAAGATTAAAACCATAATCCGCCATAACCCTCCAGTGCGTTAAGCGGCACAATGGACCGGGAGGCGTAAGGTCATCGGGGTAGTGATGAGTTTGGATTGCATGAAAATCGGGTCAATTTGACTCGATTTTTAATACGAAATTCGATGAGAAATAGGTATATCAAAAGGTTTTAAAAATATCCCGTGAAATTATAGCAGTCCTCTGCCACTTTCAAAAGAAAGTATTCGTAAGTATCATAAATAAAATCCCTTTAAGCAAGTGAGATCTAACTGATTTATTTCTTTCTTTCATCCTTTCATTCTCTCATTATTTTAGTCTTTCATTCTTTTATTCTTTCTTTCTTTCTTTCTTTCATTCATTCTTTATTTCTAAATGAATGAATGAATGAATGAATGAATGAATGAATATACTTTTATTGCACTCAAAATAAAGTATGAAAACTTAAAACTAGATATTACAGGATGTGTACAACGAAGGCGGCCTCAATGAATGAATGGCGGGAAGGAATGAATCAAATCACTGCATTTTATTTAATGATAATAGCAACAAACGATGAGAAACATTGCTCTGGTAAACCATTGCACAGAACTGAGATACATACGGGGTAGAATGTTCCGTGTGAAACGCATTCAAACATTGTCGAAAAATTACTAGGATTATAACCTAAGTACATATTATTCATTTCATCATATTCATATCATTCATCATATTATTAAGAATCCAATACACGGTTATCGTCGCCCGCAAATCAAAGCTTAAAACAACCAATTTCAAACAAAATTTGTACCAAATACGTCCGTCCTCTCGAGTCGAGCCAAGAAAATTCTCATTTTACGTTATTTCTTAGTAAATATTCGTGTTTTCTTTTTGACATTATATAATGTTATATTACCCAAGGAATCGGATCTCATTATGGTGAAAGAAAACAGGTGAACCCACTTTACTTGTCCTTAACGAGGTATTAAAAAAACCGCCAAGTTCGAAACAGTCAAATAAAATAACAAGGTTCTGTCAACATTTTAGTCTGTAAAATTTAACATGTTTAAAATAACAGCCATAGGTGTCAGAGAAAAAAGATCTTTAGGTCTATCGTGATAAAACTCTTGGAATGGAATAAACCTTGGTTAAATGATAAACCTTATGTTCATTGATATAAAGGTCAAGTGACATGTTCCATTCTAATCAACCTATATTTTAGGGGGTTAAAAAATAGGAACGGTGGTATGTGTCCACAACGCAAACCTTTTTGGACAATTTATCACTGAATATAGGTCAATCTTAAGTTAAACTATTATTATACTATAATTTGACCGTGGGAGAGCCACGCTTCGGCATGAATCGACCGGAGTGATACCACAGCCTCACAGAAAACCGGCGTGAAGCAGCACTCCACTGGTGTTGTGGGTGTCCATGGGCGGCGGCAATCGCTTACCATCAAGTGATCCGTCACCTCATCTGCCACCTATTTCATAAAAAAACTGGAAAATCGAATGATTTGCAATAGTCATAGCTTTTACAGGAAAGGATCTAAATGTATTGACTAATTTTGACATTACTATTGTATGTATTTCATTTCTTATCGTTATTCAGTAACCAATGATTGATTTAATAAATTAACTGTCGAATAGTGATTAAATAAAGATGTGTCTTTATTGTAAGTATACTCATATAATTTCTTAGCAAATAAATGTATCTTTATTATAAAAGTTCATGATATTCCGGATCAAACATTGTTATCCTAAAGGGCGGAACCCTAAAAATACTTCGTCTGTTGGCGAAGATATAATAACGTTAGAGACGGCATCGAATTACGAAGCTAACACAATCATTATTATTAAAACACAGCGCAGAATTTTATAACTTGGCTCTTTGTTGGCCGAAGTTAAGCAAAATATAACAACGGGATGTGTTAGCAGATAGATGCGATAGTTGCACTTGCGGTTCTAGTTCCAATTTTGACCGCGGGGAGCCTCGCTTCGGCATGAATGGGCCGCATCGGAGTGATACCACTGGTGAAAGAAAACTCCAGTGCAGTACGCGTATGAAATCCGCCATAGAATTGGCTTGTTTAGTAGGTCAGAGACTGGCATATTTTTTAAATAGCATTCAAAATCAAAATCAAAAATGTCTTTATTCAATTTAAGTCCATACAGAACATTTATGAATGTCAAATATTATGTAATCTACCGCTGATTCGGAATGTCAATTTCTACCGAGAAGAATCAGCAAGAAACTCAGTAGTTACTCTTTTCAAATAATATGGTAATTACAATATTCATTCTTATACAAATTATGATTACAGTGACAGTATGATATGCAATGCTTATAATCAATATCGTTTAGATAAATCGTCAAAGAAAAAGTATGAAATGAATTATACATTAGAGGACAGGCGAAGAGATCAACATGTCCAAGAATCCTTATCATTCAAATAATCATCTACTTTATAGTAGCCTTTCTGCATTAGGCAGTTTTTTACATGCAACTTAAACTTATGTACAGGTAAATCAATGATATTTTGACGTAACTTAATAAACATTCTAATCTAATCTAAAAACATTGAGAAATAACGGTCATAAGGAGCTATATACAAAATTTCAGCTTGAAACCTTATGTATTATTTCTGTTATGTGCCCTCAAAGGCAAAGATAGGCAAGTAAATTTGAAGTCTTATTTTTACGAAATATTCATATAGCAATCGATATCTCATTCAATTTATAGCAACTTTTGTTAAGAAACCATTTTCATAAACGCACTATTTCACATAGCTATCGAACAAAGCTATCTCGCGATGCGCACAAACTAGTGAGGCTGACGTCACGCCTCGCGTCGCTGTTTGTATGGAGCGTTTTGGGCAAGTCTATTTTAAGTGATTTTCAAATTGTCCTATCTCGAAGAATTTCCAATCTAACAAATCCATTCTTTCACAAATATTGTTACTTTTGAGGGGTTCTTATGTGGGATTGGTGATCGGTAGATGCATGCCAAGGAACGTGTATGAGTTCGATGTTTGAATTAGATTGACGTGCGAGAGAGAGAGAGGGAGATGAGAGAGACGACGTATGGCGGACGACGTAAAGACGGTGTACAGAAGGCGCTAAGATAATTAATATAGAATTCTTAAATACAAATCCCTGGCTTTATTCGAAACCCCATCCCACAATTTTGGGGGCTCGTCCGGGATGGAGCAAAAATAAAGCCTTGGACGAATAAGAGAGACGACGAATGGCGGACGATGTAAAGACGTGGAAGACGACGCTTTAAGAAAATAATTAATATAGAACAACTATACAAATCCCTGGCTTTATTTGGAACCCCATCCCACACTTATATTACCAACAAGAGAAAAAAAATAGGACACAAGCCTATTAGGTATAACGCTTCATCTTAACATGTGGGGTGCGCATGGACCATGATCTAGGATTCTATAAGTTTGGTAATTACAAAGAAGCGACTGCCGTCTGACATTCGCAACTCTTAGATGGGCATGTAACCGTGATCCAGTAATCACGGTTACACGCACAGAATCATTTTCTCCTTCTCTATCTTTACCTGAAGGTTGTCTGGTAGAGATCGCTCCCAGCGATAAGACCGCCGTTAATTGCACATTGGATCTCTGTATACCCAGCTTTTAAGTTTTGTATGTTGTGCAATAAAGAGTATCTATCTATCTATCTAACACACTTAAAAATTTAGTCTCATGTTCAGGCGGGACTCGAACCCACAACTTCCACAATCCAGCAATCAACTATTGATTTAGCAGTCTCATCTTAACTGATGGTCAAATATTTGTAATAATATTTCCACTGGATATTGTAATATACCTACAATATTGATGTGGCTATCGACAGCTCATGTCGAATCAAGCACTTACAAATTTCGTCAGCTT
Organism: Marasmia exigua; assembly: GCA_019059595.1. NCBI lineage: Eukaryota > Metazoa > Arthropoda > Insecta > Lepidoptera > Crambidae > Marasmia > Marasmia exigua. Next base: position 14,185,172 of record CM032488.1, read on the forward strand.
ACTAACGCGTACAGTGGTCTAATTGGTAGAACATTCACCCGGATTGTGGAAGGTGTGGGTTCGAGTCCCGCCTGAACACGAGATGAAATTTTTAAATGTGTTATTTACTTAACAATAAATTGCAAAAAAATACTTTAAAAAATATCAACTATTGATTTAGCAGTCTCATCTTAACTGGTGGTCAAATATTTGTAATAATATTTCCACCTGAACACGAGATGAAATTTTTAAGTGTGTTATTGTAGGTTTCCTCACAATGTCTTCCCTTGCCGAGCTAATGGTAGAACTATGCACATTAATTTGTAAATCCAGAGATGCACGCTCAGATTTGACCACGATTTCCCGTACGGAAGGCGCGTTCTTACCCACTACGCTACCTTCGCTCTCGAAGACATCCATAATAACAAATCGCGTTAGCCGTGTGGTCCCCGGCAGAGTAGAAGGCCACCCTCACTCTTACCGAGGTGTCGTAAAAGGCGACTAAGGTAAAGCTGCTGGCATGATCATCAGCACCCAGAGAAGGAAAACTGCATTTAGATCAAAACCCTCGCCAACCCGTCTGCCAAGCGTGGTGAGTATGGCAATTACCCCTCATGTGATTGAGGGAGGCCCGTGCCCCAGCAGTGGGGACTTAAATGGGCTGACGATGTTGGAACGAGATGGCGTGAGCTTTAGTACATTTATAATTTTAGATCGGGTTTTGTAATAAGGCGGCTATGCGTTCTTAATCTAAGCTTTTTAACCGAGAGCCACGCTTCGGCATGAATGGGCCGGCTCGACCGGAGTAATACTATGGCCTCACAGAAAACCGGCGCGCCGTGAAGCAGCACTGTGCTGTTTCGCTGCGTGAGTGAGGGTACCGGAGGCCCAATCAGAATCAGAATCTTTATTGCTTGTAACTGTGGGTATTAAAATCCGGGGAAAAGGTGGGTTTAAAGGTTGGCAGCGAACTTCTGACTCTACTGGTGTTGCGGGTGTCCATGGACGGCGACATTCGCTTACCATCAGGTGATCCGTCTGCTCGTCTGCCACCTATGACAAAAAATGAACTAAACAAATGATTCTACACAGTTTCACACTTACGTTACCAAGATTAATTTATTCTTTTTGCGGTCGTTAATCCACAACATTTGCTTTGGTACTGTATTTTAGTAACGAGGCTTTCGCGTGTTTACAGTCAGTATAGGATTCTTTACGGCCATTTTGTTTAGGTTTGTAAATAAAAATAAGTAAATGAAACTTAATATTTTACTTAGCCTGTGCTGGACAACACCGCTATCAGTTTATTGATGCATACCTGAAAAAAAAAAGAAAACGTAATTAATATAATGAGTTAGGTTAGGTTAGGCGAGTTTCTTGACAGATCTTCTCGACTAGAAACAACCGAGCCGGTGGTAGAATCGCATTATGTTTATTTACTTTTTTTAATATATTTTATAAATCAACATATATATGTATTAACATGTAAATTATACATAAGTACTTATAAATAGTCTTAAATCATTCAAATGTAATGGAATGTTAAACTATGGAATCAGCTACCAACGATGGTGTTTCCGAACAGATACGACCTGGTGATCTTCAAGAAAAGAGCTTATTCCTCCCTTAAGAGCCGGCAACGCATCTGAGATGCCCCGTGTGTCGCAGATGTCTATGGGCGGCGGTAATTCAGTTACCATCAGGTGAGCCGTCTGCTCGTTTGTCTGCCATAATGTAAAAAAAACATATGTATGACGATTTGTAAGTGCTGTGTACACGCCTATGCAAATAAAGAATTATTTGAGTTTGATGATTTAGATTTTGGTAATACAAAATAATTAAGTTGGAATATTGAAGTTAAAAGCCTTTTTAACTATTATATCATTATAGTATTATCTTTATGAGATAGGTGGGAGACGAACAGACGGAACACCTGATTGTAAGCAATTGCCGCTGCCCATGGACTCCCGCGACACCATTGCAGTCACAGTGCGCTGCCAACCTTAAAACACCCCTTTTCCCCCTAATAGTGCCTCCGGTACGTGAGGGTAGCACGCAGCGAAACACAGCACATTGCTGCTTCACGTCGGTATTCTGTGAGGCCGTGGTATCTACTCATTCATGCCGAAGCGTGGCTCTCCCACAGACTAATAATTATTTTGGAATGACATTAAAAGCCTTTTTATGCATTATGGTATACGAGTGAAATATGTGGACAGAGGACCTATCTGTGTGGAGAACATTAGGGGGGGCACGCAAGACCTCGTCTTGGCAAACGTAATGTAGGGCGCCCTCTGGCTAGGTGGGGGGACAATCTGCGCAGGATGGCTGGCAACAGCTGGATGCGAGAAGCCATGGATAGATCACGGTGGCGAACAAATTGAAGAGGCCTACGTCCAGCAGTGGACTGCGATAGACTGATGATGATGATGATGGATCTATGTATGTACCTATATCAGGTTACGGCCAAAAGCGACCCATCGCGGAGAAAGTGTAAAAGCAAAAAAATGTTGAAGTAAAAACACAAGCGTACCAAAGAAGTAATTAAAAAAACCCCCCGACAAAAACAAATAGGTTATTCGTCAATTTCTGACGGCGCCATCATGGATTTGAAATTTGTCACAATAAATATAATCGGCTAGTCAAGCCTTTTTATATGATACCCATATTGTGGGAGTTGTGTAAAAACATACAATTCATATCTTTGTGACTGCCGTCTTGGATGGATTTTTATCCAACATAGCTAAGAACACTCCCCCTTATTCATCTTTCAAACAAAAAGGAAACAAAATCAAAATCGGTTCATTTGTTTTGAAGCTACGATGCCATTGACAAACACACAGACAGACACACGCAGACACGTCAAACTTATAACACCCCGTCGCGGCGTCGTTTTTGCGTCGGGGGTTAAAAAGAAAACCGCCGATCTGTTACATATCAACATAAGATGGAACTTTTTACAACCCCATTAAAAGTGACGTTAACGACTCAATAACATGTTTAGCGAAAGCCTTCGCAACTTAATTTCAGTTTATAAAGGAGACAAATTAGAATCAAAAGTCAAGACAATTTGTAGACGACAAAGTTTACGCGATCCTTTTCGATTTAAACTTTTAATACCAGTTTGACATACTTTAGAATCAGTCATGCAAGATGTATTGTGATGCTTCTCCTCATCATACCGTGGGAGAGCCAAGCTTCGGTATGAATGGGCCGGCTCGACCGGAGTGATACCACGGCCTCACAGAAAACTGGCGTGAAGCAGCACTGTGCTGTGTTTCGCTGCGTGAGTGAGGGTACCGGAGGCCCAATCCGGGGGAACGGGGGGGTTTAAAGGTTGGCAGCGCACTTGTGACTCCACTGGTGTCGCTAGTGTCCATGGGCGGAGGCAATTGCTTACCATAAGGTGATCCGTCTGTTCGTCTGCCTACCTATTACATAAAAAAAATAAAAATCATAGCGTGTAATTCCCAGTTGCGTTCAAAGCAGTTTATATAGCGTGGGAGAGCTACGCTTACGGCATGAATGCGCAGGCTCGAACGGAGTGACGGCCTCACCATACCGCGCTAGTGCTGTTTCGCTGTGTGAGTGTAGGTACCGGAGGCCCAATCCATGGGGAAAGGGGGGTTTAATGGTTGGCAGGCGCACTTGTGAATCTACTGATGTTAACATGCAATGGTAGAAATGCATATAAATTTGAAAAATCCAGAGGTGGTTCGGATTCGACCCACAACCCCCCGCATTCTTATCCATTGTCATGTCTCATGATGTAATGTGATGCTGTTTGAAAAACTTGATTACAAAATAACGCCTGCAAATTTTGTACACGATTTCCACTTGATGAGAGACATGTTGCAATCATTTTTCCGTCAGGCGTTGTTACTATTTCACTTTTCAGTTTTTTTTTTTCGAAATTGGTTGTTTGCGGTTTGATTTTCAGCGGAGCACCGAAAAGAACTTTTTCAGCCATTCGTGCTGTAGCCAAACTGAAAGGAAAATTGGATTTTGGTTTAAAGGACTTTTTTTGCAATCAAAATGAAACTAAGCCGAGGTATCTGATTATAGCTAACAACACGCGTATGAAATACAATTTCTAGGAATACCTATGCAATAACAAACTTTCGCAATTCATATTTTGCAGAAAAGCCAACTATCACATAATAAAAAAAACAGCGATTTGTAGTGGATCCTTGGTCTCCGAAACAGTGCACCATTCCTCTCTATTTTGGGCCACGTCCGACCAATCGTCAATCCACAGCCCAAGCATATTTTTTACCGTAGCAGTAGCCACGCTTCGGCATGAATGGGCCGGCTCGACTGGAGAGATACCGAGGCCTCACAGAAAACCGGCGTGAAAGCAGCACTGTGCTCTGTTTTGATGCGTGAGTGAGGGTACCGGAGGCCAATTCCAGGGCAAGAGGATTTTCAGGTTGGCAGCGCACTTGTGATTCCACTGGTGTCCATGGGCGGCTGCAATCGCCTATCAGATAAAAAAAGCAGGTCCTTTCTCACTTCGTCCCTCCAGCGATACCTAGGACGTCCAGAGGGGCCATCGTCCAAATGGCCGTCCCATGTGCCTACTGCCTGTCGCCCCACGGTTATTTGCCACGTGGCAAAAGTCGGAACTAATGCTGTTTTGACATTTTCCCATAGAAAAAATGTTATGCAACGCCCCCCTGTCAATGTCACTGAAGTGACTTCTGATCGTTGCAAGTTACAGTTCGTCAAAAAGATCTTTTTTTTATATCTGTGGCTGCTACTGGTGTTGCCCACGGCGAACACATAATAATTCTGCCAGTGTCGAGTGATTAGAGAGACACGTTATTTTTATGGTTATTGACCGGTGAGGCGAGTTTAAACAAAAAGATCTTGAAAATGAGTGTTGGCTTCACTGTCGATTACGTCATAACATATACTATGTAACCCGATTAGTGTGGCATGGCATAACGACTCCATTAAATTCTCAAACATTTCGTTATCTCAACTTTCTTGATTTATAGTTTAAAAAAAACACCCCTAAAATCTGAAAAAATAAAAGTAATAAGCCTTTTTTATTTAACCTTAATCACTAAATTCTAAGTTAATTTAAAGGGTAACTTAAAAAGACGCGCCGCCATCTTGAAGAACATCACGCTTTAGGTAATTAATTAGTTTGGTTCTTTTTTTGGAGCAGGGGCCAGATTCTCGGGATTTTTGATATTATAAAACATGGCGGGTGTCGCATGAAAACCATACAAAAACTAAGTTTTTGCGATATACCAACGATTTTTCGACTGTGTAATTCGACTTTGATGTCGAGTGCTCGAGGATTGGGCTCGAGGAGAGGGCCTATTCTCGAACAGTCGACTTAAAAGTCGAATTAAGAGATTTCATACATTCGTCCATACAAATTTTTAACTCGTCTTCAATGTCAATTGCACGAGAATTGTCCATCAGGATTTTTGCTTTTCGTAGTTAGTAAAATATAAGGAATAAAAAAAATCCGTCACTCTTAGTGTTTCGTGACAAGATTACATAGTGACTTTGTACAGACATCAAGCTATACAAAACTGTCAAATTTCTTCATTCGATTATAAACCTTATATTGTTACACATTGAGTTCGAAATCGATTGAGGAAATTTGACAGTTTTGTATAGCTTGACCTGTCCGCCACTGTATTAGCCACTATATTGCTACTGCCTAGTAGCTGTTCCGTAATTTTCAATAAGTATTTTTTCAATGAAAAGTGGCGTGATAAAGAAGAGGCCTATACCTACTCAGCAGTGGGTGGATGTGGGCTGATATGATGATGATGATTTTTTTCAATAAGTTAATCTTAGCGTTTTGTGTCGGTTGCGTCTTATGCTCTCTCTTCGGAGCCTAGGACTCACTTTCCTACAGCCAATGCCTACAAGTAAAGTATAACAAAGTAACTTCTTCAGCAAAGTGGCTGATAATTTTTGACAAACGCGAAGCGCTTTCATACAATTATGTGTGTTCAGATAGCGGCTATCTGCGAGGGAGTAGATGCGGCGGAATAGACTGCCTACTATTAGCCAAGTGTGGGCCACTAAGTTGGCGGGATGAGGTTAGAATGTAGGTTTAGGCGAGATTTTTTGTACAAGTGATTTCCGAAGGCGGACCTCTGGCTCTGAAGCCCGAGTTTGGGACACAACCGCGATAAAATGCTATATGATAATAACCGAATAATGACCGAATAAATAATAAAATAACATATATAGATGGTGGAAGAGCCACGTTGGCATGAATGAGCCCGCTCGATCGCAGTGATACTACTGCTTCATAGGAAGAAGCGCTTCGGCTATTTCGCCAAGTAAGTGACTTTATGGAGCTTTACCCCGTATGTACTTACTCCACTCGTGTTATATCACTACCTGTGTGATCCAGGGGAGGCAACAAACGCTTACCATCAATTAGGGGATCTAATCGTCTGTCACCTATACAACTCATAAAAGTACAGACGTCACAGTGGCAGACGTCAAACGAAGCGTGAAGAAGCATCTCGCGGGCCAGTATGGCAGTCCTAACGGAGGTGATGTCTTGACATCGCTTCCGTTGTAATTGCATCGTGGGCTCTTCTTTTGCTTATTATAAGGCCGAGGAGAGCCAATATACTGTGTCAATATAAAAAAATACGACAGATGGATCGCCTGATGGTAAGCGATTGCCGCCGCCCATAGACACCCGCTATAGACGTTTTCGACTATCGGCACTTTCCGCTAATATTTCTCAACTAGCTCGCTGTTCTATTTTTTTCCAGGGGAAACCCTCATGGCCGTCACCTTGAAACATGTAGGGAACTAGGTGGTGTATGGGACACTAACCCTAACCAAAAACGCTGGGATGTCCATCTCAGAACAATCGCAGTCGGAGACCTCACAGCCGAGATTACAACTCGCTGTTGTCGTGGCCCGAGCAAGAAGTTCGTCATGGCGTATATAATTTATTAGGCGCTTGGAAACGCCTCCATTTCTTCGATTACTCCAGATCCTCTCCCTTGCAGCTTGATGTATGGGAACGATTTGATTTTGTACTAGGAAGAGGAAATATTTAAATTATTATGCATGAGCTGAGCCCAAAATAACCAATAGCCATCTATACCATTTATAAAGTTGTACATTCTACGCACAGCGGCAACGCTTATAGGTAATGCAAAAACACGAAACGCGTGCGCGATGTAATCCACACCTAGCGCCATCTATTGGTATAAAATGGAACTAATGTCCTGAAACAAAGGAGGGCGGGCCACTAGTGTGTTATAAAAATATATGTATTGAGTTCAACAGCTTATGAATGTCAAGCAAGTATAAACTATACGGTTAACACAATCAGGGTTTTTTTTTAATAACATGCATTGTACAGTCAAAAGCAAAAGTTGATGCAAAGGTTTGGCAGCTAGTGACTCCCAATGCTTCCCAGAATAAAAGCCACAAACTGTTGCCACAAAATATTTTTAGCTATTTCTGCTGTTGACTTCAATGAGAAGCGATCAGCTGATTGAAGTAATTAGTACGCGAAGATATATTTTACAATATTTCGCTGTATGTTTCTTAAAGATTTTTTTTTTCTTTTTATACCACGTGGGTGGAAACCAAGCGTGCGGCTCGCCTGATGGTAACACTACCGCAGACAATGGACGCCTGCAACTCCTGAGGACTGGCATACGTGATGCCTTTTAAAAACCTTCATCATCATCATCATCAGCCCATTTAAGTCCCCACTGCTGGGGCACGGGCCTCCCTCAATCACATGAGGGGTAATTGCCATACTCACCACGCTTGGCAGACGGGTTGGCGAGGGTTTTGATATAAATGCAGAGTTTTCCTTCTCTGGTTGCTGATGATCATGCCAGCAGCTTTACCTTAGTCGCCTTTTACGACACCTGCTTATTCTCCTCTGCCGGGACCACACGGCCAGTGCCAATGGAGTGTTAAAAACCTTAACACTCCATTATTTGAAGAACCTCAAACTGCAATCCTCCGGGAAGACCTCTGAAGGGAGCTCATTCCACAACCGGAGCGTTCACGGGAGAAAGTTTCTCTGGAACCGTACCGAGAGTGACCATTTGGGCAATTCGAGAAAGGGACTTTATGGGAAATGGTCATTTCAGGAAAGGAAGATCTTGGGGAAAGGGACATTACGGGAAAGGGACCTTTTGAATCGAGGGACATTATGAACCTGAACGGTGTGACGGTGGAACTCCCTACTGACGGCGAGCGGTAGGGTTATTAAATATTTAAGTATTCTTAATTACACTTAGGCCCTTTTTGACCAATCTTTCTCCATTAACATTGTTAACATTTCTTAGAAAATATAGCTTCAAGAGATTTTTTGGATGGAAAATGGAGACTTATGTTAAAGATTTGCATGCTATAAATTTTGGCTGAGAACATGTGAACTTATGAATTTTTATAAGATCACAATAATCCATTCAATTCAATTTATTTGCATAAGACACGGGATCTTATGCAAATAAATTGAATTGAATGGATAAATCTATGGTATAACGTCAGATTTGTATAAATGACAGTGCTTCACTATAGATTTAGGATCGCAAAAACTTCAGTTACTCCGTGACCATGGCGCTTGCAACAGTGTCGAAATATCGGAAACTCAAAAATAAGGTACATGGTAGAAATCCCGTAAATAACTATTCTAATGTTAGTGAACATGAAAGTTTAAAACAAGATTTAGGATCGGTCGGCCCTTAAAGTTATGGGATATCTAAAAGTACACGCTAGTTAAGGTGACCGCGACGATAGTAGGGCCGCCAAGTGATTTATATTGATTGTGACGAAGGAGACATTTTTTTATAAAAAGTGAGCAACAAATACTTTGAGGAAAGTATTAATATTTTTTTGCGGCCCACCTATATAATAATTTCTTCCTAAAATAATAATAATAATAATTAATTCTACAACATCTCATACGTTGACCTGAATCCGTACTAAGTAGCTCAAGCACTTGTGTTACAGATATCGGACAACAGAGGAACACAAATATATACTTAAATACATATATTACACCCAGACACCGAACAAACACAAGTGTTCATCGCACGAATGTTTGTCCAGGGTGGGGATCGAACCCACGACCTTTGGCGTAAGAGGTAGGGTCACTACCAATTGCGCCATCCGGTAAAGGCATGGACTAATTATATAATAGTCCAGGCTACAAAGACAATAACTACATAATTGCTGAATGTGGACCTTAAACTCTTGTGAAACATATCCCATAAGGACAATGCAAAATCCCATAAAAATGTTCGTCACACGTAGAAGGATACAAGCTGTCAGGAGCCAGGCGAAACTTAACCGGGACAATTAAAGGCGGGGGAGGGGGGAGATAAATAGTCTGTCGCGTAGGTTTGATTCGCACTACAATCCCGTGCGGGATTAGAGGCGGGACCCCTTAAGTTTTTAATCAGTCTCGGCCGTTGGGTGGCTGTTGTTGAAAAATGATGGTAGCTGCTCGACTGCTTCGGTGGCGCAGTGGTTAGTGGGTCGAAATTAAAGCGACGGCTGCGCAAGAGCTCCCAGGTTACCTAAGTTTTCGTTAAATTCTTAGTGTCTGGAAGTCGGCGATCATGGACCCTCGTGCCTGGGAAAACACGTCAAGCCCTTGTTCCTCCGCCCAATGCCTCTTCGGTCATCTCACGGTGTCCCATCAGGCCTCCCACAAGGTGGACCTACGTTTTGGTGGAGGTAGCGGGAATGACTTGTGTTGAGGATCTACGGCTGGACCAGCCTCTTTTATATTGTTTATGGTTTTCTACTTTTTTTTACAAATTTTGATATATTATTGTTTTGTGTTATTGTTTCTTGTTGTCTTATGTCGATTGGACGAAATTACATGGCTTTGCTAATATCAGCGACTTTTTATTAGCATCCTTTAAACCAGCGCTCTAGGTTTTTATACAGTCCATCGTCAACAACTTGGATGCGGGCGGCACAGGACCGATCTGTGTGGAGATTGTTCGCTTCGGAGCCCGGGGTACGCTTGGACCATGATTCAGGAAGGCTGATACTTAATTAGACTTACCGCAGGTTATGACATGCAAGCTAGCATTGACTGACCGTAGCGACGTTCCATTTTATTTACTTGTATCTTTTTATTACACGCTGACTTGTAGGCACTGCTTGCATCTAATCCGCACCTCACATAAATAAATATCTACATACAATCTCCTATATCACATGACAGTTTCATAATATTCATTTCGTTCTATTTTATTTCATTGAATGCTATTGGTGGTTGTTGCTATATGTTGTTTTTTTGTTTTCCTTTTGTTTTATTTTTATGTATTTTTAATTGTTTTATGTTTTGTTTTCTGTTTGTACCAAATTGTGTTCTGTTTATAATTGCTATATGTTCTGTGTTGTGATGTCTATAATAATAAATATTTTCTTTCTTTCTTTCTTTCTAATTACAAAGAAGGGACTGCTGACTGACCTTCGCAACTCTTAGACAGGGGAACCAGACGTGTTACCGTAATCCAGTTGTCATGGTTACACGTTAAGAATCATGACCTCAAATATTGTAGATAATTATTTTCTATTACTATCTGAGACCTGCAGGTTTCCTCACGATGTTTTCCCTCACCGGCAAGCTAATGAGCTACCATCGCTTCGCAGATTCTCCCGCTACCCACTTCTCTGCTCAATTGGGCAGCATGTAAACAAAGCTCTTTAAGGTGACGGGTAGCTCACACTAGCGACGCCAATCGATTTTAATTTTTAGCTAATAAACCGGATCTATTTTAAACAATTTCGGGGTTACAACCTCTAGGCAAACACTTATACTATTTATTAAATAACTTTGCACAAATGTTGTGTCCAACGCATACGCGAATAATTGATTGACGCCAAAAGCGGCCGCTCTAGGCGTGAATCATTTTTTTACGTACAAAAACGGACCTAATTTTTTTTAAAAATAGATCCGGTTTAGTAGCTAAAAATTAAAATTGATTGGCGTCGCTAGTGTACCCTACCCGTAACCTTAAAGCAAACGTTACGACCGAATCAAAGTTTCCCTCTCCGAGACACACACGCGCTGTGTGTCTCATTTGTTTCGATGCGACAGGTATAATCTCGTTCGTCACGGGACGGCTTTAAATTAAGCTACCAGGGCATTTTTTTTATGCTAGAGGCGATAAACGAGCAAGCGAGTCACCTGATGGAAAGTAACTTCGCCAGAATATAACATCCATGAAACCAGAGAGATCGCTAATATGTTGCCGGCCTTTTTAAAAAGGAGTACGATCTTCTCTTGAAGGTCCCAAAGTCGTAGCCGTCGGGAAATACTCCCGCAGGAAAACCGTTCCACAGAACTGAGGTACGTGGTAGAAAATTCCGCGAAAAACGCTCAGTATTAGACCGCCATTCATCGAGATGATGGGGATGGAATGACAATAGCTTGCGTGTGGTTCGATGAAGGAATTCATCTGCAGGGAGTAGATCAAACAGTAAACTTAAAGCATAAAGTAAACTTCTTACTTGGGCAACTTTATTCTGGCATATTCGAAACGCTCGAACCAAGACGACACGCTAACTACATTATGCTAATTTTGTATGAAGTGTTTTTATAGTAGGTACAAGTACAACCGCAACGTTCACTCATTTGTTAAAGCTAGAAGCTTAGGGATGGGAAAATAATTACTTATCTATGTTTTAATTTGTAAGTAAAGTTTTATTAGGTAACGTCCAAGATATCGGGATCTTTTTATTGGCAATATTTTGTAAGGTAAGGAAAAAGAGCCCAGAGGGCCTATTCTTGAGCATATCTTTTAGGCAAACGCGTATCATCCTAGACCCCATCGCTTTCCATCAGGTGCGATTGTGGTCAAGCGTTAGCTTATTGACCAAAAAAAAAACTTGACTTTGAAGTCGAGTTTAAAATTTGTACAGACAGATAGAGCGGAATAGGCCCTCGGGTAACAAAAATTATTTTACATCAGAACGCAATAGCATGGCATTACATACAGTGGCACTGGCCATACTGACCTTCGAGATCCTTCTTCACGCTTCGTTTGAAGGAATTCATGTTGTAGGAAGGAGGAAACACATCCAAGGACCAGCAACGAGTTCTTACGCCTAAGGTCTAGTGGATGGAGTACCGAGCCGTGATCTCGGAGTCCTGGGTTTGATCGATTTTTTCGAACATAGCTCGGGTTTGTGATCGCCAATCCGCATTTGGCAAGCGTGGTGATTAACCCTAATTCCATTATAGTAGCGATAACTTGATTTCTATGACGAATGCCTTTGCCTTGCAATGGGACAGTTTACAGGCCGATTAATACTTTATTTCACAACATCACATCCATTGATCTGACTCCGAGATAGATAGCTCAAGCACCAACCATCAGAACCAACAGCGGAATTACAAATATATACATATAATAAATCTTTTGTAAAAAACATACTTATAATACATAGAAAACACCCAAACTAATACAAACAGACATTTTCATGCACATACATGTTTGTAAATATATTATAATGATAACATTTGTTGAGATAATCGTTTTGAAAGTGTAACCGTGATCAAGTTGGTCAAGATCTGGCTTGGCAGTCTTAGTCAAATTCTGGATCATGACCCAAGCGTACCCCGGGTCGCGAAAAGTCATCCTTGGACGTAACCGGCCATACGATACTAAGATGATGGTGACTTTTTCATCATCTCCTCAGCATGACATTTCCAGTTGCATCCAAAACCGTCACTTCATAGCCAGGTTACCGACACTTGAACCATGATCCAAGTATTTTTCATTTTAATAATTAATAAGCTCTTGTTACATAATATCGATATCATATTTAACGTCCTTAACCGTATTTTTCGTGACAACCCACTATTAATGAACGGTGTTTAACTGTGCCACGTTTTCCACCTTCTGCCGCATTGCCTTAAAAGGTACAAGTCACGGAAATGTACAATATATTTCTTTATAATAAAATATAATTAATGCGAAAATTCACACCCATCAAAAGGGCTAGCATGAACTATTCCAACTGTACAAGTGTAAGTACATTTTAGTCTGAACATTGCTCAACAGATGGCGCTGTGCAAAATTGAATCGCATAAGCGTTTCGTTTTTTCTCACATACATATACCCTGTGAATTGCACCATTGTTGGACACCTCAATAGGTGGTTGATTAATGAATCAAGGCCTTTAATCCTGAAACCTTGTCACCTTGCTTTAGGGCCGCTGTACTCCAACTATTCCCGGGTTACCGCCCGGGGAGTGTGGCGAAGTGCTTTAGCATGTGGAAACAGGTTTGCTTATTTTTAAGCATGTTAATAGATGGCTAATAGCATGCTTATGGATAGCAAAGTTCATTAAGCATGCTCATATTTGCAATGCTTTTTAAGCATTCTACAAATGAGCATGTGTAACAGAAGCTTAATTCATAGTTGCATTCAAAGCTGTCACTTTGGAGCCCGGGGTACGCTTGAACCATGATCCAAGATTCGGGAAGTCTGATAATGAAGCGACTGCCTTCTGACCTTCGCAACCCTTAGATAGGGGAACCAGACCGACTGGATCACGGTTAAGCGTCCAGAATCGTTATCTCAAATGTTGTAGGTATACAACACTTGAGATTATTTTGAGAAACTATCCGAGAATGCAGGTTTCCTCACGGCTACGACTTAGGGACCTTTAAGAGAAGAGCGTACTCTTTTTTAAAAAAGCCGGCAACACATTAGCGATCTCTCTGATTTCGTAGATGTTCATGGGCGGCGATGATTACTTTCCATCAGGTGACTCGCTTGCTCGTTTGTCCGCCTCTAGCAAACAAAAAAATCCAGAGATGCATGATGAACGACCCCCGTACGGAAGGCGCGTTCTTATCAACTGAGCTACCATCGCACGAGGCAGCCGTTTTGGGTCTATATGTACCTGCCTCGGTGGCGTAGTGGGTCACACTATAGAGCGTCGGCTCCCTCGCAATAGGTCCCGGGCTCGATTCCCGGGTCGGGTCGAAAATTTGTACCTAAGTTTTCGGTAAGAAATGCTTAGTCGGATTGGCGGTCTTGTACCCCCGTGCCTCGGAAAGTATGTTAAGCCATTGGCCATGCGCCCTATCCCTCTCCGATCGTGTCACGCTGGTGTCCCATCGGAATATGAGGGTAAGGGAATAGAGAGTGCACTTGTGTTTGCGCACACACTTGATCACTATCCCGCCTACGTGGCTGATCGTTGAGATTGGCCGCCGAAGCCATAATCGGATAAAGGATAATTTATACGTATATTCACGGCTTGGCGGATGTTAGTATTGGGCTGTGAACAGAAGCCATTTCATTTTCATTGAGAACACGACTCCACATTGCTATAAAATGGTCCGCCAATCTTAGCGACATAACCCAACTTAACGGGCAATTTCTAAGTTTGTTTAAAATACTAGAGTACCTAAGTAAGTTGTTCTACCCTCGTCACCAAATGCGACCTAAGGGACTAAAACAAACCAAATAAGCTAAGGGATGTACCAGAAGGTAAATTTAATTAAAGAGTTTCCACGACCCACTACACCCTAAATCTTTTATGGCACTTTTTATTTATAATGCCAATTACATTTGTCTAAAAATCATAGTTACTTTCATAGTTTGCAGTAAATCTCAGCGTAATAATTCGAATAGTGGTATCAATTCATCATATATCATTGGTGTTAGTAGTTCGCAGCTTTACCAATAGATGTCACTATGCGAAATTACATCGCACAAGCATTTCGTGTTTCCGGATATAAGACGTTTCAAAATGTATGAAATTTTGTTCGCTTCCAATATATTCCCTTTTAGTTATATTCTAGACCTGGCCAAAACGTAGCTTACAAAAGATTGGAACATTTGCATCTGAATCAGTGCAGAGATGCTTGCAGAACTCGGACCATTCAGCTCTTTCGGATCATTCAGCTCATTCGGATCATTCTTTTTTTTTACATTATAGCGGACAAACGAGCAGACGGCACACCTGGTGAAAAGTGATCACCGTCGCCCATGGACATCTGCAACACCTGAGGTATCACGTTGCCGGCTCTTAGTGGCTCAGTCGGATTAATCGGCTCATTCGGTTCACTCGGACTAGAGATGCATCATTCGACTAAATGAATGTATCATTTGACTCAAATGCTCATTAGAGATTCGGAACAGTGTATCATTTCGCTGAGTCGTTTCAGCAAAGAGTTACACACGTCTATTTTCTTTTGGTTATATTTAAGCTTTCGTTTTATTTGAGAGAGATTTTGATACCCTAATTTTACAACATTATTTGAATTAAATTGTAAGAAGCCCAAATATGATGAGGAAGAGCATTACTTTGGAGCGGTGTACCCTGACACCATGATTCAGTCTTGTAATTACAATGAAGCGACTGCCGTCTAGTCTTCGCAACTCTAGCAGAGGAACCAGACCAACTGAATCGAGTTTACACGATTCAGAAACTACCCAAAACGTGTAGGTTTCCTCGCGATGTTCTTCCTCATCGCCGAGCTAATGGGAGAAAAACGCACGTTGATTTGATTTGAAGATCTAAGACGCCTAAATATTTATTCCATTGAATCTAACAGAAAAAAATTAACTTCTCAAATTTTACCAAGAGTACACTACGCCAAATAATTTTGTTCCGTTTCCGCTTCAGTACAGGAGGAGTAATAAATTAGTTTTTTTACCTTTAAGTCGAGACCGAGCAGAGTATGCCAGAGTGTTAATTATGAGATGTACTCTCCATAAAGCATCTTAAATGAACTGCCCTCACTTACTCCGCCATTACGGAAAGTCGGAAAATTCTTTGCGGATTTTCGCTTTGGTTATTAAAAATTGTCGTTTGGTTTATGGTATGTTTTAACTATAATTAATTTACAACATTATGTACTCTCATATTTTGCTCGACGTTACAGCAGCCGTGGTCACAAGCGGACTGAAAAAACTATGGTATCTTTTAGACTTGGCTTTCTGTTTTTTTTTGTGATAGGTGTCAGACAAGCAGACGGATCAACTGATAGTAAGCGATTGCCGCGGCCCATGGACATGAGTTTTTGTTGGGTTTTTAAGAAATGGATGGAAAAGTTCTTAGTTCAATTTAGATTCTTATAATGTAACCAGACGTCCCTTTTTGAAGGGGACCGACTCAATCCTTTTATATTCCAGTGTGCCGACTCAATCCTTATCTATTCCAGTGTGCCGACTCAATCCTTATCTATTCCAGAGTGCCGACTCAATCATTATCTATTCCAGTGTGCTGAATCATCAATCCTTATCTATTCCAGTGTGCCTTAAGATAACCACAGGATTGCCTCTATGCCAAGTTTTCCTCACCCAATCAAAACGAATAGTCCTACGTTATATTATTAGGCATAGACAGACAGACAAGACAAACCTAGAAAAACTGAAAATTGTTGGAGCAGCTAAAGGTGGTGGTGATGAACACGTGGTCGCTGACATTTCAGCATGCTGATTCGCTAACTATATTAAAGACTTCCGTCCTTATATATGTTAAGCCCCGTTTAACCCCCTTATGTAAGAAGGTTCGTAAAATCCGTTATTGATGTCTGTATCATAGGAACCATAAATATTCCCAATGCTATGTATATCCTACCGCATATTCATCCAGTACGGGTAAAGTGCTAACCGAGTCGAGCCTGGGCGGTAGTTTTATTGCCTTGTACTTGGAGCATTTTAACATGCACTGAACATACACACACATAAAATCAAATGGGTAACGACTAATGAAGATGAAAATGAAAAAAAATTTAAATAATATTTATTTCCAACAAAATGATGATACATTCCAAGATAAATGATAATTATAAAGGACAATAATATTCTTACACCAAAACATTTTGTTGCTTACAAGATGTCCAGTTAGATTAGCTTTGGTCCTCACACTAGGATAACCTGTATCGTGAGGGCCTGGCATGCGATTAACATATTAAGATGCTGTTGGGTACCGAAAACGTTTCCGGAACATTACTTTGAGCACAGAGCGCTGTGCTCTCTCCAGTTCAATCAGTACTGTTTTAGCAGCCCCACCCCAGCAGGAGTTACAATATACAAGCAGGGACTGGCAAAGTGCACAATATACTGTTCTCAGCGTGTCCTGGAATCCGGAATCGCGTATTTGTCGCATGATGTGAATTAATTTCCGGACCCTTACCGATAACAAGCCAATATGCTGTTTAAAGTTTAAATTATGATCTAATTGTACCCCAAGATATTTAACGTTTGTCCCTTGTATGCTGCGACATTATAATTATGTAATTTATAGACTAGCATTATTAATTTTTTAAAATTTTACAATTTTATTATTTTGACATTTCTCTTTTTTTATTTTTATCACGCATCTATAACCACAGATTACTAATATGTACCTGTAACCCTTTTTTTTTCCTCTCTACTTGATTTTTATATTTTTAGCCTTTGGAGGTCGCACAAATGGTGGCGCCACTATCGCGTACCATAGTTATGTTTTACTCTTTCTTTCAATATCATATTAACATTTTTAATAAATTTGGTTTCTTCCACTTCTCCTTCGATTAATTTATATTTTATGTAATGAATGAATGTTATAATGTTATTTATCGCACAATGCATGTATGTAATTTAATTTAATTTGTCTTAATATTTTTAATTGTAATGGCTATTATAATTTTTATATTTTTTTTCTCTACCTATAATTAATTTGATTTTGTTTGTTTGGTTTGGTTTACATTTAATTTAATTTTTTACATTTTTTTTTACTATTAAATATTTGTCCGTGTGTATGTACCGCGAGTGCCTTTCAAGGAAGGCCTCCGCAGAATACCAGCGCCACGGAGACTTCACGGTTTCGTGGCTAATACTGAGCGGAGACCTTTTAAGTGCCAACATTATAATTGCATTTCTTTGTGTTTTTGTTATGTTTTTTATTGGTATCTTATAAATATATTCTTATTCTTATATACAAAGGGGAATGCTCTGATGAATTGTTCGGACTGATTCCAGCCGCTTCACTCCGTCATGGTTCCACTCGTCAACAGTTCCATGCCCATCATCTAGATGGTTGGCAGTCTTCAACTGTGAGTTTCTCAAGAAACTTTCTACCCCGTACGACAAAACTGTGGAATGAACTATCGCTTCCGGTGTTTCCGGACCGATACGACTTGGAAACCTTCAAGAAAAGAGCGTACCTACCCCCTTTTAAAAAGACTGACAGCGCGTAACAGGTGTCCATGAGCGGCGGTAATCGCTTACCATCAGGTGATGCGTCTGCTCATCTGCCCCCTATATAGTAAAAAAAAGGTACATGGAACCACATGCTAAGTTATAATAAGTTTGTGAGAGTTATATTTTATGAGATAATGAATGTTTTTTAATTACTCTACCAGTGGTTTTTCAAGTTTTTATATAGAAGATTACAAGTGAAGCTTTTAAAACAGCCACAACAAAACCTAAATGCATTAATGAGGGTTCCCCAAAGACCTAATTATTCATTAACGGCAAAACTAAAAGCGAGCTAATGTTTTGCAGCGGTTAAAATTTCCGCCATTAAAGCGTTAGTTGCAAAACAAAATGGCGGCTCGTTATCCGCCATTACGCGAGCGCCAAACTCATCAATATTCTGCACTTTACTAAGTTTCGTTTCATATTACAGGATGAGCGATAAAAACTCATTTAGGCCCTTATTTCAGCGACAGATTAAAATAAAACAGCCGGTTGTAATCTGTTAAAGGAGAGTTGGTTAAAAGGTTTTTCCGGCGCCATTGAGTGTACCCCTACACTCAATTTGTCCCTTTCCACCTTCCACCAAAGATGTGTTACGCTACCTTGCTTTTTTATGTGGTATCTTGGCAGACGAGTAGACGGATCACTTGATGGTAAGCGATTGCCGCCGCCCATGGACACCTGTGACACCAGTGGAGTCACAAGTGCGCTGCCTAAAAAACTGACTAATGGAGAAAGGCTACTATAAAGTAGACTGCCCTCTGACCTTCCAAACCTTAGACAGGGGAACCAGACCAACTAGATTACGGTTACACGTTCAGGATCATTATCTCAATGATTGTAGGTAGGTATCCAAATTTTTGAGGAACTATTCGAGACGTGGAGGTTTCCTCACGATGTTTTCCCTTAGCGCCGAGACAATGGTAGAAAGCACATAGATTTGAAAAATCCAGAGGTGCATGCTCGGATTCAAACCACGACACCCCCCCCCCCCCTCCCCACCCCTATGGAAGGCGCGTTATTCAAATTAAAATATCTTAAATCAATCAAATCAAATCAAAATGTCTTTATTCAATTTAAGTCCATACAGAACATTTATGAATGTCAAATATTATGTAATCTACCGCTGATTCGGAATGTCAATTTCTACCGAGAAGAATCAGCAAAAAACTCAGTAGTTACTCTTTAAATAATATAGTAATTACAATTTTCATTCTTATACAAATTATAATTACAGTGACAGTATGATATACAATGCTTATAATCAATATCGTTTAGATAAATCGTCAAAGAAAAATTATGAAAGGAATCCTTATCATTCAAGTAATCATCTACTTTATAGTAGCCTTTCTGCATTAGGCAGTTTTTTACATGCAACTTAAACTTATGTACCGGTAATATTTTGAGGTAAACTATTAAACATTCTTATACTCAATCCTACAAATGAATTTCCAATTTTATGAAGTCTTAGATTTGGGACAGCAAGCCTTTGTTTATTTCGCGTGTTAAAACTATGAAAATCTGATATTTGCGAGTAAAGGTGCAAGTTCTTGCGTACAAACAATACAATATATACATACATCTTTATTGCAGACAACATGCATATGTCCATGGTTTAGTACAATTAAAATAAAAAAGTTAACCCTATTAGGGTTAGATTCGACTAACCGGATGGCGTAATTGGTAGTGACCCTGCCTCTTACGCCAAAGGTCGTGGGTTCGATCCCCACCCTGGACAAACATTCGTGCGTTGAACACTTGTGTTTGTTCGGTGTCTGGGTGTAATATATGTATTTAAGTATATATTTGTGTTCCTCTGTTGTCTGATATCTGTAACACAAATGCTTAAGCTACTTAGTACGGAATCAGGTCAACGTATGAGATGTTGTGAGAATTATTATTATTAGTTAAAAGGGGGTTTATATAGGCGGGGTATTTTA
This sequence comes from Marasmia exigua, assembly GCA_019059595.1. Taxonomy (NCBI): domain Eukaryota; kingdom Metazoa; phylum Arthropoda; class Insecta; order Lepidoptera; family Crambidae; genus Marasmia; species Marasmia exigua. The sequence goes on from CM032488.1 coordinate 14,205,285, forward strand.
TTTACCCATGGGCGGCGGCAATTGCTTACTATCAGGTGATTAGTCTGCTTGTCTGCCACCTATGTCATAAAAAAACGAATGAATAAATGTATTAATAAAACATTGTAATAAACCAGGAATAATTTATTTTATACGCATTTATTTTATCTCACTACCATATTTTTATCAAGTTTAAGACTTTAACTCGTGGTATTTAATTTCCTCTATCAGCTAAACTACCCTATTTTAACGAGGAAATACCTTAGGGAGTGGTATTAAATTCCTGTAATTATAAGCAAACTAGGTGAAAGGCATCAGCAGCTCATTAGCCGAGGTAGGGAAGAAGAGAAAAATTACCAGTAAATTCTTTACGTTTCTCTGGACGACTGATAGGGGACTAGTGAAGGGGGAGTAAAATCCCGATATCGATGTTTCAGACACCGAAAAATTTCAAATACTTTAATAAATTCAAAGCGTGACAAATTTAGATTTCCTCCTCAACTTAGCGTGTGATGCCAAATCAAATATATCTTTATTTAATTTAATTCCATATTGAACATTTATGAATGTCAAATATGATGTAATCTACCGCTGATTTGGAATGTCAATTTCTACCGAGAAGAATCTCAGTAGTTTCTCTTTTCAAATAATGCAATATTCTTTCTTACAAAAACTATGATTACAATGACAGTATGACAATGCTTATAATCAGTATCGTTTTGATATACTATCGTCAAAGTAAAATTATGTAATTAAATTATACATTAGCCCAAAAGCGACAGCTTTGGAGCCCGGATACGCTTGGACCATGATCCAGGATTCGGGAAGTCTGGTAATTACAATGAAGCAACCGTCTAAAGTTCGCAACCCTAAGACAGGGGTACCTAGTACAATTGAGTCTCGCAAGACAGTTTTACCGTTAAAGACCTCGTCTGTTTGAGACCTCGTGGTCTCAAACAGACTGCTGTAAATGTTGGATACCATTAATCAAGTTTCTAGTTTAATAAAAAAAATGGCCTCCACATAAAATATACAATGTTAGTTTCAGTGTTTTTCCGCTTTAATCCCCAAGACCATGTTGGCAACGGCGTCATCCTTTATTTCCTTTACTTTTAAGACTTCTAGATTGTTTTTTTATTATAAAACAGTTGCCTAAGTTCTATGATTATATTGTGTGTGGAAAATAAGTGCAAAAGTGGTTTTATTTAATTGGTGTGCTTTAGAGACACTAGGCATAAGGTGCATAATCTACTTAGTACAGAATCAGGTCATCAGGTTGTATGAATTTATTTATTTAATAATTAGACTGTCGTACTCAGATTGCGGTAATATTTAGCTGTTAGTCTTCCAAAAATAAAACGATAATGCAACAAGTAAACGTGTTTAGGGTTACCGATACCGATAAAAGCCCCGTCACCTCACTACCTAAATGACGAACGTCACAGTAACAATATTATAGCGAAATTCAATATTAAATGTACATAATACATGAATTTGCCGGGTGCCCCATTAGCATACATTTAAATGGAGATTTGCGCTCTTATTACATACATACAGAAGCTGCGACGGTTCTGTACGGCGTATTGGTCTTTGACGAAGTCTTTGATGGTGATTTTTCTTTTGATTGGAATTGGATTTGGATGTTTGAATGCTGGCAGATGGGTAACGAGATTTGGGGACTAAGAAGGGCACTCGATACATCGATATCGACATTTTGTACAACGAAATTGGAGGACTAAGAAGTGCGCTCGATATAACGGAGCGATACCAAGGCTTCCTAGAAAACCGGCGTGGAGCAGCACTGTGCTATCTTTCTCTGCGTGAGTGAGGGTACCGGAGGCACAATCCGGGGGAAAGGAGGTTTAAAGGTTGGCAGATGATCCATCTGCTCGTCAGCCACCTATCACATAAATAATATACACTGCAGTGCATTCTCAATGTACATAAAAATTATTCGTTTGATCCAAAACTATTAAATAAACGCAAAGTTATCAAAGCTGTCCGCGTTAAAGCCACCAGTATTCCCTCGTAAGCAATTCTCAGCTCAATCAGTGTTTAAACAGATATAGGTGGCAGACGAGCCAACGGATTACGTGATGGTGAGCTATTATCGCCGTCCATGGACACCTGCAATACCAGTGGTGTCACAAGTGCGCTACTTACCTTTTAACCCCCCTTCCCCTGGACTGGGCCTCCGGTACCCTCACTCACGCAGAGAAACACAGCGCAACAACAATCTACAAAACTAAAACTGATTGCTACAAGTTTTATTCATACACTATTTTCGAAATTCTTCCCCTTTTTCAAACGGCACGTTTCAGAATAGTGGAAATTTTACCTACACTAAACGCAAAGACTCACGGCAGACGAAAGAATATTTCATTAATTCATGAATGAAATTAGACACCGACTGCCACAAGCTTCGCCACGAGTATTGCATTTACTTCCCTTCAAAGTAACTGAACATTTTGAAGTACTTAATTATTATATTGTGGGAGAGCCACGCTTCGGCATGAATGGGCCGGCTCGACCGGAGTAATACCACGTCCTCACAGAAAACCGGCGTGAAGCAGTGCATGCGCTGTGTTTCGCTGCGTGAGTGAGGGTACCGGAGGCCCAATCCAGGGAAAGGGGGGTTAAAAGGTAAGCAGCGCACTTGTGACACCACTGGTGTTGCAGGCGTCCATGGGCGGCGGTAATTGCTTACCATCAGGTGATCCGTCTGCTCGTCTGCCACCTATATCATAAAAAAAAAAATACATTTTAATGAATGAAATACTCTACCATCTGCCATGAGTCCTTATGTGTACGTACAGGCCAAAATGATGAGGGATGATGAATGAAATAAAAAGTTTATTCATAAAGAAAACTGTTTAACTATGTAACTTCAAGAACAAGCTTACACAACATTTAAAAATAACTCCTATCAATTCAAAGGTAAAAACTCCTTACATCAATAAAGCACTAGTCAAAATGAGGACGATATTTTGCCAAAGATTTACGTCACTTTCCTCCCCCCTCTGTGCCCCCACAAATATTCGGGACAGGAGCGTTTGTTATCTATATTGCTCATTCCAGTGATATCTTCCGCGTAGGGATGGGGCAGATGTCGATGAAACTGTCATCGATAGTTAGATAATTAATACTCTTTTTCAAAACGTTAATGAGACATTTTTCTTTTTGATATCTAACGTTTGCCTTCACGGTGAGGGAAAATATCGTGAGAAAACCTGCTAGAATCTTGCTGCTGGGATAATTCTAAACGTGTTATCGTCATCCAGTCAGGTCCGATTTTTTGATTCCGTAGTTAAACTGAACTAATGGTTTAAAAAATTAACCAATGGTCAAATATTGCCAAAATGTGTTTTATGAACATTAGTTAGCTTAACCAATAGTTATGTTACCAATAATTACGTCACTTTGACGATGGGTTAAAAAGTTGACTATAGTTAATTTAATCAAAAGGTAACTACGGATCAAAAAATGCGAAAGTCAGACGCAGTCGCTTCATTGTAATTACCAAACTTACCCACCAAATCCTATATCATGGTCTAAGAGTAACCCGGTCTTCGAAGCATCGGCTTCGGACATAACCGGGAATTACAGGCTACTGAAATGAGAGACAGCAGTCGTAGTCATCAGAGGAATCAGAATCAGCATAAGAAAACTTTATTTGCAAACGAATGTTACATTTGTAAACAGTTAGTTAGTTTAGTACATTGGAATAGTTTCAATTGCGTTTTACTGGTTCATAACACTACTCAATAACAAATAATCCTAGTTTTATTTAGTAATGGCAAAGTCTCAGTATGGTCCGCTAAAGTATACACGGCTATCCTTTCTAGGCCTTGTGTCTGAGAATCAAAGTGCTAATTTTTTAGCGGGTACATCGATAATTCGACCAGACGCCGTCTATATCTAAGTGGGTGGCTTATTGTTTAGATCGGGCGCTATACCCAAAAACTCAGCCGGAGGAAATTATTAACTACTGAGTTTCTTGGTGTATTTGCAGTAGAAATCGACATCCCGAACCAGCGGTAGATGTGTAACTATTTTGACATTCATAAATGTTCTATAAGGACCTAAATCGAATAAAGATTTTTTTATCTTAACTTTATCGATATTCGATATTAAAATAATCATCTAAGTACCTCCCTTATTCTTGCGCCTTAATTGCGCCAGGCCATGAAGAAACTGCAAAGAAAGCCGAAGAAAAACGACTCTTTGTAAATAAATAGTAATGCTTCTACTTATCATTCGAGGGAATTCTAAAGAACATTTAATATTTTTACAGAGCTTAAACACAACACAATGTTGGCTTATTCTCCGTAAAATACAGCTTGGTTGGAATGACAGACTGATGTCACTTGACCTTTATTTCAATAATAATAAGGTTTATCAGTGGATGCCTCGTATAGAAGGTCGAAGCCGTGGCAGGCTCCCCAAAAGGAGGACCGACGATCTGGTGAAGGTCCCGGGAATCCCTTGGATGCGGGCGGCACAGGACCGATCTGTGTGGAGGCCATTTTTTTTTATTTATACCACGTGGGTGACAAACAAGCGAGCGGCTCGCCTGTATTGGTAAGCGATTACCGCAGCATACGAGCTGCCGACCACTTAAAAACCTTAACACTCCTTTTTTGAAGAACCTCATGCTGTATTTCCCCGCGAAAACCACTGATGGCAGCTCATTCCACAGCCGGAAATTCCTCTGGAACCGAACTGTGCGAGACCATTCCGGGAGGCCTATCGCCCCGCCATGGAGGGTCGGTCTCGGGTGGTAGGTGCGAGGGCACCGGCTTTCCCATAATGAGACACCATATGAGGAGAACGGCTCGCTGCACGCGGGCGCGAATTCTTAAAGTCGAAGAAGTGGGTGCTATTATAGTATCCCTCTGAGGCGGCCTGCCCATTTCGTCTGGCAGACGGTGGCCGTAGGCGAGGTCAATCGGACTGGTGAGTCACCGTGGGCCTCGCCTATAAATCAACAGCGAGCGTCGGAGGGTTTTTAGTGGGTAAACCTCTGGGATTCCCACACATCCCGTCAGGTCCTCCGACCTGACGGGATGTGTGGTGGATCGGGAAGGTGCCTAATGCATTTTTCTTTCGTTACCAAAAAAATGCCTATTCCTTCTAACGCAACTCTCCATCCTTTCAACTATGTCCACTAAAAAAGTCACGTCAATCCGTCGCTCCATTTTGCTGTGACAGACGGACAAACAGACACGCACACTTTCACATTTATAATATATGGAATAAGTTTTAAAAAAATTGATGGATTCTGAGAGATACTCTTACGTAACGTCTCAGCTGATGCAATTTAAAAGTAAAAAAAAACACGATACTGAGAATCAATCAAATATGACATTACCCAATGGGATAGGCCCAACCTCTTATAACGGTATAAAATTGTATGAATGAATCAGAATGACGGTCTACCTCAAAATCCCAAAAATTGGAATCATAATATGATATTAATAATGTGTATTTAACGATAACGGTAACAAAGAATAAATCTACAAATTATGCCACAGTATAGACACAGGTAAGTGAAACAACTGACCGCGCGGTTTGTATTTTTTGCATTTCGAATTTCCCTAAACGAGGAAAGGGAGCACAATTATTTAAGTACTTAAAATGTCTGTAAATACTGTCATAATAACTACCTATACATTTATTTAATGGGTGAAAGACAGCTTGCAATTATGGCTTCTTATCACAGGATATATTCTGGACTTGTTTCAGTATTAATGAAGTTTAAATGCTGTTTTTGTAATTTGTTATTTCACTGTATGCTTATTTACATTTTATTACTTAAATAAATATTTTTTTATAAGATTAACCTCACTGTAATCGATGTAATGGACAAATCAAGTTCTTAAAACAATATAGCTTTATTCATTAGTGACTGACTGGACGCAAATTTCACAACAAAATCCCAAAACCCAGGGCTCGTTAACTAATCGTTTAGTACAAGAATCGATTAGTTTATGATAACTGTTTAATGTTGGTCACACAATTAGTGAAGTATATAAGATTTTGTTTGATTCGAAAGCAATCATTCTGTGTTTGTTTGTGAGTGAAAGCAAAGGATCATGAAGGGTCTGGTGAGTTCTTAGTAAACATTTCATTTTCGTGTTGATAGTGACAGTGTTTTTTAGTTTTGCGTTATCAAAAAAAAGTATAAGGAGTCAGAAAGGTTAAAAATAAGTGTATAACAGTGAATTATGGATTTATTTGCTCATTGCAACAAGTAACTTCATTTAAAAATATAATCAAATTTTAATTTAGTTACTTTTGAACATTAATATAGTAACTTGAATATTCTGTTACATGATACATCGTAAAGTAAAAATTTGTGCAACATAATACATTTCAAATGTCCAGATAAATTAAAATGCATTAGGAATTTAATAAAATTTAAGTACTATGTTTATGACAAAACAATATAAAATTGTATCATGCCGAATTTTAAAATTACCGAACTGTAGACACCATTACAGTGTTGTATTAAAATTATCTCAGTAGAACTAACCTGCGTCGCTACTAGCCATATTTTTACTGTGGCATTTACTTGAATAACTTGTGAATTTCATTTGTGTTTCACCAATGTACAAATTTATTATACAGTTATAATTGAACATAAAATGTAATAGGTACATAACGTTATTCCAGCGACAAGTTTAATAGATTCCGTGCAAATGTTGAAGTTGGTAACTAACTTCAGTTTATAGGCCTATTGAGGTGGAAGCGGGTAATAATAAATTCGATTGTGCCCAGAACATGCGGAGCATTGAAGCTGCCATCGGGGAATGAGATGGGTATATCTCTTCTCAGTCTCATTCATGCGTGGGAAGAGTAGAGAGAATAGTTATATTGAACCGCGAAGAATGAGTAATTTAAGAGGATTATGGAGTTAACGTGATGTCGCGTATCTTGTCAGTCGAAATGTTTAAGTTGTTTGTCAACATTGTCAACCAAGAATTCGATTTCTAAAGACGTATGAAACGAAACAATAATCTCCTTGAAGCTTTCTTCTTGAGTTTTCAAATCTGAATTTCATCCGTATTTTTCTTTTCCAGGTGATCGTAGCTCTGGCATGCGCCGTGGCGATTGATGCCAAACCATTCGGGCCTGCCCTGGGAGCCATCGGAGCTGCCATGGGCGGCGTAGGAGCGGGCGTTGGCATGGGAGCCGGGATTGCTGGAGGAGCTGGCATGGGGGGCGGGATTGCTGGAGGAGCTGGCATGGGCGGAGGCTACAGCCAGGGAGGACAGTACGGCGCTGGAGGGTATGGGGCTGGTAGCAGCGGGTTCAACCAGGGAGGTTACCAGCAGGGCGGTTCTCAGGGTGGATATGACAGAGGACACCAGGAAAGCAGCTTCAGTTCGGTAAGTTAATATCCTGTTATCATTATGATAATTGTATGATAATGAGTCCGAGAAGGCACTTCATCATCCGCTTCTTCTTAGAAGTGTCACATGGCACCTTTTAAAAGACATGATTAATGCAGAGGTTTGGAGCTTGACAATCTATAGCATCTTTAGACTACCAGTTTATTATAGGTTGCAAAGACATTTCAGTATAGTATTTATGTTTCTTGTAATTAAATTAAATTAAATATCACTTATTTCAACCAAATTACAGGTCAATACAAAATAGAAAATAGAATAGTAAATTATAGCAATACAATATTTGACATTCATACATTGTAATAAGTATATAAATGTCAAGTTAAATTAAATTCATAACATTAAATTAATTATTAAATTAAATTAATAACGTAATAACAGAACTCTGCATGGAATCGCCGAATGCTCCATCTTATTTTTACCATTTTAAAAAGCACCTAATTTCTTGGCCGAGATGATGTTGACAAGATCTGCCCAGTTTCTTTAGCATTGTTCATCATTATTAACATTGCCAGCTATCCGGCTATAGAGCAAGGTTCTTATTATAGGAGGCGCCAACCTGGTTATTTAGTTGATTTCTAACGTGAAAACTCTACCACCTTTCAGGTGCAACAAGGTCACCAGTCCTCCAGCCACGACGTCGGTGGTGGTTCCCAGTACGGATCCTCTGGTGGCGGTATGGGCGGTTACGACAACTACCAGGGAGGAGGAGGCCAGTTCGGCAACGGGTACAGCAGCGGCTTCGCTGGCTAAAGGAAGACCAGCTTTACCCGTGAGCTGAGGCTCATGCTGGGTCTTGAAGTGGAAGTCGTCGGAAAACTTTTTATCAAGAAAATAAAATAAGGAATGACGCAGATTGGTTTTTCATTTACAATGCTTGCATATTGGTGTAGACCTCCTAGAATTCTTTCCCTTTCTTCCTGTCTTGATATGAAGTCTATGTCAGACATATTAAGATGTAATTTAAAACGTATCATGCATTGTATATACTCGTAATAGACTTATAAAAAAGGGCAGGAAGAACCCTCTTCGCCAGGTTTTCTAAACATTTTCTTTGCATCATTTCAAACAGTTTAATACTATCTCTATCTTCTATAGCATGTCTTAGATAATAAGATGTAAATTCGACTCGTCGGATGGAGTCAAGGAAACGCGTGGCATACGCCCTGAAATCCCAGACTAAGTCTAGAGGACTTTGTTGCCTTAATTACTGCATTCTCTGCTGTGTGACACGAGGTGATAACACAGTGAAATGTAACAATAACGCCGAATGTTCAAAAGCTTCTTAAGTTTAAGAACTTCTGATGTATTTGTGGGAAGAAATTAAATTTAAATGTTATAAAAATAATTTTGATTACTTACATTTTTCCATGTTTATCGAAAATATTACGTATGGATAGAGGAGTTTCCCGTTTCCTAGAAATTCTCATTTTAATTAATTATACTCATAGGTAGTTATAATTTAACGCAAAAATCTAAACAACAAAAAAAGACAACGAAATTGCCACGGATTTTTCGCTTTTTGGCAAAGAAGAATATTATTTTAGCTATCTATGAAAACTTGGTACACTATTAGCATTGAACTAATATTACTAGCGTTACAACTCACTGACTATTAGTGAAACAGTCAATGAAAATGTTTTGATTTGACGTTTTACATAATAAAATAAATTGCTGTTTCTTTTGATTGCGTTGACATAGAAGTTTGATTTTGTTACAGCTTAAAGGTATTATACACCTGAGTATTTGGTATGAATTTCAATTTAATACCTCTACGCGTTTATGAGGAAATGGGTAGTAAGTTTAAAATTATTAAAAAAATATATATTATGTGATGTAACTAAAAATTTATGGTTTTCGTAATTTTTCCTTTATCTATGCTATAAGACGTCGCTTCGTACCAAATTTCAAGATTCTGAGTTTACGGGAAGCACCCTGTAGGTTTTGATTCCCTTGCAAGTGTCGAAAATTTGCGGCATAAACGGCTGTATCTTTTGATTGCGTTGGCTTAGAAGTTTGATTTTTTCACAGCTTCAAGGGACAGTAGACCTGAGTAATTGATATAAATTTCAGCTTCATACCTCCACGAGTTCCTGAGAAAAAGGGTCTTGACAGACGGACGGACGGACGGACAACAAAGTGATCCTATAAGGGTTCCGTTTTTCTTTGAGGTACGGAACCCTAAAAAGAAGTAAAAATATACATGAAATACTAAATATAAAATGACTACTAATTACTATAAACGGTTTGAAGCATTTGTTCCTGATAACCAACATACACAGAAAATGAAAGGTCACAGACTCCTTTCAAATATGTTTTACGAATGAGAAATGACAAATAATGGACTAAATTTCAAAATTGCTAAGCTATAAAACAAAAAATACCAATTCTCTATTTACTTTTCCGCTGATCGAATATATATTTATTTATTTTTATATTGCTTATATTCCGAGAAAAAAATTAAAAACTAAAAAACGTAAGATGACGTCATCGGACGGCAGAATGTAAAATATTTCTTTGCTTAGCTCATTATAGTTTTAAATTTACGAAATTTATGAAATGCCAAACTTATGACATGCAACTGTCAAAAAAAAAACAACTTGTTAACGTTGAATGAATGAGTGACGTTGACAATGTTGACACTAGTATTATTTACCTTTGACAGTAGTAGTAGGAATATCGCTGTATTTAGCCGTCCGATGACGTCATTTAGCGTTTACGTCTATTTAGAATATAAAGAATTTAAATAATTATTTTATGTATGAAAATGGCCATATTTTGAAAAAAGGGTCTGTTTATTTTATGTCTATTTTCATATAAAAAAAACAATATGGACATGTTAAAAATATGAAATGTTGTCCATTTTCAAAAAAAACTGTGTAATTATTTTTATTTGAGAATATAAAATAACTTCCACGCATAAAATCTTTAAAGGTTTCGGTTTTTACATATTTAGAGACTAACACATGAATAGGACAGATTTCTTTTAAGGATTTTCCGCGCACAGTTACGGCCTGTGTGATTCTGCCAAGTTCAATTATTTAGAGAGACACTTTTTTATACCTGTATAATATGTTTATTTTGGAATGTTCGATCTAATTCGAGGGCGGACGGATATGCTTCACAGTCGTTCATTTTACTGTGCCCATGTCAAATCCTACCATTTCAAACACAGATCGTGTTTTCTCTAATGAGAGCAGCAGTTCAATTTAAATTAAATGGACTTGTTGTGATTTAATTAATTTTCGTTAATAATGTTTCAATTAATTCCACTGGCCATTTGAAGTGATGTTTACTGTAGCATAAATGTTGGTAAATATATTTTAAAGCCGATTTTGAGTGTAAACAGTTCATTGATTTGTTAGGTCCGATTAATTAAATTGACCAATGAACATCAGCTCTGATGGTAGCTTAGTGGATGAAAACGCGCCTTCAATGCGTCGTGGTTTCAATGCGAGTATGCACTTCTGGATATTTCAAATCTATGTGCATATTTCTACCAATAGCTTGAGGCGAGGAAAAAAAACCGTGAGGAAACCTGCACGTTTCGGATAGTTTCTCGAAATTGTGAATATCTACAATCTTTGGGACTAGTGACTCGCCCTCCTCGTTTCGGGACATTAGTTCCACTTTATACCATTAGATGACGCTAGGTGTCGATAAAATCGCGCAAGCATTTCACGATTGTATTGGTCTGGGTGTTTTCTATGTATTATAAGATTTACTCGTATAAGTATGTATTTACAAAAGGAAATTATCAAAAGTATACATTTGTAATCCCACTGTTGATTCTGATATCCGTAACACAGGTGCTTGAGCTACCTATCTCGGAGTCAGATCAATGTATGTGATGTTGTGAAATATTTACATACTAGCGGCCGCCCGCGACTCCGTCCGCGTGGAAAAGTAACTTTTTACCCCCCTTTCAACCCCTTACAACCCCCTTTTCGCAATAAAAAGTAGCCTATGTCCTTTCTCAGGGTCTAGAATATCTGTATACCAAATTTCATTTAAATCCGTTGAGTAGTTTTGGCGTGAAAGAGTAGCAGACAGACAGACAGACAGACAGACAGACAGAGTTACTTTCGCATTTATAATATTAGTATGGATTTATGTTATTGGGATATTTTTTTCATGCTAGAGGCGGACAAACGAGCAAGCGAGTCACCTGATGGTAAGTAATCAACGCCGCCCAAAAACATCCGCGAAATCAGAGAGATCGCTAATGTGTTGCCGGCCTTTTTAAAAAAGAGTACGCTCTTCTCTTGAAGGTCCCTAAGTCGAAGCCGTCCGGAAATACTTCTGCAGCCACACCGTTCCACAGAACTGAGGTACGTGGTACGTGGTGCTGGAGGTATTGCCTATAAGCGTTGCCGCTATCTGTTTAATTTACCTTTTTATAAACCGTATACAACCCGTGCGTCTATACTCGCACCCGGGGTGCGAGTATAGACGCAAATAGTGTGCGAGCGAGAAGTGAATAGATGCGCCGCCATGTCTGATCCCATTCTTTATCCGCAAGGGTTGTAGATATATAATGTTTCTGAACGTGTAACCATGATCCCGTTAGGTCCGGTTCCCTTGTTAGGGGTAGGGCAGGGGACACTAGCGACACCAATCGATTTCATTTTAAGCTACTAAGCCGGATCTTTTTTTGATTTTAAACAATTTCGGGGTTACAACCTCTGGCAAACACTTATACTATTTATTAAATACCGCCGCTGTTGGCCGCTTTTCGCGTGAATCAATTTTTCGCGTACGCGTTGGACTCAACATCTGTACATGGTTATTTAATAAATTGTATAAATGTTTGCCAAGAGGTTGTTACCCCGAAATTGTTTAAAAGAGATCTAGTTTAGTAGCTAAAACTTAAAATCGATTGGCGTCGTTAGTGTGCCCTACTCGTCACCTTAAAGGGTTGCGAAAGTCAGATTGCAGTCAATGAAATTACCAGAGCTCCCGAATCCTGGATCATAGTCCAAGCGCACCACGCTAAAATGAGGGACGCTGTTGCTTGGTTGATTAATACATAGTTTAACGTGCACTTTATAGAATTGAATTTAATTGCAAAGTGATACAATATGGCGACTGACACGTCACTTTGTAATACAACGGACGTGATCAGAAATCAAACAGCATCGTGTTTATAAAACATTCTCTTTGTTTGAAGACCTTAGGCTTTTAACTATGACGTCATCAATCAGGTATATCTAAATTCAATTCATATTCTCTATTGCTCTCTAGGAGAGCAGTCACCTTAAGCTTTCATATAATATTTTAAATAAAATATTACGTTCAATAGTTTATTATGTCCTGCATGATTGGCCATTAGATAGATAAATAAATTTACTTTGACTGCCTCGGTGGCGCAGTGGTTAGTGGGTCGCATTTTAAAGCGACGGCTGCGCAAAGTTCGATCCCCGGGTCGCGCCAAAAAATTGTACTTAAGTTTTCGGCACCAAAATTCTTAGTGGCAGCCCTCAGTCTGGAAGTCGGCGTTCATGTTCCCCTGTGCCTCGGAAAGTCGGTTGGAGCATATTATATTAAATTTACTTTATTGCACAAAGACACTTTTTTTATGTTATAGGATCACCTGTTGGTAAGCAATTGCCGTCGCCCATATGAAAATGGAAATGAAAATTGTTTATTCAATTTAGGTCCATACAGAACACTTATGAATGTCAATATGTTTACCACTGGTTCGGAATGCAGTTTTCTACCAAGAAGACACCAACAAGAAACTCAGCAGTTACTCTTTAAAAAAAATGTTTTACAAAATGTCACCATTAACTTAAAAATATAGTACAATTTTTGAGTTACTAATATGTCCCTAAATTATTGTCATTCAAAAAATCGTCTATTTTATAATAGCCTTTTTTCATTAAACAGTTTTTTATATACAATTTAAACTTATGTGTGGGCAAGTCAATAATAATCTGAAGTAACTTATTAAACATTTTTATGCTCAATTCTATAAATGTAGTGCCAACCTTATGGAGCCTGATATTTAGAACGGCCAGTCTGTGCTTATTTCTGGTGTTAAGGCTGTGACAGTCAAACTTTTTTGAGAACAGATGGATATTCTTATGTACGTACATAAAGCAATCAAGGATGTATTGAGAAACCACGGTAAGGATGTCGATTTCTTTAAACAAATATCGAAGGGAGTTGCGCGATCTAAGGCCATAAATGGCGCAGATGGCTCTCTTCGTAGAGATAGACACCCGCGTCACCAGTAAAGTCACAAGTGCGCTGCAACCTTTAAACCCCTTTAATTGCCTCCGGATTGAACCTCCAGTACCCTCACTCACGCAGCGAAACACAGCACAGTGCTGCTTCACGCTGCTTTTTTGTGAGGCTGACCTTCGCCTTCAAGCCAAGGACATATGGGTTTCTATTGTGTTTGCTGTTTGAGACTGGTCGTTTACTAATATTAATTGGATATTTACTAAGTGGGTAGTGACGTCATTCTGGTATTTGTAATGGTACACTGGAACTTTTACCCTGGCTTACTGTCGGCATTCATTACCTGAAACAATAAAATAAGTAAATTAATAGGTATTCAAATATTCAGTTAGGCTAATTATGATGAAATCACAATAATAATATAGTTGACTTCCTCGTGGCGTATTGGTTAAAATTACATATTTGAAATGTGCAAAAAAAGCTTTTTCATTTGACCCCACATGGTACCGTCAAGCAAATTTTTTTTTTAGTTCCTTACTCTGAATCCCCTAGAGGGCGCTGTAGTCAATTTACGTGACGTCATGTCGCCTATAACCAGAAGACAATCAAGACGCTTCTAACGCCACCTCATTTGTTCAAATATGATAACTAGAAGTTACGTACGAGGGTACAGATGAACAACCATTTATACATACATACAGGTGAAAATCATAACCCTCCTTATTGCTTCGCCGTAGTCAGATAAATACGTATAATAAAACTAGTGGCCCGGCCTTACTTCGTTTTGGGACTTCGATATCTTCACAATGGCAAAGTTTCATACTAACTTTACTAACTAAACTAATGAATAAACTAACACATTTATGTTAAGAAAGCTGTACTCACCTATAATTGATACATGTGTCAGAACTTTAGTAAGACCTGAAGACGCGTTTGGAACAGTGGTAGCGAACGCTGCTTTTGGTCCAAAGCGTTGCAGGTTCGATCCCCGCACAGTACAAACATTTGTGTGCATGAACATGTCTGTTTGTATTGGTCTGGGTGTTTTCTATGTATTATAAGTATGTATTTGCAAAGAAAAGTATTATATGTATATATTTATAATCCCACTGTTGATTCTGATATCCGTAACACAGGTAGTAATTGAGCTACCTATATCGGGGTCAGATCAATGTATGTGATGTTGTGTAATATTTATTTTTATTTTATTTTTAACTGTAACATATATAGCAAAGATATCATACATGTATTGTTCGTTTGTCTTTAATAAACAAATTAACTTTAAGCCCATATTGATCCCCTTACGAGCGAAATTCACAAAAATCCTTTCTAACTAACCTCTAAGGTTACGCTATAAAAGGAACCCCTGTGCAAAATTTCAAGTTTCTAACCCTTAAGGATCACCTTAAGGGTTAGAAACTTGAAATTTTGCACAGGTCGCTAGTGTGCCCTACCTATCAGGGTAGGGTACACTAGCGACGCCAATCGATTTTAATTTTTAGCTAATAAACCGGATCAATATTAAACAATTTTGGGATTACAACCTCTAGGCAAACACTTATACTGTTTATTAAATAACCACGCTCAAATTTTGGGTCGGTTTTTGTACGCGAAAAATAGTATAGGTCTTATAGTTTCGGAGAAAAGTGGCTGTGACATACGGACGGACGGACAGACGGACAGACATGACGAATCTATAAGGGTTCCGTTTTTTGCCATTCGGCTACGGAATCCTAAAAAGAAAACTTTTTTTTATGTAATATGTGACAGAAAAGCAGACAGATCACATTTGATATTGAACCAAATGTGTTGAATATTTAAGAGTCGATTGAAGACATTTCACAGAATTGGAAAACGCAACGCGTGGATATTCTTACATTAATGTGGTGAAATTAACTGTAGCCAGGGTTCCAGCGCGAAGACGTCCCGTAACGAATGAGAATATACCTGTCGCATTCAAACAACGATGAAACACAGCGCGTGAGAAAGAGTGGAATTCTGATTGGGTGCTAAAGTCCGGTTCGCATTAAGGCCCCGGTTGATAAGGGGAGTATTTACCGATACACTTAAATCTGTTTCTGATGGTAATTTTAATTACTCAGCGCGTTAAGCTATTCGATAACACACTTAACATACAAATAATTACATTCTCTGATAACCGTAAGTCGCATGCACACCGCCTTCAATACACTCAGGGGTCGCCAGCCGCTCTGTGACCTCTTTATAGATCCGTGGCACAGTATAGCATACAAATTACTAGATTTTCAATGATTTTTTAATGTCATAGGTAGCAGACGAGCGAACGGATTACCTGATGGTAACTTAAGCAGTGTACACCGATGTGCAACTATGAAGTCACAATAACCATTTAAGTAACTTTTCCCCCCGATTAGGCTTCCGGTACCCTAACCCACCCGGCTGTCAAAACGACCTGATCCCAAAGTCAGAAGTAGGAATGAAACTTATTTAATACCAGGTCCTCATATAAAACCAGTGTTAAACAGTGATTGGGCTGTGTCCCGTCGATTGAGTGAGGGTACCAGAGGCCCAATCCGGGGGAGAGGAGTTAACAGTTTGACAGCGCACTTGTATCTCCACTGGTATATTGCGTGTACATGGGCGTTTTCAATCACTAAATCACATTAGGTGACCCGTTTGCTCGTCTGCCCAAAAATAAAAATAATCTAGGTAATGCTGGGTCACTATTCAATGCGTCATAAAACAAATCATACAAAAAATTGGATTGTTAAACGAAATGAGAATTCAATCCCACGCCATACAACGTGGGCGAATTGAGTAATTTATTCGGAAAATACATAGATCATCAATTTCTTACGTAGGGCTGCTCGAATTGTCGGTGACTTGACCTCTAGTCGACTTGATCCTCTAGCACTGCGACGGGATATAATTTCCCTCAGCATTCTATACCGCATCTATCATGGGGAGTGCTCTGAGGAACTATTTAAAAAAATCACTGCCTCAAAATATTTCTACATAAACGATCTACTATTTTAACGAAACATTTTAAATTTAATATTAATGAATCATACTTTATTTCAGGAAAGTCAAAATATGGACAATTTATTTACAAGGCCCTTTTATGGAAAGTTACATCAACAAATATGCTGAAAAAACACATCTGATCTATACTTCATTCGCAGAGTAAGATATTCCGTTTTACAGGCCAAACATTTTTCCAAAATTTTCGGTTCGAAATTCTTAGTGTCAGCCCAGTGTCTGGAAGTTGTCGGTGTTGTACCGGAAAGCGCGTTAAGCCGTTGGTCCTGCGCCTAATCCCGCTCCGGTACTGTCACGCTGGTGTCACATCAGGATATGAGGGTAAGAGAATAGAGAATGCAATAGTGTATGCGCACACACACGAGCACTAATAATGAAAATGAAAATATCGTTTATTCAAGAAACACTGATACATAGCAATATTTGAACTGCTCTCACATAAGGTCGCTTGAACTGCTCTCACATAAGGTCGCCCTGTGTTGTGAGAGGAGGCTCTTTTTAGAATTATATATTAATAACAGGAGTGTTTTCTTAATATTAAAGATGATACAATGATGTTAGTGTCCATTAATTATTTACCTTTAGTTACATTATTTAACATTATTTTGTGGTGTGTCGTGTCTGTGTGTGTAGGTTTATATAAGTGTATGTCAGAGTAATATGTGGGTATGTGCGTTTTACAAAATAGGTGTATACTGTGTGTTTCATTTTAATTTATTTATATTAATCTAAAAGTTTGAGATTGGCCACCGTAGCCGTAATCGGTTGGAGGATGTTTAGATAAGATAATGTTTTTTCAATATCTTTTAAATTACATACATTACAAATGGCTGGGGTCTCTATTTAAGTATGCAATACCTGTGTTTAGAGACCCCGCTCCTTCTTGAAATTTACAAAGATAAGGATCATACCAAACTAATGTGTGTGTGTGTGTGTGTGTGTGCATTTGTTCGTATCTATAACTATGTGTGTGTATCTTTAGTGTGTGTAACTAAAGTGTAAGTATATGTGTGTGTGTCTGTATCTATGTGAGTTTGAATAGCGTTTATCTGGTGTGTTTGTGAGTATACACACGCACACACAGTACACACGCACTTACACTCATGCACGTACGTGCATGAGTGTGAGTGCGTGTGTAGTTCTGAATTTGTACATGTGTGTTAGTTAGTTTCGGGTATGTATGTGCTATATAATAAGTATATATTAAAACATAAAACTAGTAAAAAATAAGGTTCTCAATCTCATTATAGTCTTGAACTTGTAGCCAATTATGTAATGTGTATTTGCATGAATGTGTTGTTGTGGGTTGGAAATTTAGAATTTTATTTAGTTTGTTATAAATATGTGCCGATTGTACTGTGAATTGTCGAATAGGATATTATTATTATTTACAAACAGTATACTTTCTTTTTCCCACAGAACCATTGTTTAAAACCCCAATTCCACTTGACTCTTGTTATTTTTTTGGCCAGGTATCCGCAGTTTAGGCACCCAGCAGGTTAAGCGAGCACAGGACAAAAATAAAATTTGACTGGAAATATTCACGGTATTTCTGTTTGCGGGTAGTTCTAATAAAGGCTGGTTTCGAGTTTTATGAAACTGCGGTGTGGTATGTGTTTTACTTTTTAGTTGCAGGTGGCTCTAGAAACTAAGTTAATACGTCAAATGACTGCGTCAGTTATTTGTTGGGAAGTATGTGAATGTTCGCAGTATTTCTGTTTGCCAAATTAAATTGGACCAAAATTTGGAGGTAGAGTCCGCCATCACGAAAGAAGTCCCTCGGGAAAACTTTTTTTTTTTATTTAGTCTGTAGAGTCCCACTGCTGGGCAAAGACCTCCCCCAAGTCTCTCCATTCCTCCCTATCCAATGCCTTTACTTGCCATTCTTGGACATACGTATTGAAATCGTCACACCATCTTTTTTTGGGCCTGCCGCGTAGTCGAAGTCCATCGGTCGGTTGCTATAGGGTGACGATTTTTGTCCATCTTTTAGGGTTCGTTCAACATACATGGCCCGCCCACTCCCATTTTATCTTCGCAGTTTTTCGTCCCACATCCGCGATTCCCGTCTTGGAGCGTATGTCAGAGTTGCGCACTCTATATGACCTTTTGATCCCCAGAATGCTACGCTCCATAGCTCTTTGGCAAATCTTGAGTTTGGACTTCTGATTTTTTGTCAACGACCAGGTTTGCGCAGCGTAAGTAAGGATGGGCAAAATGCAGACGTCGATGAGTTTGCGCGAAAAACAGGGAACTAAAATTTTAGACTCCTTCCACCTCATTATAATCGCGATCTAACGTTATTATCGTACTAAAGCTCATGTCACCCCGTTCCAATACTCAATGTTAAAAAGGCTGGACGAATTTTGTTCCTTGGTTCGTGATTTGTAATAAGGGGAATAGACGTCAAATAAACTTTTTTTTACAGGGGCACAGTATATTGGCTCTCCTTTTTTAGCCTGATGGTAAATTAAAAAATAAGACATTTATTTCAATACGCTTAAAGACTTTCAATTATTCAGCCAATGAACATGACGTCTTTGAGTATGACAGTTAGTTTTATCATGGACTTGATTATAGTCCATGATTTATGAAGTAAGGGGATAACACAGTACTTACAGTTAACCAAGAAAAACCTGTTATTGGCCTTATGTTATGTAACTTACACGAAACCTATGTTTATTGTAAACGCTGGTGGTTAAATAAATAAATAAAGGGTGCTGCTGTGTAGGTTATATTCTTAAGCTGACGGGTAGGGCACACTATCGACGCCAATCGATTTACATTTTTAGCTACTAAACCGGAAACAATTAAACTGAGACTTATACTATTTATTAACTTAGGTCCAAATTTTTGGCCCGTCCCGGGGATCGAACCCGGGACCTCTTGCGCAGTCGTCGCTACCCACTGCGCCACCGAGGCAGTCAAGAACCACACGATACGCAAATTATTACATGACATTGACAAAAAAAAGAGAAATCGGTACAATACAGAAAAACATATTCTTTATTTTTAGATCAGCCTACCCCTGTACCCACGTACATTTTGATGTCTCATCTATCACTCTCAATTTCACCTTAACCCAACAAATATTTTCACAACAAAAGGTACATTGTGTTATTCTATGATGTCAAATCTGTCTTTGAGCCAAATTTTATCAAAATTGATTGAGCGATTTAGGTGTGAAATTCTGGGCCTTCCAAGGGCTACAACGAAACGAAATTCACGAATCTTTATCCGCGTTCCTTACATGTACAGTGATTGCTCTTTAATTTGAATGCGACACGTATATTCATGTTAGAGACAGTTTTATATAGGCCTTCAGGCCTCAATCAGAAATTGTTAAGTTTTTTTTTTCTTTGCTTGAGGCAACAAAAGAGCAAGAGGGTCACCTATAATGTATCAATACGGGGATTAACACGATATGCGATACGCGTATGGTTGAGTCCACTCGTGACCACGGCTGCTGTAACGTAGCCGAAACGTCGAGCCAAATATGTGTGTGAGTACACAATGTTGTTTCACATAATAAATATCGTGTTAATCCCCGTATTGATACATTATAGTTATACGCGAAAATCTTAAATAGAGGGTCACCTGATGGTAAGTAATCAACGCCGCCCATGAACAAATGCGGAATCGTTAATGCATTGCCGGCCTTTTAAAAAGGAGTACGCTCTTTTGAAAGTCCCTAAGTCGTAGCCATCGGGAAATACTCCCGCAGCCAAACCTTTCCACAAAACTGAGGTACAGTGGCTGACACATCAAGCTATACAAAACTGTCAAATTTCTCCATTCGATTACCCTTATATTGTTGCACATTGAGTTCGAAATCGATTGAGGAAATTTGACAGTTTTGTATAGCTTGACCTGTCCGCCACTGTACGTGGTAGAAAGTTCCGCGAGAAACGCACAGTTTTATACCGCCATCCAACGAGATCACTGGGATGGAAAAGACAATCGCTTGCGTGTGGTTCGATGTAAGAATTCAGCTGCAGCGAGTAGATCAAACAGTTCCTCAGAGCACTCCCCATGATTAACAAGTTATAGGAATTCGAATACTATAAAATATGAGAAAACAATTTATTTAAAGGGATCATCGAACTCTTTTCCCATGAACCCTCATCGTTTATGGCGATCCGATGATGTCGAGACCGTAAAACATAAGCATTAAAATAAATAAGAGATCTGTCGTAAACGTGACGCTATAAAATTGACCGCCCCTCCTCCATCCCCCATAAGACCAAACTAGGCCTGAGAAAATAATACAATTATATAAATATATCGAGGATATGAAGGTAGTATATATGCCTGGCTCCATATTTAAGTCGATACCGTGACGATACTAGCTCCACCAAGTAATTTATATTGATTGTGGCGAATAGGAGAATTTTTTTTCTAAGTGAGCAACTAATACTCTAAGGAAATTATTTACCTTTTTTGCAATAAACTTTGCACTCTCAAACTGGGGCGGAACAGTCCTCGAGTAGAGGCCGCGTACCGGAGGTCGAAGCCGTGGCAGGGCCCTCGCAAGGTCGACCAACGATCTGGTGAAGGTTGAGGTAATCCCTTGGATGCGGGCGGCACAGAGCCGATTTGTTTGGAGATCATTGGGGGAGGCCTATGTCTAGCAGTGGACGTTTACTGGCTGTAATGATGATGATGATGATTACTACTACTACACTAAAAGCTGTCTCATGGCAGTCGGTGTCATATTTCATTCAAAAATGAACGAACGATATCTATACTTACCATCAAGCTAAGGAGAGCCAATATACTGTCACTGTAATTAAAAAGAAACTATTAATAAAGAGGTAAATTGAATAGACAATGACAAGGCGTATAGATAAACCGAAAGAACCTTGCGCGATGTAATTGACACCGAGCGCCATCTACTGCTACAATTTCGATGTTATAAAGTCCGAAAACGATGTGAGGGAGCCACTAGTAGTGAATGATATAAGAAGATTGATCTTGATCTTTTTTTTCTTCTTTTTTTTGTATTATTTATAACGTCTGCCAACAGTATTATATTACAGCATTTGTGTTAAAATTAATTAATATCTAAGGACTTGAATGTGACAACAATTACAGGCAAACACAACATGACTACGTAAATAACAAATGAATATGGACCGGACCGTTCAATGTACAATCAACAGCACGTCTGGGCATCATAATCTATTCAGTCCCTTATTTGATATTGAATCTGAAACGTAAGTACTCCTTCTTATTAATACAATTGAACCCCAAATCGTTGTGCGTCTCTTTGGTGTGAAAAGGGTATAAAGATTAAGAGTAAAGATTCACTGGTAAGAAAATGTTTCATTCCCTATCGATACCTTCACCATTTCTCATACCTACAGATCCCAAAAGCGCACCTATCAATCACACGTAGTGACAGCTCACTCCATTAATACTAATACCCAGCTCTTTGATGTAACAGTGGCAAATTACGTAACTTTCAAGCTTCGGCATGAACGGGACGGCTCGACCGGAGTGATACCACGGCCTCTCAGATAACCGGCGTGAAACAACGCCTTTTTATGAGATAGGGGACAGACAAGCAGACGGATCACCTAATGCGCCTACGCTGTCTTTGGGCCCAAATCAGTAAGGGTACTAGAGGCATGGGGGAACCCCTTTGGGTTTAAACAATTGGCAGCGCACTTGTGACTCCACCTGTTCAACTGTCGTATGTCCTGTGTTGGGATGTCTATAATAATAATAAATAAATATTTCACAACATCACATACATTGATCTGACTCCGAGATAGGTAGCTTAAGCACCTGTGTTACGGATATCAGAATCAACAGTGGGATTACAAATAAATACATATAATACTTTTCTTTAGTAAATACATACTTATAATACATAGAAAACACCCAGACCAATACAAACAGACATGTTCATGCACACAAATGTTGGTACTGTGCGGGGATCGAACCCGCAACCCTTGGATCAAAGGCAGCGTTCACTACCACTGTACCAAACGGGTCGTCAAAAATAATAAATGTTTTCTTTCTTTCTGTTTTTTTTTCTCATCAACACCCGCTATAGCAGTGATCTTTAAACTCCCCTTTCCCCCAGATTGGTACGGTACCCTCACTCACGCAGCGAAACACAGCACAGTGCTGCTTCACGCCGGTTTCTGTCAGACCGTGGTATCACTCCGGTCAGCGGCCCATTCATGCTGAAGCGTGGTTCTCCCACGGTAAAAAGGTTCTGTGCTTACCATCAGGTGATCGATTTGCTCGTCTGATCGTTTGAAATCCCCATCGATATTTCCCATACGTCTCATCACTCGTAGGGATGGGCAGTATTTTTCATCGATACAATTGTAAGGATTGCATTGGATCGTAAAGATAGATATCGTAAAGGTTATACAATTCGCAAATCGAATGTTGTGTTTAAGCGTGGTGATTAAACCCAACCCCATCATAGTGGCGATGACTTGATTTCTATGGTAGGGGCCTTTGCCCTGCAGTAAAACGGTATCTTCACCGCGATTTTTTTAATATCCGAGAAAATCTCTGGGCTATTATTACTTATGGAAACAATCACTTTTCCCCAAAGAAGTTAAGGTCTAATCTCAATAAGAATATTCACGTTCCTTTTCAGTGATTTTAAGACGTAAGGTTTCTTAGATAAATTTTATCGTTAGTAAATATTCTATCGATTGGCAGACCAAAAAAACTCAATTTCATTTATTTTTTATTATTTCTGGACCGATTCCCATGCAATACAAGCACAACAATACAAAACGACTTTGAATGCAGTTCTTTTTCTGTTAAAAAATAAAATGATGTTTCCGTTAAGGTGACGGGTAGGGCACACTAGCGACGCAATCGATTTTAATGTTTAGCTACTAAACCGGATGTATTTTAAACAATTTCGGGGTTTTATTTTAAGCAACTTCTCGGCAAACATTATACTATTTATTACATAACCATGCACAAATGTTGGGTCAATTTTTGTACGCGATAAATTGATTACTGCCAAAAGTGGCCGCTTGGCGTGAATCAAGTTTTCGCGTACAAAAACGGACCGAATATTTGTGCATGGTTATTTAATAAATACTATAATTGTTCGCCTAGAGATTGTAACCCCGAAATCGTTAAAAATAGATCCGGTTTAATAGCTAGAAATTAAAATCGATTGCCGTCGCTAGTGTTTAATTTGCTCCTCCCGGACGAGCCCCCAAAATTGTGGGATGGGGTTGGGAATAAAGCCAGGGATTTAAGTAATGAGTATTACTTAATGTATAATCGTCGTCTTCACACCGTCTTTACGTCGTCGTCGGCTATTCATCGTCAATCTCAATCTCGCACGTCATTCTAATTCAAACATCGAACTCTTACACGTTCCTTGGCATGCATCTACCGATCACCAATCCTACACTACCCGTCATCTTAAGGCTTTAAGGTGATCCATAGTCCCTTCATGTGCCATAGTCGTGATATACTTAACACCTCCGTTATGTTACGTGCAATCAAAGGGCCGATTTATATCTCCGTAAACCCCTCTCAGTCTGCGAATTTATTTTATGGAGCCAACTGTATCAAATCTTTTTTATGTCCCTTAAATTACCTAGAATGTATCCTCAATATATTTTTGGTAATTATACTAGTCCCGCCCTCACTTCGTTTCGGGACATTATTTCCACTTTATACCAATAGATGGCGCTAGGTGTCGATTACATCACACAAGCGTATTGTGTTTTCGGATTTCCTATAAGTGTTGCTGTAGTCTACTATAGTGTAATTACCTCTTCAACTATTTTTACTACTGAGTTTAACAATCTGGTTTTCAGTACCAGCCTTGGCCGAATTTCGGAAAGATCGCTCAGAGCTTCCCTCCACACGCTCCCACCGATCGATACTGCGCACAAATCAATCAACGACTGTTGTGACAGCTCACTCCATTAATATCTATCTGTTATTTGCGGAGTTGTTACTTTTTAGAAGGAACAAGGAAAGGAGATTTATATGTCTGTTCCGTTACCTGATGGTAAGAGACGAGGCATGGATATATAGATAGATAGATATACTTTATTGCACAAAATACACAACTTAAGTACTAGGCATTACAGAAATTTAGTGTACAATTTCGGCGGTCTTATCGCTGAAAGCGATTTCTACCAGACAACCTTCGGGTAAAGGACATTTGATAGTAGAGAAGGGGTAGGGGTTGCAATATTCAATAAGGAAAAAAAAAAGGAGTGAACATTGTACGAAATCTAAAACATTGTTCGCAATGTTCAATCACTGAGAATATTGGCTGCCATTGTCTTAAGGACATAAGACATTTGTTAGATCTCTTACCTAGTAGTGCAGACGAGCAGATGGATCGCCGATGGCAACCGATTGCCGCCATTAGGTTTGATCTTACCCAGTATTGGTAATTTGAAGAGCCATGGTGACTCAGCGAAAACGAACGTGCGAGTTCTAAACTTGAAAATCATTTTCCAGAATATCAGAATCTCATCATCATCATCATCAGCATCCCACACTCGTCCACAGCTGGACATAGGTCTCCCCTAATGCACGCCACTGCTCCCGATTCTCCCGGCCACTCTCATCCAGCCCACACCAGCCAGCCTTCGAATGTCATCATCCCATCTTGTCGCAGGGCGTCCTACACTACGCTTACCGAGTCGCGGTCTCCACTCAAGGACTTTACGGCTCCAATGGCTGTCAGTTCTGCGGCTAATATGACCAGCCCACTGCCACTTCAGTTTGCTAATTCGGTGGGCTATGTCGGTGACTCTGGTTCTCTGTCGGATTACATCATTCCTGATGCGGTCCTTCAGAGATACTCCGAGCATAGCCCTTCCATAGCTCTTTGAGCGACTTTGAACCGGTGGACTAGTCCAGCCGTGAGTGTCCACGTCTCGGCACCGTAAGTCATGACAGAAGGACGCACTGGTCGAAGACTTTCGACTTAAGACTTTGAGGGATGGGTGACGAGAAGACTTGACGAAGTTTAGTTTACCAAATGCTGCCCAGCCTAGCCTAATATCAGAATCTGGCCATGATATATTCAGCAGTTAGGTGCAAAACGATTTTCTAAAAAAAACAATAAGACCAATCATAAGGGTTGCAGGTTCGATCCCCGCACAGTACAAACATTTGTGTGCATGAACATGTCTGTTTGTATTAGTCTGGGTGTTTCCTATGTATTTATAAGTATGTATTTACAAAAAAGAAAAGTATTATATGTATGTATTTGTAATCCCACTGTTGATTCTGATATCCGTAACACAGGTGCTTGAGCTACCTATCTCGGAGTCAGATCAATGTATGTGATGTTGTGAAATATTTATTATTTATTTATTTATAAGTACCCTTCCCTACTATCAAATATCCTTTGCCTGAAGGTTGTCTGGTAATATTTTTAGTAATGTAAATATAATTACATATTGGAAATGTGCTAAAAAAGCTCTTTCATTTGATACCCCACACGGTACCGTCAACCAAATTTTTTTTTTTAGTTCCTTACTCTAAGTCCCCTTGAGGGCGCTGTAATAAATTTAACGTGACGTCATGTTCTTAAGTAAATAATACACTTAAAAAATTCACCGTTGGGCTCAGGTGGGACTCGAACCCACAACCTTCCACAGTTCCACAGTTTTTTAAGTGTATTATTTACTTAAGAATAAATTGCAAAGAATTGCTATACCAAACACAATAATAGTGACGTCATGTTGCCTATAACCAGAAGACAACCAAGATGCTTCTAACGACACCTCATTTCTTCAAATAGGTATGATAACTAGTTTAGAAGTTACGTGAAAACAGATGAACATACATACATAGCCTGTCAAAATCATAACCCTCCTTTTGTTTTGCCGTAGTCAGGTAAAAAACAGGCTTTAGTCATTCGGTCCATACCATTTCAGCGTGGAGTTAGATACTACCAGCTAATGGCAGCAGTTTTAAGTACTCCTAGACTCGAAACCCACTACTCACAGGACGTACAGCTATTTGCGCTAGCGGTTACGTAAGCGATCGGTTAGGCTTGACTAACACTGCGATAAAAGCACCGCAAGTTAAACTTCACTCGGGTTAGAAAGTGCTTTAATTTAGATCGAATTCGAAATGGAATGTCCGATCCCATGACGTGATAATGCGTCATCATACTATCTACAGGGTGTTATGTAGGGAGTCAAGCGTAAGGCCATGGCTAGAGAACTCCGTGGGGTACCCGAAACACTCCCATGTATGTTATGGGAATTTTTATAGTTCAGGAGTTGTCAACATTTTTTCGAATTTTGAAGAATTCTCTACAACAGCTTCAAAATAATCTAGAAAAATAAAAAACAAAACTTTTTCAATGTTTCTAATTTGAAAATAAATCTTCATTTGTGCGCCTTTTATGCATAAAATAACCAGATTAATATCTTTAATAGAAATCATGAAAATCTTAGTTTGAAGTGAATAATTAAATTACAACTTCAATTTTCAGCTCACAGTTACAAATTTAGAAAGGTTTTTAACATGTCATTACAACCTGTGAGGATAAAGAATGGGATCAGAAATGGCGGCGCATCTATTCACTTCTCGCTCTCACACTATTTGCGTCTATTGCGCAAATAGTGTGCGAGCGAGAAGTGAATAGATGCGCCGCCATTTCTGATCCCATTCTTTATCCACACAGGTAGTACATGAATAACTTTTTACGTTTGCTGTTAGTCTGCTGTGTCACGAACATTAAGGCGACGGGTAGGGGCAACTAGACACGCCAATCGATTTTAATTTTAGCTACTAAACCGGATCTATTTTAAACAATTTCGGGGTTACAACCTCTCGGCAAACACTTATACTATTTATTAAATACTTATACTTAACTTGTGTCGCTATTGTGCCCTACCTGTCACCTTAAGGCTGCACATGAGTTTCTCACGCGGTCTTTCCACGCAACTCCACGCTCGAACATTTTTAATGTAAGCAATCTTCAAATCGCCTCATGCTTTAACTCCACCCTGACATTTGCAACCCTTAAATAGGGGAACCAAACGCACTGGATCATGGTGTACAAGTTCAACAGTCACCGCTCAACAAAAGCAAAACAAATGCACTAAAAATTAGGGTAAGTACATTTTAGTCTGAACATTGCTCAACAGATGGCGCTGTGCAAAATTGAATCGCACAAGCGTTTCGTTTTTTCTCACATATATATACCCTGTGAATGGTTAACCCACCAGGTACTTGAACCATTGCTGGACACCTCAATATACGATTTATTTGTGAATCATGGCTTTTAATTCCTGAAACGTTGTCACCTTACAATAGGGTTGTACCATGCTTACACGTTCTCAACCAATATCTCAAATATTGTAGGTATCCATAATTTTTAGAGACTATTCGAGACGTGCAGTTTCCCTCACCGCCGAGCTAATGGTAGAAATACGCACATAGATTTGAAAAATATTGAAGTGCATGCTCGGATAAGTTGCGAACCACAACCCCCGTATGGAAGGCACGTTATAAACCATTGAGCTGCCATCGCTCATTCAATCGCCCGGAATCAGGTACCTAAGCAATATTCTAATCACACCATGCATGAGCACAAGGATTTTTTAGGCAATACCTGCAACAGTATGCGCTAACCCTTAAATATTCACGGATACCGCATTGCCGACCCGTAGGCTCGGCAGGTATGGGTGACGTCACCGTTTGTAACTACTTGTGGAAATATGCCAGTAGAGCTGCGCGAAACAATTCAGTGAACTGAAATGAGTGATATAGTTCTTTTGAATCAAAAGAACTGAATCACTCAGAAGCACTCAGGCAGTTCATTTAGTTCCCTAGAATCAGTAGTTCGAATAAAGTACGGAGTGATAGAGTGGATAGTTTAAAACAACCGTCGCATGACGGACCAATCTGCCTGGTCCACTATGAAGCGGAATAATAGCCCAATTGCCTCTTCTAGCACATTTAATTGACTACAATGCATATTTTCGTTTCGCTTAAAGCAGAGCTGTGCTACGGGCGTCAAGAACTGATCCGTTCAAACTGAATCAAGTATTGAATCAATTTCAATTTCAATTCTTTATTGCTTTTCCATATGTGATACATGACGGTGGTACATATAAATGATATTTAAGGAACAATATGGACCCTGTCGGGCACAGCAAATTAGAGGAGAGGAGGACTGCTGAATATTTATATTAGATAGTCTAGTCCATCGTTATATACATGTATATATAAAATATATAGAATTAGAATGTGATATTGAGATTTTGTGGTCGTATGATTATTGTTATTATATTATTAATTTTATTTTATGATGTTATTTATTATTTAATTTATTTGTATTATTACTACGTATTATTAATCATTCATTTGTATTTATTGCATTGCATGTTATTTCAGAGTCTATCGTTAAAATATTCTTGTGTTGTATAATAGCTTTTTGCGGTTAAAAGCTCCCTAAGTTGAATTAGATTATGGATACAAGATTCAAGGTTCTCTATTTAAACGTTTAGTTTTCTCTTTATTTAGTGTTCCGTTTGAGGTCAGTTACTCGTATTTTTGATTCAATCTTTTATTTACACACCCTAAAAATATAAATAAATATAAATTTATGAGTGATGTATTATTTTAGTAATTTCAAGGCAGAGTTCTATTCAACATCTGTGCTTTTCCTGAATAAATAAATTAAAATAAATATAGAAACATACGTATCAACTGACGTGCATAAACAATTGCACTAAATAGACAAGAAAAAGTGAGTGGCAAAGTTCCAGCTTGTGTAGTGAACTGGCAAGATTGAACTATTGACCTATAATCTACACAAGTTCATGTACAACTGAACTAAATAGGACAAGAAAGAGCAAGTGACTAGATTGTGTAGTAAACTGGCAAAATTTAACTACTCAGTCACAATCTACACAAGTTTATATACAATTGAATTGAACTAAATAGAACAGGAAAGAGTGAGTGATAAGTACTAGCTTATGTAGTGAACTACTCACAATCTAGACCAGTTCATATAAAAAATAACTAGATAGGAAAAGAAAGAGCAAGTGACTAGATTGTGTAGTGGAATGGCAATATTTAACTACTCAGTCACAATCTACACAAGTTTGTATACAATTGAATAATTAAATAGAACAGGAAAGAGTGAGTGACAAGTGCTAGCTTGTAAAGTGAACTGGCAATATTGAACTCACTCACGAACTACACTAGTCTATATGCCAGTAAACTTTAGTATCGCTTAACCTTACGTTCTAATAACTGAAGTTATTGGCATTTTCGATTGGTGTTTATAGGTATTTCATAGCCTTAAATTCTTTTACTAAGTCTATATTCTATTCATCGGGTCTCTATGATTATAGTTTATATATTATAGTTTTCGGTTTGAGATTCTTAGTGTCAGCCCGGAGTCTGAAAGTTGACGGTCTTGTACTCCCGTGTCTCGGAAAGCACGTCAAATCGTTGCTCCTGCGCTCGATCCCTCTGCGGCCATGTCACACTGATGTCCCATAGGAATATGAGGGTTAGGGAATAGAGAGTGCACTTGTGTTGTTTGCGCATACACTTGAGCACTATAATATATTCTGCGTACGTGGCTGATCGTTGAGATTTGTCGCCATTGCCGCAATCGGTTGGTTATGATTATAATTTATCGAGTGATAAAATATAGAACTTCCTTGTGCTTATGGTTGTCTATATTTTTTTTATGCAATAGGTGGCAGACGAGCAGACGGACCACCTGATGGTAAGCGACTGCCGGCGCCCCCCTTTAAGGCCCCCTTTCCTCCGGTTGCTGCTTCACGCTGGTTTTCTGTGAGGCCGTGTATCAGTCCAGTCGAGCCGGCCCATTCATGCCGAAGCGTGGCTCTCCCACGGTCAAAAAAAAATCTATCATTAGCTAGGATGTGAGGGAAAACATCGTGAGGAAACCTGCACATTTCGGAGTCTCTAAAACGTGTATCCATGATTCAGTTGGTTTGCTTCCCCTGTTATAGGGTTGCGAAGATCAGATAGCAGTCGCTTCATTGTAATTACCAGACTCCTGAAATCTTTAATCATGGTCCTAGCGTACATGGGCTCTAAAGCGTGGGCTTTGGATGGAACCGGGAATTACACGCAAAGATAGAGACAAAGAGAGTCTGGACTACTGTACTAAAATAGGTACTGAATTCTCGTGCGTCTTTGGTGCGTTCGTACTACCAAATACGCCATCTTGCAATATTACTTTACAATTTTGGTAGGTTAGTTTGTGTCTCAAATACCAAGAACCGTAGTCAAACGTACTCCCGTACACTAACAGTGTCCCAGGGAAATTCGCTTATCCGTATTCAATGCTATTCAAATGTAAAGTGCATATCCACGTAAACTACGCTTATGCACACAGGGTGTGAGGCTTTTCGACCTCACACACACACACACCTAGTTGTCTAACATCAATGTAGGTCGTGCAATCTTCATGGCAAGTTAGGTCTCAGTAACATCCAGTTCCTATAGGATAGACCAGGCAAAAACGTATCTTTCAAAAGATTGTAACATTTGCATCTGGATCAGTGTAAAGATGCGGAGCTGTAAAACGCTCCATTTGAATCATTTGGAACGTCAACTTTGCTTTTGTAATGAATGAATAATCGATCCCCTCTTGTTGTGCAATGTTATATACCTAACTCTTTTTCCCGCCTAATACATAGAAAGACGGTTACTTATTCACCCCGGACCGCCCACAGCTTACTCTTTCGCTCTGAATTTGGTTCATTCCGCTCAATCGGATCTATCGGCTCACTCGGACTCGAGATCCATTTGAGTCGAATGATACTTTCGGAGCGACCATTAGAGATTCGTAACTGTATTCGTAGTAGAAATAATAAAACTGAGTAGAGGATATGTTAGGGCACTCACTCGGACCCTCACAGGGCACAGCAAATTAAACAAGCACCTGCACAACATGGGCCTTTCAGATACCAAAATCTGCAGGTTCTGTCGCGAGGACGAGGAAACGATTATCCACGTCCTCGATGAGTGCATAGCGCTGCACCGCTGCAGAAGCCGGCACCTGGGAGCACACATGATCTCAGCTGACGAGATCAAGAGTTCCCCCATCAGCTCCATTCTTGGGTTTATCCTGGAGCTGGAGCTACATGAGGCGCTGTAATAGGTTACGGGGCTGCCACAATAGATCATCTACTGGTCGCAATGGCTATGAGACGCAGGACTCACCCCATTTCTATCAAATAATAATAATTAGAGATTCGGAACTGTATCATTTCGCTGAGTCGGATCACTGAGTCGTTTCAGAAAGAGCTGCACACGTCTACTATAGGACACTTGGTTAGGCACGGTGATGGCAGGTAGAGTAAAGTCCTGACCGAATGGTGTCCTAAAACCGGCAGACAAAATCCAGGTCGTCCAGTGCCAGGATAGGTCGAAGACGTCGCCAAAATTGTAGGGACTACATGAATCTGAGCGGCTTAGGACCGGGTACATTGGCGTACAGGAAAGAAGGCCTATCTCGGGTACTAAAGAGCTGTTGATGGTGATGAACTTCCAGTTAGGGACATTAATGGTTCCTACCATCATCAACTATCATCTAATTGTGCCGTTCCCAGTTGCGTCCAAAGCCGTTGCTTCAGAACCCGGGGAGCACTTGGTAAGTCTTGTTTTTTCTTTACAAAGAAGGGACTGCTGACCTTCGCAATCCAGAAACAGGAAAAACAGCTATTTATTGTATTTATTTATAATGTACTTATTAATAATATATTTATTTAAATATATTTATACATGTAGGTATGTATATAATGTAGTTATTTAATATTTGTGTTTTTTATCTTCCTTACTAGTTAGTAACTGCAAATTTTCCTTTCGCCGCACCACTGCACTTTCTGCATGACCCAAAGGTTGACTGGTAGAGAATGCTTCTTGGCATTAAGTTCGCCTTATTGTATCAAAATTTGTGCAATAAAGTTTTAAAATAAAAAAAAAACACCATGATAGACAGGTACGCTTTATTAACCGTTGTTTACAGATCTAAGTATATGATGACACATGTCATATGTGGGAGACTTACGCTTCGGCATGAATGGGCCGGCTCCAACGGAGTGATACCACAGAAAACCGGCGTGAAGTAGCACTTTGCTGTATTTCGCTGCGTGAGTCAGGGTACCGGAGGCCCAATCCGGGGGAAAGGGGGGTTTCAAGGTTGGGAGTTGTGACTCTACTCGTCGCGGGTGTCTATGCTACACGGATCGCCTGATGGTAAGCGATTGCCGCCGCCCATAGACATACGCGACACGAGAGGATTCACAAGTGCGATGCCAAACTTTAAGGTGACGGGTAGGGCACACTAGCGACGCCAATCGATTTTAATTTTTAGCTACTAACCGAATCTATTTTAAGCAATTTCGGGGTTACAACCTATCGGCAAATACTTACACTGTTTATTAAATAACCATGCACCAATGTTGGGTCCAACGCGTATGCGAAAAATTGATTCACGCTAAAAGCGGTTACTTTTAGTGTGAATCAATTGAAAACGTTTGACCACGGACAAATGTTTAGTCCGTAAAAACGGACCAAACATTTGTGCATGGATATTTAATAAATAGTATGAGTGTTTGCCAAGAGGTTGTAACCCCGAAATTGTTTAAAATAGATCCGGTTTAGTAGCTAAAAATTAAAATCGATTGGCGTCGCTAGTATGCCCTACCCGTCACCTTAAACCCCCTTCCCCGTGGATTAGGCTTCCGGTATCCTCAATCACGCAGCGAAACACAGCACAGTGCTGCTTCACGCCGGTTTTCTGTAAGGCCGTGGTATCACTCCTGTCAAGCCAGCCCATTCATGCTGAAGCGTGGCTCTCCCACGGTCAATAGTTTTTTGCGTGTTTTTCATATCGAAAATCCCGAGTGCTCCAGGTACTCTAACCAAGCAAGCGTTGCTATGTCTCCCTAGAGTAAAGACCCCTATTTGCTTAGTATCTGAGATAGCCTGTCTCGTATATTTGCTCGCGAGCGTATCCATATGCAGAGTGCAGAGTGCCTAGACGCGTAAACCGCAGTGCAAACAGAGTTAGCACTCGCGATTGAACCGTAAAGTAGTACAGGTGCCGAACGTAGAAATTTCATATTTATTTAACTTCGGTACACAAACAGATAATGATCGTGACAATGGCATTCTTTATAAAACTAACTTACATACTAGACCATCATCTATAAATAGTGCACACAACATGCTTGCGTATTAGCCCAATAAAATACAAAATTACAGATACATATAACTAACTAACTTGACTGACCGGATGGCTCAATTGGTAGTGACCCTGTCTCTTACGCCGAAGGTCATGGGTTCGATCCCCACCCTGGACAAACATTCGTGCGTTGAACACTTGTGTTTGTTCAGTGTCTGGGTGTAATAAGTATATAGTTGTGTTCCTCTGTTGTCTGATATCTGTAACACAAGTGCTTAAGCTACTTAGTACGGTATATTTTACAATTAATATTATTCGAGCAAGGCCGAGGACATTTCAGCCTTGAGTATTTCTGTAAAAGTTTTCTTATAGACAGAGAATTTATTGAAAATATCCTCCTCAATGCAACCACGAGACAATTCATTGTAATTTCGACACATTCTTACGATGGGGTTGTAAAATTAAGTATTGTTCTTGAACACTTGAACTGCAAAGACATTTGGTGAACGCGTCTTATATTGGCTGTTAATAGTCAATGACGAAAGAAGTTCCGGACAATTGATAGAGGAATGAATTATTATGCGCACCAACCGGCTGGCCGAGGCGCCGCTCAAGCGCGCCATGCGCACTATTAACGCGGTATCGGAACTCGCGGACATATTCTGTTGTCCCCTAAGTGAATTCGCAAGGACGACACTATATAAATTATGTTATAAATAGGATTTAGGATTTATTGGTTTAGTTTGTAATATTTAACGTGTTTAGTTTATAATATATAGATACCTAGCTTTATTTAATAATTAGATAGTTGCACTATCGCATTAGGCTAAGCCCTGTAAAGATAGCGTAAGAAGAGAAATAAATAAATAAATATTTTATGTAGATACAATAAATCGTAACGCTTACGCCGAATATATAAAGGACTCGCTCCAAACCTAGACAACCTATCACTGTAACCGTTAAGGCAAAGTCCTAGATTTGTTTCATCATCAGCAACCCACACTCGTCCACTGCTGGCCATAGGTCTCCCCTAATGCACGCCACTGCTCCCGATTTTCGGCCACTCTCACCCAGCCCACACTAGCCAGCCTTCGAATGTCATCATCCCCTCTTGTCGCAGGGCGTCCTACACTACGCTTACCGAGTCGCGGTCTCCACTCAAGGACTTTACGGCTAGATTTGTTTACGTGACTGATATCTCAAGCTACGTTTTTGAACTTTCTCGGTACTGTCAGCGTGAACATGATAATAAGGCGACCATACAACAGTACTTCAGAACACATCTCACCAGGCTATAGAAGAGACAAAGCGTACTTTGAGGTTTTTTAAATTATCTTGTAAACCTTATTATAAAACCCAGTACTCAGAAGAACCAGAATATCCAGAACCCAGAATATCAAGTAACCGTCAATACTAGGTATTGCGACTTCCAAACCATAAAAAAGTGCGTTTTTCTTTTCAATATTACCTCTAAGGATAAGGATATCCTTTCCATAGGGCCCATGGTGATCATGAATTTTTTGTAACACCTTTTACTCACTGTGGTGCATTCCACATAAACAATTGAGTATTGAGTATTCGATGATTGTAACTCAAAATAGATAGATCAGATACATAACGCCCGGCTACGCAGTTGCCTACATCGTGAGCTAAACAGCGGGCCTAATTTAAAGCAAACGTTACGACCGAATCGGAGTTTACCACGCGCACTTTTCTTTCACACGCGCTGTGTGTCTCCTTTGTTTGGATGCAACAGGTATATTGTCGTTCGTTCGTTCGGCTTCAAGTTAACCACAATCTCTCAATTAATATTGAACGTCTTTGATATTACTTCTGTGAAACGCTTTGACTGAAGCAGTATTTCCCGACGGCTACGACTTAGGGACCTTTAACAGAAGAGGGCAGTGGCGTAGCTAGGCGTGGGCGAGGTGGGCCATCGCTCACGGCCTCGACGATAACGACCGTGATCCTACTAAAATTTTTGTTTGCGACGCCCACGTCTACGTTTAGCCACGCTACGCCACTGGAAGACGGCTACTCCTTTCTAAAAGGCCAGCCACGCATTACGCACTAATCTGTTCTCCCAGATGTTCATAGGTCGGCGGGATTACCTACTTATTACCAGGTGGACCCGCTTGCTCAGTTGCCGTAAATAGGTAGGATACATATTTTATATATCCATATTTTGGCACTAATTCTTCAAAATTGCACTCCTAAACATGTCCTATGAATACACAGAGAAATTATTGAAAGTCCTATGTTAATTTTTTTTTATTGAGAGTAATTCAAATTAATTAAATTAGGTTTCGTTATAATTTTGTTATGTTTTATTCGGGATCAATAATTGTTTTTGTTTAAACTTAGTTAAATAAGGCCTTTTTTTCTTTTCTGTCTGAAATACCGATTAAACCTAGTTCAGGTACCAAATATAAGAATAGTAAATTGAGAATAAATAGAATTTAAGTTTTAAAATGTACTTATAAATGAAAACAAAACCCACGACATTACGTTAGTCTTGAAAGAAATCCTAACATTTACAACACAGTTTAAAACTTTCAATCCACCGCATAATCACAAGTAACCAAAACGTTAAGAATTCCGGCATAGTCCGGGTTCCGAGCGCACGATTCCGTCGCCCCCCGGGGAGTAGACACGAGTACGGAGCGAGCAACCAATTTTACTCTCTTAACGTATTCATGGCTGCATTCGGTGACTCCGTAGACATGAGCGCTTCGGTTTTACACAAATCCAGGGTTGTCGCAGTCTTCATACACTGCACGAATAATCGTAGTAATATAGATCTGGTTGTGGCAGATATATGGATATCTATGGGGGCGGCAGT
The DNA here is from genome assembly GCA_019059595.1 of Marasmia exigua. Taxonomy (NCBI): domain Eukaryota; kingdom Metazoa; phylum Arthropoda; class Insecta; order Lepidoptera; family Crambidae; genus Marasmia; species Marasmia exigua. Next base: position 14,241,883 of record CM032488.1, read on the forward strand.
GATCACTCACCATCAGATGTGCCGTATGCTCGTTTGTCAGCTAAAAATAGATCTCTGATATATTCACATGTCAGTGTCTAATATTACAAATTATTCATGTTTTCTATGTGATAGGTAGAAGACGAGCAGACGGATCACCTGATGGTAAGCGATTAGCGCTGATGGTAGCGCCGCCCATGGACACCCGCGACACCAGTTAAGATAAAGATAAAAAAATATTTATTCAATTTAAAACAAATAACAATCTAGTACTCAAAAATATTCCACCAGTGGAGTCACAAGTGCGCCACCAACCTTTAAACCCCCCTTTCCCCCGGATTGGGCCTCCGGTATCCTCACTCACGCAGCGAAACACAGCACAGTGCTGCTTCACGCCGGTTTTCTTTGAGGCCGTGGTATCACTCCATTCTGAAGCGTGGCTCTCCCACGGTCACGGTATTTAGTATCATAGGTGACCCAATGAGCACACGATCTATGGACAGATGGCACTCTTAGGACCGGTAATGTATCAGGCCTTTGACATCAGGTCAATGTATGTGATGTTGTCTGAAATATGTTTATAAGGTACAGTCAATGAACGAAAAGCTTCGTCAGTTTTCAAATTGATTCGTTTGATACGCTATGAGCACTTATTACCTTTCGTAAATTTGTCAGAGTAATACCTATTGCACAGAAAATTATGCTTAACTGTTAGATCAGAAAGTTCAGATTTGATTATAGCTACATTTATTGCTTTTGATGTAAAGAAAATTTAAAGAATGTTAGCAGATCATTTCAAAACGGTATGTTGGTATAACTGATTCTTGCCGTACAAGCGAAAATTTACCTTAAGGTGACGAACCTTTTTATTATCTGTACCGTACCTGTCCTGCTTACCCTGTTTTCTCTCCACGTGGGCAGCACCCGAAATTTCACATCTAAAAATGTGTTGTATTTTTTTCAATTACCTGTAAACAAGAATAAAATTTAATTAGTAAAGCTACCTTTAGAATATTAACTTAATTTAGCAACTTATATAGTTGTTGATGCATTTTTTTTAATAATATGAATTAGAAACTAATGTCATATTTTAACACTTTCAGCCGCACTATGGTTAGGTGCTTACAAAAAATTTTTTTTTTCATTTGATAGATAAATGCCGTTAGTATAATTGTTTTGTAATCGATAATGTTATATCGATGTTTTATAAAAAACTTTTTGTCATCATCACCTCAGCGTAATGTATCAATACGGGGATTAACACGATATTTATTATGTGAGACAACATTGTGTACTCACATATTTGGCTCGACGTTTCAGCTACGTTACAGCAGCCGTGGTCACGAGCGGACCGACATCACATAAAAATATCGTGTTAATCCCCGTATTGATACATTATAGTTATAATGCAACGCGAAAATCTAAAAAACTAATCACCTCAGCGTGTTATTGGTTGCGTACAAAGCCGTCCCTTCAGATCCTGGGGAACGCTTGCACCATGATCTATATATGTATTTGGTGAGCTGCCGTCTGACCATTGCAACCCCTTACACAGTAGAACAAGGCCAACTGAATCGTAGTTACACGTTTCAGAAACTATCCGAAACGTGTAGGTTTCCTCACGATATTTTCCTTCGCCACCGAGGTAATGGTAGAAATATTCCATAGCAGCCCTACGCTGAAACAATTCTCAGATTATGAAGCCAGGTTTTAACACACCGAGCCACAACCCGAAACTACTTGTAAACTCATTTTGAAGTTGCCCGATAGCCGCCGCAACTTTGTATAACTGTTTCTGCTACTTTACTATTGTATAACACGTTAACTTCTTTATAAAATTCGCGCAACTATTTTGAATTTGCTCGTATTAGTTTCATTTGAGGAAGTGTTGAGAAGATTGTGAGTTAAAACTTTTAAGAGATAATATATACATAGCACAGCACCTTTTTAGGGTTCCGTACCTCAAAAGGAAAAACGGAACCCTTATAAGATCACTTTGTTGTACGTCTGTCTCTCTGTCGAGACCCTTTATCTCAAGAACGCGTGGACGTATCAAGCTGAAATACTCAGGTCTATTGTCCCTCTAAGCTGTGAAAATATCAAACTTCTAAGCCAAGCCAATCAAAAGATACAGCCGATTATGTCGATATTTTCAACAAATTTTCGACACTCGCAAAGGAATCAAAACCTACAGGGTACTTCCCGTAAACTCAGAATCTAGAAATTTGGCATGAAGCTTGTCATATAATGCAAATATAGGGAAAATTGCGTAAACCACATTTTTCAGTTATATAATATAATAAAAAGATTTTAATAAAATGAAACTTACTACCTTATTTCTCACGAACGAATAAAGGTATCAAATTGAAATTTATACCAAATATCTAGGTTTACTGTCCCTTTAATCTGTAAAAAAATCAATCTTCTAAGTTAACGTGATCAAAAGATACAGCTGTTCATACCGACCCCTTAGACGAATTTCCGTCACACGCTAGGGAATCAAAACCTACAGGGTCCTTCCCGTGATCTCAGAATCTTGAAATTCGGCACGAAGCAACGTTAAATAGTACAGATAAAGGAAAAATTGCAAAAATGATACATTTTTAGTTACTTCAAATATTATTTTTGCTTACATGGCCTTACATGAAATATTTTTTTAATAATTATTAACTTACTACCTACCCTTTTCCACTTTGTACTTTTTAGATCGTGTTTTTTTGGTAGCCGGGCTTTAGTTTTTTTAAACTTTATTTTTATTTAACATATTTTTACTTAAGTAAATACAATTACATATTTGAAATGTGTTAAAAAAGCTCTTTCATTTGACACCCCACACGGTACCGTCAAGTAAATTTTTTTTTTTAGTCTGAGTCCCGTAGAGGGCGCTGTAATAAATTTAACGTGACGTCATTGCCTATAACCAGAAGACAACCAAGACGCTTCTAACGACACCTCATTTGTTCAAATATGATAACTAGTTTAGAAGTTACGTGGAAACAGATGAACATACATACATACATAGCCTGACAAAATCATAACCCTCCTTTTGCTTTGCCGTAGTCGGGTAAAAATCTTGAAAAATCAAAAATGTCTTGATCCGTTTTTAATTTAGGTATTGTCCTCATTTCTTGATGCCGTCTGCATGCAAAGTAACATCCTTTACTTCCTGTGGACTCCATGGAAGAACAGCGTCGGGGTGTCCATTAGACACTGCGACACATGCTGGGCGATGAATAAATTATTTTACTTATTTATTTATTCAATACTAGTGGACCGTCCTCACTTCGTTTCTGGACATTAGTTCCACTTTATACGCAATAGATGACGCGAGATCTCAATTACACCACGCAAGCGTTAAATATTTTTGGATTACCTATGAGCGTTCCCGCTGACTGTAGGATTTACCTCTTTATAAATAGTATAGACAATCTGTAAAAAACTGTTGTTGGCGACATTGCCCCGTATAAGCGATTTTAAACAAAAAGTACTCTTGAGAATGATTAAAGGAAAGTAATAACAGATGTTTGAGACGGATTTGTGTAATATTATCTTTGTCGGCAAAGTTATCAGGTCATCAAACGAAGATAAATTAAACAAAATGTTGGACTTGAGATAAAAAAAAACAATAATCCAGGGTCTTCAAAATCTTCTTTATTCAGATAATCGCAGAGCAAGCGTCTTTCCTCGTCTCACATCTACAGTACATTCAATTGTTCCCTCCGTTCACTCTTACTCCGTTCCATTCTACTCGTCTTCCAGTCCGTTTTACACAATCCCACACAAATATATCTCCAACAACTTCTTAGGTAGGTACTTCTTCTATCCCTTAAATTATTCAAATCAAATCATTTATTTACATGAAAAGTGGTACAATAAGATGTTACAATAAATACACTGTTTCACATATTTCACCAGAATCTGGTATGCAAATACTAAAATAAAATTAAAAAATACAAAAAATGGGTTTTACGTAGCGCTCATGAATTCGTCAACTGAATAAAAACATTTATTAACCAGCCAGTTCTTTAATTTTTTTCTAAAGACTTTTAAAGACAATGTCTTTAAGTCATTAATCTGTTAAATATTTTTATAGCCATACAATACGAGTTACGGCTGTATAATGTAGTAGTATTCCTGGGCAGCACAAGTTTATTTGGATATCTTGTATTAAGATTTCGTTATTCTCTCTTTGTTTTGAATGAGAGTTAGATTTGACAAAAACGCATATCTCAAAGATGTACATGCCTGGGACAGTCAGCAAACCCAGCTTTTTAAAATACGGTCTACAAGATGTCATGACATCGATGTTCACTAAGGCCCTGATACATTGTTTCTGCGCTAGAAGAGCACGATTTGCATGGCAAGAGTTACCCCAGAGTATAATCGCAAAGCGTAATAAAGAACAGGCATACCCATGATAGGCCTGTATGGAAACTTTTTGGTTGCAAATTTTCGTAAGTCACCATAGCGCGTAGGCAAATGAATTTATTTATTGCAAATTTTGGCAATATGACTTCTCCAGGTGAATTGATCATCCAAAATAATACCAAGAAAAAAAGTTTCCTGCAAAAGATTCATTTAGAGATTTTTTGTTGCCATTTCTTTTAATAAATTGAATAAATGTCGTTTTACTTAAATTTACATTCAGATTATTATTTTGAAGCCATTCAATTACCTTACGTATAGTGTCATTTATTTTCTGGTTATACACAGTTATATTAGCGTCTTTGCATGGGATAGCACATCTTCAGCAAAGAGTGTGCATTGATATTCTATTACATCCGGAAGATCATTTATGTAAAGCAGAAATAATAAATGACCTAAAATACTGCCCTGAAGCACACCGACTGCAATTTGCTTAATTTGGAATTTGAACCGCTTTACTTCCATTTTTGCGTTAGTATTTGCTATTTCCACATGTTGCATTCTGCCCTTCAAGTAACATTCAGCCACTCATTTGCTTTCCCTCTGATTCCAAGTTAATCGCTTTTTTTTAATAGAATTTGGTGCGAAACGAAGTCAAATGCCTTGCTCATGTCAAAAAAGGCAGACGTTACAGGTATACGTTTGTACAACATTATTCGCCAAAGAAAAGGCAGCTGACGACGTTGACTTCCCCTTTTGAAATTGTTAAGAGCAATTTTTGTTTAAATGTCGCAAATTAGCTTGGCGGCCCTATTTTCGACGAGGTATCGCCTTAACTCTAACTGCAGTTTTCTAAAGTCCTTTTATAATAAATCTATCAGACTTGCAACTAAAAAATTGCCAACTCATCTAAGCCACGCCACACGTCGCACCGAGTTGTGACATATTGCCCAAGTTCGGATTTCTTGGCTGCCTTCCACGGAGATTTGAAACGTTCAGGATTTCAGTACTGAAAGCTACATACATTACCGATTAGACTGTATTATCTGACTCGGTGGTCGTGATCTGAAATGTTATTTATGGGGAGGAACTCACTATTTGGTCCCGAAAGTCACATTTACCCGCTCTATAGGTTTTATAAAGTATGAATAATACCTCTGAGTATTGTGTTTATTTATTTCTTAGTTATTTTATGTATCTGCATATACACCGTGCTTTTTACTGTCTTACACCGAGGGCAATTATACTAATGAAAACAAACATTTTACCCAAAGGAACATAGGGTCTCATCTGAGAAAAAAAAACACCTTCCCGTACAAAAGTAATCAGGAGCCCAATTCTCTTTTTTTTAATGGCTGCTACTGTGTCTTGCGACACATCTATAATTCTGCCAATGTCGACAGTGCTTTACGCCAGTTTTCTGTGAGGCTGTGGCATCACTCCAGTCGAGCCAGGACTTTTGATGCCGAAGCGTGGCTCTCCCACAGTAAAAAACCAGAAACACTTCAGGCTTATTATTAGATTTATTTTTTATGCGATAGGTGGCAGACGAGCAGACGGATCACCTGATGGTAAGCACCCGCGACATCAGTGACGTAAAAAGTGCGCTACCAATCTTTGAACTCCCCTTTTTCCCGGATCGGGCCTCCGGTACCCTCACTCACTCAACGAAACACAGCGCAGCAATTATTTTCATTCCTCATTTTCATCACAGCTTAGCCCTAAAATTTATAGGTAAAATTTTCAATTTCTCACCTAAACAATGTTCGTTTGTTAATGAAAACTAGGACAAACAAGAAGCGTGATAAATCAAACAGCAAACAAAGCCAGGTGTCCTGCCACACAGTCGACAGTAGCGCAGTACAGAAACACTAGCGGCCGCCCGCGACTTCGTACGCATGAATGGATAAATGAGTGAATATACTTTTATTGCACTCAAAGTACAGTATGAAAACTTAAGACTAGGTATTACAGGATATGTACAACGAAGGCGGCCTAATCACTATGAGCGATCTCTTCCAGGCAACATTTGGGTAAAGGACACTTAATGGAGGTGTATGGCAGTGCAATCTTAATATTGATATACTTACACATAATGTTTAAATATTAATACATAAATAAATATTATAATATATATCTATTTCATTATTTGGATTTGGATTTATGTTTGCATGTGTTATAATCTCAGACTATAGTGATTAATCAGGTGGTGGTTTTAGTTTTATTTATATACTTAGATAGATGACAACACTACAGACAGATATAAAATAGATGACAGGCACAAGTTTTCGCATTTACGTTCATGGCGGGATTCTTACAATACATTAAGGCGTTAACATGTCTCACTGTTCTTCACTTGATTGTGTCTATAATGCGATTAGCAAGGCGTTCGCAATAAATTGACTCCTTAGAGAGGCGCCGCTAATGTCAACAGGCATACACAAGCTGGATTACGTCTGGAAATTGCTTAGACATATAATTAGATAAGTAATAGATTCTGGCGATAGGACTAAAACACTCCGCGTGGGCTGATGCAATTCAAAGGTTTTAAATTAGTTTCTAGTGGTTTTTAGTGAACAAATTTGGTGTTTATTTGTGCAGTGAAGTGCCGCGAAGTGATCCTGATAATAATAATCGTTGAATTGTATCGTTTTCAACACTGCTTTTGTGTGTCAAGTGAGTTGTCACGGACAACTTGCTTGGACGTAATAGTCTTAAATCCGCGATTGTGTTGAGAGTCAGAATCCGTAGATCGATAAAACGTAAAACACCGACGTTTTATTGAGTGACTGTGACTTTGACTGACAACGACTATTGACTACCCACTTATTCTCAATAGGTTATTTGACATTTGCAAGATATCTCCGGGTCCATATTATACAAAAAAATGCTAATAGGACACATAACAGATTGTAGGTGATCTCTATTGTGTAACATCGTCATCATGCTTGCGTGAGAAACTCGGGCCAACTTGGAAAGTCAAATAAACAGGAGATCCACAGGCTGTCTGAAAAAAAATCGTTTCAAGGGACAGGGCTGCTCGGAATCTCCTTGCGTGATCGTGTCAGGAATGATGAGATCCACAGAAATAAAGTCAAAGATAAGGCCCAAAGAATTGCATGCCTCAAGTGGCAACGGGCAGGGGATATTGCGAGAAGATCAGACTGCCCAGTGGGGAATTGCGGTCCTCGAGTGCAGGCCGAAGCCGTGGCGGGCCAATGGGGACCGCTACGATCTGGTAAACGTCGCTTGGATCCACTAGATGCGGGCGGCACAGGACCGATCTGTGTGGAGATCATTGGGGGAGGCCTATGTCCACCAGTGGACGTTTATAGACTGAAATGATGATGTCTTGTTGAACTATTTTTTAGGTTTTGAATCATTGTTTGTATTGAATAAAGAATACCTATCTATTTATCGATAGTAAAATACTCGTACGTTGTTTTTTTTTATCATATAGGTGGCAGACGAGCCGACGGATCTTTATTTATTTATTTATTTTGCATGTCACATGGTACATTATTACCTCACCTGATGGTAAGCGATTACCGCCGCCCATGAACACCTACAACACCAGTGGTGTCACAAGTGCGCTGCTTACCTTTCAACCCCCCTTCGCCTGGATTGGGCCTCCGGTACCCTCACTCACGCAGCGAATCACAGCGCATGCACTGCTTCACGCCGGTTTTCTGTGAGGACGTGGTATTACTCCGGTCGAGCCAGCCCATTCATGCCGAAGCATGGCTCTCCCACTGTTGTGCTCTATTTATTTCAAAGACAAAAAGGTTTACCATTTAACCACGTTTCATTCCTATTACTATAGACCTAAAGATCATTTTACTGTGACATGAAATTTTACAAACTACATTACATGAAATTTTACAAACTACAGTGAAATTGAGTATTTTTCTAAATATAAATAAGATTCTGATACGATTCATTACACTACCAGTATGTAGCTATTTATTGTTTAAGAAACCTTCAAATCGCCACATTTTCTCCAAAACATTTATTAAACCCAATTTGATTGAAATCACTCAACACCTAAGTGGCTAGACATTTTAAGGGACTGCGAAATTGGGATAAAAGGTGCTCTCAATAAAAACTATATTGTAAGGGTTTTTTTTGTTACAAATAGGTAACTCCGTTTCTAAAGGTGAAAAGGGGTTTGGAAATGTTGGCCTAATACTGTTTGATTTTTTCTTAAATTATCGTCGAAGGCTAAAAACATCAAAAATCAATAGATCACATCATAATAAATCGAAAATTTCATTGATACTTTACAGACTGACCAATTATTTTTTTTTGTTATGGCTCTACCCGAAGATGATTCGCCAATTTCAAGTAACTTATTGAGAAAAAGTAGTTGTCAACAGTCGAAGTCAATCAAAGTCACAGTCACCAATAAAACGCCGGTGTTCTACGTTTTATCGACCTACGGATTCAGCGGATATCACTTTAAAAGCAATCGCGGGTTTTAAGACTCTATTAGGTCCAAGCAAGTTGTCACGAGACAACTCACTCGACACACAACATCAGTGTTAAAACGATACAATCCAACGATTCTTATTATTAGGATCACTTTGCGGCACTTCACTGCACAAATGAACACCAAATTTGTAGGTACATTAAAAACCACTAGACACTAATTTAAAACCTTTGAAGTGCATCAGCCCACGCGGCTTGTTTTAGCCCTACCCGCGGAATCCAGACCGACCAAGATCAGAAGGCACTTCAGTGACATTGACAGGAGGGTGTTGTACAGTAAAAGAACGAAAAGCTTCATCAGTTTTCAAATTGATACTTTTCCGGTACAGTACAAATAGTAAATGCAGACTTAACACGGATTTCAGCCTGGAGCAGGTCGTTTGGGCTGTTGGTCAACCCTAATAAAACGCAGGTGATAATCATTGGAAGTGTGAGGATGATATCCAAAATCAACTGGAATACCTTGCCTTCTATATTTTTTGACGGAGTTCCAATACCTTACAGCAAAACAGTAAAAAACCTTGGCATTCAATTGAATAACTCGTTGGCCTGGACAGCACAGGTCACTGAGGTCAGCAGGAAAATATTTGCTGCAGCAGGATCTCTTAACCGACTACGCAACTTCTTACCAATGCCCACCAAAATTGCACTTGTACAAGCCCTTCTATTCCCCATTCTCGACTACGCAGACTGTTGTTACTTAGACCTTAATGAGAACCTTCTTAACAAACTTGAACGTCTGCAAAACTTCTGTATCCGCATTGTCTTCGGTCTGCGCAAATATGACCATGTCTCAGAGTACCGAACTCGTCTAAAATGGCTCCCCATTCGTCTCCGCCGTGACTCCCATATTCTTTTTCTATTATACTCCATACTTTTCAGTCCAAAATCACCGTCTTACCTTCGGGAGCGTTTCCAGTTTCTGCAGCCTACGCGGGGTCATATGCGATCATCTAAACATCTCCACCTTAGATTTCCTCCCCATTCCACTCATTCATATATAGGGATTGCAATTGCTGGATCCAGCATCTTGCAATCCAGCTGGATCCAGCGCTTTTTTGAACATGCTGGATCCAGCACGCAGTGCTGGATCCAGCGATGCGGATCCGCAAACGTATCAATTCCAATTATTTGCTTTTGAATTGCCGCCATTTTCAAAACAGCGCGGAGGGCGACGCGACAGAATCAAAGAACGGCGCCTCTCCGAAGTAACTGGTACGTTAGTGTAATTGAAAAATATAAAAAAAGTTTGAAGAAGCGGTTATTAAAGCCTGGCTATTATCCTGTACCAAATAAGAATGCGATGCGGCAGGAGATGAAAACTCTGCTACAACGAGTGACTAAACAATAGATTGTAGGGCCGCCGGAGCGAGAAGATATTATGGATTTTATGGAGTAGGGTCTAGATAATGACGCAGAAGTGGCACAACCTTCACCAATGACTTTGGAGCAGGAGCTTGAAATGGAGCTCAAAAAATAGAAAGAAAACTTTAATCAAGCAAAACCTAGTGCACAACTCAGAAACCTTATCTAAAATGTTATATGAGGTTAATATTATATATTAACATATTGAGTTAGTTATTTCATTTTAAGTCGATTCTTTTGATGTAAAATGATTAAAAAAGCAAAGAAAACATTGATAATTATATGATATCACCAAATAAGTGGAATATTTCATAGATTTATCGTAAAAAGTAAAAAAATAATAAAAAAAGGCTCAAAATGGCGTCTTTCTATTTTCGTTCCACATTTTGCTGGATCCGCGCTGGATCCAGCTGGATTCAGGTCAATCCAGCAAAAATCCAGCTGGATTGAAAACGCCGCTGGATTGCAATCCCTATTCATATACTCAATCCTTTACAGTCCAGTCAATTCGCCTATGGAACTCCCTACCCCTACCAATTAGACAGTCCCCATCCCTGCCCATCTTTAAGGCTCGGGTCAAAGCACACTTCCTTGAAAACTGAAACCCTCTCCCCAACTGATCCTTTTTTATTAACTTCATCTGTCTTCCTTTCCTGTCATTGACGCTCGTGGTCGTTAGTCCTCTCCCAGATCCATTCATATATTGTAGGTATAAAATATATCTTCTCTATATAACCTTATAGTAGTATATTTTATGTAATTTGTGTAGGTTATATTGTATTATAGTAAGGTAACATTTGTATATATTAGTGTATTATAACGTGTTTATTTATTTATTATCTAGATATATGTATTTATACCATAAATTTACTCAATCAATGTTCAAAATCAAAAGGATTGACCACCCTCCCCTCTTCTATCTAATGTCCTTTACCTGAAGGTTGTCTGGTAGAGATCGCTCCCAGCGATAAGACCGCCTAAATTGTACATTGTATCTCTGTATACCTAGCTTTTAAGTTATGTATGTTGTACAATAAAGAGTATCTATCTATCTATCTATTGATTTGTTTGATATGCTATAAATTGAATGATGCCGTTTTTGTACGCGAAAAATTTATTCACGCTATGGCTGTAATCAATTTTTCGCGTACAAAAACCGACTCAACATTTGTGCACGGTTATTTAATAATAAGTATAACTATGCCTATTTCGACATAACATACAGACGGACAAGTCGATGACCGGTTTATTTATAACTCGACCCAAATATTGAGCTGCAGGAATATAGGTGAAGGTATCAAACAGTCGTTAAATTTTAACTACTAATTTAACGATACAGTGTTACTTTCATGAACTTTTTGCGATAGGTCTAATTAACACGTTATGGTGCCAGGGTTTGCCTTTTTTGAACCCATGACTTTCTCCCCACTTAAGGTGACGGGTAGGGCACACTAGCGACGCCAATCGATTTTAATTTAGCTACTAAACCGGATCTATTTTGAACAATTTTGGGGTTACAACCTCTCAGCAAACACTTGTACTATTTATTAAATAATCATGCACAAATGTTGGGTCCAACGCGTACTCGAAAAATTGATTCACGCCAAAAGCGGCCACTTTTGGCAGTTATTAATTTTTCGCGTACAAAAACGGATCCAACATTTGTGCATGGTTATTTAATAAATAGTATAAGTGTTTGCCAAGATGTTATAACCCCGAAATTGTTTAAAATAGATACGGTTTAGTATCTAACAATTAAAAACTAATGGTGTCGCTAGTTAGGGCTACCCGTCGCCTTAAGGGATGGAAAACCGCTGGGGTTTTTTTTATGCTAGAGGCGGACAAAGGAGCAAGCGATTTAAGGAAAGGAAAGGAAAGATTTAAGTATTTAAGAAGCAGGGTTTAGTCGGTATGCCTCTGGTCAGCTTGTCGTTAGCCACTAAAGGAGCCCAACATAACCCTCCTGTTCCCCAGCAAGAGGGCATGTAATGGCGGTTGTAAAGTTGGCCGATTGCACTTCGAGCCGGCGGCATTACCCAGCAACAAAAAAAAAAACATTTAATCATCATCCACGGCTGGACATAGGCCTCTCCTAATGCTCCCCACTACGTTCGATCTTTGGCTACTCGCATCCAGCTCCAGCCAGCCATCCTGCGCAGATCGTCACTGCATCTGATCTCATATTTTGTAGGCGCTCTTTCTCCCATCGCTTACCATGTTACCATGAGTGGTAACATGCTATAGCGATGGGAGAAAGACCTCTTTGCTTAAACATAGTAGAAGTAGTTAAAGTATTAGCCTATATACTGTTCCACTGCAGGACAAAGGTATCCATCATAGGAACGAAGCCATCGCTACTATGATGGGATTACGCTTAATCACTACGCTTGCCTAATGCGGATTGATGATCTCAATCCCGAGCTATGTTCGAAAAATTCGAAACATCTTTGCACGACCCGGGAATCGAACTCAGAACCCAGATATCACGGCCTGGTAATTAAACCACAAGACGATAATATAAAATAGTGCTAAAATGTATTCTTAAAATTACTAATTTAAGGTCTTTGAATTAGACAAGTTTCCCACAAATTCAACAGAATCCTCAATTGGCTTAGAAATTTGAACATTCAACAATTAAGTTCAGTGAAAAATGATATTCTGTGTACGAAACGTTTTACACTACGCTTTCATTATAAATCCCAGCATATCCCCAGTCACCTGTAATTTGATTTGACATTTCGACATTCCGTTTCTCAGAAGCTTGTCGTGTTTACGCGACTTTCCCACCTTACTCGATAACGATTGCTCGTGTTACATAATTGAGTGTAACGGAACGCCTGCATGTACTAAGCTAATTAGTAGCATCGCTTGATTTTTTTATAAACTGTAATTTGGTAATTTCTACGTAATTTGATAATATAATAACGTTTGATGTGTGGCTGTACAAGTGTTGCTTTGATAGTCTATCGATAGACTATCGATAGTATTGCTGGTTGTCATTAGATACGATACTATCGATAGTATCAATAGTAAAATTAGATCAATACTTTTGATAACGCTAATACTATCATAAGTTTTTTTTTAAGCTAGAGGCGGGCAAGCGAGTCACCTGATGGAAAGTAATCAACGCCGCCCATGAACATCCGCAAAATCAGAGAGATCGCTAATGTTTTGCCGGCCTTTTTAAAAAAGAGTAGTAGTATCAATAGTATCGGACACATTTAATCAGGCAGCAATACTATCGAAACAATGACTGTCTGTCGATAGTACAAATTAATTATGTTAGGATAAACAATACTATCGATAATATTGATAGTGTCGGGCATTAAACAATCGATAGTATTGACGGTATCAATAGTATTGATCAAATTTTACTATCGATACTTTCGAGAGCATCGATAGTTTTGACCAATAGCAATACTATCGATAGTCTGAATGATATTCGAGGTCAACTATCGATAGGGAAACTATCGATAGTTCCGCAACAATAGGGTGTACATCAATTGTAGGTCTATGCCATTCCTTCACCGCTGCTTCAAATATTGAAAATTCCTTTCATTATCAACCAGAATAAAACTCATCGAGCCTTTTATTTCTAACACCATTGATAAATCATGAGAACGCAATTCAATTTCAATCGGGAAGAAAATTAGAAACCAAAAAACAGTCAGTAGTGAGCTCAAATTTACCAGCCACATTAAACATCTTACCCGAAAAGTTAATATTTTAACAGCTTATTCGGAGATTCAATAAAGAACCGCTATCCTCTTTTACGATACTTATAATGGCGATGAGACGGTTACTCAGCAGACCTATTATGATCGCGTTTGCCACCAGACCTCAAAGGTCTCAAATATGGGGTCAAGGGGGGTATTAGTAATGTAGGGCCGGTTATGTATATCAAAGACCTATTTTTCTCAGGGGAAACATCATGGCCGTCACCTTGCTACATGTAGGGAACAAGGTGATGTGTGGGACTCCAACCTTTACCAAAACCCCTGGGATGTCCATCTCCGCGCAATCGCGGTTAGAAACCCCACAGCCGGGACTAGACCGAACCACTAATAGCGCTCGCCGCATCACCTCTACCTAGCGCAATGCAACGATTCATTGTTGTACGACCTACCAGGTCACCCGGCAGCGTCGGGCCCGCGGAGCTGTATGCTGGACAAGTTCACTCCATAGCAGTGGATACGCTTACATACTCCGAAGGCCCGTTTAGTCACCTCTTACGACACAAGTGTTTCGCTTTTTCTGTTTGCCTATAAGCGTTTTCGTGATCTACAGAATTTACCCAGATTTTTTTTATGATATAGGGGGCAGACGAGCAGATGGTAAGCGATTACCGCCGCCCATGGACAGAATGTACCCCTTATACATTATTATAAGTATTATGTACAGAAGGGGTACATACTTAATTTCTGATGAGACCATAAGAAATAAGGTTTTAAAATTATGTAGCACGCATATATTTTGCTAGGGCTTATCTCGGGGTAAGTATCTGTACCTGTCTGATATCTTCTAATTTAAACAAGGGGGCGGTTTTCCCCATAAACAGTTTGAGAACCATCGTCTTAGCCGAATACGGTTAGTCAGCAGAATCCATTGCAGACCAACTTTTTGATATTCATAATTTTATTGCCTAAGATTTCCCGTTGGCAAACCACGCTCTTATATAATGAAGATTGCTCTATAAATAAGAATTTTGTTCTGGATAACTTTAAGAAATTTAAAGGTCATTTTTTTGTGAGCGGGCAGGCGAGCAAACTAATTACCTAATGGTAAGTAGGAAATACCATCCTTCCTACAATATAGATTCCTTCAAACGAAGCGTGAAGAAGCATCTCGCGGGCCAGTATGGCGGTGCCAACGGAAGCCTTGACATAGCGAACCGTTGTAATTGCAACGTGGGCTCTCCTCTTGCTTACCATCCGGCTGAGGAGAGGCAATATACTGTAAAAAAATAAAAAATGCCGCCGCACATGGATCGGTAGAGATAAACGGATGACGAAGAGATTTCGGATGTCCGAAGTCGGATCCGTCCGGAGTCCGATCACTGTAATATAATATTTGACACGTGGCAAAAGTCGGAACTAACGCTGTTTATTTTTCTATAAGTGCCAGTGCTTTTGACATTTTCCATAAAAAAAATATTGCACAGCGCCCCCATGCCGATGTCTCTGAAGTGCCTTCTGATATTGGTCGGTCTGTATTTTGTTCCCCTTTCATACCAAAAATGTCGTCGTGTCTTAAAGCAACGCAGTTTATTTAAGTTTCAGCTAAATTTCAAGGTTAGTAACGAAAGGCCTGTGGCTCTGTTCCCAAAAGTTCCAACAGGCTATTAATTGTAATAAATACGTAATCGGAAAGTTATCCAGAGAATCTAAATAACCTAGTAACTTACATAATAATCTCAAATTGGCTCACAAATATTTTGATACCAAACAATTTCTGGATCATCTCAAATATTTCACAAACTTGAGTATTTAAATAATTTGTCCTTTGAGCCGGATACAAATTGAAATAGATAATATGAATTTTAAACCGAATAAAGTCAAAAGTGAGCCTACAATGAAAATGTTTCGTAATGAATGGTAATATACCTGTCGCATCCAAACAAAACATGAGAGCGCGTGTGTAAGGGACAGAAGTAGAATTCGGTCGTGAATTACGTTTTGTAGTCATCGTCAGCCCATTTAAGTCCCCACTGCTGGGGCACGGGCCTCCCTCAATCACATGAGGGGTAATTGCCATACTCACCACGCTTGGCAGACGGGTTGGCGAGGGTTTTGATATAAATGCAGAGTTTTCCTTCTCTGGGTGCTGATGATCATGCCAGCAGCTTTACCTTAGTCGCCTTTTACGACACCTCGGTAAGAGTGAGGGTGGCCTATTCTACTCTGCCGGGGACCACACGGCCACGTTTTGTAGTAGGCCAACATATTTTAACTATCAATAAATGAACTGCCCCAGTATAAATATAAGAAGCTTCACCACACACAACCACACCATCTCTTCTCGTATCGCCTGTTCTCTTTGTATCTGTGTCGTGGCGTGTTATGCCTACTGTGTTTATTTTTCCTGTGTTATGAGATTCTTCAGATAGATAGATAAAACGTTTATTTTTACTGTGGGAGAGCCACGCTTCGGCATGAGTGGGCCGGCTCGACCGGAGTAATACCACGGCACAGAAAACCGGCGTGAAGCAGCACTGTGCTGTGAGTTCCGGGTTGCTATGAGTGAGGGTACCGGAGGCCCAATCCGGAGGAATGTGGCGGCAAGGTTGGCAGCGTACTTGTGACCTTCACTGGTGTAGCGTATGTCCAATTGCGGCGGTAATCGCTTATCATCAGGTGATTCATCTGCTCGTCTGCCACCTATCGTATAAAAGAAAAAAAAAACCATGCTTTTTAGTGTCTCATTTTTCGACGGCAGTCAGTCGTCAATTTGTTGACTTAGAAGGTTGGTTCCAGCTACCATTGATATCTAGACAGGCCGTATATCCTATCGTGTGTCTCCCGCACATCTCACGCCGAACCACGCCGAAATTAACTTTGCGCGCGCATGTTTATGTCTATAGAATATTAAATAAGCACGCAAAGTAAGCAGAAGGGGTAGACCCAAAAGGTGTGGCTTGGCTTCGTAAGGGATAATTGACCACTAAAGCCACACAAGACCGTTCCAATCCCACTGTTGATTCTGATATCCGTAACACAGGTGCTTGAGCTACATATCCCACTGTTGATTCTGATATCCGTAACACAGGTGCTTGAGCTACCTATCCCACTGTTGATTCTGATATCCGTAACACGGGTGCTTGAGCTACCTATCCCACTGTTGATTCTGATATCCGTAACATAGGTGCTTGAGCTACCTTTCTAGGAGTCAAATCAATGTATGTGATGTTGTAATATTTATTTATATTTACTACATAGACGTTGAGTATTGGTCGTTTTCCTCTAGATAGCGCTAGCACTCATAGCAATTCAATCCATAGCAATTCATTTCTTTGTATTAACATGTCAATTATACATAAGTACTTATAAATAGTCTTAAGTCATTCAAATGTATCACGATTTGTAAGTGCTGTGTACAAGCCTATGCAAATAAATAATTATTTGACTTTGACTTGACTGCTAGCTGACTGATGCCTCAGATGCCTGATCTCAGTATATATACGCTACTCTATGATCCTAGGGCAGAATACATAATTTTCGAATCAAAACGTTCGAAGCACGTATGTTTCGTTTGAGAACCCGAAGTTGCCACTTGCAAAATCCTAGAAACGTTCCATCTTGCTTCTGGTTATTTAAACTCCATTACTGTAGCGTTCAATGGCTCTCAATCAACCAAACCTGTGTTTACTTTTGGTCCTTCGCGCCGGATACGAATTGACATTCAATTAGACAACCTACATTTCAAGCCTGTTGAAGCCACAAGTTAGAAGCGGTTCTCATCTATTTAAGTGCTTCGGATAGACAATGCCCGCCTGAGACAAAGTAGGGGGAAGGGGGAGGAATCAGTGCGAGTGGGGCCGCGGGGAAACGTAGTGTTTTCAGGGCACTTCCTTTTATACTATCTGAGAAGACGTAAATAAATGAGACTAGAAATGGGAGAGCTTTGTCAGATTAAACATGAAAATCAAACCAGTGTATTTGTTTGAACAAGTTAAGGAGGCTCGTTTATTATGTAAATAAGCTGATCGTACCATTTGGCTCCTGAGCGACAGTGTTGGACGCAACCGGGAATTAAAATGAATTCAAGAATGACAGAATGGAGTGGGGGGTAATAATAAAAAGGGGTGGATTATTCGATAACGAATGACAGGGACGCATGGAAAAGGAACATATACTGCGCCGACCCCAGATAACCAGGAAGGGCAGGAAGATGATGATGGACTTCATTGGACTTCCCAAACCCTGGATCATGATCTAAGCGTACCCGGGCCCCGAAGCAACGGAGACTATTTATAAAGACGTGATTTCAACAGACAACCACAATCCCAAAAGGCGATATCCTTGCACGATTCAAACGACACTCAACGCTATCTATTGGTACAATATGAGATTAATACTTTTTTATGTGGTCTGCTCTCTGGTCATTTATACCTATCTATAAGAAATATTTTTATTGAATTTTTGTTATAAATTTTTCTATGTATATATTATTGGGTATGTATGTATTGTTTATTATTATTTATGTAATGTAATAATATTAATATATAAAATAATGTATATTTCTGCCATTCTCAATTTCATTTGTTAAACTACTTTGCACTGCCCTTATTACGAATACGATATTTCTTTTCTCTACCCAAAGGTTGTCTGGAAGAAATCGCTACAAGCGATAATACCGCCTTATTGTACTGTTTGTTGCTGTTGTATCATGCTTGTATTTTGTTTTTGTGCAATAAAGAATATCTATCTATCTATCTAATATCCCGAAACGAAGGCGGGCAAGCAAAACTGCGTAACCTGCGTAAATAAATAAGTCTAAAACAATTTATGATTTATGTTCCTATTTCGGAAGGATATAAAACAGTCCAGTGTAACGACTACGTCCAAAAATGGCAACTTTTATGTTTATTAGAAACAAACAAAAAATTGTGGGTCAGAGCGAACCATTCATATTTTTATGGGCGGTAATAAATCTTTGCAAATTAGACCTTACCCCTCAGATATACTGGCAAAATTGACTAAGCGTTTATGGCTCTGCTTATATACCTTAGTAAAGAAGTCATTAGAGAGATCTATCAATTATTATGTCAAAGAAAGAGATAAAATATGTTTTATGCCAATATTTTATTAAGGGATAAGAAATGTTTTGTTGGGAATCTAATTTATTGCTTTGCTTAAGAAAATTGCATTTAACTCGATTTTGTCGATGTTTCTTGATGTTAGGTAATGCGAATTAATACTCATAAACGCCATCTATTGGTGGTCTGTAGTAAGCTGTGACTGGAGTCACACAGGGTTTGGTTTCGGTCCGACGTTGTATTTAGTAAAAAGGTTCGCTACAATAGTAATTTTCTTCAATAGATTTTTATGATATAGGTGGCAGACGAGCCGACAGATCACCTGATGGTAAGCGATTACCGCCGCCCATGGACACCTGCAACACCAGTGGTGTCAAAAGTGCGCTGCTTACCTTTCAACCCCCCTTCCCCTGGATTGGGCCTCCGGTACCCACACTCACGCACCGAAACACAGCGCATGACTGCTTCACGTCGGTTTTCTGTGAGGACGTGGTATTACTCCGGTCGAGCCGGCCCATTCGTGCCGAAGCGAGGCTCTCCCACTGTTAAAGTTTGTGTTTTATTTATCGAGTTTTGGAGGTTTTATTATCATTAGCCACTATTTAAAAAAGTAAAACTAAATGGCGAACATACATAGTGAACCATTTCTTTCATTGATTACCGACTGTCACAAGTCAAATTAAAATTGATAATAAAATTGCGCTTTCCGTCTCAGTACCTACCGCTAGACATTCTCGTGGCTAGACCTTCTTCTCTCAGACTTCATAAAATCGGTAATTCGTTTGTTGGCTCAAGTATTAAGATATTTAATAAGATACCACAAAATGTCATTAACCTATCACTGGATAAGTTTAAGTCCCACATTAAAACCTGCCTAATGAAGAAAGGTTACTATAGTGTACAAGACTATTTAAATGATAAGGATTCTTGGTCATGTTAATTGACTAATCTTTTGAGTTGTTATTCATAGTAGTCTATTAACTTTCATAATGGTTTTTTTTTCTCTTCTTAATTGAAACTCTGTAACATCATCAATATTTGAAAAGAGGAACTACTGAGTTTCTTGCTGGTGTCTTCTCAGTAGAAATCGACATTCTCTAAGATAAAAGATAATCTTTTATCTTAGAGCAACACGGGTTTGGTTTGATCTAAGGCTGGGACTTGTATTATTTTACTCTATGCCTAAGACCCATTCACGCTCCATAAGTATAGTCACTGTTGAGGATCGAGGGCTAGCCTCTTTTATATTATGTTTTTTGTTTTTATACTCACGCAGCGCATGCACCGCTTCACGCCGGTTGTCTTATAGGACGTGGTATCACTCCGGTCGAGCCGGCCCATCAATGCCGTGGCTCTCCCACTGTTTCAGCTATCTTAGCGTTCTGTCCCGGTTGCGTCCCAAGCTGTCGCTTCGGAGCCGGGGTCCGCTTTCCTCCTGCATTTCGCGCGATCTTGTACATCCATTATGGAGCTCAATTTTTTATTCACTCGTATGACTTAGCGTCGTCGCATGCGACGTAAGTCACATTCGCCTTCTAAGTCGCATGAAGCCTATTTCCCTTATTTTTGAATCATTTATTTTCGATGTTGCCAATATAATACGGTAAATTGATATTCTAACCCTTCCATGCAAGAATTTTACAAAAACCGGTAACTTCCGCATTGAAAACGGAACGCAAAACCATAGATTATTGGCTGAATATGAAAATTACTGCTTTTATGTCACAAAAAACTATGAATGTCACATTGTATCAACTGTCAAAATCAGTGAAATCAAAGTTTTGAAATATAAATTTTGTTTATGCTTGTTGCTATTGTCAACTATTTTGACGTTGCTTCTACCGCTCGCTTTAAGTCATTCGACCAACGAGTGGGTGGAGTCACTCGTTGTAGACGAATGATTCAAAAATGCGGAATATCGTATGTCGATGGAAAATCAGTAGAAATCTTGCGCTCGTCAAGACGCTAAGTCATACGAGTAAATCAAAAATAGGTCTCCTGGTCAAATTGTTTTTTCGTCTTGAAACACGTATGCAATTAAGTGTATCTTATCAATCCATATTTAACCAGTAAATTGAATTGAAGGCCATACTCACAAGTTGATAAACAAACAGTTTTCTTTGGTGTAAATTGTGACATCATAGTTAAATGATTGTGTACGATGCGTCATAGGCGCGATGATTTGCGCAGTGACTGCTGTAAAAGACATAATTATCAAGATACATACAAACATGTTTCTTAAGAACACTATGGATTGTTTTAAATGTCTTAAATTCATAATTTAAAGAAATAATAAAAAACAAATAACGGCGCTAATGAACAAACTTATACATTATTTGTTTAGGTGCTTACTAAATGTAAACAAACCATATAAGGTTTCTTTTTAGGGCCATTTTTCATTGCGACACAAAACGCAACAAAAATTATTTTATTCTGAATCGAAATATCATTTTCTTCTATTTTAACCACTTTGTTTAATAAAAAGGGCGAAAATTATTTTTAAGCTTGCAAACAATTGAGTAAATCTTTATTTTTACTTATTTCTAAAAGTATTTCTTCTTCTAATGCTTCATGCTTCACGCCGGTCTTCATTGAGGTAGTGGTAACTCTCCGGTAGGGCTGGCCCATTCATGCCGAAGCGGGGGTCTCCCACGGTGAAATTCCGGTCACAATATTTATAAAAAAAAATAATTATACAATCGGCTAGTAAAATGGTTCAATGTACTCCTACCATTAAACTCTGATCCGGTCGTAACGTCCGCTTCGTTTTAGACCCTCTTAATCCATTACTAAATTTTTCCTTTAAAATTCACCCCAATACACGAGAAAATATATCCACCCGTCAATAAGGTGAAAAAAAGCCACTGACGGGAACGGATGAAGTCATTCCAGTATTTATGGGACCCTGGGGTCTCAGGGGACCTTTCCCGATTCCAACCTTCAAGGACATTCGCAGTGTCGGCACAGCCAGTAGCTCGGCATATGTACAGACAGCCACAACACATGAGGTTACTAAAATCCCTCAATTGATATTGAACCGAACGTGTTTGACATTAAAGTGAGAATCGAATGAAGAAAGGAATACCTCGGACTTTCATACATTTTTGGTCTAACTGATTGCTTCGATGGCGCAGTGGTTAGTGGGTCGCATATGGTGCGTACCTACGTGGCTAATCGTTGAGATTGGTCGTCGTCGTCGTCAGCCCATTTAAGTCCCCACTTCTTGGGCACGGGCCTCCCTCAATCACATGAGGGGTAATTGCCATACTCACCACGCTTGGCAGACGGGTTGGCGAGGGTTTTGATATAAATGCAGAGTTTTCCTTCTCTGGGTGCTGATGATCATGCCAGCAGCTTTACCTTAGTCGCCTTTTACGACACCTCGGTAAGAGTGAGGGTGGTCTATTTTACTCTGCCGGGGACGACACGGCTGAGATTAGTCGCCGTAGCCATAATCGGTTGGAGGATATTATATTTTGATGCCTCGTTGGCGCAGTGGGTAGTGCGTCGCACTTTAAAGCGACGGCTGCGGAAGAGTTCCCAGATTCGATGCCCAGGTCGAGCCAAAAATGTGTACTTACCAAGTTTTAGGTATCAGAAATACATAATGTCAGCCCAGAGTTTGGAAGTTAGCAATCTTGTACCAACGTGCTTCGGAACGCGTTACGTTAAACCACCCGATCCCTCTCCGGTCGTGTCACACTTGTGTCCAATAGAAAGTACACTTGTTTTTGCTCACACACTTGAACGGTAATAATATATGCTGTGTACGCGGCCGATCCTTGAGATTGGCCGCCGTAGTCGTAATTGGTTGGAGGATATTAATTCAGCCACAGGACCAAACAAAGTCTAGTTTACAAGGTCACCGCACATTTTCCTGGCTATGTTCGTGCTATGGCAATTGACACGAGCAATTCTATTGGGAAATACCAAGGTGATGTTTGTTCCCCAAACTTTATGTGAGTTAGAAAAATAAAGGAAAACTGTTGTTATAGAAAAATATATATTTTAAGCGCTTGGAAGTTTTTCTATGAAGCCACGCTCGTGTACGTATTTTTTTTTATTTCACGACTTCTCCCACTATGGACGATGAGGGAGAGTCCCAGGAGTTTAAGTCGGTATGCCTCTGGCCGGCTTCTCGTTGGGAGAAGTCGTCGTCAGAGGAGAGTCCGACATAACCCATCCGTTTACAGACGGATGGATATACGTAACGCATTTCTCCTGGGTCACCAAAAAAAAAAGGTCAGAACCAACAGCGGACTCACAAATATATATATATATTTACATTTAATGCTTTTTTTTTTGTAAATACTTCATTACAATACATAGAAAACACCCAGACAATACAAACAGACATGTTCATACATACAAATGTTTGTACTGTGCGGAGATCGAACCCGCAACTCAGAGGCAGAGTTCACTACCCACTGATCGAAACGGGCCGACCAATAAATGTTCAATATAGCAGGTTGTTATTTATCTGGTCAGGTTACAAAGACACACACAAGAATGTTGACATGTCAGGAGTGACGCCAATCACGGACTTCTTCATTGACGCAAACTATTTTTTATTAGTTTAAACCATGTTTCTCTACTTTCCATTCCGTCTTTACAGTCCACTAGTTACATAGGTGACTTGAGACCTCGGTTTACTCCGCAATATTGTGCAAGTCACAGTTTTCCGCCTGCCCGTGACGGAGATTAGACTCTAATCCTGACGGCCCCGACAGACCCCATCCAGTCCAAATCGGACAGACCAGTGAAGAAACATGTACCATGGTACATATTTCTTTAGAGCGGAGAGCCACACTTCGGCATCAATGGGCGGCCTCATCCAGAGGGATCCACGGCCTCACAGAAAACCGGCGTGAAGCAACACCTGTTTCGCTGCGTGAGTAAGGGTACCTAAGGTCCAATCCGGGGAAAGGGCTATCATCGCAGAGCATCAGGTGATCTATCTGATCAGACTACTCGTCTGCCACCTATCCCATAAAAATGTCTGGCTGATTTAACTAAACACAAAAATTAAATTCAAGTTAAATTAAGAAAGTTTGCCCAAAATATTTTTAACAGTACATAAAACCGTATTCGCAATACAAAATAATATCACGTAATATAGTAATTCCACGTCCTCACAGAAAACCGGCGTGAAGCAGTGCATGCGCTGTGTTTCGCTGCGTGAGTGAGGGTACCGGAGGCCCAATAAAGGGGAAGGGGGGTTAAAAGGTAAGCAGCGCACATGTGACATGGGCGGCGGTAATCGCTTACCATCAGGTGATCCGTCAGCTTGTCTGCCACCTATATCATAAAAAAAAACCAAATCAGAGGCTTTCTCTTCAGGCAAACTCAGGCAGTAACATCATTAGATAAAATATAGATAAAAACATTTATTTATTCAACACATACGACACACATTACAAATAAAAAGACAAACTGGCGAAATGACAACAAAAGTACAGACAACACATAAAACAAAATATTACACAAAGAAAAGAAAAAAAAGAAGTACCTGCAAATTATAATCATTCGGCCGGGAAATATTTACATTGTGTCCAGGTGTGTCGCGGTGCGTAACAAAAAGGAGCTCACTCAGCTAAAGTCACGACTTAAGCAAGGGGTAGGTACCTTCCTGTAGGCCGTGGCACTGGTGTTATGTTACGGACTTCTCTCACTGCGTCCTATTTCACTGTGGCCAGACTGCCATTCTAAGCCGGGGTTTGAAAAATGGCTGCGTATGTACGTGGAATGGCCTGCACGCCAAGGATCCCCTAAGTGAGGGGGAGGGGGAGAGCTCTCAAACTTAAGAACCCCTTATGACACTTTTATTATGTTAAGTACACGGTGCTAAGCACGCATTTGGAATGTGTGTTAAGTCTGGAAAGTTGAGAACGAGTGGCAATCCTGTTTAAATAGACTGCTCGACAACTTAATGGTCTATCTTAGCTAACACTTACTTAAGGAACATTATTTTAAAGAAGAAATAAAGTGTGCTGGTTATTAACCGCGGTACTAAGAACCGTTTCTTTAAACGAGTTCTGGAGTGGAGACCGCGTCACGGCATAAATAGTTAAGAACATTCTCAAGTTCTAGTAGCTTTTCTAATCCATTAATGTAGCTACTGCTAGCCAATTTTATGCAGACTATTTACTAGACGCGAAAACTACTAGCTTAGTACAAAATTCTTGACTCGACTAGTAGTGACTCAGTCAAGCTTCTAGACGCGACCAATAGTGGCTCAGTCATGGCACTAGACGTCACCACTAGTGACTCAGTCAAGCTTCTAGACGCAACCACTAGTGGCTCAGTCATGTTACTTGACGAAACCAATAGTAGCTTAGTCAAACTATTTTTTTTTGTTCACCCTGGTGAAAATGCGTTACGCATACCCCTCTGCCTGGGAGCGGAGGGGTTATGTCGGACTCTCCTCTGGCGGGGGCTTCTCCTAATGAAAAGCCGGCCAGAGGCATACCGACTAAAAACACCAGGGCACCACTCTCATCGTTCTTAAGTGGGGAGTGATAACGGGTACAAAACCTTGTTCACGACCCTCCCCGAACGGAGCCCGCCTGCGCGGCGGGCAGGTCGCTACTAGACACGACCACTAGTGGCTCAGTCAGCTCACTAGACGCTAAGTCAAGTAATTAGACGCGATTTCTAGTAGCTCAATTAAGCTTCTATACGCGACTACTTATGTCAGCTCACTAGAGTGAGTCAGTCAACCCAAAATCGTGACCACTAGTGGCTCAGTCAACCCAAAAGACCTGACCATTACTAGCTCAGTCAAGCTATGTGACGCGACTGTTAACGGCTCAGTTAAACTTCTAGACGCGGCCACTAGTGGCTCAGTTAAGCTTGACCACTAGTAGTTCAGTCAAGCTACTAAACGTGATCACCAGTGGCTCAATCAACCCAAAAGACATGACCACTAGTAGCTCAGTCAAGTTACTAGACGTGACCACCAGTAGCTCAATCAATCCAAATGATTTGACCACTAGTCGCTCAGTCTACCCAAAAGGCGTGACCACTAGTGGCTCAGTCAAGCCTAATGATTTGACCACTAGTGGCTCAGTCAACCCAAAAGGCGTGACGACTAGTGACTCAGTGAAGCCTCTATACGAATGTTTTATATGTGATAGGAGTAAGTTAAAGTGATATTCAAGATAAGTGCTAGTGGACAAGGAACAATTTCACTCGAAACTTGTGGAACGTCTTCTATAGCGTCCAGGGCGTTGGAACTTATTGTCATCGGGTCCTCGAGACGAGTGCACTCGACCCAGTGACCTCGAGACCTTGGCTCTTGTTCTCGACAGTTTCGAGTGAGGGTTGCGGGCGCTTATTCAGACCGTTTTCGCTAACTGAATTGTGCGATAATGGTTGCGCCTTTTTTTCTTTTTGAAAGGGATGGTCGTGATTTGAAATTTCAATCTTGAGTAGGTACTAAATTTGAAATATCACTTTCTCAGCTATTACATGGACTAATTAATTACAATGAAGTAACAAGCGTCTGCTCTTAGGCCATCTAACATATTCAGATTTATTATCTCTATAATTTGGGGGTATTACAGTTTATGAGTAGGTATTTGACACATACAGATTATCTTACGAGGATTTCTGTTAGGAACGAGCTATATAGTGGTGGAATGAGGTATTGAAGTTGCTTCTGGGTAAGCTCAGTTCATAAAGTTCAGTGTAACGCGTAACGCCACGAGCAAGCCAATCATCAATAAAAAAGATAGCTTCGATCCGAGACTGATCACCAGATGGTAAGCGATTGCCGCCGCCCAGGGACACTCGAAACACCAGTAGAGTCACAAGTACACTGCCAACCTTTAAAACCCCCATTTCTCCCGATCGGGCCTCCGGTAACCTTATTCACACAACACATACCCAGCTTCACGCCAGATTTCTGTGAAGCCGTGGTATCACTCCGGTGGAGCCGATCAATTCATGCCAAAGCGTGACTCACCCACGGTACGAGTATGTGTTCCCTTTTAGAAGGCCAATTTCTCATTTACCATCGCTTTCTAAACTGCCTAACTAATCTTAACTTATACAAGTAACTATCAGGTATAAATGTTTGCCTCAGAGGGCGTGAAGTGACATACCTCCCGTCAATTAAGCAAATCGATGGAGCAGCTGCGGCTTAATGAGCTTTTAGCAGTATTGATCAATCTCTATTAGTAGAATAATTGATCGACCGGCTCATTTGCATGTATTGGGCTTGGTTACTTGAGGAAGTTACTCAAGGAAGTCAAGGAACACCTTGAGGAGCGATACGAGATTAAAGGGGGTGGCAACTCGGTAGAAAAGAAAGGTTCTTTCTCATATTAGAGTGTAATTCCCGGTTGCGTCCAAAGCTATCGCTTTGGGCCAGGGGAGCTAAGCGCACTTAGACCATGATTCAAAATTTAAGGAGTCTGATAATTGCAATGAAACGACTGACGTCAGTCTCTTTTCGTGATCGAACCAGAAATGATGAGATCCGCAGCAGAACAAAAGTGACAGACATTTCTCAAAGTATTGCATGCCTAAAGTGACAATGGGCAGAGCACATAGCAAGGAGAACAGACGGCCGTTGGGACGTACAGGAAGTCGAAGTCGTGGCAGGCCCCACACAAGGTGGACCGACGATCTGGTGAAGGTCGCGGGAATCCACTGGATGCGGGCGGCACAGGACCGATCTGATCTGATTGACTGACCGGATGGCGCAATTGGTAGTGACCCTGCCTCTTACGCCAAAGGTCGTGGGGTTCGATCCCCACCCTGGACAAACATTCGTGCGATGAACACTTGTGTTTGTTCAGTGTCTGGGTGTAATATATGTATTTAAGTATATATTTGTGTTCCTCTGTTGTCTGATATCTGTAACACAAGTGCTTAAGCTACTTAGTACGGAATCAGGTCAATGTATGAGATGTTGTAAGAATTGTGAGAATCTGTGTGGAGAACATTGGGGGAGGCCTGTATCCAGCAGTGGACGTCTATTTGCTGAAATGATGATGATGACTGACGTCTGTGACCCGCAACCCTTTAACAGAGGAATCAGACCGAATTAATCATGGTTACACGTTTTGGTATCTTTTACAGTAGGAGAGATATAGAACGTACTGATTTCAATAGCGGAACGCCCACGTCCGACAAAAGGTTGGTCGTGGGCGAGCACCCTCATGGTTTGATTTAAAACTAGTAGCACTGATTTTATATGAGATACGAGGCAGACGAGCTGACGGATCACCTGATAGTAAGCAATTACCGCCACCGTTGAATGCCTGCAATACCAAAAGAGGAATACGCTCTTTTCTTGAAAGCTTTAGGTCGCATCGTCGGACCAAGAAATACCGCAGGAGTTAGTTTATTCTAAAGTTCTGTCGTAAGAGGCAGTAGGTAGCTATCCTTCTGCCTAGAAGGATAGCTACCTACTGCCTCTTAGACGACGTGCTCCATAGAAATGGCCTCTTTTTATGTGATAGGTGGCCAGTGTAGTCACAAGCCAAGCCAACTGTCGCCCCTTTCTCCCGGATTGGTCCTCCGGTACCCTCACTCACGCAGCAAAGAACAGCATAGCACTGCTTCACGCCGGTTTTCTGTGAGGCCGTGGTATCACTCCGGTCGAACAGATAAGATCAGGAGAGACAGAAAGTATGTTTTGAAAAACCTTACAAGGTCTCCGGCGTTTGCATGATTGTTCTTTGTCTTCTACTGGGCAATTATCCCGTCACGAGATATAGATGAGTGCAGGCCCTTATGATCACAACATTGTCAACCACCGCATCTCAATATACGGTTCAGATGACAAACATGTCAGATTAATATGGATCAGGGAAGGTCATCAGCATAGACTAACAATAATGGGTAATGTCTGTGAAATTATGCCAACGCGTGTCCCGGCATAACTTAATACAGTGGATTCTGCTTACCATAGACAGACTAGGGCTTTCACTAAAGCCTATTTTAAAGATAAAGTTTTTTATGACGACCTAGGCGGATACGCGGTCCCGGGTTCCGGTTGGATCAATTTAGAAAATTATCTTTCCTCATCTGTATTAGGTGTGCTGAAATTCGCCCCCGGCTATCGTCATCTGATACAAATTTACGTATAATTTAAAACTTTTGAACAAAAATATATTTATACGCCGAGAAAACGTAATAATATATCATAAGCTTTTTTATTGACTTATCCTTAATAACTGCATGAAACTTATTTGGGTACCTATTATTAAATGATTAAAGCCACAATATACGATTACTATAGTAAGTAATGCTATGTCCACGAGAGCTCTGCCGACAAAATGAGGCACAGTTTTGTAGAATCACATTTTTGTAAACGTATATGCGTTGCTTGACAAATAAATAAATAAAAAAAAAAATTCGCATGATCACTAGTGGTGCAGAGAAACCACTTAACGCAACCATTAGCTAGTGGCTCGGTTAAGTCATTAAACGTGACCAGTAGTGGCTCCGTCAACTCGGTAAAGGTGACCACTAGTGGCTCAGTTAAGCACTAAACGTGACCGGTAGTGACTCAGCCCACTCGCTAAAGGTGACCACTGGTGGCTCGATCAAGTCGCTAAACGTGACCAGTAGTGGCTCCGTCGACTCGAAAGGTGACCAATAGTGGCTCGGTCAAGCACTAAACGTGACCGGTAGTGGCTCAGCCCACTCGCTAAAGGTGACCACCGGTGGCTCGATCTAGTCGCTAAACATGACCAGTAGTGGCTCCGTCGACTCGCTAAAGGTGACCAATAGTGGCTCGGTCAAGCACTAAACGTGACCGGTAGTGGCTCAGCCCACTCGCTAAAGGTGACCACCGGTGGCTCGATCTAGTCGCTAAACGTGAACAGTAGTGGCTCCGTCGACTCGCTAATGGTGACCAATAGTGGCTCGGTCAAGCACTAACGTGACCGGTAGTGGCTCAGCCCACTCGCTAAAGGTGACCACCGGTGGCTCGATCTAGTCGCTAAACGTGACCAGTAGTGGCTCCGTCGACTCGCTAAAGGTGACCACTAGTGGCTCAGTCAAGCACTAAACGTGACCGGTAGTGGCTGAGCCCACTCGCTAAAGGTGACCACTAGTGGCTCAGTCAAGCACTAAACGTGACCGGTAGTGGCTCAGCCCACTCGCTAAAGGTGACCACTAGTGGCTCAGTCAAGCACTAAACGTGACCGGTAGTGGCTCAGCCCACTCGCTAAAGGTGACCACTAGTGGCTCAGTCAAGCACTAAACGTGACCGGTAGTGGCTCAGCCCACTCCCTAAAGGTGACCAATACTGGCTCGGTCAAGTCGCTAAACGTGACCAGTAGCGGCTTCGTCGACTCGCTAAAGGTGACCAATAGTGGCTCAGTTCAGCACTAAACGTGACCGGTAGTGGCTCAGCCCACTCCCTAAAGGTGACCACTAGTGGCTCGATCAAGTCGCTAAAGGTGACCAATAGTGGCTCGGTCAAGTCACTAAACGTGATCAGTAGTGGCTCCATCAATTTTAAAGGTGACCACTAGTGGCTCAAACAAGTCACTAAGCCTGACCTGCAGTGGCTCCGTCAAAGCGTTAAACGCGACTGCCAATGGCGTGATCAAGTCACTAAACGTGACCAGTAGTGGCTCCATCAAGCCACTCGATGCGACCACCAGTGGCGTGATCGAGTCACTAACCGTAACCAGTAGTGGCTTGGCTCGTTCAAGCCACTCAATGCGACCACTAGTGGTGAAATAAACACTAAACGTGACCAGTAGTGACTCCGTCAAGTTACTCAGACGCGTCCACTTGTGACTCCGTTATGCTTTACTCACTAGTGGCTTAATCATGTCGCTGAACGTGGTTCACTAGTGGCACAGTTATGTTAATACATATGATCATAGGTACCTTATTCACTAAGCCAAGTCGATTCCTCTGCTTTGACTGGTCCTCATTTTTTCGGCGCGAGTGTGTATCACAAATACCCCAAGAGTACAGTCGTAGCATACCCGCTTCGCCGATACAGTCCTCCCCACGGTATTACAAATGTACAGGGCTTAAATGAAACTGTCCAATTTATCGAGAGCTGGTGAACGGGAAGTAGTGGGCAGTGGCCACATAGCGACCGCGTCAGCTGCGGCAAATATCGGTTCGGTACGGACGTAATTTCCCACGGGCACCGACCATAGTGGAGTGAGAGGACAGTAAGGTAGCTACTGAGCAAGTACAGTCTACTGCAATGAAATGTAAACAGATCGACTCTTAAGGCGGAAAAATAAGGTTCATATTTGAATGAGGTTGTGTACGTATTAGTACACGTGACTGTAC
Source organism: Marasmia exigua (assembly GCA_019059595.1). Taxonomy (NCBI): domain Eukaryota; kingdom Metazoa; phylum Arthropoda; class Insecta; order Lepidoptera; family Crambidae; genus Marasmia; species Marasmia exigua. Next base: position 14,273,114 of record CM032488.1, read on the forward strand.
TTCTGCAAAACAAATTGTACAACTTGATCTTTTTCCGCCAAATATTTTTCGTTCGAAACATAGGACCTTTCAACCACTAATAAATAGTCTTGTGCAGAACATTGCATTACTATTGTACTAGTACGGTTTGAACTTGAAAGTGTACTATTAGGCACAAGACTACTTATGAAATTCGCTCTGCTACCGTATCATGTACATACTATTGTACTTATATGGTACCAGTACACTTTTAGCATTGTACTAGTACGGCTCAAACCTGAAAGTGTACGATTAGGCACAAGACTACTTATGAATGAATATACTTTGCCCCATCCTTTCGAATTGGGCGTTGGTTCTGGTCGTGCTGGACAATTCATGCCGAAGCTTGACTCTCCTGGCGAACGGCATGGCCTTGTCACTTTTAACGCTGTCTAGTTCTTTATTTGTTGATCGAACCACGATTACCCAAAAAAGGAGTGTTTTTGTATTTGCCAACGTGAGCTTTCATAAATGTTCATAAAATGTGGCTAACCACCGAGTGGGAGGTATAAACCACTTTGTTGTGGCATAAATAATGCGCGGAGGAGTAAATAATGGTAAGCGCCATTTCCATTAAAAATAATTGCTCATATGATAATTAGCAGAATATTAAGCGCGCATTGTAATCGAGTGTACTCGAATGAGATGTGGAGCTCGTATATTGCAGTGCAGCACTACTAATAAACTGCTAGTGATGTGCTCAACATACACATACATCGTATCGATAAGACCAAATTCATAACCACTGCTATTTGGACCTCGTCCTTACATTACAGGGCAGGGCACATAGCCAGGAGAACAGACGGCCGTTGGGGCGGAAAGTCCTCGAGTGGAAGCCACGTACAGGAGTCGCAGCCGTGGCAGGCCTTCACAAGGTGGACCGACGATCTGGTGAAGGTCGCGGGAATCCATTGGATGCTGACGGCACAGGATCGATCTGTGTGGAGAATATTGGGGGAGGCCTATGTCCAGCAGTAGACGTCTATTGAAATGATGATGATTTTGATCTACATTATAAGCTAGTTGAGGATTTGGTTCATACTGTAAGTCAACAAGTTATTCTGATTATAAATAAGTAAGTAATTACTTCGCAGTGCAAGTGATAAACGCGCGGGTAGTGCTGGAAACTACCCGCCAAGACTCGCGGCAGTCATTACAGTATTTTATGAAATATGACACCAACCGACTGTCACGAGTCTTTGGCCCGAGTATAAAAGTTACTGGCCTTTTAAAACTACTGACCATTTTCAACCACTTACCTAACTGTGATATATATTAATTAGTAATGAAATACTCCGGCGCCTGCAGGAGTCTTGTGCGGGAAGTCTAGTGATGAGCTGGAAATTATGACACTCACATGTGACTCCACAGGTGTGAAGAGAGCCAATAACTTACCATCAGGTGATCCGTCTACATAGTCTGCCAACTATCATCTAAAAAAACTGTCATGGCCATATTTTTCGATCAACTGGCTATTTTATCGATAACATTTACTAAAGACATTTCGCCTCACGACACCGCAATATGCACACGTTTTAAACGCGTCCGTATGGAAGCATGGCCGAGCACTTTTCCACCTATTTGTACCATTTTGTGCTCACAAAATGGACGACAATGTTTGAAACCTTTACAAACCACAAGCCAATGACGGGGATAAAAGTGAGCATTTTATGCTTTATCACAATGGAATAAGAAACTAATCAGTTAAACTTACATCTTTCTAAACACGTTCTTTACTAGTCATTTTTAGAACAAAAATTCTGTCTAAAAGTGTTGATTGAAATTTCCGGACAGCCGGCGGCCGGTATTGTATCAATATTCGAATTTTTTACACATTATAAATAAATATATATATTTTTCGCTTTGAGTGCTTAATTTTTATTTGACTCAAGTACAAATCAGTTCCCGCCATTTATGGGGGCGGCATTATATCGAGGGGGGTTGTTATATATTACAATATGTTAATCCGACATTTTGTGGCGCGGAGGCCATTTTGGATCAATTTCCATCTAACATAGCTAAGAACACTTCCGATCAATTCACCTTTCAAACAACAAAAACAAAATCGGTTCATCCGTTCGGGAGCTACGATGCCACGGGGACACACACACACATACATAGACACGTCAAACTTATAACATCCCAACTTTTTTTTTTTATTTATTTGGAATAACAACAGCCGGTTTACAGTAGTGTTATATAAATTACATAATAATTAAAAGCTACCAAGTGAATTAGGCCAAAAACGGTATTCACTGTGTGCTTGATAATATGTTATGCTACTTAGACTTGCTAAAAAAAATTAAGTCAAAAGTAGTTGCCAAATTGGGAGTAAAATTTTATTGTTTAGTCATCATTATCATATCAGCCCACATCCACCCACTGTTGAGAACACAAGACGTCGCCCCAAAATTAAAGTCGATTGGCGTCGCTAGTGTGCCCTACCACACTAGCGACGCCAATAGATTTTAATTTTTAGCTACTAAACCGGATCTATTTTACACAATTTCGGGTTTACAACCTCTCGGCAAACACTTATACTATTTATTAAATAACCATGCACAAATGTTGGATCCGTTTTAGTAAGCGAAAAATTGATTCACGCCACAAGTGGTCGCTTTTGGTGTGAATCAATTTTTTGCGTACGCGTTGGACCCAACATTTTTGCATGGTTATTTAACAAATAGTATAAGTGTTTTCCGAGAGTTTGCAGCATCGAAATTGTTTAAAATAGAACCGGTTTATTAGCTAAAAATTAAAAACGATTGGCGTCGCCGTCCCGTACTGTTCTCCCTGACTGATTCTCGAAGGTGGCCGTAGTACATAGCCGTTGAGTATTGGTCGTTTTCCTCTAGATGGCGCGCTCGCGCTCAAAATACGGTGACAATGTTTGCAACAACCCATACTCTAAAGCTTACATGACATTTAATTCCAATTCATTTTTCCTTATATTAGGTACTCACTCATTGCATAAAAACCGCTCCAAGATTCTTATTTACAACATACCTGAAAAAAAAAATTAAAATGAGTAAAATGTACTAGTATAACATGACCCTAAGTTTTAGACCGTAGGAGAGCCATGCTTCGGCATGAATGGGCCGGCTCGACCGGAGTGATACAGCACTGTGCTGTGTTTCGCAGCGTGAGTGAGGGCACCCAATCCCAGTGAAATGGGGGGTTAAAAATTTGGCAGCGCATTTGTACCACTGGTGTCGCGGGTGTCCATGGGCGGCGGCAATCGCTTACCATCAGGTGATCCGTCTGCTCGTCTGTTACCTATCACAAAAAACGACAGGTAGAAAATGCCTTTTGGTATAAATTCGGCTATTGTACCAAATGTGCATACAAAAGCTTTGAAAATATAAATGCACGTTCACATACATACGATCTTTTATTTAGATACACATATATATATTTAACAACATCACATACATTGATCTGACTCCGAGATAGGTAGCTCAAGCACCTGTGTTACGGATATCAGAACCAACAGCAGAATTACAAATATATACATATAACACTTAAATAAGCCGTGTGGTCCCCGGCAGAGTAAAATAGGCCACCCTCACTCTTACCGAGGTGTCGTAAAAAGCGACTAGGGTAAAGCTGCTGGCATGATCATTAGCACCCAGAGAAGGAAAACTCTGCATTTATATCAAAACCCTCGCCAACCCGTCTGCCAAGCGTGGTGAGTATGGCAATTACCCCTCATGTGATTGAGGGAGGCCCGTGCTCCAGCAGTGGGGACTTAAATGGGCTGATGATGATGATGATGAACACTTAAATGTAAATACATACTTATAATACACTAAACATATACATACATATACTTATTGTATTGTCTGTTGTTGAAGAATCTCTATGTATCTATCCACTTAGCTATTTCCTCGAACTCAAAACTAGCATCGGCTAACATTCATTAAATCCCACATTTCCGGGTTAATAACGGGTAATCCGGGTAACAGCTCTTTCTGGTTCCGTAATCCGGAACATTCCGGTTCCCTCCAGATCCGGGTTACAGTGTAAAAGAGGCAGTGTAATTAATTAATAAAATTCTTCATTCAAGTAACCAAGACTCAACATAGCGTGTTTGAATGGGATGGCATAAGCTTTAGAAGTTTGAAATAAGGATGTAAAATAATATATTAATATACAGTGTGCACTTTCTGCATGACCCAAAGGTTGACTGGTAGAGAATGCTTCTTGGCATTAAGTTCGCCTTATTGTATAAAAATTTGTGCAACAAAAGTTTAAATAAATAAATAAGTGTGGTCTAGCTAGACCGTAATCGAAAACAAGTTTAAAGTGAAAAATTAAAAAAAAATTAATCTGTAACTCAAAAATGGATCATAAATAATTCAAATTGCTAATAATAGGGAGACAAGAGATTCATGTCCGCAAAAAGTTCAGAAAAAAGTTTTTTTTATTTAGGGAAATATTGTCAAAATCAATGTATTCACCATCGGATTAGTTGGATTTATTTGGACCCATTTTAATAAACTTTTAAGCATTTTCAGTTTTCTAAATCTATATGATAACCAGTTATTCCCTCACTGCTGCCCCATTAACTGTGGCCGGTTGCAGCCGCTGCACCGGGCCGGAGTATTATCGGCCTATGAATATGCATCAGTCAGTGATTTAATGCATTTTGGTCGGTTCAGCCCCAAGCTTCCGCGGGTCAATGCTTGAGATACTTCATGACCTGGAAAACTACTTAGCACATAGTTCACTGAACTGAAGTAAATGTGAGTCTTTTAATAAAAAAAAACTAATAATCTGAGGCACCTAGCGGACCATAGGCTCCGAAGCTACAGCTTGGGACGCGACCGGGACTAGGCGCTGAGATGATGATGGAATCTGGGGGCACAGAACCACGATTGCCGTTCCATCCCCCTCATCTCGATGGATGGCGGTCTAGTACTGTGCGTTTCTAGCGGAACTTTCTACCTCGTACCTCAAGTTGGTACGTTTTGGCGGCAGAAGCATTTCCCGACGGCTACGACTTAGGGACCTTCAAGGGAAGAGCGTACTCCTTTTTAAGGACTGGCGGCGGCTGGCGGATGTTCATGGACGGCTGCGTTGATTCTTACTTTCAGGTGACCGCTTGCTCGGTTGTCGCTTCTAGCATAAAAATACCAGTTTTTTTTCCCCTGAAGTAATTATAACTACTAAGCACATAAGGTAGAATTGCCATGTCGTACCCACTCTTGTAAAGGTTGGAAGCTCTACACTGGAAGTTGTGGACGAGTACATCTACCTCGGACAAAAAGTCCAGCTTGGTAAGTCCAACTTCCAGAAAGAGGTCGATCGACGAATCCACCTCGGCTGGGCAACGTTTGGGAAGCTACGCAGTACATTTTCAGCCCATCTACCGCAGTGGCTCAAGACGAAAGTCTTCAATGCGTGTGTGTTGCCAGTGATCACATACGGAACCGAGACATGGCCGCTTACAATGTGCCGATTAAGGAGGTTCAAAGTCACCCAGAGAGCAATGGATAGGGCTATTATGCTCGGAGTCTCCTTGCGTGATCGTATCAGAAATGATGAGATCCGCAGGAGAACTAAGGTCACAGACATAGCCCAAAGGATTGCATGCCTCAAGTGAAGCGCAAGCAAGATTCTAGCTATTACATTGTAACTATTGTTAAATCTAAATAGTTGTCTATATCTCTTCCTGCGACTATATGTGGGTCTAATTCTAGGCTTTCAGTCTAGGCACGTCTTCTGCGTACGTAAACAGGATATGAGCTGGTAGATTATTTGAATAGGCTAATTAGACAGATGGTTTGTATCTAGATGCTAGATTTAATTGTTAGTTTTAATTACTACCCAAACAGTCAACGGGTTTTTTTTATGTGATTGGATGAGGATCACCTAATTGTGACGGTTAGCGGTTCCCGACTCTCATGGACAATCGTGGATCAACACTAGTGGAGTCACAAGTATGTTATCAAACACCCATTCTCCCGGATTGGGCCTCCGGTACCCTTACGCAATCGGCAAAATACAGTGCAGCCACTTATAGCCACTGAGCCACCGAGGCAGTCAATCAATAGCACTATCCTAAACAAAACTGTACAACAAAACCTGTCCCCGCAGCTTAACCGGCCTGAAACACAAAATGGTCCTTTTCAAGACGGATTAATTACAGATTCCTCCCCCCTCTCCCCCACTTTCCCTGTGGAAGATTGAACGGCGCAAGGTTTTTAATTTGCTTTTTCGTCCATACATCGGCTTTGTCTAGCCCTTTCAAAGGGAAAAAATTCCGCCTCCCTTTTCAGCGACACGGAGACCCCCACCTGGCGTGATTCGGCCATTTTTGGGCGTTCTTTGTTTAATGGATGGATTAGCATGCGGATAACGGAGCCTGTGCAAAATGCGAACCATAAGGACAAAACAGGGTAAATGAATCAACTTACGTACAAAGAGAAACTATGACGGACTGGCTAGCTTTTGCTCCCGTTTGAAAGAGACAAAAAGTGGTCTGTTACACTCCATCCCATTAACTATCTCCATTAAAAAAAAAAACATCCGTTCGTCCGTTTCGCTGTGAAAGACAAACAAACAGACAGACACACACACACATTTATAATATTAGTATGGATTTCGTTAACACTTCGAGGCAGCTCGGCACGCACCATAAGGAGATGTTCTCACATCATGCCATTTGCATTATCAATAATAAACCAGTCGTATACAAGTATATCATACGGTCCCGGCATACACTTTTACCTTTAGAATGCTGTATAAATGCTTTTTATAGTTAAAATAGTCAGATGAGCATAAAAAAGTGTTTTTCGAAAATCGTGCTAAGCTTGGCTTGGCGTTGGGTTTGGCGCGCTAGCATGATACAGGATATTTTGGAAAAATCAACAACCTCCTACCTAGATGATTGTAGTGCTTAAATATAACCACTTTAAACTTTACTTTTATATAAAGTAAGGAGCATAAAAATTAAGCACATAGTTATTATTACCTAACTACAAACTCTACAAAGAGGGAGGCCTAGTGGCGATATATCGTTAAAAGTGATCCGACTGCTGGACCCCAATTCTCGTGTTCGTGACATTTATTTTCATACGACATATATCACTAAAACATAGTCTATTTGTATGGTTTCAGGTCTATTTCAGTCTATTTGTATGGTGATATCCGCCATTTTTTAAAAATATCACGAGCACGAGAATTGGGCTTCTGGTCTGCTTCCTATCTCGCAAAAATTGTATGTAAGAAAACTATTTTTTGTGCGCGGGGCAATATTATTTATAATTTGAAATCAACAAGCAATCTATGTAACTAGCAAAAAAAGGCACGGACCTAGAGTATGTGGTATGTAATTAAACCAATAAAAAAACATCAGAGACTCCTCTACTCTCGTAATGAGCTTCCAGCGGTGTTCCCTAATCGCTACATGTCCTTTTTTAAACGAGGTTCGAAAAGAGTTCATTTTTCACGGCAAGTAGTCGCATGACTGTGTTCCGGCATTTGGTGGTGCCCATGAGCGGCGGTTATCATTTACCATCAGATGGGCCAATTGCTTGTCTGCCTATTTTTCGCAATAATAAACAAAAAGATGTTACTGTTGGGTAGTTACCCACGTTACTTGCTTCCCTTTTCCAGAAAAAACAGCATTCTAAATTTTAAGAGTCACAAATTCAGCTACTGCAACTATCACATAAATTCCACCTGAGTTTCTGTAGGTATGCCATACAGCTTGTAAGCAGTGCCCGATTTCCACATCCCAGTATCTGTATGCTGTTGAACTATCTTGGCCCATAGCCAAGTCATTTGAATTATCCATCCACTTACGATACTAAGGCCTGTTGAATTTGCAAAACGGTTAGCACTAAAACCTATACCTACTGCATTACTGAGAGTATTTGTGCCGTATTTAACAAGGTCTTATTTGTCACAACGTATCTGCAAGATATTGAATGCTCCGAAGACTGGGCACCAAAGAGTTCTTTAGGGTAAGATAGCTAACGCCAAAAGACCCATCGGAAGTCCCATGATCCGATGGAATATAGCGAATCATGCACGTTTTCCTTAATATTTTAATTAACTAGCGGTAAAATTGGTATCAGAAAATTCTTTATTTGCATAGGCATGTACACAGCACTTCATCAACATCAGCCCAGTCCCCACTGCTGGGGCTCGGGCCTCCCTCAATCACATGAGGGGTAATTGCCATACTCACCACGCTTGGCAGACGGGTTGGCGAGGGTTTTGATATAAATGCAGAGTTTTCCTTCTCTGGGTGCTGATGATCATGCCAGCAGCTTTACCTTAGTCGCCTTTTCACGACACCTCGGTAAGAGTGAGGGTGGCCTATTCTACTAAAAAAAAAACACGATTCTACCACCGGATCCGAAAGTTATTTCAAGATCCGGCAAGAAACTCGCCAGTTACTCTTTTTAATTGCCAATCTTTCATACAATGTTTTATCATCCTCATACCAAGCCATACAGTTTAATCTTAAGACATAATAAAATTTAAAATATGAGGTAAAGCGGCTTCGCTCGCGTGGAAGTCGGTTCTCCACTTAAAATTCAAGTCAATCAGTCGCACCATTTTGCCGTGAACGACGGAGAAACTCCAGCTCTACCGCCACCATAGACATGCACCCTGACCAGACTGAACCTTTTCATAGAAAGCCGTACTAATTGAAAAAATCGCGCGAAGCCGTTAGTACTGGGGTGACGTACTGGACGATGCTGTTTCTCTACCGCACCCTATAGAATCTGCGTCAGAGCCGGTTAGATCTCTTTGTAGTTCCATGACCGCCATAAAGTCGACCTTCCCATGCCATGGTGCACGGGACGCGGGAACCAATCCACAAAGTTTTTTTTTTATTTATAAAAGAACAGTATATTAGCTCTCCTCAGCCTGATGGTAAGCAAGAGAAGAGCCTAAGTTGCAATTACAACGTAATTAACGTAGTTGTAATTGCAACTTAGGCTTTTACATCCGACTGATTGATTGGTCCAAATATAATTGACCAATCAGTCGGATGTCGCCCGTCATCGTCACAGACCAATAAGAATATATGATGTTCGCAGTTAGACCGTGCGACTACCATGGAACTAGAAACATGATCTCCAAAGAGAACTTTTTCGATTGATCAAGATGGCACACTTCGCCTCCGCTGATGGCGCAAAGAGAACATCAACAGTTCTGATTGGTCAAGCGAACCCCCCATCCCTCCACTTCCCGCTGACTATGGGAAGGTTGTCTTTGTGGCGGTAAAGCCGTAGCAACAGTAATCGTTGATATAACGATCCTAGAAACATGGGAACTGTTCGCCATATAAAGCCGAACTTGTGCCTTATACTCGCTAACATTCAATTACATATTCATTTACAGTTACTCCCATCATCGAAACATGCGAGTACCGCGGCAAACACGATTCCCAAATAGCACCTAAAAGTAGAGATGTGACAAAGTAATCGAATGATTTCAAAATAATCGACTAACCACTAAGACTTCTTTTTCATTGTCATAAGTATTTATTCCATAAGTAACAATAAATATCAGTTTACTAAGCCGCCGAAAGTGCTTAATTCGCCATGAGCTGGCGATTGATTTTTAAATGCGTTATTTGCTTAAGAATTTATTGCATTAGGAATTAATTGTTATAAAAAATATAATATTAATCAAATCCAAGCATGCACCTTTGGATTTTTCTTAACTATGTGCGTATTTTATACCATTAAATCGACGGTGAGGGAAAACATCGTGAGGAAACCTGCACGTTCCGAATAGTTTCTGAAATGTATAACTATGATTCATTTGGTCTGGTTCCTTCATTAAAGGCTTGCGAAGGTCAGACGGCAGTCGCTTCATTGTAATTACCAGACTCCCCAAATCGTGAATCATGGTCCAAGCGTACCCCGGGCTCCAGTGCGACAGCATTGGACGAAACTTGGAATCACACGCTGAGATGTTAGCTAAAAAAATTTATACTAATCGATTAAAGTTATCGATTTCTAATGTGAAATGTCACATCTCTTCATACGTGTAGGCTGTTGCGGTTTTGGAAAAGCCAGCATTGGCTTTGCTAAAACAACTTGGCCGCTCGCCAAGTCATTTGAATTTTCCACTTACAGCCTGCAGGTTCCTTCAATTTGTGAAAATACGAATGCATTTTAATATTGCATCGCTCCTGGAGTTATGTGACATGCATTATTCAGTAATAATGTGGTTATAAGGGCTTTAATGTTTTAATATCTGGAGCTTCATTTATTTAATCTCTTTATCTCAGTCAGACTGATCCGTTAAGCATTTAGTTAAGGCGACGGGTAGCCCTAACTAGCGACACCATTCGTTTTTAATTATCAGCTAACTAAACCCGATCTATTTTAAACAATTTCGGGGTTACAACCTCTCGGCAAACACTTACACTATTTATTAAATAAACATGCACAAATGTTGGGTTCGTTTTTGTACGCGAAAAATTTATTACCGCCAAAAGCGACCACTTTTAGCGTGAATCAATTTTTCACGTACAAGTGTTGGGTCCGCATTTGTGGGCCGTGTGGTTCCCGGCAGAGTAGAATAGGCCACCCTCACTCTTACCGAGGTGTCGTAAAAGGCGACTAAGGTAAAGCTGCTGGCATAATCATCAGCACCCCGAGAAGGAAAACTCTGCATTTAGTTCAAAACCCTCGCCAACCCGTCTGCCAAGCGTGGTGAGTATGGCGATTACCCCTCATGTGATTGAGGGAGGCCCGTGCCCCAACAGTGGGGACTTAAATGGGCTGATGATGATAAGTGTTTGCCGAGAGGTTGTAACCCCAAAATTGTTTAAAATAGATCCGGTTTAGTAGCTTTAAATTTAAAACGAATTGTGTCGCTAGTGTGCCCTACCCGTCACCTTAAGTCCCGTAAAAACCGCGCTCGAGTCGCCATCAATATTCAAATTTGAGGTTTATGTTTATGAGCATAAGGAATTTCAAATTTTTTTTAGTATCACAAATAAATTTCAATAGAAATAAAATTGTTTGGAGTAAACTTAGTAAAATGATAAACCTTATGCTCTTTGAAATAAAGGACAAATGACATCTGTCATACTAATCAATTCCAATCAATCAATTATACACGCTCAATCAAAAAGTAACCTATACGCTCAAAGGACCTTGGATTCGTTCAGCGTACAACCGATGGGCTTAAAGTAAAAGTAAAATACAGTATTGGTCTATATACTGTCTCACTGCCATTGCTCACTGCAGGACAAAGTCATAGAAGTTATCGCTACTATGATGGGATTAGGCTTAATCTCCTCGTTTGCACCGATCTGTGTAGAAAACATTGAGGGGAGGCCTATGTCCAACAGTGGACGTCTATTGGCTGAAATGATGATGATGATGACCACGCTTGCAAGCAGGCGATTGGGCTTTGTTTCGCTAGTTCTTACAACACGGTATTGCATCGCGCTACTAAAGCGTGCTTCTGAAATAAAGACCTTGAGCCGCATGCCTAGCATAATCAGTTTCCGTCTGCCTACCTGGACCTTGAGGTACCCTCGAGGTCCTTCTACAGAATCTTTGAGCGGACATGGCAAAACTAATTAGTTTAGAAGATCCATATAAGTATATAGAGTCTGGTAAACTCTGGCAACCTTATTATAAATTACCGTACTAACGATCATGTCATCCTGTTGTAACACTGAAGGTTAAAAGGTGCACGAATTTTGTTCCGGGACCATCCTAGACTATCCTAGTTCGAGATTTGTAATAAGGGGATAGATATCTAACGCGATTTATTTCATATAAATTGAAATTCACTTCTTTTTCTGTGATGTACAAACTATTTAAACGTCTAAACTTACGCAAGTCAGAATTGACAAGATTTCTTTATCATAGCAAAGTATAATATTAAATGGCTATATTTCACCGGGAATCAACAATCGACAAAAAGTTGCAGTACAATACAGTTTGGTCACTTCCGTCACTCAATCACGACATACTTAATGCAGGTGCTACTGACACACATTACATACGTGCACATTCATTTCGCATGAGTTCATGTAAGGTGCGCTAGATGTCATTAGCATATAGTACATGAAACCGGCGCTCCTTTGCAAATGATGAATGGTTTGAGGTTTCCCAATTAATTACTGAGATTTCATAACTAATACTTCTTGCCTTGCGTTTAATTAACCCCTGGCTTCGGCCGATTGAAATTAGATTTCAATTCAATTAATATTTCTAACAACTTCTACGTTTAAAGCACTATTAACAGTTTTCCTTTAAAGTGTTCACTTTCAATAAAATAGGACATAATATAGCTCCCTGCGGGACTCCCTAATCAGGTAGCCGTAGCGTAATAGCGTAAAGTTATATTCATTACAAAGCGACATTGGAATTTCAAATATGTCCCTTACACGGCAAAAGCCGCGAAGTGAACACACAAAAAAAACCTCAGCGACAAACGAAAAGTTTGGAAAAACGGTGACAGAGCAAGTGAAACGCCCGGCTGAAAGCAAATATCTCTGTATTTATTTTGCGAACGCAATATTTATACAGACATTTTAGGCACCATTCTCTTGACACTTCATCCTCCCGAGGGGACTCCAGACAAATGCTCCGGGTTTTAATTTTCATTATTCACTCTTTATTTGAGTTTTAACTGATTTTGGAGACAAAAGGTCCAGTTTGTTTCGTGCAAAGTTCTCTCAAGTCTCCAACCACATTGCGGTAGACTCCGTTATTACTCTGTTAAATCTTTGAAAGTATATACAGAGCTGCGGTTGTCTTATTGCTACAGTAAAACATTTTTCTTTTAAGGATATTTCCTTATTGTGGATGGTTTCTTTAAATTTTCTGCCACGGTGAGCTTTGAGTTATTTCCTCTACGAAGCGGTCGGTTTTGCATGTTAACTATTTTAAGTACCACTTTGATAAAAACTGCTTTGCACAAAATATATTATTTATTTTTGATGTCTTAGGAGATTCTGAAAGACTCTCTTGCCAGTTTATGCAGTATTTTGTCATCATTTTCCGACTTTCAAATCTCGTCCTAGAACTAGAGAGGATGAAACTTTTAATTGAATTGTTATATGAATATTTTTTTATGATCGTTAGTTGTTATGAACTGGCAAATAAAATAAAAATAGTTTTCAAGCTCGGTAGAATAAATAATTTGTTCTTGAAAAGTGTACTCACTGAAGTAGGGAAAGAACCGTAAAACTTCATTAATTCTTCAATAAATTGAAGGTTTTAAAGGCTGCATGAAGTAAGTACAAGTATGGATGTATCTTAAGATGAGCTATCGTAGAAATATTCGAACTGCATTTAGACATAGCTAAGACATTTTGAATTAAATTTCTACTATGTGTGTATTTTGAGGCTTCCATTTCACGCATAGTAAAGGTATCAGAATGTGTAACATAATAATATCCTCCAACCGATTCCGGCTAAGGCGGCTAATCTCATCGATCAGCTGCTTACGTTGGATATATTATAGTGCTTGAGTGTGTGCGCAAACACAAATTGCATTCTCTGTTCCCTTGTCCTCATAATCGATGGGACACCAGTTTGATACGACCGGAGAAATCGGGCGCAGGACCAACGGCTTCACATGCTTTCGGAAGTACAGGGACACAAGACCGCCAACTTCAACACTGAGAAGTTTTCACTTACAAATTAAATAAATGCGCAAGCGCAGCCGTCGCTTTAAAGTGGGCCACGCACTACCACTACCCACTGTGCCAACGAGGCAGTGTCACAAAGTTCCCCAATGGACAACATTTCATATTTTTAACATGTCTATATTGTTTTTTTATATGAAAATAGACATAAAATGAACAGACTCATATTTTTTCTTTTTTCAAAATTTGTCCATTTTCATGCATAAAATAATTATTAAAATTCTTTATATTCTAAATAGACGTAAGCGCCAAATGACGTCATCGGACGGCTGAATACAGCGATATTCCTTTGCTTATCATTGTTTTAATAAAAAAAGGTACTACTGTCAAAGGTAAATAATACTAGTGTCAACATTGTCAACGTCATTCATTCATTCAACGTTGACAAGTTGTCTTTTTTTTGACAGTTGCATGTCATGGGTTTGGCATTTCGTAAATTTAAAACTATAATGTGCTAAGCAAAGAAATATTTTATATTCTGCCGTCCGATGACGTCATCTTACGTTTTTTAGTTTTTAATTTTTTTCTCAGTAAATAAGCAATATAAAAAATGAATGAATATATATTCGCGCAGCGGAAAAGTAAATAAAGAATTGGTATCTTTTGTTTCAAAGCTTAGCAATTTTGAAATGTTGTCCATTCAGCTATTTTAGGTATTTTTTCATCCAATACAATGCAAGAAATGTTACGGACTTTTAATTGAACATTTTCAAGAGTTCACAGCCGTATGGCTTCACAAATGATTCTCAAAGAAAATCTCTTTACAACGTTATTCAAATCAAACATTTTGGAATCGTTTTCTATATCAAAGACAGAAATTTAATCGAGATTAACGATTTTAAATGAAATGTTTTAGGGGTCCATAAATCAAAAGAAAATAGTATTACTTTGTGATTTGTCTGTCTTCTTAATTTCCTACACGAAAAGGTATCAAACTTATTTATTTACAGGCAAAGTATCGCGCATTTGGCAGTGACCATGCCTTATAAGCCAATGGTCGTGGGTTCACCCACCAGTGGACAAACATTCGTGTGATGGACACGTGTTTGTTCAGTGTCTGGTGTAATTATTTGTTACAAGTGGCCCGCCTTACTTCGTTTCGGAACATTAGATCCACTTTATACCAAAGATGGCGCTAGGTGTCAATTACACAGCGCAACTGTTTCGTGTGTTCGGATTACCTATAGGTATGTAGGATTTACCCAGACCAAATTTACCTCTTTATAAATATTAAAGATTACTCTGTTGTCTGTTATCCGTAACACCAGTACTTTCGCTACATAAAATTGACAGAGGTCAATATTTGTGATGGTATGGAAAAAAAATCATACATTTTTTTATTTGTCTACGAGGTAAAATTAAAAAATAAAAAATGCTTTATTGCTTACCGAGTTACTTAGACTAACAAAGATTTAGGTACATTTATTAAGAAGTAATAATCTAAGATACATTTGTTGAAATGACCAGGGGATCCCAAACTAGGCACAGCCTGTATCTTGGGTAACCAGTAACTTATTAATTAACAGACTTACAGTATCAGTTAAGAAATTAAATAAAGCTTAAGTGTGAAAGTAAATAAAAATATATATATTAATGTCTGTAATGTGCTTTTTAGGAGAAATGTCATGTTTTAAATAGTGAATTTAAGATGTTATGATCGATTCTGTTGCGTTATAGTCCAGAGTGAGTAACCATTCAAACAGTGCCGTCTTCGCCTGCTGCAGTGGTGGTACTGAACTCTCAGTTCCTTCCGACTCACGCTTTATCAGTTCGTTTTAACAATTTGTAGATTGTTAAAATTTGCCGCGTAGTCAGAATATCCTCTAAACTTAGCCATTTACTTGTTGCTCCGTTGAAGCGTTTTTCGTTTACTCTCGAATGGTTGTTAGGCAAATGACTCGTAAAATAGGCGTCGGATTTAGGGGTGCCAGGTCTTAGAAGAAAAGCCGGACAATGCGAGCCGGACATTTGGGTAAAATGGCGAACATCCAAAATTTTTCGTTCTAGTAAAAGTTTCAGCCTATATACTGTCCCACTGCAGGGCAAAGGCCTCCATCATAGAAATCAAGTCATCGCTACTATGATGGGATTAGGCTTAATCACCACGCTTGCCAAATGCGGATTGGTGATCACAAACCCGACCTATGTTCGAAAAATTCGAAACATGCTTTTGCTCGACCTGGGAATCGAACCCAGAACCCCGAGGTCACGGCCCGGTACTTAAACCATTAGACCAACAGGGCGTTTCGTTCTAGTACTCGTCAATTTTTTTGAACTCAAATGAATCAACGATTGTAATGAATCAGTTATTTAAAGCTAAAATTATTAATTTGTATTGGTTTGAAGGTTCGGATGGATGAGAAAAAGATGTATTTCGAAAAAATATAAGGAGGAAACCACCAAAAAATGCAAAAGATTAATGATAATGTCATTACATAGTTGTTTTTATTTAGACCATCTAATATAAATAATTCCATTAATATTACAACAATATTTTTTTATTAATTTCTATGCGTTTTCTTCGGAATAAATGACCTAATTTTATTATTATTATTTTATGTATGTAAAATGAAACGCAATAGTTTAAAATCGTTCAGAAATGTTAAATTTGAAAAACCTAACAAAAACCGCACCAGCCGGACACCGTTTGATTCATCCGGCCTTGCAACCAAAAAGCCCGATGTCCTGCTACATCCGGACAGCAACCCTATTCAGTAATAAATGAAACGTTACAAAGCGCCCGCCTATAATGTTACTTTACTATTCTGTACCATGGAGCTGAGAGAGCGTGTGATTTAGGCCATTATCCAGTCAGTTGGTCGCGAAAATTGTCCTGGGCCTGAGGGAAGTTCGGAATTTATGGGGCCCGCCAGTGATGTGCAAGGCACAAGGCCCCAGAATCCGTTTATATACGCGTTGGAATAAGGAAAAAGTCGTGGCTGCGTAATATAAGGGAGTGGACTGACATCACATCTGTGGAACGCCTGTTTCGTCTCGCAATGAACAGAAAGGATTTTGGAAAGTTGACGGGCAACCTTCAGAACTGAAGAGGCACTCAAAGAAGAATAAGAATTGCGACTTGCGCTCTCCTTTTGCTTACCATTAGGCTGAGGCAAACCAATTTACTGTGTCACTATAAAAAAAATACCCGACTACGTCTAACAAATTATGATTTTGAACTGTATTTATATATGATCATCTGTTTCCTCATAACTTCTAAAATAGTAATCATAATTGGACAAATGATGTGTCGTTGGAAGCGTCTTGATCGTCCGTTGGTTATATACTTAGTTATAGTCTACAGACGTCACGTTATATTGACTACAGCGCCCTTGAGGGGATTTTAAGTAAAGAACTAAAAAAATCCTGGTTGTAGTCGAGTGGAGTATCAAATGAAAGAGCTTTTTTAGCACATTTCAAATATGTTAACATTATTTACAGAACTCGACATTATTGGTAATAGTTCAAAATACGAAAATAAGAGGGTACCTGCAAATTCTCAAGCCGTCCTTCCCTAGCAGACCACGCTGTGGGCATGAGCCCACTCCGCTTGTAACCATGGCAGTTGTAACGCAATTGAAACGTCAAGCAGTAAATACTACAATGTATTTTTTAGGTACAACCTGTGCGGATAAAGAATGGGATCAGAAATGGCGGCGCATCTATTCACTTCTCGCTCGCACACTATTTGCGTCTATACTCGCACTCGCACACTGTGCGAGGGAGAAGTGAATAGATGCGCCGCCATTTCTGATCCCATTCTTTATCCGCACAGGTTGTAATATCGTCGCTTTTAGAAACCTGGTGGCTTAACATAAAGCCGTCCTGTAACGAACGAGAATATACCTGTCGCATCAAAACAAGGGAGACACACAACGCGTGTGAAAGAGAAGGAAACTCCGATTCGGTAGTAACATCTGCTTTAAATAGGCCCTTTGGGGTAGGTTTGTACATCACTAGCGTCTGCTTTGAACAGTTTTTATACGTGCCATATCCGAGCCACTTGAAATTACAGTATGCTCTCAAATTCGGAGATTGAAATGAAATGGAATTCCCTCATTCACCTTAGAGAGTTTTATTATACAACGGAATAGCCTTTGTACAGACAGCCACATTTCGGGTTCTCAATTGATTTTGAACCAAATGTGTGTTCGACGTTAATGTGAGAGTATATTTTTTTAATGTTATAGACGGGTCTCCTGATGGGAAGCGATTGCTGCCGTCCACACCGGTCAACACCAGAGGAGTCACAAGTGCTCTCCTAATCTTTGAATTCCCCTTCCTCCTGATCATGCCGAAGCGTGGCTCTCACACGGTTAAAGAGTAGATGTAAGAACAGCAAACAATATAAAAACCAAGAACTTAAAGAAAACACAATAAATCAAGTCTCTTGTCACTTCAGGCGATCTTAACCATATCCCTTATGTTTAACCCGGGTTTATGCTAAATTCCCCATTTTATTCCCTCTCCAGCGGCTCGGCTATATTATGCTAATCCGGCTCTTTCGGAACTACTTCTATGTTGTTTTAACAAGTCCCCGCGTGTTGTTCAAGTTAAACAACACTTAACAAGATGTCATCTACATAGATAATGGGTAACTTTACATCAACATTCTGAAGAGTGCGGTCTGAAGGGTAGTGTTGTGATGCGTAGTCTTGAATTCAAATCCGTACCTGATCATTGTGGATAAAAAAATACACTTCCAAGTGTTTTTTATTAGTTATAGTCCAACAGTTGACCACAATTGCACCTGATGGAAAACATCGATGTGGTCCAGGAAGTTACGCGTTTACCTAGAAGATGCCTGTTCACCCTTGTTTTAAAAATTACAACAATCAGTGAACACAGACTTTGGCAAGAATTTCATTCCTTAGCTGATTTACTCTCTTCCGTTGAATGACTCTTAAAACACTTATAACGCTCATGCAAGATGCATGATTTCGGCTATCCGTATAAAAAGAAAAGAGAGAGAGTAAAGGCCCAAATATTACACTAAAATTGAGCAAGAACTTGACTTAGTACTTTGTGAAACAGGAGGACTGTGTAATTTATGAAAAACTGAGATTATAATGAGTTGAATGCCTATGGGAATAAAAGCTAAATTCAAACCGAGACTGGCAAATCTTGGCATCCTAAACAATACTACAAATAAGGGGTAATGAAGAATTCAAGACTTTGCCTGTTCTCAGTGAACTAAAATTTATTATTTTATTTATTTACTTTAATTAACACGGTAGTTTGTTTACCAAATGTATAGTTTTAGGACTAATTAGAAGTAATAAGGGTCTCTTAGTCCCTTTAATATTACTCCTATTTACATATAAACGTTGCGATTGCGTTGGACTGGTTTCGGCAGAATCCGGATATCGATAAAACGCAAAAGACCGCCGTTTTATGGAATGACTGACTGACTTCGACAGGACTTTATTTCAATAAATTACACTTAAAATGCTTTTGCAGCTACACAGAGTAGAGTCCATTATTGAGACAAAGACGTTCGACAAGAAATGTCAAATGCCGTAAAATTGAAGGTGCTTCGTTCCCAGTTTTCCCACTGACCGAAACAGAACTGCAGTTCCCAAAAGGTCATATCAATATGTTTCTAGCTACCAAAGCAACATCAAGTTTGTCACAGACGAGTATAAGCCATAAAGCAGGGTTTTCCAACCTTATTTTTGTTGAGACTTCCCAGAATAGAATATCATTTGTATTATCATGAACCCCCCTCCCCCCCCGTAATTTATGCCTCCAAACTTATATTGAATTGACGTGATACTTTTTCTCTTTTGTCTTTCTAACGCGAGCGAAGCCGCGGGCAAAAGCTAGTTTAAAATGAAACCTAAAATGCAAATGTGTTTCGCCCCCTTGACATCTCGCACGCCCATCTGGTTGCGAAGTCCTGCAATAGAGCATAGACTCCTCTGGATGGCGTACAAAGCATAAACCGTCACGTGGTTGTATGACATTTGCCGGTGGTGTTACCAGACCTAGGCTTGATTGTAGCCGAAGATTACCTGTAACAAAATATATAGGTTTAATATATTGAGAATTGACAGCATTACATCGAAAAAATTATATAAAAATTAGAACACCATTCATGTTTTTAGGCTTTCTGAACACGATTTATACTTCTCTTGGTATTAATAACTCTCAAAATTCTTCATGAATCTTTCTCTCAAAAAAAAATGAATATTATAGGATTAATAGCCTATATTCCTTTTACCACAACTTTTTTATTTTTTAATTTATTTCTGTACGTTAGTACCTACGTTAGAAAAATAATAACAGATGGCAGATGACAATTCGACTAGAAGGCCACGCCACGAAAGAAGCCTAATGAAAACCGCGCTTACGTCGCTATCAGCATTCAAATTTGAGCTTTATCTGTATAGATATAAGGAATCTAAAATTTTAATTCCATGTTTTGCCGCGGGACTTTTCAGGTGGCGCGTTTGTATTTGATTGACAGTTGACTGACTGGAGCTTGATATTGATTTTTTTGAGGGCCTCGGGTACCCTTACAGCTCACTCGGCGAAACACAGCCCAGACGCCGGTTTCAGTGAGTCCGTGGTAACATTCCAGCCCATTCGAGCCGAAACGTGGCTCTCCACGGTGAATATTGTTACTGCAATGCACCAACTTTCAAAATTAATGGGAATGAAAGGTCAGGAAGAGGTTATTTTCCATGTTTGACCCTGAAAGCTAAAAGGTCCTTCATTTAAGTAAAAAGCTTTCGGCCCTTAATCCATGGTAATTATCATTAATTAATATTAACGTCATTAAATACAAATTCATCCAGCTAAGTAATTGGACTTAAGAGCTCAGTGGCGTCGGGACCAGGTTTTTTTACCACATTTTTAAATACTTGCTTGAGACGATTGTGACATGAACGGCGTGTGGAAAATGAGCTTGAAAAATCGCAAAACCTTCTTTATTTACGATGCCTTGATGATTTTTTTATTTATTGTTTTAATTTCGTTACAATCAGTAAAGAACTGGTGGTGGCTTCACTGATCTGTAAAACGGCTCTGTAAATCAGACGTGAAAATGTCATGAATTGAATTTAATATGACTTTCGTTTTATATGTCAGTGGCAGACAAGAATATGGACGTCCGATGGCCAGCGACAAACCTCTCCCCGAAATGGGCGTCCGTTACTCTCTAGTCGACACACAGTGCAAGTGCTTTTTCACGGTGGTTTTCTGTGAGGCCGTGGTATCACTAGGGTCGAGCCGGCCCATTAATGCCAAAGCGTGGCCCACTAACGAGCTTACCTGAAGAAATACGCACACAGACTAAGATCTGTAAAATTTGTGTAATAAAATGTATCTCCTAATGATGTAATCCGACAGAGAACCAGAGTCACCGACATAGCCCACCGAATTAGCAAACTGAAGTGGCAGTGGGCTGGTCATATTAGCCGCAGAACTGACAGCCGTTGGAGCCGTAAAGTCCTTGAGTGGAGACCGCGACTCGGTAAGCGTAGTGTAGGACGCCCTGCGACAAGATGGGATGATGACATTCGAAGGCTGGCTGGTGTGGGCTGGATGAGAGTGGCCGAAAATCGGGAGCAGTGGCGTGATGATGATCTATCTATACCACATTATAACAAGACTTTTTAATTTATTAGTAGATCCACTGTCATACAGTGGATCTACTATCTCACTTTCCGAAAGCGTACGTTCTTATCCACTGAGCTATTATCGACTGATTAAACCAGGACTTTATTTCTATTTCATCAAAGACGTTTATCAGACGTAACATATACAAAACACGACGCAACTTTTTACATTTGCAGCTGATTTTAATATGTTCGCGTGTGTAAAAACCTCGCCAAATAATATACTTTAACGCAAAGCCCTAAAGTTCATTATGTAAAGCAGCTCGCCTGTTAATGTACAATAATATGTAAATAGGAAAACGGAATGAGAACTATTCTAAAAACGCGGGGTGAAGTGGGACAGTAAATTGGGGCGAAAAGTTGAATAATTTAACAATAGAAAAGCTCAATTTTTGGCCTTTGACCTTATTATAACTCAAAATTGACTTCTAAATTACTTATTAATCGCAATCTTTGCGAAAATAACAGCTGGCCAGGAATATTAAAAATACGCCATATTATTGCGATTGCGACTACGAGTATTTTTAAATTTAGAACCTCTCGTTCATACATCTGAGTTTTGGATGGAGCGGAGAATACGGTATATGACTTTTTTTTTTATTTTTGCAATTAAAAGATCTCTCAATGATAGAAATATCGTTGAAAAAATCACTTGATTCTCATTTAAACTATCTGAGATATCACAACTTTAAAATCACATTATTTTGGGCAAACCCAAAACGCTCCATACAAATGGCTACGAAGATGTGACGTCACACCTAAGTATTTTGTATGCATTAAATTAGAATTTTGTATGGTAGCTATATCAAATGTTTCGTTTATGTCAATGGTTCTATTATAATAATTAGTGCGAATTGTATGGGTTATTCAATGGTATAATTATTTTTTAATAATTTCATACTTTTAAAATGGACTTGCCCATGAATCTTTGAATGACCATAAAACCGGCTAGACGTTATATTTTTAATTGAGATTTTTTGCCATTGGCACATATTGACTTATATTTTGATAAAATATTTATATTTTGTAAAATCTTGAGCTTAGTCATATACCCTATTCTGTTTGAGTCCGCACCACCAAAGATGTCTTCAGTCGCATTTAACATTCAAATTTGAGCTTTATGTCCAGAGACACAATGAATCTAGTTCCGTGTTTTGACGCGGGACTTCTTTTGTGGCGCGAACTCTAGGTAAATCGGTAACGTAGTGGGCGTGATACCACTTGTAGGGCTGCTGACAGTAACTGGATCAAAGTGATAGGTGGCAAACGAGCAGTCAGATCACCTGATGGTAAATAACGAATTGCCACCACCCATGGACACCCACAACACCAGTGGAGTCACACCTTTAAACCATTCATGCAGAAGCGTGGCTCTCCCACGGTCAGAAATCAATGTACCTCCTCCACTTCACACGGTCTTTCGCATCCAGTGTAGTGAGGTTATTGGCACGCATGTCATCCTTTACAAAGTCAAGCCAATTCTTCTATACACAATATTTAAATCAATTAATTTGAGCGGAATTATTCAGAGCCAAAATAAAATATGTCAACGACCTAAGACATTTAACAACATAATTAAGAAACCACACAGGTGTAAACACAAGTAATCAGGATTTAGATAGGGCGTTGACTCATTCCTTAAAACACTCCATTTTCAACCCCACCCTCTTATAAATACGACTTAAACTTGAACGACAGTGCTTAGAGTCACTTCCTTAAAACGACTATTTTCAACCTTATTTCAAAAGGCGTAAGAAACAAAGGTGTAAAAAGGTACGAGTAAATACAAGAACACTCTTGGTAAGCAAGAGTGGCGAGTGCTATTCAGCCTTATCAGAAGGGCATAAGGTGCAGTTCTTGAGCAGTGGGGGGAGGGGGGTTTACCTGTAAGTGGAGCGCTCAAACTAGGCTATCTGACGACAGGAATGTCGTTCAAGTTGTTCGTGGTGCAGTGAATTTAGTGTCTCGGGGTAATGGCACTTTTGATTATGATTGGGAAGTTGATGTTATAGTTAGGGGTTGCTTAAGACAGTGGGGTTTTCAGAAACTACAGCAAGAGTGTTTTCAGTTTGTCATTATTAGACAGTGGCAATGCTTATAGGTAATTCGATCGTATCGTCGTATCGTATGATCTCTTCGCACTATGTGTAAACCTTCTCGGATAGATTTTTTTTATTACGTGGTAGACGAGCAGACGGATCACCTGATGGTAAGCGGATTGGGCCTCTGGTACCCTCACTCACGCAGTAAAACTCAGCACAGAGCTGCTTCACGCCGGTTCTGTGAGGCCGTGTTATTAATCCGGTCGAGTCGGCCCAATCATGCTAAAGCGTAGCTCTATCACGGTCAAATTGCCCTCCCTTTGGCGTATGAGGTAGTCATCATCATCTTCAGCCTGTTGCAGTCCACTGCTGGACATAGACCTCTCCTAATGTCCGCCACTCCGATCGATCTTGACTCCCTTTGGCATATGAGGCAGTCATCATCATCTTCAGTGTGTTGCAGTCCACAGCTGGACATAGAACTCTCCTAATGTCCGCCACTTCGATCGATCTTTGACTACTCGCATCCAGCTCCAGCCAGCCATATTGCGTAGATCGACACTCCATCTGGTCTGAGGGTGTGTAAGGCGCCCTACGTTGAAGCAAGGTCACTCCCAAATTCGCCATAACGGGCCAGCTATTATGATGGAACATAATAATACTGAGTGAATATATAATTTCAGCAAACGGGTTATTCAATACCAATCAGTTATGTTACAATTTAACGAACCCGTGAAACCGGCGCAGTCTGCGAAAGGCAGGGTTGCCAAAAGAAGTTAGAGAAAACAAAGAAGAAGGATTTTTTGAAATCCTCACCATTTTCACGTTTATCCGTTACATACTTGACTGTTTGATAATTGTTGAATGCCTCAGAGAGCATGGTTCATGGTATCATCAGCCGTAATCGATTGGAGGATTATTATTCCTGATTTCCATAATACAAGTTAAAACTTAGTTTTAGACCAGGACAATGTTTGTAATGTCTTGTTTTAATAATTTATTTCATCATCATCAGCCCATTTAAGTCCCCACTGCTGGGGCACGGGCCTTCCTCAAACACATGAGGGGTAATTGCCATACTCACCACGCTTGGCAGATGGGTTGGCGAGGGTTTTGATATAAATGCAGAGTTTTCCTTCTCTGGGCGCTGATGATCATGCCAGCAGATTTACCTTGGTCGCCTTTTACGACACCTCGGTAAGAGTGAGGGTGGCCTATTCTACTCTGCCGGGGACCACACGGCGGTCATTATTTATTTATTTCTTCATAAATTTAATTTTAGATATTGACAGCCCTACTTAATCCATAATATTCGCCCACAAATTATGGCGGCCATTCATCACGCTCAGTGTCACGGTGTTATATTATAATCACTGTAACTGAATTTCTTACTTTCTAGTCTATTTGAATTGATGAAAATATCTTTGTTTAGGCCATAAAATATCAGAATGGAATAAAAAATGTTGTTGACCCCTAATTAAAATGCTTTTACAGCCAATATTTTAATTTGCTATCTTATAACCTTTTAAATCCCAAATTGAATTTGCAAAAACAACTTTTGCCAATTAAACCCCAATTAGAAAATAAACTAACGACACAAAATAACGAATAAAAAATCCAATTCACCCCTTAATGAAATATCCCCCGACTTAATCAACAGAATTTGGAATAAAAACTCGATGTTCAAATGAAGGCATATTTCGTATGTTTCGGCAAAAAGCTTTGCTTTCATAATTAATGTAGCGCAAACATCATTAGTATGGGAAACCACGGTCATTATTGAAACAATCGCCTACGATTTAGGTCCGATATTGGGGCAAAGCAAGCCCAATTACAGTATGGTATCTACAGATTATAATTAAAAACTCATATTACGTAATACTTGAACGACCTTTAGAGGATTTACAAAGAAAGTAATCCATACTAATATTTGTCCGTCCGTCTGTCTGTCTGGCCATCCGTCCGCCGTCCGCCTTCCGTCCGTCCGTCCGTCCGTCCATCCGTCCGTCCATCCATCCATCCATCCATCCATCCATCCATCCATCCATCCGTCCGTCCGTCCATCCGTAATTCCGTCCGTCCGTCCTGTCCGTCCATCCGTCCATCCGTCCATCCGTCCGTCCGTCCGTCCAACCGTCCGTCCATCCATCCAGCCGTCTGTCTGTCTCGTCCAAAACGTAGAATGTAGAGTAACATAGGCTACTTTTTGTCTCATTCTAAGGCGGGCGAAGCCGAGGACTAAAACTAGTCTTTTTATTCTAATTCATGTTATGATGACACAAATATTTCACATCTTTACCAAGAAGAGATTCAAAATCATGGAGCTACCGTGGGAGAGCCACCCAATTTTCGGCATGAATGGGCCGGCTCGACCGGAGTGATACCACGGTCTCACAAAAAACCGGCGTGAAGCAGTGCTTGTGTTTGCAGAGTGAATGATGGCACCGGAGGCCCAATTCAAGGGGAGGGATGTTTAAATATTGTCAGCGCACTTGTGACTCCGCTCTGGAGACTTGGGTGGGGGCAGCTGCTTGCCATCAGGGGATCCATCTACTGGACCTATCGCAAAGAAAAATAGGGCTAATAATAAATGATATTACTTTACTGCCACCACTATCTACACTGTACAGGTGATTTAGGCAAACCCCTAAATCATTGCAAACACATTATGTGCATCATTTAAATCCCAGTTGCAACACAAATATCGTTAAACGCTGATATTAGTTTCTGAACTAACAATGAAGCTCAATTTAAATAACAGAAAGGTTTTACCAAGCAACTAGTGGCCCACACAAACTTCGTTGCGAGACTTTGTTTCTAAATTTATACATTTGGCTTCGGTGTCGATGACATCGCGAAATTATCGTCTTTTCGATTAGATATCTAAAATGCTTATTGTTTGTTGTCTATAGAAATTACCATATCATGACATCCATACTATTTCATTACAAAGAGGTTAATCCAACAGGACGGCGGCAACTCTTTGAGGTAATCCAAAAACACGAAACGCTTGCGCGAAGTAATCGACACCTAGCGCCATCTATTGGCATAAAGTAGAACTTATGTCCCGAAATGAAGTGAGGGCGAACCACTTATAAATAATATAGAGATATAGGTAGAAGATCAACGGACAGTGTCTTTCCACTATAGAACGAAGGCGTCATGCCTTTCCATAGATATATCCGTGGGAGAGCCATGCTACGGCATGAATGGGCCGAGCGTAGTGTTACCATGACCTCAAAAAAAAACTGGCACGAAACACCCAACACGAAACACAAAGCGCTGGGCTTTGCCGGTGGCAAGAAGGGGGCAAATGGGAACAAACGCTGAGAACGTCTAAATTACTCTTAATTTTTCAACTAGTTTATTTAGGTTTAGTAATAAACACTTTTTTTACTTTTTTTCAAGATACGACAGCCAATTAGCCTATAGTTAAAAAAACCGGCCAAGTGCGAGTCGGGCTCGCGCACAAAGGGTTCCGTAGCAGCAAATATACATTATAAAGATTTTATATCATCGCGGATTTTTAAAGGTGTACAATACTGTAGTATATTTTTTGATCTATCTTATAAGGTTCAGCCATCGTTTTCAGTGTAAGCACAATAACTTAACCAAAATTACAGTTAAATCAACCTATCTCAAAAACTATAAGAGATACTTTGATCAAACCAAAAATCGTTGAAAGAGTTAATTAGCATGCATCACCTCTATTTTTTTTAGAATTTTATACCCCGTAGTTATAAAAATAGAGGGGGGGGGGACATACTTTTTACGACTTTGAGAGCTGATATCTCAAAAACCGTTCACTTTAAGAAAAATGTTTTTTAGAAAACTTTATATCATTTTAAAAGACCTTTCCATTGATACCCCACACGGGTATGTACATCGAAAAAAAAATTTCATCCCTCAGTTACATGTATGGGGGGCCCCACCCCCAATTCTTTTTTTTACTATTTAGTGTCATATTTTTGTAGCGGTTCATACAACACATATTCCCATCAAATTTCATCACTGTAGTACTTATAGTTTCCGAGTAAATCGGCTGTGACAGACGGACAGACGGACAGACGGACATGACGAAACTATAAGGGTTCCGTTTTTGCCATTTTGGCTACGGAACCCTAAAAACAGGTTAATCCAACAGGACGGCGGCAACTCTTTGAGGTAATCCAAAAACACGAAACGCTTGCGCGAAGTAATCGACACCTAGCGCCATCTATTGGCATAAAGTAGAACTTATGTCCCGATATGAAGTGAGGGCGAACCACTTATACTTAAATAATATAGAGATATAGGTAGAAGATCAACGGACAGTGTCTTTCCGCGTCATGCCTTGCCATAGATATTTCCGTGGAAGAGCCATGCTTCGGCATGAATGGGCCGAGCGTAGTGTTACCATGACCTCAAATAAAAAACTGGCATGAAGCGCCCATGCTGGGCTTTGCCGGTGGCAAGAAGGGGGCAAATGGGAACAAACGCTGAGAACGTCTAAATAGCTCTTAATTTTTGAACGAGTTTATTTAGGTTTAGCAATAAACACTTAGACTATTTTTGCTTTTTTCAAGATACGACAGCCAATTAGCCGATAGTTAAAAAAATTACCTCAAACCACAAAAGACTGAACAAAAAAATAGAGCTTCTTAGTCCATACAAAAGGCCGAAACACAAAAGTCTACCTCCTCAAGTCTAGACAGAGGTTCACAATGGGGACAGACAGACATACGTCAAGACAGGTACAATAAAAGGCCTTGAGCTTTGACGCCACATAATAAATTGGACTGATGGACCTTACTGAAATTGTGATTGATGACAAATAACAAACTAAAATTAGTAGGTACTCACGTGTAACATAAAGTAAATGAATGAAATTTTTCTGTAAAAAAACCGCCTTCAAAAACCGCGAATCCTACCTAATCTCTTTTGAATAGTTGAATGTTGTATTAAATTACAAGATAAGTAGGTATTGAGCGCCGACTTCGGTAAAACCTTTTCTCGAGTGTACTGTTATAAAATGTTATAAGTGTATAAAGTGATAAAAATATTATTTTACACTTTTTAGTTCGTGGTTTTTGAAGGCGGTTTTTTTCACAGAATAATTATTTTCAAGCTTTTTAGTGTCTCTATTAACAATCAAATAAGTATACTGTTATTAGAATCGCTATCGTCAGTATTATATATTTAACAAAATATGAAATGGCTTAATATTTGAGTAGCTCCCAAATTTAAGCGTTCTAGTATTTACAGGACAGACAAGGTGAAATACCATTTCATAACCCTGAACCCAAAGATTTTTTTACACAGCATCAATTGGCGCGACGTGATAGAAACCAGACGAACGGACAAGATATACAAACAAGCTAATGTATATGGCATGGGAAAACCAACAGTGTGGAATGTTGTAAATTTAAATTAAGTATGTAGTGGGAGAGGTCATTGTGAAGGGCTCTAATACGAGTCCAAAGCCGTCGATTTGAAGCCCGGGCTATGCTTGGGGTTTTTTTTACATTATAGCGGACAAACGCGTCTGCTCGTTTGTCCGCTATAATGTAAAAAAAACCCACCTGATGGAAAATGATCACCGCCGCCCATGGACATCTGCAACACCTGAGGTATCACATATGCGTTGCCGGCTCTTAATAAACCCTTTTCTTGAAAGTCACCAGGTCGTATCTGTTCGGAAACACCACAGATGACAGCTGGTTCCATAGTTTTACTGTCGTGGTAGGAAATGACGTGAGAAACGCACTGTAGTCGATATAAAAATCCATCCATGGTTTCCTGGATTCGGGGAATTTGGTAATTGCAATGAAGCGACCGGCTTGTCTGACCTTCCCAAACCTTTAACCTTTAACAGGGGAACCAACGAACTGAAACTGAACTGTTTCAGAAACTTTTCGAAGCGTGTAAGTATACTCTAAACTATTCGAAGCGTATAAGTTTCCTCACGATGGTTTCCCTCACCCTGTGGTTATGTGCTTATTAGTCCCAAACTTCGCTGACAAACATTAACAGTTTCCATCAAAAGTCAATCAAGTTATTGCAGCCCACTGCATAATGTAGGCTTTATTCTAAGAGCGCCAACCAACCTGGTCCTGGTCTACATCTAACTACTACCCAATAACCTTTAGTAAGAATTTCTGACTGATAACTTAGGTACAAAATTTTGGCCGGACCCGGGGATTAAACCAGGAACCTCTGGCGCATCCATCGCTTTTAACGTCGACCCACTATCAACTGCGCCACCAAGGCAGTCAAGTCCAAGTTTACCCTGACCCTAAGCTTTAGAAGTAACTGAAAATACTTACGCCGAGACTATAAAACAATTCGAATTTCTTTAGCAGATAAGACAAACATTTTTCTTAGAATTTCTTGTTTCACTGATAAAAGTAACTATGTAAAAGTAACTTCAACCCAAATAAAAAAAATATGAGATTATAGAAACAATCAACTGTACATATCTGAAATATTATCTTTTTTTATGTCATAGGTGGCAAACGACGGCAGACGGATCACCTGATGGTAAGAATACCGTCGCCCATAGACACCCGCGACACCAGTGGAGTCACAAGTGCGATGTTAACTTTTAAATCTAATAGGGCCTCCGGTACCTACACTCACGCAGCGAACTACAGCACAGTGCTGCTTCACGCCGGTTTTCTGTGAAGCCGTGGTATCACTCCGATCGAGCCAGCCCATTCATGCCGAAGCGTGGCTCTCCCACGGTCTATTATCTTTGAAAATGCGGATGAACAAAAAATAATGTAAGTATGTGATAATGAGATGTGAATGAATGAAGAATGTGTGGATAACTTTGGTGCAGGCCTATGTCCAACAGATCTATCCATCAGTCAATTGGCTGAAATGATGATGATCAACGTATCTTTCAAAAGATTGGAACATTTGCATCTGGATCAGTGCAGAGATGCGGAACAGTGAAACGCTTCGTTTGGAACATCAACTCTCAGATAGATCCGTGATTCATTCAGCTCATTCGGCTCACTCGGATTATTCAGCTCATTCGGTTCACTCGGACGTGAGATCCATTTGAGTCGAATGATACATTCGGAGCGAACATTAGAGATTCGGAACAGTGTATCATTTGGCTGAGTCGGATCACTGAGTTGTATCACTGAGTCGTTTCAGTAAAGAGCTACACACGTCTATCACGATGAATGTGATGTTTATGGTACAAAAGCAAATGAAACGAAGTTCGTTGTACCAGAGAATTCGCATGATAAAACAAAAAATCATGGATTAGTTCAAGCACCCTCTTGAAGATGTAATAAACCACTTGAAACGTTATGAGACCATTCAAATAAGTTAGGAATAAAAATATCTCTTATTTCGAAGCCCACTTAATTATTTCTGCAAGTTACTCGAAGAAAGTTCAGTTAAATAAAAATGATATAGCCCAAGTGTGTTTGGTTTTATTTATGAATTCTGCAACTTACTCGTACTTCAAAGAGTGTTTTCATCTTATTTTGAATTCTTGTATTTATTGCGTTCATATTTTACCTTTCAATAAGGTTTTTGATTATTATTCGATTTTGTATATGGTTAGTAAACTTAAGATACCAACATTTTTTTATAATAGATATGATGTGGTATAGTCAACAGCAAAAGTTAATGCACACTTTTCGCAGCTAATGACTCTTATGCTCCTCGGAATAAGAACTACAAACTGCGAAATATGTACAGCTACTTCTGCTGTTGACTGTACTATCATCGTTAATGATTTCTGGCTTCAGACCGATCGAAATCAAGCGACGAGTATATAGTGTACGTACTCGTATATTGCGCTACTTATCTTTTCCTCTTTTCTCCGGTGCTCTCACTCTTCAAATCACAGTCATCGTCATCATTATCATCTTTTCAGCCATTACTGATCAACTTTTGGATATAGGGCTCTCCAATCTCTTTCCATGCGTAGCGGTTAGACGCCTTGGTCATCTTATTTCGCCCGCGTGTTCTTTAATGTCGTCCGTCCATCGCTTGAGTGGGCGGCCTCGCGGTCTTGTGTGCTCCCACGGTCTCCAATCAACTACGCGCCTCATCCAACGGTCCCTGCTCATCCGCACAAGTGTCCAGCCCAACTCCACTTCCCCCTGGCTATCTCACCGACGAAGTCCTTAAATCCCGTTGCTTGGCGAACCCAGTCTTACAGTCGCGAAGAGTGACTCCAAGCATAGCCCTTTCCATTGCCCTTCGGACCCTTATCTTTTCTGCGGACCTAGCTGTTAGGCACATCGTCGCATTCGAATATCACAGTACTGACGCTAATTCTTTCTTTCTAATTCGTGAGGCCGTGGTCAATCTAATCAAGACCATTAATGGCTCTCCCACGGTCGAAATTCGATACTCATGTTTCCTTAAATGAAATGTTATTTCACTTTGATCCCTAAACACCTTTTAATTCTGAAATAGGTTCGCTAAACTCCAGCCATTGAATTAGTCCCAGCCTCCCAGCATCGATCCGGATGATTTACGCTTCCTAAACGAAACTTCCGCTCTCATTACAGATGAAAACACTGGCTGAAAATTATATTTCAGGAGTTTCAGGGCAAAAGTACAGTCGTCAGCTTAAAAAAATCATTAGCATCCAAACCTAGCAGAAATATCTGAGCCTTTGAACACCAGCTGAATTGTATTTCAGGAGTTTTTTTTTATGAGATAGGGGGCAGACGAGCAGACGGATCCCCTGATGGTAACCGATTGCCGCCGCCCATGGACATCCGCGACACCAGTGGAGTCACAAGTGCGCTGCCAACCTTTAAACCCCCCTTCCCCCGGATTGAGCCTCCGGTATCCTCACTCACGCAGCGAAACACAATCATCATCATCATCATAATCATTTCAGCCAATAGACGTCCACTGCTGGACATAGGTTTCCCCCAATGTTCTCCACACAGATCCTATGCCGCCCGCATCCAATGGATTACTGCAACCTTCACCAGATCGTCGGTCCACCTTGTGGGGGGCCTGCCACGGCTGCGACTTCCTGTACGTGGCCTCCACTCGAGGAACTTTCCGCCCCAACCGCCGTCAGTTCTCATAGTCTAAAGGATTGCATGTCTCAAGTGTCAAGTCTCATGTGCCCTGCCCATTGCCACTTGAAACATGTAATCCTTTAGGCTATGTCTGTGACCTTAGTTCTCCTGCGGATCTCATAATATCTGATACGATCACGCAAAGAGACTCCGAGCATAGCCCTCTCCATTGCTCTCTGCACACAACACAAACACAGAGTTTCTCATTTTCAAAAATTCATAACCATCCAAACCTTGCTAAAATATCTCTCATCCTTAACAAAAGAATATATATTCCGGGATTTCCTGTTTGATTTGAACTCCATATTTAACACTGAGTATCGCTGTTATGGCAGTATTTACTAAGCTATGAAATGAACGAATGGGTTGAATTTCATTTTGAGAGTACTAATAAAACATTTTAATAAAAATATTTCGGCACTCTCAGATAGCAAGACATCAAAACCAAAAGCTCTAAATTAGATTATTTTAGCCTAAACAAACCATTTACTAACATAGACGTTTTAATTTGTTTGAGAATCAACAAAACGTCACACATGATCAAAGGCTTCTTTTAATAGGCTAACGGTATTTAGACATCCTATAACAGTATCTGAAAAATATTGTCAACGAATCTACAATCCCACAAGAAACGAAAATAACATCATCTAAATAAACTTTTAAGAAATCCTGTAAAACCAAGCAAGCTTTTAATAAATACTCCAACCACTCAGGGCACGACTATCAAGCCGTAGTTTCCCCGTTCCCGAGTAATAGCCCCTACATTATAATGAAAGGGGCAAGAGCAATTTATTTTGAACACTAATGAGAACATGGAGAAACTCGGAGATAACATTATTTCAGCTAAAAAAGACAGTTTAGAACAAACAAACGAGCTGCAGTCCTTATAAGTAGACGGAAACGGTACTTGAGGGAGAAAACAGATGTTCTCACTTCCTTAATTTCAGCGGAGGGCCCTGTTTTACCTGGAAACGGTCCCGGTTTTCCAAAGTAAATACGTTAATCAGTTTAGTTGGCAATATAGCAGGGAAATACTTTTAGAAGTAGGACCTAATTAAGTTTAAGTATACACAGAACCGTTGGGAATATAAATAAACATTTTTTATTTGATATAACCTTTCTACTGCCAATACAGCGTGGTGTATTGAAGCGTTTGGAGACATAGAAATTCAGCAGTGTACTGCTACAGGCTGATGATGATGATTGCCTCTTAACCCTCGGTTCATATGCATGGAACTAGAAAACGTGCGTTTTAAACGGAATTTGCCATTTACGGAGAAAACGTCAGAGAGTGTGTCTGTGTTCATATCTCATGGGATTATGCCAATTTGTTTAAGTCCGAGATTGGGAGTACTATGTTAGAAAGTTTATTCCGCGCTTACTGCGGCTCATAGATCATTGAAAAATTGATCATTGCACAAGGAAGTGAAGACGGGACCAACCGGTCCTGTCACTATAACAGTATTGGTTATCCAACTATAAGAGATTAAAACCTCTAACAACAAGGCATTAATAGCGCAGTAGCTGAAGTCACCACATAATAAACTATGAATGTCAAACAAGCAAGCTAGTTTTGAATGCTGAATTTATATGAAAATATTTGAGAGTAACGGCCTTAAACATAGCTAATGAACCTCGAATAAAGTTGGTATATAAGTTAACTCTTTAATTGCCTACTCGTCGCACACGGAATATGGGGACTTTAGTACCTATTTATAATGTGAATGAACCTTCAATTAAAGAATGATTTTTCTATTTTTGTCCTTTACAACAACTAGACGTAATGACCCTCCCAGTATTAGCATGC
The DNA here is from genome assembly GCA_019059595.1 of Marasmia exigua. Classification (NCBI taxonomy): domain Eukaryota; kingdom Metazoa; phylum Arthropoda; class Insecta; order Lepidoptera; family Crambidae; genus Marasmia; species Marasmia exigua. The sequence continues at coordinate 14,307,298 of CM032488.1, forward strand.
AGTGAATTGAATACATGAAATAAAATAATTTCATATTTTTTCAAGCTATGGAAAGGTTCAAATTTATATTTTAAGCTTACAAACCAGCCAATCAACCTCAGAAACTGTGCACACTTAACTCCAATGAATAGACTATTCAATCGAGTATTTCTACTCGATCAGTCACAAGTGTCCCTGTGATTCAGACCCCTTGGAGCCGAAATTTCCATTTGCTAGATGCTTTCGTTAACGAGTTGTCTGCAATTTTGTGTGCCCAGGTAAGGGCAGAGGTCAAGGTCAAAGGGGGTGGGGGCAGTTGATACCCTCTGGGGACCAACAATCCGTGTGTAGCTAGTAATTTAGACTGAAACAGAGTAAATTGTACGTTCATTGGTAGTCAGCAGACATATTAAAAGAGATTTTTTAGGGCTTCACATACAAAGCATCTGTAGAAAAATTTGATTTTTTTATAACAATATTTTATATTCTGTACAGTGATATAATGTAGCCTGAAATGATTTAATATTAATATTATTTTCGAAGAATTAAGAGGTTTCTCCGTGGTAATATGAAGACGTTTGCAAGGGAAGGGGATACTTTTTTTTATATGAGAAAGGGAGGTTAACGAGCAAGCGAGTCACCTGATGGTAAGTGATCACCGCCGCCCATGGACATCAGCCATACCAGAGGGAGTGGAGATGCGTTGCCGGCCTTTTAGGAAGGTATAGGCTCGTTTCTTGAAGCTCGCAATGTTGTGCCGTTTGGAAAAAACCGCTGCGGGAAGTTGATTCTACAATGATGAACTTTTTACTTACAATACAGTTTCTTGAGAAAATATTTACTATTTTCAGGAGTTTCACACGACCGTGTGTGTATGACGGGAAAACCTAAGTAGAAATAAGCAATTCAAGCAGGTGTCACTTTTCTATAGGATGTGTCATGTCATCCAAATGATGCAAAAATTGTTATCCTTAGTAAAAGTGGTCCTAAACGAATGTAAGTACACAAGCACGCTATTTAATTCAGGCATTCATAAAAAGCCAACGATTAAGGAAAAATAATCCAAAAGTTCCTTTTCCTAGAACAGTTCTAACGAAATCGACAATTTAAAACATTCACTCACCCGAAGTTTTCTCGTAAACTTTGCATATTAATATCGGCTCAGGCTTCCTCAATGAGAGAGTTCAAGATGGCGTCCGACATAGTGATGCAACAAGACTCTAATTATCCAATTCGAGTCGTACTTTTTCCAATTGCTTTACTCTGTTTTCATGTGTAGTGTGTCCTGCTCTAGGATTAAGCAAGTCTGGTGATTAGTAAATTGGAGCGATTGCCGTCTGAACTATGCAATCGTAAAAAATAACAAGCCAGAGTAACTGAATTCTGGTTAAACCTTCAATCTTAATTATCTCAACAACAGTTTAGAAACTATCCGAAACATAATACAATGGTTTCTATCATATATAGTGTTCCTTCACCTCTGGACTACTTTTTTATGTTATAGCTGGCAGACAAGCAGACGAATCATCTGATGGTAAGCGATTGCCGCCGCCCATGGACACCCGCGACACCAGTGGAGTCACAAGTGCGCTGCCAACCGTCCGGTACCCTCACTCACGCAACGAAACACAGCACAGTGCTGCTTCACGCCAGTTTTCTGTGAGGCCGTGGTATCACTCCGTTATCTCTCCCAATACTGGTCATAAATCACTCACATACATTACTGAAGTCACCTTTAGAATTTGGCTCGGATCCGAACTCCAAACGATTCTTTTAACTTCTCAAACTAAATGCATAAATGGGATTGAACCTACCAGGCAGAGGTTATACTTTGAAGACAAGGTCAGACTAAAATTTTCCTTGTTTCTTTTTTTTCGTCTACTGAATGAACCTCAAAAGGTAGACCAAATTCGTCAGCCATTAGCTACCTGACGTACGCTGACAACGGCGCAGTTCTAAAAAGCGATGGAGTGATGATCTTACCTAACTTTGCATCTGATTGGCCACAGATGGCGATATCAAATAAATAGAAATCAATAGAGGAACTTGGGGAAGCCTTTGCTCGGCACTGGGACAATACAGATTAAGTAAAATTTTATTTTTCAAATTTAGAGTCGTGCGCGTCACTAGTCCAACATGGCCGTCATAAATCAGCCTTCGCGCGCTTTTTACGTCATTTTTGGCGGGATCTGATTTCACGGTGTCTTTTCCTGCCGTAATTCAAGTGGTGACAAATTGACATGTCAAGCTTCAGGATCGTTGGGAAAGTGAATTGAAAAAAGCGTAATCCAGACTCGGAAGCGACGATTTAGGACGCAACTGGGAATAATACGATAACGATGACGCTTAAATAACATATACGAGTACAGGCAGTTATCTGTATAATCAAGATCAGACATCGAAGATTAAGATAAAACAATGGAGATCATAAGTATTAAACAATATAAAACGAGGCTGGTCCAGCCGTCGACACTCAACAACTTTGCGGGCCAGACGAATCCGACAGAAAAGATTTTAAATGTGGGAGAGCCTCGCTTCGGCATGAATGGGCTGATTTGACCGGAGTGAAACAACGGGCTCACAGAACGGCGGCAACCGCTTTCCATCAGATTATCCGCCTGGTGATTGTCTAAAAAAAAAAACATTGCCTGTGTGTTTGCGTGTGCGCATGCGTCCATGTGTTTATATGTGTGTGTATATTATGTGTGCAGTCACGAAGTTCGTACATAAATTTTTCTTTCTATTACATAGAAAAGTGGAACGTCAGAATTGTCTATTAACAAAATTAGTTTTAACAGATTTCAAATAGGCTTAAGTTGTAAAAAACTGCGATCAAGTAGATTAACTTCATTGACGTATTAGCAATTGGCACAATTCCAGAATCCAGAACGTATATATATGTACGTAGAGTAGGTACGTACAACCTGTGCGGATAAAGAATGGGATCAGAAATGGCGGCGCATCTATTCACTTCTCGCTCGCACACCCACGAGTGCGAGTATAGACGCAAAAAGTGTGCGAGCGAGAAGTGAATAGATGCGCCGCCATTTCTGATTCCATTCTTTATCCGCACAGGTTGTATGTACGTGAGACTCCACATGTAACAACTACACAAGTGTGTAACAAGTAATAGAGCGAAGTGGATAGCTAAAGCAGTCGTTTATAAACACGAACAACAGATCAGGGTTCACAAAAAAAGTGAAATAAATCCAAATATTATTCATGTGAAAGCGTGTGTGTCTGTCTGTCTGTTTGTCCGTCTTTCTCATGTCATGCTCATATTTAGCATGCTTAAAAAGCATGCTACAAATGGGCATGTATAACAGTAGACAGTAGTTGGGGATAAAGACCATTTTATAATTTGTTGTAGTCTCACTGTTGGCAACCCTAACCACGAGAGAGGAACATGTTCAAAACACGTTACATGATGAAAATTGTTCGAAGTAAATTATTCGGAAAACCCTTTGATCAACTACCCGATTAGCTAACTAAAGAAATTAAATTGCCCCGAAAATTTGAATTAAGTTTGGAACATATCGTCGGTTTTATGGGATCGTGATTTCTCAAGATATAATGGTGACCTAATTTAGACATTTGGAGAAGAATATATTTATGTCATAAGTAGAAGAAAGATTCTCCAGATTTGTCATTTGTCACCCAATGAACTTAGACACAACGGGCCTAAAAAATGGTGGTGCGTTGGCCTGAATTTAGATGTATAGATAGATTATTATTAAACGTTTTTGCACAAAATACACAACTTAAGTACTAGGCGTATCTTTTTATGTGATAGGTAGCAGACAAGCAGACGGCTCACCTGATGGTAAGCGATTGCCGTCGTCTATAGACACCCGCAACACCAGAAGAGTCACAAGTGCGCTGCCAGCTATTAACTCCCCTTACCCCCGCTTTGGGCCTCCGGTACCCTCACTCACGCAGCGAAACACAGGACAGCGCTGTTTCACGTCGGCTTTCTGTAAGGCCGCGTTACAGTAGTTTTCCCAAAATACACCACAAACGGCGTTAAATAGAGAGCAGTGCAGTGATTTGGGGGAGGCCTTGGCCCAGCAGAGGGACAGTTTAAGATAGGTGAAAAAAAAGTGGCAAGGAACAAACGGAGCATCTAATGGTAAGCGATTGACGTTGTCCATGGACACAGTTGCAACACCAATTGAGTCACAAGTGTGCTGCCAACCTTTAAACCCACACACAGGACAGACGTTGCTTCACACCGGTTTTCTGTGAGGCCGTGGCCCAATGCTCTCGAGTGATTAACTAACTGTCCATTCGATAAGCAAAACAAACAGCCAGTCAGCTAAATCCAGACGAGATATGACGATCCCCGTCCACCTTCCTAAGCAGCCCTAAGCCGCGTGTCAGGACAGGATCAGCTGAGGATTAGACCTCCATCGTGGACGCCAGGATTAGCCAGTCAGACCAATATTGATTTTAAGGCACGTGAACATTACGTTTGAAGCTGATATTAGCATGCCGACCAGCACGTCTCAGTATACAAGTATTTATGTTACTCTTTTTAGGGTTCCGTAGCCAAATGGCAAAAAACGGAATCCTTATAGATTCGTCATGTCTGTCCGTCCGTCCGTATGTCACAGCCACTTTTCTCCGAAACTATAAGAATTATAATATTGAAACTTGGTAAATAGATGTATTTTGTTAACCCCATTACGATTTTTACACAAAAATTGGAAAAAATTAAAAAATTGGGGGGTCTCTTTACTAGAAACTCAAACATTTTTTTTTATCAAACCTATACGTGTGGGATATCTATGGATAGGTCTTTAAAAATGATGTTGAGGTTTTTAACATCATTTTTTTATTATTTTCTAAACACAATACTTTGCGCAAGAAACGCTCCCAAAGTGGTAAATTGTGCGGACGTCCCAAATCCCTAATCATGGTCTTATGCACCCGGGTATTTAAATAAATGAATAAATATTTCACAACGTCACATACATTGATCTGACTCCGAGATGCACCTGTGTTACGGATATCAGAACCAACAGCGGAATCACAAATATAATATATTTGTGATTCCGCTGAACGTATATTATACGTTTTTTCTATTGTAAATAAAAAAACTGGACATCATCATCATCAGCCTGTATTATGAATGACATCACGCGTTTCCCAGTATCCACCACCTTGGTTCGTACAACCTGTGCGGATAAAGAATGGGATTAGAAATGGCGGCGCATCTATTCACTTCTCGCTCGCACGCTATTTGCGTATAGACGCGCGAGTATAGACTAAAGACTCTATAGGCGATTATAGACTCGCACCCCACGAGTGCGCCATTTCTGATTCCATTTATCCGCACAGGTTGTAGTCTTATCTCTGTATTGGGAATGCGGTTTTGGGGCTTGATGCCTAACATGGACTGCTCCATAGCTCTCTGTGCTACGTGGAGTTTATGCATAGAGATTTTGGTTTGTGCCCATGTTTTGGCACAAACACATTACATTTAATAAAATCATGGCCTACCAGGCACCAGTAATCCCCACGTCAGGCCATTATCCGTGTGGCTTAGACCTTCATCACGGGCGCCAGGATTAGCTTCAGCTGGATTGATTTTGAGGCACCGATATTAAATTATGTACAAGTACACTATCAAATATTCGATTGAAATCTGTCACAGGTCCTCAACGAGGGTTTTTACTAATAGAAAATGCTACGGATGTTATTTAAGGGAAAGGGAGGCAAAAAAGACGAAGAGACCTGATGGTAAGTGATCACCAGTGATTGAGCTGGCTGTGACCAAAAATCCTCGACGTGACATAACATGGAGCTGTTAAATACCACCAAATTTGAATTCCTGTAAACTGCACTTTAATTAAAATCTGAGTTATCGACACACACATAACGTGGAGCTTTTAAATACTACCAAATTTTAATTCCTAAAAATAACGACAATTTCTTTAAAATAATTAAAACACCCGAGTTTCAATACACTGAAAAAAATCCGTGAAAGTTGAACTACACGTTTACGGAACGTCATAGATCAGATTTTCTATTTTGTAAAAACAAACACTCATAACAAACCAAAATAAATTTGCTTGATATTAGGGTCAGAATATACTTCGATCTTCAAATATTGCTCACTTTCAAAGTGTGCGTACTCGAAAAACGTTAAAAGGATACTAATTAAGTGGCCTTAGTTTGGCACTTTGGCATGAGGAGATCCGTCTAAGGGCCGAGTCAATAAGGCCTCAAACAGCTTAGAACCGTCAAGTATATGACGAAAATTGAGAAGAAGCCTTGAATTTGTATCTTTGTTCTTTTTTATATTATGGCTCTACCTAAAGACATTTTGCCATTGTCAGGTAAATTATTGAGACTAAGTGGGTAGTCAACAGTCGAAGTCAGTCAAAGTCATAGTCATTCAAAAAAACGCCAGTCGCCTAATGCCTGTTGAATAATTGAATGTTGTATTAAATTACTTACTTCCGGTAATATCTAGTATTTAAGTTTTCATACTTTATTTTGACTGCAATAAAAGTATATTCATTCATTCATTACAAGATAGTATTGGGCGCCGACATCGGTAACACCTTTTCTTGAGTGTATTGTTATAAAACGTTATTTGAGGTGTATAAAGTGTTAAAAATATTATTTTACACTTTTTAGTTCGTGGTTTTTAATTATTTTTTTTAGTATACAAATTCGTTGTTCATGTACAGGGAAATTCGGCGAAGTGTACATCGCTGTATCGTTGTTAACACTGCTATTGTGTATCATAATGACGTAGTTAAACCTGTGATAGCGTTAAAGTTTATTTATACAACATGACACATGTCAAATAAATACATGTTTTTTTATGCTAGAGGCGGGCAAAAAAGCAAGCGAGTCACCCGATGGAAAGTAATCAACGCCGCACATTTACATCCGTGAAATCAGAGAGATCGATAAATGTTGCCGGCCTTTTTAAATAAAGGGTACGCTCTTCCCTTGAAGGTCCCTAAGTCGGTACGACTTCGGTCGGGAAATACTCCTGCAGCCAAACCGTTCCACAGAACATTTATCTTTAACTAGTGGCCCGCCGTTTCGGGGCTTTAATAGTTCCAAATTGAACCAATACTTAGATGGCGCTAGGTGTTGATCACATCGCGTGTTTAATCTTATCGATCTATAATAAGCCTTGTCGTTTTCTTAAGAATTTATCTGTTTATTTATTATATTAAATACATAGCGGCCTCACTCCGTTTCGGGACATTAGTTCCGCTTTACACCAATAGATGGCGCTAGGTGTCGATTACATCGCGCAAGCGTTTCGTATTTTAGGATTACCTATAAGCGTTCCCGATGTCTATAGGATTAACCTTAAAAAAATATAGGTTATAGGGTGTTACATATCAAATTACTCTCAGTAGAAACCGTAGATCGCGACCGATAAAACAATCGAATTCTCTAAGCAACAGTTCTAAGAACTTTACACTTGTGTCTACCTATTTCGCAAGCCTGTAAGTAAACCAATCACAGTAATGGATCGAACAGGTAAGTACACCTAGTTGCGTAAGCGCACGAAACTGGACACCTCCCGGCCGGCCGCAATCATTTGTCAAATCACATACGTTTTGATACCTAGAATTGAGTAGGTCCTATTTTTTTTATTATATAGGGGGCAGACGAGCAGACATATTACCTGATGGTAAGCGATTACAGCCGCCCATGGACACCTGTCACGTCAAAAGAGTCAGGTGCGCTGCCAGCCTTTTTAAAAGGAAGTACGCTCTTTTCTTGAAGATTTGCAGGTCGTATCGGTCCGGAAACACCGCAGGCGGTAGTTCATTCCACAGTTTTGTCGTACGAGGTAGAAAGTTTCTAGAGAAACGCACAGTCGAAGAATGCCAACCATATTATTGCAATACGGCCTCACAGAAAGCCATCGTGAAGCAGCGTCTTTAGCTACGTGAGTATTGGTACCAGAGGCCCGATACGGGGGAGATGGGGGTTTTAAGGTTGGCAACGCACTTGCGACTCCACTATTGTTGCAAGTGTCCATGGGAGGCGGCAATTTGTTACCATCAGGTGATCCGACTGCTGGTTCTATCACATTAAAAAAAATACATTGAATAATGCTCTACTCTAGAAGCGTTTGTTCGATCCACGAATGTTTACACAATCTAATAAGTTCGGGAATTCCTCCAATCTCATCTTTGCATCCAAAGCTGTCGCATTGGAGCCCGGGGCACGCTTAGACCATGAACCAGAATATGGAGACTGTCAATTACAATGAAGCGACTTCACAACCCTTTAACAGCGGACCCAGAGCTACTGAATCATGGTTACACATTTCAGAAACTATCCGAAACAGATTTCTTCCAGATGTTTTCCCTCACCGCCGAGCTCCAATCACATTAAATAAAAAAAGAATATATTGTGGATAAAATTCTACTATAATTATTATTCCATTCGACGGGACTATAAAGAGCACTAACATTTAATACAAGAAACGTTAAACTTAACCGGGTCACAACTTCTAAATATTATACTTAGTACAAAGGCCAAAGTAACTTGAAAGAATTCCGTGACAAAAGCAAACGGAAGAATTGGCTCTGATTGCATAATATTAGAAACATCATAAAGTTAGATTTCAAAATGACTTAATTATACTTAGAATTTCGCTTTAAAGAAAATAAGAAAAGACCCTCCCTTGCGATTAGGGTTGCCGGGCCTCCGAATAAAGCCGGACATCAGAAGCCCAATGGACAATACGACAAAAAAAAATTAGACGCTCCGGCTTCTCAAGATTTTGTTAAGACTTTTTTCACTTAAACAAAAATTTTGCATTTGTGTTGGCTCCCGGAATGGCATGTATAAGCTTATGAAATTCACTTTAATTTTATCATTTTAGGCGAAAAACGAGCAGGCGGGTCACCTGACGGTAATCACCGCCCATGAACATCTGCGAGGCTAATGAGGTCTCAGTCGCATAATCGGCTTTTTAGAAAGGAGTATGCTCTTCTGTTGAAAGTCCTGCTTGCTGTTGAGAGTTAAGTTTTAAAAAAAAAATTATTATTAAAAAAACAAAATACCCGACTGCACACTAAAAAAAGAGTAAAACAAGCCCCACAATAATATTGATCAATCAAATGCTAAAAACTAATTATGTAATACCGTTTAAACAATACCTATATTAAAATACACTACAATATGTGTTCGTAATCGATAGTTAAATAAACAGAAACTTATTTTGAATACAAATTTACTGAATATAATTTATAAATGTTGATGGAAAGCATCGCAGGCGGGGACCAACAGAGGCTTACCAACAGAGGCTTATTTATAGTCATTTCGGTTGTGCACCATTTAGCAGAATTTTCGTTGGTGGCGGTCAAGGTGGTCCCCGCCTGCGATGCTTTCCATCAACATTTATAAATTATATTCAGTAAATTTGTATTCAAAATAAGTTTCTGTTTATTTAACTATCGATTACGAACACATATTGTAGTGTATTTTAATATAGGTATTACATAATTAGTTTTTAGCATTTGATTGATCAATATTATTGTGGGGCTTGTTTTACTCTTTTTTTAGTGTGCAGTCGGGTATTTTGTTTTTTTAATAATAATTTTTTTTATTTATAACTTTTTAGCTGTTTTTATTTAACGAAAATGTTGTAGATGTAGAAGACTATGTATATGTAAGTACCATTTTAAATTATTTCGACCACATTTGGCTTTAGATTACGAGTGATGTTACTCCGCAACATAAATTTACCGCCAATCTGGACTGTTGGTAATGAAGAAGAAAAAGAATTAGGTGAGTCATTACTGCTGAAGATCCCGCAAACGTTTAAGTTCAGTTAAAGAACATTCGTCGTGGGGCCGGTCCAACAGCTTTTTTGGGTCAAGTGTTTTTATTGCTAACCCAGCAAGTGTTTTAACACGGCTTAGGGCTACATAAGCCTGGCCCTTTGCAAACACCTTTAATACGTCCACGACAGCCCGATCCAAGGTGGTACCTTGCAGTTTGTGTACCGTTACAGCCCAACAAAGTATCAAAGGCAGCATCCGACGTTCAATCTTCCCTTGTCCGCGAAGCGCATCAAAGTCGACAGTGGAGGGCTCTATGCGAACCCCCACACCCAATTCATTGCCCTTAACAGAACGATCGTCGAACTCTACGAATACTGCCTGCGGTAACTCACCTGGTTCTAACTGCTCTCTGCGAAGAGAAGGCCACTCAATTCTTCTTTAAGAAAGAACCAAAAAAAAGAACGGAAGAACGAGTTAATTAATTAGAAAGAACGAATAAATTTAAAGAGAGAAACACGAAAGAAAAAGAACGAGTTATTTATACTTTATAAGTTTCGCGTCAGACGACGAAGTATTGAAAAAATCGCTATTTAGAGACGACCGTCAACGACGTGTGCCCTTATGCGTGTGCCCGCATTCGGGCTGTATACTCGAGCATATCCCCCTCCGCACCGCGCCGCGCGCCGCATGCCAGGCCACGCCCTATCTTTTTGCTTGCTAACGCATGAGTTGCTTTGCGTTGACGCAGAATTAACATGTTCCCGTGGGAATTTTGAGAAAAAACGTATCCTATATTAATTACTCCCGTGATTGAAATGAATCTAATGATACCGCATACATATTTTTTTAAAGGGAAATTTAGAAAAAATATTATTATGTCTTTATCCCGTGGGACTTTTAGGATAAAATGTATCCTATGACACTTCCGTAATCAAGACAAATCTAACGATACCTCATACATCAAAATCCATCAAGCCGTTTAGGCTACAGGAGGTCACAAAGGAAAAGACATACATACATACTTACATACACTCGAAAAACATTACCCTCCTTCTTTGGCAGTCGGGTAATAAGATAAATAGAAGGAAGTGTCTGTCTTTTTGATTACATTTTACTAAACTGGTATGTCCGGCTAAACTGGATTGTCCGGATAAACTGGATTGTCCGGCTGAACTGGATTGTCCGGCTAAACTAGACTGTCCGGCTTTTCATTTCTAAGACCTGGCAACCCTCCCTTGCGATCACAAATATTATTTCCATTTCAGCATTAACGCCAGGGGTGTAATAACAGCTCTGAGGTTGTGGCGCCAGCGGGGACGTGCATATTTAGCATTTTATTTCAAACATAACCGGGGATAAAAATCTATAAGTGTCCCGAGGACGGGAAATCTGAGTCTGGGAGATTCTTCTGTACTTGGGAACGTAAATTGAGACCAGAGGGCGTATTCTCGAGCACTAGACATTGAAGTCAAGTTCAGAGATTTCATACATTCGTCCATGCAAATAAATCTCTAATACGACTTCAATGTCGAGTGTACTAGAAATAGAGCCATGGAGCCCAATTCTCGTGCTCGTGAAATTTATTTTCATACGACATATATCACTAAAACATAGTTTTTTTTGTATAGATTTTAGGTGATATCCGCCATGTTTATAAAGTATCACGAACCCGAGAATTGGGCGCCTGGTCGCTATCATCCACAGCTCAGCGTGTCCATTTCTTCAACCGAGAAGCACAATACAAACAGACGATCTAAACAATACTGATTATAAGCATTGTATGTCAAACACGCACAACACAAAAACCAGTGTAATCATCGTTTTCATAAGAAATAATTTTGCATTATATTAAAAATGAAAATTGTAATAACCAGATTATTTGAAAAGAGTAACTACTGAGTTTCTTGCTGATTCTTCTCGGTAGAAATCGACATTCAGATTCAGCGGTAGATGACATAAAATTTTACATTCATGAATGTTATATGGACTCAAATTAAATAAAGATTTTTTGTGAGACACAGAAGGACAGCTCTAGCCGACATTGATATGGAAGATTTTGCTGACCTACGCGCTAGGCAGTATCGAATCGTCTCTCTCGAACACTTTCCGTGTAGTCTTTCTCTGTCTCATGCCGTAGCGCGTACAGAACAAATAAATACAGTAGGCAAAACACGACACGACACAGATACAAAGAGGAGAGGCGATACGAGAAGAGAGGCGATACGAGAAGAGATGGTGTGGTTGTGTGTGGTCAATTAAACCACACCCTCGCGGTGTGTGTGTCGTGGTCTCGGCAGCGTGATGCGCTGGTCGCGAAGGACGGTCAGGACCTCTCCCTCCCTCGAATAGTGAGAGCAATGCAAGCGAGCGAGGGGGCCTGGCGGGCCTTCGCTGACTATTGCGAGCACGTTATGGCGAGAGGCGGATCCTCTCGCAAGCACGCTCCGAAGGGGAAGGAGAGGGAGGAGACGCCGAACAGATCTGCGTCTCCCTCCTCTCCGCAGAGGGAGCCCGCTGGCGCGTGGTGGGGGGGGACCAGCGCCGGGATTGCACAGGGCGGTAGGGACAGCTCCGTTTTCCCGGCCGTCTCTACCCCCTCTCCCGGCCAAGCCGGGGGAGGAACCGCCTGGCCCGCCGTGGAGGCGAGCACCGCCTGGGGAGGGTCATGGTGCTAGGATTCGCTCCTCTTGAACCCATGACTCCTTCCCATTGAAGGGCGATGAGGGAAAACCGAAATAAAAAAGGTCCCGACCTCAGCATTTGCTGCTATGGCATTATCTGCAGCTCTGGTATTCTGGTGGGACCTGGTTGTGGAATGATTGATGCATGTGGGTATAACTTGCTTCACGCAATATAGGCACCTTGTTCATATGGTTGGAGTATTTAAACCCGGATCATAAGACAGGAAGGCAAGACGGCACTTCTCTTATTCCTTTAGGGGTGATATTATGAAAAAAAAAATCAATATAACATTTTTTGTATACAGACAATATGAGCTACGAGTAACTCGCAAGATACTCGATCACGCTTTGTTCAAAGAATATTGTTGATATTATGAACAACATCCGTGTTGATATAATGAACACAATCGACGCCGTACTCAGCTCTTGACGACTGCATCAAGAATGCGTCCGCAAATGTCAACATAATTGGTACAAACTAACGCGACAAAATTAACAAGCTCGCTTCGCTCACCCTATTTCGCTTCGCTCGCTCCGCTCATTTTGAAACCCAAGCTTGAAAGAGTAAATTCAAAGTGAATTCTTCTCTTAATTGTGATTCTATTCATTTTACAGAAACGAAAATAACTATGTTAATTTTACGTCGACTGCTGAATGTCTATATTTTTTGTTTAATATATTTGTTTTTTTTTTTACAAAAATCATATACATAAACTTAATATAATAATAGAGATATTAATAAATTTGCTTTAACTTCGCAGACCCTGCCTTTAAACAAGCACGTATAATCAAATTAAACATTTAGCACATTCATATAGTTTTTTTTTAATCAGAGTGTAATGGTTAAACCCAAACAATTTATTTTAATTACAAAACGGATTCGTAATTTTTTTAATTTCTTCTGTTGTCTAAACTGTGCTTACATCAACAAATAATGCTTTGGTCACGGAAGAATGATTTTTATTAATTAATTTTTGTTGCGAAGGCTTTCCGTTAGAGGCCTCCCATTAATCACGTGAGGCCCAAAAAGGGGAGGGGAGGGGGTCCGAAAACATCACCAGGAGAGGGAGGAGGGGGGGTTCAGGAGTTATCACATGTATTTATTTACTATACATTTCATTACCGCCATGTGGTCCCCGGCACCGCCATGTGGTCCCCGGCAGAGTAGAATAGGCCACCCTCACTCTTACCGAGGTGTCGTAAAAGGCGACTAAGGTAAAACTGCTGGCATGATCATCAGCACCCAGAGAAGGAAAACTCTGCATTTATATCAAAACCCTCGCCAACCCGTCTGCCAAGCGTGGTGAGTATGGCAATTACCCCTCATGTGATTGAGGGAGGCCCGTACTCCAGCAGTGGGGACTTAAATGGGCTGACGATGAAATTTCATTATATAGGGGAGATGCAGTAAAAGACCTCTCACTGCTAAGTTTGCTGAGCGCACAAAACATTGTTTTTTTATTATGTGATAGGTGGCAGATTTGCAGACGTATCACCTGATGCTAAGCGATAGCCGCCGCCCATTGACACTCAATGGATGATTTATTTTAAAAATGCATAATTTCACTCACAAAACGAAGCCGTATCACACCGGTCGAGACGGCCAATTCATGCCGAAGTGCGGCTATACCACGGTGAAAATTCTATAAAACCCTGCTAAAGCTCAGACTCAAATTAAAACTTCGTGCTAATTTCATGATCATTACGAATCAGCAGGGAATCAGTCCACGCCCACCAGTGAACTTATTTTGGGATCTCAGGATGACTAACGCAAACCTGTACCATCTCAATGAATCGTACATCACAATGATTGTATCATTTTGGCAGTAGCTTCATTGTACAGACCGACCAAGATTAGAAGGCACTTCAGGGACATTTACATGGGGGCGCTGTACAATATTTTTTCTATGGGAAATTGTCAAAAGCACTGACACACTTTCATTAAATGAAAATCTTCTTTATTATAGTTGGGCCAAAATAAAAGGCCACATTTGATACTTCAACAAAATTCGACAACGTAACCTTGTAACAACGGTCATTGAATTTATTAATATTTCTATGTTAAAAAGCACAATAACTTTTTTTTTAAATTATGTTTGCATTTATTTATTTCAATAAAGACAAAAAAGATAATTTCACGATTTAATTTGTCTGTTAAACTATTTATAAACTTATTAAACGTTTAAGTTTCTAGGAATTGAATGTTGGTACGATGTTGTGTCTGTCAAGCCATTTTCTTTTTAAACTCTAGTGGTGTACCCCATATAATCGAACGAATTCAATGTTAATCGTGTCTACACGTTTTTTCATACATAAATGAAAATCCATTTTCTGATTAAAATAAAACGTATTATTATCTTGTTTAAAAATATAAATACATTAATAACTTTATAAAAAGAAATAAAATCTATGGCACAAAATATAAGTTCTTTGATTTCGATGAAAATGAAATAAACTGGCCGCGGATTGATATCTACGATCAGTGCCTACTTTCCTCTTTCTTTTATTTATTTATTTATTTATTCTTTATTGCGCGAAGTAAAAAAGTACAATTGGCGGAATTAATGCCTTACAGCTTCTTTTCAATAATTTTGATTGACATTTCTCCAAATAAAAGTACCTATAACTTCTTTTCCATTATTATAGTATTTACATTATTATAATATTCGCACAGTACAAACATTTGTGTGCATAAACATGTCTGTTTGTATTGGTCTAGGTGTTTCTTTGTTCAATTCAGATCAATAATTTATTTGCATAATATAGGAAAGTAACAAATACATGTTTTAAAATTTCACGTTTGTTTGAAGTACATATCGATTATTCACTTTAATCTAAGTTTTTAGTAGGTCACCTTTCTATGAATCTAATATTTAGAAACGTCAAATGTGGCTTATTAGCTTGGCACAACTATAGTATCAAACGTGACTATCTGTTATTGACTTGGAATCAAAGATGGTTATCTGACTTTAATTTAGATTCAAAGGCCGCTATATTTATTTTTCAGTATCAAATCTGGACATCTCCAATAAATAAACGACAGTTGTGTCTGAAATTGCAACTTCTTGTTAGGTTTATGTCATAAAAACTAGAATTTTTATCTTACATCTCCAACAGCGTTATTTTTTTTAATTCTCACAAATCAGAAGACCTAATTTTTTTATGATATAGGTGAAAGACGGATCACCTGATCGTTAGCGATTACCGCCGTCCATGGACAGCTACAACACCAGTGATGTGACAAATGTGCTGCTTACCTTTTAACCCCCTTTCCCCTGGATTGGGCCTCCTGTACCCTCACTCACGCAGCGAAACACAGCGCATGCACTGCTTCATGCCGATTTTCGGTGAGGACGTGGTATTACTCCGGTCGAGCCGGCGCATTTCAGAAACGTGGCTAATCCCTGGTAAATACAAATTTCAAGCAGACGTTACGACCGAATCGGACTTTCCCTCTCTTTCACACGCGCCCTTGTTTGGTTGCGACAGGTATACTCTCGTTCATTGCGGGACGGCATTAAATTAAGCCACCAGTTATTACTCAGATATCCGATTTTGACGCCGTTTACCACTTGAGGCATGCAATCCTTTGGGCTATGATGTATATGCTTACTATTTACCCCCTTGAAAATCTATGGAAAGACATAAGTCTTGTTGTTGATTGTGGAAGAGCCTGGTGCTGGTGACGGGTAAAAGTACCTGGAAAACAAAAGAAACGCAAGGTTAATAAAAAAAAAATATACAAATCGTCGAACATTTTCTGTCGATGTTACTGAGATCGTCTACGCTGAAATGACGCGCCCACCTGAGGAGGTGGTAAATGAGGATTTACGCACACAAGAAAATTTCAAATATAGAATATGCAAATGAGGGTTTTCACGTGTAAATAATCCGCTAGATGGAGTACTATAGAAGTGAGGTCCATATACAATGTGATTAGTTATTTTTAAACGTGATCTGTCAAAATGTCAATTTGACAAACTAAACAAACAATGCGGATGATGTTGGACCTCAGTCCAACAGTACGTCATCTAGCGGATTTTTCACACGCGAAAACCCTCATTATAACAAAACGAAAGGCCCTCACTTCGTTTCGGAACATTAGTTTAACTTTATATGAATAGATGGCGCTACGTGTCGAGTACATCACAAGCGTTTCGTGTTTTCAGATTGACAAGAGGGCGTTGTGCAACGATTTTCTATGCGAAAATGTCAAAACAGCATTAGTTCCCCCTTTTGCCACAAGTCAATTGCGGGTTCGAGTCCCGCCTGAACAAGAGATGAAATTTATGAGTAATTTACTTAAAAATAAATTGCAAAAATTTCTATAGAAAATATCAACTACCGTCAGCATGTCTAAAAATTCTACCCGGCTAGGTAAGTCTTGGGCACATAATTTCAACTTGACTCTCTGTGTCAAAGTTCGTCAGGGAGACAACCTATCCCTGAACGTATCCATAACCAAACTAACATAACTTCATTTTCGAATTCCAAAAACTTCAGGTCAAGTAAAAAGACGAAAAGTTTCCTCGCGAGCGTCCGAAGTGGAATTTTAAGACTTAAAACACTTTGAAATAGGTCACAAAACGGATCGCTGGAAGTCTTACAAGGGATGTTCAAAAACTTCGCATCGTTTCGAGGAAGGAGGGTCGCCATCGAGTGTTGGAGTCGAATACATTATCAGTTTTGAAAGACAGCATAGTTTCTTCGTCGTGGGAATTGATGACCCATTTGGATCAGCGGTAGTGAACGCTGCCTTTGGTGCAAGGATTGCGGGATCGATCCCCGCACAGTACAAACATTTGTGTGTATAAACATGTCTGTTTGTATTGGTCCAGGTGTTTCTTTGCTCAATTCAAATCAATCATTTATTTGCATAATATAGGAAAGTAATACATACAGGTTTTAAAATTTAATTTGTTGCACTATATAAGGCTCAGCAAAGATATGCATGCTATGGAACGAGCAATGCTCGGCGTCTCTTTCCTAGATCGAATCCGAAATGAGGTGATCCGGCAGAGAACCAAAGTCATCGACATTGCTCACCGAATTAGCAAGCATAAGTGACAGTGGGCTGGCCATATTAGCCGCAGAACCGACAACCGATGGGGTAAACGAGTTCTAGAGTGGAGACCGCGTCTTGACAAACGTAATGTAGGGCGCGTTTCTGTCTAGGTGGGGGGACGATCTGCACAGGATGGCTGGCAAGAGCTGGATGCGAGAAGCCATGGATAGATTACAGTGGCGAACAATTGGAGAGGCCTACATCCAGCAGTGGACTGCGATAGGCTGATGATGATGATGATGAAGAAAGATATGCAAATTTTTCATTTCTATGTATTATATAGATGTACGAATTTACAAAAGAAAAGTATTAATCGTTTATATATGTAATTCCGCTGTTGGTTCTGATATCCGTAACACAATTGCTTGAGCAAATTACGGATTTTAATTACCAGACTCCGCAAATCCTGAATTATCCGTATAATCTGTGCGGATAAAGAATGGGATCAGAAATGGCGGCGCTTATATTCACTTCTCGCTCGCTCACTATTTGCGTCTATATTCGCACCCCACGAGTGCGAGTATAGACGCAAATAGTGTGCGAGCGAGAAGTGAATAGATGCGCCGCCATTTCTGATCCCATTCTTTATCCGCACAGGTTATAAATAAATAAATATATTTCACAACATCACATACATTGATCTGACTCCGAGATAGGTAGCTCAAGTACAGGTTGTATGTATTTATAATTTTAAACAGGGGAACCTGTGGGTAGACCACCTGCCCGATGGTCCGACGATATTGTAACGGCAGCGGGGAAACAATGGATAAAGCTGGCAGGGGACCGAAGGAAGTGGCGTGATAAAGAAGAGGCCTAAACTCAGCAGTGGGATGGATGTGGGCTGATATGATGAACAGGGGAACCAGGCCATTGTACATAGATTTGAATAATCCATAGGATCTACGGAACGCGCTAGGTGTTTCTTATACACAGATCTTGTTGACTGCCTCGGTGGCGTAGTGGTTAGTGGGTCGCACTTTAAAACGACGGTTGCGCAAGAGGTCCTTGGTTCGATCCCCGGGCCGGGCCTAAAATTTGTACCTAAGTTTTCGGTAAGAAATTCTTAGTGGCAGCCCGGAGTCTGGACGTTGGCGGTCTTTTCCCCCCTGACTCGGAAAGCACGTTAAGCTGTTGGTAATGCGCCCTATCCCTCTCCGGTCGTGTCACAGTAGTGTTCCATCGGAATATGAGGGTTTTTTTATGTAATAGACGAGCAGATGGATCACCTGATGCTAAGCAAATTCTGTCTCCCATGGACACCCGCGACACCAGTGAAGTCACAAGTGCGCTGCCAACCTTTAAACCCCATCTTCCCCTTAAGTGAGGGTGCCCTCACTCACGCAAAGAGACACAGCACAGTGCTTCTTCACGCCGGTTTTCTGTGAGGCAGTGGTATCACTTCGGTGGAGCCGGCCCATTCATGCCGAAGCGTAGCTCTCCCACGGTCAAGGGAATATAGAGTGCTCTTGTGTTTGCGCACACACTTGAGCACTATAATATATCCTGCGTACGCGGCTGATCGTTGAGATTCGTAATCGGTTGAAGAATTTTATTATACACAGATCTACTATTGCTCATATTATAGAACTATGTAGTAGGATCTAATAGATAAAAGGCTATCTAAAACAATTTCGAAATTGGTTGATCCGTGTTTGATCTCCATCTTTAAACAGAACACAAGGTATTTGGAGATTAGTTTTATTACGAAATCAATAACTGAATGAGGTCAAATATGTAGATATCGCAACGGAACAGATAAAAAGCATTTACCATTTAGAAACGGAAGGAATACAAATGCTTAAAAAATGGAACTCGTTGCCGGCGCATGTATGTAATTCCTCCTTCCTACAATAGGGATTCCTTCAAACGAAGCGTGAAGAAGCATCTCGCGGGCCAGTATGGCAGTGCCAACGGAAGTGAGCCTTGACATCGCGTCCGTTGTAATCGCAATATGAACATCAGGCTGAGGCGACACATTATACTGTGCCACAATAAAACTTAAATGCGTCCATAACAAATTACCATACCATACCGCTTCTTGAGGCATTTTTCTATAGATTGAAATAAGTCCATAGAATCGGCATACAAGAAACCATCAAAATTATATCGATGTTTATAACCGCATCTTTCAGATAGATAGGCTTTAACAAAAATAATAATATAAACGCATCGCAAAACTCAGGTGGCCGTGGACTGGCCTTCTACATACCTATCTCATCATCATCATCATTTCAGCCAATAGACGTCCACTGCTGGACATAGTCCTCCCCCAATGTTCTCCACACAGATCGGGCCTGTGCTGCCCGCATCCAATGGATTCCCGCGATCTTCACCAGATCGTCGGTCCACCTTGTGGGGGGCATGCCACGGCTGCGACTTTCTCCTGTACGTGGCCTCCATTCGAGGACCTTTCCGCCCCAACGGCCATCAGTTCTCCTCGCTATGTGCCCTGCCCATTGCCACTATAAGCATGCAATCCTTTGGGCTATGTCTGTGACCTTAGTTCTCCTGCGGATATCATCATTTCTGATACGATCACGCAGGGAGACTCCGAGCATAGCCCTCTCCATTGCTCTCTGGGTGACTTTGAGCCTTCTTAATCGGCACATTGTAAGCGGCCACGTTTCGGTTCCGTATGTCATCACTGGCAATACACACGCATTCAAGACTTTCGTCTTGAGCTACTGCGGTAGATGGGCCGAAAATATGCTGCGTAGCATTCCAAACGCTGCCCAGCCGAGTTGGATTCGTGATCGACCTCTTTCTGGAAGTTGGACTTACCAAGCTGGAGTTTTTGTCCGAGGTAGATGTACTCGTCTACAACTTCCAGTGTAGAGCTTCCAACCTTTACAAGAGTGGGTACGACATGGGAATTTGACATGATTTTCGTCTTGTCCATGTTCATTTTCAGACCCACTTGTTGGGAGACTCTACTGAGGTCGTCAAGCATTGTGCCTAAGTCTTCAGTCATGACTACGATATCATCTGCGAATCGAAGGTGTGTCATATATCGAAGGCATACCTACCAATATCGAAGAATAAGATTTTTTTTTGTCAATAGGCTAACGCTTGACCACAATCGCACCTGTTGGAAAGCGACGATGAAGTCTAGGATGATACGCGTTTGCCTAAAAGATTATATTTAATTAAAATTAAATGATATCAAACAAGCAATTATGAATAATATGAGTATCTTATTATTACTCTTGCTACTAGAAAATAAACGGCAAATCCATAGAAAGAGCTATTAAAAACTTCACGAACATTTTCTAAACAGACGAATCATGTTTTAGACCAAAATGCAGCTCTAAGTATATCACACAAATCAAAGATAACGGTGTCGGTGTGAATGTGTTCCGAAACGGACAAACAGACAGAACAAACACGCCTCTACCTGTTCGGCATCGTTCCGGGAATTAGTGGCAGTGCTACTATTGGTTCTCACACGAATAAATAAAACAATACCACAAGTCGAACAGTTGTTTCTAGAAAGGACATTGGGCACGTGGTTTCAAGAACCTACATAGTAGCAATATTATGCCCTGAAACTTTCTAATGCTTTCCTTTCAATGCCCGTTACAAATTGGGGGCGGGCCACTAATTTAAAGCGCCAAAATATTCGTAGGGGTAATGAAATTGCTGATTTTTTTTTGAAAAGCTGTGTTATCCATACTAACTAGAAGCGATCATCATCATCATCATCATCAGCCCATTTAAGTCCCCACTGCTGGGGCACGGGCCTCCCTCAATCACATGAGGGGTAATTGCCATACTCACCACGCTTGGCAGACGGGTTGGCGAGGGTTTAGATATAAATGCAGAGTTTTCCTTCTCTGGGTGCTGATGATCATGCCAGCAGCTTTACCTTAGTCGCCTTTTACGACACCTCGGTAAGAGTGAGGGTGGCCTATTCTACTCTGCCGGGACCACACGGCTGAACTAGAAGCGATAAGACCGCCTTATTGTACTGTCTGTTGTTGTTGTATCATACTTGTATTTTGTTTTAGTGCAATAAAGAATATCTATCTATCTAACATTTTTTTTTAATTTCCAAAGTAAATATTTATGGTACTGTTTCAAATTTAACTGTGCTTTAATAGAAAAACGTTTAGGGTCATTTAGAAGAGATTTTCAGAAAAAAATATTGTTTATTTAAAAAGTTATGAATGCTGAAAGCGGCAATTCTGCGTAACAAAAACAGAGTCACTTTCAAGATTTGTTTTCTGCATCAAGTATACCATATTATTTGATCTACATTACATACCTTAGAAATATATTATTTTAATGAAAATAAAAATATACTTTAATTAATTTTAGAAAAAAAAGACAATTTCATACTTTAACCTCAATTAATTAGGTGGATAGGTAAATGTAATTGATTTTGAACTACTAAATGAACCTTTGAATTCAATGAGCGTTACCGTTGACTCATACTTACACAAAACGCACAGTCATCATTGTTTGAGGTAAAAGAGAGTGTGATTTGAGAACCAATTTGAGTTCAATTACTATGGTGTGGTGTAAACTGAGTGGAACAAGGGGTGTGAAGAAAATTGCGCTAACCTAATTTGACTGCGATTTGTGGGATAAACGTTGTTATTTTAGTATAAACGGAAGTTACGGCGAAAAAATAGGTAAGAGTTTTCTAAACGGAAGGTCGTAACTCTTAATCCAAGGTCTTATATCTCGTTTCGTTTCATGTTCAGTAGGGCCAGTGCCCAAATTGCAACTTTATAACTAAACTGTATGTTACAGCTCTGGGTGTGCAGGGAGATGCGCCAGGCTAAGTAATTTTTCAGTCATAGCAGAAAAAGCGATATATCGAGTTTAAATGATGTGGCGTCATTTCTATATTTTGTTTCATCATCATCATCAGCAACCCACACTCGTCCACTGCTGGACATAGGTCTCCCCTAATGCACGCCACTGCTCCTGATTTTCGGCCACTCTCATCCAGCCCACACCAGCCAGCCTTCGAATGTCATCATCCCATCTTGTCGCAGGGCGTCCTACACTACGCTTACCGAGTCGCGGTCTCCACTCAAGGACTTTACGGCTCTAACAGCTGCAAAAACTGAAGTGGCAGTGGGCTGGTATTTATATTTGTTTATAAAGAGGTAAATTCTACCAACTTGCGTAATGCAATC
The DNA here is from genome assembly GCA_019059595.1 of Marasmia exigua. NCBI lineage: Eukaryota > Metazoa > Arthropoda > Insecta > Lepidoptera > Crambidae > Marasmia > Marasmia exigua. Next base: position 14,329,946 of record CM032488.1, read on the forward strand.
TACAAATCGCGCCATCTATTGGTACTATTTGGAACTATTACAGAAATGGAACCTGGAAAATTTGATCCCGAAACGAAATGAGAGCGTGCCAAGAGTTTATATAAATTCTAACAAAGATACTATCGAGTCAAAGATGAGTTTCGAAAGTAACGCATCCTTTATTCAAAAGAATTTGACCAAAGCCATATGAATCGTTCCCTTATCCCTCACGCACTGTTTGATAAATAATTTCCTTCTTTGAGCCCGGGTGTTAGATCTATCCTTTTTGAACTGGGAATAAAACCCACTTTTTTATAAAGGGACAATAAAATTAATAACCCCTAAATAAAGGAAGGAAAGGACATTAATCCGGTTTAGTAGTGAAGTAAAATTAGAAAAATAAACATTCTTATTAATTCGGATCACTTTACCGAAACTCACTACGACAAAATTTTAATCCAAGATGGCCGCTGCCACAAAATCACAAACCACATATTATATCACAACTACAGGTATCAAATGAAAGGGTTTGAGAAGGCCAACATTAAATCGAAAATAAAAGAAATGAAATTTAAGGAAAAAACGAGACCTAAGAGTAAAAAAACGAGAAAACCTAAAAGTAAAAAATAAAATGTTTTCTTTTTAAGGCCGGCAACACATTAGCGATCTCTCTGATTTCGAGGATGTATGGGCGGCGTTGATTACTTTCCATCAGGTTTGGTTTTTTTTTTTTATAATTTACGTTATTTATATTGAATTTTGTTTGTAGCCGTTTCTAGACTAAGATAGAGAAAAGATTTCTATTTTTGTGTATGTGTGTGTTTGTTTGAAATAAAGAAACTCCAAAACGACTAAATGGATTTTGCTGATACTTCACAATAATGTAGCTTACATATCATAATAACACATGGGCTACAATTGATAGGCGCCGCTATTCGGCTTGAATGGGCCGGCTCGACCGGAGTGATAGTGATACCACGGTCTCACAGAAAACCGGCGTGGAGTAGCACTGTGCTGTGTTTCGCTGCGTAAGTGAGGGTACCGGAGGCCCAATCCGGGGAAAAGAGGGGTTTAAAGGTTGGCAGCGCAACTTGTGATTCCACTGGTGTCGCGGGTGTCCATAGGCGGCGGTAATCGCTTACCCTCAGATGATCCGTCTGCTCGTCTGCCATTTATCACATTAAAAAAAATATATAGGAAACCGCGGGGCGCAACTAGTCGATAATAAGCAGCAGAATAACCAGTCATTGTTTCACATAGGTTGTTGCTTGTTATACAGCGGTTCAGAAGTACGAGGTACGGAGCCCGAGTTAATAAAGCAAGTGAGGGATGGGAGTTGGGAGTTTAAGCCGGATAATAAAGTGACCGCCACTTTGTCAGTTTCATTTACTAGTATATTTAGTAAGATATATTTGAATTTTAAGGGTTATTGTCTGGCCAAACTTGGTAACTTAGGGCCAACTTCACCGCTGAACGCGATCAAATCAGTGAACTCGGTTTACGCGTTAAACTGAATTACGTTATCAAGTTTTAGCATTGATCGCGTTCAGTATCAGCCTATAAACTGTCCCACTGCAGGGCAAAGGCCTCCATCATAGAAATCAAGTCATCGCTACTATGATGGGATTAGGCTTAATCACCACGCTTGCCAAATGCGGATTGGTGATCACAAACCCGAGCTATGTTCGAAAAATTCGAAACATACTTTTTGCTCGACCCGGGAATCGAACCCAGGACCCCGAGATCACGGCCCGGTACTTAAACCACTAGACCAAAAGGGCGTCAAAATGTAAACGACAAGTTTTTCAATCAACCAATCAATAAAACATTTATTGCTTCAGTTACATGTATTAAGTTGGATAGATAATAGAACGTAACCTGCCATACGGCATACAATATTGCACATAAATATTTACCTATGAATTGGAATTGAATTTACCTATAAATGGAATAAAATACAAAATTCATACATTAATCTGATTCCGTGCATTTGTGCTACGGACATCCGACAAAAGAGGACACCCAGACACTTAAAAACACAAGAGTTCGTCACATGGATGTTTGTCCAAGGTCGGAATCGAACCTAAGACCTATGGCGTATGAAGTAACTAATAAATGCACCATTAGACCAGCCTTTTGCAAAGGTTTTGAGTGTGTTTTTCTCTTGCGACAGACACCAAGAAAAAGGGATGACATGCGTGCCAGCCAATACACTGAAAACCATGGATGCACTACAAGACCGTGCGGATGGAGAAGTCGAAGCAGGAAAGCAGACCTCGGGCTCCGAAGTGACCACTTGGGATGTAACCGGGACAAAACCTAAAGATGATGATGATGACCAAGAAGGCAAGAGTGAACAAGCTTATAAGCAGGCAGGCATCTTCTAGGGCAACGCATAATATGCCAGATCGTATCGTCACTTTCCATCAGGTGCAATTGTAAGCAAGCATTAGCCTATTTCTTAAAAAAAAAACACCAGGAGATATGGAACAATCAAGAGACTGAATCACAAAATGAAAATAAATACTCCTCGATTATGTATAAAGCGCTTTCCTCTTCGTGATGCATCGCCAAGGAGTGGAACGCCCTTCCTGTGTCTGTTTTCCCAAATGACTACAACCTCAATTTAAAGCTACAGTGAATAGGCTACTCCAAGGTAAGCTTGCTCCATCTTAGGCTTCTTCTCAAGCCTAGGGTTCAGTGTGAAGCCAAGAGCAAACCCTTATGATGTCATTTTATACTATGTAATAATAAAAGACAAATGACACAAATACCGATCGCCTGGCGACCCTACTCGGGTCTTGCTTGATGGCTGAAAAATTTAATCTGATATTCGGGAACAGATTGGTAACCCGCCATTTTAATATGAAATATGTTTCCATCCCAGCCACACATGCGTGTTGCTGGAGAGATTTTGATGGAAAATTATTAACATCTCACCGTCCAATAAACCCGGTTCTGCAAAATTCCTTATGTCATCAAAATATGTCAATAAAATCTGTATGTCGTTAAGGAAAGTCGTTTTATTTTCACTTCGAAACTGAAGAACGGCTAAACCCATCCACCATGTAATTCCCGGTTGCGTCCAATGCCAGCTTTGGAGTCCGGGGTACGCTTACACCATGACAGGATTTGGGGAGACTGGAAATTACAATGAAGCGACTGCCGTCCGATTTTCGCAAACCTCTAACAGAGGAACCAGACAAACTGAATCTTGGTTATACGTGCCAGAAACTATTTGAAACGGCAGGTGTCCCTACGATGTTTTCTCTCACCGCTGAGCTAATGGTAGAAATATGCACATTGATTAGCTACTAAACCGGATCTATTTAAAAAAACGGGATTACAACCTCTCGACACACACTTATACTATTTATTGAATAACTAAGCACAAATGTTGGGTCCGTTTTTTTTTTCGCGAAATATTGATAACCGCCAAAAGCGGCCACTTTAAGCGTGAATCAATTTTTCGCGAAAAAAACGGACCCAACATTTGTGCATGGTTAATTAATAAATAGAATAAGTGTTTGCCGAGAGATTGTAATCCCGACATTGTTTAAAATAGATCCGGTTTAGTAGCTATAAAAATTAAAATCAATTGGCGTCGCTAGTGTGCCCTACCCGTCACCTTAAGAAGGCATTTACGTTCTAATCCAGAGTTACCATTGCTTGCTAGAATTGTCCCACAAAAATGTCAAGAATATTATTCCCATTAAAATACCTCACAAATCATCCACCACCCGACAGCCATGGAATCTAATTACTCCAGTCTTATTCGTCAAAGCTTGCTTACTCCGCTTCACCAGACAGTTTACAGGAAAAACTGTAGCAACGAAAATTGGGGCAAAATAATGAGGTGTCCGCATTGAGTGATGAGAGGATTTCATTAGCGAAAAGGATCGGACAGAGGTTTTCACTGAAACATAGTTAATGGTTTGATGAAACTGGGGAAGAGCTGACCGAAAGATTCGTCAGGGTGAAATCTGATTTGTAAGGGAAGGTTCGAGACAATCGCTCATTAAAGCCCACTAAACGCAAACGCAAGCAAAAGAATTTCCTTATACATATTGTTTTTTTTTATACCTTGCCGTGTGGTCCCCGGCAAAGTAGAATAGGCCACCCTCACTCTTACCGAGGTGTCGTAAAAGGCGACTAAGGTAAAGCTGCTGGCATGATCATCAGCACCCAGAGAAGGAAAACTTTGCATTTATATCTCAACCCTCGCCAACCCGTCTGCCAAGCGTGGTGAGTATAGCAATTACCCCTCATGTGATTGAGGGAGGGCCTTGCCCCAGCAGTGGGGACTTAAATGGGCTGACGTTGTGACGATGACGACGATTGTTTTTTTTTATGTGATAGGTGGTAGAAGAGCAGAGTGATTGCCGCCGCCCATAGACATCCGCAACACCAGTGGAGTCACAAGTGCGCTACCAACCTTTAAACCCCCTTTCCTCCTGATTGGGCCTGCGGTACCCTCACGCTTTTTCACTTATTGGACTGCTGAACGTGTTGCTGGTAAAGTTAAGGGAGTACATACCTATCCACGCCCTGTGGCTAGAGGCGTTTAAGAATACTGCCAAGGTTTTCCCGGCCTGTCGTAAGAGGCGACTAAACGGGCTTTCGGAGTACGTGAGCATATCCACTGCTGGGGAGTGGCTTGCTCAGCATATGACTCGACATTACTGAGTGTCCTGGTAGGTCGTACAGCATTGCAGGGCTGTATTGCGCCAGAAATGGGTGAAGCAGCGAGCGCGATTAGCGGTACGGTCTGTCCCGGCTGTGGAGTTTCCGACCGCGATTGCGCGGAGATGGACACCCCAGGGGTTTTAGTTAGGGTTTGAGTCCCACACACCACCTTGTTCCCTACATGTAGCAAGGTGACGGCCATGATGGTTTCCCCTGGGAAAAAAAAGTACATACCTACCCAAGGTATCATCTAAATACACATTATGCCAAATCAACATTGAACACTGCACGGCCAGGGTGCAGCGTCAGTGCAACGAGATGGCATGTTTATAACGTCAATAGATTTTCCACGAATATAAATTTCCAATAATTCATTCTTTGAGGCGTTTCCATTCTGTCGGTCAGTACAGTCATAACTTCTATGTAACATTACTTTAGTAAATTTGATTTGACCAAGATAATTATAAGATCTGTAAACTATGTGCAATAAAGTGTATCTATCTATCTATGTACCTACAATTCTTTTTTTTTATCCTCTGACTACAGCGTCAGCAGATGTGAATTTCTAATTTAGAAATATTCAGGTTAACTGAGCGTCTTATTCTCGGTTGCTTTATTTCAAAGCATTGGCCTAAACGCGTTACAAAGCCCTGGCTTCGCTTGGACTAACAATTAGTTTTGGTCTGCTAATTACAATGTAGCGACTACCGTACGATCTCTGCATCCGACAGACAGGTACTTTCAGACAAGGTACCAGTAGATATATACCATTTTTTTTTACTGTTTACATCTCTAAATCCTCTATTTATATATATATACTCATATAAATGTCAATGAAGTCCATTCGGCATGTTAAATCAACAAAATCAGCGAAATAGAAAATCTCTTCCATACATTACTGCCGGGTGGATATACTATTTTGTGTGGAACATCTAATTTTTTTCTCTTATCTAACACGCTAAACGGACTTTATCGATATCTGTTATGAGGTTTTCGGGATGAAAACGATAAAAAAATTACGGTATACATGTCACTACGAGTGAGTTGAGTAAGTTTATCAATGTACGAAAGTGTGTACGTCAAATAATACAATTTATCTCCCGTTTAGAATCCTACGAAAGTTTATTAACTTCCTAGGAAATTGATAAAGCTACGGATCATATTATTTTCCGGTGACATATATAAGCAATTAAAAAAAATATATATTTTTATTTTGAACGATCAAAAACGTTTTAGCTGCTTAATTGAGCGCGTATAAAGGTATAAACCACTTTAACTTCTATGGTGTCAGAAAACTTCGTTACGAATTCCATCCCAAAAGTGCCTTCGAAAAGCGTTATTGTCAATTCTGCATAATTGAAGCAGAAATGCCAAAAAGAAACAAACAAAAGAGGAACTCCGAATTAGGCCATTGTTACTCCATTTGTGTATCCATGGAACTCTGAAGTTCTTAATGGAACGGTAACGCCCAAAGTTCTGCGGTGATGTGATATCTGTGCCGGGCGGAAACTGGGGGGTAACTACGGTAATACGGCTTAATTTTGAATTATTCCTGCCCGTAGGGTATCACTGCCAGAAAGCCTCATTACTGATAAACGGAAGAGTATTATCTTTCTCTAAAATCTTTTCTTAGCTTGGAAATTCAATAGATATTCGGATTATGAACCTACTCGCTTCGCGCTCGATCGCAGCGTTGCCCTCTTGGACTAATTTATCTATTGATATAAGGATACATTATTCATACACACAAATGTTTGTACTGTGCGGGGATCGAACCTGCAACCCTTGGACCAAAGGCAGCGTTCACTACTATTGTTCCAAACGGGTCGTCATAATGGAATATTAATTAAATTTGAAATAATGTTATCTCTTATACGTCATCGAGTGACGACGTCGAGCTTCTCTACAGTAGGAATAAGACATTTTCCTACAGTAAAATATAGCCTACGATAATTATATAATCTTGATAGATTACCTAATTAACATAGGAATCCAGGTATCTATACACGAGCAGATGCTCGTCTGCCACATAAGTATCACACAAAAAACGTACGATTCTAATAATGAAAGACTTTTTGAATTCGGTCCATTTGTTGTTTTACTGAATACGAGTCTAACTCCTTTATTACTAATCGCGAACTAACGATAGTCCCGGAACTTAAGATAATTGTTTATTTTAATTTCGTGCTAGCTCGTTTCGACATTGCGTATTGGTTGGAACGGGATGACATGACTTTTAGTACAGTAATAACTTTAGATCGCGGTTTATAATAAGGCGGTTAAGGTCTCATTCAAAAATGTTTATCAAACCTTTGTTAACTAAAACGGTGTTATAAAAGACAAGCAAAAAAGGCACCGGACCTAGCCTTTGGTTGTAACATTCATTCAATAAAAAAAACGGTTTTATAAGGCATTATCATTCTTTTTTCGCAAAATTATGTATGATTTTGATTCATAACACCATTTTAGCGATTCATTGAACGTTAATTAAGGTGACGGGTAGGGCACACAAGGCCGTGTGGTCCCCGGCAGAGTAGAATAGGCCACCCTCACTCTTACCTCACTCTTACCCAGAGAAGGAAAACTCTGCATTTATGTCAAAACCCTCGCCAACCCGTCTGCCAAGCGTGGTGAGTATGGCAACTATCCCTCATGTGATGGAGGGAGGCCCGTGCCCCAGCAGTGGGGACTTAAATGGGCTGACAATGAAAATGATGAGGGCACACTAGCGACGCTCATCGATTTTAATTTTTAGCTACTATTTCTAAACCGGATCTATTTTAAACAATTTCGGGGTTACAAACTCTCATCAAACACTTATACTATTTATTAAATAACCATGCACAAATGTTGGGTCCGTTATTGTATGCGAAAAATTGATTCACGCTTAAAGTGGCCGCTTTTGGCGATAATCAATTTTTCGCGTACGCGTTGGAGACAACATTTGTGCATGGTTATTTAAGAAATAGTTTAGGTGATTGCCGAGAGGTTGTAACCCCGAAATTGTTTAAAATAGATCGCATAGTGTGCCCTACCCGTCACCCTAATAAAGCCCTTTATATTTTATAGATTCATCGTCATCGTCAGCCCATTTAAGTCCCCACTGCAGAGGCACGGGCCTCGCTCAATCACATGAGGGGTAATTGCCATACTCCCCACGCTTGGCAGACGGGTTGGCGAGGGTTTTGATATTAATGCAGAGTTTTCCTTCTGTGGGTGCTGATGATCATGCCAGCAGCTTTACCTTAGTCGCCTTTTACGACACCTCGATAAGAGTGAGGGTGGCCTATTCTACTCTGCCGGGGACCACACGGCTAAGTAGCTTTTATAGATTGGCTTTCTCCAATTAGTTCGCCAACTCTATTATTTAGTCCAAGTGCAAGTATAATAAAAAGAGTATCGGCTGTTTGTGAACTTTTATGATATTATATAATTAATAAAAGAGTTCACAAACAGCCGACAAATCCTATCACAGATAACACTGGACATAAACCGTTATAGACTTAATTACGAAATGCAAAAGCTTAATTACATCAGGGCGAATGCATTTTAAAGCCAGTTAAACACCACACTACAATAAAAGCCAGTAGCATGGCAATTTTCAGTGTTCAGGCTCAGCAGAATCAAACCCACGCCTTACACATTACGAGTGGCTGTTCTACCAATTAAACCACTGAACGCGTTACTAAGCCGACGAAAAATCAAGCACTTACAAATTTCGGTAGACTTTGTAGAACATCCACCCGGATTGTGGAAGGTGTGGGTTCGAGACCCGCCTGAATACGAGATGAAATTTTTAAGTGTGTTATTTACTTACGAATAAATTGTCGCGCTTATGAATAAATTTCTATACTTTTGTTAATTGGGAAAGAATTCTATAAATATTACACATCCATCCAGCATCCATCTCATTACATTTATTACTGCTAATGTTACATTTTGAATAAAAATATTGATTGCATGTAATAAAAGATATCTGTACAAAATAATGTAATTAATATCGTAGGTCTCACTCTTACCGAGGTGTCGTAAAAGGCGACTAAGGTAAAGCTGCTAGCATGATCATCAGCACCCAGAGAAGGAAATCTCTCACTTATATCAAAACCCTCGCCAACCCGTCTGCCAAGCGTGGTGAGTATGGCAATTACCCCTCATGTGATTGAGGGAGGCCCGTGCCCCAGCAGTGGGGACTTAAATGGGCTGATGATGATGATGAAATTGTCGCGGTCGCGGCGCGCCGGCCCATCCATGCCGAAGCGTGGCTCTCCCACGGTAGTAAGCACGGTAGTTACGCGATGCGTCACCTTAAGAATAAATTCCAAAAAAGTCGCATTCACATAAAATGGAGTCTGGTTGACAATGTCGAGTTACTGGGTACATCTACACAGTCCAAACACTCATGCAGCTCATGATAACGTTAAGCTGTTGGTCCTGCGCTTGATCCCTCTCCGGTCGTGTCACACTGGTCCTCCTCGTCTTAGCGTATATTTGCCGGTTGCGTCCTAAGCCGTCGATGTGACCCTTCGCAAGGGTTTTCAGGGGAAACAGACCAACTGAAACATGGTTACACGTTTCAGAAACTATCCGAAAGGTGCTCGGTTTCCTCATTATTTTATATTTAAAGAAATAAATATTTTCACCGTGTCTTCCCAATTTATTCTCGACTGCATTATGTATGTACGTAAGAACTTGCACACTTTTCCAAAAAAGTCTTCATAAAGTCGGTAATTCGTTTGTTGGCTTAAGTATTAAGATATTTAATAAACTACCACAAAATGTCATTCACCTATCACTGGATAAGTTTAAGTCTCATATTAAAACCTGCCTAATGAAGAAAGGTTACTATAGTGTACAAGACTATTTAAATGATAAGGATTCTTGGTCATGTTAATTGATTAATCTTTTGAATTTTTATTCATAGTAGTCTATTAACTTTCATAATTGTATTTTTTTTCTTTTCTCAATTGAAACTCTGTAACATCATCAATATTTGAAAAGAGTAATTACTGAGTTTCTTGCTGGTGTCTTCTCAGTAGAAATCGACATTCCGAACCAGCGGTAGATATTATGTACCTATATAAAAACCTAAATTAAATAAAGATTTTTATTCTTTTATTTATCCCGTCACCGCAGTGCTAATGGTAGAAACGCACATAGATTTGAAAAATCCAGAGGTGCATGGTTTTTTTTATGTGATAGGATAGAGCAACCGGATCGCCTGATGGTAAGCGATTGCCACCGCCCATAGATACCCGCGACACCACCATTCCTTCGGATTACGCCTCCGGTACCCTCACTCACGCAGCGAAACAGTACAGTGCTGCTTCAACGCTGGTTTTCTGTGAGGCCGTGGTATCACTCCGCTCGAGCCGGCCCTTTCATGCCGAAGCGTTGCTCTCCCACGATCAGGATGAGGAGTGCACATGTCGAGTTACTGGCTACAGGTGCCACCACTCATGCAGCCCATGATAAGATAATTTAGATTCAGAGCTGGCGGCGCGACGCAATCTAACTTGGCGAATGAAAAAGTTCAACTTGGCAATCTTTTGCGGCTTCTTTGTTGCTCTTTATTATTTTTTACGACTCAAACTTCATTCAGATTTCTTGTCATAGTATTGTTTTTGAATAGGCTATTTGTTATTATGAAGTAAAGTAAAGTATCAGCCTGTAACTGTCCCACTGCAGGGCAAAGGCTACTATGATGGGAATAGGCTTAATCACCACGCTTGCCAAATGCTTGATTTATTATGAAGTGGTGAAATAAAACACCTGCCGACAAACTGTCAAACAGTTAGGCAGGTGTAATTTTTCTGTATTACAGACCGACTAAGATCAGAAGGCACTTCAATAACATTGACAAGAGGGCGTTATACGACGTTTTTTCAATGCGAAAATGTCAAAACAGCATTGGTTCCGGACCTTTGCCATGTGCCAAATAACTGTGATCGGACTTTGTGTTTTTATGTTTTTTTTTTATGTAATAGGTGGCAAACGAGCAGTATCACCTGACGGTAAGCGGTACAACCGCGACACCAGTGGAGTCACAAGTGCGCTGCCAATCTTAAAGCCGCCCATTGGACCGGATTAGGCCTCCGATACCCTCACTCATGCAGCAGCAGGTTATAAATAAATTAAACAAAACAATTCCCTATTTTTCTCTTATTACATTAATTGTCCCAATGCTGGACAAAGGCCTTTAATCCTATAATATTCACTCGAAAGCGTAGTGGGTATGTCATGGAGCAACACTGATCATTCTTGACAATGGTTGTAGGTACTGTCTGATGCTGTTGTTGTATCATGCTTGTATTTTATTTTTGTGCAATAAAGAATATAATTCTCACAACATCTCATACTTAACGTTGACTTGACTCCGTACTAAGTAGCTTAAGCACTTGTGTTACAGATATCAGACAACAGAGGAACACAAATATATACTTAAATACATATATTACACCCAGACACTGAACAAACACAAGTGTTCATCGCACGAATGTTTGTCCAGGGTGGGGATCGAACCCACGACCTATGGCGTAAGAGGCAGGGTCACTACCAATTGCGCTATTCGGTCAGTCAGTATATCTATCTATCTATCTAATGGTGTTGTCCTTAAGCATGGAAGGTCCCGGTTTCGATTCCCGGTCGAGTCTGGGTGTTGTGCGAGACTCCCCCGGCTATCGTCGGCAAATATTTATAGTAAATGGAATGCCATAGTTTGAGATGGCCTCTCCTGGGACAAATGCACATACACTTAAGAGGAGATTCCAAACTGAAATTGTTATGAGGGATTGGTGATCGGTAGATCCATGGCAAGAAACGTGTAAGAGATCGATGTTTGAATTAGAATGACGTGCGAGAGTGAGATAGAAGACGAATGGCCGACGACAATGAAAAGACGGTGTAAAGACGACGCTTTAAGAAGATTATAAATATACAAATACTTATTCCCAAATCCCCGGCTTTATTCGAAACCCCATCCCATAATAATTTAAGCAATAAAGATTTTCAATATTTTTTACGAACATGTCTAGTGATTTGGGAAACTGTAAGCCAGTATGTGACAAATGTTTTTGTTAAATAAATATACGCCAATAAGGTTTTGCGCGGATTCTTGGTGGATGTCTATCAGGAAGTGGCGCAAGATTGACCGAGATGGAGGCTCTTATTTTCGGCGGCCAAGACTCACTATGGGTCGCTTGCGCCAACCTAGGTAGTTAGTTTATGGTGACGGGTAGGGCACACTAGCGACGCCTATCGATTTTAATTTTTAGCTACTAACCCGGATTTATTTTAAACAATTTCGGGGTTACAACCTCCGGCAAACACTTATACTATTTATTAAATAACCATGCACAAATGTTGGGTCCAACGCGTACGCGAAAAATTGATTCACGCCATAAGCGGCCACTTTTGGCGTGAATAAATTATTCTCGTACAAAAACGGACCCAATATTTGTGCATTGGTATTTAATAAATAGTATAAGTGTTTGCCGAGAGGTTGTAACCCCGAAATGGTTTAAAATAAATCCGGTTCAGTAGGTAAAAATTAAAATCGAAAATTTTATCAATTGGCGTCGCTAGTGCGCCCTACCAGTCACCTTAAATACGCGCCAAAACTCGGACTTCAATATGGCGTTGCTTACAAGCCTATGGACGTAATTACGTCAAATAGCACAAGTTTGGTATGTGCGGTGAAATATGCAGCAAAAACAACTATGAATGTTGTGGTAAGATTATCTTCTCAATTTTGACTCCACTGGGAAAAGTAATATGTATAAGTACACTTGTGAATTCAAGAATTTTCTACTAAAGATTTATAAATGGCGTTCCGATGCATGCAGCGGTTTTCTGAACATTTGTCACACAATCATTACTTAGAACTTGACTGTTCCCAGGAACGATTTATCAAGATTCAGGTCGCTGCACAACGATTTATTGGAAAAGGTGGAGCATTTTAAAACCCTGAGCACTTAATGGACTCAATAAGTTAAAGGTTAAGGACCAGAATTTCCTTGAAACCGTTGAAAGAAACCAATTCTTTGCGTAGTAAGGAGTAATAATTCCAGTGACTCGATCTCCCCTGTCTAAGGGTTGCGAAGGTCAGACGTCCGTCATTATCATCATCATCATTTCAGCCAATAGACAGATCGGTCCTGTGCCGCCCGCATCCAATGGATTCCCGCGATCTTCACCAGAACGTCGGTCCACCTTGTGAGGGGGCCTGCTACGGCTGCGACTTCCTGTACGCGGTCTCCACTCGAGGACCTTTCCACCCCAACGGCCGTTTGTTCTCCTCGCTATGTGCCCTGCCCATTGCCACTTGACGTCCGTCACTTCATTGTAATTACCACACTTCCCAAATGATTGGTTTTAGATGCAATTGGATATGACACGCTGAAATAAGCTGACCTGAATCACACCTGATGTTTGCAAATTTAGATAATCCATTGGATGCGGGCGGCGCAGGTCCGGTCTGTGATGTGAACATTGGTGAAGGCCTATGTCAGTAGGCGTCTATTGGCTGAAATCATGATGATGATGATGACACTTGATGTTAAGTGAAGATGAGGTCTAAGGTCGATGCTCGTCACCATTATAAAGCAATGGTCTAGTGGTTTAAGTACCTCGGCCATGATCTCAGAGCCAGAAAATTTGTGATCACCGATCCGCATTACCCAGGTGTGTTTATTAAGTCTTATCTCACCAAAGAGCGATGATATGTTTTCTAATGATGTAGGCATGTGCCCTCTAGTAGTATAATAAATAGGCTGATATAAAGACAAAGAAAAACTCACAATCTACAATACCAGGTCACTTGATTGTCTGCGCTAAAGTTTTGATAGCATTCCGCGTAATTCCCTCGGGAACGTAACGAAAATAATTTTCAAGTTAGCCAAGTACGCTTCTGTGATACGGAACTTTAACGTTTATTTATTTATTTAGTACAGCCACATGATACATATTAATACAATCGCAGACAACATATTAGTTAAAGCTACAGTTCTAATACACACTAAAGTACACATAATGTTATTATTTGTATAAAAACCCTAACCTAACTATACAAAGAAACAATACAGTGCCCTGCGTGTAATATACTCCGTTTACAGAGGGATAGGTCTGCGCAACGCATTTCTTCTGGGTCAACAAAATAAGAGAAGCAATTCATACGTGGAGGGAGATTTTTTAGTCAGATTCTCATGTCTCATCCCCACTCTGGCGCAGACGGGAGCACCCCTAAGGTTTTAGTCGGTAAACCTCCGCCAACGCGGAGGGAGTCCGAGATAACCCGTCCGCCGGGGGCGGAAGGGTATACATAACGCATTTCTTCAGGGTTAAGAAAAAAAAGATTAATTTTGAGGTAACGTTAAATACTCATAACGCCCTTTTTTATCTTACAACGGCATGGCACGGCGTAAAGCAGCATGGCTCTATTTCACAGGATTTTTGTATGAACGAATACATGTACACTATTTCCATTTAAATGACAATTGAAATAAAGGGTAGTCAACAGCCAAGCCAGTTAGGCAGTTAATCAATAAACACAAGTTATAACAAGTGCTCTGACTCAATGAGCGAAAATTAAATAATGTATTCCTGTGATAGTAAATATCTATATTATTTATAATTTATAAAGAGGTGTAGTAAATCCTACAAACAGCGGCAAAGCGTATACTCGTACGTAATCCGAAAACACTAAACGCTTGCACGATATAACCGACACCTAGCGCCATCTATTGGTAGCGAAGTAAGGGCGGGCGACTAGTTGATTTACAAATCTACTGCCACCGTCACTTTCTCACTTATATCGGTCTTTGCTATTATTATAAAAAATGTGACAACACAGTGTCCTCAATTTCCTTGACGGCTTTACAAATAGTTGTTTCCTGGCGACCCTAAAGCCCTGCGTGTGTACGGAGGGAACAATACGACCAAATCACCGGTAGACTCGCCACAGTATTCGAGGCAACAGTGAAGATAATATATAATATAATATTTATTTTATTTTATTTATTAGGACAACCAACAAGGCATACACTAAAAAGCGCTTAAGACTATCGCAGTAATTCGTTCTAAGTGTTGACTTACTTATAGGTTGCCACGGCATGCAAATGTGGACAAATATTAAATAGAAAAACCTAAATCTAAATTATATTTACTATTATTATAAATGATTAGAGAGAAGCTCTTATATTAACTTAAATTAACTTAAACAACCGAGAAAGAAGAGATAATTTTCCGTTTAAAAACAAGCGGTTTGTCGAAGAATATGTCTGCAGCATGACTTATTCTGTTGAATTGACGCTGGATTCTATTGACGGTAGAATGGTGGCCAAGATTTGTTTTGCTACCCCTTATGAAGAACGGAGCATATCTGCTGGCACGAGGGAGCTTGAGTGGGACGTTTATATTTATTAGCTTTAAAAGTTGAATACAGTCTATATCGAAATTAATAAGTTTGTAAATAAACATACAATCTAACAAAAGTCTCCGATCCTTTAAGCTGTTCATTTTAAAAAATGCCAATCTCGTTTCGTAGCTAGGAAGATCTTTGACCTTACAACTTTGATAGGAGAGATGCCACATGAAGCGCTTTTGTATGCGTTCAATCCGTTTAATATGTACATCGTACCGTGGCGACCACACCTGGCTACAATATTCTAAAACTGAACGGACTAAAGACTGGAATAACAAAATTTTAGTGCTTGGTCTTTTAAATTCTTTAGTATTCCGAATCACAAAACCCAACATTCTGAAGGCCTTCGTGGCAATGTGGTCGATATGTTCGTGGAATCTGAGCTTTTTATCCAGAATTACTCCTAGGTCTCGAATTGAGTTTACTTCCTCTAAAGCGATCCCATCAATGGTATATTTCGGAGACTGGGTATTTTTATTCCTCGAAAAGCGAATGTGTTTACATTTATCGGTATTCATGGACAATCCGTTGCCACTACACCAGCGAGCAAGACGGTTTAGATCGTCTTGTAATAATATGGAGTACTATTCTGTCTAATTTGCATGGATAGCTTCATATCGTCGGCATAAAGGAAACAACTGGCGTGTTTGAACACCGACACAACGTCATTAATGAAGATGTTGAACATGATCGGCCCAAGATGGGAGCCCTGAGGGACGCCAGAGGTAGCCAGAAAAGGTTGCGACGAGAAACCATTCACTACCACTCACAACCTACGCTGAGCGAGGTAAGAGGAAAACCATTCTAGAAGTTTGCCAGAGATACCAAAGAAAGAGAGTTTACGTAATAAAATTTTGTGGTCAACAGTGTCGAATGCTTTGCTAATATCTGTATATATAGTGTCAACAGATATTCGCGAATCCAGAAAGTCAGATACCTGTTGCACGAAAGAAACTAGATTTGTTGTTGTTGATCGAGATGCCAGAAAACCGGATTGCTGAGGTACAATTAATTGTTTTATGTGCCAGGACAAAATTGGGCACAGCAGCGACTCGAACACCTTGCCAAAAACCGATAGGATGGATATAGGTCTATAATTTTTTATTGATGAAGCATCGCCTGATTTAAATATTGGGACTATTCGAGCTTCTTTCCACAATGATGGAAAAGTACCTGACGTCAGAGAAGCGTTGAAAATAATAGTTAGAGGCCAGGCCAATAATTTTGAGCATTCCACTACAAATAGAGGAGGTATACCATCAGACCCAGCTCCCTTATTTCGGTCCAGTCGTTTTAATTTCTGTAATATCTCGTCCTGCGAGAATTGTATATTCGTGAGAAAATTAGAGGTGAATGCCATATTGTCGATCGCTGAGTATTGATAAGTGTGGTTTTTATATACAGAAGAGAAAAAAGAGGCGAAAAGGTTACAAATAGAATCCCCATCACTAGCCTTGGAGTCACCAAGACACATGATTGGAGGGTACGTATTACAGTTTTGCTTTTTGTTTTTAAGAAAGCTCCAGAAGAGTTTAGGATGTTTAGCCAATGATTTTTCTAAGTCTGAAATATATTTTGAATAGCAGATATCGGTCAGTTCTGTGCATCTCTTTTTTAACGTATAAAAGGCAAGTTCGTCCAATGGATTTTATATTTGCGATATTTAATTCTGACCTTATATTTTTCTTTCAGTAGACGAATAAGTTCCTTTGTATACCAGATTGGATACTTTTTTGACACTGGTCTGCTTTTTGGTACATATTTAGAGATTGTGAGCCTTATCAGTCTGTAAAATGTATCAACCATATCATCTACCGAGCAATATGAGGACAACTCAGACTCCCAAGAGATCATGCTCAAGTCTGACATTATTTTGTCATAGTCTGCTTTTCGAAAGTTAAGTCTATTGTTAATAGGGTTAGGAGATAAAACTGGATCACCGCAACATAACAAAGTGCATTCCAGGGGTGCATGATGGGGGTCGAGATTAATCAGTGGAAAATCGCTGCGCACTACGTTGTCAACAGGTAAATTTGAGACAATGATATCTAATATCCTACCGTAATCGTTCCTTACAGTATTATATTGTGTGAGGTTATTCAAGGAAAGAAAATCAAGCAGCTTGTAATCTAGTGAGCTTCTCCCGATATGATTCGCCAAGGGTGTGCTGTCCCAAACGATGTGACTCATGTTGAAATCACCAAGAATCATACATTTTGAGCGAGACTCTAAAATACGACTAGTATTTTCACTAAAATGATCGAAGATATGCTGTTGCACGGGTGGGGGAATATAGACTGCGCACATCAATATCTTTTCGGCTATTCTATCTTTCCCGCGAAACTCTAATTCGATCCACAAATCCTCGCATTTACTTTCGAGGTGATTTAATCTACGTGAACAGATATGCTTGGATACAGCAATTAGCACCCCGCCACCCGATTTCCCTTTATGAAAATCGCTTGTTTCTCGGTCGCGCCTGTAAACTATGTAACGATCACTAAACAGTTCCTTATCAAAAATTGTACTATTTAGCCAAGTTTCACATAACACAATAATATCCAAATCGCAACTCAAAACATTTCTATAAAAATCAGTGGTCTTCGTACGAAGACCCCTAACGTTCTGATAAAAAACACTTAGTTTATTGAATTTTTTAGCTTAATACATTTTGAACACAAGAAATAAATACAATATTATAAACAACTATGATAAACGTTCCAGAGTTGCTGCGTTTCTCACAAGTATGTATTCGGATGTATCCGTTTTACGCATGTATATTCGGCCACCCCTAACCCATACATGTTTATAGTTGAGTTCCTTAGCGCGGGCGCGGGCTGTAGCGTGTAGATGTTTATTCTCAGGCGATAAATTTTCTACCACAAACACCTGCCTTGGTTCGGATCCAAAACCTAGATGTCCTGTATTCAATCTGTCTTGGGGGTGGCTTTTATTGTATTTTGTTGTGGCAGCCAGGAAGCTATCCCGAACTCGTGGACTGCTCATCTTTACTAGAATTGAGCGGGGTCGCTGACTTTCCGGGTTCTTCTTCGCCACTCGCGAGCAGTAAGATATGTCTGAGTCATTGATAGGGCAGGAGACGGTCTTACCCACCTGTTTTATGACAGTCAACAGGTTCTCAGCGTTACGTTCAGGGACACACTGGATCTCCAGGTTAGATGCGCGCGTAATTTGCTCAAGATGATTAAAGCGGCTGCTGAGTGTGTTTAATTCGTTACGGAGGGCTTCCCTCTCCTTTACAACGACGTCAATTTTAGTCATGCAAGTGCTAAGGTCACAGTTCATTTTATCAAAAGAGTCGTGTATGAAACTTATTGACTCCGTGAGGGAACCAATCTCATCCTCAAAAGCTTTCAACTCCCTGTTGATGTCTTGTCTTAGATCTGTAGCAAGCTCCCTCATAGCAGCACGAATTTCATCCTGAATAAGCGTGCGCACGCAGAGCACGTATCTGATGTAATAGGTTGAGTTGAGGCCGCGGCGATCGACTTTGAACCCGTTGTGGTCGGCTTTGGACCCGAGCCTGACGGTCTCGACGACGCAGATCCCGATGTCATCTGTTTCGGTGCTTTCTTTCCGCGATGCATGGTAATATTGTTTACATCGAGATCGGGTTGATTGGCGGTTATCGAACGAACCGGTGTATGCGTGTTATCAGTATGCGGTTTTTTCATTTGGCATTCGGGGCATATCCATACCGACCTAGCCGACGACGAAAATGTCTTCAGTTCCGCATGCGATATAGTAACGCACAGGGCATGGTACAACGACCCACAAGTGCAACATTTTAGAATATTCGCATCATCAGTCGTACTACACTTGCATGCGGCGCATTGAGGCATATTCAGTTTGTATTGATGACAGGCCGTTCGCACAAGTTGGTCCTTTTGTTATCGCAATGTGTGACTCAGCGCACGCGCCGTCCGGCACAACTAGCAAAGCGCGAGCGGGAGGGCAATTATGGTAATGTCTCTTACCGTGGCGGGGGTGCGGCAGGGCGTCCCGCTCGGCAGCAGCTGAGTCGATTGCACTGTGTTGTTACGCAGATTGCGAAATTATATTTTATTTAAAAACGAGCATTCGAACTTGCACGGAATTATAACCGAAACACTTTGACTTTCATAGCCTATACGTAGCAAGATCGCGTACACAAGTAATTAGATATTTGCTCCAACAACTGACGAGACGTCCACTTGCAATGAATATTTGGGCGAGAAGGAATATAGATAGGTACATATTCTTTATTGCACAAAAATAAAATACAAGCATGATACAACAGCAACAGACAGTACAATAAGGCGGTCTTATCGCTTGTAGCGATTTCTTCCAGACAACCTTTGGGTAGAGGAAAGAAATCTCGTATTCGTAATAAGGGAAGGCAGTGCAAAGTAATTTAACAAATGAAATTGAGAATGGCAGATATATGATAATATAATATAAATAATATAATATAATATAATATAATATAATAATATAATAAGTTTATTTCCAAAAAAAGATATACAAGGATTACAAAAAATACCTTATTAAACTAGTTAAAATTAATACTTAGTTAGTGCTTATAGTAATTGTCAAAAACCTCACACTAGGCAAAGCCTGTTCTGTGATGGTCCTGAAAAGGTTTACATGAGGTATTATTGCAGCAAAGATTTTATACATGGTACTTATATTGATTAGATTTTTTTTTCAACCTTATACTAGATGAACTTTAAAAACATGGAAAAATTAACACTAGCAAAACAAAAAAAAACTAATTATTTTATTACGTGCATTAAGTCCTCTAAACCCTGGTAGGTCATATTTAAAAACAACTCTGTGATCTTTGTTTTAGCATCGCTACATACTATTTAGTAAATAGATATTATATTTCTTATCTACTTTGTTGTAAACAAACGGAATCAGAAAATATACAGCCTTTCACACTTTTTTTATGTTTTAGGCGGCAGACGAGTACACGGATAGTCTTAATAGTATTGGGATTAAATGTTATTTCTGATTAACATGTTAATCGTTAAATGTTAAAAAAAATAACCGGTTACGTTAATTGTTATGCGTTATAACTTTTAATGGTAGATCTGGTCAGGTGGGGTCAAAATGACGTATGTGCTTAACTGGATGTGACGGCCAGAATAAGATTTGGGGGGTCACTGGGGGTCAACATGTCGTTTTTTTTATGTTAAGCGGGTCTCCCATCGCATGCGGCGGCAAATGAGCAGACGAATCTCTTAATGGTAAGCGATTGCCGCCGATCACGACACCGCAACACAAGCGGTAAAAACTTTAAAACTCACTTTCTCCCGGATTGTGTCTCCGGTACCCTCACTCACACGGTGAAACACATCACACTGGTTTTATGTGAGGGCGCGGTATTACTCCGGTCGAGCTGGCCCTTTCATGCCGAAGCGTGGCTCTCTCACGTTTTTATCACAATCATAGCTCACCGTCATTTATTGCATTGTGTAAAAGCTTACAGTAACTGGGTCAACCCACGCTTCTCCAATCTTTTCTACTAATCAATAGACAAATAGTGGCATAGACGGCGATCGGTCTCTTTTTACTTTTTAACTGGTATGGCTGCGAGTTGGTAAAGCCCTTTTTTATTTGCTTAACTAATATACTAACCAGACTATTATAATTTTACTCTACAACCTGTGCGGATAAAGAATGGGATCAGAAATGGCAGCGCATCTATTCACTTCTCGCCCGCACACTACGAGTGCGAGTATAGACGCAAATAGTGTGCGAGCGAGAAGTGAATAGGCGCGCCGCCATTTCTGATCCCATTCTTTATCCGCACAGGTTGTACAGTCCGATCACGGTTATTTGGCACGTGGCAAAATTCGGAAAATACGTTTTACAACGCGTGCTGCTTCACGCCGGTTTTCTGTGAGGCCGTGGTATCACTCCGGTCGAGGCGAAGCGTGGCTCTCCCGCGGTCAATATTCATATTATTATGAACCGGAGGTTGCGTAGACAGCCCTAAAATAGATGTATTTACAGGGTAGCTAGCTGGCAAAAACAGTTACAAACAAACATTGTTTGTCACAAACATTGTCGCCTGTTGGCAGATCCACCCACGTTATTGCGTTTGGACAATTCGTGTTCTCCGCTCTTTATTTTAAAGTAAATATTTCTCTTATTCGGAGAAACACCATTTACGAAAAAGACAAAGTAATTCGGGATATTCCACTCGCTTGATCATGAAATTTTCAATAGAGAGGGTTAATATTCACGACGGTTCAATGTCTCGGAAAGGTTCTTATTTAAGTATTGAAATTCATTAATAATATCCTCCAATATCCTCGCATCGATTACGGCTACGGCGGCTAATCTCTCAAGTGCTCAAAGGTGTGCGCAAACACAAGTGCACCCTCTATACCCTTACCCTCATATTCCGATGGGACACCAGGGTGCTTTCCGAGACACGGGGGTACAAGACCGCCAACTTCCAGACTCCGGGCTGACACTAAGAATTTCTTACCGAAAACTTAGGTACAGATTTTTGGCCCGACCCGGGGATCAAACCCGGGACCTCATGCGCAGCCGTCGCTTTAAAGTGTGACCCATTAACCATTGCGCCACAGAGGCAGCATTAAAATTCATTAATATTAAGGGTTTAAATACGAATTGGTCGATTTGTATGGAGATTTTCTGAGACGCTTTGTTTCCCATACTATTTTAAATTTTAATGTAAATATTGATGCTACTGTTCCATATTTAACTGTGCTTTAATGGACAACGTTTAGGTGCATTTAGAATTTACAGAAAAAAAAAACTTTTTTTTAAAGTTAAGTAACATTAAGTAAAAAAAAGCCCCTTTCAAGATGTTTTTTTCTGCATAATGAATACAATAGGTATTATCTGCTCTGCACATTACAAACTTTAGAAATATGGTCTTGAATCACAATAAAAGTATATCACAGAAACTTTTTGGTTATTATACGACATTAAATTTCACTGGCGTTCAGTTAAAAACCTCACAACTTTTTAATAAGGGCTAACTTAAATACCTTGCCAACTCAGATGTACAAAAATAAACAACATTTAATTTTAGATCGGCTCAACAAACTCGATGAATCATACTTTGAAAATTAAATTCCTTGCTTCCAGACTTGTTAGGAAAATCCACTGCTTTTATGCATACGTTCCGTACTCGAAGGGAAAACAGGACCCTAATACAGTATCATTCTTAGTTGGTGCTAAAGAGTAAACTAATAAATAATAGGTTTGTGCCTAATACTCACAGTTAGTTACTATATTTGTTAAACCTTTATTAGCTAAAACGGCTGTTATAAAGCAGTTTTAATTTTTTTTCCCAAAATTTTCTATGATTTTTTTTTTGTATCAAACGTCAAAACTGCTCTTAAGGCCGTTTAACTAACAAGGGTTTATTGAACGTTTAAAAATAAATTCCTAAGACTATCCCGTCTGTCTGTCACCATTAGTGACCCTTGTTGATTAAGTTACACATTTGACATTTTTACAGATCATGTATTTCTGTTGCTGCTATAACAATAACACTGAACAAACTAGAATTGAAAATTTAAATAACCCCCGACACAACTAAAGCTCTTTCATTTGATACCTATATTGAGGCAGTTGGAACAACAAATAGGTTATTCGTCATTTTCTGACGGCGGCCATCTTGGATTTGAAATTTTTCACAATTATTATATACTGCTACTCAAGCCCTTTTATATGATACCCATATTGTGGGAGTTGTGTTAAAACATAAAATCCAAATCTTTGTGACGGCGGCCATCTTGGATCGATTTTTATCCAACATAGCTAAGAACACTCTCTCCTTATACATCTTTCAATCAAAAAAACAAAATCAAAATCGGTTCATTTGTTCGAGAGCTACGATGCCATAGACAGACACAGACACACAGACACGTCAAACTTATAACACACCGTCGTTTTTGCGTCGGGGGTTAAAAATACTACAAAATAATATTTATTATGTGTCGTTTTTGGCCGTTTACAATGTGCCGATTAAGAAGGCTCAAAGTAACCCAGGGAGCAATGGAGAGGGCTGTGCTCGGAGTCTCCTGGCGTGATCGTATCAGAAATACCTTTTCCCTTTTAACATATAAAAACAACACATCATACTTTAAGCCTGAAGTTAGAATTGGTCGCCTCTACAATGAACTCCTGATAAATAATTATAATTCTATAGATATATTTAATGACAACCTGCCAAGTTTCAAACGGGCAGCAATAAAAAATATCTCCAAAAGTGTATAATTTAGACCAATATAGCCGCACGTTACTTGTAATATTATTAATGGTTATTTTAAGATCTGAGGTTTGTTTTTTTTTTAAATAGTAGACATTTTTATTTAGTCTCATTGCTTTTGATGTCATGATGTGTATACATGATTTTGGGATAATGTCTGGACTAAAAATATTTAATTTGTTAATTTTGATGATTTTTTGATGTTATTCTGTTTTGTGTGCCAATAAATAAATAAATGATGAGATCCACAGGAGAACTAAGGTTACAGACATAGCCAAAAGGATTGCATGCCTCAAGTGGCAATGGGCAGGGCACATAGCGAGGAGAACAGACGGACGTTGGGGCGGAGAGGTCCTCGAGTGGAGGCCACGTACAGGAAGTCGCAGCCGTGGCGCCCCCCACAAGGTGGACCGACGATCTGGTGAAGGTCGCGGGAATCTATTGGATGCGGGCGGCGCAGGACCGATCTGTGTGGAGATCATTGGGGGAGGCCTATGTCCAGCAGTGGACGTCTATTGGCTGAAATGATGATGATCGTTTTCAGCTCTATATGTCGTGATAGTGTGTAGATAATGGTGAATGGATAACGGTACGGAACCCTTCGTGCGCGACACTGATTTGCAATGGGCCGGTTCTTTTATCAAAACTCATAAAGATCTGCTATTTTCGTTCCACGTTTCGGTTGTCGCAATTAACGAACCGACGGTTATCGATCGGTTTAATGGATATCAGATGTTATCAGCCACTCGAACGCTAAACAATACTCTATTAATTGGGAATCTGACGCGAAACAATCTCGTTACCAGTTTTCTATCGCTATCGGGGTCGGTTATGTAAACTAAGAAACGTCAAAGGCTTTTGATAGAGTCTTCAAGCTAACCTTTGAGCAAGTTGCCATATTTAAGGTGATTTTACGAGGCTTAGATGAATATTATGATTATAGATAATTAATGGTAAAACAATAGGTTTGAGTTACGTTACGATAGATGTTTTCCAATGAAGTCGTAATGAGAACGGGCGTATCACAAGAACCTGTTTTGCGTCCTCTTTTATTTCACATACATAACATCGTCAGCGTAGCTTTAGGGTATTTTGTTTCTTTTTATATTTAGTAAAGAAAATGACTGAAACATTGTACAAAAGCCGCAGACTTCAAAGGACAAGATAACAATAACAAATCAGACCCTAGCAAACCGTGGACAACTTCATAGTCCTATATAAACTTTACACGCAAAGTTTTGCAAAATCAAATATGTATGAGAGATAATGGTATCCCACGTCGCTGGTGAACACAATATGTAAAAGTTCAATATTTTTTATCGCTGTCAAATATACAACCAGCCAAACGGAACACTCTGATATACAAACAATATTCTATTAATTGGAAAATGGATGCGCATGAAGCTCGAAATGTTTTGTTTGTCGTTTGTTATTGGCACGCTACGTTGCATTGCAATTGTTGCGATTGGGATTTGTTTATTTTTTTCGGAGCTTAATATTAAGTTGTTGTAGCCAGATTATGCATTTATAAATGCATAAGTCACGGATCGATTATAAATAATCGATCCGGGACTTATGTGTATTATTATTATCGAGTGGAATCGACCAATCTATATCCAACGATAAATCTATGGTATAGCGCAGTTATATGCAGTGTAAAATAAAAATCGTTTAATTTTGACAGAATAAGTAATATACTAGGTGCTGCAGTTAAGTTACAAACGAAGAGGCAGTCAGCCACGGCGGCGTCCTGCAAGAGTCTGGCTGTGCCCAACTGTGGCTGTGAGCCAATGACCTAAAATGTTGAAAGGTACTCGTAGTGCATTTATTGCATTGTCTATGAGAAAGCTTTGTTTCAAATGGGTACCACGTTTGCTTACCGTTAACCAAAAACAGATCAAAATTGTTGGATATATTTTAAAAAAGGTATATAATAATAATATCAGATGCAATCAGCCACTCTCACGCTAAACAATACTCTATTAACTATCTACATTTGGATATATTAAAAAAAAGGTATATAAATGTTAAGAGCAGAGCTGGACTGATTGCATCACTCCAGAAAGAGACTACTAATAAAATGTTGAATAAATAAATATCTCGGAACTATACTAGTGGCCCGCCATAACTTCGTTTCGGGACATTAGTTCCATTTTAAACCAAAAGATGGTGCTGGGTGTCGATTACATTGCGCAAGCGTTTCGTGTTTTCGGATTGCCTATAAGCGTTGCTCTATTGGATAGTAGTTGAGGAGCACCATTGATAGTAATCGATGGTGCAATGTGTTCACATTCGAAAGATGACCACCAACCACGATGATAAGCCATGATGGATATGACTAATACGTTGTAGTTATGTGTTGCTTTTTTCCTTTTCTCTTTGTTTTTGTTTATCCTTTTTTATTTTTAGTATTTATCAATATCAGTATTTATCATTTATCGATACGAATGTCACACGATCATTTGTTCCGCCACTCAAGGTCCAAACCGAAAACCAGCGCCGTAGCGGTCTCAATACTGAGGTTGAACCTTGTTGATCACTTGGTTATTTGCAGTAATTTTTCATGCATCAGGTGACATACTTATTTTTTGTTCCTTTCTGTCTTATTGTTAACATCTTGTTGTAATTGTATTCGTATTTGTGGTCAATAAATGTTTTACTTACTTACTTACTAAGAAGTTCGTTAGTTCTCTATTGGTAGATAACATTAACTAAATAGCCTTAGAACCAATCCAAGGCTAGGATGACTAGCGAGTCAGTAATAGGAGACTTCCTGTCAGACCGAAAACCGGATAAGGCGAACGCAAATGTAAATGACGACGTAGAAGCCCATAAAGAGAATAATTTATTGATTTGACCATCTTTCTCTTAATCTCGTTTCTATGTGGGGTACGCTTGGACCATGCATGAACCAGGGGGCTTAATATGAAGCCGTTACGAACGAGATTATACCTCTCGCATCCAAACAAAGGAGACACACAGCGCGCGTGAAAGAGAGGAAAACTCCGATTTGGTCGTTACGTCTGTTGTCAATTAGGCCCTCAGGTTTAAAAGAGCGATGGTGGCATCTCTTAATTTTTTAAATTCATGTGCACATTTCCTCCATTAAGCTCGGCGGTGAGGGAAAATATCGTACGGAACATGTCGGACATTTTCTTAATATTGTAGATACTTAAAATATTTGAGAGATAATGATTCTGAACATGTAAACGTGATCCAGTTGATCTGGTTCCCCTGTCTAAGGGTTGCACCAGTCGCTTCATTGTAATTCCTGAGTTCCTGAATCCTGAAACTTGGTCCAAGTGTACCCTGGGCTCCGAAGCGACAGTTTTAGACGCAACTGGGAAATAAACACTATCATGAGAGGAGGAATCTATTACCGTTAGACAGGGTAACCAAATCGAATCGGTGGATGCTTTTTTTCTACGCTAGAGGCGGACAAACGAGCAAGCGAGTCACCTGTTGGAAAGTAATCAACGCCGCCCATGAACATCCGCGAAATCAGAGAGATCGCTAGTATGTTGCCGGCCTAAATGCTACATGCTACTCATGTAGCATTTAGGCCGGCATTAGCATTTCTCCTAAAACATGTTGTTTAGAAAAATATACCCGTGTGACAGTAGATATATTATGTATAGCGTATTTATCCATTGGGTACCTATACATAAATATCATCATCATCATCATCAGCCCATTTAAGTCCCTACTGCTGGGGCACGGGCCTCCCTCAATCACATGAGGGGTAATTGCCATACTCACCACGTTTGGCAGACGGGTTGGCGAGGGTTTTGAAATGCAGAGTTTTCCTTCTCTGGGTGCTAATGATCATGCCAGCAGCTTTACCTTAGTCGCCTTTTACGACACCTCGGTAAGAGTTAGGGTGGCCTATTCTACTCTGCCGGGGACCACACGGCTTTATATAGCTTTATATATAAATAAACTTAATAAAAATTTGTAGTATTAATACTCAAATTTGTAAATCTTGTATTAAATTATCACTCATTGTTATCATAATGTTACCTGTGATCATCATTATCTAGTATAAGTTATTGTATTATCATAGTATATTGTTACTGAAGAGCGGTGCCTCCTGACACAGGCTTTCTAAAGCTTAAAAGGGGGCTCCTGCCACTGCTTTTGTAAGAGGCTTTGCTTAGTTGAAATAAAGATTTATTTTAATTATTATTATTTTATCTACTGTATGTACCCGTGTTCCACTAATTTAACAACCATAGATAAAGTCATCTGTCAACGAGACATTTAAGGCGAACACAAAAAAGGGCATATCGGCAAATTGAAGAAAAAACAACACAAGGCTAATGTCACTCAATCCATGAGCAGATGCTAGGGGAGGCCACCTGTCCGTGGAACATGACAGGGAAAAAATAGAAAGGAAATATGGCCCGGTTTAGGGTTAGGCATAGAGTTACGGCTTTGGAATTCGCTGCCTATTACCATTAAAACCGCTCATAACAAAGATGAAAAAAGGGTACGTGAGCATACTTTACATACATCTCTACTTTTAGATAAGACTAAGTTGCTTGTATATACATACATATTTATATATAAATACATACATACATATTCATTTTATGTATTATTTTATTATACGTATAATTTATAAGTATTTTATTATATAATTAGGAATAGGTATACACGTATAAACGTATTTCTATTAGAATAATATTACGTTTGTAGCCATTATTGTTTGAAAATTGTAATAATTACATAAGTCCTCTTTTCGCCGCACTATTGACCTTTCTGAATGACCCAAAGGTTGACTGGTAGAGAATGCCTCTGGGCATTAAGTTCGCCTATTGTATCGTTTTGTGCAATAAAGTTTTAAATAATAAAAAAATATAGAGTGATGCGAATCGGTGACTGCTGAATTTTTTTTTTGGTCAATAGGCTAACGCTTGACCACAATCGCACCTGATGGAAATCGCGACGATAAGATCCAGGATGATAGGCGTTTGCCTAACCAAACCAAAAGATGCCAGTTCACTCATGCCTTAAAGATGTCCAGATTATAGTGGTCAGGAAAACAGACCTCAGCAGGGAGCTTCATGAAATTAAATAAAAAATAAATCAATATTTCACAACATCACATACATTGATCTGACTCCGAGATAGGTAGCTCAAGCACCTGTGTTACGAATATCAGAACAAATAACGGAATTACAAATACCTATATGCATTTAATACTTTTCTTTTGTAAATGAAATATATTTGTTCGCAAAATATAACACTGTCTTCAGTGCAAAAATATCGGACCATCGCGTTATCTCTTATCTCCATACAAAACGTGCTTAGTTCAGAGGCCTACAAAAAAAGTATTAGGGCTTTATTCATAAATATCCTACCTAGACCTAGGTGTCGATGCGCTCCTGGTTACTGGCAAAAAGTTGCGCAGGATCAACCGAAGTGGCGATCTCTTGTTTCGGAGGCCAAGATTCTATTTGGGTCGCTGAGCCAGCGGAGTAACTAACTAAACTTAATATATAGAGCAGTTGTGACGTTTGAAACAAAAAAAAACATACAAAATTTTCAAAAAAGAATGAAAAATTTTCAAAAAAAGAATGAAAAATTCGATTTTAGAACGGTGTTATAAAACACCGTTCTAAAATCGAATTTTTAATCAGACGAAGTAAACTGACTGATGTCAATGTGTCATTCCCATACATTTGCAAAATCCAAAATATTAAAAAGTATGGGGATTTGACATTAGCAACTGGAAAAACACTTTGTTTAATTAAAAATCCGACTTTAGTTAGCACAGCTTTAAAAAACATTTATGGATAAGGCTCGATTCAACCAATCATTATCCGTGGAAATCTATGGTATAACGTCAGATTTGTATAGAATACGCCCTTAGACCCTATGTGATTTAGTTAAAATTTTATACTATGAGTAATGGCAATTTTTATACCAGGCATTTTTACCGACTCAGGTTAATGAGGAAAATGGTCATTATGCGTATAATTAAAGAAACAAAACAATGAATTCATTAATTTAAAATCATTCCATCAAAAAGGTTTCCGAAATTGCAATAATTACTTGGCCAACTTCAGAAACAACAAAATTAAGTTGTATAAGTAGCATACAAAACTTGCTCTCCTCTCTACCTGCCTCGTTCCGCCATCTTCGTCGTGATAATTTAATTAATTAGGCTAAACCTATACCCAGCGCCCTTTCATTGTTACATTTTGCACAATACTCACTCTCAGTTACCGGGACAAAGGCGAAGATGTGGTTTATACTACGTAACTATACTTATGTAGAACTAGTGGCCGCCTCCACTGCGTCTCGAGGCTTAAACAGCATAATTTTATTATTAGTTCCAAAAATAACCAATAGATGGCGCTGAGTGTCTATTGCATCGCGCAAGTGTTTAGTCTTTTCATGTTTCGAAGGAATATGACTTGTTACAGGTTTGAAATGAAACGACACTAACTGTTTACTACAATCTGTATTGTTGCTCCACGAAAATTTTATTAAAATATTTAAAAAGAAAGCGCACAAATGTCGTACAGATGCCGAGATAAAGAGAGCGAGTATTTTTAAATAAGTTAGGATTGGAAAATGTTTAAAATGACTGCTAATGGTAATGACACATCTCGAATGACGCGAGTAAACATTTGAGCGAATGCTACAGACTTTGGAAAGAACTGACCGTATATACCTTTACAAATATTTAAAAGATTCAATATCAACAGAACCCTTGGTTATAGCAATAATATGACGGGATCGTCTGCCTATTGTTCGTGTGTTACTTGAATGCTAAGTGAGACATTGGTTATTCAGATAATGCTTCTGAATATGCCATCGCCGCGGTTAGGAGGAAACCGGGCTGTTCTTGACATAACGTAACGATTTGGGCGAGTTGATTTTTAATTTACTAAGCCTTTGATTCGATTTTGTTGGATGAAGATTTAATATTTCACTTAGTTAAATTCCCTATTCAAAGGTAACAGCCATAAATTTCGATGGTAACATAACAGAGAGCAACAGGTTATAACACTTCTTAGCTTTTAATATAATTAGGCCCGATTCTATATCTATGGTATAGCGCTGTCATTCATAAAAATCTAACATTATAATATAGATTTATCTATCTGTCGGATTGGGCGGCGACTGCCTAATACAGGTATATATTTACTTAAAAGGTATGTCGCCACAAACTATGTGAACGATGGGGTTTGTTAACAAATAAACTTTTTTTAATTTTTTTGATCTACGGATAAGGATGATGGTCAAACCGGGCCTTAGTAGAGATTTTTAGTAGTGCTAGGAACTCTTCGGTCTTAATCAAGAATTGAACTAGCTGTAATGCATCAATAAAAATGACGTAAAACCATTAAATATTAAAAGAAAAAATTAAATGCCCTAATTCTTTTTTTTACTTCTAAATGGCGACTAGAAATTTTATTGGGTAACCTGCCAGGTTTACAGTATTTTTTTTTCTTTTCACTAATTTTTTTTGGTATAATATTGGCATTATATAAGCAGGTATGTACATTGTGCATCCATACTAGCTAATGTTATAAATGGTACTGTGTATGTCTGTTTGTTTGTCCGTCTTTCACGACAAACGGAGGGATGACTTTTAAGTTATAGTTGAGATAGTTTGTGGCAAACCGAATTTCATCGCGACCGCTATCTTAATGAATTTTGTTCTAGCCCGTTCTTTTGAAATACAAGAGATTAAGATTACAGACTTAACAGAGATTAAGATTAATATATGCCATGGTCAGAGAACTCCTCAGTATATTATTTAACGAACGATGACTTAAGTTGTAGATTGATTTGGGTCAAATGACAGAAACTTAGATAATTTATCTCCTTGGTACCTTTGGAACTGAACCTGAGATCATAAATCCTTCATGCGGTTTGCAATTATATCAAGGAAACAGATTTGTTAATAATTAATAGAAATTATGGTTATGAATGAGGCATCGGACAAAGGAAGGAGGACCTTTTTCAAACAAGTAAGAAAATATGTTTAATATTGTATGTTGCGATTTCTACGCCTAAGGCCACTTTATTATGAGAAAGGGAGGCAAACGAGCAAGCGAGCGACCTACTCACTCACGAAGGGAATTACAGTGGAAGAGCCAAGCTTCGGCATGAATGGGCCGGCTCGACCGGAGTAATACCACGTCCTCACCGAAAATCGGCATGAAGCAGTGCATGCGCTGTGTTTCGCTGCGTGAGTAAGGGTACCAGAGGCCCAATCCAGGGGAAGGGGGGTTGAAAGGAAAGCAGCGCACTTGGGACACCATTGGTGTTGCAGGTGTCCATGGGCGGCGGTAATAGCTTACCATCAGGTGTCTGCTACCTATAGATAGATTAGACATACTTTATTGCACAAAAAAAAACACAACTTAAAAAAACTAGGCATTACAGAAACTTAATTGTACAATTTGTTCTATCATAAAAAAAAGTTACTGCCAAGGCGCATTTTCATTTGATGTTCGAGAACAAAGGACAAGGAATTAAAATCACGTTAAGGTATTGTGCATAGAGTAAGATAATAAAATTTAGTTAAGATAAAGATAAAACTATTTGCTAAGAAACATGTGTACAGAAAAGACGTGTTTCGCTGCGTGAGTGAAAAGGTAGCATACTTGTGACTCCACTGGTGTCGCGGGTGCCCATGGACGACGGCAATCGCTTACCATGTGATCCGTATGCTCGTCTGCCACTTATCACGTAAAAAAGATGTCAGACACATGCAAAGTGCCAACATGTTCTACCATTACGGTGTGTACAAAATAATTGATTTAAAAATTGTGGTAAGTGTTTTTTTATCAAATGCATACATTTTTTGGTTGGTCACATATTTTTGGTAGATTTGAACGCTAAGATCACTTTGATGCTGACTGTACCTACCGATAAATTCGGACGGAACTTAAGTTTTTCCTACTTGACCGAATCATAGCCTTTATTGTCCCCTGAACGAGAAATGAATATTCATAACAGTACCCAATTATTATTTATCGTCATCCCTAATAAATATAGTTGCCGATTCAATAAGTATATAGTTTCCATGTCACACCTTGAAAGATACACTACTTATACATCTTATCTTATTGGATCTGTATGTATGCGTCTTGTTATTCATGTTCACGTTAAGATGTACTTTTCCGTTTTCTATTAATATTGTCAGTATTTTTTTCATGTTGTATGTTTTATTATGAGTCGTCGCTCGAAGGTACAGCCTGAAAATCAGCGCTGCAGCGGCTGCTTAGCGGTTGTTGTAGCACATGCTGAGGCTGAACCTTGTTGGCCGCAACTT
Source organism: Marasmia exigua (assembly GCA_019059595.1). Taxonomy (NCBI): domain Eukaryota; kingdom Metazoa; phylum Arthropoda; class Insecta; order Lepidoptera; family Crambidae; genus Marasmia; species Marasmia exigua. Next base: position 14,362,586 of record CM032488.1, read on the forward strand.
GATAATGTTTTGTCCTTATTTAGATTTGTATGTAATGTGTTGTGGTCAATAAATTATTTCTTATTCTTATCTTACATTGACGGATAGATCACACTATCGACGCCAATCGATTTTAATTTTTAGCTACTAAACCGGATCTATTTTAAACAATTTCGGGGTTACAATCCCTCGGCAAACACTTACACTATTTACTAAATACCCATGCACAAATGTTGGGTCCGCTTTTGTACGCGAAAAATTGATTCACGCCAAAAGCGGCCACTTTTGGCGTAAATCAATTTTTCCAACCCAACATTTGTGCATGTTTATATATTAAATAGTATAAGTGTTTGCCGAGTGGTTGTAACCCCGAAATTATTTAAAATAGATCCGTTTTAGTAGCTAAAAATTAAAATCGATTAACGTCGCTAGTGTGCCCTACCCTTCACCTTAACATTCGGGTATTGAATGCAGCACTCTCCCACAAAAGACTTTGTTAAATCCGGCGAACAACGTATAGGTATTTCCCATACAAAAAAAAGTCACATGCGAATAATGTTTGCCAAACTGAATTAAATTTCCACTTTAGGCTGCTGCTCCGAATCATTTTAAATGACTCATTAAAGCCAGGTAAAACTAAGTTATTCACAGATGTCTGCCATATTATCAACCCGTTTCAATTAAATGCAGGTAAGTATATTTGAATTTATAATCAAGTTAGTATTTATAGCACTGGTGTTGTGGAATCATTTACATTAAATGCATTGAGAATTTAACAGAAACCAGAATCTAAATTACAGAATTACGTTTGAATACAAATGAGATGAAATCATGAGTTATCTATGGTATGTCGCATTAGTTACCATAGATAATGTTCGATTGTTTCATTTTAGGCCAGGTTTCACCATAGACGTGCACCCTAACCAGACGAAGCCTTTTCATAGAAGCCATATTTGAAAAACAGCGCGAAGCCGTTAGTACTGGGTGACGTGCTGGGCGAGGTTCTTTCTCTACCGCACTCGTATGGAGATGCATTAAAGCTGCGTCAAGGATGGTTTGATCTCTTTCACTCTGACGTTTTTTCCAAAAATGGCACATTCCGATTTGGACTGGAGAGGTGGAATGATCTTGTACTCACGATTGGCGCTGGTTCGGTGCCTTCCAAATAGGACTCTCCAATCGTTAAGGCGACGTTTGTTATGTGTTCCTGATGAGTAGATTGCGTGGAGGTTTGGTTTCAGGGGCGCCCCTTGCCGTATCACGGGATTACTCAGGAATCGACCGTTCTTCACCTCGACACGCACGGAACAGACCGTTGTCAGGTCATTTTACTTCTACCTTCCAGCTTGATACATTATTCCACACAAGTTAGGATTGGGAAGGTAGGTGAGGATTGATGAGGATGCGTTCGGAAATGTTATATGAAGTTGAACCCGAACACGATTAAATGGCGCGTTTTACATGGGTTTCACTGCTTCTGGATTATAGTGGTAATTTTTCGGATAACTTGTGTTTGATATGTAGATAGTTTGAAGCATAGAGTAAGATAATAATACTCCAAATAGTTAGACATAACTCGCATTACTATGTTCAGACAGCTGTAGACATATCTGGGTCTTTAGCACGAAGACGTAAAACGAGAATACACCTGTCGCATCCGTACGAAGGAGAAACACAGCGCGTGTGAAAGGGAAGGGAACTCCAAGTCGGTCGTAACAGCCGGTTCGCGCTGAGGCCGTTAATATTTTAATCTATCAGATATCCTCAATCGATATTGAACCAAAAGTTGAGGGTTGATTAAACATTTTTTTTGAATTTCCCCATGTTTCCAAATGTTAATACCAGATGGACTCTCGGAGTTAAAATTATATTTGGTAAGGAAACTTAAGTCTCGTATGTAATAAGGCCGGAAACGCATCTCCACACCCTCTGTTGTGGCTGATTTCCATGGGCGGCAGTGATCACTCACCATCAGGTGACTCGCTTGCTCGTTTGCCTACCTTTCTCATAAAAAAAAACTTAAATAAAGTTTTTCATTGAATTTTAATTAACTATTTTCTTTAAGAGTCTGACTCTCACTTGACCGTTTTTTTATTTCTTAGAGATCGTTATAGAACTAAAAATAACTTTATAAAAATCTGATATTTCTGATTAATGAATAAAGTAGAAAGATCCTGTCTTTCCGAAATACTTCTAAAACTATGTCGATCAATCATTCCCACCCACTCAACATAGACGGTTCTAGGCGGTTCAAAACTCTGGACTCTACAAATAAAGGATCTAATGATAAAATAGGTCAAACAAATCAAAATTGAGCTTCCAAACATTTCACAGCAAACTTAGGCCCGTTCGACAACAGTCTAGATCGCGCTTGTTTGATCAGCCGTGTCTCGATTAGCAACAACAAGTAATTAATAACCGATAACCTAGATAATTTGGTAATTAATTCAACGTAGCCTTAAGTAGCAAATCTTTGGTCTCAAAACTAACTTGAGCCTAAAAACTATACCAGTTTTTTGAGCCCAATGTGGAGTTTTCTTATGGACAATTTAAGTTATTAAAATTATCAACATACCTACTTACTCACAGATCAAGAGAGATCTGCCGCGTCATAGACTAATGTGTCTCCTCCATTTATACCTACATCAGTTTTTTTAAAGAAAATGTAATACATATTTAAATGTGAATTGAGATGCCATTTTTAGCGTAGGTTGTTAACATTTCCGCTTGAATTTTTGCAAACAACCGCTAGCAACCACTGAACAAGTTGACTTTTCAACAAAAATAGGTTTTGTGCTTAATCTATCAAACGGTTTGTTAGACTCCTTCGATCATATAATCTCATCGATATTTGAGCCCGATGCATTTGTTCACCCGAACCCTTCTAGCTATTTGTTTTATCTGTGTACCTAAAGTAGGTATGTTACTACCCATGGAACTAATGTGCCATTTTCGGAAAAAACGTCACAGAGTGTGAAAGAGATCCCACCGGCCCTGACGCAGATTCTATACGGGTGCCATAGAGAAAGAATGTCGCCCAGCACCTCAGCCCAGTACTAAAACGATTTCGTGCAGTTTTTCAAGTATGGCTTTCTATGAAAAAGCACAGCTTGTTTAGGGTGCATGTCTATTAATAATAATAATCGTTTATTTCAGACAATAAAAAAATTACAGAGCTAATATGATACATACATTGTTTTTCCTTAACATTAGATACATTCAGTGCCATAATACATTTAATAGTTGATATTTTATAGCAATCTTATGCGATTTATTCTTAAGTAAATAACACACTTAAAAATTTCATCAGACATTTAAATATCGACAGCTCATGTCGAATCAAGCACTTACAAATTTCGTCGACTTAGTAACGCGTTCAGTGGTATAATTGGTAGTACATTCACCCGGATTGTGGAAGGTGTGGGTTCGAGTCCCGCCTGAACACGAGATGAAATTTTTAAGTGTGTTATTTACTTAATAATACATTTAATTTGATTCAATTCAATTCCATGATATATCAAGATACATAATCAGCCAATCATTAGACATAAACAAACAAAAATAAAAGCACATTAACTATTGGTACTACCTTTTTCACTCACCGCTACGATCAAAATTGTTTCTTTTTTTGTTTCAAGACTAATATTCTATGCGATAATATACATGAGTGTGCCGAGTAATGAATGGATTCCACGGGACATATTAGCTTTCGTGATAGCCTAACGAACGAGCTACGATTTTTTTTATAGTGACACAGTATATTGGCTCTCTTCAGCCTGATGGTAAGCAAAAGAGCCCTCGTTACAATTATAACGGAAGCGATATCAGGCATAACCTCCATTGGGACCGCCATACTGGCCTGCGAGATGCTTCTTCACGCTTGTAGGAAGGAGGAAATACATTCCCCGGCAACGAGTTCCATTTCTTGACGGTGATGGATTATACAACTCATTCATCTGCACTCCCCAGGGCGGATAGAATCTATTCATGAGATCGTCTTCATCTCCCATCTCAACTAAGCGTGTAAACTAAACTCCCAGGTGCGTCCAAACTTGTCAATTCGGAACCCGGGGTACGCTTAGACCATATTCCGGCATTTGGAGTCTGGAAATTAGGGACCAGATCGACTGAATCACGGTCGTTTACAATGAACCCGTCCCGTAACGAACGAAGCGCGTGTAAAAGAGAGGGAAACTCCGATTCGGTCGTAACGTCTGCTTTATAATAGGCCCTCTGAATCGGGCCACGTAAGGTTCGTTGTAGGCCAACAGGTTACACGTTTCAGTAACTATAGGAAACGTGCAGGTTTCCTCACGATTATTTCCCTCACCCCCGATCTAATGGTATAATAGAAATACGCATATAGATTATTAAAATCCAGGGGTGCAAGCACAAATCCGAACCTACAACCTCCGGTTTGGAAAGCAGACGTTCTTATCTACTAAATTACCTCATGCCTGAATACGACAACACGTTCCTCTTCATACACTTGAGCGGATTCGTCATTGAATCATCTGTTGAACGTAATATGGGTGTGGCCATTAATTCCCTGTATCAACAGTTCACGACAAAACTAGTTTTTCGTATCAACGCCGATGTATGCGCTTGCACAGCCAGCCGGTCAACCATGCTTAAGCAATTGGTTTTATACTCTTCATTCTTGGATTAGGATTTTATGTTGATTCCTTTAGTCCAAATCCATAGATACCATATTAAGGTAACATAGGTTCGTAAAATATATTTTTAAGTAAATATTATTATTGCCAACTTAGCATTGTTATTAGGTTTGTTAAAATATTGAATTATAACTACTAAGATTTCCAGATACAGACGGCTAACGAGAAGACTGTCTGATTGTAAGTTACATTATTATGATAAATTATTGTAGCTCCATTTTAATGTCCAGAGTAAGGATAAGTGGAAATTCTATAAAATATTATTTTTATCGCTTAGCTGTTGGCAGTTCAAGAATAATTCACACAAGATTAGTCACACAAAATCAAGAGCTTTAGACCGAGTGCAATATCCTCTGTGGTTGATGATCAAAACATTACCATTATAAAATAATAAAATTCTGAGCATAAAAAACGATAAATCCTTACTTATTATCAAATTCTTACATGATTTCACTGAATAATAATTAAATATTTCACAACCTCACATAAATTGATCTGACTCCGAGATAGGTAGCTCATGCACCTGTGTTACAGATATCAGAATCAACAGTGGGATTACAAATATATACATATACTACTTTTCTTTTGTAAATACATACTCATAATACTGAATTGAAGAAAAAAAATGTCTACATGATTAATTTACCAATTAATTCTGCTGGAATGTCAATCTTTAGCACATAACCTTGGCAGGGTAGTTGTATCCTGCAATAACTAAGTACCACCCTTTATCTAAGAATAAATCTATGGCATAATGCTGTCACACCATATAATATGTAGCATTACACCATAGATTATTCTCAGATAGTTATCGAATCGGGCTTAACACAACATACCGGGAAAAATATTTGAAAATGAATGACGAGTTATTTTTTACATCCAATATATTATTATTACTATTTATAGAAGATGAAAGTATGTTTGTGAATTCAATGAAATGCTGAATTAAAAATCTATTCACTGTAGCAAACCATATTTTGGAAGCCTCTTAATTGAGCATTTTAGAGTGAAAATTATGTGATGGCACTATTTATTTTCGTTAAGAGTAAATTAAATTAAAACAGCCATTCAGAAGGGACAGTATTTTCATTTTAAAGTTTATGCAAAACAATTTAAATTCTATCTATCTAAATTATTCTTATATTCTTTACTTCAATCATTTTTCTAAAAGAATATACATTAACATATTACAGTCATCTGTACAGTAAACAATTAGGTAATCATGAGTCCAGAAAGTTTAAAACATGTAAAAATGATTGTGTGAAATTTTCAGACTTCTTTTATTTTCATGATATGCATTATTTTCTTAAAAGGATTTGTTTCATCTTCAATATCTTCAAAAGAAAGCTTAATTTTCAAGTAATTGGAAGACCTGTAATAAGAAATGATGACGAAAAGACAATAATTAAATGACTTTTTTTTTAACATTAGAAGAAACTTTAAGGATCATTCTTCAACTTCAACATAATATGTCAAGGTACACATATTAATCATTTGTAATCTATGTTGTTAAAATTTTCAGAACTTACAAATTTTGTGATAAAATATCACAAAATACACTTATAGGTGTAAGGTGTGTATTAAGTGCCACAGCAGTACATGTGTATCCATTATTGAACCCAATCTAAACAATTAATTATAATGACAAATGCCTGATACTGAAGCGGAAGAAAAAACGGTATCCAGAGCTGAACAATAGCTGTCGAGATTAAATGAATCGACTGCAAAAACCAGCGCAACCGCTCGTCGCGACACGATGCGTGTGTGCATTGCAGGCTAAAGTCGTCGAGCCGGTTCCTAACACCCACACGGCGTGTGCCGTAGCCCCTACGCATAATAACCAGGCACAGGAAAATTTCGAAAGTAACACTGGAAAATATCATCTTTCCATAACATTTTTTCACTTAAAACTACTTTCAAAACCGTTTAAAAACGCTTTACGAAGTTTTGTGAGGAATTGGCTTAAAAAAGAACTGAAATTTATTACGAAACCAGGTGAAAATTCGAGGAAATGATAGGTGTAAAAAATAAATAGTAAAGACAAAATCACGTACCTTCATTGTCGTTGTTTCCTTCGACGTTGTGCACCGAAGCCACCAGAACTCCGACGCACAAAACGCTCAATAATCTCACAATCATTTTAACAGGTCGATTACCGGCACTGAGTTTACAGTTTAATTGCAAAATAACAATATTATACACTCGACATAATCAAAACGGTGTCACTCGCGCTGCGGAGCACCTATCGGCCTTTCGCATAGAAATAATATGGCGGACGACGGATGACAGGGTTCATCGATTGCGTTTCGTTTTTTTAATTTTTGGTAATGAAAGTTTACGAAGTGCGCTTATGAAATGTCACATGGCACACCTTTAGGTCTAGTATACATAGGTATTAAAAACAGAATAATATAAAAGGAAACAGATATTTAAGGTGACGGGTAGGGCACACTAGCGACGCCAATATACTAAACCGATTTTTTTTTTAACTATTTCGGAGCTTCACTCCCTAGACAAACAATATTTATTTGCACTGCTGAGTACCTATTAGGAATCTTCTTTGCCTTTTTTTTTGTATGTGATAGTGGCAGACGAGCAGATGGGTCACTGGATGGTAAGCCATCATTATCATCATCATCATATCAGCCCACATCCACCCACTGCTGAGTTTAGGCCTATCTTTATCCCACCATTCCCTTCGGAAATTGCCAGCCTTATACATTGTTTCCCCACTGCCGTCACAATATAGTCGGACCATCGTGCAGGTGGTCGTACAGGACACCGTCCCACTCTTGGCTGCCATTCGGCAAGCTTTATAGTCCACCTATCATCTTTACGCCTTGCCAGGTGTCCTGCCCATCTCTACTTTAGCTCACACACGCGCGTGCCAACGTCTACTACCCTGGTTCTCTTTCGAATTTTATCGTTGGGTACGCGGTCTCGTAAAGAAAGACCGGGCATGGAACGCTCCATAGCACGTTGCGCCACCTTTAACTTGTGCATAGTTTCTTTAGTCAGCGTCCATGTCTCGGCCCCATATGTGAGCGTTGGGAGGACACATTGGTTAAATACCTTTGTCTTAAGGCACTCCGGGTTTTTTATTTAAAAAGGTAGCCTAACTTCCCGAAAGCAGCCCATCCCAGCTGGATCCTCCTCGTGACCTCTTTTACTACTTGTCGCCCCCGACTAAAAATTATGTCCAAGATAAACTATGTAACCCATCCACGATGATCCAAGGTATGCGATGGCCGCCACCAATGATATCGTTACATTATCGTCGGACCTTCAGGCAGGTGGTTTCGCCTTACCCCTTACCCTTTTTGCACTTAAAATTTGTTTTAATAAATTGGTAAGTAAATTGGAAAATTGAGAAACCATCGTAACGAAATGTGCAATGTGCGCCTCCCTTTGTCAGCATGAAAAACAATCGACTTTAAATCAATTTATAAGAGAAACCAATTTCAATAGATTGTTTTTATATGGATATCGGTTGTCGAAGATCCATGGATGGATAATTATAGATATCGATCTCTATTTTCTTTTGGCGTCATTGGGCTAAACTTTGAAACGATACATCTTCTACTAGATAGTCACGTCGATAAGGCATCATAGTTTTATTAGCAGAGAATATTTACTTGTTTCGTATTTTAAGTATTTTTTCCTCATATTTATTAATCTAAGCTGTTTCTACCGGCTGGTTTCGTGGAAAGTTTGGCTACACTCTGGTGACATTAGGTGATATTTTAATCTGTTTTTTCAATAGTTCCGACTTTCACCACGTGCCAAAAACAGTGTAAAAAATCATCCATTTTATTAAGTGACTGAGGCTTTGACTGACTTCTACTGTTGACAACCCACTTTATCAAAATATCACTTGAATTTTTTCCTGGCGAGTTGTCCCGCTAACTTAGTCTCGCCTAAAAACTTGAAAATGGCAGAATAATAAGAAGAAGACAGTTTCGAGGTATTTTGACTTGATCTATCGAATTTTTAAAGCTTTATTGACGGTCTCCCATAAAGTGAAATATAAAAAATGGCAGGTGATTATTGGCGAGGCAAAGATTCTCACTAGAACATCTTGTGTCAATTTTTGGAAGCTGTCTCAGAACGACAAATTGAAAGTTTTCCATACAACTTTACGGGATAGTGATTAATATTCTCTTTATTTTTGAGATAAGTACCTATGGTTCGCTCCCAAAAATGATATAAATATGTAATAGTTATAATAAAGGCGTCGGCAGAATATATCAGATTATTGCGTTCTAGTGAGGAAATATTATAGAGTGAAACAGGAAAATATTTGGTGATCAGAATAGTTTCATTTGATGAAATTCATATTTTGTTATTTTATAGTCTAGTTAAATATTTCATTCTAGGCTAGTTAACGAGTATGGAATTATTCTAAAGTAATTATGACACGATTTACAATCTATAAACTAAAGCTGTGAGTAGGTGCTTATTGATTGTATTAGAATTTTATTTACTGTTTGGAAAATTGTTAATAACTGTTAGAAGTTGTTTTGATTTGTTAGCCGTAATAATTTTATATTTAAACTGTAGATACCCACACTCCTATTTATTCATTATAATAATTTAATAGTATGTATCTCATTATTATTTGATATTTTCTTCTTAGTAGATATATATACCAACATTACACATACATGTTAGGTACACAAAATACACTAGACAAGCGTCCCTGGCACTCATTCAGCTGGCCTCACTAAAAACCAGCGTCATGGCCATTGTCTGGCTGTGACATAGCTGAGTGAGGGCCATTTATACTAGACGTCATAATACATCATAATATTCATGTGGCACTGTCTGGACATAATTGAATATAGTTTTGATTTTTTTTTTCCTTTTGTGGCCGGCGTTTGATCCGATGATGAAATTGTGTTCTATACAACTGCTATAAGTTCTGTGTTGTGATGTGATGTCTATAATTATAAATATTTTCTTTCTTTCTTTCTTCTTTCTTTCTTTCAAAATAGTTTGTAGTCTGAAAATGATGATAACACACTCATTTCTAGCGAAATTGGCTTGATTATTCTTAAAGCAGTCTTCCATATTTATGTTTGAATTCATAATTTTGTTTTTTGGGACCTTATTCCTGAAGTTGCGTACGTATTACTGTGAGGAACGCAACAATACTTCGTATTTCTGCTTTATTAGCTGCCGGTTCATATTATTTAGGGCGGAGTTCATCAAAATCTAGATAATTGACAGTTACGTAAACCGTCAGTAAATCAAAACTTTTAACCAAACATACTTCAAATGATAGCAATGTCGTTCTCAGAGAGCTTCCAATTATCGCCCCTAGGGGAGCGCGCCTCATGTTTGCCTTGCCAATATGGGTTGAGCAGGCTCCATCCATAAAAAAATGCCAAACCCCATTTAATCAAACATGTATTGGTTGCTTTATATTTAGTTAGGTTCCTTAAACTGCCTTTGTAAACGCCTTTCTATCTTGTTTATATTATTTTCATGTGGCAACACCCGTTTCGAAAGTTCAATTTCGCATGGCGGACGTGCAAGTGGGCTCTGTTATTTGTTGGTGATAATTTTCAATAATTAAACTCATTGTGGTTCCTTATGGAAAGAGTAATCCTAATGCTTTTATTTCTTTGTGGTCGTGCATTGTTTATTCCTTAACGTTTGATGATGTTAAGTAGTTGTTTATAGTTGCATTGTGAGGACTGCATATTTTTTCATAAAAATGGGAAAATGTGACGAAGCTAATGTCGAAGTTAGTATGGGGGACTCGGCGTCCCCCATGAAACCTGATAATTTCACCTTCACCGTGCCTCCTGAGGCTCCCGTCTTCGAGCCAACGCCAGAAGAATTCTTGGATCCTCTCGCGTACATCAGTAAAATAAGACCAATCGCTGAGAAGTCTGGGATATGCAAGATAAAACCACCAGCGGTGAGTACCTTCCTTTGTGTTTAAAGCGTGCATTTTACCGTTTTAGTCTTAATTAGTGTATTTGAAGTTAAATCTTCGTGTTGCACCGTAATTCTCTATAACCCTAAAACCGTACGGAGGTTTTCGTGTGATGCAACCATATTACCCACTGTTAGCCACTTGCGTGTTATCTAAATTTCTTATTTATGATTTAATATTGTATAATACGTGTCAAAGTACCATTTGGAGTATATTATGTAGTGCAATTGCATTGTAATTAAGTTGTATGAGGATGCAATATTGTATTTGAAATTCTGGTTGCCATTTTGTGTCGAGCCCTGCTGCCTACGATAGTTTAGATAAAAAAAGAATATCGCCACTTTTTTCTCGTTAAAAACTACTGTGGCCACATGGGCAGTGATTTTTTAGAGTGATTTTTCGCCCTAAATTAAGATTTTTTGATTGAAATATGGTAGATACAGCTTGATGCATTTAAACTGGCATTCACTATGTTTAACTCATCTGGTATTAATAAGCAAGGCCTACTTAAGTTCTCTGTGACTGCTCTATTCATTTGCCTCCACCAATATTGCGTTACTCTTTATCACAATAATGTGAAATGTTTTGTAATATTTACAGTGGTCAATGGTTTGTTCCATTTTGTAAATCATAATAGTCAAATTATCTAAGATGGTAGAAATAAGTGGCTAGTGTTATTTGTGATTTTCTGTGTTAACATTTTAATAACTTAATTAATGTTTAAAAGCAGATTATAGAGAAAGTGGCAATCTAAAAAAGAGTAATTAAAAATCATGTGTGTATTTGACATTAAAAAATGTTGTGTTATTTTTGCAAGGGCACTCTGTGCTATCAATGTATTTATGTGATATCTACAATTTGTTACCTTGCTAAAGCAATTCTGCTGAACCCTATTCCATATAACTGGCATTTCGTTATATGGTCATAGTAGCAGAGACATGTGAATGTAAATAACACATTGCCATTGTTAATCTAAAAAACTGTGTTCTGTTTATTAATTAAATGGGTAATGATGATCATAGTCATATAAAATGTTTATCTTAATTACAAAAATTTATTGATTAAATTTTTTATTTGTAGTTCAGCTGGCAAGTCCTTATAAAAATTAAGTTTTCAACATAATTATGTAAGTTAGTTAGTAAACCATTTGGTAGGTATCTTAAATTTTTATTTTTATTTTGAGGGTTAGTAAAAATAAATGATTATTTAATACTTTGACACATGGTTGTATGTATGTACCCAAAATGTATGTACTAAAATTTCTAATTAAATTAATATGAAACAAATCAGTCACAAATGTACTTAGATTATGACATATACCTAGTTCTTAATTTGCTTTATCACCATGTCACTTGTTGCATACTAGATAATATCTAAATTATATTGCATACAAAGCACATAGTGTTTTTAAAATTGAAAACTCACTTTAATATTACATCATTCCCAGTTTCATACAACACCATCGCATCAAACATAAAGCAACTTAAATCTGTAGCCCAATTCTCGTGCACTCAACATAGATCTTAAATGAGGGATTTTCATACATTCGTCCATATTAATGTCGAATTCAATAGGTATCTATATCACATCCTGATAGGCTCCTGGAGCCTGAACATGGCGGATGATGCATGAATCCTGAAAAAAAAACTAGGTTATAGTGATATGATAAAAATGGTAAATTAGGTTAAAAAAGTAATCTACACTATCGCATTGGGGAAACCTGTAATGTTAGTTGTAAGATTTTGGATAAATAAATAAATAAAAATGTCACGAGCACGAGAATTGGGCTCTGGATCTACCTCACCTTAGAGAACTAGACCATTTATATCAAGGTAATTATCAGAATTATTATGTTGACTATGTGGGTATTCAGTTTGTAAAGTAAGTTTCTGATATGTGCAAGTTTCTACCTAATATTTTCACTTACCACCAAGCTAGTGGTTTATAAGGTAATTTTATAAATGTGACCTAAAAGTTTCTAGCTACTAAGTCAATGTTGGCTTAGCCGGGACATGCTGACTATCTAATTAATTTTCACTGTTAAAACAGTTTCATGTCTCCAGAGGGTATATTTGCTAACAGTTTTTACAGGATACAAATGTATCATGTAACATGAAAAATTTCAGAATGTGTCTTGGGAATCCAATAAGCAAGATAAAAACTCACTTTAATAATACATCATTCCCAGTTTCATACAACACCATCCCATCAAACATAAAGCAACTTAAATCAAGACACATTCTGAAATTTTTCATGTTATTGTCAAGGGCAGCGTTTTTACAAAACCTAGGGGGTCCCACTCTTAAGGACATTGCCCATTCTATGAGGGATATTAGGTCCCATTGAAAAAAAATTGTGCCTCAGAAATTCTTATTGGAAATTAGAGAAAAACTAATACTGTTTATAAACATTAGGTATTTATTTATTCACTCTAGTTCATGAGATATTATATATATTTTGTGGTGAATTGAGGTTATTATTATAACATTTAATGTCAGTCATAATTTTCAAACGAATATATATCATTTTCTTCCTCCTGATTAATATAAAAAATACAAATCAGCTTATTGCAGCTCTTCCAATGTGGAAAACAAAATAAAACACTTTAAGAAAAAAGTCCAATAGCTCACAATTAACACCACTTAAGAGTTCAATATCTCATAAAAGTGGGTAATTCACACACAGGAACTAATCAGAAGAAATACGCTAAATTCGAACGGACATAATAAACTCAGACGAAAAATATCTAATTAATTCGATCTTTATACATAGGGTACAAAAACCTTATTAATAAATGTTATAAGCACAAAAAAATGAATTAGATTCAGACACCTACAAAGGTGTTTGAAATTAAGGTGAAAATTGTATATAAAGAAAGATACCTAGTGGTGCAGGTAGGTAACATGCAGGTACTTGTGACACCACTGGTGTTGCAGGTGTCCATGGGCGGCAGTAATCGGTTACCATCAGATGATTTGTCAGCTCGTCTGCTATCTATATCATAAAAAGAAAAGCTTTACATCAGGCTCAACTTTCAAAACTTAAGTTATAAAAATAAGAAATTGAACAATCCACAACCATTTATGATTTATTTAATGTTGGCTAATGTGTTTGTGGTGACAGTCAACATTATACATACCTATTTGCTAACTCTGTGACTAGGCTATTCTGAACTTTGTTACTCTAGGAAATAAAGAAAAATTGTTAGCAATGATTTTATGATAAGTGCTTATATTGTGTTTCTTTTCCTCATTATTGTATTTTAAAAGTGATAAAACGTTTATAAAGGTACAGACATCCACACATCAATGTAAACACACTCAATCACACACATCGATAGGGTATTCAGGCTTCAAAAGAAGTGCATTCGAGCTATTACAAATACATGGTTCAGGGAAAGCTGCAGACCCCTATTTAAAAAGCTCAAAATTTTGCCACTAGCCGGCATGTACAAAAAAAAATGTTTTGCATGTTTGTAAAGTCACACCCAGCATTTTTTCAGAAACTGGATGAGGTCAAGGTGAAAAACTTGAGAGCTCAGTATGCAAATCTCTTGTACAAACCTCAGTGTCGCACATACATTTATAATAATAATGTATTTAGCATGTGTATCACTTTGTTTAATAATCTTCCAGATGAAATTAAGGCTCAAGAGAGTAAGAGTTTCAAAATAAAATTAACTGAATGGCTATTAAAATATTGTTTTTACAGCGTGGCTGAATACATAAATCATAGAAATCTGATGCGCAACTAATAAAATTATAGAATTATATTAATAAATTAGTCAATTAAGAAATAATATTGCTGCATGCCAACCATTTGATTTTGCACACCTGCATGCAGGTTGAATACTTGTACCTACTATTTTATTATTAAGAACTTTATAACCTGTGTTCTGGCAAATAAACATTTTTATCTTTATCTTTTATCTTTATCTTTAAATAGATTCTCACCTTAATGTCAAACACATTTTGGTTCAATATTTATAGAAATTTGACAGATTACATGTGTTACTATCTATCAATGAAAACCATTTTTTCAATGAGTAAAAATAGCGGTTCAAACACTGGTAGGTATTATGTTTTCTCGAAAAATACAAATTCTATTTAGGAAAATGATAATCCAAATTGGGTATGTATCTTTATTCTTTTTGTAGAAAATCAATTCATAAATACTGAACTAATTAAAAAAAAATCTACTCTAAACAGCTTTTAGTTATTTCTGAGTAACATAATTAGTCTTGGATTAATTTTACTTCTGAAAAAGTTTCATCTTCCTATGGAAAATATCATTCCGTAAATGTTGACAACCTGAACAAAATATATCCATTGATGGATATATATTTGTAAATCTAGGAAGCTTAAAGTGACACAAACCAGCTCATGTTTGTTTTTCATCCATATTTTTTCAATATGACAGGCAGACAAGAGTTCCAAAGAAAAATGTCATCATGTCTTTGAAATCCTGTCATATTGAACATGAATAAGTAGCACACACTCACACTATAGTATATGATACAATCTAACACACAACAACTTACAGATTCAATATTAAATCCTGTTGATTTATGCAGTCTCTCAATAAGTTTCCTCTCATAGTATTGTACCTACATTATTCAAAGCTTAGGTTGGGTACATTGAAACATGGTATTGTGTTAGGAATTCTGAGACTAACAGTAGCTATTTTGGTTTTACAAAACTAACACATCAGATCTAATAAACATCTAATTTGACATTTTTAATTACATTGACCTATCACTGGATAAGTTTGCCTTATATTAAAACCTGCTTAATGAAAAAGGTTACTATAGTGTACAAGACTATTTAAATGATAAGGATTCCTGGTCATGTTAATTGATTAGTCTTGAGTAGTTATTCATAGTAAGTAGTCTGTTAACTTTGATAATTGTATTTTTTTTCTCTTCTCAATTGTAATTCTGTAACATCATTAATATTTCAAAAAAGTAACTACTGAGTCTATTGCTGCTGTCTTCTCAGTAGAAATCGACATTCTGAACCAGCGGTAGATGATAATATGTGTACATATTTTGACATTTATAAGTGTTCTGTGGACCTAAATTGAATAAATATTTTTTTTTATCTTTATTGATTGACACAAATCGCGGGTCTAATAGGAATGGATACCATTCCTATAAATACGAGACGGAGTACTTATTTGCTATTAATAATAAGAAAAACCATAGCTTCTAATTTAAATTGTCACTAACCCTTATTACACATTATTTGACCAAAATAAATAATTTTTAATTGATAATCTTAAAATGTACAATTTTTTATGCAATTATAGTTTATTTGTATTGTGTATTAGTTAAAAATAACAAACACCCTAGGGGGTGCTACATGTCAATCTGAAATGTCATTTGTGTGTATACTCGTGATTTTTAATTATGCAGACTAAACTGACAGTTGGTGGGTTGCCAAGTTATTGTAAAAAATAAATAGTTGTAGGTCATGCATGAGTTCAGTTTAATGATATCATGTTATAATTATTGTAAAATTCATGTTTGGCACATTTAATTTTTTACTTTTATTGTTGTCTTCATGTTAATTAGAACCAGTTTTTATGCATTACGTATTTATATAATTGTTTATAATCTTTAGCACGGTTATTAATGAATTTAAACTGATGAGTACATTCTAAAGATTGACTGCATGATGGCTTACACTTCAATTGGAACAAACAGCACTATTGCATTACGCTGGCTACATTAAAAAAAAGTATAATTGTAGCTGTCAGTTTAGTCTGCATAATTAAAAATCCGACTTAGTACAATTTTTCTTTTCTCAAAATTTACCATCTACACAAAGCACAGTCACGCATCAGGTTACCACATACCAAAATTCCTTAATCAATATTGAATTGAATGTGTGACACTAAGGTGAAATTAGAATGAAGAAATTTGACAGTTATGTATACTTTAATGTGTGGCTATATGTACATTTTGTTATCTATCTTCTACACTGATCAAATAGTTCTGATCATTTAATCAGTAAAAATATTACCTAACTATCTATTGCTGAGAACTAGTGATTTCCCGTTGTGCCATTCAACCGATATTTGCATTTTTAGGTGTTGGATAAATAATAAAGAAATATTTTTTAAATAAATATTTCCCAACATCACATACATTGAACTGATTCTGAGATAGGTAGCTCAAGCACCTGTCATACGGATATCAGAACCAACAGCGGAATTACAAATATATACATAAAAAATACTTTTCTTTTGTAAATACAAACTTATAATAGGTACATAGAAAACACCCAGACCAATACAAACAGACATGTTCATGCACACGAATGTTTGAACTGTGCGGGGTGTATGTTATTATTGGCAAATATTTGACGACCCATCTAACACAATAGTTTGAGCGCAAGGATAGGATGTTAAAGTCGCAGGTTCGATTCCTGCTCTAACTCACAGAAAACCGGCGTGAAGCAGCATTGTGCTGTGTTTCGTTGCATGAGTGAGGGTACCGGAGGCCCGGTTCGTGGGAAAGAAGGGTTTAAAGGTTGGCAGCGCACTTGTGACTCCACTGGTGTCGCGGGTGTCCATGGGCGGCGGCAATCGCTTACCACAAGGTGATCTGTCTGCTTGTCTGCCACCTATCACATAAAAAAATACACTTTTTTTTCATAATGGTGGACAGACGAGCAGACGGCTCACCTGATGGTTAGAGATGCCGAGATACCGATGCCCATGGACTTTCCATCTGTCGCTTACCTGAATAACGTGAATCTCTTTCTCTACTGCCGTTATATCTTTTGAAAGTTTAACATTTTCCAAGATTGAAGGTCTTCTTACTAATTTTTTTTTTCCTATTTTCAGCATTGGCAGCCGCCATTCGCAGTGGACGTGGACCGACTGAGGTTCACACCTCGAATTCAGCGCCTTAATGAACTTGAGGTGAGTGTCACTGGATATTTGAAGATCTAACTAAATTCCCATTAATGGTGTGGTCTCAACCACACGCTTGGCAAACCCGCCTCGTCCTCATATTAGCGTGTAATTCCCACTTGCGTCCAAAGCTGTCGCTCTATAGCCTGGGGTACGCTTGGACCATGAATTGAAATTTGGGGAGTCTGGTAATTACAATGAAGCGACTACCGTCTGACCTTCGCAACCCTATAACAGGGGAGCCAGACCAATTGAATCATGATTAGTTTCAGAAGCTATCCACATGATATTAATTTACCTTACCGCTGAGCTAATGGTAGAAATACGCACATAGATTTAAAAAATCCAGAGGTGCATGCTCTGATTCGAGCCAGAGGGGTAATTCTTTTGCACTCGACATTAAAGGATTTAGAGATTTCATACATTCGGCCATAGAAATCTCTCATTCGACTTCAATGTCGACTGCTTGAGAATAGGCCCACAGACCAGAGTATAGAAGGCGCGTTCCGAACCACAGCTAACATCGCTCTAGTCTACTAGCAACGTATGCACGATGTACGTATTATAGTGCGCACAAGTGTGTGCGCAAACACAACTGCGCTCTCGATCTTTCGACCTCGATATTTTTATAATTTAAAGACCAGTTTGACCTAATACAAGTTTATATACTAAGGGCCTTATTATACTTATCTACATCATCATCATCAGCCCATTTAAGTCCCCATTGCTGGGGCATGGGCCTCCCTCCATCACATGAGGGGTAATTGCCATACTCACCACGCTTGGCAGACGAGTTAGCGAGGGTTTTGATATAAATGCAGAGTTTTCCTTCTCTGGGTGCTGATGATCATGCCAGCAGCTTTACCTTAGTCGCCTTTTACGACACCTCGGTAAGAGTGAGGGTGGCCTATTCTACTCTGCCGGGGACCACACGGCATACTTATCTACATACTACATTAATATGTGGACCAGAGGCTCCCAAACTTAATTTTTATAGCGTAATATTTTTTTATTTTCTACCCCCATCTTATACCTACTTAAAAACGATTCATTTTAACTTCAAATTATTTTCTTACTGAATCTTTTATCGCCCCCTTTTAGGCCTGCAGCGCCCATACGTGGGCTCTATCGCCAACTTTTAAAAATACTTGTGTTGAGTGCTTAAGTCTCATTATGTTTAACAAAATCCTATTCAAGCCAAATGATCTTTATCTGAATAAATTTGCATAATTAAATATAGAAACCTAAGTTTGAACTAATTCATGAATGTCAAAATGTGATGTTATCCTTTTTAGAAGAAATAAATGTATTCATGGCAATACATATGAATATTCATAAAGTGTGCAGATACTGAACATTCAACATTATCAAATTGTTACAATCTGCACTTTAAATAAAAGAGAAGAGCGTACTCCTTTTTAAAAAGGCCGACAACACATTAGCGATCTCTCTGATTTCGTGGATGTTTACGGGCGGCGAAGATTATTTTCCATCAGGTGACAAAAAATGACAGTCAATCCTAGCGTATAGTTCCTGATTGCGTCCAAAGCTATCGCTCGGGAGATCGGTGTACTCTTAGACCATGATTCAGGATTTCGGGAGTGTGGTCAGTAAGGTGACGAGTAGGGCACACTTACGACGATAATCGATTTAAATTTTTAGCTATTAAACCAGATCTATTTTAAACAATTTCGGGGTTACAACCTCTGGGCAAACACTTATACAATTGATTAAATAACTATTGATTGATTAAATATCCAACGCGTACGCGAAAAATTTATTCACGCCAAAAGCGGCCACTTTTGGCGATAATCAATTTTTCTCATACAAAAAAGAGGTGGCAGACGAGCAGACGGATCACCTGATAGTAAGCAATTCCGCCGCCCATGGACACCCGCAACACCAGTGGAGTCACAAGTGCGCTGCCAACCTTAACTTAACTAACTAAAATCTATACTTTGAGCTATTTTTCCTTGGACTGATATCCAATTCTTCCGTATATTTTATGAGTAACAATAACAATCTAAAATATTTGAAACATTTTACTCCCGCCAGGCGATCACCCGGGTCAAGTTAAACTTCCTGGACCAAATCATCAAGTTCTGGGAGCTGCAGGGCTCCGTACTCAAGATCCCCACGGTGGAGAGGAAGCCGTTAGATCTGTATGCACTGCACAGGATCGTTAAAGAAGCAGGTGAGTTACAGCTTGTACAAAGCAAACAAGCAGGCGGTTTTAAGGTACGACAGATAAGCATTTGACCTCAATCTAAGGTGGGCCATTCTTGCCCGTGAACATTCTTCCCTTTAAGGCAAGCCCATGTTATATTGTTCAGGAAATACATCGTCAGGCAACGAGTTCCACTTCTTGGCGGTTCGCATCAGAAAATAGTTTGCGTAGCTGGTTCGGTGTTGGTCCGGTAGATGGCACTATGTATTTATGCATCGCGCTAGCAAAGCGTGTCACCGGAACAATGACCTTGGGCCAGCTGACTAGGGTTGGCAGTTCAAAAATAAATCACAATCAGTCAAGACTTGGACCTCGAGGTTGCCTTTCTATACAGTTGGTTGTCTATACTCTGGTATTTATTAGGGTTCCGTAGCCAATTTGCAAAAAGGGATGGATTCTTCATTCAGTTTACTCAAATATAAAAAAAGCATATTGCTGCTACGAAAATTTCTTGTATAATCTGAATAACGCTACTTAACAAAAATATCCCGCTGGCATTATATTATCATGGATCACAAAACAATATAAATTGTTTTCTGCCGATTTATAATGTCATTCGTTCATTAAGGTGACAGGTAGGGCACACTAGCGACGCCAATCGATTTTAATTTTAGCTATTAAATCCGGATCTATTTTAAACAACTTCGGGGTTACAACCTCTATACTAACACTTATACTATTTATTAAATAACCGTGCACAAATGTTGGGTCCGTTTTTGTAAGCGAAAAATTGATTCACGCCTAATTATTCGCATACGCGTTGGACGCAACATTTGTGCATGGTTATTTAATAAATAGTATAAGTGTTTGCGGAGAGGTTGTAACCCCGAAGTTGTTTAAAATAGATCCGGTTTAGTAGCTAAAAATTAAAATCGATTGGCGTCGCTAGTGTGCCCTACCCGTCACCTTAACTCGTTAAAGAAGGTATAGGTCTATACCGGGTTTGGTAGACAACAATTGAGTTTATTATGAAAATAAAGTAACGGATAATAGTTATCCTCTTAAAACTGTCAAGTTGGTCGAATCAGCCCTAAGAAGAAGAATCAGTAAATACTCCATTGATATTTATTCTTTGAGAATGGAGAGTACGACGAAAAAGTACCATTTTTATACGCTTTTCGAATAAAGAAAGAAAAAACAGATGACCCGTATTTTTTAGTTCTCATTACATGTGTGTTTTTATTGTTTTTTTTTTTAATATTAATTATTCTTAGAACAGTTATTTACGGGATTTCTACCATGTACCTTATTTTTGAGTTTCCGATATTTCGGGAATAATAATGAAAACTCAAAAAAAGGTACATGGTAGAAATCCCGTAAATAACTATTCTAATGTTAGTGACCATGGAAGTTTGAAACAATATATTAATTTATTTGCCGGAAATGACGTAGTCCTGAGGCTCAACATATTGTGATGTCGGTGATAGAAAAAAAAGTATGACACACAATATAAGCGATTTGATTTCGAAGAAAAATAAACAAACTGGCCGCGGATCGATATCTAGGATCGGTACCAACTTTCCTCTTTCTTGCCAATAATTTTGATTCGCATTTCTGCAAACTAAAGTATGTACTATTGACTTCTTTTCTTTTATTATAGTACCTAATTCGATTCACGTTTGTTTGAAGTACATATCGATTATTCACTTTTATTAGGTCACCTCTGTATGAAGATAAACTTTAGAAACGTCAAATGTAGCTTATTAGTTTGGCTCGACTATAAGTTTACATAACTGTCACTGTCATGTGACAGTTACGTAACTTATACTCTTGTTTGACGTTTGTTTTTTTTAAATCAACGTCAGTAAAATCATTTTTAATTTGCCATGCCGGGCGATGACGTCACAGGAGTTTTTACATTTTATTTTTTTCTCCGTAAATATTTTTTCTTAAATTTCTGAGTTTAATCTAGAAATAGTGTTTATCATTTCTGATAACGATTTTTTGTAGTATTGTCTTTTAAAGACATTTTGGCATTCCACAGGTGGTTTCGAGATATGTTCTGCCGAGCGCAAGTGGTCGAAGATCGCTCGGCGCATGGGCTTCCCCCAGGGGAAGGGGATCGGGTCCATTCTCAAGAGCCACTACGAGCGCATCCTGTACCCCTATGACGTGTTCAAGAATAACGGCGTGGTTGGGGACAGCAAGGAGACCGTGAGTTCAATGTCCTGCTTTTTTAATAATATTCTCCAACCGATTACGGCTACGGCGGCCAATACGCGAGCGGCCACCAGCCAGCTAGGATATATTAAAGTCTCTTACGCCAAAGGTCGTGGGTTCGATCCCCACCCTGGACAAACATTTTTTCGGTGTCTGGGTGTAATATATGTATTTAAGTATATATTTGTGTTCCTCTGTTGTCTGATATCTCTAACACAAGTGCTTAAGCTACTTATTACGGAATCAGGTCAACGTATGAGGTGTAAAAAAAAAAGTGTGTGCGCAAACACTAGTGCACTCTCTATTCTGTTACACTCATATTCCGATGGGTCTCCTGCCCTTTTGGGATGGGACTCCTGCTTTTTTATGTGATGGGTGGCAGAGGAACAGACAGACTAACCGCCGCCCATTGACATTCGTATCACCAGAGTGGAGTCACAAGTTCGCTTTCCCCCGGATATCGCCTCCGGTACCCTCACTCACACAGCAGAGACGCTACTTTGCGCCGGTTTTCTGTGAGGTCTCTATTGCTAGATTTTTTTATGCTAGAGGCGACAAACGAGCAACAAGTAACCGAGTCACCTGATGGAAAGTAATCATCGTCGCCCACGAACATACGCGAAATCCGAGAGATCTCTAATGTGTTGCCGGCCTTTTTAAAAAGGAGTACGCTCTTCTCTTGAAGGTCCCTAAGTCGTAGCCGTCGGGAAATACTCCCGCAGGCAAACCGTCATATTATGTCATCGTTTTTCCTTTTAGTCGAATTCATCTCCTATCAAATGTCGTCTGGTTGAAGGTTATCTGGTAGAGATCGCTTCCAGCGATAAGACCGTCGAAATTGTAGTACATTTGTTTGTTCAGTGTCTGGGTGTAATATATGTATTTAAGTATATGTTTGTGTTCCTCTGTTGTCTGATATCTGTAACACAAGTGCTTAAGCTACTTAGTATGGAATCAGGTCGACGTATGAGATGTTGTGAGAATTAGAATTAAGGTGGAGTTATATTTATCTGACGTGTCGTGACGTGATGCGTCAGAACGGTATCGGTTTCATACATTTAGTATGGTAGCGTTCACACTAGTAATGCGTAATGTGTTGTGATGGCTTCTGTCGTGTCGTATCAGAAACGATCCTGGTTGCGTCAGAGCGGTGGGGCGGGGGAACGACGACGTCATGCACGTCAGACAAGTGTGCAAGCGCCAGTGTTGTGTTGGGACGCGTCAGAGTTCAAACTGTGCTTTCGACAATCTGAAATACTGATGAAATTTTTCATCATCGTTTTCAAGCTCTTTAATGAGACAATGAAACTCGCCATTTATTTCTCTTTTTATATTGAGTGGATGAATCCAATATCTTCTTCTCGTTCTTTCTTTTTTTAACAAAGTTGCCAATATCATAAATTGAGTATCTTCTTCATAATCTGAATCAGAATCGGATAACTAATGGGAGAATATTGAAAACGTGTTACCTTTCCTAGAGCTACAGCTGTACTGATTCAAAATATCGTCAGAAGGCGTCAGAACATGACATATAAATGTGAACACTAGCCATCACGTCACGACACGACACGTCACGACACGTCAGATAAATATAAATCCACCTTTAGATTAGAATTTGTTTCTTTAATGCTTCAGTTTTTTTAAGTTATGTTTTTTGTGCAATAAAGTATATCTATCTATCTATCCATCGTTCAATCAGTTCTAAATAGAACAATAACCAAACAATGTCACCCGACAGAAAATCGAAGTGAAACAGGAGCAGACTCCGGAGAAGGCCAACATCATATCCCGGTCCCGCTCGGCGAGCAAGTGCCCGCCCGCCGCGGCGACTCCGCCCCCCGCGCGCCGCTACAAGCCCAGCGAGCCCGAGCCCGCAGCCGAGCCCGGCACGCCCGAGCGGCCTAGGGCTCCGGCGACGCCCCACACGCCCGCCTCGCACGCCAGCACTCCCGAGAGCCCGGAGACGAGGAGGAGTGAGTCTTTATTTTATACTAGCTTTTGCCCGCGACTTCGTCTGCGTTATAAATTATAGCCTATGTGTTATTCTGATCTATAAGCTACATTACTGTAAAGTTTCATTCAAATCCGTTTAGTAGTTTTTGCGTGAAAGAGGAACAAACATCCATCCATACATCCATCCAAACAAACTTTCGCCTTTATAATATTAGTAAGGATGTCTTCTTCCTCTTCGACAGGATATATATTTGCCCACTGCAAAGCATTCCGTGTGCTCCCCGGCAGAGTGAAATAGGCCACCCTCACTCTTACCGAGGTGTCGTAAAAGGCCCAAGATCAAGCTGCTGGCATGATCATCAGCACCCATCGTCATCATCATCGTCAGCCCATTTAAGTCCCCACTGCTGGGGCACGGGCCTCCCTCAATCACATGAGGAGTAATTGCCATACTCACCACGCTTGGCAGACGGGTTGGCGAGGGTTTTGATATAAATGCAGAGTTTTCCATCTCTTGGTGCTGATGATCATGCCAGCAGCTTTACCTTAGTCGCCTTTTACGACACCTCAGTAAGAGTGAGGGTGGCCTATTCTACTCTGCCGGGACCACACGGCCAACACATCAGCACCCAGATAAGGAAAACTCTGCATTTATATCTAAACCCTCGCCAACCCGTCTGCCAAGCGTGGTGAGTATGGCAACTTACCCCTCATGTGATTGAGGGAGGCCCGTGCCCCAGCAGTGGGGTCTTAAATGGGCTGACGATGACGATGATGATGACTTCAAAGCATATGCCTCTCCGATTTCTCTCCACTTTCTTCTGTCGTCGGTTTTCCTATACCACGCTACACCAACTTGAGCCTTGATGTCATCGGACCATCTGGCAGTTTGTCCGCCAACACTCGTCTTTCCATCTCTTGGTCTCCATTCAAGGGCATCCTTACTCCACCTCTCGTCACCCCTTCTGCACACATGACCGGCCCAAGCCCATTTAATTTTTGCGGCTCGGTACCCTATGTCTATCACTTTTGTGCGTTCCCTGATGATGGTGTTGCGCACTCTGTCTCGTAAGGATATATTAACATACATACATATATTGATGAATTCACTTTCACTTGTCATTATCTACTGAGTAAGTCATTATAATCACCTTTAGTGACTGTCAGGCACTGTCGCCATCTAAGGTCTGACTGTCTACTAGTCTACATGTCAATCGCATACAGTAACTGGCTGCCAAGTCCAAACAGACCACCGATAAGTCCAATACTAGACTTTGTATCTTTCGTGACTTCGAACATCAGTGAGTATGCACGTGGAGGTACAAGCCCGGCACGCCATAGCGGCCGCACACGCCCACCTCGCAGGCCAGCACGCCCGAGAGCCTGGAGACGAGGAGAAGTGAGTGCTTTTTTTATTTATTTATTATGTGATAAGTGGCAGGATCGCCTGATGGTAAGCGATTGCCTCCGCCCATAGACACCCGCGACACCAGTGGAGTCACAAGTGCGGTACCAACCTTTAAGCCACCCTTTCCCCCAGATTGGGCCTCCGGTACCACTCACTCCCACAGCTAAACAGCACAGTGCTGCTTCACGCCGGTTTTCTGTGAGGACGTGGTGTCACTCCGATAGACTTTTCATTGTCTGTCAGGTGTCAGTCACTTTCAGTGGCTGTCAGTCACTTTCGTCACCCAAGGTATACATTGCCAGGCACGACCAGTGGAAGTAGGTCACTGCCAGTCACCTTCAGGGGCTCTCAGGTATTCATTTCAACGTTCTTCTCGGAACACTCCCCATTGTATATGTCAATTCGATCGTAATTTGGCGGATGGATTGATAGAATAGAGTTAACCCAACATGTTCTCTCCCCAGGCCCCCGAGAGAACAAATGGATGTCAGCGGCCGGGAGCTGCGGGGGCAGAGCCCGAGTTACCCGCTCCACGCGCCTCCGGGAGCACCGCATGTCCAACATGACGGTCTCCGTCACGCCCGCGCCCGACGCCCCCCACGTCCCCCACCCGGACGATCCGGTGAGTGAATGAATCAATGGATATACTTAAGACTTTTCTATATTGACTTTGGTCTTCATCTATAATTTTGATAACATTAATAATTCTCACAACATCTCATACGTTGACCTGATTCCGTACTAAGTAGCTTCAGCACTTGTGTTACAGATATCAGACAACAGAGGAACACAAATATATACTTAAATACATATATTACACCCAGACACCGAACAAACACAAGTGTTCATCGCACGAATGTTTGTCCAGGGTGGGGATCGAACCCACGACCTTTGGCGTAAGAGGCAGGGTCACTACCAATTGCGCCATCCGGTCAGTCTAACATTAAGCTTTAGCATTTGAACTGTATTAAAACTATATTGTATGTTGATGTTTATTATGTTGGTGATCAATTAATGGCGCCTGCCATCCTAATCCTAGCAACGCTCAATTCACGCGTTGCAAATGCAGTCGGTAAATTCACTCCCGCATACGGCCACGAGCACAGCTGTAATGTCACCACACCGCGCGATGCTGCTTAAAATATTTGATATACTTAGATAAAAGATGATTATGATCAAAAACTTAAATGTAAACTTAAAACTATCAATTAGTTGGTGCTGCCATTAAGGTGACGGGTAGGGCACACTAGCGACGCCAATCAATTTTAATTTTAAGCTACTAAACCGGATTTATTTTAAACAATTTCGGAGTTACAACTTCTCGGCAAACACTTATACTATTTATTAAATAGCCATGCACAAATTCTAGGTCCGTTTTTGTCCGCGAAAAATTGATTCACGCTAAAAGTGGCCGCTTTTGGCGTGAATCAATTTTTCGCGAACGCATTGGACACAACATTTGGTGCATAGTTATTGAAATGAAATGAAATGAAGTTTATTGTATATATAAATTTAGGTACATAATTAATAAATAGTATAAGTGTTTGCCGTGAGGTTGTAACCCAGAAATTGTTAAAAATAGATACGGTTTACTAGCTAAAAATTAAAATCGATTGGCGTCCCTAGTGTGCCCTACCCGTCACCTTAATTAGGGTTACCTCTCTCTTATGGCGGGTTTCTAGAATTTACCTCTTTATCTTAGCGTGTTATTCTCCTTTGTTGCGTCCAAGGGCCCAAGCGTACCCACGCTTGGACCATGATACAGAATTTGGGGAAGATGGACAATAAAGCGTGCCGTCTGACCTTCGCCACCCTTAATAAGGGAACTATACTATCTTGATCATGGTATACTTTCCGAAACGTGTTGGTTTCCTCACAATGTTTTCTCTCACCGCCGAACAAATGATAGAAATATGCACATAGATTTGAAAAATCCTATGGTGCATGCTTGGATTCGACCGTATGACCTGCTGTTCAGAGAATTATGCTATGTAATTTATCAGATTTATAGTAAGAATGAATACAAATGCACGTACAAAGCAAGAGGAGAAGACAGCGTCGATAACACAGATCACGCGTTCATTCGGTGGCACAATAGCGCCATTCAGTGACAGCAACAAGCATGTTTTCTAGTCGATAATGCAGTACCACTAAGTGTTTCCTATTTATAGACGCCCAACGGCAAGTTGTTATACGAAACACTTAATATACCGCAATGAGTTTTAGCAGTTATCAATGTATATTTTTAGTGTTTGTAGAATCACTATTACACTTAATATAATATAACTAAAATAATAGACTATCAAGATTAATTTTTGTAATCTCATTCATTTCACCAATGCACAATAAACCTCCAATTTCAGTCCATTACCGAATGCCATTGCTAACCTGTCAACATTTAGATACACTCATTAGCCGCTAATAAATATCCCTGATCACTACTGTTCATTGTTCAGTTATATTTAACCATTGGTAGTAACTAACATAACTAATTAAATATTTATAATATCCAACCAAAACACACTTTCAATGCGGATGCCGGCAGACTTTCTTAATTTTGTAGGTGACAGTTGGTTTTCTTCATTAAACAGATGCTTATCGGTGTCTGACAGGGGGGAGTAACTGTGATAATGGTCTGTTAAGGCGACGGGTAGCCCTAACTAGCGACACCGATCGATTTTAATTTTTAGCTACTAAACCGTATCTATTTTAAACAATTTCGGGGTTACAACCTCTTGGCAAATATTTATACTATTTATTAAATAACCATGCATAAATGTTGGGTCCGTGCACAAACGCGAAAAATTGATTCACGCTAAAAGTGGCCGCTTTTGGCGTGAATCAATTTTTCGCGTACAAAAACAGACCCAGTGTTTGTGCATGGTTATTTAATAAATAGTATAAGTATTTGCCGAGAGGTTGTAACCCCGAAATTGTTTGTTTAAAATAGATCCGGTTTAGTAGCTAAAAATTAAAATCAATTGGCGTCGCTGGTGTGCCCGTCGTGCCGTCACCTTAATGGATGAATCGTATTTCTACAGTTATCTCGGAGTAAATATAAAAAAAAACTGGTCCGGCCTCACTTCTTTTTGGGAGTGAAGTTTCATACAGATTGTCAGCCCCGTCTTGGCCCCTTTGGGGGTGAATTTACAAAAAACCTTTCTTAGCACACCCCTACGCTATAAAAGGAACCCGTGAGCAAAATTTCAAGTTTCTAACCTTTAAGAGTTTAGGCCCAGAGTTGATAAATCAGTCAGTCAATCAGCTTTTGCTTATATAAATTTAACTTTTTTTTTTGTTTGGGCGTCCAGTACCTCACTCAAACAGCGAAGGCCTCGTGAGGCCTCGGGTACGCTTATTTTTTTCTTTTTTTTATGTCATAGGTAGCAGATGAGCAGACGGATCACCTGATGGTAAGCGATTACCGCCGCCCATGGTCACCCGCGACACCATTGGAGTCACAAGTGCGCTGCCAACCTTTGAACCCCCCTTCCCTCGGATTGGGCCTACGGTACCCTCATTCACGCAGCGAAACACAGCACAGTGCTGCTTCACGCCGGTTCTCTGTGAGGCCGTGGTATCACTCCTGTCGAGCCGGCCCGTACATGCCGAAGCGTGACTCTCCCACGGTCAAATCCATCTGCATTACAAATCACATTTTAGTGCCGTGTCTGTTACTTCACGCATCCATCTGACGCGCTCTGTCCTCCCTGTAGCTGGCCAAGTACATGTGTCCATGTGTGCGGTCGCGGCGACATCGAGGAGCAGATGCTGCTGTGCGACGGATGCGACGACTCCTACCACACGTTCTGCCTGGTGCCGCCGCTGGCTGACGTGCCTAAGGGAGACTGGAGGTGCCCCGTCTGCTTGGCTGAAGAGGTAAGGGTGTAGGACATGTCATATCTAACTAGTCATAACTAACATCATGGAAATGTGAAAGATTCCCAAGATGACCGACTGTTCGACTGAGGTCCAATTTCAATAGCATTAGTGGTTTTTTTTTTAAACAATATCACATACATTGATCTGACTCCGAGATAGGTAGCTCAAGCACCTGTGTTACGGATATCAGAATCAACAGCGGAACAGTATTCATTTGTTGAATACATTATTATATAACTTGACATATAGTCATAGTGACAAGTTTGTGTTTTTTGACACAAATAAATTTATTGATAATAAGTTTATTCTGACTGGCAAAACTTTTTATTTGCCAAATAAAATTAAAAATGAATTAGCTACTCTGTTAGCGTTTAATATTAAAAACCTGGTTACTCAGAGTTTGGAAGTGATTCCAAGTAATTTAAATTACAATATGAGACAATAGAGGAGTCCTCTAGCAAATCAATAACAAAAGGAAACCCTAGTCATCTGAACCTTATACATCAGAATATCCAGGGTTTGTCTGGCAAAGAACTAGAATTAGAGTTATTCTTAAATGAAATGAATATCCATATTTTATGTATTACAGAACACTGGTTAAGACAACATGAATTAATTATCAATGTAGATAACTATAGCGTCAGTAGTTCGTTCACGAGAAAGTTGGCAATCAGAGGCGGGTCAATTATTTTATTGAATAATACAATTAAATTTAAAGAACGTAAAGATATTGTCTCACTCTCAGTTGAGCGAATTATTGAGTTAGCGTGTGCAGAGCTGGAGCGGCATGTCATTGTCTGTGTGTATAGGCCCCCAAATGGGAATTTTACCATGTTTGAATCCATTATGGAAGAAGTTTTGAGCAAAATATGTTCATCTAATAAAAAAGTAGTTGTTTGTGGAGACTTTAATATCAACATTTTAGATAACTCACAGAACTCTGTTAGGTTTCTGAATCTCTTTAAATCATTTAATTTACATCATCTTTTCAACGAACCCACGCGAGTCACACCCACCTCAGCTACTTGTTTAGATAACATATTTTGTAACTGTGAAGTTATGGACAAGTCCATAATAAATTTTATCAATTCTGACCATAGTGGTCAAATGACTGTGTTTGAGCACCGTCATGCCCCTTCTTCATATGGTTTTGTATGTAGACCAATCACTGAAAACCGTATAAATAAATTTAAAGAAACTATCTCACAAAAGTTGTCTACATTGTCCTATAATGAAGGAAATGTAAACCAACATTATGATAAATTATTTAATGTCGTTGAAAAAGAATTTAATGGTATCTTTACCAAAAGAACCATTAAAACAAATACCTCTAAAACCAAATTCAGTGACTGGGCCACTACAGGTATTTATAAAAGTAGAAAGAGGTTATTTGAATTGTATGATATTAAGGCCAACTCTAATGACCCAACGACATTAGAATATGTTAAGAAATATTCAAAGCTATTTAAAAAAGTATGCGCAGTGGCCAAATCAAATTACTTTAAAAATAAGATAATGAAAGCTAGTAATAAAAGTAAAGCTACATGGAAAATTATAAATAAAGAGACTTGCAAAAACAAAACACAACACAGCAAGCTCTCTCTTAAAATTGATGGTAAATCTATTGATACAGACTCTGAAGTGGCAAACACATTTGAGTCATTCTTTTCAAACATTCCAGTCACTACCACTAAAACATTAAATTCGAGCCCGCATCTCGCTGCTTCTCTCATTAAGTCGCATGTAGATGAGTGCACCACATCTTTTAGATTTAGTCATGTAAACTCAGAGATTATTCTTAAAACATTAAAAGATTTAAATATTAAAAAGACTGAGGATGCATGGGGAATTTCGATAGATATAATAAAAAATATAATACACTCTATCGCACCCCACTTAGCTATAATATTTAACGAATGTGTTGACGAGGGTCAATTTCCAAATAAGATGAAAATTAGTAAAATCATACCTTTATTCAAATCTGGAGAAAGGAGTGACCCGTCTAACTTTAGGCCAATATCCATATTGCCAGCACTCAGTAAAATATTCGAAAAAATTATATTTACTCAACTTTTATCTCATTTTAATATTAATAAATTACTGCATGAAAAACAGTTTGGATTTACTAAAGGAAAATCCACTACTGATGCAGGAGTGGCTCTTATCAAACATGTTTTTGATGCGTGGGAGAAAAAGCAGGATGCAATAGGTGTTTTCTGTGATTTGTCGAAAGCATTTGATTGCGTTAATCATGAAACACTATTGATGAAGTTACGGCATTACGGTGTATTGAATAACGCACTTGATATGATTAAATCTTATTTGTCTGATAGGATTCAAAGGGTTAATGTTAATGGAATCGACTCTTCTGGCGCTCCTCTATTAATGGGAGTGCCCCAAGGCTCAATATTGGGGCCTTTGTTGTTCTTAATATACGTAAATGACCTTCCATACTTTACGAAAAATCTATGTGAGATAGTGTTATTTGCTGACGACACTTCCTTGATTTTTAAGGTTGATAGATATAAAAAATCAATTGACGACGTAAATGATACTCTCTCACAGGTATTGCACTGGTTTACGACCAACAATTTACTTCTTAACTCAAAGAAAACTAAATGTGTAAAATTCACCATGCCAAATGTAAGGCAGGTCGATACAAGTATTAAGATGAACAATGAATCTATTCAAATCATTAATTCCACCGTTTTTCTCGGTATAACTATAGATGCGAAATTGCAGTGGAGTCCCCATATTGCTGCCTTGGCAGGAAGACTAAGTTCCGCTGCATATGCAGTAAGAAAAATTAGGCGTCTGACTGATATCGAAACGGCAAGACTGGTCTATTTCAGCTATTTCCACAGTGTGATGTCATATGGTCTACTGTTGTGGGGGTCTGCTGCTGACATACAAACTATTTTTGTATTACAGAAAAGGGCCATCCGCGCTATATACAGCCTTAGATCACGTGACTCACTTAGGGAAATATTTAAAGAAATAAATATTTTAACCGTGGCTTCCCAATTTATCCTCGACTGCATTATGTATGTACGTAAGAACTTGCACACTTTTCCAAAAAAGTCCGATAGTCATAGTCTTAACACCAGAAATAAACATAGGCTTGCCGTCCCGGTCCTCAGACTTCATAAAATCGGTAATTCGTTTGTTGGCTTAAGTATTAAGATATTTAATAAGCTACCACAAAATGTCATTAACCTATCACTGGATAAGTTTAAGTCCCATATTAAAACCTGCCTAATGAAGAAAGGTTACTATAGTGTACAAGACTATTTAAATGATAAGGATTCTTGGTCATGTTAATTCATTAATCTTTTGAGTTGTTATTCATAGTAGTCTATTAACTTTCATAATTGTATTTTTTTCTCTCTTCTCAATTGAAACTCTAACATCATCAATATTTGAAAAGAGTAACTACTGAGTTTCTTGCTGGTGTCTTCTCAGTAGAAATCGACATTCCGAACCAGCGGTAGATAATATGTACTATTTTGACATTCATAAGTGTTCTGTGTGGACCTAAATTGAATAAAGAATTTTTTATCTTATCTTATCTTATTACAAATATATACATATAATATTTTTCTTTTGTACTTATAATACATACAAACACCCAGACGAATACAAACAGACATGTTCATACACACAAATGTTTGTACTGTGCGGGGATCGACCCCGCAACCCTTGGACCAAAGGCAGCGTTCACTACCACTGTTCCAAACGGGTCGGGGTTTCGTTCGTGAAATTGACTTTTTGATATATTATCACGTCAAAAATAACCAGTCACCTTGTGTAATTGATTATAGGACTGAGATGCTTTTTAACCATTTTATTTATTCGAGGGCATTATACTGATGAAAACAAATATTTTTCTCAAGGACCATAAGACCTTATGTCAGAAAAAACAAAAAACTTCCCATACTTAGTGATCAGACGATTGGTGCAATTTTTATGGGAAGACGGTTCTTTTTTTAGATTAGACCATATGTTCCTTTTTTATGATATAAATGGCAGACGAGCCGACGGATCACCTGATTGTAAACGATTATCGCCGCTCATGGAAAAATGTTTGATTTCAGCAGTATAATGCCCTAGGTAAGTAAGTCGGTTAAATAAGCACGATAAATAGTACGACATCTAGCGGATTTTTTAAATGCGATGTTCATTATTGGATATCAATGAGGGTTGTTACAAATGATCGAGCCGCTAGATGGCGTTATGTAGTAGTCAAGTCAAACTACAGTGCGGCCACGATCAGGAGGCACTTCAGTGACATTGACAGGGGCGTTGTAAAACGTATTTTCTTTGCGAAAATGTCAAAACATCATTAGTTCCAACTTTTGCCACGTGCGAAATAACCGCGATCGGACTGTACCAGGGGTTTGGTTATATGTCAAAATGAAGTTGTTAAGTGCAAGCTTACTAATGCCATTTAGTTGGACGGGACACACGACGCAATCTGTCGGATTTTTCATTTTAAAAAAAATCGTCACGATTGCAAATATACCACGATGTCGTTTATTTTTGTTTCTGCTCTGCCCATTGTTTATTTTTGAAGGCAAATTCTACAACTATTTGTTGTTGACTGTTCTTATATGACAGTTTTTGTCGCAAATGGAGATATAGGGCAAGAAATTAATGCGGGAAAGACAAAACGTAAAATACAAAACAATCGATTTGATAGATCGAGAGCTAAAAGCGTACATTACATGATTCACATTCATCGCCTATGTGTATTTTACTCGTATCACCGTATAACCACCAGTCACCACTAATTATTGGTTACCACATTATCACTGATCAGTGTTGCCACTATAATAACTCGAGTCATTGGCCACGAATAGGTCACTGACCTGATAAAATCACCGTTTAATCTACCTCATAGACTACCGCTTTCATTGCCATTTCTTATCTATTGACTTCTATCAGTCATTCGCTTTCGCATACTACCAGTAAAGGTTTCAAATCCGAGATTACCGAAGAAAATTACTTGTGTAATGTAAATTCGATTAACAAACACACTGGACAAACACCTTTATTTTCCATTTTTGCCACATGCTGAACCAGACATTGCACTGTAGATACCCAGTTTACAGCTTTACCGCTACAAAAGCGACCTCCCTACGGTCACTAGACGTGTGTGTGGGGGGGGACCTTGCTTGACTGATCGAAAAAGTTCGCTTTGGAGCTCGCTCGCGCAGTCGCACAGTTACAGCTTCCGATTATACTCCGCTCCCCGCTGATTGGGCCAAATAGAAAATAATCTTTTTCGTTTGGTCATGCGTACTCCCGTGGTCGTACATAGGTCCCGTGCACGGTCATGGGAAGGTCGACTTTGTAGCGATGAAACTATAAGGCTGTTTGCCAGTTTTTTCGCATAAAAATAAACCAATGTATATTTTCCTTTTAATCCACCAGGTATCAAAGCCAACGGAAGCGTTCGGTTTCGAGCAGGCGTCGAGAGAGTATACTCTACAGCAGTTCGGCGGGATGGCCGACCAGTTCAAATCTGACTACTTCAACATGCCAGTACATGTGAGTGTATACCTACTATTTACTTAGCACAAATAAGTCCTTTATTATGAATCGAAGAATTGTTAACTTTATTATTCTTCTTGTTAACCCTAAACAGGCCTGAAAGGTTGCAAATAAATCTTGGTTTTCTTCTCTCTTATGATCATGACAGATATGAATCAAAATCTTGTCGGATCTCTATTTCTTCAGTTCAGTTAAAACAAAAACAATAAAGACACACACATGTTACATATTTTAGAAAAAAAATGTTTTGTTTTAAAATTTAATAATTATCTGCAGGTCTTTAATTTTTCAGTTTGTTATATTTTAGTTTTCCAAATAAATCCGATAGATGGCGTTCTTAGGTGTGAGGTGCAACTTCAACGCAATTGGTCTTTTTGTACGTACGAGTAATTTCGCCATTTTGACGTGAGATGTTTTTGACATCCAGTCAAATATTAACCAACCCATTTATTTGCCCCTCACGCTTGCGCCATCGATAAAAAGTTTTTAGGGCCCCTACACGTGTATATCATATGTTTAATACATTTTTAACTACAGATTCTAACATTTTGAAATATAATATTGTCTGGTGACGGTTTTACTCGCACTTGTATACCTTTCAACATTGATAGTGTATTAAAATAGGTGTGGTACCTTTTAATGTGCGGCGATTGGAAATTTGATTCCACTGACATCAATATTCTATGAAAATATAATATGTCGCGAAAATAAATAATGGCGTCACTTACGTCGTAGGACTCGTAGGGTATGGTAGCCCCATTGGCTTTAAAATATGGGTACTCTGTTAGTTGCCCAAAAATCCGTTATCATGATTTTCTTGACACATTACACAAATATGACACCGTCTGTCACGAGTCTACTACCCTTTTTGATACACAGTCAATGCTTCTCACACAACTTTTACTTTCAGGCTCTTACCTAACTGTAGAACATAGAACAACTGGAAGATGTGACAGTAGAAGATTTCAGTGTGTGGGGGTCAGTTCTGTCAGCTCGAACAGTTGTACACGTGCTTGAACTGACAGAACTGACACTCTACGCCCTGTACATTTTGATAAATTAATAAATGTATTTTCGTATAATATAAGAAATAAAAGGGTGCTTACATTTTTGAATTTATTTATTTATTTTGAAATATTGTCAACGTACAGGAAGCTACACATCGAGGGCCCAACGAAATAAACAACAATGAAATCTGTCGCTTCCAAACTAAAAGAGATTCACAGGGCGTGTGAAAGGAACGAGGATAAAGATTCAGTTATAAATTCCGTTTCGTTATAGGCTATCTGGTTATTACAGTTTGTGATAATTTCACAATTGAAATTGAATAAAACGTGTTTGAGATGATGTTGAGAATATAGTAATAAAATTTGATTTGTATTCATTGATGTGTGGCTGTCTGTACTTAAATATCGAATGTTTACTTAAATTGTAAATGCAATAATTTCCGATTATTTGGTGACGGTTATACTCAAGTACATTTTTTACTAAACTTTACTTGCAGGCTTTTTAACTGTAGACCGTAGAGCATAGAGAGAAGCTAGAAGAGATCTATCAGTAGAATTAGAACTGACAGAAGACTGCAGAGTGTGGGAGCCAGTTCTGTCAGCTCGAACAGTTGTCACGCTTGCTTGAACTGACAGAACTGGCGGTTACGCTCTGTGCAGCGACGAGGGGAGAATGGAGCTTCTACGTCTATGCTTTATATCAACTCTGGTACACATGTAGTAACCATCGGTGGCACCACTTTGTATTGATTCAAAGTCAAAGGTGTATGCAAAGCTGTATAGATACGTGGCTAGGACCTGGTATAGTCGAAATGGCCAATATACCTACAATACTTTGTCCCTATGCAATTTCTTAATAATGACATCGTTTTCTGGTGCAAAAATAAAAATCACAAAAAATTATAGCAATACAGAAAAGCAAAAACCATCATGGCGGGTATGACATTTTGATGATGTCGTCTGGCAACTTTCAGTGCAAATATTAAAGATAAAGATTTCTTTATTGGCCACAGAATAAAAAGTTAAACAAGAGTGACATAAATACACAAATAGAACAAATTCTGTAGCCAACAAAAAGTGACACGTGACATCTGACAGTGGTTATCACTTCCAGTCTATGGTTCATATCGTGTAACCTCTGGCTGAGATTTTTTCCAAAAATCATCAGAAATATCTTGATTTTTTTATACTATGTCCTAGCCAATTCCTAGACATGTCCTTAATTTCACTAAGTTCAAACGGATGTCACGAGTTGGCGCCATCGTCGATTCTCACGTCCCTTATACTGTGTTATTGTTTATTTTATTATTTTATTCTGCTAAATTGATATTTTTGCAATTTCTGTGTGTATTATTTTATTCATGTAAAAGAATATTGAATCACAAAGACTAACGATTTAAAGCTTTATTTCGTTGAACAATATTTCGGTTTATAAACTGGGTATTCTTTTTATTATATGTAACTATATTGTATCTAAAGAAATGTGTTGTTAGCTTATTGTTTAATCATAGCATTATAACATACTTCAAAAGATTTCTGTATTTATTTCTATGTATTCGAATAGTTATTACGGGATTTCTACCACGTGCCTTATTTTTGAGTTTCCGATATTTCGGCGCAGCGCCATGGTCACAGAGTAACTCCCGCAACCAACTATTCTAATGTAAGTGACCACGAAAGTACATATATATGAATTGCAAGACTGTCTAGCCGAACAATTAACATACTGAAAACAATATATTAAGTTTTGTATGTTGTGCAATAAAGGGCATCTGTCTATCTATATTATTTCTATGTATGTTTATGGTTCGGCTAGACAGTCTTGCAATTAATATATGTGTATAGCCGAACAATTAACATACATGAAAATAAAATATTAAGTTTTGTATGTTGTGTAATGAAGGGCATCTATCTATCTATATTATTTCTATGTATGTTTATTGTTCGGCTAGACAGTCTTGCAATTCATATATGTGTATGTTCATTGTTATTGTGTGTTACTAGAACGTGATTTGTCCGTATGTTAATACAAATGTTTCCACGTAGATGGTGCCCACGTCTACGGTGGAGAAAGAGTTCTGGCGCGTCGTGTCCTCAATAGACGAGGATGTTACAGTCGAGTATGGCGCGGATCTTCACTCTATGGACCATGGGTCCGGTACGTAGATAGTTTTAGAGTGACGCAGTATACACAGTCGCTTCATAAAACGGTACCTTGTCTCTTGCTACAAGTGCTAATGTATATGGTTACCCCCAGGTTTCCCCACAAAGTCGAGCGCACACCTGTACCCCGGCGAACAGCAGTACGCCGAGTCCAGCTGGAACCTCAACAACCTGCCCGTACTAGAGGGCTCCGTGTTGGGCCACATCAACGCAGACATCTCCGGCATGAAGGTATGATGCCACAACCTATCTGTGTGTTATTATTTTGTGACTGAGGTCCATTACAAGGTGATTGTTTACTTTTGAACGTGATATATTAAAACGTCTATTTCACGAACGAAACCTACAAACCGCCGTTGAAGTGGGACCTCAATTCAACAGTACTACAATTAGCGGATTTTTTGCACGCGATAGTTTACTGTAGAATGCTATAAAGAAGTCTGCTACAGCAATACAGATATAACCCAAAATTCTACATTAGATTTCTGCAATGCCTATACCCGAAACTGGAATTCAAGACCAAAAAAACTACGACAGATACGTCACTGTCAAATCTTTCAATGTCACTTATGTCATTGTCATATCAAGTTTTCAGGTTTTGCCAACCTTTTTGTTATATACTTCTTTTCTTAGTATAAGCTGGCACAATTCATGATCAGGTTTCCACAACTCCAGTAATTAATTCGTCCAGTTTTGCACACGTTTTAGACTTAACGCGTTATTAGGCGAAATAACTCGTAAGGAAAATTGTCAAAAGATATTTTGACAAAGTGGGTTGTCAACAGTCGAAGTCAGTCAAAGTCTCAGTCACTCCATAAAACGGGCGCGTTTTCGACCTACGGATTGGTTGGTTGTAACCCCGAAATTGTTTAAAATAGATCCGGTTTAGTAGCTAAAAAATACAAACAACTGGGGCGTCGCTATCGCGCTAGTGCGCCCTACCCGTCACCTTAATATCCCTTTGCGGCACCTCACTGCACGAAACAATAATATGTAAGTTCAAATGTTGTACCAAATGTTATTAACACCTGAAGTGACACAAGCTCAATACCAGCTTTTCTACCAAACATTACAGATGATTAAGTTTTTATTAAAGTGTCTTGTATTTATCTAAATATAAGTCAATAAAATTACTTCTTTAAATTATAGTATTAAAATTACCAATAAATAAATTACGTCAGCGTATGTTTTTAGAAAATAGGTATATACTATTGTACGATTCTTTTATTGCAGTGGCAACATTGTATTAGCTTTTTTGGTCTTGAATTCTAGTTTCGAGTATAGCATATACCTACTTAAGTTGTGTATTTTGTTCATTAAAGTATATCCATCAAAATCAATCAAGTTTTCGGGTTCCACATTTCAGCAGTGCATCCTTGAAGTAAACTCAGGAACCCTACTCCCCACGGAGTGTGTAGTTCGGTTTGTTTTAACATCACACTTGGTTCGCAGGTACCCTGGCTGTACGTGGGGATGTGTTTCGCGACTTTCTGCTGGCATAACGAAGACCACTGGAGCTATTCTATTAATTACCTACACTGGGGAGAACCTAAGACATGGTAAGATATCTTTTGTAAATATAAAAAAAATATTTATAACAAGCTATACGATTGCTTTTTAAAAAAATGTTGAATAATGTGTCTATGGAGTGGAAATGAAGTAATTTCAAATGGGGTATGGGAAAAAAATTAAACAGGTTCCAATTCGAAAACCGTTTCGAGGCATTTGTATTTTATAACATATTTTAATATTTTTTTAATTTAAAACTACTAGATCAAGGATATTTTCAATTAAATAGCGTTGACCTTCATTTGATCCTAGATACGCTACCTATTCAGACAGGTTGTAATCAGAAAGGTCACAAAATGTCTCAGTGACTTATTCACCCGGACCAAGTAACAGATGGCGCTAGTTTGACGTTCTTTGCAGAGTGACACCAAAACTAAGACTTTACCGTTATGTTACCAGATAGTGATTTAAAATTTCCCAGATCAAAAGGCATTTTTAGAAGTATGTTATTTTTCTTATGAAATATTTCCCGTAAATTGGGGAAAATGATATATGGGAACACTAAGCGTATTTATGACGTCACAAATACGCTTCGAATTCAAAATGCTTGAAAATTAATTAAAATATAACTACCTACTATTTTACAAAAATATTTAAATTAGTTACTTAAAATAGTAAAAGCCATTGGAAAAAAATTTCAAAACCATACTTAAAAATTTGTTCCCATAGCCCATTCTTGTTTACCTGTTTTTTAAAATAGTTAATACAATAGCGCTTTCAATAGCGCGCGCGGATCAATATGGCGTTGCTTACAAGGGTATGACGTAACTAAATTACGTAACACACGTTTAATTGGCGTGACAGTGGTTTAACAGGGATGTGTCGTCACTTTAACAGCGACCAATGTGTTTTCGTTAGGATTATGCTTGACCAATCGATAAATGTTCTCTTTGGAGATCGCGCAGTCGCACTGTTCTAGTTGCGAACGTCATTCATATAGGTCTGTGATGACGACGGTTGAAATCCGACTGATTGGTTGGCCCAAACTGAATATAATTTTTTTGGATTGGTCGTCCCACGAACCATGGAAAGCTCGACTTCGTGGCGGTAGAATATGAGATTGAGACATTTTATGGATTTATTTGTACAGGTACGGCGTGCCCAGCTCAAAAGCGGAACTGTTCGAGGCGGCGATGAAGTCTGAAGCCCCCGAGCTGTTCCAGCTGCAGCCAGACCTGCTGCATCAGCTCGTTACCATCATGAACCCCAACGTTCTCATGAAGGCCGGCGTGCCTGTCTACAGGTCAGTATAGTACTAAGCCGATCTGAATACACTGATACTAAAAGGGCCTAACAGACGCACAAAAGAGATGTACGGTCGGGGAATCTGAAAGAGAATAGATTTATTCAGAGATAATAATTACACATCTTATCAAAAATTGGTATACAGTAAAACTTAGTTTATAAATACAAATTGTACTCTGAATAGTCAGCATTGTCGGGCGAATGTTCGCCGCGACGCAGGTCTTCCGTAGATACTTTTACACTGTATGAGTTAACATTAGTTCTACAAAGCTCCTTCGTTATAAATAATAGTAATTATTTTTTTAGTAGACTAGATAGCATACACGAATTTATTAAGATAAATAAATTAAGTAAGATAATAAATATGTACTTAGGTAAATAAATAAATTTTAATATGTAAAAAACTTATCAATATTTGAACTAATTCTAACAAGTGCAAGATAAAAAAATATGTATAGATTAAGTATTGAGTAAAATACAAAGCTTTTGTCTATTGGGTACCCTTAGGTCCAGAATTTGA
Organism: Marasmia exigua; assembly: GCA_019059595.1. NCBI lineage: Eukaryota > Metazoa > Arthropoda > Insecta > Lepidoptera > Crambidae > Marasmia > Marasmia exigua. The sequence goes on from CM032488.1 coordinate 14,403,790, forward strand.
TTCTAAAAGAACTAATGGTAGCACATTGTTTAAGAGGAGGCGGAATAATATTCCAACCTGAATGACTGAATCTTAACTCCATAACTTTCAAATGAAAATCGCTTGTACGCCCACAGAAAAACTATGCAAGCTGCAAGCGATTTCCGCTCTTCAAATGGGTTTAAGGCGGTTTCCCCGACCGTACAGTGAGTGGGAAAGGGACACGGGAATAAAAGAAAGAACAGGTGTGATTGAGGTTGAATGCTTGTCTGTTTTGTTACGTTTCGTAATATAAATGTACATTCGAACAGTCTGGCACGAATTTTTGGTATTTAAACATTGGCGAACACGGTAGCCGGTGGGGCAGAAAGGTCCTCGAGTGGAGGCCGCGTATAGGAGGTGGAAGCCGTGGCGCCTACTGCCGGCGATTTTTATTTATCTAGTCTAGGCCCACAGCTTTCAAGCGTGGCCCGCCTCAATCAACGCCCATGTATTTCACATAAGGGTTAGTAACCTTTTCCGCGCGGAAGGCAGCTGTCGCTTGGTGTATGTAATGATGACAATAAACGCGTGTGGGCGCAGGACGGACCAGCACGCGGGCGAGTTCGTGATCACGTTCCCGCGCGCGTACCACGCCGGCTTCAACCAGGGGTACAACTTCGCCGAGGCCGTCAACTTCACGCCCGCCGACTGGGTGAGTACACCAACGCCAACACAACATACATACTAACTTACTGTTAGCGACGAGATTATCTTTGATTGAACTATTATACTACCTGTGCGGATAAAGAATGGGATCAGAAATGGCGGCGCATCTATTCACTTACGCGAGTATAGACGCAAATAGTGTGCGAGCGAGAAGTGGGTAGATGCGCCGCCATTTCTGATCCCATTCTTTATCCGCACAGGTTGTAATCATTTTCTGTAAAGAGGGTTTGCGCGGTGGTCTATGCTCTAAATGAGTAAAACATTTTGCTTTGATTGCTGTCGCAAAAAATCTCCCTAACTGTCATCGAACCTCTTAATTCCTGAATGTTTTTATTGTTTTCGTCAAAATATATCCCTAAATTCTCCACAAAAACCTGTATAATTTTCACTGCACAAGCCAGACCGATTTCACTTATACTGAGACAAATCTTATTTTGGCTGATGGCAAAAATTGGTATATTTTGGCTGATGGCAAAAATTGGTATATTTTGGCTGATGGCAAATATTTTTTTTTGTTTGTCTCGAATCGTGCTCTGAGACACTATTGATTCTGCCAATGTCAAGTGAATATAGATATACATCACTATTTGTGTAGAAATGGCCAATGAGTTGAGTTGTATATCTTAGTGAATTGAGCCTCTTTTTATTAAAACAGCTTCAATAACAGAAAAGATAAAAAACATGTACATAAACAACACATAGAAGATTCATAGGGAACTTATGTTGTCTCCCGAAAAAGCTTTTTGACATTTCTTTATAGTTTATTTTTCATTATAATACCTCTGTCAATGTGGGCAAAACAGTGTTGTTACACTGTGAATGCGGCAAAAGACTAGCTCTATGTCAAAATAACTTTACAGTGGCAAAATTAAATGTGTATCTAAAAATGTCAGGAAAAATTCCTAGCACAAACTAAGCCACACTCTATACAAATCCCTATATATAACGATAGTCAGAATCGAGTCGATTTTTAAATTGACTTACGCGGAATTTCACAAGAGCAACGTTCTTGGTCATCTAAAATGGATCATTAATATTAAATTTTGCATGCCTTATTAATTTTTTTTTGTCTATTCCCAGTTAAAAATGGGTCGAGAATGCATCGCCCACTACTCCACACTGCGCCGGTACTGCGTGTTCTCGCACGACGAACTCGTCTGCAAGATGGCGCTGGAAGCGGACTCTCTCAGTGTCACGGTCGCTCTAGCGGCCTATAGGGACATGAGGACTATGCTACATGACGAGAGAAAACTGAGGAAAGGATTGTTAGACTGGGTAAGTTGGCATTTTTATGCAATCTCTCGGACTTAAACTCTGTGAGACCCTTCGTTGTTACTGTGTATTCTCGAACGACGAACTCGTCCGCAAGATGGCGCTAGAAGCGGTCTCGCTGAGCGTTATCGTCGCTCTAGCGGCCTACATGAGATGATGAGAGGAAACTCGGGAAAGGATTGTTAGACTGGGTAAGCTACTTTTTAGAGCAATAGTTCTGTAATACTCTTGGGAGCGTGGTCCAGGAAGACTGATGACAGATGGAAGTGGAGAGAAATTTGACAGGCATATGCTCTGCAGTGGGCAAATACATGCTGCTGAAGAAGACTCTTCGTTGTTATTGCGTGTTCTCGTATGATGAACTTGTCTGCAAGATGGCGCTAGAAGCGGTTTGTTTAGTGTCATCTTAGTGTCTTAGTGAAGCGGATTGCTTAGTGTCATCGCCACACTAACTGTCCTCAGTTAGTGTGGCGATGCAATAAGCTACAAGATTAGAGTAATCTTAGTAAATATCTTCTGGGCCTAAGTTTGACGTAATTTTGACCAGATTTTTCCTGAGCTATTTATTACTCCGAATCCTACTGTAATGCGCAATAACCCACATGTTTAATGAAAATAAAAAATATTTGTATTTGTATTGTATCTTAGCTTATTATTTACGGTTGCGTTCAAAGTTGTCGCTTTGAAGCCTTGGGCACGCTTGGACCATGATCCAGGATTCAGGAAGTCTGGTAATTACAATGAAGCGTCTGCCGTCTGACGACCTTTGAAATCCTTAGACACTGAAACCAACATTTGTCATTTGTTCTTTCGAATATGCTAAACATGTGTAATGAGGGTTTTCGCGTGTGAAAAATCCGCTAGATGGCGTACTGTTGGACTGAGGTCCAACATCAACCGCATTGGTTGTTTAGTTTGTTAAATTGACATTTTGACAGATCACGTTTAAAAATAACCAATCACATTTTATATGGACCTCACGCCTATAGTACTCCCTTTAGCATTTTTCACACGCAAAAACCCTCATTTTATTAATAAAATCGTGAAAATGAAAATGATGACACCACTGTTTCTTACAACCCTATTGAAAGAAAAGAACGAAATATTTTATTGACCATCACAATTCCTAATTTAATAATGGGGGCAATCGCGTGTGGTATATCCGCTAGATGGCGTGCTTGAGCACCGAGGTCCAACTTCAACATCATTGGCTGATTTATTCGTAACTGCCTTGGTGGCTTAGTGGTTAGTGGGTCGCACTTTAAAGCGACAACTGCGCTTGGGGTCCCGGGTTCGATCCCCGGGTCGGGGCAAAAATTGTACCTGAATGTTTCTGTTAAGAAATTGTCAGTGCCAGCCCGGAGTCTGGAAGTTGGCGCTCTTGTACCCACGTGCCTCGGAAAGCACGTTAAGCCGTTGGTCCTGCGCCTGATCCCTCTTCGGTCGTGTCACATTGGTGTCCCATTGAAATATGAGGGTAAGAGAGTGCACTTGTGTATGCGCAAACACTTGTGCACTATAATATGTCCTGCGTCGATGGCTGATCTCTGAGATTGGCCGCCATGACCGAAATGTCGGTTTGGAGGACATTTTTATTATTCGTAAAATGACAATTTGACATATCACGTCTAAAAATACCCAATCACCTTGTAGATGGACCTCAATCCTATAGTACGCCATCTTGCGGATTTTTCGCACGTGATAAGCCCCATTGACACTCATAACATAGGTAACGTTCAAACTATTGGTATATCATTAGGTTGTCAAAAATGCCACGACTTTTTTGACGCATTATATTGTTTAATTTGCGACTATCGCTAACATTTTTTTCGTTACAGGGCGTAACGGAAGCAGAGCGCGAAGCATTCGAGCTGCTCCCGGACGACGAGCGACAGTGCCAACTGTGCAAAACCACCTGCTTCCTGTCGTGCGTCACTTGCTCCTGCACGCCCACGGTGGCGTGTCTGCGCCACTACACGGAGCTTTGCAACTGCTTGCCGCACCAACACAAGCTGAGGTGAGGGGGATACATACATCTCATAAGTTTACTTAAGTCTTCAAAAAAAATCATCAGCCCATTTAAGTCCCCACTGCTGGGGCACGGGCCTCCCTCAATGACATGAGGGGTAATTGCCATACTCACCACGCTTGGCAGACGGGTTGGCGTGGGTTTAGATTTAAATGCAGAGTTTTCCTTCTCTGGGCGTTGATGATCATGCCAGCAGCTTTACCTTAGTCGCCTTTTACGACACCTCGGTAAGAGTGAGGGTGGGCTATTCTACTCTGCCGGGGACCACACGGCCATAATGAACTTAATGAACATGAAAGCCACACGGCCACACTTAAGTCTTATTCGACTAATATTATTCCGACACTAAATCTATGGTATAGCGCTGTCATCCTATACAAGTCTGTCGTTATACCATAGATTAATCCATGGATAATGATTGATCGAATCCATATCCGTATCAGTATTCAGAGAGGTTGTAACCCCGAAATTGTTTAAAATAGATCCGGTTTAGTAGCTAACAATTAAAAACGAATGGTGTCGTTAGTTAGGGCTACCCGTCGCCTTAACCATAACATGGCATGCAAATCTATCTATATATTGATTTAATTTAGTTTAATTTAATTTTAATTTCATTTAGTTTTAATGATTTCGGCCGTGTGGTCCCCGGCAGAGTAGAATAGGCCACCCTCACTCTTACCGAGGTGTCGTAAAAGGCGACTAAGGTAAAGCTGCTGGCATGATCACCAGCACCCAGAGAAGGAAAACTCTGCATTTATATCAAAACCCTCGCCAACCCGTCTGCCAAGCGTGGTGAGTATGGCAATCACCCCTGATGTGATTGAGGGAGGCCCGTGCCCCAGTAGTGGGGACTTAAATGGGCTGATGATGATGATGATGAATTTTGATGTCAATGTCAATATAATTTCAAATTAAGTTACCTACTAACAATAGTCCTTAAGTTGATTGTTACTAACATATATCGTATGGATGTTACTTGTGTAAAATAAATGTTATTTTATTTTTTATTTATATAATTACACGTCAGAATTTATATTAAGAATGATGGTAGAAAGTGGTGTGGGTCCTGATGAGAGTACGGTCCCCAGGTACCGCTACACGCTGGACGAGCTGCCGGCGATGCTGGAGAAGCTGAAGAAGAAGTCGGAGCTGTTCCGCGAGTGGGCGGAGGGCGTGCAGAACGCGCTCGACCCCGACACGCCCAAGACCTGCGACCTCGACGGCCTGCGCCTGCACCTGCGCCGCGCGCACGACCTCAAGGTCAAGCCAATATACAGCGTGTTTATTTGATACGGGCGAATATTTTAATGGCGATTACTATCGGACCTAGGGAACCTGTTTACATACATTTCTTTAGGAAATTAAGGTACTTTTTTTTTCATACAAAATAATTGAGCACGCAATGTATTGCATCCACTGGTAGTTAACGTTAATAACATCAATTAACGTAGACATAAGTATCTAAACGTCATACGAGTGTCATGACACTCATGTCACTTGTCATGTCAAACAAAGTTGGACGGCATACATTGCTGCTGGGTTGCACTTTAGAAAAATCATTACACCTAATTAGCCACAAAATTTAATGAAATGATTATCTTATACAATTCGTAGGATCAGATATTATAGCTGGATTAATTATTCGCCCGTATAAAATACACACGCTGTATAAACTATCACCCTATACACTATACACTGTCCCCCTGCAGGGCAAAGGCCTCCATCATACAAATCAAGTCATCGCTACTATAATGGGATTAGGCATAATCACCTACCCTTCTCTACTATCGAATGTCCTTTGCCTGAAGGTATCACTTCCAGCGATAAGACCGCCGACATTGTACAATTAAGTTTCTGTAATGCCTAGTTTTTTTAAGTTGTGTTTTTTTGTGCAATAAAGTATATCTATCTATCTTGCCAAATGCGGATTGGTGATCGCAAACCCGAGCTATGTTCGAAAATTTCGAAACATACTTTTCTCTTGACCCGGGAATCGAACCCCGAGATCACGGCCCGGTACTTAAATCACTAGACCAACGGGGCGTTAAATCTTTCGTACAAAGTGTAAAAAAAAATTGTAATAATGCTTAAAGGTGTGAACATATACCTTGTAAAGACTTCACTGCCAAAATATGAGCATCATCTGAGCAAAAAAAAAAAAAATCAGCTGTTCCAAACATTATTGTATAGTTTGTGGTCACCTATCCGCATTTGGCGTGGTGATTAAGCATTACCCATCATAGTAGCGATGACTTGATTTCTATGATGGAGGCCTTTGCCCTGCAGTGGAGCCTGTTCCACTGCAGGCAGCTGTAAAAGTAAAGTACCAGCCTATATCCTGATATAGGCTGTTACTTAACTTTGCTTTTACAGCTCAACATCATCGTAATCATGAGAATACACAACTCAACATTGTCTAGGGCTATTCCTTAAAGGATCTTTTCAAAAATCAAAGTATAAATAAAATATTACTCAAAAACTTTGTCACCGATTTCAATTTATTTTATTCACTATTACAATGATACATTGTCCTCTGTTAACATCAACCATTCCATTCGAACAACAATATTTAGGGGTAATGTTCTGGTAAGGAACTTAACCTAAAAATTTAATAAAAAAAAATATATTATGGCGCTTGCAACAGCGCCGAAATATCGGATACTCAAAAATAAGGTACGACATGGTAGCAATCCCGTAAATAACTATTCTAATGTTAGTGACCATGAAAGTTTAAAACAATATATTAATAAAAAAAAGGCTATTCAGTTACTTGTTTTTATGTGACAGATGAGCAGACGGATCGCCTGATGACTTTTATCTCGCAAATGAAATAGGGTCTTATTCTTAAATGTTTGTTAACAAAAACGGTGTTATAAAGCAGTTTTAATTATTTTTTAGAACATTTTCTATGAAAAGTTTTGTTTCAAGCAAGTCCTCTTAATGTGACACACTAAAATGTCATACTTTTATAGTTGGTACTCAGTACTTAGTTTTAAATGTATCCATACTTAAAATATCATTTAATTACAGATGCACAAAACGGACCTAGTCCGAGCGCTAGAAACGGCCATAGAAGACGCAGAGAAATGCGCCAGCGTCATACAGCAACTGGATCTCAACAAGATGCGCACGCGCACGCGGCACCATGACCCGAAATACAGGCTCACCATTCACGAGCTGACGTTATTCGCGGCAGAAATCGATGGATTGGCTTGCGTGCTACCAGAAGGTGAGTGTCTTAATCTTTAGTCCAAATTATCCCATATGGGTAAACATCATCCACTCAAGCATAGGGCCACTCCACTCTTCTCTTCCCCGCTTGTCGGCGAAATTTGTCGATAAAATACTTTTTTCTTCTCCAGTTTATTAAAGAAAGTAAATTAAGTTAAAAATATACTCTTCCCCTTTAAAGTCTAGCGTAATACTTGAACGGCGGCCATTTTATTGTCAAATTTTTAACGCAAATTCCGCTCAACATAAAAAGTCTGTGGCGAATTTCGTGAAAGCCCAGCATTCCCCTTCTCCTTAATTCCCACTCAGCGGTGATAGATTGTTAGTGTTTAAGAGTAATGTTATTGTTTGTTTCTGATGTTTTAAGCGTGCTGTGTACACTTTTTTTTTTATTATTGTCTAGTCTATGTTATTTGTGCCATGTTTGTTTTGTAGCGATAATAATCTGTATGTGTACCTATAAATAAATGTTTGATGATTTTGGGGTCTTCCGACAGGTGCTACCACCGTTGAATGAATTACATAATGTTATATAATAATGTACGTGTACGTTTATTTTAGTAATAATGTTATATTGCTAGGATGCATAGTTTTCGAGAATATGCACAAATCTGGACAATGAGACCTTCAACCCCCTCTCATTTCATCTAGCATACGGGCTAGGGGTGCGGACGTTTGATATATTTACCTCGTAACTAGTCCAAACAACGCTACGAAGTCAAAACTTTGAAGGCGTTATATCACCGTGGTGGAGCAGTGCCACGCGGTTGGCACTGCTAGTAAAAAATAAATTGTGGAAGGAGATATCTTCATCTTTATTTTTGTAGAAGTCAATGAATGACCCTTTAACGGACGGTATTCCAATGTTTTCCCATTGCCTGGCTTAACTGTAGATGCTCGTATTTGATTACTAACACATAAGGCACACATTGTTAACCTTTAAACCACCACCATTATAATGTTCAGAGCAAATTTCGTTTACTTATTGATTTTTGTTTGTTTTCTCAGGCTCGGCAGTGAAGGAAGTATTGCGACAGACGGCCGAGTTTGAGAGCCGAGCCACTGAGCTCCTGAACCAGGACCTGGACAAGACTGACGCCGCCTACGTTAGAGATCTTGATGAGGTAACATTCCTTCCCTAATGAGGGCTATCGCGTGTAAATTAAAGACCTAATTCATGAGACTATAAACTGATCTAATATAATTAACTAGTGACCCGCCCTTACTTCGTTTCGGAACATAAGTTCCACTTTGTACCAATAGATGGCACTAGGTGCCGACTGCACCGCACAAACATTTCGTGTTTCTGGATTACTATAAGCGTTGCCGGTATCTGTAGAATTTACCTCTTTGTAAATAGTATAGATTTGAATCTGAAAGTCGTGATAAAGGGGGCTATCGCGTGCGAAAAATCCGCAAGACGGTGCACTATAGGCCTCAGGTCCATCTACACGGTGCACGGTGGTTGGGTATTTTTATATGTGATATATCAAATTGTCAATTAACGAATAGATCAGCCAATGATGACGTTGGATCCCGGTTCATAGGCACGCCATCTAGCGGTTAAACATGAATATTTCCAAAAAAAGAAAAGACACAGGTTTCTTGTTTCATTTGGAATGCTCCCTATGTACTTTATAAAATAGGGGTTTTGGCGTATGATAAATCCGTTAGATAGTTGGGACTGGGGTAAAAAAAAACGTTTTGACGTTCAAAAATAACCATTAGGGTTTCAGTCTTATATTTTGCCATTTAGCGAATCGTTTACAGGAGATATCCATATTATCACAACTTCCCCAATGGAGGTTATCGCGTGTGAAATATCCGCTAGATGGCGTGCTTGAAAACCGAGGTCCACCTTCAACATCATTGGCTGATTAATTCGTAAAATGACGATTTGACGTAAAATGATGATAAGACGTGATATACGTCTAAAAATACCCAATCACCTTGTAGATGGACCTCAATCCTATAGTACGCCATCTTGCGGATTTTTTGCATAGAGAGCCCCCATTAGATTGGTCATTGTTCAGAGTGGTTGGTAGAACACGTGGTTAAAGGGATGTAAATGTTCACAGATAAACTTTGTATACTTGCTCATTTAAAAAACTGAACTCGTAACGTTAGTTTGAAAATTATGCGGTAACGCGGTGTTTCTAACGCCTTTTTAGGGTTTCGTAGCCAAATGGCAAAAAACGGAACCCTTATAGATTCGTCATGTCTGTCCGTTTGTCCGTCCGTCCGTATGTCACAGACATTTTTCTCCGAAACTATAAGAACTATACCATTGAAACTTGGTAAATAGATGTATTTTGTTAACTAAAATATTGAAAAATTGGAAAAAATAAAAAAAATGGGGGTCCGCCATACTTAAACTGAAACTCATTTTTTTTTTTCATCAAAACTATACGTGTGGGGTATCTATGGATAGGTCTTTAAAAATGATGTTGAGGTTTTTAACATCATTTTTTTCTAAACTCAATACTTTGCGCAAGAGACGCTCCCAAAGTGGTAAATTGTGCCCCCCCCCCCCCTCTAACTTTTATAATAAATGAATTATAAAACTAAAAAAATATATGATGTACATCATCATCAAAACTAACAACGGAAATTGGTTTGAACTAGATAAAGTGAGTAGTTTTTTTTAATACGTTATAAACCGTAAACCGCAATTTACCTTCCATATATTTTACTTGCTGCTACGGAACCCTTCATAGGCGAGTCCGACTCGCACTTGGCCGGTTTTTTTTATAACAACGAACTACTAGTATAACGACTAAGGTAAAGCTGCTGGCATGATCATCAGCACCCAGTGAAGGAAAACTGCATTTATATCAAAACCCTCGCCAACCCGTCTGCCAAGCATGGTGAGTATGGCAATCACCCCTCATGTGATTGAGGGAGGCCCGTGCCCCAGCAGTGGGGACTTAAATGGGCTGACGATGACGATGACTAGTATGACGATGAGTATAACGATTAGTGTCTCCCCCAGGTGGTGGAGCTGGGCTCGCGCCTGTGCATCGTGCTGCCGCAGCTGGCGCCGCTGCAGGCGCGGCAGGCGCAAGCGCAGTTCCTGGCGTCCGTTGCTGGCCACAGGGAGGACTGCAGCACGCTCACGCCCGAGGTCATCGCCAAGTTGCTGCTGCAAGCGACCACTGTGCTGCCACACACGAGGATAGAGGCTGAGAGAGCTGCTCTCTGTAAACTGCAAGGTGAATTAATTAATCAATCTTTATTTGATACAATCAGTAAAAGAACATACAGATAATACAGATTTTAGGTGACTATGAGGAATCGTAAATAAAAGATGGTAGTTTGGGATAACTTGAATATTATTCTCAACACACGATAAAGTTCACAGTACGTACACAGTTAGGTTTATGTGCGGATTAACTTTACATTACCAAGTTCTGAATATAATTACTAAAGCAACCCTAGCGAGTGGTGTTCCGTAGACGACTGGCGCTCCTCACACGTTGCGCACAGAGCGTCGCAGTTTTTGCTGAATCGCGACAATGTTACAATGTAAAGCCGCTACACAGATAATAATAGAACAGAACAATGACAAATAATAATAATAATGCCTAGTTTTTTTAAGTTGTATTTTTTTTGTGCAATGAAGTATATCGCACACGACGATCAACACAGTATTAACTCAAAACTCTAATGTTATGAGATTTTAAACCGTATTACGGGTTACTTTAAGGCGTATCCCAAAACAAAAAAAAAATAGTTAATACTATGTTGATTGTCATGTGCGATATCTATCTATTTAAATAGATACTAATTAAAATGAAAAAAAAAAAAGTGTCAAATAGGTGACCGTTCGGCCTTTGTCGACACTGGCCGAATATAGCCAGCGCCGACGCTAGTATTCAGCGGCTAACCTAAAACATTGTTGCACCTCTGTTCCCCTCCGCCTCCATTATACAACCCGTAAGGGTGAAGTCAAATAGGGACAGAGAAAGAACAGACGCGCAACTTGGGGACTGGATGGGACGGTTCTACATATTAACAATTACAAACAAACATATTCTACACAAATAGACATACACAATAACAATCCCTTGACACAACAGGTACAACACTAAACACAGAAAATGATAACAATATAAACATCATACCTAACTTTAATTAAAGAGAACTAGCTCTTTAATCCAATTTCCAAAGGAATGTGTCTCTTTAATCACTTGACATTGGCAGAGTTGTCTCATAAGAGCAACAGCAAGCCTGCAAAAAAAAACATTTTGCACATCTAGGTGAGTGTAATCTGTGTTAAGGTGCCGACAAACAACGTATTTCCCATATAAACCAAAATAATTTGCAATTTTAGGATATCTCGACCTTTCATTGCTGTTATTCGGATTAAGGAAGTATTTATCTATGTCTTGGTTAACACCTGCTTTTATGCAAAAATATTTACCCGCTTAAAAATATATGCAATGGCATTTCGTACCTAAATTTTTAAATGTAAACGATTAATTTTCTACCCATTTATTTTAGATTAAAAAGCAATTAATGATTATGTGCATTTTACAGAGACACAGCTTGTATTGTCTAGTTACATAATTCTTAAAGAAAATCAAAAGATAATCAAGTTTCATTCATCATTTTTGGTATTCGCAAATGCGCGTGCGGATAAAGAATGGGATCAGAAATGGCGGCGCATCTATTCACTTCTCGCTCGCATACTATTTGCGTCTATATTCGCACCCAGGGTGCGAATATAGACGCAAATAGTGGTTTGCACGCGTAAAATTGATTCACGCTAAAAGTAGCCGTTTTTGGCGGTAATCAATTTTTCGCGTACGCGTTGGACCCAACATTTGTGCATGGTTATCTAATAAATAGTATAAGTGTTTGCTGAGAGGTTGTAACCCCGAAATTGTTTAAAATAGATCCAGTTTAGTAGCTAACAATTTAAATCGATCGGTGTCGCTAGCTAGGGCTACCCGACGCCTTAACAGAAAAACTCGGGTTCAATTTTTGGGTTACATTTGGGATATTTTCATACAGCTAATCAAAAAATATGTAACCACTTTCTATAAACTTGATCACAGTCTAAAACAGTTGATTGGTTTTTCAGCTCAAGTGGAAGACTGGGAAACCCGCGCCAAGGCTGTCCTCATCGACACAACCAAGCCGGCGAAGGAGCCCCGCGACGCGCGGGAAGCCGCGCCCTACAGCACGCTGGGCGAGCTCAGCGCGCTGCTGGCCGAGGGCGACGACATCGAGGCCGCGCTGCCGCACCACCACGCGCTGCACCAGGCCGTGCACCACGCGAAGGACTGGCTGCACAAGGTGAATAGCGTGCATAAACGATATTTTACAGAATACACTTTGGAAAGTTCGAGAAAAGCGAAGGACGCAGGATCTTCTCGTCAGGATCAACTTTCCGATTCCGGTGGTAGAATCACATTAAGTATGTTTATTTATTTCTTAGTATATTGTATGTATCGACATAAATGTGTAATGGACAACATTTCAAAATTGCTAAGCTCTGAAACAAAAAATACCAATTCTTTGTTTACTTTTCCGCTGCTCGAATATATATTTATTCATTTTTTATATTGCTTATTTACTGAGAAAAAAATTAAAAACTAAAAAACGTTAGATGACGTCATCGGACGGCAGAATGTAAAATATTTCTTTGCCTAGCACATTATAGTTTTAAATTTACGAAATGCCAAGCCCATGACATGCAACTGTCAAAAAAAGACAACTTGTCAACGTTGAATGAATGAATGACGTTGACAATGTTGACACTAGTATTATTTACCTTTGACAGTAGTACCTTTTTTTTTTATTAAAACAATGATAAGCAAAGGAATATCGCTGTATTCAGCCGTCCGATGACGTCATTTGGCGCTTACGTCTATTTAGAATATAAAGAATTTTAACAATTATTTTATGCATGAAAATAGACAAATTTTGAAAAAAGAAAAAATATGGGTCCGTTTATTTTATGTCTATTTCCATATAAAAAACAATTTGGACATGTTAAAAATATGAAATGTTGTCCATTCTTACAACATCTCATACGTCGACCTGATTCCATACTAAGTAGCTTAAGCACTTGTGTTACAGATATCAGACAACAGAGGAACACAAATATATACTTAAATACATATATTACACCCAGACACTGAACAAACACAGGTGTTCATCGCACGAATGTTTGTCCAGGGTGGGGATCGAACCCACGACCTTTGGCGTAAGAGGCAGTTTCACTACCAATTGCGCCATCCGGTCAGTCAAAATCAAGTATCAGCCTATAAACTGTCCCACTGCAGGGCAAAGGCCTCCATCATAGAATTCAAGTCATCGCTACTATGATGGGGTTAGGCTTAATCACCACGCTTGCCTATTGCGGATTGGTAATCACAAACCCGAGCTATGTTCCAAAAATTCGAGACATACTTGTTACTCGACCCGATCATCAAACCAAGGACCCCGAGATCATGCCCGGTACCACTAGATAAATAGGGCGTCACTAGACCAACAAGAATCCCTATTTGAACATATTTCGTAAAGTGACAATAATCCCTTTACTATAAATCGCGGACTAAGAATAGTCCATAAACGAAATTCGTGTCAGCCCCTTTTGACATTGCGTGTTGGAACAGGATGACATGAGCTTTAGGACGGTAATAACTTCAGATCGCGATTTAGAATAAGGTAAATGTTTCATTCATTTATTAATTCATTTATTTGTGCTTTTTTATTGTTTGTTTTTTAAATTTAATTCAATTGTATTATTTATGTAAAATTTTAACTTGTGTTCGTGGTTTTATTATCTTTGTAAGCCACAGGTATATTGTAATAATAAATAAATAAAAAAAATGTATTCATTCATTCATTCGCTGCTGGGGTCCTAGTGTATAGGATTGTTTAGTTAGGTACTCATAATGATGTATTCATAGCGACTAGCTAGGGGCTGATAAGGTAAGCTGTGACTTCGCTTGAGAAGACCACTAGTAATATAGAGAAACAGACGTGAGACAAAGAGAGACAGAGTGATAGAGAGAGATACGTAGAGAGACAAAGACAAATAGTGTCAGTGAGGGAAGGGAACAAAGACAGAGAGGGACACAGAGAAAGAGACAACAAATAGGACAATGTCATTGCTAGGAGTCAAGTTAAGGTGACAGGTAGGGCTTACTAGCGACGCCAATCGATTTTAATGTTTAAATACTAAACCGGATATATTTTAAACAATTTCGGGGTTACAATCTCTCGGCAAACACTTATACTATTTATTAAATAGCCATGCATAAATGTTAAATCCGTTTTTAAAAAAAAACGCTTTTTCGCGTACAAAAACGGACCTAACATTTGTGCATGGTTATTTAATAAATAGTGTAAGTGTTTGCCGAGAGGTTGTATTCCTGAAATTGTTTAAAATAGATCCAGTTTAGTAGCTAAAAATTAATATCGATTGCCGTCGCTAGTGTGCCCTACCCGCCACCTTAAGTGACAGACAGACCAGGAACCTGTCATTTTTCGGGATAAGAAGTATCCAATGTCCTTTTCCTGATTCTAAGCTATTCATTGCCTAATAAGTATGTTCACCAGGTGGCTTAATTTAGAGCTGCCCCGTAACGAACGAGAATATACCTGTCGCATCCAAACAAAGGAGATACACAGCGAGTGTGAAAGAGAAGGAAACTCCGATTCGGTCGTGACGTGTGCTTCAAATTATACTCGCAAATGGAATTCAAGACCAAAAAAACTACGACAGATACGTCAGTGTCAAATCTATCAATGTCACTTATGTCATTGTCAAATTAAGTGTTCAGGTTTATTCAACCTTTTTGTTATATGCTTATTTTCTTAGTATAGGCTGGCACAATTCATGATAAGGATTTTCTCAAAAATTAGAAACTTAATTACATCTTCATCTTCACCATCACTAATGTCAGAATCTCTGACTATGGAATCTGAGTCGGTCACTTGTAGAATAAAGTTTTCCATCAGTTCAGTAATTAATTCGTCCAGTAATTAATTCGTCCAGTTTTGCACATATTTTAGATGTAAGGCGTTATTAGGCGAAATAACTCGAAAAGAAAAATGTCAAGTGATATTTTGACAAGTGGGTAGTCAACAGTGGAAGTCAGACAAAGTCTCAGTCACTCAATAAACGGGCGCGTTATCGACCTATGGATTCTGCCGAGACTACTCTATCGCAGGTTTTAAGACTCTCTTAGGTCCTCGCAAGTGGTTCAGGTGACAACTCACTCAACACACAATAGCATTGTTTAAAACGATTAAAATTCAAAGAATCCTCTATTAATATTCCTTTGCGGCATCTCACTGCACGAAACAGCATGTAAGTTCAAACGTTGTACCAAATGTTATTAACATCTGAAGTGACACAAGCTCAATACCAGCTTTTCTACGAAACATTACGGATGATTAAGTTTTTATTAAATTGTCCTGTATTTATGTAAATATAAGTCAATAAAATTACTTCTTTATATTGTAGAATAAATCTACCAATAAACAAATTATGTTGCCGTATGGTTTAAAGAAATAGGTATATACTATTGTACGATCATTTTATTGCAGTGGCAACATTGTAGTAGATTTTTTGGTCTTGAATTCCAGTTTTGGGTATAGGCCCTCTGATTCGATTTATCACATTTAAAGCTTGCCTTTTTTTTAAAAGGTTTGTATATTAATTTGATATCCACTCATTGATGACATTCCGTACACAGGTGGAAGAGATGCAATCAAAAGACTTGTACCCGTACATGCACAGCGTGGAGGCGCTGGTGCGGCGCGGGCAGCAGATCCCGCTGGCGCTGTTCGAGAAGGACCAGCTCGCCGCCGCGCTGCAGTCCGCCAAGGAGTGGAAGCGCGGGGCGGCGGAGATGTTCCTCAAGAAGGTGAGCTTTAGGGCCGAACAAATACGAAAACTAAATCATTTATTCATCACTAGCGGCCGCCCGCGACTTCGTCCGCGTGGAAAAGTAACTTTTAACCCCCCTTTCAACCCCTTACAACCCCCTTTTCGCAATAAAAAGTAGCCTATGTTCTTTCTCAGGGTCTAGATTATCTGTATACCAAATTTCATTTAAATCCGTTGAGTAGTTTTGGCGTGAAAGAGTAGCAGACAGACAGACAGACAGACAGACAGACAGACAGAGTTACTTTCGGATTTATAATATTAGTAAGGATAAATAGGGTGGGTACAAATGTAGTTTGTACAACCAATCGCCGCGTGGTTTCCGGTAGAGTAGAATAGGCAACCCTCACTCTTACCGAGGTGTCGTAAAAGGCGACTAAGGTAAAGCTGCTGGCATGATCATCAGCACCCAGAGAAGGGTTTAATTTCAACCAATTCTGCAATTTAATACCAAATATAATTTTCCATAGAAATGGTCTAAAAGCTCATATCATCTTTAGAGATAGTCTAGAAATATGTTTGTTTTAAAGTGAAATGAATGCCTGATAAATAAAAAATTACGTTCTAACCCAAATAATCACAGCCAAAAATGCATAATCTCCTCCGAGTTACGCTCATGTTGAGTCATTATCATCAGCTCATTTAAGTCTCCACTGCTGGGGCACGGGCCTCCCTCAATCACATGAGGGGTAATAGCCATACTCACCACGCTTGGCAGACGGGTTGGCGAGGGTTTAGATATAAATGCAGAGTATTCCTTCTCTGGGTGCTGACGATCATGCCAGTAGCTTTACCTTAGTCGCCTTTTACAACACCTCGGTAAGAGTGAGGGTGCCGGGGACGACACGGCTCATGTTGAGTAGAAAACAATAACAATAAAACAAAAACAAAACACAACAAAAAATAACAAGGAATAACAGTAACAAAAAAAATAGAAATTAATAACCAAAACTGAGATAACCTCGCATGTCACATCTACATCCGAAAGCCAGAGTTGATAATTAATGATGGAGGATGACACGAGATTCTGACAGAAATAAGATTGCTGTAAATTTTTATTCACCTACCAGCGTCCAGAGGTCACTGTTGACTATGTAAACGAGTGACATTCTAAGTGTGCCCCCCCCTGGATTTGGTTCCGTACCACTGTATTCATGTTTACTTTTTTTCTGTCGTTTACGTATCTTTACGGTTATTTATTTAAATTAATTTTTTTCTTTAATACACATTTAATAATTAATAAAAATACTTACCTTATGATACGAAATGCGCTCTTTTTGTGAATTTGAGCTCTCATATCGCCTTTTACACGAGAATTAACGATTTTTCAAGAGAAACGTCACGCGACAGGAATCGATGCAAAATGGCGTTGTAGTAGCGGCTTCAAGTAGTTTTATTTGAAGTTGTTGACCAGTTGACCAATGTACTTTTCCGGAGGGAATACAAAACCTTTGTATTGCATCTCCAGGGGGCTATATACTCAAAGGTACCTCATTCGAAATATTCTTTTCTTGAAGTTTCAAAGCATGGTGGAAAGAATCCCCCTAGCTAGACTCGGTTCTATGTGTCTTGTGAGTTAACTGATTCTGGGGCCGTTTGATTATTACGTCAGCAGATGTTTGGTAAATTTTGTCAGCAAAAATAGGTTTAAAAATACGATTTTTCTTCTGCAATTTACCTAAAGTAAGCAAAGCTAACATCTCCTCCCCCATCGATGGTTACATAATACTTGAACGTACCCTCTTACAAAATCGTCTTGAGGCTAAAAAAATTGTATTCGATTGTACAATTTCTGGTACGTACGTCTAAGGCAGACCTTGAGTGCGCAGAAATCTATTTTAGTAACGTTGAGAATAGCACCATCTAGCGCCTCAATGCGTAAACATCAACACACATGAAATTGTTCCATGTATTGCCGAGAATCACCAACAAGCCGCAGCGCGCTGGAATCTCATCAGCTTTATACCATTACTACTTTTTTCTCGTCCAATTCGTAACATCACATCATTTTGTTCGTTTATACCATACTAGCTTTTGCCCGCGACTTCGTCTGCGTTCACACAATATCTTTATAAATTATAGCCTATGTGTTATTCTGATCTATAAGCTACATTACTGTAAAGTTTCATTAAAATCCGTTTAGTAGTTTTTGCGTGAAAGAGGAACAAACATCCATCCATACATCCATCCAAACAAACTTTCGCCTTTATAATATTAGTAAGGATTACATGGAAATAATCAAATTTTAATTTGCAAATATAACAATGAAGGAGCTTATTGAATATATCCCCAACAAGTATAATGTGACTATATTGGAATATTTGCATCTGGATCAGTGCACAGAGATCAGTGAAGCGCTTCATTTGGAACATCGACTCTCAGATAGATCCGTGATTCATTCCGCTCATTCGAATCATTCGGTTCACTCGGATTATTCAGTTCATTCGGAACATTTGGCTCATCGGATCATTTCGCTCATTCGGCTCACTGGGATCATTCAGCTCATTCCGATCATTCGGCTCATCGGATCATTTGGATCACTCGGACTCGAGATCCATTTGAGTTAAATGCTACATTCGGAGCGAACATTAGAGATTCAGAACAGAGTATCGTTTGGCTGAGTCGGATCACTGAGTTATTTCAGTAAAGAGTTACACACGTCTAAATGTGACTTATTTTACAAGTGCGTAAACATCACTACCAATGCTGACTGCTAAAGTTACGTTTCTGGGTTTGTAAGATGAAGATAAAAATTCTCTAGTCCGTCGCTACGTCTTTAGCTTTTTTCAACAACATGACTAACTAGTTTGACGCAGTAACCCATAGTGAGTCTGGGCCTCCGATAATAAGAGCCTCCATCTCGGTCGGTCCTGTGCCACTTCCTGCCAGTCATCCAGCAAGAGTTCGCGCAAATCCTTAACGACCACATCTTTCCGGCGGCATCTTGGACGGCCGACTGGCCTTCGCCCATTAGGATGTCCCAGGTGGCTTAATTTAAAACCGTCCTGTAACGAACGAAAATATACTTGTCGCATCGCAGACGCGTGTGAAACAGAGAGAAACTCCGATTCGGTCGTAACTTTAAGATTTTTTATATGAAATTAGCCCCTAGGTATTCTTTACTGCGCGGTCTTCTCCCATTCTCTCGAGGTGGCCGAGCCAGCGAAGTCGATGCACTTTAGTTTCGCCAATTATGTTCCCCTCTCTTTCACACGCGCTGTGTGTCTCCTTTGTTTGGATGCGGCAGGTATATTCTCGTTCGTTACGGGACGGCCGTTAAATTAAGCCACCTGGATTTCCAGTTCCCGGTTTTTAAGCCTCAACAACGCGGTCCCCTCCAACAGAACTGGGCGTACTCCCTGCTCGAAGCCCTGTCCCCCCGCACGGAGGCGGGCGCATCCCCACGAAGACGCGCGCGCGCAGCCGCGCCGGAGCCTCCGCCGTCGTCGCTGGAGGCCGGCCTGTTCCTGCGCAACTTCAGCGAGGACTCCACACCCACCGAGATCGTGGCGGCCTTCAAGCAGGCCGAGCATCGCGAGCTGGCTGCCATCAAGGAGCTGAGGTGACTAAACATTCAATTGATTATTCAAGACATAAAGCAACAATCTGTTGTATCCCCCTCTCTGGCGTATACGATGGCAGAATTGAAAAAAAAAAACAATTAACGGTTATCAAGGGGCTCAGGTAACTAAACATTATTCTATTAATAAAGTGTTGGCAAGACTATAACTAAGCAGCTGACTAATTGTTTTGCAATGAGGGTTTTCGCGTGTGGAAAATCCACTAGATGGCGTACTGTTGGATTGAGGTCCAACATCAACCGCATTGGTTGTTTAGTTGGTCAAATTGACATTTTGACAGTTCACGTTTAAAAATAACCAATCACATTGTATATGGACCTCAGTCCTATAGTACTCCATCTAGCGGATTTTTCACATCGCGAATACCCTTATTGAAGAACGCGGTAACGTATTGTCGACTCTTCTGACCTCGCAGATGTGGTCACTTACTATCGAGTGACACGCTAGCTCGCTTGCTGTCTCTAAATTAGAGGATTCCACTGCTACGGAAAATTAGGCACCCTTCAAGCATAAGCATAGGCGAGTATAGGGAATTGAAAGAGCTCAGTGATATTGTCAGGTAGTTATTGAAAAGCATAACGCCGCCAGATCTAGTTTTTCTGCTGTAATTAAAAAATATATAGGTATACTCATTTCGTGTGCTATGTATGTAACGCGTTTTTATTCTAAATACAGGATACGCAATATGCGCAAAGATGTCCGAGCGCCACCATTCCTCAACGTGACGTTCTGCGTGTGCCAGAAACGCCAGTATGGTGTCATGACGCAGTGCGAGCTCTGCAAAGACTGGTTCCATGGTGAGTATTGCAAAAATAAACGGTTTGACAGCTGCAGTATTTCCCGACGGCTTTGAGTTAGGGACTGTCAAGATAAGTGCGTACTCCTTTTTTGTACGTGTATTATACACTAATATTATACACAAACTGTTCAGTAGACTCGCCAACACACCACCGCTTCGGCCGACAGTCTGAGCACAACTGAGCTCCCCACCTAACCGGGGCGGCTTATATAACCGAGCGGTGAGTGTGCCCGAGGCAACTACTAGTTTGGCAGAGTGACGCATCGTCTTTCGTGAGCGACAACTTCACTTAGAGTTGGGCATACACTACAGTACGTGATAGTTGGCAGACGAGCAGACGGATCACCTGATGGTAAGCGATTGCCGCCACCCATGGACACTCGCGACACCAGTGGAGTCACATGTGCGCTGCCAGCCTTTAAATACCATCTTTCCCCCGTATTTGTATTGGATTCGTTTAGAGATAATATGTCAAAATGGAGTCAATCCACTGATTGTTGGTCCAATCGTCTACGTGACGTCACATTATAGCATTTTTCATTAACAAAAACAAGTGCCAATGTATCGCGAGCAGCCAAATCGACTCAGGGTCTAATTTTAATACAAACATACTAACTTCAGAGGCTTATAAATATGAAGGTATATTTGCGTTAGTGATAATTTGAACATAAATCGATGTCAAAAATGTTCTTCTTTTAGTTAATCATTTAAGAAACATGCCAATTTTTTTTAAATTAGGATTGCGCAAGTTGTTTGTCTTTCTCCGTGTAATGGGGGTTGTCGTGTATGAAATATCCGCTAGATTGTGAACTAAGGTCCAACTTCAACATCATTGGCTGAATTATTCGTTAATTGACAATTTTACACATCACGTCTAAAAATATCCAATCACCTTGTAGATGGACCTCAGGCCTATAGTACGCCATCTTGCGGATTTTCTCACGTGATAGCCCCATTATTATGGGTTCCGGAAATCAACCATATTTTTTTTTTTAAGAATACAATAACATTATCACTAAAGCACAGATATTTTCATATATAAGGGCCTCTGAAATTAGTATGTTTGTATGAAAATTAGGTCCTGAGTCGATTTTTTTGCTCGCGATTGTAGATCATTTTCTCTGTATGTTTCTCATTCTGTCAACTATAATAATTATTTTCTGTATGTTTCGTGTAGCATCATGCGTAGCTTCCAGCAAAGAGGAGCGGGAGTCGTCTCCCGAGCGAGTGGACCTGCCGTTCCCCACGCCCGAGCAGAAGTTCCTGTGTCCGGACTGCACGCGCACGAAGCGGCCCAGGCTTGACCGAATACTGGCGTTATTGGTAAGGCATAAATAACTATCTATACAAATCTCTCACTCCCTCTCCAATCCTACAGATAGCGACAAGGCTTATTGGTAATCCGAAAATACGAAACGTAATCGACACTTAGCTCCATCTATTGGTATAAAGCGGAATTATTGTCTCCAAACGAAGTAAGGGCGGTCCACTAGTCTTCTATATTCTTTGTTGAGAAGAATTCCCACACCGTAGTTTTCGGTTTTTTGGTTGCCTACCAAGCGACATAGGACGTAGTCGTCGCCTGTACGTTCCCTGTCTTGGCCAGGCATTTTAGTGCAGTGTAGAACGGAACCCCCCTCTCCCCTTCCCCTTAATTTTTTATAGGATAGTTTGTAATCAGACGGATCACCTGATTGTAAGTGATTGTGGTCGTTGGAAACCTATATGCGTAACACTAGTGGAGTTAAAAGTGCGGTGTACCTTTTTCCCGTTTCCCTCCGGTTTGGGCCTCCGGTATCCTTACTCACTCGGCGAATATTTCACGATGATTTTCTGCGAGACCGGTTGAGCTGGCCCGTTCATGTCCAAGTGTGGTTCTCCCATAGTTAAAACTAAACTATGTATGGATAGCTTGTTAATTAAATTTTTACACTTTTTAAAAAATAACGATTAACAGCGATGTCACACAGTTGTCTCTGTTGACCATAGATTATTTAGCTGGGATGTTTCGGAATTCGACTAGAGCGATATCAGAAAGAAGGATATTAGATAACCGTTCTTTATTGCACAGAAACAAAATTGTTTGAGTACTTGTTTACTCATACATTTATCTTGATATTGAATGCAGGAAAAGACTCAAAGCATCTTGATTTATGTTTATTTTGATTATTGTGTGCATACCACACAACACAAACAATCGGTGCGTAATATGAATATATATTCAGAAATTAAGGTATTAATGTAGGACAAAATAAATAGTATACCACTGGTTTCGGGAATAAAAGCTTCTATAATATAATCGTCCTTACTATGTTTTCCGCCTTTCACAGTCGTCGGCCATACGTCGTTTATCTCACTTTCGCACGTCATTCTATAATTCAAATATCGATCCCTTACACGTTCCTTGCCATGCATCTACTGATCACCAATCCCTATTCATCATCATCATCAGCCCATTTAAGTCCCCACTGCTGGGGCACGGGCCTCCCTCAATCACATGAGGGGTAATTGCCATACTCACCACGCTTGGCAGACGGGTTGGCGAGGGTTTCGATATAAATGCAGAGTTTTCCTTCTCTGGGTGCTGATGATCATGCCAGCAGCTTTACCTTAGTCGCCTTTTACGACACCTCGGTAAGAGTGAGGGTGGCCTATTCTACTCTGCCGGGATCACACGGCGTGTCCCACATAAATTCCTACATTAATTTGTGTTTATAGAGTTGATTTTGACATTCTGTTGGGGCATAGACTGCCACCGCAAAATGTTCGTATACCAATCGTGTGTGGTATGGGCAGGTGTGGCTGCAGAAGCTGCCGGTGCGGCTGGCGGAGGGCGAGGCGCTGCAGTGCGTGACGGAGCGCGCCATGGCGTGGCAGGACGCCGCGCGCGCCTTGCTGGCCAGCCCGGCGCTGGCGTCGCTGCCTGCGCCCGACCACGCCCACCACGCCCACCACACCGACAGGGCACAGGTATAACCATACATACATACACAAATAACGCACCCTTAGTAAAATACCGACCTAACTCAAAATTGTTGATATTTTTATAGCAATTCTTTGCAATTTATTCTTGAGTAGTCTTGAGTAATGGACAACATTTCAAATTTTTAACATGTCCATATTGTTTTTTATATGAAAGTAGACATAAAATGAACAGACCCATATTTTTTCTTTTTTCAAAATTTGTCCATTTTCATGCATAAAATAATTATTGAAATTCTTTTTATTCTAAATAGACGTAAGCGCCAAATGACGTCATCGGACGGCTGAATACAGCGATATTCCTTTGCTTATCATTGTTTTAATAAAAAAAAAGGTACTACTGTCAAAGGTAAATAATACTAGTGTCAACATTGTCAACGTCATTCATACATTCAACGTTGACAAGTTGTCTTTTTTTTTGACAGTTCCATGTCATGAGTTTGGCATTACGTAAATTTAAAACTATAATGTCCTAAGCAAAGAAATATTTTACATTCTGCCGTCCGATGACGTCATCTTACGTTTTTTAGTTTTTAATTTTTTTCTCAGTAAATAAGCAACGTAAAAAATGAATAAATATATATTCGAGCAGCGGAAAAGTAAACAAAGAATTGGTATTTTTTGTTTCAGACCTTAGCAATTTTGAAATGTTGTCCATTAACGCACTTCAAATTTCATCTCGTGTTCATATGTGAGTGTACCTATTTACTTAACTCAAAATTGTTGTTAGATGACCTTTCATCCCTGGATTTTAGCCGATACTATTTTCACTTAGCATCTATATTAAAATTTTGAGTTAGGTCGGTATTTTACTAAGGGTGCGAAATATTCTTTGATGTAAGATACAAGTACACTCTCCCAAATTAGAAATCAAAATTCGAAATGTCTTCATTCAATTTAAGCCTAATATAATATAATTTAATCTACCGCTGATTCGGAATGTCAATTTCTATGCAAAAAATCAGCAAGAAACTCAGTAGTTACTCGTTTCTAATAATATGGTAATTACAATTTTCATTTTCAATATAATGCAATATTCTTGACGACCCGTTTGGTACAGTGGTAGTGAACGCTGCCTTTGGTCCAAGGGTTGCGGGTTCGATCCCCGCACAGTACAAACATTTGTGTGCATTAACATGTCTGTTTGTATTGGTCTGGGTGTTTTTTATGTATTATAAGTATGTATTTACAAAAGAAAAGTATTATATGTATATATTTATAATCCCACTGTTGATTCTAATATCTGTAACACAGATGCTTGAGCTACCTATCTCGGAGTCAGGTCAATGTATGTGATGTTGTGAAATATTTATTTATTATTCTTTTACTTTATTATTAGAACAGCCAGACATTTGACCACAATCTCACCTGATGATAAGTAATGATGTGGCCGAGGATGTATCATGTCTGTCTAGTAACAGCCTATTCACTCTTTTCTTGAATATGCCCAGATCATATCCTATACAATTTGCACCAACTATTATAATAGAACCGTTGACATAGACAAAACATTTGTAACAACTACCATACAAAATTCAAATGAAATGCATTCAAAATACTTGTTTGTGACGTCACATCTCAGTAGTCATTTGTATGGAGCGTTTTGAGTTTGCCGAAAATAATGCGATTTTAAAGTTATGATATCTCAGGTAATTTAAATGAGAATCAAGTAATTCTTTTAACATTGTTTCTATCATTGAGAGGTCTTTTGATTACAAAAATAAAAAAAGTCAAATACCGTATTGTATATTTTTCAAATATAATTTGAAATATTCAATGAAACGTACAGAGTTACGTTCTTCGAAATGTCAAAAAGGACTTCGTAATTGGAACAGAATATAGACCATAACCCAGGATTTGGTAGTGTAATAATCACAAATTATGGGGCTGCCGTCTAACCTTTGCGACACGTAACTAAAGTTTTCCCTTGTACTATGGAAACCAGGAACAACGAAGGTACCACAAACACCCAGACCCAGCACAAATATCTGTATCATCAACAAACATTTGTGTTGGTGCGGGAATCGATCCCTTGCGTCTCAACCAACACAAACCACTGCGCTAAACTGGTCGTCGGGTCGGGTAATTCTAAGCTTATAATAGAAATGCACATCATCGTCATCATTTCAGCCAATAGACTAGATTAGGGAATCTATCGGATGCGGGACGGCATAAGATCGATCTGTGTGAAGAGTGTTAGGATGAGGCCTATGTATAGCATTAAGGGAAATTCAGAGATACATACTTTGGTTGGAACCTGTTTATCCATTGAGCTACCATTGCTGTCAAGAGAAAAACATCAAGGAAAATTAGATAGCCAATTTTTTAAATTGAATAATAAAAACCGGAATAGGCTGATTAATTGATAAAAATACAATAATTAATGTTTTGTTGCAGGCGAACAGAGAGAAAGCAGACAAATTAAATGCTGAACTGAAAAAAGCGACAGGCAGAGCACACGACGTATCACAAAATTCCAGGTAATTTACATACAGGTATTTAAAGTAAAACTTTGTATCTTCCACTTGGAGAAACCATCCGTGGGATGATGGTATAATCGAATAGAAAGAACAGTTTTTATAAAATATTAAATGTATAGAAAATAAATACACGTGTTATCTCCTGAAACCCCCCATCCCCCCTGTTGATATTCGATAAGTGTTTCTCGGATCCTCCCTCCCCCTCCTTTTAGGCTTCTCGTGATTAATGGACGGCTCCTTTTAGTAATGTTTCCAAGTTTTTGACTAAAATAAGTCTCGAGTTCTTGTACAAAATCCTAATTTATTTTTTAACAATGTCCAGTAGTGGAATGATGATGACAAATACTATATTCAAAACTGGAATTTAAGAGCAAAAAAGCTACTACAATATTGCTACTGCAATACAATTATCCTACAATAGTATATACCTATTTTCTAAATACAATCCTCATTGGTTGGTGAAACCTGTAAACTTCATTTGACAATGACATTAGTGACTTTCATAGGTTTGACAGTGACATATCTGTCGTAGGTTTTTTTGGTCTTGAATTCCAGTTTCGAGGATAAAAATGTAATTCTGTTGTGTACAGGTCGTCCGCGTCAGTGGAGCACGCGTACAGCGCGACGCCGCGCTCGCCCGGCACCCGGGTGGCGCCGGGGCTACTGCTGAAGCTGGAGGATCTCATGCTGGAGGGCGATCTGCTGGAGGTGAGCTTTTATATCATAGATGGCAGATAATCAGATGGATCAGTTGTAGGTAAGCAATTACCGTGGGTGGGCATATATGGTCATTTGTTTTCCTAAAACTTTGGCGCCTTTAAAGGTTTACTCTGGTCGCTCGATAGATGTCAATAACCGTGGAAGTCCTCAAATCACTATCTTCTACTGTAACGAAATCCGAATCTTCAAAAATACGTTGACTGCTTCTCTAAGTTATATAAATAATTAGGGCTTTATTCATAAATTCAATAAACCCTTTTTAGCTAAAAACTTTTTTTACCGTGTTTGAAACAAAATATTCTCATACAAAATTTTAGCTAAGGTTTAAGTTTACAGACATTTATTCTCATAAAGACGTACTATACGCCACTTACATGAGAACATAAATACAGTAACAATTTAAAACATCCGTTGTCGTACATTCAGACCATCATGGTAAGAAGTAACATCAAAATAAAACAAAGTTAGCAACGAGATAAAATCACAGCAAAACAGTTCCACAATTTTTATTGCATAAGCGGTATGGTAATACTACCAAAACTCAACTATGTGTTTGGCAAGTCGCTTTTTAAATAGATAGAACGAGTCAACATTTTTAATTTGCGAGGGTATTGTATTAAAAATGCGCGCGCCTTCGTAGGTAACTGAGGTTTGTACGTACCTGTTCGAGTATTAGGCAGGACAATAAAGCTTGCTCTCGCTCGTCGAGTGCAGGGGCCCCCAACTTGGGTCCGCTTAATAAATTAAGCTAATAAAGGTTTAACAAACATTTATGAATAAGACCCTTTAATTACGTCAGATTATAGGGATTAGAGGACTCACGGTTGGTCACTAAATTAATTTAAAAATGTGTCGTCACAAGTTTATTATCTTTCTTACTTTCTTTGTTACACAAACACTTCGCCAACCACCTATGTTGTGATGTGTGTATGTTGTTGTAACCAATAAACGTTTTATCTATCTATCTATCTATCTATCTCCGTCCTCAACTTGTGACGTAATATATTTCACTTGATGGAGACAGACAATGAGGTTTAGGACGTTACACTAAAATAGTTATTTACATACAAGATTACTACCTTATTATTTGACTTATTTTTAAGTTTCCAGCATTCTAATGCCAGTGACCATGAAAGTTTAAAACAATACAGGGTGTATCTGTGAACATTTACATTCTATTAACCAAGTGTTGTACAGTCAAATCCAAAAATATGTATACACTTTAGGACCTTTTGTCACAATACTTACCTATAAAAAAGTAGAGGTCTACTTTCTTATATTATATATTGTGACAACGTCCTAAAGTGTATACATATTTTTGGAGTTGACTGTACTAATCATTATGAACAAAAGTTGTTCTATCACTTTTGGAAATTCGCATGAAAAATTTTCAACTTTTAATACAAATTCGGTCACGTGATTCGGTTATTTCGTATGTGGAGTTGAAAAAATTTCGACTAATTTCGAAAGTCGTTGAATAAATGTTGTTCAGAATGGTTGGTAGAACACGTAGCTAAAGGGATGTAAATGTTTTGGAATGGTCCCCATAGTCCTTTCGGTATTTGAAGGTCAATTGGACAGTTGTATTTTGATATTAAAAGTGAGGTTTTAAACCTCACCGATATCTTTAAGATTGAGAATAATTTCTTTAGAAATTTGTTATTTGGTTGATTTTTAATCCTAACCAACATTTAATCTACGAATTTGAATTATCTGGATATGGAATACAATATGTAAATATTCTTAGTGGTACACACGCAATAAATCAAAAATAATTAAATTATAATATGAATTCTATTGCACGAGCCAAATAATCGTGATTCGATGGTAACATGGTCGCCATACTTATTACTGATTTATTGCGATCGTTTGTGTTTATCCGTATGAGCAAAAAATCCGATTAACAATTATTCAAGATAGATATTTTTTTACAAAATTAATTGGTAATAATAATTTTAAGTTCTTGTTCTATTTTTTTTATGTGATAGGTGGTAGACGAGCAGACAGACCACCTGATGGTAAGCGATTGCCGCCGCCCATGGACACCCACGACACCGGTGGAGTCACAAGTGCGCTTCCAAACTTTGTTATTTTGAACCTACCTTCCCTCCGTATTGGGCCTCCGATACCTTCACTTACGCATAGAAACACAGCGTAGTGTTGCTTCACGCCGGTTTTCTGTGAGGCCGTGGTATGACTCCGTTCGAGACGGCATTCATGCCGAATCGTAGCTCTCCCATGGTCACGTGTGTTCCCTAATAGATAGATAGATATACTTAGTTGCACAAAATACACAACTTAAGTATTAGGCATTACTGAAATTCTAATGTGTATTCATAATTACTACTGCTATATTAAGACAGCTGTTGGTCTTCCTCATCATCATCATCATCAACAACCCACACTCGTCCACTGCTGGACATAGGTCTCCCCTAATGCACGCCACAGCTCCCGATTTTCGGCCACTCTCATCCAGCCCACACCAGCCAGCCTTCGAATGTCATGCCATCTTGTCGCAGGGTGTCCAACATTACGCTTACCGAGTCGCGGTCTCTACTCAAGGACTTTACGGCTCCAACTGCTGTCAGTTCTGCGGCTAATATGACCAGCCCACTTGGTCACACACACACACACATTGGTCTTGCTAATAAAATAAAATAAATGAACAAATAATGTATCAAAACGGGGATTAACACGATATTTATTATGTCCGCTCGTGACCACGGCTGCTGTAACGTAGCCGAAACGTCGAGCCAAATATGTGAGTACACAATGTTGTTTCACATAATAAATATCGTGTTAATCCCCGTATTGATACATTATAGTTATAATGCAACGCAAACGCGTTTTCGGCAAGAAATTCTTAGTGGGAGCCCGGAGTCTGGAAGTTGGCGGTCTTGTACCCCCGTGCCTCGGAAAGCACGTTAAGCTGTTGGTCCTGCGCCCGATCCCTCTCCGGTCGTGTCACATTAGTGTCCCATCGGATTATGAGGGTAAGGGAATAGAGAGTGCACTTGTGTTTGCGCACACACTTGAGCACTATAATATATCCTGCGTACGTGGCTGATCGTTGAGATTGGCCGCCGTAGCCGTAATCGGTTGGAGGATATATTAATGCAACGCGAAAATCTAACAAACTAATTAAATGAACAAATAATGTTAGGTGCGGCTAGAAGAGCAGGCGCAAGTGTGGGCGTGCGTCTGCTGCGCGCGCAACGCCGAAGGCCGGCGCCCCGCCAAGATACTAGACGCCGGCCGCCGCAAGAGGGCGCAGCGTGCGCGCCACGACCGCACCACCAGCTCAAGCGCGGCCGCGTGCACCACCACGCGCACCACCACCGTGAGTATACTGCGCCGCCCGCACCACCACTCAAGCGCCACCGCCGTGCACCACCACGCGCACCACCACCGTGAGTATACTGCGCCGCCCGCACCACCAGCTCAAGCGCCAACGCGTGCACCACCACGCGCACCACCACCGTGAGTATACTGCGCCGCCCGCACCACCAGCTCAAGCGCCAACGCGTGCACCACCACGCGCACCACCACCGTGAGTATACTGCGCCATCTGACCCCTTAATGTGTCATTAGAGCCCAGAGACATTAGGGCCCAGTATCATTTGACCCCGAACTACCAGCCGGATTAGTGAGTACAATGTGTCATTTGACACCAGAGTGGTATTTGATCCCGCAATATGTCATTTGAGCACAGAGTGTCATTTGACCCCGCACCGCCAGCTCAAACGCGGCCAGGTGCATCACCATGCTCATCATCATCGTGAGTACCATGTGCCATTTCACTGCGGAGTGGTGTTTAACCCCACAATTTGAGCACAGAGTTTCATTTGACCCCGATTTACCAGCCGTAGCGAGGTTGAATTCGTTTTTTTTTTCAAAGACCTACTAACTTTGATGTGTCCAAATAATTAAATAACGTTTATTATTTCAGCAACAACAGCACCAAAAACGACAATCAAACGGGGCTCAGCAACTACGACGAATTATCTCAATAGAAAACAGGTAATTTTAAATATATTTCATTAACACTAATTATTCTAATAAATTTTACTTTAATAAATTCACTTCATATCAAACAGTTGCGAGTTTTATAAGATATACCGGTGTACCTGCGCAAAAGTCTCATTTTCGAAAACTGTGGAAAAGTCTTAACCAATCACAACGCTCCATTTACGCGCGCCGAAAATGTCAATTTCTTATTGGTTGAAGCGTGGGCGCCAAGTTTGGTTCGCGTGCGGTGACGAGAGAGATAACATTCCTATTTGGATTATTGGTATTTAATCTTCACTATAGCGTTTTATTGTATAGGACTATAACGTTTTATTGTAGGTCCATAAGAGGAGCAGAGTCACCAAATAGTGTGATATTAATTAGTTGTTATATTCGTCAGCCATGTTGGTCTAGTGGTTGAAGTGATCTCGGGGTTGTTCGATTCCCGGGTCGAGCATAAAATACGTTTCGAATTTGTCAGACGTAGCTCGGGTTTGTGATCACCAATCCGCATTATGCAAGCGTGGAGATTAAACCTAATCCCATTATAGTACCGATGACTTGATTTCTATGATGAAGGCCTTTGCCCTACTGTGGGACAATCCACCATTTCCCATGGCCATACCAACACTAAGGTTATACTGGCCGAATCGTGGGGGATGTGCGCGGATTGCGTGTCTTCGTGACTCTTGCCCTCCATCCCGCACAATGGACAACATTTCATATTTTTAACATGTCCATATTGTTTTTTTATATGAAAATAGACATAAAATAAACAGACCCATATTTTTTCTTTTTTCAAAATTTGTCCATTTTCATGCATAAAATAATTATTGAAATTCTTTTTATTCTAAATAGACGAAAGCGCCAAATGACGTCATCGGACGGCTGAATACAGCGATATTCCTTTGCTTATCATTGTTTTAATAAAAAAGGTACTACTGTCAAAGGTAAATAATACTAGTGTCAACATTGTCAACGTCATTCATACATTCAACGTTGACAAGTTGTCTTTTTTTTTGACAGTTACATGTCATGGGTTTGGCATTTCGTAAATTTAAAACTATAATGTGCTAAGCAAAGAAATATATTACTTTCTGCCGTCCGATGACGTCATCTTACGTTTTTTAGTTTTTAATTTTTTTCTCAGTAAATAAGCAATATAAAAATTGAATAAATATATAGTCGAGCAGCGGAAAAGTAAACAAAAATTGGTATTTTTTGTTTCAGAGCTTAACAATTTTGAAATGTTGTCCATTCTTGACTCCCTACTAGTTATTAATTTATATCCTTGTCCCTGAATTTGCGTTTCTCCCGCTTTTGGGGCAGCACATCACAGCTGACGCCCTCCAGCGCTGAGCAGCCCAGTGTATCTGAGAACATTTATCCTTTAACCATGTGTTCTACCATCCATTCTGAACACCATTTGTTTAATGACTTTTCGAATTTTGACTCCCCATAGAAAATGACGAAGTCACGTGACCAACTTTGCATGAAACGTTGAATTTTTTTTTTACCGAATTTCCGAAAGTCATAGAACAAATGTTGTACAAATGGATGGTAATAGAACACTTGGTTAAAGGGATGTAAATGTTCACAGATATACCCTGTATAGGCTGATAGTTTAGTTGTGATGTTCGGCAGGGCATGTCGTCGGGCTCGGGGCTGATGATGCGCAAGCACTACATGGCGCGCCAGGAGCGCCGCAAGCGCGGCCTGCCCGCCGCGCGCGGCAAGCACCCGCGCCAGGCGAGACTAGGTAAGCTA
Organism: Marasmia exigua; assembly: GCA_019059595.1. Taxonomy (NCBI): domain Eukaryota; kingdom Metazoa; phylum Arthropoda; class Insecta; order Lepidoptera; family Crambidae; genus Marasmia; species Marasmia exigua. Next base: position 14,436,254 of record CM032488.1, read on the forward strand.
ACAATAATAATAATCATCGGTAATTACTATTTAACGGACTATAGGTACTTCGGAGAGAGGGCTTCTGAGCTGCATGAGCTCATCCCGCCATTCCCTTTCTGCCATCGTGAATGCAGACAAACTGCGGGCTACCATCGTTCTTAGTGAATATTCCCCGAAGTGATGTAACAGAAAGACTGGCGCATTTAATGTTAAACCTACTTGGGTTTCCATAGACAAAGTCTACACTCTGGTTTTAAGAAGACATCCTGTATGTCAGTCTGTTCGGTATTCAATTGTCTGCTTACCCAAATATATGTCGTATGTAAATACAAATATGCCTGTTTACTTTGCCCCTCAACCGGTATAAATAAATCTTAAAAGTGGGCAGATAATATCGCCCGCAATGAGGCATCATGGTGAGACTCTAGAAGATGCTTACTGTTCGAGTGGACGCCGTGGGGAAATAAACGCTCTCAAGGAAGACCTCAGATGCGCTGGAGGGACGACGTGAAAAGAGTGGCTGGCACAAACTGGATGCAAAAACGCAATGCCGGAAGGAATGGAAAATGCTGAAGGAGGCCAACACTAAAATAGTTGAAACAGGCTAAAGAAGAAGAAGATTCCACGATTGCGTACAAAGCGCTTTTCCTCTTCCTTCATGATGCGCACTGCCAGGGCGTGGACCGCCTTGCCTGCGTCCATTTTTCTGAGTGACTTCAATATTTTTTTTTTTTACCCCCGACGCAAAAACGACAGGGTGTTATAAGTTTGACGTGTCTGTGTTGCTGTCTATGGCATCGTAACTCCGAAACAAATGAACCGATTTTGTTTTTTTTTTTGTTTGAAAGATGAGTAAGGGGGAGTATTCTTAGCTATGTTGGATAAAAATCGATCCAAGATGGCCGCCGTCGGGGGTTTTTTTAATTTTCAATTTATATTTTTAAACAAGAGTGAGTAGGCTACTTCTGGGTAAGCTATATAGTATATATATAATATACTAGACTGCGCCCGCGGCGTTACTCACGCAGTTTTAGTCTTTTTGGCTTCCTAAAAACTTTTCATGAGTTATTTTTAATTTCCAATTATTAGTCAAAATACAAATTTTCATATTCTTAACATCAGAGATGGCGGACTTTCATACAAAGTTCTATCCCTCTTTTTTACTCCCTTAAGGGTTGAATTTTTAAAAATCCAATTCTTAGTGCTCACTTTCACTATTAAAGAAACCCCCTGCCCAAATTTCAAGCTTCTAGGGTCAGTAGTTTGGGCTGTGGGTCCATTCCTAGTCACTTAGTAACTCAGGTTCTTCTTGTATGTATGAGGCTGTTAGTGCAAATGTGGTGTAACCGCAACCTGCATGAAGGTGGTGTATCCAGCTTAAACCACTCTTGCTCTATGGTTTTGTTTTAATATGCTTCGTGAAAAAACAAGGTTTTCAGAGCCATCTGTTGACAGGCAGAAAAAGGTGGCTTACGTCACTATTGCATTGAAAGATTTCAATGTAACGGATGTATTATTTTACACCAAAAGCGTACTAACAAAACTGTGGGTTACACACCACTTTTGTGCTGATGATCTGTTAATACAGGCACTAAATATTCTCTTTATGAGCTAGTTTTTGGTAAAACTTGTAATATACCTAGCCGTTTAGTTAGTGATGTAGAGCCATTGAATACATATGATAATTATCCGTTAGAATTAAAGTATAGGCTTCAGAGAGCCCATAATGACCCTAGGAATAATTTGATTGTATCAAAACAGAAAAGGAAGAATATGTATCACTTACATTGTAAAGAAACGGGTTATAAAAAAGGAGATTTGTTATTGTTAAGAAATGAAAACTATACTAAGTTAAAAGATTTGTATTTAGGTCCATTTAAAGTGTTAGAAGAGTTAGGTGTAAATGTAAAGATATTGAAAGATGATAAAGAGTATGTAGTTCATAAGAATAGAACTTTTAAGGATGCTCTTTTCAGGGGAGGGATACCTGACCTTTTCAGGGGAGGTGTAACGTGACAATATCACGTATCATGAAATATAAGTTAACACATTAAATCACGTACATACAGGAACGTGATATTACGGGTTTCCGCAATCTCTAGATCCCCTCCCTGAAAAGTACATTAAATGTAGTACATAAGATGAGTGATTAGTTATGAATAGAGCTTGATTCTACCTACAACTGTGTCTTATTTTGTTACTGTCACAACGTCACCTCAGCCTCATGTATAGATAATGTCCCAGGACAAACCCGAGGCGCCGCGCGGGAAGCGGCCAGCCACAGCGCGGCGCGGCCGGCGCGCAGTAGCAGCTCGTCGGCCTCCTCCGCCGACGACGACGACGACTGCGCCGCCGCCTCCTGCTTGAGGCCTACAGGTAAACACCTCAACATTTTCACACTTTTGTGAAGAATCATTTAAATTATGATTCTACCCGAAGATAATTCGCCAATGTCATGTAACTTATTGAGAATAAGTAGGTAGTCAACAGTCGAAGTCAGTTAAAGTCACAGTCACTCAATAAAACGCCGGTGTTTTACGTTTATCGACCTAAGGATTTAGCGGATATCGATTGAGCCGGCAGAGTAGAATAGGCCACCCTCACTCTTACCGAGGTGTCGTAAAAGGCGACTAAGGTAAAGCTGTTGGTATGATCATCAGCAGCCAGTGAAGGAAAACTCTGCATTTATATCAAAACCCTCGCCAACCCGTCTGCCAAGCGTGGTGAGTATGGCAAATACCCCTCATGTGATTGAGGGAGGCCCGTGCCCCAGCAGTAAGGACTTAATGGGCTGACGATGATGAACTCACTCGACACACAATAGCAGTGTTAAAAACGATACAATGCAACGATTCTTATTATTAGGATCACTTTGCGGCTCTTCACTGCACAAATAAACACTAAATTAGTACATTAAAAACCACTAAACACTAATTTAAAACCTTTGAATTGCATCAGCCCACGCGGCTTGTTTTAGCCCTACCCGCGCCCAATTTATAATAAATTTAACGGCCGCACTCAGAGACGTCATTTAAGCTAATGTTTAAAAATGTGAAACTTTAGTATCGGTAGTCTTTATGTCTATCAAAATAAGTGTCAATATTTCTTCTTAAGTAGCCAACTAAGTTTATCATCGACTCTGAGTGTGGCAGTGAGAATAAGTTTATTTATTTTCCATAAGTATTTACACGTTAACACTTCGATCTCTGATTAGAGACGCCTTGTTGATATAGTGGTTTAAATACCGGGCCGTGATCTCTGGGCCTTGGGTTCGACTCACAGATCCGGAAATTTGATGACAATATGTCTGCTAAATAACGTGGGCTCTACAATAAATATAAAACAGAGCCACGCTTCGGTATGAATGGACCGGCTCAACCGGAGTGATACCACGGCGTCACAGAAAACCGGCGTGAAGCAGCACTGTGCAGTGTTTCGCTGCGTGAGTGATGGTAACGGAGGCCCAATCCGGGGGGAGGGAGGGTGTCCATGTGCGTCGGCAATTGCTTATCATCAGGTGATCTATCTGCTCGTCTGCCACCTATCATATGAAAAAAAAAATAGTAAAACGAAAAAAAAACTTCACATTTGACTGACCGGATGGCGCAATTGGTAGTGACCTTGCCTCTTACACCAAAGGTCGTGGGTTCGATCCCCACCCTGGACAAACATTCGTGCGATGAACACTTGGGTTTGTTCAGTGTCTGGGTGTAATATATGTAATTAAGTATATATTTGTGTTTCCTCTGTTGTCTGATATCTGTAACACAAGTGCTTAAGCTACTTAGTACGGAATCAGGTCAGCGTATGAGATGTTGTGAGAATTATTATTATTATTATTATTTGATTCCCGCTTCCCCCCCACAGGCAAGGTAGACTGGGTGCAATGCGACGGCGGCTGCGACCAGTGGTTCCACATGCACTGCGTAGGCCTCAACCGCGGAGCCCTGCGCGAGGACGACGACTACGTGTGCGGCACCTGCGCGCACGCGCGCGACAGCCGCTGAGCGCAGCGAGCCCGGGGTGAGACCGTGTCGAGGCTGCTGTAGGATTGAGTTTTGCAAATGTCAATGTTACGTTGGTTCCTTAGAATACTCGGAAGATTGTTACCTTTTTGGGGGTTGTAATAAGATTGGTTTTGCTAATGTTAATGTCACGTTTTTAATTCGTTGAATACTTGAAGGCTACTTAACTTTTTGCTGCAGTCCTGAAATGCTCGCTTTCCTGATAGCCTTTCAGGTAAAAAATAAGTTTTTTTTTAATTTGTACGTATTCGTTAACGTATCGTACAGTCGACAGCAGAAGTAGCTGCAGATATTTCGCAGTTTGTAGTTGTTATTCCGAGGAGCATAAGAGTCACTAGCTGCGAAAAGTGTGCATCAACTTTTGCTGTTGACTGTACCCACGCTACTACGATTACGGAGCAATACACAATATACAAAATTGAGTTAGGGATAGCATGATTTAAATTATTTTTCTGTCATTATATTACAAAGTTAAAAAGCTTACAAGTATTCAGGGTAAGTTTCGCTATTAAAATTACGATGAATGACGTCACTACTGTAATTGTTAACGAGAGAGTATTAGCAACGTCATGCTATTACAAAGTCTAATAAAAAATAGTATATTGAAAATGTATTTTCAATCAAAACAATAAATTCCATTTGCAAAAAATGTTTCCACATCCATGTTCTCCAATAAAAAAAAATACTTTGTGATCAGCTAAATCCTTTATTCAAAGTTTATTATTTTATAGTTGCTTTAAAGTTTCTAACACCAATATTAATCTATCTATGAAAACATATTTATTTTCAAATTATTTTCTTATAAGAACTAATAACCACACATCTAGTTACTACAGTCTGTCAAATTTCCTCGATTGATATTAAACCAAACTCGTTTGACGTTAAAATCAATTAAAGAATTTTGACAGATTTGTAAACAATAATTTGAGGCTGTCTGTACCATATATTTTACTGTATTAATTTAAAGTTTATAACAAATAATAACTCAAAAAAACAATCCAACAATAAATATGTTTTTATATACACATAGCAGCAGACCAAAAGCATTGTCACTTGAAAACTCAACCATCTCAGCTATATCACAGGAAATCACTCAATCACAGTTAATTTTACGAGCGGTGATATTAGAGATCACGTGATATATCGGAACAGTGACGTGAGTTAGCTATAGCAGATCTAATCCGCTCTAGAATATGCTAAGTGGTGACGTGACTGACGTCATTATGTAATTTAAGGTTTGTTTCTTGCGAAAAGATTCATAAGATCTCTCCACCTATTGTGAAAACATTTAATGAATGTATGTCCTAGACGAGCATCGAAGCGAATGCGTTGCGTTAGATACTAAACAATGGAACAGTTTATAGAATAGAAACTAATATTATTGTATTATTGGCCTAATGGCGCATTTTGGTAGGAACCCTGTCGCATACGCCAAAGATCGTGGGTTCGATCCCTACATGCACTGGACAAACATTATTGTGATGAAAACTTGTGTTTTTTCAGTGTCGGGTATATTGTATTTGTTATTCAGATTTTGATAAGCGTTGGTCCGGTAACCTTGTAAACAAAGGGCTCCCAAAGTAATTAATCGGACATTTCGTTTGCAAATAAGACCATGAACTGTACGCCTCGATGAAGCTTATCATGTGACCGTAACATATCGTATCGCTTTCGCCTCTATATGCTCATCCAGGACAATTAAGTACACAAAAACGTTATATTATAGTTTGTATTTAATTGCGTAAATATCAGTTTTTCCGAGCCTCCTATTTTTCGCAAGAAATATTGCCTTAGTTAATTTTAGTAAGAATTAACATCGGATCGACAAAATATAATATACTTACGTTAGATAAATAAATAATTTTGTATTGAACAACATCTATTGTAAAGGAATGTGATGTGTGGGATTTTGTACTGTAAATGTTTGTTAAGGAGAGAATTTTCTGATTTAGTGAGAACGTTTTTAAAAATGTAGTGTAATATAAGATATTTTGAAATGAAATTCACACTTGAGAGTGCTTTGTTTGGTCTGTCACAAAAAAAACAATGTTACATAATCTTTTCCTAAATAAATTGTATTGTAGACAAAATATTTGTCTTTTTGACACATTGAACCTAATGAAATTTTGTTTCAACAAAATTTTAAAATCCCTGATCTTAACTAAATTACATCACTTTATACGTGGATGCTTCCAGTTACAATGGAATGAGGGCTATAATGTGAAAAATCCGCTTAGTTTAGTGATTGGTCATTTTTGAAAGTGATATGTCAAAATGACAATTTGAAGAACGAAACAACCAATCCTGTTGAATTACGCCACCTAGCGGATTTTTACACGCGTTAGCCCCCATTGTCACTTGTGTTTGAGAAAACGTTTCCTGATTGAAGAAGAAGAAATATAAAGTGATTGTGTGTTGTGCCAGTCAAGTGCCGCTTGTGAGTGATGTAATTTCCATATGATCCTATAAACAAATTATACATCACGTAGTATATTTTAAATATGAAGGGTCAAAAGTGAGAATAAGGATATCGAAAGCTAAATCTAAAGTGGATAGTGAATGAATGACAACTGCTTGCACTGACCAAAACTGATAAAATTGTTCAAAAAATTAATAAAAATAGCCAAAGAATATCCTATCTCCAATTTTCTCTTAAAAACTGAGTTGGTCTCAAATATGGACCACTCTCAGACTAACCTCCAGTGACTTTTCTTACTCCCTAATTCTTTTTAGTGCAGATTATAAAAGCTCTTTTCTCATTCTTTCTTAGACAATTCGAAATACGTCGGAAAGGGACAGAGCTCTGCTATTAATTAATGAATTTGTCGAGTAAGAGGATTCATTGTTCAATGAACGTTGATGATAAGAATTCTAGCTAATGGACTCTTAAATTATAAATTTATTTTCGGAGCACGGAAGTGTGCTACGCCAAGAGCGACAGCTTTAACCTAAGCTCATTCGGAAACAAAATGGCTGACAGTTATACATTTTGATTGCAGAAGTCAAATAATTTATAGAATTTAATCACATTTATCAATGTTGTTGCATCAGTGTTAACGTTAGGAGATCAAAAGCTTATCGACATTTTCCCATACACATTGCCAAAATACAAATACCTTTCTGTATGGAAAAATATCTGAAGTTTTATTACATAATTTTTATGAAAAATGGAAGATTCAGTGGAAATTTTAAAATTTTAATATTGATGTCGTAGTTCTCCGTCGAAATACTTGACAGTACTCTGGTAAAAAAATGAAGCAGCTTTAACTGAAAATTTAACATCGCCTGATCCATAGCGAAATGGTAAGAAACCAGGATAATACTATCGATATCTATAAAATATAACATAATACTACACGGTGTTGCCAGAAAAGAGATTTAGAAACCATAACGTAATATACGTGTCTATTTCCCACAACTTCAAATCTCAGGGCCTACAACGAAACAGAATTCACGACCTAATATTGATCAAAGGGCCTTTCAAATCCGCAGTGCGTCTCTTTTTTTGGATGCGACAATTAAATTCTCGTTCGTTACGTTGTTGGCCCCCTGTGCAGCAGTGGGGACACTGAAATAATTTTGCTTAGAAATTGATCAGGCTACAATAACTTGAGGAATATTCTGCCTTTCCACCAGAAGTAACGTCACCTCTTATAGAATTTTGATGTTATTAAATGTTGTTACATATTTGATTCTAATATTTAATAGAAAAGAGCAAAATAGTTGGAGCTTAAACAACGCGCTTTATTTGTGTTCCTAACACTTCTAACGTCTACCATGATTTTTATATTTGCAAACAGAGCTTAATTTGGCATACACGAATCTTAACAATAATTTGCATTATTAAATGAGGGTTTTTGCGAATAAAAAGTCGTTTATGGTATTATATCACCGTCAGATCCATATTCAACGCCATTGGTTGTTTTGAATGTAACTGTCATCCTTGACATGTCAAATAGCCAATCTCCTTGTAGTTCGATTTAACCGCCATCTTATTGAATTTTTCAATCGCGTAATTTTTAGGCGTAGTTTTTGCGACCAGGCGTGACGGCAAGTATAAAGGGAGAGAGAATTTTTGTAAATATTTTTTTAAAATAATAACAAAAAGGAACGAGGAAAGTTTTCAGTAAATTGGATGAAATTTTAAATGATTGTAATATTGACAATTTTTTCGAGAAACTGATAGTTTAAGTGGTGTGTAACGTGCGTCGTTTTTGAGTACATTTTGACGAGTGGCTTGGATGTCGTCTAGTTCTGTTAAAGATATACACTGAAGTTAATATTCGGGCGATAGTCCACATAATAGTATAAGTTATATTCATTTTCCAAATTGAGCTAAAATAAAAGAACCATTAACACGTTCATAAAATATTTTTACTAAACGTATTCATTATACACACTAAATCAATTATAAAACGTGTGAAGATATCATTATTATTGATTAATTACTAATCAAAAGTATGTGATCACACTAAAAAATCACAGATAGTATTTAAGAAATTGAACGCTAATTACAGCTGTACTACTGTTTATAAGTTACATCGGCAAAATCTACGCAGAAGAGCAAGTTAAATCCGACAGACTAATACGTTACGTTAAGAATACAATAAATTCAGAGAGGAATGCTATCTCTCTTAACCGCGCTTGCACCGAACATGCATCTTGGCGCGCGCAAATGTAGTGTTATCATTGGTTAATATTTTGCCGCGTTTTCGAATATAAGACTTCTGCGCAGGTACATTGGTGTAACTTATAAAATTGGTACAACTGTACTAAGATATACTTACTTTCTTTTTTCGGTCAACATTGACATAAAAAACGAAACCCGAAGTCGGATCCGAGTGGCAAAACCCGAATGTTGCTTTGACACCTCGTGTTATTCTGAGTATTAAAGTTCTACGACCAGCCACGTCAGCTTTAAGGCTCATTTGTGTATTAAGTTGTAACGTAACTCTTGTGTGGACATGTTATACTGACGCGTAATAGTTTTTACTTGCACTTTGGTTAATACTTGTATTTTTAACAGGCGAATAATCTCTTAAAGGCTTTCGCTCGTAGCTGCGACGTTGAATAAGAAATAACGTTTTCAAAATCAAGTATTTCGAAGTAATAGTCTTATTATACGCCAACTTTTGAACTTACTGTGACTTTTATTAATCCCAAATAAAGAAACAACATACTATAGATCGATTATTTCAGTTCTCGTCGTGGATTATAGATGTATGCGGATAACTCATTAATATGAGAGTTGGACCTCATAACCTTTTTTGTCTTGAATAACCTTTTAAATTAATAAATAAAATTAAACACTTTCAAGTACCATTTCAGAAAATCGTAGAAAACTATGAACGAGAAAAAAATGTACTAAAATATATTCAGAACTTATTTTAACATGTGAATACGCAGCTATGTGCTAACGTCTTTAAAAATGGAGGGTTCTCACGCACCAACACAACATGTCATTATTAAAAAAAACATGTTTTTTGGTGCTGACAGAATTTTTTTTATAAATGTTTTTTAAGGTTGAATGATATTTTGTATTTGAAACTTGTAAATATTGTAGCTGTGTTGTAAATTGACGCGTCCAGCGCCATCTTTTGTTATTGTAATAAAATTAAGAGCTTCGACGCGAACGCGTTTGTATTCGGTAAGGTTATTGTGTATCAGAACGTTGATGGATGCATCTCATTGGAATTTCGTATTATGATGTATGGTCATTTTTAGACAGCTTTAGTTATTCATTTGTATAAAATATTAGTCATGATCATGATTTGTATAGGGTTTGTGTTTATATGAATATTATGACTGTTAACTAAGTGGTAAATTGATGAAAAAAGTATTTTGTGAAACAATTCATGGTTTATGAACTTTGATAAAAATTACGAAATTACTTCATATTCGTAAAATATAAATTTAAAAGTCTATAATTTTTTTTTTGAGTCTAATATTATAACTTTCCAATGAGAGATAATCCGTTTTGACAGATTAATAAAGCAGATTCCAATTACACTGCAAGTGGAAATTGATATAAAAGTCTTTAATGTCACGACTGTAACGATAGACGAGCTGGCATTTAAACTTGGTTTCTGGCTCTCCTCGAGTTCTAATTTCAGATGTAGAATTATTAAGCTAATTTAGGAAATATTAGACAAACTTTATGCCGGGACTTGGAGGTGATTTGTGGAGGGAGATATTGGCGGACTCGCATCCCCCTTTGTTTCCCCTAAAGTCAACAACATCACCATCGTTCACACGTGATTACAAAATAAGTTATGAATAAGTTTATTTGCAATTTTCTATTCACACCGGCCTATTGGGTTGAATTGAAAATGACGGATCTATATAATATTATACTTCTGTAAATAGTGAACTATTGTTTCATAATACAATAGCTTTTTAACTTAGGTACCAACATGTATCGCTTAAAGCAGGGTTTCTCAAAATTAAGGCCGCGTATTCTTAACTGCAGTACGTGCTAAAAATTCTAAAATGGCAATACACAAGGTGAATGATCAGTCTGAGAAGTTGCCACACTATTGAAAATATATTATTTCTATAATCTACAAGTTTGAGAAATCCTGTTCAAATAATGATTTGTGTAATTATTGCTTGATATTAAATGTTGAATCGTGATTAGAGGGCTTTATATAGATTTCCACTAATGTATTCGACATTGCTTTTACTCCCATTGACAAATTTGTTCAAAAATGAACTGTAACGCTTTGGAAGAGCTTTTTATTTATTTATATACAGGTAGACACGGTGAGACGCCGTTAGCCATTTTATAATTTAGTCTAAATTTTTTTTATGATTAAATTTTAATGTTTGGATTGTTATTAGGTTTAGGTTTGCTGTAACGCGGATTCTCATAGACATGGGCCTTATGTCTATGTCGAAGACACTAATGTTTTAGATGTAAAATCATGTTTTTCAGTTTGATAAATGTCCGTACGTATAAGAGACATTCTAAAATTGTCAATACTTTTTAGCCCTATAAAGCGTGAGTTGCATATTAGCATTTTCTTAGTTTACTTGAAGAAAATCTTAAAACAGAATTCTCTAGTGAGAATGGAAACTCTTAATATTTTCATTAGAGGATTCCATGATTCTCAATGAAACTAGTGAGAATGAATATGAATAATTTAAGACTCAATTGTAAGTAGTTTTTACCATCCTCTTTTCAAAATTTGTGAGAATTCGCGGTGTTATTATTAAAATGGCTGTTAAATTTTGAGTAGTCATTGGCTTTTGTTGTTATCTGCTGTTCATTTGATCTCTGTCCCAGCGGCGACACTGTGCTGACCGATTTTACTGTTGGCAATCGGTGTCAAATTGAGATTCATTTAGTGTTAATGCCACAATTTAACAGAAGGGAATTCTAACAAAAATTACATCAATTTCAAGTTATCGCTACTTGTATCAGTTGAGTAAAGGTATTACATTATTTTCGCGGATTATAATTTAATTTTAATTGCATTTTGGGATTTTGAACGCTCCCCTTACATACCTATGTTATCCAAAATTTTTTAGGGCCCATATCATGGTTGTACTAGTCAAGTTATGTATATTGACGACGTAATAGTGTTCGCACTTCCTTTTGGTTATCATAATCTATGTCCTAGTGATTTCTGGTCCTAATTTAATTTAATTGAAGCAATAGATCTCAATTCGATGCCGATGACGCCTATCCTGTTCTGATCCGAAGCAACATCCAATTTGTGTATGAAACATTGTACAGTGCGTAGATAAGTATCGCCTGTGCAACTATACTGGCGAGACCGCCAATCGTTGTGTATAGACAGTTTTGTATTTACTATTTTAATGTACATTCATAAAAAAATCGCCAAAAATGTAAGCAGGCAAATGCAGACTTCACCACGTATGGTTGGACAGGGCGACTGTATGTACCAAATAATATAGAATATTATAGAAAAATAATTGCGTAGTTTTATTTATACAACACTATTCAATCACAGAAACGACCTTAGAAAACCATGTCATCAGGTCTTTACCTATGAAATTGACGTCTAGTATGGCGATTTTTTAGAAGTTTTCGATACTAACTTCTTTTTTAATTTGTAAAGTAACAATTAATGCTACTACTACATAATTAACTGTGCTTTAATAGACAATGTTTAGGAAAGTGTAGGATAGTTTCAGAATAAATATTTTTAATTAAAAAGTTATTGATAATAACGTCAATTCTTCCGAGTGAGCCGGCGTGAAGCAGCATTATGCTGTGTTTCGCTGCGTGAGTGAGGGTGCCAGAGGCCCAATCCGGGGGAAAGGGGGGTTTAAGGGTTAGCAGCGTTCTTGTGCTCAGCTTCACTGTTGTCGCAGGTGTCCATGGGCGCCGGCAATCGCTTACTATCAGGTGATCCGCATGCTCGTCTGCCACCTATCACCTAAAAAAAAAGATAAAAAGATAAAGATTTCTTTATTAGCCACAGAACACAAATCAAACATGAGTGACATAAATACAAGTATGACAAATACTGGGTTAAGTTAGGTACCCTTTAGGTTAATATTAAATAGAAATCAGAAATTATTGTCAATATCTGATGCTATTTAATATTAACCTTGAAATATAGTCTTAAATTTAAATAAAATTATAGTATGGTGACTATTTTCTTAATAAAGGAGTTATGTACATCATAATGTGTCTAGAAAAAGAAACGTCAATTTCTTAGGAAAATACCTATTATTATGATGATCTTATGCTCTTATTATTGTTTTAAGTTTAAAAATGAGTCGAGGACCCAAAAAAACCGTATTTCAAAAAACAGCTAAAATTAGTTGTAGGCAGCTTTGCACCATTATCGTTTGATCCATTATTTACGGGACATATAGGTACATGTATTACACTCGGACACTGAACAAAAACAGTTGTTCATCACACGAATGTTTGTCCAGGGCCCAGGGTGGGGATCGAACCCATGACCTTTGGCGTATCAGGCAGTAACTACCTACAAAATACAGTTACTACCAAATACGCCGTTCAGCCAGTCATCAGTTTATTGTTCTCAAATATCCAGGAGTCTTGTTCTTTTGTGAGGGTGATGCGGAGCCAGGCTGCTGCAACTGCGGGAGGTTTATGGCGGGGAAACCCAGGAACCAGCCTCTGCCAACCGCATGTACGTACACTGCTCCTGTCACAAGGCACTGAGGCAAACACACCATTTGAAGAACGGACAAAGTACCAGACTGGATCGATGTCGTACGTGTTTAGCAGGGACCCTGGCTTTTACTTACGTAGAAGATACCCAAAATTACCTCTACACACCATTTTCATATAATAAATAAAATGTTACAACATACCCCAGAGTACCTATTACCTTACTCTAAGACCCACCCTTATAAATTACTCGTGTTAAACAATTCGAAGTATACCTACTTGAGTCCGCTCGTGATCACGGCTGCTGTAACGTAGCCGAAACGTCGAGCAAAATATGTGAGTACACGATGTTGTATCACATAATAAATATCGTGTTAATTCTCGTCTTGATTAATAAAGAATACCTACTTAATTGATAAATAAAATAACCGACTCCTAAGCAAATGTTACAATATAACCTTATTAAGTTTAACAAACAGCGCTAGACCGATTTTTATGATTTTATATTTGTTCGGTGTAATTTCGCCCGGAAAAGAAGATAACTATGAGTATTGTCATAGACTAATGTAGTTACTTATAATAAAATATCGATAACCAACCTATTTTAAGGCGTGTATAAAATTAAGTTCGCTGGGGGGTTAAATAAAGATACTTAGCTGTAAGTGTGGAGAATAAATATATAAAATAAAGAATAAATCAAGATACAGCTAGACGTTTCGGCCGCATTACGCAACTGCGTAGTGTCTCACACACGTTTAAAACATACCCCAAACGAGTCCCTTTCTCACGTGCTGTGCGTCACTTGTTTGGATGCAACAGGTTAATAACTCGTCCATTACGCGGCGCGTTCCAGCTTTCCGTGTCTATCTATTTTGTGACTACATACCTACATAGGTAGGTACGGTAAGCCACACATCAATGCATGAAAATCTGTCAAATTTGTTCAGTCGATTTGAGAATCGACTTTAATGTCAATCACGTTTGGTTCAATATCAATGAGGGTGTTCGCGTGTAAAACATCCCTAGATGGAGTAATATAGGAGTGAAGTCCATATACAATGTGATTGGTTAGATTTAAAGGTGATCCGTCAAAATGTCAACTTGACAAACTAAACAACCGGTTGATGTTGGACCTTAGTCCAAGAGTACGCCCCCTAGCGGATTTTTCACACGCGAAAACCCTCATTGAGGAAAATCACAAATTCCTACCTACCTCCTATGTCAGACAATAAATTAATGATAGTAGACAAGACCACCCCTTTATTTGCGTGATATATTATTCGCCCTAAGCCTTTGTAGACACCTACCTAGCCTAGTGCATAGATCAAGAAGACAAATATTAGCCTATACTTATTGAAACCAGGAAATGACGCATTGCACCGTATACACTTCATAAGTCGACTAAGGTAAAGCTGCTGGCATGATCATCAGCACCCAGAGAAGGAAAACTCTGCATTTATATCAAAACCCTCGCCAACCCGTCTGCCAAGAGTGGTGAGTATGGCAATTACCCCTCTGTGATTGAGGGAGGTCCGTGCCCCAGCAGTGGGGACTTAAATGGGCTGACGATGATAGAATAATAGACGAAACATTAACTCTACAAACCGCAACCTACCTACAACTAAGGGTCCTTGTGTTTAGCGTTAAAAAGGGTTCCGTCATCAAACAAGTTTGAGTACCGCTGGATTAATACTTTGATCTAGCTAACGAATTCATATTTACTTTTTTTATATGATAGGTGGCAGACGAGCAGAGGATCACCTGATGGTGAGCGATTGCTGAAGCCCATGGACACCCGCGACACCAGTGGAGTCACAAGTGCGCTGCCAACCTATAAACCCTCCTTTCCCCCGGATTAGGACTTCGGTACCCTTTTTTTTTGTCGCAGTGGAAATGCCTCCAGCCCGCAGTGCAATGGGCTGACGTCGCCGCCTTTCAGCGGCGCCTTATGCACTACCCGTCCGTTGGGAGTCGGGCTCTCCCATGACTGGGGCTTCACCTAATGTGAGGCCGGTCAATGGCCCTACCGACTAAAACCACTGTCGTCCGATCATGATCAATAACGTTAGGATAGTTTTTAGGTTCGGCACAGTTGCAAGAGCAATGGTCACGGTGTCACCATGACGCTTTCAGCTGTGTGCTGTGTTGAAATATCGGAAACTCAATAAATAATGTAACATGATATGGTAGCAGTCCCCTAAAAATACTTATACTAGAAACAGATGAAGTTTTTGTGTCGCAAAACTGAACCGAGTAACTCGGCCGAGTACTCGGTTTGAGGAACTTTGTACCGAGTAAAGTCGGTACTCGGTAACACGTTAACTCGGTAAAAGTAGTACTCGGCGCATCACTAGAAAAAACCCAGACCAATACTAACAGGCATAATGCTCACAAATGTCTGTACGGTGCGGGGATCGAACTCGCAACCCTTGCACCAGAGACAGCATTCACGATCATTGATGCAAAGGCGTCTTTTGATTACTCTTTCTATTTATGGTTATTTTTTTATACAGAATTCAGGTGCCAATTACGGTGGAATAATTAGGTTTGAAGACTTCCACGGTTAGTGCTATGATATCTCTCGAATGACTGAAGAGAAGCCACAATTTTAGGAAAATAAATAAATCAAGATACAGATTGTATGGCTTCCTTCCTATCTATCTTCAGGCGAGGCTGTGGTCACAAAAATAAGTATTAGTTTCAGAATGATACAATTACTTACCTACAGATACCGTTTAGTTACCAACAGATAATGTTTCTGTGTACATAAATCCGTTGGCCCCTTCATTGTATTGCGCCATTTTGTTTACAAGTGACGTCAAACCTCGATCTCTGCCATCCCAGTGCGCGAGCGCAGATTTTAATGATGTGATTATTTCTCTTTGGCGCAAATGGCGCCAACACTTCCTCTTGGGAGACGGCCAATTAGAAAATAAATTAAGAGTTCCGATTAAAAATTAAATTAAATGGATAAAATATTAACCAATTTCAAAAACTTTTTCCTTTGGAAATGTAAACAGATTGTGTTTTAAAATTAAATATTGCTGCTGCAGTGTTATGTGTAATATAATTTTATAAATAAAATTTAGTTACTAAAAAAAGGAAAAATGGCGTTGGAAAAATGCTTCACACCATTCGTAAAACAGGTAAAATTTTTATCTTGAGTTAAGTAGAATAGTTAACGCCCTGTTGGTCTAGTGGTTTAAGTACCGGGCCGTGATCTCTGGGTCCTGGGTTCGATTCCCGGGTCGAGCTAAAAGTATGTTTCGTATTTTTCGAACCCGAGCAACGGGTTTGTGATGATCACCAATCTGCATTCAAATCCGCAGGCAAGCGTGGTGATTAAGCCTAATCCCATAATAAAGTAGCGATAACTTGATTTCTATGATGGAGGCCTTTGCCCTGCAGTGGGACAGTATATAGGCTGATACTTTTTTACTTTTAGTTAAGGTCACGTTTGTCGAATGGAGCCAGAAAGATGGACCAGAATTGCCACCCAATGGCAACCCTTCGGACACCGACAAAGGGGTAGGTTCCAAAAAACGATGGTGCGACGATCTGAATAACTTTGCTCACGATGGGCCACAATTGTCGTTAAATAGAGAACAATGGAGAGATTTAGGGGAGGCCTTGGACCAACAGTGGGATATAGGTACTTAAGTTAGCTTATACCATCGATCGATTGGTCTGGTGACACCCTTAAGATGATGATGATGAATCTTCCCGTACCTATCTTTATTCCAGTGCCTGGTGATCCTGGGAGTGGTGCTGAACATCACACAGATGGGCCTGGTGATGGGATTCTCCAGCGTGCTGGTGCCGCAGCTACGGCAGCCCGGGTCACCCATCCCGATTGATGAAGACTCCGGCTCTTGGATAGGTAAGGTTACCTTTGTTACCAAGATTAAAAACTTTACGTATAGGTGCATACATGGACCCCATTCTGGGGATTTCGATATGAAAAAAACATGGCGGATATCACCTGAAAACCATACAAAAAAACTATGTTTTGATGATATATATCGTATGTTGACAAAATATCACGTCCCGAGAATTGGGCTCATGGTCGGTAAAAATTTAAGTAGGTAAGTTCATCTATTCTGAAGCAACTAACCATTTTTTATGTGATATGTGGCAGACGCATCAGATCACCTGATGTTAAGCGATTGCCGCCGCCCATGGACACCCAGTAGAGTCACAAGTGCGCTGCCAACCTTTAAACCTCCGGATTGGGCCTCCGGTACCCTCAATTTTTATATCATAGGTAGCAGACGAGCAGACGGATCACCTGATCGTAAACGATTGCCGCCGCCCATGGACACCCGCGACACCAGTGGAGTCACAAGTGCTCTACCAACCTTTAAAACCCCTTTTGCCCCGGTACCCTCACTCACGCAGCGAAACAAATGTGTTTTTTTAGTGAGAAATGTAGGCAAACGAGCAAGCGACTCACCCGATGGTAATTGATCACCGCCGCCCACTAGGTATATTATTATTTTGAGATATAAACTAATGTCTATTTCTATTTTGCAAGGACGTACGTACTTACATCTTTGTCCCAATCACTCCTGAATTACACATGTCTAGTAAGAATTACGATTATAAAGCATTTGTTTCATACATTCAGTATCAGTAGCCATTGTAGCTCAGTGAATAAGAACTCACTAGAATCTATTTTTGTGTTAGCAAACATGCGATTACATTATTTGCCTGTTAAACAAGTAGGAAAGTAAATAACTTTTATGATTTTGCATATTTTTAGTAAACAAGTCATGTCTATATAAATACAACAATAAAGATAACTCTATGACAAATGCACGTGAATGAAACTGATAACAGCCATGTGGCTACTGATATTATAAGTAACTAAGTAAGTAAATAATTCTAAACACTTTGCTTGGAAACCAAACATTAAGCGCTGACTCGACCAAACTTATTCCTATATTAGATCTATGGTATAGCACTATTATTATCTTACTCTATGGTTATAGCGCTGTCATTCCATACAAATCTGACGTTATACCATAGATTTATCCACGAATGTCGAATCGGAGCTAAGTACCGTAATCTAACGTTGCGTTAAAGTGACGGGTAGGGCACACAAGCGACGTCAATTTATTTAAATGGTTAGCAATCTGAACCGGATATCTTTTTAACCGACTTCAAAAAAGGAGGAGATTTTCAATTCTATATAAAAAAAAATTAACAATTTCGAAACTCCAGCCTCTCGGGAAGCACATATACTATTTATTTAATACTTACCTATAATTAACTTTTTGGTCTGCTTTTGTACTCGAAATCTGAATTACCGGCAAAAACGTCCACTTAAGGGTTTAATCCAAATTTATAGTGCAAAAAGCAGATAAAAAAGTAATGCACAAAATTTATTATTTACTAAATGTTTGCTTACAGAATGGAGCTCCAAAATTGTTTGAAATAGATCCGGTTTAGTAACTAACAATTTAAATTGATTTTCGTCGCTAGTTACCCCTAGTCGCCTTATCTTATGAGGTCTAGGATGTAACGCGTTAGCGTAAAAGATGTCTAGATTCGGAAAAAACAGACCCTCGTGCACTCGACCTTGCAGTCCAATGCAGTCCTTAGGATGATCGCGGACAGGTTCGATTGCCAATTTATCCGTGGCTGCTGTAGCGGCTACGTTCCCGTCACCACGGATTACGGGTAGGGCAGCAATTTATTAATTCAATTCAATTACAATATTTGATTGCGTTCCAAAATGTACAATAGGTGAACTATAAAGTTATTCAGACACAATTTTGGACCCTGTTGGGCACAGCAATTAGATGATGAGGATGACGCCTTACAAGTCAAAAATACAATTTGGTTTTTTTATGTAGTTAAAACGAATATTAAAAATAAAAAAAAATATACTTTCTACTAATTTAAAAAATTTTTAGACAATTATTTTGTCAGTCATGTATTCATTTAATCGTACCTAATAACTTTTTCTTATCAGTATTTCTTTTAATTGTTTGACGAACTTTATATAATTATTATTATTTTTAATTAAATTGGTAAATTGTTATAAACTTTTAATAGACATAATATTAGGGCTATGGGAGTGTAATTGTAAACGTGTAGTTGGTAGTATTATTTTATTTGTATCACGGGTTGGATGCTTCCTTTGCACGTCCCCTCGTTTAGTATAGAGTTCCGGATGCTGTCGGACGAATTTGCAGATCTCTAATATAAAAATGCATGGTCATGTTAAGATTTGGTGTTTAATAAAATAGGGTTTACAGCTGTCTCTACTATATAGATTTTCCAAAATTCTCACAATTTTTTTTCTGTGCAGTAATAATTGACATTGCGTCTGTACTATTTCCCCAGAGAATTATATTAATCCATGAGTATGCATATGCATAATATAATATATAATGCCGCTGTGGTCCCCGGCAGAGTAGAATAGGCCACCCTCACTCTAACCGAGGTGTCGTAAAAGGCGACTAAGGTAAAGCTGCTGGCATGATCATAAGCACCCAGAGAAGGAAAACTCTGCATTTATATCAAAACCCTCGTCAACCCGTCTGCCAAGCGTGGAGAGTATGGCAATTACACCTCATGTGATTGAGGGAGGCCCGTGCCCCAGCAGTGGGGACTTAAATGGGCTGACGATGATGCATATGCATAGTACATAGCCAAGGCAGTTTTAAAGTTTATTTCTCTAAAAGCGTATGTAAAGCTAGCTAACTTTTTTCGCACTTTATTGACATGCTGTTTCCAATTTACATGTTTATCGATTATTATTCCAAGTAAGTAGAACTCATTGGCTATTTCTAGATTAACATTGTTATATTGATAGGAAAGCTTAAATAAGTTTTTTGGTGAAATAACATTAATTTATTTTTGCTAAAATTTACTTTGAGATTATTGTAGTTCATCCATTTAGTTGATTCGTTTAATACAGTATTGAGCTTATAATCAAATTAGTCTTCATTTTCACAAGTCACAAGCAAATGACACATCATCAGCAAACAGAACACAGTCCTCTCCTGTGGCCTCAGGGAGGTCGTTTATAAAGATAATAATTAATGTATTATGCTAGTGTTATTTTAATTTTCTTTTCATTTGATATGAATTTGTTTTTTAATTTAATTTTATTTCCCCACGCACGCCTTCCAAAAGTCCGGGACATAATTGCCCGTGGTTATGGAACGACTGACATAATAATATCACTTGACATAATTTTGTACTATTTAATTTAATCTGATTGATATGGGTTCTATTGTTACCTGCAATAAACGATTGTTATTTTATTTTATTTATTGAAGTCAAATTAGAGGTTTGTATGGACGAATGTATGACATCTCTATGTTCGACTTCAAAGCTCGAGAATAGGTCATCAAATGTAAAGCTAAGATACTGATTATGATGATGATGATAAGTATTGTAGCTCATTGTTTTCTCTCTCTAAGTATTAATGGAAATTTACATATATGATGCTATATCATAAATAAACTAAACCTTTTGTTTTAGTAGCGATAAATTATTTCAGCGACGCAATATTATTTGCACCTTCATCCGACATTTACAGTGTTTCTTCAAAATGTTGAAAAATTTTGCTATGGTTGGTGAACTATAACTGATATATGAATAACAAGTTGTAATAAAGTTTATGTAGAGATAGAGCGATTTAATTGCGGCGTATTTGAAAAAGAAACATGTTGTTTTTTATTTCTGGCATCAGCAGCGTTATTATACGGACCAATCGTAAAACTCTGCTCTATAAATAATAGATTGTTCTCTTTATTTTCAGCGTCAATCCCTGCGATCACCCTCATGCTCGGTAACCTCACCATCCCCTTCATCATGGGCAAGTTCGGGAGAAAGATCGGAAACATCACCAACATCATCGTCGCTACCGGCGGTTGGTCCTGCATAGCACTAGCCAACAACCTCACCTTACTTCTCGCAGCCAGGTGCCTGCAAGGATTCGCCGGAGGCATGGCCAGCACCTTATGCCCCCTCCTCATCGGAGAATACGCAAGCCCCAAAAACAGAGGCGCTTTCCTCATGTGCATATCTTTATTTATCGGATCAGGGGTCCTATTCATCCATACCATGGGCTCGTATCTCCATTGGCAAACGACAGCTCATATATGTATTGTTCTATCATTGTTTACTTTGATAGCAGCAGTTTTGTCCCCTGAGTCTCCTAGTTGGCTGGCAGAGCAAGGCAGATATGAAGAGTGTAGGAAGAATTTTAGATGGTTGAGAGGTGATTCCGAAGAAGATGAATTAGTAAAGATGATCGATGCAAGCGTAGCGGCAAGGAAGATAAAAGAAGCCGAGAAAGAACTAAATGACGGTTTTGTAGTAAAGACTAAGAAAAATTTAATATTTTACGGACAAACGGTGAAGAAGAACGATTTTTATAAGCCTTTCCTTATTATGATTCATATTTACGCGTTAGCTCAATGGAGTGGCATTAATCTTCTTGCCACGTATGCTGTTGATTTTATTACCTTTGCTGTAGGAGAAGATGTTAATATACCAGTAATACTAATTTCCCTGGATATTTTAAGAGTGGTTTCTAATGTAGCTGCTCTTATTGTAATTAAAAAAATTAAACGAAGGACAGTTCTCTTTTCAACAATAGGTTTAAATATAGTCTCCTTGCTTGCATTAGCAGCTCACGGTTATGCTAAAAACCACAATTTACTTCCATATGATAGCTATTACGATTTCTACGTTAGTATTAGTTTGGTTCATCTGTTAACATTGTCAGTGTCCATAGGGGCTCTGCCTATGGGCTTCATATTAGCCGGGGAGATATTTCCCTTGCAATACAAAGGTATAGCTGGAGGGCTCAGCTGTACATTTTTCTCTATCCACCTGTTCGCTTCCGTCAAAACTGTGCCATTCCTGGTCAATACTTTGAACATGTATGGAGTGTACTTATTGTACTGTAGTTTCGTAGTTTGCTTCTTAGTCGTTGTTGGGATTTTGCTGCCTGAAACGAAAGATAAGACATTACTGGATATTGAGGAAGAATTCAAGGGTATAAAGAAAAATAACTCTTTCACTGAAAAGGGCTCCAAACCAGAAGTTTAAATTTAGAGGTTAGATAAAAGTTTAAAGAATCTTATTATTACAATAAAACATTAGTATTTACTTAAATCTACCTAGGTACTAGTAGTCCGGCAAACTGCGTGCCTCCTAATTTTTGTTTTTCGATATTATACAGGGTGTATTTGTAAAATGTAAATATTTACATCCCTATAACCACTTCTTTTATCAACCATTCTGAACAACAAATTGTTCTTCAACATTTCGGTAAATGTTCACTGATACATGCACTCTGTATTAAATTTTCGATAGGCGTCCATAGGTTGCGGTAGTCGCTTACCATAAGGCGAGCCGCACGCTTGTTTTGTACCAAGGTGGTTCAAAAAAAATATCTAAAGACTAAAGCTGTGTTTCGATGCGTGAGTGAGGGTACCGGACGCCCAATCCAGGGGAAGGGGGTTAAAAGGTAAGCAGCGCACTTGTGACACCACTGGTGTTGCAGGCGTCCATGGGCGGCGGTAATCGCTTACCATCAGGTGATCCGTCTGCTCGTCTGCCACCTATATCATAAAAAAAAAAAAAAAAAAAAATACTCAATTCGCACTGCTGCTCAAATATGTAAATATAATATTATAATTTATTTATTCGTTATAGTTCGTATGTTATTATTAGTCTTTTGTCATAACGTTGTTTCAGAAAGAGATAACATCATGATGTTCGAGCAGCTCCTAAAGTTTAAAAGCATTTCATTATTTCGAGGTTGATTTTTTTAATAAAAAAGTATTTATTGAACAAAAGAACAATAACACAGGAAAATTAAGAAAATAACTGAGAGATAAAAATAAGCTAAAAGTAAAGAAAAAGGAAAGTTAAAATAGGTCCGTTTTATTGTTTATTTATAGGTATTTCGTTTTATTTTACTAAGATTTTTTCCAATGTGTTAGAATAGGGGCCATATGATTATGACTATAATTAATGATTTATTAGAAAAAAATATTATTAAATTATTTTAAATTAGACTTACTACAATTAAATAAATTTAATTTTAATTACTAAGACTTGACGATAATCATAATTGAATTAAAGGGTTACCCCAAGGTTTATATATGGACCCAATTTTGTTTAATGTATAATTTCACGTGAATTATTTTGTTTAAGTATTAAATACACCAGATAATAACTATTACTTTGGCTTGGCTATCGTCATCCATCTGTCTAAATGAGTTTTGTAGTCTTGTTTAATATAACATTTGGTTTTAAAAATGTGATCTGTTTATTAAATAAATACCTACTATCAGTGATTTATATATAGGGTAAAGATGCCTATTATGAGATACCATTTCCATTTTTGGGTATAAAAAAAGAACTGTTACATTTAAAGCTTTCTAAGATATACTTTTAGATAGAAAATTTAATGTACTTTAAATGTATATTAGCTATTTTAGGCTAAATTATATTATTTTTTGGCTATGCTGTAAAGAGTGAAAAATATCAGAAAAAAATTCCAAGGCAAAGGGCGCCTATTATGAGATATTAGGGGTTCTAAATATAAGATACTATCTTATATTAGGTTCCATAAATTTTAGGGGTCAACAAACAAAAAAAAAACAATATTAACGTCATAATCACATTTTTATTGTAGGTAACTTATTAATTAAATATTAAGACAAATCAGTCTTAGCAGTTTGGTACATTAATTATTAAATTTTAGACTAACATCAGTCTTCAAAATTTTTACTTTACTTAAACTTAACAAAGATTTGAGCAGAACTCAGTTATCATAATAAAAATTAGCATTTTTAATAAAATTTTAAAATAAAGGTTATCAAACAAAGAGAATATAATAAACAATAAAAAAATTAAAATCTTTTCTAAATTATTTTTTAGTCTTACCATGTCTTACACATCTAAACATAATGAACACAAAAAACGATTCGATGCTACATCTCCACAATCTTCATGAGCCCATTTAAAACAACTATCACATTTGGCCCATTTTTCTCCTCTTGTATCCTGCGAAAAGTTACCGCTACAGTAGGGACATTCAGCATCATATTCATCCCCACTGCTATCTGCCAACTCAGGCATGTCATCGTCTTCGGAACTGGAACTAACTTCTTCAGCTTTTTTCTTTTTAATAGGTTTTTTTTTCATTGTCTGCTGTTTTTTAACTGATTGTTTCTTCTGTCCTTTCTTATTTTCTTTTTCTTGTTTTTTATTTAGGGATTCTTCTAATGACTTCTTATACGGAGATGCCGTGATTATAGAAGCTGCTCCAGTCCGAGTTTTCTTAGAAGAAGAATTGTTCTTAGGTAGCCTGGGCACTGGCTTAAGTGCAAACGGGGAGACAGAAGACGATGTACTGGGTACTGGATTGTCATAAACATTAGCTGTTGAGGCTGTTTTAGAAGATGCTAATCCTTGGTACTCATCTGAAGGATTGTCATTTGTAATTCCGCTATTGGGTAAGATTTCAGTTGGCTCTGATTGGTTTTCAATCGAAGTAAGCACACAACTAGTATCTTCCAGATCTGCGTTCTCATCATTTCTCTGAACATTAAGTAAATCTTGCTCTTCATCCCCATCATTAAAGATTGAAAACTCTTCGTCTGTAAAAATATGTCGATTGCACGGAAATAACCCAGCTTTGCGAAAACCGTTAACGGAGTTGGTCATGGTAGCAGCTTTTTCATAAGCCGCACCAAACAATCTAGCCACATATTTGTTTGTTAGAGTGCGCCCCGAATTATTACGCAGCCAAGTTTCAATTTCTTGGGAGTAGTAAGCTTTTAGTGGCTTCATAAATGCTACATCCATTGGTTGCATTCTATGAGTGCAGTGTGGCGGTAAACAAACTATAATTACGTTGTTGTCTCGAGCTAAATTAATAAGATCGATGTTTCTCGTGTGTGTGTAGTGGCCATCTAAAACCAATAAAACTGGATCATCTTTACTTGGCTTTGTAAAGTTGATAAAATGCTGAAACCACTT
Organism: Marasmia exigua; assembly: GCA_019059595.1. NCBI lineage: Eukaryota > Metazoa > Arthropoda > Insecta > Lepidoptera > Crambidae > Marasmia > Marasmia exigua. The sequence continues at coordinate 14,461,397 of CM032488.1, forward strand.
TGTGAATAGGTGTGTCTGGATCCAGCCTGACGGATGACAATCGCCAATGGAACCTGCTGGTGCACCATCCATTAGGTCTTGAGCCATATTTTTCCTTGGGAAAACTATTAATGGAGGCACGTAGGTACCACAAGCGTTCATACAGGTCACTATGGTCATGAGCTTTCCTCTTTCCAGGGATGTCAACGCACCGACCTGTTTTTTGCCTTTCATACTGACAACTTTGGAACGTTTATGTTGAACTACTGTTATTCCTGTCTCGTCAACGTTGTATACCCTATGTGGAGCGGATTTTATCTTATCAAGTTCAGGCTCGTACAAATCAAAAAAGTTGGCGACTGCAACTGGATTAAATCCTTTTACTCTAGCAGCAGAAACTGCTTCAGGTGTCCTAATAGATAATGTAGGATGTCTCCTCAAAAATCCACGAAGCCATTTTTTACCAGCAGAAGCTTTAGTAACACTGAAGGGATGCCTCAAATTATTTTTAATTGCCAATTGAAACGCCATGTATTTAATGTCCTGCAGACGTAAGCCATAAAATCTTCTATCCATTTCTTTGCAATAGCTTTCCAGCTCGGCTTCTAAATCAATAGGCAAGGCTGGCCGTCTTCCCATACGAACCTGGACAAGATCTTCTGCGCGGACATCCTTTTTCACATAGCGCTCAAGGGTACCCTTAGGAACACCAAATTGTTTCGCTGCTCTTAAGTAACCCATTTCTTTTCTTCGTAGGTACTGCATTCACAGCCTGTATCATGGCAGCGTGGTCCCAGGTCTTTCTTTTGATGGGAGGCATCTAAAATAAAAAAATATACGGTTTAACCCAACACCCATGATAATTGTTCTTTTTGTGTACCATAATATGAGATATCTCAATTTAGGAACCCTAGCATATCTCATATTAGGAAAACAACAGTTTTAGCAAATGGCTGCCTTTTTTTTTGTTTCCAAAAGAAAATACAATTTAACTGCATTCATAACTTAAAATTTACCATATAAGCTACAAACAAAACATAAATTAAATGCGTTTAACGTAATAATAAAGTTGTTACGTACCTTGTAAACATTTGATGAAAAATATTTGGTTTTACGATGTTGAAATAACCAACACGCACACGTTCTTACATTGCCGTTAGCCGGCGCGAACTGACAGACGTTTAGCACTGTTGATGTGTCAATCCGAGCCACACTAGCGCCAAATGACTGACGTGAGTAGTTTGACCAATATCTTCCTATCTCATATTTAGCGCCTATCTCATATTAGGCATCTTTACCCTATGTAGACTGCATACTTATTATAAATTTAAGTTTTATTTTACGAACACCCTGAGCCATTTGGATTTTTTTAAGTGAAATGTGGCAGAGGAGCAGACGGAGCACCTGACGGTAAACGATTACCGCTGCTCATGACACCAGGTGGAGTAGGTAACTCTTAGCTAGTACGGCCGCATTTATACATGGTAGGTATCAGTAAATATTTAAATCCCTTCGACCAACCATTCTGAACAAAGAGCGATGGTAGCATCATTGATAAATTGAAGGCAAATCGCCTTTCCTGAGGGCCTAATTTAAACCAGCCGTTACGACCGCAACTGATGTTCTCCCCCTTTCACACTCGCTGTGAGTGTCATTTGTTAGGATGCGACAGATATATTCTCGTTCGTTACAGGACGCCTTCGAATTAAGCCACCTGGTTTGACCATGTAATAACAAGATGGGAAGAACATGTAACCAAAATGGTATGACTTTTTCGCCTCCCTACAAAATGAAGTCACGTGACAATCTTTGTAATGAAAAGTTGACATTTTTGTATGCGAATTTCCTAAAGTCGTAGAACCTAAAGAATAGAACACATTAAATTTGTTCAGAATGGTTGGAAGACGTGGTAAAGGGATGTACACAGTCACTATATATGTAGCAAGGGGATGTGCGTCTGTCTGTCTGTCTGACGGGCGACTGTCTGAATTTGTTACTACAAACTGTCAAAATTCTGTGACGTTTTTTCCGAAAATGACACATTCCGTTTAAGGCGACGGGTAGGGTCAATTAGCGACGCCAATCGATTTTAATTTTTAGCTACTAAACCGGATCAATTTTAATCAATTTTGGGGTTACAACCTCTCCGCCAGCACTTTTACTCTTTATTAAATACTTATACTTAACTTTTGGGTCTGCTTTTGTACTCGAAATGTGAATTACCGCCAAAAGCGGTCACTTTTGGCGTGAATCAATTCTTCGCGTACAAAAACGGACCCTACATTTGTGCATGGTATTTAAAAAATAGTATAAGTGTTTGCAGAGAGGTTGTAGCCCCGAAATTGTTTAAAAAAGATCCGGTTTCGTATCAAAATATTAAAATCGATTGGCGGCGCTAGTGTGCCCTTCCCGTCACCTGAAAGTGCGCGTTTCCTAGTTGTTGGTATAACAGAGAGTAAAGAGATTAACTCCCTAGTATATACGAGGGGCTTCAAAATTTAACAGTGATATTGAAAGGTCCATACAAGGAGCGTTGACCTCACCGGAGTCGGCAGATACCGTTAGATGTTTGCAATTCTAGGTGGGTTCAGATTACCATACCTACTCACACTTAGGTACGTTGGTAACTAGGGAATAGTATTGCAAAGTCCGGATCGACCAATATTTATTCGAGAACTAGTGGCTCCCGGCGAACTTCGTTCCGCCTACTTTTTGTTTGATTTCTCACCTTTTAGACTTTCCCTGGACTATGACAAACATTTTAAAACTAAAATCAGCTCAATCGGCTCAGCCGTTCTCGGGTTTTAATCAGACTAACGAACATCCGTGGGCCGTGTGGTCCCCGGCAGAGTAGAATAGGCCACCCTCACTCTTACCGAGGTGTCGTAATAGGCGACTAAGGTAAAAAAGCTGCTGGCATGATCATCAGCACCCAGAGAAGGAAAACTCTGCATTTATATGTAAACCCTCGCCAACCCGTCTGCCAAGCGTGGTGAGTATGGCAATTACCCCTCATGTGATTGAGGGAGGCCCGTGACCCAGCAGTGGGGACTTAAATGGGCTGATGATGATGATGATAACGAACATCAATTCATTTTTATATTTATTCGAGAATAATCTATTCAATAATATATAGTAGAAAACAAAGTCGCTTTCGCATCTGTTCCTATGTTTACTTAAATTTTTAAAACCGACCGTGGGAGAGCCACACTTCGGCATGAATGAGGCTCGACCGGAGTGATACCACGGCCTCACAGAAAACGTCGACGACGAAGCGTCTGTTACGCTGCGTCAGGGTACCGGGGGCCCAATCCGGGGAAAAGGGGGGGTTTAAAGGTTGCCAGCGCACTTGTGACTGCACTAGGGTCGCGGGTGTCCGTCCATGGGCGGCGGCAATCGCTTACCATCAAGTGATCCACCACCACCAAGTGAGCCTTCTATCACATAAAAAATAACTACGTAACGGCTTTTCATGCCGTTTTTTTTAAATAGATGGAGTAATTCAAGAGGAAGGTTATATGTATAAAATATTACACATTTATTTAATATTATTATTTGATAGAAATGGGGTGAGCCCTGCGTCTCATAGCCACTGCGACCAGTAGATGATCTATTGTGGCAGTATTTAATATTGCACCCGTGCGAAGTCGGGGCAGGTCGCTTGTATACATACTAAGTACAGTCGGCGTCAGCTCAAGTTCCACCCCAGCAGTGCAAAAATTACATTTGTGTCTAAGAAATAAGAACGGTCCAAAGTCCAACAAAGGCTAACTCGACTTGACGCCTTGTGTACTATAACGTGGTATGGTACGACACAGCGTTATACCTATTTGAGCGCAAGAGTCGCGGCATCGATTCCGGGACCAACACAAATGTGTGATGATGATGAAACAGATATTTGTGTTGGGTCTGGGTATTGATACCTTTTTTGTTTCGGGTTTCTAGTAATAATACAACATTGTATGAAAGTTTGGCGATTAAAAAGAGTAACTGGCGATTTTCTTGCCGGATCTTCTCGACCAGAAACAACTTTCCGAGCCGGTGGTAGAATCGCCTTATGTTTTTTAGTATATTTTATGTATCAAAATATAATATGTATTAACATGTAAATAATACATAAGTACTGATAAATAGTTTTAAATCATTCAAATGTATGACGATTTGTATGTGCTGTGTACATGCCTATGCAAATAAAGAATTATTTGAGTTTGAATAATAATATCATCCAACCGTTTACGGCTACGGCGGCCAATCTCAACGATCAGCCACGAACGCAGGATATATTATAGTGCGCAAGTGCACTCTCTGTTCCCTTACACTCATATTCCGGAGTGACACCAGCGTGAGCGTTTGTGGACTATGAAAAAGCTTTTGACTCCGTCGAGACCTGGGCTGTTCTAGAGGCCTTGCAAAGGTGCCAAGTCGATTGGCGATATATCGAGGTGTTGAGGTGTCTGTATGACGCTGCTAATATGTCCGTAGTAATCCAAAATGGCCAAACTGAGCCTGTCCTGCTGCGACGTGGTGTGAGACAAGGAGATGTTATATCTCCGAAACTTTTCTCCGCTGCGCTGCAGGACATGTTCGGAACGCTAAACTGGAAGGAGTGCGGAATCAATATTAATGGCGAGTACATGTCACACCTACGATACGCAGAGGACATCGTCATCTTGGCGGAAACCCTACAAGACCTACAGGAGATGGTGAGCAGCCTGGCTGAATCTTCCAAACACATCGGTCTTCGGATGAACTTGGATAAAACCAAGGTCATGTTCAACGATTGCTCGTTGATCCGGGACCGGTCGCTGTTAATGGAGTACCTCTCGAAGTTATTCAGGAATATGTCTATCTAGGACAAGCGCTCCAATTAGGCAGAAACAACTTCGAAAGAGAAGCCAATAGAAGAATTCAGCTAGGTTGGGCAGCATTTAGTAAACTTCGTCAAGTCTTCTCGTCACCCATCCCTCAAAGTCTTAAGTCGAAAGTCTTCGACGAGTGCGTCCTTCCGGTCATGACTTACGGTGCCGAGACGTGGACACTCACGGCTGGACTAGTCCACCGGTTCAAAGTCGCTCAAAGAGCTATGTAAAGGGCTATGCTCGGAGTATCTCTGAAGGACCGCATCAGAAATGATGTAATCCGACAGAGAACCAGAGTCACCGACATAGCCCACCGAATTAGCAAACTGAAGTGGCAGTGGACTGGTCATATTAGCCGCAGAACTGACAGCCGTTGGAGCCGTAAAGTCCTTGAGTGGAGACCGCGGCTCGGTAAGCGTAGTGTAGGACGCCCTGCGACAAGATGGGATGATGACATTCGAAGGCTGGCTGGTGTGGGCTGGATGAGAGTGGCCGAAAATCGGGAGCAGTGGCGTGCATTAGGGGAGACCTATGTCCAGCAGTGGATGAGTGTGGGTTGCTGCTGACCAGCGTGACACGACTAGAGAGGGATTGGGCGCAGGACCAACGGCTTAACGTGCTTTCTGAGGCATGGGGGCACAAGACCGCCAGCTTCCAGACTCCGGGCTGACACTAAGAATTCTTACCGAAAATATAGGTACAAAACAATTTTTTGGCACGACCCGGGGATCGAACCTGATACCTGATACCCACATACCACTGCGCCACTGATGCAGTCATAGTACCTACGAGGGAAAAGTTTTTTTAACCAATCTTTGACCGTGTCAGAGCCACGCTTCGGCATGAATGGGTGTCACAGAAAACCGGCGTGAAGCAGCACTGTGCTGTGTTTCGTTGCGTGAGTGAGTGTGCCGGAGGTCAATCCGGGAGAAGGGGGGTTTAAAGGTTGGCAGCGTACTTGTGACTCCACTGGTGTCGCGGGTGTCCACGGGCGGCGGCAATTGCTTAAGGTTATCCGACCAACTGCCACTTATCACACAAAAAAACCTTAGTTTGGGACCTCGATAATAAGTATGTGATGTTGTCTCCATTTATTTATTATTATTTTCTCTCGCATAAAATATTGGTCGAATCGGGCCTTATGTTTCTTGGGCGGTGACCGCTCTAGGTATGTAAGCGCATTGATAAGGAGAAACATAATATTGTGCATAAAGTTAGCGGGTCAAATGTAGGTCAAGACTGAAGCTAAATAATAATAAAACTGGGAAATAATGTGCAGTGCTCAAATCGTATCACTTTACCCGTAGTGCAGAAAAAGCCAGCAGATTTTTAAGTTGTAACCTGAGGCACAGTAGATATAACGGTTCCACGTCCACGTTTGCGTTTCCCTTTTGGATTACAATCCAGAGCCTGTTTAGGGAGATGATCAGTGTCCCTCCGGAGAGTGTGGCCAATCCAGTTCCACATGCAGCTCTTGATCTGCTGGTCGATCGGGTTCGGTTAGATAGATAGATATTCTTTATTGCACAAAAACAAAATACAAGTATGATACAACAACAATAAGCATTTTCCATTTCAGTCAGGACAGTTTTCGGTGATGGGAAACTTTTGGACAGTTTTTCTTGGTCTTCAAGCTTCAAGGCAAACGGACGTAGTTGTAAGGCTGTGATCAGCCGATCTAGATCAATCTAATAATCATTAATTTAAGTACATATGTAGTTAATGTAATATTAATAAATATACATATATTACTTCTATAAATATAATCATAATTTTCAATTTACTTCTTACCTGATGGCCCAATTCCGTAAATAACGTGTAGGATAGTTTTTCGGAAAAAAATATTTTTTATTAAAAAGTTATAATTGATAAAAACGTCAATTCTGCGAAGTAAAACAAGGGTAATTTTCAAGACTTTTTTTGTATCAAGTATAAAATAATATCTAATTTTTATTTAATAAAAACCTTACAAATGTAGTTTTTAATCAAAATAATATTATAGTATGGAAACTGTGGCAGACGAAAGAAAACGCGCATACAAATAGTGAAAGAATATAATAAAATTAATAAATAAAAAATACAAACCAAATTTCCAAGCAAGATTTTTACGACAAGAAAGAAACAAAAACGCAATGAAAAATTCTGTCAATATGAGTAAAAACATTATAAAAACTAAATTAGACCCAAGGAGTCTGTACTCGACAGAAACTTTTTGCTGATTAAAGCAGTTATACATCTTATTGTGTCTAGAAAAAGAAACGGCAATTTGATACTTTAATCCCTATTACTTGTGCACTATAAATGTCCTGCGTCGATGGCTGAGCGCCGAGATTGGCCGCCATAACCGAAATAATATCGGTTTGAATGACATTAGGCACTACTTATTACAAACATTTGTTTAAATCCTCACATGACATGACCCGATACGTCGTACAAGGCCACGCATCGTCAGTGCCGTTAAAAATAAGTCGCACTGCGCACGCGTCCACACATTGACCATGCGGCTGCGCACGTTTTCGCGAAGTTTTCTAAATAATTAATCATTTACTTTATTGCTGGAAAAATGGCGGACACTAAAAAATGGATTACCCCTTTTCTGAAACAGGTGAGCTTTTGAATATTTAAAGCTTTTTCGATTGATTTGAAACGAAACACATGTTTGAACACATCTTCTAGATCCGGTAGGTATTCATAGTGCTTAATCCAGTTTTTATGCCAAACTGGGGATTGATGTCGTCAGACCTTTGTGGTTCGTCAGTCCCGGGACCAGACTAGCTGCATTATCGGTACCTACGAATCTGTTAATGATGCATTTAAAAACACATAGAATTACTAAAGAAAGTGTAGTAATCATTTTGTTTTCCTTACATTAAATTTGTTTGTTTTGTTATCATCACCAATCCGGATTAGGCAAGCGTGGTGATTAAGCCAAATCCCATCATAGTAGCGATTACTTGATTGCTATGATGGGAGCCTTTGCCCTGCAGTGGGAGAATTTATAGGCTGATTTACTTTACATTTAAATTGTACCTACATACAATGATAGTTGTAGAAAGCATGGTTAAACAAACAATAGACATATTGATACATCCTAAACATCAGATCTGACATTGGCAAACTAGTTTAATAAGTAGGTTCAAGGCCACTTGGAAGACGCGATGTTTGGCTGGACTCTGATAAATAATAATCGACGCTTGACAGTGAATATCCAATATGCGCCATTTTTAACCAAATTGAGTTAAATATACAGTTCGAATCTAGACGCGAATATAGAAACAACTGTAATATTTAAATAAATTTGGCCAAAAATGGCGCTCAGCCCATATTTCATTTCAAGCGACGTATGGTACCATTCACTATGATGAATTGTTTACAATATCGTAATTGATCGATCAGCATCATTCTTTGTTATTTAAACACGTCAAAAGGATGAGCGATATTCCACGAAATTTCCCTAGGAGTTAGACAAAAAATTCAATTAGGTTTTTATTGTTACCAGCGAGATAATTATGGTGATTTGACGGAATCCATGACTAAATCCAACAATGAGTAAGTTATAAGAATACTTAGCTTATTGCGTAATGCTAACGCCTAACAGATAGGCAAGCAATGCAATTGAAAATTTTAACATTTTGACCGACTTCAAAAAAGTAAGAGGTAGTGTGTTCGACTGCATAGTTTTGATTTTTGAAAAACCTTAAGGTTGTCAAGAAATACAAAAATAAAGATAAATACTTTTATTTGTAAAAACATGAGTCAATTAGGCAAAGAGGTTGGAAAATATTTAACTTAGTTCTACATGTTTCGCCCTTCAGGAATACAAATATAAAAAAATATATATATTTTTTAAAAAATATATAAAAAAAATATTTAAATAAATCTTTATATTTTCGATAACGTATTCTGCCTCAAATTAGTTTTTTTATGTCATGGTTTTTTTATTGGTTTAATTACAAACCACAGACTCTTGGACCTGCATAGATTGCTTATTATAATTTCAAATTATAAATAATATGTTGCTCCGCGCGCATCAATAGGTTTCAAATGGTAATATTTTTTAAATATGTTCTTTATTATTATTGCCAATAAATTCCAAAGGAGCTATGTATGGTATATTTTTTTTTATGGAGGCTCAGTATATTGGCTCTCCTCCGCCTGATGGTGAGTAAGAGAAGAGCCCACGTTGCAATTATAACGGAAGCGGATGTCAAGGCATCACTTCCGTTGGCACCGCCATATTGGCCCGCGAGATGCTTCAACACGCTTCGTTTGAAGAAATCCATATTGCATGAAGGAGGAGGTAACAAGTATTACGAGTATTTACTGAACCACCCTGTATGAGGCAGGCATTTATACAGGAGTCAACGTTTGAAAAACTTAGCTTTCTGTTATGGAAACATTTAATCAGCCACAACACCCAGACCCAACACAAACATCTGTTCAAATACAGACGTTGCTGATGTGAATAATACAAAACACGTTTCTTATGAGATACGGCATATTAAGATAGTATTTTTTTTATGTGATAGGTGGCAGACGAGCAGACATTATCATCTGATGGTAAGCGATTGCCGCCGCCCATAGACACCCGCAACACCAGTGGAGTTACAAGTGCGCTGCCAACCTTTAATATAAAAATATAGGCAGTAATACAACAGTTATAATTTTGTAATTAGGTTCTGGAGCAAAGCACACTACCTGTGTCTTGCTCCAGCAAAATCCGAGTAATGGACTTCTTGAACAAGCAAAAAGGTCTACATCTGTAAAATGTTAATTAAATGATTTCGTGATCCGAGCAAGCGGTGCTCATTCATCCGCGTTTGTTTTACATGTAATAGGTGTAAATAGTTTTCGCTTACAAATGCCTCGTTTTAATGTGCGATAGTGTACATGAATGCGTATTGTTTGGTTAACAAGGTCAGTACAGTCAAATCCACCATAACATATTTTATAAAGTAAGAATTGATCAAGGAGTGTTTTTCTGTGTCTAAGAGGTGACATTAAGAATTTATCCAGAAGGATAGGGTAGGGGGACTTCGAACGAAAGCATCGATAATTCACAGTTCGCAGAAACTTACGTTGCACATTCTCGATCTGGTCATGTTACTTTGTATAAAATAGATTCCAGACAGACGTGGCATACTCCAATTGGGATCTTATTAAAGAAGTGTACAATAATATATAGGATTGAGATATCTTAAAGGGTAAGCAGGTTCGCATGACAAAACCATAAAGTTTAAATGCTTTGACTATGCAATTAATATGGATATCGAAGTGAAGTTTGGAGTCCATGATGACACCAAGATCTTTTATTATGGATACTTTGTCTAGGATGGAGCAGCATAATGAATAATGGAATTTGATGACATTTTTCTATTTTGTAAAAGTGATAGATTTACACTTAGATAAACTGAGATGTTATTTATTTAGACAACAGTAGTCGGTAAGGCGGACGAGATCTTCCTGTAAGCTATAAGAATCCTCTGCAGAGTCTATTACTTACCTTCAAGTCATCAGCATATAAAAGAAAACATGCATTTTTAAAGCAACTACTGATGTCATTGATAAAAATAATAAAAAGCAAAGGTTCAATTATGGAACCTTGGGATGATATCAGACATAAAACCATTAATTGCAACCCGATGAGTCCTATGTCTGATATAAGAGGCAAACCACCTCAATAGATTTCCTCTAATACCGTAAAATGCTATTTTTTGAAGAAGCAAGTCGTGGTCCACCTCATCGAAGGCTTTGCAGAAGTCCGTGTCATCATTTCAGCCAATAGAATGGAAGTCCGTGTAGATTGAGTCGATTTGAGTTCGTTTATCCATACTTTGAAACAAATAATTAGAGTACAAGATTAAATTGCTAATAATAGAACGGTTCTTAACGAAGCCATGTTGTTCTGGAATAATAAAATTGTATGTAGACTAGGGTAAACATAGTTGTGGACCAATTGCTCCAAAACCTTCGACAAGCTGGACAAAAGTGATATCGGGCGATAATTAGTGACGTCATTTTTTGAACCACCTTTATAGACTGGGGTGATGTTTGCTGCTTTCCATTGATGTGTTGCAATGCCTTCATGCAAACTTCTATTATACAGTATATATAAGGGTTCGGCCAAAGATTCAGCAGTATGTTTGATAAAGATAGGAGGGAGCCCATCAGGACCAGCCCCTTTTGAGACGTCTAATAATTTTAATACTTTTACGATTTCATTCTTTGGAATGTATAGATCAGTTAAAGTAAAATCATAACGCGGGTTAAATGGTAATAATTCAATATCAACGCTGGCATTACTACTTGTCTCGTAGACAGAGCTAAAGACTTTTGAAAAAGATCACAAATTGAATCTGGTGTGTCGGATACGGTACAAATATTTGTGTGCATGAACATGTCGGTTTGTATTGGTCTGGGTGTTTTCTATGTATTATAAGTATGTATTTACAAAAGAAAAGTACTTATTATATGTATATATTTTTAATCCCATTGTTGATTCTGATATCCGTAACACAGATGCTTGAGCTACCTATCTCGGAGTCAAATCAATGTATGTGATATTGTGAAGTATTTATTTAATTATTTTAAGAGAGTGTTTTGGTAGTCGGGTTTTAGTTTTTAAACTTTATTTTTATTGACTTAAACTTTTTGCTATTGGTACATATTTACTTATATTTTAATATTTTGTACAATCTTGAGATTGATGATATTGAAATACCCTATTCTGCCATCCTTGGCAGGTTCCCTATTACTGACCAACAGTACTGAGAGTGGAAGAGACCAGTCAGTAATCTAATGCTTAGGTCTAGGTAATCAACCGCTCACAAATGCATATAATCAAATTACTTACTTACTTGAAAATTCCAAGCTCCATTACCAGTACAAGGGCGGATTCGACCAACTTGTTTACAGTTATAAGAGGATAACTATCCGCAGGATAATTTACTTCGTTACTTTATTTTCGAAATAAATTAAATTGTGTTCTTTCAAAGGTTTAGTTGCTGACAATAATTTAGTGTGCCCTACCCGTCACCTTAACGAGTGTATGAACAAATGACATTATTTACCGGCAAAAACAATATGTAGTACACCTGGATATTTTTGTTAAAGTAGTGTTTGTTATACAGGTAATGTCAAAAGTCAATACAGACCGACCAAAAACGTTTTTTCCATGCGAAAATGTCAAAACAGGATTATAGTACTTTCGCTTTATCATGATATCTGTGACAGCAGGACACAGTTATACGTGAGTCACACGTTAGAAAGAGACTAAACGAAAAAATGTATAGATTTTGACATCTGTCAACCATATCATGCTTAAGCGAAAGGAGTATAGTTCCGACAATTATCACGTGCCAAATTACAGTGATCGGACTGTAACAGTTGTGACAATGACAACGCCATTTTGAATTATATATTAAGTACCTAATTCTGTCAAAAATTGGCGGTCTAACGATGTAATACCATTGGAATAGGCGTTGACTGTTGGATGAGTAGTTGGTAAAACGGATTTTTATTTTACACTGCATAAAACTGCGCTATACCATAGATTTATCGTAGGATAAATATTGGTGGAATCCACTATAAATGTATGGTAATTCATGCAAATCGTACGCCCCTATCATATGCAATCTTACTGCGATCAAGTGTATTCAATTTTAATGAACCCTTCAATGATGTATGAATCGGTATTGCAAATAACATACGATGGTGACTGTACCTAATGTGTAAAGGTTATGTCATTAGAATAGTTACTTACGGGATTTCCACCATGTACCATATTTTTGAGTTTCCGATATTTCGGCACTGTTGCAAGCGCCATGGTTACGGAGTAACTGAGTGTTTGCGGGTAAGTTGTTACTGGCATACTGGAAGACTGCGAAGGAGCGTAGATCGATTTGAAAGAAAGAAAGAAAGAAAAAACATTTATTTGACACAAAAGATATTACAATTCAAACTTAAAATAACTAAACAACTAAAATTAAAATTAAAATAGTAAGCCAAATAGGCTTCCACTCAGCATGTGCCGTGGTGATAGTTATCGCCACGACGCTGGTTTTCAGTGGTCACCATGGTAGAGGAGAGCGAGGCTCTGGCAAGAGGTGACGGCCATGCAACCAAAGTTTCAAATAAAATTAAATATACATATCATACCAAACTACAAAATATTAAGGCGACCAACCCATTCATTTCATTTTCTTTGTTCTAGACTTACATATACATTTATTACTTGTTATTTTACATTTATTTATTTATTTATTTATCACGCTTGCTGAATAAACTGACTATCTAACAAATATAATCTATACTTAGACCTAAACGTATAAATTGGTCTACGGATTTGGTCTACGCTCCTTCGCAGTCTTTTACTACGCGCACCCGGCGGTAACACTGTGGTACCGCAAAAACTTCAGTTACTCCGTGACCATGGCGCTTGCAAAAGTTCTTTGTGCTTTAGCTACCTATCTCGGAGTCAGATCAATGAATGTGATGTTGTGAAATATTTATTTAATTATCTATCTAAATTAAAAGAGATTCAGAAAACAAACTGATAAATGAACTCGACGGACAGACATATGCAAAGACATGCAAACGCACAGTGAAGTGTATGCAAACATGGTTTCTATTTAGACAAAGTCAATGTTAACAGACTGTCTTTGGGCGGGTAGGTGTTTTGCCTTTCTTGGGTAAGTAGGTACGTCACTATTCCACTAAACGGTGTTTCTAAAATTAGTTTCTTGAACTTTTCGTAACTCACTCGAACCTCGCCGAGTAAGCTCGCTGATGAGGGAAAACATTGTGAGGAGACATGTTGTCGTCATTTTTCGCAATTTCATTTCATCTCGTGTTTAGGCTGGAATCGAACCCACATCCTCCACGTTCAGGGTGGCTCCAATAAATTACTAAGCCAACTTAATTTGTAAGTGTTTGATTCGCCATGAGCTGGTGATAGTCTCATTAATATCGAAGGTTTATCTGCAATATTTAGTGCTAAATCAATTAGATGTCATCATGTCATGTGTAGGGTCGTCAGACTACTGGACATCTATAGGCCCCCCCCCAATCATCTCCACAGATCGGTCATGCCACCCAGATCCAAAGCATTCCCGCGACCTTCGCCAGATCGTCGGTCCTCCTTGTCAGGTTGCCTGTCACGGCTGCGTCTTCTTGTAGGTACTCTGAAACTTACTCGTACGTAGTGTTGTGATGTCTAAAATTTGTAAAAAATTAAAAATTGTATTTCTAAAGAACTTCGAACTACTATATAAATTCAAATATCTTGGCCATATCTTGACTCCTCACTTAAAAGAAGATGGGAGGAGGCAACGTAGGGCCTTGTCGGTTACGGCGAATATGGTGGCCCGCAGATTTGCCCGCTGTGCAGGGAATGTGAAACTGACTCTTTTTAGAGCCTACTGCACTTCCTTTTACACGGGTGGCCTGTGGTCAGTAGGTGTTTTTTGGGCATTTCACTTCACTTGATTTTTTTCGAAATCGCTCTCTGCGTTCGCTCAGTCGCAAAAAATCAAGTTAAGTGAAATTGCCCAAAAAACAGATAGATAAGTGTTGATTTAAAATACGGTAACGTTAGATTTTAAGGTCGTTCTATATCGTTGTCACTGTCTGTCTACCCTGGAACGATCATTTCAGTGCCTAAGTTGAGGAATTTATTATTAGACGACCGATTGCACTGTTAGCTTAGTGGGTTAATAGTACTTAGAAACGATGATTCTCTTATTCAACAAAAACTGGAGCATAATGGGATTACGTCTCCGGACTGTTGTGACTTCGTTTGATTCGATGCAACTTTGCAGTCCGGAGACAACCATTATTTATTTTGATCCGTGTTTCATTTTTCGTCTTGTGTGCTTTACCGCGTTTAGCGTTTTTTACCAAACGTGGTGAGAGTAATCTTGTTCTGACTGATTTAAACCCAGCCGATCGCTCCGGGTTATAATCTATCATTACAGACATCTCAGATAATCACCTTAGTCTTACTACACCTTTTTAGAGCGGCCGTCTCCTACTGGAGTGTTTCGGTCTTAGGTGACATCCACTAAATCCATGTTTCAATTTTGTATATATACAAACTCCAAACTAAACTTTGCCATCGCGATGCAGGAATATATCTATGTCAGCTAATTTTTACGGTGGCGTGTAACGTGATGCACAAACACTTGCTTGTGACTTGGTAGATGTAATGTTTTTGCAGACAGATTTTTAAAGCTTACGCATTTGAACAGAAAATTAAACTTTTTTGAAATTAAGTACAATATATTAAACAATTTAAGAAATAATATAATATCACAACGCTCACGCCTAAGAATTCCGAAGAAAAAAAAAATCCGAGTAGGATTTGAACCTAGAACCTCTGAATCATCACGAACCGTATTTAAAAATAATAATTATCTAACTAGTTTTAATTTGTTTTTTACTTTACTTGAAAGTCAAAGAGGTAAGTACAGTTAGCTATACATTAATGTAAACAAATCTGTAATCACCATTTTCACCTTTATGTCAAACCCGTTTGGTTCAATACCAATTGTATAAATTTGACAGAATGTGGTAACCTGATGTGGCGATGTACATTGTTTGTACCTATTATCACTCCTACAATGCATCATACAGAAAATGTAATTGAACTTTTATGTATAGGTACTTAGTATTATTTAGCACAGTGGTTTGAGTACTGATTGACACGCAAGGGTCGCAGGTTCATGATAATGTATGTGATGTTGTCTATATTTTCATACAAGATACGTTTCTGCTTAATTATTGTCTCACTGTAAGACATATGCTTTCATCAAAGAAATTGAAGTGACTAAGGGTACCGGAGGTCCAATCCAGGGTAAAAGAGGTTAGAAGGTAAGCAGCGCACTTGTGGCACCACTGGTGTTGCAGGTGTTCATGGGCGGCGGTAATCGCTTACCATCAGGTAATCCGTCGGCTCGTCTACCACCAAATTTCAAACACCATATTTTCATACAAGATGCATTTCATCTTAGGTAATTATTGTCACACTGCAAGACACATACATGCCTTCATTGAAGAAACTGAGTCATTGCTATTATTTTGTGATAAGGTATAATCACTATTTTATCAGTGGGAGAACAATGCTTCGGCATGAATGAGTCGGCTTGACTGTAATAATACCTCACTCTCACAGAAAACCTGCCTGAAGCAGTGCATGCGCTGTATTTCGCAGCGTGAGGGGGGTACCGGAGGCTCAATACAGGGGATGAGGGGTTAAAAGGTAAGCAGCGCACCACCACTGGTGTTGTAGGTGTCCATGGGCGGCGGTAATCGTTTACCATCAGGTGATCCATCGGCTCGTCTGCCTCCTATATCATAAAAACATTATGCTTAACATGAGTTGGTATTGATCACAAGCTCGAGCGGCAGAGCTATGTTAAAAAATCTAATCATATTTTTGCTCGACCGGGAACAGAACCCAGAACCCCTGAACATAACAGATACTTAATCATTAGTTTTGTTTTTAACCATGATGTAAATACAGCTACTAATTTCTGAGATATTTTTCAATAATGGTTCTCATAGTCAAGTTGCATTCGACGAATACGACGCGCTGCTGAATTTGCATAAAATAAAAACAATGCATGCGTTAATGAATTGGAGCTGGGGTGTAATCACGGACTTTAAGCGATAATATTGATAGAGATTAATCAACGTGTGTATGGATTATGTACAAAATTCATATTCTTGACTTAGCTATTGCGATAGGTGGCAGACGAACAGACGGATCACCTGATGGTAAGCAAATGCCGCTGCCCATGGACACCTGCAACACCAGTGGTGGTGCGCTGCTTACCTTTTAACCTATTTTACCTTGGGTTGGGCCTTGGTACCCTCACTCACGCAGCGAAACACAACGCATGCACTGCTTTACGTCAGTTTTCTGTGAGGACGTGGTATTACTCATGCCAAGGCGTGGCTCTTCCGCTGTTATATACATATATACACAATATAGCAAGAGATCTTTCTATTATAGACAAAAATACCCAATACTCATAAATAAACTTATAGCATTAATATATACTAGGTAGTTTAGCAGAAATTATGAATGAATCGCTAGTATTATAAATATAGCTACCAATGTCACTCGACAATAACTCGATACATCACAGAATCAAGTCCTTAGGGCTGAGTTCACCAACTTTAACAACGGTAATCTCACTTTAAATATATTTCAACCAAGGATTAGTATTTTTCAGGTACGGTTTAAATGTGATAACTATCGTTTAATATGTTGATGAACTCGGCCCTTAAATAAGCAAATCGAAAATAAATCAACGCCAAGTTTAAACTGATCTGTTTGAACAAATTTTTCTTGCTTAAAATTATTATGTTTTTATGATCGTTTGTTTTAGCCGCTGGTTTCTTGCCTGCAGAATAGTTATTACATCGCCACGGTGCGCACTAGCATGTGCGCGCGTGGCTAACGTATACACAAAAGTCTTGATGTTTTCATGAAAGGTCAGTTAATTACTACGGGTAATTTAGGTAAAGCCTTCTCTGTATAGACGTTTTGTAATCGTTAAAATTTAAAAATAACATACTTACAAATTTAAACTAGTTTATGGTCAATGTGAAATAGTCTTTGTACATTTCGTAACGTTAGTTGCAATGAAATCTTTAATCAGCAATTAATAAAACATGCACACAAATAATTTCGCCGCTAGTTTTCAAGAAATACCATGTGAACAAAATTATTTTGCTGAAAACCATAAAAGTCAGAGGTAGGTAACCTGTTGATTTAGTAGTCAAATTAACTGACGAAATTGACTGAATATAAGTAGATGATTTATTTGCAGGTATTGAAACAACCAAACGCTGTGTTCGCTATTAGAGATATATTGATTTGAATGTTTGATGTAAATGCAAAAAAATATACTTATATTTTGAGTTTGAAAAGAGAAATACAAAACATGAATGTTTGTGTGTAATGATAGTCATCTATTTACCTACCTACGATGTTGTTATATTATTAAAGCTACTTAGTTATATGAAAGTTGGTACGCTGGTTCTAAGCAAATGTGAATGAATAAAGGTTTCTGAAAAAAAAAATAAAAAATAAAACACAAGTATACATTCCTACCGATTTTCAGACAATTGTACTACACTTAAATAGGTTTTTATTGTTTACTTCTCAAGAAGTATATTTTTCAAACTTCAAACGTGCCCTTCATATCTATGAATAAAGGTTGAATACCTCTGCTAAAATAATGCGCAATCTGCACTTTTCTATAATAAAAACGCAGTAAAGGATGGGTACCGTATCAGTACTCCCAGGAGACATCTAAGGAACAAGTAGTAGTGCTTCGGCGTCGATACTCTCTGACCTAGAAAACCAAGAAGACCCCAGAAACTCTGAAAAAATGTTCGTAAGTTAAACTTATTTATTGTCAAAATCATCTCTCTTTCCAGGTTTTATTGACGTATTCTATTTGTTGTCATAATCATCTGTCTTTCTATGTCTTATAATGCTAATGTTTTTTTATAACATTATTTCCCATTTTCGACAGATTTTCAAGACCTAATCTCCTGACTATGTGTGCTAAAAAACTTATGGATTTCAGGTCTGAAAACAAAGGAAACAAACGGTCGAAGAAGATCGTCGAATCGAACCACTTCTTCGAGTCAGAAGACGAAAGCTTAAGGTAATTTAGATATCCGTTTTTGTCTACTATTCATACCCACATCATCAATTTATTTTCTCTGTTTATCATACTTTATCTAGAACAACCACGTCCAGAATATAATGATAATAACTCCAAAAAATTTTTCAGTTTGAAAAAAAAGAAGATCGCAAAGGGCTCGCCAAAGAACACTAAAGCTTCGCCTAGCGTCGTTTCCGAGTGGCTCTTTGACTCGGAGTCGGACGACGAGGTAACGCCTGCAAAGAAAAAAGAGGCTCCTAGCTCGTTCTTCACCCGTAGAGTGCCAGGTGGAGTCACGCGTTGGACAGCGCAATTGGACGGGGACCTGCTGGCTGAGCTGCGTCTCTACAACGTGGAGGAGGTACGCAACCTAAGCGGCTTAGAAAAGTGCGAGAAGTCTGTTATTTGGGTTCGCCTGCAAGGGGAGACGGACTCACCAGAATTTAGTTTGCTAAAAAAATTTGTTAAATGTGCAAAAACTAAATTTACGGAAGAAGGAGTTTTTTACAGCAATAATAATAAAAAAAAATAAACTGGGAATATTTGAAGAGTGACTCCTTCTTCCGCAAATTTAGTTTGTATAAATTTGCGTACTTATTTCAATAACTTGTTTTGTTAGCACAGTGAAAGCATATCCACAATGTCAAACACCACTTTTTGTTCTGTATGCGACGTATCTGTTAGAAACAAAGTTTTTTCCGCTCACTTGAAAAGTATTTTGCACAAAAATAACAGTTCAGTTGTTGAAAGCGATGGTATAGAAAAAGTACACAGTGCTTTTCGTAGTCGCATCGCTTCTTACCGCGTTAAATGTAACAACGGTCGGGATGACGAGGACGAGGAGCACTCGTCGGTCTATCCTGCTGAATTTTTATCGCGATTGCGCGCACGCGTCCGTCTTTTGCTTTCGGCACGAATGCAAGCGCATTCTAGCATCAAAGTAAACTTTGAGTTATTTGCTGAATTTTTTCAGCATAAAAATGATTCTGTTTCAATTAAATCTTTTGCAACCGAAAATATAAACTTGCATCAAAATTATGATTTTGAAGAGACGTTTTTAAATATCATTCATTTACTTTGTAAAAAAACTGAAAATTTTGAAGATAGAGATAGTGGGTGGGCTTATCTGCGAAGTTTGTATTTAGAAGTAAACATTAATAAATACAACCCTTTGAGAGCGTCAAGTTTTATAGATTTGCCTGAAACCATAAAACATAAACGAGCGTGTATAAATATAAAAAATTCTGATAAATATTGCTTTTTATGGTGTGTTATGGCATCACTTTTTCCTGCTAAAAGTAATGCTCATCGAACGACTTCTTATCCGCACTTCAAAACTGTTCTTAATATTAAGAACCTTTCTTTTCCAGTTGGGTTTTCGGATATAAAAATCTTTGAAAAAAAACAATCCTCGCATAAGTATTAATATTTATGGTCTTAAAAAGAACTGTAACGTTGTTGGGCCTTTGTACAAAAGCGAACGCCGAAAAGAACATCACGTTAACATGCTTTTCCTTGAAAAAGAAAAACGTACACATTACTGTCTTATTAAAGATTTATCTAAATTACTTCGCAAGCAGTTAACTAAACATCATTCGAAAGTATATTTATGTGAAGATTGTATGATTTTTTTTGACAACAACGATAAACTTGATGCCCACATTTGTAGTGGTGTGGCAACGATTTTACCCAATGAAGGAACTCGAATACAATTTGACCACTACGAGCGTATGCAAGACATGCCCTTCGTTTTGTACGCAGATTTTGAATCGTTGTTAGAGCCAACTGAATGCAATTCAGAATCAAGTTGCACAGCATCATTGCACAAACACACACCAGCTGCATTTGCTTACTATATTGTTTGTTCTTACGACAGTTCGCTCAACAAATTTGTCTCCTATCGCGGACCTACCTGTATTGAAAAGTTCTTTGAATATCTGATATCCGACATAACTAATATTTATAATATTTTGCAGTCACCGTTGCCAATAACGTTAACTGATTATGACAGAACAAATTTTTCTCAAGCAAAAAACTGTTTTCTATGTGGTAAAATATTATTTGATGATAAAGTAAAAGACCACTGCCATCTTACCGGACGGTATCGCGGTGCAGCACATTCTTATTGTAATATGAAGTATCGACTGCCTAAATTTGTACCTATTTTTTTTCATAACTTAGCCGGTTATGATAGTCATCTTTTTATACGAGAATTAGGAGAAATGCCAGGTAGAATTCAAGTAATAGCAAAAAACTAAGGAAAATTATATTTCATTCACAAAATATTTCCAAGTAAATGGTACTGACATCATACCAGTTCGTTTTGTGGACTCTTTTAAATTTTTAGGCACAAGCCTTGAGAAGCTAGCAGCAAATTTAAATAATAATGATTTTAGTCATTTATCGCGGTTTTATCCATCTAATAAGCATTTTAATTTATTGAGACGCAAAGGAGTTTATCCTTATGAATACATAACTACTTGGACCACGTATGAGGAGGAAGAGCTCCCTCCCCAGGAATGTTTTTTTAGTAAACTGCATAATAGTAACATTTCGTCAGAAGATTACGAACATGCAACAAAAGTTTGGCAAACTTTTGAATTATCAAATCTTGGAGAATATACCGATTTGTATCTTAAAACAGATGTTCTTTTACTAGCAGACGTCTTCGAAAGTTTTCGTCAAACTTGTAAAACAAATTACAAGTTAGATCCCGCTTTTTACATAACAGCACCCAGTCTGAGTTTTGATGCTATGCTTTTAAAAACAGACGTTAAATTAGAATTAATTAATGACTTGGAAATATTACGAATGATTCAAAAAGGTATTCGCGGCGGAATTTGTTTATGTTCAACAAGGTATTCAAAAGCTAACAACAAATATTTAAATTCTTATGACCCGACAAAAAGAGATAACTTTTTAGTTTACATTGACTGTAATAATCTCTACGGCTTTGCTATGTGCGCTTATCTACCTCACTCACATTTCAAGTTATTAAATGATGATGAAATTAGCAGAATTGATTTTCAAAATGTGTCAATTAATGGAGACACTGGTTACATACTAGAAGTAGACATAGAATATCCAGAAGAATTGCATGATAATCATAATGACTTTCCTTTTTGTGCGCAAAAGTTTATTCCACCGGGTTCAAAAACATGTAAATTAATCCCAAATTTATACGATAAATTTTTGTATGTCATCCATTATGCGCACCTGCAGACATGTTTAAAACATGGTTTATTGTTAAAAAAAATTCATAGAGTAATTCAATTTAATCAGAGTCCTTATTTAAAACAGTACATAGATATGAATACTGAACTAAGAAAAAAAGCAAAATCAGCATTTGAACAAGATTTTTTTAAACTTTTGAATAATAGTATTTTCGGGAAGACTTTAGAAGATACGGAGAAAAGGGTTGATGTGAAATTGGTAAATAAATGGAATGATGATAAGAATAAAACAAAGAAAAGTATTTGTGCTAAGCGATTGATATCTAGACCTAATTTTCACAGTGTTACTATTTTTACAGAAAAATTTGTAGCTGTTCAAATGAAACCTGAAACAATAACTTTGGATAAACCTATATATATTGGTTTTTCCGTTTTGGAAATATCTAAAAGTCATATGTTTGATTTTCATTATTCTATTATGAAACCTTTTTATAATGAAAAGTTGAAACTTTGCTATACGGATACTGACAGTTTTCTTTATTCAATCGAAAGTAAAGATTTTTATAATGATTTAAAGATACATTTCCTTCCTTATTTCGATACCAGCAATTACCCCTTAAATAACAGTTACAACATTCCAGGCTTAAATAAAAAAGTGCCAGGTCTTTTTAAGGACGAACTAGGCGGGAATTTAATATCTGAGTTTGTAGGTCTAAGGTCGAAGTTGTATAGCATTAAAACAGAAAAAGAGGAATATAAAAAAGCAAAAGGGGTACAAAAAACCGGTCTTGAAAAATGTTCATTTTAAAGATTACTTTAAGGTATTAAATAAAAATATTTTTTTACGAAAAAAAAATATTATATTTAAATCTCTTAAACATGAAATATTTACCCAAGAACAGGAAAAAGTAGCTTTGTCGTCTAATGACGACAAACGCGTCATATTAAAAAATAAAATTTCAACCTTATCATGGGGTCATCGGAATAGCATTTTTTAAGATTTATATTATTTTTAGAAATGTTGGTATGTTTTCACAGTGTTTTCTATGATAATAGCGTAGTATGTATAATGTAAAAAATAAATTAGATTAATTTCTGTAATCTAGGGACATAAACTAAGGTTAAACTGTAGATTTGAGTGGTAACCATGATAGTAGATATCGAACCTTTCCTACTTTTTTATTGTAAGCGCCTTTTAATGCAAACTCTATTTTAATTATTGTGTCGCTTACGTTTAAATACCGGGTAGGGATAGATATTATGTGAATAGGTACGTATCGTATCTTTGTTTTATATAGCTATAACTTTGTTTATTTTGTGTTCTTACTGAAGATGATAAATAAAACATTTAACTTTTTTATGAGGTCATAAGGTGGCCATTTTTAAAATTTGTTTTTGTTAAAATGATAACATAGAAAACCTAATTTAAAGAGTTGTGCACTCGACTACTTAAGACAAAATGTTGAAATGTTAATAACATTAATTATTATTTAAATGAATATACCTAATGTCGTAAATATAAAACGTTGTTTCATTCTAATATGAACTGATTTTATCAAGATTACAGAGAGAAAGTACAGGTACACATCAATGTACACAAATCTCTAAATTTCTTCAATCTATTCTCATCTTTACGTCAAACCTGTTTGGTTCAATATCGATCAAGAAAATTTAACAGATTGTGGTTACCTGATGTGTAGCTGAATGTACCTACAACATATTTTACATACAGTTTTAGCACAAAATCATGTCTGAACTTGTTTATTTTATTGGACACGTGTATTCTGATGAACACACACAGACCTACGTGTACACATGAAGAAAAAATGCACTGTGTCAGCTTTTAATTCCACTCACTTACAAACTCACACGTACAAATACTTGTGGTATATATTTCATTAAAGCGCATGAGAATGATACTTGCTTTGGAGACACGCAGCAATAAGTTAACAACCCATCTAATAACATTATCATCTTAAAACATGGTAAGTTATTTTAATACGAATACATTATTTGTCTGGAGAGTGCAGTCCATTTATTCATTTATTACGAGGTAACTTATTGTTTTCTTTTTTCAGAACACTACCAAAGCTACACGCGATGGCGAGCAGTACCCACCTTCGCCTCTGCAGGATGCGCAGGACCCCTTAGAAGGATGGTCCCAAATATTCCCACCTTGGTCGGAGGAGTTAGGAGAGGCGCCCCTGCAGAGGAAGATAATAAAGGCTCGCGCTCGTCGTTCTGCAAAGCGTGTAAATCCAGTGCGGACATCTTGTGTCAAGCACCGTCCCCACCCTGATCCAACATCGGTGTCATTTATAAGGAAAAGTACGTCGAGCTCTCGAGCCCGACGTATTATCCGGATTGAAATTGTGGATTGTGAGAAGGATGGTTGGGACGATGAGTCCGAGGACGTCCTTCTCTCCGCCCAGTATGTGGTGACGGATCCTATAGACCCGATATTGGATCAGACGGAGGGGGTGGTGAACACAATTTCAAAGAAATTGTGTGGATATAGCCTTAGTTTTTAAGGCTACAATCTATACTTTTCTTAAAATTAAACTTCTCAAATAGACTTTATGCGTGGGATATCTTGTCACGGATACGTCTATAGAGAGACATTTAAATCAAAATTAATGCATGTTTTTATCGTAATTTAATAAATAACTATGATGTAGTTATGAGTTTCATTTCCTTTAGTCATCAATTATTTGAGTAGGTGATAATTGGGCATTTAATAAAAAATACATTATTCTTTTTAAAAACATTTTATTAGAAAACAGACGTTGATAATTTATTTTCTATAATCCATTTTCTTACACAAATTACATTTCTTAAAGCGCAGTAGTTGCTATGGTAAAAACAATTATACATTAAAACGTCTTGACAATATAATTTACTTAAAGTGTCTAAATTAGGTATATCCCTGGAGCTTATATCTAACACATTTTCATGATCACATATTTCTCGTACCCATTTTACTTTTTCTTCTCCTTTTACTATGATTTTACATTTATCAAAATAGGGTTTTATAATCCTTTTAAATTCCCTATAGTCAATGTATCCTTCGCTCCATCGGAGTCCTCTGTTTCTTTCTATCCACCGTACGCGTTTCTTTTCCTCGATAGTCAGTGCTGAGAATGGACAGGGAGGCTTTATTAAAAATGTTTGAGTATATTCTTTTGTGCTAATTGCTAATTCTTTTAATATGAAATCATTTTTTTCATTTTTAAAGCCTTGCAGATCCACAATAACCGTTTTGCTATTCATGATAATTTCTTCACAATATTACTTAAAGGCTTGTATTCAAATAAGCAATCGTTAAGTATCAAACAATAAGCAGAAGTTTGATCGGGTATCTCCGCTTCAGCGTCTATTTCAACACGAACATCGACGACAGAATTTTTTAAATTGTCCTGTGATCTGGAACAATCGATGAGCAGAAGACAGCCGAACTCCTTAAATTCTTTAAAACTCAGCAACGGTTCAGCTCGGCGTCCGTAATAAGACTGTTGAAATCTTGCATATTGTTCGTATATTAATGAATATTTGTTTTCAGAGAAACTGATATTTAGGCTTTCGTATGGATAGTAGGTTGAATTTAGAAAAACCCTAACGTCACGTACAGAGCAATGATCGAATTCCGCCATTGACATGGAGGCATTATGTTTGCGATTTGTTTGTAAAGCAATCACAACCATTCGAGGTTTTTCAATCTGTGATGAAGTTTTAATAGACCAAGTATGTTTCCGGGTTTTGGGTAACAATGGATATTCGTACAAGTCCCAATTACGAAACGCAACTGTTATCGCTCGGTCTCTTTCTAAATGTTTTAGCAAATTAATTCTTTCGCGGTCTGATACTTTGACATGTGGGACTCGCCAAACTATTTTATTTATTATTATATCCTGAACAACTTCACCAGCACTTAACTTCAAAGCGTTAAGATTTGTGTTACTTCTTAAAAGAACTAATTCATGTTTACAATTTATAATGATTTTTTCATAATCTTCTGCGAAACCTAATACTTTATTTAATGGAATAGAGGCTGAAAATACACCATTATTAGTATTGGATATACCATGAGGGGACCAACCCCAAACATTGGCACATTTAGACTCGTTATCATTTAACGATAGATACGATTTTATTGTGGTTGTAATACCCGCATTTTTGATTCTATCTATTTCAATACCGTTTATTTCATAACGAATGTCTTGAAATAAAAATAAAGCGAAATTGTTGACAAAATGTACATTTGATACTCTTTCCTTTTCTTTTGTAGTACTGTTATGTTTATACACATCGGCTCTGCCTTCGATATACAAACTGCTGAGCGCAGGTAATACGTATAAATCTTGTTGATTAATGGGTATTCGTATTTCATCATTCTTGTTGAAACTTGTTACATATGGCTTGTAGGAATGAAATTCAAAACTTTCAATGCTGTTGTCATGTGACGGAGATTGTGCAATATTTAAAATGTTCATTTTATCAATCCAAGTATTTTCAAAAATGTCTTATTTTGTTTGGTCAGCTTCTTTTTCGTATAAAGTGGTGCTCTTTTATGCGATGTCCTCTTGGAACTGGTTTGATTTCGAGAGACCGCTAGGTTTTTATTGAAATTTAACATTTTCTTCTAAAGTGTAAATACAGCTGTACCTCTTCACCGCGTAGGTTAATTTGTTTATTTTCTCCGTCTAACAATCTTATACTGATAGCGGTTATTGAACTTTGATTGACAGGAAAGTAGATTAAGTTCTTAGGTATTTCAATAATTCGATAACCAGGTGGTACGTTTGGCACAAATTCATAAATTATATGACTTGCTTTTCCATTCACAAACGATCCGCTTACAACATCACATTCGATGCGTACTATTGTCGTTGGTAGAATGTTGACAGGATACGGAGACTCGGTTTTTATATTAGCTTTTACCGTTTCAAGACCAAAACCCAAAATCCTGCCAATCGAATCTGTTTTATCAAAGTCAACATCTTCTGAACAGAAAATACACGTTTTTAAAGTATTGTTATTGGCAGTTAACTTCAATGTAGCATTTTTGATGTTGCACTGAAGATAATCACAAATATCTTGTAATTCATACGATCCTTCGGGTATTTCTATTACTCCATTATTACCGTAATAAAATTTATTGTTTCTTTCATCTATATTAGGAATAGAGTTGAATGTAGAAAAATACAGAAGACCGCACTCATACTCTCCACTTAATTCTAATGTAGGAGAGTAATTTGTTATTGAAAAAGCGTCTCTGTCAGTTATAGACACAGTGAAAGACATTATTATACTGATAAAGATTATTTACTTTGTCCTTTATTTAAATGATTTTTCCAATATTTTTTTAAAAAATGTAAACAGAGATGACCACAATTCATAGTACCGAACTTTTGATACCGTGCAAAATTATAACTAATAGTCATGTTTTTTAAATAATTTATTAATTCTAATGGAGGTTTTAAGTCGCCAAAACTATCAAAGTATTCACAGTAATCATTTTGTTTGACGTAGGCTACCCAGTGTGTCCCCGGATTAGCAGAGCTATCCAAGTTTAGTACTGCACATTCCATTTTTCGAGGTTTTAATGGAAGTGTATTTCTCATAAATACTCCGCGGAAATATGGTATATCAGCAGCATGCTCTAATATATCTAAATCTGTTAGTGCACGTCTAGGCAGCCGTTTAACTAGTTTTTTGAAGGGTTCAAATATAACCCTGCGCCTTTTTTATGAGGTTTGATGTACAATCCTTTGCCAACCGCAACCGCTTCCATCATCCTGTTATGACGTTCAGACTCTTGAAGACTTTTCTGAGCTGCCTTAGAGTCGTTCACTGCTTTTGCTATACCGGCTGCTCCTCCTGCCAAGGAACCCAAAGCCGATAACCCTGCAAAGATCGGGATTAAAGGTAGCAGTCCACCACATTTTGGTAGAGGAATACAGCGCGGCAAGCGAGTGCCTTTTTTATTCTTAAATATTTTTTTGGCTGCGGCGTAAGCGCATTTAATTGCTGTAGAACTGCCTTTTGATTTCAACTTTTTCATTTGAGATTTAATTTTTTTCACAGCTGCCATAAATGAGCGAGTACCGGCACCTGTCTTTAGTTTTGCTTTCATAGCATTTTTTACTATCCACGATGCCACCTTTTCACCCTTTTTCGCATCTTTAGCGTTTAATCGTTTCTTAGCCATATTTAAAAGTTTCATATCAGCCTCACGTCGAACGTTTGAATCGTTATCGTTGTAAGCAATGTCGTGGAACATACAAGCCTTATCCAATTTATTTATACCTCTATCACCTCTTTTTAAACGTTTCTGTAGCTTTGTTCCGGGGCCACAATATTGATAACCAGGTAAATGTAGCTCGAACGGTAAATAGTTTATTACGTTGTCTATAATACCACTTCCCTCCTTCATTGATATGTTTAGAATGAATAGATTTGGTCTAAAAGTAAACTTATATTGCAAAAATATCTCATATTACAAAACTATCTCGTTTTTGTTTATCCAACTGTTCTCTTCATTGCTGAGACCTAACCATTTCACAAAATATTTATCTCCCTTTCTTCTAATAATCTTTTCGATGAGGTAAATATCTGGGTATTTAGTTTTTTGTAATTCATACTCATAAAAAGCCCCTAATATAACCTGTTTATTCTTATCTTCCAGAAGATAAGTTGGTGGATTTGTATTATTCACCTTTGTTACTGTAAATATTTCAGTAGACCAGTTGGGAGTATAACCTTTGTAAAAGTCTCCTTTAAATTTACTAATACGTACATGATTACCTACTAGAAACTTAGGTTTTAAGTGTTTTCGATTCCTATACGCTTTGCTAATATTACGCAATACAACCATTTCATTTGTATTATTAACGTCATTGGGTTTAAATTTAGTTATGCGATGAGTAGTGCTATTATAGTTATCTATCACAGTATTTAGTAATTTACCCAGCCATCGATAGGAACCGTATAAACTAAAAAGTTTAAAGATGTGTGATTTTAGAGTACGTATGACTCGCTCTACAATCGAAGCTTTTTTGATGGAGTGAGTAGAATAATGGTTAACATTATATTTTTTTAGCAGTTGACCGAAAATATCATTATAAAACTCTTTGCCTAAATCTGTTTGTAAATGTTTAGGTTTTCTAGATGAATTTTTAAATATTTGCTGCATTGCGTTAGCAACACATTTTTTTTTTTTAGATTTTAAGGGACTTGTCCATACATACTTTGACAAAGTATCTATCACCACTAATATGTAGTTGTGTCCTTTATTAAAATGTGAAAATTTTTGTAAATCTATGAGGTCGGCTTGCCAGAGATCATCAATTCCTTTTATAAATGTGCGTCTACGCGGAAAATTTCTTCTGACTGCTTTGTGAAGTTCATCAATTATGGCCTTTTTGCTCATTTTTGTTTATTTTTACATGAATTAAATTGTCTATTTCCGACTTTGAGTAAAATGATTTATTCAAATGTTCTGTTGTAACGGTTTCCAAGTTCTTCAAATGAAATTTTACTTCGAGCTTCACTTTTTCAATTTCATTTCGTAATTCTTGAATGGTTTTGTCTAAATAAGCTTTGTTTACTGCTTCATCGTCTTCGATTGGATATGATAGCCCTTTTAATTTAGAAGATTTTAAATCGTAGTGTCCGGTATCTGATTTCACCAATGTTTCATTGAAGTTTTCAATGTATTCTGTCAACCGTAAACGCTTATGAACATGATGTCCGAACTTGTCTATATTCATTGCTGTCTTGATGGGTTGACTACGGAAAGAATACTGCCCAATTTTCCTGGTTTGTTCTTTATATGTTCCACATCTATGATACCAGCTTCATGCAGTTCCGAAATAATAGCAATTATTTCATTATTTACACCAGTGTTACCCGCTTCCCAAGATGCAAGTAGTAACTGTAATCGTTCGACTAACTCGTTTGGATCATCCCAGTAAACTAAATCAGTGTTTGATTTTACTGTCTTTAAAAGAGAAATACCTTTACCTTGAGGAATACTTTCTACACTTGTAGTTGGATTTCGAGAGAATTTGAACAAAGGTTTAATTACATTCATATATTTAAATCCTTTGTTGCTGTTTATAGGTTTGGATGGTTCACAATTACGTCGATGAGCATTGGTTTCTATAAGAAGTAACTTGTAATTCTGTAAATCATCATATGTTACAGCATCTAAATTTGGTTTCTTTTTGAAAAGAAGTTCATTCAAGCCATTCGTTTTTTTAACAGTAAGTGCTCCTATTTTAAGAATAACGCCGTCGTCATGAACACGGGTTTTGCCTAGTAACAGTTTACCCCGCTCATTTCTGATTCCAAACGGAACATCTTTCATTACTTCAGACGATGTTGACCATGACAGTGATTGATTCTTAAGACTTGGCGATGACTGTACAGATTTGAATGATCCCACGCTTACGTTGTGGTCTTCAGACGGTGATACAACAAGGGTTTTGTTGTAATCGTTGTATTGTTCTTGTTCATCGTCTTCATCTTCTTCACTAATAGATTCATTGTAATCTTCATCAGAGAGAAATAATGACTGGTTCTCGTCTTCAAATGATTGATTATTATCATTTTTAAACTTTTTCATCACTGGTTCAAAGTGCTCATCTTTGTTAAGTTGAGAGTTTTTTTTTTATCTGTTAATAATGTAAGTGGATCAACAATAGGTTTCAATATTGTTTCTAATGTTTTATTATTAGTATTTTCAACATCTTTTATCATCGCAACTTTTCTTTTAACAGCTGCTGCTGATTTTACAATTTGTTCTTTAAGATTTTTCTCCATTTCAAAGTATTCCGCTCAGGTCTAAATCGTGAGTACGAGTGATTAAAAAATAACACAGCGGTCTTTATGTATGTTCATCTATTACTATGAATGTATCGAACTTAAATCGGTAGCATCCGTTATTTTTGTCACAATCCTTATTAATAACAAGATAGCTAAAGGGTTTATTCCAAACAGAAGAGCACATCTCACGAAATTGAGACCATGACATATCAGCACCAACATGCTCCTCATATACGTGCTTCAAGTTAACATCATCTTGCTTAAATAGAACCACGAGGTTTGAATTATCTCTGACAAGTTGTTTTGGAACTTTTGTATAAGTTTGATTGATATAGAAGCAATCTATATTTTTATGGCGTCCCATGGCGAAATAATCTCTAATGTTGTTTTGATTCTCACAAGCAACGTCGTCGAAAATGATGATCGAATCAGGTAAAGCATCATGTGGACTCAATATTTCACCATTATGATTGTATTTATTAAATGATGTTCCAGGAACCATGTCCAAAACCTTCTCAAGATATAAATATTTAGGCTGATACAAAGATTTTGAATACACATATAGGTTACGAAATCTTGGACCATTTTTATGTAATAATAAACTTATCACTAAATTGGTTTTTCCACTATTAGACGGACCACAAACAATACAACGTATTGTATTAGGTAACAAATTTCCGTGTCGTTTTGGCTCTTTGGATGACGCAGGACAGATGCATTCTAATTTAAGCGATTCTTTTTGTTTGACCAACTTCATTATATTGTTTATAACGTGTCTGCAGCGGTGTATTAGTCACAATAGAATGACCTTAAGATCTAACGTAACCGCATTTTAAATTAACACTTATCTATCTGTTTTTTGGGCAATTTCACTTAACTTGATTTTTTGCGACTGAGCGAACGCAGAGAGCGATTTCGAAAAAAATCAAGTGAAGTGAAATGCCCAAAAAACACCTACTGTGGTCCGCATACACGCAAAGGGCCTTCAGTTCTCTGCGAGTCCAGTATAATGATGCCTTCAGGATACTGCTGGGACTGCCTCGAATCTGTAGCGCATCAGGTATGTTTGCAGACGCTCATGTCAGCTGTTTCTTTGCTACAATACGCAAAAATGTGAATCCCTGGTGCGCAGGGTTCGAGGCGGTGCTGGCAACAGTGTCCTGTGTATGATAGCTACCAGGTCGGACTGTAGGTACGTGAATCAGTGTTGTGCTACGGCTGGCGGGTGGTTCAGCGGTGATTCGGGTGTCTACGCAATACCTACAACGTTATTTTGTGTTGCAAGTTGTGTATTATGCTGTGTAGCTTCATTATTATGTTTTATTATTGTGCATATTGAGTCTTGGTTACATCATCATCATCAGCCCATTTAAGTCCCCACTGCTAGGGCACGGGCCTCCCTCAATCACATGAGGGGTAGTTGCCATACTCACCAAGCTTGGCAGACGGGTTGGCGAGGGTTTTGATATAAATGCAGAGTTTTTCTTCTCTGGGTGCTGATGATCATGCCAGCAGCTTTACCTTAGTCGCCTTTTACGACACCTCGGTAAGAGTGAGGGTGGCCTATTCTACTCTGCCGGGGACCACACGGCATACTCTGCCGGGGACCACACGGCATTATTATTATTAAAATAATAAAATGTTCTTTCTTCTTCTTTTTGATAAGATCACGTAAGAACATTCCAAGCATAGCTTTTTATTGCTCACTGGGTGACTCTTCAGCGATTTGATATTTATTGTTATATGTTTGTAATTTCAGTTATTGGTGGTGTTCGGCGTGTCCCTCAACATGGCCAACATGGGCGGCGTGATGGGGTTCCCAGCAGTGCTGCTGCCTCAACTCAGGGATCCTGACTCCGAGATACCCATCGACAGCAGCGCTGGATCTTGGATAGGTCAGTAGTCATCATCATCATCAACCGGTCTCAGTCCACTCTTGGACATAGGCCTGATTCAATGTTATCCGATTTGAAAAAGAATCAGCCTATTGCCCCACTGCAGGGATCCTCTATCAAGGTTTTTTTTACATTATGGCGGACAAACGAGCAGACGGCCCATCTGATGGTATGTGGTTACTATTACTAACATATTATCGCTACTTTGTTATCGGATTTAGGCTTTGATTATATGATTTAGGCATTATCACCCACGTCTAATCCCGAGGTATGTTCGAAAAATCGAAAACATACTTCTTGCTCGATCTAAATTGAACCCAGGACCCAGAAATCAGGACCCAGAAATCACGACCCAGCCGCGGTCACAAGCGGACACATATGTTGCTTGACGTGTCGCTACGTTACAGCAGCCGCGGTCACAAGCGGACACATATGTTGCTTGACGTGTCGCTACGTTACAGCAGCCGCGGTCACAAGCGGACACATATGTTGCTTGACGTGTCGCTACGTTACAGCAGCCGCGGTCACAAGCGGACACATATGTTGCTTGACGTTTCGGCTACGTTACAGCAGCCGCGGTCACAAGCGGACACATATGTTGCTTGACGTGTCGCTACGTTACAGCAGCCGCGGTCACAAGCGGACACATATGTTGCTTGACGTTTCGGCTACGTTACAGCAGCCGCGGTCACAAGCGGACACATATGTTGCTTGACGTGTCGCTACGTTACAGCAGCCGCGGTCACAAGCGGACACATATGTTGCTTGACGTGTCGCTACGTTACAGCAGCCGCGGTCACAAGCGGACACATATGTTGCTTGACGTGTCGCTACGTTACAGCAGCCGCGGTCACAAGCGGACACATATGTTGCTTGACGTGTCGCTACGTTACAGCAGCCGCCGTCACAAGCGGACACATATGTTGCTTGACGTTTCGGCTACGTTACAGCAGCCGCGGTCACAAGCGGACACATATGTTGCTTGACGTGTCGCTACGTTACAGCAGCCGCGGTCACAAGCGGACACATATGTTTGCTTGACGTGTCGCTACGTTTACAGCAGCCGCGGTCACAAGCGGACACATATGTTGCTTGACGTTTCGGCTACGTTACAGCAGCCGCGGTCACAAGCGGACACATATGTTGCTTGACGTGTCGCTACGTTACAGCAGCCCCTTTCACAAGCGGACACATATGTTGCTTGACGTGTCGCTACGTTACAGCAGCCGCGGTCACAAGCGGACACATATGTTGCTTGACGTTTCGGCTACGTTACAGCAGCCGCGGTCACAAGCGGACACATATGTTGCTTGACGTGTCGCTACGTTACAGCAGCCGCGGTCACAAGCGGACACATATGTTGCTTGACGTGTCGCTACGTTACAGCAGCCGCGGTCACAAGCGGACACATATGTTGCTTGACGTTTCGGCTACGTTACAGCAGCCGCGGTCACAAGCGGACACATATGTTGCTTGACGTGTCGCTACGTTACAGCAGCCCCTTTCACAAGCGGACACATATGTTGCTTGACGTGTCGCTACGTTACAGCAGCCGCGGTCACAAGCGGACACATATGTTGCTTGACGTTTCGGCTACGTTACAGCAGCCGCGGTCACAAGCGGACACATATGTTGCTTGACGTTTCGGCTACGTTACAGCAGCCGCGGTCACAAGCGGACACATATGTTGCTTGACGTTTCGGCTACGTTACAGCAGCCGCGGTCACAAGCGGACACATATGTTGCTTGACGTTTCGGCTACGTTACAGCAGCCGCGATCACAAGCGGACACATATGTTGCTTGACGTGTCGCTACGTTACAGCAGCCGCGGTCACAAGCGGACACATATGTTGCTTGACGTGTCGCTACGTTACAGCAGCCGCGGTCACAAGCGGGACACATATGTTGCTTGACGTGTCGCTACGTTACAGCAGCCGCGGTCACAAGCGGACACATATGTTGCTTGACGTGTCGCTACGTTACAGCAGCCGCGGTCACAAGCGGACACATATGTTGCTTGACGTTTCGGCTACGTTACAGCAGCCGCGGTCACAAGCGGACACATATGTTGCTTGACGTGTCGCTACGTTACAGCAGCCGCGGTCACAAGCGGACACATATGTTGCTTGACGTGTCGCTACGTTACAGCAGCCGCGGTCACAAGCGGACACATATGTTGCTTGACGTTTCGGCTACGTTACAGCAGCCGCGGTCACAAGCGGACACATATGTTGCTTGACGTGTCGCTACGTTACAGCAGCCGCGGTCACAAGCGGACACATATGTAACTTGACGTTTCGGCTACGTTACAGCAGTCGCGGTCACAAGCGGACACATATGTTGCTTGACGTTTCGGCTACGTTACAGCAGCCGCGGTCACAAGCGGACACATATGTTGCTTCACGTTTCGGCTACGTTACAGCAGCCGCGGTCACAAGCGGACACATATGTTGCTTGACGTTTCGGCTACGTTACAGCAGCCGCGGTCACAAGCGGACACATATGTTGCTTGACGTGTCGCTACGTTACAGCAGCCGCGGTCACAAGCGGACACATATGTTGCTTGACGTTTCGGCTACGTTACAGCAGCCGCGGTCACAAGCGGACACATATGTTGCTTGACGTGTCGCTACGTTACAGCAGCCGCGGTCACAAGCGGACACATATGTTGCTTGACGTTTCGGCTACGTTACAGCAGCCGCGGTCACAAGCGGACACATATGTTGCTTCACGTTTCGGCTACGTTACAGCAGCCGCGGTCACAAGCGGACACATATGTTGCTTCACGTTTCGGCTACGTTACCCACCATCATCATAGGCCTGTTTCATCTGTAAGAGATGTTTTAAGCAGCATCGCGCGGTGTGGTGACATTACAGCTGCGCTCGTGGCTGTATAGTCCTATGCATGTCCTATGAATTTTCCGTCCGCTTGCGACACGTAAATTGAGCGCTGCTGCTACGATTGGGGTGGCAGGCATGGCGCTTAGCAAGTTTAGCCGCAAGCTGATTTAACTAGACACGATTCTTCTCCAAGTCAATCGTTTGAGCGTGAAAAAGCATGCATAGTGCGCCTGTACCGCGAACTAGCCCAGAGGTTGGTGGACGCTACGGGTGACAAAAGAACTAGCATATTTCTGGGCCAACGTATAAGTTTGGCTATTCAGAAAGGAAATACGCTAAGTCTCCTGGGCACGTTGCCTGTAAGCAGCGATTTGGGGGATATTTTTTTTTGTAAATAAGTAAATAGTTTTTTAATTTATTAAGTAAATAGTTTTTAGATGTAAATTAATTGTACTTTTCCAAACCTTGAGAATAGGTCGCACTTTAAGTACAGGTTTGCCTAGATCTTAATTATTTCAATTATTTATGTAATCGAGGTTGCAAGATTCTTGTCATCCGGTGTAGGAATGAACCACTCATTTATTCAAGTGTCTTTCATTATAATAGATTGACATTCTTTATTGCACACATAAACTTCTAGTTTATTTTTATACACTTCTGGACACATCTATTGGCCCACCTTGCATTTTCAGTTTCAGGTAATTTGATTCAATAGTCTATTTTGAATTTCGAACACAGAATTTAAAGAAACAAAAGGGACTGTTTGTTGATATCAAACAATGGAATACTAAGAAAACTTGATTTTGTTGGTTTACAATTTGATTTAATTCTTGTAATTGTGATTGATCTCTTTGGTTTTGCAACAAACATTACTTATCCTTAACATTAAGGTGAGGTTCTATCAATAATCTATGGATACTTCGCCTGAAGTCGCCGCCCAAGCTGTGGCACTTATCCAGGCCGGACACAGCCAAAGAACTATGAGTGCTCAACTTAATTTAAAATATTTATCGGAGGTACCTAGAGCCTGGCGACTTTGATCGTCGCCAAGGAAGGCCACGGGGTTTCGGGTTACAACTGAAAGGCAGGATCGATTCATCGTGACGACCAGCTTGAGAAATTGGCACCTTACCTCCATTGACATTCAAAACCAACTTCGAGAGTTCCACGGCGTATCTGTGAGCGCTCGAACTGTTTGGAGAAGGTTAAAAGAACGCAATATGGTACCACACAAGCCAGCTAATGGCCCCTAAACTAACGCGAGCCCACTGAACAGCGCGCCTTCATTTCGCGCGCTATGGTATAATGTATCAGGTTTAAATCTGCATGAATAGTTTTTGTCCTATCTAGCAGTAATATTTCAGTAGGGGCCATCGAAATCTAAACTCTATGGTGGGCCAATAGAAGTGTCCAGAAGTGTAGTACGGACACACATCAGGTTTCCACCACAATATGTCACAATTCCTCAATTGATATTGAAACAAACGTGTTTGTCATTAAGTTGAGAATCGACTGTAGAAATTTGACAGATTTCTACACATTAATGTGTGCCTTACTGTACCTGTTTATCAAAGATGTTTTTACAAAGGTGACAAGTATTTTTTTTATAATTCTGTTAGATTTTAACTATGCTTCTTTTTTATTCTATTTTCTTGGTTCTATCTTCATAATTTCTCAATTTTTTTTATTTTATTTGATAGGTGGCAGACGAGTACATGGATCACCTGATGGTAAACGTTTGCCGCCGCCCATAGACACTCGCGACTCCAACGGAGTCACAAGTGCGCTGCCAACCTTTAAACCCTTTCCCCCGGATTGGGCCTCCAGTACCCTCTCTCACGCAGCGAAACACATCACAGTGCTGCTTCACGCCATTTTTCTGTGAGGTCGTGGTATCAGTCCGGTCGAGCTGACCAATTCATGTCGAAGCGTGACTCTCCCACGGTCAGAAATTGGAAGCTAATATTTTTTTCACAACATCACATACATAGATCTGACTCCGAGATAGGTAGCTCAAGCACCTGTGTTACGGATATCAGAATCAAAAGTGGGATTACAAATATATACATATAATACTTTTCTTTTGTAAATACATACTTATCATATTATTGTATATACATAGCAAACACCCAGACCAATACAAACAAACATGTTCATGCACACAAATGTTTGTACTGTGCGGGGATCGAACCCGCAATCCTTATATCAGAGGTAGCGTTCACTACCACTGTTCCAATCGGGTCGTCAAGCTCAAACAACAGTTTTTCTGACATACCGTGGACTGACCTTGCCAATTGATTAGCTCACAAAACGAATTGGCTAGATTGTAACAAAGTAATAACCGCTGTGATCTATGACAGTCCGACAGTATGGACTAAAATAGTCTATACCTTTACTTGGAGTAGTGATACGACAGTATTAATATGCGATTTTCAAGAATTTTCACTCTTATTTTCATCCCCTATGGATCGAAATTTGAAAAAATCTGAAATTTGGACAAAATAAAATTCCAAGTCCTATAGAAATACTAAATAAGTTAAATTATTTTAATTGGTAAGATGTGTCTGTTCTAACATTTACGAGTACCTAGGTTAGCCGGTATTCGTCGTTTATTTTTTTCTGTTTTTTTATACATGAATTTTATTTCTATACTTATTAAATTAAATTATATTTCTATAATTATTTATACATTAATATTATTTTTTATATATTATTATCGTAAACCTAATGATGTATATATATTTAGTCATATTGTATATTACTCACATTTATGTTTATATATTTATTTAGCCGTCATAGATATTTCTCCATCGCCTAAGGCAGATAATGCTGTATAGCATTAAGTCCGCCAATTGTATTTTATTTTCTTGTGCAATAAAGAATAAATAAATAAGTAATAAATTTAATAATAATAATAATCTTTTATTTACCATAAAAAGTACAGTCTTTTTCACTTATTTCTATTGGCTCTGCACTAAACAAAATTGTTTGTGTCGCAGCAGCCAAAAACGATTTACAGTGTTGACTTGCAACTTTTATTTGTCTTTTTTTTGTTTGACATTGTATTTATATCA
The DNA here is from genome assembly GCA_019059595.1 of Marasmia exigua. Classification (NCBI taxonomy): domain Eukaryota; kingdom Metazoa; phylum Arthropoda; class Insecta; order Lepidoptera; family Crambidae; genus Marasmia; species Marasmia exigua. Next base: position 14,499,727 of record CM032488.1, read on the forward strand.
ATATTATACTTGAAATTTTATTTGTCTTTTTTTTGTTTGACATTGTATTTATATCAATATGTGAAAACTTTAATAATATTCTTTTATTGCATATTTTTGATATTATTTTAGTTTGTGGAAACAATTAATAAATCTTTATATCTTCACTAATGCCTTAAAAAGGTTAGTTTGAAACTGTAGTACTGCTTTAAAAAATGTATGATAATATGTATTATTCCCGGGTCGAGCGAATTTTTCGGACATAGCTTGGGTTTGTGATCACCAATCCGCATTTGGAAAGCGTGGTGTTTAAGCCTAATCCCATCATATTAGCGATAACTTGATTTCTATGATGGAGGCATTTGCCCTACAGTGGGATAGTTTATAAGCTGATTAAAAATAAAAATGTACCATTATTACAATTTGGGTGAAAAAATGACTTTTACTATGAATGTCAATTGGCAAGACTTTAGAAGTTATTCATTGATAAAAGTAGTGCTAAATGAATAAATGAAAAAAAAGTTGAAAACTTATCGTCATATCTAGAATCTATCTTCCACAATACTTCGCTAGCACTGTGACTGTGACTACTATCTTAAGAAGTCACAATATTGTTCTTTAATTATAGTGAAAGTCTGTTTCTTTCTGTATTCCAGCCTCAATCATCGGCATCTCGCTCTTCGTGGGAAACCTCATCGTGCCAACCCTCATGGGAAAATTGGGGAGAAAGATAGCCAGCCTCATTAGTTGCTCCATCCTCCTGATTTGCTGGCTCTGGATCGCCCTCGCCTCTGACGTTACATCCCTCCTCATCGCCAGGTTCTTCCAAGGACTAGCTTTGGGCATAAACCTATCTTTATCTCCAATCATGATCGGAGAACTCACAAGTCCAATCAACAGAGGAGTCTTCTCCACGATCATGTCAAGCATGATCACAGCAGACACCCTTCTGGTCCACGCGATAGGGTCCTATTTGACGTGGCAGACAACAGCTCTGGTTTCCGCGTTCGTAAGCTGTGCAAGTTTCTCCATTCTGATATTCCTGCCAGAATCCCCGAGCTGGTTGGCTGATAAAGGAAGATTTGAAGATAGTGCAAAAGCTTTCAAATGGCTTAGAGGTGAATCTGAAGATGAGGAATTAGAAAAAATGCTGGAAGCTAGGAGGACTAGAGATGTTATCATCGGCAAGACTTACGAAGAAGACAATAGAAGTTGCTTTGGTTTTGTTATTAAAACGTTGAAGAAAAAGGAATTCTATAAACCAGTGTTTATAATGATACATTTGTATACTTTATCATTGTGGACTGGAATGCCATTTTTAATTGTATATACTGCTGATATGCTTAAATCAATAGTAGGACCAAACATAGATACTGCGTTGCACGTAACGCTTTTAGATTTACAAAGAATGATTTCTACAATCATAGGATTGATAGTTGTCAAGAAAGTTAAAAGGAGAACTATTTTGTTCTCAACTGTGGGTGTAAATTTAGCTGCTTTGATAGCTTTGATAATTTACACGTCCCTTAGAACATGGATTAGTTTGCCATTCGATCATCCTGCAATAGGCTTAGTACTTATACATATACATATGTGTTCTGTCACAACTGGAGTTTTACCGTTACCTATAGTAATATCAGGGGAACTATTTCCCTTAGAATTTAGAAGTCTTGCTGGAGGAATAAGTGGTATAGCATTTTCATTCAACTATTTCGTGACAAGTAAAACTGCGGGTAGTTTTACAAAATAGTATTGGCATATATGGTACTTACACATTGTACTTATTTGTGGCGATATATTGTGTTTCTGTAATTTGGGTTTATTTGCCCGAGACTAAGGATAGGACGCTTCAGGATATTGAAGATGAGTTTAAGGGAAAACATAAAAAAGAAGAAGTAGATTCAGCAGTCACATTGCCGTTGAAAAGTGAAAAGAGCGTTGATGAAGAGGCTTGAACTAAAGCTTTACATGAATAGGATGTTATACATTTTTCAAGCTTTAATAGACTAGCATTTGGTGAAAATTACGCTTTATACTAATTAATAAGATCCCTAAATCATGGTCCAAGCGTAACCCAGGCTCCAGAGCAACAGCTTTGGACGCAACCGAGAATTAATCGCTGAGATGAGGACTAATGACTAAGATCTAAGATCAGGGCTGGTACTCCATACAGTAAAGGTCTAAGTAGAAACCAGTGATGATGAGAATATCTCAATGTTCGAATGGTGGTCATAATGGCATACTTACTCGACCACGAGGAAGTTCCTAAACGTTGAAAAGACGATATTATTCGTCAAGTAGAACGGGAGAGACGTCCAAATGTCCACATAGAAAAGGCTCATAGGAATGAATGAACTTGAATTGCAAGTATACTACTCATAAAGTGTGTCTACTTTATTTGGACATATTATTTCTTAATTAACACATTCAAGCAGGGGCTGCATAATGTTATGGAGATGAATTTTAAATGTTACAAACGTGTAGCCATGCCACTACCAAGGTACCAGTTGAAGGGATTTACCTAAAAAAGGACGACAATATTCGTGCAATTAGCGTCACCAGGAGATCAGAAACCTAGCGACGTGGAGGAGGTACATCAGGAAAGTGGCCCTCACTCAGAAGGCCTTAGGCTGAGATGATTATGGTGACCCCCCTTATGTGGTGGTGCTTTGGGCCCCTTTCTATGTTGCATTGCTATGGATGAGAAAAATATCTACCAATCATGTTCATTGGTCAAAGGGGTCACTAAGATTTTGTATGGAAAGATGCGTGTGTGGATGCGTGTTGCGGATGCGTGCTACGAATGCGTGCTAAGGATGCGTGCTACAGATGCGTTCTACGGATGCGTGCTACGGATGCGGGCTACGGATGCGGGCTACGGATGCGTGTTATGGATGCAGGCTACGGTCGCATCTTCCTCGCACAGCTTAATACCCTAGAATTGATGGAAACAGTCATATAGTTTCGTAGTGTAGCTTTCGAATTTTCGTAGCATAGCTGCTTAGCACATCTTATGGAAAGGCACCCATTCATCTTGGCAGATCCTGTTAATACTTATTAAGTACTTATTTTTACGTAGCCATTTATAGTTATTGAAACGTGTGTGTTATTGCTACTCTTAAGTTATTTATCTGAGATAGTTAAATAGTAAAAATGTTAATTGTGCATTGAGCGCTGGTAGCTCAGTGAGTAAGAACGGGCCTTGCAAACGGGAGGTCCCAGGTTAGATTCATGCCACTTCTGGATTTATCAAAAATATGTGCGCATGTGTAACATTAGAGAAGCAAAGTCGTCGACATTGCTCACCGGATCAGCAAGCTTAAGTGGCAGTGGGCTGGCCATATTAGCCGCAGAACCGACGACCGATGGGGTAAACGAGTTCTAGAGTGGAGACCGCGTCTTGGCAAACGTAATGTAGGGCGCCCTCTGGCTAGGTGGGGGGACGATCTGCGCAGGATGGCTGGCAAGTGCTGGATGCGAGAAGCCATGGATAGATCACGGTGGCGAACAATGGGAGAGGCCTACGTCCAGTAGTGGACTGCGATAGGCTGATTATGATGATGAAAATTAGATCAGCGGTGATGAAAAACATCATGAGGAAACCTGCACGTTTCTGCAAATCGAAACGTGCAGGATTCCTCACGATGTTTTCCCTCACCGCTGAGTAAATGGTAGAAATTCCCGGCATAAACCGTTACAGCAAAAATAGGTATGAAAATATATGCGATTTTTTATACTAATTAATGGGATGATGACATTCGAAGGCTGGCTGGTGTGGGCTGGATGATGTTGGCCGAAAATCGGGAACAGTGGCGTGCATTAGGGGAGACCTATGTCCAGCAGTGGACGAGTGTGGGTTGCTGATGATGAGGTCCGATTTGATAAGTGCTTTTCCGCGGAGAAATCTATGGTATAACGTCAGCTTTGTTTGGATTTCTAGTCGCTATACCCTAGATTTACAGACCGACCAAGATCAGAAGGCACTTCAGTGACATAGACCGGCCTGCGTTGTAAAACGTTTTTTCTATGCGAAAATGTCAGAACAGCATTAGTTCTGACGTTTGCCACGTGCCAAATATGCCTCGGATCAGATTGGTCGAATCGGGCCTTAGACGGGAAATCTTATATTACTTCCGTAGTATGTACTTAGTTTCAGTTCGCCACAGATATTATAATACTCGTAGTTCGCTTACTTATTTACGTTTATTTATTTATGCGATATTGTGCGATAGATAAGCCGTGAGGTGTTAAGTAAAACTGACGAATATTGTTACTAGTGGCCCACCCTCACTTCGTTTTCGGGACAATAGTTTCACGTTACACCAATAGATGTCGTTAGGTGTCAATTACATCGCGGAAGTGTTTCGTGTTTTCGAAATAATATAGATATAAGCATTGCCGCTGTAGGTAGGATTTACCTCTTTATATATCTTGCAGATAATGATAATTTCTAAGTGTACATACTGTAAGAAAGGTCTGATTTGACTGATCTTTATCCTTGGATAAATCAATGGTATTACGTCAGATTTGTATATAGAATGACAGCGTTATTATACCATGGATTATTAGTCCATGGTTATACTTACCATATATTTAGTATCGGATTAAGATTGGTCGAATCACCTTATTATAAATCGTAATCTAAGGTTATTATCGTACTACACATATCATCCCGTTCTAACACGCAATGTTAAAAGGGGTCGGCATGAGTTTTGTTTCGTAGTCCACGATTTGTAATATGGGGGGTAAATGTCTTAATATGCTCAAGTTTTATTAAAGACACCAAAATATTAAATAAAACGGAATATTCTGAATACATTTTTAATCATTGATTTTATTTTCACTTCTCTACCTTCCAATAGTTTGTTTTCTTTTTTGAAGACATTTCTTTTATGTGTTAGGTGGCTGACGAGCAGTCGGGTCAATTTAAGGTAAGCGATTGCCGCCATGGACTCATGCAACACCAGTCGCGAGCCACAAGTGCGTAGCGAATCTTTAAACCGAGGGTACCTAAGGCCGATCTGGAGGAAAGGGGTTTCCTCCGAATGGGCCTCCGGTACCTACCCTCACTCACGCAGCAAAACTCAGCACAGTGCTGCTTCACGCCGGAATCAAGAAAAGTGGAATAAAGAAACTTTAATCATTGTAACGTACAGGTTCAGGGAAGCTGCCTTTGTGGTGTCTAGTCCACTGAAGATTTTCAGTTTATTTTCAACAAAATGTTAGGTAAAAAATACTCTGACTTCGCGGATGTTCATGGGCGGCGTTGATTATTTTCCATCAGGTGCTGGTTTGTCAGCTCTAGCATAAAAAAAGAAGTTTTTTTATAGTGACACTAACCACGAATGTAGGTGGTAGACAAGCAGGCGGATCACCTAATGGTAAGGTCGCCCCCTCGCCCACTGACACCCGCAACACCAGTAGAGTCACAAGGGCGCTGCCAACCTTTCCTCATGATTGGGCCTCCGACTCTGACTCACTCGTCGAGGCTGTGTATAAACCATAGAGTTCAAAAGAAGCCTCCGAGACGATATTACTCTGCTGTATTTCTCTGCATGATTGAAGTTACCAGAGGTCCAATACGCGAGAATGGTGGGTTAAAGGTTGACATCGAACCTGTCACTCCTTTGGGACGTCACATTTACCACTGGGAGCGTCTCTTGCGCAAAGTATTGTGTTTAGAAAAAAATGACTTAAACCTCAATTCACATTTAAAGCTATGTAGATTGGTACATACCACAGATACGTTTATAAAAAGATGTGTACAATAGTATTTTCCATTTTGTCAAATTGTATGCATTCAAATAATCAATTGTTCAATAATAACATAGCTTGTAGCACTTAATTATAAAATTGTGATTAAAATTATTTATAGTACTTCAGTAATTATTTTAAATTACTACATGTTATGTTGAATAACATAAATATACTAATGCGGTTAAAAAAATACATCTATTTACCAAGTTTCATAGATAGTTCTTATAGTTTCGGAAAAAAGTGGCTGTGACATACGGACGGACGGACAGACATGACGAATCTATAAGGGTTCCGTTTTTTGCCATTTGGCGACGGAACCCTAACAATCATGCATGATTACTCTTTGCAGAAACTATGCGAAACGTGCAGGTTACCTGACGGTATTTTCCCTCACCGGCCGAGCTAATGTGTCATCTATTGTTCTATTTTGATTCTAATAAAGCCCCAAAAATAAGGGCGGAAGAGCCCATTTGCTGATCAGCGGCGTCGCCACCGGTTTTTTATTTATATACATTTTACTTTCAGTTAAAACTATTTTTTCAAGCTTATTTTGCACGCGCCTCATGTCACAGTTAGTAAGATTAAAAATTTTAGTAACCATTTTTTTAAAAAGCTAGAAATATCGCAAATCTTTATTTGTTTATAAATGTCTTGACATTTTTCATTTATTGTTTAAATTTCATTACAATCAATAAATATATTGTGTCACTGATCCATAAACGGGCTTTTAAATATAAATAAAACTGCCAATAATTATTGGTACATAGAAATCCTAACTTCCTATTTACATCGTTTGAGTGGAGCGCAGTGGAGCGCAGCGTCATCAATCTTTTTGATCCGAGGGAGCAGCGCAAAAGTTATGTCATCTCCGTCACGCACTGGTGCTGGTAAACATTCTTCAGATTAAACATGAATTATAGTCCTTTTCACACAGCATGATCTGGGTGACAGCAGGACAGAGCTATACGTGAGTGATACGTTAGAAAGAGACCTAACGTGAAAAATTTATGCATTTTGACATCTGTCACCCAGATCATGCTATGTGAAAAGGACTATAACTTAACGCCGATTCCAGTCTCTAAGAGGCCGTCCATTTAGCACGTGATATTTTCAACGACATTTTTGACCCCCCTACTTCCTGGTGATAATGGTGACTTTTTCTCGGACCCCCCCTTTTTTATTTTTTCACCCTGGGGAATTATGTTCGGGCTCTCCTCTTGCGGGAGCTTCTCCTAATGAGAAAGCCGGGCAGGTTATACCGACTGAACCCCAGCGACGCTCCCTCATCGCTAGAGTGGGGATGGAACAATGAGTACGGGTTGATGAACCTTACTTCACGTCCCTACAGGCTGAGGGCCCACTTACACTGCGGGCCCGACACTGCCTCCCTTAGTTAAAATTAGGGCTTTATTCAAAAACGTTCAAATAAACCTTTGTTAGCTAAAATAGAGCAGTTTTGACGTTTGAAACAAAAAACATAAACATTTTCGATACGACAAGATTTATAACTGCTTTATAACATTACTATTATATTATTATTTCTTTATAACTATTTTAGTTAACAAATTTTTAACAGAGATTTATGAATAAAACCCTATGTAATACTTAGGTATCGCGAATGAATGGCCATTTAGCCTGTTCATCATCATCATCATTTCAGCCAATAGACGTCCACTGCTGGACATAATCCTCCCCCAATGTTCTCCACACAGATCGGTCCTGTGCCGCCCGCATCCAATGGATTCCCGCGATCTTCACCAGATCGTCGGTCCACCTTGCGGGGGACATGCCACGGCTGCGACTTCCTGTACGTGGCCTCCACTCGAGGACCTTTCCGCCCCACCGGCCGTTTGTTCTACTCGCTATGTGCCCTGCCCATTGCCACTTGAGGCATAGCCCTCTCCATGGCTCTCTGGGTGACTTAGAGCCTCCTTAATCGACACATTGTAAGCGGCCACGTTTCGGTTCCGTATGTCATCACTGGCAACACACACGCATTGAAGACTTTCGTCTTGAGAAACTGCGGTAAATGGGCCGAAAATATGCTGCGTAGCTTCCCGAACTGCCCAGCCGAGTTGGATGGATTTAGCATGTTAGTTCAACAAAATAAGCGAATAAAAATCAGCTGTTCCATACAAAATCGAATATACACCCGGCAATATGGAACAGCTGATTTGATTTTCGCTTATTTTGTTGATCTAACTTGCTAATTTCATTCATGATAACTATTATGAGGTTTTCGCGATTAAAAGGATAAAAAAAATAACGGTGTATTATAGTGCTCAAGTGTGTGCGCAAACACAAGTGCACTCTATTTTCCCTTGTCTTCATATTGCGATGGGACACCAGTGTGAAATGACCGGCGAGGGATCGGACACAGGACCAACGGCTTAACGTGCTTTCCGATCCACGGTGGTACAAGACCGCCAACTTCCAGACTTCGGGCTGACACTAAGAATTTCTTAACACACAAACTCAGGTACATACAAATTTTGGCCCTACCGGGGGATCAAATCAGCTTTAAAGAGCGACGCACTACCGACTGCGCCAACGAGGCAGAAGAGGAGAGAGTGTTTTAGTTATTTAAGAATCAGACCATATGTTTTTGTAATTAAATATTTTCAAAAAAATAATGTTAAAAACTAAAACCCGACTACCAAAAAAACACGATCTAAAAATTACAAAACAAGACAAATGTCTCCGCTGAAATGATTATGCCGTATCGCCGTGGTCGTATCCCACATTGATTTTATTGTATTATTATGATGAATCTTTTTTGCTACAGTAGGTAGCATACGACCACGGCGATACGGCATAATAATTTCAGCAGAGACAATTTTCTTGTTTTGTACTTTTTAGATCGTGTAATTTTGGTAGTTATGTAAATTACATATTTGAAATGTGCTAAAAAAGCTCTTTCATTTGATGTCCCACACGGTACCATCAAGCAATTTTTTTTAGTTCCTTACTCTAACTCTCCTAGAGGGCGCTGTAATAAATTTAACGTGACGTCATGTAGCTTATAATCAGAAGACAACCAAGACGCTTCTAACGACACCTCATTTGTTCAAATATGATAACTAGTTTAGTAGTTACGTGGAAACAGATGAAAATACATACATACATACATAAATAGCCTGTCAAAATAATAACCCTCCTTTTGCTTTGCCGTAGTCGGGTAATAAAAAATATTTTACATCGGACTAAGTTTGACAGATTGTATGTTAGGTTTTTTTTTGTCTATAGCTAACGCTAACGCTTGACCACAATCGCACCTGATGGAAACCGACGATAAGGTCTAGGATAATTCGAGTTTACCTAGAAGATGCCTGTTCACTCTTGCCTTAAAGATGAACAGATTATAGAGGTCCGAAAAAGCCTTCGCCGCGCTTTGTCGTCCGGTGATGGAATGGTAATCCAATGTGTCTGTCCGTATCATTGAATATGTTTCTCTACGCCAAGTTCCGTATGCACTAGGTATAAAGTTATTTTTAGCTTTCCTATTTAGACCCCATCAACGAACAAAGACGTGAAACAACATAATAGTTTCAGTTGGAGTTTAATCATGGGTTATTATCTATTTTTCAACGTTGTCTGCTACCGATTGTGGAGTAGTGATGGGAGACTTGTTAGAAACGGGACAGGCAGTATTGTCTGACGGGAGAAGACCTAGAAAATTAATGAAGTAAATAACACACTTAAGAATAAATTGCAAAATATTGCTTTAAAATATATCAACTATAGAAAATTAATTGAAGAAACTTTTCGTTCCTTCGCAACCAGACTAGGAAACCAGTCCAAGGTGGGACTAAATGATGGCATTACGTACATACACGTGGTCCAAACTTTGACTTTCATCATTGGTTGTTTAATGCGCACATAATTTTAAACTACCTACATTTTTATCAAACCACAACGTACCACGTGTCAAAGTAATACAAACCTTTATTTTTTTCACTCTATTCTCACCTTAATAACAAACACATTCGGTCTAATATTAACAGAAGAATTTTGACAGATTGTAGTAACCAATAGATGTGTGCCCGTCTGTACCTAATTACGTAGTACATACTTGGATTTGAACTTACGATCTCTCGTTTGGCGGGTGCACGTTCTTTATTTATTTATTTGTATTGAGATCCCAACCATGACTCTACTCTTGTAAATTACTATGTTGCACACTTAATAATAATAGGTACTAGCTTGGCTGCCTCGGTGGCGCAATGGTTAGTGGGTCGCACTTTAAAGCGACGGCTTTCGCCTGGGGTCCCGGGTTCGATTCCCGGAGTCTGGAAGTTGGCGGTATTGTACCGCCGTGCCTCGGAAAGCACGTTAAGCCCATGGTCCTGCGCCTAATCCCTCTTCGGTCGTGTCACGCTAGTGTCCCATCGAAATAAGAGGGTACGGGAATAGAGAGTGCACTTGTGTCTGCGCAAATACTTGTGCACTATAATATGTCCTGCGTCGATGGCTGATCGCTGAGATTGGCCGCCATGACCGAAATATCGATTTAGGAGGACATTAATAATACTAGCTAAATCAGAAATTACGGAACACACTTATTTTCGACCTTGACTGAGTTGCTTTATGACATATTTGTCTAAATGAAATAATTATTTATAGTTCGTTCTCGAAGCAAGACAAATCAATTTCACATCTAGCGTGTAAGCTGCGTGACCATTTTGATCATCTGGCCTTTTGATCTTTCCGACTTTGGCAGACACACTATGCAGTGTGTACCTGTGCCATGTTTTATAATAGGTATCAAACAAACTTATACCAAAGCATGGAAAAATAAGGTCATGCCCAAAGTAAGCTGAAATATTAGAAGTAAAAGGTATTTTTTATACGAAAGGTTCTGGGTTCGATTACTAAATTCAATTCAATTCAAATATTTTATTGCATTAAATGATTCGAGATTCAAGATTCAAGATATTTATTTGCATAAAACACGGTTTATATACATGGTGGAAATTACATTATTAGATCTCGTGTCTTGCTAGTTACATAGCATACAAATATTATAAATTAATAACAAAATAGAATGACGAATGAAAACTAAAAATTGTATTACATGATGTCAAAAATTAAATGTCAATTTTATATTATTAAATATCAATATCACTTGTTAAAGAATTCTTTTATACTATAGATTTTTTTTTCAGTCAGCCATTTGTGTTGTTATAAGACTAAAGACAATTTAAAAAACGATGTTTTATAATTCGATTGAAGAAATTGGGACAGATTTGTTTAAATACACTGACATGTGAATGTCTGTACTCTGCATGTGTATGTGTTGTGCCTAAGTAACCAATTTATCTATCGATCAGAAAATAATTGACTAACAAAAATGTTCCTAACACGAATGTTTGTCTAAACTGGGAATCGAACTCATTTATTGATTTATTGTATCGGGAAATGTCCAAATGTCCCACCGATCGCATCACTAGCCACTGAAAGATACGTTATAGGCGTTTTTCAATCATTGAGCCTATAAAATATATCTTGATCCTCTAAGCGTACGGACAGCAAAAAAGACAAATCAACGCTAATAAAAAATATACGCATTACGCCTATTATTAGACCCGTAGACAATTAAATTGTCTAAGATTAGACCTTATCCAAATTTTTTTATGGTATAGGTGGCAGACGAGCCGACGGATCACCTGATGGTAAGCGATTACCGCCGACCATGGACACCTGCAACACCAGTGGTGTCACAAGTGCGCTGCTTACCTGTCAGCCCCCCTTCCCAAGGATTGGGCCTCCAGTACCCTCACTCACGCAACGAAACACAGCGCATGCACTGCTTCACGCCGGTTTTCTGTAAGGACGTGCTATTACTCCGCTCGAGCCGGCCCATTCATTCAGCGTAGCTCTCCCACTGTTAAGGAGTTTAGAATTTAGGAGTCTTTGAGATTATTTTATTTATGGTTTTTGCGTCAACTTGCGCCTGCGCTGTTTATCGCTATTTGTCTATAATATGAGCCTTATGTAGAATCTGTGACCTGTTAAGGTCTGAAACCGAACATACTTCTGGATTTTTAAAATCTATGTGCATATTTCTACCATTAGCTCAGCGGTCTGGGAATTATGTTGTGAGTAAAAACGCATGTTAGCTATAAGTACGTTACTGAAATGTGACAAATCATCACTTACCATCAGGCGAGAGTGTGGACGAATAGCTGGCTATTCTAATAAAAAAAAACAAAAATGATCTCGTTTTTTTGGTTTCCCCTATGAGTTGCGAAGGCCTGACAGTCGCTTCATTGTAATTACCAGACTCACCAAAGGCTGGATCACGGTCCATGTCTACCAAGTTTTCTGTGAGGCCCTGTTATTACTGTAAGCGAGCTGGCCCATTCATGCCGAAAAACAATCCTATATTGGTATACTTACTTTAGGAAATGTTGATATCTCTATTGAAAACCGGGCACATGCCTTAAACTGCGCTGCGCGTGCGCAACCGAAGATAGAGCAATTCTATTGTTAACAACACGCTATCGCAGTATAAAGTAAACCAGTATCTAGGACGAGAAAACATTTAGAAGAGCCCTGTATTTTGGAAATTGATTAGCAATAAATAATTTTAACTTAAAGTTGTCAAAATGGCGCATCGGACAACAGTGAAAGTGATGACTTTGTAATAGGTGACTCAGGTAACCCGATGCTCGTTTGTCACCTCTAGCATAAAAAATAGGTTAGCCCGACTACTAATAAGTACTTTACTAATTCACTTATGTTTTGAGCCTTGAAAATGGATATCATCTTTTAAGGCGAAAGTTAGCTACCTACTAAACTGGGTTTTATTTTAACAATTTCGGAAGGGGTGTCTCTAAGCAAACATTTACACTATTAATTTAATTATTTGGCACTACTTTTTTTTTTTTTTTACTGTAGATAGGTAAGCGTTTGACGATATTTCACCTGATGGTAAGTGATAATATGGTCTAAGATGTAGCACGATTACCTAGAAGATACCTATTCACTCGCGCTTTGAAAACCCCCAAATTGTAGCCTCTAGGGAACACCTCTTCAGGTAACTGATTCCACTGTTGCGCAGTACGAATAAGGAAACAGGATTCAAACCTCTTTGTGCGGACTTTTGGTATTTCTACCATGTACCGGTGTCGATTGAGGGTCTGCCTGGTGGAGTAGTGGAAGAACGGAGATGCTCCAATGGCATTGTACAGTTCCGTGGCGCACTCTCCAAAATGTATCCGATAGAAGACCGATAAGCTTGCTACCTTGCGTCGGTGTTCAAGGCTTTGTAGCCTCTTACCCACAAGCTCGTCGTCGCCAATTAGCCTCTTGGCCCTTCTCTCAATACTCTCTAACGCCTCAAGCTGGTATTTGGCTGAGCCATCCCAAAGATGAGAACAGTACTCCATGCAGGCTCGGACTTGCGCTTGATATAAGTTAAGCAGCTGTCCTGGCGTAAAGTACTGCCTCACTTTAGCCAGAATACCAAGCTTTTTTGAGGCAAGTTGAGCTTTGGACTCGATGTACGTGCCAAAGTTGAGGGAAGGGGTGAGAGACATGCCAAGAAGCTCAAGACGGCTAGTAATCGGCACGGACACATTCTGGAAAGTAGGAGTCAGTTGGAGTTGACTCCGTTTAGAGGAGAACAGACACGCCTGGGTCTTAGCTGCATTGAACGAAACTCGGTTGGCATTTCCCCAGTCGGAGACCGCCTTCACGGTCTCGTTCAAGCGCTCGACCATCGCCTCTCTGTCTCTGGATGTCCGCCGGCTTGGCACGTGCACTGGAATTGTAACTCTCTACAACTGTGCTCGAAGGCCTGGCATGATTTTTTATCTGTTTTTGCACTCTAAATTTGAATTAACGCCATAAGTGTCCGCCTTTTCTGCGGTAATTCAAATTTCGAGTACTACTAAATATTAGCATAAGTGTTTTCCGAGAGGCCGCAGCTTCGAAATTGTTAAAAAGATATCCGGTTTAGTTGCTAACAATTTAAATTGGCGTCGCTAGTGTGCCCTACCTAAAAACTTAATTTCAAAATTTGATAGGTGAAAATTGTAGGATATGCGAGAGTTAAACTCCCATTTGACAGAAAATTATGATGAGTAAGTAGTTTATGAAATATGTTTTTTTAAATCGTGTAATTTTTATGCGTATTTTTTTTACATTATGGCAGACAAACGAGTAGGCGGCTCACCTGATTGTAAGTGAATTACCGCCGCCCATGGACATCGGTGACACGTGGGGCATCACAGAGGCGTTGCCGGCTCTGAAGGGAGGAATAAGCTCTTTTCTTGAAGATCACCAGGTCGTATCTGTTCGGAAACACCATCGTTAGTAGCTGTTTCCATAGTTTTACTACGCGCGGTAGGAAGTGGCGAGAGTAGTAATTTGTGAATAATTTAAAAACTCTGCGTGCCCGGTCATGATATCTACCCCAGTGCTGACACCATGGCAGTGTCGAGCTACTTGCTATGTTAACACTGTGACATTATCAAACTCTTAATTTTAATTATAATTACATTGGTATCAAAAAGGGATTATTCTTAATTAAGCGACATTATAAAGTCGTTTTACAAGATTTAATGCAAAACCATTATTTACAATAAAAAATGGCCGCTTGTAAAAACTAACGACATAAATTAACATATTTGTTTTAACATAAAAGTAATTGCATTGGCCTACGCTCTGTACTATTAGTAATATCCTTTTCATTACGAATAGGAAAGATCGGTTTGTCTATTTGTGTGCAATAACAGGAAGTACTATTAAGCTTTTGACCGTTGGAGAGCCACGCTTCGGCATGAATGGGTCGGCTCGACCGGAGTGATACCACTCCTCACAGAAAACTGTGCTGTGTTTCACCGAGTGATTGAGGGTATTGGAAGCCCAGTCCGAGGGAAGGGTAGGTAATTTTACTTGTCAAGCAAAGACAGACAAAGACGAAATCAAAAGCTAGCTTAACCCATTAATATGTATGGGACATCTCAATTAGCACTTCAAGTGGTGTAGCTGACTTCAAAGGCAGAAATTAACGCTAAGATGGCGCCACTGCGCGCCTTTGGGTTTTAAATCCCTTATTTATCTGTCACAACCTTGTTGCCACCATATAATATTCCCTTGGTACAGTCATTCAGGAATTAAAAAAACATGCCTTCCCATAGAAACTAGGTACCGTCGACACCGCGTTAAAAGTTAAGTACTTATCAGCCTATAAACTGTCCCACTGCAGGGCAAAGGCCTCCATCATAGAAATCAAGTCATCGCTATTATGATGGGATTAGGCTTAATCACCACGCTTGTTAAATGCGGATTGGTGATGACAAACCTGAGTTATGTTCGAAAAATTCGAAACATATTTTTTTCGCTTGACCCGGGAATCGAACCCAGGACCCCGATATCACGGCCCGGTACTTAAACCACTAGAGCAACAGGTCGCAACAGACCGCAGGGCGCGTAAATAAATATTTCAGAACATCACAGACATTGATCTGACTCCGAGATAGGTAGCTCAAGCACCTGTGTTATGGATATCAGAACCAACCGTGGGATTACATATACATGTAACCGATCGTTTCTGAACGACTGGAGAGAGCCAGTTTATCTCGTTCTCTAGTCGGTTCTTCATTACTGAGGCTCGTGGTCCCTGGAACTCATCAGCCAAACATACTTTCTCCATTGATTCCGATTGGAAGTAGCCTTCACCACGTCGTAGAACTTTGGTTGGGATGTAGCTCCTTTTTTTTTGGTCAGACCATCGTGCTGGTGATCGGCCTCGTGATCTTTTGCCTTCAGTGTTGCCAACAATGACCCATTTTTCAAGGCTATCATCCCCTCTTCGTATTATGTGACCGAAATAAGAGAGCGATGCGATGCAGACTTAAGCTCGACATTCGACATTTTCGACGACCCGTTTGGAACAGTGGTAGTGAACGCTGCCTCTGGTGCAAGGGTTGCGGGTTCGATCCCCGCACAGTACAAACATTTGTGTGCATGAACATATCTGTTTGTATTGGTCTGGGCGTTATCTATATATTATAAGTATGTATTTACAAAAGAAAAGTATTATATGTATATATTTGTAATCCCACTGTTGATTCTGATATCCGTAACACAGGTGCTTGAGCTATTGAGCTACCTATCTCGGATTCAGATCAATGTATGTGATGTTGTGAAATATTTATTTATTTATTTATTCGGGTTCTTTTGCCAAGTTGGGAGGGAACAGATACATTTGTACCGAATTAGCAAACTGAAGTGGCAGTGGGCTGATCATATCAGCCGCAGAACTGACAGCCGTTGGAGCCGTAAAGTCCTTGGGGGATGGATGAGAGTGGCGTGCATTAGGGGAGACCTATGTTTAGCAGTGGACGAGTGTGGGTTGCTGATGATGATGATGTGCGTCTCGCCGTCCAAGGTACTCGGAGCATAGGTACGTCTCCAGCACCACATTTCGAATGCATCTATTCTTTGTCTCTCCCTTTCTCGTATCTTCGTCGTACAAATATATACATATAATACTTTTCTTTTGTCAATACGTACATCTGACAAATTCCCGGTAGGCCACGTTTAGACCTTACTTCATCGCATTAAGTTCGAAAAGTGGCCTACCGGGATTTGTCAGATGTACATAGAAAACACCCAGAGCGTTAAAATGATTATAGGGATGTCTTTTAGACAAATCCTTTTGATAATGAATTCTACTTTCGAGATTTTTCATAAAAGGATACTTAACTTAAATAACGTGAACTACCAAATATATTTACCAGTAAGTAATGTACCTAGACTTAATAAATTAATAAATATAAACAACTTATTTAGTAGAATCTTATACCAAAAATAAGACAATTTAGTTTTTTTGGAAAAGTATACTTAAGCGAAAACTCAAAATTAAAGTAATTGCTTGTTTTCCTGACCCTACGCAATATGTGACAATAGCTCCTTCTTCCTTTACCTACTAGCTACTTCAATAAAAACTCATTAGAAATCCATGGAGTCGTTTTAGACTTATAATTTTTATTCATTCATATTGGTATTACGAATAGTAAGTTAGATCTTAGATACTTACCTACCTAGTTTTAAGTTTTCATACTTTATTTTGAGTGTAATAAAAGTATAACGTAATTTAGTATTTAGTAAATGAGACTTTTTTATGTATACCTAAAGAACACGTCTGGCGCTTTGGGAAACTGTAAGTCAGTATGTGACAATTGTTTATAAAAAAAAATATTCATTAATTCATCGCATTTTCAAGTGATAAAACTAGCAGACGAGCGGATCAGGTGATGACACTCCCATGACACTAGTAGAGGCATAAGTGCGCTGCCAACATTTAACCTTCATTTTCCCCAGTACTGCGCCTCCAGTGATCTGTCCTAACTCACTCGGAACACACAGCGCAGCCTATTTTATCAAATACTAGGTACATAATATTAGATCTTCTTTTATTTAAGGCCGGTAAATATATCGCAATCCCACTTAATTTGTATTTTGTGCAGAAAATAAGTCTTACTTTGATAAGTTATCAGTCTCTATAATACCTCTAGTACGGTCAGCTGCGTAATTTATTTATTTAATGCTACATTTCATCAACATAACTGTTTGCTACTAGACCCGAACTGCTTTTAGTCCCCAACTTTAAGCGCCCCGTTTGCAATAAAAAGAAGAAAAAGTAAAAAAATATATTGATCAATGAACCGACTCCACGCCACCTCTGTCCCGAAGTTGACTAGGCGCGTCTCCACGGCTGACTGGCAGCAGTAGCCAACGAAAACCCGCGAGCACTAACAGTCCCCCGCAGTCTGAAGACATGTCCCTAGCCGAAGGTACATCAGACACCGACCAGGCTAGGAACCCAGAACAGGAAGACGAGAAGGCGCCGAGGAAGAACTTAGAAAAGAATAGAGGGCAGGTACGAGGGACATTTTTATAATTAAAAAAATATATTTACAGAAAAAAAATTAAAAAAAAAATTCTTGGGAAATAGTGGATGCAAAATGATTAAGAAGCATTTTTGTAATTGTGATTTTTTTGACGAAGATTGGGATAGTTATCAGCAGGTATGAGATTTGAATGTTAAAAACACTTTTGCAATAGTAACTGGATTTTTCAAGTATCAATAACTTTAAAATTATTTTTATATCGATAGAGTATAATTTAGATGGTAAATTCCTATTTTTTTTTTGTGTTGTGGTGTTATATTTATTTTTTGTTTTAAAAGTGCACAATATATTTACTTACGTTCTTTATAAAAAAGATATGTTTCTTACTAATTTCGAGTCTTATTAACTTGGGCACACAACAAAAAAATCATTGTAAATAATCTTAAATATGAATTAATAGCCAAAATTTTACGAAAACTTACTAACATGACTTAACTTTTTAGAACCATTAAAATGTGTTTTAAATCTTTTTATGAATATTTCGTGTCTATATGTATATTAAAAAACGATATTCGCTATTTTAGTGTAAAATGTAGAGTTTGTGATGAAAAAACTTTTCAAAAAGCTTCCATTTTTTACCAAATTTTTGTGTGTGTTATTCGTCTTTTGTGTAAGCTGCGTGTAAAATCTCCTCATTTGCTTATTTGAAATGTTAATTTTTTTTAAAGTAGGGACTTTATGGGACTAGTGAAATTTTTCGACTTTGTTGATGGTGACTTTCATTGAATGACATGACCTTAGAAGGTGTATCGTAATTCGTTACAGCCATCAAAATGCTTATTCCTTTTTCATTTAGTACATAAAAGTATCAGCCTATATACTCGTACTGTCCCACTGCAGGGCAAAGATCATATGAATCCCTTCATCACCAGCCTATCGCAGTCCACTGCTGGACGTAGGCCTCTCAAATTGCTCGCCATTGTGATCTATCTTTGGCTTCTCGCATCCAGCTTTTACCAGCCATCCTGCGCAGATCGTCCCCCCACCTAGCCAGAGGGCGCCCTAAATTACGTTTGCCAAGACGCGGTCTCCACTCTAGAACTCGTTTACCCCATCGCTTGTCGGTTCTGCACGGTTATGAATCCCTCCATTATAGAAATCATGTTATCGTTGTCGCTGCTATGTTGGGATTATGCATAATCACCACGCATGCCTAATGCGGATTGGTGATCACAAACTCGAGCAATGTTCGAAAAATTCGAAACATACTTTTTGCACGACCCGGGAATCGAACCCAGGACCCCGAGATCACGGCCCGGTTTTAGTAACGAGCCGTGGCCGGGCGTTCCCATTTGGTACATACATCTTTAGTATATTTTTTTTTTCTCAAAAACCAGCCAGCTTTGTATGAAATGTCGGGAATTTAATTTAATTTTATCCTTTGGGTAACAATAAAATTATTTTCAATACCGGATAGAACTAATTTGACATTTTTTGTCATGATCATGTGTCACTTTTCACTCATGTGTCACTTTTCACTCATGTGTCACTTTTCACTCATGTGTCACTTTTCACATTAAAAAAATAAATGAAAACTTTATTGAATTCCTGATAACGCTTTTGGTTCCTCTGCATCACGTTCCAAGAGTAGCAGATTCGATATCCGCCCATTAATAAATATCTAACAAATAAATAAAAAATAAATATTTCACAACATCACATACATTGATCTGACTCAGAGATAGGTAGCTTAACACCTGTGTTATTGATATCAGCACCAACAACGGAATCACAAATATATACATTTAATAGCTACTTTTCTTTTGTATATACATACTTATACATAGAAAGACCTAGACCAATTCAAACATTTGTGTGGATGAACAAATGTTTGTACTGTGCGGGGATCGAACCCGCAACCGTAAAAAAATAATGTTTAAAAATACACTTATGCTTGTTTTGTTTCTGGGGCTTGTTATAATACATATATGTATTGTATATTATTTGTGGTACCTTCGTGTACCCATAACACTATTTCTTTTCTTGCCATCAATCATGACAAGACGAAAGCTCCTAATCACTATCGAAACAATAGAACAGACAAACCAAAAATCAATAAAGTAGGTATGCACACACTGAAAAACGATAAGCAATACTTGAAAGCTTACTCGTACAACGTTTTGACAGAATTGCGTGTTTTTTTAAACAGTTGTTTTTAAACAGCAAACGAAAAATAAGTTCAATGAAAAAGATAGGACATTAAAAGTCCTATTATATATTATCATCATCATCATCGTCAGCCTATTTAAGTCCCCACTGCTGGGACACGGGCCTCCCTCAATCACATGGGGGGTAATTGCCATACTCACCACGCTTGGCAGACGGGTTGGCGAGGGTTTTGATATAAATGCAGAGTTTTCCTTCTCTGGGTGCTGATGATCATGCCAGCAGCTTTACCTTAGTCGCCTTTTACGACACCTCGGTAAGAGTGAGGGTGGCCTATTCTACTCTGCCGGGCACCACACGGCCTATTATATATTATGGTTTTCTTTAACAATGATATAAAAAATATTTATTTAATGATAGAAGAAATCTTTAATTAACGACGACCCGTTTGGATAGTGGTAGTGAATGCTGCCTCTGGTGCAAGGGTTGCGGCTTCGATCCCCGCACATACAAACATTTGTATCCATGAACATATCTGTTTGTATTGGTCTGGGTGTTTTCTATGTATTATAAGTATGTATTTGCAAAAGAAAAGTATTATATGTATATATTTATAATTCCACCGTAGATTCTGATATCCGCAACACAGGTGCTTGAGCTATCTATCTCGGAGTCAGATCAAGTATGTGATGTTGTGAAATATTTATTTATTATTTATTTATTGTAGGTCTCTAAATAAAACTTATGAATGCCAAAATATGTATCATAAGCAAAGAAATAACATAATATTATCTACCCCGAGAATAAGCTCATCAAGAGAATCCTCCAATCAAACAGACTTTTGCCCAAAACCGCAGATAATTACAACCACAATAAAGGTCAACCTTGAGATCATCAGATCAGTATTAACCAATTAACCAAGATGGCAATTTGACCAGCCATACATGGTCAGTGGGAACCATAACAATTGGAGCCAAAGCTACTTACAGTCCGCCTACAATCCTAGGGCTATTAAGCCGAATTTATAGGTCGCATTAAGAAGTCTGATTACGAAGTAATTGGCTTAGTTAATAGATAGATATTAGTTCATATGGGTTAGATAGATAGTTAGTGTGTCTGTGGTTGTGGGTGAGGCATGAAGTGTGCTTCCTTCGGGTATATTGTCTCTTACAGTCAGGTGAGATGAAACTTAGCTTTTTTCGTTCTTACTTGAATTTCTTTATTGCTAATTTGTTTAAAATTTGAACTTAATTTGATTTTTAGGGTTCCGTAGCCAAATGGCAAAAAACGGAACCCTTATAGATTCGTCATGTCTGTCCGTCTGTGTGTCCGCCCGTATGTCACAGCAACTATTCTCCGAAACTATAAGAACTTTACTATTGAAACTTGGTAATTAGATGTATTTTGTTAACCGCATTACGATTTTTACATAAAAATAGGAAAAAATAAAAAAAATTGGAGGGTTCTCCATACTTGAAAGTGAAACTCAAAAATTTTTTTTCATTAAACATATACGTGTGGGGTATTTATGGATAGGTCTTTAAAAATTATGTTGAGGTTTTTAGCATCACTTTTTTCTAAACACAATAATTTGCGCAAGAGAGGCTCCCAAAGTGTTAAATTGTGTCCCCCCCTTTAACTCCTATAATAAATGAATTATAAAACTAAAAAAATATATGATGTACATAATAATGAAAACTAACAACGAAAATTGGTTTGAACTAGATATTGGTTTGAACTAGTGAGTTTTTTTTTGAATAGGTACGTTATAAACCGTTAACCGCAAATTATGGAAGGTTTCATATACCTTACTTGCTGCTACGGAACCCTTCATGGGCGAGTCCGATTCGCACTTGGCCGGTTTTTTTATAAGTATTTGATGCAACTACTTTTATCCAAAAGTGATAGAATAACTTTTTTGCTAGTTAGGTTGGTACTAGAGCGAGGTTGACTGCCTATCATCTAGTTGGCGCAGCGACGGCTTCTCTTGGGGTATCAGGTTCGAGCCCTGGGTCGGGCCAATTGGTTCCAGAGGGTTACTGTTAAGAAATTCTCAGTGTCAGCCCGGAGTCTGGAAGTTAGCGGTCTTGTACCCCTGTGCCTCGGAAAGCACGTTTAGCCGTTGGTCCCTCTCCAGTCGTGTCACACTGGTGTCCCAGCGGAATATGAAGGCAAGGGAATAGAGAGTGTACTTGTGTTGACGCACGCACTTAAGCACTATAATATATACCTGTTTGCCGTGTGGCCTCCGGTAGAGTAGAATAGGCCACCCTCACTCTTACCGAGGTGTCGTAAAAGGCGACTAAGGTAAAGCTGCTGGCATGATCATCAGCACCCAGAGAAGGAAAACTCTGCATTTACATCAAAACCCTCGCCAACCCGTCTGCCAAGCGTGGTGAGTATGGCAATTACCCTCATGTGATTGAGGGAGGCCCGTGCCCCAGCAGTGGGGACTTAAATGGGCTGATGATGATGATGATGATGATTATTATTAGTAGCAATGAAAACACGTTATTCTATTATGTGGGAGAACCGTGTGAGAACCACGCTTTATCATGAATGGGCCGGCTTGACCGGAGCGATATCACTGCCTCACAGAAAACCGGCGTAAAGCAGCACTGTGTTGTGATTCGCTGCCTGAGTGAGGGTACCGGAGGCCCAATCCGAGAAAAAGGGGGGTTTAAAAGTTGACAGCGCACTTGTGACTCTACTCGTGTCGCGGCTGTCCATGGGCGACGGCAATTGCTTACCATGAGGTGATCCGTCTGCTCGTCTCACATAAAAAAGTCCCGGAACAAAAAGGTGACGGGTAGGGCACACTAGCGACGCCAATTTTTAGCTACTAAGCTAGGTCTATTTTAAAAATTTTGGGGTTACAACCTCGCGTCAAACACCTATACTATTTATTAAATAACCATGCACAAATGTTGGGTAAGTTTTTGTACGCGCAAAACTACCCGTCATCTTAACATTGCGTGATGGAACGGGATGATATGAGCTTTAGTACGGTGATAAATTAAGATCGCGATGTATTATAAGGTAGTATTCGCTTACCCTTATAGTTTGATGGGATACTAGAACTTACATGACTGAAGAGGGATCAGGTGAAGGACCAACGGCTTAAGGCGACGGGTAGCCTAGCGACACCAATCGATTTAAATTGTTATACTAAACGGGATCTGTTTTAAACAATTTCGGAGCGGGAGTCTGTAAGCAAACATTTATACAATTTATTTAATAATTGTGCACTACTTTTTGATCTGTTTTGCAGTCGAAGTTAGTAGTTTGCACTCGAAATATGGATTAACGCCATGAGTGGCCGTTTTTGGCGGTAATTCAAATTTCGAGTACAAAAGCAGACCCAAAAGTTAAGTTAGTATAAGTATTAAATAAATAGTAGATATAAGTATTTTCCGAGAGGCTGCAGCTTTGAAATTGTTTAAAAGATATCCGGTTAGGTAAGTTGCTAACAATTTAAATCAATTTTCGTCGCTAGTGTACCCTACCTGTCACCTTAAAGTGCTTTCCGAGGTACGGGGTTACAGGACCGCCAACTTTCAAAATTCGAGCTGAACTGAATTACACTGAGAATTTCTTCACAAAAAACTCAGGTACTGGCCACACGGCACGCAAGTGTATCGCTTGCCGTTAGTTCGCGTTCTTGTAAAATAGCTCACTTCATACCAAAAATGACCGCTACACTTATTCACCGCGGCCTGTTCTTACAATGGAATTTCGGTTCGATCCATCACCCTAATAAAACAGACAAACAAGCCCATAACAAAAACACGCCCTGTTTTTACATTTTTCCCGACAGGAAGCCATAAGAAAGAACAATGCTATAATCAAGACATGCGCACGCGCATACAATGTCTGCTCCTGATCTCTGGCGGGCCATGACGCCATTATCGTACATTACTGTCCGCCCTATTGTATTTAGATTAGGATTTTTCTGAAGTTCAATTTTTTCATGAAGGACATCTTAAAAAAAAACTGTTAAGGCCTTTAACGCATCACTGACATCTCTTATTTCTTATTCCTCTTCTATTTCCTCGTTGTTCGAATCCGAGCATGCACCACTGGATTTTTTATTTCTATGGCATAATTCTACCGTTAGCTCGGCGGTGAGGGAAAAAATCGTGAAGACCTGCACGTTTCGCATAGTTTCTGAAACGTAACTGTGACTCCTTCGCGACTCTTTAACAGAGGAACCAGACCAACTGATGGTCTGGTTCCTCTGTTAAAGAGTCGCAAAGGTTAGAAATAAATCCCTTCATTGTTATTGTCACCAGCGATACCTCCGTATAATTGTAAATATTGATAACATGGTTAGCTGCAGACCACATTGTAGAACCACGAAAATTTTGAACCTCACAGGGATATACATTTTAGAAACCTGCATGTTTGTCAGAAAACATAAAACTTGTTCCCGCTGCATGAAAGGCCTCAAAATCTAAGACCCCGGGTCAAATTAGCTCCACCGATAACCAAATTAGAAATTGTAAAATCAGGCTCATTTGGAATGACTGTAAAAATTTACAATAATATTCCAAATTGTATTAAAAGTATATAAGTTGAAACTACCTTTAGAAACACACTAACAACTTACTTAATAGAGTTTTTTGATGTGCAATAATCATGTCCCTGCGAAAAATATTTTTTATTAAATTTTATTTTGTTTATTGAAAGTGTATGTACCTAGTTTTAGTTTTAATATTATTGCTGTGCCCTAACAGGGTTCATGTTGATCTCTAACCCTTTATACCAAAGACCTGTATCCTACAACATGAGTGCAATAAATGATTTGTATTTGTATACTGAATCAGTACCCGAGCTCTAATTTTGATTCACTCGTATGACTTAGCGTCGTCGCATGCGACGTAAGTCACATTCGCCTTCTAAGTCGCATGAAGTCGATTTTCCCTATTTTTGAATCATTCGATTTCGATGTTGCCAATATAATACGGTAAATTGACATTCTAACCCTTCCATGCAGAATTTTATAAAAACCGGTAACAAAAATGGCAAAAGCCTATAAAGTATTATACAGTTGATGATTATTTAAATGACAAGAATTTGTGGAAATGATAAACTGTTCGCCTACACCTTAGACATTGGATATAGTAAAAAGAGTACCCGAATTGAAAATTGAATTGAAATACTGTGTCACTATAAAAATTGTAATTACATTAATTTAATAACTTGTTATGCCTAATTCCACAGATGTCAGATTCGTACATGTGGAAGGAACAGATCCACACTCTGATGAAGGGCGGAGAGAGCGAGTCCGACATATCGGACTCCGAGCACTTCCTCACGAAGGGAGCCTTTCTTCTCACTCCCTCCCACGGGCTGAGTATGGAGAAGGCATCAGCTATCTGCGAGAAGATGGAATTCAAAGGCTGCTTCTCCCTCACGAAGACGGCCACTGGCATCCTCTTCAAGTTCTCCAGTGTTGACGACTACCAGATGGTCTTCAAGAAGGGATTCCATAAAGTCACAGGGTCCAGATTCTATAGGAAGGTAATTGGTCACTGGGTTCTTCAAAATTTTTTGGAAATTTGGGGACATATATTTTATAATCAAAAGCCCGGTTTCATCACTACAGATAAGATACTTTTTTTTATTGATGATGGGTTTGCTCTTGGCTTCACAGTTGAACTCTAGAGTTGAGAAGAAGCCTCCGATGGAGCGGGCTTACCCAAAAGTAGCCTATTCACTCTAGCAAACTACTTAGTTAAAACTTACCCAGTAGTGGTGAAAATGGGTCTTTTTAAGACTAGCAGCTCAAGAAGACAATGTAAGGTTAATGAAAATTGTAGCTCAATTCGTACCCCCAGTGGAAAATAAGCATAAGTTGACTGACCGGATGGCGCAATTAGTAGTGACCCTGCCTCTTGCGCCAAAGGTCGTGGGTTCGATCCCCACCCTGGACAAACATTCGTGCGATGAACACTTGTGTTTGTTCAGTGTCTGGGTGTAATATATGTATTTAAGTATATATTTGTGTTCCTCTGTTGTCTGATATCTGTAACACAAGTGCTTAAGCTACTTAGTACGGAATCAGGTCAACGTATAAGATGTTGTGAGAATTATTTTTATAAGTGATTTAACTTTGAACCTTCGATTTTGTCATATTTGAAAAGAAAATTGAAGGTTACATAATATGTGGAACGTTTTTTCATATTTTTCTTCTTATATTTGGCGAATTTATGGAAGAATTCCAACGTCTGTATATTTAAACGTACTTTTCAAATATGATAAAAAATCAATGGTTCGAATTAAGATCACTTATACATATTTTCCACTGGGGGTGCAAATTTTGGCAGTGAGAAACTTTCACTACCCAAACTGGTTTGATATGGAATTTTTTTTCCAACATCATGAGTAGAAGCCAATGCCGAAATGTACTTAGCTCAGTTTTCATTATAAACCTAATGTCAATCATCGGTGAATGCAAATCTCTTAATAATCTCTTCACGACTCACATTCTTCATCCTCTCATCCTTATTTTCTCCATTTTTATTTTATTTTGTTCTTTTTTATCTTCGCTTTTATTTTCTATCTCTCCGCCCTTCTCCGTGTGCTTTTGTTGTTAATTTAATTTTTATTCTATACATCGTTTTTTTATCCTTTACATCCCCAAAACCACACAATAGCATGTTACCAATACAAAATTGAATTTCCACCCGGTGATAATGTATGGAATAGCAGATTTTTTTTCGCTTGTTTATTCATCTTTCAGGATGTAAACGATAAAAAAATCACGGTTTATATGTTTGCATCTTTTCCTATCATATTTTATATTAAAGGTACTAATGTTTTTGGTGTATTATCCCTGTATGTGCTAATCAGGCGGCCGCTTAGCATAAGTCGGTGCTGATCCAAGAGACCAACCCCGACGCTTGTTTTCAGCGACTACCATAACATTATTGCGCATAGCTAACATATCTAGCATTTTCATCTCTTCTAGATCGCGATCCCGTCGAAAATATATCTAACATTTCCATGTCCTCCAGATCGCGATGCCCTGTTGATAATATAGTTTACATTTCCATCTCTTCTAGATCCCGATCCCATGTCGATAATATAGCTAACATTTCCATCTCTTCTAGATCGGGATTCCCTGTCGATAATATAGCTAAAATTTCCATGTCCTCCAGATCGCGATCCCCTGTCGATAATATAGCTAACATTTCCATGTCCTCCAGATTGCGATCCCCTGTCGATAATATAGCTAACATTTCCATGTCCTCCAGATTGCGATCCTCTGTCGATAATATAGCTAACACTTCCATCTCTTCTAGATCATCCGATCTCTTTTCAATAATATAGCTAGCATTTCCATCTCTTCTAGATCGCGATACCCTGTCGATAAAATAGCTAACATTTCCATGTCCTCCAGATCACGATCCCCTGTCGATAATATAGCTAACATTTCCATTTCCTCCAGATTGCGATCTCCTGTCGATAATATAGCTAACATTTCCATGTCTTCTAGATCGCGATCTCAGTCGATAATTAGTTAATATTTCCATGTCCTCCAGACCGCGATCTCCTGTCGATAATATAGCTAACATTTCCAACTCTTCTAGATTGCGATCCCCTGTCGATAATATAGGTAACATTTCAATGTCCTCCAGATTGTAATCCCCTGTTGATAATATAGCTAACATTTCCATCTCTTCTAGATCGCGATACCCTATCGATAGGTAATATAGCTAACATTTCCATGTCCTCCAGATCTCGATCTCCTGTCGATAGGTTATATAGCTAACATTTCCATGTCCTCCAGATCTCGATCCCCTGTCGATAGGTTATATAGCTAACATTTCCATGTCCTCCAGATCGCGATCCCCTGTCGACCCCAGAAGACGTTCACGGTGTACGTCTACGACGTGCCTGATGAGGTCCCGGAGGAGGACGTACGTCATGCCTTGTACAAGTTCACCTCCGTGGTTGAGGTGGTGCGCTTACACTTCGCAGGATCCCCGAGGGAAGGAAATACTGGTAGGTACTTCTGTATTCTCGTTAGGGATGGCTGCTCACATTCAGCTGACCCTAACGCCCCCTCCAGCCCATCCGCTGCCGGGCGGGCAGCGTCCGGGGAGGTCGTGAACAAGGTTTCGTACCTGTTATCACGGCCACTCCCCACTTAAGGACGATGAGAGCGGTTCCCTGTGTTTTAGTCGTTAGACCCCCCGCCGACATGCAGGGGGAGTCCGACATAACCCGTCCGTCCCCTGGCGGACGTGTATGCGTAAAGCATATTCCCAGCGTCAAAAAAAGGATTCACACACAGTACAAACATTTTTGTGCATGAACATGTCTATTTGTAATGGCCTGGGTGTTTTGTATGTATTTAGAAAAGAAAAGTATTATATGTATATATTTGTAATTAAGCTGTTGATTCTGATATCCGTGAACCAGGTGCTTGAGCTACCTATCTCGGAGTCAGATCTATGTATATATTTGATTTTGTGAAATATTTATTTATCTAATAGATGGCCATTTGATTGCTGGTTAAAACCAAAGAGAATATAATACGGTAGAACCTCGCTTGGGGGAGGCCAATCCAGAGTAATATTACAACTTCATGGAAAACCAACAAAAGCTGCGCCTGCTCTGTTTCGCCGAGTGAGTGAGGGTACCAGAGACCCAATTTAGGTCCTCGTGGAAAAGATTGGAAGCGCAATTATTGCGACTCCACTGATGTTTCTATGGGCGGCGGTACTCACTTACTATCAGGTGATCTTTATTCAATAAAAAAAAATTGGTTTCATTTATAGGTTACTATTATATTATTATAGGTATCTTTACACCGTATGATCGTTGGTGGAGACGAACTTAGGACCTTCTAGAGAAGAGCGAACTCTTTTTTAAAAGCGACACATTAGCGATCTCTCTGATTTCGCGGATGTTTATGGGCGGCGTTGATTACTTTCCAGCAGGTGACTCGATTGTCGTTTGTCCGCCTCTAGCATAAAAAGGGGTAGCGGGTTTCCGGACCTACACAAAGGTTTAACATGAAACAGATATTTGAGTTGGGTCTGGGTGTCAGTGGTACCTTCGTTGTTTCTGGACAAGGGAAGACCTTACTCTCGTATCAGGCTAATGTATGTGATGTTGTCTCAATTTATAGAAAAAAAAATGCGTTAATGAGTTTCGTTTCTATTCACAGGCACATCCACCCCAAAACCAATGGAGAAGACTCCTCCCAGAGCCCTCACCACCATCGACGGAGAACTGGTCAGCAGCATGATCCCAAAGGAAGCTTCCTCCGTCATACGCGTGACCCTCGCCAACATCGAGGAAGCCAACATCCTGCTGCAGAATGGGCTGGACTTCTACGGGGCTACGTACTTTCCGACGGAGCTGGCGACTCCAGCTCAGGCTGCCAAGCTTATCAAGCCCAGCAGGTTTGTATCTCTCTTTCTCTCTAGATCAATCACCGTGTTACGGATAAGTATATACTCTCTCTTTCTAGTCGGTCCCTCTACACATTATTATTACTGACTGCCTCAGACCTTAAAGCGCGCTTTAAAGCGACGGCCGCGCATGACTTCCCAGGTTCGATCCCCGGGTCAGGTCAAAAATTTGTTTCTAAGTTTTGGTAAAAAATTCTTAGTGTCCGCTCGGATTCTGGGAGTTGGCGGTCTTGTACCCCGTGCCACGGAACTAACGTTAACCCGTCCTCGTCGAAGGTCGGTCCTGCGCCCGACCTTCTCCGGTTTCCGATTGGAACCATTATTCCAATACAAAACTGAACTAAGTAGGTATATAGCTTAATGATATATCCAAAGTCGACACCATAATTGATTTTGGAATGACTACTATGTCCGAACTCACCAAGCAGCAAGTATAACTCGTACACAAATGAAATGATGACTGATTCAATTATATTTCCAGAATTACGGGTGGAACAGTATCGGCTCGAGTGCGTGATCT
Source organism: Marasmia exigua (assembly GCA_019059595.1). Classification (NCBI taxonomy): domain Eukaryota; kingdom Metazoa; phylum Arthropoda; class Insecta; order Lepidoptera; family Crambidae; genus Marasmia; species Marasmia exigua. The sequence goes on from CM032488.1 coordinate 14,529,441, forward strand.
TCTCCCAGTCTTCGACCAGCAAGGCTTCGCCAAGTTCGCTCCACCAGCGTCGCGTCTCGTCAAGCCAAGGTCCAAGTAGACGACGAATCCAACCCTTCCACAAATCTTGGCATCAAACTTAAACTAGAATAGGGAAGGATACAAGTCGATGAAGTAAAAAAACTAAGATGAGAACAGGCGGTCCACTCTGTACAACTCTGATCAAAAACTTGCATTCTTTCCTAAAAATAGAACGATTTGCCTGCACGTAAAAGACGACACGTAAAAGTGTCCTGCAGGTAGCATACTCATTGACAGTGTCAAAGACTAGACCTGTATTTCAGTTTTAATCCAAAATTTAAATCAGGATAAAATGTAAGTATTAGATGAAGAAGAATATTAATTCGGGGTTTAAGTACCTAAATTTTAGTCACAAGCAGACTGGCGGTCTACATTGATGTCATTAAATTACCCTGGACCAGATCTTTTGAATATAGTATATAGAATCTTAATCTTTCTATACTTAATACATCATCATCATTATCATCAGACTTTTGTGGTCCACTGCTGGACATAGGCCTATCCAAATGTTTGCCACTCCGTCAATCTTTAGCTACTTGCATCCAGCTTGTGAAAGCCATCTTGCGCAGATTGTCACTCTATCTTGGCTTGAACTTGAGCCCTACGCTAAGTTTACCGAGACGCGGTCTTTCTACTTATATTTAACTAGTGGTCCACCCTTACTTCGTTTCTGGATATTAGTTCCACTTTATACCAATAGATGGCGCTAGGTGTCAATTACATCGCGCTAGCGTTTCGTGTTTTCGGATTATCTATACTCGTAAGCGTTGCCGTTGCCTGTAGGATTGGAAATAGTACTTAATAAAAGGTATTATTTTCAATGAAAACTGGTTATGGTATTTAGCTCCTCCATCCCCTATTCTAGTTACATCTTTGATGTTCAAGATTAGAATGCTGACTCCGACTCAAGCTAAAGGACATGGCTGACGTAACGAATCGTAACATCACATTAAATAATGCACTAATATACGAAACATATTGAAACGTTTACTGTTGCAAGAACTGTTATATAGTTCATTTTGTACCAACCTGCATTTACTCTCGAAACTACGATAGATACTAATGTGCCATTATAATGATAGACATCTTGTATTATTATTACCATTGTTACCAATAAATTAATGTAATTACTTATTCTTTTGTTTCATTATTCAGTTTATTTGTCTCCTATTTTATACATCAAATTCTGTGCGTCCTGTGAAAAGTGGTACAAGTCGACTTATATTATTCTCACAATTTATTCTCACAACATCTCATACGTTGACCTGATTCCGTACTAAGTAGCTTAAGCACTTGTGTTACAGATATCAGACAACAGAGGAACACAAATATATACTTAAATACATATATTACACCCAGACACTGAACAAACACAAGTGTTCATCGCACGAATGTTTGTCCAGGGTGGAGATCGAACCCACGACCTTTGGCGTAAGAAGCAGGGTCACTACCCATTGCGCCATCCGGTCAGTCAAAATATTGAATTTGATTTTCTTCTTGCTACTTCATCACAAAAAATCCTCTATTATTCTGTCTGTTCAGACGGAAAAATGGAGGATTTGTTTGCATGTCTGATGAGACAGTAAAACTAGAAAATATTTTTGTGATGAAGTAGCAAGAAGAATATCAAATTCGATATAAGTCGACTTGTACAGAATTGTTCTTGTTGATGCAAAAGTTTTCTTTCGAAACATAATAATTATAAATGCTTTATTGTCACAATTTGTTGTTTACAAGAAGTAGGTGACATAAAGTATTGGCGTCTCATACAATTTACCGTTTAAGGCATACAATAAATTTAGTGGTGTAGATTCTCCCAACATCTCATACATTGACTTGATTCCGTACTTAGTAGCTCAAGCACTTGTGTTACGGATATCAGGCAACAGAGGAACACAAATATATACTTAAATACATATTTTACATCCAGACACTGAACAAACACAAGTGTTCATCGCACGAATGTTTGTACAGGATGGTAAATTAAGGTATGTACTTGCAATAAAACTGTATAGGTGTGTATTATGTGCGGTCAGCTTCAAAAGCAGCTAAACACTTTAGTACCATGTCAAAGTAACATTTTTTACGTATCCCTTAGAAACTGACTATAATGAAGACTGACTATAATCAAGAAAATGTGCCTCCTGAGTTAATCAGCGTTCTAAGGTTTTGGTATGGAAACCAGATCAACAATGTGCGATGGGCAGGTGTTCTATCGGATCCGTACAGGTTGAGATGCGGCGTGAGGCAGGGAGGGTTGAGCTCACCGACGCTCTTCAACTTGTACGTCAACGAGCTGATTGTTGCGCTGAGCGGACGCCATGTCGGATGTCACATGGACGGTGTTTGTTTTAATAACATTAGTTACGCCGACGACATGGTCCTGCTGAGCGCGTCAATAGGTGGTTTGAGAGATCTCATGGGTATCTGCGAAGCGTATGTGCATAGACATGGTCTTAAATACAACGCAAATAAAAGTGAACTCATGGTCTTTAAATCTGGAACAAAATGTCCGTCGCATGTGCCGCCCGTCATGTTGGCTGGTGTGGCCCTAAAGCAGGTGCGTAGCTTTAAGTACCTCGGGCACATCGTGACTGAGGATTTAAAAGACGATGTTGATATTGAACGCGAGAGGAGGGCGCTGTCGGTAAGAGCGAATATGATAGCCCGCAGGTTTGCACGTTGTTCATATAATGTAAAAATTACTCTCTTCAGGGCTTTTTGTACCTCCTTTTACACGTGCAGCCTGTGGGTTAGGCATACGACAAGAGCGCTGGATTCCCTTCGTGTCCAATATAATAACGCATTCAGGGGGCTGTTGCGGCTGCCTCGCTTCTGCAGTGCGTCGCAGATGTTCGCGGAGGCGCGTACGGACTGCTTCCGTACGATTATGCGTAAAAGGGCTGCCTCGATGGCGCGGCGGACACGGGCCAGCGGCAACAGCCTCCTCGTTGTTATAGCGGACCAGATAGATGGTCCATTTTTGGGACACTGGAGGTCCTTACACACTCCTGTCCCCAATAATAATAATTGGATATACTAACATAGTTTTGAGCACCAAAATGTTACTAACGAATTTGTATGGATTTATTTATCTGAAATAAAAGCTTAATAAATAATAGGCAGAAGAGTTAATTTGGCAGGGTACTAAAGTGTTATGCTACTTTTGATACTGATCGTACCATAAAGTAAGGTAATAATACTCTGTCAAACGATTGGAGTTCTTAAACAGACAACTTTTACCGGAGGCCCATTCCAGGGGAAAGGGGGTTTAAAAGGTTGGCAGCGCACTTGTGAATCCACTGCCTACTCTACGCCTTACCATCAGGTGATCCCTCTGCTCGTCTGCCACCTATCACATTAAAAAAAGGCATTGTGAAATAACATAGGAGTTTAAAAAATATAGGAGTCTAATAGGACGAAAACTTTTTGCTGTTTTAGAACCGATTCGACTATCCTTATTCCTATACTAAATATTTGATATAGCGCTGTCATTTTATAGAAATTTGACGTTATACCTATCATAGATTTATCTACGTATAAAGATTGGTCGAATCGAGCCCTAGTTCTATGTTGTATTTATCTGATAGCAAATCTTGCGATCTTGCTTTTGCAGTATAAAATGAAATAGGAAAAAAAAAATTTGAGAGTCAGATAAGTATACGCCCCAAAAAAAATTTTTTTTTGTGTAAAAATTGTAATTCGCCTAACAAAATACATCTATTTGCCAAGTTTCAATAGGTTAGTTTTTATAGTTTCGGAGAAAAGTAACTTTGACATACGGACGGACTGACATGTCGAATCTATAAGGGTTCTGTTTTTTGCCATTTAACCCCGTGCCTCGGAAAGCATTTTAAGCTGTTGGTCCTGCACCCGAATCCTCTCCGGTCGTGTCACAGTTATAGTGTCTCATCGAAATATGAGGGTAAGGGAATAGAGAGTGAAATTGTGTTTGCGCACACACTTGACCATTATAATATTAATAATATATCCTGCGTACGTGGCTGATCGTTGAGATTGGCCTCCGTTGCTGTAATAGGTTGGAGGAGCCCACCCTTGGCAGACGGGTTGGCGAGGGTTTAGATATAAATGCAGAGTTTTCCTTCTCTGGGTGCTGATGATCATGCCAGCAGCTTTACCTTAGTCGCCTTTTACGACACCTCAGTAAGAGTGAGGGTGGCCTATTCTACTCTGCCGGGACCACACGGCCAATGTCATCCCTATATACTAGTTACGTAACATACAAAACTATGGTAATACATGGACCATGTAGTAATTAAGGGTATGGTTAGGATTAGGTTAGATAGGTTAGTAAAAGAAAGACGCAAACTAGTATCACAATAATACGATTTTTATTCAGTCATCACTGACAATATGAGTATCACAGATTAAATATTACATCGCTTAGCGAATAATTACAACATATAAACAAAGATATAGGCACTTGACACTAAACTTTATGCTCCTTGTCGCTTCTCTTACCACTCCTAAACCTCTCCTCAATCTCTTGGAGGCTCTTCCCTTTCGTCTCTGGCAAAATGAAGTACATAACAGCTGTGCCTACAAGAGATATGGATCCATATATCAGGAATGTGACAACTTCTCCAAGATGCGTCATCATGCCAGGAGCAGTTTTGACGACAACGAAGAAGGCAACGAACGTTGTAGCCGAACTGATCCCTGAGCCCAAACCCCTCACTTTCGTAGGGAACACCTCCCCACACATTATCCATGGTAGAGGAACTAATCCTATTGATATAGCACAGATATACACTGCCAGACATGTCAATGGCAACCAGGACATATTATCTGGCTTCCAGTATAGGAACATGGATAAACCAACCATGGCTATTGAAGTCCAAATTCCGCTTATGAAGCAAAGAGGTCTTCGTCCATACATTTTGCATATTATACAAGCTACCACTGACATTAGCACTCTAACTAAATCTATTAATAACATAGCCACGTAATGGTTGATGCCTTCTCCTACTGCTTTCTCGACAATTTCAATGGAGTAAAAGGCGACAGCGTTCACACCTGAAAATTGGCATGTGATGAAGAACAAAATCATAATGAATAGAGGCTTTATCAGTTCCGGGCTTTTAAGGTCTCTAATCTTGTCCTGCCACGTCATAATCGGTTCATTGCTAGCTGCTTTCTTGTTCTCAATTATGCTTTTGAGTTCGGCGTTAGCTTCCTCGCTGTGACCTCTTAACCAGCCAAAGGCTTTCGCACCATATTCGATTTCTCCCTTAGAGATCAGCCACGTAGGGACTCTCTGGTGTGAACATCAATAAAAGCACGCTCATAATGGGGAATAGACAGCTGATCGTGGCGGTCCACTGCCACGTCATGAATGTCCCTATAATGTGGCACACGAGTATTCCTACGGCTATGGCTAAGGATATGGCAGCGAGGAAGAACCCTCTGTATTTGGGCTCGGAGGTTTCTCCGATGTAGACCGGCCCGAGTGGTCCAAGGAGGCCGACGCACAGGCCAGTGAAGAATCTCCCGAGGAGCATGAGGCCGAGGTTCGAGGCGCAGGCGATGAGGATCCAGCCGAGGAGGAAAGGCGCGCAGATGATGTAGTGCGAGGTCTTGCGGCCGAACTTCTCCATCATCCAGCCGGAGATGAGGCAGCCTGGGGCCATTGGAAGCGCGGCCATTGCAGCTGGAATTTAGAAATAGAAATGGTTAAGTTCATAATAATGTTGTCTTAGCAGGTGTTGTGAAAACCTATAGTGAACAGAATATCTACTATAATAATATCCTCCAGCCAATTACGGCTACGGCGTCAAATTTCAACGATGAGCCACGTACGTATTATAGTGCGCAAGTGTGTGCGCAAAAGTGTACTATCTGTTCTCTTACTCTCATATTCCGATGGGACACCTAGCGTGACACGACCGGAGAGGGATTGGGCGCAGGACCAACGGCTTAAGGTGACGGATAGGGCTACACTAGCGACGCTAATCGATTTTAATTTTTAGCCGTCTACTAGCGGCCACTTTTATCGTGAATCTATTTTTCGCGTTCAAAAACGGACCCAACATTTGTGCATGGTTATTTAATAAATAGTATAAGTGTTTCAGAGATTGTAACCTACGAAATTGTTTAAAATAGATCCGGTTTAGTAGGTAAAATTGAAAACGATTTTCGTCGCTAGTGTGCCCTACCCATCACCTTAACGTGCTTTCCGAGGCACGGGGGTCCAAAACCGCCAACTTCCAGACTCCGGGCTAACACTAAGAATTTCCTACCGAAAACTTAGTTACAAATTCTTAGGCCCGATCCGCGGATCGAACCCGGGGCCGCTTGTGCAACCGTCGCTTTATAGTCCGACCCACTAACCACCACGTCACCGAGGCAGTGGCAGGCAGGAACAAAATACTACATATTTATCTTCATCTCAGTGTTCTATTCCCATGATCCAGGATTAAGTGCATCTGATAATTACCATAAAGCGACTGCTGTCTGACCTTCGCAACCCTTACAGGGGATACAGACCAACTGAATCGTAGTCATCATCATCATCATTTCAGCAAATAGACGTCCAATGCTGGACATAGGCCTCCCCCAATGTTCTCCACACAGATCGGTTCTGTGCCACCCGCATCCAATGGACTCCCGCGATCTTCACCAGATCGTCGGTCCACCTTGTGGGGGGCCTGCTACGGCTGCGACTTCCTGTACGTGGCCTCGACTGGAGGACCTTTCCGCCCTAACGGCCGTCTGTTCTCCTCGCTATGTGCCCTGTCCATTGCCACTTGAGGCATGCAATCCTTTGGGCTATGTCTGTGACCTTAGTTCTCCTGCGGAGCTCATCATTTCTGATACGATCACGCAGGGAGATTCCGAGCATAGCCCTCTCCATTGCTCTCTGGGTGACTTTGAGCCTCCTTAATCGGCACATTGTAAGCGGCCACGTTGCGGAATCGTAGTGAAAAGATCGAAATATAAAATGGGCTATTACCGATCCAAGACTTGGTGCTGGCGTCCATCATGATAGGGCTACCAGGCATCTCCAGCTGCGGCAGCAGGATGCCGGAGTAGCCTGACGTCAGCCCCGCTGTGAAGGTCAGCAGGATCGACGCTGATGATGCCAGGCTCTGGAATTTAGAAGGTGTTACTTTAAGTACGATTGGAACAAACTTTGAATAGTCGATTAGTCTGCCTTATCGCTGTCCACTGCTGGCTGAATGGAGGCCTCCTCCAAAAAGCGTCCCACCAGTACGGTTGTCATGCTGAAGCTTGAAGCCTAGGACATCAGGGGAGCAGGACAGAATGAAAATAAAAAAATCCGTTTACAATAAATATAGAGGTCTATTGCAAACGTGTGACTTTACCTTCATGGGAGATTCGCTCGCTATGGTGACTGGTTGACCCGTGAGAAGGGGAAGGTTGTAAACGGGAATTTTTATTTCAATTTTGTACTGCTCCCCTGCTGTCCTAGGCTGAAGCGTGAAAACGGTTCTGAGAACTCCCCAACTCAACTCGTCAGTGACATAGAGTCCTACTCTAGATTTCCCAACGCGGCTATCACCCCACTTCCAAAATAATGTTGATAATTAAACGCTATATACATAGAACGCAGGCGTCAACAAGAAGGGATGATGGATGGTGATGACTGGATACAGATTTTGGTAGATGCTAACTTGGACTCCTTTTTGGGGATGCCTTTGATGATGAACTCGTACTATCACATAAATGGTCAAAAGCAGTTGAGATAAGCAACAGGTGTAAAATGAACTTCATCGTCAGCCCATTTAAGTCCCCACTGCTGGGGCACGGGCCTCCCTCAATCACATGAGGGGTAATTGCCAAACTCACCACGCTTGGCAGACGGGTTGGCGAGGGTTTTGATATAAATGCAGAGTTTTCCTTCTCTGGGTGCTGATGATCATGCCAGCAGCTTTACCTTAGTCGCCTTTTAAGACACCTCGGTAAGAGTGAGGGTGGCCTATTCTACTCTGCCGGGGACCATACGGCCAAAATGAATGAACGGGAATATGAAACACTTCAAGTCAAATTTAAAAGATAGTCAATAAAAGTTACTCAAGATTAATGAAAATTAAAATAGACCAATTAGTTTTACGTCACACGTCGTGTTTGTAATGTTGGTAGGCTTATTATGGTGATTTACGAGAAATTTTACCGTCGCGATGTTTGGACAAAAATAAATGCTAGGTGAATTCGGATGTAAAATAGAAACATTTGAAAGTCTGGAATCCCATAAGTATATTAAAATTCGAATCACGTTTTCACTTGATCACTCAGCTGTTTCAAACGCTAATGTAATGTAATGAAGCTAATTACTCAATCAAACTTTAACTCGTAAACTCTTCAAATAAATATCGATATTTTATAAAAAAGTTACACTTACCGATTTTTTGCAAGAAATCATCGCGTTTGTTTATGTTGTCAAAGATTATGAAAACCTTGTAAATTGAATATAAATAAACTTTCTATGTTTGGACGTCTACAACGCCATCTAACAACAGCAAGTGAATTAAAATATCGATGTAGTTAATCAACATTTCCCTAGGTGGTGTTAATTGCTTCGTGAGAAGAGACTGCAAATGTGGGTTAGCAAAAATAGAAATTGATAAAGATGTAACAGTGTTTCGATTAAGTAATCTTAATAACTTAAGCACGAAAACATAGCTTTCGTGTTTAAGATCCGTTTCTTCCGTTCCACATATTTTCGTTTGGAATGTTAGTCTTTTGTGAGTAACTCTAGGAAATAAATTAAATACAGGAATTCCACGCATAGATAGGTACAGTGTTTGTTATTAATATTGCATTGTTGTGTATTTGCTAGGATTTGTTTATTGTTCATTAGCTATTTTAGTTATTGAGTATTGTTTGGATTTTAACGGTACTTAGAGTTGAATACAGGTACTATTTAAAATCTAAATAAATAGACAGCTAGATTTTGATCCCGATGTCCCAGACTAGGTAACTAAACATTAACTAGTTATTCTGAGTCTGAGCCCGATCCCGGGTGTGTCATAGGTGTCCCATCGGAGTATTAGGGTGAGGGAAAAAAGAGTGCACTTCTGTTTGCGCACACACTTACATGGCTGATCGTTGACTTTGGCCGCCGCGTAGTGACTACTATTACAAGTCTTGTAATCGGTTGGAGGATATTATTATCCTGATTTTGGGTGGTTTCAAAATGAAAACGTAGGTATCGCACTTGTTCGAATATGAATCTACCTAAATAAAGGTAAAGTAATGATTTATATATTAATGATAATAACAAATTCATACAACGTCATACTTTAATATACATTGACCTGATTCAGTACTAAGTAGCTTTAGTCAGCACTTGTATTACGGATATCAGACAAAAGAGGAATCACTAATAAAATACTTAACTTAATACATACAGGCACAGTAATAAACAGAAGTGTTCATCCCATGAATCAAACCCACGACCTTTCGGCGTATGAGGCACAGTAAATACTGAATGCACAATCGGGACAGTCAAAGATATATAATAAACATATAACTTAAGCATCAAACATGTACCTATAACTTAGTAGATGTGAAGGGATGGATGCATATTTGGAGTGGCGTATTGTCAAGAAAACATAATGGACACGATAGTCGGTTTATGAACCGATAGTGCCACAGGATTTTTGAAAGGAGTTGTAAAATATTACAGAATATTACAGACATGAATGAAAGCTCAGGATGCTTTTCCCCTTTTTAGCGGAGGCCTATGGACCTTTTGGTGTGAAAACAAAATTGGCTAATGAAAACAATATGTGATGGTAAATCCTTACCTGTCTCCAAACCGGAGAAAACCGAACCACAGTCTTGGAATCAGTCAGCAACATGCTTTCTTTATTATCCTTCTCATTCAACACAAGACCCGGGTTTGAGTTCGACATTTTAAGATTCTGTAAGTAGTGTGACGTTTTGCTTTCCTGTTGCACATTTTTGGTGTCATCTTTGTGATTATTATTATCTATTCCTTTACTTTGAGTATTGGTTTCTAGTTTCTTTTGTACTTTCAGTGTTATTATTCGTTGTACGATCGGTTTCATCACTTAAATTGTCTATATTAATACTAGTATTTTTTTCTACGCCATTATTATCAGTTTCATTGTCGGGTTTAGATTCTTCAGGGTTTTCTTTAGGCTCTGTGTCTTCTAAATCTCTAGTTTGTTCTTCTTGTTTGTCAGCCGTATCGCCAGCCATATCTTATCTGTAACAATACAATATTTCTCTTTAGTTCACACACAATAGAATCAAACTCCTTATCACAGATTCACAGTACACATTCGTTTGCTCACATTATCCTTTCTTTTTTGACAAGTGTATTTGTTATCAAAAATAAACACAATGATATACAAATTCACATATGATTTTCCGTTTTTGGCGGATTGTCATTTCTACTGTAAATATTTTCGTAGACGTGTACCTAAATACGAGATATCGGAATGGTTATTCTAAATTATGTTTGGGTACTTCAACGTCTTTAATGCGTGTGTGTTGCCATACGGAACCGAAACGTTACAATATGCCAATTAAGGAGGCACAAAGTCAACCAGACAGCAATGCAGAGGGCTATGCTCGGAGTCTCCTTGCGAGATCGTATCAGAAATTATGAAATCCGCAGGAGAACTAAGATCACAGACATAGCCCAACGGATTGCATGCCTCAAGTGGCAATTTGCAGGGCACATAGCTAGGAGAACAGACGGCCGTTGGGGCGGAAAGATGGAGTGATGGCCACGTACAGGAAAACGCAGCCGTGGCAGGCCCCTCACAAGGTGGACCGACCATTCGGTGAAAGACGCTGGAATCCATTGGATGCCGACGGCACAGGACCGATCTGTGTGGAGATTATTGGGAGAGTCCTATGTTCACCAGTGGACGTCCATTGGCTGAAATGATGATGACTTCAACTATCCGTCAAGACTATTAAATATGTTAGCTTAGCTTAGGATAACTTCATAATCATTATCGAGTTGGGTCACGGTTGTATACCAAGCTGTCGCTTGGGCTCCCAGGGTCCGCTTTCCTACTTCGACTCCTCCACTTCACACCGTCTTGTACATCCATAATGGTTAATTTATTAGCACGCATATCGTCCTTTACGATATCAAGTCACACCTTTGTAGGGCTACCTCTTCTACAAATTCATTTGTAGGATTGAGCATTAGAATGTTTAATAAGTTACCTCAAAATATTATTGATTTACCGATACATAAGTTTAAGTTGCATGTAAAAAATTGCCTAATGCAGAAAGGCTACTATAAAGTAGATGATTATTTGTATGATAAGGATTCCTGGACATGTTGATCTCTTCGTCTGTCCTCTAATGTATAATTTATTTCATAATTTTACTTTGACGATTTATCTAAACGATATTGATTATAAGCATTGTATGTCATACTGTCACTGTAATAATAATTTGTATAAGAATGAAAATTGTAGTTAAGTACATATTATTTGAAAAGAGTAACTACTGAGTTTCTTGCTGATTCTTCTCGGTAGAAATTGACTTTCCAAATCAGCGGTAGATTACATAATATTTGATATTCATAAATGTTCTGTATGCACTTAAATTGAATAAAGACATTTTTCATGTTTTTTTGATTTTTGACACACTATACAGTCATGTTTTTACAATTGACTTGGGATACCCGCAACACCAGTGGACTCACAAGTGCACTGCCAACCTTTGAACTCCCCTTTCGCCCCTGGACTAGGCCTCCGGTACCCTCACTCACGCATCGAAACCCAGCACAGTGCTGCTTCACGCCTGTTTTATGTGAGGCCGTGGTCACTCCGGTCGAGCAGGTCCATTCATGAGGAAGCGTGGCTCTCCCACGGTTACACGGTAACTGGGATGATACGCCGAGATAATGAAGACGTTTCATCATCATGCTTTATGATTATAAATTATTATGGATGATGAAAGTTTTTGTTGATATAACAAACTTCATAATATCAAATATTGGCGCAGTTGAAATATCTGATGCAAATGAAATCATATGTGTACAATTGTATAAATTTACAAGTTATCAGAGAGCAAAGTTTTATAGGGCAACCGACAAAACGAACAATTTTAGTACAATTGAGACACAATGCAGAAACTGTTGTAACTCAATTTCCATTTTTTTTATCAGTACCTATACTCTGATTCCAGTAAAACAAATAGTAATATTATTTTTAATAAAATATAAATATTTCACAACATCACATACATTGATCTGACTCCGAGATAGGTAGCTCAAGCACCTGTGTTACGGATATCAGAAATAGTTCAATAACTAATTTGAATTTTGTCTCCTTTACTTTTTTTTTTATTGTAACCTAGCGGCCCATCTGATGGTACAGGGTACCGCCACTCAGAGACATCAACAATACCGGAGCACAGTCATGCCGCTGCCTACCGTGAAAAAAGAACTCTTTTCAAATCTCGTTTAAAAAAAGACAATGTCATAGCGATCAGGGAACACCGCGGCTGGAAGCTAATTCCAGAGTTTGCACGAGCGTGGGGAAAAGATGCGCTGGAAACAAACAATCTAGGGATAGTCACAATGTCAATTCCATGTTTCAACAAAGGAAAACCCAAGACATGACAACAGAGAAATGCAATTTTCTCACACTTATTCTGAGTCATAAATGCACGGTATAGTTACATTATACTTACCAAAGCAAGCATGAAGCTTCATGGTTATTTCTAATAAAGAAATTTGCAGCGGTCGAGGTATAGTTAGTGGGTTATAATTTGCCGGATCGTGATAAAATTAAAGTTTATCAACCTTTTATGTTGATAACCTCATCCTTTGGATGAAGGAGTTGTGTTATCGTGGTGTGGGAATCTACCTTACTAGCGTTTACACTTTGGCATGAAAATGGGAAGCCATTTCACGGGACTACGACCAACCCCGGAGTCGCGGACGATGCGGTAAACGATTCAATCGATACTGGGAATTAAGATGATACTATCGATTATAATCGATTAATCTGTTAGCTTACTTATTAATTATTTCTAGATAATAATTGTCATTCATACAGTAGATGCCTAAGAAGGCATTATACATATAAGTGACGATTATATCTAAAAATAATTTCAGATTAATCCATTACTTACTATCGATAATATCGTCAACTTAAACGATTATAATCGATTATATCGGCGAAAAAAATTAAAATCGATTTGATCGATTATTAGATAATTAAGGGAGGCCCATAGGGGGGAAGGAGAAAAGGTTGGCAGCGCGCTTGTGACTCCACTGGTGTTGCGGCTGTCCATGGGCGGCGGAATTGCTTACCATCAGGTGATCCGTCTGCTCGTCTGCCACCTCTCATAAAAAAAAAAAAAGAAAATAATCGATTAATCAATTATTGTTTATTCAGCAACACTAACCAAAGTACACTAATCGAATCATTAACTTCCTAAGATCTTTGTAGCTTTTGGTGTCGCACACTGGGCCCGTGGGACACTCGCCAACCCGTCTGCCAAGCGTGGTGAGTATGGCAATTACCCCTCATGTGATTGAGGGAGGCCCGTGCCCCAGCAGTGGGGACTTAAATGGGCTGACGATGATGATGATGATGACTGGGCCCGTGGAGTCCCGAAGCTCTTTCTGTCTTCCAGGACTTAGCTAAACATTTAGATGAAGTCACGGGAGATTCAAAGGCTTTCAGTTAATTTCGAACACCGAATTTCCATCCCGATCCAGCGGATTTGTTGTCAGCATTTTGGAGACACTTCCAAGGGACCTACTTTTCAATAACTTTTAGTTCAGCTTAGATTTTTTTCTGTACCTATACTCTTGCACTTGGCCAATTTTCGAGTGGCGGTTAACAACCTTTTTGGCTGGACCGAAGGTCCAATATACCAGGGTGCCAGGTTATAGTTTCCAGGACTGGAATCTTCCAGAGTCTTGGACTTTTGACTCGTCATTTACTATGCACTTATACATTAACATCGTGATATTGCCCGTGAATGTCCATTGTGAAACATTTAATTAGTCCAAGGCACAAATAATATGACGGGCGTACAATGGATCGCGTGCTATGAATCTATAATATGCTATGGAAGATTCTATGTCCAAGTAGTAAAATAATCACTGGAATATATATAGATAGATTGTTTTTTGGCCGTGTGGTCCCCGGCAGAGTAGAATAGGCCACCCTCACTCTTACGAGGTGTCGTAAAAGGCGACTAAGGTAAAGCTGCTGGCATGCTCATCAGCACTCAGAGAAGGAAAACTCTGCATTTATATCAAAACCCTCGCCAACCCGTCTGCCAAGCGTGGTGAGTATGGCAATTACCACTCATGTGATTGAGGGAGGGCCGTGCCCCAGCAGTGGGGACTTAAATGGGCTGATGATGATGATGATGATGAGATTGTTTTTTCGATAAAATGATAATAATAAATAAATAAATATTTCACAACATCACATAAGTACCTACATTGATTTGATTCCGAGATAGGTAAGCAAGTGTTACGGATCTCAAAACCAACAGCGGAATTACAAATAGATACATTTGATACTTTTCTATTGTTAATACATAGAAAACATCCAGACTAATACAAACACTCCACTCCACTGGTGTCGCGAGTGTCCATGGGCGACGGCAGTCGCTTAACATCAGGTGATCCGTCTGCTCGTCTGCTACCTATCACATAAAAAACAGACATGTTCATGCATATAAATGTTTGTACTGTGCGGGAATCGAACCCGCAACCCTTGTAGTAATAATGGTTTAGATATTATAGACAATTTTATCACAGTCTTAAATCGTAAACTAAAAAAAAAATCTGACAATATCTTACACCCACAGATTTAATAATGACACCATATTGAGCGCCATTCCTTTGATCAGATACCAACTTACCTTCTAAGACAATGCCTTTTAATGTATTTAACCCATTTATTTACTATTTACTGCATTTACTGGCGTGTTTACAATAATTGAATGCAAAACAAAAGGTGTTAACAATCACGAGCCATCGATCCATGGTTGATAACGACGGGTCACGATACTAAGGCCTTGATATGATATATTAATATTTATTGAACAAAAGAATCAAAACACTAAGCTACCTTATGTATACCAGACCACCGGGGGGCGGCCGGGTTATGTGAGGCTCTCCTTTGGCAGTGGGCTTCTCCCAAAGAGAAGCCAGGCAAAGGCATACCCACTAAACCCCCCTGCGGTTCTCCCTCATCGCCCATATTGGGGAAGGGTAGGTATGGTAGGTAGGTTTATTTAGGTATCAATTTCTTTATTTATGTATGGATTTTAGATTTTATTTTCCAAAAAAAACCTTTATTTACCAATTTTTACTTTTAACACGGATATGAAGCGGACAAACTATAATTTATAGTACAATTAGAAAAATCAAGTACCTGCATATCGGTATAGTTAAAATACACAATCATAAAATGCAAAAACGATTGTATGTTTACATTAGATACAACATTACATGAATACATTTAACTATTCATTGTCTTGTATTGTAGGTTTAACCACAGTATTGAAATAGACAGTAGCAAGATACAGTCCTCATGAAAGGTCGATAGATATAGGTACGCACATGTATGTGATAAAAACATATTGTAATTTTTTATATGTGATAGGCGACAGACGAGCAGACGGATCGCCCGATGGTAAGCGATTGCCGCCGCCCATAGACACCCGCGACACCAGTGGAGTCACAAGTGCGCTGAGCAACCTTTGAATCCCCTTTTCCTCCAGATTGGTGCCCTCACTCACGCGGCGAAACACAGCACAGTGCTGCTTCACGCTGGTTTTCTGTGACGCCGTGGTATCACTCTGGCCGAGCCGGCTCATTCATGCCGAAGCATGGCTCTGTTTTATATTTACTGTAGAGCCCACGATATTAGCAGACATGTCAATCCACCTTTGGTCTAGAATCGCCACTTTGGTCTAGTGGTTTAAGTACCGGGCCGTGATTTCGGGGTCCTGGGTTCAATCCCCGGGTCGAGCAAGGTATGTTTGGAATTTTTCGAATATAGCTCGGGATTGTGATTAGGCAAGAGTGGTGATCAAGTCTATTAGCGATGACTTGATTTCTGTGATGGAGGCCTTTGCCCTGCAGTGGGTCAGTATATAGGCTAACACTTTACTATATAATCCACTGGCTACAACACTGTGGTAGTGTATTAATGCAATTATTAATTGCAGAATATTTTAGTGAACACGAAACTTAGGAATCTTAATTATAGTTTAGACTATGAATAAGCCAAGCGGTTATGATATCCGATTATCTACGAAAATTGTGTAGGCTGGGGTATTGCTGTCATCTGAGTCAATGTCTGAATTGTAACTTATATCATCATCATCATCATCAGCCCATTTAAGTCCCCACTGCTGGGGCACGGGCCTCCCTCAATCACATGAGGGGTAATTGCCATACTCACCACGCTTGGCAGACGGGTTGGCGAGGGTTTTGATATAAATGCAGAGTTTTCCTTCTCTGGGTGCTGATGATCATGCCAGCAGCTTTACCTTAGTCGCCTTTTACGACACCTCGGTAAGAGTGAGGGTGGCTTATTCTACTCTGCTGGGGACCACACGGCGTAACTTATATACAATTTAAGTAATCCAACCTGTTTGGAAGAGTGGTAGTGAACTCTGCCTTTAGTTGCGGGTTGCGAGTTCGATCCCCGCACAGTACAAACATTTTGTGTGCATGAACATGTCTGTTTATATTGGTCTGGGTGTTTTCTATGTATTTAGTAGTATGTATATACAAAAGAAAAAGTAATAAATGTGTACAGTGCGAGTCTTCATAAAGTGCACATGTCAAAATCAAGGAAACTACAACCTATTTTAGCGACAAAAAAATATAAAAAAAAATATTGTTTGAAAGATTTTTATAAAAATTAATATACGAGATGCACCTGTAGACCCTATTTAGATAAATCGTTATAATTTTTAAACTAAGTGTGTTATCACAGTGGAATAAATTTTGTGATGCTGTCTAATAATAAGCTGTAACCATAAAGTAAAAATATCTAAGAAAACTAATTAACCCTCATCATCATCATCATAATCAGCAACCCACACTCGTCCACTGCTGGACATAGGTCTCCCCTAATGCACGCCACTGCTCCCGATTTTCGGCCACTCTCATCCAGCCCACACCAGCCAGCCTTCGAATGTCATCATCCCATCTTGTCGCAGGGCGTCCTACACTACGCTTACCGAGTCGCGGTCTCCACTCAAGGACTTTACGGCTCCAACGGCTGTCAGTTCTGCGGCTAATATGACCAGCCCATTGCCACTTCAGTTTGCTAATTCGGTGGTAATTAACCCTATAAATTTATAATCACTTATTAAACTTCAAGAAAATCCGTATTTATTTCCTCAATTAAAAAATCAGAAACAGTAAAATATCCTTAAATTTCTAAATAAAACCGTGTCTGTTTAATCACTCGACATTGGCAGAGTTATATAAGTGTTCGTGTTGATAATAGGCTACGAAGACACCTGTTAGGTAGCCGGGTTAAGCAGATCCGTATAGTACCGTTATTTACTAAGAGATTTTCACTTAAATCCAGGCAATGGTACCGCTATACGCTTTTCCGTGCGGGTACTATCAGTCAGAGAGTTAACTACACATTGTTATTTCTATGTCTTTTAATCAAAATCAAAGAATTCATACAGTATACATTTACAGCTCATACAAATTGTCATACATTTAAGTAATTTAAAATTATTTATAAGTACTTAAATGTATAATTTACATGTTAATATAGTACATTTGTATTTACATGTAAATTATACATTTCAGTATTATTAAATAATAAAATATACTAAAAAATATGAAAATGAAAATGAAAATTGTTTATTCAATTTAGGTCCATACAGAACACTTATGAATGTCAACATGTTTTCCACTGGTTCGGAATGAGTTTAGCCAAAGAAGACACCGCAAGAAACTCAGAAGTTACTCTTAAAATAAAAAAAATGTTTCCCAAAATGTCACCGTTAACTTTTAAAATAAAGTAAAATTTTTGTGTTACTAATATGTCCCTAATTTATTGTCATCAAAAAATCGTCTATTTTATAATAGCCTTTCTTCATTAAACAGTTTTTTATATACAATTTAAACTTATGTGTGGGCAAGTCGATAATAATCTGAGGTAAGTCAATAATAATAAATAAACACAATGCGATTCTACCACACCCAATGCCCAATGGGAGGGAAGGGGAAAAAGTTGGCAGCGCACTTGTGACTCCACTGATGTTGGGGGTGTCCATGGGCGGCGGAATTGCTTACCATCAGGTGATCCGTCTGCTCGTCTGCCACCTCTCATATTAAAAAAAAAAACCGGCTCGGAAACTTATTTCTGGTTGAGAAGATCCGGCAAGAAACTCGCCAGTTACTCTTTTTAATCGCCTAACTTTCATACAATCATGTAGGTATCATAAGTCATACAATCTAAAATAGTAAGAATTAACAATGTGCAATAATAATAAGAAACAACAATGTGCAGTATGCAACCGTCGCATAGCCTCGCTTAGGCATGAACGGATGGCTCGACTGGAGTGATACCCACGGCTTCACAGAAAACCGGCGTCTGTGCTGTGTTTCGCTGCGTGAGTGAACCCTCACTCACCAGAGGCCCAATTCAGGGGAAAAGGGGATTTAAAAGTTGGCAGCGCAATTGTGACTCCATTTGTGTTACAGGTGTTCATGGGCGGCGGCAATTGCTTACCATCAGGTGATCTGTAATCACTCCTATCGAGCCGGCCCATTCATGCTGAGGCTTGGCTCTTCCACTGTGGTCTAGTCCTTCATAAAGGCCGTCTGCTTCCCAGCTAGGAAGCACGTGGCAATTGTGTCCTCAATAAACTCCACACTGACATGTTCCATGACCGTATTAAATGACACGTCGAATGTCATAAATGGTTTGACATTTATTTATGTGCCAATGTCAAGGAACTCCACAGATGTCGTGGGTGACCATGGGCGGTAGCAATCGCTTACCATCAGGTGATCCGTCTGTTCGTCTGCCTACCTATCACGTAAAAAATATATTTAAGTAGGTAATCAACAATCGAAGTCAGTCAAAGTCTAATGTTAAAGTTCTATGTTTCCTCGACCTAAGGATTCTGCCGACACCACTCTAATATAAACACAATCACGCGTTTTAAGGTGACGGGTAGGGCACACTAGCGACGCCAATCGATTTAAATTTTTAGCTACTAAACCGGATCTATTTTAAACAATTTCGGGGTTACAACCTCTCGGCAATCACGTATAACTATTTATTAAATAACCATACACAAATGTTGGGTCCAACGCGTACGCGAAGAATTAGTTCACTTTTTCGCGTACAAAAACGGACCCAACATTTGTGCATGGTTATTTAATAAATAGTATAAGTAAGTTTTACTGCATCAGCCCTCGCGGAGTGTTTGACTCCTACCGCTAGAATACGGAGCTTTAGTTATAGACCGACCAAGATTCTGATCTTGGTCGGTCTATAACTTTGATGACCAGTAGCCTAAACTTTTTTTATTGTACGTTTAGTTTTATTAATATTTAAAAAACAAAATATTTGAATAAAAACACATTTAATGAAAATTAAAAATAAAGGTCAACTTATTTTTTTTATGTGATAAGTGGTAGACGAGCGGACGGATCGCCTGATGGTAAGCGATTGCCGCCGCCCATAGACACCCGCGACACCAGTAGAGTCACAAGAGCTATGCCAACCTTTTAACACCCCTTTCCCCTGGATTGTGCCTCCGTATTCTCACTCACACAGCGAAACACAGCCCAGTGCTTCACGCCGGTTTTCTGAGAGGCTGTGGTACTCCGTTCGAGCCGACCCGTTAATGCCGAAGCGTGGTTCTCAAACGGTTAAAATATTCGAAAAGCGTATAAAAATGGTGATATGTATTTTTTGTCGTATTGTCCATTGATGTCTTAACCTCACATTATGTTGTAACCTTCTGTTACTAGGTAAGTCTTTCAATTCCTACACCGTCTAAGTGCTTTATTATATCATATAAGATGTTGATATTTCTTTGTCAAGTAATAATAAATCATTTAGTACATCAATGTTCGCATCGCTTTGGCGGCTGCAATCATCTTCATGGTACATGATCACTTGTCATTAAACTATTACTAAATACTACAACCACAGTCATTGGTAACAGTAAGGTAACGCCAGCACACACTCTCTTGCCCATAGCGCCCGGGTGCAATCAATATTTGGCGCCCTCTTGTATCTAAATGCGCGAACCAAAGGGCATAGTTCAATTTTTTTTTCAAATTTCAAATAGTTTTATTGCCAGTTAAGTGTTACAATGGGGTGTTACAATAAATAATGCTGCTTTACTACTTAACCACCTTTTTCAGGCATTGCAATATCTAAGTATGCTTATACATTGAGTTAAAAACCTACTAAGTAAGTAAATCTTAAAAAATAAGAGAACCAATAACAAAATAAAAGAGTATGTAGCTTATATTAACCTACTTATAGTTTGGTGCTTAAAACACGTAGGCCTTTTGGCTTATAGTTTGGTGCTTAAAACACGTAGTAAGCTGCGCAGTGCGCAACCACCTCGTTTATGCAGGGTGTTACATTTAGGGTGTCAAGCCGAAGACCATGGATAAATTTCATAACTTGCAAACTACATTAAATCGTAGGACATACATGGGGATGTTTCGGGTACCCCACAGGGTGCTCTGTCCATGGCCTTCAGCTTGAAATCTTAAGGTGACGGTAGGGCACACTAGCGATGTCAATCGATTTTAATTTTTAGCTACTAAACCGGATCTATTTAAAAATTTAGGGGTTATAATCTCACGCGAAAATTGATTACCGCCAAAAGCGCCCACTTTTAGCGTGAATCAATTATTCGCGTAAAAAACGGACCCAACATTTATTTGTACATGGTTATTTAATAAATAGTATAAGTGTTTGCCGAGAGGTTGCTACCCCGAAATTGTTTAAAATAGATCCGGCTTAGTAGCTAATTAAAATCGATTGGGGTCGCTAGTGTGCCCTACTACACCAGCGACGCACTCTAGGGATCTATTTTAAACAATTTCGGGGTTACAACCTCTCGGCAAACACTTATACTATACATTAAATAATTGGCACAATTTTTGGGTCCGTTTTTGTACGCGAAAAATTTATTCACGCCAAAAGCGGCCACTTCTGGCGGTAATCCAATATTCGAGTGCGAAAGCAGACCGAACAGTTAACTATATAAGTACTCATAGTGAACTGTTCGCTCTGCTTTAATACTTTAAATAAATAGTATAGGTGTTTCCTAAGAGATTGTAACCCCCAAAATTGTTTAAAATAGATCCGGTTTAGTAGTTGAAAATTAAAATCGATTGGCGTCGCTTCCTGTATAAATGGTTGGACGCTACCTCCTTGCGAAGCGTTGCAGTGGAGGCTCTTGTCGCGAGCGGCTCTCAGCGCCCCCTAACACCAATCGCACAAGTATCTCTGTCCTCATATTTACTGTGCCATAATAAGTATATTGCAATGATACAACTGACCTAGATCTGACACTTGTGTTTTCTGAACGTACTTTGTGCAATACACTACATATTGTGACAAAGATGATGTATATCTACGGACATTGCAATATGTTTCGAAACGTTGTTAGATTTATATCAAGTTAATGCACAAAATATATCTATCTATCTACTCATTTGTTAATACTGCTTAGCTTACTGTCAGAATCTGTACACGGGGGGACTGTGAGCTAGCTGCGCCAAGCGGTCGCTAAACACCCTTCTTGTTCAATACAACAACATATTCAGGATGATGTTGCGGCTTCCTCGTTTCTGCAGTGCGTCTCAAATGTTTGCGCAGGCAAGAACTGACTGCTTCCAAACTCTGCTCCGCAAGAAAGTGACGTCGCTGTTAAACCGGGTGCGAGGGAGCGACAACAGCATCCTGAAGGTAATAGCAGATGATCCGCATGCACCTATATTGAGGCACTTTGTACGAACAATGACCGAGGTCAAAATTAGCACTCCCTCTGGATCACATGTATACGGAGTGCCTCTTAGGTACATGACCAAGTAAACTTTGTTATCATTTATTATGCTCACTAACCCTATGTTTATAAGCGATTTTTTACTAACCCGTGGACTATGTTGTCTGAATAAATAAATAAACTTGAATTTGAAAAAAAAAATTAATACTATAGTTGATCAACATGGCGCACTTTCAAAAGCTAATAATTACGTATAATTTAAAAATGAATCATCGGAGTAACGATGCATTCGTTACTTTTGCAAAAGTTCCAAAGAACAATTACGGAAGACTTGGTTACATTACATGTTTTGTTTTTTTAAGTTAGTTTTCATTCATATAATAAAATCAAATCTATTTTTTATCAACAATACAATATAGTACAGTGAATTAGTTTTCTACGTCATACTATAGGTTTAACAAGATTTTATTTTTTGCAAGATTATAAAAAATCCTATAAATAATTCCAGGACACAAAAGTCGCAATGATCTAACTACATTATCTTGAAACCAGATTATGACTAATGCACTTAAGATTCATTTTCATTTATTCTAAATAACATATGTGTTTTAATGATCAGATTATGATGCACATGATCAGAGCATTAAAACACATATGTTTTTGTTATTGTTTCACTTCGCACGGTCTTGTGTATTCGGAGTAATCAGTTAAGGCTGTAGCCCTACAAGTAGTATTGCTGTTTCTTTAGTAGTAACCATAGGGTAAGGTAATGATAGTCTGGATTGTGTCTATTCTTAATTAATTTAAATAAGGTTAAATGTAGGTACTTATGTACTTTATGACGTCAGCACGCACAGTGACGTCCCTTAGTTCCTTGGACTCCACGGAAGACCAGCGTCGGGGTATCCGTTTGTTATTGACTTTCCCAAGCCTGTATATTCTGGAGATATGTTTGTTCGTAAAACATAATCCTAGCTTACTTAAATATGAAGAGCCAATATTAGGTGCAGGCCTCCGTCCTAGAAAACCAAAAATAGAAAATACTAAGTGCAGGACAGCGCTTAGGAAAAATAATGTTGTTAGTATGGCAGTGCAACTGTATAATAAGCTTCCGAAAAGCATTATGGAAATGGACAGTAAGAATTTTAAAGTTGCCCTTAGGAAACTTCTAGAAGAGAAATGTTATTATAAACTAGATGCTTATGCCTATAATTTCACATAATATTCGTATACCTACCAGGTCAATTGTAGTGGAACTCAATACCATATTAACATCTTATATGTACCTATGATTATTCCGAATAAATATATTTCATTTCATTTCATTTCCTTTAGACACTGTGACACATGCTGAGTGGAGCCCATTTCAGTGCCATTCTAATGTCTATTTCGTTATATTTTATTTTTTTTGTGTATGTTTGGCGCTGAATAAATTATTCTTATTCTTGTGTGTGCATGCCTAGTGGCCAGTTTATTAGCTCGCATCTCATCCCTTACGACGTCAATCCACACCTTTTTACCACGTCTGCTCGGCCAAGAAACATAAAATGCTGATAATGGCATAGTTTAAAAGTGTTTAGTCAGATATTTCTCACGATTTAGCTGCATAAGTACATTATCTCTGGTTTAGTGTACGTTCTCAGAATATAATCTAACCTACAGAATATAGGTATTTCTTAGCGATGACCTAATTATTTCTGCTTTGTTATAATCATTATCATTGAGCTCTCAAATCTAGGTCACAAGTACTAAATGAATCACTAAGACGTCATCATAAAGATTAGCTTTATTATTATTAATATCATTACCTATTTACTATGATAAGTCAGCTGACACAACAGTATACAATATATCATAGCGAGAAGAATCGAAACGTTGCTATCCCATTACACACGTAAATGGAAAGACGTTTCGACATTAAGGCGACGGGTAGGGCACACTAGCGACGCCAATCGATTTTAATTTTTAGCTACTAACCCGGATCTCTTTTAAACAATTTCGGGGTTACAACCACTCGGCAAACACTTATACTATTTATTAAATAACCATGAAAAAATTTTGGGTCCAACGCGTACGCGAAGAATTGATGATCGTGAATCAATTTTACGCGTACAAAAACGGACCCAACAATTGTGCAAGGTTATTTAATAAATAGTATAAGTGTTTGTGGAGAGGTTGTAACCCCGAAATTGTTTAAAAGAGATCCGGTTTAGTAGCTAAAAAATCAAATCGATTGGCGTCGCTAGCTAGTGTGCCCTAACCGTCACCTTAATGGGCCAGCTTGATCGGTGTGATACCACAGCCTCACATAAAACCGCGTGAAGCAGAGCTTTTGCTATGTTTTGCCGAGTGAGTGAGGCTATCGGAGATTCAATCTCGGGTAAAAGGAGCCTGTGACTTCATTGGTGTTGTGGGTGTCTATGGGCGGCAACAATCGCTGACCATCAGGTGATCTGTCTGCTCGTCTGCCACCTCCCCCCGTCTTAGCGTCTAATTCCCAATTTCGTAGCCCGGGTTACGCATATACCATGGTTCATTATTTGGGGAGTCTGGATATTAACAATGTAGCGACTGCCGTCTGTCCTTTTCATAGATCTAAATATAAGTAGCCTTATATAACTACCTATATTACTATATCATAGACTACCATTGCCCAGTCCTTTAAGTATATGTTACAGGCTTAAGTTATATATTACAAGGACTTGGTTTGAGTCTGTGTTGCCTAACAACCTGCCTGCCTTGAAACCTGTCTAACTCAGGTTATATTTAACTGAGGTTCTCGCGTCGGAGCCGGTCGGCTAACTTTTAGCTAGGAGCAGTTAGTAACTAAGAGTAGGCGGGACACACCTGTTCGTAATTGAATAGTTTGATGTAGGAATGTTTGGATAATGTAATATTGTCTTTGAAATAATATGAATGTAGGTACTATGACGATATAGAGTTGTATGAGTGGAGGTCTAAGGGTTGACAACTCCTGCTCTATGGCGTTGCGTTGATCTGTTGGTTTTGACTCCACTGGTGTTGCGGGTGTCAATGGATGGCGCCAATCAAAAAAGATGTGTACGCTCAATATGCAACATCAAACCAGATGTTTCCTGCAGGCCATCATCATCATCATCATCATCAGCCCATTTAAGTCCCCACTGCTGGGGCACGGGCCTCCCTCAATCACATGAGGGATAATTGCCATACTCACCACGCTTGGCAGACGGGTTGGCGAGGGTTTAGATATAAATGCAGAGTTTTCCTTCTCTGGGTGCTGATGATCATGCCAGCAGCTTAACCTTAGTCGCCTTTTACGACACCTCGGTAAGAGTGAGGGTGGCCTATTCTACTCTGCCGGGGACCACACGGCCTGCAGGCCATAGTCATTGAATATACTTCCTCTACCATGCCTTAATATATTGGAAATTTGTACTTTTGTTATGCAAAATAAACAACTATTTTTATTAGCCAAGAACAAAACTCAAAGAAGTACCAGACACTCACACAACTTAGCTGTGAATATAGCCCCCAAAACAACTCGCTTTCTGAAAAATAGTTACAGCATAGCCATCAAAATATTTAATAAAATAATAACCTGAAAAAGCTCCCTAGAAATAAATTTAAAAGTTGTTTACGTAGTTGGTTACTAGAAAAAATGTTCTATTCCATCCATGAATTTCTAACTGAAAATATATACAGAAAAGAAAATAACCCCTAATTATAATAGATGCATGATAAATGATTCCATAGTATATACGTTCTCAATTTATATTAATATGTAACTTCTAAATTTAAATTAAAATAAAATGAAAAATTCGCATGTCTTAATACTAGACTAAATAGGCATAAGGACTGCACATTCTGTAACATCTACATGTATTTGGGCCGTGTGGTCCCCGCCAGAGTAGAATAGGCCACCCTCTTTCTTACCGAGGTGTCGTAAAAGGCGACTAAGGTAAAGCTGCTGGCATTATCATCAGCACCCAGAGAAGGAAAACTCTGCATTTATATCAAAAACCTCGCCAACCCGTCTGCCAAGCGTGGTGAGTAGAGAGGCCCGTGCCCCAGCAGTGGGGACTTAAATGGGCTGATGATGACATGTATTTGTAACCACCCTGTTTATAGCGAATAAAGATTTATGATTTATGATTTAATCGCTTACATACCATCAGATCCGTCTGCGCGTCTGACACCTATCACATTTGAAAAACTATTTTGAATTAGGTCATACAATACAATTCAGTGATAGTGTAACATTGGGGGCGTTTCTGGGTATTTCAATGATTTGATATCTAATACTCGGAAACAAGAAACGCAGCCAAATGTGATCAAATTTAGCAGAACATGTGTAAATTTAAGTTATTTCAGGAAAAAAATGTGATACTGGTACTGTGATAGTGTATCTATAATGTATCAATACGGGGATTAACACGAAATGTATTATGTGAAACAACATTGTGTACTCACATATTTGGCTCGACGTTATTGATACATTATAGTTATAATGCAACGCGAAAATTTAAAAAATACTGTATCTATTCAAGAACGTACAGGAAGTCACAGCCGTGGCAGGCCTCCTACAAGGTGGACCGACGATCTGGTGAAGATCGCGGGAATCCATTGGATGCGGGAGGCACAGGACCGATCTGTGTGGAGAACATTGGGGGAAGCCTATGTTCAGCAGTGGACGTCTATTGGCTGAAATGATGATGATGATGATGATTCAAGAACTAACAAACAAACTCCACCTGATTCTAAAACGCGATCGAAAGTTACTTCCGTACTAAATCTCATGCCATTCCGCTCCTACAAGCTATGTCAAAAGGAGATGGAACCATTTAAGTAACGAAATTTAGTTTTTTTTATGAACATAAGTGGCAGAGGAGCAGACGGATCACCTGATCGTAAGCGATCGCCGCCACCCAGAGACACCCGCAACACCAGTGGAGTCACAAGTGCGCTGCCAACCTTTCAACTCCCCTTTCCCCCCGGATTGGGCCTCCGATACCCTCACTCACGCTGCGATAACACAGCGCAGTGCTGCTTCACGTAAGTTTTCTGTGAGGCCGTGGATATCACTCCGGATGAGTCGGCCCATTCATGCTGAAGCGTGGTACTTACGGATGTCGATAGGCGGCGGCAATCGCTTACCATCAGGTGATCCGTCTGCTTGTTTCCCACCTATCACATAAAAAACCCACCAAAAATATAAATTTCTGACCTTAATTACTCCCTATACCTACTACACGTAAAGACTCGCGGCAGACGGTAGAGCATTTATGAATGAAAAGTTTTTCAAAATTTTCAGTAGGTTAAAGGAAAATAATAGTTATACTCGAGGCAAATACTCGTGGCGGTTATTGTCATATTTAATTAATAATTAATGAATAAAATACTTTACTTGAAGTATAAATTTGCACCAAAGTACAACAAAGTGTACAAATGGAATTTTTAGACTGCAAAAAACGTATTTTTTGTTGGATCAAATATTATTATAACCGATTTTATTAGCATTAAAGAACGAATGTAATTTTTTGTTCAACAATATCGGATTTTTTATACTTAGACGGCAGACGAGCTGACGGCTCACCTTCACGCCTTAGGATCATTTGATCTTATCGAGCCACGAAAAAATGTCTTTATATTAGAGTTACTATTATTATTGAGTAAGTAGATCTTTAATTACTTGACATTGGCACTTGTAATATAGAAGCAATTAGGTTGCTTTTAAATAGGAATAAAATGCGACGGTTTTATAATCGAATCGTTTCATTTTTAGGGTTCCGTAAGGCGCGTAGCAAAAGCGTGACCTTTGTAGATTCGTCATTTTCTGTTTGTCCGTCAGTATGTCACATTACAGCTACTTCATCACTCTAAATTGTTAAATAAAAAAATGCATGTGTTGTGTAGATAAGATCTTCTTAACGCTTGTTTAAATTGGTGTTCTGTAGCCAATAAAGAAATCTTTATCTTTTATCTTTACTTCATCAGAAGTTTGATCGGAATAAAATCAGCTTTTAAGATAAGAATTATTCCTAGATATTGAATAAATAACTTATTTAGGTACACCCAGTTTCATAAACAGTCTATTAAAAATTGGCATTAGTTAAAGCATTTTGTAGAGCCACACACTATTACAATCTTTCAAATGTCTTCAATGAACCTAATATTTTTGACATTACGGTGAAAGTCAATTAGATAAGTTTGACATATCTGTAAACATTCAAAGTACTTATTTGCACAGAATAGGTAGGTATATGAAAGATGTGACTATGGTATGATGTCCATTATTAGTTAATTAAAATTAACATGCAAATTTAAAAAATCTTAAAGACTGGCCATTTATTTTATCATTTAGGCATTGGCGTAGTTTCTTAGCTTTACAATAATAGGTCCGTATTTCGTGGCTGTGACCTGTCAGTACCACTTTTTCGTATAAGTGAAAGAGTTCGATTAAATGACAATAGGAAAATGGGGTGGTTGATTCGTCGACAAAAAACAGGGAGAATTGAAGAAGATGACATGCGCCGACCCCAGATAATCTAGATACAGGCCAGGAGGATGATGATAAAGATTTGTAACAGACCTTAAAATTGTCAGTAATCCTTCAAGATTGTTTCCCTCTTATTACAAATCGCGGACTAAGAATAGTCCTGGAACAAAAAAAAATCATGTCAGCCCCTTTTAACCTTGCGTCTTGGAACGGGATGACATGAGCTTTAGTACGGTGATAACTTTACCTACGTACCTACTTATAAAACACTGTTGAATAATGTTGTGTATACTATTTATGGATTACCTTATTATTGATTGTTTTTATGTAGCCTACGGAACCCTCGCGGGAGAGTGCGACTCGTGCATTGCCAATTCTTTTTTCCTCTCACAACTCTAGTTGAATGACCGGAGTTACTTCCTGAAGCGAATTACGTAAACCTCCGATAGTGATCAGGGTTGTCTTGTGTCTACAATGGGCGTTAATATACGTTATAGTTCAGAACGCGAGGTTCAAATCCGAGCGTGCACCAGGGTAATCTCACTTAGTAATTTTTTCCTTAGTATGGGAAAAATAGTTCAGCGATTTTCGTTATATGGAGCTTGTAATAAGCAGATTTAGCTTTGAAAAACAGATGGTTCGCCGTTGTTTCGGTAGATGTCACTATGCATTTTTACATCGCGCTTGTTAGGCAGTGTTTCCTAAACAATGACCTCAAGCCGCTTGCCCACATTTTTTTTAATTTATTTTTCATGTAGGTGACAAACGAGAAGACGGATCACCTGATGGTAAGTGATTGATAAAGTATGGCCAATTTACCAGAAATGTAGAAGTGATATTTTATTCACCGTTGGAAAGCCAAGCTTTGGCATGAATAGGCCGGCTCGACCGGAGTGATACCACGGCCTCACCGGCGTGAAGCAACACTGTGCTGTGTTTTGCTGCGTGAGTGAGGGTACCGGAGGCCCAATCCAAGAAAAGCTTGTCTTGACCCTTAATAAAATTATTAAGGTGACGGGTAGGGCACAATAGCGACGCCAATCAATTTTAATTTTTAGCTACTAAGCTGGATCTATTTTAAACAATTTCGGAGTAACAACCTCTCGGCAAACACTTATACTATTTATTAAATAACCATAAAAAAATGTTGGGTCTGTTTTTGTATGCAAAAAATTGAATAAATTTTCCGCGTGTTGAACCCAATATTTGTGCATGGTTATTTAATAAATAGTATAAGTGTTTGCCGAGAGGTTGTAACCCCGAAATTGTTTAAAATAGATCTGGTTTAGTAGCTAAAAATTAAAATCGATTGGCGTCGTTAGTGTGCGCTACCCGTCACCTTAATGAAATAATTAACCATCCCTGTATGTAACATTGTGGAGCAAATAAAGTATTGAGTATTGAGCTTTGGACGTAACCGGGAATTACATGTTAAGATAAGGTTACATAAACGACCGATAATGTCCCCCTGAACTTTGTTTAGTGTCTACATTGGGCAATGGGCAATGACAAATTATTGGTATTTGTGTATGTAAGAGTCATTGACGATATTGATAAGACATACAAACATATAGATCTTAGACCGGGAAGGAACCAGCGACCAGGCAGGGGCTTTAGCCCGAAAACGTCCAGTAACAGCAGTAACGAACATATAGCCGGCGCATTCAAGCAAAGAAGAATCATAGTATGTGCTTAAGGGAGGGGAACAACGATTCCGTCGTTACATCCGGTTCGCGCTAAGGCCCCTGTAGCCAAACGACGGACAGACGGACAGACTTGACGAATTTATAAGGTTTCCGTTTTTTGCCATTTGGCTACGGAACCCTAAAAACGACAATTTCATAGGTCATCATCATCATCAGCCCATTTAAGTCTCCACTGCTGGGGCACGGGCCTCCCTCAATCACATGAGGGGGAATTGCCATACTCCCCACGCTTGGCAGACGGGTTGGCGAGGGTTTTGATAAAAATGCAGAGTTTTCCTT
The DNA here is from genome assembly GCA_019059595.1 of Marasmia exigua. Classification (NCBI taxonomy): domain Eukaryota; kingdom Metazoa; phylum Arthropoda; class Insecta; order Lepidoptera; family Crambidae; genus Marasmia; species Marasmia exigua. The sequence continues at coordinate 14,559,942 of CM032488.1, forward strand.
CTCTTGGTGCTGATGACCATGCCAGCAGCTTTACCTTAGTCGCCTTTTACGACACCTCGGTAAGAGTGAGGGTGGCCTTTTCTATTCTGCCGGGAACCCACACGGCGGTAAAGGCCTATTATCAAGGTCAATCATTTCATAGGTAAAGGCCCATTATCAAGGACCTAAGTTGAATAACATTCTTTTACCTGACCTATTTTAGTTAAAGACGAAATCCATACTTAAAGCTTAATTTTATAAAATTTAGGTCATTGAGTGCACCCATATTTGACTTTATCATCGAACCAAATATGTCACTAATATTTGCCTCTACAATTGTAAGTAGGTAGTTCACGTGTAGGCCGATAACAAAATATGGGTAAAACAATTTCTATACAAAATCTGCATTATGAATGAATTATGGTTTGACAACATACGGGCAAAGTGAAGGTTATAGGATGTATGGATGGATTGCCATCATAAGTTCCAGCAGCTTGATAAAGTCGCGTAGAATTTATATCTATTCTGTAATAGGTATAGTTACGTTTGCGTTTAGTATTTAGGTAGGTATGCATGAAGAGGTACATCATCATAATCATCATCAGCCCATTTAAGTCCCCACTGCTGGGGCACGGGCCTCCCTCAATCACATGAGGGGTAATTGCCATACTCACCACGCTTGGCAGACGGGTTGGCGAGGGTTTTGATATAAATACAGAGTTTTCCTTCTCTGGGTGCTGATGATCATGCCAGCAGCTTTACCTTAGTCGCCTTTTACGACACCTCGGTAAGAGTGAGGGTGGACTATTCTACTCTGCCGGGGACCACACGGAAGAGGTACATTGCGATGATAATTTATAAAAAATCTTAAGTACAATCGTCTGACCTTTACAACCCGTAGACAGGGGAAACAGATAAACTTAATCCCCTTTATTACAAATCCCGATCCAAAAAAGTTCCGGAACTAAACTTGTTCCATCCCCTTTTAACATTGCGTGTTAGAACAAGATTGCATGAACTTTAGTACGGTAATAACTTTAGTTGGCGGTTTTTAATAAAGGGTAAGGTGACGGGTAGGGCACACTAGCGACGCCAATCGATTTTAATTTTTAGCTACTAAACCGGATCTATTTTAAACAATTTTGGGGTTACAACCTCTCGGCAAACACTTATACTATTTATTTAATAACCATGAAAAAATGTTGGGTCCAACGCGTTCGCGAAAAATTGCAATTTTTCGCGTACAAAAACGGACCCCACATTTGTGCATGGCTATTTAATAAATAGTATAAGTGTTTGCCGAGAGGTTGTAACCCCGATTTTGTTTAAAATAGATCCGGTTTAGTAGCTAAAAATTAAAATCAATTGGCGTCGCTAGTGTGCCCTACCGGTTACCTTAATCATGGTTACAAATATTTGAATATTGCCGGTTTCCTCACGATGTTTTCCTTTACCCTTTCGACGACCCGTTTGGAACAGTGGTAGTGAACGCTGCCACAGAGAACGCTGCCTTTGGTCAAAGGGTTGCGGGTTCGATCCCCGCACTTTACAAACATTTGGGTGCATGAACATGTCTGTTTGTATTGGTCTGGGTGTTTTCTATGTATTATAAGTATGTATTTACAAAAGAAAAGTATTAAATGTATATATTTGTAATCCCACTGTTGGTTCTGATATCCGTAACACAGGTGCTTGAGCTACCTATCTCGGAGTTAGATCAATGTTTGTGATGTTGTGAAATATTTTTTTATTTATTTAACCACCAAGCTTATATGCTAGAAAATTCATATAGATTTGAAAAATCTAAAGGTGCATGCTCGGATTCGAACCCATATAACCTCCTATTAAGAAGGCCTTAACTACTGAGCTACAATTGAGTCAGATTATTCAAGTTTAAATGGTAGACCTATTAATAAAATACATTCCTAACATGTCTTTAAACATGTGACTTTAATAGCTACAAACATGTACAGACGGCGTCAGATCGAGTTACCCTCCGCAATGCAAAAATAGCACTTGTAACTCTGACATAAGGATGTTTCAGTATCCAACACGGTTAACTCCGCTTGACGTGTATGGATATAAATAATGTATTTGATTATAATTAGTTATTTTACTTCATGTCCGTAAATATCACGTTTATCATTGTTGTAATGAATAATACATTAAAATTACGTATTTTTATTTGCTTGGGTTTCAATAAAAATACTTAACTACGAGTATAATGGTTAATAAAGTTAAGCGTATATGACCTTTGTTTTTTTTGTCGCTTGTTGCTAAGTAATGGCTGCTGTCCATAGACACCGGCAACACCACTAAATAAATAAACAATAAATAAATATTTCACAACATCACATACATTGATCTAACTCCGGGATAGGTAGCTCAAGCACCTGTGTTACGGATATCAGAATCAACAGTGGGATTACAAATATATACATTTAATACTTTTCTTTTGTAAATACATACTTATAATACATACAAACACCCAGACCAATACAAACAGACATGTTCATACACATAAATGTTTGTAAAGTGCGGGGATCGAACCCGCAACCCCTTGACCAAAGGCAGCGTTCTGTGTGACAGCGTTCACTACCACTGTTCCAAACGGGTCGTCGAAAGAGTAAAGGAAAACATCGTGAGGAAACCGACAATTTTCAAATATTTGTAACCATGATTAACCCGTCATGGTAGGGCACACTAGCGACGCCAATCGATTTTAATTTTTAGCTACTAAACCGGATCTATTTTTAAAAAAATCGGGATTTAAACCTCTCGGCAAACACTTATACTATTTATTGCTAATGATAGCTATATTAGCTAATGATTCCGATCGTGTAACTGTGATTCAGTTGGTCTGGTTCCCCTGTCTAAGGGTTGCGAAGGTCAGGCAACAGTCGCTTCATTGTAACTACTGGGGGGGGGGGGGGGGGGGGGGGGGGGGGAAGAGAGGCAAGGGAAAAAGGTTGGCAGCGCACTTGTGACTCCACTGGTGTTGCGGGTGTCCATGGGCGGCGGAACTGCTTACCATCAGGTGATCCGCCTGCTCGTCTGCCGCCTCTCATATAAAAAAAAAATCATGGTCCAAGCGAGCCCTAGGCTAAGAAGCGACAGCTTTGGACGCGACTGGGAATTACACGCAAAGCTGAGGGAGAGTAAAGCGTATGAGCGATGACTTTTCTGCCTCGATGTCGCACTTTAAAGCGACGGCTGCGTAAGAGACTTCTTAGTAAGCTTCTGCGTAAGAGGCTGTGTAAGATTAACCTGGGACCCCAGGTCTGATTCCCGCGTCGGGCCAAAAAAATTTGTAACTTAAGTTTTCGGTAAGAAATTCTTAGTGTCAGCTCGTAGTCTGGATTTTGGCGGTCTTCGTCCGTGTCTCGGAAAGCACGTTAAGCCGTTGGGGCTGCGCCCGATCCCTCTCCGGTCGTGGCACACTGGTGTCCCAAATTAATAAAACTGAGTTTAATTTAGAATGTTGTTTTTATGCCTTTCCTTTGATAAAGTGGGACAGTGGGAGAGCCACGCTTCTGTTTGAATGGGCCGGCTCGATCGGAGTAAAATAAATAAATACTTAAATAAAATCTTTATATGAAACATATCAATTTTAGTAATACCACTCATAGAAAACCGGCGTGAAGCAGTGCGTGCGCAGTGTTTCGCTGCGTGAGTGAGGGTACCGGAGGCCCAATCCAGGGGAAGGGGGGTTAAAAGGTAAGCAGCGCACTTGTGACACCACTGGTGTTGCAGGTGTCCATGGGCGGCGGTAATCGCTTACCATCAGGTAATCCGTCGGCTCGTCTGCCACCTATATCATAAAAAAAATCCTATGTATGTATAGAGACATATATTGTTTTTATTTATGTATAGTATTATACATTTTAATATACACCGTTATTATTTTATCGTTTTCATCCCGAAAACCTCATAATACTTATTAAACCGGATCTATTTTAAACAATTTCGGGGATACAACCTCTCGACAAACACTTATACTATGTTAATATTTCGTCCGTTGTTGTACGCGGAGAATTGGTTCACGCCAAAATTGGCAGCTTTTGGCGTGAATCAATTTTTCGCATACGCGTTGGACCCAACATTTGTGCATAGTTATTTAATAAATAAGTGTTTGCCGAGAGCTTGTAACCCCGAAATTGTTTAAAATAGATCCGGTTTAGTGGCAGACCATAAAATGTTCAAAGAGAAGCATTTAAAAGTAAAACTAAGTTATTCGCCTTCTAATTTTAGGAAGGGAAGTCCAGTTTTCACCGCGTTACTGGTCTGACGAGATCTAGACAACTTTATAATTGCTGCTTACTCACTTACTGAGTGGCGGGTAATGAGTCTTCCAGAAAATAACGGTGTAGAGTCGACCGTACTGGAGTAGAGGCGCCACGCCTTATAAGGCAGTAGACCTGTTTGTGAGAGCTATTCTGGGGTGCCACACTTTTTTTACGTTCTGTACCTGAAGGCTATGCATCACCACAGAAAACAGCCTGTGTTTAACTTGTCTTGAGAGAAGGGGACACAGAAACTCTCGGTAAAAAACTAGGAATGAAACATTCAAAGGCCTTCATAGGAGACAATACGAAGATATGGAAAAAATATCTTCTCGGCGGCAATAGACAACAGACAAGGATGCTCTTAGGAGCGATTAACAGGGCATTATGCAACGAACAAAATGCTGATGAAGATGAACATAACATCGAACAGCGACTGCAGAGCATGCAAGGAGGAGACGGAAACCATAGAACATCTTTTATGTGAATGCGACTCACTAGCCAGAGGCAGAATGTGTCTTCTAGGTAAAGCTTATCCTAAACCAGGAGACTACAGGCACTTCAATCCGAAAGACATCGTGACGGTGATGAAACGAATCTTTCGTGAGTAGGAGCGCAAAAGATAGGGGAGGTACCTCACAAAAGATCCCTTAGGGTCGACGTGCCCCATGAAAATGACCCCCTAACAGATAAGATAAGAAGATAAGAACTCTCGGTACGAGAGGGTCTAAAACTCTTTTTAATCTTTTGTTGTGTGACAGCAATAAACGTATTTTTTATTGGTATTTGCTAAGGGTTTTTGAGTAGAAGAATCCATATATTTTAGCAGGATATTTGTAAAATTTGAAGACACATATATCTGTATAAGAATAATTTGGAAAATCAATTATTTTAGTTTTATTTTTTTATGTGATAGGTGGCAGGCGCGCAGACTGATTACCTGATGGTAAGCGTGGACATGGACACCCGTGACACCAGTGGAGTAACAAGTGAGCTGCTAACCTTTAAACCCCTTTCCCAAGGATTGAACCTCCGGTACGCTCACTCACGCAGCGAAACACAGCACAGTGCTGCTTTACGCCGGTTTTCTGTGAGGCCGTGGTATCACTCCGGTCGAGCCGGCCGGCTCTCCGACGGTCCATTAATTTAGTGCTAATAAATTCGTTTTAGACTTTTACACATGTTAGTATAATAGGTATTAGCGATGGTAGCTCAGTGGATAAGAACGCGCATTCCATGCGGGGAGTCGTAGTTAGAATCCAAGCATGCACATCTAGATTTTTCAAATCTATGTGCATATTTCTACCATTAGCTCAGCGGTGTGGGAAAACATCGTGAGGAAACCTGAACGTTTCGGATAGATTCTAAAACGTGTTCCGTGGTCTGGTTCCCCTGTTAAAAGGCTGCACAGGTCAGACGGCAGTCGCTTCATTGTAATTAACAGACTCCCCAAATCCGGAATCATGGTCCAAGTGTACCCTGGGCTCCAAAGCGACAGCTTTGGTTGCAACCGGAATTACACACTAAGGTGAAGAAGAAGAATAAATAAATAAATAATAAATATTTCCCAACATCACACATAGGTAGCTCAAGCACCTGTGTTACGGATATCAGAATCAACAGTGGGATTACAAATATATACATATAATACTTTTCTTTTGTAAATACATCATCATCATTTCAGCCAATAGACGTCCACTGCTGTAAATCGACTTTGTAAACACATACTTATATACATATATTAATACATAGTAAACATCCAGACCAATACAAAACAGACATGTTCATACACACAAGTGTTTGCATTGTGTGGGGATCGAACCCGCAAACAGAGGTAGCGTTCACTACCACTGTTCCAAACGGGTCGTCAGTAGAAAGAAAAAGAAGTATCATCATCATCATTTCAGCCAATAGACGTCCACTGCTGGACATAGGCTTCCCCTAATGATCTCCATACAGATCGGTGCTGTGCCGCCCGCATTCAAGGGATTCTTGCGACTTTCACCGGATCGTCGGTCCACCTTGAGGGGGGGCCTGCCAGAAGACGTATAATAGGCACCAAATGGCATAAGCTACTTAGTACAAAAATGTGATTATGTATGAATTTATCTATCATTCTATCCAAAATTTATTTGTTGAAATTGAATCGCCAACCCTAAAAGACATAGTTTTTCCGTCTCTGGCGCTCATTTCCCTGTCTGCCCTGCCTGAGCCGGAACAGGGCAATTGGCATTGCTGGTCTGCGGCTAATACAACAACATGTGATGCAAGAATTAAGCAAAATGACTTGTTTTCGCGATAATTAGAAGGACGAAATGTTGTTTTGATTGTGTAATCGACGTCTGACGTCTGATCAATAAGTTTCGAAATCTTTTTGTGACTAACTGGAAATATTTTAAAAGGAAAAAAACATGCTTTTCAAAAAAGTCATCATTACCAGTGGCGTCTGCCGTTATTCGGAGCAAGAGGACCAACAAAAATTTTCTGCGAAAAAAATCACCTTCAAAAACCACGAACTAAAAAGTGTAAAGTCTAAAAAGTTTTTGCAGATATTTCAAATAATATATGTATTATTAAGATGTAAATAAATACATAAATAAATATTTCACAACATCACATACATTGATCTGATTTGACATTATCCGAGATAGGTAGCTCAAGCACCTGTGTTACGGATATCTGAACCAACAGCGGAATTACAAATATATACATATAATACTTTTCTTTTGTAAATACATACGTATAATACATAGAAACATCCAGACCAATACAAACAGACATGTTCATGCACACAAATGTTTGTACTGTGCGGGAATCGAACCCGCAATCCTTGCACCAGCAACATTCACTACTACTGATCCAAACGGGTCTTCAAAGTATTAGTGTATTCATATTTTATTTCATCATCAGCCCATTTAAGTCCCCATTACTGGGGCACGGGCCTCCTTCAAACACATGAGGGATAATTGCCATACTCACCACGCATGGCAGACGGGTTGGCGTGGGTTTTGATATAAATGCAGAGTTTTCCTTCTCTGGGTGCTGATGATCATGCCAGCGGCTTTACCTTAGTCGCCTTTTACGACACCTCGGTAAGAGTGAGGGTGCTGCAAGGGTTGCGGGTTCGATCCCCGCACAGTACAAACGTTTGTGTGCATGAACATGTCTGTTTGTATTGGTCTGGGTGTTTTCTATGTATTATAAGTATGTACTTACTAAAGAAAAGTATTAAATGTATATTTGTAATTCCGCTGTTGGTTCTGATATCCGTAATACAGGTGCTTAGTCAGATCAACGTATGTACCTAATTTTTAGATTTTCGCGTTGCATTATAACTATAATTAATTAAGCCGGGAATTAACACAATATTTATTATGTGATACAACATTGTGATACAGCGGACTGAGTGAGTCCGCTCGTGACCACGGCTGCTGTAACGTAGCCGAAACGTCGAGCAAAATATGTGAGTACATAATGTTGTATCACATAATAAATTTTGTGTTAATTCCCGTCTTAATTAATTATAATGTACTTATGTGATGTTGTGAAAATATATTTATTATTTTGTTCCGTTTGCGTCCCAAGCCGTCTCTCCCAACCGTTCGTTAAATTATATAGGTAGGTATTTAAATTAAACTATGCATAGGTTTATTTTTTAATAACGTCATCGTCAGCCCATTTAAGTCCCCCTGCTGGGGCACGGGCCTCCCTCAATCGCATGAGGGGTAATTGCCATACTCACCACGCTTGGCAGACGGGTTGGCGAGGGTTTTGATATAAATGCAGAGTTTTCCTTCTCTGGGTGCTGATGATCATGCCAGCAGCTTTACTTTAGTCGCCTTTTACGACACCTCGGTAAGAGTGAGGGTGGCCTATTCTACTCTGCCGGGGACCACACGGCCACGTTTAATAACGTGACCAACGTTTATCACATGGCTTCCCATGTGGAGACTCACCATTAAAAGGCAGGTTAGAAACCACTAGCGCCAAAAACCCTTTTTCTTATTAGTCCCAGGTAGAGATGGCTTTATGCGTTGGTATTGTAAAGCATCGTTTAGTTTTTTTTATGTGATAGGTGGCAGACGAGTAGACGGATCGCCTGATAATAAGCGATTGGCCGCCGCCCATAGACACCCGTGACACCGCGCATCCAACCTTTAAACCCACCCTTTCCCCGGGTTGGGCTTCCGGCACCTCACTCACACAGCGAATCGCAGCACAGTGCTGCTTCACGCCGGTTTTCTGTGAGGCCGTGGTATCACTCCGGTCGAGCCGGCCCATTCATGCCGAAGCGTGGCCCTCCCACGGTTGAATTTTGTTCTAAAATCCGGTCCGTTTTCTGAAATATTTTTAGATCAATCTTGGGACGTTTGTTTATTTGTTAAAAGATAGTTATTTTTATTTTTATTAGAGAATCTAAAAATGTAGGGTCTTATTCACAAATGTTGTTTGAACTTTAGCTGACTAAAATGACGTTATAAAGCAGTTTTCACTCTTTTTTGAACATTTTGTATGAACCTTTTTTGTTTCAAACTGTTCTATATCACCGTTTTAGCTAACAAAGGTTATTGAGCGTTTATGAAAAATGCCCTTAATTTTTACCAGATGTATATTATTTAATCAATAAAATGGCATTCCGATTTAGACGACATCTGTTGGCTTCAAACAGAGATAACTGTGGGGTTATTTAGGCTAAAAACATCTGGCGGTAATCAATCACTTTCCTCATGAAGGTATAAAAGATAAACACAAGTAAAAGACATTTAGAAAAATACAATTGTGGATTAATTAATCTCAATAATAATATAATAATAATAAATATTTCACAACATCACATACATTGATCTGACTCCGAGATATGTAGCTCAAGCACCTGTGTTACGGATGTCAGAATCAACAGTGGGATTACAAACATATACATATAATACTTTTTTTTTTGGAAATACATACTTATAATACATACATACACCCAGACCATTACAAACAGACATGTTCATGTACACAAATGTTTATACTATGCGGGGATCGAACCCGCAACCCTTGGACCAAAGGCAGCGTTCACTACCACTGTTCCAAACGGGTCGTGTAATGTTTTTATATGAATTTGTTTAAGTAATATTATAAAATGATGGGACGTGGCGCTAGGGGGCTCTTGTCAGTCCATTAAGACGAAGCTCGTTTTAGCCCAGAACAGGTCTGGGACCAACCAGTTAACGGTTACCATGCGAACTATCCGATGAAGAAATTGTCATTTAAATTCATTTAAACTGCTTAAACACGTGTTACTTAAACATGGGAAAATACGCGATGAATCATTTAAGTAAGTATTTTTTTCTAATAACAAACAACTTTTAAATAATTCAACAGTGCCAGTAATAACTTTTGCGCAAAGAGTTTGTCAAGCCCGATGGCAAAGGTAATGAGTTAGTGATCCTTTTTTTTGGTTTCGCAGGGGGAATGCCGCCGGCTCAAGAGATGAGCCGACTACCTTATGCATATAGTTTTTTAGATTTTCGCGTTGCATTATAACTATAATGTATCAATACGGGGATTAACACGATATTTATTATGTGAAACAACATTGTGTACTCAATATTTGCCCTGGTCACGAGCGGACTCGCTCCACTCAGTCCGCTCGTGACCACGGCTGCTCTAACGTAGCGAAACGTCGAGCCAAATATGTGAGTACACAATGTTATTTCACATAATAAATATCGTGTTAATCCCCGTATTGATACATTATACCTTATGCATACCAGACCACCGGGGGGCGGCCGAGTTATGTGGGGCTCTCCTTTGGCGGGGGGCTTCTCCCAAAGAGAAGCCAGGCAAAGGCATACCCACCAAACCCCCTGTGGTTCTCCTTCATCGCCCATATTGGGGGGTCAGTGACCCTACTTAAATCACGAAAGTTCCGGTTTGATTTCTTTTTAAGGATGACTAAGACGCCTCTACATACAGAGTGTATCTGAGGACGTTTACATCCCTTTAACCACGTGTTCTACCAACTATTCTGAGCAACATTTGTTCTACGACTTTTCAAAATTCGCCGAATTTTTTTTCGACTCCCCATACAAAATGACTAAGTCACGTGACCGACTTTGTATGAAAAGTTGAATTTTTTTTATGCGAATTTCCAAAAGTCGTAGAACAAATGTTGTTCATAATGGTTGATAGAGCACGTGGTGAAAGGGATGTAAATGTTTACAGATACACCCTGTATAGGTTAAATAGTTAAGACAAAAAATTTACGCGATGCAACCAATATCCAGCGACATCTAGCAGGTACAATTTGGAACAAATAAATTCATACAACATCTCATCCAATGACCTGATTCAGGGTAATTTCACTCAGTACGTTTTATCCTTAGTATGGGAAATATAAGTTCAGCGGTTTTCGTTAGATGGCGCTTGTAAAAAGCAGATGTAGCTTTAAAAAGTAATCAAGCAGATGGTTCGGCGTTGTTTCGGTAGATGTCACTATGCATTTTTACATCGCGCTAAGTAAAGCTTATTTCCGAAACAACGACCTCAAGCCGCCTGCCCACATTAGCCATATAAAGGTGAGCGGGTAAGGCACACTAGCGACGGCCAATTCGGATTTAAATTTAGCTAACTAAACCCGGATCTTATTTGAAGCAATTGCATGGTACGAACCTCTCGGCAAGACACTTATACGCCACACAAGATTTTACTTTAACTATTAAGTACAGTCAGACGTCAAATCAGTTACCCCCCTGCAGTGGAAAAAATAGTCAGCTTGGTGTCCCCAGACATAAGGACGGTCCAAAGTTCAACAATGGTTAACTCGACGTGGACGCCCAAAAATATATGTACATATGGACGCTTTAACTCTCACTTAGTGCGGACGACGTTGATGGTTGTGAGTTGTGACGGAGCCATGCCTGCCTGTTCCATTAGAGACAGCCTTGCTCAATACAAATTAGGTAATCATTTTGGGGCTAGAAATTGGGTCAAATCTAGCCTCGAAAGGGCTAATTTGGCAACACTTATCTCTTAACGCTATTTATAAAGAGGTAAATCCTACAGAAAGCGAGCAACAATTATAGGTACCCGAAAACACAAAACGCTTGCGTGATGCAATCGACACCTAGCGTCATCTATTGGTATAATGGGGAACTAATGTCCCGAAACGAAGTGACTGCGGACCATAGTCATTCATAAAGCGAAAGTTGAGTTCCCATGTGAGAAATAACGACGCTCTCAAGTAATGACGAATTTGACTCGGGTTTAAAGTTCTTGGAAAGTCGATTTAGCAGTTAAAGTACATTCTCAGGGACGGTTGTGTCTAAAATCTCATAGAAAGAAGACATAAGAGACTTGTTTCGGTAAATAATATTCTGAAAAGTGTCCAAGTGTGAGTTGGAAACGCCCATGAAGGGTTCCGTACCAGCAAAATAATGCTTCACGGTTTATGTGTATGATTTTTTAAAGTGTTTGAGTTGATTAATAGAAAGGTAAATTACGGTTTATGATTTAGGAAGTATGTGTGACATATCTTTTAAAAAAAATGGTGTAATGGTGTGATGAAACAATTGTTTTTGAGTTTCAGTTCTTTTTTCTCTATATTTTTGTGGGAAAATCTTTAAGCGGTTCACAAAATAAGTAATATCTATCTAAACGATACAGATTATAAGCATTGTTTGTCATACTGTCACTGTAATCATAATTTTTATTAGAAAGAATATGGAATTATATTAAAAATGAAAATTGTAATTACCATATTATTTGAAAAGAGTAACTACTGAGTTTTTTACTGATTCTTCTCGGTAGAAATTGACATTCCGAATCAGAGCTAGATTACATAATATTTGATATTCATAAATGTTCTGTATGGACTTCAATTGAACAAAGATATTTTGATTTTGATTTCAAGTTTCAACAGTATAGTCCTGATGGTTTCAAAAAAGGCTGTGTGAGGCCGCACAGACAAACAGACATAGGTACATGGCAAATATAAGTTATTTTCCATTTGGCTGCGGACCCCTAAAGACGCGTAAATATGTAAAACTCCTCAAACTATGTACCGCTATTTGTTTTCTTGTTTTTTAACATTTTAACAGTTACATTGTTATCCGGAGCAAAGCGGAATCTAAGCGACGAAGTTGCGAAGTAGAACGTCGAAAAATAATAAAAATAAAAGACATTTAAATGGTTCAACCGTTCTTGAGTAATAAATGGAGTAACGTTCATGATTTTTTTTTATAAATACATAGATTACATACCCTTATTATTACCTACATTTAGTTAGGACTTAAGTGTGTTAGCACCAAGCCAAATGGTCGCTAGTTAGCTGTCCAAGGTACCGCTGGAGAGACGAGGTCGAAAAGGATATGCAGGGACTTCTGGCGGATGACTGGCAGGAGGTGGCGCAGGACCGACCTATTGGAGACTCTCTATCCGAGGTCAAGGCTCACTTTGGGTCGCTTCGCCCACCTAGTTAGTTAGTTATATTTAGTTTGATTGTGTCCAAAAGCTTAATAATAACGTCGTGATAAATTAAGCTAGAGAATATAATGTAATAGGCGTATTTAGACTTGCACCGTTACATAATGTTACGCGCTGCTACATTACGTATGTCGCTGATGACCTACTAATTCGTTTAGTTAAATACAATTAATCATTATAGGATCGCTCTCTTGTATTGTAACCACGGACAATACAACATGATTCCGCTAACTTCTGGTTTCACTTAAGACGTCCCCAACTCCCACCTACCTCAAGATATTGCATGGCAACCCTGCCAGGATCGAACCTGGAATCTTCTGATAAGCTACTTCTTGGTAAGCTTGAGGCATCGCTTTTTCTCAACTCTTAGAGTTCAGTGTAAAGCCAGGAGCAAACCCATTATCAATAAAAAAATACCGATTAGGTTAACGTCAGCTGAGTTATATTTTGTAAATTAGGTGAAATTATTAAACGCCCGGTCTAGTGGTTTAAGTACCAGGCCGTGATCTCGGGGTCCTGGGTTTCGATCCCCGGGTCGAACGAAAAGTACGTTTCGATTTTTTCGAATATAGCTCGGGTTTGTGATCACCAATCCGCATTTAGGAAAGCGTGCTGATTAAGCCTAATCCCATCATAGTAGCGATAACTTGATTTGCCTTTTGATGGAGGCCTTTGCCCTGCAGTGGGACAGTTTATAGGCTGATCGGTACTATAAGTGAAATTAAGTGTAAAGATAGGTAGTAAAAAATAAAATAATTTGATTTATTTATCTCTGTTCATGATAGATAATTTAATTAGATTTTATCATATTTCATAAATAATTATGCAGATAGGTAATACATTTTTGCGTTGCCCCTACAGGGTGTCATGTGCACAATGTACTGGTTAATTAATGGAGATCTTTATTACCATGTGACATGCAAAATGAATAAATAAATAAAGATAAATAAATGTGTCTGCTATAGGAACACATAAATATTTAGAAATATAATAAATGTTCGCTGAAAAAGCATGAAGATAAATAGTTCATTATCATCATCAGCCCATTTAAGTCCCCACTGCTGGGGCACGGGCCTCCCTCAATCACATGAGGGGTAATTGCCATACTCACCACGCTTGGCAGACGGGTTGGCGAGGGTTTTGATATAAATGCAGAGTTTTCCTTCTCTGGGTGCTGATGATCATGCCAGCAGCTTTACCTTAGTCGCCTTTTACGACACCTCGGTAAGAGTGAGGGTGGCCTATTCTACTCTGCCGGGGACCACACGGCCGGATAAATAGTTGCCAATCGTTAATATAATGGTTTTATGACTTAACTTACCTATGGAAATACTAGGAGTTTTTGGACATCCATTATTGGTTAATTTCTACTTCAGTTTAAATCTTAAATTAACTAAAATTAAGTCAAACGTGTGGATATTTCGATAACCTAATCAACCATATAACGGCTTTTTGAAACGGTTCAAGAATTACCTAAACATCTCGTTAGGTGAATAAACCTTTTATTTATTTTATTTTTGTAAAACCACTAAAAGTAGTGAATGATGTAATTAATTTCATGGACTGTTTATTTCATGAAATTCGATATTTTATTTTTAAAGTGCTGTTAAATCAAACGTGTTAAAATCGTTAACAATGATGAATGCACAGGCATAATTTAAATGTTGACTATTTAGTATTCAAATTATTAAATTTAAGCAAATTAATTATATATTTTTAATTTTACTGTATTTTTTTTATTTTCATCCACTCATTTTTTTAATAATTTCTACCCAAATTCAAAACACGATATTTGAATACACGTTAAATTTACGCGTCCGATCAGTCAAAAAAATGTTTAATTAAAAAGTCTAATTTATTCATTCACATACTTACACGAAATACCTCACAACACTTTCTATACATTCCCCACAAAAACACACACAATTATTATTTTTTTCAAATTTTCACATTTTTTCGTACATCACTAAAACTAATAAAATATCGAATTACCTTTCATACACAGTCGTTGCACCAATGCACTTTGCAATTAATAGTATCCAGCACGAGGCGGCTAGTGTGGGGTCCTTCTATCACTAAACTGATACCGCAGTATCGGCGCACACGCACGTCAACCTGACTAGTGACGGGAATGGCACATATCGATACTTTTTATACGTTGTTTTTATCTCGTTATCGCTATTTGTGTAGTGCAAACAAAGAAGTGGGCTGTATGAGTTCAAGTGGAGTATCGATTATAATATTGCAATAGTTTTCACTTTTATTTTTAACTCGAGGTATTATTTCCAAGAGGTTATTTTCGCTATATTGTCTGACCGTTCGTCCGTCCTAGCCTAGCTCAGATAGTAGTAATATTTGTACTAGAATGTCGTATTTTTGTTATTTACATTACTAATTAGTTTGTAGAATATACGATACTTATACATACATAGTTACAGTTATGTCATATGTCCACAATGCGATGGCTGAGTCACAGGTTAAATTCCAGGTTGGGTCAAAATTTATATCAAACGCTCTAATATTAAAAGAACAGCAAATATAACTTGGTAATCTCACATATTTCTATGGGATTACCATGTCATTTATGCAGTTGGTTTAAACCAGGTACTTCCAGATCTTCGATTATCCTAGTTTTTATAGTTTTCCTTCTATGTGGCCATTAAACCCTAAGTTTGTGCCAAATTTCAGCTCTCTCAAATTATGGGAAGTACTAGTTCTATTTTGATGATCATGAGTGAGTGTCTGTCGAAAATGCGAAACTTTGCTTTCGCCTAACTTCGCAACTAAATGACATACAGACTTGAAATTTAGGATTAAAAGTAGGTCATTATAGCTTAACGAATGACGAAAATTTCTGCGTTCTGGTCTTATCCGGAAGGTTCTCAAATAGGAGCCTAAAAATGCGGCGAAATGGTTCCACTAAAGGATGGTACGGCAGTGTTTGTTTCGAGCTCGAATGAAAATTTCTCGCGTTAGGTTGAACTTGAAATTATAAAGGTTTTTTATTTTTCATTTTTCCAACACTTTAGCTGTGGTGTGCGTGCAATACGTGATGCACTTCTGGAGTTTCAAATCTATGAGCGTATTTTTACCATTGGCTTGGCTCAGCGGCGAGAGGAAACATCGTGAGAAAACCTGCGTCAAAGACGTGTATAATTCAGTTGATCCGGTTACCCCATTAAAAGGTTGCGAAGTTGAGACGGTGGTCGCTTCATTGTATTTACCAGACTTTCCAAAATCTTGAATTATGGTCTAACAGTACCCCGGGCTCGAAAGCGACAGTTTTGGAAGAAATCAGGAGTTGAAACTGAGGCCTTCGATCTTTGTCTTAACAACAACCAAATCCTGGATCAGAATAAAGAATCTCATTATATACCAGCTTTCTCACCAGAAGCTGTTGCAAAGCCAACGAACTGGTGCTCTCTTGTTTCGGAGGCCAAGACTCGGTTCGGGTAACTGAGATAGCGGAGTAAGTAAGCATATACCTAGTTTCAATGAAATGTGAATCATTTCTTGAAATACAAGATCTGTACGATTTATTTGGTCGTCATTAGAAACAGGTCCAACTAGCATAGACTAGAGTAGCTTAATCCGGTCAGTGACACTATTGTGGAAATAACGGCGGGTTTCAACTACCAGTTTTTTTAACTGGTTTCTACTATTAACGAGAGTAACTAGAGTATTTGGAATCTGGTTTGAAATGAGATTAATTGAAAGCAATTAATTTCTGGTTGCAATAAATTAGGGAAATTTTAGATTAAGGTGACGGGTAGGGCACACTAGCGACGCCAATCGATTTAAATTTAATTTTAGTTTTCGGCTCTCGGCAAACACTTATACTAATTATTAAATAGCCATGCACAAATGTTGGGTTTTTGTACGCGAAAAATTGATTACCGCCAAAACCGGCCACTTATGGCGGTAATCCAAAATTCGAGTGCAAAAGCAGACCATACAGTCAACTAATAAGTATTAAATAAATAGTATACAGTGTTTGCCAAGAGATTGTAACCCCAAAATTGTTTAAAATAGATCCCGCTTAGGAGCTAAAAATTAAAATCGATTGGCGTCGCTAGTGTGCCCTACCCGTCACCTTAAGTGCAACTGACCAACATCTGCTAGTTTGTAAAGTACACAATTCGCACACCTAGATCAACAAAGGCTTAACTCGAAAACACCAACTTTACAGGAGAGCGAAAAAACTTATTTTTACCAGCTAAATGATAAATGAAATATAGATATGCTTTATATATCGTTGAAAGCCTTTTGACATGTTCTTTATTTCTGTATGACCAGCTTCCTAAATTAATAACTTGATGTTGACTTATCACAAAAAGAAATAATATATTTTTATAGATGTTTTTTCTATTGGGACTACAATAGCTTGTGCAAAATCCGCTAGATGGCGTAAGCTTGGACTGAGGTCCAACTTCAACAGTATTGTTTCGTTCGTCAAATTGATATTATGACACGTCGTTCGAAAATAACCAATTACATTCCACTACCGTTGCGCCTTAATTTTACAATTTTTATAAAGAAATATCGATAAAAATATCGACTAACCCTACCCCTAGGTCGCTTCTAAGAATTCTCTACGCAGATATCGAGTGGAGCTGTCAGTTGTCTTTCAACTTTCCCTGACCTTTTATTACTATCATAAATTATGTCTGTATGTTTGTACGTAACGTAAGTAATTAATAACCGTTTGATTTTTTTATTATATAGACTGCGTAACAAACGTAACAGAATGCCCTCAGGCCAAGTGAGGTTTCATTTGTTATAGCGTGGACAAAAATTAGTCCATGGTTATAGGTAAACATCATTATGTTTGCGGACCATTGTCCGCCATCACTTCGTTGCAGGGTTTCAATTTGCACTGAAACAAATTTTTTTCTTCTTTTTGCCAATTTATTATATGGCGTCGAATCGGTACTCGAAAATAGGCTGTTCGGTAACTTTGTTAGATTACCCCTTTGGGGAGTGAATTCACAATGATCCTTTCTTAGTGCTCTGCTACGCTGTAAAATGACTCGTGTGTGAAATTTCATGTTTCTAACCCGTTTGGGATATATCAGTCAACTTTTGCTTACATTGATTTATTTAGATTTAATTAGGGAAACTTTCTGCTTACAATGTATGTTTGTATCTTAAGTATATAATTAAAAGCTAATTACAACTTTTCACATGCGGTTGAAAGATAACTAAATAATATAACCACAATTCGAGCTTTTTTTATTTTATTTTATTATAAATTATTATTTATCCTCCAACCAATTCGGCTATGGCGGCAGCTATTAAAATTTGTGAGCAAACACAATTACTCTCCTATACCTTACTCTCATATTTCGATAGTACACCGAAACTATACGACCAAAGAGGGATCAGGAGCGAGGACCAACGGCTTAACGAGCTTTTCAAGGAGGGCACAAGACTGCCCACTTCCGGACTTCGGGCTCAGATTGAGAATTTGTACCTGAGTTTTTATTCATCGTCAGCCCATTTAAGTCCCCACTGCTGGGGCACGGGCCTCCCTCAATCACATGAGAGGTAATTGCCATACTCACCACGCTTAGCAGACGGTGAGGGTTTTGATATAAATGCAGAGTTTTCCTTCTCTGGGTGCTGATGATCATGCCAGCAGCTTTACCTTAGTCGCCTTATACGACACCTCGGTAACAGTGCCGTGTGCTCCCCGGCAGAGTAGAATAGGCCACCCTCACTCTTACCGAGTTTTTATTATTTTAGTTTAAATAACTATCGGCCTAATTGGATGATGGTGGCGCCGTTCAGCCATCTTGTTAAACGTTTCAGTCAACGACATGGCTAGTTGTTCTTCAGTCATTAGATTGGATGCCGGCGTTTGACGAACGCCCTAGGCGTCCCGTTGGATGGTTAATTTAACCAGATGGCTGCGACATCATCACTACTAAGATGGGATGAGCTCAATTAACACGCTTCGAAGATCATTAAAAAAACTGTGGCACACCAGAATAGCTCTCACAAACCGGTCTACTGCCTTTTAAGGCAATGGCTCTACTCCAGTACAGTCGATTCTACACCGTAATTATCTGGAAGACATTACCCTCATTGTGAGGAAAAACATAGTGTGGACGCACGTTTTCGGATAGTTTTTCAAACGTCAACAAGACCGCCAAATTCTAGACTCCGGGCTGCCGCTCAGAATTTCTTATCGAAAACTTAGGTACAAATTTTTAGCTACCTACTTGAGTACAGTCGACTCTATACCGTTATTTACTGAAAGCCTAATTACCCTCATTAGCAAATGAGGATTGATCTTCTCAAGACAAACCCCTGTATTAATCCTTAGCGTAAACATGTTTAATAAACAAATCCCCAGCGAAGTTTTATCGTATTTGCATCAACTTATTTACAGTTTCGCATATCTACAAGAGCAGATGATAAGGTCATCTTGCCATCTTACATCAGCTGTTACTACGACTCAGAGGGCCTATAACGAAACGGAGGTCACGGTCGAATCTATAGGCATTGGTGATTATTCGATTTAAAAAAAATGGTAAATTAAATAATAACGGTAAAAAGAACATAAATATGTCTAAAATGTCAACGTAGGATTTAGTATACTAATTAACTAGATTGGCGCAGCGACCCAAAGTGAGTCTTAGCTTCCAATAATAAGAGTCTCCATCTTTGTCGGTCCTGCGCCATCCGCCATAAGTCCGCGTTAATCCTTTTCGATCTCGTCTGTCCAGCGGTACCTTGGACGGCCAACTGGCCTTCGAACATTTGGCAGTTCCAGGCACCCTCTTTTTACTGCACAATCCTCTCTCATTCTCTTGATTTGGCCGAGCCAGCGAAGTCGATGTGCTTTAGAGTCTTCGATTAAGAATACTAATAGGTATCATGAATATGAAAGTGTGTGTGTCTGTTTGTATGTTTGTCCGTCTTTCACGGCAAAACTAAGCAACGCATTGACATGATTATTAAAGTGGAGAAAGTTAAAGGAAAGTGACATAAGCTATTTTGTTGTCTCTTTCTAATGCGAGTGAAGCCGCGGGCACAAGCTGGTGGTAGATGCTAACAGTATTTTTTTTGTAAAGTTCTTGAAAGTTATACAGGGATGAAATCAGAAAACCAACTATGTAACTAGCAATTAAAAACACGGACCTAGAGTCTGATCTGGGGTATGTAATTAAATCAATAAAAAAGGTTTGACAGGCATACCGATTTTAAAAGTATTGATTTTGTTAAATATTTATAAGCTACCATTCCATAACGAATAAAAAAATTGCGACAATGGCTGATAACCAAATGTTTTTATAATCTTAATGAATTTTTCAGTATGTAGTTATTATTAATTTAAATTTTATCTCAATTTTGACATTATGGAATAGGGTACATGACTAAGCTCAAGGTTTTACAAAATATAAATATTTTATCAAAATATAGGTCAATATGTGCCAATAGCAAAAATTCTCAATTAAAAATATTACGTCTAGCCGGTTTTATGGTCATTCAAAGATTCATGGGCAAGTCCATTTTAAAACTATGAAATTATTAAAAAATAATTATACCATTAAATAACTCATACAATTTGCACCAATTATTATAATAGAACCATTGACATAAACGAAACATTTGATATAGCTACCATACAAAATTCAAATGAAATGCATACAAAATACTTAGGTGTGACGTCACATCTTAGTAGCCATTTGTAGGGAGCGTTTTGGGTTTGCCCAAAATAATGTGATTTTAAAGTTGTGATATCTCAGGTGGTTTAAATGAGAATCAAGTGATTTTTTCAACGATGTTTCTATCATTGAGAGGTCTTTTGATTGCAAAAATAAAAAAAAAATAGTCATGTACCGTATTGTAATTGGTTAATTTGTATTTGGTAGGGTTGACATAAATATGACATTTTTATTAAGCTATCATTAAGGAATTATATACCTGACCACTTGAATTAACTGTTCTATCATTGTGTTCCAATTCTAACTCTAAAATAATAACAATGTAATTATTTAAATGATTTAAAATTTTGCATGTTAATTCTATTAACTGAATAGAGAGCTTCTATAATATTAAGACAGTCATCTTATGTAATCACCTATTCTATGCAAGTAAAACACTTTGACTTTGACTTTGACTAACTTATGAATAGCAACTTTTGTTGTGATACCAATTCGAATAAAGTTCTAGCTCACGTTGACGTCACAACGTTCTGTGAACGGTTTGGCTGCAGGAGTATTTCCGGACGGCTACGACTTAGGGACCTTCAAGAGAAGAGCGTACTCTTTTTTAAAAAGGCTGGCACCTCATTAGCGATCTCTTTCATTTCGCGGATGTTCATGGGCGGAGATGATTACTTTTCATCAGGTGACTCGTTTGCCCGTTTGTCCGCCTCTAGCTTAAAAAAAAGTGCGTCGCTGTTTGTGTGAAGCATTTTGGGAAGTCCTATCATGTGATTTTTAAATTGCAATATCTCGGAGAGTTTTCAAGCTAACAGAGCCATTCTTTCACAGATGTTCCTACTTTTGAAAGGTCCTTTGATTACCAATCTCACAATAAATAATAATTCTCACAACATCTCATACGTTGACCTGATTCCGTACTAAGTAGCTTAACCACTTGTGTTACAGATATCAGATAACAGAGGAACACAAATATATACTTAAATACATATATTACACCCAGACACTGAACAAACACAAGTGTTTATCGCACGAATGTTTGTCCAGGGTGGGGATCGAACCCACGACCTTTGGCGAAAGAGGCAGGGTCACTACCAATTGCGCCATCTGAAAAATAATAGTCCTCAAGCCTATTAACCCCGTCCCATTCTAATGCGCCGTGTGTCTCTTCGGTTTAGATACGACAGGTATTCTCATTCGTTACGGGTTCATTGTAGGTCTTCTGTTTGTTTTTGAATATCAAATGAGTTAAAGATAAAGGTGTACGGTAATGTAGGTAAGTGACCCTTGTCTTAATACTAGCTCTGAATTTCCTCAATCTCCCAGAGAACACCTTTCTCAAACCATATATTAAAAATATACTTATCCTACTTACTAGCTTTTACTCGCTGCTGCGCTCGCATTAGAAAGGGAAAAAAGTAGTCTGTCGCTCTCCATCCCTATATATATACATATATATATAAGAGGTGGCAGACGGATCACCTGATGGTAAGCAATTCCGCCGCCCATGGACACCCAGCACCAGACGGCAGCACCAGTGGAGTCACAAGTACGCTGCCAACCTTTTCCCCTTCCCCCCCATTGGGCCTCTGGTAACCTCACTCACACGGCGAAACACAGCGCAGGCGCTGCTTCACGTCGGTCTTCTGTGAGGCAGTGGTATCACTCCGGTCGAGCCGGCCCATTCATGCCTAAGCGTGGCTCTATACATGCTATTGTCACAATAATAAGAACTTTCCGTTGTTAACTATACCGTACTATTGTAATCAAGACAGCTTATTTCCAGTCGTCGGAATTTTCGTAACAGAACACATGTTCTGTTACGAAAATTCTGAGTGTCCGACAACTGCTCTTCATAAAGAACAATTGAGTTATTTATTTAGCTTCAAAAATATCGTTATTACGAAATGACGTCAGGAGATGTTGTAAGGATTTATTATTATTAATATTTATTTCGCTGGCTCGGTTACCTCGAGAGAATGGAAGAGGATCATGCAGTAAAAAGTACCTGGAACAGCCAAATGGTCGCAGGCCAGTTGGCCGTACAAGGAACCGTTGGAAGGACGAGGTCGAAAAGGATTAGCGTGGACTTCTGCCGGATGATTGGCAGGAGGTGGCACTGGACCGACTTTCAAGTATGGCTTTCTATAATAAATAAATAAATAAATATTTCACAACATCACATACATTGATCTAACTCCAAGATAGGTAGCTCAAGCACCTGTGTTACGGATATCAGAATAAACAGTGGGATTACAAATATATACATATAATACTTTTCTTTTGTAAATACATACTTATAATACATACAAACACCCAGACCAATACAAAGAAACATGTTTGTACACACAATAAATGTTTGTACTGTGCGGGGATTGAACCCGCAACCCTTGGACCAAAGGCAGCGTTCACTACCACTGTTCCAAACGGGTCGTCAAATCCGTCGTCAAAAATCGATCGTCGAAAAGTCTGTTTAGGGCTTAGACAATTTAAGTTTAGGGTGTATGTCTATGGATCCAGCTTGTTGATGTCTATGAGCGGCGTTTGCCATTTACCATCAGATGGGCCGCGTCCCTAATTTTCGCCATAAATAAGGTTCAAATGTAAAAAAAAATTGTAAATGCTCTATAATTTACTAATTTTTCAGGCTATAGTCACGTGTCTGAGCGTCACCATACTCACCATGTGACATGAGTTTATACTGAAACGAATCAATTTCTATGCAATTAATGAATCATCATGTTTTATTGGTGGTTTGTGAACTGATTGAAGTTACTATTAAGGTGACGTGTAGAGCACACTAGCGACGCCAATCGATTTTAATTTTTAGCTACTAAACCAGCTCTATTTTTAACAATTTCGGGATTACAACCCCTCGGCAAACATACTATTTATTAAATAACCATGCCAAAATGTTGGGTTCAACGAGTATGCGAAAAATTGATTCACGTCAAATGTGGCTACTTTTGGCGTGAATCAATTTTCCGCGTACAAAAACGGACCCAACATTTGCGCATGGTTATTTAATAAATAGTATAAGTGTTTGCCGAGACGTTGTAATCCCGAAATTGTTTAAAATAGATCCGGTTTAGTAGCCAAAAATTAAATTTGATTGGTGTCGCTAATGTGCCCTACCTGTCACCTTAAAACTTTGACATACAATTAAATAAAATAAATAAGTACTTTTAGATTGGCGCAAAACTTTATGCCCAATTTTAATTGAGGCCTGAGGGCCTAATACAATGCAGACGTTACGACCGA
The DNA here is from genome assembly GCA_019059595.1 of Marasmia exigua. NCBI lineage: Eukaryota > Metazoa > Arthropoda > Insecta > Lepidoptera > Crambidae > Marasmia > Marasmia exigua. The sequence goes on from CM032488.1 coordinate 14,583,607, forward strand.
ATCGGAGTTTCCCTCTCTTTCACACGCGCTGTGTGTCTCCTTTGTTTGGATGCGACAGGTATATTCTCATTCGTTACGGGACGGCTTCAAATTAAGACAACTGATTCGCCAATTTTTATCCGTAGATAGTTAAATCTACAATAGATATAATTATTGCAAATATAATTAAATAATAATAATATTTATAAAAATATTCTACGATTATAATCGTCAGATTTGTATAGAATGACAGCGCTATACCACAGAATAATATAGATTAATATCTTGAGTATATGTCGATGATTAATATCGGGTCTAATAACTTTAACTATTTTTTTAAGGCTGACAGAAATCAAGTTAGGTTTCAGTTGACACATTAAGGTGACGGGTAGCGCACACTAGCAACGCCAATTGATTTTGATTTTTAACCATGCAAAAATGTTGCGTCCAACGCGTACTCGAAAAATTGACTCACGCCAAAAGCGGCCACTTTTAGCGTGAATAAATTTTTCGCGTACAAAATTTGTGCATTTTTATTAAATTATATATTTTTATTAAATAGTATAAGTGTTTGCCGAGAAGTTGTAACCCCGAAATTGTTTAAATAGATCCGGTTTAGTAGCTAAACATCAAAATCGGTTGGCGTCGCTAGTGTGCCCTACCAGTCACCTTAAAGCTCTACATGGGCTAAACAAGCGCCGCCTATAGATTTATATTGATTGTGGCGATTGTGAGAGATAACTGTTGTGGAAAAGTACTTCTTAAATACTTGAAGGAAAGTAATAACAGTTTTTGAGACAAACTAACACATTTCTTCCTACAACCACAGTACAACAAGAGCTTTTTTATATCATAGGTGGCAGACGAGCAAATGGATCGCTTGGTGGTAAGCGATTGCCTGTGAGGCCGTGGTATCACTCCGGTAGAGCCAGCGCATTCATGCCGAAGTGTGGACAACAAGAGCTGAAAAGCTCGCGTGTAAAAAATATTGTTATGCATCCCAAAAAAAATTACAACCACAAGATACAATGTACTTTTTAGAAATTCTCTCATAATCGCCATAATCAATACTTCAATCTTTTGGCAGCGCTAGTTTCGTCGATGTAGGGCCTTAAACTTAACACTTGAGTAGCAAAAAATATGTTCAAACCTTTCAATGAACAAAAAGGTCTAGCTTTACAATGAAACATGACGAGTCTTGAACGCAAAAAGACAAGAAAAAAATGGAGTTGGTAAGTCGTTCCAGTAAACCTGATGCAGTGTGCAGGTACTTATGTTATTTTTAGTTAACTACTCATACAAAGTGACTACACAACTTTTTTTGGTCCTTCTAAACCGTCTCGGAATCGCAGTGGATTATTCCCCTAAAGTTATTCACAAAGTGATACACAAAACCCGGTCTCTTGGGTTTTCTTGATTTTTTTTACACAAAAGTTTTTTCAAATATCATTGTTTAGCCAATATATCCTGTATTTCAGAAAGTTTTTTAAAGACTATTAGGTTATCGCTTGACAACTATTCCACCTGATGGAAGGTGTCGATGTGGTCTAGGACTTTACTCATTTGCCTAGAAAATGACTGATCACTCTTGATATACAGAACTCGGCAAGTGATATAATGTATTTAATTCTACTATACCATATATCAGTCAGAGTCAGAGTCAGAGTATAGGAGGCCACAAGTAAAGAAGTCACGAGGAGGATCCAGCTGGGATGGGCTGCTTTCAGGAAGTTAGGTTACCTTTTTATATCTAAAATCCCGCAGTGCTTTAAGACAAAGGTATTTAATCAGTGTGTACTCCCAATGCTTAGATATGGGGCCGAGACATGGACGCTGACTAAAGAAACTATGCACAAGTTAAAGGTGGTGCAACGTGCCATGGAGTGTTACATACTCGGTCTCTCTTTGCGAGCCCGCGTACCCAACGATGAAATCCGAAAGAGAAGTAGGGTAGAAGACGTTGGGACGCGAATGTGTGGGTTAAAGTGGAGATGGGTAGGACAACGCGCAAGGCGTAAAGATGATAGGTGGACTATAAAACTTACCGTAAGCAGTCATGAATGGGGCGACGTACTGTGGGTAGACCACCTGCCCGATGGCCATTATGCATAAGGCTGGCAGGGGACAGAAAGGAGTGGCGTGATAAAGAAGAGGCCTATACTCAGCAGTGGGTGGATGAGACCATAGAGTAATAAAATAAGTCTATCACCGGGGTCTGCTGAGTGACATTCTGTATTTCCTCAAATACAGTGCGACCACTATCAGAGGGCACTTCAGTGACGCTGACGACATTTTTTCTAATGGGAAAATGTCAAAAGAGCATTAATTCCGACTTTTGCTACGTGCCAAATAACCGTGGGGCGTACTTTGGGCCGTTCTTATTATCTGTTACCAACATGTTGCAAAACAAACGAGTGACGTATTCAAATTTAATAAGCCCAAAGAATCTAGTGCAAACAATATACTGTTATTTAGTTATCTGAGGCTGATAACCTTTACATGGGCCACGGAAAATACATACAGTGGATTCGTATAGTAAAGTAATTATTGATAAATCAGTCAAGCTTATCTAAATTCTAATAAACCTTTGATTTAGAAACTAGAACCTATAAGGTAGATGCAGATCTTTTTTTAAGTGTAACAGGTCGTAAGACAGATAATCTTTGCAAACGTCAAACACAATTGGATTTTTTAATAAGTAATTGTTAAATTCCGGCGGGTAGGGCTAAAACAAGCCGCATGGGCTGATGAAATTCAAAGGTTTTAAATTAGTGTCTAGTGGTTTTTATTGTACAAATTTGGTGTTTATTTGTGCAGTGAAGTGCCGCAAAGTGATCCTAATAATAAGAATCGTTGGATTGTACCGTTTTTAGCACTGCTGTTTTAGCTTTCACTGTCGAGTGAGTTGTCTCGTGACAACTTGCTTGGACCAAATAGAGTCTTAAAACCTGCGATTGCTTTTAGAGTGATATCCGCTGAATCCATAGGTCGATAAAACGTAAAACACCGGCGTTTTATTGAGTGACTGTGACTTTGACTGGCTTCGACTGTTGACTACCTACTTATTCTCAATAAGTTACTTGACATTGGCGAATTATCTTCGGGTAGAGCCATAATAAAAAAAAGTAATTTTTGCTGAAGGGACAGGTCTATAAGTCCATAAATAGACTGATTCTTTTGTGTGGCAGTAGAGTTGGCCTGTACTTGAGCGACAAAAGCAGGAGTTGCATCACGGAGGTGAATATGCTGCAGTGGAAGTGTGGAGTTCCGCGGAAAGACCGCGTGAAAAACTCACGCATCCGTGGAGGAAACCTTCATGTCCGTGACAAAGCGGACACACTGTTGGAGAGTCGCCTACGTTGGTACGGTCATGTCCTGCGAAAACCGAACGGCTACATGGGAAACAAATGTCTGGCCATGCCACCCCTGCTGGAGCCCGGCGAAAGGGGATAGACCCAAAAAGGTGTGGCTTGACGTCGTAAAAGATAACATGCGTGCCAATAAACTGACCAGTAGAGATGCATTTGGCCGTTCTAACGTTTGTACTGTAATTAGAGCTTTTTTCTTTTGTTGCATAATAATTTTTTGTAATGGACAATACGACAAAAATATATTCGCATTTTTATACGCTTTTCGAATAAAGAAAGAGAAAAAAGATTACCCATAGTTTTTAGTTACCATTAAATGAGTCTTTATATTGAAATATTTATTTATTAAATTATTAATTATAAGCCGGAAGTGACGTAGTCCTGAGGCACAACGTATTGTGATGTCGGTGCTATATGCGCAGTAAAAAAAGTTAGTTAACTTTAAGTTACCTACTGTCACTGTCATTATTTTATCTTGTCATTTATAATCAGAGATTTTACTTTTTTTGTCGTGTTGTCCATTAATCTCTCAAGTGTGGTCCCATCTATACACATTTAATAAATGAATTACCTACAATCTTAGTTGAATAAACTACTATTAAAAACAACGTTTATTTTTTTGGTAAAATTAAACTTAATCTTGCTACCAATTGCTTCAGTACCTACTTGTAGATGTGATTCAAAACAATTCGGTTGAACTGCCAGTGACGTCAGAACATAATCAGTGTGAGTTGTGACGCTGGTTCAATTGAATTGTTTGATATAAATACGTATTTAAGTCAATCAATATTGTTTATAAGAGAGGGGGCAAACGCGGGTCACGGTGACCCGCCTATATACTACAATAGGCTACCTAGTAACTGATATCTATTTCGGCCAATGCGGCGGCAGCCAATCTCAATGATCAATCTAGAACGGAAGACATTTTTCAGTGCAAGATATGTGTGAGACACGCAGTCATACTTTACTCGGAAAGAGTAATAAGGCACTCAAATTTCGATAGGACACCTGTTGGTGACTGGCTGAGGTGCAACCTTATTTTTATAAGTTATTTCTGGATTTTGACGTGCTATGTCTTCAATAAAAATTATCTACTGATTGTGTCACATTAACATCGCTTTGTACATATTTATCTCCAAATTATATAAAATTTACTGTTTAAATCGTGCTTTTATCATTCTCCAGTTAGTATACAATCCACTAGCATCACTAGTAGTTATCATTTTGGTCCTTCGAGCCGGATCTGAACCAGCGACCTATGGATGTGCAGTCCACTAGCATCACCAGTAGTTATCAACACCATTGGACACGACCGGAAAGGCATCAGGCTTAGAGCTAACGAACTTGCTTTCCGAGGTACGGGGACAAGACCACTAACTTTCAGACTGCGGGCTGACAATGAGAATTTCATAACAGAAATAAGTACTCGATACATTAATTTAGGAGCTCATTCCACACCCAGAGCATTCGCGGTAGAAAATTGATCTGGGACCGTATCGTGCGCGCGATTTAATAGAGAAGACCATTTATAATATTCTGAAGTTGCATAGTCTACTGCACAATTCACACAATTACCTCCTTGTTAAATGTCTGCAGAAATAAAGTTCCACGAAGTTTGATTAAATAAAGACCTGACAAAAAAATATCAATCCGGAATCCGCCTAAAACCGCTTGGAGTGAGGAAACGGACAAGGAAAGCACACTTCAGACAGAAGAGGCACCGGCAGATGATGATGATGGTGATGTTGCGGCTAATATCTCCGACACCAAGTTTCCACTGATAGAACAAGAAGCAGGAAATCGACTATTATGAGTACAACCAATAAGTCATGGTTCATAATAATTTTATTTGTAGTTTCTTGAAGCTACAATAAAAATTAATATGTCATCATATTTTTATTAGTGTTTGTAACATTCGTTTTGTTTACAAAAAGAACCATGTTCTATTTTGGGCAATCGAGTTCAGTTGTCCCCGTCGATTTTTGGTATGTGGTCTCTCCATCTCATTTGCCTTCAACTGCCCAAAATCATTGCCCTAACAAAATAGAAGGAGAAGATTGTAGGAGGCCTAACACAAGTTGATCTTATGATGATGAAAAAAAAATGAAGTAAAATAAAAGAATTACATAGAGAACACACAAAACCTAAAACTAAACTAAAATTATGATATAACAGTACAATAAAGTACTCTTTATTGTAATGTTACCTACTGAGACCGACTGGTCTCTATGGCAGTATGCAATATCTACAAAAAGTTCCCCAAATGGCAGCATTACCTAATACCTACCCTCCTAGATCGTGATGGAAAGTCACTGGGCGAAGTAGGTATCCGCCAAACTCCCATGAGTTTTGAGGCCCATGCCTGGGGCAGGATGTATCTTCTAGGCTTCCGAAAGATAACAGGCACTTCAATCCGAGGAATATTTCGTGAGAAGGAGCGCAAATGATAGGGACAAAAGATCACTTTCAGTTAACGTACCTAGGACCTTACAGATTATACAAATTAGCAAAACCCTAAGCGCAGCCGACTCGGGCTAAAAAATGTACCGTAGTTTTCTCAGTGTCTGTCCGAAGTCTGGAATTTCTATTTGTATACCATCTTGCCTTGGAAAATACGTTGAGTCATTGGTCTTGCACCTGATCTCTCTTCACTCGTATCATTTTAGTGTCCCACCGAAAAATGAGGGTAAGGGAATGAAGAGTGCACTTGTGTTTGCCCACATCCCAATATATCCCGCGGTACGTGGCTCAGCGAATCGTGGTCTATGAAAATGTTGCCGTTCAATATACCGGGACTTGTTTATCGATTTTAAACTCATTTCAATAACCGCGCCTTCCGTTTTCCTTGTTTTCAATATCTTAGAGAAAGCCACGTCCTTCAATCTATTGTAACCAATAACTATTTATATCACACGATAACTTAGTCTGGCTCTAATTGTGTTTTTTGCTACCAATCAAACTCGGTTTCCGGGTAGATTTTTTGTCGCCTTTTTGAAGTCAATTTCGTAAAATCGTTACGTCACTTGTTATTAATTTAATGGACCAAGACGTGACTGTTAAAGGAACGGCCGTTTTCGTTTAAAGATCTTAAAAATAAAGTTAATTGAGCTATCAAAATAAGTAAAGCTAACTAAATTAAAGTTTGCTATACCTTTAATTGAGCACCAAGGTATAGCTCAGTGAATAAGAACGCGTGTCTTCCTAACGGGAGGTCGAATAGTTTATGCTAGAGGCGACCAACGAGCAACCGTATCACCTGATAGTATGTATCGCCGCCGTCCATGAACATCTGTGAAATCAAAGAAGTCGCCGATGCGTTGACGACCTTTTAGAAAGAAACGCTCTACTCTTGAAAGTCCCTAAGTCGTAGCCGTCGGGAAATACTCCTGCAGCCAAACCGTTCCACAGAACTGAGGTATGTAGTGGACATTTCCCCGAGAAACGCACAGTACTAGACCGCCATCCATCAAGATGAAGAGGATGGAATGACGTGCACTTAACTGGATTTTTCAAATTGCTGTGCGTTTTTCGGAAGTAGAAAAAATATCTCATAGCTAGCTCAATACCATAGCTCAAGCACCTGTGTTACGGATATCAGAACCAACAGTTGGATTACAAGTGTATAAGAACTCAGGGTTCGAATTTAGGTTTCAAGGATGATATCCTAAATTCGAACCCTGAGTTGTAATCCAACTGTTGATTCTGATATCCGTAACACAGGTGCTTGAGCTACCTATCTCGGAGTCAGATGAAAGTATGATGTGGTTGTGAAATATTTATTTATTTATTTCGCTCGCTTCAAAATACTTGTACTAAGAGTAACGTGGTTCTTTTGCGGCCATTTGCGGCAATAAATACAAAAGTGAGGTAATGGCGACTGGACGTTGCCCTATACCAGTGATTATTAAACTTCTGATATTCATTACTGCCACTTGAGGTTCTATATCAATCCTTATCCTCATCTTGCGTCTAAAGCTATCGCATTGAAGGCCAGATTTCTTTTTATTTGTGATAGGTATCAGACGAGCAGACGGATCACCTGATGGTAAGCAATTGCCACCGCCTATGGACACCCGCGATACCAGTGGAGTCATGCGCTGTCAACCTTTAAACCCCCTTTCCCCTCGGATTGGGCCTAAGCGCCACTGTACTACGTTTCGCTGCGTGAGGCGGTACCTCACGCAGCGAAACACATACGCACACACACACGTGCTGCTTCACGCCAGTTTTCTGTGAGGCCGTGGTATTACTTCGGTCGAGCCGGCTCATACATGCCAAAGCGTGGCTCTCCCACGGTAAAAAGATTGCACTTGGACCATACGCTTACGCTACTTAGTACGGAATCAAGTCAATGTATGAGATGTTGTGAGAATTATAATTATTATTATATATTAGGATTTGGGGAGTCTGGTAATTACAATGAAGCGACTGCCGTCCATTCGCAACCCTTTCACAGGGGAACTAGACCAACTGACTGAATGATGATTACAAGTTTCAGAAACTATCCAAAACGTTTATTCACGGTGTTTTCACTCACCGCCGCGCTAATGGTAGAAATACGCACATGAAAAATACGCACTGACCGTGGGAGAACCACACTTCGGCCGAAGTGATACCACGGCCTTACAGAAAACCGGCGTGATGCAGCAATGTGCTGAGCTGAGTTTCGCAGCGTGAGTAGTACCGGATGCCCAATCCGGGGGAAAGGGGGGTTTAAAGGTTGGCAGCGCACTTGTAACTCCACTGGTGTCGCGGGTGTCTATGTGCGCTAGCAATCGCTTACCATCAGGTGATCCGTCTGCACGTCTGCCACTGTCTGTCAGGCCGTGTGGCCATGTGGTCCCCGGCAGAGTAGAATAGGCCACCCTCACTCTTACCAAGGTGTCGTAAAAGGCGACTAAGGTAAAGCTGCTGGCATGATCATCAGCACCCAGAGAAGGAAAACTCTGCATTTATATCAAAACCAACCAACCAACCCGTCTGCCAAGCGTGGTGATTATGGCAATTACCCCTCATGTGATGAAGGGAGGCCCATGCCCCAGCAGTGGGGACTTAAATGGGCTGACGATGATGACTCTTTGTAAATACCTCCTGGTATTTTTTTTTTAATAAATTTTCACAACATCACATACACATACTTATAATACATATAAATACCCAGACCAATACAAACAGACATGTTCATACACACAAATGTTTGTACTGTGCGGGGATCAAACCCGCAACCCCGCAAAACCGCAGCGTTCACTACCACTGTTCCAAACGGATCGTCCGTATATCCAACAAATTAAGAACCCCTAATAAGAACTGTTGTTGCTACAGTTTGAGAATCTCTGCCCTTAAGGCCAAGGGCCTTGACTCTATAGATAGGAGACGGGTATCTCAGTTACTCAGTAAGTTTAATTTCACTATTACTTTTTGTAGTTTCAAGTCGGCTGACTTTTTTTATAGTGGCACTGTCGGTAAAATTAGCTCGCCTCAGCCTAATAGTCAGCAAGAGGAGAAAAAATCCGCTAGATGGAGTACTATAGGAGTGAGGTCCATATACAATGTGATTGGTTATTTTCAAACGTGATCTGTCAAAATGTCAATTTGACAAACTAAACAACCTCATCAGGACAATAACTAAAGCAAAAGAAATCGTACTAAAATATCATCAGAATACAGCAGTTTGTACTCTTTTCTCTTATGACATTGTAAATGTGTAAGAAACGGATGCATATACATCTGGACATTCGTAATTCAGAAGGTTGTCGCCAGGCAAAACCGTCCACGACGCACGACCGTAACAATGCGACCATTATCAATCGGTCTCTGTCACAAGTGCGCTGTCAACCTTTAAACCCCTTTTTCCCCGGATTTTGCCTCCGGTACTCTCACGCAGCGAAACACAGCACAGTGCTGCATCACGCCGGTTTTCTCCAACGGTCTCTGTTGAAGGGCCTTTGAAAAAAGGAATACTGCTTCATAATACGCTCTTTTCTTAAAATGACGGGTAGGGCACACTAGCGACGCTAATCGATTGTTAATTTTTAGCTACTAAACCGGATCTATTTGAAACAATTTCGAGGTAACAACCTCTTGGCAAACACTTATACTATTTATTAAATAACCATGCACAAATGTTGGGTCCGTGCACAAACGCAAAAAATTGATTCACGATAAAAGTGGCCGTTTTGGCGTGAATCAATTTTTCGCGTACGCATTGGACCCAACATTTGTGCATGGTTATTTGATAAATAGTAAAAATGATTGCTGAGAGGTTGTAAACCCGAAATTGTTTAAAATAGATGCGGTTTAGTAGCTAAAAATTAAAATCGATTGGCGTCGCTAGTGTGCCCTACCCGTCACCTTAAAGGGGTGAAGGTCGGATCATGTTTTATATGAATACAAAATTAAAATTAAAATCAAGATTATGCTCCGCTGGTTCATTTCCCGGTTCAGGCGCGATTTTCCGCGCAGCTCATAGAATTATAGCAATTAGCGCGTTGTCTGCGCCGGAGTGCCTGGCCGCTCACTTTGGTCTTTTTATTTTTATTATTGTCTATTTATATTCTAGACTGCAATACCTACTAAATTATGGGCTGTTAAGTGATTTAATAAAAATCAGTAATATGCTTGCCGTTTATACATTATGTCGCTGCGCTTGGGGTCCCGGGTGCGATCCCCGGGTCGGGCCAAAATCTGTACCTGTGTTTTTCTGTTATGGTGACGGGAAGGGCACACTAGCGATTTTAATTACCGGCTAGTAAACCGGATCTATTTTAAACAATTTCGGGGTTACAATCTCTACCATAATATCTAATATATATATATATATATATATATATATATATATATATATATATATATAATATAAGGCGGACCTGAGTGACTAAGTGACTAAGAATGCAGTCCAAACTAATGATCCTAGAAACTTGTAATTTAGGGAGGAGGTTCCTTTGATAAAGATAAAGATAAAGATAAAGATTTCTTTATTGGCCACAGAACACAAATCAAACATGAGTGACATAAATAAAGTATGACAAATACTGTAGCCAACAAGGCCCAACCTCAGCATTTGCTGCAGTGGCCGGAGCCGCTGCAGCGCTGGTTTTCAGGCAGAGCCTTGGGTGACGTACGTGCACACATACATAACATACAATAGGAAGAAAGAAGAAGGACAAAACAAGGAAAAATAATAATAATAAATACAAAATCAATATTAGTACATAACAGGAAGAAAATTTAAGATGCCTAATAAACAATAAACAATTATCTTATCTTAAAGTAATAATCCACAAGTGTATAAAATAAAAACGAAGCAACGAACGAATAGAATGATAGTTAAAGTATAAAATTTTTAAAAAAAATTAACCCTAAAAGGGGTATAAAGGCTGTTAAAAGTTTGTTTGAAAGTCCGCCATCTTTGATCTTAGCAATGTGAACATTTGTAAGCAGACTACTTAATAATTTAAAATAAAGAGTAACCCATTTAACGTCTTTTGAAAATCACCCTTAAAGGGAGTAAAATAGGGGATAAAAACTGCGTCAGTAACAAATAAAAAAATATATGTTAACAAGCGATGCCCCATGTTAACTAGTCGTAATTTCAGGCTATTTTTAAAACCTTCGGAAGCTGTCCCTTAACAGGTTTCGTAGTTAATGGACCGAAGGCTTTTGACCTTTTGACTTTGACACTGACCTAGCCCGGCTCCAAGGTGAGTCAGTGCAAGTAGCTGCGGCTGTCGCAGTGAAACTTGCATTGTTTATTTATGTTCAATATTCTGAAGAACAAAAAAAGAAACATTAAATAAAATTAAAACAATAACTGAGACCTCAAGAACTGAAATAAATTCTTACAACATCTCATAATATCTATATATGTCACCGAAAAATAACAAGAACCGTAAGTTTATCAATTTACTAGGAAGTTTATAAACTTTCGTAGGATTCTGAACGGGAGATGAATTGTATTATTTTACGTCCACATTTTCGTACATTGATAAACTTACTGAACTCACTCGTAAAATAATAAGTAAGCAATATCCAAACGCTACGCGCGATCTGATTGGCATTGCCACTATGAACATTCACCAAACAGAGAGCAGTGTGTTATTTTACGTATTTCAAAAATTCGTATATTTAAAAGAGTTTCAGTGATTGGTCGAACCATATACAATTTTACAAATAGATATCCGTAATTTAATAATTTTACCGTGTGACGTCGGAAATTGATAAATTCACGAAAGTGTGGATCACTCTGGTCGAGCCGGCCGGAGAGCTATCAATCTCTCCCACGGTACGCTTGGACCATGAACTAGGATTTGTTCAGGTTTGGTAAGCCTGGTGATTGCAACTTTAGTCCAGCTTGAATGAGCTAACATATATCCATTTTGTAAAAATTTTGAGTGTCTCAAAAATTGTCACAATAATTGCTTTTCTCGAGTATGTGCTAATAAATGCATGAGGTAGATTTTGTTTCCTAGACCGATAAACACGCGTCATACATGCAGATAACTATGACAAACAGTCAGATGTTTTTACGCCTATGGAATGAATCAATGAATGATAAACTTTATTTGGCACAAAACAAAACAAGATTTCACACCAGCTCATCGGTTACAACTCTATAAGGCACAAGTTCGGCCCCATATGGAATACTGCTCCCATCTCTGGGCTGGTGCACCTCAGTACCAACTTCTTCCGTTTGACCGCATACAACGTAGGGCTGCTCGAATTGTCGGTGACTTGGCTCTCTCTAGTCAACTTGATCCTCTAGCATTGCGGCGGGATATAGCCTCCCTCAGCATTCTATATCGCATCTATCATGGGGAGTGCTCTGAGGAACTGTTTGATCTACTCTCTGCAGCTGAATGCTTACATCTAATCACACGCAAGCGATTGTCATACGATCCCCATCATCGCGGTCTAATACTGTGCGTTTTTCGTGGAACTTTCTACCACGTACCTCAGTTCTGTGGAACAGTTTACCTACAGGAGTATTTCCCGAAGGCTACGACTTAGGGAAGGCTACGACTTAGGGACCTTCAAGAGAAAAGCGTACTCCCTGTTTAATGCAATGCATTAGCGATCTCTCTGATTTCGTCGGATGTTAATGGGCGACGAAGATTGCTTTCCATTAGGTGACTCGCGTGCTCGTTTGTCGCCTCTAACATAAAAAAACAAGGAAACTTAATTAAAATAAACATAAACTATGGCTCTGAGATTAATAAACATGCAATCGCTTACCATCAGGTGATCCGTCTGCTCGTCTGCCACTTATGTCATAAAAAAAACATGAATACAATAACCACTTTTGATTTGCGATTCGGTGTTTTTTTTTCATGAGGTATGGGACAGACGAGCAGACGGATGATAAACGATTACCGCCGCCCATGGACACCTGCAACAGCAGAGGCACAAGTGCGCAGCCAACCTTTTAAAAAGGAAAACGCTATTTTCTTGAAGGTTTGCAAGTTGTATCGGTCAGAATACCAGGGGATAGTTCATTCCAAAGTTTTGTCGTAAGAATCAGGCAAATCATGTGATCCGTCTGCTCGTCTGCCCCTATCACAAAAAAATACAACTTCAATAAAAAATATATTTTAAAAGGCAGACCCGTCTGCAGTTCCTTCCTTCATCTCGGCCTTTTACCTATTCGCGGTTGCATCTAAAGAAATCCTTTTGGAGTCGGTATGCTTGGAGTTCCTATTTTTATAATATTTCACAACATCACATACATTGATCTGACTCCAAGATAGGTAGCTCAAGCACCTGTGTTACGGATATCAGAATCTACAGTAGGATTACATATATATACATAATAATGCGTTTCTTTTGTAAATACAAATTCGTTCAAACGAAGCGTGAAGAAGCATCTCGCGGGCCAGTATGGCAGTGCCAACGGAAGCGATGCCTTGACATCACGTCCGTTGTAATTGCAACGTGGGCTCTTCTCTTGCTTACCAACAGGCTGAGGAGAGCCAATATACTGTGTTGCTATAAAAATACATACTTATAATACATAGAAAACACCCAGACCAATACAAACAGACATGTTCATGCATACAAATGTTTGTACTGTGCGGGGATCGAACCTTGAACCAAAGGCAGCGTTCACTACTGTTCAAAACGGATCGTCAATAATAATCTGTTATAGAAACACGTGAACAAAGACATGGGCAGGAGATATCATCATCATCATCATCAGCCCATTTAAGTCCCCACTGCTGGGGCACGGGCCTCCCTCAATCACATGAGGGGTAATTGCCATACTCACCACGCTTGGCAGACGGGTTGGAGAGGGTTTTGATATAAATGCAGAGTTTTCCTTCTCTGGGTGCTGATGATCATGCCAGCAGCTTTACCTTAGTCGCCTTTTACGACACCTCGGTAAGAGTGAGGGTGGCCTATTCTACTCTGCCGGGGACCACACGGCTATCCGTCGTGGACAGGAGATATAGTATCGAACATAATTAAATAAACAATTCAGATAAGGTAGTGTTGCCAGCTGCACCACAGATAACATACGACCTCTCTTTGTTACAATATCACTATTTGACCTGGCAAAAACGCATCTTTCAAAAGATTGGAACATTTGCATCTGGATCAGTGCAAAGATGCGGGACAGTGAAACACTTCACTTTCAGATCATTTAGCTCGCTCGGACTCAAGATCCATTTGATAGATTTGAGAGACATTAGAGAAAATATTGAAGCCAGAACATGTTTACCTTAGCACGAGGCGTAGTCGGCATCCGAGATGGCCACTAGGACCCACGATCGCCCTGCAACGGCTGGGGCGCATCGGATTGAACAGCCAATTTGTTCTGACTAACTGATTTCTTTCGGCACAACGCCCTGTTGGTCTAGTGGTTTAAGTACCGAGCCGTGATCTCGGGGTCCTGGGTTCGATTCTCGGGTCGAGCGAAAAGTAAGTTTCGAATTTTTCGGACATAGTTCGGGTTTGTGATCACCAATCCGAATTTGGCTAGCGTGGTGATTAAGCCTAATCCTATCATAGTAGCGATAGCTTGTTATCTATGATGGAGGCCTTTGATCTGCTGTGGGACAGTTTATAGGCTGATTGCCAAATGCGGATTGGTGATCACAAACCCGAGCAATGTTCGAAAAATTCGAAACATACTTTTCGCTCGACCCGGGAATCGAACCCAGGACCCCGAGATCACGGCCCGGTACTTAAACCACTAGACCAACAGGGCGTCGTCATTCAATACAAGTATCTAATTTATTTCAGACGAAACAGCTGATTTTTTTTTCGGTCAGATGATGCTTATATTTTGGCAGTGAAGTCTTTACGCGGTATATGTGTGTACTTACACACATAGTATCGATAACTTGATTTCTATGATGGAGGCCTGTGCCCTGCAGTGGGACAGTATATAGAGAGACTTTACACACTCGTAGTAGCATATACTCACAGCTTGACGTTTCGACCGCGTTACAACGGTCGTGGTCACAAGCGGACTGGAGGTGCGCGGGGTTGTCTAATACACTACGATGATGATGAACATAAAAAAACCGTATTTTGTCTCGTACACATCAAGCTATACAAAACTGTCAAATTTCTTTATTCGATTATAAACCTTATAATGTTACACATTGAGTTCGAAATCGACTGAGGAAATTTGACAGTTTTGACAAGCACAATTTGACAGCTTGATGTGTCCGCCACTGTACATTAATTATTATTTGTGTTAGCGACGCGCTCATTTGACATGTAGATTTTATTTTATAATTTGAATAAATACTTTTTGTTTGTTTTTCTACCCCTAATTTAAGAAAAAGGTTCTGACGTGCGCGGCCCGAACTGTCAGTCCGCCATTATCCTCAAGCGACAGTTAACCTCGCTCTGTGTATTTTAAATTGTAAATTTCCATGTTTTTTCAAAAACACAACAGTTTTTGAACATAAGTGACTTTTATTGGAAGTTTACTCCGTAGAACAGTTAACAATTTGTATAATGCAACGTGAAAGTTTAAAATCTTATACTGCTCCGTATTTTTCCGACAAAACAGATAAACTGTTTTATTTTTTTAACATGGCTCCCAAAACCGTGACGTAAGAATAATGTGCACAGCAGAATCCAATTATCATCATTAAACAATGCTGATGAAATATCAACACAAATACGCATAAATAACATAGGTGATCGTATGATTTTATTTATAAAACAAGCCGTGTTGCTGTCGAAGTGAAGAAAAGGTTAAATTAAAGATTGTCTGACTAGCTGTATCCCCGCGACGAGTGCTCGTAGTGTTGTTTTTGTTTTAAATTGTGTTGAAACTTTCTGTCTCCTCGAGTCAAAATTATCAAAAAATAATAGGTTTTGAGTTAATAGTTAAAAGAATATTTTTAGAATAAAAACTGGTTAAGGACTCCTTTAAAGTAAACTTTGGTAATGCTTTTAAATATGAGAATTAATAATAGATGACGCTCTTTTATGTGATAGGTGGCAGACGAGCAGACGGATCACCTGATGGTAAGCGATTGCCGCCACACATGGACACCTACGACACAAGTGGAGTCACAAGTGCGCTGCCAACCTGTAAACCCCCCTTTCCCCCAGATTGGGCCTGCGTTACCCTCAGTCACGCATTGCTATCAATAAGTCGTTCATTGCACTTGCTAGATGTTAAATTGGGTAGATATTAAAATCACTTGAGAGAACATAATAATTTGAAAATCATATAATAATTTGAATAAGCCACCATTAAATAAAATTCTGCTGATCCGTATCCAGGAAAGCCTTCACATAATGTACTCCTCACATTACATTACACATAATATACTCCTCATCTGAGCGTATAATTCCCGGTTGCGTCCAAATCTGTCGCTTTGGAGTCCGGGGTACGCTTGGACCATGATTCAGGATTTGGGGAGTCTGGTAATTACAATGAAGCGACTGCCGTCTGACTTCCGCATTCCTTTAACAGGGGAACCAGACCAAATAAATAATGGTTACACGTTTCAGAAACTATCCGAAACGTACAGGTTTTCTCACCATGTTTGAGCCGAACTGATGGTAGAAATATGCACATAGATTTGAAAAATCGATAGGTGCATGCACGGATTCGAACCGTCCCGTATGGAAGGCGTGTTCTGAACTACTGAGCTACTATTGCCCGTTACACATATATGTATACTACAGTAGCATTACTCTGTGCTACAAGTTTAAATAAATAAATAAAATAAATAAAAATTCGTTTATTGCTTTCTCATAAAACAAAACGGGTACATAGGTATTTCCGTAACACTAGAACTTATCTACCTTACATACTTCGCTTTTAAAATATTAACAATAATCTAAGGAAAGCAAAAGGCAGTGGCTCAGCTAATGCTGACATAGGTCAGCGCTGATTTTCAGCCGCTCCTACCCCTCTAAGGTCGAGTGCGAGGGTACGGATGCGAGGGCTTAGAACAGAAAAACCAAAACAATAAAATTCTCTCAAACCTAAATTACAAAAAACAATATACCTAAATACATAAAATAACTCTAAAGTAGCACTCTGTTATTAAACTTGTGTTAACGTGAATCTAGTAAATTTCCAATACGACATATTTCTAATTTAAAACGCAGCATATCTAATAATGTACACTGCCATCCAAAAATAACTAAGAAAGATAGTAATTGCAAACTTGACAATGAGTTAGACTGTAGAGGACATTTGAAACTAAACGTTAATCTCACTTGAGTCTCTGTAAATAGTTCCATGGTGACAGTTCTGTAATAAATAATACCACAGAGCAAATGTCCCAGTGCAGTGTATAGTAGCGCGTAGAACCAATTAGAATCCGAACGTACACCTTTTACATTTTTCAAATCTATGTGCTTAAGTACGGTCAGCATCAAAAGTAGCTTAATACTTTAGTACCAGTAACATTTTATACGTACCCCTTAGAGAAACTGACTATAATAAGCAGAACAGTTACTTTGACATGGCACTAAAGTGTTAAGTTACTTTTGATGCTGACCGTACCAATAGCAGTGAGGAAAAACATCGCGAAAAAACCAGCACGTTTCTGATAGTTCTTGAAACATGTAACCATGATTCAGTTGGTCTGGTTCCCCTGTTAAAAGGTTGCGAAGATTAGACGGCAGTCGCTTCAGAGTAATTACCAGACCCCCCCCCCCCCAAATACTGAATGATCTAAGCGTACCTTGGCTCCTACATATAGTTATCTGTGCTCCGAAACAACAGCTTTGCATGCAACCGGGAATACGCTATGATTATGAGTATGGTGGAGAGCGATGGTAGGTCAGTGGATAAGATTGCGCCGTCCATCCTGCACGATTGACGTCTCGGACAGTTGATCAAGATGTTGGATACCTTAAACACGATGACGATAAATCGATCGAAAACCGAGCTAAAAGGATTGTTGGCGACGCCGAACTTTTTGACCGCAAGTTGTTAAGCCTTGAACACAGGCGTGAGGTAGCGTGTCTTTCGGTCTTCTTCAGGTTGCGTTTCGGAGAGTGTGCGAAGGAATTACATGATCTAATTCCACCAGCCCCTTTTCATCATCGGGACACAAGACGGAAAAGGGGTTACCACCCTTATGTGGTAAAAATATCGGCAACACGTACCAAACGGTTCAAATGTACATTCATGTTGCGTACGGCTAACAAATGGAACTCTCTACTGGAAGATATGTTTCCCTGAACGCTATGATCTGAACTTATTTAAGAAAATTAGTGAATAGGCTGTTACTAGACAGGCATGATCCATCCTCGGCCACATCATCACTTATCGGGTGAGATTGAGGCCAAATGTCTGGCTATTCTAATTAAAAAAAAAACACCAGTGGAGTCATACGGTACCCCCACACATTCGAAACAGTGCAGTGAATGTGATGTATGAATAAATATATGGGCCGGCTCGACCGGAGTGTTACCGGTTCACACTGAAAACTCGGTTTTCATTGTGACGGGTAACACTCCGGTCGAGCCGGCCCATTTATGGTGAAGAACCATTTCCTTTCGGTTACTCTTTGAGAGTACATAGTCTGACTCCTCCTCATATTAGCGTTTGATTCCTGATTGCGCCCACAGCGGTCGCTTTGGAGCCCAGAGTAGGATTATTATTCTAGATTTGGAGTATCTGGTAATTACAATGAAGCGACTACCGTCTGACATTCGAACTCTAGCAGGGTGCACCTCTGGATTTTCAAATGTATTTCTACCTCATCATCATCATCATTTCTGCCAATGGACGTCACTTCTGGACATTGGCCTCCCCCAATGTTCTCAGGTCGGTCCTTTGCCGCCCGCATTCAATGGATTCCCGCGACCTTCACCAGATCGTCGGTCCACCTTGTGGGGGGCCTGCCACGGCTGCGACTTTCTGTACGTGGCCTCCACTCGAGGACCTTTCCGCCCCTACAGCCGTCTATTCTCCTTGTATTCACCACACCGCCCCAACGGCCATCTGTATTTCTACCGCGCTCAAGGAACAGCCGCTCTATGGCGATCAAAATAATATTTTGATCGCCATAGAGCGGCTGTTCCTTTTACCCATAGACGCGCAGGAATTGACATTAAATAAATTAAACGCGACCTTAGAATGTGGCTAATTCACCATTGTTTTTATAGTTTAAGTGAATATTTTGACTACAAAAATTGACATGTATATTATTTATTATGCAATGATGTTTATTTAATATGAATAATTAATTAATTTTATATAAGTAAAAATGATTTGCATGCCCTGAAGGTTTAAGTTGTTGAGGTGTTAAGTTCCTCACAATTAGCTTGTATGTATAAGCAACAACTGAAATGTACCTCATTCTTGCAAATAAAATTCTATTCTATTCTACCTATGCTCTATCTATTCTAAGTAAGCTCGGGGGTGAGGAAAAACCCCGTGAGGAAAGCTGCACGTTTCGGATAGTTTCTGAAAAGTAAAACTATGATTCAGTACAATCACACACCAGTGTATACAAATCTGTCAAATTTCTTCAATGGATTCTCACCTTAATGTCAAACACGTTTAGTTCAATGTCAATTGAGGAAATTTGGACAGATCATGGTAAACCGATGCGTTGCTGTCTGTACATAGTCTGACTACTGCCCTTTTTTCTACTGCAAGTATAATAATATTATGCCTTGGTTTGGGTTTAACCCATCCAACAATAGATATGGAACCAGATCTGTAATAACAGCGGAAAATAACTGCAGAGGAAAAAGATAAAGATGAGGGTTATGGAATACCTTCAGAGGCATTACCCTCAAGGTAAGGTAAGGGAAAGTAGGTCAGACGTTTTTTTTTATTTGATAGGTGGCAGACGAGTAGATGGATGGTAAGCGATTGCCGCCGCCCATGGACACTCGCGACACCAGTGGAGTCACAAGTGCGTTGCCGACCTTTGAACCCCCTTTCCCCCGGATTGGGCCTCTGGTACCCTCACTCACGCAGCGAAACAGCACAGTGCTGTTTCACGCCGGTTTTCTGTGAGGCGATCTAGTAGGCCTCTTCCATTCCCCGAGCCTAACTCACTCCATAAAATACGTCATCTCCGTGCTCAGCAGAGTTAAGGAGTTCAATACAACATTACGTCGGAACCCCTAATGACGCTTAAATGTATATAAATATAGATAAGTATAACATATATCTTATAAAAATTATATATCATACTTTTAATAATCATTAGGCAAAATCAGAGAAACATCAAACATTCGTTTCATAGAGTAGGACCGTATCAAATAGCGTCCTCATACAAACAACTCAGAGACTCAAATACATGGTTAAAAAATAACTCCTCCATACTTGAAAAGAGTAACTAAACAGACATGATCCGTCTGCTCGTCTGCCACATAATAATATCCTCCAACCGATTACGGCTACGGCGGCAAAACTCAACGATCAGCCACGTACGCAGGACATATTAGTGCTCAAGTGTGTGCGCAAACACAAGTGCACTCTCTATTCATCATTATCATCATCATATACCGTTTGGAACAGTGGTAGTGAACGCTACCTTTGGTCCAAGGGTTGCGCGTTCGATCCCCGCACAGTACAAACTTTTGTGTGCATTAACATGTTTGTTTGTATTGGTCTGGGTGTTTCCTATGTATTATAAGTATGTATTTGCAAAAGAAAAAGGTATTATATGTATATAAAATATATTATATTTGTAATCCCACTGTTGATTCTGATATCCGTAACACAGGTGCTTGAGCTACCTACCTCGGAGTTAGATCAATGTATGTGATGTTGTGAAATATTTATTTATTTTATTTTATTTTATATCAGCCAATAGACGTCCACTGCTGAACATAGGCCTCCTCCAATGTTCTCCACACAGATCGGTCCTGTGCGCCCGCATCCAATGGATTCCCGCAACCTTCACCAGCATTCACTCTCTATTCCCTTAACCTCATATTCCGATGGGACACTACTGTGACACGACTGGAGAGCGATAGGGCTCAGGACGTTGGTCCTCAAAAGCTTAAGGTGCTTTCCGAGGCACGGGGGTACCAGACCGCCAACTTCCAGACTCTGGGCTGCCACTCAGAGTCTCTTACCGAAAACTTAGGTACTTTTGGCAAGATCCGGGCATTGAAACCGGGACCTCTTGCGCAGCCGTCGCTTTAAAGTGCGACTCTCATAAATGTGTAACTTACTAACTTGTTTGCTGCTAAAATTAGCAATTTACTTAGATTTTAGCTTAGAAAATCTTAGATAGATAATTTTATAACGTTACAAATGAGACGGTGGAAAGTAAAATGGCTTTTTCCTTCAATTGCGACTGTGACTGCTCCTAAAGCAAAACTGTCTGATCTACTCCCTGCAGCTGAATTCTTACATCGGACCACTCGCAAGCGATTGTCATTCTATACTCATCATCTCGATGGATGGCGGTCTAATACTGTGCGTTTCTCGTGGAACTTTCTACCATGTACCTCAGTTCTGTGGAACGGTTTGACTGCAGGAGTATCTCCGGACGGCTACGACTTAGGGACCTTCAAGAGAAGAGCGTACTCTTTTTTAAAAAGGCCGGCAACACATTAGCGATATCTCTGATTTCGCGGATGTTCATGGGCGGCGTTGATTATTTTCCATCAGGTGACTCGCTTGCTCGTTTGTCCGCCTCTAGCATAAAAAAAGCCTCAGTTGTGTTGTGTCTTCAAGTCACTACTTATCGATATTCTAACTGATTGTCGAGGTCAACTATGCATCACTATGCATAGTTGACCTCGACAATCAGTTAGAATATCGATAGGCCTATCAATACTAATGGCGTCAACTATCGATAAGCTATCGATCGGCATCACTTCAATTTTACAACGGAGGATGCTACCTCGGGAGAGTTGAACTTCTGGCACAAGTCATCAATCTGAGACAGTTCAGACCATAGATTATACATATAATTAAAGAGAGTTCAGAGTCATCGAGCAACTTCAATATAGCGTAGCCCGAAGGTGTCTTGAAGAGAACCAACATGCTTATTAATTATTTTGTTTTATGTTATAGGTGGCAGACGAGCAGACGGATCACCTGATGGTAAGCGATTGCCGCCGCCCATGGACACTAGACGTGTGTAACTCTTTACTGAAACGAATCATCCAAATGATACACTATTCCGAATCTCTTATGTTCGCTGCGAATGTATCATTCGGCTCAAATGGATCTCGAGTTCGAGTTCGAATGATCCGAATGAGCAGAATGATGCGAGTTTTTTTTTTTATGGCTTATAGTAGGTAGACGAGCTTGCGGCCCATCTGATGGTAAACGGTAACCGCCGCTCATAGACATCAACAACGCCGGAGCAGTCATGCCGCTGCCTACCGTGAGAGAAGAACTCTTTTCAAACCTCGTTTAAAAAAGGACATGTCATAGCGATCAGAGAACACCGCGGCTGGAAGGTCATTCCAGAGTTTGTACGAGCGCGGAAAAAAGGAGCGCTGGAAACGAACAGTTCTAAAATGATCCGAATGAGCGGAATGAATCACAGATCTCTCTGAGAGTCGATGTTTCAAATGAAACGTTTCACTGTTCCGCCTCTCTTGCACTGATCCAGATGCAAATGTTCCAATCTTTTGAATGATACGTTTTCGCCAAGTCTAATGGACACCTGCAATAACAGTGAAGTCACACGTGCGCTGCCAATCTTTAAACCCCCTCCACTCATGTAGCGAAACACAGCGATTTTCTATGAGGCCGTGGTATCACGGTCGATCCAGCCCATTATACCAAAGCATGGCTCTCCTACGGTAATTAAAATATATCGAAATACCATCACTAGAGGTATGTAATATCATTAACAAGATTATTCTGGCACCTCTCCAGTCTACAAATGCTTTCGTTAACACACCCCCGTGACATCACAATATCACAATGATATTGTGATATTGTGACTGATACTGAGATATGTGTCCCTGGAAATAAAAATGGTGTAAATAATTCATAACGAAGGTTTGCCAAATGTTTGTCATATTTGCGACTTCGTCCGAATAGTGTCTACACTTTCAGAGATTTTTAGGACTACTTACTGGTCCTGGCGGTGTTGCGGATGTCAATTGATCCGTCTGCTCGTCTTCCACCTGTCACATTTTTTTTACATTATGGCAGACAAACGAGCAGACGGCTCATCTGATGGTAAGTGAATTACCGCCGCCCATGGACATCTGCGACACACGGGGCATCACAGATGCGTTGCCGGGTCTTAAGGAAGGGATAAGCTCTTTTCTTGAAGATCACCAGGTCGTATCTGTTCGGAAACACCATCGCCATACGGGTCGAATTGAGAACCTCCTCCTTTTTTTTAAGTCGGTTGAAAAAAAAAACAGTTTTACCATACAATATAGCCGGGTGGATATTTTATTTTGTAAGTAACAGCTGATTATTTTTTCGCTTTTATTATTGATCTAACATACTAAATAGACTTTATTCACGATACCTATTATGAGGTTTTCGGGAAGTAAACAATACAAAAATAACGGTGTATATATATATATATATATATATATATAATATATATATATATATATATATATATATATATATCTCCCTCGAACTTCGAAGACAAGTGTTATTATTTGTCAAGGCCCAATGTTTACAATATATTAGTAATTGGCATTTGCATCTTGTCAGATGTTTTAAGTAGCAACTCGGGTAAGAGTACTGCATCTACGCTCGTGGCTGTAAAAGCCTATTTGCGATATATATATACATATATATATATATATATATATATATATATATATATATATATATATATATATATATATTATACCCCGAGTTGCTACTTAAAACATCTGACAAGATGCAAATGCCAATTAATAATATATTGTAAACATTGGACCTTGACAAATAAAAACACTTGTCTTCGAAGGTCGAGGGAGTCGTGGACTACGTGCGAAATAAGTCCAAGGTGACGCTGAGGGTCGAACGGTGGGAGTCTCGCCACAAAGTGAACTTTAGCTCATTTGTGGTGAGAGTACCGACCCATTCCCAGGCAACCTTTATTAGGGAGGAATTCTGGCCACAGAAAGTCGTCTTTCGGAAGTTTCGAGGACGGCTACCAGCTGACTCTACGCGCCGCACGTAGAATTTTGAAAAAAAAATGTGAATTTTATTTTATTATGTATGTATGTTAGACTGTAAGGTATTTATTATATGAGCCAATGAAATATTATTGAATGTAATTTGTTGCCTGAAATAAATGAATTATTATATATTACTAGCTGACCCGGCAAACGTTGTTTTGCCATATAAAATAACTAATTAAATGACGATTGATCAGTTTTCGACCGGAGAGGATAAATGATTAAATTACTAAAATAGCTATTAAAAAATAAGGGTTGATCGTAGAAGGGTGAAAATTGGAGATTGTATGTATTTTTGTATGTTGTATCATAAAAAAAGAGAAATTAAAAATTTTGTCTAAAAAATAAAAATAAAAATTTAGGGGTGGACTACCCCTAACATTTAGGGGGATGAAAAATAGATGTTGGCCGATTCTCATAGATACCGGATAAGCACAAAAAATTTCATCAAAATCGGTCAAGCCGTTTCGGAGGAGTATGGCAACGAAAACTGTGACACGAGAATTTTATATATTAGATTATCATTATAATCCTCAGTCACTTAACGTTTTTTGAAAGAGATAGCACGGTAAAAGTAAATGGCCATCACCCGAACTCATGAAACTGGTTAAAAAAACCGAGACATTCCGTTAAGCCGCGTACACTTGGGCACCCTACAAATTTCTGTAATTTTGCCAAAGCTCCATTGAAGACAATGCGAGGTCACAGCGTTGTTTTTACGATCATCTGTTTTGATAACTATTTGAGTAGGAACGGAAATTTCCTTCAGATTGCTGAGGGATCGTGAAAATTCCGGATTTTGTAGAAATAAGTTAGATATAGGGCTTTATTTATAAACGCTCAATAAACCTTAGTTAGTTAAAACGGTGTTATAGAGCAATTATGACGTTTGAAAAAAGAAAACATTTTTTTTTAAAAGATAATTAGAACTGCTCTATTTTAGCTAGCAAAGGTTTTTTTTTTATATATATATGAGATGTGGCAGACGAGCAGACGGTTCAGACTGATGGTAAGCAATTCCGCCGCCCATGGACACCCGCAACACCAGTGGAGTCACAAGTGCGCTGCCAACCTTTTCCCCCCCATTGGGCCTCCGTTAACCTCACTCACACGGCGAAAACACAGCGCAGGCGCTGCTTCACGCCGGTCTTCTGTGAGGCAGTGGTATCACTCCGGTTTAACACACATTTATGAATAAGGATCGATTCGACCAACTTGAAGAGCCAATATTAGGTTTAGAACTTTGCCCTAGAAGGCCAAAAATAGAAAACACTAAGCGCAAGACAGCGCTAAGAAGAAATAATGTAATTTGTATGGCAGTACAACTGTATAATAAGCTAGATAGTTTTTTAGATTTTCGCGTTGCATTATAACTATAACGTATCAATACGCAGCGGACCACGGCTGCTGTAACGTAGCCGAAACGTGGAGCCAAATATGTGAGTACACAATGTGGTTTCACATAATAAATATCGTGTTAATCCCCGTATTGATACATTATGTGTATAATAAGCTTCCAAAAAACATTATAGAACTGGACCAAATAATAATAATAATAATAATAGAAGCTGCGGCTCACTTGGCCTAGGTCCGTGAGTCCAGTATGAACACCAAAATGTTTTAACAACCATTTTGAGACAAAAAATGTTTACAAAAAATAATAATAATAATAATTCTCACAACATCTCATACGTTGACCTGATTCCGTACTAAGTAGCTTAAGCACTTGTGTTACAGATATCAGACAACAGAAGAACACAAATATATACTTAAATACATATATTACACCCAGACACTGAACAAACACAAGTGTTCATCGCACGAATGTTTGTCCAGGGTGGGGATCGAACCCACGACTTTTGGCGTAAGAGGCAGGGTCACTACCAATTGCGCCATCCGGTCAATCATTTTGATGAATTTCAAAGTGTCCCTTAGGACACTTCTCAAAGGCAAATGTTAATATAAATTAGATCCACCTTTCCGATACACTCTCTAAGGTTGGCCAAGATTTAAGTTTAGGTTGTTATTAAGTAGAGTCATAACGATATTGTAGATGTCTATTATAATATTTTCTTGTAAATATTCGTATACCTACCTAGTCAATCGTGGTGAAACCCAGTACTATGTTAATATCTTTTTGTACCTATGATTTTATCGATTTTTTTTAATCTGCCTATAAACTGTCCCACGGCAGGGCAAATGCCTCCATCATAGAAATCAAGTTAAATCAAGAAATCAAGTTATCGCTACTATGATGGGATTAGGCTTAATCACCACGCTTGTCAAATGCGGATTGGTGATCACAAACCCGAGCTATGTCCGAAAAATTCGAAACATACTTTTCGCTCGACCCGGGAATCGAACCCAGGACCCTGAGATCACGGCCCGATACTTAAACCACTAGACAAACAGGGCGATTTTATCGAATAAATATATTATTTCATTTCATTTCAACCTTATTCCGAGAGAAACGAGCTGTAGAAATAATAAAACTGAGTAGAGGACATGTTAGGGCACTCACTCGGACCCTCACGGGGCACTGCAAATCAAACAAGCACCTGCACAACATGGGCCTTTCAGATACCAAAATCTGCAGGTTCTGTCGCGAGGACGAGGAAATGATTATCTACGTCCTCGGCAAGTGCATAGCGCTACATCGCTGCAGGAGCCGGCACCTGGGAGTAATACCACGGCCTCACAGAAAACCGGCGTAAGGCAGCAGTGGAGGTGGAATGGAAGATCAATAAAAAAACTTATCAATAAATAGTAAGCCCTCTGGGTCCATTGCTTTTTCCCAACCTGTATACCTAACATCCTTTATTGGTTTTGTGCAGGGGCCTAGGGGGTGTGAAACTGAAAAATGAAAATAGTTTATTCAATTTAGGTCCATACAAAACACATAATTGTCAACATATTTACCACTGGTTCGGAAGTTTTTTGCCAAGAAGACACCAGCAAGAAACTTAGCAGTTACTCTTTAAAACAAAGTTGTTTTACAAAATTTCTCAATTAACTTAATAATAAAGTACAATTTTTGTGTTACTAATATGTCTCTAAAATATTGACATTCAGAAAATCGTCCTTTTTAATAATAATCTTTTTTCATTAAACAGTTTTTATATACAATTTAAACTTATGTGTGGGCAAGTCAATAATAATCTGAGGTTAGTTATTAAAATTTTTTTTTATGCTCAATCCTATAAACGAACTTCCGACCTTAAGGAGCCTGATATTTGGGACGACAAGTCTGTGCTTATTTCTGGTGTTGAGGCTGTGACAGATATAGATTTTTATGTACGTAAATAAGGCAATCAAGGATGTATTGAGAAGCCACGGTAAGTATATTGATTTCTTTAAACAAATCTCTAAGGAGATCTTAGGCTATAAATGGCGCAGATGGCTCTCTTCTCTAATACGAAAATAGTCTGTATATCAGCAGCTGATCCCCATAGTGATAGACCATATGACTTGATGCTATGAAAGGAGCTGAAATGAACCAGCTTCGCCGTTTCATCGTCAGTTATTTGTCTTATAGTTCTAATTGCATATGCGGCAGAACTAAGTCTACCTGCCAGAACATCAATACGGGGACACCTTTGCAGCTTAGAATCTAATGTGATTCCTAGAAATACTGTTGAATTTACGAGCGCAAGATCCTCATTTTTTATGGTTATAGTTGTATGAACCTGCTTCACATTTGGCATTGGGAATTTAACACATTTAGACTTTTTGGCATTAAGTAGTAAATTATTAGTTGTAAACCAATACACCACTTGTGAGAGTGTATCCTTTACGTCGCCGAATACTTGCTTAAGCCTATCAACTCTAAAAATAAGAGAAGTGTCATCGGCATACAATACAGTCTCACATAGGTCTTTTGTAAAGTGAGGAAGGTCAATTAATATAAATTAAAAAAGCATTGGTCCCAATATGGAGCCCTGGGGCACTCCCATGAGTAGAGGGGTGCCAGTAGAATTTATTCTATTAATACTCACCTTTTGGATTCTATAAGAAAGGTATGATTGCAGACACCATAATGCCGTAGCTTCATTATTAAAGTTTCATGGTTTACACAATCAAAAGCTTTCGATAAATCTCAGAAAACACCGACAGCATCTCGCTTATTTTCCCACGCATTGAAGATATGTTTCATAAATATCACTCCTGCATCAGTAGTGGATTTCCTTTTAGTGAATTCGTACTGTTTATTATGATTCACTAAAGGGAAATCTACTACTGTGTAAAAATAGACAGCGGTGTAAAAATAGACAGCTCCTCAATGGTATCCGGGTGTGTGTTCCGCCTTATCGTCACAACATACCATCAGGTATCATGAAGGCTAGACTATTTGTATCCCGGAAGAAAATAAATGATAAAAAACAAAGGGCCTACATAGGTCGTTGATGATAAGAAATGAAATACCTTAATTATGTACATAAATATGAAAAACATTTGACGTCCCGATTAGTGCAGTGTTTTAGAGCGCCGATTGAGACTGCAAGGGTCGCGGGTTGGATTCTCGCACCGGCACAAATGTTTGTTGATGAAAGATATATTTGTGTTGTGTCTGGGTGTTTGTGGTACCTTCGTTGTTTCTGGTTTCCACAGTATAACTGAAACCTTAGTTTCCCAAACTAAGATATGGACAGGACAATGTATGTTGTCTCAATTTATTTATTTCTTTGTTTTCTCATTTCACCGTTTAATTCCCAATTTCATCCAAAGCTGTAGCTTCAGAACCCGGAATTCGCCTAGACCACAATTCAGGATACATTTCATTATTACAGTCTGGGTGTTTTGAAAGAAATATGGTAGCTTAATGGATTTTTTACAATATAATCTACAATATAATTATAATAAGAAGTAATAAACTAAATAAATAAAATTTATGCAGAAAAATCCGTAACAATTAGTTAATGGGGCTTCTCGGTAAGTAATCAAAGATATATGTGATGGGAATGCCTCGCTCCCTTGAAACCAATCTAGAGTATTAATCACTGTCACAATAATTAATATATCATTTTATATTCATTAAAAAAATGTTTACAACAGGCCTTTTGAAAAAAAACATCAGTATCACGACCGACCGGACAAACGAATTTTGAAAATCGAGCGCGTCGCGGCCGAGCGGCTCGCGGAATGAGGGCCATAGAATACTACTCTTTGATGAGGGCGTAGGTAGGCTGGACCCTCTCGTCTACAGGTTTATTAATTAGGATTTTAATTACAGCTTAAACGTAACTCTAATTTCAAAAAGTAATAGGTATAATATAAATATTTAGGTATTACGTGCTTCCGAGAGAATATAGGCGTGTGCGAGTATTGTTCTTGATGTTACAAGATGAGCAAGCTGTGTCCAAGAGAACTTGATCTAGTTATCTTGACCGTATTCTGATTTTTTAAATCTGATCAAATCTAGAAATGATAACTGCCAAGTGAGCATCAGATAATCTTAGGTACTATCTGATGGTCAATTTGATTTCAAGTGGTATTTAAATTCATGCCTTATCTTACCTCTTCTACCAACCATTCTTAACAACATATGACTTTGGAAAGCGCATAATTTTTAACACTTTTAAAACAATCGGTAGGGCAGGTGACTCGTCAATTTTGTATAAGGAATTGAAAAAAAATATTGACGTATCTTTCTTTCTTCCTTTCTTCATTAGGTATAGGTACAGGACCTATACCTAATGTGTTAAGAAGGACCGATTGTAGCTTAGGGGTTAAGAACTGTAGACACTTTTTTTTATTATTTAGCTCAAATAGTCCCACTGCTGGACAAACGCCTCCCCGAATAGCCTCCACTGCTCCCTATTCATTGCCAGCGTTTGCTAGTTACAGGAGTATTAATCCAGGTCGTCACGCCATCTCTTTTTCGGCCTGCCTCTTGGGCGACGGCCATCTACAGGCTGCCATTTCGTGACAACACGGGTCCATCTCTCCGGGTGCAATCTCACAGTATGGTCAGCCCAGTTCCATTTCAGCTTTGCGGTTTTTTCACCTACGTCCATGATACCGGTTTGTGAGCGGATTATGGTATTCGCACTCCAAGTAATGTACTTATATGAATATAGTTGACGACCCGTTTGGAACAGTGGTAGTGAACGCTGCCTCTGGTACAAGGGTTGCGGGTTCGATCCCCGCACAGTACAAACATTTGTGTGTATAAACATGTCTGTTTGTATTGGTCTGGGTGTTTTCTATGTATTATAAGTATGTATTTACAAAAGAAAAGTATTATATGTATATATTTGCAATCCCACTGTTGATTCTGATATCCGTATCACAGGTGCTTGAGCTACCTATCTCGGAGTCAGATCAATGTATGTGATGTTGTGAAATATTTATTTATTATTATTTATTATAGTCCCTATGTAAGTAGTTATGAGTATGTAAACTACTTACAACAAAAAGTAAAAAAAAAATACCTATCTGCAAAGTTTATTTCTCATAGCTTACTCATTTAAAAATGCTTTGCTACTAACTAAAAGAAATCAAGGATTAACATTACCTTTAAAAATTACACTTTCTCTCGTCCACACATGTCATGTCACAGAACACTTCACTTCACTATCTATTTTGAGATACACTTCAACTTTCTAAGGTGGAAAAAAAATTAAATGGTAAACAACGTAGCCAGTGGATTGCTGAGAAGTGACCGGTCACTTCAGAGGAAGAGTGAAGGTGCGTAGTGATGTGCTGCGGGTGTGTTGTCGATATTTTGCGAGAGGAAATTGCTTTTTTTAGAATTAAGAATTTCGTGAATCAAAATAATTTTGGTAAAAAATTAAAAACAATACCGGTCACTTCGGAGGAAAGGAAGAGTGTAGGTGCGTCATAGTGTTGTGCTACAGGCGTGATGTCGATGTTTTGTAAAAGAAAAATATTTATTGAAAAACAAATTAATAAATCAATTAAGATTTTGAAATTGGAACCTTTAAATATTATAAGTACTAACACTAGAAATGAAAATCTACCTTATGCTAATATTGGTAATATTTTTACAACTCGGTAATCAACATATACCTATATTTTTGTGTTTCGTGGTTTATGTGTGTGTTGTGTATCTTTAATCTTCATTTAAGACACCTTAATAGACTACTATTATCAAACTCCAATATGTGGTAATTTTATTATTTCCTATTATTCATACTGTTTATTCAATAACGAAGACTAAGTTGGTCTTCGCCTGATGGTAAGCGAAAATTTGATGTGACAAATACGAAATTATGATAAATACGATTCTTTTATCTTAGATTTTACTGTATCAAGATATAGAAAGGCCAAAACATAATTGCATAATAAACAATATCTACTTACGATTGAAGTCAAGTGTCATTGTGGTGTTATCTTGGAAAAGTGGCGTATTTCAAGTCATGTGAGCGAGAGATACGTCTGTTATTATTTACTGATATCTCACACACACCGTCCGACCTTCGATCTTGAAGCACGCAATTCTTGATTAAATTGATAGTAATAATAATTAAATCTTTTTACAACTGTCTCGATGGATATATTGAGTTGAAAACAGGAAACTTGTGTTTGTCAACAAAATTTGTATAACTAGTAATCTCATAGATTCTAAGAACTGCTCATTCATAAGTCATCACGTGGTAGATACTCGTAGTTTTAATTTAAATTGCGTACATTTAAGGTTTCAAAATATACCATTTATTTACTTACGTAAAATTTATAATAACAAAAAACTGATTTTGTAATCAATTGATAGAAATATAATAAATAATCCTTTATTTATCCTCTTAAACAATATTATGCTTAAATTATGTCGTGGGGCATTTTATTGCACTAAACATTATATTTTACGTTAGCGTCAAAAGTAGGAAAGCCTAATACATGTATTAATTTCACTGGTTTTTTTTTTACTTTAAAATGGCAAATATAATATTTCTTATCAATAAATGTATATAATTTTAATATACTACGTCGGTGGCAAATAAGCGTGCGTTTTGCCCGACGGCAAGCGATTGCCGCAGCCTATGGATCAAAAATCGCAACCTAAGTGATTAAATAAAAACCATAGTCCCTTATAAACTAAGCCACGCGTACAGTTATGTGGCAACAACAGTAATTTACGCTCGTGCACAAAGTAGTCTCCTCAACACATGCCCGCACGCGTGATGGCGCGAGCGCTCCCCAAGGGCAAGGGCGGATAATTGAGTCATTGGAGGACGCGCCAACGTCACTCTTCCGCGAGCAAATTCTTCAATCCTCAACATTTTGGTCACACCAAAATAAAAAGGTATCAGCTTATTTATTTGTCCCACTGTAGGGCACAGGCCCCCGTCACCTCCTTTATAGAAATCAAGTCATCGTTACTATGATGAGAATAGTCTTATTCACCACGGTTTCCTAATGCGGATTGGTGACCACACCCGAGCACAAAGATAATATCGATAAAATTTACAATACACTCTACTTTTTCATTGATGATGAGTGATGACTTTTAGAGAGTTAGTGATTGCTAAAAATTTTATCGATAAAAATACATGAATACGACTCTATTCAATACTAATTGCTTCTTCTATATAAAGATTTTCGATGCGTAAATAGTCAGATATAGATTACAGGATGTTGCATTAATTGTTTACAGTATCTATATTTTTTCTAAGTAGGTAGTTTTTAAATTATCACCTGGATGTCAATTATCTTGTGTTCGCTCAAGCGAATATACAAAAAATCGGAAATAAATTGGAAAATTCTTGGATCTGACTGCGTAGAAACGTTTATTAGTAGTTGTATTTTAAGACAATGGGCTAGCGCTAACGTCATACATTCAGTAGCGAAGACAGTTGTGAAGTCAATAGAAATAATGAATGATACATCCCACTCAAAATAATTTTAAAATCTTTAATGTTTTTAAACGTTTTCTACTGGGCTTAGAAGTTCAATATTAAATAATAGGTATAATTATAAATATTTTATTGATAGAGTAGTTCCAGACATCTTTATATAATATTACTATAAAATATCAAAGGGTTCCTGAACCTGCTACTTGCCCTTTTATCTCTTTAGTTTTTTTATTCAACGACGCGTCGGTGGCAAAGGCAGAAGGCTCGCCTATGGTAAGCGATGATCATATGAACGTCTGCAACTCTATAGAGGACTTGCATTGATACACGCTTGCCAACCCTTTAAAAACCTCAGCACTCCTTTTTTGAAGAACCTCATACTGTACGTAGTTTGTGTGTTACTTAAGTGACTCAACATTCACTTAAGTATATCAAAATATACTCTAGAAAGAGCATTATAACCAATGAAAACAAACGTTTTCCCCCAAGGAACATAGGATTGAATCTATAATGTATCAATACGGGGATTAACACGATATTTATTATGTGAAACAACATTGTGTACTCACATATTTGGCTCGACGTTGCCCCGTATTGATACATTATAGTTATAATGCAACGCGAAAATCTACAAAACTATATAGGATTGAATCTCCAAAAAAATCACGGAAATTCGATTTTAAGTTTGGTAGTAAGATCCTATTATCCTTGGGGAAAAATGTTTGTTTTATTAGTATAATGTCCTCGAGAAGATTCTCGGGTATTGAAAAAATCACGGTGTATATAAATGTAAAAGTATCGACAAGTGAACCAACCGTGCTTATCGACAAGCTTACTGTTGCGTTGCAACACTCGCTTGCGCAAACGCCAGACTTTCGCTGCTCTGTGGCGTCCATTGCAGTATTTACTACTAACGAGTATACAACACCAGTAATGCAATAGTAAAGTAAAATTGTCCGATGGCTTAGTGGATAGGAACATGCGCCATCCAAACTGGATAGCAGATTCGAATTCGATCATGCACCATTGGATAAAAAAACACTGTGCGAATTTATTCTACCACTAGCTTAGCGCTGAGGGAAAACTTTGAGGAAAACTTCACGTTTCTGATAGGAGGTTGTAATATCAAACTATTGTCGCCGAGTAAGTGAGGGTACCGGAAGCCCATTCTGACAGGGGGAGTTTAAAGCTCGGCAGCGCTCGGCGCATTTGTGACTACTGACTCTGACGACCCGTAAGGATCAGTGGTAGTGAATGCTGCCTCTGGAGCAAGGGTTGCGGTTTCGATCTCCGCACAGTACAAATATATTTGTGCGCATTTAAATGTAAGTTCTTTTATGTGATAGGTGGCAGACGAGCAGATGGATCACCTGATGGTAAGCGATTACCGCCGCCCATGGACACCCGCGACCACCAGTGGAGTCACAAGTGCGCTGCCAATCTTAAAACCCATCTTTCCCCCGGATTGGGCCTCCGGTACCCTCACTCACGTAGCGAAACAGCACAGTGCTACTTCACGCCGGCGTTTGTATTGTTCTTTGTGTTTATAAGTATTATAAGTATGTATTTAAAAAAAAAAGTATTATATGTATATGTCACCGGAAAATAACAAGATCCGTAAGTTTATCAATTGACTAGGAAGTTTATAAATCTTTCGTAGGATTCTAAACGGGATTCTTTTCAAATGTGGGAGAGCCACGCTTAGGCATGAATGGCCGGCTCGACCGGAGTGGTACCACTGCCTCACAGAAGACCGGCGTGAAGCAGCGCCTGCGCTGTGTTTCGTCGTGTGAGTGAGGTTACCGGAGGCCCAATGGGGGGTAAGGGGAAAAGGTTGGCAGCGCACTTGTGACTCCACTGGTGTTGCGGGTGTCCATGGGCGGCGAAATTGCTTACCATCAGGTGATCCGTCTGCTCGTCTGCCACCTCTCATATATAAAAAATATATATATATATATGATAGGTGGCCAACGAACAGACGGATCACCATCACTAGATTGCAGCCGCCCATTACACACCCATATGAACTTTATTATAAAAATCTTCAAGCGTATTTAACAATTAAGGTGACGGGTAGAGCACACTAGCGTCGCCAATCGATTTAAATTAGCTACTAAACCGGATCTATTTTAAACAATTACAGGGTTACAATCTCTCGGTAAACACTTATACTATTTATTGAATAACCATATTTACCGCTAAATATTGGAACCCGGAAATTGTTTAAAGAAGATCCGGTTTAGAAGCTAAAAATTTAAATCGATTGGCGTCGCTAGTGTGCCCTACCCGTCACCTTAAGGTAAAGGGTATTCCCAATAGCGACGCCAATTAATTTTGATTGTTTGTAAACAGGAACTATTTTTAATAATTTCTTCATAAACACCTATAAGTACCTAAATTATTTTTTTTAAAAACTAATAAAATTGAACTATAAAACTTTTCGGTCTGCTTTTGCACTCGAATTTTGGTTTACCGCCAAAAGCGGCCACTTTTGGCGATGATCAATTTATAGAGCACAAAAACAGACTTAGCATTTGTGCATGATTATTAATAAATAGTATAAGTATTTGCCGAGAGACTGGAGCTCCGCAATTGTTAAAAAATAGATTCTGTATACTAACTAACAATTTAAATGAATTGGCGTCGCTAGTGCCCTATTCACGACTCTATCGCTGGTGTTTTCTACGCTGTAATAATAATAATATCCTCCAACCGATTACAAATACGGCGGCCAATCTCAACGATCAGCCACTTACGCAGGATATATTATAGTGCATAAGTATGTGCGCAATCACAAGTGCCCTCTCTATTCCCTTACACTCATATTCCGATGGGACACTAGCGTGACACAACTGGAGAGGGATTGGGTGCAGGACCAACGGTTTAACGTGATTTCCGAGGCACGGGGGTACATGACCGCCGACATTATGAATTTCTTACCGAAAACTTAGGTACAAAATTTTGGCCCGACCCGGGATCGAGTCCCAGGACCTCTTGCGCAGCCGACGCTTTAATGTGCGACCCACTAACCA
The DNA here is from genome assembly GCA_019059595.1 of Marasmia exigua. Lineage (NCBI taxonomy): Eukaryota > Metazoa > Arthropoda > Insecta > Lepidoptera > Crambidae > Marasmia > Marasmia exigua. The sequence continues at coordinate 14,619,349 of CM032488.1, forward strand.
CTGCGCCAACGAGGCAGTCAAGTTCTACACTGTATTGGTAAGACAAACAGATCTGCAATGAGGTCGAAACCTACAAAATAATCTAACTTGAATCTAGACTCAGACTTTCCAATTAGAAATTACTCTTTAACCATTGCCATTAAACTATGATTAATGATAAGTATAATATCTAATTCTTAACATCAGAATTAAATTCACCTTTATTTATATAACAATAAGCACTAAAACTGCGTTTGTGTGGTTGCTGTCGGTACACTTGTTAAACTTTCTTTTAATAATTTGAGCTTAAGAAATATTAATAGTTGGTAGAGTTCAAAATCTCGAATATTATTATGTGTGTGGGTGGATATCTACCTACTTTGTTTCTAAACTAGTGGCCCGTGCTTACTTCGTTTCGGAACATTAGTTCCACTTTATACTAATAGATGGCGCTATGTGTCGGATACATCGTGCAAACATTTCGGTGTTTTCGGCCCCCCTCCCTGACAGACTAGCGCCACCCCCCTCCCTAACAGACTAGCGCCAAATAGGCCGCCGGCAGGCCCCACAGGGGTCGAAGACCACCCGACAGCGCAGCGCAGTGTCGGGAGGCCTCCTCTCCCAAGAGGAGCGAAAACACCGCGCCAAGCAAGGCGCGAGATGCAGCCCGCCTGGGTAAAGGGTCTACCCCGAAACCCGAACCGCACCAAGTGCGAAGACAACACTAACGTAACGGTGTTTTCGGGTTTACCTGTTAATAAATAGTATAGATAGAAGGAATGATACTTTTATTGCACCAAAGGTCAAACAGAAGAGAACTGAATACTATGGTCTGAGGATCTACATAAAATATGAAACAGATTTACAAATTAATCTATAGCCCCGTCTTTAAATTACTTGGATTACCAAATCCTGGATCATAAACTTTCATGGTCAAATATATATGCGTATTTCTACCATTAGCTCGGCAGTGAGGGAAAACACTGTGAGAAAACCGGCACCTTTCGCATAGTTTCTGCCTCTGCATGCCTTTTGCATGCCTCAAGTGGCAATGGGCAGGGCACATAGCGAGGAGAACAGACGGCCGTTGGGGCGGAAAGGTCCTCGAGTGGAGGCCGCGTACAGGAAGTCGCAGCCGTGGCAGGTCCCCCACAAGCTGGACCGACGATCTGGTGAAGTTCGCGGGAATCCATTAGATGCGGGCGGCTCAGGACCCATCTGCGTGGAGAACATTGGGGGAGGCCTATGTCCAGCTGTGGACGTCTGTTGGCTAAAATGATGAGGATTATGATACTCAGTAAGTCAAAATGGTCATTTTGATCAATTCGTAATATCCCTAGACAAAGTTAGTGTGTGTATGTATTAGTTACTTTGCAAAAAAATGTTCAGTAAGTTTTCTGAAAATCTTCATACTTAGGTACAAAACGGCAATTTCAAAGATGAAGTGAAGATTTAAAATATGCAATACTTAGCTTCAAGTAAGTAAGTGTTTATGTTATGTTTCTATGCAAAGATGATAATATCCCGTAACTTGACCAAGTGTAAAGAGCGGGGCCGTTACGCAATACGTGTGCGCACCTTTCGCCATTACTTGAGGGTTCCGTACTTATGGGAAGTACCTCTTAATTAAACAAAAAAATATTAACTGCAAAAAACGTTGAACATTTACTTTGGTCTGCAGCCTGACCCACTCATTTCTTTGGCTCGTAGTGCAAGGCAGTGGTAGAGTGGAGACCGTGGGACGAGAAACGCCCAAGAGGAAGACCCAAAATGAGTTGGTGTGACGACATCAAAAGGCTGGCAAGAACAAAGCGGATAGAAACCGTCCAAGTCGACAACAATGGCTGACCGGATGGCGCAATTGGTAGTGACCCTACCTCTTACGCCAAAGGTCGTGGGTTCGATCCCCACCCTGAACAAACATTCGTGCGATGAACACTTATGTATGTTCAGTGTCTGGGTGTAATATATGTATTTAAGTATATATTTGTGTTCCTCTGTTGTCTGATATCTGTAACACAAGTGCTTAAGCTACTTAGTACGGAATCAGGTCAACGTATGAGATGTTGTGAGAATTATTATTATTAAAATAAAAAAATGTTATGCCTGAAGGAGGCCTACACCCTAGAGGTTGAAAATGGCTAAAGACGAAGAAGAAGAATAACTGTTTACTTAAGACACCAAATGCGCCATCAAGCCAGTCATACATACCTACCTGGAGGGTTTTGATATAAACGCAGAGTTTTCCTTCTCTGAGTGCTGATGATTATGCCAGCAGCTTTACCTTAGTCGCCTTTACGACACCTCGGTAAGAGTGAGGGTGGCCTATTCTACTCTGCCGGGGACCACACGGCATGGCCACACTGCCTTTGGAATGGGCTCGTAGATTCGTATTCGAGCATGTAGAACATCTGTACGGAACCCTTCGACTGTAGGAGAACCATGCTTCGGCATGAATGGACCGCCTCGACCGGAGTGATACCATGGTCTCAGAGAAAACCAGCGTGAAGCAGCACTGTGCTGTGTTTTGCTGTGTGAGTGAGGGTGTCTTCTATTCGCCACAGTCTCAGTGTCACCTAAACGTGCTTTCCGAGGCCCTAGGATACATGACCGCCAACTTCCAGATTCCAGGCTGACACTGAGAATTTCTAAACAGAAAAACTCAGGTACAAATTTTGGCCCGATCCGGGATCGGACCCGGGACCCCATGCGCAGCCGTCGCACAATCCACTGCGCCAACGAGAACGAGTCTTATAACATTTTAGTTCGTATTATTTATGCGACTTAGTATTTTTTTTAAGTGATAGGCGGCAGACGAGCAGACAGATCGCCTGATGGCAAGCGATCGGTGCTGCCGATAGACACCCGCGACACTATAGTGGACTCACAAGTGCGCTGCCAACTTCCCCGGAGGGGTATCAGACCAACTGAATTAAGGAAATCGAAATAAGATTCTTACGCCTAATAGAATTCCATTGCTCGTAGCATGAGTATGAATTTTTGCTCACTCCATTTTATAAGTAAGGCATGTTAGATCAACAAAATAAGCGGGAAAAAAATCTGCTGTTCCAGACAAAATAGAATATCCACCCAGTAATAAAGATAAAGAAAAAAAAGATAAAGATTTCTTTATTGGCCACAGAACACAAAATTACACGAGTATACGAGATAATAAAATTAAATGGAATAGCTGTTTTTTTTTCGCATATTTTGTTGATCTAACATGCTAGATGGACTTTTTTCGTCACGATAACTATTATGAGGTTTTTTGGGATGTAGACCATAAACGATAAAAAAAGCGGTGTAGGTATATCGCAAAAACATATATATTTTTGTATGGTTATCATGCGACATCCGCCATGTTATTAACAACTGTTTATTTATTCCTTTCTTAAGAGCCGGCAACGCATATGTAATACCTCAGGTGTTGCAGATGTCCATGGGCGGCGGTGATCACTTTCCATCAGGAGTGACGTCTGCTCGTTTGTAAAAAAAAAATCCATATCGAAAATCCCGAGAATTGGCTCCTGTCTTTTCGCTTTTAGTGTCTTTTCGTTCTGCTGGAGCAAAGTAACCCATTTCAAGTTGTAAGAACAGGCCCCAATTGGATGTCCATCAAAATATTTAGTAGTATGCCCAACCATAAACAGACATACAGCAACCTAGGCCCTTCATAGATCACCTCAAAACGTACTTGCAACAAAAACCTTACAGTCTAAAGGAGTTCTTCAAAGATTGTAAAAAATAAAATAATTTGTTCATGTTAGATAATTTAATTAAATTTTTATTATAATTACATATTTCACAATAAAATTAGGTACCTATTGTTATATAATTTATTATTTAAGATAGGTATTCGGTAACACATTTTAGCGGTGCCCCTACGGGGTGTCATGTGCACAATGCACTATTTTTTTTAACTAAGATCTTTATTACCTAGACGCTAGCTTTAACACGCGAAATAAACATAGGCTTGCTGTCCCAAATCTAAGACTTCATTAAACTGGAAATTCATTTGTAGGATTGAGCATTAGAATGTTTAATAAGTTCCCTCAAAATATCATTGATTTACCTGTACATAAGTTTAAGTTGCATGTAAAAAACTGCCTAATGCAGAAAGGCTACTATAGAGTAGATGATTATTTGAATGATAAGGATTCTTGGACATGTTGATCTCTTCGCCTGTCCTCTAATGTATAATTCATTTCATAATTTTTCTTTGACGATTTATCGAAACGATATTGATTATAAGCATTGTATATATCATATTGTCACTGTAATCATAAGTTGCATAAGAATGAATATTGTAATTACCATATTATTTGAAAAGAGTAACTACTGAGTTTCTTGCTGATTCTTCTCGGTAGAAATTGACATTCCGAATCAGCGGTAGATTACGTAATATTTGACATTCATAAATGTTCTGTATGGACTTAAATTGAATAAAGACATTTTTGATTTTGATTTTGAAAAACCATGTGACATGCAAAATAAATAAATAAAGTATAGATTTTTACTGGTACAAGAATTTTGATTGCTATCAAAATTCTCACTTCAGTAACACTCCCTTATTCCGTTCCTCCTAAAGTCGTAGATCTTTAACAACTGATTTTACCACCCATAGATTCCCGCAATACCAAAATGGAGTCTCATGTGCGCTGCCAGCCTTTTAATCCCTTTTCCTCCCGATTGGGTCTCTGGTAAAGGAGTACCTACGCTTTCCTCTTGAAGGTCACCTAGTCGTAGCCATCGGGAAATAGTCCTGCAGACTAACTTTTCCTTTTATTCTTTTATTCAGTAAGATCAATGTTATGTGACGTTTTGAAATATATATTTTTTTCTAAATTTATCAACACGATACAATTCGTCCGTGTCTGTAACAAGCAAATGAACATAATTACATGTGTGACAAATTAAGTGTATGTACCTACAACTGAACAAACACGCATTTATGCTAAAACCAACTGTAACAGTTAACCATTAAGTTTATTTTTACTTTTTACTGAAATTGCCGCAAAATTACATTTCGATACGCTCTCATTATCTACAACTTTTTTTATTTTTAATTTTTGGACTATAGTTTTTGTAACTGACTTTTTCCGAATTAAAACTGTTTTGGTACTAGTGACTGTTGAGAATTTCGTTTTGCGTGGGAGAGCCACGTTTCGGTATGAATCAATAGGAGTGATACCTTCAAAGAACACCAGCGTAAAACAGTTCCTACGCTGCATTTCGCCGAAAGAGTGAAGGTACCGGAGGCCCAATCTGGGGGAAGTGGGGTTCAAAGGTCAGAGAGAGGCCATACGGACGCGCTGCGCTGCGTTGCGGTGACGGAGCGTCGTTAGTGCGTTATATTACATACAAATGGGGTATGGGAAAAAAAATTAAACAGGTTCCAGTTCGAAAACCATTTCGAGGCATTTGTTTTTTATAACATTTTTTTTTTATTTAAAACTACTAGATCAAGGATATTTTCAATAAAATAGCGCTGACCTTCATTTGACGCTAGATACGCACTAGAGCGTAACTATATTCAGACAGGTTATATTCGGGGGGTGAACGGATTATGTCGGACTCTCTTCGTATGACGGCGCGGGAGTCTACAGACTAAAACCCCTCTCATTGTCCATAGTGGGGGGATCATGTTGACGGGATCGAATCCAGGTGCACGACCCCCCGGACAACGTAAAAAGAATGTAACCTATTGGTAAGCCTATTAATAAAGCAGTTGTATTCTTATTGAACAATAAACTCTAAACACCATATTTAATATTATTAAGATATATAAATTTAAGATTAAACATAAACCTCCAAGAAAAGAGCGTATGTATTCCTTTTTAAAAGGTCGGCAGCGAACTTGTGACTCCTCTGGTGTTGCAGGTTCCATGGGCGGCGAAGATCGCTTACGTTATCCGTTTTCTTGCCTGCTCCCTACTTTATAAAAAAAAAACTGACTCTTGGCCTAAGTGCGTAAAATCATGTAGGTATATTCTTATTGAACAATTGAAAAGAGAGTTTTTTTATTGCGAAAAATAGGCAGACGAACATGCGGCCCATCTGATGCTAAAATATTTTACGATCATATTTAATCTTTTGGTTTTTCATTCATCTTGTCTTGCATTTTTTGACGTGTATAAAGTTCCTGTACTATCGAGGTTTTAGTCGCTAGACCATCTTAAGAGCTAAAATCGCTTGCAGCTCGTATCTTCTTAGGTTTAAAACGACACTCTTTTAGTATCGGGCGTGCAAGCTATTTTCGCTTCAAAGTGGCATGCGACAAATTTTCTGCACAGACACACAAACATACATAATTTATCGACAAAATCCCCACGTGAAATATAGCTTTCAGTTTTAATATTCAGTTTCTTATCGTCAGTTTAAAGATGGTGCCGGGTCGGAAGCATGTCTGGATGGAGAGCTGGGACACCTGTGTTAAGACAAGTGAGCCTTAATTTGTTCCATCATCTTAGCGCGTAATTCCTGGTTGTGTCCAAAGCTGTCGCTCTGGAGACCTGGGTACGCTTAGACCATATTTTAGGATTGGGGAGTCTGGTAATTATAAGTAAGACTTAATTTGTATAACACAAAAATCTTTCCAAGGTCTAAGAGCACCCCAAGTGATAGCTTTAGACGCAACTGCGTATTACCGGTATTACCCGTGGGAGAGCCACGCTTCGGCATGAACGGCCCGGCTCAGCCGGAGTTATACCACGGCCTCACTGGAGACCGGCGTGAAGCAGTACTGTGCTGTGTTTCGCTGAGTGAGTGAGGGTTTTTCTTTTTTTTTTATTCAGCCTAACTGTCCCACTGAGGGCCAAGGCCTCCATCAGAAATCAAGTTATCGCCACCATGATGGGATTAGGCTTAATCACCACGCTTGTCAAATGCGGATTGGTGATCACAAACCCGAGCTATGTCCGAAAAATTCGAAACATACTTTTCGCTCGACCCGGGAATCAAACCTACCCAACTAACAAAACTTGCTCTTGTAGTGATCTATATGACCAAAAAATAATATTCTTATAGAAGCCGCATTATCACTAATAAGAATGGATTTGGGCAAAATGTATAAAACCAATAACTTTATACCTCCCTTGTACTTGCTTTATTGTCCGCTTTTATTCCTTATACGAGTTATATTATGACAAACGACAAGGAAAATAAACTTATAATGGCAAAAAAACCCTCCTAAAAGCCATTCAACTTATACGAAACTTATGGGAAGCTATAATAAGGGCGATTGCCCTTATACGTGGTTTATTAAATTCCGATACAAAGAAGTTAAACTAATTTTATTGATTGTTAGGGTTCCTTTTACATGCGAGTAAAACGTATCTAGAAAAGTCTTGTTCCCATACTCTCTTATTAAAAAACATGATTTTAAATAAAAGCTAGGTTTGACCCTAGGGATAAACTGAAGACTAGAATAAAAATTATTAGAAAAGTAGGTTTATCGTTGGTTATGTTAAGCTTTTTAATAAAACCACCCTTTGGAGAGAAAATTACCCTTATAATTACTGTTTAGGGAATATGGATTGCTTTAAACCTTATTCAGGTCATATAAAATGTAATAATTGGTTTGTTCTAAAGAGGTCTTGTCAAATCCTCTTTTAAGTCAAAAAGCATCAAAGTTACCTTGTGTATTACTTTAATAAGAATAGTTTACCTTATTAAATGCTTTTATGTGACTAAATATTATAAGGCAAAAAGCAATGTAACCAGCCTCTATAAGGTAAATGCGTTTTGAATTCTTATTGCAGCCATATTAATTGAACTTATTAATCTTTACCCAACTAAATAATAAGAATATAGGTAATATTAGCTTAATCTTCAAATAATGTGCCATTATAAGAAACATTAGCATAATTAATACTCTTATACAACAAAAATAAGGGTTTAGAACTTAAAAACTTAATTTTATAAGAACATTTTGCTAGTTGGGCAGGAACCTGAGATCACGGCCAGGTCCTTAAACCACTAGACCAACAGGGCGATCAGTGAGGGTACCGGAGGCCCAATCCAGGGGAAAGCTACTAAGCGACAGCGCACTTGTGTCGCGGGTGTCGATGGGAGACGGCAATCAATTACCATCAGGTGATCCGTCTGCTCGTCTGCCACCTGTCACATTAGTGGGTTCTGTGCATTCATGTATGGGATATTTTTTTTTATATAAAGTGTCTTCATTGAATGTGAATTTCATCATCATCATCATCAGCCCATTTAAGTCCCCACTGCTGGGGCACGGGCCTCCCTCAATCACATGAGGGGTAATTGCCATACTCACCACGCTTGGCAGACGGGTTGGCGAGGGTTTTGATATAAATGCAGAGTTTTCCTTCTCTGGGTGCTCATGACCATGCCAGCAGCTTTACCTTAGTCGCCTTTTACGACACCTCGGTAAGAGTGAGGGTGGCCTATTCTACTCTGCCGGGGACCACACGGCGGCGGAATGTGAATTTACCTTATGCTTAAGTAGATATTATCAGCGTACCTTAAAGTCAAGGTTAATCATTTCGTTTGTATAATAGCTATCGTATCATTTACGTGCGTTTTAATTATTTCTTAAAACGCACTCGACTGCCTCGGTGGCGCAATGGTTAGTGGCTCGCACTTAAAAGCGACGGTTGCGCCCGGGTTCGATCCCCGAGTTGGGCCAAAATTTGTACCTGAGCTTTTCTGTTAAGAAATTCTCAGTGTTAGCCTGGAGTCTAGAAGTTGGCGGTCTTGTACCCCCGTGCCTCGGAAAGCACGTTAAACCGTTCGTCCTGCGCCTAATCCCTCTTCGGTCGTATTACACTAGTGTACCATCGAAATAAGAGGTTACGGGAATAGAGAGTGCATTTGTGTCTGCGCAAATACTTGTGCACTATAACACATATCCTGCGTCGATGGCTGATCGCTGAGTACATTATTATTATTTATTATTTCTTAAAATCAAAAGTAGTCATCAGACAACTAGCTGTATTAGCCGTTTAATCAACAGCCTAGCCACTTAATTGAATATCGCCGTTCAACTACTTAGTAACTACTGAATGATATTTTACAATAATGGTGTGTCATACATAGCCCCATTTAAACTTCAATTTGAAATTTTCATCATCATCATCATCAGCCTATCGCAGTCCACTGCTGGACGTAGGCCTCTCCAATTGTTCGCTACTGTGATCTATCCATGGCTTCTCGCATCCAGCTCTTGCCAGCCATCCTGCGCGGATCATCCCCCCACCTAGCCAGACGGCGCCCTACATTACGTTTGCCAAGACGCGGTCTCCACTCCAGAACTCGTTTACCCCATCGGTTGTCGGTTCTGCGGCTAATATGGCCAGCCCACTGCCACTTAAGCTTGCTAATTCGGTGAGCAATGTCGATGACTTTGGTTCTCTGCCGGATCACCTCATTTCGTATTCGGATCTCGATATAAATTTGACATTTTAACCCCTTGTTTTTAAGGTTTTATTAGCCGTGTGTATGTGGTTCACGTTTTATATTTTTAATGCTCTAGATACTAAAACGGAATGCGTAATAAAACGTAATGCGAAAACCGGATAGGTAGCGTAGGAAACAAATGTCTGGATATGCCACCACCACCGAGACCTGGCAGAAGGGGTTAACCTAAAAATGATGACATGCGTGCCAATAAATTGATCACAATGGATGCACAAGATCATGCAAAGTGAAGGAGTCGAAGCAAAAAAGCAGACCCTGGCTCCGGAGCGACATCTTAGGACGCAACAGAGACAAAACGCTACGATAAAGATGTTTTTTTTGTTTTAGGTGGCAGACGAGCAGACGGAGCACCTGATGGTAAGCGATTGCCGCCGCCCATGAACACCCGTGACACCTTGGAGTCACAACCTTTAAACCCCCTACACGCAGCGAAACACAGCACAGTGCTGCTTCACGCCGGTTTTTTGTGAAGCCGTGGTATCTCTCCGCTCGAGCCGGCACATTCAGGCCGAAGCGTGCTCTCCCACGGTCAAAATCGGTGATCTACTTCAGAGGACTGTAGATGTAAAATTTTAGCTCTAAATTATATTATCTAAAAATAAATGGCCTTGTTGTCAGAAAGACAGATAGACAAATAATTTATTTATCTCTCAATTCGCAGTGTTTCGCAACAGCTGGGGTGTCCATGAGCGTAGCTGGGTCGGCGATGATGATGGGCTACAGCGCCTCCCTGCTGTCGCAGCTCCAGGGCCAAGGCTCAGCCATACCAATAGATGACTCCATGAGCTCTTGGATAGGTGAGGAAAAATAGAGTGTTACCAGATAAAAAATAAATTAAATTACATTATTCGAATCAGATCGGCTGGTTGCTTTTATTCACCCCTGACAACAGGGTTAATAAAAGCAACCAGTCGATTGATGTTGATATTTATCTATTAGTCTTAACACCCTTATACCTGACGATTTTAGAAAAGCTAGATTTACAAGATAAGAGATTACGACACGGTGTATAGATGAATTTAAGGTGACGGGTAGGGCACACTAGCGACGCCAATCGATTTTAATTTTTAGCTACTAAACCGGATCTATTTTAAACAATTTCGGGGTTACAACCTCTCGGCAAATACTTACACTATTTATTAAATAACCATGTGCAAATGTTGGGTCCGTTTTTGTACGCGAAAAATTCATTCACGCCAAAAGTGGCCGCTTTTGGCGATAATCAATTTTTCGTGTACGCGTTTGACCCAGCATTTGTGCATGGTTATTTAATAAAAAGTATAAGTGTTTGCCGAGAGGTTGTAACCTCGAAATTGTTCAAAATAGAGCCGGTTTAGTAGCTAAAATTTAAAATCGATTGTCGTCACTAGTGTGCCCTATCTGTCACCTTAAGTAATGAAGAAAACCACCACAAAATATTAATAATTGATACAAAAGGTCTTTAATTGGGTTCAGCTTATGTAAGAGTGAATGCCAACGTTACTAAAATTGTCTAACACCTTCGAGACTGCAGGTTTCATACGTTTCCTGTAAATAGGTACCCTAAAAATTGTCGGCAATAGACTAACTAAACTTCCTTCATAAACATTAATATTCTATTTTTTATTTCCAGCCTCCTCTCCAAGCATATCCTTGCTATTGGGAAACGTTTTGCTGCCCTCTATGATGTGGCGCTTCGGCCGAAGAATCACAAATTTGATCAGCATCGTTATATCCATCGTGGGATGGGTGTCCATCGCCTTAGCCAAGAACGTCATCTTCATCCTCTTGGGCCGCACCATCCAAGGCGTAAGCTTAGGAATCGTTCTAACCCTTGGACCTATTCTGCATAGCGGAGTACACCACTCCGAAGTATCGTGGTGCTTTTCTGATGACCATTTCATTGTTTAATGCTTTTTATGTCTTGATTTCACACTTATTTGGGTCCATTTATGGGTGGCAAACCAATGCTTTAATTTGTACGGCCATAACGGTTGCAAATTTGCCAATAGCATTCTTCTCCCCAGAATCTCCTACCTGGTTAGCTGAGAAAGGAAAGTATGGAGAATGTAAAAAAAGCCTTTAGATGGTTACGAGGTGATGAGGAAGAAGAAGAATTGAAAGATATAATCAAAGCTGGTACTATTTATAACAAAGATAAGGCTAATGAAGTAGATGTTGCAAATAAGTTGTTTGCAAGAAATCTTAGAAGTAGGTTCTTTGAATTCAAAGCTACTGTACTAAAAAGGGAATTTTACAAACCTATAATAATAATGTTCCATATGTATGCAATGTGTCATTGGGCAGGTATAAATTTTCTAACAATTTATAACATCCCCATATCTGATAAAATTATAGGTGAAAATAGTATTAATGTTGTGCATATTGCAATTTTAGATATTCAAAGATTATTTTCGAATATTCTTGCCGTGTATATTATCAAGAAAATTAGTAGAAAAGGCATGTTACTTAGCTTCACAAGTGTAAACATACTAGCACTGCTTGGCATAGCAGGATATGTATATGTTAAGTCAAGTAATCTTTTCGAATTTTCTTTCCTAGGGTTATCATTGCTACATTTGCATATGTTTGCAGTAGCAGTCTGTACTTTACCCTTACCAATAGTGATAGCGGGAGAAATATTCCCTCTAAAATATAAAAGTATTTCTGGAGGAATCAGTGTAATAGCATATGCTCTACATTTCTTTCTTAGTGTCAAAACTTTTCCGTACTTGTTCAAAACTATTGGACTCGATGGTGCCTACTGTGCATATGCTTTGATAACTGGTTTAAACCTTTGGATAGCTTATATGCTTCTACCCGAGACGAAAGATCGGACGTTGTTGGATATAGAGAAGGAGTTTAGAGGCAAAGATGATACCCTGAGTGAACATGACTTGAAATCAGCTCAGTCACTAATGGCATAAAATGGATCACCATCATTTTATATACGTCACCGGAAAATAACAAGATCCGTAAGTTTATCAATTTACTAGGAAGTTTATAAACTTTCGTAGGATTCTAAACGGGAGATAAATTGTATTATTTTACGTCCATACTTTCGTAAATTTATCAATTTCCGACGTCACACGCTAAAATTATAAACCAACGGATATCTATTCCTAAAATTTTACATGATTCGACCAATCACAGAAACTCATTTAAATATACGCATCTTTGAAATATGTAAAATAACACATTGCTCTCTGGTTGGTAAATATTCATAGTGGCAATGCTAATCAGTTCGCGCATAGCGTTTGGATATTGCTTACTTATTATTTTACGAGTGAGTTCAGTAAGTTTATCAATGTACGAAAGTGTGGACGTCAAATAATACAATTTATCTCCCGTTTAGAATCCTACGAAAGTTTATAAACTTCCTAGTAAATTGATAAACTTACGGATCTTGTTATTTTCCGGTGACATATACACTTTGAACTTATTATTAATTTATGAGTACTTAGATACTTATTCAATATTTTTCAAATCTTGGGAGGAGCGAGACAACCCCAACAACACAAATGGGTTGTATTACCTACTTCCTGTTGATGGATGTTGGGATGTTTCAACACAAATAATGTAATGTTAATTTGTAAAATGAAAAGATTTTTATTATTTTTTTTATTTGAAAACCCATTTGGCTTCGTTTTGTTCATTCTGATAATTAGAAGCGATGGTAGCTCATTGGTTCAGAATGCACCTCTGGATTTTTCAAATCTATGTGCATATTTCTACCATTATCCTCGGTGGTGATGGAAAACATCGTGAGGAAACCTGCACGTTTCTGATAGTTTATGAAACGTGTAACCGTGATTCAGTTGTGTCAGGTCTGGTTCCCCTGTAAGGGGTATCGAAGGTCAGACGACAGTCGCTTCATTGTAATTACCAGACTCCATAAACTCCTGAATCATGGCCCAAGGGTACCCCGAGCTCCAATTCGTCACTAATACGAATTACACGATATTTCTATGAATCCTTCTGGGATTTGATCATGATGACAAATAAACAAACAAACAATAAATGATTTGATTATAAAGATTATGCATGCTCTCTAGAGCATATAGTTACGTAATGATAGAAAACAAAGATGCCACGATTACGCACTTGGTACCGATGGCCCTTCATTTTAGGTAAGTGGGGTAAATAAGACCGTGGGAGAGCCACGCTTCAGCATGAATGTGCCGGCTCGACCGGAGTGATAGCAGGCCTCACAGAAAACCAGCGCACCGGTTTTGCGTGGAGCAGCACTGAGCTGTGTTTCGCTGCGTGAGTGAGGGTACCGGAGGCCCAATCCGGGGGAATGGGGAGTGTAAAGGTTGCATTTATCGCATTTGTGACTCCACTGGTGTCACGTTTGTCCATGGGCAGCAGCAATCGCTTACCATCAGGTGATCCGTCTGTTCATCTGCCACCTATCACATAAAAAAAGTATACTTACCGTATCCTGGATTATGATCAAGCGTACCCCGGGCTCTGAAACGACGGTTTTGAACCCAACTGGAAATGACACGCTGAGATGAGAGGGAGACAGGCAGTGGCGTAGCGTGCCTTGTCGGGGCCCCGTATAAAAAAAATGTTTGGAGGCCCTATTAGGTGGGTAAAGAATTTTCACAAAAGAAAAAAAAATATTGTGATAAGAAATATTTATTTCTCATAACCTAATTTAACATTTTACAATTATTTTTTTTTAACTTTTGAACGCACGCTTAAGACGATTATAGAATTTTGTCATTTGTGAAATAAAGTAAAATAGAAAGATTTTTCTGGGGGGCCCCCGTGGCCTGGGGCCCCGTATAATTGATACGGCAGATACGGCGGTAGCTACGACCCTGGAGACAGGCAAGCGACATGAAATCGATAAAAGATGGTAGAAAAGTGGCCTTTGAAGCACAACCAATTCGTTAATTACTTAGGCCTTTCGTACCTAGTGAAAAAATCCCAGCAACCATCAACAGCCTATATGAATAACTAGTGAGCCCCCCTCACTTCGTTTCTACATTACGCAAGCGTTTCGTGTTTTCTGATTATAGATATATATGCGTAACCGCTGTCTGTAGAATTTACCTCTTTATAAATAGTACTGATTTCACTTCACATTGACAAATCTAACCTAAGCTTTCTTTCTACCGTACCGCTTCTTTTGAATTGCAACTGTGAAAAAGCTGCTAGATGGCGTACTATAGGGTTAAGGGTGAAGGTGATTGGTTATTTCAAAGGACCTCAGTCCAACAGTACCACAGCATGAAAACAGACAGTAGGTACGCCATGCTTGCAATTTTGACGTTTGAAACAAAAAATCCAACAATATTTTCGAAAATAAACATTATATCAGAATGCTTTATAACAACATTTTTGTTTTTTATGAGATAGTGGGCAGACGAGCAGACAGATAACCTGATAGTAAGCGACATGGACATTTCCAACACCAGAAGACTGCCACTGCAACTGCGCTGCCAGCCTTTTAAAAATAATACGCTGTTTTGTTGAAGGTTTGCTAGTCGTATCGCCACCTGAATAAATCATCCTCCTTGACGACCCGATTGGAACAGTGGTAGTGAACGCTGCCTCTGATACAAGGGTTGCGGGTTCGATCCCCGCACAGTACAAACATTTGTGTGCATGAACATGTTTGTTTGTATTGGTCTGGGTGTTTGCTACGTATTATAAGTATGTATTTATTTACAAAAGAAAAGTATTATTATATGTATATATTTGTAATCCCACTGTTGATTCTGACATCCGTAGTACAGGTGCTTGAGCTACCTAACTCGGAGTCAGATCAATGTATGTGATGTTGTGAAATATTTATTTATTTATTATCCCATAAAAAACAAAACTTGTCAAAAAATCCAAGTCTAGCACTCAGTTGAATCTACCGTGAAAAGTTGTGAGATCTAGGTTACCAAGTCGGTTATTAACTTGACAATCGGTTATTGAATATTTGATTGAATTCGAATAGAACATCTGAGTGCGAGTCCTGGATTTTTAGACAAGTTTTGTTTTTTAAGGGATATCATCTCTCTTTGTACTCCACCTACTTTTTTCTTTCCGGTACCTTCACCTTCAACTGCAAACGTAACTTTATTATCTTATACATTTATATGAGATTACAAAGTTATTGATGCTGTTGGAGTATTTAGAAAACTGGACCGAAATTACAAAAAAAACCCTTTATTAAGACACTAAATTCTATTTATATTCTAAATTTGACGCTTCTGTCTGCTAGAATTCGCGTGGACTTATGATGATCGTTGAGTCAGTGAGTCAGTAAGTGAGTGACAAAATTCAGAAACTACTGGTTCAAATTGACTGAAATTTTAAATATGTCTGTCTATGTGTTTATACAATGCCTGATTAGTTACTGAAGCTTTGAGAAAAGGATGCCGTGCCGCTTTTTTTTTGTTCGACTTATCGGGGGCACTGCGGTGCCCCCAGATTATTAATGTGGTCCGGAAATACCGCAGGCAATAGTTCACTCACAGTATTTGTCGTACGAGGTAGAAAGTTTCTTGAGAAATGTGTAGTTGAAGACTCTTTGTGAATGACCCTGACACCTACAAGATTAAATAAGATAAAAACACATTAACTTTACAACTATCATGTAATAAAATGTATTTACCTTTATCAAAATAACGCATATTACTTAATCTACATAAGTATACACGTGCCATTTTTTTATGCTTTTTGCACCTACGTAAAAAGTAACAGAAAAAATTGAGAATAACTGTCAAAAAATCAATTAAAACAATGATTAGAATAGTTATTTACGGGATTTCTACCATGTACTATTTTTGAATTTCCGATATTTCGGCAGTCTTGCAAGCACCATGGTCACGGATTAAAACAATATATTAAACAATGATTACCTACCTAATTTCATCTAGCCGTGTGGACAAAAAGTGAGCCAAGCACCTACTAAACCCCTATGATAGATTTGTACTTAGACAGGGATGCATTCTATCTCCTCTACTCTTCAATATATATGGTGAATATACTCGTACTATAAATATACGGGGTGGAAACATGGACAACGAGAAAGAGAGACAGAGAATAGATGCATTGGACGGTTAATCGCACAAATTATCTATTCTCTCCCAACTTGGCATAAGAACCCAACTGTCGAGCTTAAGTACAATGCATACTCTCTTGTTTCGGCCACATAATGCGAAGAGGGGATGATAGTGGCCTTGAAAAACTGGTCATTGTTGGCAACACTGAAGGCAAAAGATCACGGGGCCGATAGTCTGACTGAATAAAAGAAGCTACATAGGGATGTAAATTATTTTGGTAGGGACCAAAGTTCTGCGAGGTGGTGAAGGCTACTCCTTATCGGAATCAATGGAGAAAGTTTGTTTGGTTGATGAGTTTCAGTGATCACGATCCTCTGCAATGGGGGACCGACTATAAGAAGAAGATTTGTACTTACAATTACATCCAGTAGGTAATGAAGATTGTGGTTAATAGCGAAATATTCTTCAGTTGAGGAATACTTTGCGTATATACCGTTATTTTTACATCCCGATTTATCGTTTACATCCCGAAAACCTCATATTATGTATCGTATCGGTTTTTTGGATGAATGTCTATATCTATTAATAACGATTCAGATCATTGACCCGATTTTTCTATTCCGATCACTGATGAATAAATGAATGAATATACTTTTATTGCACTCAAAGTACAGTATGAAAACTTAAGACTAGGTATTACAGGATATGTCGATCGAGGGTATGATGATGATTACGATGCAACCAAAAAAGAACATAATCTTAGAGCTAAGCGTCACTTTACTTATAGGTTGCCACGGCATGCAATGTGGACTATTAGTGTGTTAAAATTAAACAAAACTGTATACAATTTAATTATATCTAAGAATGGTGAAGTGTTCGCTAACGAATAGGTGGTTCAGGCCTCAAGTACTGCAGCATCTGACACTTGAATATTAGAGGCCTATTTGCGAAAATATCTATTTGACATGCATTGTGGTACTTAAATGAATGAGTGCATGAATATACTTTATTACACTCATCATCATCGTCATCGTCAGCCCATTTAAGTCCCTACTGCTGGGGCACGGGCCTCCCTCAATCACATGAGGGGTAATTGCCATACTCACCACGCTTGGCAGACGGGTTAGCGAGGGTTTTGATATGAATGCAGAGTTTTCCTTCTCTGGGTGCTAATGATGACATTATTGCACTAAAACATAATAATGTTGACTAAAACTTAAAACTACGTATTACACAAATAGTTTTAGTGGGTAACATAATAAGCAAAGAAGACGACTAGAGGGCCTTTTCTCGAGAACTCGACATTGAAGTCGAGTGAGAAAGTTGTATGGATGAATGTAGGCATGAAATCTCTAAATTCGTCTTCAATATTGAGTGCACGAGAATTGGCCCTCAGCACGGTATAAATAAGTAAATTTAAAAGCCCAGAGGTGCGTGCCCAAATTTCACGGACCTACAATCACTGTTCACTTGTTTCATCTGATATTACATCAATATCACCATACCAGTCGCCATATCAGTCGCTCAAAGAGCTCTGGAAAGAGCTATGCTCGGAGTATTTCTGAAGGACCGCATCAGAAATTATGTAATCCGACAAAGAACCAGAGTCACCGACATAGCCCACCGAATTAGCAAACTGAAGTGGCAGTGGGCTGGTCATATTAGCCGCAGAACTGACAGCCGTTGGAGCCGTAAAGTCCTTGAGTGGAGACCGCGACTCGGTAAGCGTAGTGTAGGACGCCCTGCGACAAGATGGGATGATGACATTCGAAGGCTGGCTGGTGTGGGCTGGATGAGAGTGGCCGAAAATCGGGAGCAGTGGCGTGCATTAGGGGAGACCTATGTCCAGCAGTGGACGAGTGTGAGTTCCTGATGATGATGATGATGATGATCACCATACATTAATTAACTACATATATTACAATCCTACAATACTGCTACACCGTCTATCTCTACTATACAACGATAATGACGTCAGAGATTGCATTGATTTCATCTCCTCAGGAGACAAAGGTCTTCCTCTGAACTCGTCTTCAATATCCTGCAACGTCCTGTCTTTAGTCTCAGGAAGAAATATTCCAGCTACCAGAAGGCAAAACCCAACAATACACGTATACAGTAAGTATGCCCCTGGTAAACCAATGGTACCTAAAAGTAATGGTAAAGTTTTGGTTACAATAAATACGTTCGAAGACAAGAATAATATGCTAATACCACCAGCCAAAGATCTATATTCAAGAGGAAATAGTTCTCCAGCAAGAATGTATGGTAATGGAACCGTTCCCGTAGCAATAGAGAACATATGGATGTGTATAAGAATAACACCAATCATCGGGTGGTCAAAAGGAAGAAACGAGTGAGATTTGGCGTACACATATGCAGCAATACTGAGAAATGCAAACAAGTTTATACTCATTGTAGCAAACAACATAGTTCTTCTTTTGACTTTCTTTATAACAAACACTGCACATGCATTTGAAATTATTCTTTGCGTGTCCATTGTAAATATGAGCAGAGGTATGTTAGCCTCTGACCCAATGACTCTTTCAAAAATATCTTTTGTATATGCACTTAAAATATTGGCTCCAGCCCATTGGCCCATAGTGTATATATGCATCATAATAAAAATAGGTTTGTAAAACTCTTTCTTTGTTATGGTTTCTTGGAAATATGCAATTTGAATTTTAATTTTTTTGACAAATGACTGAGAAACATTAGCATCCACTTTAGCTTCATTAACAATCATTGCTGCTTCTATCATTCCTTTCAATTCTTTTTCTTCCACGTCACCCCGTAGCCATCTAAAAATCCTACGACTTTCTTCATATCTACCCTGATCAGCCAACCAACTCGGCGACTCTGGTGAATATATGACTATAATTAAGTCTACAAAAGCAATGACTAAACACACTAATGCGGTTTGCTGCCAGCTCAAAAAAGATCCTACAGTATGAACTATTAAAACTCCAGTTGCAATAGCTAACGATATTCCAGTCAAAAAAGCTCCTCTATTGTTGGGGCTGGTATATTCTCCTATGAGCAAAGGTCCAATAATCGAGCTCATGCCTATAGAGGTTCCTTGGAGTATTCGGGCAATGATGAGGGAAGCAATGCTGTTTGCCGTTAAGACGAGCACCCATCCGACGAGCATAGGTGTGATGCTAACCAGGTTGGCGGTTCTTCTACCGTACCTTGCCATTATAGTTGGGGCTACAAAATTGCCGATGACGAAAGCAGATCCCAGAACCGCAGCTATAATAAGAAAAAATTACAGGCATTAAAAATGGAAATCAAATTGCAAACAGTCATGGCCTTAATATAGTGCCTTGCGGCACTCTATATATCTTATTACTTAAATAATCAGTTAACGTGTTAAATTAGTATTTGATTCTTTTGCCAAAACTGAAGTAACAAAATTGATTATATTATCATATTCATGAGAGTAGTACAGATTTTGATACTGAGAATATAAACTCAGTCGAATACCTATCCAAGATCCAGAAGAGTCATCTATCTGTATGAGCGTGTCTGGTTGTCGAAGCTGCGGCAGCAGGATGGCTGAGTACCCCATACAAAGCCCGAGGGCTGCACAGTTGATGCACACCCCTGCTGAGACGAAACACTGCAATAAAAAATATATACTCATCATCATCGAGTGTAACTAATTGTTGGATCTAGTCGATATATTTAACGCCCACAAGTACCAAAACGATATGGGGAAGAACGGAGGGAGGTGCCGTTACTGAATCGCGTTTTTTATCGAGACAGAACCGCAACAGTATCGCGTTTGTATCGCGTCTGAATCTGAGCCCAGGACACAGAGCTAGCAACCGCTTCGCGGCTGTATCAATGCGGACGCGTGACAGCATCGCTACAAAAAGGCGCCGTAGGCGAGGTCCCTTAACGACATATTACTTATCTCAGGTTTAATACCTAAACAAGGAACTTATTTAGGCTAGTTTTGATTCTTTACTTTTTTCAGATGATGGAATGGAATTAAAAAGTCAAAATTGACCGAATTATAATTCTTATCATCTTGGCTACTTTGAAGCCCGAGGTACCCTTGCTCTATGATCCAGGATTAGGTCTGTCAGTAATTTAGATCGACTAAGATCTGAGATGCTCACTCCTTAAAAAACAAAGACAGAAACCAAACTAAGAGGATCATGGTTGCATGTTCAGAATAGTAATTAGGGATCCAATTGTGGGTATTCAAAGTTTTTGAGAAAAATGCTCAGATTTTCTCGTGATGATTTTCTTCACCGCGGCGTATCTATTAGTGGTAGAAATGCGCACATTACATAGCTTTATAAATTTCCATTCGGAAGGCATACTCATATCCCCCCAGCTACCAACGTACTGCCTATTAAACGTTGATCTACATAGTCGAAACATTGTACTTTTCAGCGTAAAAAAAATGCTACTTTTATTGGGCATATAAAGATAACTAATGCATCCGGAGATAATTCGTAAAAGTCATTGAATTGGCCTTATAAATGAGTGACAAAGTAAGCTTATTAATCACCGATAAGGATTAACGTTCTTTATATTTGGATAGCCTATTAAAACTTGATTAGATGACTAGTGGCCCGCCTTCACTTCATTTAGTTCCACCTTGTACTAATAGATGGCGCTAGGTGTCGATTACATCGCGCAAATTTCGCGTTATCCCTTTAAGCGTTGCCGCTGTCAATAATATAAATGATGTTATCAAAACTCGGCGGTGTTGGAAAACATCGTGAGAAAACCATGGAAAAAACGTCACAGAATGTGAAAGAGATCCAACCAGCCCTGATGCTGACTCTATACGGGTGCGATAGAAAAAGAACGTCACCCAGCACGTCAACCCAGTAGAGTAGCGTGGTGTAATATGGCGCACTTTTAGATCAACGGCTTATAAATGATAAATGCAAAGATTTGAAACTATTTATCCATAATGATATATTGTTCAGTAACAAATCAACATACATTGAAAATTGAAAACAATAAAAATTAAAATAACTGAAAAAAATCAACAAATAAGAATTACGCAATTTTTCATAAGCTGGTGTGTAAGATTGCGCGATGAGATCGATAAAATTGCGCATTGTTACTTTATTTAATATTGTTAAAAACATTCTTCAATTATCTTACAAGCCTCCGCCATAGTAGTTTCAGTTTTTTTTTTTAATTTATTATCACATACAAAGACTTTTGACAAACAATCACGTTAATTGCATTATATAAACCGCTGAGGTTTGTCCACAATGCTGGGTTTTACGTCAGCCTATATATATATATAGCTTTAAATACAAAAATAATAGTCTACGAGTAGTACCTATTACAAACAAAAATTGCAAAGAAACTACTAATTTAAATTCCATTTATACATTACCAAAGAAGTGGAAACCAGGTCAATGTTCTCCTAATTCATAAGAAAGTGTAATTTTAATTTTGCTTTTAAATAAAATATATATTATATATATTTTAAATAAAATAGTTGAAACACTACGGTCGGTTTTTCTTTTTCTCCGAGTCGCCTGTAAGTAGGTGCTTTAAGAATTTATTCTTAGCTGGCTTATTTTGCCATACATTATACCTGCTAATAGCTCCGCGCGGTTTTTCAAGTAAGGCTAGCCACAGTCTGTTTAGGGTGCATGTCTATGAAGAAAAACTGCACGTCGATGTAATTCTCACAACTACTCATAGGTTGACCTGATTCCGTACTAAGTAGCTTAAGCCCTTGTGTTACAGATATCCAGGGTGGGGATCGAACCAACGACCTTTGGCGTAAGAGGCAGGGTCACTACCAATGCGCCATCCGGTCAGTCAAAAAAGTAAGAATAAAACAATCGCAATATCAATTTTAACCATGGGAGAGCCACGCTTCAGCATGAATGGGCCGGCTCGACCGGAGTAATACCACGTCCTCACAGATAACCGGCGTGAAGCAGTGCATGTGCTGTTTTCGCTCCGTCAGTGAGGGTACCGGAGGCCAAATCCATGGGCCCCTTCCCATGGATTTGGCCTCCGGTACCCGGTTAAAAGGCAAGCACTTGTGACACCACTGGTGTTGCATGTCCATAGGCGGCGGCAATCGCTTGCCATCAGGTGATACGTCGACTCGTCTGCCACCTATATCATAAAAAAAATCGCAGTAAAGAGCCTCTTGGACTTGACTTTGAAATTTCATCCCTTTGTATAGATAGAAAAACAGCTCCATCGTGACTTGGCTATTTTTTACAGAATATTTTGCAGGAAGCATTTCCTATTCCATATGACTTACAATTTTTAGAAGTCATTTCCCAATGAGTCAAAGTCAAACTCAAATAATTCTTTATTTGCATTTGCAGGCTTGTACACAACACTTACAAATCGTCATACATTAGAATGACTTAAAACTATTTATAAGTACTTATGTATAATTTACATGTTAATACATATGCCCTGTATGAATGAATGATAAGTTTATTTGGCACAATGCAAAACAAGGAAACTTAATCAGAAACATTAACCTAGACATAAATATGCAATAAACGAAAAGTAAGACAACATTATCCCTGTAACAGAACCGTCAGCAATAGCCTAACAAGTAGATAACTGTTTTTTTCTGTTATTATATTCCGATTAACTACATCTATGTGATAAATACGAATTAAAATATATGTTATTGTTTTTATTGATTGATTACCCTTAGGTATTCTAATCCCAGAGGCATGTATTGTCTATTTGTGTCATTTACTATGGAGATGAATATTTATCCTTTTGTCTTTCAGTTACGATGCATCATGAGTCATGTACCTAAGTAAGTAAGTAAACCTTTATTTACCACATACAAGATTTTCATAGATAGGACACATAACTTTACAGAGATATTATTCTCTGATGATTTTTATAAGATAGATATTCTTTATTGCACAAAAACAAAACACAAGTATAATACAACAACAACAGACAGTACAATAAGGCGGTCTTATCGCTTCTAACGATTTCTTGCAGACAACCTTTGGGTAGAGGAAAGAAATAACGTATTCGTATTAGAGGAAGGCAGTGCAAAGCAGTTTAACAAGTGACATTAAAAATGCAAGAAATATACATAATTATCATCATCAACATCATCATCAGCCCATTTAAGTCCCCACTCCTGGGGCACAGGCCTCCCTCAATCACATGAGGGGTAATTGCCATACTCACCACGCTTGGCAGACGGGTTGGCGAGGGTTTTGATATAAATGCAGAGTTTTCTTTCTCTGGGTGCTGGTGATCATGCGAGCAGCTTTACCTTAGTCGCCTTTTACGACACCTCGGTAAGAGTGAGGGTGGCCTATTCTACTCTGCCGGGGACCACACGGCGATCATACTTATATATTAATAATATTACAAAACCTAAATAAATATTAACCATAACATTTCATACATACTTAATATTATATGGATAGTTTATAATAAAATTCAATAAAAATATTTATTGTAGATAGGTATAAATGACCAGAGAACAGACCACATTAAATAGGAAGACGAGGCAAGGATAGACAGCTGATTTATAGAGATAGGAAGTGAGCTTTGACACGGGACTGGAATATAAGAAGGGATTGTGATATTTGGAAATTTGTTCGCTAAAACCATTAGATACCAAGATAGAAACCTTTGAATTACATCAGCCCACGCGGAGTGTTCGACTCGCCATAATCTCCTCTTTACAGACCGACTAAGATCAGAAAGCACTTCTCAGTGACATTGACAACTGTTCTCAGGGAATATGCTACCTATGTCAAAAGCACCGACACTTGTAAGGACACAGCGTTAGTAATTCTATGTCAATTATCTACCAACAATAGGTCAATTTCGACATCTATACCTGTCTTTTGAAAGGCGTTATCCATTTCCCCATCGCCGAATCTTGCTAGCTCCTGTCTCAACGAAAAATATCACTGACAATCTATTACCGCAGCACAATACCTATTTTTACTTTTATTTAATTTCACTTTCGAGTTAATGCTCACATCAGAAACAATCTGATAATCTAGCATAGCCAACTTTAACTTTATATCCTTTTTTTATTTCTTTTTCTGGGATTTTAAAAAAACTTTTGCCACAGTCGTTGAATTATCTCTTTTTTATTTTTTGGGTGATTCTCCGAAATTTGACTTTTCGGTTTCTCCACGTCTGATTTCTATGGGCTCAAAAATATTGTTCAAATTAGAAGTTTATATTGAAAGTAGGGTAGGTATCTTTACGTGTTCTTATTAATATAACCTCCTAATTTGAACAATACTTTTGAGCCCATAGAAATCAGACGCGAAGAAACCGGAAGGTAAAATTTCGGAGAATCACCCTTTTATTGTTACATTTTTCTCATTTTTTATTTTAAGTATTTTTATTTATCTTTTAGGATTTAATGCTGATAAACTTATGTCACAGTCACTTAAGGTAGGTACCACTTAACTTTTTTATTTATTCTTTTATTTATCTCATAGGATTTAACACTGATAGCAGAACCAACTCACGGGCACGTATTGTTGGCTAGAATTAGGTATGTAACTACAGAGCAAGACGCGCCTGACATTGAGCAGTAATACCGCAATAAAACTAGGGTCCTCACGCGACTTTGGCGCATTTTTATCTTAATCAATGGAGCTATAAACTTTGGCCAACCTGATAAAAAACTGCGGATTGCGAGTAGCACTCGCACACGAGGGTTCTGTACCAACTTCTCTGAGTCCTAGAAATGTAATGTAATGTAAAGTGGACTCCTTTTTCCGCACTTGGACTCTCTCATTCGGTCCATTGTGCGTGTTGGTTTCTGGCTATTCTAGCCAGCCTAACTCAGCCCAGAAGCTTCCTGGGGGCTTTACAGGCTTCGCGGAGTGATCCCACCGATATCCGAGGATTTCTTCGCGTTGTCTGGTCACCGCATCGCACTCCAGGACCACGTGTATGACTGATTCCTCGGCGCTGAAGCATCCCCTGCATAGAGGGCTGTCGGTAGCGCCTAGGGTCTAAAGGTGTTTATTTAGGGGACAGTGGCCCGTGATTGTCCCCATCATTATTCTGAGGGTTTCCCTACTGAGGTTTAGAAGTCGTTTTGTAAGCCGCGAATCTATTTTGGGTAGTGCGACAGGCGAAATTAAAGGCAAAAGCAATCTAGGGTTCTGTTTTTGCCATTCGACTTTGGAACCCTAAAAAGAGAAATGCTGTAAGTAGATGTGCTTCTTGCTTCAGCATTATAGGTAGGTAGGTACTTAGTAGTGGGATAATGGACAATGTTTACTACTGGCCGTGTGGTCCCCGGCAGAGTAGAATAGGCCACCCTCACTCTTACCGAGGTGTCGTAAAAGGCGACTAAGGTAAAGCTGCTGGCATGATCATCAGCACCCAGAGAAGAAATCTGCATTTATATCAAAACCCTCGCCAACCCGTCTGCCAAGCGTGGTGAGTATGGCAATTACCCCTCATGTGATTGAGGGAGGCCCGTGCCCCAGCAGTGGGGACTTAAATGGGCTGATGATGATGATGAAGATGATGATGTTTACTACTGGTGCAATTCTAATGCAATGTATCTTAACATAGATAAAAGCTTTCACATAAAACTTACAAAAAAGGAGAATCCCTACTTGTCCACCTTAAATAACAAAACTATTACAGAATTGGAGGTGATTAGAGACCTGGGCGTCATGGTAGATAGGGAGCTAAAGTTTACATCACATATAGATAGCATTGTCAAGAAGGCATTCAGCATGTTGGGGTTCCTAAGGAGGAACACTGCTGACTTTAAATTGATCCACACCCGTAAAATATTGTACAATGCGCTGGTCAGAAGTCATCTGGAGTACGCTTGCGTTGCCTGGAATCCAGTATTCACTCCCACTCCTCACATTTCACTCCCAGCGTGCATTTACAAGGCACATTTTTTTTTATTATTATTATTAAGAAACTCAACAGCTTATTTGTAACAAACATACACAAAAAAATCACACCTCGTAACACACTTAGCCAGTAACAGAGTTTCATAGCATTTTATGATTCTTACGAAGCAAAACGAAATTAACTTAATCATACTACTTAATATTAATACTATTAACAAGAGTTATATCCTTACTACTATTATAAAGGCGAAAGTTTGTTTGGATGGATGTATGGATGGATGTTTGTTCCTCTTTCACGCAAAAACTACAAAACGGATTTTAATGAAACTTTACAGTAATGTAGCTTATAGATCAGAATAACACATAGGCTATAATTTATAAAGATACTAGCTTTTGCCCGCGACTTCGTCTGCGTGTAATTCGAATAAAAGCAAGGTCTTTATGTATCAATAGCTGGTGCCCGCGACTTCGTGTGCGCAGTATTAGTATTTCGAGTAGCTTATATTAGCGTGAAAAGAACTAAAATTATGACATTAAAATTATAACATACATAATTATTGGGTCGTATTTGAAAAATATAATAGTCTGACAATATTGAGATGTTACATTCGCACTGTAATAACGTAACAATATTGTCAACATAAGAAATACAGTAATTAAACACTCGCAATCGCAAAAGATATCAGCAGGTTTATTAATTATTAATAAACCTGCTGATATCTTTTGCGATTCGCGATCCAAATTTGACGTAATTTGTCTGATGCCTTGTTGTCAACCAAGGAATCAGCCAAATTATGAAAGAATCTAAGTTATTATTACAGTTTATTTTTAATTGTAACATTATTATCATTATCGATTTTATTTTAATTGTTAAATTCTTATTTAATTAGTAAGTACAGTATGTTAAGTAGTCAATGTTCTGTACGCCTATAATGGGCATATATATAAGAACTACCTAAGTGCTATTACTTCAATTTATATTTTTTTACGTGTTTTGTATACATTATGCTGTTGGTGTACCTTTTTAAATAAATAAATAAACATATATGTTTTTTATTGAAACTATATTGACTGACCGGATGGCGCAATTGGTAGTGACCCTGCCCCTTACGCCAAAGGTCGTGGGTTTGATCCCCACCCTGGACAAACATTCGTGCGATGAACACTTGTGTTTGTTCAGTGTCTGGGTGTAATATATGTATTGAAGTATATATTTATGTTCCTCTGTTGTCTGATATCTGTAACACAAGTGGTTAAGCTACTTAGTACGGAATCAGGTCAACGTATGAGATGTTGTAAGAATTATTATTATTTTTGTTGAGAATTTTTCTTTCTCGAAACATTATTATTATTATATTAAATAATTCAGAATTTCACAACATCACATACCTACATCGATCTAACTAGGAGATAGGTAGCTCAAGTACCTGTGTTACGGATATCAGAACCAATAGCGGAATAATAACCACATACTTATACTGCATGGAAACATATTTCATTCATGCACACAAATGTTTGTACAGTGCGGGGATCGAACCATTGCACCAGGTGCAGCGTTCACTGCCACTGATCCTAACGGGTCGTCATACTGAAAAACATTAAAGTGACGGGTACGGCACACTAGCGACGCCAATCGATTATAATTTTTAGTTGCTAAACCGGATCTATCTTAAACAATTTCGGGGTTACAACCTCTCGGCAAACACTTATACTATTTATAAAATAACCATGAATTTTTTTTGGGTCCAACGCGTACGCGAAAAATTGATTCACGCCAAAAGCGGCTACTTTTGGCGTGAATCAATTTTTCGCGTACAAAAACAGACCCAACATTTGTGCATGGTTATTTAATAAATAGTATAATATTTGCCGAGTGGTTGTAACCCCGAAATTGTTTAAAATAGGTCCGGTTGAGTATCTTAAAATTAAAAATCGATTGGCGTCTCTAGTGTGCCCTACCCGTCTCCTTAAAAGGAATGTGCTATTTTCGGACAAAAAGTAACAGAGTGTGAAAGACAGACATATTCTATTTAGGGTACATGTCTATGGGTATATTGAACGAAATGGTTATGAATAAAACACAATGCTTTTTGGCCGATAGCAAACTAGTATGTGAGGGTTGACTTTTGACAATGCACCTTACAGTCACCCTACGGTTATTTTTAACCATGGGAGAGCCACGCTTCATTAATGCCGGCTCGACCGGAGTGATACCACGGCCTCACAGAAAAGCAGCGTGAAGCAGCACTGGGCTGTGTTTTGCTGCGTGAATGAGGGCACCGGAGGCACAATCCGGGGGAAAGGGGGGTTTAAAGGTTGGCAGCGCACTTGTGACTCCATTGGTGTCGCGGATATCTATGAAAGGCGGAGGCGATCCTTCTGCTCGTCTGCCACCTATCACATCAAAAAAAATATTTGGCACAAGGCAAAAGTCGAAACTAATGCTGTTTTCTTTACAAATGTCAATGGTTTTGATATTTTCCCATAGAAAAAATATTGTACAACGCCCTCAAGTCCATGTCACAGAAGTGCCTTCTGATCGTAGTTATACTGTATTCTTAGTTTATGGGATTTTGCAGTAGGTTGTAATTAAGGCGACGGGTAGCCCTAACTAGCGACACCATTCGTTTTTAATTGTTTGCTACCAAACCGGATCTATTTAAAACAATGTCGGGATTACAACCTCTCGGCAAACACTTATACTATTTATTAAATAACCATGCACAAATATTGAGACCGTTTTTGTACGCGAAAAATTGATTACCGCCAAAAGCGGCCACTTTTAGCGTGAATCAATTTTTCGCGTACAAGTGTTGGGTCCGCATTTGGGCATGGTTATTTAATAAATAGTGTTTCCCGAGAGGTTGTAGCCCCGAAATTGTTTAAAATAGATCCGGTTTAGTAGCTAAAAATCAAAATCGTTTGGCGTCGCTAGTGTGCTCGACCCGTCACTTTAAATAAAACGATGAACACTAAATATTCACGAGATTTATTTTAGAAGATTTTACATAGATGACAAAACCGATGACAGATCATAGAGAGACCTGTTTCCTAGAGCTACTAGCGACGTTGGCTTTCACTTCATCACCCACCCCTTGTCATTATCATTTTGTTGGCCACATATCACTATATATCTAGCTTGTTGGATAAACGCCTGGCCGCAAATTTCCTGGATTCGATCCCCACCCTCATAACTCTATATCCATAGAAACAGACGTATGTGCTTTGAAATCTTTGTTCTCCGTCAGGGATTGATCGACCTGCGATCTGATGATGGCTATTATAGGGCAATTGGAGGAGATCCAGATATAAGGTGGTGGCGCTATGTGGCGGGTATTACAAAGAGTAGGGGTATTACATTCCCTCTAATTTAGTTAAGTGAAATGATGGCTGACACATACGTCATACTTGTGAACAGGTACCACCTTTGGGGACTTTTTTTTTTTTTTTTTTGGTAACGCAGAGAGAATGCCGCCGGCTCAGAAGGAACCGACGTCGGCGCCGATGGTCGGCGCCGCCTTATGCACACCCGGCCGCTGGGAGTCGGCCGGGTAGTGTGGGGCTCTCCCCTGGGGTGCTCCTAGGGGTATACCCACTAAACTCTCTGCGACAGTTTCCATCCCTCGCCCGGGAGAAACTCTCAGAGCGGGAACGCGGGCTATAGGGCGAACCTTGTCACCGCGAACCCGCTCAGGGCGGAAGAGGCTCGCCAGTACGGCCTCTTACCACACACCGGTCCAACGGACCTAGGGCCTCTCCCACGGCCCACCAAACACCGCCCCCCGAATGGCGCCCACACTGCTGGCTGCAGTGCAAACACCACCGGGAGGAGGACTGCGGGTACCCTTCCCCACCCATACACTGCTGGCTGCAGTGCAGAGTGGGTTGGGGAAATAAAACCCACAGGCTTCAGAATGAAAACGCCGCAAAACCCAACTCCGCTGGATGCGGAGCCGAGAAAATTGGCACCACCGGTCGACATTGAGCCATCCTGGCTAGACGACCCAACGCCGGACCTCCAGCACATGGCCTTACGGCCGCTGAGCCCGAAGGCTCTCCAGCACATGGCCTTACGGCCGCTGAGCCCGAAGGCTCTCCACCCAGTGGGGCCCACGTCGAAAACGCTATCACGCGTAGCGTGACGCCGGACAGGGCCCCGGGCCCAGAACAAAAAAGGCCACAGGAGAAGGGTTTCCGATGCCCTAAACCGTGAGGCCGGTCCTACGCCCCGGGGGGGCTCAACTGGGGGTCGACAGAACGACTCCAGGAGCCCTCCCGTGTGTGTGCAGCTGTTAGCCGTCGAGTAGCAATGGGCGATGCCGATTACTACCCGCCGTTGCCCAGGGACGCCAGGACCCTTTCGGTAGCAGCTCCAAACAGAGCAAAAATACTACCGAAAGGGCCACACGAGGAGGCCGCCGCACCGTAGTCCCCACCTTTGGGGACTGGTCTGCTTCGGTTAACCTCATTTTAAGCTTTTTATGTGCTTCAATATATTTTGTATTGGATTAGACTGTATGACTTGGTATGAGGATAATAAACCACTGTACAAAAAGTTTGCGGTTAATAATATTTTTATCACTTTTCTGTAAATAACATTTTAGAACAGTACACTCGAGAAAAGGTTGTAAAGGCATAATCTTAAAGTTAATTGTTACCTGTAGGATGAAATTATTACATAGGTGGGTTGCTTCACAGAAGACCAGCGTGAAGCAGCGCCTGCGCTGTGTTTCGCCGTGTGAGTGAGGTTACCGGAGGCCCAATGGGGGGAAGGGGAAAAGGTTGGCAGCGCACTCGTGACTCCACTGGTGTTGCGGGTGTCCATGGGCGGCGGAATTGCTTACCATCAGGTGATCCGTCTGCTCGTCTGCCACCTCTCATATAAAAAAAAAGGTGGGTTGCATAAAATTGTTAAGGACATGTTCTTAACAATTTTATTTAGTCACAAGTGCCCAACCAACCCTTAAACTCTCAACCTTTAAACCACCAGCCAACCTTTAAACTCTCCTTTCCTCCCCGGCTTGGGCCACCGGTACCCTCACTCACGCAATGA
The DNA here is from genome assembly GCA_019059595.1 of Marasmia exigua. NCBI lineage: Eukaryota > Metazoa > Arthropoda > Insecta > Lepidoptera > Crambidae > Marasmia > Marasmia exigua. The sequence continues at coordinate 14,650,662 of CM032488.1, forward strand.
AACACAGCACAGTGCTGCTTCACGCCGGTTTTCTGTGAGACCGTGATATCACTCCGGTAGAGCCGGCCCATTCACGCCAAAGCGTGGCTCTCCAAAGGTCAAAGTTTGCGTTTCAGAAACTATCTGAACCGTACAGGTTTCCTCACGACGTTCTCCCTCACCGCCGAGCTAAGGGTAAGATACACATAAATTTGAAAAATCCAGATTCGAATTCAGAAACAGATCCGAAAGCTCGGATTCGAACCACGACCCCCCCGTATGGAAGGCGAGTTCTTATTCACTGAGCTACCGTCGCTAGCGTTGAGTACCTAATTAAAACACAAAAATTTATAGATAAATAAAAAGTACCAGCCTAATACTGTCCCACTGCTGGGCAACCATCACAGAAATAAAGTCATCGCTACTATGATGAGATTAGAATCACCACGCTTACTAAATGCGGATTTTTTTTTTATATATGAGAGGTGGCAGACGAGCAGACGGATCACCTGATGGAAAGCAATTCCACCGCCCATGGACGCCCGCAACACCAGTGGAGTCACAAGTGCGCTGCCAACCTTTTCCCCTTCCCGCAGCGCAGGCGCTGCTTCACGGCGGTCTTCTGTGAGGCAGTGGTATCACTCCGGTCGAGCCGGCCCATTCATGCCTAAGCTATATACTGTCCGATTGCAGGGCAAAGGCCTCTATCACAGAAATCAAGTCATCGCTACTATGATGGCATTAGAAATCACCAAGCTTACCAAATGCGGATTGGTGATCTCAAACTCGAGCTATGTTCGGACCCCGAGATCACGGCCCGTTACTTAAACCACTAGACCAACAGGGTGTAAAATAAATATAATCTGAAAATTTTAGTAAATTTTTACTATAAGTCATTATCTTATGCATAACAATACTGTAAAGCTTAGGTACATATCGTCATTACCTATTGTCACATTTTGAGTATCACAAATAAATTACTTAGTCTACTTAAATTGTTCCCGCTTATAAATACTTATTTTAAGCCGCGGCAGAGAGACTGAAAGCTACAAAGTATGGCTGGCCATCTAACTGGTACTGCCACTTTGTAGCGCCCTTTGTAACTTTCAGTGTTGAAACACTGGGCCCTAAGCTAAGCGTCTCGTCGAAGTCACGGGTGAGCCAAAGGCTGGCAGCTACCTCGCTCAGCGAATCTCCATCGCGATCCAGCGGGGTAATGCTGCTAGCATTTTGGGGACATTGCCACGGGGACCTATTTTGTTTTAACTTTCCTTTTTATTTACTTTTAGCTTATTTCTATTACTTAGTTATTGTCTTAATGTTCTTGTATTTGTTCTTTTGTTCAATAAATAAGTACCTACACTCTTATTTTAATAAATATCATAAATTATTACATTTTAAGTTTGTACTGTGCCCATTCTTTGGCTGAAAACATCCGAAAAGCTACTTAAGTTTCAATGGATTTTTCATCTCATACATTTACTTACTCACTATTAGGATACACACGTCCAAATTTATCTTTCCTGTGGACCCTATGATCATAAAATCACCCTTAAGGCTTTAAATTTTTGCCCTCATTAATTGAACATTTTGTCATAAAAGTTTCGCTAAAATTATCAACCAAAAAATTAAATTGAAAATTTAAAAAACCCCAGACATAACTAAAGCTCTTTCATTTATACCTATATTGAGGCAGTTAGAACAACAAATAGGTTATTCGTCATGTTCTGACGGCGGCCATCTTGGATTTGAAATTTTTACATTAAATACCCATATTGTGGGAGTTGTGTTAAAACATAAAATCCAAATCTTTGTGACGGCGGCCATCTTGGATCGATTTTTTTATCCAACATAGCTAAAAACACTCCCTCTTTAATCATCTTTCAAACAAAAAAAAATACAATCAAAATCGGTTCATTTGTTCAGGAGCTACAATGCCATAGACAGACACACACACAGACACGTCAAACTTATAACACCCCGTCGTTTTTGCGTCAGGGGTTAAAAATAGACTGTGCTTTTTTTAACCGTAATCATATTCACTTATCGAGGGCATTATAGGTAATCTGTTCTAATGAAAACAAACGTTTTTTCCCCAAGAAATATTGGGTCTAATCTCAAAATATAAATTCGCTTTCCGATACAAATTGCACCAATCAGCTGATCACTTTTGAATGGAAAGGTGTTTTTTTTTTTCAGTATGATGTTCTCGGGGAATAATCAGATATGAGTAAAACGGTTATAAAAGGACGGCGTCTATTCGTTAAACCACATAGCGCCTTAGTGAAAAAACCAGTTCTTGCCTAACCTCACCATACTATAAAAATACTATTATACCACAGGACTACTACACCTTCTATCCCTGTTATACAATTTTATTGACGTCAGCGACTGAACTGACTTCAATTCCTCAGGAGAGAGAGGTCTCCCCCTGAACTCGTCTTCAATATCCTGCAACGTCCTGTCTTTGGTCTCTGGCAGGAATATACCAGCTACAATTAGGCAATATCCAACTACAACAGCATATAATATGTACGCACCAGCTAGACCTACGCTGCTTAGAAGTAAAGGCAGGGTTTTCATTGTGATGAAAAGATTTGAGGATAAGAATAAGACGCTGATTCCACCAGCTAAACTTCTGTATTCTAACGGGAATACTTCTCCGGCAAGAATGAAGGGCAATGGGACAGTTCCTGTAGCTATAGAAAACATATGGATGTGGACAAGTGCGATTCCAATAAAGGGATGATCGAAAGGAAGCTGGTTATTTGATTTCAAGTATAGATATGCAGCGGTTCCGATGAAAGCGAACATATTAATACCTACAGTAGCAAACAACATAGTCCTCCTTTTAATCTTCTTTATAACATATACAGCACATGCATTTGATATGATCCTTTGGATATCCAGTGTGATAATCATCAAGGATATGTTCGCATCTGTGCCTATAACATTTTCAAACACATCTCTCGTGTAAGCTGCTAAAATATTAGCACCAGCCCACTGTCCTAGGGTATAAATATGAACCATTATAAATATAGGTTTGTAGAACTCTTTCTTCCTAATTGTTGCACTGAAATAGGTCAAATTGCTTCTCATTTTTTTAGCAAACGATTCTTGAATATTAGCGTCTACTTTAGATTCGTTAACAATAGTTGCAGCTTCGATCATTTCTTTCAATTCTTCTTCTTCGACATCACCTCGAAGCCATCTAAATACTTTACGGCTGTCTTCGTATCTCCCTTGATCAGCCAGCCAACTTGGAGACTCTGGTGAGTATATAACAATGATCAAATCTACAAAAGCTATCATGCAACAGACTAGAGCAGTCCTCTGCCAGCTCAAATATGAACCTAACGTGTGTACGATTAGAACTCCTGTTGCAATAGTCAGAGATATGACTGTCAAGAAGGCTCCTCTGTTCTTTGGGCTGGTATATTCTCCGATCAGCACTGGACCTAGAGTTGCACTCATTCCCATTGAGATCCCTTGGAAGACCCTGGCGATGAGGAGGGAGGTGACGCTGTTGGCTGTGAGTACGACCACCCAGCCAATGATGATGGGCGTGATGCTGGCTAGGTTGGCAGTTCTTCGGCCATATTTGGCCATGATGGTTGGCGCAATGAAGTTGCCCGCCACGAGAGCAAAACCCAGGATTGAAGCTGGAATGGAAAAGAAAGAAATTATAATTGATAATGTGTCAAGATATCTTATTTTGTAAATTGACCCTAAGGAGCTTGATGCTTTCAGAAAATAAGATCCTTCGAGCGATTTTTGGCGGTGATCGATCTCAAGAATCAGTTACATACGCAGATATTCTCTTACCGTCCTCTATTGAAGGGACACCAGACGAAGTCAGGTCGGACATAGGACAACAATATTTCTTGAAAAGTGGTATGAATATTATTGAATCATAAAATTATAGGTTATCCACGAAACGCTTGGGCGATGTAATCTACACCTAGCGCCATCTATTGGTATAAAGTGTAACTAATGTCCCGAAACGAAGTAACCCACTAGTATTTTTTTATGGGATAGGGGGCAGAAGAGCAAAAATAAATAGATAAATAAATAGTGTAGTTTCGCTAGATATAAGTCCTATAACTATAAGTAGATTTTATGGAAAATAGTTGATTTTATTTAACAATTATCTATTTATTATTTGAGGAATTCTACCAAACTTGCTCCATAAGGCAATCGTGGTGATCATCACAGTGGTGATTACGCCTAACACGATGGGGTTACTATAATGATATCCTCCAACCGATTACAGCTACGGCGGCCAATCTCAACGATCAGCCTCGTACGCAGGATATATTATAATGGTCAAGTGTGTGCGCAAACACAAGTGCACTCTCTATTCCCTTTTTTTATGCTAGAGGCGGACAAACGAGCAAGCAAGTCACCTGATTGAAAGTAATCATCGCCGCCCATGAACATCCGTGAAATCGTAGAGATCGCTAATGTGTTGCCGGCCTTTTTAAAAAAGAGTTCACTCTACTCTTGAAGGTCCCTAAGTCGTTGCCGTCCGGAAATACTCCTGCAGCCAAACCGTTCCACAGAACTGAGGTACGTACGTGGTAGAAAGTTCCGCGAGAAACGCACAGTATTAGACTGCCATCCATCGAGATGATGAGGATGGAATGACAATCGCTTGTGAGTGGTTCAATGTAAGAATTCAGCTGCAGGGAGTAGATCAATCAGTTCCTCAGAGCACTCCCCATGATAAATGCGGGTTGCTGAGGGAAGCTATTTCCGGCCGCAACGCTAGAGGATCAAGTCGACTAGAGAGAGTCAAGTCACCGACAATTCGAACAGCCCTACGTTGTACGCGGTCAAACGGAAGAAGTTGGTACTGAGGTGCCCCTTACCCTCATATTCTGATGAGACACTACTGTGACACGACTGGAGAGGGATCGCCTGATCCCTCTCCGGTCGTGTCACAGCAGGACCAGCAGCTTAACGTGCTTCCAGACTCTGGGTTCACACTAAGAATTTCTTACCGAAAACTTAGGTACAAATTTTTGCCCTGACCTGGAGATCGAAACCGGGACCTCTTGCTCAGCCGTCGCTTTAAAGTGCGGCTTAACCACTGCGCCACCGAGGCAGTCACTATAATGATACTCGTAGTAGCGATGACTTGGTTTCTATTTCGATTCTGCCTTAAAAGGGCTGATATTCTACTTTTTTACTTTTCTACTAAACTTCAAGTGTGTCCTCACCTATCCAGGATCCTGAGGAGTCATCGATCTTGATGAGGGTGTCCGGCTGCCGCAGCTGGGGCAGCAAGATGGCGGCGAACCCCATCACCAGGCCGTGGCCAGCCAGGTTCAGGCATACCCCCGCTGACACGAAACACTGGAATCAAGAAATCTTCATCATTAAGATGGGTATAGGTAGACTAAAGCACGAGCTTCCGACCGTGGGAGAGCCACGCTTCGGCTTAAATGGACTGGATCGACCGGAATGATACCAAGGCCTCACTAAATTCTGACATGTGTACTTATATAGATTTGCATGCCATGTTATGGTTAAGTATGTCGATCTCTTTTAATATCATAAGACCTACTATGTACCGTATTTTTGCAAATAAATATTCATTCATTCATTCACAGAAAACCGGCGTGAAGCAGCTGTGCTGTTTCGCTGCTTGAGTGAGGGTACCGCAGGCCCAATCCGAGGGAAAGGGGGTTTAAAGGTTGGCAGCGCACTTGCGTATCCACTGGTGTCGCGGATGTCCATGGGCGACGGCAATTGCTTACCATCAGGTGACCCGTCTGCTGAAAAATCCGCTAGATGACGTACTGTTGGACTGAGGTCCAACATCAACCGCATTGATTGTTTAGTTTGTCAAAGTGACATTTTGACAGATTACGTTTAAAAATAACCAATCACATTGTATATAGACCTCACTCCTATAGTACTCCATCTAGCGGATTTTTCACACGCGAAAACCCTCATTGGATCACGGTTACTCATTCAGGATCAATATTTCAAATAAGGTATCCACAATTTTTGCGAAACTATCCAAAGACTCACATTTTGAGAAAGTCATAGGGGTCAAAGTCACTTTTTTATTATTTACTTCATTGGCTTTACTTTGAATCTAAGTTATCTTCAAGAAGTATTAGATACCTATCTCTATATCTATTGATTACAATAAAATTGATAAGCAATATGTACATTCCATCGATGATACTCACGAGCGTAAAAGAGATAACAACAATAAATACTTCCTTATCCTTGAAATTGTAATTTTCGATAGCAGAATAAATACAAATGCTTAAGTAATTGCGATAGAAGATAAGATTTGCCCGATGATAAAATATAAAATTTCATAAATTTTTGGTCCAAATTGGAAGTGCCGGCCAAAATTTTGATGTATTCTGTTAGGACTTGTTCCCCTGCCACTTATTACAAATCACGATCTAAAATTATTACCGTACTAAAGCTCGTGTCATCCCGTGCAACATGCAATGTTAAAAGAGGCTGGCACAAGTTTTGTTTCGGGACTATCGCCATTTGTAAGAAGGGGGCTGATGTTTTAATGTTAAGATTTGGCATTACGAAAAAGAAAAAAAAAATTGTTGGTTGATTTCCTGCAATGTATGAACATGTTGATTTTCAGGATGAAATAAAATTAAGGAAAATGACTATACAGCTTTGGTGCCATAGAAATAAATACTCAGGGGGACGATTCCTATAGAATACAGAAAAAGTTTTTCTGGCCGGCAGTTGGACCAAAAAAGAGGATGTCCTTTGGAAAGTAAATAATTCTTAGGTTCGCATTCTGACAACACAAACACTTGTGTACGTCTAGAATATTCTAGTAGGTGTTCTTGATGTTGATTTTAAAATGATAGGTACCTTATTATTATCTCTGGCCATTTTACCTTTTTATTCAATTCAAATTATTTATTGCACTCATGTTGCATACTCATGGTCTTAAATATGAGGTTGGAGTTCAACATAAACCTTGCCAGAGCATAGCCATCACTAAAAAACTAAATACTTAAACTAGGGACTAGGTACTAAATTAACATTTAATATACTGTTATTTTATAATTTTTGGGTTATATCAAAAACATTACACATTTTAAAAAAACTCAGATAGTGCGTGGAAACTTTCCTTTATAAAATATGATTTAGGCTATTTCTAAATGTGTTTTCATTTTCTAATCATTTAATATAATTGGATATATTAGGTATTGTAAATTTTAATTGGCATTCCAAATGGGCCTGATTTTACAATTTCCAATTGAAAATAAAATGGAGCCTTAGGTCGTAAGTTTTGAGGTCTTACATACAGCGGGAACAGGTTTTTATGTTTTCTAACAAGTTACCCTAGGGACCTTCAAGGGAAGAGCGTACTCCTTTTTAAAAAGGCCGGCAACGCATTAGCGATCTCTCTGATTTCGCGGATGTTAATGGGCGGCGATGATTGCTTTCCATCAGGTGACTCGCCTGCCCGTTTGTCGCCTCTAGCATAAAAAAAAGAAGTTATAGTAGATTACTAAGGAAAGTTTCCGTTAAGGTTTAAATTGTATTATTTTTGGTTTTTGCGAAGTTAATTTTTAGGTTATGATATTTTTCTTTTAGCGTGAATCATTTTTTTTAGTACAAAAACGGAGCCAACATTTTTGCCGAGAGGTTGTAACCCCGAAATTGTTTAAAATAGATCCGGTTTAGTAGCTAAAAATTAAAATCGATTGGCGCCGCTAGTGTGTCCTACCCGTCACCTTAATAGTATAGATTACGATAAGTAGAGTCTAGCCTTATAAACGACCTAGTTAATCCAGGAAGCTGTTGCAATAACTAATCCATGGCCCTTAGATGTCGGAAACCGGAATAAGGACACGTTCGAGAAAATCACACAATCAATTTATCGATAATAAAAGTCAATATCATTTTTTTTTATATTATGGCTCTACCCGAAGATATCTTGCTAATGCAAGTAAATCATCATCATCATCAGCCTATTTAAGTCCCCACTGCTGGGGCACGGGCCTCCCTCAATCACATGAGGGGCAATTGCCATACTCACCACGCTTGGCAGACGGGTTGGCGAGGGTTTTGATATAAATGCAGAGTTTTCCTTCTCTGGTTGCTGATGATCATGCCAGCAGCTTTACCTTAGTCGCCTTTTACGACACCTCGGTAAGGGTGAGGGTGGCCTATTCTACTCTTCCGGGGACCACACAGCCACTTGCAAATAAATGATTGAGAATAAGTGGGTAGTCAACAGTCGAAGTCAGTCAAAGTCACAGTCAATCAATAAAACGCCGGTGTTTTACGTTTTATCGACCGACGGATTTTGCTGATACCACTCTAAACACAATCGTTTGTTTTAAGACTCTATTAGGTCCAAGCAACTTGTCCGTGGCAACTCACTCGACACACAATAGCAGTGTTAAAAACGATACAATTCAATGATTCTTATTATCAGGATCACTTTGCGGCACTTCATTGAACAAATAAACAGCAATTTTTTTACTAAAAACCACTAGATACTAATTTAAAACCTTTTAATTGCATCAGCCTACGCGGAGTCTTTGACTCCAACCGCTATAATTCCTGATAACTTTTTGGCAGTGCGAGTGATATGGTATCCAATGGTACCTATTGGCAACAATTCAGACGAATAATTTTGGTAGGATCTAAAAATACTTCTCATTATAAGTAAGACATGAATAACTACGCTACGCTATTCTACTCTGCCGGGGGCCGTGTGGTGCCCGGCAGAGTAGAATAGGCCACCCTCACTCTTACCGAGGTGTCGTAAAAGGCGACTAAGGTAAAGCTGCTGGCATGATCATCAGCACCCAGAGAAGGAAAACTCTGCATTTATGACCGGATGGCGCAATTGGTAGTGACCCTGCCTCTTACACCAAAGGTCGTGGGTTCGATCCCCACCCTGGACAAACATTCGTGCGATGAACACTTGTGTTTGTTCAGTGTCTGGGTGTAATATATGTATTTAAGTATATATTTGTGTTCCTCTGTTGTCTGATATCTGTAACACAAGTGCTTAAGCTATTTAGTACGGAATCAGGTCAACGTATGGGATGTTGTGAGAATTATTATTATTATATCAAAACCCTCGCCAACCCGTCTGCCAAGCGTGGTGAGTATGGCAATTACCCCTCATGTGATTGAGGGAGGCCCGTGCCCCAGCAGTGGGGACTTAAATGGGCTGATGATGAACTACACTATATTTTAATTCGTTAGGTCGGAGGACCTACCTTTGAAGTAAAATGTATGAATTAATGATTTTGAAATCAGTATGTCATAATGTAGACGACTACATTTACTCGTACGATGAATTTCTTTCAATCATCATTTATTTTAATAGTTAAGTACAGACGGCTGTCTGTCTGTACCCAAGTATTAAAATACGAATTAATATTCTTGTGTGGCTACACAAGAAGGCAAAAAGTCAAGATAGGAAGAGGACGGCTGCCCTTGACCGGTTGGACTAGTACAGCCAATCTAGTTAGGAAATTTCCAACTACCTGTCCCGACAACCCAGGACAAATGGTTCTGGCGCAGAAGATAAGGAAAGTCGCCCCCCACCTAACGTGGGAAGAGGCAAAGAAGATAAAAAATTATATACAACCACACATTACTGTACTCATTCAAATCTTATTCTTTCACCCTAGTGAGGAATAGTCTTATGAAGGAATTTAAGCACTTATCCTATATTAGGCAGGGTCAGGGCTAGCTCCAATTGCCTCCTGAAGATGATTGCAGACCGAGTGGACTGTGTCTACTTGCTGCACTGTGGCGCCTTACATGCGAAATAGATCACTAATACCTAGGATTAAGATGTGACTATCAAAATATGAGTTATTGAATTAAAATAAATGATTGACAATAGACGTCTGTAGGTACATACGTCCTCATAATGATTAGTACGAATAGATTAACTTACAATGCGTTTTGACTGACCGGGTGGCGCAATTGGTAGTGACCCTGCCTCTTACGCCTAAGGTCGTGGGTTCGATCCCCACCCTGGACAAACATTCGTGCGATGAACACTTGTGTTTGTTCGGTGTCTGGGTGTAATATATGTATATAAGTATATAAGTTAGTGTTCCTCTGTTGTCTGATATCTGTAACACAAGTGCTTTAAGCAACTTAGTACGAAATCAGGTCAACGTATGAGATGTTGTGAGAATTATTACAATAACAGTTCATAGTAATAAACATAGAATACGTATGTACCTATGTTAAAATAATGTTGTAAACTGTAAAGAATAGGTACATCGTCAGCCCATTTCAGTCCCCACTGCTGGGGCACGGGCCTCCCTCAATCACATGAGGGGTAATTGCCATACTCGCCACGCTTGGCAGACGGGTTGGCGAGGGTTTTGATATAAATGCAGAGTTTTCCTTCTCTGGGTGCTGATGATCATGCCAGCAGCTTTACCCTTAGTTGCCTTTTACGACACCTCGGTAAGAGTGAGGGTGGCCTATTCTACTCTGCCCCACACGGCCCAAGAATAGGTACATGCGACTGCAAATACAATGATTATGCAAAAAATGTATCAATAGTTGATATTTTTATAGCAATTTTTGATAACTTATTCCGTAACATAAAAAATCATCTCGTGTTCATGATTTGGCTCATGGCTAATTAAGCACTTGAAAATTTCGTAGCCATCCGAAAAGAGGAGGAAGTGGGTATGATCATGGTTTGATTCCCGCCTGAACACGAGATGAAATTTCTAAGTCTGTTATTTACTTATATTGTATCATATCTTTGCTATCGATATCATTCAAACAGGTAGGTATTTCAAATTTCAAATTTTCAAATTTCAAATTTCAAATAGTTTTATTGCCAGTTAAGTGTTACAATGGGGTGTTACAATAAATAATGCTGCTTTACTACTTAACCACCTTTTACAGGCATTGCAATATCTAAGTATGCTTATACATTGAGTTAAAAACCTACTAAATATAAAACTTAAAACTAATAAAATAAGAGAACCAATAACAAAATAATAGAGTATGTAGCTTATATACCTACTAACAATATTTATTTTAATTTTTTTATAGGTAAATATGCAGAACACTTTGTAACATATTATTATAATTATAATATTTATAAAACATTATGACAAAATTATACAGTTTGTAGCTTATACATAATATTATATCTACTAAACTGTGTTATTGGAAGCCTACCAACAATATTTATTTTAATTTGTGTATTGAATAAATATATATATCCTATGTAAAACGTGGGTCATTTTACTATATCATTTATTTATTTACATTCAAAAATATAATATTTTATGTATTACCTACCTATTTCTTATGTTTGCTAAATTTTTCATCTTTCTTATGTTTTTGGTGTGCGTGGGAGTGAATGTGGTATGGCTTATCTATTTTGATTTAACTGCAAAATACTCATCTAGTGAATAGAAACAGTTATCGACTAGGTACTGTCTTAATTTTTTCTTAAAGGAGTTGATTTTTGTGTCATTTTTTATGTCGGACGGTATTTTATTGTAAATTTTTATAGCCATATATAGTGGGCTACAATTGAGCATTTTGATTCTTGAGTGTGGTAGTGAAAGTTTGTGCTTATTACGGGTGTTAACGTCGTGGGTATCCTGTATTGTTTTAAATAGGTTAATATTATGGAAAACAAATATGCATATGTCCTGAATGTAAATTGATGCTAAAGTTAATAATTTAAATTTTATGAAAAACGGTCTGCAACTTTGAGTATTTTTTATTTGGGCTAAGATGCGAATACATTTTTTTTGAAGTAGGAATAAGTCATTGGCGTTGACACTGCTACCCCAGAGAATTATGCCGTATTTGAGCCAAGCGTACGCGTATGCATAATAGGCTGAGAGGGCGGTAGCAGTGTCGGTGCTATAGTTTATTTCATACAAAGCGTACGTGAATCTGGATAGTTTTGTTTTAATATTTTCTATATGGGATTTCCAGTTCAAGTTACTGTCTATTTTCAAGCCTAACAAGTTGTATGAGTTTATGTTTTCTATTTTTTTATTTTGGAAGTAGATATTTATGTCTAAGGATGGTTTCTTATATGAATGGAATTGTATAATTTTAGTTTTTTCATAATTTACTAATAGGTTGTGGTTTTCAAGCCAGGAAGTTATGTTATTCAATGTGTTACGGATGAGTGAATTGTGATCGGTATTGTAGTCTGTTTTGATGAGTATCGATATATCATCAGCAAATAATACGGGTAGTGTTGTTTCATTTTTTAAGCATTTAGGAGCATCATTAATGTAGAGGAGAAAAAGGACACAGCCCAACACGCTTCCCTGTGGGATGGAACCGGTAAGGTGCTTTTCAGCGGAATGTACTTTTTCTAACTCGTTAGTATATTTGTTATAGTGTTGGATCTGAACTATTTGTTTCCTATTGTGTAAGTATGAGCGAAACCAGTTGTAGGCTGGGCCTCGTATGCCGGAGCCTTTTAACTTTTGAAGTAAAAGGTCATATGGGACGCGGTCATATGCTTTGCTCATGTCGAGTAGTATACCTATTGCATTTTGTTTATCGTTTATGTGTTGCAGCGCTGATTGGACATATTTAAATACGGCGAGGGTCGTGGACCGTGATTTCCTAAATCCGTTTTGGCAATCGTCAAGGATATTATATTTTTCTAAAAACGAGTAGAGTCTGCAACACATAGCTTTCTCATATAGCTTTGAGAATGCGGGCAATAGTGCTATAGGCCTATAACTCGACGGATTGTCTATACTAGAGCTGTCTTTTTTAAGTAATGGTTTTATTAAAGCTATCTTTAGTTGATCCGGGAATTGACCATCTTCAAAACTCTGATTAATTAAAAAAGTAAGTGGGGTTAAAAGCTCATTAGCGCAATGTTTAAGGAGGAGTGGGGGCACGTCATCGATGCCACAACTTTGTTTATTTTTTAGATTTTTAATCATAGTTAGAATTTCTTTTTGACTAACAGGGTTTAAATAGATGGAGCTTGTTGGTGGATTTAACACTGGGTATTTATTAGTATTAATATTGTTATTTTTGTGTATTTCACCTATCGAAGCAAAATGTTCGTTAAATGTATTTGAGATGGTAGTTGGACATTTTATGAGTTTTTTGTTAATTGTTAACTCTATATTTTTATAACATTTATGTTTTATTTTACCTGTTTTGGTATTAATTATTTTCCACATAGTTTTAACTTTATTGTCAGAGGTTTTCATTTGTTTAATATAATTTAATCTTTTAGAGGTTTTGACACTTCGTTTCAAGATTTTGTTGTATAGGTTGAGATAGTTTTTAATAATTTGACTTTTTGTTTCGTTAAGGATTGTTTTTAGAACTCTCTTATGCAGACATGATTTTTTTAACCCCTCGGTTAACCAGCTTTTCTTTTTAGTAGATTTTATTTTTATTTTGCATAATGGAATATGTGTGTTTAAATTATCAGATATTATTTTTATAAAGGCGTTATAATTTTCATTAGCGTTCTGATTTTTTGTTAGGACATTATTCCAGTTAATTTTTTGTAATGAATTCTTAAATAAATCAATATTTCTTTTTGTAAATAATCTTTTCTCTGTGTAGTATATTTGTTGTTTATGTAGTGTAGTTGTTGAGTTTAGTGTTATACAAGTAGCTTTGTGATCGGACAGTCCATAATCATTTACATTAGTAGAGTGAATCAAGGGTGGATGATTGGTGAAGATAAGGTCAATGCATGTAGCTGAACGGTTTGTTACGCGAGTTGGTTCTTTAATTAGTTGAATTAAATTGAACGAGCGCATAAAGTTAAGAAGCTCTCGCGATTGGGTAGACTTTTCTGTTATGTTTATGTTATAATCTCCTCCTATTATAATATATTTACTATTATCTTTTGCTCTTAGTTTGCACAACAATTTATTCATTTGTTCATAAAATATATTAATATGACGGTCTGCTCTATATAAACCTATTAAAATAGTATTCTGTTTTGGTATTTCTATAGCGCAGAATTCTATTACATATTCTACAGAAAAATTCACAATATCTCTTCTTTCGATATAATCTATAGTATATTTTAACATAACAGCAACTCCCCCTCCCTCGTAATTTTTTCTACAGTAAATGGAGGCAATTTTATAATTTGGTAGAGTAATACAATCGCAATAGTTTTTATTTTTCCATAGTTCAGATAGTAATAGAATATCAATATCGGTGTTTGTTAATAATAAGTGCTCTAAAATATCTAGCTTGTTGCCTATACTTTGAATATTTTGGAATACGATTGATGGTCCATTAACGAAATGTCGACTGCTCTCGTGATCCTTTCGTTTGTACAGATTTTCCTTGGTTCGATGACTGGGGAGAGACTGGATTTGTTTGGACGCTTGATGACTTTGCAGTGTGGATTGGTAAAATAGGTGAATTTGGGCGTGAGCTTGAGGTGGTTGTACTGTGGGTATATTCTTTTCCGTTTATATAAAGTTTATTGTTCTTTATTATAGCATGCTGGCCTTCTTTTCTTGATATTTTAAGTTGTTTTGTGAGTTCATTTCGCGCCTGCAGTCTGTCACCATCCAAATACGTATTGACAGCTAATCCGGTGTTCTTGAATTTTCTCGAGTTTTCAATTATGTACTTCGCCATCCTTTTACTTAATAATTCGATTATTATTGGTCTATTAGGTCCTCTTCTTCCAATGCGTTTAATTTCTTCTATGTATGGATAGACGTTTATTCCCATGATGTCGGAAAAAACTTGAGATACGTGGTTGAAAAGGTCATTGACCGTTTCATGCTGTCCTTCTTGGAGTCCAAACAGAACTATCTTTTTTGGGTTTTCCAGTTCACATAGCTGCTGCTGGATACCTTCTATTTTTCTATCTATTTCCGTGATTTGCTCCTGGGTTAAAAGCTGTTTGTTTCTTAGGGTTTCCAAGTTATTTTCTACATCAAAAGTAAAAGTTTTCATGGCGTTACTCACTTCAGCTTGGATTGTATTCTTGATGTCCAGAATGATGGCGGTTTTGATTATGTCTAGTTTGGCATCTAGTAACGAGCTGATTTGTTCCAGGGTGGCAGGCTTATTTGAATTGATGGGCTTGCTTTGGACCGTGTTATCTAAAATGCCATCAAGAGATAGGTCGTTGTCTTCTGGTGGATCAATGTGCACAATTGGATAAATATCGTCTGTGTTTTGGTTAACTTTCATAGTGCGATTTAGATCATAGTTCGGTTGAGAACGTTGGTAGGTACATTTTGTTTTAATAGGTGTATTCGCATTATTTGTTTTGACCAATTTGCAAATGCAGGTATGACATTTCCACTTAGCCTTATGTTCCGCTGTCATAGTGTTAAAGAATCTTTTCTCTGGGACATCGGCGCATTCGATATCATACAGGTCATCACAAAGCGAGCATTTCAAAAATCGTCTGTTTGTTATTGTTTGACGACATCCCGAACAAACCTGCAGAGCCATCTTGCGACAATAAGTTGTATCCTAATCAACTTGGACGTTATCGATAAAGTTCAATGACATTTGTTTAGTTCTGAGAACGGCAACCGTGCTGTATGCGAAACGTCATTCAAACCTGTTGTCTGCTATTCCCCGCTAGGGGCACTGGTTGTCTAGGGCAAAATCCAAAGGAGGCAAGTTTGAATTTTAACGAAGAAATTAGTTCGTAAGAATGTAATTAGGTTATTTATTGTAGTATTATTGAATGTTGGTAAGTTTATTAGTTTACTTTTATCACTTATCTTGATTTTGCACTAATAAGGCGTTGTTGTTCACTTAAACTTTACGAAAACTATGCTTTTCTATGTGTTTTTTCACTACACTTATTTTAGCGGTTTTCGTTATTGTTAATTGTTTTTATGTTGAGATAACACTATCACATAAAATTTATGGTGTGGTCTTTCGAATTTGGTAGTTTACACTTAGAATTAACTGGTTGGAATATTATTAGTGTTTAAATTACACGGAGCTCAATGTAATCTAGTAGCGCCACCTACAAGCAGCCTACAGGTATTAGGAAACAAGTTGATAATCGATTTAAAAACCACTTTCAAAATAAAATTGTGTTTCGACTGATCTAGTGACAAGATAATATTCAAAAGTAAATACTTAGATAGGTATAAAAGATAAATTATTTCCTTTAAGATACATATGTAATTGAAAACACTTTACATTTGTGTCGTTACTGCATGACAACACTTAACTACTTAGGTACTTATCTTTTCCGCAAACAAACACTTTACTACAAATAAGTATTATTTACATTTTATTCAGTCTCTTATTAGCTTAAGAAAATCTTAAGGTGACGAGTAGATCACATTAGCGATGACAATCAATTTAAATTTTTAACTACTAAACCGGATCTATTTTAAACAATTTACTATAATGTTGGGTCCAACGCGCACGCGAAAAATTGATTCACGCTAAAACTGGCCGCTTTTGGCGGTAATAAATTTTTCGCGTACAAAAACGGACCCAACATTTATGCATGGTTATTTAATAAATAGTATAAGTGTTTGCCGAGAGGTTGTAACCCCGAAATTGTTTGAAATAGATCCGGTTTAGTAGCAAGAAACTAAAATCGATTGTTGCCGAGAGGTTGTAACTCCGACATTGTTTAAAATAGATCCGGTTTAGTAGCTTAAAATTAAAATCGATTGACATCGCTAGTGTGCCCTACCGTCACCTTAAGAAAATCTTAAGACGTAAGTATGGACAGCCACTCGCAAAATTATAAAAATCTGCTAACATTCAATCGACTTTCGCCTTTATATCAATGTAATTTTTTGGTAAGAAATTCTTAGTGTTAGCACAGGATAAATATGTTAGCCCGGAGTCTGGTCGTTGGCGTACTTGTACCTCCGTGCCTCAGAAAGCACGTTAAGACGTTGGTCCTGCACCCGATCCTTATTCGGCCGAGTCACGCTGGTGTCCCATCGGAATATGAGGGTAACGGAATAGAGAGTGCACTTGTGTTTGCGCACACACTTGAGCACTATAATATATTCGGCGTACGTGGCTAATCGTTACGATCGGCCGCCGTGGCCGTAATCGGTTGGAGGATATTCATTACCAGACTCCCCAAATCCTGAGTCATGGTGAAAGTTTACCCCGGGCGCCAAGCTTTGCAAATGATGATGATGTGATTTTAGTAACCCGATGTATGACAGTCTAAATAAGACAGGCAACTTATAGGCAAACGCGTATCATCCTAGACCTCATCGTCGCTTTCCATCAGGTGCGATTGTAGTCAAGCGTTTATTGACAAAATAAAAAAAGAGTAAAATAGATTTGAAAAATCCTGAGGTTGTCCACGTAACGGAGGGTTACGGAGCTAAAAGGTAGGGGGAAGAAGAAAAGACAAGGATAGAGGGAAGAGGGCTATAATTATAAGCGATATGTACAAAGATGGCTCGTCCTAAAGTCTTAAATCTAACTTAAAACTAACTTAAAACTAGCTATTTACACCGGTACACTACACTAAATATATATATAAGGTAAAAGTTCAAAATGGGCAACCGTGGTAGGACGGTATCACAGGGTGAGCACAGGCAGCGCGCCGGCAGGATCCAGCGTCGCAAGAGGCGGGCGGTAGGGCTCCGCCGAGCGCAGGAGGCAGCAAATGGGGCGCGAGACGCAGATACGCGCACGCCGCAAGCCGGCCGCGGGTAGGCGCGACGCGGATACGCGCACGAGTGAAGGTAGACGCGCGTAGGTGCAGGGAGGCAACACCTTTCGTGCCCCGGCACCGTTACTCTACGGGTAAACGTATACTGGCACTGTTATAGCTTGAGGTTCTGAGCTTCTTCAGAGCTGGTGGTAGACTGGTGGTCCTGCCCATGTGCGTCCTTTTATATTGCCCATGCGCATTCTATTCTACAACATTTAAATTTTAAAATTCATACAATATAGAATATTCTCGAAACATAGCTAAACTCCATAGTTAAATTTGAATAGACAATTCGATAGAAAAATAAAAACAGTTAGACAACGTCAGCTGTCGGACAATGTCAGATAGACAATCTAAATATTTACAACAATAACTTTAAATTTATTTACAGATAAAAATGTACAAGGAACATTAAAAACACATATAAGAGTAATGCTAATACAAGACATAATCATAAAATGATATACAAGCTCTATAGCAAACGGAAAACGAAGCTCTATAGTTAACACCAAAGGTAACTTTCTTTATGAGTAGTTATGTAGTATAACGAAGCCCCTGCAGGCTGCGTTACATTTCTCCCACGACCCCAGAAAAATTTTCGACTCAGAGAAAATTTTGATTATAAGGTTAAGAGAATACTATCCTTACTATCAGTCTAACCAGTCAACCTTCACTTAAACATACCATTCCACAATCCAAAAACAATTCAAATCCAGTCACTCTAACAATCACTCTAACATACGAACCAATCACAAAGAGGAGTAGGGTTCACTATCAATGACGCAAACTCCATAGGAAGTACCCTATAAGAATGACTTTAGGCTTATTTAGGGAGTTGTCAGCCGCTCCGTTTCTTAAAACCCATTAGTGTCGATGACCATAGCCGACAATCTAGTCTCTCTCAGGTATTCCCTATCAAAGGACACAAATTTTAAAGGTTGAATTTACCTTTAAAAGAAACGCCTCTGTAGTCAAAGAAGCGCTAAGTAGTAAGTAGATAAGGCAAAAGAGAGCCCTAAAGTTTAGAATTAAAAGGTCAAGAAGCGCCTTTTAAAAGAAAACGTTAAGCAAGTAAGTAGGTACTATAAGAGAGAATCCTATAAGTAAAGAGAGACGAGATTAGTCGCTAAGTATATATAAAAAATATCAGACTGAAGTAGCCAAAAATCAGTCCAATGTGTGTGCAAATAAATACATATAATACTAGTAAAGTCAAACAGTAAGGTAGTCATTTCTTAAAGTCTTTTACATGCCATTTACCGCGGCAACCGTTGCAGTCCTCAAGAATGTATACAAGAGGTGACAATTTCTCAACGACTTTGCATTTAACATATTTAGGTGCTAATTTTGCGCTAAAATATGCACCAGCATTGCTTAAAGAGTAGTTTTTACGCCACACTATATCTCCAACATTGAATTCTTTAAAAGAGTGCCTTAAATTGTAACGGTTAGAATTCTTTACATGAGATATGTGCAGTGCAACCTGAACTCTATCAAAAATTGACGATAGAAGGCCAATATTTCTAGCATATAAATCACGAGGTAAAAAGGTAATTTCTTCTAAGTCGTAACCCTGAGAATAAATAGAACCACAAGTAATGAGTTCACGACCAAATACTAAAAATGCAGGAGTAAATCCAGTTACTTCATTTACAGAGTTATTCATTGCAAACTGAATCTTAGATAGGTGAAGGTCCCAAGACCTATGGTCTTCACCGACCAGTGAAGCTAGTGCGGTAATAATTGTTTTATTGTAGCGTTCTGTAGTATTGACCTGAGGACAATAGTGAGGAGTGTAAGATATATGCGGAATTCTATAACGTCCAAGGAAATTATGGAATTCATGCGATTGAAATTGTGGACCGTTATCCATAATAATTGTTTGAGGTACTCCATGAACTAAGAACACGGAATTCTCTAAGTAATGTATAATACTAGTAGTTATAGCTCGTTTCAAAGGAAAAATAAGTGTATATTTGGTGAATAGACAATTTACAACGAGAATGTACTGGTTACGTCGCCTAGTCATTGGCAATGGACCTATTAAGTCCAAAGAAATGCATTGAAAAGGTCTAGAACAAATTTTGGGTTTTCCCATAGGACCGTAAGGCGAGTGGTTAGAGTGTTTATAAGCCAAACAAGTTTCGCAATTGGAAATAAATTTAGCTATATCTTTAAACATGCCAGACCAGTAATATAACAATGATATTTTTTTGTATGTTTTAAATACGCCCAAATGCGGATCTGTAGCGGAACCATGAGCATTTCTTATCAAAGATTCTCTTTCAGAAGGGATAGGGACTTCTTTCCAGATGAAATCGTCTGTTAAAGAATAAGGAGTATTAGTGCAACGAAATAGTTTATTATCCTTAATCGTATAGTTAGGATGACTTTGAGGATCAGTTAAACAATTACGAAAGATTTTATTATAGCGCTCTAAGTCTAAAGACGTGGCTTCATTCGAAGATAAAGGAGCGATAATATGACTGTCCTCGCTTTTAGAACGAGAAAGTAGATCAGGGACAATATTATCCTTTCCTCTTTTATGTTTCAGCGTGAAATTAAAGCAAGAAAGGCGAAGTGACCAACGAGCGAGTCTACCAGAAGGATTTGTTAAATTCAAAAACCACTTTAATGCGGCATGATCAGTGTATACAGTAAACGGTTTGCCATTGTCAAGATAGCACCGCCAATGTTCTAAGGCAATGATAACAGCTAGAGTTTCTCTTTCAGTAGTAGAGTAGTTTCTTTCATTTTTGTTAAGTGATTTGCTCATGTAGGCTATAACAACTTCTTTGTCGTTAACCGTTTGAGTAAGCATGGCTCCAATGCCAGTGTTAGATGCATCACAATGCACAGAAAACGGTTGATCAAAATCAGGGCAAGCAAGAATTGGGGTAGTTACAAGATATTCTTTTAGTTTCAGAAAGGAAGAGTTAGCCTCAGAACTCCAAGAAAATTTCGGAGAAGTTTTAGCAGATGATGTTAATTTATTAAGAGGTGCAGCTATAGTACTGAAATTAGGAATGAACCTACGAAACCAACTACACGTACCCAGAAATTTACGCACTTCTTTGCGTGAAGTAGGTACAGGAAAGTCCATAATAGCTTGAATTTTGCTAGGATCAGCTCGTAAACCATTATCGTCAACAACATATCCAAGGTACTTTAATTCTTTCTTAAAAAAAATGACTTTTTTCAAAGTTAATGGTAAGTTTAGCGTAAGTTAATTTTTCAAGCACTTTAATTAGAAGTCCTATGTGTTCTTGGAACGAGGAGCCTATGATAATAATGTCATCAAGATAACAGAACACTTTGTTGTCAAATTCAGGAGTGAATAAGATATCCATTAACCTCTGCTGTGTAGCAGGTGCATTAGTTAAACCAAAGGGCATAACAGTGAATCTGTACATTCCTCTACCGGGGACATAAAAGGCGGTCTTATCCCGATCGTCTACATGTAAAGGAATCTCCCAGAAAGCTTTAGCGATATCGATACTCGATAAAAATTTAGCGTTTTTGAGATGGTCAAGTATTTCATTGATAAAAGGAAGACTATAGGCATCCCTACGAGTAACTGAGTTGAGTTTTCTACTATCGACACAAAATCGCCATTCGCCATTCTTTTTAGGCGTAATAAGAACCGGAGACAACCAAGGGCTTTCACATTTCTCAATGACCTTCCACTCAATCATTTTATCCACCTCAGCAATTAGAGCTTTTTGTTTCTCGGGAGAGAGTCTATAACAACGTTGTTTAATAGGCAGCGTATCTCCAGTATCGATACGATGGCTAACCAGATCAGTACGACCAAGTTCACCCTTAGCTTCAAAGGAAATTTGCTTAAAACGCGAAATAATATCATCAGCGATAACCTTTTCTTCAGAAGTAAGATTTTCGTAAGGTAGGATTTGTTTCTCCACAGAGTTGTTAAAGTGGGATGGTTTATTAAGAGAAAAGGCACACGATAAAAGTTTGGGAACCAAATTAAATTCCCTCCAAAAGTCAACACCAAGTATCAAAGACGGGTATATTTCAGGAATAACATATGTTTTAATAAGTCTAGTTTGGTCGTTAAAGGTAAAAGGAAGAATAAAAAATCCTAAAGATTTAACACGATGCTTACTAGCAGTGCTAACCGTAATATAATCAGACTTGGATAACGAAAAGCCCAGTTCCAAAATTTTAAAGTGCGAGTTATTACCTAAAATAGTCATTGAACTACCGCTATCAAGTAACGCCGTAAACTCAACATTTGAAATAGAAACGTTAATAAAAGGACGGTTAAAATCTCTTTCGTTGTCGTAATAAACCGAAGAAGTTCCATAACTTGCGAAAAAGTTCTTAATTATTTTTAACCAATTATGCCAGTCATCAACATCAAAATTTTCTTTTCGTTTATCCAAGTCATATGTTAGTTTTTTGAGTTAGAGGATGAAGAAGGTTGAGGCTTGTCAGCTTTACATTTCGGGCAATCCGAAGCTCTAAAGTCTTTCAAACCACATTTAAAACAGACTAAGAATCTTGGTTTAGTGCAAGAATTCAAAGAATGACCATTTATTCGACATCGAACGCAAAACAAATGCGCCTGAAACTTGGGAGCATTTTCAGATATCGCATGTGCAGAATTTTTATTCTGCGAAGAAAAGTTCGTACGAAAAGGCTTAAAGTTATTAGATTTATGAGAATCATAATTAGGAGTGAAAGAATGTTTAGAGTGAAAAGTATGTGTAACATTAGGTTTAGTGTTCGGTAAAAGTGTAGAATCGTGTTTAGGTTTATAGGATAATTCAGGAATAAGAGTATTCATTTCAGGTTCTTTAAAATTATTGTCGCGGTCAATACAGCGCTCAAATTGTTGACATACAGAAATTAAAGAGTCAATAGAATCAACTTTATTAAGAGCAACAAAAGAAGTATAACAAGGACGGATGTTACGTAGAAGTATTTGCAGTTTCTCCTGCTCAGGTAATTTCTCGCTTAGTCTCGAAAACATTTCAAACATTTTCGGAATATAAACCATAATAGACTCAGATTTACCCTGAGTACGAGATTTTATTGCCTGCAGTAGTTTATGGTCATAATCAGAATGGCCAAAGTCCTTAATTAACAACTCGGAAACGCGATCCCAAGTTAACGAAGGGTCACGACTTAGTTGGAATTTAAACCAATAAGAAGCATCGTCCTCAAAAATGTTGAAGGCCGAGCTTATAAGTATTTGCTTATCAAGTTTGTTCGTAAGTAAAAATTCATCAATTTTCGATAGAAAAGCTCTAGGACAAGTTGTCCCATCAAAAGTAATTTTTTTTAGCTCATTTAGATAATTTGGTAAGAGAAAATTATGAAAAGGTGGCATACAGTTAGGTTGAGAAATCGGCAAAGGTGAGTCCAAAGAGGTTTGTACCTGTGAAGTCTCAGCTGGTTTTGAAAAAGCGTCAAAACGTTCAGTCAAAAGAGTAAACTTCTTTTTTAAGTCGTCATAGAGTTCTATAAGGTTTGAGTCGCTGTCACTTACATCAGTGTCAATTCTGTCAAGTCGATAAAATAAGTGATTTATATAAGTTTCAATTTTCTTAAATAATTTCAGATTACCCGATTCGTATCGGTCCAACATCGAAGATAAATATAAGATTGTAGAAGAAGCTTGTGACAAATCGTCACTCAGAGGAACGGGAGAATCAATAATGTCCTCCGTAGGAAAATTACGAAGCAATAAAACAATTTGTTTTCTAAGCGATACAAGATTATCCGCAGGAGTTTCGTTCCTAATTATAAGTTCGTATTCAAGTTCCGCCTTATTAAGTAAATTAAAGTTTATAAGACGAGCCATTTCTAAGATATTTGTAATTTTAAAGCAATAAAATATTTACAATAGTTTTTATTTTATTTACTTTATTTTAGTGAGAAAAATAGAGGAAGAATAGGGAAAGAAATATCTAAGAAGTAAGAGACGTCTAATAGGGAGCCAAAAGGTATGTTATATACAGAAACTTGTGCAAGTTTATTTTAGAATTTTGAGAACAGGGAGGGATTCTATAGAGTTGGGCGCCAAACTGTCACGTAACGGAGGGTTACGGAGCTAAAAGATAGGGGGAAGAAGAAAAGACAAGGATAGAGGGAAGAGGGCTATAATTATAAGCGATATGTACAAAGATGGCTCGTCCTAAAGTCTTAAATCTAACTTAAAACTAACTTAAAACTAGCTATTTACACCGGTACACTACACTAAATATATATATAAGGTAAAAGTTCAAAATGGGCAACCGTGGTAGGACGGTATCACAGGGTGAGCACAGGCAGCGCGCCGGCAGGATCCAGCGTCGCAAGAGGCGGGCGGTAGGGCTCCGCCGAGCGCAGGAGGCAGCAAATGGGGCGCGAGACGCAGATACGCGCACGCCGCAAGCCGGCCGCGGGTAGGCGCGACGCGGATACGCGCACGAGTGAAGGTAGACGCGCGTAGGTGCAGGGAGGCAACACCTTTCGTGCCCCGGCACCGTTACTCTACGGGTAAACGTATACTGGCACTGTTATAGCTTGAGGTTCTGAGCTTCTTCAGAGCTGGTGGTAGACTGGTGGTCCTGCCCATGTGCGTCCTTTTATATTGCCCATGCGCATTCTATTCTACAACATTTAAATTTTAAAATTCATACAATATAGAATATTCTCGAAACATAGCTAAACTCCATAGTTAAATTTGAATAGACAATTCGATAGAAAAATAAAAACAGTTAGACAACGTCAGCTGTCGGACAATGTCAGATAGACAATCTAAATATTTACAACAATAACTTTAAATTTATTTACAGATAAAAATGTACAAGGAACATTAAAAACACATAAAGAGTAATGCTAATACAAGACATAATCATAAAATGATATACGAGCTCTATAGCAAACGGAAAACGAAGCTCTATAGTTAACACCAAAGGTAACTTTCTTTATGAGTAGTTATGTAGTATAACGAAGCCCCTGCAGGCTGCGTTACAAGGTGCATTCTCGGACTTAAAAAGATAATCCTCAAATTAGCACGTAGATACTCAGTTAATATGTTGTAAACGCTCGTCAATAATTAGTTCTGTGATCTTGTGACTTGTGATCACATGATATAACAAAAATAAACACAGAAAGCACTAAACACTATGAATAATGTGAACTTAAGTAACTCATAGATGTTAATGTCGTACCTATTCAATTCATACATTTTGACCTCTTTTGACAGATGTGAAATGTTAAAAATGTGAGGGAACTTGACAATTGTATCTGTCAGATCAGAAAATGTTCTGTGCTCTTTATATTTTTGATCTACTTTACATAACACACGTGCGGCCATCACCGTGCGCGAGATTAGGCCCATAAAAAAAAATACTTTACATAAAAGTAAGGTTTAGGTTTAGTTAAACCACAGATTAAACAAATGTATTTTTACAAACTATTATTATAAATTAAATAACTACACTAAGTATTCTCAATTAGAGTTTTTAATCTGTTTGCATGGATTTATGTTTCAATAAATTTTTTTTTTATCACAGATGACAACGACAAACATTTATCTATGAGATGTTTACAACTCCATTCACTTTAGGTCACATAAGTATTACATGAGAAAACCTCTACACATAAAGCATCGTATTTATTTATCGCTACAAATATAAATAAACATAAATAAGTACCTGTTTCTTGAACGGTGTAATCCATCCATTATTTTTCCCCATGGCTCGTTCTTTCTACCATGAGTCCGACAACACAACTGGTCGCTGATAATCCAAAGGTGCCACTTCAAATTGAAGTTATCACATCATTTCGATTTTATCTTGGACACATTTTATATGCTGATAAATACTACTAGTGAGTAACTTCGTCGTGAAAGACTGCGGGGAGACTGGTGCCAAAATAGATGTTTACGCTAGAGGGGGTATGGCGGAGTTAGTGTAAGCGAGTTACGGTAGCGGATCTAAACAGGCGGTAGCGTATATCGACTTGTGGATTAAGACAGCCGATAGCGGCTTTAGACACTTGGTAGCTGTCTATAAGTATGTATTTACAAAAGAAAAGTATTATATGTATATATTTGTAATCCCACTGTTGATTCTGATATCCGTAACACAGGTGCTTGAGCTACCTTATCTCGGAGTCAGATCAATGTATGTGATGTTGCGAAATATTATTATTTATTTATTTATTTTATTTATGTAATTTTGTATTTCGATATGATAATTTGTGCAATCATGGGTCCAATTTGCTTCAAATAAATTCGTGTTTTTTTTCAGCAGAGTCAACTAGCGAGCAACCCCGTGTACTTATTACACGAACCATTTGAAGCCACTTGAATTTGATATCAAACTCAAAAACTATCGGGTGATATAATGAGTCTTGCAAAGTTGCAATGTGCCCAAAACATGAACACACCTCAACAATATTCTTATTCTTATTCAAGCTATGCTAAACCGACATCCAAATGTCGATTTGGACTTATAATAGATTAAAATTATTTCTCCGCTATACAACGATGTCGCTCTTTTGACAACAAGACCACACCCGAAGTGAAAGAAAAATATGTAAAGTCCTACTACTTGCTTTGTAAGTAGGTATTGGAAATGGAAAAAATATATGAATAGGGCCATTCTAGCCAGTCATTAAGAACGTCTGGATTTTTCAAAGTAAGTAATTGCAATCTAACTCAATAAGTTACGTGAGTACCAGAGGCCAAATTCGGGGGAAATATTGGTTTA
Organism: Marasmia exigua; assembly: GCA_019059595.1. Classification (NCBI taxonomy): domain Eukaryota; kingdom Metazoa; phylum Arthropoda; class Insecta; order Lepidoptera; family Crambidae; genus Marasmia; species Marasmia exigua. The sequence goes on from CM032488.1 coordinate 14,677,026, forward strand.
AAAGTAAGCAGGGCACCTGTGACTCCACTTGTGTTGCGGGTGTTAATAAGCGGTGGGAATCGCTTGCTTTCATGGTGATCCGTCTGCTCTTCTGTCACCTATAAAAATCAAAACAATAAAATACCACACAATACAAAAGGTAATTGTCATCGGATTTCTGCGACACAAGCAGTTTTGCTTAGCGCAGAATTAGCTGTATTTTAAGACCTAAAGTATGTAAATACTTCTGGGAATAAATATATATTTCATCATCATCAGCCCATTTAAGTCCCCACTGCTGGGACACGGGCCTCCCTCAATCACATGAGGGGTAATTGCCATACTCACCACGCTTGGCAGACGGGTTGGCGGGGGTTTTGATATAAATGCAGAGTTTTCCTAGATATAATGAGTCTTGCAAAGTTGCAATATATTTAAATTATGTACCCAAAACATGAACACACCTCAACAATATTATTATTCATATTCTTATTCAAGCTATGCTAAACTGACATACAAATGTCGATTTTGACTTCATCATCAGCAACCCACACTCGTCCACTGCTGGAGATAGGTCTCCCCTAATGCAAGCCACTGCTCCCGATTTTCGGCCACTCTCATCCAGCCCACACCAGCCAGCCTTCGAATGTCATCATCCCATCTTGTCGCAGGGCGTCCTACACTACGACCGACCGCGGTCCGAGTCGCGGTCTCCACTCAAGGACTTTACTGCTCCAACGGCTGTCAGTTCTGCGGCTAATATGACCAGCCCACTGCCACTTCAGTTTGCTAATTCGGTGGGCTATGTCGGTGACTCTGGTTCTCTGTCGGATTACATCATTTCTGATGCGGTCCTTCAGAGATACTCCGAGCATCGCCCTTTTCCATAGCTATTTGAGCGACTTTGAACCGGTGGACTAGTCCAGGCGTGAGTGTCCACGTCTCAGCACCGAAAGTCATGACCGGAAGGACGCACTGGTCGAAGACTTTCGACTTAAGACTTTGAGGGATGGGTGACGAGAGGACTTGACGAAGTTTACCAAATGCTGCCCATTTTGACTTATAATAGATTAAAATTATTTCTCCGCTATACAACGATGTCGCTCTTTTGACACCAAGATCACACCCGAAGTGAAAGAAAAATATGTGAAGTCCTACTACTTGCTTTGTAAGTAGGTATTGGAAATGGAAAAAAATATATGAATAGGGCCATTCTAGCCAGTCATTATGCACGTCTGGATTTTTCAAAGTAAGTAAGTAATTGCAATCTAACTCAATAAGTTACGTGAGTACCAGAGGCCAAATTCGTGGGAAATATTGGTTTAAAAGTAAGCAGGGCACCTGTGACTCCACTTGTGTTGCGGGTGTTAATAAGCGGTGGGAATCGCTTGCTTTCATGGTGATCCGTCTGCTCTTCTGTCACCTATAAAAATTAAAACAATAAAATACCACACAATACAAAAGGTAATTGTCATCGGATTTCTGCGACACAAGCAGTTTTGCTTAGCGCAGAAGTAGCTGTATTTTAAGACCTAAAGTATGTAAATACTTCTGGGAATAAATATATATTTCATCATCGTCAGCCCATTTAAGTCCCCAATGCTGGGGCACGGGCCTCCCTCAATCACATGAGGGGTAATTGCCATACTCTCCACGCTTGGCAGACGGGTTGGCGAGGGTTTTGATATAAATGCAGTTTTCCTTCTCTGGGTGCTGATGATCATGCCAGCAGCTTTACCTTAGTCGCCTTTTACGACACCTCGGTAAGAGTGAGGGTGGCCTATTCTACTCTGCCGGGGACCACACGGCCATATATATTTCTTTCATATTTTTTCTCACACATATGATTACGTAGGTACAATAAATTTGCTAAAACGAATGTGTTACAGAATATATTATTTATTTTTTATTTGTATCTCTCCTGCGGAAAATCACGGCACAAGGCCAGTCCTTTTGGAAGGCGCACATAGGGATACAGATGCAACACGAAGAGGCCCCTTTGAGACACAATAATGAAAGTGAGGATGTGTACACCTAGCGGTTACTGACTCTGTTTGCACCTGTGGTTTGCACTAGAAGATACAACCAAAGTCAACAGCACCCGCCAGATGCAAGGACTATTGCAAGTAAGATGGAAACTAAACCGGCTATGGAGAGGATATTGCTGGACTGGTTGCCGGGATATTGATGAGACAATGGGACGCCTGCCATATCAAATGTCTCATCTATGATAATCATAGCAGACGGTGACTTGCCGCACACCATATAAGCCCTTTAAGGTGACAGGTAGGGTACTCTAGCGACGCCATTCAATTTTAATTTTTAGCTACTAAACCGGATCTATTTTAAACAATTTCGGGGTTATAACGTCTCGGCATGCACTCATACTATTTATTAAATAACCATGAACAAATGTTGGGTCCGTTTCTGTACGCGTAAAATTGATTGACGCCAAAAGTGGCCGCTTTTGGCGGTAATTCAAGAGTACAAATGCAGACCCGAAATATAAGTATAAGTTATTTAATAAGTAGTATAAGAGTTTGTCGAGAGATTGTAACCCCGAAATTGTTTAAAATAGATCCGGATTAGTAGCTAAAAATTAAAATCGATTGGCGTCGCTAGTGTGCCCTACCCGTCACCTTAAAAAGCTACCAGCTGGCTGCAAGGCGGGCAACATTGGCGTGAGTGGCTAAGTTTCTTTTATTATTATTATTTGTTTAATACGTTGAGAAATAATGCGCTACGTTCATCGTCAGCCCATTTAAGTCCCCACTACTGGGGCTCGGGCCTCCCTCAATCACATGAGGGTAATTGCCATACTCACCAAGCTTAGCAGACGGGTTGGCGCTACGTTACGTAGGTACATTTAGATAACTCTTTGACCTATATTTCTAATCTCATTACATACATACAGGTACGGTACAGAAAATAAACAGGTTCGTCACCTTAAGGTAAATTTTCGCTTACACGGCAAGAATCAGTTAAGGTGACGGGTAGGGCACACTAGCGACGCCATTCGCCATTTTAATTATAAGCTACTAAACCGGATCTATTTTAAACAATTTCGGGGTTACAACCTCTTTGCAAACACTTACAACTATTTATTAAATAACCATGCACAAATTTTGGGTCCGTTTTTGTACGCGAATAATTGATTCACGCCAAAAGCGGCCACTTTTGGCGGTAATCAATTTTTCGCGAACGCGTTTCACTCAACATTTATGCATGGTTATTTAATAAATAGCATAAGTGTTTGCCAAGAGGTTGTAACCCCGAAATTGTTTAAAATAGATCCGGTTTAGTAGCTAATAAATAAAATCGAATGGCGTCGCTAGAGTGCCCTACCCGTCACCTTAATACCAACATAAGTAACCGTTTTAAAAAGTTAAATTTTCTTCAATGTTGCTACAAGCAGATCTGAACTTTCTGATCTAACAGTTAAGCATAATTTTCTGTGCAACGGGTATTACTCTGACAAATTTACGAAAGGTAATAAGTGCTCATAGCATATCAAACGAATCAATTCGAAAACTGACGAACCTATTCGTTCTTTGACTGTACATAGATAGACTTATAAATAATATTTTTATTTAAATATATTTATATATGAGCCGTGTGGACCCCGGCAGAGTAGCATAGGCCACCCTCACTCTTACCGAGGTGTCGTAAAAGGCGACTTTTTGTATCTATTCTGCAATTCAAAAGAAGAAACCTGTTTCCTTCCTGTAGGGCTCATATTGTGTGTCGGGCTTATTAATTTGAATGCAGTACATACACAAGTTCTTCATATTATCGATAACAAAACTGTCGAGTTTGGTCTACGTAACATAAACTACGTTGTTACGTAGTAAAGTAAACACAAGGTCTTGCGGCAGACGAAAGAGTCGAAATTTCATTTATTAATAACTAGTGGCCCGCCCTCACTTCGTTTCGGGATATTAGTTCCACTTTATACCAATAGATGGCGCTAGGTGTCGATTACATCGCGCAAGTGTTTCGTGTTTTCTTATCACACATTAGTAGGGTTCGGATTAATATTTAAATAAATATTTTTAATTTACAGGATTTTCGGTCCCAAATATGTTCTCTACATTGATTAAGATAAATAAAGATTTTGAAAACTAGTTTTACTTTCTATATTTTTCCATATTAACATGGTTAATTAAGTCCATATTTTCCATAAAAATATTACAACCATCCATATTTTCGAATTTCATTAAGGCAATATTAGACCAAACTCGACAGTTTTGTTATCGATAATATGAAAAACTTGTGTATGTAATGCATTCAAATTAATAAGCCCGATAGACAATATGAGCCCTACAGGAAGGAAACAGGTTTCTTCTTTTGAATTGCAGAATAGATACAAAAATAGAAGCGGGAACCCTGTTTCCTTCCTGGATAATGCCGAGAGAGTATTTTTTTTTTTGAATATCTAAGGTCACTGTTAGTATGCTCACCGCTTTCCCTTTTTTCATAAATATATAAAGTGAACAAACTTTTTCAATGGGTTCAGTTTTGGAGAAGGGATCAGTACCTATACGAAAAAACGTTGTTAAAGGAGACGCCTTCACTTAATCACAAACAACACTGTTTTAAGTTTACCATACGAAGTAATTGTTTATACGTTCTTATCAGGCGTTTGCCTATCCTATAATAAATTCCGTATTTATTTCATGAAATCATAAACACAAACAGTTTTTTTATGTGGCAGGTTGCAGACAAGTAGACGGATCACCTTGACATCGATGGACGGCGGTAATCGATTATAACTGACTTTGCACATAACATAAATCTTTTTTTTTCTCGGAGCTCGTGACAAGTTGTCCAACCCCAGTACTGGGGTCCCAAACACTACGTATCTACCTAATACTCTATAGATACCTATCAGGGGAGACCATAGACTTAAAATGCCGCACTGGGGGAGACGAATCACATGGCACGTGTCATGATCGAGTACCTACATCTCTCCTTTCCCCTCTTCTTTTGACCGTGGGAGAACTATATGGAGAGAGCTATAGCACAAATGGGCCGGCTCGACCGGAGTGATACCAAGGCCTCCCAGAAAACCAGCGTGAAGCAGCACTGTGCTGTGTTTCGCTGCGTGAGTGAGGGTACCGGAGGCCCAAACGGGGCTTAAAAGTTGGCAGCGCACTTCTGACTCCACTGGTGTCGCGGTTGTCTATTAGCGGCGTCAGTCGCTTACCATCAGGCGATCCGTCTGCTCGTCTGCCACCCATCACATTCAAAAATCTGTAGATACATTCAGCCAGGTGAAGAGAGAAACCCTGGTGGTTCCTACGCTACAGCGTATTTTCATATGCGTATATTAATATGCATTTCGGAGGGTTCACAATCAATGGATTAATCAAATAAATATATTTGCATAAAAAAATACCTTATATTATCTTGGCTTAATGGTATTTTTTTTCTACCTAACTACTACTTAATAATAAAAAAAATAGGCATAAAGAAAAAAGGTTGAAAATATTTGATAGATTTGTAACCTATAGTTTAATATGTCGACATTTGAAAGCAATGATCATCATTTATTCATTGCCAGTCAGGTTTATTTATTTTTAAATTTGGATTAAGTGTTAGTATAATTTACTGTTTTATTGTTAAAATTGATAAGCTCCTTTTGTCCTTTTCTTTCTTTCGTTTTTGCCTGAGATACAGGATATTCCTAGTTCAGGCAACAAACTTAAAATTAGTTACCTTAGTATATGTAGATTATAAGTATTTATATTGTTCTCGTGGTTTTTCAATAAAAACTTATTTCAATAAAACACGTATTTATGAACAGATTAAGGAGGAACATATAGCTCTGAAGAAATCACAGTCAGGTCAGTTTACCATACATGACGTGCATAACTATATTATATTTATCACGCCATAATCGTCATCATTCTGGAGCCCAATTCTCGTGCTTGTGATGTTTTGAGAACATGGCGGATATCACCTGAAAACCATACAAAATAACTATGTTTTAGTGATATATGTCGTATGAAAATAAATGTCACGAGCCGGAGAATTGGGCTCCTGGTCGTCGTTAGCCTCATTGTTTACACAAAGATAAGGAGCAAGCGTGTACCTGCCATGTTAAACTTTTTTACATTTAAACAAATAATGGTTCTTTGTTTAAATGTAAAAAAAATAAGTAAGTACCTAATCAACATGTTTTTTTTTCAAGATAATAGCGGACGGCCATTTGAGATTAATAATTTGAAATAAAAAGTAACACAATTGTTTTTTTGGAAAATCACCCTTTAAGGGGGTAAAATAGGGGGTGCACTGCAGCATAAGGTTTCAGCCATTTTAAAGTAAAAATCTTGATATTCGCTAATCGTTCTTCTTATATTAAACCTAGAACACGTTGTTTTAACATTTTTGAAAATGTTACCCATAAGGGTGTGAAAAGGGGTTTGAAGTTTGTATGGAAATCCGTCACCTTTGATATTAGGATAGGAAAAAATTGTATTTATACGTATAGTTCGAAATAAAAAGAAATTCACTTCAACGTTTTTGTAAAACCTCCCTTTGAAGGGGTGAATTGGAGGGTTAAATGAAGTATGGGGGTTTGCTAATTAGTAAAGTAAAAAACTTAAAATTTATGTTTAGGCACGGGTTTTTAAATAGAAAAGTTACTTTGGAACTTTCAGCCCCTAAAGGGTAGTTGAGCGGGTTTGAAGTTTGAATGAAGACTTTTGTAATCAAGACTAAAACTGCGTGAGTAACGCCGCAGGTGCAGTCTAGTCTTGTTTAATATACACCACTACTTTTAAATTAGTAGTAGTAAAAAAATATGGTACGCGGTATCGACTACTGATCATATATGGCTAGTCATCTTTTTTTATATTAAAAAACAGCAAAGGTATTGGCGTTTGTTTTTATCCCGAAATCCCGCTCAATTTATGGCCGTATTTTAAAAACCATTCAAAAACGTATCAAAAATGATCTATCTTGTTCTCGCCTCCGCGCGCTCTCTCGCTCGCACTTGCCTTGAATGAAACTAGACAACAGCTGTTATCATAATTTACCTATTTGATACTAAGGAATGAAATAAAAATAAATCTGAAAAATGTTGTATTTATATTGATATTCAAAAGTAATTTTGACGTATATAAAACGTTAGTATTAACTGTTATTTACAATAGTTTACCTACTTATTTACAAAACGAATTAATAACTTAGGTTTAGGTTTAAAGACCTTTATTATCACTTAAGACAAGCAGTTACTTACGTGATAACATATTTAACAAAAGAAAAACATTTTATGTCCGTTCTTTGCAATACATACGAGTTACAAGTATGAGGTAAATAATTAAAGTGACGCTCGGTCGTAAAATCAATAATAATGATTTTAAGTCCCTTATGGTAACTTAGAGATATTTTAATTAACCTTCAAAATGTCCTTCGCCATTATCAAGGCAAAGCACGTTTTATTGAATTTGTTTTTAATGAGAGAAGTATTAACCTCTGTTGCTTTACTTCCGTAATGCGCTGTTTTAACTATTTGGGTATTCGAGCCTTTAAGGCTTGACTACTACTACTACTACTGTCATCTTCGCACTTGGTGCGGTTCGGGTTTCGGGGTAAACCCTTTACCCGGGCTGCATCTCGCGCCATCTCTTGGCGCGGTATTTTCGCTCCTCTGGGAGAGGAGGCCTCCCGACACTGCGTTGTCAGGGCGGTCTTCGACCTCTAAAAAAAGGGGCCTGCCGGCGGCCTACTTGGCGCTAGTCTGTCAGGGAGGGGGGAAAGGGGTAGTCGCCGTATTCAGTCTCGAGGGAGATGTACTCAGCGAGCTCTTTTGCTGTATAATTCTTTTTTTTTTTTCTTGTGTATTTTATACATTTCCCTCAGTCGGTCTCTCAGCCCGTCAAGCCATTGCTGGCCGTAGACTTCCGTTTCCTGCTGGGCAGGCAGGATTCGGAGTCGTGGTCGGGGGCAGGGGCGAGGGCGGGGGTGTAGGGGCCTGAGGTGGGGTAGGGGGGCCTGTAGTGTGCCGTTGTATGCCTATTGTGTGGTGGCAGTGATGGTAACGGTGATAAAGGTGGTAGGTGTCGTGGAGGCGGTGAACCGCCGTCTAGTGGAGGTGGGGTCAGCGGAACTTGCAGTTCATTTCCCTCGTCGTCGCTAGGGAGTAGTAGCGCTCGCGACGTGTGTTTGAATGCGCCCTCATGGGCGGCTTTACGTCGCTGGAGGGGAGCGAAACCCTCGAGGTGCCTGTGGGGGCCGTTGGCGGCCCGGTCGAACATTAGCCTTACCACACACTCCTCCAGGGATGGCATCTCCCGGTACGCAGCTATGATCGCGTTGCGACCGTAGCGCCCCGCTCCTGTAACGACGCGGAGGGAAATGTTCTGCTATGTCTGCAGTCGGTTCCGCTGTTGTATACTGCACAGGTACTGCGCTGTTGTATACTCCAAGCTGGGGTGGCGTATGTCAAGTTTGTACGTAGGTATGTACGTTTTGTTCATACGTACATTGGTTGCTAGAGGCAGCCGGGTGATGTTAACATAGGTCTGAGTACGGTGCGTGCAAGCTTAGCCATGTAGGTTTGAAGTTTGTATGGAAATCCGTCACCTTTGATGTTAGGATAGGGAAAAATTGTATTTATACGTATAGTTCGAAATAAAAAGAAATTCACTTCATCGTTTTTGGAAAATCACCCTTTGAAGGGGTGAATTTGAGGGTTAAATGAAGTATGGGGGTTTGCTAATTAGTAAAGTAAAAAACTTAAAATTTAATGTTTGGGCACGGGTTTAAATAGAAAATGTTACTTTGGAACTTTCAACCCCTAAAGGGTAGTTGAGCGGGTTTGAAGTTAGAATGAAGACTTTTGTAATAAAGACTAAAACTGCGTGAGTAACGCCGCAGGTGCAGTCTAGTCTTGTTTAATATACACCACTGCTTTTAAATTAGTACAAAAAAAATATGGTACGCGGTATCGACTACTGATCATATATGGCTAGTCATATTTTTTTGTGAAAATTCCTTTTTATTGCTAATTTATCTAGCTTGGGTAAGATTTAACTTCTGTTTTGTAAGACAAAAAGGGAGATCTGTCAAACTAGTCTTACTTGACACATTGAAGAACCTACCATTTATATAGGGTTACCATCTTACTACTTTGCTCTACGAACAGGGGAAAAAAGTCAATATAAACTTTTCATTTTTTATTAAATTACTTGAGCAATTATTCGAAATTAAAATATCCTTAAAAGTATGTATTTATTAAGCTCAAAAAAAATATCAAAAAATATATGAACGTATCGTCAATAATGAGAAAAATAAATGGAAAATTTATTCGCCCCATTTCATGAATAACAAATCATCATCTATAAACATTTTTCCATATTTCCTTGTTATATGATAAAATAGAAATAATTTTCTCTTTTAATGACACATTTTGCAGGTTTATTAAACCGTGTCCATCCTCCCAAACATTTTTTTTGCAAAACATTTAAAGTGACTTTCTCTGAGCTTATTTCAATAATGAATCCAGGATAAATACTTCCTTCGTCTCTGAAAACGCACAACATACCCACACTTAAATCATCAGGCTGAGCTTTCAGGTTATTGTTTGTGATGTCTTGAGAATTGATTAGTACACCATCAGAGTCAACCACATACTCTTGTACAACGCTCAGCTCAACAGGATTTTGTTCTTCCGTAGAATGCAGAATTATGTTAGATACAATTAATTCCATGTCAATCAATTTTCTCAACTTTCTTCTTCATTCAATTCTCTTTCTATTCTGTGACGTCCTGATTTTTTCGGCACTTGTAGCATCATTTTCTGTTGCATGTATTTCAGCCTCAGCCACCACGCAAACTTGAGATATATCTTCCACTGCATCATCATTAGTCAGTATACTATTAGTTTCAACCTCTTTCTGTTCTGTATTGCTAGTTTGGCGGTATTCGTCCAGCACTTTTCTCCAATGGCTCTTTACAGACGAAAAATAGCCAATATCTAATGGCTGCACCAAATGTGTTGAGTTTGTAGTATGTAGTTATGTGTTGAGTCTGTATGCAGTGATGACAAAACCATTTATTATAATCTAACTTTCCCTCAATAATACTGTTACATGTCATATCAATACCGTTTCTAAAATTATTTGATATTTTCCACAATAACTCCCTAAAATCACATTATACGTAGGTAATGTAGTGATTAATTTAACACAATACGTCATGTCGACAGCAAAAAAGTCCATATAAAAACCATAAATAATGTCATTCATGGCCCGTAACCGTGCGCAGGATAAGTCCAAAAAATATTATTCATTATTATTATAGATTACGTGTATTGCAATAATCAAGTGAGTAATAGAACTGTTACATTTATAGATATTATTTATTTTCCCAAATAACTAAGTTTTTAATAAAAGAGATTTTAAAATAAGCAGTCAATTAAATTTCTCAAAAATAACTTTATTTTTTAGGTACATCAATGATTTAAATAATCACTCGTTGAAAAGATAATTTTCCACAAAACAGAAAATCTACTCTTCTGTAAATTTTGGATTTTCCGATTACCTACCAACTTAATCGGAAATTACTTTACAATTAATTTTCACTGGATCCATGCCAGTTTTAGGTAAGTAAGTTTACATAAAAGGCTTAAGCTTGTTAATTATAAACATTGTGTTAAATACCTTCGCGCTGTCTTTACGTAGCGTAGTAATTATTTTCTAGTTCGATGCTTATCTTTACATAATAATGGATCTACATAAAGAAACATGGAAGCAGGTATGTGTTAAATTCATATAATTCGTGTCCAAAAACGTCGCCTCGGAGCCCTGAGGTACGCTTTAACCTTGATCCAGGGTTTGCTCCTCATATCAGCGTGTAACGCCCGGTTGCGTCCAAAGCTGTCGCTCTGGATCCCGGGGTACGCTTAGACCATAATTCAGGATTGGAGAGTCTGGTAATTACAGTGAAGCGGCTGCCGTCTGACCTTCGCAACCCTTTACAGGGGAACCAGACCAACTGAATCATGGTCACACGTTTCAGAAACTATCCGAAACGTGCAGGTTTCTTCACGATGGTTTTACCCTACGAGCTAATGATAAGAAATACGCACATAGATTTTAAAAGTCCAGAGGTGCATGATAGGATTTTTTTAAATATTTTTTTATTTGCATAGGCTTGTACACAGCACTTACAAATCGTCATACATTTGAATGATTTAAGACTATTTATAAGTACTTATGTAAAAAATTACATACTAATACATGTTGATACATAAAATATACTAAAAAAAGTAAATAAACATAATGCGATTCTACCACCGGCTCGGAAAGTTGTTTCTGGTCGAGAAGATCCGGCAAGAAACTCGCCAGTTACTCTTTTTAATCGCCAATTTTTTATATAATAGTTTATTATCCTCATACCAAGTCATACAGTCTAATGCAACACAAAATAGAAATTAAAAGCTAAATATGAGGTAAACCTAAGCGGGCCAGTTCCCAAAGGTGGCACCTGTTCACAAGTATGACGTAGGTATGTGTCAGCCATCATTTCACTCAGCCATATTAGAGGGAATGTAATGACCCGCCACATAACGCCACCACCTCAGAGACATTTGAGTGAGCATGACTACTTAGGTTCCCCTCATAGGTCACAGAGTACTTAATCCAATACTAATAAACTGCAGAACCCGGCCCCGTATGGAATGCGCGTTCTTAACCACTGAGCCATCGCTCTCTCTCATGATCCAGGATATGCTATGTTTTGGCAAATCACTAGTGATGGGCCGGGTACTCGGTGTATTCGGCAGTTAATTTGATACTCGTACTCGGCCGAATAACTCGACTGCAATGACGAGTAAGTATACTCGACAAACTAAGTAGAAGATAATCGTAGCTGGTGGCTGAATGAAGAGAGACTGAGATAAGAATTAGAAGCGCAACATGAAGTTCAGCAATGGACGGACACAGGCTTTTGATTGATTGATAGGACAATGGAGGCTACTGCGTGCATTGAGGGAAATAACTATTTACCTCAATGACTACGTGTGAAAGATTCGCTTGTTGCCGTACTGTTGGACCATAGAATTAGCAGGGCGGCATCCTAAGTCTATGTGTTGGACTAAAGTTTAACTTCAAAGCATTGGTTGTTCCGTCTGTCACATACTCGGTCCACAAATTAAGTCACAGATTAAAAATATGTATAGCAAGCTAAACTAAGATGACTCGCTACATTATATAGTGATCTGTGGTTGACTCAGTCTAAATAAAATTTGACAAGTGAAAATTATAAATAATTGACTGTCGACATTCGGACAGAGCAAGTTTTGTTCTTTCTTTAAACCAATGCCTCCTTATTACAAATCGAAAACTAACCATAGTCCCGGAACGAATTTCGTGCTAGCCCGTTTTAAAATTGGGTGTTGGAACGGGATGACATGAGATTTAGTGTGGTAATAACTTTAGATCTCGATTTATAATAAGGTGGATGAGGTTTTATACATTAAAAAAACACGCTCTAAAAAGTACAAAACTGAAAAATGTCTCTGCTGAAATTATTAAAGTATGCCGTAATACCGTGGTTAAGGCCGTGGTCGTTTGCCACTTGCACAAAACAGATTAATTATAGGTAATAATAAAATAAAATCAATGTGGCATACGACCACGGCAATACGGCATAATAATTTCAGCATTGACAATTTTCTTGTTTCGTACTTTTTAGAGTGTGTTTTTTGGTATTCGGGTTTTACTTTTTAAACTTTATTTTAATTTAACATATTTTTAGTTATGAATATAAAATGAGATATTTGAAATGTGCTAAAAAAGCTCTTTCATTTGGTACCCCATACGGTACCGTCAAGCAAATTTTTTTTAGTTCCTTGCTCTAAGTCCCCTTGATGGCGCTGTAGTAAATTTAACGTGACGTCATGTCACCTATAACCAGAAGACAATCAAGACGATACCTCATTTGTTCAAATATGATAACTCGTTTAGAAGTTATGAGGGAACAGATGATCAACCATACATACATACAGGTCAAAATCATGACCCTCCTTTTCAGAATATAACTATTTCTGTTGCTAAGAAATTGCTATCATATTCTGCTCAGTTGTATAGCTGCATCCGCGTCGTAGCCAATGCGGAACTTGAAATATAATAATATTCAATTACAAGTTATTATTCACATAATTATAGTAATTTACCCATCTCTCTGTTGCATTTTGTTTGAATAATGATGAATCAAATTGTATCTGTGAATGGTTCACTGTCAAGAAGCATAAAAAATTTAAGCATAAAATTAGCATAATGTAATTACTACTAATTATACTTTCGCATAATACTAATAAGCACAACAGTTTTTAGCATAAATGCAATAAGCATAAACATGATTAAGCATAAAGTAATTAACCATAAGTCATTAAAAAACGGCTTACGGGTGGCTCAAGGGCCACCCCCGCCGCACCTAAACCTACTTTTACTCTATATATATAATATAGGAAATACCTACTGGTAACTTACTTATTTTTTTATTTTTCAGATTTAAACAACCATTATTGCCTAAAAAAATTGTGCCAAAAAAATATGCATAAATACATTATGCTAAATAATAATTATGCCAAAGTACATATTATGCTAAAACCAAATTCGGCCAAATTCAGTTTATTCAGTATTCAGTAAATAAGGTCACATTACAATACATTAAAACTTAATAAATTACAATACCAGGGTTATTCATTGCCTAAACTAGGTTAAAACCTGTGCTTCAGGCTATACAAATAAAGGTAAAAGATTTACTAATTTCTTACAATTAATAATTAACAATTTTAAAGATTATTATGAGCAAAACTAATTACATTTTGAAGTAAAAACTAAACTAAACTTTTATTTACAAACTACAAGTAAATTTTCAGTATCGTCGTACGATAATGTTCTTAAGAATTTATTTATTACTAATTTGCACTTATAGTTATTTAGGTTATAAATCTCTAGTTCTTTATTTATTTTGTTATAAAGGTATGGTCCAAGAAATGTGAAAAACCTATTTGTAAAAATAAATTTGGATGTTGATTGGGAAGTGCAAACTATGTTATTTATTAATATTATGTTAAATAAATTATTGCCGTGTGGTCCCCGGCAGAGTAGAGTAGACCACCCTCACTCTTACCGAGGTGTCGTAAAAGGCGACTAAGTTAAAGCTGCTGGCATGATCATCAGCACCCAGAGAAGGAAAACTCTGCATTTATATCTAAACCCTCGGCAACCCGTCTGCCAAGCATGGTGAGTATGGCAATTACCCCTTATGTGATTGAGGGAGGCCCGTGCCCCAGCTGTGGGGACTTAAATGGGCTGACGATGATGAAATAAATTATGCCATACCATTTTAGGACAAAACACATTATGCCAATTAAAGGGATCCCCCTGTGAACATTGACAATACGACAACGAGGTAGTCAGAGTAGATAAATACGCTTATGTTTTTTTTTATGTGATAGGTGGCAGACGAGCAGACGGATCACCAGAGGGTAAGTGATTGTCGCCGCCCATGGACACCCCCGAAACCAGTGGAGTCACAAGTGCACTGCCAGCCTCTAAACCCTCTGCCTCGGATTGGGCCTCCGGTACCCTCACTCACCCAAACACTGCTCAGTGCGCTGCTTTTCTGTGAGGCCGTGGTATCACTCCGGTCGTGCCTGCCCATTCATGCCGAAGTGTGGTCAAATATGTACGTATACTTATACGTTTTCGGTAAAAAGTGTCAGCCGCCTGTTCGGCGGTCATTTACCCCCTTGGTCCAACGTCCAATCCCTCTACGGTCGTGTCACGCTGGTGTACCATCAGAATAGAAGGGTAAGGGAATATAGAGTGCACTTGTCTATGCACATACATTTGAGCACTATAATATATCCTGCGTACGCGGCTGATCGTTGAGATTGGCCGCCGTAGACGTAATCGGTTGGATGATATTATTCCTTAATGCCCTCAAAAAATCAATTTTAAAAAACTGACCAAGGGGACTCACACTTTTACCACTTCGGGGGCGTCTCTTGCGCAAAGTATTAAGTTTAATAGAAAAAAAATTTGGAAACCTCGACATCATTTTTCAAAATCGAAAAATGGGGAATGCTCGAATTCAAATACCCCACACCGTATGGTTTTGATGAGAAAAGTTTAGTTCTAACTAGGTGTGGGGACCGACCCCCCAATTTATTTTTCCTATTTTTGTGTAAAGATCGTAATGAAAATTAACGAAATACATCTATTTACCAAGTTTCGAAAAAAAGTGAATGTGACATACGGACGGACGGACAGACATGACGAATCTATAAGGGTTCCGTTTTTTGCCATTTGGCTACGGAACCCAAAAAAAACGTACAATTTATAAAATAAGACGTCGACAATTAATTAATTATTACCTCATCTCTATGCTAACGTCTCTGTTTGAAGGTTATTTTCTTTCCTTATGTGTTTGTTTTCAGAAATTGGTAGGTACTTGACTTTCGATTGGATTTTCATTAAAACTCGTTTTCCCTAGTTAAAATTTGATATCTATTACTTAGATTAATTCAAAATAGATTGATTCAAATGCATTTGTTAAATGCATCTGATTTTTAACCCCCGACGCAAAAATGACGGGGTATTATAAGTTTGACGTGTCTGTCTGTGTGTGTCTGTCTACATGTACCTATATATAGCATCGTAGCTCCCGAACAAATGAACCCATTTTGATTTGTTTGAAAGATGAATAAAGGGGGAGTGTTCTTAGCTTATTGGATGTTGGATAAAAATCGATCGAAGATGGCCGCCGTCACAAAGATATGGATTGTATCTATGTTTTAACACAAATCCCACAATATAGGGTATCATATAAAAGGGCTCGAGTAGCAGAATTTACTTATTTTGTGACAAATTTCAAATCCAAGATGACCGTCGTCGGGGGTTTTTAAATTTTTAGCATGGAGGTTTTTGTTTTTTTACAAGCTCGAAAGACGAAAAGACTTCGAAAGACGCTGAATTATTTACCCATACTGAAGAAAAAAGCACTAAGTGAAATTACCCTATCAGGTATCACACACTTCTTAAAAGACTAATGTCCAGGGTAACAAAACCGACCCATAACCACGGTAACGAATCAGAGAGATGGTAGTTCTGTGGATAAGAATGTGCCTTCCATACGGGGGTCGTGATTCGAATTCGAACATTCCCCATTTTCCGATTTTTCAAATCTAAGTATGTGCAAATTTGTTTCATTAACGCGGCGGTGAGGGAAGACATCCTGAAACCTGCACGTTTCGAAAAGTTCCTGTTAAGGTGACGGGTAGGGCACGCTAGCGACGCCAATCGATTTTAATTTTTAACTACTAAACCAGATCTATTTTAAACCATTTCGGGGTTACAACTTCTCAGCAAACATTTATACTATTTATTAAATAACCATCCACAAATGTTGAGTCCAACGCGTACGCAAAAAATTAATTCACGCCAAATGCAAAAATTTTTTCGCGTACAATAACGGACCCAACATGTGTGCATGGTTATTTGATTGTTATAGTATAAGTGTTTGCTGAGAGGTTGTAGGTAACCCCGAAACTGTTTCAAATAGATCCGGTTTAGTAGCTAAAAATACAAATCGATTGGCGTCGCTAGTGTGCCCTACCCGTCACCTTAAAGAACTTGCGAAGGTCAGATGGCAGTCGCTTCATTCTAATTACCAGATTTTTTTTATGTGATAGGTGGCACACGAGCAGACGTATTACCTCATGGTAAGTGACTGCCACCGTCCAAGGACACTCGCGACACCAGTGGACTCACAAGTGCGCTGAAAACCAGCTTACAACCTTTAAATCCCCATTTCCCCCGGATTGGGCCTCCGGTACCCTCACTCACGCAGCGAAACACAGCACAGTGCTGCTTTACGCCGGTTTTCTGTGAGATTCTCCGAAACCTGGATCATGGTCAAACCTATAACATCTCTCCTCAAATAAAAAGAAATGGAAAAAATTGTAGTACTGATTTGTTCCTGTTTCCAGGCATGGACATCCTCAGGGGTGCACTGGAACATGGTTGGCGTAGGCATGGTCCTAGGGTACCCCTCCTGCCTGCTGCCGGCGCTGCGGGCTGCCGACTCCACCATCCCAGTAGACCTGGACTCAGCCTCGTGGATATGTAAGTAGAAGTTGGTGCACCACAGTACCAACTTCTTCCGTTTGACCGCATACAACGTAGGGCTGCTCGCATCGTCGGTGACCTGACTCTCTCTAGTCGACTTGATCCTCTAGCACTGCGGCGGGATTTAGCTTCCCTCAGCATTCTATACCGCATTTATCATGGGAAGTGCTCTGAGGACTGTTTTATTTACTCCCTGCAGCTGAATTCTTACATAGAACCACACGCAAGCGATTATAATTCCATCCCCATCATCTCGATGGATGAGTCCGCCATCCATCGAGATGATGGGGATGGAATTACTGTACGTACGAAACGTAGATAAAAAAATAGATTAGATTTAGATTGTATTTTGGGGTAGTGGCAGAATACCAGTGTTTTGTCTGCTCGGGCAAAGCTATACACTGAGCCACGGCCTTTTTGAACTGCTGCAGCGCACACGCGGATCACAACAGGTGAACAGCTTATTGTTGTTTCTATTTTTTTGTTAATTTAATGCCTATTATAATGTAATGTTCCTGTGTTATTGCATGTGTGTTATTTGTTTTTAGGGTTCCGTACCTCAAAAGGAAAAAACGGAACCCTTATAGGATCACTTTGTTGTCCGTCTGTCCGTCCGTCCGTCTGTCAAGACCCTTTTTCTCAGGAACGCGTGGAGGTATGAAGCTGAAATTTATATCAATTACTCAGGTCTACTGTCCCTTGAAGCTGTGAAAAAATCAAACTTCTAAGCCAACGCAATCAAAAGATACAGCCGATTATATCGATATTTTCATCAAATTTTCGACACTCGCAAAGGAATCAAAACCTACAGGGTACTTCCCGTAAACTCAGAATCTTGAAATTTGGCATGAAGCATTGTCATATAATGCAAATATAGGAAAAATTGCAAAAATCACATTTTTTTACTTATATAAAATAATAAAAATATTTTAATAAAATGAAATTTACTACTTTATTTCTCACGAACGAATAAAGGTATCATAGAAATTTATACCAAATACCTAGGTCTACTGTCCCTTTAAGCTGTGAAAAAATCAAACAAAAGTTAATGCAATCAAAAGATACCGGCGGAACCCTCGGTGCGCGAGTCAGACTCGCACTTGGCCGGTTTTATTTTAATGTGTGTATATGTAGCAATACAAATAAACGTTTTATCTATCTATCTACTGTGCGTTTCTTGCGGAATGTCCTACCAAGTAGGTACCAGTTCTGTGGAACGGTGTGGCTGCAGGAGTATTTCCTGACGGCTAGGAACCTTCAAGAGAAGAGCGTACTCTTTTTAAAAAAGACCGGCTAAAACAATAGCCAGATCTTTGATTCCGCGGATATTCATGGGCGGTGTTGATTACTTTCCGTCAGGTGACTCGCTTGCTCATTTGTCGCCTTTGGCATAAAAAAGTATCCTCTTATGCTTTTCGTATCAGGCTTCAGGAGTTGACCGGTGTTCACTTCCGACCGGCTCGACCGGAGTGATACCACGGCCTCACAGAAAATCAGAGTTAAGCAGCACTGTGCTGTGATTCGCTGCGTGAGTGAGGGTACCGGAGGCCCAATCCGGGGGAAAGGTTGTCAGCGCACTTGTGACTCCACTGGTGTCGCAAGTGTCCATGGACGGTGGCAATCACTTACCATCAGGTACTACGTCTGCTGTTCTGTAAGTATCAAATAAAAAAAAGAAACGCTGCCAAAGTGGAATGGTCTATGCGTTGCTAGGAAACCAATCATTTTCCCTTTCACAACTTGTTCTACATTACTCTCAGAAAAGGTAAGGGAGGAAGATGTGATATCCTCGCTCGTTGTAGTAAAGTATCAGCCTATAAACTGTCCCACTGCAGGGCAAAGGCCTCCATTATAGAAATCAAGTTATCGCTACTATGATGGGATTAGGCTTAATCACCACGCTTGCCAAATGC
The DNA here is from genome assembly GCA_019059595.1 of Marasmia exigua. NCBI lineage: Eukaryota > Metazoa > Arthropoda > Insecta > Lepidoptera > Crambidae > Marasmia > Marasmia exigua. Next base: position 14,696,065 of record CM032488.1, read on the forward strand.
GGATTGGTGATCGATCACAAACCCGAGCTATGTTCGAAAAATTCGAAACACAATTAAACACTTTGGCAGCGTCTCTTGCGCAAAGTATTGTTTCGAAAAAAAATATGTTAAAAACCTTAACATCATTTTTAAAGACCTATCCATAGATACCCCACACGTATATTTATTTATTTATTTATTTGGGAAACAAACAATTTAGTCATTTTGAATAATTTACACAATTAAATAATACACGAATCAGCAAAGTTTCCACAGAAAATTACATGTCAAACGTAAATTATAAAATAAATGCAAAAAAAATAAAAAAAATAGACGAATAATAATAGTGAAATAAATAATACCAGTCAAAATACAATGTCAAAGTCAAAATAAAATGTATAGGTTTGTTTAAAAACAAATTTGAATTTCAGTATTTTTATGTAAAAATCGTAATTCGGTTAACAAAATACATCTATTTACCAAGTTTCAATAGTATAGTTCTTATAGTTTCGGAGAAAAGTGGCTGTGACATGACGAATTTATAAGGGTTCCGTTTTTTGCCATTTGGCTACGGAACCCTAAAAAGAGTACGATCTTCTCTCGAAGGTCCCTAAGTCGCAGCCGTCGGGAAATACTCCCGCAGCCAAGCCATTCCACAGAACTGATGTACGTGGTGGAAAGTTCCGCGAGAAACGCACATACAAACACGTGAATGGCACAAAAATATACATACATAGTTTATTTTTGTGTTTACGTGTTTTGTATTCAAGTGGTGTCGTATTGGCTTTGACAAAAACTGCGACCTCGAATATATTATTCGATGTTCTGGGGAGCGTTAGTTGCCGAGTGGTCACTGCGACCATATTTGATCTATTGTGACCTCCGCTCCCACTTACTATATAGATCGTCTCCGAGGCCCACGGTCAGCATAAACCGTATGATGGCCTTGGGAGCGATAGCCTTAAGGTGACGGGTAGGGCACACTAGCGACGCCAATCGATTTTAATTTTTAGCTACTAAACCGGATTTATTTTAAACAATTTCGGGGTTACAGCCTCTCAGAAAACACCTATACTATTTATTTAATACTTAAAGTTAACTTTTTAGTCTGCTTTTGCACTCGAATATTGGATTACCGCCAAAAGTGGCCGCTTTTGGCGTGGATCAATTTTTCGCGTACAAAAACGGACCCAACATTTGTGCATGGTTATTTAATAAATAGTTTAAGTGTTTGCCGAGAGGTTGTAACCCCGAAATTGTTTAAAATAGATACGGTTTAGTAGCTAAAATAAAAATCGTTTGGCGTCGCTCGTGTGCTCTACCCGTCACCTAAACCTCCTCCGTTTCATCTTAAATGAAACATCTTGCATAAATGGTTGGACGCTCGCTGCTTGCGAAGCGTTATAGTGGAGACTCTTGTCGCGAGCGACTCTCGGCGCCCCCTCACACCCGGCGCCTGGGTTCACCGCACCCCCTACACTATAGGTAAAGACACCCCTGATAACAGAGCGGTTGTTTCCGCCACCTGATCACATTTGTGACAAAATCCAAGGTACAGTAATTTGTTAAAGGCGACGAGTAGGGCACACTAGCGACGCCATATGATTTTTATGGTTAGCTACCAAAACAAATAAATTATAAATAATTACGGGGCTTCAGTCTCTCGGCAAATACTTATAACTATTTATTTAATAACCATGCCCATACATTGGGTCTGTTTTTGTACTAAAAAAATTGATTCACGCCAAAACTTTTGGCGGTAATTCCAAATTCGAGTGCAAAACCAGATCAAATAGCTAAATATTATTGGCGTTTACCGAGAGACTGAAGCCCCCAAATTGTTTAAAATAGATCTGGTTTAGTAGCTAACAATTAAAATCATTAGGCGTCGCTAGTGAGGTATACCCTTCACCTTAATCAAACTTATATATTATTTAAAAATTCTACAAAGTAACTGTATAATGTTATACATTGTATTATGGTTGCAAAAAGGCAAATAAAAAATTAAATTCTGAATAACAATTCTTACATTGATCCGGTCCCACCTAAATCTTCACTGTACCCATGAAAGTATTGGCTTGTGACCATCAATACCAGCCTTAAACTCAAAAGCAGGAGGAATACAACAAATCTCAACTCCATTTCTTATCTGTTTCAGCTTCTTCAGTTGGCGTCTCATCAATCCCCGGCATACTCATATCCTCCTACCTCATGCAACTCCGAGGCCGAAGACTGACACACCTCCTATTCCTCCTTCCTGGGATATTCGGCTGGTTCTTCATATACTTCGCCAATAATGTTCCCTTGCTGATCATCGGAAGATGCCTTGGCGGTTTTACCAGCGGATCCACCGTGGTCCTGGGTTCTGTGTCAATCGGCGAATACTCCAGTCCTCAGAATAGAGGAGCCTTCTTAAACCTTAAAACTGCATCAGTCTGCATTGGAGTTACGCTAGTACACGCATTGGGGCACTTCTACGAGTGGAGAGTTGTCTCCCTCATCTCCGTTGTTCCATTTGTTATTTCCTTTGCAATTATTTGTACATGGGTCGAAAGCCCGGCGTGGTTGGCGTCGAAGAAACGTTTTGAAGAAAGCGAAAAAGCATTTCTCTGGTTGAGAGGTGATAACGCACAATCCAGAAGAGAATTATATGACCTCATCAGGGTTCAAAAAGAACAGCAAATAGTAAAGAGAAACTTGCGTGAAAATACCGTAGATTTTTTGAAGAAATTCGCTAGAAAAGATTTTATAAAACCTTTATTTATTATAACAGTCGGTCTTGTCATGCTTGAGTTTAGTGGGCGTCATATCTTTCCGACATATGCTGCTGAAATCATCTTAGAAGTCATTGATGATAAATCACAAGAGTTCCACTATACTTTAGCTATAGATTTGATAATATCTGCAAGTGCGACTTTATCTTCCATTATAGTTAAATTTGTAAAGCGAAGAGTTATGCTATTGAGTACAGGGTTTGCTTCTGTATTTGTTTTATTGTGTGTATGTACATATCTATATTTGACAGCTCACGGGACAGTATCAAATGATAAACCCTGGATTCCAATTTCATTATTTGTTGTATATTTCATTTTAGCAAATCAAGGTTGTACTCATATAACTATTGCATTGTTAGGAGAAATATTTCCTTTAGAACATAGAAGTGCAGGATCTTCTGTATCAGGAATATTATTATCTATTTGGATAAATATAGCCTTATTAGTAACACCATATTTGATGGCGTCTGTGAAAGTATATGGAACGTTTGCAGTTTTCGCAGGAATAACCACTTCATGTCTTGTTATCCTATACTTTGTGTTGCCAGAGACGAATGATAGGACTCTGCAAGAAATTGAGAATTACTTCAAATATGGCAAGTTTGAGATTCAAAAGCACGATGAGGCTAAAGAGAAGATGATAACAGAATTGAAGAGTGTAAAACATTATGAATAGTAACGAACGTCCGGGATTCCTATGCGACACTTTTGGATGGACGCAATGTGATCTATCGCAAAGACTGACGATTGGTCGAAAACAAATTGATAAATTTATCATGTTTCTCAATATATGTTAAGAAAGAAGAAAGTTTATGACTTTATGTGGCTTAAGTCGTAGTTTAGAAATAAGTACCTACCCTACTTAGTTTTACTTAATGTTTCATTGACCTGTAAAATAAATAATAATTAATAAATTTATTGAAAAAACCATGAGAACAATATAAATACTTATAATCTACTTATACTAAGGGAACAAATTTTAAGTTTGTTGCCAGAACTAGGAACATCCTGTATCTCAGGCAAAACCGAAAGAAAGAAAAGAAAATATGAGCTTATCAGTTTTAACAACAAACATTAAATTAATCTTAATCCAAATTTACCTAATTTAGCGCCCATGTAAATAATGAAAACCTTAAAATAAATAAACCTGACAATGATTCAAGATTAACCCAGTTAACAATTTGATGACTCTGAAAATTTACATGACACACATACCTTCACACTTAAAAACGTTTATCTAGCAATACTAAGGAAACACCATACAAGTCTATGATTACATAATAAACCATTGTAAAAAAGTTGGCGATTAAAAAGAGTAACTGGCGAGTTTCTTGCCGGATCTTCTCGACCAGAAACAACTTTCCGAGCCGGTGGTAGAATCGCATTATGTTTATTTACTTTTTTTTAGTATATTTTATGTATCAACATATATATTATGTATTAACATGTAAATTTTTACATAAGTACTTATAAATAGTTTTAAATCATTCAAATGTATGACGATTTGTAAGTGCTGTGTACAAGCCTATGCAAATAAAGAATTATTTGATTATTTGATTGATTGATAAAATAAAATTAGTAATTATGTACTGAACAAAATTACAAAATAAATATAAGTATATAAATATAAGCTATATAAATATAAGTAGGTACAATAACTAAATAATGGCGATATTAGGATAAAAGGTTAAAGTCAGAATAGTCACTAGATATGTATTACCACCTATATAATAATAAAATTAATTGTATTAAGGCGACGGGTAGTCTAACTAGCGACACCAGTCGATTTAAATTGTTATCTACTAAACCGGATCTATTTTAAACATTTTGGGGGTTACAACCTCTTGGCAAACACTTACTTATACTATTTATTAAATAACCATGCACAAATTTTTGGGTCTGTTTCGTTGGCGAAAAATTCACCCCAAAAGTGGCCGCTTTTGGCGTTAATCAATTTTTCGCGTACGCGTTGGACCCAACTTTGTGCATAGTTATTTAATAAATAGTATAAGTGTTTGCCAAGAGGTTGTAACCCAGAAATTGTTTAAAATAGATCCGGTTTAGTAGCTAAAAATTAAAATCGATTGGCGTCGCTAGTGTGCCCTACCCGTCACCTTAAGTACAAGTTACCTACATCTAACCGAAATATTTTGTAGAGTTAAGAATAACGGGATGAAATTTTAATCGGTAGGTAGGTAGGTACTTACACATATAAGAAGTTTTATAGCTATTAGTAACAAGATAATCTATTATTGTAAATATATTTCAATAGTTATTACTTATTGTGTCTGATTTGTCTCCCAACCATCATCTTTACCTAACGGTTTTTCACGTTTACCTAATATTTCAAAGTAATTATATTATTTTTGGTTACATGGAAAATAACACTTTATACCAACCTCAAGAAGATCTAATATAAGTATGTTGTAAAAAAATGTCTGCCATGGCGTATGGAGATATTTTGAATGCTGCTCGTTTGAAACTGGGAAACGTAATTTTTACAAGGAGTTCATTGTTGTTGTTGATCGAAAAAATATTTTTGAAAAAAAAATCTTTCGTTCATTCACGGGTAAATGAAAATTAAATACGGGTAGCGCCCTCTGTTATCACTTTCGAGAAACTGACTGACTAATGTCATTGGCAAACTCCTCATTAGCACGCAACGTCATCCCTTAGGTCTCCAGCCACGTCCCGACAGGACACAAAAAGTGTGGCTTGACGAGGTAAGGCCGTGTGCTGAGTTATGCGGGTACACGTCGCGGGCATCCGCGCGGCGTGCTGTTCATGTCATCTCTAGAGCATTGCTGCGTGAAGCGGGTCTCCCGTCGCATGCGGCGCGGGCGACGGAGCACGCCCCGCGGGCACAGATCGGGGTGATCTGTGCCCGCGGGCGACTGGCGGCGCTGCGTGACAGGGAGGTCGTTGCGGATATCTGCGACAGGCTATTTGTCCGCGACGGACCACGGCGCAGATACACGCGGCGGATGCCCGCGACGTGGTAGGGCACACTAGCGACGCCCATTGATTTTAATATTTAGCTACTAAACCGGATATAAATAATCATGCACAAATATTGGGCCCGTTTTTGTACGCAAATCACGCCGTGAATCAATTTTATCGATTTTTTTTGGTGATTTAATATTTAATAAATAGTAAATATGTTTGCCGATAGATTGTAATCCCGAAATTGTTTAAAATAGATCCAATTTAGTAGCTAAAAATTAAAATTGACTGGCGTCGCTAGCGTGCCCTAGCGACATTTGTTTTCCATATAGCTTGTCATACTAGCGAATGGACAACATTTCATATTTTTATGGACATGTCATATTGTTTTTTATATGAAAATAGACATAAAATGAACAGACACATATTTTTTCTTTTTTCAAAATTTGTCCATTTTCATGTATAAAATAATTATTGAAATTCTTTCTATTCTAAATAGACGTAAGCGCCAAATGACGTCATCGGACGGCAGAATGTAATAAATTATTTCTTTGCTTAGCACATTATAGTTTTAAATTTACGAAATGCCTCTTCTTCACTGTCTGTCATCTTACGTTTTTTAGTTTTTATTTTTTTTCTCAGTAAATAAGCAATATAAAAAATAATAAATATATATTCGCGCAGCGGAAAAGTAAATAAAGAAATGGTATTTTTTGTTTCAGAGCTTAGCAATTTTGAAATGTTGTCCATTCTGGTCCTCATCATAGCGTGTAATTCCCGGTAGCAACTAAATCTGTCACTTTAGAGCCCGGGGTACGCTTAGACCATGATTCAGGATTTGGGAAGTCTGATAATTACAATGAAAAGACTGTCGTCTGACCTTCGGAATTTCTATGACTTTTGTAAATAGTCACGCATAAATAAAATCAACTTCTCATACAAACTCGGTCCCGTGACTTAGCAATTTTCTATGGGAAGGCTGTATTAATCAAAGGGGGAGGCGAAACATACTTCGTCGAGTTTTGAAAAGTCATACAATAATAATTGATTTTCAGAATGGTTGGTAGAATGATCACAATTACACCCTGTATAGTCCGTAAAACGCTGATTCAAATGAAAGCCATTGGTGTCATACTTGTAGGCACTGCTTGCATCTAATCCGCACCTCACATAAATAAATACATACAATCTCCTATATGACATGACAGTTTCATAATGTTCATTTCGTTCTATTTTATTTCATTGAATACTATTGGTGGTTGTTGCTATGGGCTGGGCGACCATTGCGCATCCAGTTGCAGTGCAGACTGATCCCGCGTTCATCATCGATGCCTCGTCCGGTAGCCATGGGTCGATATAGGTACTTAATTATAGGTGCATAATAACTGTATGCGCGCGCTAGAAGTTTGTTTTGATTTGTTAGCCGTAATAATTTTATATTTAAACAGTAGATACCCACACTCCTATTTATTAATTATAATAATTTAATAGTATGTATCTCATTATGTATCTCAGTATGTATCTCATTATTATTTGATATTTTCTTCTTAGTAGATATATATACCCACATTACACGTACACGTTAGGTACACAAAATACACTAGACAAGCGTCCGTGGCACTCATTCAGCTGGTCTCACAGAAAACCAGCGTCATGGCCTTTGTCTGGGCTGTGATATAAGCTGAGTGAGGGCCATTTATACTAGACGTCATAACACATCATTATATTTATTTGGCACTGTCTGGGCATGATTGAATATAGTTTTGTTTTTTTTTTTCCTTTTGTTTTATTTTTATGTATTTTTAATTGTTTTATGTTTTGTTTTCAGTTTGTACCAAATTGTGTTCCTTTTTATAATTGCTATATGTTCTGTGTTGTGATGTCTATAATAATAAATATTTTCTTTCTTTCTTTCTTTCATAGATGATGGCTGATCGAGTGGGTGTGTCTTCCCGCTGCACTGTGAAATACCTAGATTATTATATTATATATCCTCCTCCAACCGATTACGGCTACGGCGACCAATCTCAACGATCAGCCACGTACGCAGGATATATTATAGTGCTCAAATGAGTGCGCAAACACGAGTGCGCTCTCTATTCCCTTACCCTCATATTCCGATGGGACACTACTGTGACACGACCTACCTACCTATATACCTAGATTACTAATACCATGGACTAATTATAATTCATGCTAATACCTAGGATTAAGATGTTACTAACAAAATATGAGTTATTGACTTGAAATAAATTAATACCAATTACAAAATACCTTAATAAATAGGGGGTGTAAGGGGTCCCGCTCAACATCTAACGGGGCCTAAGTCAACCTCACCTGCACGTGGCGCACCCTGCTGCACAACGGAAGAGGCTCTGGCGTTCCCCACCAACCCGCACTGGGCCAGCGTGGTGGGTGTAGGCCCAAACCCCCCCTATGTTTAGTAAAACTAATACAAGGCCCCAAGTGCCCGGCGGTACCGGAGGCCGAGCCAGCGACGACGGAAGTTGGCGAGGCGCCGGGACCAGGGGTGCCAAGAATCCCCGGGTGGCGAAAACAAACCGTCAAACGACCTTGGCCCTGGCAACGTACAACACACGCACACTGCGGACCGAAGAGAAGCTGCTGGAACTAGAGGAAGAATTGAGCAGAATTCGCTGGAGTATCGTAGGAATATCCGAAGTCCGACGACAGGGCGAGGATACGATGATCCTTAAATCCGGGAACCTGCTTTATTTCCGGGAGGGCAAAGATCTGTCCAAAGGTGGCGTCGGGTTTATTGTCCACAATTCTCTCGTGAACAGCATTGTACAAATCGGAAGTGTGTCGAATAGGGTGGCGTACCTTACACTCAGAATTACCAAACGGTATTCGCTAAAGGTAATACAGGTATACGCCCCGACCTCGACACACCCTGACGAGGAAGTGGAAGAAATGTATGAGGATATCTCTCGGGCAATACATACTTCCAATACTCACTACACTGTTGTCATGGGAGATTTTAACGCAAGGCTAGGCAAAAAGGGCGATGAGGAGTCGAAAGTGGGTCAATTTGGATCTGGAATCCGGAACCACCGAGGTCAAATGCTAGCCGAGTACATGGAGAGGGAGGGACTCTACATGATGAACTCCTTCTTTAAAAAACGGCTGCATCGTAAGTGGACCTGGGAAAGTCCGGATGGAGTTACAAAAAATGAGATTGACTTCATCACGTCTACCAAGACCCGGATATTCAATGATGTCTCAGTGATCAATTCAGTGAACACTGGAAGTGATCACCGAATGGTAAGAGGCACTTTGAATCTACATGTTACATCCGAAAGGTATCGACTGATAAAATCTACGCTTCCCCTGTAGCCATCCAGATTCAAAACCCCGAGAGCTTTCAACTCGAGCTGGAAAATCGCTTCGATTGCCTAGAGAGCTGCTCAGACGTGGATGGACATATATAATGACAGGCTCGTGAAAGCTGTTCTTACGGCGGGTGCAAAGGTCTTCAGACCTAGCCGTACGAAAAAAGCCAGTAAAATCTCGGAGCCAACTCTTAAGTTAATGGAGGAAATGCGGAAAATGGTTCTGCAAACCTCTGATGAAGCTCGTCAACGACGGCAGCTCAGCAAGCGCATCGCCAAGTGCCTGACCCGGGACATACGCCGATTTAATACGGAACGTATTAAAGAGGCTATAGAGCGGAACAAAGGCTCCAAAGTGTTCGCCAGAGACCTGGCTATTGGAGAGAGCTTGCTGACCAAGCTGAAATCAGAGGATGGCAGAATCGTCACGTCACGCCCAGAACTTTTGGCTGAGATCGAAAACTTTTATGGACAGCTTTACGCGACATCACGCGCACCTGTCATTCAAGCTGTTGAGCGAAGAGCCAAATTAACCCGGCACTACACCGAAGATATCCCGGACGTTAGCTTATACGAGATTAGCATAGCTCTCAAACAGCTTAAGAACGGTAAGGCACCAGGTGATGATGGAGTCACAGCGGAGCTTCTGAAAGCAGGTGGACGACCTGTACTGAAAGCCCTTCAGAGACTTTTCAACTCCATCATCACTGAGGGAAAGACACCCAAAGCGTGGCACTCTGGCGTGGTGAGGCTTTTCTTCAAAAAGGGTGACAAATCCTAATTGAAGAATTACAGGCCTATCACGCTGCTGAGTCACATATATAAGCTGTTTTCGAGAGTTATGACGAATCGTGTCGTACGCAGGTTCGACGACTTCCAGCCTCCCGAACAAGCTGGATTCCGAAAAGGCTTTAGCACCATAGACCACATACATACGCTGCGGCAGGTTATACAGAAGACCGAAGAGTATAATCTGCCATTATGCTTAGCGTTTGTGGACTATGAGAAAGCCTTCGACTCTGTCGAGACCTGGGCCGTGCTACAGTCTCTCCAAAGGTGCCGAATAGACTACCGATACATACAAGTGTTGCAGTCATTGTACGAAAACGCCATAATGTCAGTCCGTCTTCAGGACCAGGAATCAAAACCCATACCTCTCCGGCGAGGTGTGAGACAGGGCGACGTTATATCGCCGAAACTGTTCACCACTCTGTTGGAGGACGTGTTTAAACTTCTGGACTGGGATGGACTTGGCATCAATATAAATGGCGAGTACATGACGCACCTTCGATTCGCTGATGATATCGTAGTCATGGCTGAGACCTTGGAAGACTTAGGCAAAATGCTCGACGACCTCAATAGAGTCTCCCAACAAGTGGGTCTGAAAATGAACATGGACAAGACGAAAATTATGTCGAACTCCCATGTCGTACCCACTCTAGTAAAGGTTGGAAGCTCTACACTGGAAGTTGTAGACGAGTACATCTACCTCGGACAAAAAGTCCAGCTTGGTAAGTCCAACTTCCAGAAAGAGGTCGATCGACGAATCCATCTCGGCTGGGCAGCGTTCGGGAAGCTACGCAGCATATTTTCGGCAGATGTACCGCAGTGTCTCAAGACGAAAGTCTTTAATGCGTGTGTGTGTGATGACATACGGAACCGAAACGTGGCCGCTTACAATGTGCCGATTAAGGAGGCTCAAAGTCACCCAGAGAGCAATGGAGAGGGCTATGCTCGGGGCCTCCCTGCGTGATCGTATCAGAAATGATGAGATCCGCAGGAGAACTAAGGTCACAGACGTAGCCCAAAGGATTGCATGCCTCAAGTGGCAATGGGCAGGGCACATAGCGAGGAGAACAGACGGCCGTTGGGGCGGAAAGGTCCTCGAGTGGAGGCCACGTACAGGAACTCGCAGCCGTGGCAAGCCTCCTACAAGGTGGACCGACGATCTGGTGAAGATCGCGGGAATCCATTGGATGCGGGAGGCACAGGACCGATCTGTGTGGAGAACATTGGGGGAGGCCTATGTCCAGCAGTGGACGTCCATTGGCTGAAATGATGATGATGATGATGATGACAAAAATACCAACATTTAACGACCCGTTTGGAACAGTGGTGGTGAACGCTGCCTTTGGTCCAAGGGTTGCGGGTTCGATCCCCGCACAGTACAAACATTTGTGTGCATGAACATGTCTGTTTGTATTGGTCTGGGTGTTTTCTATGTATTATAAGTATGTATTTACAAAAGAAAAGTATTATATGTAGATTACCTACTAATACTATGGATAATATGAGTTATTGACTTGAAATAAATGATTACCAATTACAAAACACCAATAGTAAAATGAACTCCACACCCCTTGTTACATATCGCGAACTAAGGATAGTCCCGGAACAAAACTCGTGTCAGCCCCTTTTAACATTGCGTGTTGAAACGGGATGACATGAGCATTGGTACGGTGATCTAAAGTTACAAGACGAAAGTCTTCAATGCGTGTGAATTGCCAGTGATGACATACGGAACCGAAATGTGGCCGCTTACAATGTGCCGATTAAGGAGGCTCAAAGTCACCCAGAGAGCAATGGAGAGGGCTATGCTCGGGGCTCCCTGCGTGATCGTATCAGAAATGATGAGATCCGCAGGAGAACTAAGGTCACAGACGTAGCCCAAAGGATTGCATGCCTCAAGTGGCAATGGGCAGGGCACATAGCGAGGAGAACAGACGGCCGTTGGGGCGGAAAGGTCCTCGAGTGGAGGCCACGTACAGGAACTCGCAGCCGTGGCAAGCCTCCTACAAGGTGGACCGACGATCTGGTGAAGATCGCGGGAATCCATTGGATGCGGGAGGCACAGGACCGATCTGTGTGGAGAACATTGGGGGAGGCCTATGTCCAGCAGTGGACGTCCATTGGCTGAAATGATGATGATGATGATGATGACAAAATACCAACATTTAACGACCCGTTTGGAACAGTGGTGGTGAACGCTGCCTTTGGTCCAAGGGTTGCGGGTTCGATCCCCGCACAGTACAAACATTTGTGTGCATGAACATGTCTGTTTGTATTGGTCTGGGTGTTTTCTATGTATTATAAGTATGTATTTACAAAAGAAAAGTATTATATGTAGATTACCTACTAATACTATGGATAATATGAGTTATTGACTTGAAATAAATGATTACCAATTACAAAACACCAATAGTAAAATGAACTCCACACCCCTTGTTACATATCGCGAACTAAGGATAGTCCCGGAACAAAACTCGTGTCAGCCCCTTTTAACATTGCGTGTTGAAACGGGATGACATGAGCATTGGTACGGTGATCTAAAGTTATTAGTATCTAATAAAACTCTACCGCAGTGTCCCAAGACGAAAGTCTTCAATGCGTGTGAATTGCCAGTGATGACATACGGAACCGAAATGTGGCCGCTTACAATGTGCCGATTAAGGAGGCTCAAAGTCACCCAGAGAGCAATGGAGAGGGCTATGCTCGGATTCTCCCTGCGTGATCGTATCAGAAATGATGAGATCCGCAGGAGAACTAAGATCACAGACATAGCCCAAAGGATTGCATGCCTCAAGTGGCAATAGGCAGGGCACATAGCGAGGAGAACAGATGGCCGTTGGGGCGGAAAGGTCCTCGAGTGGAGGCCACGTACAGGAAGTCGCAGCCGTGGCGCCCCCCACAAGGTGGACCGACGATCTGGTGAAGATCGCGGGAATCCATTGGATGCGGGCGGCACAGGATCTGTGTGGAGAACATTAGGAGAGGCCTATGTCCAGCAGAGGACGTCTATTGGCTGAAATGATGAATAAAACTCTATGAAATTAAACTGGTTAAATGATAAATGTTATGTTCATTCATTGTAGGATGTGCGTGGACTTCTGGCGGATGACTGGCAGGAGGTGGCGCAGGACCGACCTAGATGGAGACTTATTATCGGAGGCCAAGGCTCACTTTGGATCGCTGCACCAACCTAGTTAGTTTAGTTATGTTCATTGAAATACCAAGCCGTGTGGTCCCCGGCAGAGTAGAATAGGCCACCCTCACTCTTACCGAGGTGTCGTAAAAGGCGACTAACGTAAAGCTGCTGGCATGATCATCAGCACCCAGAGAAGGAAAACTCTGCATTTATATCAAAACCCTCGCCAACCCGTTTGCCAAGCGTGGTGAGTATGGCAATTGCCCCTCATGTGGTTGAGGGAGGCCCGTGCCCCAGCAGTGGGGACTTAAATGGGCTGATGATGATGATTGAAATACCTAAAGATCAAGTGTCATTTCTAATCAAGCTGTATTATTTTATTTCACCATTTCAGTTTTCCTTAGCCTTGTCGTTCTGTTCAGAAATTACCTGTCTTTTAATAGATGATGATCAAAACCGTATTATTTTTCTTTGACGACAATAATGACGCAAATAATATCTAGTTTGAGGAAGGTAGATCTGACAAAGTTCCCGGTAGGCCACTTTTCGACCTTAAGGTGACGGGGACGACACACTAGCGCACACTAGCGACGCCAATCGATTTTAATTTTTAGCTACTAAACTGGATCCATTTTAAAAATTTCGGGGTTACTCTCGGCAAAACACTTATACTATTTATTAATTAACCATGCACAAATGTTGGGTCCGTTTTTGTACGCGAAAAATTGATTCACGCCAAAAGCCACTTTTGGCGTGAATCAATTTTTCACTTAAATATATAGTATAGTAACCCCGAATTTGTTTAAAATAGATTCGGCTTAGTAGCTAAAATTTAAATCGATTGGCGTCGCTAGTGTGCCCTACCCGTCACCTTAAGGATACCTTTTGTACGGGCGCGAATAAAACCCAGGAAAACCCGCTGGCATCAATAATCGTTTACAAATCTACTGTTCCAATGGATTTTATGTAAGATCAAGGAAAATTTCATGCCAATACGCCGATTCATTTTAAAGATATCGAGATTAAAAAACACATTACAGATAACACTAAAGATATCTAAATTAGGTAGGTATGCCAATATAGGCAATTACCTACTAAATGATGTGTTTAAAAGAAAGCAAGTACCTATCAATTATTTTTAGAGTTTAAGTTTTTATTTTGATGTAGTGCCACTCGTTGTGACATAAATATTTAAACAAAAAAGCAGCACTGTGCTGTTTCGCTGCGTGAGTGAGGGTACCGGAGGCCCAACCCAGGGGAATGGGGGTGTAAAAGTTGGCAGCGCACTTCTGACTCCACCGGTGTCGCGGGTGTCCATGGGCGGCGGCATTCGATTAATAATTTTACTTGTTTCTGTCACATCTAGGCCAAAACTACGAAAAATAACAACAATTAATTTAAAAAAAATGCATTACGATAGAGATCCTAGATTTAGATACTTGGTATATGCAGGTGGTACCCAGGTACCCTGCATACACGAAGTAAGATTTTATTTCATATTTTTCTTATTTTCCTTTGTTTTTAGCCCCCGACGCAAAAACGACTGGATGTTATAAGTTTGACGTGTGTGTGTGTGTGTCTGTCTATGGCATCGTAGCTCCCGAACAAATGAACCGATTTTGATTTTGTTTTTATTTGTTTGAAAGATGAATATGGGGGGCGTTCTTAGCTATGTTGGATAAAAATCGATCCAAGATGGCCGCCGTCACAAATATATGGATAGTATGTTTTAACCATAGCGGCATCCTAAGTATATGGTTTTAATACAACTCCCACAATATGGGTATCATATAAAAGGGTTTGAGTAGCAGAATATATTTATTGGGAAAAATTTCAAATCCAAGATGGGCGCCGTCGGAGGCTTTTTAAATTTTCATTTCTTTTATTTTGCACCTTGATTTTACGATATTCATTCCATACACATACCTAACTTCATTTGTTTACAATATAACCCTTTAGTACCAAAGTACTTAGGTGCCGTAGTAATTAGGTACCTACAGGGTAAAAGTTGGGAGTAGACATTTTCCAATTATTTATGTAATATATATATATATATATATATAACGGCGGGTCATCAAAAGGGGTGTTTACGAAGCTCGATTGCTCGTCCATTACGAGGAATTTCTTCGAAATAATAATGCAGGCGTGTAGACCAATGTGGATTTATTCCGTTGTCTTTCAAATCACACGAAAATATATCGAGATGAGCGTGATGTCTTCGGATATCTTTACTCCTCGGCGATCGGTAACAGAATGCCCCCGATGGCGGCAACTCGGCCTTTTAAATAATCAAAACTGACATTTAAAAAAAGAAACTAAACTGACTTCCGGCGAAAATGACAAGCCAGCGTTGCCATTCTAATAAAATTAAAGTATCGACAACCACGCCATCTTTACAATCGATTACGAATTAAAATTAAAAATTGAACTGTCACTTGGACGTTTAGATTTAAAAAAAAACAAACAGTCTTCGTAACGTAATGTTGGATGTTCTCCGACACGGCCATTCTGACAGCGTCGCGCGTCCTCGCGTGGGTGTTCAGTCTGAAAAAGAAAGTATTCACCGCAGTAGATACTATTCTCGGTCACTCCTGACTTTAAAAGAGCAAGGTTTTGAATTACAACTTGGTACTTCAATAATTTGAGACTGCTTTAATTTTAAGTTTCTATAATCAATACCAATTCTTATCGACTTGTAATTACAATCATGTACTAACAACAAAACAACAAACTGGTTTTAGAACCTCATTAAAATTGCATCACTTAACCAGCAATACATTTTTTTTTTTTTTTTCGTTTCTTCTTTTTTTTTTTTTTTTTTAGTTTATACTTTCACTTGACCAGTGATTCTTGTCGTCACTTGACCAGCAACGATCTTAGTAGTCACTTGACCAGCGACTATTTTAAAACTTTGTGCTTAACCAGCAATTTCGCATGACCAGCGATTTCACTTAACCAGTGATAGGATGCATAGTTAGATGCGCGTCGCACACTCTTCGGTTAGACCGGAGCTACAACTACATACCAACATATGCAACTTGAAGTTTTGAAACCAGTTTTTCATAAAATTTAACAGTCAAATCAACAACGTACACTTAAATAGTCTTTACAAGCAATACAATTTTATTTCAGGTATTTGATTAATCATGTTCGTTTTCAATATCTTGCTCTTCAGAAGTAATTTCAACAACTGGTTCAACTTGTGCCACAACAACAACATTTTCTTTGTTTTGAGCGGTAACAATATCAACAACATCTTGTGCAGGTTGGTCAATCTCATGTTCATCGGACAAATCATCAGGAAATTGACTAGAAGGCATTTTTCTTAACCTGTCGTGCGCATATTTATAAGACCTATTACTATTCAAAGCTTTGATGAGATACCTATCACCGTCTAATATCTCAACGATCTTAAAAGGACCTTTGTATTTTGGGTCTAATTTTGTCTGGTTCCTCTCCTCATTCTGCAAAAGAACAAAATCACCTACAGTAAAGTTTTGAACTTTCGCCTTTGTGCTGTCAAAACGAGACTTATCATAGGTAGAGTTTTTCTCCATATTAGCAACGGCTTGCTCTCGTACCGCGTCGATATCAATGACAGGCTCATCGTCGTCAGCAAAAGGAAGATCTAATGGCCTAGCAACTTTGCCTACAAGAAGTTCGAGGGGACTCGACTTAGTAACCCTGTTCATGGTACAGTTCAATGCCAGCTGAACGTCAGGAAGAGCATCCTGCCATGACCGCTCTTTGTTGGACTCAACGGCCGTTAGCATACTTTTCAGTGTGCTCATGACCCTCTCGACCTGACCGTTTGCACGAGAACTACCGGTGGCAATGAGGTGCAAGTTGATCTCATGGGACTGACAAAACTCCTTAAAGTCTGCGCTGGCAAAACACCGTCCCTGATCGGCAATAAGACGCTTAGGGGCTCCAAATAAGGAGATGCTTCTTTTCAGCGCTTGAATGCTGCTTGCAGTATCGATGCGCAGGGTGTGATGTAGCAGGACAAACTTGGTGAATGCGTCGATCAATACGAAAACGTATTCCTTCTTGTCATTCTTGCCACTCAACTTCCCAGTAGCATCGATATGCAATGTGTGCCAAGGTATTGGGGTCTTAGGTATCGGATGCATTTCAGCCTGAACCTTCCCTGACGAAGATTTTGAGATCTTACATGTGACGCAATTGTCTACGAACTTGCGTACAAATTTGGACATGTGCTCGAACCAGTACATGTCGAAAATCTTCTCAAGCGTTTTTTCCCAGCCTACATGCATCAAAGACTCGTGTACAGAATTCACGAGTGACCAGCGAAGAGCCCTAGGCACAATCGGCAACCATCGAGACCTGTTTTTCCGCTGCACTTTCCTATGAAGAACACCCTTCCGAACCTCATATGTCCTAGCGAGATCCTCGTTCATGCGATGTTCTTTGTGATCATCAATCAACTTTAAGATTTCGGGATCACGCTGCTGCTCAGCTTGTAACCAGTGCTCCGGCAAGTTGACAATATCAATCCGCATCTGTTGAACCCTAGCAACGGAGTCTACAGGTAAGGGATTTCGAGACAAGAAATCCGCATGACACATCCTTTTTCCATCCCTAAAAACTATCTCAAAATCGAAGGCTTGCAGAAAAGCCCACCACCGATGCACACGAGGTGTGAGATCTGCTTTTCGGTGCGAAGACTTCAATGAGTTGCAATCTGTTACGACAACAAACTTGTTTCCATGCAAGTAATGACGGAAATGCTTAATCGAATTTACAACCGCTAGGGTTTCCAGCTCGTAAGAGTGGTATTTTGCCTCAGCGGGTGTGGTTCGTTTACTGTAGTACCCTACAACATGGTTCCTACCATTCTTATTTTGGATTAAAATTCCGCCATACCCAATCGACGACGCATCCGTATGCAGTTCAACCGGACTATCAGGATCAAAGATAACTAAAACAGGCTCATTAGTCAATACCGAAATAACTTGTTGCCTAATCTCTTCATGTTCCGGCTTCCAGTCGATATTTCCTTTACCAGGAGAAGTAAGTGCATGAAGAGGGGCCATGACTTGAGCAAACTTAGGGACAAACTGCCTGAAATACGAAGCTAGCCCAATAAACTGCCTCAACTGAGTGACTGTTTCTGGAGGAGGTAATCGAGTAAGAGCTTCGACCTTCTTGGGATTGGGACGAATTTCACCCTTGCTGACCTCATAGCCCAAATACTCTACTCTCTCTTTCATAAAGGAACACTTTTTCAAGTTGAAGGAAAAGCCAGCCTCGGTAAGTACGCACAAAACAGAACGGATCCTCTCTAAGGTCTCATCAATATCAGAGTTACCAATGATAAGGATGTCATCCATATAGACGACGGCATAAGTGTTAGCCAGAGATCCTAACGCTTTATTGACTGCTCGTTGAAAAGCCGCAGGCGCGTTCCGTAGACCAAAGGGCATTTTAAGATATTCAAAATGACCCTCCGGAGTTACAAATGCTGTCTTTTCAATGGAGTCCGCATGGATCGGCAGCTGATGAAATCCACTGGCCATGTCAAGTGTTGTGAAGTAGTGGCAACCATGCAGACGGTCTATTTGATCAGCTATCAGAGGCAAAGGATAGCGATCCGGCACTGTATTTGCGTTGAGTTCTCTGAAGTCCACACACATACGGTCCGATCCATCCTTTTTCTTCACAAGAAGAATAGGACTTGCAAAAGGCGATGTGCTTGGCCGTATGACTTCGGCTGCAAGCAACTCATCAACCTTTTCCCTAACAACTTCACGTTCCTGTGGACTCAATCTATACGGCCTACGATACACGGTCTTATTAGCATCTAACAGTCGAATCTCTATCGGATCTACGTTAGCATGACCTGAAGGTGTACCAGAAACGAAGTAATCTTTGAATTCGTTCAACAGGTTTAGAAGTTTAGGCTTAGATTCAATAGGTACATCAGTATCTACATCGGTAAAATCAACCACAGCAGGGGTAGAAGTAGCACAAGCATTTACTGTCAGAGTCTTAGTAAAATGGAGTTTCTTTGAAGAAATAAAAATGTCAACACCTTGAAGTAAAACATCATAACCAATCATAACATTGTGACGTAGGTATTTGTTCGGGAGAACATGAAAAAGAATTTCCAAAGCAATATCGTCAATCTGAACCGTGGCTAAAATCTGGACAGTACTATAAACACTGCTATCACCAATGCCAGTCATTCTTACAGTGTTATTTACTCGCTTTCCATGAATTTTTGACGATATTGTCTCCTTTATAAGAGAGCACTCGGCTCCAGAGTCATAACAAAATGAAAAGAACTCACCATGATGCTGCATAACACCAGTAGGGGCTTCAATAGTGCAGGCATCCACACGTCGCTCGCTACCGTTGCTAGCAGGCAGGGAACCAGGTTTGCCACCATTAATCTTCTTTGGTTGCGGGCATCTTGATGAGAAGTGGCCCTTGACACCACAGTTGAAACAGGTCACTGCTGTGTTTGCTTCATTGGACTTCGCAGCAGGAGCGCTTGATTGTCCTGACGTCGGCTTCGAGTGATGGTAATCCTTTCTCTGGTTGTCCTTCTTAAATCGGCAGACAGAAATGTGATGCCCATGTCTTCCACAATGAGCGCACTTCACATATGTAGGCGATGATGTGAACTTGCGCTTCGCATCAGGAGGTCCATTTCCATGATTCATAACAGGGGTTGCTTTCCTCTTAAGGTAAGACAACGCCTTTAATTCTTGTTGCAGCTTGGCACGCGTGGCGATCTCAGTCGTAAAAGCAAGGCTGGTTTGCTCGTGGTTCAATTTGAGCAAGGTGTGCAACCACAGTAGAAACAGCAATTTGCTCAAGGTCCATATTCTTCCAGCGCGACAGTAGCACATTCATCTGGGAAGCGGCATAAGAGGCTAGGCACTCGTTATCTTTTGGCTTACTGTTCCACAGATGCAGCAGGGTAGCGGCGGACGTCTCAGGTGTATCGTAACGCGCAGTAAAAGCCTCTTGAAAATCCTTCCATTCCATGCCAGGGTAGGATATTTGCGATAGCCAAATCGAAGCCTGGCCCTTCAAAGACTTACTCAGTGCAATCATCAGCGGTGCTCCATTTAGCGGGTTATCAGCCATACACATCGTTGCAGTCGATAACCAAGCACGCGCATCCATATTCACTTTGTCAGGATCGAATTCCGGCAGGTGCACCACATGGCTTGACGATGGTGCTTTCATAGCGTGGATTAGGGCGAGAAAATTTTGATTTTGTTGCTCCAGCAACAATCGCCACTTTTCCTCCATGTCGTCACTTCGTCCACTTGGTCGGTTACATCCCACTTCTGATAACGGCGGGTCATCAAAAGGGGTGTTTACGAAGCTCGATTGCTCGTCCATTACGAGGAATTTCTTCGAAATAATAATGCAGGCGTGTAGACCAATGTGGATTTATTCCGTTGTCTTTCAAATCACACGAAAATATATCGAGATGAGCGTGATGTCTTCGGATATCTTTACTCCTCGGCGATCGGTAACAGAATGCCCCCGATGGCGGCAACTCGGCCTTTTAAATAATCAAAACTGACATTTAAAAAAAGAAACTAAACTGACTTCCGGCGAAAATGACAAGCCAGCGTTGCCATTCTAATAAAATTAAAGTATCGACAACCACGCCATCTTTACAATCGATTACGAATTAAAATTAAAAATTGAACTGTCACTTGGACGTTTAGATTTAAAAAAAAACAAACAGTCTTCGTAACGTAATGTTGGATGTTCTCCGACATATATATATAAACAGACTTCGTTATAGCTAATTTTTCAATTTACGCAGATTTCTAATGAGTACTTACCTAAATATAAGTTTAGGTTCCCATCTATTATTATCTTACTCTATGGTTTCCATGACATTCGTAAGCAGAGGCGTCTTTACTTATAGTACCGGGTGCGGTGCTCCCGGGCCGCCGGAAGTCCACTGTAACGCTCCGCAAGAAGCGGGCGCCACACTGGTACTGATCGTTCTCCTTATATTAGCGTGCGATTCCCAGTTGCATCCATTGCTGTCGCTTCGAAACCCGGGGTACGCTTGGACCATGATATAGGATTCGACCCATAGGTAGTCGAACATGTTGTTAGTATTCCATTTTGTTCGCGCATTTTGAAACAAGAGGGCGCCAGGTTATTGATTGCCCCCGGGCGCTTCTTGGGCTAGAGCCGCCCCTGTCCGTAAACAAATTGATTTTCTATTAATTCTCACAACATCTCAAACATTGATCTGATTTCGTACCAAGTATCTTAAGCCCTTGTGTTACAGATATCAGGCAACAGAGGAACACAAATATATACTTAAATACATATATTACACCCAGACACCGAACAAACACAAGTGTTCATTGCACGAATGTTTGTCCTGGATGGGGATCGAACCCACGACCTTTGGCGTAAGAGGCAGGGTCACTACCAATTGCGCCATCCGGTCAGTCAAAATGTCGAACATGTTGTAAGTATTCCATTTTGTTCGCACATTCTGAAACAAGGGGGCCAGGTTATTGATTGCGCCCGGGCGCTTCTTGGGCTAAAGCCGCCCCTGTCCGTAAAATAGCTATAGGGATAGTACAGAACAAGAAATGCATTTTACTGTCTCAATTTACCTGTTGTTGTCTAGATAGTAGCATAAAAATAATAATACATAATTGCGCGAGGAAAATCATTCCGCTCGTCTCAACCAGGGCATTCCCTGTCCTACTATGAGTAAGTAAGTCAGTAGGTATAAATGACAACATAAATAACTATCTACATAATTCAGATAAGTTCCTTTCATAAACATAGAACTTGGCCCGGGAAAGAACCTTGTTTTAAGCCACGCTAAGCCACAGATCATAAAATTCTAATCGACGAACAGCCACTTACGATGTTAAAGTGCTCAAGTGTGTGCGTCAAACACAAGGGCACTATCTATTTTTTTACAGTATCTTGAATAGTAAAGCATGATGCTTAGATGTTAAGGATACCTTTACTGGTACGGGCGCGAATAAAACCTAGGAAACTCCGCTGGCATTGATTAATCGTTTACAAATCTACTGTTCCAATGGGTTTTATTTATGAAAATTTCATGACAATAGGCGGATTGATTTGAAACATATCTATATTACAACAGGAGCCCAATTCTCGTGCTCGTGACATTTTGACAACATGGCGTATCCGCCATGTTGAAATGAAGCAATGAATGAAGAATTGGGCTCGTGACATTTATTTTCATACGACATATATCACTAAAACATAGTTTTTTTTTGTATGGTTTTCGGGTGATATCCGCCATGTTCTCAAAATATTACAAGCACGAAAATCGGGCTCCATACAAAAAAAACTATGTTTTAGTGATATATGTCTTACTAGCGGCCGCCCGCGACTCCGTCCGCGTGGAAAAGTAAATTTTTACCCCCCTTTCAACCCCTTACAACCCCCTTTTCGCAATAAAAAGTAGCCTATGTCCTTTCTCAGGGTCTAGATTATCTGTATACCAAATTTCATTTAAATCCGTTGAGTAGTTTTGGCGTGAAAGAGTAGCAGACAGACAGACAGACAGACAGACAGACAGACAGAGTTACTTTCGCATTTATAATATTAGTATGGATGAAAATAAATGTCTCGAACTCGAGAATTGGTGTCCAGATACCACTAAATATACCAATATAGGCAATTACTACATGATGTGATTGAAAGCAGTCAAGTAACAATTATTTTTAGATATTAAGTATTTTGATGTAGTGCCACTTCTTTTGGCAAAAATATTTCAACACAATAGCACTGTGCTGTGTTTCGCTGCGTGAGTGAGTGTACCTGAGGTCCCATCCGGGGGAATGGGGGTTTAAATATTGGCAGTGCACTTGTACGCATATTACGATGGGACACCAATGTGACATGAACGGAGAGCGATCGAGCGCAGGACCAACGGTATAAAGTGCTTTCCGAGGCACGAGGTATATTCTCCAACCGATTACGGCTACGGCGGCCAATCCTCAACGATCAGCCACGTACGCAAGATACATTATAGTGCTCAAGTGTGAGCGCAAACACCAGTGCACACTCTGTTCCCTTACACTCATAATCTGATGGGACACCAATGTGACATGAACGGAGAGCGATCGAGCGCAGGACCAACGGCATAAAGTGCTTTCCGAGGCACGAGGTATATTCTCTAACCGAGTACGGCTACGGCGGC
Source organism: Marasmia exigua (assembly GCA_019059595.1). Classification (NCBI taxonomy): domain Eukaryota; kingdom Metazoa; phylum Arthropoda; class Insecta; order Lepidoptera; family Crambidae; genus Marasmia; species Marasmia exigua. Next base: position 14,719,243 of record CM032488.1, read on the forward strand.
CAATCCCAACGATCAGCCACGTACGCAAGATACATTATAGTGTTCAAGTGTGTGCGCAAACACAAGTGCACACTCTGTTCCCTTACACTCATAATCCGATGGGACACCAGCGTGACACGACCGGAGAAAGATTGGGCTCAGGACCAACAGCTGAACATGCTTTCCGAGGCACGGGGGTACAAGACCACATACACTCACACCTCATTTTGTATTATTATCGGCTACATCTGCCTTGTACTTATGTCGAGTCCTGTATGTCTATTTATAATATAAATAATAAAAATTTATTGAAAAATCGTTAGAACATAATATTGTATCGTACTTATAATACTGTGAACGTGTTATACTTAAGATAAGATAAGAAACAATTTATTGACCACAACACATTATACTACCTGTGCGGATAAAGAATGGGATCAGGAATGGCGGCGCATCTATTCACTTCTCGCTCGCACACTATTTGCGTCTATACTCACACCCCACGAGTGCGAGTATAGACGCAAATAGTGTGCGAGCGAGAAGTGAAAAGATGCGCCGCCATTTTTGATCCCATTCTTTATCCGCACAGGTTGTACATAATAATAAAAGAGAGAAAACAAGGTACAAACAGTTGCGGGCAACATGGCTCAGCATCAGCATATAGCTCCATTACTGGTCGTGCCACCAAGCAGAACAAATTTGCTGGCGAAAACGCCTCTCAGCCGCACGATCGGCATTGTAAACGAGGTCCAGGAGAGGATTGACATTTTCTCATGCTATTTGAGTTGGTCAGTAACGCCCCATTGGTCCGTGATCTGGTCCTGGGTTCGATTCCCGGGTCGAGCGAAAAGTATGTTTTGAATTTTACGGACATAGCTCGGATTTGTGATCACCAATCCGCATTTGGCAAGCGTGGAGATTAAGCCTAATCCCATCATAGTAGCAATAACTTGATTTCTATGATGGACGCCTTTGCCCTGAAGTGGGACAGTTTATAGGCTGATTAAAAAAAATATTGAGTGAACTCGAAAAGGCGCTCCTATTTGTAATTTGTTATTGCCAATGAAAATGTTATTTGTATTGTGATTAAATTTATTCAATTATGCTGTTTTAGTTTAAGGAGGTGAAATTAATATAATAGATTCAAGTTGTATTGACATGTATTAATTAATAAATAGGTAATTAAGTCGTTTTTAAGTTGACATAATCATTTCAGCCAATAGACGTCCACTGCTGGAAATGCCCCAAAATGCTCTCCACACAGATTGGTCCGTGCCGCCCGCATCTGCAGCAATGAATTCCCGCGATCTTCACCAGATCGTCGGTTCACCTTGTGGGGGGTCTGGCACGGCTGCGACTTCCTGTACGTGGCCTCCACTCGAGGACCTTTCCGCCCCAACGGCCGTCTGTCCCCTCGCTATGTGCCCTGCCCATTGCCACTTGAGGCATGCAATCCTTTGGGCTATGTCTGTAACCTTAGTTCTCCTGCGGATCTCATCATTTCTGATACGATCACGCAGGGAGACCCCAAGTATAGCCCTCTCCATTGCTCTCTGGGTGACTTTGAGCCTCCTTAATCGGCACATAGTAAGCGGCCACGTTTCGGTTCCGTATGTCAACACTGGCAACACACATGCATTGAAGACTTTCGTCTTGAGACACTGCGGTAGATGGGCCGAAAATATGCCGCGTAGCTTCCCGAACGCTGCCCAGCCGAGTTGGATCTGTCGATCGACCTCTTTCTGGAAGTTGGACTTACCGAGCTGGACTTTTGGTCCGAGGATACATGTACTCGTCTACAACTTCCAGAGCTTACAACCTTTACAAGAGTGGGTACATGGGAATTCGACATGGTTTTCGTCTTGTCCATGTTCATTTTCAGACCCACTTGTTGGGAGACTCTACTGAGGTCGTCAAGCATTGCGCCTAAGTCTTCCAAGGTCTCAGCCATGACTACGATATCATCTGCGAATCGAAGGTGCGTCATGTACTCGCCATTTATATTGATGCCAAGCCCATCCCAGTCCAGAAGATTAAAAACGTCCTCCAACAGAGTGGCGAATAGTTTCGGCGATATAACGTCACCCTGTCTCACACTTCGTTGAAGAGGTATGGGTTTTTATTCCTGGTCCTGAAGACGGACTGACATTGTGGCGTTTCCGTACAATGACTGCAACACTTGTATGTATCGGTCAGTGGCGTAGCGAGCCTTGTCGGGGCCCCGTATTAAAAAATGTTTGGAGGCCCTTATATGGGGGTAAAGATTTTTCACAAAAGAAAAAAATATTGTGAAAAGAAATATTTATATTTTATCATATCATAATTGAACCTTATTGCAAATAAAAAAAATTGTACTTTTGAACGCTCGTTTAAGGCGGGAGAAAATGTAATTGCTTTATAGAATTTTGTCATTTGTAAAATAAAATAAATTAGAAAGTTTTTATTTTTTTTTCCTTACATACTTTGGGGGCCCCGTATAATTGATACGGCGGTAGCTACGCCCCTGGTATCGGTAGTCTATTCGGCACCTTTGGAGAGACTGTAGCACGGCCCATGTCTCGACAGAGTCGAAGGCTTTCTCATAGTCCACAAACGCTAAGCATAATGGCAGATTATACTCTTCGGTCTTCTGTATAACCTGCCGCAGCGTTTGTATGTGGTCTTTGGTGCTAAAGCCTTTTCGGAATCCTTTTCGGAAGTTGACATGATAACTACCTACAAAGAATTTAAAAATCGCATTAAGTGCATGCTTGTAATGATAGTCAGGGTGTTTTAAATAAATTAAAAAAAAATGCTGCATCTGCCACACACAACAGCTGAAGCGCTAGTTTTCAGGCTGGACCTTGGTTGACGCCTTTGCATTGGGAAAAATAAGTAAATAGGTACTTATGTTTCATCATGTTGCTCTGTGCTGTGAATGTTGTGATTGGTCAATAAATGTTTCTTCTTTCTTTTTTTCTAATCTGTAAAGGTGTCTGCGAATGGCGGTGAAATTAAAAGACAACCATATTAAGGAAATCGTTAAGCGAAGATTAGATAACTGGATTTTTATTCAATTACAGCTCATTCTATGATGATAGCTACTTCTATCGCAGTCTTGAGGAAGGATGGTCGTGCCAATAGTGAAACAGGTACACCAATTAATCTTAATGGAAATATTGGAAAATATCTGTGATGATAGATAAATTAGTGTTTTAAGAAAAGTGCAAGATTTAGAAAAATGTGATATCTGTGTTTACCTAGAAAATAATACAAAAAAGTGTGTTGTGTTTCGTGAGTGACAAATGAGTGAGATAGTCACTGAAATATATTGGAAAATAATCAGTTCCAATTATTATCATACTATTGGGAAGGCCTTTGCCCAGATGTGGGACAGTAAGTAGAAGCTAAGGGAGGGCCTTGCCCAGCAATGGGACAGTATAGGCTGAAAAAACACCTTGTTTATATTGTAACTAGTACCATGTAGTACAATATTTTTGGGTGTTGTTTTCGACACAATAAAACCACCACTACATAGAATAGTTTTTAACATTTATTTGAATAAAATATGGCGTACAAAAAGGTGTTAAAAAGTATAAAATAGCACATATTTTACCAATCATTAGCATGCAAAATGCTTATGAAATTTTACTTGAGACGACGGGTAGGGTACACTAGCGACGCCAATCGATTTTAATTTTTATCTTTTTTTTATATATGAGAGGAGGCAGACGAGCAGACTCCGGTGACCTCACTTACACGGCGAAACACAGCGCAGGCGCCGGTCTTTTTGTGAGGCAGTGGTATCACTCCGGTCGAGCCGGCCCATTCATGCCTAAGCGTGGCTCTCCCACACTTAAATTATCTACTAAACCGGATCTATTTTAAACAATTTCGGGGTTACAACCTCTCGGCAAACACTTATACTAGATATTTATTAAATAACCATGCATAAATCGCACAGGACAATCAACATAGTAGTAACTCAAAAAATGTTGTTTTGTGATACACCGCCTTAAAGTTACCTGTAGTACGGTTTAAAATCTCATAACAACATTTTTTGAGTTAATACTATGTTGATTATAATGTGCGGAACTGACCCAATATGGGTCAGTTTTTGTACGCGAAAAATTGAATCACCCCAAAAGCGGCCACTTTTGGCGGTAATCCAAAATTCGAGTGCAAAAGCAGACCAAACAGTTAACTATAAGTATTAACCCCGAAATTGTTTAAAATAGATCCGGCTTAGTAGCTAAAAATTTAAATATATTGGCGTCGCTAGTGTGGCCCACCCGTCACCTTAAGTAAACTTAACAAAACTTATTCATATACTTATCTGCACTTACATCCTACAAATCTAGTTTATTTCTTAAACTCTGTTTGTTACTCCTCAATAGATAAAAAATATTGTTTTTCAGCCATTTAGTTAGTCTCTGTTATTCTGGTTGGTATGTGCCGTGTGGTCCCCGGCAGAGTAGAATAGGCCACCCTCACTCTTACCGAGGTGTCGTAAAAGGCGACTAAGGTAAAGCTGCGTGCATGATCATCAGCACCCAGAGAAGGAAAACTCTGCATTTAATATCAAAACCCTCGCCAACCCGTCTGCCAAGCGTGGTGAGTATGGCAATTACCCCTCATGTGATTGAGGGAGGCTCGTGCCCCAGCAGTGGGGACTTAAATGGGCTGACGACGATTCTGGTTGGTAACAAACGCATGTAAGGTCGTGGGTTCGATCCCCACCCTGGACAAACATTCGTGCGATGAACACTTGTGTTTGTTCGGTGTCTGGGTGTAATATATGTATTTAAGTATATATTTGTGTTCCTCTGTTGTCTTATATCTGTAACACAAGTGCTTAAGCTACTTAGTACGGAATCAGGTCAACGTATGAGATGTTGTGAGAATAATTACTAATTACTAGTCTGCCCCGCTACTCATCGTGCCCAGAATGCTGGCGGCCTTACCTCTTTGATTTGCCAACCCGATGCGTTGGCCGAGGTAGCTGCCAGCATTATGGTCACCTGAAATATTTTGCCGAGAAATTGTAACCCCGAAATTGTTTAAAATAGATCCGGTTTAGTAGCTAAAAATTAAAATCGTTTGGCGTCGCTAGTGTGCCCTATCCGTCACCATAATCGATTGATAGAGACTTCTCTATAACTTCCTACTTTGCTTCCAACTGCCGGAACTTTTCAACGCTGACAATCAAATACTTATCGAATAAACAACTTTTTTAATTGATCTTATAATAAATTAATATTCGGAAAATGTAACTTCATATTTAGACGATGATGAAGAAATATACTGTTAGCCGAATAAAAAACGGATGGCTAGACATCACTAGTACAGATTCATTGTAGATTTTCGCGCGTACTGATATTTGTTAATTAATTTATCGCTATTTATAATTTTAATCCTGCTCAGAATGCGTTTCATTGTTAATAATACCTATTCATATTTATTAGACGTACCTTTTTTTTTTATATTAAATGGGTTTGCACTTGGCCTCATTTCACCTGATGGAAAGTGACAATAAGGTCTAAGATGTAGCGTGCTTACCCAGAAGGAGCCTATTCACTCTCGACTTAAAGATACCCAAATTGTAGCTCTCTGGGAATATCTACTATAGTTACCCTACATAATACGTACTTACTTGGAATTAATGCATAATTTATGTACCTAATCCTAGTTTTAAGGTATGTTCGGAGACCCAATGGGGGGGAAGGGGAAAAGGTTAGCAGCGCTCTTGTGACTCCACTGGTGTTGCGGGTGTCCATGGGCGGCGGAATTGCTTACCATCAGGTGATCCATCTGGTCGTCTGCCGCCTCTCATATAAAAAAAAAATCCTCAGTTGGGTGATTCTCCGAAATTTGACATGCCGGTTTCTTCGCATTAAATTTCCATTCGCTCAAAAATATTGTTCAAATTAGAATTTTAAATTGAAATAAGAACACGTTAAGATACCTGCAACCTGTGCGGATAAAGAATGGGATCAGAAATGGCGGCGCATCTATTCACTTCTCGCTCGCACACTATTTGCGTCTATATTCGCACCCCACGAGTGCGAGTATAGACGCAAATAGTGTGACGCAATAGTGACCCCCAGGTGTGCGAGCGAGAAGTGAATAGATGCGCCGCCATTTCTGATACCATTCTTTATCCGCAGGGGTTGTACCCTTCTTTTATTTTAAGATTCTTCTGATTTCAACAGGTGCCACCTTTGGTGACTGGTCCGCTTCGGTTTACCTCATATTTAGCTTTTAATTTGCTTCATTATATTTTGTGTTGCATTAGACTGTATGACTTGGTATGAGGATAATAAACCATTGTTTAAAAAGTTGGCGATTAAAAAGAGTAACTGGCGAGTTTCCGGATCTTCTCGACCAGAAACAACTTTCCGAGCCGGTGGTAGAATCGCATTAAGTATGTTTATTTACTTTTTTTAGTATATTTTATGTATCAACATATATGTATTAACATGTAAATTATTACATAAGTACTTATAAATAGTCTTAAATCAATCAAATGTATGCGGATTTGTGTGCTGTGTACAAGCCTATGCAAATAAAAAAATATTTGATTTTGAATATAAACTTCTAATTTGAACAATATTTTGAGCGAATGGAAATTAGACGCGAAGAAACGGGAATAAGGCCAAGTTTCGGAGATTCACCCAATTGATAATTATACAAACCCGTTTGAAATTTCAACAAGTTTGAATATTACTTAATTAAGAATGGTGAAAATCGATTGAAGAAAATTTACAGGTAGGTTAGGTACTTTGTTTGCGTCTGCGTCTGTCTGTCCGTACTAAATATAGAAGTATAAATTGCACTAGATTACGAGTATCTGTAGACGTTATTTGCTGAACATTACGTGGAAGTAATAAGCTGAAATAGATGTACTTAGGTAATAAAGACATTATAAATAGGCACATAAAACTATTAGATCCTTACTGATCCATGATAAACTGTGAAGATTAATCTATTGGGTAATTACCTAGTTAATAACTTTCTGTCAGTGAATCAACTGCAGTTCGTTCGTGCCTTCTTCAATGTTTTCCCGGTTATCTAGGTACTTATTGAAGAAACTCAAATCGAGAAAATGTGCCTTTTAAGATTGATTTGTTGACTCGAATGAATAAATTCAATGAGGCTGTCTGTGACGCCATGGTATCGCTCCGGTCCAGCCGAAGCCGAGCTCCGTCCACAGTAATCATTTATGTGCGTTATTTACTTCAGGTGACGGGTAGGGCACACTAGCTACGCCAATCGATTTTAATTTTCTGCTACATTATTACATTTTTTTGCCGTGTGGTCCCCGGCAGAGTAGAATAGGCCACCCACACTCTTACCGAGGTGCCGTAAAAGGCGACTAAGGTAAAGCTGCTGGCATGATCATCAGCACCCAGAGAAGGAAAACTCTACATTTATATCAAAACCCTCGCCAACCCGTCTGCCAAGCGTGGTGAGTATGGCAATTACCCCTCATGTGATTGAGGGAGGCCCGTGCCCCAGCAGTGGGGACTTAAATGGGCTGACGATGAAACCGGGTCTATTTTAAACAATTTCGGGGTTACAACCTCTGGGCAAACACTTATACTATTTATTAAATAACGCGTACGCGAAAAATTGATTCACGCCAAATACGGCCACTTTTGGCATGAATCAATTTTCCCGTACAAAAACGGTCCCAACATTTGTGCATGGTTATTTAATAAATAGTATGAGTTTTTGTCTAGAGGTTGTTGAGTTAGGTCATTTTTTTACTAAGAGTGCAGTATTACTTCTGAATTGAACAATTTGATAATTTTGTTTCAGTCATGGGCGGTATCAGGCGTGTTGCTCAACATGCTGGGACAGGGTATGGTGCTCAGCTTCCCGGCCTCCCTGCTCCCGGGCCTGAAGAGCCCCGACTCCACCATCCAAGTGGATCTAGCAACTGCTTCCTGGTTAGGTGAGCTCTTTCAATTGTCATGAAAAGCCACTGGTGTTGGTGTGGCCATGGGCGGTGGCACCCGCTACCATCAAGTAATCTGTTTCGTTTGCCACCTATCACTTTAAAAAATCCCCACTGAAAACCGGCGTGAAGCAGTGCTTCCGCTGTTTCCCTGAGTGAAGGGAACCGGAGGCCCAATTGGGGGGAAGGGGAAAAAATTGGAGCGCATTTGTTTCTCCACTGTTGTGCGAATATAAATCTGTGAGCGGCGGCATTCGCTCACCGTCCGTCTGCTCGTCTTTCACCCACACGAAAAATGTGATACTTACCTCGGGTTTTGCAGATGTCCATGGGCGGCGGTGATCACTTACCATCAGGTGTGAAGCCTACTCGTTTGTCCACAATAATGAAACAAAAGAAATAACTTGCATTTTTTTCTTTTACAGCTTCATCAGTTGGCCTATCCAGTATGTTCGGATTCTTCATCTCCTCATTCCTCATGGCCTTCTACGGTAGACGACTGGCGCACGCTCTGGTCATCCTCCCAGGAACCATCGGATGGGTCATCATCTACTTCGCTCAGAACGTCACTACTCTCATGATTGGACGTGTTTTAGGAGGCATCACTAGCGGAGCCACTGTCACCTTAGGAGCTGTGGTCGTCGGAGAATACACGAGCCCAGAACATCGAGGAATGTTCCTTAACCTGAAAACTGCAGCCGTGTGCTTCGGAAATACTATCGTTCATGTCCTAGCCCATTACTACCATTGGAGGACAGTCGCACTTTGCGCTTTAGTCCCCCACATATTGGCTTTCTTAATAGTCTGCACATGGCCCGAAAGCCCTGCCTGGTTAGCCTCGAAGAAGCAGTACGAAAAGAGCGAGAAAGCTTTCATCTGGCTCAGGGGGAGCAGCGAAGACTCCAAGCAGGAATTCAAGAAACTAATCAAATCTCAAAAAGACCACTTAACGAACGATCAACTATGTTTAACAGACAAGTTGGTCGATTTCTTCAAAAAGTTTGGAAGGAAAGACTTCATAAAACCCTGCTTCATTATAGTCTTTGGTGGAATTTTACTCGAGTCCTGTGGAAGGCACATGTTCCCAGCTTACGCGACCGTTATTATAGGCGAAATCAGCGGTGATAAAACCCAATCGTTCCTATATACCATCTGCCTCGACCTCATCATCACAGCCAGCGCTGTGTCCTCCTCAGTTCTGGTCAAAATGATGAAGAGGCGGACGCTTCTTTTTGCATCTGGGATCACATCTCTCGCAGTGCTATCTTGCGTTTGCATCTACCTCTTCCTAGTACACAAATCTGTGATCCCCAACTCTTACACCTGGATCCCTATAGGGATGCTGATCGTGTACTTTATATTGGTAAATCTTGGCTGTACTCCAATTCCCTATGGATTCTTAGGAGAAGTCTTCCCATTGGCTCACAGAGGGGCGGGTTCTGCTGTTTCAGGCGTTACTTTATCCATATGCCTCATGATTCCTTTGAAAATAACTCCATATTTGCTGGCCAGTGTAGGTCTACATGGTACGTTTGCAGTTTATGGAGCGGCTATGGTATTTTCATTAGTAGCGTTATATTTTATGCTACCAGAAACTAAAGATAGGACATTGGAAGAGATTGAAGATTATTTCAATTTTGGTAAGTTTAGAGATACGAAGGCGATAGGTGATGATGAAGAGGTGACGATTAAAATGATTAATTGAAGTGAATGTGTAAGTTATAGATATTACTCGTATCTAGGTAGTAACATTAGCTCGCCTTACAGGTATAGATTGAGGAGCTCCGGAACAAAACTAGATAAATACACTTTTAGTATTTATATAGGAAACAAAAAAATATGATTTACTTACGTTTAAATGTTTATGTAGTTTATTTTGCCAATATAACGTAAATTTACATAAAATATCTATAAGAATGTGTAAAGGATTTATCGGTAATAGTCCCGAAAATTAAAAATGCAAGGATTGTAACGTAAAAATACGTGTTTGTTTGGTTTTGGTCCAGCTGTCCCACTTAAGAAAATAATTTAGTACGTTTTAATGAGATTTGATGCGACCTGAATGTATGTTATGTAAGAATAGCTCCCAGCTAACAGAAAAAAAAATATGACAAAGTGTTTCGGAGCCTCCTCAATTATCTCCTTAGTCCAGGGTACTGGCATTCATGATTTGGTCCTAGATGAGAATAATTATGTATGATAAGCGAAGCAAATAAACAAAATTCGCCTTATCTACAATTCTACACTTACATACATATCATACATAGATTAGATGGATATACTTTATTTCACAAATTGTACAGATCTTAGTCTATGGTATTATATTAGTACAATGTAGGCGGTCTTATCGCTATTAGCGATTTCTTTCAGACTACCTCGGGGTACATGAAAATATAGCGAATTGTAAAGAGGTAAAGGCAGTACTTACATACGACCAGCTTATTAAATTAAAGTACAGAGTGTAGGCTTAAATTTTTTATGCTTTAGGCGACAAAAAGAGCAAGCGAGTCACCTGATGGAAAGCAATCATCGCCAATATCGCCCATTAACATCCGCGAAATCAGAGAGACCGCTAATGCGTTGCTGTCCTTTTTAAAGAGGAGTAGGTACTCTCTCCTCTCTTGAAGGTCCCAAGTTGTAGCCGTCGGGAAATACTCCCGAAGGTAAACCGTTCCACAGAACTGAGGTACGTGGTAGAAAGTTCTGCGAAAAACGCACAGTATTAGACCGCCATCCATCGAGATGAGTGACGGGTAGGGCACACTAGCGACGCCAATCGAGTTTAATTTTTAGCTACTAAACCGGATCTATTTTAAACAATTTCGGGGCTACAACCTCTCGGCAAACACTTATACTATTTATTAACCATGCACAAATGCGGACCCAGTATTTGTACGCGAAAAGTTGATTCACGCTAAAAGTGGCCGTTTTTGGCGGTAATCAATTTTTCGCGAACAAAAACGGACCCAACATTTGTGCATGGTTATTTAATAAATAGTATGTATTTGCCGAGAGGTTGTAACCCCAAAATGGTTTAAAATAGATCCGTTTTAGTAGCTAACAATTAAAAACGAAATGGTGTCGCTAGTTAGGGCTAAAGTGTTTTGAATTGCAAGAACTAATTTACTGGGTAAATTCAAGGTATCTATACATCATTCCGCTTAGTTTTGTAAGGTAGGTATAATGTGTATAGACAACCATACGTCGGTTTACTTACTACTCTTGTTAATATTCATCATCATCATCAGCCTATTTAAGTCCCCACTGCTGGGGCACGGGCCTCCCTGAATCACATGAGGGGTAATTGTATACTCACCACGCTTGGCAGACGGGTTGGCGAGGGTTTTGATATAAATGCAGAGTTTTCCTTCTCTGGGTGCTGATGATCATACCAGCAGCTTTACCTTAGCCGCCTTTTACGACACCTCGATAAAAGTGAGGGTGGTCTATTCTACTCTGCCGGGGACCACACGGCCAGTTATTAATATTCCTCAATTGAAATTATTATTAAACCTTTGTCGATTGAAAAAAAAAATGCGTAGGCGCTATTGTGGCTGTCCGTACCTACAGTTTAAGAAAAGGTATTGTGTATTGATTAAGAATATAATAATTGCAGACTGTGATTTATGTTTTAAGATAAGTAATTTATCGCATAATTTAGGTAAGTAATAAATAAAATATATTTAGTATGTTACCTAGTTATTTTATTTGCTTGAAATCAAAATTCCAATCGTAAAAATAATTGATAAAATCGCTAATTTTATCGCATACTATTGCCCTACATCGTATTTTTTTGAATATCCAAGAATATTCTCGAGGAAATCACTTATATCTACTAATGATTTTTTTTACCTGATGGAGCATAGGGTCGAAAAGAAATCCACCTTCCCATACAAAATTGCATTCATGATGGATTTTTCCGATAAGCTAAGTAGGCACCTAAACTCATTTGATTGTGTAATGTACGTAACCTACCTACAACCTGTTCGGATAAAGAATGGGATCAGAAATGGCGGCGCATCTATTCACTTCTCGCTCGCACACTATTTGCGTCTATACCCCACGAGTGCGAATATAGACGCAAATAGTGTGCGAGCGAGAAGTGAATAGATGCGCCGCCATTTCTGATCCCATTCTATATCCGCACAGGTTGTACGTATTTTAGTGACTTAAGGTGACGCGTAGGGCACACTAGCGACGCCAATCGATTTTTTTTTTTTTTTTTATTTATTTATTTCATACACACAACAAATTACAATTGTTACTAAACTAAGCACAAAAAAATAAAAATAAGAATCTAGATTGTAATCCAAAATACATGCGTATATATAAAAAAAACATAATAACGTTGTCGATATTACAGAGTGACTACAAGTACATATAGGGGTATATTATATATAACAAGGTACTCAGCTCCGACGCTATACAGACCCAGCGTTTACGCTGAGCCCTTGGGGTGCGGGATAGAGGACATCCTTTAGATCCGCAATGAAACGTGCGAGTTTTGTTGTGAAAATATCAAAATCATTATTAATTTTAATGATATCATTGTATTGACGAGCCATTCTGACTAGGGGACTGAAAAATGAGGTGTTATTTTTATATGTCTGCAAGGCGAAAACATTAATTTTTTTGGATCTGCGTGCGCTATATTTTATGTTAAATGATACTTCAGAAAGTAAAGTTGGGGTATCAACAATGGAGTGAATTATCTTATAAAAATAGATAAAATCAAAATATTTGCGACGTGTCTCTAATCTTTGTACCTTAAATTTGGACAATCTGGATTCGTAGCCGATACAAACACGCCCAAGCTTCTGACGGTAACATAACATACGCAAGCACTTATTCTGCACTCTTTCTATTTCATTAATGTGAACATTGTAGTGAGGTGTCCAAACGGGGCTACCATATTCTAAAATACTTCTCACAAGAGTAAAGAACAAGTACAACAAAGACATGGGTTTCTTGAAACCTTTCGAGGATCTGAAAACAAAGCCAAGGAGTCGATTGGCTCTATTCGTAATGTGTTGGTAGTGTGATCGGAATGAAAGTTTATCATCAAATAAGACTCCCAAGTCCTTTGCTACACTTGATCTTGAGAGAAGCTGACCATCAATTAAGTAATCGTTAATTATCCAGGAGCGTTTATTGGTGAACGAAATAACGAAGCACTTGTTAGTGTTGAGAGACATGTGGTTAGCTTTGCACCAGTTAGAGACAGTGATTAAATCTTCTTGTAAGAGGTTACAGTCGAACTCCGAGGTAATGGTTCTGAATATTTTTAAATCGTCTGCATACAGCAGGCACTCAGAAGATAGGCGTTCAATAAGGTCATTTATAAAAACTATGAACAAAAGAGGCCCTAAATGTGACCCCTGTGGTACTCCAGAAGTCACTGGAATTGGAGAGGAAGAAAAACCCTTAAGGGCTACTAGTTGGCTTCTATTGCTCAAATAACAAGTTATCCAGCGATGTAAACTACCGTGAACACCACAAGAGGCCAATTTGTTACAAAGCAATCTGTGATTAACTCTGTCGAACGCCTTTGAGAAGTCCGTGTAGACAGAGTCAACTTGACCACCTATGGCGAAGCTTTTACAGAGATAATTTTTGTATTCCAGGAGATTAGTGACGGTGGACCTGCCTTTAACGAAACCATGTTGTTTAGGTGAAAGAAGTGGTTTGATATGCGAATACAACTTGTCATACACCAATGATTCAAGCAATTTAGCGAAACAGGACAGAATGCTAATTGGTCTGTAATTTTCACATTTAGTCTTATCTCCATTTTTGAAGATGGGAATTATATGAGCTGTTTTCCATTGTTTGGGAAAGGTTCCGCTTGAGAGAGATTTGTTAAATATGATTTTCAGTGGAATGCACAGCTCAACCCCACAAGCTTTAATAAATAATGGAGGGAGAAGGTCTGGTCCGGCACCTTTGTTCTTATCGAGTTTTTTAATTTTATATTCGATTTCTTTTTCAGTGACCCGTATTTGTGACAGTGTATTTAGTGCTCTCGGCAAAGAAAGGGAACCACCAAAATGAGACGATATTATGTCAGTTTGTGCATTTGGAAGAGTATCAGCTGCATAAACGGATGCAAAATATTCTGAAAAAAGCTCACAGATACCGTTCCCATCAGATGACACTGAATTACCAGATTTCATAATTTGCGGAACTGAGACATGACCCTTTTTATTATTTACAAATGCCCAGAATTTTTTAATGTTATTTCGCATAGCTTCTTCAGTCAGAGATACATATTTTTTATAACACTGATCAGCCAATTTCTTGAATCTGACTCGCAACAAAGAAAAGGTATCGTAATCTCTTGGGTTTTTGAATTTTTTGTAAATTTTGTGATATTTATTTTTTTCTTCATTGCATTTTATTAAAGATTTACTGAACCAGATGGGATATTTTTGCGATTTGATGGTTGTGAGTGGAGTGTGTTTACTAATTATCTCGTTTAACTTGACATAAAAAGTGTTAGTGCATATATCAACGTCAGAACATGACAAGATTTCGTGCCAATCCAAAGAACTCACTTCCTGTCGCACCACCTCAAAGTTGCACTTGGAGAAGTTTAATCGTTTAACTCTGAATTTATTTAGACATTTTAGTGTAGGAGATGAGGGACAAACATCAAATTCAAGTGCGGGGTGGTGTTTATCCATAAGACTCAGCGGAGTAGCCTCCACCACAGTCAGGGACGTAATTGTCGACAGCACTAAGTCCAGAATGCGACCATTGTCGTTTGTGATGTTGTTACATTGATACAGGCCACAAATTGATATAAATTCCTGGAGTAACAATAGTTTCCTGTTGTTAGAGGGGTGAGTAAAATTAGCAGCGCTAAGAGAGAAATCAGGGGTGTTAAAATCCCCAACGATTAGCCAGTCATCATTACTACCACTATTTAACATTACATTTCGGCAGTTAGAATAGAACTCGTCTACTTTCGAGTAATTTAGATCAGGGGGCAAATAACATACACATAAATTTAGATTAGGAGCATTATTTTGGTTAGACTTCAATGTGACCCAGATGTCCTCCAAACCGGTGTCCCAGTATGCCTGTCGGATAACCTGAAATGATTTTTTAATAGCAATTAAAACACCGCCTCCTTCGTCTTTTGTCGAATTTGTATCAGAGCGATCTCTTCTAAAGATGTTGTATCGCGCGTCTACAATCTCTCCATCAAAGATACTAGAATTCAAGTTTGTTTCCGACAGGCATATAACATCATAATCTGAGCTTAACAAATTTAAACAAAATTCAGACAATTTGGATCGAAATCTATTGACATTTTGGTAATACATACTAATCATAAAAAAGAACACAGTGAAACGGAACAATAAAGTAGAATTGGATGGTGTTAATGTTTAATTTTGCCTAAAAAGTCAATGTTTTTAACATGTAACGCTGGGCTTTGTTCATTCTTCCGAATATAGACTTGCCCAAAGCGTACCCACACAAACATAAAGTTGTTGTCCCTACAGAATCTTCGTGCTGCACTATGGATCTCTTTTACTTCAGGAGATAAGTGCTCCGCTACATAAATTCTGCGGGTCTCACCCGTGATCCCAATATCACTCGATGCAAGTTTATTCTTAGGATGAGATTTATTATAGCGAGTCACCGACGATAAAAAGATATCACGTTGCCGTTGCGATGACAGAGTAACCAGTATATTGCGAGGTCTCTTAGAGGAGGAGTCCATTTTGGCGACTCGACGACAAGCTCTCACCTCATTATCTGGAATGTTAGCTTGTATACACTCACAGAGTTTTTTAAATAAGGCTGCTAGGTCTTCATTTTTACTCTCGGGCACCTCGTGAATTTCGAGATTCATATCGCGAGAGATTTTCTCAACAGTGGATAATCTGGTCTGCAATTTGGCAAGCGCATTCTGCGAGTTGAGGAGTTCAGATTGCAGCTGTTTCAATTCAATTGTTTTTTTTCCAACCTCCGACTTAAGGTCTTCATGATCTGCAGCTAGATGATCCGTAGTGTCAGTAAATTCAAGCTTTAAGTTCTCTATAGCTTGATTAACATGTACTTTCACCATTTTTTCTATGTCCCTATTAAGCGCAGCTCTCATATTTGTCATAATAGAGGAGTCCGGTGCCATCTTTATGTCGAACAGCTTGCTGATGCTCTCCATCGTGACGGCTTCCTTCATGAAAGTGGAGTAGGTAGAATCTTCCGAGGCATCTGCAGTGGAACCCGCATCAAGATCTAGACTATGCGTACTAAAGGACACATTCGGCGATTCAGCGCGACACGGAGTCTCATTTTTATTATTTCTACGCCGCCTAGGTCCATTATTTACGTTCGCGCAACAAGGACAATTCAGTGATTTTATCTGCTCTTTGGTGATCAGCTTGCCTGTTTCTTTTGTTATACCCAGGCAAGTAAAGCAAAGCTCTGAAGTACAGGTATTGCATTTCAAGTATTTATTTGCTTCTAAAGCCGTTTTGCAGCCAAGGCAAAGCATTTTTATGAATGCGCTAAAATCACGTAACTGTATTACAACTAGTATAGAGTTCAAATTCGACAACGCAAACACAACACACAATAATTATATTATGGTGACGCAGACGACGCCCGTTGACAATTCGCGGAAAGCACCAGCGGGGCGAAAACAGGACAGCGATACTCGTCTTAAAAAAGATCTCTCACTCACTCACGGCCGCACGCGCAGATCCGCTTACTTATTTCGGCCGCAGCGATACCAATCCTTTGGTCTAGTGGCAAAAACCGCGCTCAACACACAAGAGGTCCGTGGTTCAAATCCCAACACTCGACGCTTCACCAAGATTTTAATGCCGCCTTCCTTCCGTTGGTGGGGACTGCGACACAGGCTCGAGGGTCTCTGAAGTTGGCAGGGCGAAGCCCCGGAGCACTCGCGAACGGAATAAAATATTTAAAATAGACTTTTAAAAGGAACCGCGACACGTCCGCTCTCGACAAAAACAGAACGCCGAAAAAAGTTTTTAATTTTCAACTACTGAACCGGATCTATTATTAAAACTTCGGGGTTGCAATCTCTCGGCAAACACATATACTATTTATTTAATAACCATGCACAATGTTGGGTCCGTTTTTGTACGCGAAAAATTGAGTCACGCCAAAAGCGGCCACTTTTGGCGGTAATCCAAAATTAGAGTGCAAAAGCAGACCAAACAGTTAACTATAAGTATTAAATAAATATTTTTTTGTATAAAATAGATCTGGTTTAGTAGTCGTTTTTAATATTTTATTAAAATCGATGGGCGTCGCTAGTGTGCCCTAACCTTCACCTTAATTAACATTATAAATAAATAAATATAAATAAATATTTCACAACATCACATACATTGATCTGACTCCGAGATAGGTAGCTCAAGCACCTGTGTTACGGATATCAGAATCAACAGTGGGATTACAAATATATACATATAATACTTTTCTTTTGTAAATACATACTTATAATACATAGCAAACACCCATGAAGCATATTTTATTTGGTGGAGTAGGTTTTTTGTTATTATTAATACATTTATAGATATTACACAACATCACATGCATTGATCTGACTCAGAGATAAGTAGCTCAAGCACCTGTGTAAAGTGCACAGTAACGGGCGCGCGCAGTTAGACCATATTACACCGTGACTCTTTAGCGAAAAGGTCGAGTTTACAATAGAAACGCACCTCGCGATCGCGGGTAGACAGCAAGGAACATGCTGTTTTAGACCTTATTGCATTAACGGGCGCGCGCAGTTAGACCATATTACACCGTGACTCTTTAGCGAAAAGGTCGAGTTTACAATAGAAACGCACCTCGCGATCGCGGTAGGCAGCAAGGAACATGCTGTTTTAGACCTTATTGCCAGGCAGCGAAGATATATATTTTATTGCAGCCAGTATCGGAAGTGATTCTTCTGTGCCCTGTATTTATTGTGGTATCGGATATCAAAATCAAGTTGGATTACAGATATATACATAAAATACATTTCTTTTGTAAATACATACTTATAATACATAGTACAACCTGTGCGGATAAAGAATGGGATCCCATTCTTTATCCGCACAGGTTGTAAACACCATTAATTCATGTTATATATTAAGCCAGAAATTAACGTTAATAATGTGTTATAACTACCTAACCTACACCCAGTCGAGGATCCTTACAAGGTGCGGTTGCATAATTCCAATAATATAGTAAATATAATAATAGATAATATAGCAGTAGTTAGAAATAATGTACTCACGTTGTCGATGTTGAAGTTTTGAACGTCCTTTAGTCCGCGCGCGTGTTACATTTGCTGCATCGCGATAACTCGACCTCACGCCGTCGTAAGTACTAAGCATGATGTAGTACTAACGTGGATAATTAAATAGTATTATATGACATACCTATGCAAATACCCTGTCGTTTACAAGATGATCACACACAAAAGAAAAGCAATAAACGCAGCTATCTAAATAATTAAGTAAGTAGTTAACTTATTGATAAAATAAGTAATGTATATGTAACGTTTTCTGTTTACAAGTTAGAGAGTGAAGTTGCCCTGTGTGAAGGATACACGTAAGAATCGTTCAATAGTGTATAGTTCGGAGAATGCTTCTGAAACAGGTAAGATACAAAACTTTCCATACTAATATTTTAAATTTGAAAGGGTGTGTGTGTCTGTTTGACGGATTGAAAGTGAAGGGATGGAGAGTATCATAGGCCAATTTTTTGTCCCTTGATACGAGGGCGACACTGAAAGTTCTTAGAAAATCAAAAACTGAACAATTTAGCAAGTTGTTACTTTTATTATACCTTTCAAAATAGTGTCCCTTCACATCAATACATCGCTGCATTCGATGAAACCACTGAGAAAAGTACTTGGCCCACTCTTCTTTAGGGGTCTCTTCGACGGCCTTTTGATTCGCAGCCACTGCTTCTTCGGCGTCTGTGAAACGTTTCCCTTTTATTTTGGGAAATAAATAAAAATCGCAGGGTGCGAGATCTGGGCTATATGGCGGGTGACCCAGTAATTCTACGTCTGACGTCGCCAAATACTCGAGTGTTTGCTTGGCGGTGTGCGGCGAGGCGTTGTCGTGGTGAAGGAGGATCCTACTGCGAGGTCGTTGTTCCCGAACTTTTTCCAATACAAGTGGCAAACAGTTATTAGTGTCCCACTCTGCGGTAACTGTTTTTCGATCTTCTAAACAAACTGTTGCGATATGACCTGTCCTTCCGAAGAACGAGGCGACCATCAACTTTCTCACGCTGCGACCTCTCTTCACTTTAGTTGGCAACTCCTCGAATGGAAACACCCATTCAGCAGATTGTCTTTTAGTTTCAAGATCATAACAATAAATCCAGCTTTCGTCACCTGTTAATATGTCAAACACAGCACTTGAGTCACCTCCGTTAAATCTTTGAAACATTTCGCGGCACCAATCAACACGACGTAGTTTTTGGGCCTCTGTCAAATTATGAGGTATCCACCGGGCACAAAGCTTCTAAGTAAAGAGATCTCTTTTCAGCCAAAGTAATTAGGTATTATGAATAGATTCGAATATATTTCTTCATCATATCACTTATGATTATTTTATATTGATTTTTTTGAGTACTGTTGATTATGTCTGAACAGAATATTTATATTTGTTACGTTAAAGGCTGATTTATTTTAATTTCTACTAAGTGATGATAATGTATTTTTTTATGTTCTTGAAGAGGAATGTTTATTTATTTTTTATTGAGTATTTGTAAAATGCTAGAAGACCCTAATTAGTCTACATTTAACAAAAGTAAACTTCCTTTGATTTTCAATAACCCTATACCTAATGGCCCCTGTAGCAAGGGCGTGAAAAAATCATCACTAAATAAACCGTAAATTCATGATTATTTAGTTGCGTACTAGTCTAAGGAATCTCGACACGTGTGTTATATTCAGTTTAAGAAAGAAATTTTCATTTTGTAATCATTTAAAATCCTAGATTTAAGATGGCCCACAGCCAAATTTTGGATAGTAGGTATTTTAGATTTTGTTAGTTAATTTTAAAAGAAAACTGTGATTTCTGATTAGATTTTGGAAGGAAAATTTATTTAGGTTAAGATTAAGCGAAGTTTAAATTAATATATTACGGGCCTGGTTTAGTGACCCGCTGCCTAAGATGGCCCAAAGACTGCATTTTAAAAATGGTGGTTCTTTCAATTACAATGAACAGAATACTGCATTTTTTGTTTAAATTGTATTTTTTCATTAAATAACCTACATTCACATTGATTTGTTTTCTTTATAATATCCAAACTAACAATTGAGGAGTCATAGAAAATCATTGCACGGAAATTTTCTCGCGTTAAATTCATGCTCACTTGTTAAAGATTATTTTTTAATTTGCTGCCAAATCTGGAAGAAAAGAGAATCGAATTAAAGACAAAAAGTTCCATTTTCAAAATTTAAACTTATTTTTTTAATCATCGTCTTATAAGTGGCCAGTTCTAAAAACTTTCAGTGTCGCCCTCGTAACACGAGAGAAGCCGCGGGCAAATATACATTCACATTCAAAAATATGTTGTCTCACACATTGATCTGATTCCTTACATATCTGATATGATACCTAAGAGACCTAAGAGAAATTACAAATTATAAGTAATACTTAAAAATATCTACATACAGGGCGACAAATAATGAATCAAACGAAAATGTTCGATCGCTTGGTGACCTAAAACTAATTTAAACAGAGCGACATTATCATATTTTGTTAATAGTTCTATCCGTTATTAAATAACCATTAAGTAGTCGTTATACCTATTGCTTTAGTGTGTGGTTAGTCAGTAAGTATTCTCTTAGTTAGGCCATGAACTAATAATTATAATCAATGGCTAACCATTCTAGATTGACTGTGGTTATACGAAACCAATTAGGCCAAGAAAATAATTTCCACTTTCATTTTCAGATATGGACAATGTCATCAGTTTACCTGATTTACTTTACAATCGGATTGGCAACGAACACATTTGATGAAGAAAATTCAGAATTTATTAGTAAGATATAAATGAATTATTAAAAAAAATGAAAACTTAAGACACTAATGAACATAGTAATAAAATATGTCTTTAAAAATATATCTACAGTGCTATCACTTAGCATGCTACGAGATCAAGCGGTCAAACGGTGCTCCCTTCTAAATGCTACAAGCTTGTCGAGCTGTTTTCCTGTGATGCGGATTTGAACCCGCACGCTATACGTATTTTTTTATTTGATACAGACTTATGTACTGAATCAAAAAATAAGTTGCTCTTTCTTTTCAGCATTGGGCGGTATATTCACCATCATTGGATATGCAGTCTCATCTCTACTCATGGACAGTATCGGACGACGATTGACCTTCATCTTCGGAATATCATCAGGTTTTGCCGGCAACCTTATGATCATTTTTAACAACACAACCATAGATATATTAGGTACCGCCTTGGGTGGGTTATCATTTGGATCCACAGTTATCTTAGGACTTATAATCATAGGAGAATATACTTCTCCAAAATACAGATCCGTCTTCTTGAATATGACAACAACATCAATTTTCCTAGGACATATGGGGAGGCAGATTCTAAATCACTTTGAATGCTCAAGTGTGAGCATATCTTTGATCTTGCACGTGCTGTCTTTCGGGATCACTATGACATGGCCAGATAGTCCTTACTGGTTGACTTTGAATGAAAGATATCAAGAATGTGAAGCAGCATTCATTAATATTAGAGGAGATGAAGACTTGGTAGAGAAACAAGAATTGCTAAACAGAAGAAATAGTATATCACCTATGAATACTTTACTGGAAAAAGTTAAGAATTTATACAAAATAACGATAGAATTAGGAAAACCGTTATCTGTGATTGCATTTGGTGCTATTTTAGTGGAATCATCAGGACGTCATCACTTGACAAATTTAGCCAAAGAAATCTTTTCCATAATCGGGAATGAATCTCCTTTGCAAAGATTATACCTGAGTATGATTATTGCACTTAGTTCTGTAACTTCATTAGTTTTTCTTAGCGGTTTTAAACAAACAATACTTTTATTAGCAACAGGATTGGTCTCAATATTAAGTTTGTTGTTTGGAACACTCTACGTATTCTTTTTTACAAACGAAATCATATCTTCCATGTCATGGATTGGTTTTGTTTTAATACTTCTACACGTTGTCTTTTCCAATATGGGTGCTACATTTATACCTTTAGCTTTAATAGGCGAAGTCTTACCTCTGGAACATAAGGCAGTAGGATCTTTAATGGCAGGACTGGTAACATCAGCCATTTCCTGGATTGCCATAAGAATCGGAGCATGTTTATTAGCAAGCTTGGACGTGAATGGTTCTTTAGCCATATTCGGAATGCTGATGACAATATCGTTACTTTGCATATTCTTCATGGTTCCAGAGACTAAAGGAAGGACGTTAATGGAGATTGAAGAGTACTTCAAATATGGATGGTTTGAAAGTGACGACGTTGAGGAATTGCTGGCTAAACGTTAGTGAAGAGCCTACAGCTTGAGGAAAAATGCATACAACCCTAATGGAACTCTAGTGTTTAGGCAAGGGGTAGAGACCAGGACGTAACTAAACTTTCACCATAAAGGATAATGTGGGGAACCGTAAAGCGTCGACTTCACAATAGAAAATGGTAGTCTCCATGACGCCGTAAAAACACCATATAAGGAAGTTATTTACTGCTTTCCAAATTTGAGATAACATGGTTAAAAGGCTAAACGTGGCGTTTTTACCAGATTTTTCACATTATTCAGTTTCGTTAAAAACTGAAATGTTACAAGCAATATTGCTTTTTTCAATTGATCATATTTTCCTTCCTCCTGTTTGATGTACCTACTCCACTTTCAGCAGCTGGCCTGATCCACTATCAGCACCTATTGATATTTCTGGAAGGTGCTGAAAGTGGACTAGTCCAGGTGCTGAATCTGCAGATGTTGAAAAACTTGGTGCTGAAAGTGGACTATATTCTCTTTATGCTTTCAAAGTGTTTGTGTGTATGCATTAATTCATAAAACATTTTGATTTGCAGTATCTGTTGTGTCCATTATGCAGTGGTCGTTAGTGTTGATTCCGGTCGACACTGTAATGTGTTTTAAATTACTTAATCCAAAGAATAAATCATGATATATGAAATGATAGACTGAAGGAAAATAGATCCCACCAGATGTTGAACCTTATCAACCAAACCACAATATACAAAAACCAGTGAAATCTTTCAACCTGCCATACCCTATTAAAGATAAAATAATAGTTGTATAAGCGACTGTCGCATCAACAAGGGTTATTAAAACGAGCCTTGGTGAGTTTTTCAACAGCATTAGCGAGTGTTTTAATATCAATATTTTGTATCTACGCTCCGTTTTAATCTTCAAAGTAGGTAACAAATCAAAGGAAAAGACAAAGGTTTTATTAGCTTACTACATATATAGTGATCTGTGGGTTAAATGCAGTATGAGGAGTATAACTGGGGCCTTAGCGCGAACCGGACGTTATGATCGAATCGGGAGTTTTCCTTCCTTTCACACGCGCTGCGTTTCTCCTATGTTTGGATGCGACAGGTATACTCGTTCGTTACGGGACGTCTTCGGACTAAGACCCTTGGGACTCGCTGCTTTTATGCTATCAGTTTTAAATCTAAACAGGGAAAATAAAGGAGTTAAAATAAAACACATATTAAGTGGATACGTCTAGAAACCTCTTTCCTCAGTCACAACAATATACATTCACCATATTTCATAATTTACAATATATCTGTTACATTATCTTTCATACATTCAATTCGTCAGTTCGTCGATGCTTTACAGTTCTGAAAAAAAAAACAATAGATAAATTCAAGCCTAAATATTTCCTTATTTAAAAGACTTCAATATCATTTGAGATAACCTCTTTGATTCACAAGTCGCCAGCAACAAGTGACATTACCGCAAAAACTTTGACAGCTGCTCAGCCAATCATGACTCCGTAGATCAAACCCGCTGATCTTTGATTGGTCCGTAGCTGACATTCAATATGGCTACTCAAGTTTATTTTTTGAGGTTAGAAAAGAGTTCTTATCATAGAAATTTCGGTTTTTTATTGCACACATTGTTGAGATAAAACATTTAAAGAACCGATGATACATCGACGAACAGACGATTAC
This sequence comes from Marasmia exigua, assembly GCA_019059595.1. Classification (NCBI taxonomy): domain Eukaryota; kingdom Metazoa; phylum Arthropoda; class Insecta; order Lepidoptera; family Crambidae; genus Marasmia; species Marasmia exigua. The sequence continues at coordinate 14,743,337 of CM032488.1, forward strand.
ATTCAATAATCTTTATATAGACTATACTTAAGCAAAAAGGCGCTTGAATGTTAAATCTACGTAGTGCTAGAAAACGAAGAATAATAAATTAAACGCTTTCAAGACTTAGAAAAACGTTTTCTGATTAGAAGCAGTCTTTAAAAAGACTGGTCTTAAAAAGAAAACTGAATCCATTTTGTAAATACGAGTATGTCTTAGTGAAATGCAGTCATTTTCTTTAAAAATAGGTTTAGTAAAAATGCTATTTCTCGCGGTAGAATTTTACATGAATTAAGAGATATTGTCAATTATAAATGTACTTACTTTATAAGCAGTAATAAATACATACTTTGAATCATTAATTTCATTAATAAACTACTTTAATATTATCTCGACTGCAATGACAATAAGACAAAATGTGAAATAATACAAAAATATCGCACTCTACATGTAGAGACCTTATCAAAATATCATTTGTGATTTTCACAAAGAAAATTCACCCTGTATAGAATATGAGAAATCATTATTTTATGGGGACAGACGCAAAATTGATTACATAATTTGATTACACTTAATACAAAAAATACATTCATTCATACGATATGCGTAAAAAAAATACAAATGTCATTATTTATTTTGAAAGAAATAAATTAAGTAGAACAATCACAGGTACGAAAATGTTGCTCAACTTGGTTTTTTTTATCGTTTACACTCCGAAAACATTATAATAGGTTTCGTTAATAAATACTACTCAGCATGTTAAGTACCCGGCAATAATATTGGAACAGCTGATTTTTACTTTCTACCACGTACCTCAGTTCTGTGGAACGGTTTGGCTGCGGGAGTATTTCCCGACGGCTACGACTTAGGGACCTTCAAGAGGAGAGCGTACTCTCTATTAAAAACGCCGGCAACACATTAGCGTTGATTACTTTCCATCAGGTGACTCGCTTGCTCGTTTGTCCGCCTCTAGCATAAAAAAAAATATTACACGCTAAGGGCCGATTTCACCGTTGAAATTGAACGCAATCAATTCTCTTGAACTCGGTTTACGCGCTAAACTGAGTTCCGTTCCTTTGTTTTCGCTCGCATTGATCGCGTTTAAGCGTTGATCGCGTTCAATTTCGACGGTGAAATCGGCCCTTAATAGACTTCATTCACGATACCTACTATGAGGTTTTCGGGATCATCATCATCATCATCAGCCCATTTAAGTCCCCACTGCTGGGGCACGGGCCTCCCTCAATCACATGAGGGGTAATTGCCATACTCACCACGCTTGGCAGACGGGTTGGCGAGGGTTTTGATATAAATGCAGAGTTTTCCTTCTCTGGGTGCTGATGATCATGCCAGCAGCTTTACCTTAGTCGCCTTTTACGACACCTCGGTAAGAGTGAGGGTGGCCTATTCTACTCTGCCGGAGACCACACGGCAAAGTTTTCGGGATGTAAACGATAAAAATTAACAGTGTAATAAACATGTATTTTATATTTCCTACCTCTTGGCGAAAATAATACAGACGCTTTGCTTAGAAGAATCAAATATTCCTTTCTAGACATCTGACATTAGAGTAGACTTAAGGTGCGTGTCCCACACGACATCAAGGCGGGCGGGGCGGGGCGGGATGCATGTAGAATCGAGGCGCGGGCGGGTATGCTTCCTTCTTATTTTAATTCGATCATACGCACGTGTAAGTAAAACCTGGTTTTTGTAATCAGACACTGGCATTTTCGTGACACTGTTACCGGCCAAACCCGATTTCAGGACAAATTAGTTTGGCCTAGGCTCAAATAGTTCTTCCTATACGCGATGGGATTAACCAGTATAGCCTAGTATAAACTAATTTGTCCTAAGCCAGATAGGATAGACTAGTTTAGACTAGGCCAAACTAGTTAATCCTAAATATCTATACACACACTCTAGGATAAACTGGTACATATATATTATTTTACCATTTGCTATCTATAATTTTCTTCCTATTGCGTATAGGAAGGACTAGTTGAATCTAGGCCAAACTAGTTGGTCCTGATATCGGGTATGGCCGGTAGCAACACCAATTCGAATATAAGTGTCTTTCGTATTAATATTGTGCTTTGTTTATATGTCATGTTTAACTATACTGCTGATATGAAATACAACTAACTATTCGGATACTCTAGCGGCTATTATTCCGGCTTTTTCCACTGCGTCCATACTCTGAACCAGAAGCACAAAACGAAATGACAAAATGGCGGCGAAGTCGTGGCGCGGACACACATGAAGGCCGCTGCCGCGACGCCTTCACCTCGTTAGTACCGCGACTCCATAATGTGAGCGCACGCCATATATTTGTAAAAAAACTTTTTTTTTATGTAATAGGTGGCAGACGAGCAAACGGATCACCTGGTTTTAAACGACGCCTATGAACACCCGAGACACAAGTGGAGTCACAAGTGCGCTGCCAACCTTTAAACCTCCCCTTTCCCCCGGATTGGGCTTCCGGTACACTCACTCACGCAGCATGCTGCTTCACGTCGTTTTACTGTGAGACCAAGGTATCACGGTCACGGTCTTGCCAGCCCATTCATGCCGAAGCATGGTTCTCCCACGGTGCGCTTAAGCGCCTCTGCCTCGACTGACGTATGGGCGAGGCGCCTTACAAATCAAACATAAACAACAATTTTCCACTTTCATATCTTGCGTCTGTCCCAAATCCGATAATACAACGAAATAACAGCGACCGAACTCATACTTCCTCACAATAACACTAAAAAAAACATAACAAACCACATGTAAAGCAACATTCAACATCGTCTATCTTTACTTTATAGCTATTTACAAATAATGATTCGGTGGTGAGTTAATGATCTGAAAAAAAAATATATTTTTTGTCTTTTCTAAAACTTTTCGCGTCACACTTTTTTTCGATCAATTTAATGTCAATAGTAGGCATTTTAAAATACAGTTCGACATGTCTGATTGGCTAAAATCGGAACCAATGCTATTAGGAAACGTGCACATAGACCGTGCTGCCACCTGGTGCCATCCACTTGAACGTGCGGCAGCACATTCATACACATAAATACAAAGTGGTGCCACCTATACTTATTTATTGCACGTCCCCTATAGGCCAAACCGACATATCACTCTGCATTTTTCAATAAGACAATATATACTTAATTTTAATTTTGGAAATATTAAAAAGCGTTTGTCACATAGAAAGGCTTATTTATCACAATATAGAAAACTAATTAACTAAACCAATTAAATCTAAAATGTTATCAGATCTTTCATATAAATAATAAAGGGTTGCTTTACACGACTTTGACAAAATAGAGTTATTATTATTGTCCATAAGTATATGCCGTTATATTTGGCTACTTTCATCAAAATACAATTTAGGCAGAAGATAATGTTTCATCAAAATAATCTGACGTCATTTTACACTTCTTACAAATTACGAAAGGTTTGTGTTAAGAGATTTTCGTATAATGGAGATAAATCCGCTAGATGCGCGTATGCTGGTCCGGAGTTGCAGTCGTCCATAGACTATCGCCATCAGGCGATATAAAAAAAGATGGCGCACTATTAAATTGAGGTCCATCTACAAAATGATTGGTTATTTCTGTGCTGGAGTTTGACCTCAGCACGCCATCTAGCGGATTTTTCAAGCGTGACTCTACATTGCAAGTACTATGATTTTGGTGTTTAGAAATACTTCAAATAATAACTTTTAATAGGAAAATTTATGATAATTAATTTATTTTAATGTAAAAAAATAGTTCTAACAATTTGGTAAAAACAAAAAAGTATGATGGGTGTATGTCTTTCCGTCATGTAAACCAGCCCTGGGTCATAAATTTAGTTCAACAAAGTGCTTCAAGCGATTTCGACCAAACACAATGTACAGGCAGCTACAAATTGCCTTAGTATTAAGATTGTAATGTGTTGCTGTCCCTGTACAGTCAATAAAAAAATCATTAATAAAAAAATCTTATTGCTAAAGTATGACTGATCGATACCACCTAACGTTGAAAGAGATATCGCCATTTGGTTGTTGGTGAAACGTTGAATTTCTATGAGATCATGGTATGTTATTTATTATGCCCAAAAATTTAAAAAATGCAAATATATATTCAATATTTCTATGAAATATTCCCAAAACAATACGATACTTCTTTAACGTTACGTGGTGTCGCTAAAGCGGTTCATATTTTTAAATGTAAAATTGTGTAATATGTATTATTTATTATCACTTTATATGACGACCGTAACCACCTTATTACAAGACACGATTTGAAGTTATTACCGTACTTAATCTCATACCATCCTGTTCCAAATTGCACCATATTATTATAAATCGTGTTCTAAAGTTGTTACCGTACTAAAGCTCATGTCATCCCGTACCAACACACAATGTTAAAAGAGGATGAGACGAATTTTGTTACGGGACTATCCTTGGTTCGCGACTTGTAATAAGGGGCGCAGCGTTTTAAGGGGCTGAAACGAGTTTTGTTCCGGAACTATCGGGGGTTTTGTAATAATGTGAGTTTTTGTGGTCTTAAAACGCGTTCACAATGAGATGTGTGATTATAATTTCTAACTTCAGGAAGGGATGTAAAAGTATAAAATATACAAGATATGGAATTTTAGACATGATTTGAAAAACAAGTGTTTAACATTTTTAATGGTGAGTTTTAGATATTGTGAACAAGCTGATGATATTGAAATGTACACACCGCTTGACAAATTCACAGTCTAGATAAACAATACCCTGTTGGGATCGGTCTAGCAATATTTATAAGGTAAAATTTTATAAGATTTGTATAGCTGCAGTTAAAACTATTTTATACTGTTTAAATAATCCTTATAAAATAGCTACCGCGTGTCGAAAACCCGCTAGATGGCGAAATTTTGGACTGAGGTCCAACTTCAACAGCATTGGTTGTTTCGTTCGTCAAACTGTCATTTTGACATATCAGGTTCACAAATAACCAATCACCTTGTAGATGGAACTAGAAAGAACAATCCATGGAACTAGAAAACGCCCGCTCTAAACGGAATGTGCCATTTTCGCAAAAAAAAAAACGTCACGCAAGTGTGAAAGAGATCCAACCGGCCCTGACGCAAATTCTATACAGGCCCGGTAGAGAACGTCGCCCAAGCACGTCACCCTAGTACTGACGACTTCGCGCGGTTTGTCAAGTATGACTTTCTATGAAAAGGCACAGTCTGTTTAAGGTGCATGTCTATGCTTCAATCATAGAGTGCGCCATCTAGCGGATTTTTATACATATAGTCTGACAGCCGCACTCAGAGACGTCATTTCAGCTAATGTTCATTAACTTTAGTATTGGTAGTCTTTATGGGTATCAAAATAAGTGTCAATATTTTTCTTAAGTAGCCAGCTAAGTTAATCAACGACTCTGAGAGTGGCAGTTAATTACGTCAACAAACTGTTGTTTTTCCATATCAAAAAATGTCCAAACGTTTTCCACATAAAAAAAATTCAACAAAATCTTCCGTTTCCTTTATGGCGTTTAAAACATTCCTGCAGTGCAGCTACACAAACCCTTACAATAGAACCATAGATAAAACCGTTAAAAAGTGAACGCATCAAACCATAGACAAACTGAAGAGCTTGATAACCACAACACACATTGGTCCGTGCCCTAAACACATATATATATATAAAATATACATCTACCGTCTGTCCGTACACTAATCTATACTACAATATACAATAATATTTTACGCTATGTTAATATATCATCTTGTGTATTTTGAGGATTTTACCTAGACGCTGTTTCGCGGTCTTCATACCCTTTTTCAGTCTTAGATCTGTGGAAAATATTACAGTTTTAAATGAAATGATAATGTATTTATTCTCTCCTCCAGTCCCACATCACACCCAGACCTTATTACCAGAATTTACAAACGTTTGATATCAACACAACATCTCGGGAACTATCGTGGACATTATGTTACTGCTAAAAATAGGCAAACGAACTTCCGGCCCATCTGATGGTAAATGGTAACCACCGTTCATAGACATCTTGACCTCGTGAAATTACACAGCTGTCGAAATGAAAATCAGAATCAGTGCAACTGCGATCATATTAAAAGGACTGAGTCTTTGAAATACCTTGGAGTCATAATGGACGAAAAATTATCTTTTAAGGAGCATATCTTGCAAACGGCTGGTCGTGTAAGGAAGATAATACACGTCATGAAAAATCTAAGGTATTCAACGGATGGGAAAACGCTCAGGACGGTCTACTTAGCGCTATGTCAGTCAGTTGTTAATTACTGTATTCTTGCCTGGGGGGGTGCGGCTCAATCATCTCTTATCTCCTTGGAGAGAGCGCAGAGAGCCGTTCTAAAGGTAGCCTTATATAAATCTCGCTTATACTCGACTGCAGCTCTCTATAACGAAGCCGAAGTGCTTAGTGTTAGGAGATTGTTTCTGGTTAGGGCTGCAATTCATACCCATAAATTAGTTATTAATTCAAATGAATACGGGGAGCTACTTAAAAGGAGGGTTTTCAGAATACCTGTCCTTACCACAAAAACAACATTTTCCCATCGCTTTGGCCGTTTCCTTTTCCCCCGCTTATACAATAAACTAGTCAGGCTGTACAACTTCGAAACCCTGTCAGTTTTTCAAGCAAAACGTCTATTGACGAAAATATTGCTAAGGTGGAGTTACAGTGAAGCGGAAGACTTGCTGAAGCCAATACAATAATCTACTGTTATCACACACACACACACACACACACACACACACACACGCGCACGCACGCACGCACACACACACAGCTACAAATAAGATGCCCATAATACATTTTGTTCTTAGCATAAAAATTTAATTGAATTGAATATGAAATGTCTAAATTTAATAAAACTCAATTTGAATTTTTAAATAACTTAATAATAAGAGTAATATTTTTGTTTTATCACAAAATGTTGGCTCTGTGCAATATGTACTCGTGCCTAAAATGTTAATATAGGAAATCGTTTACTGTTCCTCACAGGACAGGCCTAGCCTAGTGTGAGGACCAGCGAAAATGTACCGAAATGTGATTTTTTGATTAATAAATATTTTGATTTGATTTGATTTTGATTTGATTTTGACATCAACAATGCCGACATACGCATACACATAGGAGTTTCAAAGTGAACTTTCCACTTAAACTCTGATTTTTAAAACTGAGTTCACAAACTTGAAAACAACGGAAATCACAGTTAAAGCGTGATTACCGTTGTTTGAAAAGTTAGTGAATGACGGTTATCACCGAGTGACTACGTTTTTTGCCTTTCTCAATCAAAATCAACTTAGTCTGATCACGGTTATTAGGCACGTGGCAAAAGTCGGAACTAATGCTGTTACGTCATTTTCGCATAGAAAAAACATTTGTAAAACGCCATCTTGTTTTTTTTTTTTTAAATATAATGGCTGCTACTGTGTCTCTCGACACATCTATAATTCTGCCAATGTCGAGTGATTAGAGAGACACGTTAATTAATAGATTGACCGGTGTGACGAGTGGAATCTATTTTAATCGGTTTTGACAGCCATCTTGTTAATGTCACTGCTGTGTCTTCTGATCGTAGTCGGTCTGTATATGGGAATTTGACATTTGCACCTGTCAGTTATAATTAAAAATCAAATGTATAGAAGAAATATTTGGTGGAAAAGTTTTACTAATGTTTCTTTTGACACTTACTCTTGTTATTTGGCGTATTTTGAACAGGTGGCGGCGGCCGCCTGCTCTTTGTTGCTAGTACTGCCCTCTTTGCATTCTGAAATAAAATGGAGGTCATTTCTGTCGTATCATATTCATATTTATTTACATGAATAGGCTATTTCACTTTGTCTTATCCTGAAAGTTTTTATCAAAAGCTCCATGATGAGGGAAAATATTGTGAATTAAAAGTTTCAGATTGTTTCTCAAACTGTAATATCTACCATTTGAACGTGATACCAAAATCCAGTCGACCTGTTTCCTCTGTCTAAGTATTGGGAAGGTCAAATTGTCGGATTTACTGAATCTGTGAAAACTGATCACGGTCCAAGCGTACTCTGCTCTCCGAAGCAACAATTTACCGGCTTCTTTTTTTTTTTTTACTGTAGATAGGTAAGCGTTTGACCATATTTCACCTGATGGTAAGTGATAATATGGTCTAAGATGTAGCACGATTACCTAGAAGATACCTATTCACTCGCGCTTTGAAAACCCCCAAATTGTAGCCACTAGGGAACACCTCTTCAGGCAACTGATTCCACTGTTTCGCAGTACGAATAAGAAAACAGGATTCAAACCTCTTTGTGCGGACTTTTGGTATTTCTACCATGTACCGCTTCTGTATTCCCAGAGAGTTACAATTTGGGTGTCTGAGCCGTGTGGTCCCCGGCAGAGTAAAATAGGCCACCCTCACTCTTACCGAGGTGTCGTAAAGGGCGACTAAGGTAAAGCTGCTGGCATGATCATCAGCACCCAGAGAAGGAAAACTCTGCATTTATATCAAAACCCTCGCCAACCCGTCTGCCAAGCGTGGTGAGTATGGCAATTACCCCTCATGTGATTGAGGGAGGCCCGTGCCCCAGCAGTGGGGACTTAAATGGGCTGATGATGATGATGATGATGAAGTCGAGAGCGAATAGGCTTCTTCTGGGTAAGCACGCTACATCTTAGACCTTATTGTCACTTTTCATCAGGTGTTATGAGGTCAAATGCAAACTCATTTAAGGTGACGGGTAGGGCACACTAGTGACGCCAGTCGATTTAAATTTTTAGCTACTAAACCGGATCTATTTTAAACAATTTCGGGGTTACAGCCTCTTGGCATACTCCTATACTATTTATTAAAGAACCATGCACAAATGTTGGGTCCGTTTCAGTAAACTTTTTTTTTCGGCGTGCGTTCTTAGTAACGAGCAGACGTGTCGAAGTAAATTCGAAATTATTAAATATTTAAATTTAAATATCTGAAAGCCCCGGGCTCTGCCCTTCGAGAAGTCAAGAATCCGCCACTGCGCATCCGAAGTCTCCATCAAACCAGGATTGGAGGAGTCGAGGGTGTACTCATTGGGATTCGATCTCGGTAACTCCGGCGTGAGTAGCGAAGTCATATCCATTCGGCTACGGATAGTTGGTGCGGTGCGGTCAAAATATCTATTCATATATCTATTATCGCCAAAAGTGGCCACATTTAGCGTGAATCATTTTTTCGCGTGCAAATTTTGGGTCCGCATTTGTGCATGGTTATTTAATAAATAGTATAAGTGTTTGCCGTGATGTTGTAACCTTGAAATTGTTTAAAATAGAACCGGTTTAGTAGCTAACAAAATCGATTGGTGTCGCTAGTGTGCCCTACCCGTCACCATAGAGTAACTTATATATACTGAGATAGAGGCATCAGTCGACTAGCCAGAGCTAGCGCCATCTAGAGGAAAATTATCAATACTCAACGGCTATGTAAAACAGCCATATTCGCATCAGAAATCATTTATATGTTAGTTTATAAAATTCACAATATTTTATGGATCTCTGGTTTAATTCCCGTTCTTTGAAAACTTACTCAATGTGAGTCGGCGGCTAGAGGTCATTATTTAGGAAACACGCTTTACTAGCGCGATGTAAAAATGCAGTGACATCTATCGAAACAACGTCGAACCACCTGCTCGATTGCTTTTTCAAGCTCCATCTGCTTTTAACGAGCTCCATCTACAACCTGTGCGGATAAAGAATGGGAACAGAAATGGCGGCGCATCTATTCACTTCTTGCTCGCACACTATTTGCGTCTATACTCGCACCCCACGAGTGCGAGTATAGATGCGCCGCCATTTCTGATCCCATTCTTTATCCGCACGGGTAGTAACGAAACACGTTGAAGTATTTTTCCCATACTAAGGGACGAAGTACTAAGTGAAATAATAATTCTCACAACATCTCATACGTTGACCTGATTCCGTACTAAGTAGCTTAAGCACTTGTGTTACAGATATCAGACAACAGAGGAACACAAATATATACTTAAATACATATATTACACCCAGACACCGAACAAATACAAGTGTTCATCGCACGAATGTTTGTCCAGGGTGGGGATCCAACCCAAGACCTTTGGCGTAAGAGACAGGGTCACTACCAATTGCGCCATCCGGTCAGTCTGAAATGACCCTACCTGTTACCTTAATATATTTGTCGGCGAGGTGGCGCCTCTGTCGCACCTGCGAGACATCACCTGTCAACGTCATTCAGTGACAAGCGTCACTTGTCAGCGTCATTCAGTGACAAACGTCACCCATCGACTTCATATAGTGACAGACGTCATCTGTCAATGTCAGGTTGTGTTGTGAAACGTCATGTTGTGACAGCTGACACTGTCTATGCTTGGGAGTGGTCTATGCTTGGTCGAAAAGGGGCATTCGAACGCGAGCCGCCATAGCGAACGGACGATAGCACTGAACTCTCCGCGCTTCACAACGCAATCTGTTTGCATCTTGCAACTTACTGTACATTTTGTTGATTTGTAAAAGCTATCGAATTAAAGAATAGTTCAGCTAATTAACTCAGACTTTATTTCTGCAAGACACTTCAAAGTACCCAATATGGCGGATGAGGACAACCCGGGCACTCCGCCCTCTTTCCCGCTTGCCCATCTGTCATATTTAAAAAAAGCAATAGCCAGTGTACCTGCGGCGGGTGAAGCTGCGACGGCGCGGGCTGCGCGGGCGCGGCGTGCGCGGCGGCGTGCAGCGCGGCGCGCACGCACTCGCGGCGCACGCCCGCCCGAGCGGGACCTCTTAAACGCGGCGTCACTCGCCCTACTCGCGCTCTAGGCGACCAGCATTCATCCCTAAAAGCATTCATCATCATCATCAGCAACCCACATTCGTCCACTGCTGGACATAGGTCTCCCCTAATGCACGCCACTTCTCCCGAAAGCATTCTAAAAGCATTATTATAATTTAACTACAGTGCGCCCACGATCAGGAGCTCTAATTTGAACCCCCCACGCCAAAACGACGGGCTGTTATAAGTTTGACGTGTCTGTGTGTGCGTGTGTCTGTGTGTCTGTCTATGGAATCGTAGCTCCCGAACAAATGATCGGATTTAGATTTTGTTTTTTTTGTTTGAAAGATGAATAAGTAGCTACCTCCTGTTCTTAGCTATGTTGGATAAAAATCGATCCAAGATGGCCGCCGTCACAAAGATTTGGATTTTATGTTTAAACACAACTCAGACAATATGGGTTTCATATAAAAGGGCTTGAGTAGCAGAATATATTAATTGTGAAAAATTTCAAATCCAAGATGGCCGCCGTCAGAAAATGACGAATAACCTATTTGTTGTTCCAACCGCCTCAATATAGGTATCAAATGAAAGAGCTTTAGTTGTGTCGAAGGTTTTTTAAAATTTTCAATTTAATTTTGTAAATTTTTGATTCATTCGTATGACTCAGCGTCGTCACATGCGACGTAAGTCATATTCGCCTTCTAAGTCGCATGAAGCCGATTTTTCTTATTTTTTGAATCATTCGAATTCGATGTTGCCAATATAATACGGTAAATTAAAATTTTAACCCTTCCTTGCAGAATTAAAAAAAACCGGTAACTTCCACATTACAAACGGAACGCAATAACCATAGACTATTGGCTGAATATGAAAATCTTTGCTTTTTTGTCCCAAAAAACTATGAATGTCACATTGTGTCAACTGTCAAAATCAGTCAAATCAAAGTTTTGAAATTTATAATATATTGTTTATGCTTGTTGCTATTGACAACTATTTTGACGCTGCCTCTACCGCTCGCTTTAAGTCACTCGACCAACGAGTGGGTAGGGTCACTCGTTGCAAACTATAAGGAAATAGGGGTAAAACAGCTCTAAGGCTAGCCTTAGAGCTGTTTTACCCCTATTTCCAGGATTAGGATTCCAGAGGCTAGATGATTGTTTAGTTTTCTGTCTGTGTAAGGCTGCGTTTCCACAGAAGTGGAGCTGCGCAGAGTTGAGCGGAGACTTATAAAAATTGAGCAATCTCATTACTCAAAATAGATGATATGTGTATTTTGAGCAATGTGATTGGTTGGATTTACCCCTATTGACCGAACCCATAGTAGTAGACATGCCGTTCCGTAAGGTATATAGAGCTGCGCAAGATCGTGACAATACGTAATGCTAGATATAGGCCTCAATGTATGCGCGTGTATTGTCAGGCAGTCATCCTACCACCAGCATTGATCCCTACAAACAAAATTACGTTTTAAAGACCCTATTACGATCTAGTGGCGCCCGCAAACAGATCTTTATTGATTGTTGTTAAGGCTACTGCGGCGCCCCCTATCGCTCCCTCATAGTCGTCTCTAACGTGTATATGTAATCTGTGGTTTTGTCTATGTGTTGTCTATGATTCCTGTAATTTAGAAAATATTTGATAAGCCAGGAGTGACATATTTGATAAGCCAGAAGTTTTTATGAGATCTAGAGAGAGTAAGTACAGATACTTACTATAAAAACGATAAATAATTAAGCCTGCAGTAGGCAACGTTGTTTTATCTGTGGTGAATGTTACCTCTGTGGCAGCTGCATTAGCGAAAATATCTCGATCCCAAGACTTATCCTTATATTATAATATGTCGCAGGGCTACTGCAGCTGCCACAGTATTACTTATTACATAACATGTAGATTTTTTTTTCTTTCATATTATGCATGTCGTGGCAGCCTGTAATTAAGGCGTCACTTTAGCACCTATATAGTACTAGAGTAAGAGTCAAGTTACTTAAGTGATGTTTTGTTGGCTGTCCTTATTAAATAAATAAAAATATTTTTTTCTGTATATTAATTTTGTTGCAACGATAAATACGAGTTTTATTTCCATCTGCTCCAAAATAAAACACAGATTAAACGACAGAAACTGAGCCATTGAATTGAGAAAAATATTCCAATTATTCTCTCATCCCAACAGTCAGCATTAAATGCAAACAGCATTAAATGATAATTTAAAATCTTTACCTAATAATTAATTCAAATCTCAATTTAAAAAGATTCTCATTAATGAATGCTATTATTCCCTGAATGAATATTACAAAAACTCTAAAACATTGTTATAAATGATAATTTTTAATGCTCGCTATGAATGTCTTTAGTATTATATTTTCTTAACATATGTTATATTTTGCTTACCACTGTCTGGTGAAATATGTCGATTCAAAATTTATAAAAACCCTGTCATCTTTATGTACCATATTTCATGTGAAATAAAAAGTCTTTGTCTTTGTCGACAATCGATACAAAGACAATCTCACATAACTATCTGACACAAGAGTGTAATTAAAAACATTAAAATTTCGTTTTTGAGTGCCAGATTACAGTATTTTTATCAACATAATACATATTAGGAAACGTCTCTACATTGACAAAAACATGTACACGACGGATTTGAACGAACTAATATGAACGAACAGCTATTGTCTATATAGGTATGAATTTGTATACTCACTTTTCGCTTTTAGATTTGCTATCAACCCTGTTCCTTGAATTCCGCCGCCGCCGCGACGACGTCCATTCTTCATCCTCGTCTGAACTCATTTCTAATGATGGATATACTGAAAAAATCCCACATTAACATCATAATATGCCATATCAAACCACCATCATATCCTAAGAAGGCTGAGGAATAGAACTCTCTGCCGGAAGATGTGTTCCCTGAACGCTATGATCTGAACGTATTCAAGAAAAGAATGTATAGGTTGTTACTATAAAGACCTGATCCACACTCGGCCACATCATTACTTACCATCAGGTGAGATTGTCGGGTAGGGGGAAACTCGCCCAACCAATATTTTTGGTTTTGTAGAGTTAAGTGTGTATTACCGCCACTAAAATTCTGGGACGAGATTTAATAGCGGGTGAGTTTACCCCTTACCCGAGATTGTAGCCAAATGTCTGGCTATTTTAATTTAAAAAAATATCCCGAATTCAAAGGAATAGTTTTATGCAATTATTTTAAAACCTTAGCAAATCGACGGCGTCTATCTACACACTGGCAGAGCAAGGGGACCTATTCTTGTGCCACGAGATTCGCTTAGAAACTTGTTCAAAGAAATTAACATTTTAACATTAGCATCACAGTACATCTTTGACTGTATTATGTATGTTTATAAAAATTTAGAAAACTTCCCTCAAAAATACTAGAAATAAACACAATCTTGCTGTTCCACATCTCAGACTTCATAAGATTGGTAATTCATTTGTAGGAATGAGTATTAAAATATTTAATAAGTTACAAAAGCTTGTTGATTTAACAATGCCTAAATTTAAAACACATGTTAAAAAATATTTTTAATCCCCCCTTGGTGATACGTAGTGAAGTTACGGGGGTAGCCCCCCACCCTCGTGTCATCTCATTTTTATCAAACCCCTGCTCCCCCCCCCCCCCCCCCTTCCCTTTCAAGCCTCACGTGATTGGACTTGACAACCCCTAATGTTGTCTCACATAAATTTCGCGTTAAATTAATCCCGTCTTACTTAATTATAGTAATATAGGCTACTTTGTGATGATTGAGAGCTATGCTCGGAGTCTCCCTGCGTGATCGTATCAGAAATGATGAGATCCGCAGGAGAACTAAGGTTACAGACATAGCCCAAAGGATTGCATGCCTCAAGTGGCAATGGGCAGGGCACATAGCGAGGAGAACAGACGGCCGTTGGGGCAGAAAGGTCCTGGAGTGGAGGCCACGCACAGGAAGTCGCAGCCGTGGCAGGCCCCCCACAAGGTGGACCGACGATCTGGTGAAGATCGCGGGAATCCATTGGATGCGGGCGGCACAGGACCGATCTGTGTGGAGAACATTGGGGGAGGCCTATGTCCAGCAGTGGACGTCTATAGCTGAAATGATGATGATGATGATGAGGCTACTTTGTTGCAAAACGGGTTCCACGCGAGCGAAGCTGCGATTGATCGCTAGTGGTAAAATAAAAAAACTCACCATACTCTTCGTCCCTATGCACCTCTTTGATGACGTCCTCCTCATCAGCGAAGTCCTCGTCCGCGCTGCTGGCCGCCGCCGCGGGCTTCCGCGTCCGTTTGCTGCCGCTCGCCGCGCTCCCACTAACCGAATAAGTTTAAAGTTAACTATTAAACGGGATATAGCCTCCCTCAACGTTCTATACAGCATCTAACATGGGGAGTGCTTTGAGTAACTGTTTGATTGGAACAGTAGTAGTGAACGCTGCCTCTGATACAAGGGTTGCGGGTTCGATCCCCGCACAATACAAACATTTGTGTGCATGAACATGTTTGTTTGTATTGGAACAGTGGTAGTGAACGCTGCCTCTGATACAAGGGTTGCGGGTTCGATCCCCGCACAATACAAACATTTGTGTGCATGAATGTTTGTTTGTATTGGTCTGGGTGTTTGCTATATATTATAAGTATGTATTTACAAAAAAAAAAGTATTATATGTATATATTTGTAATCCCACTGTTGATTCTGATATCCGTAACACAGGTGCTCGAGTTACCTATCTCGGAGTCAGATCAATGTATGTGATGTTGTGAAATATTTATTTATTTATTTATTTACTCCCTGCAGCTGAATTCTTACATCGAACCACACGCAACCGATTGTCATTCCATCCCCATCATCTCGATGGATGGCGGTCTAATACTGTCCATTTTCGCGGAACTTTCTACCACGTACCTCAGTTCTGTGGAAAGGTTCGTCCACGGGAGTATTTCCCGACGGCTACGACTTAGGGACCTTCAAGAGAAGAGCGTACTCCTTCTATTATTAATTAAATAGAAAATTTAAAATACCCCCGACAGCGGCCATCTTGGATTTGAAATTGGTCACAATAAATATATTCTGCTACTCAAGCCCTTTAATATGATACCCATATTGTGGGAATTGTGTTAAAACATAGAATTCATATCTTTGTGACGGCGGCCATCTTGGATCGATTTTTATCCAACATAGCTAAGAACACTTCCCCCTTATTCATCTTTCAAACAAAAAAAAAACAAAAACAAAATCGGTTCATTTCTTCGGGAGCTACGATACCATAGACAGACACACAGACACGTCAAACTTATAACACCCCGTCGTTTTTGCGTCGGGGGTTAGTAAAAAACGATCATTTTAGCAATATCCCTAGTGCGTTTGAAAGGTGACGGGTAGGGCACACTAGCGACGCCAATCGATTTTAATTTTTAGCTACTAAACCGGATCTATTTTAAACAATTTCGGGGTTACAACCTCTCGGCAAACAATTATACTAATTATTAAATAACGCGTACGCAAAAATAGATAGATAGATAGATATTCTTTATTGCACAAAAATAAAATACAAGCATGATACAACGGCAGAAACAGACAGTACAATAAGGTGGTCTTATCGCTTGTAGCGATTACTTCCAGGAGCCCAATTCTCGTGCTTGTGATATTTTGAGAACATGGCGGATATCACCCTAAACCCATACAAAAAAACTATGTTTTAGTGATATACGTCGTATGAAAATAAATGTCACGAGCCCGAGAATTGGGCTTCAGACAACCTTTGGGTAGAGGAAAGAAATATCGTATTCGTAATAAGGGAAGGCAGTGCAAAGTAGTTTAACAATGTGTGTACGCGAAAAATTGATTCACGACAAAAGCGGCCACTTTTGGCGTGAATCAATTTTTCGCGTACAACAACGGACTCAAAATTTGTTCATGGTTATTTAATAAATAGTATAAGTGTTTGCAAAGAGGTAGTAACTCCAAAATTGTTTAAAATAGATCCGGTTTCATCATCGTCAGCCCATTTAAGTCCCCACTGCTGGGGCACGGGCCTCCCTCAATCACATGAGGGGTGATTGCCATACTCACCACGCTTGGCAGACGGGTTGGCGAGGGTTTTGATATAAATGCAGAGTTTTCCTTCTCTGGGTGCTGATGATCATGCCAGCAGCTTTACCTTAATCGCCTTTTACGACACCTCCGTAAGAGTGAGGGTGGCCTATTCTATTCTGCTGGGAACCACTAAGATCCGGTTTAGTAGCTAAAAATTAAAAACGATAGGTGTCCCTAGTGTAGCTAGTGTGCCCTACCCGTCACCTTGAACGGTCCCTTAGAAGTTGGTTACCTTTCCTGCGCCGGCGCAGGCTGCGCGGGCTGCGCGGGCTGCGCGGGCTGCGCGGGCTGCGGCGCGCCGGCGGCCAGGCCGAACGTGCGCGCCGGCGCCGCGTACCGCTCGCTGATGCTCAGCATGCCCGCCACCGCCGCGTCCTCGCTGGACAAACAATATACATACCTCTAAACCTCATTTTAACAATTTCGAAGTTCGAGCATCTCGAAAAGAACTTATACTATTTATTCAATACGTATAATTAACTTTTTGGTCTGATTCCTACTCGAAATATAAATTACCGCCAAAAACAGCCACTTTTTATAAGTATTAAATAAATAGTATCTCTGGGTGCTGATGATCATGCCAGCAGCTTTACCTTAGTCGCCTTTTACGACACCTCGATAAAAGTGAGGGTGGCCTATTCTACTCTGCCGGAGACCACACGGCTGTAATAGTCCTACTTATGAACAGGTGCCATCTTTAGGGACTGGCCTGCTTCGGTTTACCTCAAAATATTTATTTTATTATTTCCTCTATTTTATTTTGTGTTACAATTAAACTGTATGGCTTGGTATGATAAAGACACAAAATTGTATGAAAGGTTGGCGATTAAAAAGAGTAACTGGCGAGTTTCTTGCAGTATCTTCACGACCATAAACAACTTTCCGAGCCGGTGATAGAATCGCATTATGTTTATATGTATCAACATATACATTGCTAACAGCGCCGAAATATCGGAAAGTCATAAATAAGGTACATGGTAGAAATGCCGTAAATAAATAAATAAATAAATATTTCACAACATCACATACATTGATCTGACTCCGAGATAGGTAGCTCAAGCACCTGTGTTACGGATATCAGAATCAACAGTGGTAAATAACTATTCTAATGTTTGTGACCATGACCCTCTTATTATAAAAAACTGCTCTGATATCGCTTTTAATCCTAAACTAGCAAGTTCATGATTATTACGGAATAAGGTTAGTTCTTAAATTTTTATTACAAATCCTCGACTAACCATAGACAACTTAGTACCGCAGGATAGTGTCAAAATTGATCGAATCATTCAATCATTCGTTCAGTGACATTACATTTTACATAACCTTATTTTGTTGTCTGAAGTAAAAATTCTAAAGATTGGTTTTTAAGTAACAATAAATTTAAATATTGACCTAAGTAAGGTTCCCAAGTAATATGTATAGGAATTGCTTATATTTTTGGGATTAAATCTCAAAAATAAATTAACTACTTCCTCACAAATAACTTTAGCGTAAAACGGAATGAACTGTCACAAGGATAAGTTGTCATGGTTACTGAATCGAAATTTGGAGGTTATTATTTTAGTTCTCTTTTCAAACTAGGGGTCCGGGTGGTTTAACTCTATTACTATAGTTGATATACTAAATAACGTTAAACTTAGTTTTGTAATAATGTTTATTCTAGTTTTTCAGTTATTCCCAGTATTAATCACACTACTTATTTTAAACCACGTTTTGGAATAAGAGGGTGTCAAACTAGGGGTCCGGGTAGTTCAACTCTATTACTATAGTTGATATACTAAATAACGTTAAACTTAGTTTTGTAATAATGTTTATTCTAGGTCTTCAGTTATTCCCAGTATTAATCACACTACTTATTTTAAACCACGTTTTGGAATAAGACGGTGAAAGTTTAAAACAATAAACTGGCAAGAAGTGGCGCAGGATCGACCGAAGTGGCGATCTCTTGTTTCGGAGGTCAAGACTCTATTTGGGTCGCTGTGCCAGCGGAGTAGTGGCAGTGATGAAGAAGAACTCACGTGGCATTGACGGGCTCCTCCTCCGCCAGCACGGAGGCCTGGATGAGCGACTCGATGCCGTTGGCGGGCGCCAGCCGAGCGGCCGCCTGTCTGTATGTACTGCTGTTCGACGCTGCAACAATATTATTTATAATCCATTCAGAATGTCAAGGTGAATATCAAAAATGCCTTTATCTCTTTTACTGTACATAATTTTATAGATGTAATAATGTTTTGTAATTTTGTTACTTTATTTGTGTCACTAAATAAATATTATTTCTTTCTTTCTTTCTTTCAAAAATCAAAATCTAAAATCAAAAATGTCTTTATTCAATTTAAGTCAATACAGAACATTTATGAATGTCAATTTCTACCAAAAAGAATCAGCAAGAAACTCATTAGTAGTGTAGTTACTCTTTTCAAATAATATAGTAATTACAATTTTTATTCTTATACAAATTATGATTACAGTGACAGTATGATATGCAATGCTTAAAATCAATATCGTTTAGATAAATCGTCTAAGAAAAATTATGAAATGACAGGCAGAACAGACAGACACACTCTCGGCAAACACTATTTATTAAATAACCATGCACAAATCTTGGGTCCGTGCACAAACGCGAAAAATTGATTCACGCTAAAAGTGGCCGCTTTTGGCGGTAATCAATTTTTCGCGTACAAAAACGGACCCAACATTTGAGTATTGTTATTTAATAAATAGTATAAGTGTTTGCCTCAGCAAACAATTTCGGGGTTACAACCTCTCAAGGTTGTAACCCCGAAATTGTTTAAAATAGATCCGGTTTAGTAACTAAAAATTAAAATCGATTAGCGTAGATAGCTAGTGTGCCCTACCCGTCACCTTAACGAAATATCCCTAATGAATGAAAATAAATATTATTTTTAGGGTTCCTATACACCAATATATAATATGAGGTTTTTCAAAACATGTCAAAAAGCCTATTTTCACGATTTAATGGACAACATTTCATATTTTTAACATGTCCATATTGTTTTTTTATATGAAAATAGACATAAAATGAACAGACCCATATTTTTTGTCTTTTTTCAAAATTTGTCCATTTTCATGCATAAAATAATTATTGAAATTCTTTATATTCTAAATAAACGTAAGCGCCAAATGACGTCATCGGACGGCTGAATACAGCGAATATCGCTGTATTCAGCCGTCCGACGTCGTCCTTTGCTTATCATTGTTTTAATAAAAAAAAGGTACTACTGTCAAAGGTAAATAATACTAGTGTCAACTGTCAACGTCATTCATTCATTCAAAGTTGACAAGTTGTATTTTTTTTGACAGTTGCATGTCATGGGTTTGACATTTCGTAAATTTAAAACTATAATGTGCTAAGCAAAGAAATATTTTACATTCTGCCGTCCGATGACGTCATCTTACGTTTTTTAGTTTTTAATTTTTTTCTCAGTAAATAAGCAATATAAAAAATGAATAAATATATACTCGAGCAGCGGAAAAGTAAACAAAGAATTGGTATTTTTTGTTTCAGAGCTTAGCAATTTTGAAATGTTGTCCATTGACATAGTATAAGCAATTAGAGTCATTATACCTGGTGGATTGTGGTTATGCGAGTGATGCTGCGCGTGCTTGTGCTTCGCCGGTTTCCGTCGCCGCGGCGCCGGCGCGTCGTCGATGTACAGGTCTCCGTCTTCGTAGTCGTACGTGTTGGACACGCGCCGGCGCACGGGGCGTTCCGAGCGACGGACCGCTTTGGGCTCTTCGCTTGTCTGAAATAATGAGAAGAGATTTAAATTAAAAAATACATTTCCAATGAGATATTCATCATCATCATCATCATCATCAGCCCATTTAAGTCCCCACTGCTGGGGCACGGGCCTCCCTCAATCACATGAGGGGTAATTGCCATACTCACCACGCTTGGCAGACGGGTTGGCGAGGGTTTTGATGTAAATGCAGAGTTTTCCTTCTCTTGGTGCTGATGATCATGCCAGCAGCTTTACCTTAGTCGCCTTTTACGACACCTCGGTAAGAGTGAGGGTGGCCTATTCTACTCTGCCGGGACCACACGGCGTGTTATTGATAATGAGATATTATTGGACCTGATTTTGTAACGGTTCGGCAACAATCATTTGACTCATGAAAATTTGATTAACAAAATGTTTTTCCAAGTAACGTTAAACTTTGGTCCCATGAACGTTCGGCTGCACAGAAATGTAAACATTTTAGTACCTTTTCATAAAGCGATCGCTGACTTTTGACTTTTTTACACTGAATGTATAGTAATTGTGACAAGTGTATACATATTTTTGCAGCTGACTGAATATGTCTTAGATCCAAAACCAGACCAGATAAACGATATCTTACTGTCCCAAAATGCCATTTCTCCTACCTTTATTGCCACAAAATTGACCTTCACTTCGTGGGACAAAAATCTGCAAGATGGCGTACTACAGGCGTGAGGTCCATCTACAAGGTGATTGGGTATTTTTAGATGTGATATGTCAAATTGTGAAATTAACGAATAAATAAATAAGCCAATAATGTTAAGTTCACAAGCACGCCATCTAGCGGATATTTCTCTTTCGATAACCCCCATTAAACCATTAAAAAAATCAAATGCAATGGACAACATTTCATATTTTTAACATGTCCATATTGTTTTTTTATATGAAAGTAGACATAAAATGAACAGACCCATATTTTTTTATTTTTTTCAAAATTTGTCCATTTTCATGCATAAAATAATTATTGAAATTCTTTTTATTCTAAATAGACGTAAGCGCCAAATGACGTCATCGGACGGCTGAATACAGCGATATTCCTTTGCTTATCATTGTTTTAATAAAAAAAAGGTACTTCTGTCAAAGGTAAATAATACTAGTGTCAACATTGTCAACGTCATTCATACATTCAACGTTGACAAGTTATCTTTTTTTTTGACATTTACATGTCATGGGTTTGGCATTACGTAAATTTAAAACTATAATGTGCTAAGCAAAGAAATATTTTACATTCTGCCGTCCGATGACGTCATCTTACGTTTTTTAGTTTTTAATTTTTTTCTCAGTAAATAAGCAATATAAAAAATTAATAAATATATATTCGAGCAGCGGAAAAGTAAACAAAGAATTGGTATTTTTTGTTTCAGAGCTTAGCAATTTTGAAATGTTGTCCATTCCGATTTTGAAGTCGAATTTAGAAATTTGATACATTTTTCCATATAAATCTATTACTAAGAAGGCGAATGTGACATACGTTGCATGCGACGACGCTATGGTTAGACGTATGCGTTTTCTGACATACAATTTAATAACTACTAATATAGAACTCAATTTGATTATGTGCACAACATTATATAGTATTAGAAATGATGAGATCCGCAGGAGAACTAAGGTCACAGACATAGCCCAAAGGATTGCATGCCTCAAGTGGCAATGGGCAAGGCACATAGCGAGGAGAACAGACGGCCGTTGGCTCGGAAATGTCCTTGAGTGGAGGAAGGAAGGTATTTTCACGTACAGGAAGTCGCAGCCGTGGCAGGCCTCTTGAAAGGTGGACCGACGATCTGGTGAAGGTCGCGGGAATCCATTGGATGCGGGCGGCACAGGACCGATCTGTGTGGAAAACATTGGGGTAGGCCTTTGTCCAGCAATAGACATTTATTGGCTGAAATGATAATTATATGTGAAGAAAAGCGTTTATTATTGGTAAAAAACCACGTCACGACGTGCACGCGTCGCGCAGACTTCTGTGGCGGCACTACAGAGCGTAAGAAGTTCAATGACGTTCCATAATTTACCAAATCTACTCTGCTCTGCGCTGTGTGGATCTGCGTCGCCTGCGTCTCAGCATACGCCTAGCCTAAGCCATACGAGCAAATCAAAAATAGGTTTCCAATACGGTGAATGACTCACGTAGGCGACGGCGGCGGCGTACTGCTGCGCTACGGCGGCGTCGTACGTCGGCAGCGCCGTGCGGTACGCGCCCTCCTCCGCGCCCACGCCCACGCCCACGCCGCCCACGCCCACACCCACGCCCACACCCACACCCACGTTGCTGTAGCTGGCCGTCTGCTATCAAATAACACTTATAATTAGAAAGGTCTGCTCGTCTGCCACCTATAACATAAAAAAAAGTTAGGCAACCTATCGGATTTATGTGCGAAACCTATCGGATCGGATTTACATACAAAACCCTGTATAACGCCATCTATAGGATTCATATGAGAAACCTCTCATTTCATATCAAGTTACCTGATGCACAGGGGCCGGTATGTGCTGGTCGTCGTATCTCTGGTAGGTGTCCACGTAGGGCTCCTGGTAGCCGTACTCCGGCTGGTACGAGCCGGGCTTGGCCGTCTCCGAGTACTGGTAGTCCGGCTGGATGTCCTCCGCAGAGTACATGCCTGCAGGCGAAACATACATGTTGAATGATAAATATTTACCTACGTACACACTCTTCTTATGTACCCTGTTAGTCTAGTGGTTTAAGTACGGAGCCGTGATCTCGGGGTCCTGGGTTCGATTGCCGGGTTTTTTTTTATGTAATAGGTAGGCAGACGAACAGACGGTTCACCTGATGGTAAGCAATGGCCGCCGCCCATGGAAACCCACGACACCAGTGAAGTCACAAGTTTAAACCCCTAACCTTTAAACCCCCTCTATCCCCCGGATTGGGCTTCCGGTACCTTCACTCACGCAGCAAAACACAGGGTCGAACCAAACGTATGTTTCGAATTTTTCGAACGTAGCTACCACGGGTTTATGATCACCAATCCGCATTAGGCAAGGGTGGTGATTAAGCCTAATCCCATCATAGTAGCGATGACTTGATTTCTATGATGCAGGTCTTTGCCCTGCAGCGATGACACTCTTCTTAAGAAGATAGAGTGGGCGTTCCGATTTAGTTTGTTAAATCTGACTTATGATGATGTGGCCACTCCAGGCTTGGCCCTACGTAGCGTTTCAGTTTACATTGTCGAATATGACTTATGAACAAAGGTCGTAATTATACTCAGTAAAATGAGCTTGATTAGAATGACGTCGACCCGTTTGAAACAATGGTAGTGAACGCTGCCTTTGGTCCAAGGGTTGCGGGTTCGATCCCCGCACAGTACAAACATTTGTGTGCATGAACATGTCTGTTTGTATTGGTCTGGATGTTCCCTATGTATTATAAGTATGTATTTACAAAAGAAAAAGTATTATACGTATATATTTGTAATCCCACTGTTGATTCTGATATCCGTAACACAGGTGCTTGAGCTGCCTATCTCGAAGTCAGATCAATGTATGTGATGTTGTGAAATATTTAAATTTATTTAACAGACGTCCCTTGACCTTTACGTCAATGACCCTCACTCTTACCGAGGTGTCGTAAAAGGCGACTAATTTAAAGCTGCTGGCATGATCATCAGCACCCAGAGAAGGAAAACTCTGCATTTATATCAAAACCCTCGCCAACCCGTCTGCCAAGCGTGGTGAGTATGGCAATTACCCCTCATGTGATTGAGGGAGGCCCGTGCCCCAGCAGTGGGGACTTAAATGGGCTGACGATGAACGCATCTCCACTCCATCTGATGTGGCTGATGTCCATGGGCGGCGGTGATCACTTACCATCAGGTGACTCGCTTGCTCATTGGCCTCCCTTTCTAATAAAAAAAAAACGCCAATGGCTGTCACTTTAATCAAGCTACATTTTACGGATATTTAGTAGAGTCTTTTGGTACTGACACCAGCGAAAGACCCACTAACCACTGCGCCATCGAAGCGCGGGGGTACAAGACCGCCAACATCCAGACTCCGGGATGACACTAACCCTCTTATTCCAGAATGTGGTTTAAAATAAGTAGTGTGATTAATTCTGGGAATAACTGAAGAACTAGAATAAACATTATTACAAAAATAAGTTTAACGTTATTTAGTATTATGAACTTTAATACTTAAGTTAAACCACCCGGACCCCTAGTTTAAAATGAGTACTAAAATAATAACCTCAAAATGTCGATTCAGTAACCATGACAACTTATCCCTGTGACAGTTCATTCCGTTTTACACTAAAGTTATATGTGAGAAAGTGGCAATTTTTTTTTTTTGGGATTTCATCCTAAAAATATAAGCAATTCATATGCATATTACTTGGAAACCTTACTTAGGTAAATATTTTAATTTATTGTTGCTTAAAAACCATTCTTAAGAATTTTTACTTCAGACAACAAAATGAGATTATGTAAAATGTAATGTCACCGAACGAATGATTGAATGATTCGATCAATTTTGACACTATCCTGCGCTACTATGTTGTCTATGGTTAGTCGAGGATTTGTAATAATAAGGGGACTACGGTGCGGCGGCCTCCTCGTGTGGCCCCTTCGGTAGTATTTTTGCTCTGTTTGGAGCTGCTACCGAAGGGGTCCTGGCGTCCCTGGGCAACGGCGGATAGTAATTTGGCGCGCTCGCCATATTGCTACCCGACGGCCGACGGCTGCACACATGGAGGGGGGGTTATGGTTCATAACCCCCCCTACGGACCTAGGCCGGTCTCGGTCTGGGTCTTTGAGTGGACCGCTCTGTTCTGGAGCGAGGCGTTTGGTGGGGGGTGTTCTGATACCCTGGAGTTTTGGTTGGTTGTGCGCGGACCTGGGTCTCTCACCGGCGGTTATCCGGCATGCCGTCTCTGACCGGTGGAGGCCCACGGCACTCGCCACGAAAGTGATTGTGCCCAATTCGTCCGCGCACTTAAGGCGGTGCAGGACCAGTGGCAGTTGGGGGGATGTCGGACGACTGAGGGCTTCAGTGCCCAGTCCAGCCCTCCCACTCTGGTCACGCTTTGTCTTGTGCCACCCCTTCCTGGGTGGAGAGCCCGCGGGCTCGGTGGCCGTAGGGCCGTGTGTTTTGGAGGTTCTGCGTCGGGTTTCTCAGCCAGAGCGGCTCGGCGGCAGACCGGTTTTGCCAATCTTCCTGGCTCCGCATCCAGCGGAGTTGGGACTTGCGGCGGCTTCGTTTTTGAAGCCTGCAGGTTTTGTTTCCCCAACCCACTCTGCACTGCAGCCAGCAGTGTACGGGTGGGGAGGGGTACCTGCAGTCCTCCTCCCGGTGGTATTCTGCACTGCAGCCAGCAGTGTGGATGCCACTCGGGGGGCGGAGTTGGTGGGCCGTGGGAGAGGCCCTGGGTCCAATGGACCAGCGTTTTGGAAGGAGGCCGTGCTGGCGAGCCTCTTCGCCCAGGACGGTTCGCGGTGGCAGCCTGGTGGTAATCCCGCGTTCCGTCCCGACTTAACGGGTGTGGAATGGAAAAAGCCCCGGTGGTTTTAGTGGGTATGCCCTTGGACGGCCTCTGATTAGCAGAGGCCTAATCCAGGGGAGAGCCCCACACTACCCGGCCGACTCCCAGCGGCCGGGTGTGCATAAGGCGGCGCCGACCACCCGGCGCCGACGTCGGCTCCTATCAGTGGGCCGGCGGCATTTCCACCGGGTCAACAAAAAAAAAAAAAAAAAAAAGGATTTGTAATAAAAATTTAAGAACTAACATTATTCCGTAATAATCATAAACTTGCTAGTTTAGGATTGAAACCGGTATCAGAGCAGTTTTTTGTAATAAGAGGGTAAGAATTTCTTACCGAAATCTTAGGCACTAATTTTGGGCCCGACCCAGGACCTCTTGCGCAGCCGCCGCTTTATAGTGTGACCCACTAACCACTACGCCACCGAAGCATTCTTATTAATTAATTAGTACAGAAGCCTCACCAGGTCCGTAGCTGATCTCCTGCTGGGGTCGCATGCCGTGCAGGTGCTCGTTGGTGAACAGGATCTGTTCCTCGTGGTAGTCGCCGATGTCCTTCTTGGAGATGGTCCACTGGTGGATGGGCTTGAGCGCGGGCCGGTCGTTGCGGATCAGGTGCGACTTGAGGATCGAGTGCTCCGTCACCACGTACGGAGGCGGGGCCTCATCGCGAGATGACGAGGGGGAGTTGCTGAAAAAAAAAACATTTTTTTTATGTGATAGCTGCCAAGAGAGCAGACGGATTGCCTGATGGTATGCGATTTTCGCCGCCCATAGTATCGCCACCCGCAGCCTTAAACCCCTCTTTCCCCCGGATTGGGCTTCCGGTACCCTCATTCATATTGTGTTCACTTTAGCAAAGGTAACTATGTGGATAAGAACGTGGAGAAGAAAATGCAATAGTGGTTCGAATCCGAACAAACCTCTGGATTTTTCGAATCTATGTGCATATTTCTACCATTAGCTCGGCGGTGAGGAAAAACATCGTGAGGAAACCTGCACGTCTCGTATATTTTCTTAAAAATAATGGATACCTTCAATATTTGAGATAATGATTCTGAACGTGTAACCGTGATCCAATGAAGGTTTTCGCGTGTGAAAAATCCGCTAGATGGCGTACTATACGAGTGAGGCGTACTATACGTTGAACATGACCTTGGTTTTATCCAAGTTCATCCGAATGACTTAAGTGACATTCGTAAATTTGACAAGGACGTATCTGTCGTAGTTTTTTTGTTCTTGAATTTCAGTTTGGAGTATAGTCTAATATATGAAGGAATCATTATAATATTCGTTAGTTTTAGATACATAAGAATAATGTACCGTTAGAACTGTTATGTATTTTTTTTGTATTTATGTTACCTATGGCAAAAAAGATTATCATTTATCAGACGTGCGTCGCTTCATTGTAATTAACAGACTTCCCGAATCCTGGATCAAAGTCCAAGCGTACCCGGACCCTGAAACGACAGCTTTGGACGTTACGTTGAGGTACTCACTTCATTTTGATTTTCAGCACCGTCTTCTTGTCCGGCCTCTCCAGATAGCCATTCCCGTCCTGGTAGATCGGCTCCTCGTAGCCCTGGTACGCGAACTTATCCGGCAGGAGCATGTCTTTACCGTCCGGGATTAGTTTCGTGTCCGGTATGCTGTTGGAGTATTTTATATCTTGGGTTATGAATCTGTGGAAATGGAGAAAGTTGTGTTTGAAATAGAGGTGGGGATAGGAACCTCAGTCAAGTTCAGGAGCCCAATTCTCATTCTCGTGATATTTTGAAAACATGGCGGATGTCACATGAAATCCATACAAAATAAACTATGTTTTAGTGATAAATGTCGTATGATGTTAATGTCGCGAGCCCGAGTATTGGGCTCCAGATATTTTTGAACTGTATTTTTTATGAGATAGGTGGTAGTTGCCGCCGACCATGGACACTCGAAACACCAGTGGAGTCACAAGTGCGCTGCCAACCTTTTAATCAAAATTCCCCCCGGATTTTGCCTCCGGTATTGTCACATAATCAGCGAAACAGCGCAGCCGCTGTTTCCCAACTTGTTTTCAGTGAAGCCATGTGTGTATTACTGTTGTCTGATATTCGTAACACAAGTGCGTAATGTATATTTATTTTATTTTTATTTCGGTCGAGCCGGCCAGTTCATGACGAAGCGTGGCTCTCCCACGATGTTGTCTATGGATCCCGACTGCGCAGAACCGGGAACCGCAGAAAGATCGTAACTGCTCTATAACCTTGTTTTAGCTAACAGAAGTTTATAAAACGATTATAAATAAAGCCCCAAGTTTATTATTTGGTTACCTGTTGTATGTTTTTTTTTGTTGTGAAAAACATCGTAACTGCTCTATAACCTCGTTTTAGCTAACAGAAGTTTATTTAACGATTATGAATAAAGCCCCAAGTTTATTATTTGGTTACCCGTTGTATGTATTTTTTTTGTGAATAAACTCTTAACTGCTCTATAATATTGTTTTAGCCAACAGAGATTAATAGGCTATTTGACGAAGCTCGAGATTTTACAAAATACAAATATTTTATCAAAATATAGGTAAATATGTGCCAATAGCAAAAAATCTCAATTAAAAATATAACGTCTAGCCGGTTTTATGGTCATTCAAAGATTCATGGGCAAGTCTATTGCAAAAGTATGAAATTATTAAAAAATATTATACTATTAAAATAAGTCATAAAATTTGCACCTACTAAGAACCATTAACATAAATGAAGCATTTGATATAGCTACAATAATAAATTCAAATGAAATGCATACAAAATATTTGCGTGTGACGTCACATCTTAGTAGCCATTTGCATGGAGCGTTTGGGGTTTGCCCAAGGTAATGTGATTTTAAAGTTGTGGTATCTCAGGTAGTTTAAATGAGAATTAAATAATTTTTTCGACAATGTTTCTATCATTGAGAGGTCTTTTGATTACAAAAATAAATTAAAAAAATAGTCAAATACCGGATGATTGAACGATTATAAATTAATTATTTGGTTACTGGTTGTGTGTGTTTTTTGTCAAAAACGTCGAAATTGCTCTCTAACACCGTTTTTTTTAGTTTGAATGAACGTTACAACCACAGACTCTGGGTCCGTGCTTTTTTGCTAGTTTTGTAAGATAATTTTCTAAAATTGCTCCGCATATGTTACAGTAAGTGGTATGTGCTCTTAAAAATATATGTATATTTCTAAATTAAAATGTGTGTATTTTGGTATGTGTGTTTTGTATTTCCTATTATTACGGTAAGTTTGTTTTTCTTGAGTAGAGGTGTAAAGGGCCTCCATCTTAATTACTACTTTACTGCTACTTACATTTACTACAATTGTGTTTATAAACATTTTATTGATCGAGTATTAGTAAGATTATTTTTATGAGTCTGTGACTTAAGAAAACCTAGGTTTTGGCCTGTGCTCTCGTAAATCACAAGCTCACGACGCTGCGAGGCTGCCAAAGCTTGCCTTGGTAATCCCTACAATACCGTTTTAGCTAACAATAAATAAATTTAGGCGCCCGCGCCTGCTGCGGCGGCCGCAGGCGCGCACCGCGTATACTGCGCATGCACCTATTGCCCGTGCATTACAACTTATCGGTGACATGCTCGTCCATGACTATAGTATAGACCTATTTGCTGACCACTTTGAATTATTATTAAGGAAAGTCTTTCTATATGTTAGCAATACTTATAAAATGTAAACTTTTAAATTTATCAATTCGTATTATTTTGTAAAGATTATTTAATTTACTTGTAATATTATTAATTCATATTGTTAATATGAATTCTAATTATTATTCTAATTTTTATTTTGACAAACTGTAATATTAATTTTGACATTGTTTATATACTTTTCGTAAAAGGCGACTAAGGTAAAGCTGCATGATCATCAGCACCCAGAAAAGGAAAACTGTGCATTTATATAAAAACCCTCGCCAACCCGTCTGCCAAGCGTGGTGAGTATAGCAATTACCCCTCATGTGATTGAGGGAGGCCCGTGCCCCAGCAGTGGGGACTTAAATGGGCTGATGATGATGATATTAATTCATATTATTTGTTTGTATTTAATTTATTTGTATATTTATTTTATTGACATTGTTAATTTGAACTTTAATTATTATTCCAATTTTGTATTCTGACAAACTGCATTATTAACCATGACATTGTTTAATTCTATTCTAACCAACGTAAAATATGTAATTTAGTTTTTAGTATGGATTTTGTTTTTATAATTATGATATAATATGTGTAATTATGACTACGAGCACATCTGGCGTTTTGGGAAACTGTTAGCCAGTATGTGTCAAATGTTTATAAAATAAAAAAAAATAATAACAGAGGTTTATTAATGGTTACCTGTTGTCAGTGTAGATGTCCTTGTTGTCGACGTAGGGCTCGGCGGCGGGCTGCATGTGCACGATGGGCGGTGGGAGCGTGAGGCGCAGCGCCTTGCGCGCCGCGGGCTGCTTGCGCGCCGCCGGCTTGCTGGGCGACGCGCTGCTCTTCACTTTTACATCCTGACACATTCAGTACGTTACGTCAACCACGCACGAACAGAACATATCGCTCATCTAGTACTACATACACGCAACTGTCAAAAACTAGTTAATGATGCCAAAATAATAATAATAATTCTCACAACATCTCATACATTGACCTGATTCCATACTAAGTAGCTTAAGCACTTGTGTTACAGATATCAGACAACAGAGGAACACAAATATATACTTAAATACATATATTACACCCAGACACTGAACAAACACAAGTGTTTGTTCAGTGTCTGGGTTGAATGTTAGTCCAGGATGGGGATCGAACCCACGACCTTTGGCGTAAGAGGCAGTGTCACTACCAATTGCGCCATACGGTCAGTCAAAATATTTGCAAGTTCTTTGCCATGCATCTACTGATCACAAATTCCACATAAATATGTGAAATAGAGACGGCAGAGTAGAATAGGCCACCCTCACTCTTACCGAGGTGTCGTAAAAGGCGACTAAGGTAAAGCTGCTGGCATGATCATCAGCACCCAGAGAAGGAAAACTCTGCATTTATATCAACCCTCGCCAAGCGTGGTTAGGATGGCAATTACCCCTCATGTGATTGAGGGAGGCCCGTGCCCCAGCAGTGGGGACTTAAATGGGCTGACGATGATATGAAATATAAAATCCAAATATATAGAAATATTTATCAATGGAGAGGGTTATGCTCGGAGTCTCCTTGCATGATCGTATAAGAAATGATGAGATCCGCAGGAGAACTAAGATCACAGACATAGCCCAAAGGATTGTTTGCCTCAAGTGGCAATTGGCAGGGCTCATAGCGAGGAGAACAGGCGGCCGGTGGGGCGGAAAGGTCCTCGAGTCGAGCCCGCGCATATAAGGTCGCAGCCGTGGCGCCCCCCACAAGGTGGATGGATTGGATGCGGGCGGCACAGGACCGATCTGTGTGGAAATCATTGGGGGAGACCTATGTCCAGCAGTCGACGTCTATAGGGAAATTATGATGATGATAATGATGATGAAAGCGTGAGAACAAAATTAGAGGGATTGGTTGTTTTGTACGCGCTATTTTGACATGATACGTAAATACCATGATATGCAAATGTATGGACCATTTTGTGATCGCAATTTTGTTTTTACCACAATTGGAAACTATTTAACCTTTTTTCTGGACTGTATTTCGTAGGCATACCTAATTTGTATTGCGTGTTCTTTGACAAGACTAGTTTTAATTTTACTATAGTCCCTTCAGTATCAAACGTTTCGTATCATGCATCCATCTCTCTACAAATAAAAATATTAAGTTGTAAAAATCATTAACTTTTTTGTGTTCTTATTCTTCCAAAATAATAAGTATTAATATTTCTCAATTAATCTGATCAAGAACTTAAAAATGTTTTGTCAATAAAATTTGTAAAAAATGTCTTATGAATTGCATAATGTGCTAATCGGAATTTTTGCTCATGAGGATTGACACAAACCATGGCAATAAATCAGTAATCGATCTTACCATCGAATCACAATTATTGTCTCGTGAAAAACATGTCCGCATAGATTGCATTATTGACAGAGAACTAGTGATTTCTTTTGGTGACGAAGGTGGTTCCGACACTTCAAGCGAGAGTAGTTATTTTTCAGATGAATAAGATCCATATTATTTATATTTTTGCGTGTGCACCACTAAGAATATAACACATTGTATTCCATATCCAGATAGTTCAAATTCATACATAAAATGTTGATTAAAATTAAAAATTAAACAAATAAAAAGTCGATTAGAATTCTAAGAAAAATATTCTCGATTCTTAAAAATATCGGTTAGGTTTAAAAGGGACGTCTCATTTTTAATGTCAAAATAGAACTGCTCTATTCACCTTCACATACTGAATGGACTATAAGAAATGTTTAAGTTTGTGAATAACTATTCTGAACAACATTTGTTTTATGACATTTAGAAATTCTCATAAAAATATCAACTTTCGTTACAAAGCTGATCACTTGGTGATTTTGTACGGGTTGTCGACAAATTTTTTGACGGATTTCGAAAAGTCATAGAACAAATGATGTTCAGAATGGTTGCTAAAACACGTGGCTACAGAGATGTAAATGTTAACAGGTACCCCTGTATAGATAAATATACTTTATTGCACAAAAACACAACTAACAATCGATCGATCGATTGATTGATTGATAACGGAGGAGTATTGTATGTTATATTTCAATATATTTACTACTATAAAGTTATGGGATAAAATAAGACGGTGTACAAGTAATGATTGAATTATTTTTCAGATTATTTACATTCACTCACCTTGTCTTTATTCGCAGCACTAGCGGATCTCTTCTCGAGGGTCCTCAGTTCTTTACACAGTTCCCTGACCAGCTGGCCCGAGTTCAGGCATTTCGGCACGTTATCCCTTTTTGCTGAATCCGTCTGTAACAACCAAATATTTAATTAATTTAATAAGGCTCGATTCGAATCTTTATCTATGGATAAATATATGGTATGACGTCAGATTTGTAAAGAATGACAGCGCTATACCATAGATCGCCGTGTGGTCCCCGGCAGAGTAGAATAGGCCACCCTCGCTCTTACCGAGGTGTCGTAAAAGGCGACTAAGGTAAAGCTGCTGGCATGATCATCAGAGCCCAGAGAAGGAAAACTCTGCATTTATATCAAAACCCTCGCCAACCCGTCTGCCAAGCGTGGTGAGTATGGCAATTACCCCTCATGTGTTTGAGGGAGGCCCGTGTCCCAGCAGTGGGGACTTAAATGGGCTGATGATGATACCATAGATTTAGTATTGGATTAAGCCGCAGTACGCAGTCACTAAGTGTGCCCTTGCAGCGACCCTCTTGTGGGCCAGTGGTCATAGTGTATGGAAATCTTCCTGAAATAAACAATTTTATTTATTTATTTATTATTAACACGGTCGTCACTCACAACAGGTTCTGCCAGAATACCAGCGCTGCCGCGGCATCTCTGTCGGTGTCGCGGCAGCACCATGCTGAGGCGAGGACCTGATTGACCTCACACTATACTTTTTCTTTTAATTTAGTCTGCAGTCCCCCTGCTGGGCAAAGACCTCCCCCAAGTCTCTCCGTCGTCAGCCCATTTAAGTCCCCACTGCTGGGGCACGGGCCTCCCTCAATCACATGAGGGGTAATACTCACCACGCTTGGCAGACGGGTTGGCGAGGGTTTTAATATAAATGCAGAGTTTTCCTTCTCTGGGTGCTGATGATCATGCCAGCAGCCTTACCTTAGTCGCCTTTTACGACACCTCGGTAAGAGTGAGGGTGACATATTCTACTCTGCCGGGGACCACACGGCACGTCTCTTCAATTCCTCCCTACTCAATGCCTTTACTTGCCATTCTTGGACATACGTATTGACGTCACACCATCTTTTTTTGTATTCACTTTTATCTGTAGTTTTAAGGCGGCGGGTAGGGCACACTAGCGACGCCAATTGATTTTAATTGTTAACTACCAAAACAAATATATTTTAAATAAATACGGGGCTTTGGTCTCTCGGCAAATACTTATACTATTTATTTAATAACCGTGCTTAAATGTTGGGTCTGTTTTTGTACTACAAAAATTGATTCACGCCGAAAGTGGCGCTTTTGGCGATAATTCAAAATTTGAGATTAAATAGATAGTATGTGTTGGCCGTGTGGTCCCCGGCAGAGTAGAATAGGCCACCCTCACTCTTGCCAAGGTGTCGTAAAAGGCGACTAAGGCAAAGCTACTGGCATGATCATCAGCACCCAGAGAAGGAAAACTCTGCATTTATATCTAAACCCTCGCCAACCCGTCTGCCAAGCGTGGTGAGTATGGCAATTACCCCTCATGTGATTGAGGGAGGCCCGTGCCCCAACAGTGGGGACTTAAATGGGCTGATGATGATGATGTGTTTACCGAGAGACTGAAGCCCTGAAGTTGTTTAAAATAGATCTGGTTTAGTAGCTAACAATAAAAATCAATTGGCGTCGCTAGTGGGGTATACTCTTTACCACCGTAATTACCATATTATTTGAAAACAGGAACTACAGGGTTTCTTGCTGATTCTTCTCGGTAAAAAATGACATTTCGAATCAGCGGTAGATAATTTCGTCAGTGAAGAACTTTTTAGGAAGGCAAAAAATTGATCGGAGACTTACGTGCTATTTACATTAGAATTCAATTGTTGACTTCCGTTCTGTAACCTTTTCAAAATTTCAAATTTAAGGGTTTTTGATGGAACTGAATTCTGATTGATAAAAACGATTCGTCTTCCAAGTCTAACGAATGGCATCAAAATATCATATCCGCCACCAGCAATTTAGTAAAAAAATAAAAAACTAAATTGTGACTTACGTGGTCATCTCAAAGCGTAGGCCATTTTATGACTTCCGTGCTGTTACTTTTTCGTATTTTTAAAGGTTTTTATTGGTCCTATCTCAGGTTCAATCTCTGTTACTTTTTCGTAATTTTAATGGTTTTAATTTCTCGTTCCATACAAAAAAAAACATAAGCTATTTTTTTATAGCAAAACGGTTAGTTTTAGACAAAAATGTATTTGACCATTCTTCATAAGAGTATAAAGATCTATAGATTAATATTTTTTAAAAGTACAATTTCAACAAAAATTGTCTATGTCCCTCAAATAGCAGTTTCGATCCACTGTGTGGCATCAAAATGTCAAAACCTGTGTTGGAACTTCACTGACGATTTGACATTCACAAATGTTCTGTATGGACTTAAATGAGCAGTTTTCCAGTAGGTATTTATTAACTCTGATGTTACTCGCTAGATGGTGTAAGCAGTCTCTATATATTTCAGGTGTTTGCTGATATATCCAACATGGCTAAGCTTGCACGCACCGTACTCAGAAATTTCCCTCCGCATCGTTACAGGAGCGGGGCGCTACGTTCGCAACGCGACCATAGCCGCGGACCTGGAGATGCCAACATGCGTCGCATGTTCTACCGGGCCGACAACGACCCCCACGGGCCCCTCCAGCGACGTAAAGCCGCCCATAAGGGCGGATTCAAACACACTTCGCGAGCGCTACTACTCACTAGCGACGACGAGGGAAATGAACTGCAATTTCCGCTGACCCCACCTCCACTAGACGGCGGTTCACCGCCTCCACGACACCTACCACCTTTATCACCGTTACCATCACTGCCACCACACATACTAGGCAAACAACGGCACACTACAGGCCCCCCTACCCCACCTCAGGCTCCTACACCCCCGCATCCCCCTCCGGACCCCCCCCCCCTCGCCCATGCCCCCGACTACGACTCCGAATCCTGCCCGCTCAGCAGGAAACGGAAGACGACGGCCAGCAATGGCTCGACGGGCTGAGAGACCGACTGAGGGAGATGTACAAATTACACATGAAATAATTTACAAAAAAAAGAAAATCTGCACAAACAAAAGAGAAAAAAAAATGGATTCTACAGCAAGAGAGCTCTCTGAGTACATCTCCCTCGAGAATGAACACGGCGACTACCCCTTTTCCACCTCCCTGACAGAATAGCGCCAAATAGGCCGCCGGCAGGCCCCACTTTAGGGGTCGAAGACCGCCCTAACAGCGCAGTGTCGGGTGGCCTCCTCTCCAAGAGGAGCGAAAACACTGCGCCAAGAGATGGCGCGAGATGCAGCCCGGGTAAAGGGTTTACCCCGAAACCCGAACCGCACCAAGTGTGACGATGACAGTAGTAGTAGTAGTAGCTGATATATCCTGTGCTCCCTAATATATGGGAAAAATTTTAAGTGTCTAGTGTTAGTCTAGGTTTTTCATGTTTACCTAATATTTCAAAGTAACCATATGGTAAGTTACATAGAAAATAACATTTTATACCAACGCCAAGTAGACCTAAAATGAGTTGTAAAAAATATCTGCCATGATCTTTGGAGATATTTTTGATTGATGCCTGTTTGAAACTGGGCAGTTTGGTATTAAATATTTTTATCGAAATATAATTTTTACGAGTTCTTTGTTCTTGTTGATTACTCAAAAAAATATTTTTGAATAAAACCTCTGTCATTCATTAATGGGTATTGAAAATGAAATATGGCAACACTTTAAATTCCGCGACCAACCGCTGAAATTTTTATACAGATACAGGTAGCGCCATCTGTTATAACTTTAGAGAAACCGACTGATTAATGGCATTGGAAAACTCCTCATTGAATAAAGACATTTTTTTTATTTTATTTTACCTTAATGTGAGAATGTTACTTATGTTTTCCAATGAGTGTTCCTTGTTAAATTATTGATTGCGATGGTCAACCCACCACCTCCCATGGCCATACCAACACTATGGTTATACTGGCCGAATCGTGGGAGATGTGCGCGGGTATTGCGTGTCCTTGGGACTATTGCACTCCACCGCGCACAATGGACAACATTTAAAATTTTTAACAAGTCCATATTATTTTTTATATGAAAGTAGACATAAAATGAACAGACCCATATTTTTTCTTTTTTCAAAATTTGTCCATTTTGATGCATAAAATAATTATTGAAATTCTTTTCATACTGAATAGACGTAAGCGCCAAATGACGTCATCGGACGGCTGAATACAGCGATATTCCTTTGCTTATCATTGTTTTAATAAAAAAAGGTACTACTGTCAAAGGTAAATAATACTAGTGTCAACATTGTCAACGTCATTCATACATTCAACGTTGACAAGTTGT
This sequence comes from Marasmia exigua, assembly GCA_019059595.1. NCBI lineage: Eukaryota > Metazoa > Arthropoda > Insecta > Lepidoptera > Crambidae > Marasmia > Marasmia exigua. The sequence continues at coordinate 14,780,685 of CM032488.1, forward strand.
CTTTTTTTTGACAGTTACATGTCATGAGTTTGGCATTACGTAAATTTAAAACTATAATGTGCTAAGCAAAGAAATATTTTACATTCTGCCGTCCGATGACGTCATCTTACGTTTTTTAGTTTTTAATTTTTTTCTCAGTAAATAAGCAATATAAAAAATGAATAAATATATATTCGAGCAGCGGAAAAGTAAACAACGAATTGGTATTTTTTGTTTCAGAGCTTAGCAATTTTGAAATGTTGTCCATTCTTGACTCCCTACAAGATTGCGATGGAGAGTAAAATGTTAGTTAGTATACTCACGCTCTTGAGCGCGTGCCACTCCTTGAGCGCGTTGGCGAGGATCTTGACCCCGCGCAGCAGCAGCGGCGCCGGCGGTGCTGGACCCACCGCCGCGCAGCTCTCGTTCAGAGTGAATTCCTCATCCTGCCACATACAAACAACACCACTTTTATTACACGCCACACTTATTATTAGGGATGTTATGGATATGGAATTTCGGTTACGGATTGGATACGGATATAGGAATGATTATTATACCGGATACGGTTACGGATACGGATAATAAATTATTTCGGATTATCCGTTAGTTTCGGTTACGGATATTATATTTTTAAGGAATTTTAAAAGTAAAATACTAATAGGTAATAAAGTAGTTTTATTTCGTTTTTGGCAGGAATTACAATCAGTCTGTGAGTAATTATTACAGCTATTTAAAATAAAAATAAATATAAATAATTATATTATATTGAGTATTATCTAAATTTTAGATGTTTTAGATCAAAAACACCTATCCGATACTATCCGAAACTTTCATTTCGGATTCGGTTACGGTTACGGATGATTTTTTATATCGGATATCCGATAGTTTCGGTTACGGTTACGGAGCTCCCTAACACCCCTGCTTATTATCTAGCCAAACACTTATACAACACACTTAACTCAAAGCTGAATTTATATCCCAAAACTCTTTACAAATGTAGAATCTCCATCAAAAAATTCCTGTTGGAACTAAACTATGCTGACACAGAATCACTATTACAGTAACAGAATGGATGGATGCATAGAAGAAAATAAAATAAAATGAACAAATAAATAAAAGCACACACACAAACCAGACATACGACCCACATACGCCCTCTCCTACACTCACAAACACACACACACACACACACGCGCACACACACACACATGCAAACACACTCTCTCTAACATACACTCACGAACACATAATAATACACACCATAAACATAACCGTTATTATTAGATGAATAGATCTTAGTAGGTATTGCTATTATTTCTGGTGGTACGTTAGTTATTATAATTCATTTAAGTTAGTTATAACAGTCCGGGTGAGAGACCCTGGAGTCCTGAAATACAGGATTATCCTACCTTAGGCTCCAGTCCTCCCCAACATTGCATGGCCCTATCTCCTAATTTATAATGTTCTACCTCATTAGATTATAGTTAACTTGTAATGTAAGGGTTAGATTATAGTTAACTTGTAATGTAAGGTGGAAAATAAAGATATTTTTTTTTTATACAAACATTTTGTTAATTCATCGTCATCGTTGCTGGGGCACGGGCCTCCCTCAATCACATGAGGGGTAATTGCCATACTCACCACGCTTGGCAGACGGGTTGGCGAGGGTTTTGATATAAATGCAGAGTTTTCCTTCTCTGGGTGCTGATGATCATGCCAGCAGCTTTACCTTAGTCGCCTTTTACGACACCTCGGTAAGAGTGAGGGTGGCCTATTCTACTCTGCCGGGGACAACACGGCAATAAAAATGATGTAATAATGTAATGAAATTATATCTATAAATAATCTAAACTGACAACTTACAATGTAATCACGAACGTACAACCTGTGCGGATAAAGAATGGGATCAGAAATGGCGGCGAATCTATTCACTTCTTGCTCGCACACTATCTGCGTCTATACTCGCACTCGTGGGTGTGCGAGCGAGAAGTGAATAGATTCGCCGCCATTTCTGATCCCATTCTTTATCCGCACAGGTTGTAATGTTTAAATATGTCTCTGAGAACTGAAAAACAATGAATTTTATTTATTTATAAAACAATCAAGGCCTTTAAATATAAATTATATTTATTGCAACACGAAAACTTCGAGCACTTCACCTTTGCACGACTTTACGATTAGTCCGAAGCATTCTGCCGGACTACACGACTCAACTTGTCAAAATATGATAGCATTTTAGTGACTTTTAAAGTATTGGTATATTACATAGTGTGTAAATAAAATGATTTCCTTTGAACAATAGTTGATATTTAGTTGACTGACCGGATGGCGCAATTGGTAGTGACCCTGCCTCTTACGCCAAAGGTCGTGGGTTCGATCCCCACCCTGGACAAACATTCGTGCGATGAACACTTGTGTTTGTTCAGTGTCCGGGTGTAATATATGTATTTAAGTATATATTTGTGTTCCTCTGTTGTCTGATATCTGTAACACAAGTGCTTAAGCTACTTAGTATGGAATCAGGTCGACGTATGAGATGTTGTGAGAATTATATTATTATATTTTAATAACAATTTTTTACAAATTTATTCTTAAATAAATAACACACTTAAAAATTTAAACTCGAATCAGGCGAGACTCAAACCCCTTTGAACAAATTATAAAATAATGTAAATAAATGTATTATAATAATAAAATTAAATAAAATATAATTTTAAAACTCTTGAATGACGTTAAACCTTACAATTTCTAAGTATTAAGCTTAATAATAAAGCAATGTTTAAATACATAATTATACGCATAAATGAATAAACAAATAAAAATAAGCTAAGTTATTACACAAAAATAATTGCATCAGTAAATAGATAATAATAATGTTAAAATAAATTTCTCGTTGATACTAAAAAACCGCATTATATAGAGCTACCTTACTTCAGTTACAATTGACATGGGGGCGACGTACAATATTTTTTCTATGGGAAAATGTCAAAAGCACTGATACTTGGAAAGGAAACACAGTTAGGTAGTTCCAACTTTAGCCACAACTGTCAATGCTTTTGACATTTTCCCAGAAAAAATATTGTATAACGCCCCTATGTCAATGTCACTGAAATGTATTTTTTTTAATATAATGGCTGCTACTGTGTCTTCCGACACATCTATAATTCTGCCAATGTCTAGTGATTAGAGAGACACGTTAATTAATAGATTGACTGGTGTGACGAGTGGATCCTATTTTAATCAGTTTTGACATTATCCATAACAAAACAAACATACACATGGACAATACAGACAGACAACGTAAAAATGTAAACGTATGGACAAAAAATAAATGTATATATAATAACATGTGAAGAGGGAGATTCATCACTGAAGAGTAAGTCTGTATGTGTTGTGATTTGCATTGATTTGCGGTTGTCATTTGCAGTCTATATTTCATGTTTTTTTTCTCTGTCGTCGCTTACATTATCAATTAAGAAATGGTTTTGAAACTTTGTACTACATAACGTTGCACACTCTTTTTTTTACATTTTGTCCTAATCAGTGAATTTTCTTATCTTTTTCAAAAACTATATACTGGCCGCTGGTTATGGGAAATTCCTTTCTATAAAGAAGCAAATTTTTCTATTACCCACGCACTTGTCGCACTGTATATTTCTATGAGATGTGATACCTGTGTCTCCTCGTTGTGCCTGCGCAGCATGGTGAGCAGGTGTGCGCCCGCGTACCAGTGCATGGCCTCGAACAGCGGGTAGCGGAACATAATAGGCGTCTCCACGCGCCGCTCTATTTCGTAGATCCTATTGACAATACATTTATTTGTATTTATTTATTTAAAACTTTATTGCACAAAACGATACAATAGGCGAACTTAATGCCCAGAGCCATTCTCTACCAGTCAACCACTTTGGGTCATGCAGAAAGGACAATGGTGCGGCGAAAAGAGGACTTATGTAATTATTACATAAACTTAATATTATTCTAATATTTATTTGATAATAAATCTCTTATTTTATGTGATAGTTGGCAGACGAGCAGACGGATCGCCTGATGGCATGCGATTGCCGCCGCCCATAGAGACCTGCGTCACCAGTGGAGTCAAAAGTACGTTACATTACATTCGTAATAACTATTAACCTCTTGATCTTGTTCAGACTACTTGAGAAAGATTGAAATTTGTTATTTTGGAAAAATAAAAACACAAAAAAATAATCATTTTTAAAACTAACTATACCCAAAACTGGAATTCAAGACCGAAAAAGCTACTACAATGTTGCCACTGCAATAAAATGATCGTACAATAGTATAAACCTATTTTATAAAACATACGCGGACATAATTTATTTATTGGTAATTTTTTAATTTAATTTTATCCATAGTGTTTGGTAGAAAAGCTAGTATTGAGCTTGTGTCTCTTCAAGTGTTAATAACATTTGGTACAACATTTCAACTTACATGTTGTTGTTTCGTGCAATGAGGGGCCGCAAAGTGATATTAATATAAGAATCTTTGAATTACATCATTTTTAACACTATTATGGTGTGTTGAGTGGGTTGTCACACAAACCACTTGCTAGGACCTAAGTCTTAAAACCTGCGATTTCGTTCAGAGTAGACTCGGCAGAATCCGTAGGTCGATAAGACGTTAAACGCCCCCGTTTTATTGAGTGACTGAAACTTTGACTGACTTCGACTGTTGCCTACCCACTTAGTGTAAATTTCACTTGAAAAAATTCCTCACGAGTAATTTCGCTTAGTAACGCCTAAAATAAAAAAAACATGTGCAAAACTAGACGGATTAATTACTGGAGTGGTAGAAAACTTAATTATACAATTGACAGACTTAGATTCCGTAGTCAAAGATTCTGACATTAGTAATGTTGAAGATGAATATAATAAGAACAATTAATTAAAAAAATGTTTTATTTAACTTTTCCACACTGCCTTAATAATACGCCACACTTTCGTGGGTATTCATGGGTAATTTAATTTGTATAAGTTCTTTACAATAAAATTTTGTCTATTTTAGTTGAGTTGAAAATAAAGTTTGTAATTAAGTTTCTATTTTTTGAGAAAATCCTTATTATGAATTGTGCCTAACGCTAAGATAGAAGCATTAACAAAAAGTTTGGCCAAACCTGAAAACTTTATTTGACAATGACATAAATGACATTTATAGATTTACACCAAAATAAAAACCGTTAAGGAAGAGGTGGAGCACAGAGCAAGAGCGTACAAGTACCGCCTAGAAGCTCATACTAACAACCTGGCAACGGTGTTATCCGAACAAATGAATGGCAGAAGGCTCAAGAGACAACATATTTGGTACTTGGTTAATGATACTCCCTAATTTAATAAGAGAATCTTTTCTCATTGGAGGAACTACGCTCTCCCGTCAATATACCCCCCACAACCAATCTGTTAAAGGCTTGTCAAGCCGATCGCAATATATAATTTCGAAAAAAAAAAAAAATATAGATTTGACAGTTACGTATCTGTCCTAGTTTTTTTGGTCTTGAAATCCAGTTTTGAGTATAAATTGGCGCAGCGACCCAAAGTGAGCCTTGGCCTCCGATAATAAGAGTCTCCATCTAGGTTGGTCCTTCGCCAGTCATCCTGGCTGGCTTGGCCACCTCGAGAGAATGGGAGAGGATCGTGCAGTAAAAAGAGCGTACCTGGGACGGCCAAATGGTAGGAGGCCAAAAAAGAATTTGCGTGGACTTCTGGCATTTTAAAACTAAATATTTTTATTTATAGAAAGTTGGATGAATGAAAGGCAACGTTTTAACTGTCCAATTCACCTTCTTACGCTGAATGGACTATAGAGGAAAGATACTCACTGTAGTTGCATTTCAATAGCGTAAGAGTGGAGGAAGTTTCCACCGAAGACTAGAGAATCACATGGAGTCAACACAGCGTGGATCCAACCGCTCGGAATGAAGAGAGTCTGCCCCGCGCATAGTTCAGCTGTTCCATGCCATTCCACCTAGAAGACAAAATAAACAACACAATAAAGTAAAGTATCAGCTTATAGGGCATAGACCTCCATCACAGAAATCAAGTCATCACTGGCCAAATGCGAATTGGTGATCACAAACCCTAGCTATGTTCTTACTTTTTGCTCGACCCGGGAATCGAACCCAGGTCCCCGAGAGCACGGCCCGGTACATAAATCACTAGACCAACAGGGCGTTTAACAACACAATAACTAATTTGAAAATATTGAGTGTGAAAATTCCGGTAGATGGCGTACTGTCGGACTGAGGTCCAACTCCAACAGCACTGGTTTGTTTCTAGAGATGGACAGAGTACCTGATCGGTACTCGCAGTAACTCGGCACCAATGACGAGTAACTCGGTATTTTTTTTTGTCATCATCATCATCAGCAACCCACACTCGTCCACTGCTGGACATAGGTCTCCCATAATGCACGCCACTGCTCCCGATTTTCGGCCACTCTCATCCAGCCCACACCAGCCAGCCTTCGAATGTCATCATCCCATCTTGTCGCAGGGCGTCCTACACTACGCTTACCGAGTCGCGGTCTCCACTCAAGGACTTTACGGCTCCAACGGCTATCAGTTCTGCGGCTAATATGACCAGCCCACTGCCACTTGAGTTTGCTAATTCGGTGGGCTATGTCGGTGACTCTGGTTCTCTGTTTGGTTTTTTTTTTGTAGTGACACAGTATATTGGCTTTCCGCAGCCTGGTGGTAAGCCAGAGCCCACCAGAGGTGCATACTCGAATTCGTACCACGACTCTCCGTATGGAAGGCGCGTTCTTATCCATCGAGCTACTTCTAATAGCACTTTTCAGGAACACGTTATTAGTTTTGCTTCAAGTATTTAACTCCATACACTTTTATTGACTTACATGTGGTATTCATCATCATCATCATCAGCCCATTTAAGTCCCCACTGCGGGGGCACGGGCCTCCCTCAATCACATGAGGGGTAATTGCCATACTCACCACGCTTGGCAGACGGGTTGGCGAGGGTTTTGATATAAATGCAGAGTTTTCCTTGTCTGGGTGCTGATGATCATGCCAGCAGCTTTACCTTAGTCGACTTTTACGACACCTCGGTAAGAGTGAGGGTGGCCTATTCTACTCTGCCGGGGACCACACGGCCGACATGTGGTATTATTTATACGGAAATATCGGAAATTAAATAAAGTCACTCACCAAATCGCCGAAAAAGCGTTCGTTCTGGTTATTCGACGCGCTCCACTGTTGATATAACGCTAGATTTGTTGATGTGGGTGGCACTAAATAAAATATCTGAAACAAAAAAGTATTGAGTGGGATTGAAATCGATTTTTTTTCAGATCGGTTAAAATTAATTTAATATTAACGTCATGATCAACTGACGACACTATTTAAGAAGGATAAATGTACAGTGGCGGACACATCAAGCTATACAAAACTGTCAAATTTCTTTATTCGATTATAAACCTTATATCGTTACACATTGAGTTCGAAATCGATTGAGGAAATTTGACAGTTTTGTATAGTTTGACTTATTAAAACAGTTGTTACAAATTTAAAAAAGAAAATAAATGACTTACAATGAAATAACTATTATTTTAGTTAAAGTTATGTTGCTGGTCCACTTTGTATGTGTGTATTTATGTGAGTATCTATGTTTGTGTGTGTATTTCTGTGTGTGTGTGAGTGTTTATTGCGAGTAGTGTCTATCCTTAATATTATGTCATTGTAGACCTCTATTTATAGAGCTAAAAATTCTCCCCCTACCATGTCAGTTCATCTTGGACAAATGCATATTTGTTAAAAAGCATTCCCATATCTTCTTTTTGCGCGATGCAATGCTTGGGAAAAATGGCAGAGATCCTAACAAACTGTATAGTACCTATCACAACAAGTAGACTAGAAGAAACTATGCTAGTAAACGTTTTTTATGTGATAGGTGGCAGACGAGCAGACGGATCACCTGATGGTAAGCGATTGCCGCCGCCATAGAATTCGCGACACTAGTAGAGTCACAAATGTGCGCTGCCTTTAAACCTTTCAACTCCCCTTTCCCCCGGATTGGGCCTCCGGTACCCTCACTCACGCAGCAAAACCCAGCGCATGCACTGCTTCACGCCGGTTTTCTGTGAGGAGGTGGTATTACTCCGGTCGAGCCGGCCCATTCACACTGAAGCGTGGCTCTCCCACTGTTTTTTTTATGTGATAGGTGGCAGACAAGCAGACGGATCACCTGATGGCAAGCGATTGCCGCCGACCATGGACACCCGCGACACCAGTTAAATAATATTATTTTAGTTAAAGTTTTCTTGTTCGTCCACTTCGTATGTGTGTGAGTGTGTGTGTGTGTGTGTGTGTGTGTGATTTTTGTCTATTCTTAATATTAAGCCTCGGTGGCGCAATGGTTAGTGGGTCGCACTTTAAAGCGACGGTTGCGCTTGGGGTCCAGGGTTCGATCCCGGGTCTGGCCAAAATGTGTATCTGAGTTTTTCTGTTAAGAAATTCTCAGCGTCAGCCCGGAGTCTGGAAGTTGGCGGTCTTGTACCCCCGTGACACGAAAAGCACGTTAAGATGTTGGTCCTGCGCCTAATCCCTCTTCGGTCGTGTCGCACTGGTGTCCCATCGAAATGTGAGGGTACAGGAATAGAGAGTGCACTTGTGGCTGCGCAAACACTTGTGCATTATAATATGTCGCTGTCGATGGCTGTACGCTGAGATTGGCCGCCATGACCGAAATATCGGTTTGGAGGACATTATTGTTATTATTATTTATTTTTCAAGACTTCGCTTTCTCCAAACTTTGCCTTTATGGCGAGTAAACATACTCCCATGCCACGAACCTCAGTCAAGCGTCATGGTATTGAGTGTGGTGGTTCCGGACGATAAAAACTTTCTAGTGATTCTACATGTATTTAGTATACTGGCTTTTTGGACAAGATAGGTAAGTGATTTTTGTGGGGATTTTCAATATTTCTAGACTCTTTTTTATGCTTTTTGGGATCACTCCTGAGGAAATGACGGTCATATTATTATTCTTAATACACCTACCGGCACGAAATTTTGGCCATAGTGTAATTTTCATAGAAACATGCTTTTTTCACAGGTTTACAGAACAAAAAGCATTTTTTGAGTGATTCCAGAGCCATGTTCGCGATAGGTATTAAGTTTTTTTCGGCCTGAATATTATTTTAATCCCAATTGTATGGAGAGGGAGAGCTCCTAGCTCTAGCTCTAGCTCTCTATCATCAGCCCATCTAAGTCCCCACTGCTGGGGCACGGGCCTCCCTCAATCGCATGAGGGGTAATTGCCATACTCACCACGCTTGGCAGACGGGTTGGCGAGGGTTTTGATATAAATGCAGAGTTTTCCTTCTCTGGGTGCTGATGATCATGCCAGCAGCTTTACCTTAGTCGCCTTTTACGACACCTCGGTAAGAGTGAGGGTGGGCTATTCTACTCTGCTGGGGACCACACAAATACCACACGGCCGACATGTGGTATTATTTATACGGAAATATCGGAAATTAAATAAAGTCACTCACCAAATCGCCGAAAAAGCGTTCGTTCTGGTTATTCGACGCGCTCCACTGTTGATATAACGCTAGATTTGTTGATGTGGGTGGCACTAAATAAAATATCTGAAACAAAAAAGTATTGAGTGGGATTGAAATCGATTTTTTTTCATATCGGTTAAAATTAATTTAATATTAACGTCATGATCAACTGACGACACTATTTAAGAAGGATAAATGTACAGTGGCGGACACATCAAGCTATACAAAACTGTCAAATTTCTTTATTCGATTATATACCTTATATCGTTATACATTGAGTTCGAAATCGATTGAGGAAATTTGACAGTTTTGTATAGATTGACCTGTCCGCCACTGTACATGTGGGGATTAAATTAAAACAGTTGTTATAAATTTAAAAAAGAAAATAAATGACTTACAATGAAATAACTATTATTTTAGTTCAAGTTATGTTGTTGGTCCAATTTGTATGTGTGTATCTATGTGAGTATCTATGTTTGTATGTGTGTGTGTACATGTGTGTGTATTTCTGTGTCTGTGTGATTATTGTGAGTAGTGTCTATCCTTAATATTATGTCATTGTAGACCTCTATTTATAGAGCTAAAAATTCTCCCCCTACCATGTCAGTTCATCTTGGAGAAATGCATATTTGTTAAAAAGCATCCTCATATCTTCTTTTTGCGCGATGCAGTGCTTGGGAAAAATGGCAGAGATCCTAACAAACTGTATATACTATCACAACAAGTAGACTAGAAGAAACTATGCTGTAAAGTTTTTTTATGTGATAGGTGGCAGACGAGCAGACGGATCACCTGATGGTAAGCGATTGCCGCCGCCCATGAATTCGCGACACTAGTAGAGTCACAAGTGCGCTGCCTTTAAACCTTTAAACTCCCCTTTGCCCCGGATTGGGCCTCCGGTACCCTCACTCACGCAGCAAAACCCAGCGCATGCACTGCTTCACGCCGGTTTTCTGTGAGGAGGTGGTATTACTCCGGTCGAGCCGGACCATTCACACTGAAGCGTAGCTCTCCCACTGTTTTTTTTATGTAATAGGTGGCAGACAAGCAGACGGATCACCTGATGGCAAGCGATTGCCGCCGACCATGGACATCCGCGACACCAGTTAAATAATATTATTTTAGTTAAAGTTTTCTTGTTCGTCCACTTCGTATGTGTGTGAGTGTGTGTGTGTGTGTGTGTGTGTGTGATTTTTGTCTATTCTTAATATTAAGCCTCTGTGACGCAATGGTTAGTGGGTCACACTTTAAAGCGACGGTTGCGCTTGGGGTCCAGGGTTCGATCCCGGGTCTGGCCAAAATGTGTACCTGAGTTTTTCTGTTAAGAAATTCTCAGCGTCAGCCCGGAGTCTGGAAGTTGGCGGTCTTGTACCCCCGTGACACGGAAAGCACGTTAAGATGTTGGTCCTGCGCCTAATCCCTCTTCGGTCGTGTCACACTGGTGTCCCATCGAAATATGAGGGTACAGGAATAGAGAGTGCACTTGTGGCTGCGCAAACACTTGTGCACTATAATATGTCCTGCGTCGATGGCTGATCGCTGGGATTGGCCGCCTTGACCGAAATATAGGTTTGGAGGACATTATTGTTATTATTATTTATTTTTCAAGAGTTCGCTTTCTGCAAACTTTGTCTTTATGGCGAGTAAACATATACCCATGCCACGAACCTCAGTCAAGCGTCATGGTATCGAGTGTGGTGGTTCCGGACGATAAAAACTTTCTAGTGATTCTACATGTATTTAGTATAATGGCTTTTTGAACAAGATAGGTAAGTGATTTTTGTGGGGATTTTCAATATTTCTAGACTCTTTTTTATGCTTTTTGGGATCACACCTGAGGAAATGACGGTCATATTATTATTCTTAATACACCTACCGGCACGAAATTTTGGCCATAGTGTAATTTTCATAGAAACATGCTCTTTTTCACAGGTTTACAGAACAAAAAGCATTTTTTTTCACTGTAGCAATTTATTGTTTGTTTAATGTTTGAATGTTCAACTTTCAATTAATTGATTCAATCAACTCATGGAACCACTCGATTTCTATAATGTTTTCTTTTTACATCCCATATAACGTTGTATCAACGCGTAAAAAAAACGATCTTCTTTGATTATAAAGAAATTGAGTGGTTTCAAGAGCCGATTGAATTAATTAATTGAAAGTTGAGCATTCAAACATTCATCATCATCTGCCCATTTAAGTCCCCACTGCTGGGGCACGGGCCTCCCTCAGTCACGTGAGGGGTAATTGCCATACTCACCACGCTTGGCAGACGGGTTGGCGAGGGTTTTGATATAAATGCAGAGTTTTCCTTCTCTGGGTGCCGATGATCATGCCAGCAGCTTTACCTTAGTCGCCTTTTACGACACCTCGGTAAGAGTGAGGGTGGCCTATTCTACTCTGCCGGGGACCACACGTCTAAATTCAAACATTAAATAAACATTAAAATTGGTACAGTGAAAACAATGCTTTTTGCTCTTTGAACCTGTAAAGAGAGCATGTTTGTATGAAAATTACACTATGGCCGAGATTTCGTGCCGGTAGGTGTATTATTTTTAAATTTGGATTAAGTGTTAGTATAATTTAATGTTTTATGGTTAAAATTGATAAGCTCCTTTTGTCCTTTTCTTTCTTTCGTTTTTGCCTGAGATACAGGATATTCCTAGTTCAGGCAACAAACTTACAATTTAGTTACCTTAGTATATGTAGATTATAAGTATTTATATTGTTCTCGTGGTTTTTCAATAAAAACTTTCAATTATGCCACGCACCTTCCGCCCATGCAGCACATGGTACCACACGGTGGTCCCGCCGAAGTCGACGTGGAAGTCGGTGTAGGCGCCGGCCGGCGACATCAGGCAGTAGCGCTGCACCGCGGGCCGGGGCTTCCCGCCCGCCGCCGGCCACGCGCGCTCCGCCCAGTCCAGCCGGCGCGCCGCCAGCGGGGGCTCCACCAGCGAGGCCATGCTGCGCGAGGGTGATCAGTGACTCAATGCGATACACAAATCTATCTCGGAAATCCACCAAAACCTACAGATGAGCACTCATCATCATCATCATCAGCCCATTTAAGTCCCCACTGTTGGGACACGAGCCTCCCTCAATCACATGAGGGGTAATTGCCATACTCACCACGCTTGGCAGACGGGTTGGCGAGGGTTTTGATATAAATGCAGAGTTTTCCTTCTCTGGGTGCTGATGATCATGCCAGCAGCTTTACCTTAGTCGCCTTTTACGACACCTCGGTAAGAGTGAGGGTGGCCTATTCTACTCTGCCGGGGACCACACGGCACATGAGCACTGTCAAGGAGGAAATACGATCAACTGCAAAGAAATACCAAGATCGTCTCTCGCTACACCCTAATGACCTGGTAGCGACATTAAAAACCAAAAACTACCCTAATCGCCTAAAAAGGCACAATATACTCTGGCTACAGGAGAGAGTATAGGGTCACTGGACCAGGAGAAGTGTCCTTACTGGAGGGCACACTCAGCAAGCCTATCACAATCAACGCATCCATTCATAGTCCAAAGACTGATCGTGGATTAAAATAGAACAAAAAAAAAACAATCTATCAAAACAAATACACTCGCAAGCACTTAAATGTGGGAGCCACGCTTAGGCATGAATGGGCCGGCTCGACCGGAGGGATACCACTGCCTCACAGAAGACCGACGTGAAGCAGCGCCTGCGCTGTGTTTCGCCGTGTGAGTGAGGTTACCGGAGGCCCAATGGAAGGGAAGAGGAAAAGGTTGGCAGCGCATTTGTGACTCCACTGGTGTTGCCGCCCATGGACACCCATGGGCGGCGGAATTGCTTACCATTAGGTGATCCGTCTGCTCGTCTGCCACCTATCATGCAAAACAAAAAAAAAACTCGCGAGCAACCGAATCGATTCAGGACCTAATTTTCATACAAACATACTGGGGCCCAAGTACGGCTGCTCCCATCTTTGGGCAGGCGCTGCCTGTCACCACTGCGATGCTACGGATGACTCGGCTGAGCATACGCTCGCGGTATGTCCCGCTTGGATGGTGTAACGAAGAGATCTTTGCGCCACCATCGGATTGGACCTGTCCCTGCCAACTGTTATAAGCAGTATGGTCGAAAACAGGGTCGCCTGGGAGGCGGTTTCTTCTTTCTGTGAGCATGTCATGCTCCAGAAAGAGGAAGATGAGCGCGAACGCGAGCATTTAAATCCCTCGCGTCGGAGAAGACGTCGCAGGGGCCGTCCCGATGGTGCGTCTTAGAGGGACTGCTCTACGCCCTGTGGCTAGGAGCGTTTAAGAATACTGCCAAGGTTTTCCGGCCTGTCGTAGGAGGCGACTAAACGGTCTTTCCGCGGGGGACGACATCACTGCGCCAGATAGGGGTGAAGCGGCGAATATCAGCTAGAACCATTTCACGCATGGCAGAGACGAGCTGTCCAGGTTGTCGTGGATCCCAACTTCACAGACTACCGAGTCCGGAGTACCGGAGTCGTTGGAGTCGCGAAGAGATTTTGGCTCTCTCAGGTAACCGATTGCCGCCGCCCATAGACACCAGTAGTCACCCCCCCCCCCCCCCCTAAACCCCCCTTAAAAATTGAGCCTAAGATACCTGACTCACGCAGCGAAACAGCACGGTGCTGCTTCACGCCGGTTTTTTCTGTGAGACCGTGATATCTCTCCGGTCAAAATGCCCCATTCATGCCTAAGCGTAGCTCTTCCACGACATAGGTGGCAGACGAGCAGACGGACCATGAGCGGCGATTGCCGCCGCCCATGGCGTATCCATGGGCAACACCCAATTTCAGGATCATGTCATATTTTACGTTATGATATTTATACAATGTCACTTTTTGAACACCCAAGAAACTTTTCAAGGGTGTATTTCGTTTTCATTACTTACTTAGTATCAGAGAACTCCAAGCTAAGCACATTGAGCACTTTCTCGTCGCGATGCTCCGGCGGCGTCTCGAAGTAGTCCACGAAGTCGCCCAGCGGCATGCGCAGGGTGGACTGCTTGCGGACGTCTATCACTTCCACCTGGGAATACAGGACCAGTCATATAAAATAATCACGAAAAATAACTTTTAAGCACTTTAGCAAGCTGAAGTGAAGTGGGAGCGATGGTAAGTGGTTAAATTCGCGCCTTCCATAAGGTGGTTCGAATTCGAGCATGTGCCACTGGATTTTTCAAAACACATTTTACCATTATCTCAGTGGTGAGGGAAAACATCGTGAGGTATCGTATAGTATAACAAAATTGATATCATAGTGATGTTAATGTGTAACCGAGATCCGGGTGATATGGTTCACCAGTCTAAGGGTTGCTAAGGTCAGACGGCAGCCGCTTCATTGCAATTAACAAACTTCCCGAATCCTGAATCATGGTGCAAGCGCATGTGACAGAGGTCGGCGCCTTTTTTATGGGCAACTACGGAACCCTACATTGCGCATGGTCCAACACGGAATTTGCACTTCATATTTTGACGGGACCAGGGGGAGTATCCTTACTGCCCTCCAGTACACTCAGCAAAAGCCTATCACAATCAACGCATCCATTCATAGTCTAAAGACTGATCGTGGATAAAAATGGAACAAAACAATATTTTTTTTACTTAATGTGTTTTTTTTTTACCAACTGCTAAACATACCTCTAATTGAGCCCCACAGAATCTGAGCACAGATCTGACTGTAAATGTAGCCGGATTGGGCGTCTTCATCTCCAATCCATCACTTGAGTGGAATATCACCGGTCGAGTAAACCCATCATCACGGACCAACTCCTCGGTGAAGTGGTGTGCACGCATCCGGTGGAGGGACGCTGGCACTGGTCGGAGGGGCCGAGCAGCCAATGCTCGGACCCAAGCCGGGGTGCCCACTTGGGAGGGCCTGGTCTCTGCACCGAGTTCGTAGCGGTCTGCTCGGTGGTTGTTTGTTGGGATCTTTACTGGAAGAAAGAAGAGATGAAAAGTTATTCTTCGAAAAAGAAAGTTGGATCTTAAATAAATAGATTCAAAAGATAAGCTTAGAACATTGTTATAGAAGATTTTGCTGAATTAATTGCTAGCCAGTTTATATAACTATACCATATTAATTTATTTGAAATAGCAACGCAAACAGATTACAGTACAGTATTGTGTCTCTTCTGCACACATTCCGTGAATTCAAAGGTATCTATCTCTCTTTTACTGTTGGAGAGCCACGCGCCGGTATGAATGGGCCGGCTCGACGAGAGTGATACCACGGCCTCACCGAAAACAGGCGTGAAGCAGCAATGTGCTGTGTTTCGCTGCGTGTCTGAGGGAACCGAAGGTCTAATCCAGGGGAAAACTGGGTTTAAATGTTGGCAGCGCACTTGTGACTCCATTGGTGTCGCGGGTGTCTATGGGCGGCGGCAATTGCTTACCGGCGATATGTTTGCTCGTCTGCCACCTATCACATCCACCAGAGATGAGCAAAGGATTGCTATGTTTTGCACACAATAAGTGTACATCAAATACAGTCACAAAAATCACTAAAAATAAATTATGTACTTTATAATATCATCATTTAGAGGTTACAGAGACATCAATCGTAATCATAAAAACTTTGACAAATGATGATGACATATCATGTTAGTTAGTACTTACTTCAAGGTTTTTTGGATAAAAAATATGATAATTACTAAGACCTTTGATCTTGCAATACAATACTACATAAGCCTTTATTCAGACAAAAGTTATAACAATGAATAGTTATATGTAGACAGTTCACATTGATATTTAGATTCAACAAAATAAATTATTTTTCATTTCAAAGTATAAATGTCTTTTTTAAGTTGGCGGTCCCTTAAAAATCTTAACACTCCTTTTTTGGAAGTCTTATGTTGTAAATAGAATTTACTAAAAATTCTATTATTATATTCTACTGTCGAAAGGCAAAAAAAAACAGCTTTTTCAGTTTTAATTACCGTTTAAAGGAAAAAAAGTAAATCAGAACTTTCTAAAACTTAACATTTTACTAAACATTAAAAAAAATCTCAATTTTTGAAAGCAACCTCATAATGTTGCTGACCATCCTAATGGGGTATTATTTGGTAGCGCCTCATACCCCAAAGGTTTGATCTCCATCCTAGACAAATATTTGTGATAAACATAAGTGTTTGTTCAGTGTCTGTATCGGTAATATGTATTTCATGTAATTATTCTACTGTTGTCTGATTTCCATAGCATAACTTTTACACTCAAGCTACTTAGTACAGAATCAGGTCAAGTTATGTTGTATAAATTTATTTATCTCTTTCACAAAAAATACCACAATTGTTAATACGATAGCATTATGATTGAGGAATGGTCATGTTTTTATAATTGGGGATAAGGTATTAAATTTTAGGGTACTTACACACTGAAGGACCGTAAGTTTGTGCACATTTTGGGCAATGGTATTTGTCTATATCGTCAGAGTGGTATATCTTTACATCAACGCAGCTGAAAAGAAATGAAAATATTAGGTATGCCACATAGTCTATACATATGTAAATGGAAGTTGCCATGAATTATCTAGACAAAGACCGGCATTACTAGTATTTTTACGTACTGCAAAAAATGAGGAGGTTCTATGTTCAACTGTATGTTTTTTTTTTTGAAATTATTTTTTGTGTATGTTCACCAATTCCTCTGCCAAATACCATAAAATGAACACTAAAAAGCATAAAAAAAAATTCTACGAAAAAAAAACCAAGAACTAAAAAGTGTAAAATAACATTTTTAACACTTCATACACTTTAAGTAACATTTTATAAGAGTATACTCCAGAAAAGGTGTTATTGAAGTCGGGGCCTAATCCCTGTTGAATAATTGAATGAAGTATAAGATACTTTTCCTCGAGTGTACTGTTATAAAGTGTTATTTAAAGTGTATGAAGTGTTAAAAATGTTATTTTACACTTTTTAGTTCATGGTTTTTAAGGCAGTTTTTTTATAGAACAAACAAAATGTTGTTCATTCTGATAACAAAAATGTATTTCCTTGCCAATTCCAATCTTAAAGCACATTGAAATGTTTTCATTATTAGAAAATAATGAAAGTTTAAGTTTAACAGAACAACATACACTCACAAGCATTGGTTATAATATTACAAGTAATAGGAGAGAGTTGAAGTACCAAAATGATACAATTACCCAATTGGAATTCTTTTGTTAGATAAAAAAAGACGACGATAGACTAAAATCTACAAAAGAATGGTCACGGTGTATCGTGTTATTCAAAGTGAGAGAACCGCGTTCGTTCCGGGTAACAAACATTCATCAATCAAGTTTATTATTTTACTGGCAAGCGTACTTAACACGCAAAACGCGGCACCCGAATTAGCAACAAGTAAAACCATCATTTTGAGGCAAAAAGTAATATTTACTCGATATTTATACACAAAGAACCGCCGAGGAACCCATGGTGACCGTAAATGTAAACAAACGATAACAAAGCTAAATTCACCAAAATTACACTCCGAAATGAACACCACAATATATTAAGCAGTATTTTAGCACTTTTGTACTGTTCTAATCTCTACAAACACGAAAAATCCAGCAAAACATTCGCACTAAAAATGATGGCCGAACGGCGGAGGCCTGTCAAACTTAATCACATATTTTTTCACACACGAAGACATTTTCACATGAAAATTTATACATTTTCCACATTACCTGCCATGAAACCATTCACGACAGCAGTCACATTCTATCATAAATTGTCCAATATTATATGGTTGACCACACAAACAATAGGTTTCCTTCGATGACGCCATTTTAATGGCGAATAGACAATTTTTTTCTTTTTTCACTCCACGTTGCCTTGGGTGGCTATGCTTGAGCAAATAATGTCCATAGACAAATTTCTGATATTAAAATATTTCTTTTTGTATTTTTTGATTGTTATTTTAGCTATTAATTTATTAGTACGCTAACGCTAAGTTTTTGTGTCAAAAACTGAGTAAATATAGATAGAAGGATGCTGAGAGAAAAGATAACGCCTGCGAAAATAGAACGAGCAATGTTGAATGAGAGCAGCTGGTAGTAGAAACTACCAGGCCATTCACTACCTCAGATTTCATGTCCAAGGTTGATATTGCTTTGTAGGTAAGATGTGAAGATATGTTGAAGTACCTATGTACTTACATTTTCAGTTATAGTTGAAGAATGACACAAATCGTAACCATCGTAACTGATGATTGATGTTTACGATGTTTATTCTGTTATCATAAAAAATTTGAACACGGGAACACAGAGTAGAACAGTGAGGCGCTTAGGTTTCACCTTGAAATTACCCACAGTGAATCTTGCAACCGTAATAACATGTTATGTAGCATGCTGGTGTGTTCAATCAGGTCAGTTGGACCATAATTGAGTTGGGTTGTGTACACGGGGCTTTTGACGGGGTCAGAGGCCTACAACGAAGCCGTCCCTTATCTAACGAGAATATA
Organism: Marasmia exigua; assembly: GCA_019059595.1. Lineage (NCBI taxonomy): Eukaryota > Metazoa > Arthropoda > Insecta > Lepidoptera > Crambidae > Marasmia > Marasmia exigua. The sequence continues at coordinate 14,799,653 of CM032488.1, forward strand.
CCACAATATGGTCGCATCCAAAGAAACGCGAAAAGGACATTCGGTCGTGATTTCTGTTTTCGTGGCCCTCTGTAAGTTTCTTCGAGTAGTAGAGGTGTGAAATATCAGTTTAAATATCATTTTATTCAACTGAAGTTTACCTCTACAATTATAGGAGGTAAAAAAACATTCAATTTATTCGTAGTTCTTGTTAAGATGACCTTGGTTAAATCAATTCAGTTCTAGATTGAGCTAAGTGCTTTTATTAGATTTTGCGATAATTATATCCTATAAATAGCTACCTACAATAGAAATATGAATTCTTAGTAAAACACAATTAGTCCATGGTAAAACACATAAAAACTTAAAAGCTCACTTACCACAACTATCAATATACAAGCTATCAATAGGTACTAATTGTGGCATTTGTGACTCACTGTTAGCACATGAATAGATAAAAGTATTTTGCTTATTCATTGTGCTGTTAGTACAGAGAGCCACACAGTAGGTTATTACAGTCTATCAAAATTCCTCAATTGTTTTTTTTTATATTGCTCTACCCGTAGATATCTTGCCAATCTCAAGTAACTTACTGAGGATAAGTGGGTAGTCAACAGTCGAAGCCAGTCAAACTCACAGTAACTCAATAAAACGCCGGTGTTTTGATTTTTATCCACCTACGGATTCTGCCGATACCACTTTAAGCACAATCACGGGTTTTAAGACTCAATTAGGTCCAAGCAAGATGTCACGTGACAACTCACTCGACACACAATAGCAGTGTTAAAAACGATACAATTCATCTATTCATATTATTAGGATCACTTCGCGGCACTTCACTGCACAAATAAACACCAAATTTGTTCACTGAAAACCACTAAAAACTAATTTGAAACCTTTGAATTGCATCAGTTAAGGTGACGACTAGGGCACACTAGCGACGCCAATCGATTTTAATTTGTAGCTAGCTACTAAACCGGATCTATTTTAAACGATTTCGGGGTTACAAACCTCTCCGCAAACACTTATACTATTTATCAAATAACCATGCACAAATGTTGGGTCCAACGCGTACGCGAAAAATTTATCTACGCCAAAAGCGGCCACTTTTGGAGTAAAACAATTTTTCGCGTACAAAAACGGACCCAACATTTGTGCATGGTTATTTAATAAATAGTATAAGTGTTTTCGGAGAGGTTTGTAACCCCGAAATCGTTTAAAATAGATCCGGTTTAGTAGCTACAAATTAAAATCGATTGGCGTCGCTAGTGTGCCTTACCCGTCACCTTAACGCGGAGTGTTTTAGTCCTACCGCCAGAATCCCCTCAATTGATATTGGACCGAATGTGTTTGACATTAAGGTGTGAACGAGTGAAGTAATTTGACAGTTGTGTATAATGATATTGTGTGGCTGTACGCACCTATTACGTACGTTTCTTCATGCTAGAGGCGGACAAAAGAGCAAGCGAGTCACCTGATGATAACTAAGCTATGACAAACACGTTTTTAAGACATTTAAAAAACCCCCGACACAACTAAAGCTCTTTCATTTGATACCTATATTGAGGCAGTTGGAACAACAAATAGGTTATTCGTCATTTTCTGACGGCTGCCATCTTGGATTTGAAGGTTTTAACAATTAATATATTCTTCTACTCAAGCCCTTTTATATGATACCCATATTGTGGGAGTTGTGTTAAAACATAAAATCCAAATCTTTGTGACGGCGGCCATCTCGGATCGATTTTTATCCAACATAGCTAAGAACTCCCTCCATATTCATCTTTCAAACAAAAAAAAACAAAATCAAAATCGGTTAATTTGTTCGGGAGCTACGATACCATAGACAGACACACAGACACACAACACGTCAAACTTATAACACCCCGTCGTTTTTGCGTCGGGGGTTAAAAAGTAATCAACGCCGCGCATGAACATCCGCTAAAACAGAGAGATCGCTAATGTGTTAACGTAGGAACAAATAACGACTTCTATGGCGTAGTGGCTAAAGTGAGGTGCCAAAGCGGAAGAAGGTTCGATTCCTGTTGGGGTCTTCAGAAAACCATTCCAAATTGCCTTGGTTGCTGCGAGATGCCTTAATTCAGGCATATGACATCAAACATGATTCGAATCAAGCACCTCGGGACTTTTCAAATCTATGTGCATATTTCTACAATTAGCTCGGCGGTGAGAGAAAACATCGTGAGGTGTACTTGTTTCACGTTTCGGATAGTTGCCCTGTTAAGGTCACGGGTAGGGCACACTAGCGACGCCAATCGATTTAAAATTTCTAGCTACTAAACCGGATCTATTTTAAACAATTTCGGGGTTACAACCTCTCGGAAAACTACTATTTTTAATAAATAGTATAGGTGTTTTCCGAGACATGACTTGCCCAACCATGCACAAATGTTCAAATATTAAATATCAAATAATTTATTCGCTATAAACAGGGTGACCTTACATAAAGTAGGTGTAACAGAAAATATTATCGTACTTATGCCTATTTAGCCTTATTTTAAGACCTGCGAATAGTTAATCATAGTGATTAAAACTTAAGAAATATATATTGCCAGTTTAATCTAATGTCAAACTATATACAAACAGTCTAATTTTCTTAATACTAGAGAATGTGAAGATCATACCTACCTTTGGAATTTTATGTATCGATTACAGTTAGGATTTTTTTACTGTTATAAGTAAGAACAGTAAGAAACTCATCAACTGAATAAAACGACTGTTCTAATAACCAAAGGCGCAAACAAGTTTTAAATTTATTAGTAGGAGCATTTTTATTCTGTCAGGGATTTTATTAAGCAAAAAGTTGATTCACGCTAAAAGTGGCCGCTTTTGGCGGTAAGTAATCAATTTATTAATTACCAGATTTGCTAAATCCTGAATCATGGTTCAAGAGTACCCCGGGCTCCAGAGCGACGGCATTTAAATATTATTTATAATGCCTCGGTAGTGACGGTAAGGTACAGTCGTTAGTAGGTCGCACTTTAAAGCGACGGCAGCGCAAGAGGTCGCGGGTTCGATCCCCTGATCGAACCAAAAACTTGTAACTAAGTTTTCGGTTTTTTCGTGCCAGCACTGCCAGCCTGGAGTCTGGAAGTTGCCGGTCTAGTACCCCAAAACACGTTAAGCTGTTGGTCCTGCGCCCGATCCCTCTCCGGTCGTGTCACATTAGTGTCCCATCGGAATATGAGGGTAAGGGAATAACTAACTAACTAACTAGGTTGGCGCAGCGACCCATAGCGAGTCTTGGCCTCCGATAACAAGAGCCTCCATCTTGGTCGATCCTGCGCCACCTCCTGCCAGTCATCTGCCGAGAGTCCGCGCAAGTCTTTTTCGACCTCATCCTTCCAGCGATATCTCGGACGGCCGACTGGCCATTTTGCCATTAGGACATCCCTGATACGCTCGCTTTATCCCTGATACGCATTCTTTCTAGGTGGCCGAGCCAGCGAAGTCGTTGCGCTAGGGTAAGGGAATAGAGTGTACTTACTTTTGCGCACACACTTGAGCACTATAATATATCTTGCGTACGTGGTTGTTGGAGAATGTTATTATTTATATTAAATTATTTATTTATTTTAGGGCTTACCAACAAATGTATTACATGAGAAACTTAAGGATAAGCTTATTATACACTTAATCACACATCCAGCAACGTAATCCACGTCTAGGCATGAGAATAAAGTAGGGTGCGAGAAGAAATACGCAACTGCATCGTTGAGCATGCTTAATGTGCAGTGTAGCTCCACTCATCATCATCATCTGCAACCCACACTCGTCCACGGCTGGACATAGGTCTCCCCTAATGCACGCCACCACTCCCGATTTTCGGCCACTCTCATTCAGCCCACACCAGCCAGCCTTCGAATGTCATCATCCCATCTTGTCGCAGGACATCCTATACTACGCTTACCGAGTCGCGGTCTCCACTCAAGGACTTTACGGCTACAACGGCTGTCTGTTCTGCGGCTAATATGACCAGCTCACTGCCACTTCAGTTTGCTAATTCGGCGGGCTATGTCGGTGACTCTGGTTCTCTGTCGGATTACATCATTTCTGATGCGGTCTTTCAGAGATACTCCGAGCATAGCCCTTTCCATAGCATAGCCCTTTCCATCGTAGCTCCACTGTCAAATTGCAATTAATTTACAAAAAAAAACAAATGAGAGAGAAAAAGAAAGTACGTTAAAAATAATCTAAGATGAGATGAGTGTTTAAAGTTACTATACTGGTTTTAGCATTAACTGTGTGCAAAAGAGGTAATTTTAGGCCTTTATTTTGTACTCCGTCAATATAGGTAGGTTACCATTTTATTAACTCTATTTTTCACTTAGCTTCGCAATTACAATCGGGAGCCGGTTCGTATCCATCGTGTATTATTTCTATTTGTCTTGTAACTGTGGGACATTGAACCCCGTCAATGTGGGATTTCCAGGTCTTATAGGATGTTGTTTTATTATTTCCCAACGCTTGGCTGATCAATGAAAGGTCTCTGCAAGTAGGAGCTGATGCGGCAAATCATTTTTAAGTATGTGTCCACAGATAATAAAGATAACAGTAAGTAAATAAGAGTAGAATGTATAGAGACGTACAGTGGCGGACACATCAAGCTATACAAAACTGTCAAATTTCTTCATTCGATTATAAACCTTACATGGTTACACATTGAGTTCGAAATCTATTGAGGAAATTTGACAGTTTTGTATAGCTTGAACTGTCCGCCACTGTACATAGTTTTTGAGTAATGAATATAGTATCTTTATTTTAAAGTTATTAGGACGCGCCTATTCACTATTTAGTTTCTTGAAACTTTCTGTTGTGCTATTTGGCTGTCTAACTCCAAAAAAATTCACGAAGCCATATATGTATTTACTTATAAAATAAAAAATATCAAAAATTAACATTATGGCTTCGGGTATTTTTTTCCAAGTGCTAACTAACAGCCAATTCGATCTTTGACTGACGAGTTGATGGAAAACATCTTCCCACTCAGAATAAACTTGTGTTTTTTAACAACGCTATGGGGGCTATCGCGTGTGAAATATGTGCTAGATGGAGTGCCTGTGAACCGAGGTCCAACTTCAACATCATTGGCTGATTTATTCATTTGTTGACGATTTAACATATCACATCTAAAATACTCAAATCACTTTGTAGATGGACCTCAGGCTTAAAGTACGTACGCCATCTTGCGGATTTTTCGCACGCCATAGCCCCCATTACCCTTCGACCATGAGATATCGATGACTGAATTTAACTAGAAAATAAATACGTCTATGTCACACATATCATCAATCATCTTCTTATATTGTAAGAATGTCGACACAGAAAGTCGTCTCTAGCTGAACATGACATTGCATTAAAGAGTTCGTTATAACTAGAACATTACGTATATCATAATAATTATGACGTATCTACCGCATGTCTGCTTTGTGATTCACAACGAAGCACGCCGAGATCACCGTACGCACGCATGTATGTATGCGTAGCCTCTTTTGCGCTTGCGATGTAGGCAGCCGGCATTCTGAGTCTAACTATTTAGTGGCGGAACCTAAAAAGTTTCGATGTGTCAATTAGGACCTTTTGTCGGGTGAACGAGTAGCCCTTATGTCACGAGAGTTGTGCAAAAATATGAGGTGTGAGGTGAAGTTTGCACAACCGTTGCGGACCTGATGCGTATGCGCCGGGCGACCTGGCTGGACCTAGTGTTGGGACATCCGAGCTGGAATTGTACCGATATCGATATGTTTTTTTACTGTAAGACCCTGAACTGCTTTGGGTCAAAGGCCTCAGTATTGAAGAGAAATAGTATACATTTGATATAAGTAGCTACGCTTAGGGCGTGCTAATTTTTCATGTGTGCAGTCGGCAGTTCATTGATTTTATATAAGATGTCATGTCAAAACTTGAGAAACTGACAAAAATAATTGCAGATTTTAAAAAAAATGACAGTTGTTTCGGGCCTAGAGCAGGTTATTATTATCCTACTCTACCTATGGGTTTAGGTTTCTTGCCAAATTACCGCCATTCAGTTCAGGCTTCAGAAAACAACTAAGTAATTCATATACCTAAGTTACCTACCTGGATAAAAGAAGAAGTCGAAATAAAAGAGGAATGCACCACCTCCTCATATAACTTTCCAAATTATAGTTATTTTCTGGAATAAAGAGCTTCTACCTCTTTATCTGACTACGCTAGTGGAAAACGAATTGAAAAAACTTAGTTTAAACTTTTTTTACAATTTCAAAGCTCACTGGCATATTATGATGTATTTAGATATCGACATTCGGTATTACAGACACTAGTTACAGTAGTACAACCCGTGCGGATAAAGAATGGGATCAGAAATTTCTGATCCCATTCTTTATCCGCACAGGTTGTACGTAGATTAAGAAGAGAAAGCAGGCATTTCTTCTACAATAATTCTGCGGAAAGCAAAAGCATTATTATCCGACCCTCAAGATGATAATCGAATATTGATAAACACTACATCAAACAAGAACTCAACGACAGGTATTTAAACTTGAATAATCACGTAACCAACACTAAAGGCTGTGTCGTAACGCCATCGCATCCAGTCAATACTCGGGCGAAAACGACTCGACAGTCGACACACACTTTCCCCGCACTAAAGCCCGCGCGTTCGAATTTTAAAATAAGAACAAAAAATCAAACTTTATGGTGCAATTAAATTGAAAACGCTTCCGCGTCAAATTAGATACTTTTTTTTTACTTTTAGCGGTATAAAGTTCTGAGTTCAAATATGTGTGATTGATACTTTTGAATATTTTTAAACTGAAGACAATGTGAAAGTGAGTGCGGTTAAAAGTAAGTAGGTTTTCTTACTCAATGCAGGCATAATTCACATAATTGATAAGTAGGTAGGTGTTTTTAATCACTGCCCAAGTTTTTCCAAAGTTTACTCAGTAGGAAGGCTACGGGTCAACTTTCGGGTTTCACGGTCCTAACTTTGGTAAAGTGTAGCTCTCTTATAACAAATCGCAAACTAAGGATAGTCTCGCAACATAATTCGTGCCAGCCCCGTTTAACGTAGCGTGTTGGAACGTGATGACATGAGCTTATGGTATATACCATGGTAATAACTTAAGATCGCGATTTTTAATAAAGTGATTTGTGCACTTACCAAGAGGTAATTGAATGATAGGGGTATTAAGAGGGGGACCATTGACAAGAAACGAAACTCTTGTATAGAGAGCCACACATCAGGTTTTCACACTCTGTCAATCGATATTAAATTAAACGTGTTTGACATAAATCGACTGAAGACATTTTACAGATTTGTATACACATTGATGTGTCAACAGAAAGGTAATAAATAAGGAATGGATTGATACGTCATTCATCAAAATTGACTGGGTAGTTTAGACAGAATCTTGGAACATACAAACATAATATTTACATGTAGGTATCTATATACATCACTCACTCACTCACTCTTACCGAGGTGTCGTAAAAGGCGACTAAGGTAAAGCTGCTGGCATGATCATCAGCACCCAGAGAAGGAAAACTCTGCATTTATATCAAAACCCTCGCCAACCCGTCTGCCAAGCGTGGTGAGTATGGCAATTACCCCTCGTGTGATAGAGGGCGGCCCGTGCCCCAGCAGTGGGGACTTAAATGGGCTGGCGATGATGATGATCTATATACATAGACTGTAAAAATTATAACCCTTCCTTTGTAAATGTAAAGTGGACTCCTTTTTCAGCACTTAGACTCTCATTTGGTCCATTGTGCTGTCTATTCAACCCTTTCTATTTGACTTTGCCGTAGTCGGGTAAAAATGAAAGTTTCACGTTACTACATATGCATGTGACACTTTGTAAGAAAATTGCATTGTTTGTAATCTTTGTCATCAGCTAAAAAAATATGTACAAGGATCAAGCGGAAACGATCGAGGCTCTTATGGCGTGTGGAAAACTTTGTCACTTCCTAAACAGATAATATTAGTACGGTTTATTTTTTTTTAAATAGTGGCTGCTACCGACCACTGTAAACAGATAATATTAGTACGGTTTATTTTTTTTTAAATAGTGGCTGCTGACCGGTGTTGCGAGTTTAAATCCTTTTAATATTTATTTTAATTGAGTTTTGCACCAAACACCATCTAAAACCAAGACAGAACAAAACATACACAAAGACGACACAATATTAAAGGGAGATTCTCATATTAGTACGGTACAAGACCAAGTAGATTTCGTTTGCCATGTGTCAAAATATTCAGACTGACCGGATGGCGCAATTGGTAGTGACCCTGCCTCTTACGACAAAGGTCGTGGGTTCGATCCCCACCCTGGACAAACATTCGTGCGATGAACACTTGTGTTTGTTCGGTGTCTGGGTGTAATATAAATCTCAAATTCTAAGAATTGAAAAAGTCGTTCGAAACATTCAGACATTTTTCTCTAGAATCGTAATTAAAATTGCAAAATAAATTGGAATTTGAAATGCGCTTTAAACGAACACTTGCATCAGTGATACCTCGAGAGCCTCGAGACTGTGGTCACATGGATAAATGTGCTGTGGTTCTCAAAGTGCAACTAAAATAGTGCTCAAGTGTGTGCGCAAACAGAAGTCCCAGCCCATTCCATCATCGGACGACAAGGCGCGGCGAGAGCTTTCATCCTTATGTGGTAGAAATACCCCTTATCCGCACGAAGCGATTTGCTTCCACATTTATAATGCGGACGGCTAAGGAATGGAACTCTCTGCCGAGATCTGTTTTTCCTGACCACTATAATCTGGGCATCTTTAAGGCAAGAGTGAACAGGCATCTTTTAGGCAAACGCGTATCATCCTAGACCTCATCGTCGCTTTCCATCAGATGCGATTGTGGTCAAGCGTTGGCTTATTGACCAAAAAAAAAAAAAAAAAAGTGCACTATCTATTCCCTTACCTAGGGACACTACTACAAACTAACCTAACCTAACCTAACCTATAACTATGGCACAGAGACAAAAACTAAACTAACAGATATAGATAATAATAGATACTATTACAATATATCTTTAGGAATTGTAGCACAGTGCAGGTTTTAAGCCCCCTGGGTGAGATTTATACCCCCAAGCACGGCCCCCAAGCTCAAATACTAGGCCAGGTTGCCGCCCCGTTTGTTCAGCGCCCTGGGCGATCGCTCAACTGCTCCCTACTCGAACGCCGCTACTGTTGGTGTTATTTTGATATGTAAGCCTTACAAAGGTAGGTACTTATTATTGTAAAGACAAGATTCATCAAATCATCAAAATCCATTCAGCAGTTTTTGCATGAAAGAGCAACAAAAAAACCGACCTGACTGACAGCCGTCTTTATAGGCTAAGGATTACACTTTCGAAAATATGTTTTCTTTGTGTATACTAATTTATTTAAGATTAGTGGCCCGCCCCTTAAAGTAACGTAATACACTGTCCGCACTCCGCCCTCACTTCGTTTCGGGAAATTAGTTCCACTTTATACCAATAGATGGCGCCAGGTGTCGATTACATCGCGCAAGCATTTCGTGTTTTCCGTTGCCGCTGTCTGAAGAATTTAGTTCTTTACGTTATCAATAAATAGATTTAGATAATATAGAATAGCTATACCTATATAGGTACTTCACCGTTATTTTTTTATCGTTTAAATCCTAAAAACCTCATAATACTAGGAATCATGAATAAAGTCCATTTAGCATGTTAGATCAACAAAATAATGCGAAAAAAAATCAGCTGTTCATGGAAGAGCCGATTTTTAGCAGCTACAAAATAATGTATGGAACAGCTGTTTATCGCTTATTTATTGATCTAACATGCTAAATGGACTTCATTCATGATACCTATTATTTGATTTGATTTTCGGGATGTAAACAATAAAAAAATAACGGTGTATATGAATAGATACAGGGTATATCTGTTGACATTTACATCCCTTTAACCACGTGTTCTATCAACCATTCTGAACAACATTTGCTCTATAACTTTTGCAAATTCGCAAAAAAAAAATCTACTTCTCATACAAAGTCGGTCACGTGACTTGTTCATTTTGTATGGGGAGTCCAAAAAAATTTCGACTGATTTCGAAAAGTTATAGAACAAAATGTTGTTCAGAATGGTTGGTAGAACAATGGACAACATTTCAAAATTGCTGACCTATGAAACAAAAAATACCAATTCTTCATTTACTTTTCCGCTTCTCGAATATAAATTTATTTATATTTTATATTGCTTATTTACTGAGAAAAAAATTAAAAACTAAAAAACGTAAGATGACGTCATCGGACGGCAGAATGTATAATATTTCTTTGCTATGACATGCAACTGTCAAAAAAAGAAGACAACTTGTCAACGTTGAATGAATGAATGACGTTGACAATGTTGACACTAGTATTCTTTAACTTTGACAGTAGTACCTTTTTATTAAAGCAGTGATAAGCAAAGGAATATCGCTGTATTCAGCCGTCCGATGACGTCATTTGGCGCTTACGTCTAGTTAGTATATAAAGAATTTCAATAATTATTTTATGTATGAAAATGGCAAAATTTTGAAAAAAGAAAAAATAAGGGTCTGTTCATTTTATGTCTTTTTTCATATAAAAAAACAATATGGACATGTTAAAAATATGAAATGTTGTCCATTGGTTAAAGGAATATAAATGTCCACAGACACACCTGTATGTAGGTACAGCTAATGGACTATCTTTGGAAAACGCTTGTCAAGTTAGTTGCATCGTTGCACTGAACATATCATTAGATATGAATTAGTGGAATCAGAAACCGGAATTTAAAACACGCCAGTTTTCTGCCGAGAAACGCAATTAGAACCGTTTATGTGAATTTAGTACATAAGTATCTAAATTTTACTTTCCAATAGGTAAAATGACATAGCCAACCGAATTAGTAAACTGAAGTGGCAGTGGGCTGGTCATATTAGCCGCAGAACTGACAGCCGTTGGAGCCGTAAAGTCCTTGAGTGGAGACCACGACTCGGTAAGCGTAGTGTAGGACGCCCTGCGACAAGATGGGATGATGACATTCGAAGGCTGGCTGGTGTGGGCTGGATGAGAGTGGCCGAAAATCGGGAGCAGTGGCGTGCATTAGGGGAGACCTATGTCCAGCAGTGGAGCGGTTTAAGCTAGGGATGTCAAATAATATGTAAGTGTATGTTTTGAATTGTTTAAAGCGGAAAATAAAAATCGAAAGAAACATTAATATCACTTGTAATAGCAGCAATTATTAAAGCAACTGTATATTTTTTTTTATTCCGTATATCGTGGCAATCCGAAAAAATCCTTCAATTACTATACAGGATGTACATAAAAGGATGAACAACATTTATTGTTCTACGACTTTTCGAGATTCGTGAAAAAAGTTTTCGACTCCACACAGAATGGCTAAGTCACGTGACCGGCTTTGTTTGTATGAACTTCCAAGTCACGTCACGGAAAAAAAAAGTATTTTTTTTTGATAAAAAGTTAATAAAAAGGGGTGTAGTTACCCTGATTTTGATATGTGCACTTTATGAAGACTAACACTGTATGTCAAGCCACCTTATTGTAAATCGCGATCTTAAGTTATTACCTTTCTAAAGCTCATGTCATCCCGTTCCAACACACAATGTTAAAAGGGGCTGGCATGAATTTTGTTCCGGGACTATCCTTAGTACACGATTGGTAATAAAGGGGAAGGAGTCTAGTCATAGAGTAAGATTTAATTATTTACTTGACCAACTTATTCTATCTTTACAGGTTAGTTACCTATTGCGATATAATAGACTATACTATTTTTTTATTTATAAATAATGATATAATATTTCACTTCGTATACATTGATCAGAGGGCCTAATTTAAATGACGTTTCGACCGAATCGGAGTTTCTCTCTCTTTCACACGCGCTGTGTGTCTTCTTTGTTTGGATGCGACGACTATATTCTCGTTCGTTACGGGACGGCTTCAACGGCCACCTGACTGGGAGATAGGCAGCTCAAGCACCGGTGTTACGGATATCAGAACCCACCTATTTTGATTTAATCTAAGGAACCAAGAATAAAAATCTATTAAATTAGATATCTATTTACGACGTGTGGTCCCGGCAGAGTAGAATAGGCCACCCTCACTCTTACCGAGGTGTCGTAAAAGGCGACTAAGGTAAAGCTGCTGGCATGATCATAAGCCCAGAGAAGGAAAACTCTGCATTTATATCAAAGCCCTCGCCAACCCGTCTGCCAAGCGTGGTGAGTATGGCAATTACCCCTCATGTGATTGAGGGAGGCCCGTGCCCCAGCAGTGGGGACTTAAATGGGCTGACGATGAGGTATCTATTTACTTGTAACCAACAATAAAAGATAATAAAGTCCACTAAAAATTCAAAATAATTTATCAACCGCTACGCGCTACCATTGAGCGCCTGACTGATTCAACGGTTTCCTAGTTAGGTATTAATATCTTTTATTTTAAAATGTTACTTTTTTGCCTCGTTAACCATTTTTTGTTTTAACGCCAACTTTTAACTTTATCGCATCGATCGTTCACGTTTTATTACGCTACGTTTACTTACATAACTTAATAATAATAATATCCTCCAACCGATTACGGCTACGGCGGCACATCTCAACGAACAGCCACGTACGCAGGATATATTATAGTGCTCAAGTGTGTGCGCAAACACAAGTGCACTCTCTAATCGTTTAGACTCATATCCGTTGGGACACCAGCGTGAAACTTAGAGGGAATAATAAAAGGACGACCTGTTTGGAACAGTGGTAGTGAACGCTGCCTTTGGTCAACGGTTGCGGGTTCGATCCCCGCACAGTACAAAAATGTGTGTGCATGAACATGTCTGATTGTATTGGTTTAGGTACTCTACAAATAATAGTTCAGGTGCGCCACTAGGAATAGGTTAGGTGGGCTACTAGGAATAGGTTAGGTGCGCTATACGATTATGTGGTGTGAAATCCGCAAATCATGATTCTTTAAAATCTTTATCCGTAACACAGATGCTTGAGCTACCTACTTATCTCGGAGTCAGACAAATGTATGTGATGTTGTGAAATATTTATAATAGTTTTGACGGCCCATGATCAATTTAAATGAAAGTGGGGGTAAACTGTTCATCCTATTTCTGTTCCATTTTCTACAATTCTTCACATGAGTCATGTTGATACGAAAGAGTCCTCGTAAATCAGTGTGTAAGAACATGTGCTCTCTTTTTGGGGATTCAAATCTGGTGCCATGGGCGACGGAAATCACTTACCATCAGGTGAGCCGTTTCGTCGTTTGACCACCAAAATTAAAAAAAAACATGATTTGATAATTTCACCACATAATCATAATAGCGCACCTAATCTTTTCCTATTAGCCCACCTAACCTATTCCTAGAGGCACTCCTGAACTATTATTTGTAGAGCACCTAAACTATCCCTCGTAGCGTAACGCACCTTTTTTTTACTTCTCTGTAGAATTCTACCCTTACCTGTAGAGATGTTACAACGGGTGCGCTACTGGGAATAAGTTACTAAGTTGCGCTTAAAATGGATGTGCTAACAGGAATACTTTGATGTAGTAAATATTTTATGGCTAAAATAGGCAGCCGAGCATGCAATGGTACATCTCAATTTTATAGAAAACTTTAAGTATGGTATTAATATTGTTAACAAAACATTAAATGCAACAGCACGCGCCCTCATTAAGCGCCGATTAACAAGTAATTAAATTTTGTTTTTTCCACATAATTGTCCTTTTTGCATACAATTACCAATTACCTTGCCCTCAGTTTCATGGGCGTCAGAACTATTGTCTTCATGATTTACGTATAATTTCAACCTTACGAATAATCTACGATTACCTAAAGTCGTAGTGAACGCTGCCTTTGGTCCAAGGGTTGCGGGTTCGATCCCTGCACAGTACAAACATTTGTGTGCATGAACATGTCTGTTTGTATTGGTCTGGGTGTTTTCTATGTATTATTATATTTACAAAAGAAAAGTATTAAATGTATATATTTGTAATCCCACTGTTGATTCCGTTATCCGTAACACAGATGCTTGAGCTATGTATCTCGGAGTCGGATCAATGTATGTGATGTTGTGAAATATTTAATATTTATTTATATTATTTAATTTTTTTATGCTAGAGCCGGACAAACGAGCAAGCAAGTCACCCGATGAAAAGTAATCATCGCCGTTCATGAACATCCGCGAAATCAGAGAGATCGGTAATGTGTTGCCGGCCTTTATTTATATTATATTCCTATACTTATTACTGAAATTTCTTAACTATATATGCCATATTACTAAAAATTTACACCGTTCTTAGCTTAAGCAAACTTCAGTGATACCAAATAACATCGTAACATCACATTATGTACCTGAAATTACGCAAATAAAGTATTCCGATTCTGATTCCAAACTAAAATCAACTGTTTTACAACAAACAAACAATACTAAGAAAATTAATTCAAGTACCTGCCAAATTTTGGATCGTGGTCCGAGCGTAGGTACCTAGGGCTCCAAAGCGACGACTTTGGGAGGATTGCGACATGATACGTTAACATGATAAATATAAGTAAACTATCTGCCTATACACTGACACACTGCAGGGCAAAGGCCTCCATCATAGAAATCAAGTCATCGTTACTATGATGGTATTAGGCTTAATCACCACGCTAGCCTAATGCGGATTGGTGATCACAAACCCGAGCAATGTTCGAAAAATCCCAAGCATCTTTTTGATCGACCCGGGAATCGCACCCATGACCGCGAGATGTCTGAGCTACGCTGGCTCAATAGATATTATCATCAACTCACCATCCATCACACATACATTACAAATAAAACCGGCAGCAATATTTTTGACAGTTTTAGTCGGGCCAAGTAAATAATAGCCAAAATAGTAGTAAACAATAGTGAGTTAAATTAAAATACAAAACAACACTCGCCGATCACAGTCAGTACAGACAGACAGCCAGCAACACATCAAAAAAATTAAACTGTCAGTTTCTTCAATCTTAAATCAAACATATTTTATTCAATAAATTATAAATACGTAGTCATTTAATTTAAGTCCACACAGCACACTTATCTATTGAGGAAGCAGATTGTTATCTGATGTGCGGCTGTCTGTACCTCATAGAGACATTTTATAGGTAAATACTCCATCGTCTTAAGCCTTCTCCATTTAAGGGATCTATTTGGGGTTTTATATCTACAATTTCAAGTATAGCCGCCGATTGGGCTTCATCTAACTGCTCATCCATTAACTCTATCGCCCGACTCGCTGTAATTTTAATCTTCTTCGGCCTATTCTTCTTTGCAGATAACCTCAAATTCTTACTATTTAATCTCTGAACAGAGTTTCTTAGAACCACTTTTATGAATTCCTGGCATTCGAAGTAAGTGAAGTTATCGTCTAATGAATGAAGTATGTTGAAGAAAAACTTAATCGTGTTTGTAAAGCTTTTGAAACATATTTTAACTTTATCAGATTTGGAGCCACCAGACCATGAACATTCCGTCAAAAATTGTCTATCAAATAGAACATCTATTAAAAGATAACTGTTGTTGATAGCTTTTCCTTGGCCTCTGCTACATAGAATTGACAATCTTTTCGTCAGATCAGACCTGACTTCTGGATTCGATACTAATTTTTCAAATTCCTTAAACTCTTTTAAATTACTAATGGGTCTCACACTTGTATCTAAAGATAGTTCACGATTCTCAGACAAAGCACGCTGCTTTGATAATTCTTCTACCTTTTTTTGTAGTTCTGATATTTTAGACAATATTTCATTCTGGTTCCTTAACAAAAGTTGCTGGTTTTCGTTCATAGTGTTCGTCGAAGCTACAACTTTAGTCATAATCTTTGTTACCTCTTCATTTAATCCTGCAATCTGTGGTAGTACCTCACGAGATAATATTGACATTACCTGTGATTCTTTATTTGCTTGTGCTTCATCTGATGTTTGTGATTCTTCATGAAAAGATATGGCTTTACGTTTAGGGGAGGGACCTATGCTGCTAACACCAGGTTCTGGTCTAGTAAAATATCTTATTGATGACGTAGGCAGTTCTATTATACCATTAGAATTTGCATGACTCTTGGGATCCTGAAACAAAGATATGGCTTAATTAAATTCAGTTTTTACTTAGTAGGTATTACGTACAATCTTACGTGCAGTCATCGATGCATGTAAGATGTATCATATCATAAAAAATTTAGACAACATCACATACATAGACCAAAAAACCACTGTACTTTTGAATCCAGAAATAACGAATTTAGAAATACCACACAAAAAATTGACGAAAACCAGCGTCCTGTGTTTCGCCGAGTGAGTAGGGTGCCAATGGACACCGTTTAAGGTGATCCGTCTACTTGTCATCAATAAACAATACTCAGCCCCACCCAACACAAATATATTTCGTTTTATGCTGGAGGCGACCCTAAATTTCGCTAAACCACTGCGCTAAACAGACCTTCGAACAATAAAATATGAATATTTCAGATTCCCATTTGCTTTTTTTGGCCCTAGCGCCGCTACCAGAGTGGACTAGACCATGTGCTTTTCGTCTGGGTGACCCAAGCGAACTAGACCAAGGGCAATAGCCGAATACGGCTGGTTGACTAGACCATGTGCTACTCACGCAGGTGCTATTCGACCGGGTGATCTTAGTGGACAAGACCAGTTGCTATTCGGCTGGGTGATTCAAGCGAACTAGACCAAGGGCAATAGCCGAATACGGCTGGTTGACTAGACCATGTGCTACTCACGCAGGTGCTATTCGACCGGGTGATCTTAGTGGACAAGACCAGTTGCTATTCGGCTGGGTGACCCAAGCGAACTAGACCAAGGGCAATAGCCGAATACGGCTGGTTGACTAGACCATGTGCTACTCACGCAGGTGCTATTCGACCGGGTGATCTTAGTGGACAAGACCAGTTGCTATTCGGCTGGGTGACCAAGCGAACTAGACCAAGGGCAATAGCCGAATACGGCTGGTTGACTAGACCATGTGCTACTCACGCAGGTGCTATTCGACCGGGTGATCTTAGTGGACAAGACCAGTTGCTATTCGGCTGGGTGACCCAAGCGAACTAGACCAAGGGCAATAGCCGAATACGGCTGGTTGACTAGACCATGTGCTACTCACGCAGGTGCTATTCGACCGGGTGATCTTAGTGGACAAGACCAGTTGCTATTCGGCTGGGTGACCCAAGCGAACTAGACCAAAGGCAATAGCCGAATACAGCTGGTTGACTAGACCATGTGCTACTCACGCAGGTGCTATTCGACCGGGTGATCTTAGTGGACAAGACCAGTTGCTATTCGGCTAGGTGACCCTAGCGAACTAGACCAAGGGCAATAGCCGAATACGGCTGGTTGACTAGACCATGTGCTACTCGCGCAGGTGCTCTTCGACCGGGTGATTTAAGTGGACGAGACCAGTTGCTATTCGGCTGGGTGACCTATGTGATCTAGAACAGGTGCTATCCAGCTGGGTGATTCATGTGAACTACTTCACTACATCGATAGCTAAAATTGTACAGACCTTAGAACCATCGGTGTCATCATTAAAACTGATTTGAGAGTTAAACTTCGATATTTTCGCGAACTGGTTTTCTCTGGTTGTGCTTATTACTTCTGGTTCACTGTCAGACTCAGTATCGGAATTCGCACACATCTCCACTATTTTAGCCTGCGCTTTCTGGAAGACTCCCCAAAAAGTCCCTCTTCAAAATACAGTCTTTCTTCAGCCAATCTTCTTCGGGTTCCGAGGCCTCGTTTGTGTGGTATCTTTTGAAGCTCTTCGATGGGCCAGTATAAGATACCATCTCGTTCCCAAAGGCGCGGCACAGCTACTAGATTAGCCTTCCCTCGTTCTATCGTTTCAACGATTTTGTACGGCATTTTGACCTAACCGTTCAATCAAGCTGAAAAAAAAATGTCAATACTTTCTTTAAATACAAACATAATAAAAATGATAATATCCTCCAACCGATTTCGGCTAAGGCGGCCAATCTCTACGCAGGATATATTATAGTGCTCAAGTGTGTGCGGATGTTAATGGGCGGCGATGATTGCTTTCCATCAGGTGACTCGCTTGCTCGTTTGTCGCCTCTAGCATAAAAAAAAAAAGAATTATACTGCGATATTTGAAGGTGTAGAGGAATTGCCAAAGTATTTCCTGGTGCAAATCGAGAAAAAAATTAAAACAAAAATCACACTTTTCTCAATAACTTCCAGGGAAATGACCTTAGACCTGTTCTGATTGTACATATATGTGCATAATTGATGGGTGAACATATTTTGTTTGAACAATTTGCAAATAGCTTGTACGGTTTATAAGTTATTTGGAATTTCCTTAAAAACCGGATAAAATATTAGCAATTTTCAAAAAATTCTTGTACGAAAACTACTTCTGCCACATGGGAGTTCTACTCATGCATTTCTAATGAATCGAACTATGGTATTTAGAAATAAAAAGACGATGTCCGATTTTAAGGCCTCAAATCATACTGTGAAATTTCAGAAAACGGCGTGAAGCAGCACTGTGCTGTGTTTCGCTGCGTGAGTTAGGGTACCGGAAGCCCAATTCGGGGGAAAGGTGGATTTAAGTATTGGCGCACCTCTGCCTCCAATGGTGTTATGGGTGTCCATTGGCGGCGGCAATCACTTACCATCAGGTGATCCGTGTGCTCGTCTGCCACCTTTACAAAAAAATTAGTCAAATGCCGTATTGGCGGAGAAATCTGTGAACATACCTACATAAAAATAATAAAAAAAACATATCGACGAACGAACATAGAACCTCCTCATTTTTGAAGTCGGTAAAAATAACTGAAAAGTTTAATTCCTAAAAATTTTTTTTACTTGTGTATCTTTTATTTACCTACAGACGACAAGTCAATTTATCAAAATATGACAAATTTCCTTACGCAATTTTAAAACTTCCCGGCAAGAAAAAAAAATTTTCAATGATATTAATTATTAGTTTCATTTGTCGCCGTGTTTCCTGTAACTTTAGTATTCCATGACTTTCCACCTCGAGGTGGTACTACATAAGTAGGTACAGCCAAATAGTATAATAATATTATTACCTACTCATATTATATGAGTACTGCTTCAATGTTTTAGCTACAAACCACGATTGGACGAAACGAAAGCTTGGTTTCGAGATAAAACAATTTACCTATTTTGTATTTGCTTTAAGAAAACATTTTATATTACCTTTGTTCGCCCAAAAGAAGCATCCACTCTACTTGTACTGTTGTACACGGCAATCACAGAGTAAATTTTATTATACGGCAATATGATGATAAATCGTTCGGTCATTCACTCTACAAACAGCATAGTCTGCGATTATTATACGACTTCAAGTCATATTCACGTATTTTACAAGACTTTTATACGTAAACTCTCTACAAGATACCACTAATTGGAGAAGTAATTAGTTTAACCAAATTAAACGTTTATAAACTGGAATAAGAAGATGAAAACACAACGACACAAATCCTTTGTGAAATGCACTAAAATTGTATTGTATTTGAGGTTATAAATTCAGGCAATTCAGACGTAGCGACATCTAACATTACTTCAAGGAACTATCTCGGTTAAATGTACACCTATATTTAATTTCAAGAGATGGCGCTGATTATAAAAATGGGAATTGTTAACTCGATTTTAGTCTAGGCAAAACCAAGTAGTACTCATTATAAAAATGAATTTATTATAAGGTAAATGTTTATGCAAATGAATAATCTCTTTTTGTACCTATCAAATTTGTGAAACTGTTGGAGATTATTTTAAGGTGACAGGTAGAGCACACTATTTTTTTTATGATATAGGTGGCAGACGAGCAGACGGATCACCTACACTACACTAGCGACGCCAATCGATTTTAATTTTTAGCTAATAAACCGGATCTATTTTAAACAATTTCGGGGTTACAACCTCTAGGCAAACACTTATACCTACTATTTATTAAATAACAATCTATCACGAATAAGCAAATCTGTGTTCCCTTCCTTGTTAGGGCGAGAATTAATTTCAGCGAATCTATTATACATTAAACATTTCCTTACAAAAAATAATATGGTAGTACATACTATTTCCCATATTTATTAAACTAACCAATACGTGTCGGAATGTAAAGTTGTTAACAATAACTTTATTACAAAGACCTCCCGTTTTTAAGAGCCATTATACAGACCAGAGTTACTCATATCTGGTGATAAAGCAAAACAAAGTTGACTCCCCTATTACAACAATGAATTAGCAACAGAGAGATCTTCAGACAGTGGTCTTGCAATAACCAGAATACGTCGAACTGTAATTCCAAGTCATTATCTCTCAATAACAGGTCTCAGAAAACTGGTTGTAGGTGCCAACGTATTTTGACCTCTCAAACGGAGCGCTTTCTTAAAGTTTTAAGGCCCGTATTAATTGGATTACATCCTATCGCCAATGTCAAGGTTTTTAAAGGAAAAAAAGGACGCAGCTTATAAGGAGTGATCGTAAAACATAAATGGTTTAGTCTATATCTGTCTTTGGTCCTGGACGAACAAAAAAATCTAAAATACCAAAAAAATTGTTAAGGATTTGTAGCTGGACCTTAACTAGCACAGTGTAATCTATATCAAATCTATAGGACATTAAGTGAAATAATTTTTTTTAGTAAAAATATAAGTGAAGTGCTCTTTTGTGAATGGAGACTGTGGTCAAATATTAGGTAAGTAAAATTTTTACTTTTAACATTTTTTTTTTTTTTTTTTATTAATATTTTGGGGTAGTAGCCTAGCAGTAAGACAGAGCTCACAAAAAATTGGGTGTAATAGACCTGAAAAATAAAAATATTCCTGCAATATCTAGTTTTAAGTTTTCATACTTTATTTTGAGTGCAATAAAGTATTTTCATTCATTCATTCACTACAAAAAAAATTTGTAGGTACCTATGCCTGACTGTCCTCCCGTCTGTAACAACCTATTTTATTTATACTAAGTAAAGTTTCAAAAGGTAGGTAGATACCTTTAATAATCTAGCTGGTAAATTTATTAGTAGGTGTTTAGGTCACTCATCACCAATCATCGTTAAAGGAAATGTTCGTTACGAAAGAGTAGTTTATTATTTTTAGAATTTTAATTTTGATAATCTAACAATTTTCATAAAATTATAAATTATTTTAAGGCGATGCATGGGTAGGCGATTAACCTTGTTAGCTACTAAACCGGATCTATTTTAAACCATTTTCTCGAAACAAACATTTATACTATATATTATATTTAATATTTTTGCACTACTTTTTAGATCTGTTTTTGCACTCGAAATTTTGATTAACGCCATAAGTGGCAGTTTTTAACGGTAATTCAATTTTCGAGTACAAAATCAGACCCAAAATTAAATTTTAATTATTAAATAAATAGTATAAGTGTTTTCCTAGAGGCTGCAGCTTCGAAATTGTTAAAAAAATATCTGGTTTAGTTGCAAACAATTTAAAACAATTGGCGTCGCTAGTGTGCCCTACCCGTCACCTAAAGTATACCTTTAAAAAAGTACAACACAGTAACATCTCTGTCTCCCCACTTTTAAATATGTAAATTTACACAACAGACGAATTGAAATGTTTAATAAGCTAGGTATTATAATAAAGATAATGTAATGATGAATATGCACATCCTATACTAGATGGCAACAAAAATTTTGAGTATTCATTTAAGGTGACGGTTAGGGCACACTAGCGACGCCAATCGATTTTAAGTTTTAGCTACTAAACCGGATCTATTTTAAACAATTTCGGGGTTACAACCTCTCGGAAAACACTTATACTATTTATTATGCAAAAATGTTGGGTCCAACGCGTACCCGAAAAGTTGATTCACGCCAAAAGCGGCCACTTTTGACGTGATCAAATTTTTCACGTACAAAAACGGTCCCAACATTTGTGCATGGTTATTTAATAAATAGTATAAGTGTTTGCCGAGAGATTGTAACCCCGCAATTGCTTAAAATAGATCCGGTTTAGTAGCTAAAAATTTAAATCGATTTGCGTCGCTAGTGTGCCCTACCTATCCGTCACCTTAAACATTTTCATAAAAGACTTACAACAATATTCACTAATTTAAATATATTTAATTTTAACCATTTCTGTCGACACAAAAAATATACTAAGAAATGAATAAGTATAATGATTTCTATAACAGCAGTATTTAGTGATCAATCAGCACAAACTCAAAAATGAGTGGGAAGGTTAAATACCAATGAAAAGTTTTTTCGTGAAGAAATCACCTGTAAAGAATATTAGGTTAATGCATCAAGTTCAAGACATTGCAGGATTCAATTCTAAGAAGTAATGATTATTATGACATAAATTACTACTGGATTTTTTTTATTCTTTACTAGCTGACCCGACAGACTTCGTCCTGTCAAAAAAATTTGTAATGTGGCAACAAATATGAACTTTATATAATAGCAAAAAAATGTCAACAATTATTTTCAACACTAGTATGTACTATGCATCTTAGGTTTGTTTGCATTTATCCCCCTTTTTTTGGCAAAGCCTACAAACTTATCATCATCATCATCATTTCAGTTAATAGACGTCCACTGCTGGACATAGGCCTCCCCCAATGTTCTCCACACAGATCGCCCCTGTGCCGCCCGCATCCAATGGATTCCCGCGATCTTCACCAGATACAATAATAAATTATATAAAATAATTTAATTCCATAGTTGTCCTTACTTTATTTACGAACATGAATATATTGATATTTTTTGAAAATATGAGGCCTGATAATGCTTGGTCGCTATACAAAATATGGATATTGGATGAAGGTGTGAAGTTTATTGTTTGCAACCATGGCTTTGGTGCTTCCAATAGCAAGATATGTAGTAATTTACTAGAGCCCAATTCTCGTGCTCGTGATATTTTGAAAACATGGCGGATCACTTGAAAACCATACAAGAAATCGGTTTTAGTGACATATATTACTTGTACACACGTATGATAATAAATGTCACGAGCCCGAGAATTGGGCTTCCAAATGTATCTGCCACTAGTTGAGTGAGACTTCTATCTACAGGTATTACTCATATTATAACGCACTAGTGATGTTACCGAATTATTTAGTATCAATAATAAAACGAAAAGCACTAAAATATAACTTTATTTTAAATTTAATTACCAACATAAAAACCAAATATTACTACAATGAACAATGTACTTATACAGCATTTTTAATAAACCACTAAGGTTTGTAAAAATGCTGGCGTCCTGCATCGATACATTAAAATACTAACTTAATAATTAATACTTATTTTAATATCGGTGCTTATTTACTCATAATTTATGTTATTTTACATGTTTTTGTATTTTTACAAAAAAAGGATAACAATCAGCCAAGTTTAAGCCTAACCTTTCCATCAGTGCAGCAGAATGTCAGCCCTAAGCTTGTCTTTAATGTTGATTGGCGTTAAATGGCCTGCCACAATTTAAAAATATAGTTTGGACCATCAGGCCGATAATTTGTCACGTTACTAGGTGTATACATGTAATTTTTTGACTTCTTTGAATTACCCAATATTTTAAGTAATTGTAAAGCTATATCTTGGATAAATAAATTCTTTTACGAATTTCCATCATGCACTATGATAATTACTTATTTTATGCAAAACAATAAAAGGTAAAGCCGAAGATATAGTTTAGGCATGTAATAGCTGCAATATCGCAGAGAAACAGCACAGTGCTGCTTCACCCCGGTTTTCTGTGAAGACGTAGTGTCACTCCGGTTCATGCCGAAGCGTTTCTTTCCCATGGTCAATTAACAATTAGTACGTATGTCCGCGATGTCCGAGATATTCTTCCAGCGATATCTCGGACGGCTTACTGGCCTTTTGCCATTAGGACGTCCCTGGAAGGATGAGATCGAAAAAGACTTGCGCGGACTCTCGGCAGATGACTGGCAGGAGGTGGCGCAGGATCGACCAAGATGGAGGCTCTTATTATCGGAGGCCAAGACTCACTATGGGTCGCTGCGCCAACCTAGTTAATTAGTTAGTTACGTATGTATTATTGCAAAGCAAATTAATTGTTCACAGATCTACGTCTTTATACACGCCACTTATGACTAGGACTTAATAGGTGCTAAAACAATGGGTTCATTCAGACAAAGAAGCATCTAGAGCGAGTACAGACGGTGTCATGTCGAGTTATCGCATCGTGCAAAAATAGCACTAGTGTTTCAGATATAAGGTGGTTCAAAGTCCAAAATAGGTAACTCCACATGACAAAAGATGACAATAATCTACAGATGTCCATTGGGCGGAGGTAATTACTTAGATGGCAGACAAGATGACGGATGGTAAGCAATAGCTCCCGCCCATACATAACACCGCTTTTTTCTGAGAAGACCCGAACAAGAGACTACTCTAGTTACTTTTTTTAAGGGTTAACTGGGTTTCATTTGAGATGAGAAGAAAAAAAATACAGTGCGCTTCACATGTTACATTCCTACCTACCGCGTAGTTAAACTATGAAATCAGCTACCTACGATGGTGTTTCCGAACAGATACGACCTGGTGACCTTCAAGAAAAGAGCTTATTCCTCCTTTGAAAGAGCCAGCAACGAATCTGTGATGCCCCGTATGTGGCAGATGTCCATGGGCGACGGTAATCACTTACCATCAGGTGAGCCGTCTACTCGTTTGTCTTCCATAATGTAAAAAAATATATATCAAAGTAGATATAAAAAATAAATAATCAGCCCATTTAAATCCCCACTGCTGGGGCACGGGCCTCCCTCAATCACATGAGGGGTAATTGCCATACTCACCACGCTTGGCAGACGGGTTGGCGAGGGTTTTGATATAAATGCAGAGTTTTCCTTCTCTGGGTGCTGATGATCATGCCAGCAGCTTTACCTTAGTCGCCTTTTACGACACCTCGGTAATAGTGAGGGTGGCCTATTCTACTCTGCCGGGGGC
The DNA here is from genome assembly GCA_019059595.1 of Marasmia exigua. Classification (NCBI taxonomy): domain Eukaryota; kingdom Metazoa; phylum Arthropoda; class Insecta; order Lepidoptera; family Crambidae; genus Marasmia; species Marasmia exigua. The sequence continues at coordinate 14,824,610 of CM032488.1, forward strand.
CACACGGCGTAAATAGATACCTAATTTAATAGATTTTTATTCTTGGTTCCTTAGATTAAATCAAAATAGGTGGGTTCTGATATCCGTAACACCGGTTCTTGAGCTGCCTATCTCCGAGTCAGGTGGCCGTTAAAAAAAATCGAATGTCTGTGAATCTAAAATCCGAAACACTGTGCGACGTAACCGCTTAATTTTGTGCTAGAGACTATTAAAAACTAGACATCTCCGAAACCGTCAGGACAATGAACTTTTTGACTCGCACGACAAAACTGGTGACTTATAACAAATCGGGATCTAAAGTTACTAATAAAATAATAATAATACCTAATAATATCCTCCAACCGATTACGGCTACGGCGGCCAATCTCAAAGATCAGCCACGTAAGAAGGATATATTACAGTGCTCAAGTGTGTGTGCAAACACAAGTCCCTTACCCTCTTTTTCCGATGGGACACTACTGTGACACGACCGGAGAGGGGTCGGGCGCAGGACCAACAGCTTAACGTGCTTTCCGAGACACGGGGGTACTAGACCGCCAACTTCCAGACTCCGGGCTGCCACTAAGAATTTCTTACCAAAAGCTTGGGTACAAATTTTTGGCCCGACCCGGGTATCGAACCCGGGACCTCTTATGCAGGCGTCGCTTTAAAGTGCCACTAACCACTGCGCCACCAAGGCAGTCAGATCTAAAGTTATTACCGTACTAAAGCTAATGTCATCCCGTTCTAACATGCGATGTTAAAAAGGGCCGGCACGAATTTAGTTCCAGGACTATCCTTAGTTCGCGATTTGTAATAAGGGGGTGAATGAACTGCCGGCAGCGGCAGCGCGGTAGGTATTTCCGGACCGATACGTGCCGATTGGACCCTCGATATAGTTGTGTAGATACGTCGGACACCAGTGGAGTCACAAGTATGCTGTCAACCTTTAAACCCACCTTTCCCCCGGATTGGGCCTCCGGTACCCTCACTCACTCACGCAGCGAAACACAGGACAGTGCTACTTCTCGCCGGATTTCTGTGAGCCCGTGGTATCATTCCGGTCAAGCAGGAATCTCACTTGCGTAAAATTACAGCCATTGGAAAGACGCTTATCGCTTCAAGTGATTTCTAACAGACAACCTTCTGATAAGTAAAGAATCATAGCAAGCATATTGACTGACCGGATGGCGCAATTGGTAGTGACCCTGCCTCTTACGCCAAAGGTCGTGGGTTCGATCCCAACCCTGGACAAACATTCGTGCGATGAACACTTGTGTTTGTTCGGTGTCTGGGTGTAATATATGTATTTATAGTAAACCGTCCTAATCGCCGTGTCGCAAATATACCCCAACGCTTACGCGACTACGATTTGGGGATGATTTAGTTTTATATAGTCTGTGTCACCCGTCGCTCACGCAGCGCACTGACTGGCCACCCGCCGTTCGCCGACGAAAAGAAGTAGAATAACAAATGACAGGCGGGAGATTCGGATTCACGCGCGCTTAGTGTCAACATTGTAAAAGTAATATCTTCACATTATTTGAACTGTTTTCACTGTAATTTTCTATTTAAGTAGTGCTAAATTAGTGCCCTTTCTGTACAATTACGAACTTAACTAAAATACAAACTAATTCGTCACCAAAGTGCAACTTTTATTTCAATCAAAAAAGTCTCATGCGGAATATTTAAGTATATATTTGTGTTCCTCTGCCTGATATCTGTAACACAAGTGCTTAAGCTACTTAGTACGGAATCAGGTCAACGTATGAGATGTTGTGAGAATTGTTATATATTTTTTTAAATGGGCTTCAGACAACATTTGGGTAGAGGAAAGAAATATCGTATTCGTAATAAGGGAAGGCAGTGCAAAATAGTTTTACAATGTGTTTTAATTTAAAAAGTTGGGACCAACTCGTACGCGAAAAATTGATTCACGACAAAAGCGGCCACTTTTGGCGTGAATCAATTTTTTGCGTACAACAATGGACTCAAAATTTGTGCATGGTTGTTTAATAAATAGTATAAGTGTTTGCAAAGAAGTTGTAACCCCGAAATTGTTTGAAATAGATCCGGTTTCATCATCGTCAGCCCATTTAAGTCCCCACTGGCTGGGGCGCGGGCCTCCTTCAATCAGATGAGGGGTAATTGCCATACTCACCACGCTTGGCAGACGGGTTGGCGAGGGTTTTGATATAAATGCAGAGTATTCCTTCTCTGGGTGCTGATGATTATGCCAGCAGCTTTACCTTAATCGCCTTTTACGACACCTCGGTAAGAGTGAGGGTGGCCTATTCTACTATGCCGGGGACCACACGGCTAAGATCCGGTTTAGTAGCTAAAAATTAAAAACGATTGGTGTCGCTAGTGTGCCCTATTACCTTTGACAGTTGTATATAAAATGCAGTACCACTATATCATGCAATACCTGATAACAATCGGCTGCATCGTAAACTACTTATAATAATTATGGTTGCACTTGTGCCACCATCGCCATTCGAGGCACGCGACGCACAATGGCTGGGATGTCGTAAGTAAACACTTGTGCAATGTTCCACTGTGCAGTAAAAAAATCGGAGCTTGCAGAAAGTGGGGTCACAAAATTGACATTTTGGGCGCGACGCTACCGAATGGTAGACCGTGGTTTTTTGAATACCCTTTGGGGAATGGGCGCACTTCGAACCTCTAGTGGAAAATAAGCATAGTAGATAAGTGGTCTTACTTCGAACCATCTATTTCATCATATTTGAAAAGTACGTTTAAAGATAGTACATAAGTTGAGTTTCTTCGAAAAATAAAAACATTCAACATGTTTTTTTTTCTTTATGCTAGAGGCGGACAAACGAGCAAGCGAGTCACCTGATGGACAGTAATCAACGCCGCCCATGAACAAGTATCTTTAAGGTGACGGGTAGGACACGCTAGCGACGCCAATCGATTTTAATTTTTAGCTACTAAACCGGATCTATTTTAAACAATTTCGGGTTTACACTCTCTCGGCAAACACTTATAGGTACTATTTATTAAATAACCATGCACAAATGTTTAGTCCGTTTTTGTACGGGAAAAATTGATTCACGCCAAAAGCGGCCACTTTTGGCAGTTATCCTAAATTTGAGTGAAGAAGCAGACCAAACAGTTAACTATAAGTATTAAATAAATAGTATAGGTGTTTGCCGAGAGATTGTAACCCCGATTTTTTTTAAAAAAGATCATGTTTAGTAGCTAAAAATTAAAATCGATTGGCGTCGCTCGTGTGCCCTACCCGTCACCTTAAACGTTCTTTTCAAATATGATAAAATCGATGGTTTAAAGTAAGACCACTATGCTTATATGAATCAACTGCTGTTGCGGGTATCCATTGGCAGCGGCAATCTTTTACCATCAGGTGCTCCGTCTGCTCGTCTGCCATCTATCACAAAAAAGAGATATTGTATCATAATCTATGGGTTTGCCTATTATGTTAGCATACCTAACTCCTTAAAAGACGACTTGTGCGATGTAGGTAATCGACATCCAACGCCATCTGTTAGTAAAGTTAGGAACTAATAGCAAAATTTGAACCTGAAACTTAGTCCACCTTATTTTAAGTCTCAATCTAAAGTTATTATCGTACTAAAGCTCGTCCCGTTCCAACACGCAATTTCAAAAGAGGTTGGCATGAATTTTGTCCCGGCACTATCCTTAGTTCGCGATTTGTAATAGATAATAGAAATAGAAATAGAAGAATGTTTATTTGGCACCAAAAATACAGATAACAAAATATAGATCTATACATTACCTACTTATTAATTTAATCCTAATCTAGGTATCTAAATTCTAAGTGGCGCCAAAAAGGTCCCCGCTCAGCTATTTGTCGAGACACAGAGCCTCGACGCTGATATTCTGCGGATACCTACAACCCAACAATAAGGGGAAGTGAGTTAAACCGTAGTTATTTCACAAAAAATAGTTTTCAAAACTCCTCTAAGTACCCCTTTAGATCAAAATCCTCTGAACCCCCATGTAAGTGACTTTGTTACTAAGTTGGTAACATCTGATTTTCTTCTTGTTTTCAGATCATCTCAAATAGCCGTGAAAAACTATGAAGCCGTTTATAAAACAGGTATTTACTTACATAATTAGATATATAAATAACTAAAGAAAAAATACCCATTTTTGTATTTTTATTCTTTTTTTTATATGCTAGAGGCGACAAAGGAGCAAGCGAGTTACCTATAGCCGCTTATCAGAGAGATCGCTAATGTCTTACCGGCTTTTAAAAAAGAGTCTTCAAGTTCAATCGATTCTCACCTTAAGGCGACAGTTAGCCCTAACTAGCGACACCATTCGTTTTTAATTGTTAGCGAATAAACCGGATCTATTTTAAACAATTTCGGGGTTACAACCTCTCGGCAAACACTTATACTATTTATTAAATAACCATGCACAAATGTTGGGTCCGTTATTGTACACGAAAAATTGATTACCGCCAAAAGCGGCCACTTTTAGCGTGAATCAATTTTTCGCGTACAAATGTTGGGTCCGCATTTGTGCATGGTTATTTATTAATAGTATAAGTGTTTATCAAGAGGTTGTAACCCCGACATTGTTTAAAATAGATCCGGTTTAGTAACTAAAAATTAAAATCGATTGGCGTCGCTAGTGTGCCCTACCCGTCACCTTAATGTTAAATACGTTTGGTTCAATTTCAATTGAAGAAATTTCTTTAAATATCCTGATGAGTGGCTCTCTGTAACTACATGTTCAGATATCATCAGTTCCATAAGGAAGGTCACATTATAAAGTATAATTTTAATTGAATCAAAGGTAGTTAATCATATTTTTATGGCATTAGGTTCTAGGCTGGATCGTGATAAACGTGCAAGGTCTATGTCACGAAACAGAATATCTATGTTATGGTGACGGGTAGGGCACACTAGCGACGCCAATTGATTTAAATCGTCAGCAATTAAACCGGATGTCTTACCTACTATTTATTTCCTTACACTTAACTTTTGGGCCTGCTATTGTACTCGAAATTTGAATTACCGCTAGAAACCATTTATGTCGTTAATCCAAATTCCGAGTGCAAAAGCAGATCAAAAAGTAGTTCTAAATAATTAAATAAATAAGTAGTTTGTTTGCTTAGAGACCCCCGCTCCGAAGTCGTTTAAAATAGATCCGGTTTAGTAGCTAACAATTTGAATCGATGGTGTCGCTAGTTAACCGACCCTACCCTTTAATTAAAGTTTTTGAGCTAATTTCTAGATAAAGAACATTACAAGGAATATTTATTTTGCTATGTATTATTATAAGTATGTATTTACAAAAGAAAAGTATAATATGTATATATTTGTAATTCCTACTGTTGATTCTGATATCCGTAACACAGGTGCTAGTGCTGAGCTACCTAACTCGGAGTCAGATCAATGTATGTGATGTTGTGAAATATTTATTATTATTATTTATTTAGTTCTATAGTGATTTTAGATGAAGGTCGTCTGGTATATAATCGCTTCCAGCAATAAGATCGCCTGAATTGTAGGTACCTACACTGAATCTGTAGATAGGTATACCTAGATTTAGGTAAGTTTTGTTTGTTTAGCAATAATTCAATTATTTCAGACTTCTTCTTCTTCATCTTAGCATGCTAATTAGCAAAGCTGTCGCTTTGGAGCCCAGGGTACGCTTAAACCATGATTCAGGATTGAGGGGGGTCCGGTAATTACAATGAAGCGACTGCCGTCAGACCTTCGCATCCCTTCCCCAACAGGGGAACCAGACCAACTGAATCATAGTTACACGTTTCAGAAACTTTTTCCGAAACGTGCAGGTTTCCTCACGGTGTTTTCCCTCACCGCCGAGTAGATGGGAATGGTAGAAATACGCACATAGATTTGAAAAAACCATTGGTGCATGCTCGGATTCGAACCTCGTCCACCTGCGTGGAAGGCGCGTTCGTATCCATTGAGCTACCATCGCTCTAAAAAAATTCAATTATTTCAGACATAAGTACTTAATCCAATTATAAAATCAGAAATTTGTCAGCTCATAAATATTACATTCAAATAATATATATGTATAAAGACCTGAAGAAGGAAATACGCAGTGAATATTTAAGTAAGTAGGTACCTACACACTTATTGTACCTAACTTCGTAATACCTACACACTTAACTAGGTACCTACTTCGTAGAACGCATTAACAAAAACATAAATAATAAGAACAGACTTCAATAATCGTTTCAGCATGGTGCGACTCATTTCAATGTTATAATGACAGTGCAAAAATTAGTTTTTACATAGTATAAAAAGGAGATATTTTATCAAGGGGACGCATCGAACGTTAAAATCCAAGCCGTATAAAAATAGCTCAAGATTGTTTTAGAGTTCTGTATCTACACAAAAGGTTAAAACGGACAGATAGCGAAATCTTAGTAACAGGGTTTCGCTGTTACTAAGATTTCGCTATCTGCAGATCTATTTTTGATTAACTCGCCTCGAGACGAGCACACGAATTCTACTGATTTTCCTTCGACATACGATATTCCGCATTTTTGAATCGTTCGTTTGCAACGAGTGACCCCACCCAATCGTTGGTCGAGTGACTTAAATCGAGCGGTAGAAGCAACGTCAAAATAGTTGTCAATAGCTTTGACTGATTTTGACAGTTGACACAATGTGACATTCATAGTTTTTGTGACAAAAAAGCTCCGTTCCGTTTGCAATGCGGAAGTCACCGGTTTTTATAAAATTCTGCATGGAAGGGTTAGAATGTCAATTTACCGTATTATATTGGCAACATCGAAATCGAATGATTCAAAAATAAGGGAAATCGGCTTTACGCGACTTAGAAGGCGAATGTGATTTACGTCGCATGCGACGCCGCTAAGTCATACGAGTGAATCAGAAATAGAGCTCCTGTCCGTTTGTCTGTCACCATGGTATACAGGTTGTATCTGTAAACATTTACATCCCTTTAACCACGTGTTCTACTAACCATTATGAACAACATTTGTTCTATCACTTTTGGAAATTCGCATGAAAAAATTTCAACTCTTCATACAAACTCGGTCACGTGACTTGGTCATTTTGTAAGGGGAGGTGAAAAAATTATCGATAAATTTCGGAATGTCGTTGAACAAATGTTGTTCAGAATGGTTGGTAGAACACGTGGTTAAATGGATGTCAATGTTCACAGATACACTTAGTATCTGAACCCCGAACCCCATATTACAAATCGTGAACTAAGGATAGTCCGGAACAAAATTCGTGCCAGCCCACTTTAACATTGCGTGTTGGAAGGAGATGACATGAGATTTAGTACGGAAATAACTTTAGATCGTGATTTATATAATAAGGTGGCGATAGTTAGAAAAAAAAATCAAATAAATATATTAGGCGGGCTCTCATACAATAATCGAGACTTTTTTGTTCGATATCTTCGCTCGATATCAAATAAAAAGCGGAGGTAACCTACTCATTTTTAAAAAGGCCGTCAGCGCATTTGTGACTCTTTTGACGCCGTGTGGTCCCGGCAGAGTAGAATAGGTCACCCTCACTCTTACCGAGGTGTCGTAAAAGGCGACTAAGGTAAAGCTGCTGGCATGATCATCAGCACCCAGAGAAGGAAAACTCTGCATTTATATCAAAACCCTCGCCAACCCGTCTGCCAAGCGTGGTGAGTATGGCAATTACCCCTCATGTGATTAAGGGAGGCCCGTGCCCCAGCAGTGGGGACTTAAATGGGCTGACGATGATGATGATGAATCACTTCAGGTGAGGCGTCTGCTCATCTGGCCCATATATCATAAAAATAGCTAGAGGTCCTTGAAGTATTAAAAAACATTCAGTTTTAATTTTACTTTAAATAATAAAATTAATATCATAAGCCGCGACACCAATCGATTAAAATTGATAGCAACTAAACCGGATATCTTTTTAATAATTTCGAAGTTCGAGCCTCTCGGAAAGAATATATATTACTTATTTAATACTTATAATTCACTTTTTGATCTGTTTTTTCACTGGAAATTTGGATTAACGCCATAAGTTGTTAGGATTAAGGCCATTTTTGGCGGCGTGAAAAATGGCGTGCCCTACCCGTCACCTTAAAGGGAGAGATTGTAGCACCTAATGCAATGTGTGGCTGTCTGTACATTGTCAAGGCTATATCCGCACTGTTGGTTCATATGAATTCAAGCTTCAGTCACATCAGATGACGATAAATTGCAAAAACTTGGGTATAAAAAGCATGGGGTCTCAACTCGAAAAAACGAAAATTAGTCCAAAAAAATGTTTATAGGCGACAGATAAAAAGTAAAACTAATATTTTATAAAAAATATATTCCTTATTATGTTTTTCACACTAATATGCAATGTTTTGCGTGACTAATCTGGTTTTAGGACGGAGATTCGAGTCTGATAAAAAATGAAAGTTAATAATATGAACAATTGGATATTTCGAGGCCTTGACGTGATCTGAAAGGTATTTGCAGTGTTATATGAATTCAAACAAATAAATAAATTTAATTGTTTCCTATGTACAGACAGCAACATAAGGTACGACTCTGTAAAATTTCCTCAATTGATAAGGAATAGTGTATGGCCATTAAGGTGACGGGTAGGGCACACTAGCGACGCCAATCGATTTTAATTTTTAGCTATCGATTATTCGATATAAAATCGATTGGCATCGCTAGTGTGCCCTACCCGTCACCTTAAATATTTTTTTAGCATTTTTATAACAATCAGTATCGGGTGCAGGACACACGGCTTAATGTGCTTTCCGAGGCTCGCAGGTACAAGACCGCCAACTTCCAGACTCCGGACTGACACTGAGAATTTCTTATGGTGACGGGTAGGGCATAATAGCGACGCCAATCGATTTTAATTTCGGGGTTACAACCTCTCGGCAAACACCTATACTATTTATTTAATACTTATATTTAACATGTTTGGTCTGTTTTTGCACTCGAATTTTGGATTACCGCCAAAAGTGGCCGCTTTTCGCGTGAATCAATTTTTCGCGTACAAAAACGGACCCAACATTTGTGTATTGTTAAATAGTATAAGTGTTTGCCGAGAGATTGTAACCTCGGAATTGTTTAAAACAGATCCGGTTTAGTAGATAAAAATTAAAATCGATTGGCGTCGCTAGTGTGCCCTACGCGTCACCTTAACAGAAATCGCTTGGAGGATAATTATTAGTTTTTAAGTTTTCATACTTTATTTTGAGTGCAATAAAAGTACAACGAGCACCCCACGAGTGCGAGTATAGACGCAAATAGTGTGCGAGCGAGAAGTGAATACATGCGCCGCCATTTCTGATCCCATTCTTTATCCGCACAGGTTGTATATTCATTCATTAATTCATGATATTTCTATCTCGCTTCCAGGCTTTCGTGGTGAGTGGCGCGGCGCTGAATATAGCGGGCCACGGCTGCGCCCACGGCTTCCCGGCGGTGCTCTTCGCTCAGCTCAAGCTCAGCGGGGAAGTGGTGCTGACTGACCATGACACTTCCTGGATAGGTGGGTTGGGCACCTCGAACACGGAACTAAAATTCATGAAATGTACTAGATTCTGTGTCTAAGACATAAAGCTGAATCATAATGGCGACTGAAGCGCGCTTTTCATGGGACTTCTTTGGTGGCGTGGACTCTACGTTATGGACGTATAGACCTACCTGCAGTGATCAGTCGCTGCTTGACTGGCAGCGACAATGGACAATACGACAAAAAAAATGTTGAAATTAAAAATACCATTTCTATATTAGACTCATAGAAATTTAAGAAAAATAAATTCAACAATTTCAAACAGATATTAAAAAAAAAGTTAAGTATCAGCCCATAAACTGTCCCACTACAGGGCAAAGGCCTCCATCATAGAAATCAAGTCGTCGCTACTATGATGGGATTAGGCTTAGTCACCACGCTTGCCAAATGCGGATTGGTGATCACAAACCCGAGCTATGTTCGAAAAATTCGAAACATACTAGACGCCCTGTTGGTCTAGTGGTATAAGTACCGAATCGTGATCTCGGGGTCCTGGGTTCGATTCCCGGGTCGAGCGAAACAGATATTAATGGTGAAAAAAAATAAAATGTAAAAATCCTCCTGTGACGTCATCACTCGGCATAACAAATTAATATCGCTTTCGCTCACGTTGATTAAGCAAAAAAAAGTAATATCTCTGATCATGAAATGACAAGACAAAATTATGAGAGTGACAGTAAGTAACTTAGTCACCAATTTTTTTATTAGACGTATAGCACCGACATCACAATACGTTGAGCCTCAGGACTACGTCACTTCCAGCAAATTAATTAATTATTTAAAAAATAAATATTTCAATAAATACACATATTAATGATAACTAAAAAATATGGGTCATCTTTTTTCTCTTTCTTTATTCGAAAAGCGTATATGTATGTATACCTATGCTAATAAATGTTTTTTGTCGTATTGTTTATTTCATGTGATAAGTGGCAGAAGAGCAGACGGAGCACCTGATGGTAATCGATTGCCGCCGCCCATGGACACCCGCGACACCAGTGGACTCACGGCTGCGACCTCCTGTACGCAGCCTCCACTCGAGGACCTTTCCCCCCCAACGGCCGCGGCCGTCTGTTCTCTTCGCTATGTGCCCTGCCCATTGCCACTTGAGACGTGCAATCCTTTGGGCTATGTCTGTGACCTTAGTTCTGCGGACCTCATCATTTCTGATACGATCACGCAAAGAGACTCCGAGCATAGCCCTCCTCCTACAAATCGTCATCATCGTCAGCCCATTTAAGTCCCCACTACTGGGGCACGGGCCTCCCTCAATCACATGAGGCGTAATTGCCATACTCACCACGCTTGGCAGACGGGTTGGCGAGGGTTTTGATATAAATGCAGAGTTTTCCTTTTCTGGAAGCCAGTCTCGAGGGAAGCCAGTCGGCTGAGCTGGAATAAGTCGGCCTCAGTCAGATAGGCCTTGTCCTCCGGCCAAACACACAACAAACGATTCCTACAAATACAAGGATGGTATTTCAGTTTTTCAATAGGTATATTCTAGTTTTTATTTCTCTATTAGCTTTTATTGTCTTCGAGTCGTTTTCCGGGTTCGTTTAAATTCCAGTTTTAATATGTAGTCGTAGGCTATTATAAATTTTATGTTTTCAAAGTATTTCCGTGTGTATAAATTTTGCTTACCCACCGCAGTAGGCACTCGAAGATATCAATCAAATAAGTAGGTACGGTCAGCAACGTTAGTACCATGTCAAAGTAGAATTTATTTCGAACCCCCTAGAAACGGACTATAATAGGCAGAACAGGTACTTTGACATGGTGGGAGAGCCACTCTTCGGCATGAATGGGCCGGTTCGACCGGAGTGATACCACGGCCTCTCAGGAAACTGGCGTGCAGCAACTGTGCTGAGTTTCGCTGCGTGTCCATAAAACCGGGAGAAAGGGAAGTTTAAATTTTGGCAGCGCACTTGTGACTCCACTGGTGTCGCGGGTGTCCATGGGCGGCGGTAATGGCATACCAACAGGTGATCCGTCTGCTAGTCAACCACGGTACCTATCACATAAAGAAGCCTAAGTAGGTAGGTACGGTCAGTATCAAAAGTAGCTTAACACTTAAGTCATCATCATCATCATCATATTCACCATGACTCACCCACCAAACTCTGCAGATCAATTAAAAACTCATGGAAGGATCCATGAGTATATGTTACAGAAATTAGTAAATTATTTAATTTTATATTTTTTTTCTTCCACTGTATAATTATTAATTTTAGTGCATGCTGTGTTTGCCTATAAGTGATTTATGGAAATAGTGTACACACCAGTGTATGTTTTTAATGTGAAGTATCATTTTTACGTTACGTGTCGAAATAACATTTTTACGTATCTGACTATAATAGACAGAACCGTTACTTTGACATGGTAACTAAAGTGTTAAGCTACTTTTGATGCTGACCGTTCCTAGGTAGGTAGTTTTGTTTTGAACCAACTTTATTCCATTATTCTTTTTCATTTCAGCATCCGTAGTCGGAGCCATGGGCATCGTCGGTAATTTTATCTCCCCAGTCCTGATGAACCGCTTCGGGCGGCAGCGAGCGCACCTCATCTCCACCGTACCAGCCCTCCTCGGCTGGATCCTCTTCGTCCTCGGAAACTCCGTCACCCTCTTCATACTAGCCAGACTACTACACGGCTTAGCTTTAGGCCTAAGAACACCTTTGGCTGCTATATTAGTAGCTGAATACACAGATCCTAAATATCGAGGAGCGTTTTTAGGAACCTTCGCTATATCTTTAGGCTTAGGCATCTTTCTATCCCATCTTTGGGGAGCCCATTTAACTTGGAGAGCAACAGCTGGTGTTTGCGCCTTATTCCCTCTAATATCCATGGCTATTATTAGTCTCTCCCCAGAGTCGGCCAGTTGGCTGGTTTCCAAAGCTAAGTTTGAAGAAGCTAAGAAAGCCTTTAGGTGGGTTAGAGGAGAAGGGGAGATACAAGACGAGGAGTTGGAAGCAATGATATCGTCCCAGAAGGAGGAGCAGAAAACTGAATTGCAAAGGAAAGAAATTAAGAAATTCACTTGCAACGGCATCTTCAAAGCTGGAATAGATACTATCAAAGATACGTTGAGGATATTTAAAAGGAAGGAATTCTACAAACCAGCTATTATTGCTATAAGTATGCTAGTTGTCTTCGAATTTGGAGGAGCTCACATGTTTGCAGCTTACGGGAATATAATCTTGGAGGCGGTCTTAAATAAGGACGACCCGAAAGACGTAGCATGGCAGTTTACATTGATAGATCTGCTTAGGACAGTATGTGCGCTGGTAGCTATCTTCTTACTGAAATACTTCAAGAGACGAACAATTTTGTTTTCCAGCGGTGTCTTGACTGTATTATCCATGTCTTCGATTTCCGTCTTCATTTATTTGAGAAAGGCTGGTTTCTTCACAGCTCCATGGCTGTTGGATATAGTTCCCATGACTTTAATGATAGTTTATACTTTAGTTTTCTGTTTAGGTTTAGTTCCTTTGAATTGGGTGATATGTGGGGAAGTGTTTCCGTTAGCGTACAGAAGCTTCGGATCCACACTGTCCACGTTATTCTTGACGCCTTCATTTATGATATCTATGAAGACTGCTCCTCATTTGTATTCGTCTGTAGGCGTTGAAGGCGCTTACCTAGTGTACTCGGCGACTTTAACAGTTTTCTTATCAATAATGTATGCGTTACTGCCTGAGACGAAGGATAAAACGTTGCAGGATATAGAAGATAGCTTTAAGGGTAAGAAGAAAACGGAACAAGATGTACAAATGACGCTTATTGACAAAGAAGATATCGTAGTAATGAAATAATACTAAGAACAACTTATAAGCTCGGTTAATTAAGTTACCTACATATCTAATAAGATTGTCTCCAAGTTTCTACAAGGTATAAAGGGGCAGAAAGAACACGTTGTGAGTATTGCCACATAATAATAGTTCTCGTCTGGGCAATAGGTACCTACCGTACATCAAACCAGCGATACAATCGCATAAGTATGGACATTGAATTAACTGTGATAGAATATATTTTACAGGTAGAAGTACAAGAATAGGTTAGAACCTAGATTTAATGTTTGAAAGCAATATTTCAATTAGATATTCAGTATTTTATTCTTACTCATATTTTGTAACTAGGTATTACTTTCTAAGATGTTAAGTATGATAGAAGAAATGTTTTGAAAAGAGCTGTAGCAAAGTTTCCAGTATGTGGTCAATAGGTTACAGAGTGTTACAAGCTGTGTGCGCCTATACTCATTTTGCTATATGTACCTACATACAATAAGAATACAAATGGATGAAGAGTATGGTAAGATACAATAAAAATAATAAACACTATATAGAATTTTTATTTAATTCAATTCTCGCACTAGCACAAATATATTTATCGCGCACTTTAAAACTGTAGTGTTTTAGAACAGATACCACTTGGTGATCTTCAAGAAAAGAGCTCATTCCTTCGTTATGAGCCGGAAACGCACCTGTGATGAATGATGCCTGGGGTGTTGCAGAGGTCCATGGGTGCAGGCGGTGGTCGTTGTCATAGGATAAAGAGTTTACCAAAATTTGTAGACATCCTCAATAGCTCCGTTAGGTCAGAGCAATTCGTCCGATTCGTAAAAGTTGGGTGGATCGTGAGAGGGTCCCACGATCTCAGTACTCAGTCTGCCAATAAAGGGGTGTGGCATTATTTCTATGGAGCCTGACCGAGCTTATCATCCGCCATTTTGTATGTTTTTAAAATGGCGGCCATCAATGACACTTCAAAAAATCAAAATGGCGAAAGCACGTGGAGGCAGTAGGGGGTAAGAAGTACCAAACTCCTTTTTACATGAATTGTTTAGTTATTTCACGTGAATTATTTAGTTTATAGTACTTAAATAGTAAAACACTAAGAATATGTTCAAATTTTCGCCACACACCAAGAGATCTTGTCACAGCTTCAATCAGATAAGGCTTTCCAAATCTTTTTAATCCATTCACTATTAACATTAGCTGGCCCAATTATGAATGGCCCCACGGCATTATGCCCCTGCGACATCAGCGTGGTCACTGTCTCCCAGCTGATCATCAAAGAAGCCAGCGAGGTGTGGTTCACTCCGGCCTTCCTTGCGCACACGCCGGTGACCTGCGCATCGTCGATCCAGAAGTAGGGGAGGCTCTGACAAGCTGTCAGGATTTGGTTCAAGACGTCTTGGGAGTAGAGAACTACGAAACCTGGAAGTTGAAATTAAAACTGATTCTTTTGAACAAAAATAGGTGCAGAACAGATAGATCATAGAAAGATAGGTATGATGGAATGGAATCATCATCATAGCGTTTTGTACCGGTTGCTTCCCAAGCTCGCTTCGGAGCCCGGGGTCCGCTTTCCTGCATCGACTCCTCCACTGAGCACGATCTTGGCTATTCCTTGGAGAGTACCGGGGGCCCAATCCGGGGGAAAGGGGGTTTTCAAGGTTGGCAACGCACTTGTGACTCCATTGGTGTCGCGGATGTCCATGGGCGCCGGCCATCGCTTTGGATCAGGTGATACGTCTGTTCGTCTGCCACCTATCACATAAAAAATCAGTGATTAGTTTATTGGCACGCATGTCATCCCTTACGACGTTAAGCCGTACCTTTTTGCGTTGCCATACCCTTTTGCCAGGACCCGGCGGTTGTGATGGCCAGACATGTTTCGTGCATAGCTGTCCGGTTATCACAGGACATGGCAGTGCCAACATAGGCGACACTCCTGCAGTTTGTCTGCTATGGTGACATGTAAGCTGTAACGCATGTCATCATCATCATCATTTCAGCCAATAGACGTTCACTGCTGGACATAGGCCTCCCCCAATATTCTCCACACAGATCGGTCCTGTGCCGCCCGCATCCAATGGATTCCCGCGATCTTCACCAGAGCATCGGTCCACCTTGTGGGGGGCCTGCCACGGCTGCGACTTCCTGTACGTGGCCTCCACTCGAGAACCTTTCCGCCCCAACGGCCGTCTGTACTCCTCGCTATGTGCCCTGCCCATTGCCACTTGAGGCATGCAATGCTTTGGGCTATGTCTGTAACCTTATTCTCCTGCGGATCTCATCATTTCTGATACGATCACGCAGGGAGACCCCGTGCATAGCCCTCTCCTTGCTCTCTGGGTGACTGAGCCTCCTTAATCGGCACATTTTAAGCGGCCACGTTTCGGTTCCGTATGTCATCACACACACATGTATCCACCAGCATTCCTAGATTTCCAAAGCTATATGTACCTACTACCTACTGGTATTGAGAAAGTCAAAGGGATTCGAATACCTGATAAATAAATTGGATACATATCGCCAGGATACTCTTCTTTGCTCACTTGCCACTTACACTTCTCACGAATCACTGGCGAACCATCCATCAGCATCCCAGCCATCAAACCTTTAGCGCCCCAAGGAGACAAATCCTTCGCCAGAAACTTCCTCAACCCTCTAGAATTCACGAACACATCATCATCTGTCTTCAAAATATATTTCGCACTTGGACAATGATGAGCGATCCACTTCAGTCCCATAACATGTTTATACGTCATGTTTTTGTACGCATCAACAAAATTGCCTTTTACTATATCACCGTATGCTGAGCTCTCGTCTTGAATTTTTTTGTCTACTTCTTCATTCGTTTCTCCGATTAAGAATAACACTTTAGTGCACTCAATGGCGTGTCCCCAGGTATTCCGTATCGTGATTCTAAGGTCAAAATGATCAGGTTTTGAAGACACTATCACTGCAAGCAGCAATCCAGCTGTATAATTCGCACATGTTTGTGGATTAATAAGAAACGTAAAGTTTTTCAAATCGATGAGCCGGTCGTAAGTATCATTGACTTTTATTATTTCTGTATCGTTGGGTTCTATAAGAGTGAATTTTGATTCAGGTTTGGGGGCTTTCGCAGGCTTAGTAGTAATAGTGCTGTTATAATATCCGCTAAAGATAATTCCACCGATACTGATGAAAAACAAGTTTAATAGCACACAACTTAGGACATCACTATTTTGGAACATATTTATCAACCGTTTCAAAATCGGAGGAGCCTCCTTTGGCAACATGGTGGAATTACGATGTTTTACTGAATGTTCTTTCTAAGATTCCTGTTGCATTAAACTTCTCAAAAGTGTATAAATGGATTCTGTACTTAGTTCTAATTAGGTCGAAATGTAACAGAATTAGAAAAATTAAGCAACAGGATACAGAGAAACACGCGTTGGGCTAGACAAACTGTCAAAGGAATATGCAAAAAATGCAGGTTCTGTCTCCAGTGTCCACCTACCACAAAAACGTGACGCTTGTTCGAATACTATCACGATGTTCCATAAAAAGGGTGATATAAGTATATATTTTTACACAAAAATCTAAGTATAATAAATTATTTAAGTATTTGCGTAGTACACGCGGCAATAACTTTGTTTACATAGTCACGTTGAGCGAGGCCCGGGATGATACTCATCATACTACTACTAATACTACACACTTAGACACCCATCTACACACCCTAGAAATACCATAGCCACATGATGTGTAGATGTCTGTCCAATCCATAAAATATTCATCCTTAATTTTGAAAACCTTTTTTATTCAAAGACAGTCACGTTAAAATTATCAGTTCAACTCGAGTTATGGAGAAAAATTTAAAAAGTTCACCCTGGGATTATAATATCTGTGCCCTAGGTTACTCAAAGAAAATTGTTCATATTTACGATTTTGTTTTGCCTTTAAAGTGATTTAAGGTACACAAATTCGATAAAATCGGTAAAAAATAAATGATGCTGAGCTTAGGTACGTCATAGTGTTATTATAATCCCATTGGTATGGTTTGGCATGGGAGCCCCGTCGATTCCTGAAAAACGGTTCTTTACAGTTTTAAAGCCGAAGCCCTTTATACAGGGTGTAAAAAGACCCTTACCTAACGAAGCCGGCGTCTACGTCAGACCATTAAAACCAGTCTTAGAACTAAAAATTATTGATGGGAAACGAAGTTGATTTTTTGGAACGCAATGAACAGCGTACACCGGACCGCGCCGCACGCGCGCCCGCGTTTCAGTCGCCGAGGCGCGTCCCCCGCTCTCAAACATCACATTGCGGGCTGTACGTTTTGAAGCCATTTTTCCCTAGGAATTACTTAAAATTTTGAACAAGTTTCTTTGGACAAAAATTAGGTAATAATGTTTAAAATTTATTTACACCAAAATCTTGAGATTTTTATTTTGACTTTGACCTTCAATAACTTGGAAAGTATTGAGTTCCCAGGTATAGTCTAGCTAGAAGAAAAAAATGGTCCTGATGATGTGCTGAATACGTGAGTTTCGGCTTCGTTAAGGGTCTTTTTACATCCTGTATAAATATAAAGATAATTTTATTGGCCATAAAAACACAGTACATACAGCAGTAGACAAGTACATGGAAAACAAAAAACAACAAAATATAATAGGACTTGACATTGGTTTGTGGCCAACAAGGCGCAGCCTCAGAATTTACTGCAGCAGCCAGTAACCACTGCAGCGCTGATTTGCAGGCTATTATATCGTTAGTGTAAAATGCTAAAAGGGCCTTTAGGCATGGTATTTATACGATATAAAACGATACAAAAGAAAATAACACACTTAAAAATTTCATCTCGCGTTAAGGCGGGACTCGAACCCACACCTTCCACAATCCGGGTGACTGTTCTACCAATGTTTAAGGGTGTTATTTACTCCAGAATAAATTGCAAAAGATTGCCATAAAATATATCAACTATTGATTTAGCAGCCTCATCTTAACTGGTGGTCAAATATTTGTAATAATATGTATTTCCACTGGATATTTTAAATATACCTACAATATTGATGAGACTGTCGACAGCTCATGTCGAATCAAGCAAGCTTACAAATTTCGTCGGCATAGTAAAGCGTTCAGTGGTCTAATTGGTAGAACATTCACACGGATTGTAAAAGGTGTGGGTTCGAGTCGCGCCTGAACGCGAGAGTGTGTTATTTACTTAAGAATAAATTGCAAAAGATTGCTATAAAAAATATCAACTATTGATACAAAAGAAGTCATTTTAATAAAAGTTTTCAACTTCAAACATAAACTTTATTGGAACAAGATAGTTCTAAAGTTATGGTGAACAAACATTTTTCGACAACAAACATTTTTAAAATTAAATAGTCATCATTAGGCACATTCAAAGCGAGGCACTTATTTTTTAGTCACGAATAGCTAACATGTGGAATGCTATGGGGGCTACAAAATATAATATACTTACACAAAAAATACATCCACTTGAACTTCTAGAGGTAACTTATCAATAAGATCAAATCACTTAGTGCTTAAACAAAAAGCAACTTAAATTTCATACAAAAAATAGACATCAATCCATATTACACTTTCGGCCGCACTCGAGAGACGTCATTTAAGCTAATGTTCATTAGCTTTAGTATCGGTAGTCTTTATGCGTATCAAAATAAGTGTCAATATTTTTTCTTAAGTAGCCAACTAAGTTAATCAACGACTCTGAGTGCGGCAGTTTATATACTTATTATTTATTACATAAGTAGATAAAAAGGTGACGCATCGACTAAACTAGCGCCATATATAATAGATTTGTATTAATAGTGGCGATTATGAGACATTTTTTTAAAAAGTACACGGTGAATCCTTAAAGGAAAGTAGGTATGTATTAAGAATTTTTTGAGCTAAAATTATGTCATAATTCTTCCTACAAGTAACCATTATTTTTTAAATTACTAAAAGTGACCACTTTAGGCAATAATAAGAATCTGGGGGCACGGCAGTGAGTGAGTTTAACAGAGGGAGAGCCACGCTTCGGCATGAATGGGCCGGCTCGACCGGAGTAATACCACGTCCTCATCAGAAAATCGGCGTGTAGCAGTGCATGCGCTGTGTTTCGCTGCGTGAGTGAGGGTACCGGAGGCCCAATCCAGGGGAAGGGGGGTTAAAAGGTAAGCAGCGCACTTGTGACACCACTTGGTGTTGCAGGCGTCCATGGGCGGCGGTAATCGCTTACCATCAGGTGATCCGTGTGCTCGTCTGCCACCTATATCATAAAAAAAAAGTTTCCGCCAAGTCGAGCAAAAAAAGTGGCACGGACGTAGCATCCTTTTCTCGAAGCAATTCAGGCTATTTTCGAACGTCTTATACAAATACTCTTTGGTCTTATAATTTCGTTGTGGATAAAACAAGAAGCCAGATTTTCCATTAACTAATCAGGCATTATATAAACACGGTATTTTTAAAATTTCAGTCAATTTGAACCAGTAGGTTAAGAATGACGACTTGCAAAAGTTTCTGAATTGAATTTTGTCACTGATTCACCGATCATCAAAAGTCCAAGGCACTTCTAGCAGACATAAGAAGCTTCAAATTTAGAATACAAATAGAATTTAGTGTCATAATCATGGGAAAACTTATTTTTTTTGTAATTTCTAGTTCTAAGGTCTAGTTTTCTAAATACACTAACTGCATGAATAACTTTGTAATCTTATATAAATGTATAGGGTTACAAAGTTACGTTTGCAGTTGAAGGTAAAGGTACCGGAAAGAAAAAAGTAGGTGATACAAAGAGAAATGATATCCCATAAAAAACAAAACTTGTCAAAAAATCCATCCAAGTGTGTGCCGAGAGGTTGTAACCCCGAAACTGTTTAAAATAGATCCGGTTTAGTACCTAACCCTTTCAATCGATTGGTGTCGCTGGTTAGGGCTACCCGTCGCCTTAATACAAATCTACTGGAGTTATAGTTACGTCGATGCATCACTTTTATGGATGGATGGCTCTGAAAACAAAATATTAATACTTTTTTTACTTACATATCGCAAAAGAACAGAACTTAAACTTATAACTAAGTGCTTAGGTTTCTTTTCTATAACTATAACTTAAGTTTTACACCACAAATTCGTTTCGCAGCTACAAATATTTTTTTTAGATATAACCCTATGTTCCTTGGGGATGGTAGGTATATAATGTAGGTGTGTAAATAAATACGTAGTTTATTTTGTAGCTGTACCAAACAACGAAATAATATATTGCGTAAAATTATCTTTGTACCTAATTAGTCAACCAGGATTAACTGACTAATAATAATCTCCCTATAATACTGTGTCACCACTCACGGATACACTATTATTTTTTTATAGTTTTCTATGTCGAAGCCGAGTAATAGCTATAAATGCTAAATGTTATGCCTAAGATAAAAAAAACACATGTTCCATACATAATTCGGCATTAAAACAATAAAAAATAACGATAAATTTGCCTGGTATACCAAATTCAAAGATTTTCTGCATAGATCGCTAGATCAAGCGTGCAATCAAGTCAACTCATTTTGGCGTAGCCACAGAATACTAGGGATTTTTCCTAGGAGAGGCCAGGCCTCAGAGGCTCATTATTTGCTACGAAGGAATCCCCGGTAGCTCATCATTTGCTGCGGAAACCAGTGACTCATTTTATTGACTTTGCTACGATGGGTATTAGCGAGGCCCCTCAAGCGGAGTCCTTCGACAATCGCCGATGCCTGGCGCCGCCATTGTTTCTGTCCATTTGTATTATTTTACGGCACTTCATTGCATAAAAATTAATCACATTTACACATTAAACACAAAGAAATACTAATTTGAAAGCATTAAATCATCATCATCAGCCCATTTAAGTCCCCACTGCTGGGGCACGGGCCTCCATCAATCACATGAGGGGTAATTGCCATACTCACCACGCTTGGCAGACGGGTTGACGAGGGTTTTGATATAAATGCAGAGTTTTCCTTCTCTGTGTGCTGATGATCATGCCAGCAGCTTTACCTTAGTCGCTTTTTACGACACCTCGGTAAGAGTGAGGGTGGCCTATTCTACTCTGCCGGAACCACACGGCAAGCATTAAATACATTATGTCAAATATACCTAGAATTATGATAGGTTTCGGAAAGAAAAGGTATCATAAAGGGGAGGAGAGAGGAGTATTAATGTTGGCAATACATTTGTGACTCAACTCCTCTTGCAGTTGTCTTCGGGTGACGGCTGTTGCTTACTATCAGGGTGATTCGTCTACTCGTCAGCCAAGTATCCTTAAAAAATTACCTTATTGAAATTAAGCACTTATTGTTTTAAACTTTCATGGTCATTAACATTAGAATAGTTATCTACTGGATTTCTACCATGTACCGTGACCATGGTGCTTGCAACAGTGCCGAAATATTGGAAACTCAAAAATAAGGTACTTGGTAGAAATCCCGTAAATAACTATTCTAAGTAGGTACTTATTCATTTTTATCTTTTCACTCTGGTATAGCCTTCCATATCTTCTTTATCTTATCAAGACTGAGATCAGGGGGACCAAACAAGAACTGCCCTACAGAATTAGGACCCAAAAGGGTCAACAAATTCGCTCGATGGTGGTTTAGGATCAGCGAAGAGAGGGGAGTGCGTGTTACTCCAATCTGTTGAGCACATACTCCAGTGATGTGCACGTCATCTATCCAGAAGTAGGGGAGATTCTGAGCTGCTGTCAGTAGGCGAGGAACAACGTCTTGGGAGTAGAGAATGGCCCAACCTGGAATAAAAATATTCATTCATGTTATTATTTGAAAAATAATACAAAATTAATATCAGACAACCATAAACCTGAATCTCAAGTTAAGTAGCTGAAGCTACTTGTGATGATAAAATCAATGATCACGACTTGACACGAATGCACTAGCTCGACCAGATAGAAAAAATTTCTCACAAAAGAATGTGTTTCACCAAGTCAGTGAACGTACCAGACCATCAAATATGGGATTGTGGAGTCATAATACCGTATGACTCCTGGTGTTTCAGGTGTCCATCGATGATTATTCTGCACGTATTCTGCACGTCTGCCACCGATTACATAAATAAAAATATATAAATCTGAAGCCTAAATTAAGAAGCTAAGCTGATAAAATTACCTGCACAATAAGTTGGATAATACTGCGCTCCAAACTCGGTAGGAGTCACTTTCCACTTGGATTTACTTGAACGCTGCACATGAGCATGCACTAGCACCTGACAAGTTATAAGTCCCCGGGCTCCCCACGGAGACAGCTCTCTCGCTAGAAACTTTCTCAATGCATGAGTGTTCACCACTATATCATCATCGGTCTTCAAAACATACTTTGCTATCGGACAATGATGGGCCACCCACTTTAAACCCATTACATGCTTATACGTCATGTTACGGTATGCATCATCAAAGCTTCCTTGCACAATATCACCATAGAGCGAACTTTCATTCTGAATTCTCTGTGCTACACTTACATTTCTTGACTCTCCGATCATGAAGACAACTTTGGTTGAGTCTACAGTTCGACCCCAAGTGTTCCGTATCAACATACGGTTCTCATAATTGGTAGGCCTTGATGACACTATCACCACCAGAAGTAAACCGGCTGGATAATCTGAGCATGGTTGAGGGTTAACTTTAAAGCTAAAGTTTTTAATATTAATAAGTTGGTCATAAGAATCATTTAGTAATGTTATATCGGAAGCATTGTAAGGGTCAAGAAGGTTGAATTTAGGGTCAGGAATACGTACTATTGTGGGCGTTGTAGTGTTATAATAGTCGTAAATAAGAATCATCCCAAATATGCAGATCAATAGTTTGTGTAGATTCAACATGTCTAACCTTTCTCGATTCTCAGTCATATTTAGAGGCCTAGACAAAGTAACTTTTCCATTCAGTTCAAAAGCTACATTGGTATTACACAACAAACAACTCCTGACGAAGAAAGGTCACCACAAATTTCGAAAAACTGCGAAAAAAACCAAACCAAAACATTCAATAGGTACCTAATGTAAGTAAAAAAAAAATCATTGAGATACATTCAAAAGCTGGCAATTTAAGCAAGAGTAAACTTCAACTTTATGATTTTTTCCTATTTTGACTCAAACTGTTTCACATTACATGCTGACAATAAAATAATACATTTTTTGAGCAAATACTTATCTAATTAATTCTTTTTATGTATTTCAAGACGTAGTAGGCAGAACAACAAAAAATATTGTTTTGTAATAACTTTAGTTTCAGAACAGATCTATCAATTTTATTTTTATAGGTTTTTTTAGTCTGTGAGTAGATTTTCTGTATGTCCGTTCTAGCAACATTGATGAAAAAGTTGGGTTTCCCGTTTCCTGCCTTCGGGGAATCGTTAGGAGAGACGTTCTAGCAACAATAATGAAAAAGTTGGGTTTCCGGTTCCCCGAATCAAGAATTATAAAATCACAGCATTGATTGAGCGAGATTTTAATTCGAAACATTTCATTATTTATTGGAAACAATCTTGTATTGTTACTTTACGTCCAAATTTAAAAACAAGCTTAGAATAAGGTTATTATTCTAAGAAAACAAGATTTTTTTGTCATTCTACTCCTGATTCTGATACCCGTAACACAGGTGCTTGACTACCTATCTCGGAGTCAGACCAATGTAATATTGTGATTTTTTTTTTTTACAATTTTCAATTTCAAGACTTTACGATTTATGATTTTATTGGGTAGTCGGTCGCACTTTAAAGCGACGGTTCCACTAGAGGTCCCGGGTTCGATCCCCGTTTGGTAAGAAATTCTTAGTGCAGCCATATCGGAAATCACGTTAAGACGTTTTGGTCAAGCGCCTAATCCCTCTCCGGTGTCATGGTGTCACACTCTGGTGTCCGAATTGAAATTGAGGGTAAGGCAATAGAGGTGCCCCTATGTTGTCTGGTAGAGATCGCTCCCAGCGATAAAACCGCCTAAATTGTATACCTAGCTTTTAAGTTTTATACGTTGTGCAATAAAGAGTATCTACGTATCTACCTATAGTATAAATATCCTGCATATTATAGTGCTCAAGTGTGTGCGCAAACACAAGTGCATTCTCTATTCCCTTTCTCTCGTCACGTATTCCCATGGGACACCAGTGTGACACGTCCGAAATGGGGTCGTAACCAACAGCTTAAAGTGCTTTCCGAGGCGCAGGGGTACAAGACCGCCAACTTCCGGACTCCGGACTAACACTAAGAATTTCTTACTGAAAACCTTGATTTTTGGCCCAACCTGGGGATCGAACCCGGGACCTCATGCGCAGCCGTCGCTTTAAAGTGCGACCCACTAACCACTGCGCCACCGAGGCAGTCCTGCATACTTATACTGTTTAGATTTACCAATCTCGTTTATGATGACTTTAATTTGCAGTTAGTATTTTTACAGTAACGATACCGAAGGAGCCTCCAGCATCTTGCAACTGCCACACATAAATAGGTAAAATTCTCCCGCCCCTTGACCCCTGCTTTCTAGCCGCCACAATGGCTAGATCTGTGTGTTCGGCGGAGCCCTATTATTGTCGATCGGTGGCTCGCGCCCACTTGGGCACGCCTGCCGATGTCGCTGGAATATCTATATAGAGCTGTTGGCACAAGGATATAACCAAAGCATTTCATTATTTACGAAAAACTGAAAATCTCATGGCATCATCTCTTTGCCGTGGGAGAGCCACGCTTCGGCATGAATAGGCCGGCCGGCCGACCGGAGTGATATCACGGGCGTCACAGAAAACCAGCGTGAAGCAGCACTGTGCTATGTTTTGCTGCGTGAGTGAGGGTACTTGTTACTCCACTGGTGTCGCGGGTGTTCATGGGCGGCGGCAATCGCATACCAGGTGATTGCCGACTTCTCGTCTACCCCTACCTCCTATTACATAAACAAAAACATCGTTCCTTTTTGTAGAGGTCAAAAATGGTCAGTTATTTTTCTAAAACTGTACTTCAAAAGTTTTACGCCACATTTAGGTAAACCATTGTATTTATTTATTGATCAACTTACCTACTTAGTACCCATTTGGCTCAATAAAAATCTGACCAGTTTTATGCCACTGTTTTAGGAAAAGATCAAACGTTTTCTATGAGGTCGTGGTATCACGTAGAACCAACGTCATGGTGTTTCTTAGACAGTGGAGCCCATTTTAGTGCCATTCTAGATTCTAATTCCATATTTTCCTTTTTTGTATTTAATTTTGAGTAGGTAGGTATGTTTGACGCTTTTTTTTTTTTTCTCTTCAGAATCACTCCGGCCAGAAGTCGTGTCCATAGAGTATAGTAATAGTCGTGTCTCGAAGCCTGAGGTGGTAATAACCGCTATATGTCCACACCGCGGCGCGTGCTTAAGTGCCGGCCTCAAACACGCCGCATCTCTAGGACTACCCCCCCTCGATGCGGGAATTACGACTATACTTAGTAGCCTAACTTTAATTTAGAACCAATCGTTGACATGTCACTTTAGAAACACTGCAGCTGTACCTACTATCTATTTATGGGGGAAAACCATAGAGTAACAAATCTTTGGTAGAAGCCATCACCTTGTTACAATGTTGTGAGGAACAAAGAGCTGATCTTTTACTTGACTACCGCAAAGATAAAAAGGAAGGGTTATGATTTTAGCAGTCTATGTGTTGGCAAACAAGCATGCAATTCACCCGATGGTATGCTGGAGTTGCGGGCGTCTACTGGCTGGTTTAGTTTTATAAAAAATATAAATATCCATGCCTATACAGGGCACATATTATTTTGTAAGTTACAATACTTAGCTTTTGATCTGACCGTGGGAGAGTACGCTTCGGCATGAATGGGCCGGCTGGACCGGAGTGATACCACGCCTTCACATCAATCCGGGGGAAAAAGGGGCTTTTAAAGGTTGGCAGCGCACTTGGGCCTCCACAGGTGTCGCGGGTGTCCATGAGCGGCAGCAATTGCTTACCATCAGGTGATTCGTCTGCTCGTCAGCCACCTATCACATAAGTAAAAAAAAGCTGATGTCACTTTATCTACCTATTAAAGCGACGGGTAGCCCTAACGAGCACCAATCGATATAAATTGTTACAACCGGATCAGAAATGGCAGCGCATCTATTCACTTCTCTCTGCAACACATTTCTGATCCCATTCTTTATCCGCACAGGTTGTAGCTACTAAACCGGATCTTTTTTAAACAATTTCAGGGTTGCAACCTCTCGGCAAACACATAACTATTTATTAAATCATCATCATCAGCCCAATTAAGTCCCCACTGCTGGGGCACGGGCCTCCCTCAATTACATGAGGGGTAATTGCCATACTCACCACGCTGGGCAGACGGGTTGGCGAGGGTTTTGATATAAATGCAGAGTTTTCCTTCTCTGGGTGCTGATGATCATGCCAGCAGCTTTACCTTAGTCGCCTTTTACGACACCTCGGTAAGAGTGAGGGTGGCCTATTCTACTCTGCCGGGGACCACACGGCCATTTATTAAATAATCATGCACAAATGTTGGGTCCGTTTTTGTACGCGTACCGCGTTGGTCCCAACATTTGTGCATGTTTATTTAATAAATAGTATAAGTGTTTGCCGAGGGGTTGTAACCTCGAAATTGTTTCAAATAGATCCGGTTTTAGTAGCTAAAAATTAAAATCGATTGGCTTCGCTAGTGTGACGGGTACGTCACCTTAATGATAGCTGATGATTGATTCGAAATTGCACTGGAATATGATGGTAATGTCTTACCATCATATTCCAATGCAATTTGACTGATTTACAAGAGTACCTATTACCTTACTCTATGGGAACGTATACTACCTACGTCCTACCCGTACCTATACCTATACGTTGGTATAGGTATAGGTACGAGTAGGACGTAGTAAGAGGAAACGATGTAGTAAAAAAAATAATTGTGCATTAAGTACCTATAACATGTTAGCGCATACATTTTATGCCATGCATATTATGTTTATACCTAGCTAATCCTTAAGTGTAGAATACCCTCACTCTTACCGAGGTGTCGTAAAAGGCGACTAAGGTAAAGCTGCTGGCATGATCATCAGCACCCAGAGAAGGAAAACTCTGCATTTACATCAAAACCCTCGCCAACCCGTCTGCCAAGCGTGGTGAGTATGGCAATTACCCCTCATGTGATTGAGGGAGGCCCGTGCCCCAGCAGTGGGGACTTAAATGGGCTGATGATGATGATAGAATTCCAACTTTTAGATAAAGCTGTCGTAAAGCTGTTCTGTACATCGTACTACCATTATGGGATGGACAGCCACACATTCGGTTTCGGTTCATTTAGTACAATCTGTGAAAATTCCTCAATTGATATTGAACCGAATGATAAGATGAGAATCTTTCGAAGAGAGACAATTTTGTATACTTTGATGTGTGGATACTTACTTATTAGGTAAGTATATCTCATTACTTTCAGATCCCTTAATAGCCCCTAACCTGCTGTCTGCAAAACCACTCAAACAAAATACATGCTCCATCGGTCAATTTTAAATATAGGTTTCCGTTACCTACTTCCTCCGTACCAGTACCCTAAAAATATCCCTCTCGAAAACCCTTGATAGGCTGTCATAATTTCATTGCGCATGTCCGTACAACGGAACGCAATGGTCAAGTGACATTTATGATCCGTCCGTCATTACGTTTCCCGCGCTTCGCCGGCCGCTGTCAAACGTTAGCGCACTTTTGAAGGCGCCATTTTTTTAACGGTGGGATAATTAAATAATTGATTCGACAAAAATACCTAATTGAAATAAAAATAATGTGCAAAATTGCTCGATAAATAAAAAAGTTTTATTTATTTTATTTACTGAAAGAAATATACCAATTCGTTTCCAGTATTTCAACTTAAAATTAATTATTAGGTTAGTATATTTAGATAGGTAGAAAATACATAGTTAGGTACCTACAATAATAACAATAAGTTTTAATGACATAATTATCCTAGTATTTAACAGATTTGAAGTAAAAAACCAATGTTGTATTTGGTTCCATTTTGCGTAAAACTATAAAATAGAAAATGGCGGCTAAAAGCTTTTTATGGCTTTGTACGGTGCTTCTGCGACTGTTTCTGGCGGCAACAGACTTGTGTTACGCACAGTAAGTACTTTTACTATTTAACTAAGTAACTTTATATTTTATAAAGATACCAACATGTGGGGTTTAAAGTTTGGCAGCGCACTTTTGACTCCACTGGTGTTACGGGTGTCCATGGGCGGCGGCAATCGCTTACCTTCAGGTGATACGTCTGCTCCTCTGCCACCTATCACATAAAAAAAATAACATGGCGTAGTGGTTAAGGTGTACCCAAGGGCGGAGGGTTATGGGTTAGTTCCCGGTCCCGAGTCAATGGACAACATTTCATATTTTTAACATGTCCATATTGTTTTTTTATATGAAAATAGACATAAAATGAACAGACCCATATTTTTTCTTTTTTCAAAATTTGCCATTTTCATGCATAAAATAATTATTGAAATTCTTTTTATTCTAAATAGACGTAAGCGCCTAATGACGTCATCGGACGGCTGAATACAGCGATATTCCTTTGCTTATCATTGTTTTAATAAAAAAAAGGTACTACTGTCAAAGGTAAATAATACTAGTGTCAACATTGTCAACGTCATTCATACATTCAACGTTGACAAGTTGTCTTTTTTTTTTGGCAGTTACATGTCATGGGTTTGGCATTTCGTAAATTTAAAACTATAATGTGCTAAGCAAAGAAATATTTTACATTCTGCCGTCCGATGAAGTCATCTTACGTTTTTTAGTTTTTAATTTTTTTCTCAGTAAATAAGCAATATAAAAAATGAATAAATAAATATTCGAGCAGCGGAAAAGTAAACAAAGAATTGGTATTTTTTGTTTCAGAGCTTAGCAATTTTGAAATGTTGTCCATTCAGAAAACCAAATTTTCTAAATTTGTTGTTGTAAGATTTTATTGAGCCATCTAGAAATTATCTGCCTGATAAAATTACCCGGGATGCCTTAGTTTGAGATTAGCACACCTATGCCTGAGACTATTTATAAACGTTAATATTTCCAGGAATCCAATACAGCGCCTACCGCTCTCTTCGGCGCAACCTTAA
Source organism: Marasmia exigua (assembly GCA_019059595.1). Lineage (NCBI taxonomy): Eukaryota > Metazoa > Arthropoda > Insecta > Lepidoptera > Crambidae > Marasmia > Marasmia exigua. The sequence continues at coordinate 14,854,032 of CM032488.1, forward strand.
CCACTGCGCCGTCGAGGTCGATATAGAATAATTTTATATTGCACATAATTTATCACTTTGCAATTTTGCATAGAGTCCAACGGAAGAATTTAGGAGAGGTCTTTGTCCAGCAGTGGGACAACACAGGCTTTATAGCCTAAGCTTTTTTATTGGACTTAAGTCCATAAGGACTAGAATCTCTATTTACCCTCTTACCATTACTTTCCTTGCCCTCCATATCAGAGGTCAGAGGTAATAAGTTCGAATTCGAGCATGTTCTTACCTCTGGATTTTTCGAACTCTCTAGTCATTTTCATATTTAGCTCGGCGGTAAGAGAGGACATCTTTCTTTCTTTCTTTTTTTACAATATCACATACATTGATCTGACTCCGACAGCATCATGGCAAGGAAACCATCTGAAACCTAGTTGTTTTTTTTTCCCATGCCTTAGTAAGGCACAGCGGCTCTTATCATAAAACCATATCGCACAACCATTCAGAGTAAAAGAGAAACCAAATAGGTTGCCCCTGTCTTACTCATCTACGCTGTGCCTTACTAAGGCACAACCATATCGCACAACCATTCAGAGTAAAAGAGAAACCAAATAGGTTGTCATTGTCTTAGTCACCTACGCTGTGCCTTAGTAAGGCACAACCATATCGCACAACCATTCAGAGTAAAAGAGAAACCAAATAGGTTGTCCCTGTCTCACTCACCTACGCTGTGCCTTAGTAAGGCACAGCGGCTCTTATTATAAACCATATCGCACAACTAAGCAGGGTACAACAGAAACCAAATAGGTTGTCCCTGTCTCACTCACCTACACTGTGCCTTAGTAAGGCACAGCGGCTCTTATTATAAACCATATCGCACAACCATTCAGAGTAAAAGAGAAACCAAATAGGTTGTCCCTGTCTTAGTCACCTACGCTGTGCCTTAGTAAGGCACAACCATTGAGAGTAAAAGAGAAACCAAAAACGTTGTCCCTGTCGTACACACCTACGCTGTGCCTTAGTAAGGCACAAACATATCGCACCACCATTCAGAGTACAAGAGAAACCAAAAAGGTTGTCCCTGTCGTACATACCTACGCTGTGCCTTAGTAAGGCACAAACATATCGCACCACCATTCAGAGTAAAAGAGAAACCAAATAGGTTGTCCTTGTCTCACTCACCTACGCTGTGCCTTAGTAAGGCACAGCGGCTCTTATTATAAACCATATAGCACAACCATTCAGAGTAAAAGAGAAACCAAATAGGTTGTCCCTATCTCACTCACCTACGCTGTGCCTTAGTAAGGCACAGCGGCTACCGGTCACCTTAACTACGAATCAAAAAATCGGCCCTTAGTCGATACTTTCGTATTGTATTGCTATAATATTTGTAAATCTATAATGGACAACATTTCATATTTTTAACATGTCCATATTGTTTTTTTATATGAAAATAGACATAAAATGAACGGACCCATATTTTTTCTTTTTTCAAAATTTGTCCATTTTCATGCATAATATAATTATTGAAATTCTTTTTATTCTAAATAGACGTAAGCGCCAAATGACGTCATCGGACGGCTGAATACAGCGATATTCCTTTGCTTGTCATTGTTTTAATAAAAAAAAAGGTACTACTGTCAAAGATAAATAATACTAGTGTCAACATTGTCAACGTCATTCATACATTCAACGTTGACAAGTTGTCTTTTTTTTGACAGTTGCATGTCATGGGTTTGGCATTTCGTAAATTTAAAACTATAATGTGCTAAGCAAAGAAATATTTTACATTCTGCCGGCCGATGACGTCATCTTACGTTTTTTAGTTTTTAATTTTTTTCTCAGTAAATAAGCAATATAAAAAATTAATAAATATATATTCGCGCAGCGGAAAAGTAAATAAAGAAATGGTATTTTTTGTTTCAGAGCTTAGCAATTTTGAAAGTTGTTTTTCCCTTTGAAATACGGAACGCTTGGTTATGAATACTCAGTAATATTTTATTGGGATGTCATCAGTCCTCTTTCGAGCCAGATTGCAAAGCGTACCCTTTCCTAAACACACACAGGGTGGTCAAAATACCCTTTGTCAAAAATACCCATTTGTTTCTAATTTTAGAAAGCCTTTAAAACATCTGGCATGCGTATGGGAATGAGAAAGACAATAGGCAGGTACATACAGGGACATAAGGTTACCACAATCTTTCAAATTTCCTCAATTGATATTGAACCGGAAGTGTTTCACATTAAGGTGACGGGTAGAACACACTAGCGACGTCAATCGATTTTAATTTTTAGCTACTAAACAGGATCTATTTTAAACAATTTCGGGGCTACAATCTCTAGGCAAACACCCATACTATTTATTTAATACTTATAGTTAACTGTTTGGTCTGCTTTTGCACTCGAATTTTGGATTACCGCCAAAAGTGGCCGCTTTTGGCGTAAGTAAATCATTTTTTTGCGTACGTAAAATGGACCCAAAATTTGTGCATGGTTATTTAATAAATAGTAATTATAAGTGTTTATCGAGATATTGTAACCCTGAATTTGTTAAAAATAGATCCGGTTTAGTCGCTAAAAATTAAAATCGAATGGCGTCGCTAGTGTGCCCTACCCTGAAACTGAAATTTGACAGCTTGGCTGTATGTAGGTACCTATCTATGCCTGATCTTTTACTGTGATCATAATTTATTAAATAGGGATCTTATTTCATCCTAAAATCCGTTATTATGAAGCGTCAATAGGTACAGTCACGAGCTTTAATTTGGGTAGGTACCCAAGGTTGAATGTCGTGTAGCAAACTTTTGCTATTAAGAGCTAATTATATTAACTTGTCTAAAGTCATAATATTTACAATAAAAAACAATATTCAATTGTCAATTGATATAATATACCTAAGACAGCTCGTCAACTGAACCACCAAAATATATCAATAAATCATAATACGAGTATCTGACACGAGTGACACAACATACTTATGTTCGTAATTAGAATACCGTAAAGATAGCTTTTTGCAAAAAGCTCGTAGGTTATCGTTTCAAGGGTCGATTAGATAAGAAACTACATAAAAAACGAAAATAATTAGAATAAGTTTATTCATTTATTAAAAGATTTACTTACTCATAAATGCTACTACTCAGTGAACGAATATTTACAGGATAAAATATAAGAAAAAATAAGTACATGTGGATTATAAATAAATTCAAATTCCAAATATTACTATTACATAGAAGAATACATATCAAAAGCAAATACCAAGTAAATAAAATAAGAAATGTCTGCTCCTCTCTATGCCAATTTGCGATGCCTACCAAGGCGCATATGTTCTTTTGATTGTGTAATGTTACCACATACCTAGTCATATGTAATGCAAATAATTATATATAAATTAAAAAAAAATATCTTGACATCTCGAGTCTTATCTTGACATTTAACATTATTGCACTAAAGTTTCGACCTTATTACATTATGAATGTTCTAACGACATTTTAACGGAAATAGGTCCCAAATTAAAGCTCGTGACTGCATAAACTACAAAGTAGATGTGGCAAATTGTATCGAGGCTTTGTCAGTACCTTGCACAGTGGTAAAAAAGTCAATATATTTACAACACTTTGTTATTATACATAATATCATCGAATTTCTGTATGAGTAAAGTATCAGCCTATATACTGTCCCACAGCAGAGCAAAGGCCTCCATCATAGAAGTTAAAATCAAGTTATCGCTACTATGATAGGGATGAGGCTTAATCACTACGCTTACCTAATGCGTATTGGTGATAATCACAAGCCCGAGCAATGTTCGAACAATTTGAAACATACTTTTTGCTCGACCCGGGAATCGAACCCAGGACCCCGAGATCACGGCCCGGTACTTAAACCACTTGGCCAACAGGGCGACTGTATGGGAAATATAATATAATTAATAATAATTTAATGATACTTAGATAGGATACAGAACAGAAAAACCAACATGGGGGAAATGACATTTTGTTTATGACGTTTATCAGCTGTCAGGTTTGACAGAGTAATATAGGCTACTTTTTGTCTCTTTCCAACACGAGCAAAGCCGCAGGCAAACGCTAGTTAGGTATAATAAAGCTACTACGGAACCCTACATTGCGCGTGACTCTAACACTTGGTCGGATTTTTCGATGGTAAAAAGGAAACCTTAAAAACTTCTAACCTCCATCGTTCCCACCAGGTCCGCCCTCCTGGAGTTCCAGGACCTGCTGCCAGACGACCCCCGCATGTACGACAAGATGCGCCCCCCCAAGGTCAACGACCAGCCCACCATCGTTTACTTCCACGTCACTGTCATGGGGTTGGACTCCATTGATGAGAACTCCATGGTAAGTGGAGAATCCTAGCTGATAGTAAAACAAGGGTAACTATTTATATAGGGTGTCTCTATTAACATTTACATCCCTTCAAACACGTGTTCTACCAACTATTCTGAACAACATTTGTTCTATGACTTTTGGAAATTCGCATAAAAAAACTACTTTTAAGATGACGGATAGGGCACACTAGCGACGCCAATCGATTTTAAGTTTTAGCTACTAAACTGGATCTATTTTAAACAATTTCGGGGTTACAACCTCTCGGCAAACACTTATACTATTTATTATAACCATGCAAAAAATTATTAGATTTAAAAAATATATAAATAAAGGCTGGCCGTGTGGTCCCCGGCAGAGTAGAATAGGCCACTCTCACTCTTACCGAGGTGTCGTAAAAGGCGATTAAGGTAAAGCTGCTGGCATGATCATCAGCACCCAGAGAAGGAAAACTCTGCATTTATATCAAAACCCTCGCCAACCCGTCTGCTAAGCGTGGTGAGTATGGCAATTACCCCTCATGTGATTGAGGGAGGCCCGTGCCCCAGCAGTGGGGACTTAAATGGGCTGATGATGATGATGATGAAAGGCAGAATTATGTGACTTTGATCTGTGGGCCGGAGCACCCCAATATCAGCTCCTCCCTTTCGACCGCTTTCAACGTCGTGCAACTCGAATAGTCGACGACGAGAATCTCACTGATCGCTTAGACTCTCTGGCCCTGCGGAGAGAAGGCGCATCTCTATGTGTCTTTTACCGCCTTTACCATGGTGAGTGTTCCGAGGAGTTGTTTGAGTAATATCCGCTGCTGAATTTCACCACCGTACTACACGTCGTAAACTAGGATTCCACCCGTACCATCTGGATGGGTGGAGGTCCACCACCGGGCGCTTTACACGTCATTTTTTGCCACGCACCTCCTCATTGTGGAATCAACTTCCCGCAGCAGTATTTCCGAACCGGTATGACATTGAGGTCTTCAAGAGCCTATACTTTCCTAAAAGGCCGGCAACGCATCTCCACTCCCTCTGGTGTGGCTGATGTTCATGGGCGGCTGTGATCGCTTATTATCAGGTGACTCGCTTGCTCGTTTGCCTCCCTTTCTCATAAAAAAAAATTACAATACAATTTACTTACTCTCAATAATCTTGTCTTTGTTGTAGACATACGCAGCGGACATATTCTTCGCGCAAACATGGAAGGACTTCCGTCTCCGGTTGCCTGAAAATATGACGTCAGAGTACAGGTCGGAAATCTTCATGATACAGGCCACGCCAAATAAGTTTAGCGGTGACCTTGAGTGCGCAGAAATATTTTTTAGTATGTAGTGAGGTATTCTAAAAGTGCGCAAGCTAGGTCGGCGCTACATTTACGTGCCGCGGCCTGTGCCTACTATAATACAGCCTTGCAGATAGCATTCGTTTTGTCATCGGCCGATATAGACTTGTCACGATGTAATTACAGCATCGACGTAGGTAGTATGACGAGTGCTAAATTCATTCATGATGACCTAGGTAGGTACATAGTAAATCGAATTGACTGCCTCGGTAGCGCAATGGTTAGTGGGTCGCAATTTAAAGCGACGGATGCGCTTGGGGTCCCGGGTTCGATCCCCGGCTCGGGCCAATATTTGTACATGAGTTTTTCTATTAAGAAATTCTCAGTGTTAGCTCGGAATCTGTTGGTCCCGCGCCTAATCCCAGTTCGGTCGTGTCACACTAGTATCTCATCGAAATAAGAGGGTATGGGAATAGAGAGTGCACTTGTGTCTGCGCAAATACTTGTGCACTATAAGTCCGGCGTCGATGACTGATCGGCATGAATGGGCCGCCGCGACCAGAGTGATACCACGATCTCACAGAAAACGGCGTGACGCAGCATTGTGCTGTGTTTCGCTGCGTAAGTGAGGGTACCGGAGGCCCCATGTGGGAAAAAGGGGTTTAAAGGTTGGCAGCGCACTTGTGACTCCACTGGTGTCGCGGGTGTCTATGGCCGGCGGCAATCGCTTACCATCAGGCGATCCGTCTGCTCGTCTGCCGCCTATCACATGAAAAAAGAGACATTTATTTTTAGTACCTATTTTTTGGCCCAATCCGGGGAAAGGGGGGTCAAAATGTTCGCAGCGCACTTGAGAGTCTACTGGCGTCGCGGGTCTATGAGCGACAGTAATCGTTGACCGTCAAGCGATCCGTCGGCTCGTCTGCCACCACACATAAAAAAATAGAATTAATTGCAAAAACTGCTATACCCAAAAATAATCATATCAATTGGCCCGGTGTCTGCCTCCGGGAACCGCAGTAGATGTCTATACATATTATAGTTGAAATTTGCCGCTATAAAAAGAAACACTAAATATTTAGGGGGGGGGGGGGGACATACAGCTATATGGTATAACGTATAGAAGGCGCGATCTTATCCACTGAGCTACTGGCGATTTGTCTGCTCGTGCATTCAAACGTCTGATTCTTTCAATCCCTTGCAGACTCCTCGAGGTGGACTGGCTGAAGCACATGTGGCGTCCCGACTCCTACTTTAAGAACGCCAAGTCCGTCACCTTCCAGACGATGACCATCCCCAACCACTACGTGTGGCTGTACAAGGACAAGACGATCCTGTACATGGTGAAGCTGACGCTGAAGCTGTCCTGTGCCATGAACTTCCTCATCTACCCGCATGACACACAGGAGTGTAAGCTGCAGATGGAGAGCTGTAAGTAATTTATTTATTTTTTATTATATGACAGACAAGCATTAAAATTTGACCTCAATCTCACCTGATGTTAAGTGAAGATGAGATCCAAGGTTGTCCACCTTGCTTGCCCGTGAAAAGCCTATTCACTCAAAAAAGAAAAAAAGTTGCCTTAAAGAGGCCCAGGTTATATTGTTCAGGAAGTACATCCAAGGGCGGCGGCAATCGCTTATCACCAGGTGATCCGTCTGCTCGTCTGCCACCTATGTCATAAAAAACGTCGGCGGGCAACCAGTTCCACTCCTTGGCAGTTCTCATCAGAAAGGAGTTTGCGTAGACTTAATGGAAAACACACAGCATTTAAGTTACAATAATGATTGAGGTACTTTAGAACAAAATATGTAATACAATACAATACAATCAAGACAATACAATACAATACAATCAAAGATAAAGTGCTTTGTCATGCACTACACAGAAGAGGTACTAAGTAAGAAGTAGGTAATAATATCTCTTCTTATATACATATAAGAAGAGTACAGATTCAAAATGAATTTATGGCATATCAGCTCTATACACCCGTACCGCTTCGGCATAAACCAGCGTGAAGCAGCGTCTCTGCTGTGTTTCGCTGCGTGAATCAGGGTACCAGAGGCCTAATCCGGGAGTTTAAAGGTTGTCACTGGTGTCACATGTGTATATGGGCGGCGGCAATCGCTTACCATACGGCTATCCATCTGCTCGTCTACCACCTTGCAAATAAAAAAATATCGTAACAGTGTGACGTAACACTGTGACGTAGCTTCCGATCCTCTCAGAGGCGTGATCCTCTCGACGTAGGCCAAACAGCGGCTGACGATCCACTCGCTGTATAATTAGGCGTTAGCTGTCTAAGGATGGCAGCATTCTTTTAACCGACTTCAAAGAAGGAATGCAATGAGTAAAAAAGTTCTTAAAAATATTTTGCTAGGGTGATTGTTAGTGATACCAACATCTATGAGGCAAAACATGTATGCACATAGATAGTACGTTAGGTATTTATTTTGTGGCGGCCATATTTGACGACCCGTTTGGATGTAGTAGTTTGGAGGTAGTGAAAGCTGCCTCTGGTGCAAGGGTTGCGGGTTCGATCCCCTCACAGTACAAACATTTGTGTCATAAATATGTCTATTTGTATTGGTCTGGGTGTTTTCTATGTATGTGTTACCTATTATAAGCATGTTTTTACAATAGAAAAGTATTTAATGTTATTCCGCTGTTGATTCTGATATCCGTAACAAAGGTGTTTGAGTTATATTTCGGAATTAAATCAATGTATGTGATGTTATGAAGTATTTATTATTATTATTATTATATTGGATTTGTTTTAGTGTCCTACTATTACTCAAGCGCTTTTATTTGATACCTTTTTTGAGGACATTAATAGAAGGGACAGGAAAAAAAATTTAGGCGGCGGCTATCTTAGGTCTAAGATGACAGGCGGCCATGGAATATGCTAAAAAATTAGTACGAACAAAGTAATTTACCTTATTTTTTTTAATCGGTCTATTCTTTCGTGCCACAGATAGAAACACACAGACATACACATAGACGTCTGTCTATGTGTGTCAAATTTATCACACGTCGTTAATGCTTGAGATGAGGTCTTCATCTCAGCGTGGAACATGATTGCATGATTGCGTGTCACTCCTGACCTGAAGCTGTCGCTCTGGAGCCAGGGGCATAAAATAATGTCAAGTTTTTAACAGACGACGTAACATCAGAGAATTGACGAGGATAGCCAGTGCTTCAGAGCTTTTCCATCGAGCAAGAGATACAGTAAGATATGCGAAGCTGACCAACATTCACTAGTTGGATAGGCACCAAGTAGAAGAAAACCTTGTAAGGTTGACCTCACAGAGCACGATAGAGTCAAAATCAAAATCAAAAATGTCTTTATTCAATTTAAGTCCATACAGAACATTTATGAATGTCAAATATTATGTAATCTACCGCTGATTCGGAATGTCAATTTTAACCGAGAAGAATCAGCAAGAAACTCAGTAGTTACTCTTTTCAAATAATATGGTAATTACAATATTCATTCTTATACAAATTATAATTACAGTGACAGTATGATATACAATGCTTATAATCAATATCGTTTAGATAAATCGTCAAAGAAAAATTAGGAAATGAATTATACGTACATTAGAGGACAGGCGAAGAGATCAACATGTCCAAGAATCCTTATCATTCAAATAATCATCTACTTTCTGCATTAGGCAGTTTTTCACATGCAACATAAACGTATGTACAGGTAAATCAATGATATTTTGAGGTAACTTATTAAACATTCTAATGCTCAATCCTACAAATGAATTTCCAGTTTTATGAAGCCTTAGATTTGGGACAGCAAGCCTATGTTTATTTTTATGTTTATAAAGTGTGTGGCTGTTGCCACCGCGTACCGGTGGAACACAGTATGGTCAAATGTCGGGTCAAGCTCCCCCGACGATCAGTCCGCTACTGCATACAATTGCGCGCGTGGTTGGCCTCATGCATGAAAGTTAACTAGGGCTTGAACATGTGCCTACATTTGGACCCTCATACTTCGGTATCTCTCCATGGTTAAATGACGAAAAGAAACGGAGTAAATTCTACCTCAATATTTTCCTTGTTTCCATAAATAAAACTGAAGATATTCCTACAAAGTATCAATCCTTAGGCCCGACAGCCCTACCCCGCGCGGCGTCTGCGGAACTGAAGGGCCACTCCGACACAATGAATGGGTAACGAGCCCTGGAGGGCTCTGGAGATATTTTTGTGGCATTTTTAGATCGCGGGTGATTCTCGAGTGATCAGGCACGTGGTGTTGACACTTGTGACTGTAAGCTTTACAAGCGACGGTATATAGCGGGCATCATACATAAGTATGATTGTAATTCAGGGGATATAATAATATCCTCCATTTCCTCCAACCGATTACGGCTACGGCGGCCGATCGTACCGATCAGCCACGTACGCAGGATATATTATAGTGCTCAAGTGTGTGCGCAAAAACAAGTGCATTCTCTATTCCCTTTGCCCTCGTATTCGGATGGTACACTAGCGTGACACGACCGAAGAGGGATCGGGTGCAGACCATCAGGCTTAACGTGCTTTCCGAGGCACGGGGGTACAAGACCGCCAACTTCCAGACTACGGGCTGCCACTAAGAATTTCATACCAAAAACTTAGGTACAAATTTTTGGCCAGACCCGGTGATCGAACGCGGGACCCCAAGCGGAACCGTCGCTTTAAAGTGCGACCCACTAACCATTGCGCCACCGAGGCAGTCATGCCTTGTAAATACCCCACACACAAATCTACGTGCATATTATTTCTATCATTAGCTCGAGGCAGCCACTAGTTAGGTATAAATGTAATAACTTATCAGCGAACCCCAATCGAAGTTCCAACCTTCTTCCAGCATTACACTTGCAGCACACTTGTGACTCCAATGGTGTCACGGGTGTCCATGGGCGGCGGCAATCGCTTATCATCAGGTGATCCGTCTTCTCGTCTGCCACCTATGATATAAAAACCGTGGGAGACCCACGCTTCGGCATGAATGGGCCGACCGACCGGAGTGATACCACGGCCTCACAGAAAACCGACGTGACGCAGAATTGTGCTGTGTTTCGCTGCGTGAGTTTGGGTACCGGAGGCCCAATTCGGGGAAAAGGGTGGATTAAAAGTTGGCAGCACTTGTGACTCCACTGCAGCACTGGTGTCGTGGGTGTCCATGCGGCGGCAATCGATTATCATCAGGTGATCCATCTGCTGGTCTGCCAACGTAACATGAAAAAAAATGCTCGGGGGACCCACTAGTTAGGTATAAAACAATGTACTTAGTACTTATCAGCGAACCATAATCGAAGTTCGAAGCTTCTTCCAGCATAACGCATTGTTACCGACTCCTTAGGAGGCGTAAACCTCCGTCGGTATTAGAAGTGTTTTTTAGTTTCGAATATCGAGGTGTCATGGAATTTCATTATCGTTTGTTTGATAAAAGTGTCAAAAATGTAAACACGAGAAAATTACTGAAAATAAAAAGTAAAGTTATAATTTTGGTTATTATTTACAATAAAAGACCACTTGAAAACAGATCGAAGCTTCTTCCAGCATAACGTCAGTCAAAACTCGAGCCAAATTCAATCGCTCTTTGATGTTGACGCATTCTTCTATTTATACCGCGATACCGACGTTAAGGCACTTGAGCGATAAAATCCCGCTGACACAGCGGGGGCTCTTGGCCCACATTTTACGTGGTCTGAGACTGTATCACGATCGGAGTGAACGCTGGAGGGTGCTTGAGGCTGAGAGCGAAGCCAATCGTGTGACCGATTATTGGTACCTTCACAAGTACCTACGTGAAATGCTGTACTTAGATAAGTGACGGTACAGTTTTTTCCATGTGTTACCACATGAATAGCATGTGGTACAGTCGCGTGCACTGATGTATGTATCAACACTGATCAACACCATTCTAATATGAGCCTAATTCCAGGTAAAGATCCCGGGACGGGACAAAAATTAGTTAATAAATATTTCACAACATCACATACATTGATCTGACTCCGAGATAGGTAGCTCCAGCACCTGTGTTACGGATATCAGAATCAACAGTGGGATTACAAATATATACATATAATACTTTTCTTTTGTAAATACATACTTATAATATATAGATAATGCCCAGACCAATACAAACAGATATGTTCATGCACACAAATGTTTGTACTGTGCACATTTACATTTACATTTGAGTTAATAATAATAATAATTCTCCCAACATCTCATACGTTGACCTGATTCCGTACTAAGTAGCTTAAGCACTTGTGTTACAGATATCAAACAACAGAGGAACACAAATGTATACTTAAATACATATATTACACCCAGACACCGAACAAACACAAGTGTTCATCGCACGAATGTTTGTCCAGGGAAGGGATCGAAATCACGACCTTTGGCGTAAGAGGCAGGGTCACTACCAAATGCGCCATTGCGCCAGTTAGTAATGGTTTCTAAAACTATCACTTATCTTTCTATGTATTTTTTTAGTTCATGGGCATATAATAATAAAAAAACTAGAAACCTAGTCTGCGCCTACAATTTTTAAGCAAACTCAAATGGAGCCGTACGGCTCCAAACGCCCGGACCGCTCCGCATGCCTGTCAAACGCATCTCGCGAAAATTAATTTACTATGACGATTTGTGCGGTAAAATTTTGCCACAATGATTCGAAAATGCATAAGAAGTGTAATAACATCATTTTTCACACATAAGCCTTCAATATTTCAAATTATTTTGTTTTATAAGCTAAAAATACAAACGATTTATTAAAATGCTCAGTGTTGCCCGATAATGAAAAATTTCAACTTTATTGTTAGATTGATTGCTCCGACTGATTAATTTAATCAGTTGCCACTGATGTTTGCAGCGTGAAGTTAGTTTCTCTACTTATTTCGCTGCGTGAGTGCGGGTACCGAAACTTTTATATGTTAAAAATAAATAAGCAAGAATTTATTAATTTAATAAAAGTTTTATTATTTTATTTTTATTTATATTTATTTTATTGGTTAATCAACGAAAGTCACATAATACTTGCTAAGAATATTATACACAATTTAATAAAATAGACTATATGCACTTCCATTTACAGGTCAACACCGCATGCAAAACAATAAAAAGGAAAATACATTAACAATACGTACTTAATCTAGCTCTAATTATTATAGTAAAACAATTTTACACTTTATTCCAAATTTAAAGATGTATGTAGGTTGATGTATTTCTGACAGTGCAATACATGGATTCACATTTTACACGAATTGAAGATCACCCTGATAACCATTAAAATAAGTGGGTAGCTCTTTATTTATTTATTTCTTATTCATTATTGTATGGTCAAGGCATCATAAATATCCAAACATAACTTGCCAACTAATTTTATAATCACAGTTAGGTAGATACTTGTAAGCGTTGTTCTAGGTATGATCATCATCATCAGCCCATTTAAGTGCCCACTGCTGGGGCACGGGCCTCCCTCAATCACATGAGGGGTAATTGCCATACTCTCTACGCTTGGCAGACGGGTTGGCGAGGGTTTAGATATAAATGCAGAGTTTTCCTTCTCTGGGTGCTGATGATCATGCCAGCAGCTTTACCTGAGTCGCCTTTTACGACACCTCGGTAAGAGTGAGGGTGGCCTACTCTACCGGGGACCACACGGCATGTTGTTGTTCTAGGTAAGTACTATTAAAACAGTACCTACAGTTTCTACAATAACCATTTCCTATGTTTTAGGGAAATATGTTGTGACTGGTAACATTAATTAGGATTTTTATGTTGATGCTGGCCTGGAGTCTGGTAGTTAGTGGTCTTGTACACCCGTGGCTTGGAAAACACGTTAAGCCGTTGGTCTGCACCAGATCCCTCTCCGGTCGTGTCACGCTGGTGTCCCACCGGAATATAAGGGTAAGGGAATGAGTGCACTTGTGTTTGCGCACACACTTGAGCATTACCTATAATATATCCTGCGTACGTGGCTAATCGTTGAGGTTGGCCGCCGTAGCCGTAATTGGTTGGGAGATATTACTAGCAGTATATAATTAAATGCGTACTTATAAATTTAACCCAAGAATGTAACACAGTAATAAATTATATTGTAACTAGCAACAGAGTCTTTGAAATGTATATTTTTTAAACTAAATAAATAAAAGAAATGTTAGTGGTTGTTTTCTCGAAGCCCTCATGAAGCATGTCAGCTATGATAAAAGTCTGCTGTTCCATACAATATGGAACTGGGCTACTCGATAATAATAATGTATGGAACTATTACTATAATTATTTATTCAAATTTTACGACATTTGATAGATTGTTAACCTAATGTGTGGCTGTCAGAACATTATTTAAGAGTCATAAATGAATAATGTAATGTAATGGGAAAAATTACATTATAGGTGAACCCCACCCCCCCTGTCAGTGTAATTTTTTAGCCAAAACATCCTTATCATTAGGTACTTTATGTATACATAAGAGACACTACCCTAAAACTTAATCTTCTATCACGAAATAACAACTGTAATAATAATATTGGATTGCAGATAATGTACCTACTTATACCTATACGTGCGTAGTATGATACTACGCACTACCCTATATTTCTATATAGGTACCTAACTAGAGTGCAGACGTGCACCCTGACCAAACTGAGCCTTTTCAAAGAAAGCCATGTACTTAAAAAACGTGCTGGGTGAATTTCTTTGAAAGAAAGAAAGAAATACTATTATATATATATGTTGACCGCAACACATAATAAATAAAACAAATAATAAGTGATACAAAAATGGTACAGGGGACGTTCAAGTATTACGTAAGCAGATTTATTACAGTTATTTACCCCCCCTTTTCTGAAAATGACGCGTTTTCTAATTCCATGAACTATAGCGATAAGAATGAAAGGAGGTCCGTACCTCTACCGGCGGTGACCGAATATCGCACCCCACCATGTTGATATCAGCAGCATTCCACCACCATCACTTATGCTTATTTTCCAATGGGGGTGCGATATAATCGTTCACTAACCTCTACACATATTCAGACGAGTTCAGAGCTGGAGCCCAATTCTCGTGCTCGTGATATTTATTTTCATACGACATATATCACCAAAACACCGTTTTTTTGTATGGTTTTCAGGAGCCCAATTCTCGTGCTATTTTGAAAACATGGCGGATATCACCTAAAAGCCATACAAAAAAACTTTGTTTTAGTGATATATGTCGTATAAAAATAAATATCACGAGCACGAGAATTGGGGTCCATTTGATATCCGCCATGTTTTCAAAATATCACGAGCACAAGAATTGGGCTCCTGATATCAACTTGGTGCCTATGTTACGACTATTTCGTCGTGAGTGTTCAAGTTTCCGTAGTGTCGCGGTTATCACGTGTGCTTCACACGCACAAGGCCCCCGGTTCGATCCCGGGCGGAAACATACATATATTTGCTATATTATTTTTTGTTCTGGATTTGTCGTAGCGTATGTCGTTGTCGTGTTGTATATGTTGGTTGCCACGATGCCCCGCGGGCCTAGAAACAAGATGACGCCGAGTGAAATATGTAGTGGAGTAAAATTAATTTTGACCTTGTTTCTAACTAAATATAACATTGCAAAATATGTGAGGTAACACTAGGCAGGGTGTGTCTTACAAATGTGACCAGATTGTGGTTTTCTCACGTAAAAATCAAACTTCACAGTAAATAGTGTAGAAGTAGCGAGTGAAACTGCGGAACGTAAAGTAGCTAGGTTTTCATAAAGAAACCACAGGGGAGGGGTGAAGTTGCTGTAACCCGCTGTGATGAGTGTTTGACTGTGATATTGAGAATGTTGGAAATGTTGAAAATTTTGAAGTTATTATTTTAGTACTAATTCTATACCAGTTCACCTCAATGTTTTAAACTAGAGGTCCAGGTGGTTTAACTTGAGTATTATAGTTACATACTAAATAATATTAAACTTAGTTTTGTAATAATGTTTATTCTAGTTCTTCAGTTATTCCCAGTATTAATCCCACTACTTATTTTAAGCCACGTTTTGGAATAAGAGGGTTTATGTTTATTTTATTGCGACTTGGCATCAAATTGCAAATATTTCGCTGACGGCGTCTATTGAAGAGAGCAAAGCAAAAAAGATCAGACGAACTAAAGATGAAAATGGATTGATGCCAACCAGAGGTTTAAGTATAAGTTTCCAAGTGTTAACTGAATACGATGTTTACCTAAGTAGGCTTACTATCTTACAAGTAAGTACCTAACTTTAACTTAGTACTTACCTAAATAGATTTCATTAGCTTTAGGTATGCACATTATATGTCGCAGGCATATTGAAAAATCCGCCGTCTATTATGTCTTTTACTATCTGACCTAGGCATGGCGAGACGGTTAAATTACAAAAAATCAAGGTAGGGCACTCTAGCGACGCCAATAGATTTACATTGTTAGCCACTAAAACAGATCTATTTTTAACAATTTCTTAGCTGCAGCCTCTCGGAAAACACTTATTATATTTACTTAATACATACTTAACTTTTCGAGTGCAAAAACAGATCAAAAAGTAGTGCACAATTATTAAATAAATATCTAGTATAAATGTTTGCTTAGAGACTCCCGCTCCGAAATTGTTTAAAATAGATCCGGTTTAGCAGCTAACAATTTAAATCGATTGGTGTCGCTAATTAGGGCTACCCGTCGCCTTAACACCTTAAGGCACCATAAATAACCATGCACAAATGTTGGGTCCGTTTTTGTAGGCGAAAAATTGATTCACGTTTTAGCAGTAATCAATTTTATTGAATAAACAGTATATGTGTTTGCCGAGAGGTTGTAATCCCGAAATTGTTTAAAATAGATCCGGTTTAGTAGCTGAAAATTAAAATCGATTGTCGTCGCAAGTGTGCCCTACCCCTACCTTAACTAACGATGCCGCCGTATGTAACCGGCGATTTTTCTTGCAAAATGCCTGCGACATCTAGATATACGTATGCTTGGATCATGATCCACGATTTGATAAGCAGGATGACTGCATGCTTGCTTCTATGTGAAACAAATTGAGAACTTCCTCCTTTTGAAGTCACTTTAACCCTTTCCCGGTTTAAAAGTACGTACATTCGCACATCAAAGTATACAAAACTGTCAAATTTCTTCAGTCGATTCTCACCTTAATGTCAAACACCTTTGGTTCCATATTGAGGAATTATGACAGATTGTCGTAACCTGATGTATGGCTGACTTTACCATTGCAGGTAACTGCAATCCGGCTGCACCGACAGTCGACTGTCACTAATTAGAGAGCTATCGCTTTAATTAAGCCGCCTTTGATGTCGGTAGTGCTACCTCGTGTTGGTCTGTAGCTAACTGAATTTTAAAGTCAGTTGAACACCTTTTACACTACGTTCCTTTTCACCAACTCCTAACTTTCAAAAAGATGTCAGAGTAGAAAATTTAACACACAAAACACAAACGTGTAAACACGTTAAGGACTACAGTACCCTTACCATGAGTTTGAAAAACTGTTCTCGCTATCGAAAACTATCGCTTTGTCCCTTTCATTGTGGTGCATGTGAAAGAGACAGAGCAATAGTTTTGGATAGCGAGGCGCGAGGATAGTATTTCAAACTCATGGTAAGGCCTCTGTTTCGTTCATAAGTTAAGTTAAAATGTCTCTATACGCAATAATGATTGTAGTCTGTAGTCATCATCATCGTCAGCCCATTTAAGTCCCCACTGCTAGGGCACGGGCCTCCCTCAATCATCATCATCATCATCAGCCTATCGCAGTCCACTGCTGGACGTAGGCCTCTCCAATTGTTCGCCACTGTGATCTATCCATGGCTTCTCGCATCCAGCTCTTGCCAGCCATCCTGCGCAGATCGTCCCCCCCACCTAGCCAGAGGGCGCCCTACATTACGTTTGCCAAGACGCGGTCTCCACTCTAGAACTCGTTTACCCCATCGGTGGTCGGTTCTGCAGCTAAGCTACCCACTGCCACTTAAGCTTGCTAATCCCTCAATCACATGAGGGGTAATTGTCATACTCACCACGCTTGGCAGACGGGTTGGCGAGGGTTTTGATATAAATGCAGAGTTTTCCTTCTCTGGGTGCTGATGATCATGCCAGCAGCTTTACCTTAGTCGCCTTTTACGACACCTCGGTAAGAGTGAGGGTGGCCTATTCTACTCTGTCTGTTGTGTTTTCCAATAAATAAATAAATTTAAACCCCAGTTCAAAGTTAAACTAAAGGTGGATTAAAATAGAGGACTGGGCTAGACCTTTAATTTCAAAGTAGGCTTATTAAGTACGGTCAGCATCAAAAGTAGCCTATCACATTAGAACCATGTCGAGTAACATTTTGTACGTACCATTTACAAACTGACTATAATAGGCAGAACAGTTACTTTGACATGGTACTAAAGTGTTAAGCTACTTTTGATGCTGACCGTACAATAACTACATAATGAGGGTTGTTGAGAATTTCTTACCTAAGAATTCAGGTAGGTACAAATTTTGGTCCGACCAGAGAATCGAAACTGAGACCTCAAGCGTAATCATCAATTTAAATTACATTTTTTTTATAATACAGATAGCAGACGAACCGACGAATCACCTGATAGTTTCCTTGCCTTATACATAAGTATGGTGTATGTTTTCTAGGGGCCGATCCGAACAATCTTATTCCGCGTATAGCTTTATTTATCATTCTATACAAATCTGACGTTAAACCATAAATTTATCCACGGATAAAAATTGGTCCAATCGGGCCTAAATGTAATACAATGGTTATACTAAAATTAGATATTCTCGAAGAAGAGCGGTGTGGTAGCTCTTTGGATAAGAATGCGCCTTCTATACGGGGGGTTTTGGTTCGATCCGAGCACGTATTTCTACCATAAACTCGACGGTGAGGGAAAACATCGTGAGGAAACCTGCACGTTTCAGATACGTTTCTGAAATGTAAAATCATGATTCAATTCATGGTCTGGTTCCCCTGTTAAAAGGTTGCGAAGGTCAGACGGCAGTCGCTTCATTGTAATAATTTGCAGCTTACATATTAATTTCATTTTATCTGAATCACTATTAATAAATACATTCCACCCATTAATGACATTTCCAATTTCTTTACAAATTTTAAATTGTTTGTATCACACTACGGTTTTCTTTTTTACACCTTTTGTCACACCATCACAATACAAAAATTAACAATTAATTTTTATCGAAATTTGTAGCACCTCGTCTGGCGCGGACAAACTCTGAGGCCGCCGTCTGAAAATCAGCGTCATGGCTTTATATTTTGTATTTCATTAATTGCTTCTTTGCCGTGTGGTCCCGGCAGAGTAGAATAGGCCACCCTCACTCTTACCGAGGTGTCGTAAAAGGCGACTAAGGTAAAGCTGCTGGCATGATCATCAGCACCCAGAGAAGGAAAACTCTGCATTTATATCAAAACCCTCGCCAACCCGTCTGCCAAGCGTGGTGAGTATGGCAATTACCCCTCATGTGATTGAGGGAGGCCCGTGCCCCAGCAGTGAGGACTTAAATGGGCTGATGATAAATTGCTTCTACCTATCAGACTCTATGACTATTATTAGTATTTACAACTTGATAATGTAACTTTAAAATTTTATGCAGCAGAATAAACGTATTATCTATCTATCTATCTATCTAATTATCAAACTCCCCAAATCCTAAATCTTGGCCTAAGCGTACCGCGGCTTCTAGAGCGACAGCTTCGGACGCAACTGGGAATTACTCACTAAGATGGAGGACTCATTAGATATTCTCAATTCCAGTGTCTCACACGACTGACGACCTGATCTTCCAATGGGACCCTGAAGTCCCGCTGGTGGTGGACGGGAACATTGAGCTGCCTCAACTGGAGCTGGTGTCGAACAGAACTGCTGACTGCACCCAGGTCTACTCCACTGGTAAGTCTCGTACTTACTTAGTTTCTCCGCTGGCTCACGAATCTGAACAGAGTTATGAGTGCGGCGGAGCGTCTCGTTCAAATTCAATTCGCGACGAGCTTCGCCGTTCCTTGGACATCTCGCTATCTTTGTCGCGCCACCGCAACCCTTGCGTGCGAGTAGAAACAGCAAGATAGCAGTTTGAAATTAGTAAGAAAATTACGTGCATACCTATGTGAATAACAAAAAAGAATGAATGAAACTTGATTATATTTGGACTAGATTGCGCCCAAGGCGTTACTCACGTAATTGTAGTCTTATATTACAAAATTCTTCATTCAAACTTCAAACCTTTGTTGCGCAGGTTAGGATAGGGGTAGAGGTTGATCGGGTTGCGGGGAATAGCCTCGTGCAGTTCCCGTGACCCCATTCTATACCCAAGGGTGGTTGAGCCCCGGGAGTTTTAGTGGGTATGCCCTCAGGTCGCTTCTTGTTAGAAGAAGCGGCCCGGAGGGTGAGTCCCACAGTAACCTGTCGCGCCCCGGCGGCAGGGTCTGCGTAATGCATTTCTCCCGGGAAAAAAAAAAAAAAGAAAGGGGTAGAGGTTGATTGCCCGGCCTGTCGTAAGAGGCGACTAAACGGGCTTTCGGAGTACGTGAGCGTATCCACTGCTGGGGAGTGGCTTGCTCAGCATACGACTCCGCCGGGGACGACATTGCTGGGTGTCCTGGTAGGTCGTACAGCGTTGAAGGGCTGTATTGCGCCAGGTAGGGGTGAAGCGGCGAGCGCGATTCGCGGTACGGTGTAGTCCCGGCTGTGGGGTTTCCGACCGCGAGTGCGCGGAGATGGACACCCCAGGGGTTTTAGTTAGGGTTTGAATCCCACACACCACCTTGTTCCATACATGTAACAAAGTGACGGCCATGATGGTTTCCCCTGGGAAAAAAAAATTGGTAGGGGTTGAAAATTCAAGTCACTTTTTTATTTAAAACCGATGCCCAAACATCAATTTTAAGATTCTAACTATTAAATTGTCTGATCCTCCATACTGCATTTCATACCCTAATTTCGATTTTAATTTTTAGCCGCTAAACCGGATCTATTTTAAACAATTTCGAGGTTACAATCTTTCGGCAAACACTTATACTATTTATTCATCAGGTGACCCGCTTGCTCGGTCGTCGTATCTAGCATAAAATTCATTCTCTACTCATCAAGGAGAAATCTTAATCTGATCTGTAAATTTACTAAGCTAACATGCGGCCTAGTTCACAATCATAAGCTCGAGATTAAAGACCAACATTGCGCTAATCTCGATATTAACAAACAAATACTCTGACGTCATGGACTTTCAGTAATGATATTCAAGGCACTTGTGGTCATTAACAAGTGTATAGTTATTACTATGAAGCTTGAAATTAGTTTTTAAAAGTTAAATATTGCCAATTACTTAGAATATTGCCACAACAGCGTGTATTACTCACATTATTCAAAGTGTGCAAAGCTTACAAAAAGTAATTAAGATTGATAGTTTTCTGATATTGTTGAAACATGAACGTGTTACTCACATAAACATAATATTTGCAAATATTTCCGGTCAATAGTATAAAACAAACTACTGTTTGTTTTATACTATTACTATCCATTAGCGGGTTACTATCCGGACGGAGCATTACTATACATGGATTACTATCCATTAGCGGCAAAAATACATTCAAAAAGATATTTTATGATTTTTTATCAATATGTCACAACCCTTGGTACATCATTCAGTACCTACTATTTTGTTTTACAGGTAACTTTACATGCCTGGAGGTGATTTTTAAGTTGAAGCGGCGGTTGGGCTACCATCTGTTCAACACCTACATACCGACCTGCCTTATCGTCATTATGTCGGTAAGTATTCCAATGAGTCAGTCAGGAATAAAAAAGGAGATAAGACTGTGCCCTGTGGTACACCCGTTAATTATTATAACTATGCTCCCCTTTCAAATGCTTTTGGTGTACTAGATTTCAGCTATCTTTTAAAATTAATGTAAACTGTTTAATTATCTGATGATTATAAGTATTGTAACTGTACCATTAGGATGGTTAATACAAAAATATGCTATCAATCGAATGCTTTACCTAGATTTTTTTTGTTATGGTTGGTAGACGAGGATATGAATCATCCGATGGTAACTGATTGACATCGGCTATGAACACCTGTGGAGTTACAAGTGCACTGCCAACATTTCGGTCCCACCGGTCAAGCCAGCCCATTCATGCCGAAGCATGGTAAATTAGCTGGATAGCTTTTAACGAAATGAATACTTATTAATTCAGAAAAATCTCCTTTCTCTCTTCCAGTGGGTGTCCTTCTGGATCAAGCCGGACGCAGCGCCCGCGCGCGTAACGCTCGGCGTGACATCACTTCTGACGCTGTCTACGCAACACGCCAAGTCGCAGGCGCAATTGCCGCCGGTGTCCTACCTCAAAGCCGTGGATGCGTTCATGTCGGTTTGTACTGTGTGAGTATACAGCAAATTAACATCAATTCAAGTGCTGTAAGTGTGAATATCGGTTTTTCTTCCCTAATCTATGTATCTCTTTCCCTCTCTATCAAAGTCTCGATCTATCCCTATTTCATCAATTAAGTTCTGTGTGTGTGTCGGTTTTTGTTCCTCTAATCGATGTCTCTATCTCTCTCAATATCTCTATCTATCTCTATTTCTCCCTCTATCTATTTCACCCACTCTAATTTCTTGCTCTCTCTCTTTATTTTGTTCTGTATCTCTTTTCTTATATGATAGATGGCAGATAAGCGCACGGATCACCTGATGGTAAGCTATTTCCGCGGCCCACTGAGACCCGCAACATTAGCAAAGCCATAAATGCGCTGCCAATCGTTCAAATTGCCAAAGAAGGAGGTGGAGAAAGGAGGCCCAATCCTACAGGGTGGCTCCGGATAGGGCCTCATTTCATATATATTTCTCTTTCTTTCTGGGAGAGGCATTTGTCAGTGACTAATTGAATATAAGTATAATAAACCAACATCAATGAAGTGGTTACATTTATCATGGCATTTTTTTGTTGAAATTTATAGAAAAATTAACAAACATAAGCTAAGAGGCTCTTATGACAAGCAATGATTTCATTACAATACACGTAGGGCGCTAATGCATGTAAATTGGCGCCCAACGTGTAGTTTGGTTTACATTAAAATTAAATGTATGTATTTCATTTATTACAGATTCGTGTTCATGGCATTGAATGGAATACTGTCTAGTCAATATAGTGCTTGGTGATGGCGCTGGGAAGCCTAAGGTTAGAAAAATAACTTGCCCTATAATATTTTATCTTAAAAGATACAGAACTTAAAGTATGTTACGTACGTAGTGTTGGCCAAAATAGAAAGTGACTCACCTCTTTCTCCTAACTGCCGAGCTGGGGCAATGCCGGCGCCGGCGAAACTACTGTTTACTGTCTGATTTTGAACTAATGTAACTCCACGCTGAGGATCACAATTGTCCACCAGGCACTGATTCGTGGCGATAGCATTCGCTAGGAGGGGATGCTGGAGAAGACCGTGGATTCGCATGGTCATGGGCTACGGTATTCAGAAGATGACTAGTTTGCCCTTGGTGCGTACCAAGGGCAAATCCACCATTATATGGCGTATGTAGCGTATGGTGGATGGCGCTGGTGTAGCACCAAGATGGTGATGTGACTATATACACACCACTACTCCTTGGAAGCTCAACAGCTTCGGATCGGAAGGAATTGCACTAATTTGGCAACAGATTAAAAATGATAAAGAAAAATACCAAAATTTCTTCCTAATTGTGTTGCTTTGTCGCATTTGAAAATAGAACACGAAAATTTTATTACTCTTGACCCTCAAATTTCGATGGGACACCAGTGTGACACGACCGAAGAGGGATCAGGCACAGGACCAACGGCCTAACCCGGCATAGCCACCCGGGGATCAAGCCACGGACCCCAAGCGCAGCCGTCGCTTTAAACTGCGATGCACTACCCACTGCCTCAACGAGGTAGTTGACAGCCAAACTATACCTATGTACGAAGTGGTAACCAATCAGAAAGCAAAACAGAAGATAGCAAGGTTTTTCCCGAGTTGGTGAACTTCCTGCTATTATGGCGCTCTCATGATGGTCACCAACAAAACCAGACAACTACCTGGTGAGCAGTTAAGCCAGATATATTAATTTCACTTATTACCTCAAGTGCAATTCTCAGGGTACATTGCGATGAAATCAGACGGCCAATAGGACAGAAAGGTCCTCGAGTGGAGGCCGCGTATAGGAGATCGAAGCCGTGGCAGGCCCCCACAAGGTGGACCGACGATCTGGTGAAGGTTGCGGGAATCCCTTGGATACGGGCGGCACAGGACCGATCTGTGAGGAGATCATTGGGCGAGGCCTATGTCCAGTGGTGGACGTTTATTGGCTGAAATGATGATTATGATGATTAATTTATGCAATAGTGAGGCAATTGAGCAAGCCTTCTATGGACATGTATACTGAGGTCATACTTAAGTCGGTCATCCCTTGAAAACTTGCTTAAATCATCGAATATTCAAGGGAGCCACAGTTCTGGCGGTAGGAGTCAAGTACTCCGCGTGGGCTGATGCAATTCAAAGGTTTTAAATTAGTATCTATTTGTTTTTAGTGAACATATTTGGTGTTTCCTTGAAGTGATCCTGATAATAAGAATCGTTGAACTGCTATTGTGTTGAGTGAGTTGTCACGGACAACTATCTTGGACCTAAGAGAGCCTTAAAACCCGAAATCCGTCGGTCGGTAAAACGTATAACACCGGCGTTTAATTGAGTGACTGTGACTTCGACTGACGTCGACTGTTGTCTACCTACTTATTCTCAATAAATTACTTGACATTGGCGGAATCACACGCGCGGCCTGCAACCACGTGGGGATAAATCCATAAAAAATGGACCCACAGAAAACACAAGAGATACCTACAAAATGTATGACCTATTTCCAAATACTTGTTTTTCAGGACGCAGCCCAAGCGGCCAAAGCTAAGACCAGAGCCGTGAACATCGATCGATTCTCCAGGGTGTTCTTCCCTCTGCTCTTTTCCGTGCTCAACGCCACCTACTGGATCCAGTTCGCGCAATACATCTGATCTGCCACCTTGTTAGCGCTAGAGTTATTCAAGTTCCTAAGAGTCGAGTTGCAGTAAGAAATCTACAGAAATATCATTTAGGTTAAGAGCATCAAAGCAGCGAAGTAGGTATTTATTTAGCGACGACCAATTAGTAATGATAGCTCAGGGTAAGAACGCGCCTTCCGCCGAGTCGTGGTTCGACGCTGACGCACCACCACTTCAAATCTATGTGCGATTTGCTACCACTCGGCGGTGACGAAAAACATCGTGAGGAAACCTGCAGGTTTCGGATAGTTTCTGAAACGTGTAACCATGTTTCAGTTGGTTTGGTTCCCCTGTTAAAGGGTTGCGACGGTCAGACGGCAGTCGCTTCATTGTAATTACTAGACTCGTCTAATCCTGAATCATGGTGTAAGTGTACCCCGGGCTCCAGAGCGACAGCTTTGGACTCAACCGGGAATTACACGCTAAGATGAGAGATCAAATAGCACGCTGAAATGGATGAAACCAAGCCACACCTTGGTGTGGCAGAGCGGATCCCAAGTTGAAGCCTTTGATTATCTATATAATCAAAGGTTGAAGCCATGATAAAAGAAAACTGTCATTTAAAGTAATTTTATATAAAACATATAAGCTCCTTTTTAATTTTTTCAGGACTAGATTGAAATCTAAAAATCTTATTGCTTTATATGACATCATTTCGTAATAACGATATTTTCAAACGCTTAAAACTATAGTTGTGCCAAACTAATAAGCCACATTTGACGTTTCTAAATTTTAGCTTCATAGAGAGGTGACCTACTAAAAAACTTCGATTAAAGTGAATAATCGATATGTACTTCAAACAAACGTGACTCGAATACTATAATAATGGAAAAGAAGTTATTAGTACTTTTATTTGGATAAATGTGAATCAAAATTATTGACAAGAAAGAGGAAAGAATCGATCCGCGGTCAGTTTATTTCTTTTTCTTTGAAATCAAAGCACTTAATATTGTGTGCCATATATCATCATCATCATCATCATCAGCCCATTTAAGTCCCCACTGCTGGGGCACGGGTCTTCCTCAATCTCATGAGGGGTAATTGCCATACTCACCACGCCAGGCAGACGGGTTGGCGAGGGTTTTGATATAAATGCAGAGTTTTCCTTCTCTGGGTGCTGATGATCATGCCAGCAGCTTTACCTTAGTCGCCTTTTACTACACCACCGATATATATTTTTTCTTATTACAAAGTTATTTATGTATTTATATTTTTAAACAAGAGAATAAAACGTTTTATTTTAATCACAAAGTGGCTTTTGATTTATGGATGAATATTCCTACACGATTAACATTGTATTCGTTCGATTATTTGGGGAACATCACTAGAGCTTAAAAAGAAAATGGGTTGACACATACAACATTTTACTAAAGTTTAATTCTCTAGAAAAGTACATTTTTAATAAGTTCATAAATAGTTTAACAAAGAAAGTAAATCGTGAAATTATCGTTTTTGTCTTTATTGAAAAAAATAAATGCAAACATAGTTTTATAAAGTTAAGAAATTGTGTTTTTTTAACATAGAAAGATTTAATGACCATTGTTACAAGGTTACGTTGTCGAATTTTGTTGAAGTGTCAAATGTGGCCTTTTATTCTGGCCCAACTGTAAATACCTAACTGAACAAATATTTCGCCATTGTTCTTTCTTCAAACACGTTTGTTTCATTATCAATTGAGAAAATTTGACAGATTATACAAAGTTGACCGTACCTAAGAGGCATCTCGATTCTCGATATGGATACCTACTTAAACTATGATTTTTAATTATGTGAACTAAACTGACAGGAGTCAATGTGTCCCTTCCGTACATTTTTGCTACTTTTGACAGATGCAAAGTTTCAAAATGGGAACTTGACGTTTGCATCTGTCAGTTTAGTTCGCATAATTAAAAATTCGAGTGTAGTTCATTATTTCTGTGGGCACTTGCAACTCGACTCTAACTCTCCAAACTACACACTGAAAATAAAATTGAGGAGATAGAATAGAAATATTAACTAAATTATGAAATTATTTTACTTAAGTATACAGGTTGTATCTGTTAACATTTACATCCCTTTAACCACGTGTTCCACCAACCATTATGAACAAAATTTATACTATCACTTTTGGACATTCGCATAAACATTTTGACTTTTCATACAAAGTCGGTCACGTGACTTGGTCATTTTGTATGTGGAGTCGAAAAAATTTTCGATGAATTTCGAATAGTCGTTGAACAAATGTTGTTCAGAATGGTTGGTAGAACACGTGGCTGAATCGATGTAAATGTCCACAGATACACCCTGTAGTAGCTAATCTTACGTATCAATATAAAGTTTGTCAAACAAAAGCCAAAACATACCTAATAATTTATGTTCTAGGTACTTGTTGAATAGATCAATTTAGATTTATCTATTGTATGTACCTGATTAGTAATAAAAAATAGTAGCTTGGTAAACCACAGTGCGGTACGTCTGTTTTTGGCCGATAGATGGCGTTGTACTGCATGTTTATAGAGAAGTTTAAAGGACATTGTTCTGAAAAATCAGCATTATATTAAGTAGTTCAGCGATCTATGCCGTCGTCGGCCAAAAAGACTTTAGTACGGACAATCACACGTTGGGTTATAAATGTAATTTGTTCTTCATACGATTCTTAATAAAGTGATAGTCGGGTGAAGACATTGACAGATTGAAGTGAATCGTGTGGCTGTCTGTACTTTTAAATGTCCTCACTTTTGGTTCTTAAATTAGTTGACACTTAGAACCTAACTTATCAATTAGGCACTGTGTAAAAAGATATGTACAAAATTGTAGTTTTAAAATTAGTTATTTACTTATTTTGTAGGTATAACTTTAAGTGGGTATTTTGTAGAAATTCTCATTTTATGTAGGTAATCAGTCGCATAACCACTTACAAAACTTACCTAATAGCTTGCGCGCACACGACGCGACACAAAAATGGCGTCATTACCAACAAAAAAAATAGAGTTCTCGCCACCAAAGGATAAGATTGACCGTGGGAGAGCCACTCTTCGGCATGAATGGGCCGGCTCGGCCACAGCCACGGCCTTACAGAAAACCAGCGTGAAGCAACACTGTGCTGTGTTTCGCTGCGTGAGTGAGGGTACTGGAGGGCTAATTTATTTATTTATTTATTTATTTAATTCAATTGTACATGCTGACTTACAGTATACACCAAATTGTCAGAATGCTAGTGGCAAAACAAGCATAGTCAAAAATTAAATCATAGTATGACAGACAATATATAGGATAATACATAAACAAAAAAATACTTATAAAATTAAAAATTACAATAACATGTCAATAAATTAGTAAAACGAAAATAAATATCTAAAATCAAATCAAAAACACTCATAGTCAAATTACATAGAAATAATTATAAAAAGCGAATTAAAATAAAACTACATGTCAAATGTTCCGGTTTATGAACATAAGAGCTTTGCAACAAAGCTGCCGGAAGCCGTCAGCGAATAGGTCGGTATCCCAGTCATGAGCGAGCATATCTCCTATGAGGCGCAGCGCCCGGACAGTGGGGGCATGTGCACCATGCCTGGTGCGCGAGGGAGGGCACCACAGAAGGCGCGGTCTACGCCGTGGCACCACTGTTCCCCCAGCGTCCCAACTTAGGCGCTTAGGTACCTGTAGTCCCAATCTACTTATAATGTGCGAATTATCTATCTTATTACAAATGATCGAGAGATAGAATAGCATCAGCTGCATATGCCTCCTAAGTTTGAGCGTATCTAGTCCTACCATACCTGCCACAAATAAGGACGGGTAAAGGAAAGGGTAGTAGCCGTACTTCCTCCTATATAGCCAACGCGCAAATTTGCGCTGTATCTTTTCGACCATAAGGGCGTATTTCTCCTCGTAAGGATCCCATATAATGGCACAGTATTCAAGTTTACTGCGCACATAAGCGTTGTAAAGTACCGAGGCTACCGTAACCCCATCAAATTGAGATGAAGTACGTATGACAAAACCTAGCATTTTACTGGCTTTATTGCAAACAGAAGTCACGTGGTTATGATAGTCCAATCTTGAGTCTAATAATAATCCTAAGTCACATATTTTGCTTACCTTTTCTATTGGCGCGTCAGATAATGTATAGTCAAAGATAAGTGGACTACGTCTGCGTGTGAATGTGATTACTTTGCATTTGTTAATGTTAAATGGCAGGTGGTTTATTTTACTCCACTCAGCAACCGCGTCGATGTCTCCCTGTAATGCTTCGCAGTCGGCATCTAATCCGAGGATAGGGGGGTTTAAAGGTTGCCAGCGCACTTGTGACTCCAATGGTGTTGCGGGTGTCTATGGGCGGCGGCAATCGCTTACCATCAGGCGATCCGTCTGCTCGACTGCCACCTGCCACATAAAAAAAAGATAAATTTATTTTGGTACCTACTTTTTGGTTGTTGAATTGAATTGAGTTTAAGCTTACAAAGTGTTTTGTATTAATTTTCATCATTGCGTGATCCTATCAGGAATAATGAAACCCGCAGGAGAACCAAGGTCAAAGACAGCCTAAAGAATTGCATGCCTCAAGTGGCAATGGGCAGGGCACATAGCGGGGAGATCAGACGGCCGGTGGGGCAGAAAGGTTCTCGAGTGGAGGCCGCGTATAGGGTCGAAGCAAGGGCAGGCCCCGCACAAGGTGGACCGACGATTTGGTAAAGATCGCGGGAATCCTTTGGATGCGGGCGGCATAGGACCGCTCTGTGTGGAGATCATTGGGGGAGGCCTATGTCCAGCTGTTTATTGCCTTTAATGATGATGATGATTAATTTTCATCATCATCATCATCATCATCATCAGCCCATTTAAGTCCCCACTGCTGGGGCACGGGCCTCCCTCAATCACATGAGGGGTAATTGCCATACTCACCACGCTTGGCAGACGGGTTGGCGAGGGTTTTGATATAAATGCAGAGTTTTCCTTCTCTGGGTGCTGATGATCATGCCAGCAGCTTTACCTTAGTCGCCTTTTACGACACCTCGGTAAGAGGGTGGCCTATTCTACTCTGCCGGGGACCACACGGCCGGATTAATTTTCATAGACACAAGTAAGTAATCTAAAATTATAGTTCCGTGTTTGGCCGTAAGATTTCTTTCGTGGCGCACACTCTACGCAAGTTGTAAACGATTTTTGCTCTTCAGGTGGTTTTGCGGCAGATTTATCTACATACCGTACCTACCTGCGGCCAGCCACACATCAATGTATAGGTAAAAATCTGTTAATTTTCTTCAATTGATTCTCATCTTTATGTCCAACACGTTTGGTTCAATATTAACTGGGAAAAATTAACTAATTGTATTTATAAATAAATAAATATTTCACAACATCACATACATTGATCTGACTCCGAGATAGGTAGCTCAAGCACCTGTGTTACGGATATCAGAATCAACAGTGGGATTACAAATATATACATATAATACTTTTCTTTTGTAAATACATACTTATAATATATAGATAACGCCCAGACCAATACAAACAGATATGTTCATGCACACAAATGTTTGTACTGTGCGGGGATCGTACCCGCAACCCTTGCAACAGAGGCAGCGTTCACTACCACTGTTCCAAACGGATCTTATTATCTTGATGTGTGGTTGTCTGTACTTTAACTTAATGTAAAACTCCTATGATCCTTCCTAACAAAAATATGTAAGTTTCTATACACATCCATCACTTATTTACGAAAAATTACTAAAATTAAGTACCTACGAGTAATCTACGTTGGTACACTCGAGGAAAGCGATTTTTTGACAAATCGACATTATTCTAACAAGACCTGACGAGGTACAAACCTAGATTATACCTAATTATTTTTTGTTAATAATTACTTAGTTATTCTAATTTGTAGGACTTGTTTAAACTTCTGGATTGGGATGGACTTGACATCAATATAAATGGCGAGTAAGTAAGTACCTGACGCACCTTCGATTCGCAGATGATATCGTAGTCATGGGCACTTAGGCACAATGCTCGACGACCTCAGTAGAGTCTCCCAACAAGTGGGTTTGAAAATGAAAATGGACAAGACGAAATTTACGTAGAATTCTTATGTCGTACCCACTCTTGTAAAGGTTGGAAGCTCTACACTGGAAGTTGTGGGCAAGTAGCTTGGTAAGTCCAACTTCCAGAAAGAGGTATGTCGACAAATCAAACCCTCTCCGGTCGTGTCACACTGGTGTCCCATCGGAATAAAAGTGTAAGAGCACTTGAGCACTATAATATATTCTGCGTAAGTGGCTGATCGTTGAGATTGGCCGCCGTAACCGTAATCGGTTGGAGGAAAATAGTTTAATTTATTGATGCAGTAAAGTTCATTCACTATGGTCTGTCTGTAGACACCTTAGACAAATTGTCTAAGGTACAGTGGCGGACACATCAAGCTATACAAAACTGTCAAATTTCTTCATTCGATTATAAACCTTATATTGTTACTCATTGAGTTCGAAATCGATTGAGGAAATTTGATAGTTTTGTATAGCTTGAACTGTCCGCCACTGTACACGTACAAAAAGGACATGTTTTTTTAAGGATAATAAATAACTATTGTTTCTAATTGTGTTTTATTGAAAAAACCAATGAGTAAAATGCGCCAGACAATATTTACTTTTATTTTATGGATATTTTTTACTTTTAAGGCTCAGGCCTTGATTCCACCAATCTTTATCCGTGGATGAAATTATGATATACCGTCAGATTCGTAAGTATACATATAATGAATGAATAACATCACTATACCATACAGTTAGTATCGGATTAAGGTGACGGGTAGGGCACACTAGCGACGCCAATCGATCTTAATTTTTAGCTACTAAACCGGCTCTATTTTAAACAATTGCGGGGTTACAACCTCTCGGCAAACACTTATACTGTTTATTAAATAACCATGCAAAAATGTTGGGTCCAACGCGTACGCGAAAAATTGATTCACGCCGAAAGCGGCCACTTTTGGCGTGAATCAATTTTTCGCGTACAAAAACGGATCCAACATTTGCACATGGTTATTTAATAAATAGTATAAGTGTTTGCCGAGAGGTTGTAATCCCGAAAATTGTTTAAAATAGATCCGGTTTAGTAGCTAAAAATTAAAATCGATTGGCGTCGCTAGTGTGCCTTAACCGTCACCTTAAGGCCGCGATTTGACAGATCTTTATCCGTGGATATATTTATGGTAATCGTATATTCTACGTGAATGCTTATAGGCAAACTCCTCCTCAGCTTATCGTGTAATTCGCAGTTGCGTGCAAAGCTGTCGCTCTGGAGCCCTGGTCTCTGGAGTCTGGAGCATTTGGACCATAATTCATGATTCATGAGTTATTGTAATTACAATGAAGCGACTGTCTGTTTTCGCAACCCTTTACAGGGGAACTAGTACCAACTGAATCATGGTTAAACGTTTCAGAAACTATCTTAAACTTGCTGGTTTCCTCACGATGTTTTCCCTTACCGCCGAGCTGATGGTAGAAGCTGATATGCCAACGAAACACTTGC
The DNA here is from genome assembly GCA_019059595.1 of Marasmia exigua. Classification (NCBI taxonomy): domain Eukaryota; kingdom Metazoa; phylum Arthropoda; class Insecta; order Lepidoptera; family Crambidae; genus Marasmia; species Marasmia exigua. The sequence goes on from CM032488.1 coordinate 14,886,207, forward strand.
GCGATGCAATCAACTCCTAGCGCCATCTATTGGTAATTAGTAACCTTAGTTCAGTATCGAAAACAAGTGAAGGCAAGCCACTAGTTCAAAATATAGGTGTACACTGCAGATCGTCTATACAGCGTCAAGAAAGTCGTGACAACGGATTTTTGAGGAACTAACGTAGTTGCCACGTTTTATAACCAATGAGGTTACTATACCTAATGATGTAAGCGACAATGGCGCCATCAATTATTTTCACTTAATTGACAGAATATAGTCTCAAACTAGGACATTCCCTGTACTTTTTTTAATACTAGAGGCGAGAAACAAGCAATTACTTAAGGTGACGGGTAGGGCACACTAGCGACGCCAATTGATTGAAATTGTTAGCAACTAAACCGGTTATCTTTTTGGAAATTTCGAAGCTGCAGCCTCTTCGAAAACACTTATATTATTTATTTATTACTTAAACTTAACTTTTGGGTCTGCTTTTATACTCGAAATTTGACAGCACTTTGTGCATTTCTAGACATTGAAGGAGCCTTTGACAATACCCCAACATCGTTACTGGTTAGGGAACTCATTGACAAACAAATCGATTTAACAATGCTCTCAACTCGAGAAGTGAAGATATCACTCTTTAAAACCTCATTTACTGCACTAACAACAAGAGGCTGCCCACAGGGGGAGTGCTATCTCCCTTACTGTGGACTCTTGCTGTTGACCAGTTCCTTTACAAGATGGCCAGAATGAGCATAGACACACAGGGATACGCAGATGACCTGGTAGTCATGGTCCGAGGCTTCTGCCAAAGTACAATATCCTCCATACTACAGAGAGCTCTGAATACCATCGGTGACTGGTGCGAAGAGAACAATCTGTCAGTAAACGCCGATAAAACTATAGTTATACCATTTACCAGGAAGAGGAAGTTAGACAAGCTCAACAAGGCCTGGATGAATGGAAAGGAGATAGAGTTTTCCACTGAAGTAAAATACTTGGGTGTCACAATCGACCAAAAACTAACGTGGAATACACATCTCCAAAGTATAATACAAAAGGCAAAAATTGCTTTAGGTACATGCAGCCGTATGATAGGAAATGACTGGGGCATAAGCCCTAAGGCGGTCCTATGGCTATACCAAACCATCGTGAGGCCGACCATCTCATACGCTTCTGTGGTTTGGTACAACAAAGCTCAACAAAAAACAGCTGCAGATAATCTAGGTAGTGTGCAAAGGACTGCCTGCATTATGGCGACCAGAGCTATGTCAACAATGCCGAAAGCGGCTTTGAATGCTCTGCTCAACCTGACGCCTCTCGACACTTTCATCGTCAAAGAGGCGGAGCCAGTATGTGCAGGATAAACGCAAAGGGCGAGACAAAGCTCCTCTCACAGAGGTTGAGATCTCTACTCAACTCAAGAAGAGAGACACCAGTCCTAGCATGCCCTCTGATACAATCACAACAACACATAAATTCTAAAAAAACATATGTTGTGGAAATACCAACTAGAGAAGACTGGATGAACGGGCGTATACCTTGTGAAAAAGACAGTATAATCTGGTATACTGATGGGTCTAAACGGGGACCCAACGTAGGCTTTGGCATATATGCAGAGAAGCCCACAATCAAGATTTCTCAGAGCATGGGCAAGCTAGCATCCATTTTCCAAGCGGAGGTATACGCCATAATTGAGTGTGCGGAAACCAGTCTGCAAAGGAAATATTTGAACAAAACTATATACATCAACTCTGACAGTGAGGCGGCTCTGCTAGCACTTAGGGCGTACTCTACAACATCCAAACTAGTAGAAGACTGTATGACTAGACTAAACCTTCTAGGTCAATGTAACAGAGTAACACTTAGGTGGGTTCCAGGTCACGCGGGGATTGGAGGCAACGAGATTGCTGATGAGCTCGCGAGGGCAGGATCGGAGGGTACATGGTACGGCCCAGAACCCTTCTGCGGCATACCCAAAAGTCTTGCCCGTCTGACACTGGAAAGAATCTATACACACAAATCACGCGAATCATGGCTAAAATTGCCGGGATTAACCCATTCCAAGCTACTCATAAAGCCCTTTAACCGCAGATCCGCTGCTGCTTCTTGAGCTAAGTAGGAACAACATACGCATCCTAGTAACCGGTCACTGTTGCCTCAATAAGCACATGGCCACTATAGGACTGAGTGACACTAGAATCTGCAGAATGTGTAACGAGGCGGATGAAACCCCTATACACTTAATCACTGAATGCGGACCACTTATGCGCAAACGTAGCTTACATCTGGGAAAGCACTTTTTGAGCCCCAACGAAGCTAGGGATCTCAGTCCCAAACAACTAATACACTTTCTGAAAAGTGTAGGGTTTGGGACTGATATGTAACACAGTGGCGATCATAATAGATCAAACTGGTCGCAGTGATACTGGTCTAAATAGGACCCGCATAGCCGCCCGCTTAAAATAATAAAAAAAAATAGTTTAATTGCTGGAACACTTGGTGGAAAGTCGGGGATATTTCCGTTATGAGGCAGATTTTTGTGATGAAGGCATGAAATTCCGTAGGAACCCATTTCAAAAGAGTCATCAGATTTCTAACAATTAAAAAAAAACTGTTAGAACCTACATTATGCACTAAATTATCTTTGCCCAGAAAAGAGATAAAAATATCCCTCACAGTGGTATAGAAAGAGAAAGAAGCGCTTATGCGCCCGTATGCTTCTAAGCTCTAGAAATATATACATACAATACTTTTCTTTTGTAAATGCATTACTTATACTGCCTCGGTGGCGCAGTGGTTAGTGGGTCGCACTTTAAAGCGACGGCTGTGCAAGAGGTCCCGGGTTCGATCCCCGGGTCGGGCTAAAAATTTGTTACCTAAGTTCTCGGTAAGAAATTCTTAGTGGCAGCCCGGAGTCTGGAAGTTGGCGGTCTTGTACCCCCGTGCCTCGGAAAGCACGTTAAGCCGTTGGTCCTGCGCCCAATCCCTCTCTGGTCGTGTCACAGTAGTGTCCCATCGGAATATGAGGGTAAGGGAATAGAGAGTGCACTTATGTTTGCGCACACACTTGAGCACTATAATATATACTGCGTACGTGGCTGATCGTTGAGATTGGCCGCCGTAGCCGTAATCGGTTGGAGGATATTACTTACTTACTTATAATGCATAGAAACACCCAGACCAATATAAACAGACATGTTTATGCACACAATTTTTGTATTGTGCGGGGGTTGAACCCGCAACCCTTACACGAGAGGCAGTGTTCTCCACCACTGCTCCAAACGAGTAATTAAACAATTACCTATGTAGCCTTAACTATGAAAACGTTCAATTAGAAAACAAAAGCGACGGCTTTTGTCTGTTGATACTACTAACTATGACTATTACAAAACTATTAGCATGACAACATTCAATATGTCCTAACGAGTAAACACGAAAGAAAAGATGCTTTGCAGACAGATTTCACACGACAATCAAAAGGCTAGTAAAACGAATTCAGTCACATCCATCAAATTCCAAAGTTGAAACATTTGTAGCCTAGAGTAAAAAATGCAAACATCCCTTTATGTTTATGTCTCATAGTCGTGGGACACCCTGTATATTATAGACACAGATATTATAATACAACCTGTGCGGATAAAGAATGGGATCACTGGTGGGGTGCGAGTATAGAGGCAAATAGTGAGCGAGCGAGAAGTGAATAGATGCGCCGCCATTTCTGATCCCATTATTTATCCGCACAGGTTGTACGTAGATCATAGACTAACGGCCGCACTCAGAGACATCATTTAAGATAATGTTCATTAACTTAAGTATCGGTAGTCTTTATGGGTATCAAAATAAGGGTAAATATTTTTTCTTAAGGTGACGGGTAGGGCACACTAGCGACCCCAATCGATTTTAAGTTTTAGTTACTAAACCGGATCTCTGGAGATCATTGGGGGAGGCCTATGTCCAACTGTAAACGTTTATTGGCTGAAATGATGATGATGATAAAGGTGAGAATCAGGTGAAAAAAAAATTACAGATCGTATTACATCCAACGTATGTCTGTACTATATCCGTGCGTAATCCACGCACAATAAAGATTGGTCGCCGCTCCGTGGAGAGATTAATGCGTTTTTTATTGGCTAAGTTTTGCGGTGCGGTGGAGCGTGACTGTTACCTGTCAATGGTCGGTCAAGCTCAAGGATATTTCTTTGCTAATAGAGAGAATACTGATGTTTAATTTCTACCATTTGCTTGGTGAGGGAAAATATCGTGAGAAAATTGCGCGTTTCGGATAGTAGGGCGCTTGGGTGTTTCTCCTAGAGAGCTAGAATTCATTTTACCACTTTGGGAGCGTTTCTTGCGCAAAGTATTAAGTTTAGAAAAAAATTATTAGAAACCTCAACATCTTTTTTAATGACCTATCCATAGATACCCCACACCCCACACGACACGTATGAGTTCGATGAAAAAAAATTTAGAATTTCAGTTCTAAGTTTGGGGACCCCCAAAAATTCTTCTTTTCCTATTTTTGCGTAAAAATCTCGTTTGCCTCCCTTTCTCAAAAAAAAATAATCGTAATGCGGCCAGAAGCAAGCCGACTAAGTCCCAGCGGTTTTCTCTCATTGCGACTGAACGTCACGTGACCGATTTTTATGAAAAGTTTAAAAGCTGGAAGAAATGTCTAGAAAAAGTCCACGCACTTCGGTCCAATTTTATTAATTTTGCCGTCCGATCTTACTTACTTAACTAATATCTACACTGAGGATGATGATGACGTACTTAAGTAGGTACTTAAGACAAACGAGCAAGCGAGTCACCTGATGGAAAGTAATCAACACCGCCCGTGAACAAGTAGGTAAGTAAAGTACCGAAGTAAGTTTTATATTTAGGTGACTAATTAGGAGGTAACAATGCAACGTGAAAGTCTAGATCTTAAAATGTATTCTTACGTAAGTAGGTAATTAAACTTACTTTTAGTTAAGTACCTACACAAAAGCGAAATCTAATACAATGCCAAAAGTAAAAGGCACCTGACTGAAGTAAACAACTGAAACCTAGGTTGTTCTTTGATACCTAAAGTAACTAAATGTGGAAAGCAATACGCACTACTTAACAGTGGAACAGGGATCGCTACTCTGATTTTTCGACTACCTAACATTCTATTAATGAATCAAAATAATGTTAAGCCTACAATGGAAACTCATATATTTAAAAATCTTCAAGAGAATTTAATCCCACCAAAAATTAAAACGCCTTAAAGGTACATAGTTCAATCAAGTTTGCAAATCATTAAAGCAATAATCAAACAAAACAAGATTATAGCAATCTCAACTCAAATTGATAAAACCTCGTTCGTAATTCGTAATCTGAAAGGGGAATTGAAGAAAATAAATCATCACTTCATTCGTACGCGGAACGGAACGTTGATAACTCAATGTTGTGTTCAGATAACTCACAAAAGTGTTGATTGCTGTTTAATTTTAGCAATCGTTTCAGCAAAGAAAATGAATTTAACAACAAACGTGCTCATATTGTTAAAGCGGTTAGCCTGACAATTTATTCGATGCTTTTTACAAAGAATAGAAATAAGTTCAAGTTCATGGCCGACGTTCCGTTCCTCTGAGTGTGCATTCGCAATCGCAGCTGTCTTCTCAGACAGTTGTCTGTCAGTTGTCATAAAATGTCAGTCGGTCACTGGATGACGTACGATTCGAACGTGCGGTATCCGCCGGCCCGCGAGCAATTTGCGTAAAATCGCGTTTATTCAATTACAACATTATCATATTACAGGCGTGCGGACACTCGGGATCAGAGGGAGATGCGTGCCCACGGCCGGACACAGTGATCAAAGATACAACGATTTAGTTTTGAAAAAAGTTTGCAATCTCTTCGGGCAGTGCGGCGCACCGAATGTTTTGATAAAACTGTTTTGTTTTCTGTGTGAATCGAAAGAACTCTAGCGTTGAAAATGAAGCCGATGAACGCCAAAGACGAGACGTCGGACGACGAGTCCGGGCTGGGATACCAGAACACCTTGGTAAGTGTGTTGAAAACTTATTCGCGAAACTTTCTATTTTCTAGAAAAGTTTGCCATTTCCTCGAGCAAAACGTCACTGGTCACTTAGATTTAGTTTAAATGTTTTCCTCGTACAGAGATTCATTAATATTTAATGTTTCCATAAATTATATTCTGATTGCACCTTACTTCTTAATGCACCCGTAATTTATTCTTTAGGAAGTTGAATAAACTCTTATAGTACATGAATGAGAGCTAATCAATATAATGAACTCATCTACCTACTACGGAAATAATTAAAACGTAATGACTTAAATTCAATTCCTTCAAAATATATCTACTCTCATACAACTAAGAATTTTATTTCAAATCATAAAGGATTAGGTGTATACCAGGGCTGATATGAATAAATCATTCATGCAAAAATATTTTTTTTATTGTCATTGGAATACTTCAAAACAATATAAGATTAAATAATAAAAAAATATAATTAGTACAATCAATATTGAATGATAGGTATTTGACATAAAGGTGAGAATCTATTGAGAAATTTGTCAGACTTGTACGAGAGCTGAAAATTTATTCAAATAGGTATTTGAATAAGTTTTGACATGAAACATAAATTGTTTACTACTAAATATTTATCAAGAATATCAAATCGTGTTCATGGCCTTTTGTTTACACTTGAAGTTATTGTTGTATAAAATGTGGGCCACAGTGAGTAATTGTTTACATTGGATACAAATGCTTATAGTCAACTACTTGACTTGAATTTGATTAGGTAAGTTTGTTACACTTAACTGTGTCAAGTTTTGCTCTAATTGTTATAATGCACAAGAAGGTTGTATATGTATTCAAATACAATTTAGAAAATCAAGGAGTAACATTTATTATATACAGGAGGGTATTTAAAAGGGTGGTGGGGAGGGTGGCGTTTTGGTTGGTTGAAGTGACCAGCTCCTTCTGGAATCTTGACAGCGCCTTAATGTTGGTGAAAACTTTCTCCACTATCTAATTTCTTCAGGTATTGTGCCTAGTAGTCGGCCATTCTTCTGTACTTCAGCAGTATTTGAACTCTAGTCTTGTCCTACTCCATGCATGTTCTTCATAGAGGGTAACACTTCGATTAAACGGATGTTTGTTAAATAAGTCATCCTCACTGGTCACTTAGCGAAGGCTTGACTTATTAAGCTGTAGGATGTGTCTGGAGAGACGGGGACCTAGGAGGGGTTTGTTTTGCCTGTCTGCTTTCCTCCAGTTAACTCAACAGTTGTTATGTAGATGTGTAAGCTACTTAAGGGTTGAATCCTCGTCCCACATTTTCACACCATACCTATACATACATCGGTTGATGTAAGTATGTGGTATTGGTGTTGGCTGATATTTATGCCATATTCGCTGTATTTACATAAAAGATGTTAAATGTTCAGCCAATTAGAGCCTTATTCTATCCTTGGAAGTTGTAGTAATAGTTATGAAATGGAAATATATTTATTTGTAAGGAACATTGTATTACAGCACTTATGTTGATGTTTCGGTAATTTACATAGCATGTACATACAGTTTTTTTTTATAATTCATATGCATGAAAATATAAGAAATAATATTTAAATATAGCTAATTAAATGTTTTTTCCATGAACAATAAAAAATCTAATTTAATTAAGAATTTTGAGCAAATTAAATATCAACATATATATTCTTTTTATTCTACTGCAACGAATAGTTTTTTATGATTCAAGTAGTCATCTGCCACCACTTTGTTAGTTAACGAATTAATTTTGCTTAAGTTTTGAACTGCACCTACAGATGGCGTTGAGTGTCGAATACATCGCGCAAGTATTTCGCCTCTTCGTTTTAGCCATGAGCCTTGTTGTCTATAGAATTTACCTCTTTATACCTTATAAAATTTCCTTATAAGATCCTTATTATACTTTATAAAATTGGTAATGGATAGAAGATTCTTCATTCATTACGTAATATTTTATTATTATTATTTATTTAGTTTCAGTTCATAAACCAGACAGCTATAGGAAATACTGTCAGTAACTGTAAATCAGCTGATTTTGTGTTATGACAGGTGTCTCTGAATACTCAATGCATTACTCGACAATGTCATAAAGATGGTATGTGTGTGTGAGTGCGTTGTCATTTAAACAGCCTATTGTAGACCTTTTCGGGAACCGCAAAAGATAAACAAACGCATAATGTTTTATCACAAAAAAGAAACAATGAATGAATTATTAGATGTACCTACCTAATATACGGTTTTTGTTACCGTCTTTAATTACGTAATTAGGTTTAAGGACCTGTGTAATTAAATAAATAAATAAAAGACGACCCGTTTGGAACAGTGGTAGTGAACGCTGCCTTTGGTCCAAGAGTTGCGGGTTCGATCGCCGCACAGTACAAACATTTGTGTGCATGAACACGTCTGTTTGTATTGGTCTGAATGTTTTCTGTGTATTATAAGGATGTATTTATAGAAGAAATGTATTATAATGTATACATTTATCAAGTGTCATTTACCCAAAGGTTGTCTGGAAGAGATAGCTCATAGGGATAAGGCCACATTCGTTGTACATATTCTGTATATACCTAGTTTTTAAGTTTTCTTACTTTATTATGAGTGTAATAAAAGTGCCTATATTTAATCATTTACATTTGTAATCCCACTGTTGATTCTGGTATCTGTAACAGGTGCTTGAGCTACCTATCTCAGAGTCATCAATGAATGTGATGTTGTGAAATATTTATTTATTTATAACAACCAAACACAATGTTCATTGCAAAAATGTCCAGGGTATGGATCGAACTTACGACTTTTGGCGTAAGAGACAGAGTCACTACCTCAATCGATTCAGTCAAATTCATGTTCTCAATGTTTCGATAAAACACACAATTAATCAAAAGATCATTACAGAAGACCAGTAGTTGGACCTGATAAATATATTTGCTTACGTTTATAACCAGAACTGGATATAAATTAATTCCACCACATCCATGGTCCAATTATGAAAAGAAAATTCATCTACATGAACATGAAAAGGGCATTCAATATCAGTATATGCCTTTTCTAAAACTTTATAACAAATCCTGTGTTCTTTAACAAAGAGATCATATAACGAAAAGATGTCAAAGAATTAGTTCAAATACGAATCCTGTTAAGATGTAATTCAGACACTTTACAACTATATTAAGTTTAAAAACTAAAACCCGACTACCAAATAAACACGCTCAAATAAGTACGAAACGAAGAAAATTGTCTCTGCTGAAATTATTATGCCGTATCGACGTGGTCGTATGCCACCTACTGTAGCAAAACAGATTCATTACAAAATCATAACCCTCCTTTTTGCTTCCTTGATTGATTTGATTACAATCATCTTTAGATACTAATACAGGATCTACGAGATTTACATGCCTTTAAATCAAAACGAGTTTTAAATAACTGGGGATCATTATAAAAATGAAGTTTATCTATTGTCTCTCAAGAATTACTGAACGAAAAATTTCTAATAAACATTTGTTCTTTAAACATACGATTAATTGTATCAGGAAAATATTTTCTTATCGTCCTTAATTGTATAAATTATTGTTATTATCGTATAAAAGCTAGTTAGATTATGCAATACAAAATATTCTGTACGGTTTTATTACACAGATTAATGTTATCGGAGCAAAGATTAGTTAATTAGAGACAAGTGTATTTGATCTTTCTTGATCTTCTTATCTTCGTGTCTTAAAAGATATTGGTATTTTACGAGTTTTGTAGGAATGACAAACGCATAAGTGCTTCGCCTGATGGTAAGCTTTCACCGCCCATTGATAACAACAAGACCTAAGGAAGGCATCTGTTGTTTTGTTAAAAAAACATCTTTTTAGAAATTAGTAAATATTTTATTGAAATGACATATGTGATGCTTATATCCCAAAAAAAACTACATATGTTTTAATATAAATTAATTAATACCAAATACCTTTGTAACCTATGTTTTCACTTTGAAAGCGACGCGTATGGGTCGCACTTTAAAGCGACGCCGGCTGCGCAAGACGTTCAGGGTTCGATCCCAAAAACGGGCCAAAAACTTGTAGGTACCTAAGTTTTCGGTAAGAAATTCTTAGTGACGGCTCAGAGTCTGGAAGTTGGCGGTCTTGTATCCCCGTGTCTCAAAAAGCACGCTAAGCTGTTGGTCCTGCGCCCGATCCCTCTCCGGTCGTTTCACAGTAGTGTGCCATCGGAATATGAGGGTAAGGATATAGAGAGTGCACTTGTGTTTGCGCACACACTTGAGCACTATATTTTATCCTGCGTATGTGGCTGATTGTTGAGATTGGCCGCCGTAGCCGTAACCGATTGGAGGATATTATTATTTTATATTTAATACAGAAATTATCCTCCTCACCTTAGCGTGTAGTTCCCGGCCAGTTCGCGGGATAAACTTGGATTTTCCCTTGGAAGATTCAGGATTTGGGGAGTCTGGTAATTACAATGAAGCGACTGCTGTCTGACCTTCGCAGCCCTTTTGACAGTGGAAACTGACCAACTGAATCATGATTCCGCATTTCAGAAATTATCCGAAACGTGCAGGTTACCTCACGATGTTTTCCCTCACCGCCAATGGCCGCTAATGGTAGAAATACGTTAAGTCTTCATTTCTGATATTTCAATTCAGAGATGATATGAAGTAAAATCAATACATACCGCGTCCGCATATAAGTTCAAAGATATCAAATAAGAACCAAAAAATAAGGTGTTTTTTTTATAAAACAATCCTCAAATATATAGATAACAAATAATTAATAAATTCCAACAATTAACGAGGATTAATTCCTGACCTAGATAAAGATTAAGATAAGAATTACTTCCTTTGTCTACAGAAACATCAATTAATTAATAGTGTACTCAACAATTCCTTGATTCGTGTGCAGAATTACGACCTTACACTGGGTGACTGCTTTTTCCTTCTGAGCTACCGAGAACGTATGTAATTATACTCAACGCAAAGACATGCGGCTGGCGGTACAGTATTTCATTAATGAATTTTGAATAAAATTTGTCACCTACTTCTACGAGTATAACAATGAATTTTATTTATATATCGATGGCTTAGTTCACAATTGTACTAACTACAGATTTGTAAATTTTGCTTGTACTAATATAACAATATTGGGGTATGTTAAAATTAAAGAATCACTGCAATGAATACACTCATATTGTTTTATATTATATGAGTTTGCTTTCGACCTGTCCACTTCCAAATTTTATAAAACTAAAAAATGCTCTCCTGCTATATTTACAAATCTGTAGTTAGTACAATTGTGAACTAAGCCATCGATATTAGGGTTAAAGTTATATTTTAACATTTACTTACAGTTTCTTTTTTCTTTTTCCTTATTTAATATTGCACCACCTTCCCCTTCTTTACTATTAAATGTCCTTTACCCGAAGGTTGTCTGGTAGAACGCTGAAATTGTACACAAAATTTCTGTAAATCCTAGTACTTAAGTTTGTGTATTTTGTAAAGTATATCTATCTATCTATCTCTCTAAATCTACTGATCAATACAATATAATACAAATAGTAAGTAAGTAAGTAAGTAAGTAAATATTTTATTCAGCGAAGTTAATTCGTTTATTTTACATTATTTTGAACAATTTCATTGACGAAATAAGTAGACTACGGTTTGCCGCGAGTCTTTGCGTTAAGTATAGACCTATTTTTGTATTTGTATATATCATCATCATCAGCCTGTTGCAGTCCACTGCTGGACATAGACCTCCTAATTGTTACCATTCCTGTGGCCACTTCCATCGATCTTAATTTGTGTAAGGGCCTACAATTTATTATAATGGGTTTCCCAGTTTTTTATATGATAGGTGGTAGACGAGCAGACGGATCACCTGAGCGGTAAGCAATTGCCGCCGCCCATGGACACCCGCGACACCAGTGGAGTCTCAACTGCGCTGCCAACCGTTATACCCCCTATTCCCCGGATTGGGCCTTCGGCACCCTCACTCACGCAGCGAAACACAGCACAATGCTGCTTCACGACGATTTTCTATGAGGCCGTGGTGTCACTCTGGTCGAGCCGGCCCATCATTGTCAGCCCATTTAAGTCCCCACTGCTGGGGCACGGGCCTCCCTCAATCACATGAGGGGTAATTGCCATACTCACCACGCTTGGCTGACGGGTTGACGAGGGTTTTGATATAAATGCAGAGTTTTCCTTCTCTGGGTGCTGATGATCATGCCAGCAGCTTTGCCTTAGTCGCCTTTTACGACACCTCGGTAAGAGTGAGCCGGCCCATACATGCCTTGAAATAAATTGGGTACGCATTTCTTCCCAAGATGACATTAACTTCACATCAGCTGACCAAGACCATACAAGGAAGTATTCACCGGCGTTTCGTACTATTGACACTGACATTTGATCGCCTTATCACTTGAAAATAAGTAAGTAAGTAATCTTATCCGACCTGCTATCGAACCTGTTACCGAGCGATAGCAGTCATGTGAATCTTATCGCTTATCTAATTTAGAGATTTCGTGTTGAGAAAGTGTTCGCACTTTTGATTACGTATGGTAGATTTAATTTCTTTATTTCATTGTTATTGTCATTTGTAGTAAAAGTAATTATAATAATGATAAATGTAGGAAATGTCATAGACAGTCCGAAACCTTCCAACACATCACCAGCGCTTGCTCTAGTCTTACACAAACCGATTACACTCACCGGCACAATCAAATCTGTAACATAATTCACCAGAAACTAGCATTAAAACACAAGCTAACCACTGGGAAGGCCTTGCCATATTATCAGTATAACCCAAAACCAGTGCTGGAAAGCAATAGTCACAAGATGTACTACGATCGCGCAATACTAACAGATAGAACCGTTCACAATAATAGACCTGACATTACTTTAATTGACAAGAATAAGAATACAGTTTATTTAATAGATATATCGATACCAAACACACATAATCTACATAAAACTATAACAGATAAAATACACAAATACACAGAGTTAAAAGAAGAAATAGTAAAAATTTGGAAAATGAATAAGGTATACATCGTGCCGCTGGTGCTCTCTAGCACTGGAGTAATCCCCAAGCATTTGTTGGCGTCCCTAAGAAATCTAGACTTACCTGAAAGCACTTACGTGACGATGCAGAAAGCCGCCATTCTCAATACCTGCCGTATTGTTCGAAAGTTTCTTCAGGATGATAGCTAACCAATAAACCATTCTATAGTGGAAACTGGGATCCACTTGGTCTAGGCCCGTGAGCCCAGTCAAAATACCGAAATATTTTGAACAATGTTTCGAGAAAGAAAAATTCTCCACAAAAATAATAATAATAATCCTCCAACCGATTACGGCTACGGCGGCCAATCTCAACGATCAGCCACGCACGCAGGATATATTATAGTGCTCAAGTGTGTGCGCAAACACAAGTGCACTCTCTATTCCCTTACCCTCATATTCCGATGGGACACTACTGTGACACGACCAGAGAGGGATTGGGCGCAGGACCAACGACTTAACGTGCTTTCCGAGGCACGGGAGTACAAGACCGCCAATTTCGAGACTCAGGGCTGCCACTAAGAATTTCTTACCGAAAACTTAGGTACAAATTTTTGGCCCGACCCGGGGATCGAACCCGGGACCTCTTGCGCAGCCGTCGCTTTAAAGTGCGACCCACTAACCACTGCGCCACCGAGGCAGTCATTAGGTTGAAAGTAATTATATTGAAGGAATAAAGATATTTAATCACTTGCCTTACACTATTGAATAATTAGAGGGAGTTTTTTTTTATTATATTTCTCATATAATCTCGGATCACCTGATCGTAAGCAATTCCGCCGCCTATGGACACCCGCAACACCATTGGAGTTACACGTGCGCTGCCAACCTTTTCCCCTTCCCCCCCATTGGGCCTCCGGTACCCTCACTCACACGGCGAAACACAGCGCAGGCCCTGCTTCTCGCCGGTCTTCTGTGAGGCAGTGGTATCACTCCGGTCGAGTTGGCCATTCATGCCTAAGCGTGGCTCTCCCACATTTAAGTTAAATTTAAAAGAAATTAAAAAAAATGGCTATTGTGTTAATGCTTCAATGATTTAAATAAATAGTTTAATTGTTATGACGACTAATCCTAACAACTAAAATTCAATTTTATTACTCTCGTATAATAAAGAAGTCCATAAAGGATAAACTGTCTAAAGTGACGGGTAGGGCACACTAGCGACGCCAATCGATTTTAATTTATAGCTACTAAACCGGAGCTATTTTAAACAATTTCGGGGTTGCAACCTCTCGGCAAACACTTATACTATTTACTCAGGTAAACCACAGTTTGAAACATTTATGATTATGATTATCATAGGTGGGTCGCAAACATTTAACACTTTCCTTCAATTCAATTCAATCATTTATTTGCATTAAAACATGGTATTTACAGTCTATCTCTATATAAATAAAAATGAATTGATGTTCGTTAGTCTGATTAAAACCCGTGAATGGCTGGACCTATTGAGCTGATTTTAGTTTTAAAATGTTTGTCGCAGACCAGGGAAGGTCTAAAAGGTGAGCAATTAAGAAGTAGGCGGAACAAAGTTCGCCGGTAGCGACTAGTTATAGATAGACATTAGGGATAGATGGTCCATTTTTGGGACATTGGAGGTCCTTACACATTCCAGTCCTTAATAATTGAAACTGAATACACTAACATAGTTTTAAGCAACAAAATGTTACTATCTATTTATCTGTAAGAAATTATTATTAATAATAATAATATAATATACCCCATCAAATTCACGAGGTGTTAACCAGGCACACATATTCTCTCATTCACAGCCTTACGTCCCACAAACACGCCCAATCACACAACCACACAGATCATCACAATCAAGACTCATTACCCCCACCACATCACAATCAGATCCGTAGTGTAGGAATTGTACTTGGCCTATGCCTGTACATTTCTGAAAAGCCAGCAAATAGCTGTGATACTCAGCATATAATATAAAATGTATGAGTTATTTCTTTATGTATTAGTTACATATTGACATTACGTGACATTTTTAAAAAAATGTCTCTTAATCGCCACAATAAATGTAATTCAAGTGACGGCGCTTGTTTCGTCGCGGTGTCGCCTTAATTGTAAACGGGAAGTAATTTGTAGCTTAAGCTTGTTACTAACATAAACTTCTATTGGGCAGATAAAACGAAATTTCTTAACACGAGCATGTTGATTAACGGAGTACTCAACAGCAGAAGTAGCTGCACATATTTCGTAGTTTGTAGTTCTTATTCCGAAGAGCATTAGAGTCCCTAAGCGGCGAAAAGTGTGCATCAACTTTTGCTGTTGACTGTACGATGTATTTGATTTCATACTTTTGTATCAGCGTACAAGTGTGTGCTTTGGTACAATTTAGTGATAAGAAACATTATGATATTTAAAGACTCATACATTTGATATTTGAAATCTTTCTCCTCGACAGTTTGTAGTTTGAGGAGTTATTAAAAGAAAGATAAATTACATTGACTGATTAAATTAAAACAAAAGTAAACACTTAATAAAGGGACCTACCTACTCGAGGCGAGGTGAGAACATAAGAAAGAACCGGTTAAGTCGGTTTTTTTTTTATGTCATAGGTGGCAGACGAGCAGACTGATCAACTGATGGTAAGCGACCGCGCCGCCCATAAACACCCGCGAAACTAGTAGAGTCACAATTGCGCTGCCGACCTTCAAACCGCCCTTTCACCGGATTGGGCCTCCGGTACCCTCACTCGCGCAGCGAAACACAGCACAGAGCTGTTTCACACCGGTTTTCTGTTTCGGTATTTTCAAGCTCGAAGGGCTCTGTACCAAATTACATTTTTGGTATGGGCAAGAAAATCGCTTTAATATTTTGGCATCGCCTGGCCAGTTATCGCGGTGTTCAAGATACAGTCTGGTGATAGACAAACGGGCGGACATCAAAATCTTAGTACTGGAGTCCCGTTTTTAGTACCCTTTAGGTACGGAGGCCTAAACTGGCATCTAATTACGTCACTCGAGCACATTCCGCTGTCACTGTAGTGTGTTTCGCTGCGTGAGTGAGGGCCTTATCCCGGGGGAAAGGGGGGCTTAAAGGTTGTCAGCGCATTTGTGACTCCACTGGTGTCGCGGGTGTCCATGGACAGCAATCGCTTACCATCAGGTTATCCGTCTGCTCGTCTGCCACCTATCAGAAAAAAAAAACATTCCTCTGTCGCCTCCTACACGGCCTCCTAGATCTACCGTGTTACCGCTTTTGAGCTTCCGTTCCGTGAATATTCAAGTCTCTTGATCTTAGCGTGTCATTTGTTTATTATTAACATACAATTGCATATCATCAGCAACCCTCACTTGTCCACTGCTGGACATAGGTCTCCCCTAATGCACGCCACTGCTCCCGATTTTCGGCCACTCACATCCAGCCCACACCAGCCAGCCTTCGAATGACATCATCCCATCTTGTCGCAGGGCGTCCTACACTACGCTTACCGAGTCGCGGTCTCCACTCAAGGACTTTACGGCTCCAACGGCTGTCAGTTCTGCGGCTAATATGACCAGCCCACTGCCACTTCAGTTTGCTAATTCGGTGGGCTATGTCGGTGACTCTGGTTCTCTGTCGGATCACATAATTTCTGATGCGGTCCTTCAGAGACACAATTGCATATACCAAAGCGTTATACATTTCAACAATATTGATTAAAATCAGGGTTTGCGGTGAAATAAAAGAGGTTCTTTCACCGACAAACTATATTTCACGAGGAGAAAAGGAGGAAAAGTGAGTTCTATTGAGTACACACAAAGTAGACCCGATACTAACTAGGACTCCCCTGAGCTTAATAGGACGTCGCGACAGCCGTGAGTCTTCTTCCCGGTGAGTCCAGTGAAGGAGAAAGAGGCCGGCAATAAAAGTGGTTTTCTGAGGGATGGAAGGAGCAGATCACCGTTAGCGGCTATTGCCTTATAAGGCCCTGGAGTCGACTCGTTTTCGGAGCGTCCGTAAGCAGTGCCCTGATTGGTCAAATATTCAAGTACTAACTTATACTGTTCCGTTTTATCCACTAAGTGTTTTGTATAGCATATGTTACGCTATATCATACACACAAAAAAAAGTAAAGTATCAGCCTATACTATACTGTCCCACTGCAGGGCCAAGGCCTCCATCATAGAAGTCAAGTTATCGCTACTATGATGGGATTAGGCTTAATCACCACGCTTGCCAAATGCGGATTGGTGATCACAAACCCGAGCTATGTTCGAAAAATTCGAAACATAGTTTTTGCTCGAACCGGGAATTGAACCCAGGACCCCGAGATCACGGCCTGGTACTTAAACCACTAGACCAACAGGGCGTTCTTATACTCCATACACACAAAGTTTTTCGGTAAATTATTTTTGAAGAACAGAGTGTAATAGGTTACATGCGAACAGCATGCCCGAAAAATCGGGATGCCAATCACAGTAAATAGTCAAACGCCTTTACTAAAATGGACTGTCAAATAAATAAAGTGACAATAAAGTCAATAACAATACAATTACATTGTCAAAAATATTATCTGTCAAACCAAGTTAATTAATAATAATATCCTCCAACCGATTACGGCTACGGCGGCCAATATCGACGATCAGCCACGTACTCAGGATATATTATACTGCTCAAGTGTATGCGCAAACACAAGTGCACTCTATATTCCCTTACCCTCATATTCCGATGGGACACCAGCGTCACACGACCGGAGAGGGATTGGGCGCAGGACCAACGGTTTTACGTGCTTTCCGAGGCACGGTGGTACAAGACCGCCAACTTCCAGACTCCGGGCTGACACTAAGAATTTCTTGTCGAAAACTTAGATACAAATTTTTGGCCCGACCCGGGGATCGGACCCGGGACCTCTTGCGCAGCCGTCGCTTTAAAGTACGACCCACACACCACTGCGCCACCGAGGCAAATTAATTACAATGTTAACAAATGAATGAATGAATGAATATACTTTTATTGCACTCAAAATAAAGTATGAAAACTTAACACAGGTGCAATAGCTACCTATCTCGGAGTCAGATCACTGTAGGTATGTGATGTTGTGAAATATTATAATTTATGATTAAGGGAAACATTTAGTTCGGGACCCGGAAAATGACGTAAATGATGTTGTCTCGATTTATTAATTTATTCCAGCGACAGTTATACTCGAGAATACAATTGCATTGTGATCAATCTTTGTTGCAACAATATTGCATTTGCTGAGTTGCATGATCGCTCGTATATTTACGAAGTGACGAAACTCGACCCACTTGTTTCCTGGTGAGGGCTTCTTGATCGTAAAGTCAATATAATTAATTTGTAGTTTTTATGGCGACCTCCTGCAGGCTACCGACAGTGCAATCCGTGTGGCGAAGTATTTTTTTTTTTTACATTATGGCAGACAAACGAGCAGACGGCTCACCTGATGGTAAGTGAATTACCGCCGCCCATAGACTGGGCGTATTGGGCTGGATAAATCTAATTTGTCGCCATCGACACGATAAGAAGAAACATCACTACCAAAGCCGGACTGGACTAATAAGTAATTGTATGTCCGGACGCGTCCAGGAGCCCAATTCTCAAGATTTTCGACTTGAAAAAACATGGCGGATGTCATCTGAAAACCATACAAAAAAACTATATTTTAGTGTTATATGTCGTATGATAATAAATGTCACGAGCACGAGAATTGGGCTCCTGCAATACCTGCGGCGCCGCCCCCTAGACCATGGACCACCTCCTGACTTGCCCTCTGTGCCCGGACAGCCTTTTGGCGACCTCCTGCAGGCTACCGACAGTGCAGTCCGTGTTGCGAAGTATTGGGCTGGGAAAATCTAATTTGTCGCCGTAGACACGATAAGAAGAATCATCACTACCAACGCCAGACTGGACTAATAAGTAATTGTATGTCCGGACCACTCAGACGCGTCCAGGAGCCTAATTCTCAGGCCAGAAAAAATGCGCTTTTGCCCATTGTCTGTTTTCCGACTGTATCTAAAGAACATACTTAAATAAATATTTCACAACATCACATACATTGATCTGACTCCGAGAGAGGTAGCTCAAGCACCTGTGTTACGGATATCAGAATCAACAGCGGAATTACAAATATGTACATATAATACTTTTCTTTTTTAAATACATACTTATAATACTTACAAACATCCAGACCTATACAAACAGACATGTTCATGCACACAAATGTTTGTACTGTGCGGGGATCGAACCCGCAACCCCCAAGGGTTGCGGGGTTGGTCCAAACCAAAGGCAGCGTTCACTACCATTGTTCCAAACGGGTCAGAACATAGACAGTTGACATTTTCACAAAATCCACAACCATTTTGTAGGGCTGGATCTGCGCCTGCTGACGTCTGCCCTTCGCAACCCTTAGACAGGGGAACCAGATTCACTGCAACATGGTTCCAAATCATTTTCCACGGTTTAAAAAACTTTCACAGTTTAAGAAATAAAGAAGGAATGAGGAAATGCCCAAGCGTGAGTCGCTTGTGTTGTGGTGTTTCACGCCCCATTTTTGGAGAACGGACAGGACATAGACTTTGTAAGGAGTGAAGAAACGCACCGAGGAAAGAGACCAAAGCAAGTAACTGGTGAGCGACTCCCAAGATTTGGTCCGTATGCCGAGACGGTAGGAAGGACCATGGGTGAATGGCGAGTTCGTGAGGTTTCCTCACCATGTTTTCATTCGTGAGAGAAAAAATAATGGTGGTGGCAGGCATATAATTTTATTATAAAGTACCAAAATATTATGACAGAGTATTAAAACATTGATAACAATATTATTTTGATAGATAATAATTTCGTGCCACCTCGGAGTATCCATTAGCCGAATCATAGATAAGAGTGGCAAATAGAGATAACACACACAGAAACACATACAGTTATTTGCGTTGAATTAATATTTGTGATTCGCAAGTTTGCGAAACAAAAATATCGTGGTGCAGGAAGTTTTCTGACACTACTGCGTTTTTTTTTGTAATTAGTCCCATCATCTTCAGCAGGTTGCAGTCCACTGCCGGACATAGGCCTCTCCTAATGTTCGCCACTCCGATTGATATTTGGCTACTCGCATCCAGCTCCATCCTGCATAGATCGTCAATCCATCTGGCCTGTGGGCGTCCAAAACTACGTTTACCGAGACGTGGTCTTCAAAAACGAGTTACGTAAAGTATCAGCCTATAAACTGTCCCACTGCAGGGCAAATGCCTCCATCATAGAAATCACGTTATCGCTACTATGGTGGGATTAGGCTTAATCACCACGCTTGCTAAATGCGGAATGCGAAACCCGAGTTATGTTCGAAAAATTCTTTTTGACGACCCGTTTGGAAGAGTGATAGTGAACGCTGCCTCTGGTGCAAGGGTTGCGGGTTCGATCCCCGCACAGTACAAACATTTGTGTGCATGAACATATCTGTTTGTATTGGTCTGGGCGTTATGTATATATTATAAGTATGTATTTACAAAAGAAAAGTATTATATGTATATATTTGTAATCCCACTGTTGATTCTGATATCCGTAACACAGGTGCTTGAGCTACCTATCTCGGAGTCAGATCAATGTATGTGATGTTGTGAAATATTTATTTATTTATTTTATTTATTCTTATAATTTATACAAGTCGCTTTCTTATTGTTTAAATACATGCTATGATTAATATTATTAATTAAAATAACATTCTTAATTTAAATTTTCTTTTGTTTTTTTTTTTGGTGTTGTGACCCCGCTGGATTTACGGTTCATGGGCGGCGGCAATCGCTTATCATCAGGTAATCCGACCGTTGTCTGCCACCTATCGCATTAAAATATAACAGAAGTTATCAGGTCAGGTATTTGTGGATATGGTATTCGTCTTTCTACTGTGTATTTTAAATGTGAAAGAGTGTGCGTGTGTCTGTCTGTCTGTCTGACCATTTTGTGCAAAACTGATTGATATGTTTTTAAGTGGAGTTAGTATAACACTGTATACACTTCAAATAACATTTTATAACAGTACACTCGAGAAAAGGTGTTACCGAAGTCGGCACCCAATACTATCTTGTAATATACGACATTCAATTATTCAATAAGGATTAGGCGCCGACTTCGGAAACACCTTTTCTCGAGTGTACTGTTATAAAATGTTATTTGAAGTGTATAAAGTGTTAAAAATATTATTTTACACTTCAGAGCAATATTTTTTCCAGGATCACATCATCAGATCTTGATATCCTTATCATGGTACCATTCCGGGACTATCTACTTTCCAACTAAAAAAATAATCATCTAAATCGGTTCATAAATTGAATAGTAGATAATCGGCGAACAAACATAACAAAAAAAAATATAGTCGAATTGATAACCTCCTCCTTTTTTTGAAGTCGCTAAAAAGGGAACACAGGCTACTTTTTGTCTCTTTCTGGCCCGAGCAAAGCCACGGGCAAGAGCTTTATATTTTGGCGTCTCTATTGTCTCCTCACTATTTCATAATCATTTATTTATCGATAACTATTGAACTTAACCCAACAAATGCGGTTGTTATCGATAAGATTGCTACGATAAATACATGCGCTACTGCAATCTAGAAAACGCAAGCAGTGACGTCAGAGCCTCGGTGACGTCACTAGGAGAATTTGGCAGTGGAGATAATAAATATTGAAGTTAAGATTAATCTTCCTTAAGTTGTTGTTAAATGGTAATTAAGTACTTTTTAGAAAACGACTAAATTCGGAATTTTAATATGCGGACTAAACCGACAGATGTCGATAATGTGTCATTCTTCACATACATTTTGGCTCCTTTTGACAGATGTCGACAAAATGTCAAAATGTGTGAGAACTTGACGTTTGCATCAGTCAGTTTAGACAACATAATTAAAATTCTGAGTTCTGAAAATATCCTCATAGCGTTGCCGTGGGCAACACAGTAGCAGCCATAAAAAAATATCCTCATCGTGGCTCTGTTGACTGCGTCCAAAGTCTTCGCTTCGGAGCCGAGCGAGGGTACGCCTGGACCATGATCCAGGATTTGGTTCGTCTGATCTTCGCAACCCTAACCAGGGAACCAGGTCAACTGGATCATGGTTATAAATTAATCATAGTTAAAAACCTCTCCTTTTATTCAAAATATTAAAAGAGATTTCTATTTTAAATAGAAAATCAATTTATCTCACGTACACAAACCTGTCAATTTTCTTCAACTTCTACTTCAATTGACTGTCATTTGTACATTTGTTTTGTATTACTTGCTACTGCTTTCGACAGTAAAGTATAACCTTACTGTTGGAAATGAGAACTGAAGTCATTTAGTCTAGCTGACTTCTGCTGGGTGACAGTGCAGTTTATCCGTATATAATTTTTAAGTAATTTTCTGCAGATAATTGCACTGTAGATACATTGGTATGAGTTCATATACCAATGTCTTACCCCTTGTAAGCATTTAAGTGTTAAAAAGCTACTTCTAGCTTTCTCTAGCTTGCGAGGGCCGACGGTTGAGGATAAAGATATTTATTTACCAAATATAAAGACATATTACAACAGAGCATAATATGGGTTGGTACAAATTTTTAGTTTCAACATGTCTTGCCAACTTTGACCGACACCAGGACCAGCGTTTTTTATATTATTAATGTTTTTATACTTTTTTATTGATTTTGATTGATTAATATTTGGTTATGGTTTTGTCCTAGTGTTTCTGAACTTCTGTGAATATACTAGAAAATAGACCATTGTTTTGCTGATATCAGTAGCTTTTATAGGCACCGCTCACCAGCGCTCATTTCTTACAGTTGTAGACCTGCAGAACATCTACTTTTAATTCTCCTTTCTACCACCGGACATTACGGAAGACGACAGGAATCCACCCTTACACTGTGCATGTTCCACCAGCTCGTACTAAGCGTTTCGCTTCCTCTTTCTTGGTACAAACTGCTAAGGAATGGAACAACTTGCCGGCTTCTGTATTCCCAGAGAGCTACAATTTGGGTGTCTTTAAGTGGAGAGTGAATAGGCTTCTTCTGGGTAAGCACGCTACATCTTAGACCTTATTGTCACTTTCCATCAGGTGAAATGAGGTCAAGTGCAAACCCATTTAATATATAAAAAAAAAAAAAATACTTTTTCTTATGTGAGTAGTTTTGAATAGGAAAAAAAATTCTTCGACCCTAACTAGACGTTTCGAAAAGAACCTAATTTCCGAGCATACCCTTATACTAGTAGCACTGTATTATACTGTGTACAGAGTATAATCTGTATTGTCAATATGTACCTTCCCAGCACATAGTAATGAGGAGACAGTAATTAGTTCCCGCGCCTTGGTGCCGGCGCTCGCGCACCCGGTATAATAAACTTGTGATCGATTACTTTTACTTGCTGCCGGGCTGGCTTAGCGATACAAAGTGAGTCTTGGTCACGTTTAGTTTTGGATTAGAAAAAAAATGGTAGGTCAAAGTTACTAAGTTTTATTTTTTTATTCGGGTCAGTAAGGTATGCAAATATATCGGAACTCTTAATTTGATTTAATAAAAAAAATAAAAAAGAAAAAAACGCCGACCATAAATCACTAACTAAAAAGCGAAATAATGCATTTGTTTTGCGCAAATGACAAAATATTAATAAAATAAACTTCGTGGCACATGGAAAGAAAGTTTTTTTTGCGTCCGTGCATACAACACTTGGACCGTGCGAAAACTGCGGAAGAGCGTCATCGGCCAAAAGTTTGTTAATTCGTAATAAAACTGTAACATTATTCAAATAAATGTTAATGTTAATATCAAATATTCTAGCGTTAATGGATGATATTATCTAAAATAATAATGAAAACGAATGCAAATATCTAAGACCGATAAATTTAAAAACGATTATTTTTAACCTATGTGCTATGTAATAAAACTCAGTTATTAAAATAACACATGCTCATACATTCTAAGAGGTTTAAATACATATTCATGAGTATTTAAAAGGTTTACAGCCACTTAAAAGGAATAAACAAGTATTTATTATTATGCAATTAACACTTTTTAATACAGGTTATCTGGGATCGGCGCAATTATGTCTTCTACCATACATATGGTAACAATTTCGTAAGCTTTAAGCTTGTTTGCCACAAATCACCCTAGTAAAGTTACAATACCCAGATATCGCCAACCCGTCTGCCAAGCGTGGTGAGTATGGCAATTACCCATCATGTGATTGAGGGAGGCCCGTGCCCCAGCAGTGGGGATTTAAATGGGCTGATGATGATGATGATGATGATGACCCAGATATGATAAAGACATAAGTGTTAAAACACAGATGAACAGAGAAGTACTTAAAACTTCCGATTACGCAAAAGGGAATGCAGTTTTTCTCATTACTAAATTCGATGACATGTTTCCAGAGAAGAGATTATCGTGTGTCTTTTTTATTTTATAGAAAAAAGAAATAAAGAAAATACCGTGGGAGAGCCACGCCTCGGCATAAATGGGCCGGCTCGACCGAAGTGATACCACGGCCTCACAGAAAACCGGAGTGAAGCAGCACTGTGCTGTGTTTCGCTGCGTGAGTGAGGGTACCTGAGGGCCCAATCCGGGGGAAAGGGGGTTTAAAGGTAGGCAGCGCACTTGTGACTCCACTGGTGTTGCGGGTGTCCATGGGCGGCGGCAATCGCTTGCCATCAGGTGATCCGTCTGCTCGTCTGTTACCTATCACATGAAAAAAAATCACCCTTGTAAAGTTGTTTTAGCACTAATGTCTGTGTAATGTCTGGGTATTGTTTGGTATAAGTGTTAAAACACAGATGAACAGAGAAGTACTTAAAACTTCCTATTTCGCAAAAGGGAATGCAGTTTTTCTCATTACTAAATTCGATGACATATTTCCTGAGAAGAGATTATCTGGTGTCTTTTTTATTTTATAGAAAAAGGAAAGAAGAAAATACATTTATACTTTTAGACTTTCCCACACTGACCGATCTAAATGTGCTATCCTGTATATTTGTGATTCTTTTGTTAATTCTGATAAACATAATTGCAAGTGCTCATGCTAATTACTTTGGCCTCATATGTATGTGTATTTTAATGGATACTAGTGGCCCGCCCTCACATCGTTTCGGGACATTAGTTCCACTTTATACCGATAGATGGCGCTAGCCGTCGATTAAATCGCGCAAAAATTTAAAATTAGTAGCTTTCTGTAGGATTTATTTATTTATTCACAATCCGTCGACTTACTAAGGTCCTCGATAGCTTAGTCAGAGCAGTTGCCCGGATCCTAAAAGATCCCACTCGAAGACCATCAAATAATATTTAATTGCATCATTAACTTAAGATTAAATTCATATAAAACTAAAAATATTATTTATCGCCATCGCTGATGGTGGGGACTGTCCACTACTCGAGCACTTATGTAGGTACAATTACTCGGTCATCATCGGCAGCCTATTTAAGTCCCCACTGCTGGGGCACGGGCCTCCCTCAATCACATGAGGGGTAATTGCCATACTCACCACGCTTGGCAGACGGGTTGGCGAGGGTTTAGATATAAATGCAGAGTTTTCCTTCTCTGGGTGCTGATGATCATGCCAGCAGCTTTACCTTAGTCGCCTTTTACGACACCTCGGTAAGAGGGAGGGTGGCCTATTCTACTCTGCCGGGGACCACACGGCATTTACTCGGTCGTTCTTAGTTATTAAGTACCAATACTAATTATTAAAATTTTAAGTTGTATCCTACTAACAATTATGGATCACTGTTGTCCTCATGATCATTTTTATTTTCTTTTTATTATTTTTTATTTTATTTTATTTATGGTCTTGTTTGTAATTTATTTATTTACTGAGGTAAAATGGTCATGAAGTATATATACAAGTACTGATGTCATGTCCCACTTTGAAGTTATTGTATGTATTTTATTGTTCCTACGTTATTGTTTAAAGGAAGTCACAATATACATAAATCACCACTAACCTACATACAGACATACAGATATAATGCAGACAGTAGATAATGTTGATGGATCGCGGGCCCTCGAATCTATGTTCCTTGGGTAAAAATCTTTGTTTTCATTAGTACAATGCCATTGAAGAATTTCTCGCATATTCAAAATCTGGTGAAATAAGTTAAAATCAGTGGTGACAATCTTAACATTTAACTTCATTTCCTAACAACTACTGCAATCTGCAAGCCAAAAGAGGCTTGTCACTTTGAATTGAATGACATAATTCTGTCACAGATTGACAGTGAAAAGGTCGAGGTTTGATTATGGCGAAATTTGAGTGAAATAATTTAATAATTGGGCTGTTTAACTTTACAGGTCCTTGAAAGTCAAAAAGTAAATAAAAAACAGCTTTCAGACGACATCGTATGCATTGACCTGATTCCAAAATAATCCAGGGAAAGTGGGGTTTAAAGGTAGGCAGCGCATTTGTAATTCCACCAGTGTTGTGCAGGCGCTGCTTCATACCAGTTTTCTGTAAGGCCACTCCAATCGGGCCAGTCCATTCATTCCAAAGCGTGGTTCTCCCACTGCCATAACTTGAAACCTTTGAATGAGGGTTTTCGCGTGTGAAAAATCCACTAGATGTGGTACAGTTGGACTGAGGTCCAACATCAACCGCATTGGTTGTTTAGTTTGTCAAATTGATATTTTGACAGATCACATTTAAAAATAACCAATCACATTGTATTGTATATGGACCTCACTCCTATAGTACTCCATCTAGCGGATTTTTTACACGCGAAAACCCTCATACCTTCAGGCAATTCGCTGCGTTCGATTTTCAAATCGCAGGTAGAAAATCCGAGAGTTATCTCCTTTTCCCCCGGATTGGGCCTTGTACCCTCACTCACTCGGCAACCTAGTCACTCTTGGCCAGCCAGTCCATCCATGTTGAAGCGTGGCTCTCCCACTGGTAAAAATGTCTTCTACTTCTTAGTCAGGCACTCTTGTCAGAGTGGTCGTGGCTGTTGATGCACAGGGTTGCCCTGGTTTCCATGGCAGCCGCACGACGCGCGATGCTCCCCATTTTCGTCGACTTTGTGCGTAGCTAGTACATTGTACTGCGGTTGACTGCATAGACTTTCTGATAAAGTAGATCCAGCGAGTCGGAGACCGGCTTCACGCTCTCTTCCTTTCAGTGTAACCTTGCTCTACAAGCCTCTCCATCGAGTCTTTCTTTCTTTCTAAGTGTACAACTGTAGATAATGTGTTCCGTATGTGAAGTTCTTTGAGGATCGAAATATTGATGCGAAACGCTGTCCATGGTATTTGTAACAGACGTCATAATCACAAAAAATGTGGTAAGAACTTATTCGAAACCTTTGAATTTCATCAGGTTGCGTTCGATTTTCAAGCGTACCCTACAGAATCCGTAAGTTAACTAGCTGTATGAACTCAGAAGAGCACGTAACATTCGTCCAGTGACAGGTAAAAGCGTAGACACGTCACGCTGATGTCACGGCTCTAATCAAATCATGGCGGCCCGCACCGGCTCCTCGCACTCGAAGGAGCAAGCATAATGGGCAATTGTCTCAGTGTAAGGGGAACGCAACGCGTGTGTCCACTGTTAGACACAACACGGTGTGAAAAAAACAGTACCTATAGTAGAACTGATTATCCCAATCGCAAATTATCCGAATCAGTCCTAAGCATAACATAAAAAATTAAAACCAAGTAATTTTTCGATAATTACAAGATTTGTGAGGTATTTTAAAGCCTAATTCGGGTTACTACTTATCGAGATGTAAAAGAGCGTTATTAGAAATTTGTTTGCTAAACATAATACATTTTCTGTACGTTGCGACAGTACGTTTTTCTTTGTTACCAGTCTACGTCCGATTATCCGAAACGATTCCGGTCCCAATTGATTTAGATAATCGGCGTTCTAATGTACCATGCAGTTGGTCTAGTACCCCTCTTAAAAGTTTGCGAACTTCAGACGGCAGTCGCTTCATTGTATTTACCAGACTCCACAATAAAATGTTCCCAAGACCTCAGTCTAATTAGTTCTGTCATGGAACAGTTCTGTGCGTCCTGTGAAAATTGGTACAAGTTGACTTATATCGAAGACATGCAAAAAAATCCTCCATTTTTCCGTCTGATCAGACAGAATAATAGAGGATTTTTTTGTGATGAAGTAGCAAGAAGAAAATCAAATTCGATATAAGTCGACTTGTACCACTTTTCACAGGACGCAAAGATTTGGTCTCGGCGCCGGTGATTATTTCCCGTTTGGTCAGGCGACTTGCGTGCTTGTTTGCACCCCCTAGCATTAAAAAAATACCAGAGCATACGCCTTACGTTTGCAAAAAGTTATCAGATCTAATGTAGGATTAAACGTTTAACATTACTCTATCTAAAGCTTCACAAAATCTTCGTCTGATGAAAATATGTCAATTCAAAAACACTGCAGTTGACGTTTTCTACTACAAGTAAATCTAAATTTTTATCAATTTGGAAGTTTTAATTCAATTTTGCAACTTAGACATTTACTGTTTCAGTTCAATACTCAATAATTTATAGGTAGTACTAGGGGAGAGGAAGCGGGTTTATGTATTAAATATCTCTTATAATATTTTATTTTATAAATTACATATTTTAAATTTAAATTAATTCTAGGGGGTATTACATCACGTCATAATTTCCCTTCCGTATCGTGTGTTAAAACAATGGAAACACGTCTGTCGAGGATTGCTCACGGTCGATTCGGTACCATTTCCGCCTCAGCCATCTAATCCCAAGTGATGGCCAGTTAGTGCGATCAGCTGGGATTAAGAGATGATTGGAATTGTAATCATCACTTCTCGATAGATGAATATTTACGAAGGGGGTTGATCATCGGTGGTTAACTACCCTAGCTCAGCAACCCAGAGGGGTGAGGGGCGAGCGTGATTAGCGGTACGGTCTAGTCTCGGCTGTGAGGTTTTGGTTAGGGTTAGTGTCGCACACGCGACTTTGTTCCCTACATGTAGCAAGGCCAAGGTGACGGCCATGATGGTTTCTGATGGAAAAAAGAGGTATACCTTTTTTGTCGGTGGATCTAACTCTTTATTTCTTTACACCCGAAGTGGATATCCGTAGGATATTATTTGTTGGATTTTGTCATCGATTTAAACAACCATACTATTTCCCTCACGATACAAAATTATATTCCTCATTTTAATCTATATTTTCCTAAATTTACTCAACCGAGACTCGAACCCGGGACCCTACGTGATTGGGCACAAAATAATAGTCACGGCATAGATTATTCACCATATTTGCGTCTAGGGTCTATGAGCGATGGTAGTGGATAAGAACGCTCCTTCCATGCGGGAGCACGTGGTTCGAATCCGATCATGCACCTCTTGATTTTTTAAATCTATGCGTATTTTCTACCTTTAGCTCGGCCGTGAGGGAAAACATCGTGTGGAAACCTGAACGTCTGGGATAGTTTCTTAAAATTGTAGATACCTACAAAATTTGAGATAATGATTCCGTGATCCAGTCGGTCGGGTTCCCCTGTCTAAGGGTTGCCAAGGTCAGATGGCAGTAGCTTCATTTACACCCTAATTTGAGGATTGAGTTACGTCTAAGCGTCATCCCGTCTTCCAATTCTCCACAGTTTGTTCTCGTGTTAGCGCGTCCTTTCAGGGCTCTAAGTGGCTGATAATTCGTGCGCGTCGCCAGGGCCTTGGGCCGAAAATCAGAATAGCAGAATATAAAATAAACTGACAGTTTTTTTTTGTATTTTTAATAGCGAAGCCTTGTTTCAGGACTGTAAATTATTTTCAAAACGGAAATACGTTTTTTACAGACTTGCAAAATGAAACCACCTGCAATTTTTACTTATCCTTGTGTCTTTGTAATTTTTTTTTTTTTTATGAGAAAGGTAGACAAACGAGCAAGCGAGTCACCTGGTGGTAAGTGATCATCGTCGTTTATGGACATCAGCCACACCATGAGGAGTGGAGATGCGTTGCCGGCTTTATGGGAAGATGTAGGCTTGTATGTGTTATGTGTGTTGTGGGCATAGATTGTATGTGTACGCCGCACATAAAAAAATTAATAAAGTCGCTAAAACATCACGTGATTAATGGACGGTCCATTAGATGTTATTATAATAATATGATATATTATTTAAATATACAATTTGTGGTAATTTGGTTCATTCTGATAACCAGAATAAATTTGTTGTCATTTCTATTTAACCCCCGACGCAAAAACGACGGGGTGTTATAAGTTTGACGTGTCTGTGTGTCTGTCTATGGCATCGTAGATCCCGAACAAATGAACCGATTTACATTTTGTTTTTTTTTGTTTGAAAGATGAATAAGGAGGGAGTGTTCTTAGCTATGTTGGATAAAAATCGATCCAAGATAGCCGCCGTCACAAAGATTTGGGTTTTATGTTTTAACACAACTCCCACAATATGGGTATCATATAAAAGGGCTTGAGTAGCAGAATATATCAATTGTGAAAAATTTCAAATCTAAGATGGGCGCCGTCAGAAAATGACGAATAACCTATTTGTTGTTCCAACTGCCGCAATGTAGGTATCAAATGAAAGAGCTTTAGTTGTGTCTGGGGTTTTATAAATTTTCAATTTAATTTTAGATCTTGTTAGTTTGTGATGTTGCTTCTTTGTGAGCCAAATATTTTTATTATTGTTTATTAATTGTTTTGTCAGGGTCTTAGTTTATCTCGGGTTTGAGTCCACGTGTAGTCACTGACCTTAAACAATAACAAGTAGCAGTTTGTTACGAAATATGTGTAGTTTTATAAAGGCTATGGAACTATACTATCGTCTGCAGTATTTTCGAAGCAATGCGTTATACAACTCTTAAAGAAAAGCTTTTTTCTTCAATGCTAGAGACGATAAATGAGCAAGCGGGTCATCTAAGAATAGATAGTAAGTAGTCAATGATGCCACCCATGAACCTTTGCGAAATCAGAGAGATCGCTAATGCGTTGCCGGCCTTTTATATAGGAGTAAGATCTTCTCTTGAAGGTTCCTAAGCCATAGCCATAGCCTTCGGGAAATACTCCTGCAGCCAAACCGTTCCAGAAAAATGATTTCTTTTTAAAAGCCGCGACGTGACGCGGCACCCTGGTGGGTTGCGCCTCTTCTGCAGTTGCAGGTCCATGGGCGGCGGTTTTCGCTAAACCATTAGTTGATGTATCTGCTCGTCTGCCACCTATCGTATTGAAAAAAAAAGTCCAAGTAGGTACTGCTTTATAGTAGTTTGGGACCATGGCCGCTTAAGGTTGAAACAGCTTGATAAGTGCAACTTCGATTCTTTCGATTAAGTGTGTGTTAGTTAAAAAAAAAAACTTCTATTGTGTCTTATAATATAAACTTAAATCCTAACAATTCTAAATTATGACCTATAATATGGGTCATCATTGTGCATGGTTCAAATAAGGATGCGGAACGACGATCGACGATCATCGAATATGAAATTATCGATGTTATTTTTCAATAAAACTAGATTAAGTATTTTTATTAATTCACTCTCATCTATATGATAATTTTAAGACGTATTAGGCGATTGTTAACTTATTTTTTTATGTTTAAATGAGTTTATTTCTTGCGATACGAGCGATGTTAGCTCAGTCGATAAGAACGCGCCTTTCCGTACGAGAGATCTTGGTTGAATCCGACGCACCACGGGATTTTCACATCAAAATAAGCTTCAAAATTCACAACTGCGTCAAATGTCTTGTACAATTATTAATTTCATGTCTTAATTTCATCATTATAGTCAATAAAAATAGCGGCGTCACTGAACCGTAAAAGCCCACTAAAATCTTAAATCGATTTTGTATCGAAGAAAAAATAATGCAGAATATCACACAGCCCGAATAACATGCGTGGCAGTAGGTAGCAACTGAATCCGCGTATTCTCGCTAATAAGGCGGGCCGCCCCCGTGCGCACGCGCACTCGGTTTTCAGGTGCGCGCGCCAGTCCGACTGAGGGCTGCGCGGACACAACGCGCCCCAAATAAAAGCGATATAATTTAACATAGTTCGGTAAAGATTTTCATGATATAAAAATTCTGTCAACTGCAAAAAAACTTTTTTTTTAGAAAACCAAATACGATTTAGTGGTTATAATTTATGAATGTGAAAAGTTATGAAAAATGCATAATATTGCCTTTTATGTCATTAAGTTAAAAAAAACAATTTTAACTTTGATTAAAAATTCTGTAAATGTTTTTTAAATACAAGAAAATAAATAATAAAAATATGAAAGCTTTACTTGTAATAGAAGAATTTTCTCGACAAATAAACATTAACTAATATTAGTAAAACAAAATATTTGCATAAAATATTTGTTGAGTGAGAGAGTTATATCCTTATAACAATGACTGTACATCGTTTTTTTGTAAATAGATATTATTATAGTTAATAATTTTTCGTTACAATATTTTCAAAGCAAGTTGCATTTCCCAAAGCTTTTTAATGCTGTTTCTTTTATCTGAAAAACAAAACGCGTTTTTCAAATTATTTATAAAATTATATCTTCTACCAGTTTAATCCAAAACAAACTCGATGTGCTTGTAATATTTTATCGTCAGTGATAATTCAAATTCACAGTTTATCGATATCGAAAATTACGTGCGTGCGGCACTAGTCAACGAATGTGAAAGAAAGTGAAGTAGGGAACTGGGGAAAATTTTAGAGAAGTGAGGAGTATTTTAGTGAAGTGGGGAAACACTGAGGAAGAATGAAGTTCAAGCGGCAGACTCTTGTGTCTGGGGACACTTCAGAGGAAGAAATCGGCCACAGCTACCTCGGCACCCTGGTAAGTCTACTGAGGGTATATTAGCTTAAACCATAATGATTCGTTTGTTCTGGTTCCCTCCTCTGTCTCTTAAGCTTACGAGGTGCAAACGGCAGACGCTACTCTGTAATTACCAAACTCACCATAATATCCTGGATCTTGGTCCAATCGTACCAGGGAATAATACACTAGGCTCATGATTTCAATTCCTCGCATAAATGAAACAAAAACATTTCATAACCATAAAGTATTCAATTAGGTAAAAAAAAGATATTAACAGGTTGACAAAGCACCGATGACTGCTGGTTTTGAAAAAAAGCAATTGTTGTGTGGTATTCGCTTTACTCGTCTGCCTCTTATCACATGAAAAACTAAAAGATGCCAAAGCTTTCCACAAAAAAAAAACAATTTTCCCAAGGAAGGATAAGCAAAACGTCAAAAAAACTCTACGTCCATTTCTTCTTCTCTCTTCCCCTTTTTTAACTGTCTTAATAAAACCTTTTGAGGACATTATACTGTTCAAAACAATCATTTTCCAGGGACTGATCTCAAAAAATATGATCATCTTACAAAAGATATCCATACAAAAGTGATCAATTGATTGACGCAATCTGTATGGAAATGTGTCTTTTTGATTTCATATTTCACTCAACGTTTGTTAGAGAGAAATTGTTGTTATCATAAGTATAGTGACATTATGTCCTGCAAATGGCTCGAAGACCGGTTAAAAAAGCATCTTGTATATTCAGTAGCATATGGTAGTATCAGCCTACATACTGTCCCACTGCAGGGCAAAGGCTTCTATCATAGAAATCAAGTTATATATATATAATCAAGATAGTAGCGACTATGATTGGATTAGGCTAAATCACCACGCTTAAGCCATCATATCGCGTCCTTCCGGTCATGACTTACGGTGCCGAGACGTGGACACTCACGGCTGGGCTAGTCCACCGGTTCAAAGTCGCTCAAAGAGCTATGGAAAGGGCTATGCTCGGAGTATCTCTGAAGGACCGCATCAGAAATGATGTAATCCGACAGAGAACCAGAGTCACCGACATCGCCCACCGAATTAGCAAACTGAAGTGGTAGTGGGCTGGTCATATTAGCCGCAGAACTGACAGCCGTTGGAGCCGTAAAGTCCTTGAGTGGAGACCGCGACTCGGTAAGCGTAGTGTAGGACGCCCTGCGACAAGATGGGATGATGACTTTCGAAGGCTGGCTGGTGTGGGCTGGATGATAGTGGCCGAAAATCGGGAGCAGTGGCGTGCATTAGGGGAGACCTATGTCCAGCAGTGGACGAGTGTGGGTTGCTGATGATGAAGCCATCATATCTCCTATGTTGCTATCCGCTTTCGCAGTTTGGCAATCATATTGGCGATTTGCACTTTCGATACAGCAGATCTGAAGAGTGACCGAGTGCTGAATCTTGAACCATTGGCATAGATGTTCCACCCACGATATTCTTCTTCTTCCCACACTCCTTTTGCCCTGGATTTTCCCCTCGATCATCAACTGTAGTAGCTCATACTTAGGATTTCGCATAATATTGCCGAGGTATTTGAGCTTTTCAAGCTAACTACTCATTTTTTGAAGTACATTTTCATTCCTTACATCATCTCTTCATAATTAATTATTTTATCTCTCCATGAGATTCTATTGAAACTATTTAAATGTCCGCGTGATAGGATTTTTTTTTCATGTTGCATGTATAATTTAGAAATTAGTAGGTCGGTGTTTTCCATTGATATATTGCTATCTGTTATCTACAATGGTAATAGCAGCGATTTTTCCTTATCAACAAAATTTTGCATTTTCCCCGCGTGTTTTTTAAAGTCGCTTTTTAATAATACTTATGAAGTGGTTGTTTGGATATAGTAACAGCATTTGTTATTCTACTACTGTTTCGTCGTTGGGACTTTCCTGCTGGATTTTCCCCAAAAATCTTTCAATAGTTTTTCCTGGATCACGTCATCATCCTCCTGCCCTTTTCCCAGGTTATCATGGGTCGGCGCAGTGTGTCTTCGTTTTCCATACGTCACTGTCATGAGATTTTATTGAAACTAGTTCAAAGTCCGCGTGATAGGATTTTTTTTTCATGTTGCATGTATAATTAAGAAATTAGTAGGTCGGTGTTTTCCATTGATATATTGCTATCTGTTATCTACAATGGTAATAGCAGCGATTTTTCCTTATCAACAAAATTTTGCATTTTCCCCGCGTGTTTTTTAAAGTCGCTTTTTAATAATACTTATGAAGTTGTTGTTTGGATATAGTAACAGCATTTGTTATTCTACTAGTGCTTCGGCGTTGGGACTTTCCTGCTGGATTTTCCCCAAAAATCTTTCAATAGTTTTTCCTGGATCACGTCATAATCCTCCTGCCCTTTTCCCAGGTTATCTGGGGTCGGCGCAGTATGTCTTCCATTTCCATACGTCCCTGTCATTTGTCATCGAATCATCCACCCCTTTTCCCATCATGTCATTCATCATGCAATCCATCCATCTCTTTTTCGGCCTTCCTATGTTCCTCCATCCACTTAAGATTTATACTCATCATTCTTTTGGTTACATGTTTTCATATAAGAAGTAAACAGTAAAAATCAAATTGTTGAGTCATACACAAGAAATTATCCAAATGTAGTTAAAGGTTCATCGATAATATTTGAATCATCGGTTATAATTAATAATTTTTCCTATCTTAGACAGGCTTATTAAGGCTTTTTATCAGGTATAAGCTTTAAGTTTGGGTTCGTTCATTCGGTACCTACCAGTATAACTAGCCGTCATAGCAACTATTCCTAAGAATAGATTTATGTTTCGGTGTCACTAATCCTATTATCTTCTGTTAATTGCTTACTCCATTTGAATATGGTGTCAATTTTGTGTTAATCCTCACGACGATTAAGTTTTTATCATCAAATATTTAAATTAGAATTTTTGTTTGCCATTAATTGTAGTGTAGGTCGCCCAGGCCAGGTGGAGTGCCGATTTTTTTTATGATATAGGTGGCAGACGAGCAGACGGATCACCTGATGGTAAGCGATTACCGCCGCCCATGGACGCCTGCAACACCAGTGGTGTCACAAGTGCGCTGCTTACCTTTTAACCGCCCTTCCCCTGGATTAGGCCTCCGGTACCGTCAATCACGCAGCGAAACACAGCGCATGCACTGCTTCACGCCGGTTTACTGTGAAGGACGTGGTATTACTCCGGTCGAGCCGGGCCCATTCATGCCTGAAGCGTGGCTCTCCCACTGCAAAAAAACGATTACCGCAAAATGGTTTGCAGGAGCTGGATGTAAGAAAACGAGGATCAACCAAATGGGGCAAAGGCCTCCATCATAGAAATCTAGTTATCGCTACTATGAAGGGATTAGGCATAATCACCACGCTTGCCATTATTGGTGATCACAAACCCGGGCAAGTGTTCGAAAAATTCGAAACATACAGTTTGCTCGACCCGTGAATAGAACCCAGGACCCCGAGATCACTGCCCGGTACTTTAAACCTAGACCAACAGGACTGTTTGTCAAATGTCAGTATTAAGTGTCAAATAATAATCCATCTCTTTCAGTGTTTGCCACTTTATTTATACAAATAGATGGCGCTAGGTCTTAGTGTCATTGCGCTAGCGTTTCGTGTTTTCGAATTACCTATAATCGTTGCCGCTAACTGTAGGATCATAATCATCATCATCATATCAGCCCACATCCACCCACTGCATCTTCTTTATTACGCCACTCCCTTCGGTCCCTTGCCTTATCCATTGTTTCCCCGCTGCCATTACAATATTGTCGTACCGTCGGGCAGATGGTCTACCCACAGGACGTCCCCCATTCTTGGCTGCCACTCGGTAAGTTTTATAGTCCACCTATCATCTTTACGCCTCGTCAGGTGTCTCGCCCATCTCCACTTTACCTCACACACTCGCGTGCCCACGTCTACTACCCTACTTCTCTTTCGGATTTCATCGTTTTCTTCTTCTGTAGGATACCTCTTTAGAGTATGAGAAACCCCACTGCTGGACATAGGCCTCCCCAAATGATCTCCACACAGATCGGTCCTGCGCCGCCCGCATCCAATGGACCTGCGACCTTCACCAGATCGTCGGTCCACCTTGTGGGGGGCATGCCACGGCTGCGATTGCCGCCACTCGAAGACCTTTCCGCCCCAACGGCCATCTGTTCTCCTCGCTATGTGCCCTGCCCATTGCCACTTGAGGCATGCAATTCTTTGGGCTATGTCTGTGATCTTTATAATATATTGTATACTAATACTGTTTGACCACTTTCTTGACCGATCGATAATTTTTCAGACTTTAGGCTTACATCATACAATATCGATCCCTGTTTGTGTACATTTTGAATACTGACTCAATATCTGTATCCTTTGCATTTATTTGGACAAAATGATTTTGACTTTAGTTGAACCCTCTTGAGTAAACAAAGTTATTAACCAAAATTTTCAAAACCTCGCGTTTCTCATTAGGTTTTTTTAAGGAAGTCCCAAATATTATTGTGGTTTTTGCATCCCAACGCGTGATACAATTGTGGTCCTTGTCCTAATTGATATAAAGTTAAAAATGCTGGAGGTGAATGGTTTTTTAATTTTATTTTTTTTCGGTCTTGAAGCAGGAAAAGGAATTATTTGTTATTCGGTTTTTTTAATGAGTGAAGTCATTTCTCATTGAAATCTGGTTTGGTGACGACAATGTTTACATTTTTTTATCCGTATTTTGTTTTATGTAGAATACATTTGCTTTAGAACGTGAGACTGATGTACAGTGGCGGACAGGTCAAGCTATACAAAACTGTCAAATTTCCTCAATCGATTTCGAACTCAATGTGTAACAATATAAGGTTTATAATCGAATGAAGAAATGTGAAAGTTTTGTATAGTTTAATGTGTCCGCCACTGTACAGTTTAACAAAAAAAAGATATGAAAGCATTAATAGTTAAGACTACCAAAAAGTACAACCAATTTGTCGTCGAATGAATTGATCTTTTAAACCCGCATTTTCATCGGATTTAGCCTCCGGTGTCCTCAATCACTCGGCGATACACACCATAGGCGAGACTTCACGCCGGTTTTATGTGAGGCCGTGGTATCACTCTTGGCCGAGGCCGCCCAATCTCTCCCGTGGTTCTACCACGCTCATATGAGCAATATTTTAGATTTTATATTAACGTCATTATGTACCTATAGTTTTGTGGTTTGAATCGCGCCTGCCATACGGGGGGTTCGAGGTTCGAATACGAGCATGCACCTCTGGACTTTTCAAATACTTGTGCACATTTGTGCTACTATTATTCTACTATATACTATTTCTAGTTTCTGAAATGTGTTACCGTAATTCAGTTGGTCTGGTCCCCCTGTTGCGGAGGTCAGACGGCAGTCGCTTCATTGTACCTAATTACCAGACTCCCCAAATGCTGTATCATGGTGCAAGCGTACCCCGGGCTCTAAAGCGACAAATTTGGACGCAACCAGGAATTACACGCTAAGGTGAGGGGGATAGATCCTTATCTATCCTTATCTATCTCGAGAATAGGCCCTCTGGAACCTTTTCCAGAGGGCCTATTCTCGAGCACTTCACAATAAAGTCGAGTTAGAGATTTGTATGGACAAATTTATGAAATTTCTAAATTCGATTGAGATCGAGAATTGCCCCCTAGGTAGGTAAGTTTCTAACACGTTCAGTCAACATACTCATGAGTGTTCGCCAACCGAATAAAATCACATGATCTATCATACCAACCTCTAACAAATGAGTGATTAATTCAATTTGCGCCTTTTAACATAACCAGCCAAATTGTAGCCCATAATTGGTTATCAAACAACACGTGAATACTGAATTAGTGGAGGCACATTATCACCAATTTGAGTGTTTCTCTCTGGAATCTGAGGGCCTACAACGAATTGGAAATCTTTATCCCCATCCTTTTCACACGCTATGAGCGTCTCTTGTTTTATTTATTTTATTTTACAAGTTTTTTGAAAACTTACAGCTAGATTTAGGGATACAGTCACAGAAAAAAAAACGTTGAGGGCCAATTACAAGTTTCCACTGATAATCACTAGGTTGTTTAACAGAAATGCAAGTGGGTACCTAATGTTAAGAAAGAAAAAAACAAAAAGTTACTAAATTACAAACAAAACGAACAACGTATTTGCCACTCCCAGAAGAAGAAACATTGAAATTGATCAAGTCATCTGACATTATCAGGAAAAAAGAAATTAAATAACATTTGAGAAAAAGTTATCATTCAGTACACGTTTCAATTTTGAAACTGAAGTGTTGAACAAGTCAATGTCGACATTTACTTTTGCCAAATTATTAAATAGTTGACATGTTCTAATGGAAAATGCGTTCCGCCTATAATTAGTTTTTTTGTGTTGGATGCAACTGGCAAATTGGATTTTTGCAAAAATGTGTTTTCAAACTCAGCCCAGCTTTCAAAAGATTTCGTTTTATGCTATAGGCGACAAATGAGCAAGTGAGTCACCTGATAGAAAGCAATCATCGCCGCCCATTATCATCCGCGAAATCAGAGAGATCGCTAATGCGTTGCCGGCCTTTTTAAAAAAAGAGTCTATTCTCTTGATGGTCCCTAAGTCGAAGCCGTCGGGAAAAACTCCCATAGGTTCATAGATATATAGATAGATATTCTTTATTGCACAAAAACAAAATACAAGTATGATACAACAACAACAGACAGTATAATAAGGCGGTCTTATCGCTTCTAGCAATTTCTTCCAGACAACCTATGTTTTTTTTCCCTCAAAATTAATAAATTGCTAACATAACCTAACCAACCTTTTTTTTTTGTAACGCTGGAGGAATGTCCCCTCCCTGTCTCGTATCTTAGGCGTGCCGCACTACACCTTTTTTGTTTTTTTTTTCCCAGGGGAAACTATCATGGCCGTCACCTTGCTACATGTAGGGAACAAGGTGGTGTGTGTGGGACTCAAACCCTAACTAAAACCCCTGGGGTGTCCATCTCCGCGCAATCGCGGTCGGAAACCCCACAGCCGGGAATAGACCGTACGGCTAATCGCGCTCGCCGCTTCACCCCTATCCGCTTCACCTGGCGCAATACAGCCCTTCAACGCTCTGTACGGTCTACCAGGACACCCGATAACGTCACCCCCGCGGAGTCGTACGCTGAGCAAGCCACTCCCCGGCAGTGGATACGCTCACGTACTCCGAAAGCCCGTTTAGTCGCCTCTTACGACAGGCCGGGAAAACCTTGGCAGTATTTTTAAACGCCCCTAGCCACAGGGCGCGTGACGCACTACACCTAACCTAAATATTATAATTTTTATAGGGTTGGTTTAATACATTCCCAATTCAAACCAATTCTCGTTCGTTACGAGACTGTTTTTTGTTTTTTTTTACCGTGGGAGAGCCACGCTTCGGCATGAATGGGCTCGAACGGAGTGTTATGAGTGTGAGTGAGTGTACCGGAGGCCCGATCCGGGGGAAAGGAGGGTTGAAAGGTTGGCAGTGCACTTGTGACTCCACTAGTGTCGCGAGTGTCTATGGCCGGCGAGAATCGCTTACCAACTAGCGATCCGTCTGATCATCTGCCACTTATGACATAAAAACAAAGTCCTCTGTATCTTTCTATATTATAAATTCATCAACATTCTTAAATTTACATTAAAATTCCGTACTTAGTCGCTTATGCATTTATGTTACGGATATCAGTCATCAGAGGAATTACAAAATATAATACTGAAATACATCTAGGTATATTACAGACACAGAACGAAGAAGTGTTTAAGACACAAAATTGGGAACAGTTTTTCCGACTTCAAAAAAAGGAGGCTCTATTGTTCGACTGTATATGTTTTTTTATGTATTTTTACCGATTTCTCCGTCAATTATTGACCGATTTGCACAACTCTTTTTACATCGTGAAAGATCGTGTCAACGTACCACGATATCGCCTATTGTCTTTTGGGGTTATTTCTGTCGCAAAATATGTAGATGAAAAATGTTATTATTCTGTGAAATAACGTTTATTTTATTAAAAACATGCGTGATAAGAACGATAAATTAGATTTTTCTGACCGTCTTTCGCAAGTAAAAACTGTACAACAATTCGTCCACATGCCACGTCCCGTGTTAAATTGTCTAAGATTCGTGGTTTTTGCAGGTAGTTTTTTTAACTTCTTCGGGTCGTTTCAAAATTGATTTTATTATGTTACCTAATTATTTCTACTGTTTTCGAAATAGATTTCCAACTAATTAACCTTGGAATTATATTTCACAAAAGAACATTTGATTTTAATTTATTATACTTCATCATAACATAACTCATCCGATGACTTACTTCATATTTCTTGACCAATGGATAATATTTTTTGACGTTTTATATCTGTTGGTGAAAATTGATCGTAAAATTGACATTGATTTTGTAAAGTGATCGCTAATAAATAAACGGATCCGGCGGGTTGGGCTAAAACAAGCCGCGTGGGCTGATGCAATTCAAAGGTTTTAAATTAGTGTCTAGTGGTTTTTAATGTACAAATTTAGTGTTTATTTGTGCAGTGAAGTGCCGCAAAGTGATCCTAATAATAAGAATCGTTGGATTGTATCGTTTTTAACACTGCTATTGTGTGTCAAGTCAGTTGTCTCGTGACAACTTGCTTGAACCTAATAGAGTTTTAAAACCAGCGATTACTTTTAGAGTGATATCCGCTGAATCCGTAAGTCGATAAAACGTAAAACACAAACGTTTTATTGAGTAACTGACTTCGACTGTTGACTACCTACTTATTCTCAATAAGTTTCTTGACATTGGCAAATTATCTTCGGGTAGGGCCATATTAAAAGAAATAAAAATAAACAGAATCCTTCTTCTTCTCATCTTATCGTGTAATTCCAAGGTTGATCTAAAACGGTCGCTTCGGAGCCCGGGATACGCTTAGAAGCGACTGCCACCTCGGTAAGAGTGAGGGTGGCCTATTCTACTCTGCCGGGGATCACACGGCATCTGAAAAAGACCTGTCAAAGTTAATAGTAATTCGATCATCGGCTACTCTAAAATAATAACGTTACCATTTATTTATTCAACATTGTCTTAATGAAACGAACTATGTTAATCACCAATTTCGCACAAGACTGGAGTAAAGTAAACATATGTCCAGATTAAAGTCACATGACTAAGAAACACGAGCTTATTTACATAGTGAGCGATATGTTT
Source organism: Marasmia exigua (assembly GCA_019059595.1). NCBI lineage: Eukaryota > Metazoa > Arthropoda > Insecta > Lepidoptera > Crambidae > Marasmia > Marasmia exigua. Next base: position 14,928,217 of record CM032488.1, read on the forward strand.
ATGTACTTTGGGTTATCACCCAGAGTACATAAACATAATTTCACTTTCTTTGATTGTTGACCGAAGATATATGAATTAAATAAATCGAGACTACTTCACTTGGGTACTCAGAGATGTCATACCTAACATTGATTGTGTGTTGGGTATAATATCCTTCAACCGATTACGGCTATGCCGGTCGATCGTAATTATCAGCTTCGTACTCAGGACATATTATAGTGATCAAGTGTGTGAGCAAACACAAGTGTACTCTCTACTTTCTTACCCTAATATCCCGATGGCACGACCAATCATCATCAGCCCATTTAAGTCCCCACTGCTGGGGCACGGGTCTCCCTCAATCACATGAGGGGTAATTACACTATACTCACCTTGCTTAGCAGACGGGTTGGCGAGGTTTTTGATATAAATGCAGAGTTTTCCTTCTCTGGGTGCCTTTTACGACACCTCGGTAAGAGTGAGGGTGGCCTATTCTACTCTGCCGGGGGCCACACGGCGACACGACCAAAACGGGGTTGAATATAAAATATGCTAAAAGTACTGATATTAATTTTGTATGAACAAATACCAATTTTCACGAGTCTAGCATTAAATATTACGAATCTCCCATACTTCCGATGCGATCCTAATACACCAGCGTGACACGACCGAAGAGGGATCGAGTGCAGGGCCAACGGCTTATCGTGCTTTCTTTTTGTGAAGGGCAGACGGCAGTTGCTTCATTGTAATTACCAGACTCCCCAAATTCTGAATCATGGTCTAAGAGTACCCCGGGCTCCAAAGCCACAGCAGAGGCAACCGGAAATCACACGCTAAGATGAGAAAGGGGAATGTGTAACATGCTTGTGTGAGTGAGAGTGAATAAATGAATATGTGACCGGAAAATAACGAGATCCGTAAGTTTATCAAGTTACTAGAAAGTTTATAAACTTTCGTATGATTCTAACAACATAACAAGTAAGGTAACATTCGTATGTATTAGTGTATGATAACGTGTTTATTTATTTATTTTATATCTAGATATGTATTTATACTATAAATTTACTTAATCAATGTTCATAATCAAACAGATTGCACCACCCTCCCCTCTTCTATCTAATGTCCTTTACCTGAAGGTTTTCTGGTAGATATCGCTCCCAGCGATAAGACCGCCTAAATTGTACATTGTATATCTCTGTATACCTAGCTTTTCAGTTTTGTATGTTTTGCAATAAAGAGTATCTATCTATCTAAACGGGAGATAGATTGTATTATTTTACGTCCAAATTTTCGTACATTGACTCACTGAACTCACTCGTAAAATAATAAGTAGGTAAGCAATATCCAAACGCTACGCGCGATCTGATTGACATTACCACTTTAAACATTATTGACCAATCAGAGAGCAGTGTATTATTTTACGTATTTCAAAGATTCGTATATATAAAAGAGTTTCTGTGATTGGTCGAACCATTTAAAATTTTATGAACATCCGTTATTTTGGAAATTAATAAATTTACGAAAGTGTGGACGTGAAATAATACAATTTATCTCCCGTTTAGAATCCTACGAAAGTTTATAAACTTCCTAGTAAATTGATAAACTTACGGATCTTCTTATTTTCCGGTGACAAATATACTTTTATTGCACTCAAAGTACAGTATAAAAACTTAAGACTAGGTATTACAGGATATGTACAACGAAGGCGGCCTTATTACTAATTGGGAAAAGACATCACAATGTATTTTGTCTACCCTACAGGGTAGATGACAATACTGTATATATACATACAGTACTTACTATGCCAAGGGTATCTCTTTACACCGCGGAGGTATTTAATATCACATTGAATTATATACAACGAGAACCGAGATGGACATTGGACTTTGACGCAAAAACTGCAGTAAACCTATTAATCACTAACATATGTTGAATATATAACATAATATATTAACCACGTATATTCTATTAGCAGTAAACAATGATTTCTATTGATAAAGCCGAGTTCGAAGCGCCTTGATGTGAACTTGATCTAAATACGAGGTTATAGCCATAGTATGTTTGTAAACAGTAACTCTAGTTAAAGAAAAATATGTATAAAATAAAATAGATAAATAAATATTTGTTTATCAGAGTTGTTTATCGGAGTCAGATCAATGTATGCGATGTTACATCGCATACATTGATCTGACTTCGAGATAGGTAACTCAAGCACCATATAGTTTATTTTATGTAGGTACAGTTTAACCAAACGGGAGATCCATGTTCAAATGCGAGCCTCATCTTAGTGTGTAATTCCACGTTGCGTTGCGTTGGTAATTACAATGAAGCGTCTGCCGTCTGACCTTCGCAACCTTTTAACAGGGGAAACAGACCAACTGAACCATGGTTACACGACAGAAAATATCCTAAACGTGCAGGTTCCCTCATGATATATCCCTCACCTCCCTGCTAAATGGTAGAAATATGCACATAGACTTGAAAAAATACAGAGATCCATGCTCTGATTCGAAGTGGGCCCTGTTTGATCATTCGCCGAGTGCGGTCATCGAAACTTTCTTTGTATGGTTACACTGTGGTAATCATAGTTACTGCCCATATTTTCCTACTGGCACATTTCTACTGATATACGATACGATCACTCGGAGTGGCAGTAATTTGTCTAAGTGCGTCCAACAGCTTAATGGCCAACGTTTAACAAAGTGACATGTTTAAGTAAATCGTCTTCGCACGTGATTTTAATGACAGATGACAAGTCGGGTTTTGAAGTCATTTTCACATTTTATTGTGTTTATGTTTTAAGTTACTGTATCATGATGATGATGAATGTTAGTATACCTACTGGCTCTTTTTGTTTTCTTTTAAAGAAGTAAGTAAACTGAATTCTTTATTACCAATACACAAATACAAATTCTTTATTTGCAAAATATGGGAAGGTATAAAAGCTGTTAAGTTTTGTACAATGGTTCGCCATATTTGGCCAAAGACGGCATGCAACATTTTTAGAACACACATTTTACACATTTTTACAGGTATTACATTAAGCTGGTCTTCACACTAGGCTAAGCCAGCCTGAGAGGAATAGTGAATGATTTCCAAGAGATTTTGTGACACATGTACAGACGGCGTTAGCTCTAGTTAACCCCCCGCAGTTCAAAAATAACACTTGTGTCTCAGACATAAGGACGGTCCACAGTTCAACAAGGGTTACTTGTGATGTCATGTGTGTATACATATATATCATACAGGTTGCAAAGAACAGTAACATAAGTTATATTCGAAACATTACAAGTAACATTATCTTCCTTCTAGCAAATTAATTTTTCATACTTTGTAAAACTAAGTTAGAAAATAATAGGGTATACGACTAAGTTCAAGATTTTACAAAATATAAATATTTTGTCAAAATATAGGTAAATATGTGCCAAAGGCAAAAATTCTCAATTAAAAATATAACGTCTAGCCGGTTTTATGGTCATTCAAAGATTCATGGGCAAGTCCATTTTAAAAGTATGAAATTATTAAAAAAGAATTATACCATTGAATAACCCATACAATTTGCACCAATTATTATAATAGAACCATTGACATAAACGAAACATTTGTAATAGCTACCATACAAAATTCAAATGAAATGCATACAAAATACTTAAGTGTGACGTCACATCTAAGTAGACATTTGTATGGAGCGTTTTGGGTTTGCCCAAAATAATGTGATTTTAAAGTTGTGATATCTCAGGTAGTTTAAATGAGAATCAAGTGATTCTTTCAACGATGTTTCTATCATTGAGAGGTCTTTTGATTGCAAAATTAAAAAAAAGTAGTCGTATACCGTATTAACTCTAAAACAAATTTAACGTCAGTCTCGAGCATTCTTAGTTAAACACACAGACCTGCACCCTAGATAGAAAGCCATACTTCAAAAACTGTGCGAAGCCGTTGTTAGTACTGGGGTGACGTGGTGGGCGACGTTCTTTCTCTACAGAACACGTATAGAATCTGCGTCAGGGCCGGTTGGGTCTCTTTCACACTCTGAGACGTTTTTTTCCAAAATGGCACATTCCGTTGACTTCTAATTCCATGGTTAAACGTTATCAAAATTACATTCACAAAAGGGGGAATTTTTGTGAGAGTGACTTTGGGAAAGTCATGTGAAAATAATTGTATTTGGTCAGTTACAGTCACTCTTTCTTACTTACAATTGTGCAAGTTATGTCGAGACGTTTAAAAGTGCTTAAGTTAATAAAGTAATTAGTTAGTAATTACAATGACAACCTTGTGGTATAACGAGCAATGTATTTATTTTTTTATATGAGAGGTGGCACACGAGCAGACGGATCACCTGATGGTAAGCAATTCCGCCGCCCATGGACACCCGCAACACCAGTGGAGTCACAAGTGCGCTGCCAACCTTTTCCCCTTGATTATTACTATTGATTTGGTAGCGAGGAGGGACCAATATCTATGTGCATATTTTAACCATTTATTTGCACATTTTACATAAGTCTTAAGACTAATATATATATTATAATTATCTGCTTTCTAATTAGTGCTGACTAGCTCGATTAGTGTATTTATCTCGAAACATCGTGAGGAAACTGCACGTTTCGGATAGTTTCTGAAACGTGTAACCATGATTCAGTTGGTCTGGTTCCCCTGTGAAGGGTTGCGAAGGTCAGACGGCAGTCGCTTAGTTGTAATTACCAGACCCCTCAAATCCTGAATCAAGATATAAAAGTACGTCGGGCTCCAGAGCGACAGCTTTGGACGCAACCGGGAATCACACGCTAAAATGAGGATGAGGAATGGTTTTTTTTTATAGTGACATAGTATATTGCCTCTCCTCTTGACCTGACAAAAACGAATCTTTCCAAAAATTAGAACATTTGCATCTGGATCAGTGCAACCATGCGGAACAGTGAAACGCTTCATTTGAATCATTTGGAACATCAATCAACTCTCAGATAGATCCGTGATCAATTGATTTTGTTACGAATAAATAATCGATCCCCTCTTGCTGTGCCATGTAATTTAATATATATAATACATGGAAAGACGGTTACCTATTCGCCCCGGACAGCCCATACCTTTACTTACTTACTCTTTTGCTCTGAATTCGGATTGTTCCACTCATACGGATCATTTGGCTCACTCGGATCATTCAGCTCATTCGGATCATTCAGCTCACTCGGACTCGAGATCCATTTGAGTCGAATGATACATTCGGAGCGAACAATAGAGATTCGGAACAGTGTATCGTTTGGCTGAGTCGGATCACTGAGTCGTTTCTGAGTAAAGAGTTACACAGATCTACTCTCCTCAGCCTGATGGTAAGTAAGAGAAGAGCCCACGTTGCAATTAATAATAATAATAAATAAATAAATAAATCTCCGTTGGGACTGCCAACGTCGTTGTTTCCACCAGAGATGACCCTGATGATGAGTGTTGTACGATAGGTGTTTTTAAGAGCCAATAGAATCGCTTCATTTAGCTAGCTTCTCACAGTCAAGCGATTCTATTGGCTCTTAACAAACACATTCCTCGCAACACATCTTGGCTCAACTCTTTTTTTTTATTATAAGACAGACAAGCATTTGACCTCAATCTCACCTGATGTTAAGTGAAGATGAGATCCAAGTATTGTACTCTGGTGGAAACGCAGCCCTAACGATGAAGGAATCATCTTGCTTTTAATGCTAGATGGCAGACAAGAAGACGTCTCCTGATGGTAAGCAACTGTCGCCGCCCATAGACACTCGCAAGACCAATGGATTTACAAGTAAACTGCTAATATTTTAACAATGTATTTCCTCCTTCCTACAATATGGATTCCTTTAAACGAAGCGTGAAGAAGCATCTCGCTGGCCAGTATGGCAGTGTCAACGGAAATGATGCCTTGACATCGCGGCCGTTGTAATTGCAACGTGGGCCTCCTTTTGCTTACCATCATATTGAGGCGAGTCAATATACTGTGTCACTTTTAAAAAAAACCCGTTTGGCCCTACCGTACCCTCACTCACTCGAAAAAATATAAGCACCACCCGGTTTTTTGTGAAGTCGTGGTATCACTCCTTTCTTATCAACCCATTCAAGCCGAAGTGTGGCTCTCCCTCCTTAGATTCTACAAAACGTCTAATAAAACAGTGAAACAAACTTCTCGCCATATTAAGGTAAACCCAGTTTCTTTCTTACCCTTTCTTTCCCACATATAAGTAAGAGATAGCACGACCTAGGGTCACAGCACTCCGCTATACACTTACGTGCAGTATAATCGAAGCACGGTTTTCAATTAGAAACTCTACCTTTTTTTTAACTATACCGGACAAACTAGCAGACAGCACATCTGATGGTAAGTGATCACCGCCGCCCATGGACACCTGCAACACTCGAGGTGGCACAGATGCGTTGCCGTCTCTTAAGGAAGGAAAGCCCTTTTCTTGAAGGTCGTATCAGACTGTTGGGGTACACCACCGATGACAGTTGGTTCCACAGTTTTACGACGCGCTATAGAAATTGACGCATTTCGTAGTGACCCTGCCTCATACGCCAAAGGTCGTGGGTTCGATTCCCACTGCCAAAAAAATGTGTCTGTTTAGTGTCTGGGTGTAATATTATGTATTTAAGTGTTGTAATCCCTCTGTTTTATTTTTTGATATCCGTAACACAAGTGTTTAAGCTACTTAATGGAATCAGTTCAATATGAGATTTTAAGTAAAAAAAAACTGTTAGAAGATCGAAAACTTATCATCCCTCAGAAGTACTGTAAAATTTGTCTTCCGAAGATTATTCATATTTATTGTTGATGTCTCAAATAAACAAAATGAATAAGTATATAAAGTCATAGTCATAATTATTTATTGCGACATGTTGGTAACACAATGATGTAATACATAAGTTAAATATTCATTTTTTATGGTGATTAAAGCTGGAAGTTGATCGAATATTTATGTATCGAAGTGTTCAATACATGTTCTTCTAACTTATTTTATTAAATCATCTAAATAAATTCCCGTGGCCCGATTTTCTAGCACAAATGTGTCATCTCATCTCAGCATGTATTTCGTTTGCGCCCAAAGCTGTCACTTCTGAGCCCAGGGTACGTTTAGACCATGATCCAGGATTTGGGGAGCCGGATAATTACCGCCGTCTGACCTTCGCAACCCTTTAAGGTGACGGGTAGGGCACACTAGCAATGCCAATCGATTTAAATTTTTTGCTACTAAACCGGATCTATTTTACACAAATTCGGGGTTACAACCTCTCGGCAAACACCAATACTATTTATTTAATACTTATAGTTAACTGTTTGGTGCTGCTTTTGCACTCGAATTTTGGATTACCGCCAAAAGTGGGCGCTTTAGGCGTGAATCAATTCTTCGCGTACAAAAACGGACCCAACATTTGTGCATGGTTATTTAATAAATAGTATAAGTGTTTGCCGAGATGTTGTATTCCCGAAATCGTTTAAAATCGATCCTGTTTAGTAGCTAAAAATTAAAATCGATTGGCGTCGCTAGTGTGCCCTACCCGTCACTTAACAGGGGAACCAGACCAACGTTATCATGAAACGTGCAGGTTTCCTCGCGATGTTTTCGTTCGCTGAGCTATTGGTATAGATTTTTTTGCACGAATGTGTAAGTCCTTTCAAGGTCTAGGTCTTAGTACTATACCAGCCAGCTATTTCTAGGTTATATAACCAACAGGAACTGCACATTCTTGTTGACGAGTAATCGTCGAAGTAATTTAGTTCTGGTGCTTATTAAATTAATTACAGGGTAGGGTTTAACATATTTTTTTAACTATTGAGGAAAAAACATTGTTTTATAATTATGGTCGTTGATGTTTTTTATTGTCATTGTATGAAATCTCAATTATGAAGAATAAAACGTGTTGTGGTTATTTATGAAATCATTTATGAATTTCAGTGGCTATTTCTGTTGCGTACTTCCAACATCATATCTACACTCTTGAGAAATTTCTCATGAAAACAATTTAGAAATTAAGCAAAATATTACTTTCGCGAAAATATTTTTGTGTCGTCAACGAGATAGGTTTTTTTTATGTGATAGGTGGCAGACAAGCAGACGGATCACCTGATGGTAAGCGATTGCCGCCGCCCATGGACACCCGCGACATCAATGGAGACACAAGTGCGCTGCCAACCTTTAAACCCCCCACTCTTTCCCCGGGATTGGGCCTCCGGTACTCTCACTCACGCAGCGAAACAGATCGTCCCCCCACCTAGCCAGAGGGCGCCCTACATTACGTTTTCCAAGACGCGGTCTCCACTCCAGAACCCGTTTACCCCATCGGTTGTCGGTTCTGCGGCTAATATGGCCAGCCCACTGCCACTTAAGCTTGCTAATCCGGTGAGCAATGTCGATAACTTTGGTTCTCTGCTGGATCACCTCATTTCGGATTCGATCTCGGAGAGAGACGCCAAAGCATCTACTTCCACTTTATTTCTGTTTCCCTGGTACTTTAAATTTGAATTCTAGAGCGACTGTTGGAAAAATAGTGAAATAATGTAATACGCTAATCAAACATAATGTTCCATATCTCCTGAACAACCAATACTTCCACATAATCCAGTAACTGACTCATCTCAGATTCCACCGATCCTCGTGTTACAATTAATCAGTACCCCGGTTTGCCACAATTGGCCGCAATTTGAAATTTACCTCATCAGACGTTATTTCCTCTCCTCCCACAGCGCAGGCGGGAATTGTGTAAGTGTCAGGTGAGGCACGCCATCTTGTAATGTGACATAACCCACTTTATCTTTTTTCAACATAGGCTGAATAGCTTGCTGTGTATCAAAAAGTAGTGCATAATTATTAAATAAGTGTTTGCTTAGAGACTCCCGCTTCGAAATTGTTTAAAATAGATCCGGTTTAGTAGCTAACAATTTACATCGATTGGTGTCGCTAGTGAGGCTACCCGTCGCCTTAATTGAGTTGTTTTTATATTTAACACGCAAAGACTTGTGGCAGATGGTTGGGTATTTCATTCATTAATTATGTTTTTTTTATGCTCAAGTATAAGAGTTACTTTCTTTAAAATCTAATGAGCATTTGGAATAACTAAGACGGCCCGTTTGGAACAGTGGTAGTGAACTCTGCCCTTGGTCCAAGGGATGCGGGTTGGATCCCCGCACAGTAAAAACATTTGTGTGCATGATCATGTCTGTTTGTATTGGTCTGGGTATTTTCTATGTATTATAAGAATAATATGTATATTTGTATTTGTAATCCCACTGTTGATTCTGATATCCGTTACACAGTTGCTGGAGCTACCTATCTCGGAATCAGATCAATGTATGTGCGTATAAATGTAACATTTATAAAAATAAAACTTAACTGTCATATATCGATCATTATTAATTAATGAAAAAACAGTCTTTGCTTTTAGTAGAATTCTGCCAATGTCAAGTGATTTAAGAGACACGAATTGTTATGGTGAAATTGACTGGTGCAGTTTGATTAATTGAGTATCTTATTAGTTAAAACAATAACAGATACATATACAACACAGTATTAGGTGACTTTTAAGCGGGTTACTGCTGATATGCTACTTCTTTCACCAGAGCGTCACGTAAAATGGGAACAGGTTATTTTTTTATTATTGATTATGAGCCTGTTTTGAACTAGAATTGAGAAGAAGCCTCAGATAGAACGAGCTTGTCCAAAAGCAGCATATTCACTCTAAATTTAAACATTTTGAGGTTGGTAGTCACTGCGGAAAACAGACGTAGGTAGGACGTTCCACTCATTGGCAGTGCGCATTACGAAGAAAGAGGAAAAAAGCTTTGTATGCAATCGTCCAAGCTCGTCTAGTGTCTTGATGGAAAAGAGGAGATGGTGGAATGAGCTTATGTCACTAATGCTAATGATCATCTGCTCATCTCTCCTTGAAAACCACTTGAATGGTATTCGAGTTACATCACTTCGCCGTCTAGAGGGTTACATCCTGCCTGGAGATTGAATGAAACAAAATATGGTCCACCGATTATGCTAATTCTGAAGTATGTGGACCAGACGTCTAGTGCTTATCTAAATGATAATGTGGCACCGGTGTTTTGTTGGCTTTAGTTAAACTCGACTTGATGGAAGAATAGCTCCTATTCAGACTAAGAATCAAAGATTGAGATGAAATCTATCGTCTTTGGAAACTGGTTAAGTAAGAAGAATGCTAGTTATTTTTTGTTAACTGGTTGTGAAACTCAGTTCCTGATGTGGCCGTAGGGGATGATCCCATTCGAGATGAAGACTTTCTCGATGGAGCGATGGTAGTTTATTTTTCATATGCTTGAGTCTACAAACGAGCAACCGGGTCACCAGATGGTAAGTGATCGCCGCCGCCCATGAACATCTGCCAGTGCGAAATCAGAGAGGTCGCTGATGCCTTGCCGGCCTTATTGCAAGAAGTACGCTCTTCTCTTGATAAAAGACTGCTATAGTCAAACCGTTCCACAAAATTGGGGTACATGGCAAAAAGATCCGTGAGAAACGCACAGTGCAAGATGGTGGTCTTGCACTGTGGTTTTTACCCTTTTTATAATGGAGGACGATTTGACTTTATTTTGGTCCTCCTGTTTACCACCACCCAGATGCAGTTCAGATTCGGGTAGTATGCGTTAGTCACCGCGAAGTGTTTGCTCCATGGCTCATCATTTAATTAGAATGTCTCTGCAATCTCCAGTTGTCCTGGAAATTCTTTCACTGACCTAGATGATGAGGATGGAAATAAAACCGCTTGCGTGTGGTTCGTTCAAAGAATTCAGTTCCTCAAAGCACTCTCTGAGGTAAATCCTATTTTTCCTAAACACGTACAATAGAGCAACTAGGAATCTTAAGTGCGGAAAGAGGATGCCATTTCATATTACTCTAACGTCGAGTTCTAGCCTTAAAACCCAGGTTGTATCAATCAGATCTGCCCCCACAGTTTCCAGATCTCGTCAGCACGAACCATTACAAATAACGACGCGACATTGACAGTAATGAGCCGGCCCTGACTGTGAGGAACAGATGGGAATTGGTGCAATGCACGCATGCACTTGGAAGTGCAAAAGTGATGGTATCTCGAGGTCGTTGATTCAGACGAGTGTGATCAACTAGGGATGGGTATTACATATCAAAACAAAGACATCAAGACAAAAACATCGATACTTATTTTTAACCGCCGACGCAAAAACGAAGGGGTATTGTAAGTTTGACGTGTCTGGGTGTGTCTGTGTCTGTCTATGGCATCGTAGCTCCCGAACAAATGAACTGATTTTGATTTCGTTTTCTTTTGTTTGAAAGATGAATAAGGGGGGAGTGTTCTTAGCCCTGTTGAATATTAATCAATCCAAGATGGCCGCCGTCACAAAGATAATATGGATTGTATGTTTTAACACAAATCCCACAATATGGGTACCTATCATATAAAAGGACTTGAGTAGCAGAATATATTTATTGTGACAAATTTCAAATCCAAGTTGGCCGCCGTCGGGGGTTTTTAAAATTTTCAATTTATTTATTGAAAATTGGGAAGTTTGTGCCCCACCAAACGCATGTGTGGATTTTAAAAGGGAAGCACTCTTGGAAAGATCTTCCATTTTCAGAGGAAATATTATATTCCCATAAGCGATTTAGTGTACAATTTATGGGGTCTGGGGGTAAGGACATAACCCTAGTAGTACACTTGTGTATTGATAAATAATCACTCGGTGGAACAAATCAGAGGCACATAGAAAACCGACATGAAGGAGCATGTCAGTTTTCTATGAGGCCGTGGTACCCCTTCGGTCGCGCCGGCCCATACATGCCGAAGCAAGGTAAATGAAAACTCCTTAATTAAATGACATCTGCACTATGAAGATTCGAAAGGTTCCGCAAAGCCCATCGGATGGCGCTGCCACGGTAAATTATCAGCCTGTAAAACACACCCACTGCAGGGCAAAGGCTTCCATCATAGAAATTATCATCGCTTTGTTACTATGATAGGTTTAGGCTTAATCACCACGCTTGCTTAATGCGGATTGGTGATTACAAACCCGAGCTATGTTCGAAAAATTCGAAACATACTTTTTGCTCGACCCGGCAATGGAATCCAGGACCCCCATATCACGGTCCGGTACTTAAACCACTAGACCAGCAGGGCTTTGTCACGATAAAAAAAAACAATGATTTTTTTCTATGAAGGTTCAAATGGTTCCGCGATACCCATCGGAATGCATCACCGCGCATCGCATGCACTTGACACGCGCAGGTGTCGCTAGGCGCGTGCGCAGACGGGGCCGAGATGTGCGTGATCTATTGCCCTTTCTACTTACTGCCTAGTCTAGCACTATCGATATGGTTGCCATACATCCCGTATATACGGGACATGTCCCGTATATACGGGACATGTCCCGTAATTGATTCTGTTTTTGATCATCTTGTCCCGTATTTAGTCTGTGGTTTGTCCCAAATTTCCATTTTACGACCCGTTTGACGACCTTTATGGATCAGTGGTAGTGAAAGCTGTCTGTTGTGCAAGGGTTACAGGTTAGATCCCCGCTCAGTACAAGCATTTGTGTGCATAAAACATGTCTGTTTGTATTGGTCTGGGTATTTTCTATGTATTATAAGTATGTATTTACGCTGTTGGTTCTGATATCCGTAACACAGGTGCTTGAGTTACCTATATCGGAGTCAGATCAATGAATGTGATATTGTGAAATATTTATTTATTTATCTCTTATTTATTATTGTTTTAAAATAAGCCGATGGGGGAAGTTCCCCCTGTCAAATGATATTGCGAGCTGCCGCGTGCCGGGGAGAAAATGTCCGAAAGAGAAAACGTCCTGTATTGGTTCTCAGAAGTTATGGCAACCCTAACTATTGCTTGCGTAGACTTTAAGTCTAGTGAATGAGAGTATCGGAGGGCCAATATTGAGGGAATGAGGAAGTAAAAAGTTAAGCGGAATCAGGGCTCCGAAGCGACAGCTTCAGAAGTTACCGGAACCAAACCTGTGACCAAAGTCTAAGATGACTAAGAAGTGGGAGTAAAAAGTTGGCAGCGTACTTGTGATGTCATTGTGTTGGGTGTCAGTGGGCGTCGGCAATGGCGTACTATAAATTGATCCGTCTGCTCGTCTGCCACTTATTACATAAAATAAGTTAATCACTAAAGAGCCCTCGTCTTATTATATAATAATCAAGAGTGTGCAGTTTATTGTGTGGCTGTTAGTACCAAGAATTATGGCATCATACATGATCTTTTAAGTCACAACATCACATACCTGGATCTGACTCCGACATAGGTAGCTCAAGCACCTGTGTTACGGATAGGTATCAGAACCAACAGTAATTACAAATATATACATATAATACTTTTCTTTTCTAAATGCATACCTATAATACATAGGAAACACCCACATCAATACAAACTGACATGTTCATGCCTACAAATGTTTGTACTGTGCGGGGATCGAACCCGCAACCCTTGGACCAGCAAAATTCACTACTACTGATCCAAACGGGTCGTCAAAGAAGTAGATTGATATTTTGATAGATGAATCTAGAATAGTTTCTACATTTCAAAATGTATCGTTAAGTAAATTTTGTAATATATGTTTAAAAACCATTGGTCTTTCTAGATCCTGATACTGTACACACGGTGCCACGTGATGTTACCCTTGTTGAACTTTGGACCGTCCAAAGTGGTGTTTTTGCAATTGTAACTTGTTTGCTTTTTTACAGTCAGCATCAAAATTAGCTTAACACATTAGTACCATGTCGAACTAACATTTTAACATACGCCTTAGAAACTGTCTTTAATAGGCAGAACAGTTACTTTGACATGGTACTAAAATATTAAGCTATTTTTGATGCTGACCGTACTACAGGTAAATATCGATATAGAAATAATTGTAATAAATGCTTAAAAATAATGACATGCATTGGTAAATGCTTCGTTACATTATACTTCATATCTTTGACAGGTTTGTTAACTCCTGTTATTACTACTATAGTTATCTTGATCATAATAGTATTGTAATTAGCGATCTGGACAAGTCCAATCATCAAGATTACTATATTTAAGTTGCCAACAAGGTATATTGAACATAGTTGACGACCCGTTTGGAACAGTGGTAGTGAACGCTGCCTCTGGTGCAAGGGTTGCGAGTTCTATCCCCGCACAGTACACACATTTGTGTGCATGAACATATCTGTTTGTATTGGTCTGGGTGTTATCTATATATTATAAGTATGTATTTACAAAAGAAAAGTAGTATATTATATGTATATATTTGTAATCCCAATGCTGATTCTGATATCCGTAACACAGGACGTGCTTGAACTCCCTATCTCGGAGTCAGATCTATAAATATTTGACAACATCACATACATGATGTTGTCAAATATTTATTTATTAGTTCATCATCATCATCATCGTCAGCCCATTTAAGTCCCCACTGCTGGGGCACGGGCCTCCCTCAATCACATGAGGGGTAATTGCCATACTCACCACGTTTGGCAGACGGGTTGGTGAGGGTTTTGATATAAATGCAGAGTTTTCCTTCTCTGGGTGCTGATGATCATGCCAGCAGCTTTGCTTTAGTCGCCTTTTACGACACCTCGGTAAGAGTGAGGGTGGCCTATTCTATTCTTCTATTTATTAGTTCCTATCTAGAAATTCTGACGAGTATAGGTACACAAAAAGGTCGTGTTTATTAAAACAAACTGTGTATTTATACAAGTCGCTTCATTGTCATTACCAGACTTCCGAAATCCTGAATTTAACCAAGTGAGTTATAGTCTAGTATTAATAGTTCAATGATAATACCCCAGTATAATCAGACTCCCCAAATCCTGAATCATGGTCTAACGAAGTGTAGTAGTGTAGTGTACGCCGGATTCCAAAACGGTAGCTTTGGACGCCATCAGGAATAACACGCTAATGAGATGAGACTGTCTGGGCAAGTCAGATTTTTTTCTTTTCAGCTTCTGACTTCTTAGCAAGTCAGATTTTTTAGTGTTTTTCGTTTACCAGCCCCATAGACCAGACCCACCAAGTCCCACGTCTAAGCGTTCCCTGGGCACCTCCATCAAATTTTCCCCTGCGGCAGCCGATCTCGACTTGACGATTAGCCAGGATAAGTATTACATACTTAGCTAATGGCACAACCACAAGCAAGCTCTCTATTTACTTCAATATTCTGACGGGACACCAGTGTGACATGACCGGAAAGGGGTCGGACTGACAGTTTTGATGTGCTATCAGAGGGCGGGAATAATAAGACCACCAACATCCAGATCCACCAACTTCGGGCTCACACTGAGAATTTCTCAACAGGACAAAATCAGGTTAACATTTATTGAAAATAGAACCCCGAGCGTAACCGTCGCTTTAAAATGCTACCAACTGCTCCACCAGACATTAATTCAATTATATAAAAAAGGTCCGAGGCAGAATCCTTGCGTGTTAAAAAACTTTTTTCTACGTAAATATGTTTGTAATCCTTCATCATTTGATACTTATTACAATCTTTTCATCAATATGCTCGTACCTGCTAATTTTTTTGGGTATATGCGTCAAAGATCAATCAAAAGCTCATTAAAAATACAAATATGCTTATACACACATTATTATGGGCTGTCATTCTGATATACACTTCATTGAATAGGGATTGTATATGTAAACAAAATTAATTCAGATTTCTATATATTCTCGTTCTTTACGTTAATTTTATTCCTCGAAAGGTTCATAAGCCTAGAATGTAATGTTTTCCTAGAATTCGCACGGGGCTTGCATTGCAAATTTGTGTCGATGTAAGTTTCTTTAAAAGGAAAACTGCTTAAGCTGATGCAAAACGTTTTTGTAGAAGGAAGGAAACTAAGGCCAGAAAATGTAGGTTTGGTCAGATATGCAGAGTTTCAAAAATAATTACAGGTTAGAGGTATTCCCCGGATTTGTATCAAATAAATGAGTATAAGCATAGATACAAATATGTACATACGTTTTTTAATCAAGAATAGCTGATGATAGTTAAATAATTACTGATATAAATTAACTGATGAATCGAATTAATCAATATTTTATAGTTGATAAAGTATAGTTGATAAAGACGACCCGATCGGAACAGTGGTAGTGAACGCTGCCTCTGATACAAGGGTTGCGGGTTCGATCCCCGCACAGTACAAACATTTTTGTGTGCATGAACATGTTTTTTTGTATTGGTCTGGGTGTTTGCTATGTATTATAAGTATGTATTTACAAAGGAAAAGTATTATATGTATATATTTGTAATCCCACTGTTGATTCTGATATCCGTAACACAGGTGCTTGAGCTACCTATCTCGGAGTCAGATCAATGAATGTGATGTTGTGAAATATTTATTATTATTATAAAGTATGATTAATGTGAAAAACGATAAACAGTTCACCGCAAGATCTACCGCAAGTATCCATATGGACGATAATGAGGTAGGCATGAGCCGTATATCGATGTTACATCGTTTTTATTATTATTTACAAATTAAAAATGTATGTATATTAGCTTTACTTAGCCAATTTTTCGAAGAACCTTTTGCTGTGACAAGTTCAATCAAATTAAGTATCTCATTTGGTGTATTACTGCTGGTTGCGCGAAAGATTTTCCATTTGCTAGAAATATTAGAATGTAATTTTCCAAACAATTTTTACAAACAGTAGGCATAATATAACAATTGGTAATACATCTACTTAACCAGTTCAAAGCAACTGAAGATGTAGTACATTACGCAACTGTTGTATTTAATAACAGGGACATTCAACGTTTCAACATGACTATTGTGAGTGAAGGTTTACATTACAATCAGAGCGGCATGATGCTTGATGAAAAGGTAAGAGACGTAAGGACTGATGGAGCTGTAAATAGTAGAGATGTGTAATGTGTTAGTAAAGTGACTACATACAATTTGTTAGAAACAAAGGAAACATTACAATAAGTAAACTAGAGAATTGGTCCGTCATTTTCAAAATAACGAGGCGCATGTCTCTAAATTATGTTTAAGAACGTGTTTAACATCAGAAATCATTACATAAGTACATCATGATTCCAAAGCAGTTTAAGCACTTATGTTCTGGGGACTAGAATCAACAAAAGTAACACAAATATACATCTAAATGGATATTATAACACCCTGACATTGAACAAATGCAAGTATTTAGCCGTGTGGTCCCTGCAGAGTGGAATAGGCCACCCTCACTCTTACCGAGGTATCGTAAAAGGCGACTAAGGTAAAGCTGCTGGCATGATCATCAGCACCCAGAGAAGGAAAACTCTGCATTTACATCAAAACCCTCGCCAACCCGTCTGCCAAGCGTGGTGAGTATGGCAATTACCCCTCATGTGATTGAGGGAGGCCCGTGCCCCAGCAGTGGGGACTTAAGTGGGCTGAAGATGATGATGATGAAGTATTTATCACACGAATGTTTGTCAAGATTGGAAATCGAACCCACAACTCTTGGAAATGTGAAACAGAACTGGTCGGTGCTGTATTAAGTAAAATATTCTTGAATTACGTTACTGTTGACATTTAGTTCGACATTTTAGTTTCTGTTTAGTAAATGTGACTTATTAATTTGAACTTTATTGATAAATCATTAGATAATACATTAATTATGCTGATTTCTGCTACACAAAATTATTACATTTCCATTGTCAAGTTTGCAGTACAAACAAGTTTTTTTAACAGTTATTATGATCGTAAAATAAAAAAAAATAAAGTAAAAAAGCTATTCATCATCATCATCATCAGCCCTATTTAAGTCCCCACTGCTGGGGCACGGGCCTCCCTTAATCACATGAGGGGTAATTGCCACACTCACCACGCTTGGCAGACGAGTTGGCGAGGGTTTTGATATAAATGCAGAGTTTTCCTTCTCTGGGTGCTGATGATCATGCCAGCAGTTTTACCTTAGTCGCTTTTTACGACACCTCGGTAAGAGTGAGGGTGGCCTATTCTACTCTACCGGGGACCACACGGCATAAAAAAAAAAGCTATTAATGTAACTCAATTGTTGATAGCCCCGTTATATTATCCAAAATAAAATTTAAAATTCCTCCAAGATACCCGAGATATCCTGTTAAATTACTCCTTCCTCCTTTCCGTAAAACTACGGCTGGTTCCAATTCTCCACTCGCAAGACTATGTAAAATATATAACAAGTATAGCACTGACTTTGACGTTTTTGGTGCTTCTATTTCATAAATTTCGCCGTCAGATCTCTGATTATATAGCATGTAGTCTTTGCCTGTTAGATTTTGTACTCTAAGTTATAAGTATATTATGTATTTCCAACTGCATGTTTGACTGTACAAATGTAGGTAAACCATTAAATAAATAAATAAAATAAAATAAGAAATTTGCACAAAATTTTACACAAATATTTTTCAAACTCAAATCCAAACTCTCAAACTCAAATAATTCTTTATTTGCATAGGCTTCTACGCAGCATTTACAAATCATCATACATTTGAAGGACTTAAAACTATTTATAAGTACCTTTGTATAATTTACATATTAATAAATATATATTTTAATACATAAAGTATACTAAAGAAATAAATAAACATAATGCGATTCTACCACCGGCTCGGAAAGTTGTTTCTGGTCGAGAAGAATTATTAATCTTTTGGAGTTTCAGATGATTCCAAATCTGAAGCTTGTGTTTATTTATAGTGTTAAAACCATGACAGATTTTTTCGAAAAAATATCCATGTTCTTTCGCACGTACAAAATACAGTCTAAAATGTATTGAGAAGCTACGCTTAAAATGTCAATGCTCTTAAATAGTTCTTTTAGCGAATCGCGAGGTCTAAGGTTGTATATGGAGCGGATGGCCCTCTTCTGCAATACAAATATAGTCTGTATATCAGCAGCAGACCCTCACAACAAGAGACCATAAGACATTACACTATGAAAATAGCTTAAATAAACCAATCTCGCAGTTTCAATATCGGTCAGATATCTAAACTAAGTCTTCTCGCTAAGGCTGCTACGCGTCGCAGCCTTGGCGGAAAGACTTAGTTCCGTGGGGACCAAAATATTGCACACAATTTAGTATCATTATCATTATCTTACCAGTCAACCAATCAAATAAAATGTAGACAAATGCTCGTTATACTCGTATATTTTATTTTATTAGCCTTATAACCGCTAGTAAGTAAACCAATTTGCGGCTACTTATGTAATGCAAATTGCAAAATTGTTGTGTTTGATTACCACAAGTATGTTGTTTATGACCTAGATTTGATCTAAGCTTTGCCTACATGGAACAATAAAGAATATGAATAAGAATATTTGTATTGTCTTGTATGACTTGAATTTTATTGTATCCTACCTGTTTTTTATTGAAGTTAGGTTCTTCAAAACATTTGTATTTTTAATAGCTTATCTGATATCAGTATTGTTACTTATATCTTTTTTAACAATACCAAAATTTTTAGTGTTGACACATGAGTAATCTTATCAGCTTACTTACTTGATCTCTGTAAAATGCCAAACGTAGCTGAAATTTAAAAACTCAACAACAATTAAATAATACCACATCCTCACAGAAAACCGGCGTGAAGCAGTGCATACGCTGTGTTTCGCTGCGTGAGTGAGGATACCGGAGGTCCAATCCAGGGGAAGGGGGTTAAAAGGTAAGCAGCGCATTTGTGACACCACTGGTGTTGCAGGTGTCCATGGGTGGCGGTAATCGCTTACCATCAGGTGATCCGTCGGCTCGTTTGCCACCTATATCATAAATTAATTTGGTTAAATATTGTATTTTCATGTGACCTAGAGTGGCACCCTGAGGAACTTCTATAAGGTAAAATATACAACAATGGCCCAAGAATAGAACCCAGAGGTGAATCTACATAGCTTAGCTTTATCAAAACTTTCAAAAACAATTCTCAAATGTTTTGTCGTTTTGGAAAGTATTGTTTACTTTTATTTTCTCTGTCCATGGCTTTTACTAAATCTGAATAGCAAGATCCTAGTCAAATACGAGTGTGTTTACACATAGCCTCTCTAATTACTTCGTGAGAAACGTGACTTGGTGACTAAATACGATCTTGAATAAACTTAATTCTTACATGACAGTGAATATACGTTAATGGAATGGAAACCGTGTCTCGGTAAATGTAGTGTAGGACGCCCTCCAGGCCAGATGGAGTGACGATTTGCGCAAGCTGGCGCAGGGGCTAGATAACCAAGATCGATCAGAATGGCGAGCTTTTGGAAAAGCCTATGTGCAGCAATATGTAAGAACCCGTCTGTCGAGCTTATATCTACAAAGCATACTCTCTTATTTTCTCGGCAATACAGTGCGAATAGGGGATGATAGCCTTGAAAAACTGGCCATTGTTGACAACACTGAAGGCAAAAGATGACGAGGCCGATCACCAACACGATGTGACAAATGAAAGGGGCTACATCCCTACAAAAGTTCTACGACGTAAAAGGCTACTTCCAATCGGAATCAATGGAGAAAGGTTGTTTGGTTGATGAGTTCCAGTGAGAGATAGAGAGAGAGATGTGCAGCAGTGGATTGTAACAGGATAATGATGATAGTTAATAAAATCTTAGTCTGAGTATGTTTTCCCTTTAACAATCCTTTCCTTTTAGCGTGTGCGCCTTTTTGTACGGTATGGTATAGGTATGATTGCATGCACGCACCTTTGAATTTTTCTAACACCCTAATTGTTTCCTTTAAAAACTATAAGAAATATGCTAACATCAACATTAGCACACGTTTCGTTTGAAATTACACTCTATTCTTGATCACATAAAGAGGAAAAACTAACAAGGACTCAATTGTACTTGCTCATTATGGCCGACTGCCACAGGTTCGCCGCGTGCGCACGTGACGTCACGCGCGAAGTCAATGCCCTGTGCAAAAAGTTTACAATGAGAAAGTTTGGCGAACTTTGCATTTGGGGTTTATGAATTTTCTGAAAAAAAGTCTGGAGCTAAGGTGCTTGGATCGATTTCCACTCTTGCGATGAATACCTGTGTTTGTTCAGTGGCTGGGTGTTTTTCTTCTTTGATTCTGATATCTATCAGGATAATGACTGTTGGATATTATTTACTCCATCAGCATTTTTTTTTAAATTGTGGAGTTTTCTCAAACTTTCGAACACGTTGAAACTTGCTTTATTATGACGCCATTATTCCTCAACAATGCTTTTAAGGGTTCTGTAACTAAAGGTTAAAAACAGGACTCCATTACTCTACTGTTTGTCTCTTCGTTCGTACTGTTTGTGGTCCGATGAGCAACCCAGTATTGTAACTTACGTAATTGTTTGTAACAAGATGGTGAAAGCATTAAAAAACAAATAAAAAATGTACGTATATTTTTAAGCTACCTACTTAAGTATTTGTCATCCATTTACTCTTCCTGGTGTACCACATAAACATGTATGTAACAAATTATGAGAAATAAACGATTAGTATTTGTATTTGTATACCTATACCAACACCAGTGGAGTCACAAGTACGCTAACAACCTTTAAACCCCCCTTTTCCCCGGATTGGGCTTCCCGTACCCTAACTCACGCAGCGAAATAGCACAGTGCTGCTTCACGTCGGTTTTCTGTGTGGCCGTGGTATCACTACAGTTGAGCCGGCCCATTAGAGGCCCTCTCAGAGGAATATTGCCGGCAGCGGCAGTGGCTGAGTGTAAACGGGGCATTAAGAAGACGCAGGTTTGAATCTAATAAGCTACCATCGGTCTGATAACATCAAACTACAGTGTACCTACCATTTGACAGTTTGTCACTTCGGAAAGACCAAGATTAATCAATGTACATCTTCTTCTTTGTCCTAACCATTTCTTATTATTGGGGTCGGCTCTCCTCGTTCTGCGGCGCCAGGACAGTCTGTCCTGGGTTTTCGAGATGGTTGCTTGGGCGAGCTTTAAGTCGAAACGCTGGAGCGAATTAATGTACTCCCAGCGACATCTATTGGAGTATGTAGAAGGATGTGACGGAAGACACACAGGGTTCGATATTGGTCCGACGTTATATAAGTTAAATGGTTTGTTACAATCTTATATTATCCTATAGATCTGTCTAAATATATAAGATTAATCAAGTAGACACGCGCGATAATTAATAATTACAACTGAACGTAATGCAACTCTCACGACTTGGGTTACGGAGTGTGAGTAAACAAATAGGTACGTCAGTTCACAAAAGCGAAATAACGAACGCCTGGCAAAGTTGTAGCTTGGAAGTAACAGTGTATGTGATTCGATTATTTTATGATCAATTTAGCTAAACGCCAACCGATATAATATACACAGTGCGCGGGGATAGAATAGGTATACCACACTCATCTTGAATCTTGAATAGGTATACAACGCTTCACAGTTTGAGGAGTCTTGTAATTAGTAAATATTGCGACTGCCGTCTGACCTTTGCAACCCTTAGACCAGACCAACTGAATCATTTACACGTTTCGAAACTATCCGAAACTTGCAGGTTTCCTCACGATATTTTTATTGTCGCCGAGCTAATGGTAGAAATATGCACATGGATTTGAAAAATCAAGAGGTGCATGCTTGGATCTCGAAGGGAAGGTGCGTTCTTTAACACCGAGCTATCATTGCTTGCTGTTTTTGCTTGCTTGCTTCAAAACTGCACCAGTGTTTACGACTGATTGTATTAATTTTGTGGCTCTGCTGATGATGGAATGTGAAATCTTTAACGGGAAGGAGTTAAAGGATAACTCTTTCAATGCTGCTAAAAAAATGAGTTTTACCGAAGTCGGCGCCTAATCCCTGTTGAATAATTGATTGTTGTATTAAATTACAAGATAGTATTGGGCGCCGACCTCGGTAACACCTTCTCTCGAGTGTACTGTTATAAAATGTTATTTGAAGTGTATAAAGTGATAAAAATATTACTTATTTTACACTTTTTAGCTCGTGGTTTATAAAGGCGGTTTTTTTTTCGCAGATTTTTTTTTCTTTTGGTGTGTCGTCGTATTCGAGTATATACAGGATGTGTGTGTGAACATTTACATCCCTATTACCACGTGTCCTACCAAATATTCTGAACATCATTTGTTCTATGTATTTTGGAAAATTAACAAGAAAAAATTACACTTTTCATATAAAGTTGATCATGTGACTTAGTCATTTGGTATATGGAGGCAAAAATATCGATGAATTTTGCAGTCGTGGAACAAATGTTCATTCGTAATGGTTGGCAAAACAGGTTTTTTTATTTGATAGGTGTACACAGTACAGTGCTGCTTCACGCCGGTTTTCTGTGAGGCCGTGGTATCACTTCGGCCGAGCCAGCATGGCTCTCCCATAGTAAAAGGGATGTAAATGTTCACAAATAGAGCCTGTATAGGCAGATCACTATTATTTAACTTTACATTCGGAAGAAATGGCGACTCTTTAAAATCGATTGAAAGCCCCATTATTAATCTACAACATTTATATTGATGTTGAGTTTTATTGAAAGAAGCAATAAAAATTTACTAAGCAGTATGTGCCGGCGAAATCTTCCCGAGCACGACCTAAAAACGTAATGCGTTCTTTAACTTGTTGTATGGACGTCATCACAAGTCATCATCATCAGGCTGTGCAACAGCCTGCAGTCCACTGCTAGACATAGGCCTTTCCTAATGTTCGCTACTCGATCTTGGGCTACTCGTATCCAGCTCCAGCCAGCCATCTTGCGCAGATCGTCACTCCATCTGGCCCGATGGCGCTCTACATTTATCGAGACGCGGTGAAAAGGGTCCAGAGGGTCCGTTGTAGAATTGTAAACTCGTAAAAATGAAGTATAAAATATTTATTGTATAAAAAACAACAACAGGCACGCAAAATGGCAACAGGAGAAGAGAGAGAATCAGAAACAGCGTGCGCTATAATTGGCTGGCGCAGTGGCGCCATCCAGTGACATGTATTACAAACTAGCTGTCGGTATGGCAGCATCTGTTTACATATTTACCACGCGGTCTCCATTCTAGAATCTTGATTGGGCCTCCGGTGTCATTCCCAGTCGAGTCCCAACCCGTCGCTTTGGAGCACGAGGTACGGTTAGATCATAGTCCGGGATTTGCTAAGTCTGGTTTTACATTACATTGGTATTACATTGAAGTGACTGCTATCTGACCTTATTGCAACCGTGAGAGAGCCCTGCTTGACCGTTGACCGGCTCGACCGGAGTGATACCACGTCCTCACAGCAAACCGGCGTGAAGCAGCACTAGGCTGTTTTTCGCCGCGTGAGTGAGGGTACAGGAGGCCCAATCCGGGGGAAAGGGGGGTTTAAAGATTGGCAGCGCACTTGTGACTGCACTGGTGTCGCGGTGTCCATGGGCAGTGGCAATCGCTTACCATTACTTGATCCGTCTGCTCATCTGCCACCTATCACATAAAAAAAAACTCTTAAACAGAGACCGTGGGAAAGCCCTCAAAGTCAAATAATTCTTTATTTGCATAGGCTTGTACACAGCACTTACAAATCGTTATACATTTGAATGACTTAAAACTATTTATAAGTACTTATGTATAACTCACATGTTAATACATTATATATGTTGATATATAAAATATACTAAAGAAATAAATAAACATAATGCGATTCTACCACCGGCTCGGAAAGTTGTTTCTGGTCGAGAAGATCGGGCAAGAAACTCGCTACTCTTTTTAATTGCCAAACTTTCATACAATGTTGTGTCATCATCATACCAAGCCATACAGTTCAATTGTTACACAAAATAAAATAAAGGAAATAATAATAAAATAAATGTTATGAGGTAAACCGAAGCAGACCAGTCCCCAAAGGTGGCACCTGTTCACAAGTATGACGTTTGTGTCAGCCATCATTTCACTCAACCATATTAGAGAGAATGTTATGACCCGCCCCATAGCGCCACACCCTCATAGGTCACAAAGAGTAGTAGTTACTTAACGCTTTAGTATGAATGGGCCGGCTCGACTGGAGTTATACTTAAGCCTTACATAAACAGACTTACCGGCGTAAAGCAGCGTCTGTGTTTCGCCGAATGAGTGCCCTCACTCATTCAGGCCGGAGGCCCAAATGAAAGAACACTTGTGACTCCACATCACGCTGCATGGTATTGCGAGTGGTAGTCTTTGGGCGGCGACAATCGCTTTCCATTAGGTGATCCATCTGCTCGTCTGCCACCTAACACATAACAACCCCTCAAACAGTAACCAACTTTGCTAGTCGTTATTAAAAATATACCCAGAGAGCAATGGAGAGGGCTATGCACGGATTCCCCTTGCGTGGTGGTATAAGAAATGATGAGATCCTTTGGAGAACTAAGATCACACACATAGCCCAAATGATTGCATGCCTCAAGTGCCAATGGGCAGGGCACATAGCAAGGAGAACAGACGGCCGTTGGGGTGGAAAGGTCCTCGAGTGGAAGCCACGCACAGCAAGTTGCAGCCGTGGCAGGTCCCCCACAAGGTGGACCGAAGATCTGGTGAAGGTCGCGGGAATCCATTGGGTGCAGGCGGCACAGGACAGATCTGTGTAGAGGATATTGGGGGAGGCCTATGTTCAGATGTGAACGTCTATTAGCTGAAATGATTATTAAAAATAGTCATACTTGGCAATTCCTTCGTGATCTTAGCAATTATACCACGGAAGCAGTCTTGTATTATCTAAGTTGAGTAACTGCTTCTGATGTCGATTGTACTACTCATAAAACAAAGGCGCGACCCCGATATGTACGACATCTAAATATAGAATTATTTGCAACTCGATCTTCATTGATTAGTCCTTGCTAAGCGGTTAAGAAATTCGACCACACATAACAAAGATGGTTGGCAGTCTACAACCGTGCGATTCTTCAGAAACTTTCTACCTCGAACGATAAAGCTGTGTGAAATGAACTATTGCCTGCGGTGCTTCCGGACCAATACGACCTGCAAACCTTCAAAAAAAGAGCGTACTCCCTTTTAAAAAGGCCGGCATTGCACCTGTGACTCATTTGATCAGGCCAGGTGTCCATGGGCGGCGGTAA
This sequence comes from Marasmia exigua, assembly GCA_019059595.1. NCBI lineage: Eukaryota > Metazoa > Arthropoda > Insecta > Lepidoptera > Crambidae > Marasmia > Marasmia exigua. The sequence goes on from CM032488.1 coordinate 14,954,216, forward strand.
TCGCTTACCATCAGGTACATGATACGTCTGTTCCCTATATCATAAATAAAAAGCAAAGAAAGACTACCATGACTGACCGGATGGCGCATTTGGAAGTGACCAACCTCTCACGCAAAGGTTGTGGGATCGATCCCCACAATGGACAAACATTCGTGTGATGAACATTTGTGTTGTGTCAGTGTCTGGGTGTAATAATATATGTATTTGAGTATAAATATATATTCCGAATAGGTTTCTCAATATAAAAATATCGTTTTTCAAGAAACACTGTTTTCCTTACTTAAATAGGTGGCAGACGAGCAGACAGATCACCTGATGATAAGCGATTGCCGCCGCCCATGGACACCTGCAATATGATTGATGATTATAAAACTGAATTTATTTAGATTTTCATGAATGTATTTCTTTCACCAATGTTTTAAAAATATTTATTTCTACGCCACTAGTGGCCGAATATGAAGAACCTATGCTTTAATGTAATATCTTGATGCTACCATATTTTGAGAAATAAATCATTTCATTTCATTTCATTGGTGCCACATATGCGCTATCAACCTTTTCCCATTCACCCCGAATTGGGTCTCCGGTACCCTCACTCACGCAGTGAAACACAACAATCCTTGCTTCACGCCGGTTTTGTGTGAGCTTCGATTATGTATGGGCTGGTTCTACCGGTGTGATATCAAGGCTTCGAAGAAAACCGGCGTGAAGCAGCACCTGCGCGTTGTGTCTCCGAGTGAGTGAGGGAACCAGTGGCCCAAAGGGGAGTTTTAAGGCTGGCAGCGTTCGTGACTCCACTGGTATTACGGATGTCTTTGGGCGGAGGTAATCGCTTACCATGAGGTCATCAGTATGCTAGTTGGCCACCTATCACATAAACAATTTCGCAATACCAGGTAACTATGATTTTATGAAACTACCACTACGCGACTGCTTACACTGATATCAAATGAAGAGATAAAAATTTAAAATTTAAAAAACCCCGACGGCGGCCATCTTGGATTTGAAATTTGTCACATTAAATATATTCTGCTACTCAAGCCCTTTTATATGATACCCATATTGTAGGAATTGTGTTAAAACACTCCCCCTTATTCATTTTTCAAACAAAATCTAAAAGGTTCATTTGTTCGGGAGCTACGATGCCATAGACAGACACACAGACACACACACACACGCACAGACACGTCAAACTTATATCACCCCGTCGTTTTTGCGTCGGGGGTTAAAAAATGAATCATTGACTTGACGAAAAAGTATTGCAGGGCAATAGTTATAAAATTAAATCCTCTTTTATTTATGGTAAGTATGGGCCTCATACCGCCAAGGCCGGTGCTAACCTGCGCAAGCGCCGTGACCGAGCACACAACGCTATCAAGCTTTGGCATTTAATCCCATGGATTAACGCACAGGATTAACCGTTCTTTAGTTTACTTGTACTTATGTTACAACAATACAATGTTTGCTAGTCTATGTTTGAGTGGCCCGATGTCGTGTTTGGTTGTGGTCCTGCCTACACAATAGCTCGTAGATTCGATTCTCATCGTGGACAAACATTCGTGTGATGAGCTCTTGTGTTTGATGCGATAACTTGACATCGCGTCCGTTATAATTGCAAATCAAATCGAAAAAAGATAATAATCCAAAAATATCTTTATTCAATTTAAGTCCATACAGAACATTCATGAATGTCAAATATTATGTAATCTACCGCTGATTTGGAATGTCAATTTCTACTCAGAACGAATCAGCAAGAAACTAAGCAGTTACTCTTTTCTAATAATATGGTAATTACAATTTTTATTCTTATACAAATTATGATTACAGTGACAGTATGATATACAATGCTTATAATCAATATCGTTTAGATAAATAAATAAATAAATAAATAAATATTTCACAACATCACATACATTGATCTAACTCCGAGATAGGTAGCTCAAGCACCTGTGTTACGGATATCAGAATCAACAGTGGGATTACAAATATATACATATAATACTTTTCTTTTGTAAATACATACTTATATATACATAGGAAACACCCATTTTAAATTTAAAAATAGATAAATAAATTAAATTCGATTCGATTAGATAAATCGTCAAAGAGATCTACATGTCCAGGAATCCTTATTATTCAAATAATCATCTACTTTATATATAGTAGCCTTTCTGCATTAGGCAGTTTTTTACATGCAACTTAAACTTATGTACCGGTAAATTAATAATATTTTGAGGTAACTTATTAAACATTCTAATGCTCAATCCTACAAATGAATTTCCAATTTTATGAAGTTTTAGATTTGGGACAGCAAGTCTATGTTTATTTCGCGTGTTAAAGCTATGAAAATCTGATTTTTGCGAGTAAAGGTGCAAGTTCTTGTACGCTAGAACTTAATACAATAAAAAATGTATTGAGATGATACGGTTAAAATATTGATTTCCTTGAATACTTCTCTGAGTGAGTCACGTGATCTAAGACCGTAGATGGCACGGATGGCCCTCTTCTGCAAAATGAAGATGGCTTGTAAGTCAGCACCGGATCCCCACAGTAGTAGACCATATGACATCAGACTATGAAAATAGCTAAAATAAACCAGTCTCGCTCTCCCGATATCAGTCAGATTCCTTATCTTTCTATTGCAACGTGAACTCTTCTTTTGCTTACTATCAGGCTAAGGTGAGCCAATATTGGCCACTATAAAAAAAGTTTAATAAATCCAATGGGATTGACGGGATTGATCCAATGGGATGGGACATTTGTTGGAGAGTCACGCTTAGGCTCGTGTGACTCCACTGGTGTCGCGGGTGTCTATGGGTGGCGGCAATCGCTTACCATCAGACGATCCGTCTGCTCATTTGCCTCGGGCCGGCTCGACCGTAGTGATACCACAATGCCTCAACGGCCTCACAGAAAACCGGCATGAAGCAGCACTGTGCTGTGTTTCGCTGAGTCAGGGGACCAAAGAAAGTTTAAAGGTTGGCAGCGCACTTGTGACTCCACTGGCGTCGCGGGTGTCTATGGGCGGCGGAAATCCCAATAACCCAAATGGTCTCGCACAGTACGGTTCCAGAGGAATTTCCTCCCGCGAACGTTCCGGCTGTGGAATGAGCTGCCATCAGAGGTTTTCCCGGGGGAATACAGCATGAGGTGTGTTAAGGTTTTTAAGGGGTCGGCAGCGCGTATGCAGGTCCACTGGAGTTGCAAACGTCCATATGCTGCGGTAATAGCTTACCACCAGGTGAGCCGTACGCTTGTTTGCCACCTAGGTAGTATAAATAAAAATCGCTTACCATCAGGCGATCCCCCACCTAAAACATATTAAAAAGAAATGGGAGTTGACTATTTCCGAATTTTTATTTTGTTGTTTGTATCAAAGACGATTCATCTCCAGACATACCTTAACACCATTTATAAGATTTGCATCAGCTTCATTCATACAGACGATTATTGATAAGGGATCTTGCGTTTATATAATGTTACTAATTTATGCCTCAATTAGAACTGAGCGAGACGAGAACCAATCTAGATACGCCGGTTGTATCCGGTGGTCTATTAGTGATATACAGGGTGTATCTGTGAACATTTACATCCTTTTAACCACGTGTTCTATCAACCATTCTGAACAACATTTGTTCAACGACTTTCCGAAATTCATCGAAATTTTTTTCGGCTCCATATACAAAATTACCAAGTCGCGTGACCGACTTTGTATGACAAGTTGAAATTCTTCCATGCGAATTTCCAAAAGTGATAGAACACATGTTGTTCATAATGGTTCCTAGAACACGTGGTTGGAATGTAAATGTTCACAGATACACCCTGTATGTGGCTATGTAAACTTTCAGCTGATTGTTTTTTTTTTTTTTGGTTTAACGCTTGACCTGATGGAAAGCGACGATGAGGTCTAGGATGATACGCGTTTGCCTAAAAGATGCCTGTTCACTCTTGCCTTAAAGATGGTTTACCTATATATAAATTAAAACGTACCGTAACCTTCACAGAACGCCGATTAAAGGGAAACTTGAAGGGACAAGAGCCTCCTCATTTAGGCAAGGAACTCCCAGTAGCGTCCAAAGCTCAATAATCCCCCGTATGGAAGGCGCGTTCTTCTCCACTCAGCTACCATCGCTCAAAAAGGAGGCATATGACCTATGAGCATGTAGCTCATAGGTTACCTATCTTAGTTTTTAGTGCGAATTTTACTATAGCGAAAACGTTTAGCCACATTTTTATTTTCCATATTTTCATTTGATCGAAAAAACGATTGACATATTGCTGATATTCCGATTTTCTAATATTTTTTTTTTAAATCTATACGTTTTTAAATATTCCTCAATCTTTAATACATAAACATATTTTAGACGAATTTATTTCCAGAAAATTGTTTTCTATGTTATTAAAAGACAAATAAGTTTATACAACAATTACTTAATAAGCATGCATGCAGAATTCAAGCAGGCATGCAGCATGCATGCAACCGGGCATGCATGCAAGCACACATTCCAGTATGCAGCATGCATTGTTTCACCGCCGCCCATGGACATCAGCCACACCATAGAGAAGAGAGAGGTTGGCAGAGAACTAGAGGCTGGAGGTCGTGGGGTCGTTTCCTGCTCAGGGTTGGTCTGGTATAATGAAAGTCTGTGTTTGTTTGGTGTCTCAGTCTAACACGAGTAAATCTGAGTTTGTAGAAGAAATTCATTTGTTTCTTATATGGGTGAAAGAAAAAAATATAGATATTAATAAGAATAAGAACTTTGTTAGTAAAATTGTTTAATACTTATATGTATAAATACCTTAATTGTAACACGAGAACTGCTGCCGACAAACTACATTTAGTAGTTTGGCAGAATGATTGTAGTATAAGTGACACTTTTTTTAGGAAATAAAATAAAAAAAAACTTGTAATTCCAGAGATGTCGGACACCCCTACATGGGTGGCCGGTCATAAAAAACATGTATATAATAAGGAAACATAAAATAATACCTATTAAACGTGAAATCGTCTTAGGGACTGTCTTTCCTTGCATTGTCTGAACTAGGGATGTTATGGATATGAAATTTCGGTTACGGATTGGATACGGATATAGGAATGATTATTATACCGGATACGGTTACGGATACGGATAATAAATTATTTCGGATTATCCGTTAGTTTCGGTTACGGATATTATATTTTTAAGGAATTTTAAAAGTAAAATACTAATAGGTAATAAAGTAGTTTTTTGGCAGAAATTACAATCAGTCTGTGAGTAATTATTACAGCTATTTAAAATAAAAATAAATATAAATAATTATATTATATTGAGTATTATCTACATTTTAGATGTTTTAGATCAAAAACACCTATCCGATACTATCCGAAACTTTCATTTCGGATTCGGCTACGGTTACGGATGATTTTTTATATCGGATATCCGATAGTTTCGGTTACGGTTACGGAGCTCCCTAACACCCCTGGTCTGAACAACACGTGGTTCAAAATTATCCTTCCTTATTAGATAGATGCATTACCTAGCCATGTCCTGTGTCGATGGTAGATCATTAAGATTCGCCGCTATGGATCATATTTGGTCACAGTATCATTTCACCAACATTGGTGGCTATTGAGCCCTATTGCTGTCCCGGCATATCTTGCCACATCGCAACTCCATCTCGAAGCCGATGGAGGAGTAAAGACTTAACAAAAAATGTCCATACCAGGATTCCTTTTAAGGCCTTTTTCTACGATAGGAGTGATGTTTTAGCTACCTCTAACACTACCTCTACCTCTAGCGAGTGTGTCCTGATCCTAAACCAGCTTGGCAATGCCAACATCGTAAATCTGATTTGGGTACCGGGACACTGCAATATCAGAGGCAACGAAGTCGCTGACGTGCTAGCAAAGGCCGGGGCAGAGAGCCCACTACTCGGACCGGAACCAATAAGTGGCGTTCAAGCCTGCATGGTCAGGTTCGAGTTAAAAGAGTGGGAGCATAAGCAAATCACTGAATATTGGAAAAGACTACCTCGACTAGAACAGTCTAAGGCGTTGATACAGGCGTTCGATCAGAGACGAGCTGTAGAAATAATAAAACTGAGTAGAGGACATGTTAGGGCACTCGCTCGGACCCTCACAGGGCACTGCAAATTAAACAAGCACCTGCACAACATGGGCCTTTCAGATACCAAAATCTGCAGGTTCTGTCGCGAGGACGAGGAAACGATTATCCACGTCCTCGGCGAGTACATACATAGCGCTGCACCGCTGCAGAAGCCGGCACCTAGGTGCACACATGATCTCAGCAGACGAGATCAAAGGCTCCCCCATCAGCTCCATTCTCGGGTTTATCCTGGAACTGGAGCTACATGAGGTGCTGTAATAGGTTACGGGGCTGCCACAATAGATCATCTACTGGTCGCAGTGGCTATGAGACGCAGGGCTCACCCCATTTCTACCAAATAATAATAACCTCTAACTCTAACAAGGTTACAAAAATATTAATGTGTGTTAAACCTTTTATTAACTAAAACGGTGTTATAAAGCAGTTATCGTTTTTTTTTAATATTTTTTTTTGTATGGAAAGTTTTTGTTTCAAACGTCAAAAGTGTTTTTATCAAAGGTTTATTAAACGTTTATGAATGAAAATCTAAAATAACAAAGTCCTACAAAACGTCTAGAAAAATCCAAGGGCGGTATTCCTTCATCAGCTATTTCAGACCATTAAATCCAGTCAGAGCTGCAATTCGATCTAGATGCACATTGCACCTCTAAAGATAGCTCCGCCCACGGATTCCACCTCTTAATTGTGCAGTAATTGTGCAATGCACGTGAAGTACTCATTACCACTGGTTTACACTTTGAGTCGGGCCCTGTATACGGTACAGAGAATAAAAAGGTTCGTCACCTTAAGTTACATTTTCGCTTGCACGGTAAGAATCAGTTATACAAACATATTATTTTAAAAAGATAAGAAAGAGAGAAGCCACAATTTTCAAAATGAAAATATTCCATGTTTATACATCTATGAGGTTGTAGTATCTTCAGTAGCAGGGATGATTCGACGTTTAAAGGAAAGACATGTGTACGGCTTCGAAGACGGATCTTTACTGGTTCAAAACTTATAATCTAAAACATAATATAAAATTATGCGACATCAACAGTTTGGACGCGCTATGTTGCAGTCAATTATAAAGTTCACATGTTGCGGTGCAACTTACAAATTAATATCTACATTTCAAGGTTGCAGTTTTTGTCAAGGCAAATGACAGTTTGTTTGAGTTTAGGACTCGAGATCGTCACAAAAACAAATTACGTATGATATCTAGTTAAACAACACTAATGAATCAAAGTATTTTTTGTAACGCAGTTCGTACCTATTTTTAATAAAATTCCAGACGATATTCGAAATGTTGACGACCTTAGTACATTTAAAAATAAATTCCACGAGTTCCTTGTCCAGAAGAGTTACTACTCAATTCAGGAATACTTATCTGATAATAACTACTGACTAATCTAGTGAAATATAAGTTAATAATAATGTAATAAGTTTAATTAATAATAATAGCCTATAATGTTCTATAATCAATCAATTGTATTGTATGCCTATAAGGCGGAACACAGTGAAACTTACTTTATAATAATTCTTTCACCTGTATGTACTACCTGTGATTCACAATAAAGATATTATGATTATTATAATTTTGATAGAGAAGAAGAAAGAAAGAAAAAAAAAGATAGAGCGATGGTAGCTCAATGGATACGAACGCGCCTTCCACGCAGGTGGTCGAGATTCGAATCCGAGCATGCTCCAATGTTTTTTTTTCAAATATATGTGCATATTTCTACCATTACCATCTGCTCGGCGGTGAGGGAAAACATCGTGAGGAAACCCGCATGTTTCGGAAAAAGTTTCTGAAACGTGTAACCATGATTCAGTTGATCTGGTTCCCCTGTTAAAGGGTTGCGAAAGTCAGACGGCAGTCGCTTCATTGTAATTTACAGACCCCCCAATCCTGAATCATGGTCTAAGCGTACCCTGGGCTCCAAAGCGACGGCTTTGGACGCAACCGGAAATTGCATGCTAAGATTAGAAAGACCGTTCTAAAAAAGACTGCCAACCTTCTTTATATTTTCTTTACATCAAAAGGAATCAATGTTGCTACAAGCAAATCTGAACTTTCTGATCTAACAGTTAAGCATAATTTTCTGTGCAACAGGTATTACTCTGAAAAAATTACGAAAGGGTAAATAAGTGCCCATAGCATATTAAACGAATTAATTTGAAAACTGACGAACCTCTTCGTTCTTTGAATGTACATCATATTGTTCAAACTGTGTATTGTGTTTAAATCCTCCAACCGATTACGGCTACGGCGGCCAATCTCAACGATCAGCCACATCCGCATGATAGGTATATTATAGTGCTCAAGTGTGTCCGCAAACACAAGTGTACTCTCTATTCCCTCACCCTCATATTCCGATGGGACAGCGTGACACGACCGGAGAGTGATCGGGCGCAGGACCTAATAATGTACTTTCAGAGGCAAGGAGGTACAATACCGCCAACTTCCAACTCGGGGTGATACACTAACTGCCGCACTCAGAGACGTCAATTAAGCTAAATCCTCATTAAATTAATCATGGACAGTCCTTATTCGTATTGAAATAAGTGTCAATATTTTTTCTTGTTTTATTTTTTCTTGTCTCAACGCCCTGTTGGTCTATTGGTTTAAGTAACGGGCCGTGATCTCAGGGTCCTGGGTTCGATTCCCGGGTCGAGCTAAAAGTATGTTTCGAATTTTTCGGACATAGCTCGGGTTTGTGATCACCAATCCGCATTTGGCAAGCGTGGTGATTAAGCCTTATCCCATCATAGTAGCGATAACTTGATTTCTATGATGGAGGCCTTTGCCCTGCAGTGGGACAGTTTATAGGCTGATTAAAAAAAAATTCTTAAGTAAACATCAAAGTTAAGAATTTCTTACAGAAAACTTAAGTTCAAATTTTTGGCCCGACTCGGGACCTCTTGCGCAGCCGTCGCTTTATAGGGCGACCTACTAACTACTACGCCACGTGGCAGTCTACATATACTTTCTTTTTTTTTTCTTTTTATAAATATTTGATCTGACTCCGAGATAGGTAGCTCAAGCACCTGTGTTACGGATATCAGAATCAACAGTGGGATTACAAATATATACATATAATACTTTTCTTTTGTAAATAATTCCGGTTCCAATTCTCCACTCGCAAGACTATGTAAAATATATAACAAGTATAGCACTGACTTTGACGTTTTTGGTGCTTCTATTTCATAAATTTCGCCCTCAGATCCATGGGTTGCCCATTAATTAAAACATTTGTGAACATTCTGTCCTAGCTCACTGATTATAGCATGTAGTGTTTGCCTGTTAGATTTTGTACTCTTAGTTATAAGTATATTATGTATTTCCAACTGCATGATTGACTGTACAAATGTTGGTAAACCATTCAATAAATAAATAAAAAAAAAAATACATACTTAAAATACATAGATAACAACCAAACATTTGTGTGCATGAACATGTTTGTTTGTATTGGTCTGGGTGTTTGCTATGTATTATAAGTATGTATTTACAAAAGAAAAGTATTATATGTATATATTTGTAATCCCACTGTTGATTCTGATATCCGTAACACAGGTGCTTGAGCTACCTATCTCGGAGTCAGATCAATGTATGTGATGTTGATGTTGTGAAATAGATAACAACCAGACCAATACAAACAGACATGTTCATGCACACAAATGTTTATACTGTGCGGGGATCGAACCCGCAACCCTTGCATCAGAGGCAGCATTCACTGCCACTGTTCCAAACGGGTCGTCTGTACTGGCGATGAATACTGCCTAGTGCGTAGGTCAACGACCCTTCGATATCAATGTCAGCTAGAGGCGACCTTCAGTGTCATTTCTTTTGTGCTCATAATTCTAAAAGATATATCATGTGACGTGTTGCTTTCAGAATATCTCTTTCAAAAATTAGAGTTTTTAAACCCGCATTGAGATTTTAACGTTACGATTTGCATAGTGTCTTTGCTTGCATTTAAACATCACTTCAACACCTTATCTCTAAATAAATGCTAAAGGAGATGTGAGTGGTTCATAAATCTCTGATTGTCAGACGGCAGTCGCATCATTATTCTAATTACCAGCCTACCAAATCCTTGATAATGGTCCGTTTTGGATCCTTGGGTATGTTAAGACAGTGAAGCGACTGCCGTCTGACCTTCGCTACACTTAACAGGGGAACCAGACCAACTGAATCATGGTTACACGTTTCAGTAACTATTCGAAACGTGCAAATTTCCTCACATTGGTAGAAATATGTATATGGATCCGGTACCTACCACTTTGTAGCTTTCGGTGTTGAAACTGGGCCCGTGGGGTTCCGACACGCTCTCTCTTTCTTCCGTGACTTAGCTAAGCGCTTAGTAGAATTCCGTGCGCTTAGCCGTGTGGTCTCGGCAGAGTAGAATAGGCCCACCCTCACTCTTACCGAGGTGTCGTAAAAGGCGACTATCGAATTTCCATCGCCATCCAGCGGGGTAATGCTGCCAGCATTTTGTAGACACTGCCACGGGGACTTACTTAGCTTTAACTTTTTTTTTTACTTGCTTTTAGCTTAATTATATATCTCAGTTATTGTCTTATTATTTTTAAGTTTTTCAAAATATTTTTTTAAAAATCCAGAGTTGTAGTCGACGCCTAGTCGTCCGCTCCAGATATCGATGGGGTGATATCGAGCAGGCAGATCTCATAATCAGAGAAACCACGAATGATCGCGACCAGTGGAGTTTTTTTAATGTCATAGGTGGCAGACGAGCAGACGGATCACCTGATGGTAAGCAATTGATGCCGCCCATGGACACTCGCGACACCAGTGGAGGCACAAGTGCAGCTGCCAACGTTTAAAACCCCCAGATTGGGCCTCCGGTACCCTCACTCACACAGCGAAAAACAGCACAGTGCTGCTTCACGCTGGTTTTCTGTAAGGCCATGGTATCACTCCGGTTGAGCCGGTCCATTCATGCCGTAGAGTAGCTCTCCCTCGTTCAAAACTTTATCTCCTACGAAGTCTTGCATAGGAGGCCAAGACACATTTTGAATCGCTGAGCCATCGATATGAGTGTGAGATTTGTATGGATTCGCACCTACGATCTTAGCGTGGAAGGCGCGCAAAATATTAATTAGAAACTACTATCGGCTAATCGTATCGAGATTTGTACACAGTAGCTCTCCAAATAATTGCATAGGCGTTTTCCAAAGATAATCTGGCGTATTCAAACACTACGAGACCTGATAAGTCGCAGCAAACACTGTTCAAGGTTGTATGGCTTCTTTGGCAGATGGTTTTGGCTTCAGTTATGGTTCTATCGTGGAGGGTGGAATATGGGCGAAGATGCTGCCGAGAAGGGAACGCGTGTTGTGGTATGGGTTGTTGACTTAATAACACATTTCAGCTCTTCGAGTAGCTCTCGGTGAGCTGAAATGTCTACCATAACTAAATTGATATTTACCGTGGGAGACCCTATGCTTTGTCATGAATGGGTCGGCTCGACCGGAGTGTTTCAACGGCCTCATAGACACCCAGCGAGAAGCAGCGCCTGCTCTATGTTCCGCTGATTAAGTGAAGCTCACCAGAGGCCCAATCTTGGGAGAGAGGAGCTTAAATGTTGACAAGTGCACCTGTGACTCTAGTGATGATGGTAAGCGATTGCCAGCGCCCATGGACACCCACATGGGCGCTGGCAATCGCTTACCATACCATTAACGCTTATACGGTGATCCGTCTGACAAAAAAAACCTAAGCTTTCTTTTCATTTATTTATTTATTTACTTAAAACTGTTATTGCACAAATTTTGATACAATAAGGCGAACTTAATGCCAAGAAGCATTCTCTACCAGTCAACCTTTGGGTCATGCAGAAAGTGCAGTGGTGCGGCGAAAGGAAAATTTTAAGTTACTAGTAAGGAAAAAAAAACACTAATATTAAATAACTACATTATATACATACCTATATATTTAAATAAATATATTATTAAAAAGTACATTATAAATAAATACGATATATAGCTGTAAACAAAAAAGTAAAATACATAAGAAAAAAATACTACATTTTTAGCGCTGGGGAAATGCCGCCGCCGGTCCTAAGTGCATCGGGCCGACATTCTTATACATACCTGTCCACCGGGAGGCGGACGGGTTATGACGAGCTTCTAGATTTCTTATTTTAGGCATGAATTTATCTTTGTCTACGTTTTAGGTAGTCTGGTACCTACACACCAACGGAAGCACATTGCGAACCTAGCCCATTAATTTAGACCATGAACTTTTCAAATTGCTGCGGCCACACGCAAACAAAAGATATTCCTGTCCCAAATTGTTAAATTTTTTGTATCTTTTCATGTTTTGTTTCGGTTATGTAGTTTATCATTTTAGTATTAATGTACTATGACTAAAACTAGTTTACTCGCCGGTTTGCTGTGTGTCACTATTATCAGAAGCCCGCCTGGACCCAATTCTTATGCTCGTGATATTTTGAAATCATGGCGGATAGCTAAATAAATAAATATAAATAAATATTTCACAGCATCAAGCACCTGTGTTACGGATATTAGAATCAACAGTGGGACTACAAATATATACATATAATACTTTTCTTTTGTAAATACATACTTATAATACATAGAAAACACCCAGACCAATACAAACAGATATGTTCATACACACAAATGTTTGTACTGTGCGGGGATCGAACCCGCAACCCTTGCATCAGAGGCAGCATTCACTACCTACTGTTCCAAACGGGTCGTCAATCTCACATGAAATCCATATTAAAAAAATAACTATGTTTTAGTCATAATATGCCAGTATGATGATAAATGTCACGAGCCCTGAGAATTATTCACCATGTCATTTGCCTCCCCGATGTCATACTAAATATTATACTGTCTTCTCTGTTTCCAGATGTATGGTCGTTACCAACGCGACCTAAGTGAAGCAGCGCGTGAGGAAGCGAGAAGACTGCGTAGACTGCGCAAGAAGAGACGGAAAGACGACAAGCTCCGGCAGAAGGAGCTAGAAGCGACCGGCAAGCACAGACCGAGGGGGAAGTTTTTCAAAGTTTTAGGTGAGTAGACCAAGTAGACCAAGTCGTGGAAGTAATTTGACTGCGCAAGAAGACGGCGAAAAGACGACACACAGCGTCAGAGAAGCTAGAAGCGACCGTAAAGCACAGGCTTCAAAGTTTTAGGTGCGTAGACCAAGTAGTCCAGATTATAGAAGTGAGTAGTTCGATAGTTAAGTTTTTTCAGAAGGAACTAGAAGAATAGATCCAGGGGGTAGTTCAGTCAAAGGATTAGGGGAGTAGACCAAGTTGAAGACGTGAGTAGACCTAAAATACAACAAGCAAAAACAGATGGAGCTGGAAACGACCGGGAAACGGAGACTGAGTGTGAAGATCTTAGAGTATTATGCGAGTATACCAAGTGGGCCCAAAGGAACCTAATAGACGGCGCAAATTAAAGTCGGAGAGAGATTTCCAAGCATCTATAACTGGAAGAAGTTCTTCTAAATTTAAGGTGAGTAACTAAGTAGACCGACTTGAAAAAGTGACTGCGCATGAATCTATACTAAATATAAAGAGGTAAATTCCTACAGACAGCTGCAACGCTTATAGATCATCCGAAAACACAAAACACTTGCGCGGTGTAATCGACACCTGACGCCATCTATTGGTATAAAGTGGAACTAATATCCCGAAACTATAAAGTGCGGGCGGGCCAGTAGTTTAGAATAAAAATATGTTTTTTTTTAAATACCTAGATATTGTAATGTGATATTTTTCAAAAAAGGAGTGTAGTAAGTCGGCAACACGTTTGCAAATCCTCTGGAGGTGCAGATGTATCTCTGCGGTGGTCGCTTACCATCGGGCGAGCCGCACACTTGTTTGCCACCGACATTGTATTAAAAATATCATAGATAGATAGACTTTATAGCACAAAATTTACAGATCTTAGTCTATGGTATTTTACTAGTACAATGTAAGCGGTCTTATCGCTAATAGCTAATGATCTTTTCCAGCCAACCTTAGGGTAGAGGAAAAGTATAGCGAATTGTAGAAGGGTATATAATGGTAATATGTGACTCTTTCCCCACATCCTCAAGTTAGTGATGAATGACGATTAATCAATGATGTAAAGTTTTGACCAGGCTATGTGTGGCGGCACACGTTCGCGCGGCTGGGTGAGGACTGGGTGTTCCTGGCTCTGCTCGGCATCATCATGGCGGTGCTCAGCTTCGCCATGGACAGGGGCATCGCTATTTGTAATAATGGTGAGTTTTCATTTGATGTTTTATTGTTTAATTACATACCACATACTCTTGGTCCGTGCCTTTGTTTGCTGGTAAATACTAGTAATGTTTCTCCGCGCAAAAAAAAAATACTTTTCTTACATTAATACATTGACTTATTTGTTTTCTTACTAATACCTAATGATTCCGCCACTAGTCTAAGCTTAAGTGCTAGATTTGTTTGTTTGAGGAGAGGCGTTTCATATTATATTAAGTATCAATAAGCATATACATATTTAGTTTATAAACTGACCGGATGGCGCAATTGGTAGTGACCCTGCCTCTTACGCCAAAGGTCGTGGGTTCGATCCCCACCCTGGACAAACATTCGTGCGATGAACACTTGTGTTTGTTCAGTGTCTGGGTGTAATATATGTATTTAAGTATATATTTGTGTTCCTCTGTTGTCTGATATCTGTACCACAAGTGCTTAAGCTACTTAGTATGGAATCAGGTCAACGTATGAGATGTTGTGAGAATTATAGTATTATATATATATATTATTATAAAATCAAAAAGCCTCAATAAAACTTCAATACCGGTGAAAGAATGACTCGATAAGCTATCTCTCGGGGATATCACGGTTTTAAAACCACATAAAATCGTGAAACCTTTAAATCAATAAAAATATTGAGTATTGAAAATAGTCTCAATAACGATCCAAATGTTTTAATCACATCATTTTTGCCCCACTCAACTCAACCCCAACTCAATCGCTTCCCAATAACGAAAGTCCCTTCCAAAAGTTCAAAGCTACGCAGCATATTTTCGGCACATCTACCGCATGTGTCTCAAGACGAAAGTCTGCAATGCGTGTGTGTTGCCAGTGATGACATACGGAACCGAAACGTGGCCGCTTACAATGTGCCAATTAAGGAGGCTCAAAGTCACCCAGAGATCAATGGAGAGGGCTATGCTCAGATTCTCCTAGCGTGATCGTATCAGAAATGAAGAGATCCGCAGGAGAACTAAGGTCACAGACATCGCCCAAAGGATTGCGTGCCTCAAGTGGCAATAAGCAGGGCACATAGCGAGGAGAACAGACGGCCGTTGGGGCGGAAAGGTCCTCGAGTGGAGGCCACGTACAGGAAGTCGCAGCTGTGGCAGGCCCCCCACAAAGTGGACAAACGATCTGGTGAAGATCGCGGGAATATATTGGATGCGGGCGGCACAGAACCGATCTGTGTGGAGAACATTGCGGGAGGCCTATGTCCAGCAGTGGACGTCTATTGGCTGAAATGATGATAATGATGAACAAAGTCCCTTCACCATAATACCATTTTTTTTAAATCTCGTAAATAAGTAGTAATTTCAAAAAATGAAATACAATCAATAAATCAACTATGTATATAGCATCAATCAATTATCTACTCGGAATATCTGATTGTTGAAGCCAGTAGTACTCATCATCATATAGCCTGTTGCAGTCCACTGCTGGACATAGGCCTCTCCAAATGTTAGCCACTCCGATCGAGTACCAGCCAGTCTGTGTCAGTGATCTGAATACGAATAGAAATACATAATTTGATATTATTGTGATACCATCAAAACAAAACTACTCTATTCTGAATCAACTCTAGTCTGGGTGTTTGCTATGTATTATAAGTATGTATTTACAAAAGAAAAGTATTATATGTATATATTTGTAATCCCACTGTTGATTCTGATATCCGTAACACAGGTGCTTGAGCTACCTAACTCGGAGTCAGATCAATGTATGTGATGTTGTGAAATATTTATTTATTATTTATTTAATCTCGTCAGAATCATCTTTTCGATTCCGGTGGTAGAATCACATTATATTTTTTCATTTCGACATATACAGAATGTCCCGTAATTATTGGATCAACCGACAATGGTAAATAGCTCGGTTGGAGACCTATAACTAATTTAAACCGTTTTTCGAAAAAAAGTCGCTGATGAACTTTTCTAAAATTACATGAAAATTTGCTGGCCATTTATTCAGCGATAATAATCAATAAAAATCAACAAAATGACATCACTTGGAACCTTGACAACTAAAAACTATTTTAAATCAGATAATTTAAAAAAAATAATGATTTTTTTTTCTTGGCAACACTGAGAGTTTTTGTCAAATGGTTTAAATTATTATGACGACCCGATTGGAACAGTGGTAGTGAACGCTGCCTCTGATACAAGGGTTGCGGGTTCGATCCCCGCACAGTACAAACATTTGTGTGCATGAACATGTTTATTTGTATTGGTCTGGGTGTTTGCTATGTATTATAAGTATGTATTTACAAAAGAAAAGTATTATATGTATATATTTGTAATCCCAGTGTTGATTCTGATATCCGTAACACAGGTGCTTGAGCTACCTATCTCGGAGTCAGATCAATGTATGTGATGCTGTGAAATATTTATAAAAAAAAAAAAAGTTGTAGGTCTCTAACTGTGTCTCCAACCGAGCTATCTACCATTCCCGATCATTACTAAAAACTTGTATATTATATGAACGTGAAAATAAAATAAAGTTATTACTTTTATTACTATATGACCATTTGTAAGAGCTGTGTTAAGTTCGAGCCTATGCAAATATAAATATAATATCCTTATGTGGTAGAAATACCCCTTATCCGCACGAAGCGATTTGCTTCCAGATTTATAATGCGGACGGCTAAGGAATGGAACTGTTTTTCCTGACCACTATAATCTGGGCATCTTTAAAGCAAGAGTGAACAGGCATCTTTTAGGCGAACGCGTATCATCCTAGACCTCATCGTCGCTTTCCATAAGGTGCGATTGTGGTCAAGCGATAGCTTATTGAAAAAAAAAAAATTTAGTTGAATCACAATTCGTCAAGAAATAGTCATCGGACGGAATAAAGTTTCCTTCCTATAAACCTCAGTCACTGGTTAAATAGATACACATTACAGTTAATTGGAGGCGACATAAAGCAAATCATCTATTTTTTGTTTCAAGCGAGCCGAGGCCAGCGAAAGGTAATGAATGATTGGCAAACACAATTACCGCAATTGTTATAGTTAACTCATTTAATTTGCGGTTTTATAATCTGAATACATTTTTATTCGATTTAATAAGTGTTAGTGCAGTGTTAAACTATGTATGTACAACCCGTGCGGATAAAGAATGGGATCATAAATGGCGGCGCATCTATTCACTTCTCGCTCGCACACTATTTGCGTCTATACTCGCACTCGTGGGGTGCGGGTATAGACGCAAATAGTGTGCGAGCGAGAAGTGAATAGATGCGCCGCCATTTCTGATCCCATTCTTTATCCGCACGGGTTGTATCAGGAGTTAAGTCCATAAGCTATTACGAATTTTGTTCCGGGATTATTCTTAGTTCGCGATTTGTAATAATGGGGCTTGTGTCTATGAACATAAAGCTAAAAGAATATTGATGGCGACTCAATCGCGCTTTTCACGGTTCTTCTCTGGAGGTGCAGACTATAACCCTCGCTTTTAAATCTGGACATAATATGACGTTTTTCGTACAAGGTTTTATATCAAATGTCACATAGATATAACAGCCAGCCTTCATATGACAGTCAGTAGATCATCTAGATGACGACCCGTTTGGAACATTGGTAGTGAACGCTGCCTTTGGTCCAAGGGTTGCGGGTTCGATCCCCGCACAGTACAAACATTTGTGTGCATGAACATCTCTGTTTGTATTGGTCTGGGTGTTTTATATGTATTATAAGTATGTATTTACAAAAGAAAAGTATTATATGTATATATTTGTAATCCCACTGTTGATTCTGACATCCGTATCACAGGTGCTTGAGCTACCTATCTCGGAGTCAGATCAATGTATGTGATGTTGTGAAATTTATTTATTATTTATTTATTTATCTTAGATTCAAAAGCATGTGATTCCTCCGCTAATATAATCTGTGTTGGATTCCAGCTCGCATGTGGATGTACAAGGACCTGGCCACGTCCACCTTCAGTCAGTACGTGGCATGGGTCTCCCTGCCCGTGTGCCTCATACTCTTCGCGGCTGGCTTCGTGCACATCGTCGCTGCTCAGAGTATCGGTAAGTCTATAATTTCTTAAGACGGGGATTAACACGAAATTAATTATGTGATGCAACATACTCACATATTTGGCTTGCCGTTTCGGCTACGTTACAGCAGCCGTGGTCACAAGCGGACTGACTGACTGTGAATCTTCGGACACCCTCACATTTTCAGATATTAATTCGCCACTAAACGAATTGTCAGTGAAGCTACTCTTCTAACACTAACAGTATCGGTGTTTGTTTGCGTTAGTAACGGCCTAGCCCGCGCTAGGCCGTGCTAGGTTTGCACTTGTTAATTACTGGATTCCATGTCGATGATATTTTAAATCCATCCTCCCGATTGAAAGCGATCTACGATTTATGATCTGCGATCAATGATTTACTATGTATGATTTATGATCTACGATTTATTATCTGTGATCTACGATCTATGATGTACTATCTGTGATCTACGATCTATCTGTAATTTACTATCTACGATTTGTGATCTCTAATCAGTGATCTACAATTGTAATCTACTATATATGGTCTACGACCTAAGATCTTCACGAATTCGAATGAGCTTCACGACCTGATACCACCTACCTACGAGATTGCGGAAGACGACAGGAATCCACCCTTGCACTGTGCAAGTTCCACCAGCTTGTACTAAGCGTTTCGCTTCTTCTTTCTTGGTACGAACTGCTAAGGAATGGAACAACTTGCCAGCTTCTGTATTCCCAGAGAGCTACAATTTGGGTGTCTTTAATTTGATAGTGAATAGGCTTCTTCTGGGTAAGCACGCTACATCTTAGACCTTATTGTCACTTCCCATTAGGTGAGATGAGGTCAAGTGCAAACCCATTTAATATATAAAAAAAAATCTACGACCTACGATCTACAGATATATGTCGCAACATGATGAGAGAATTCTTCCATCATTGTACAAACACAGGCTGTTAACTGATAATTAATATCTCTGCTGTATGTTTCCAGGGTCGGGTATACCAGAGATGAAGACGATCCTGCGAGGGGTCCACCTGAAGGAGTACCTCACGTACCGGGCTCTCATATCCAAGGTTATTGGTTTGACGGCTACGCTGGGCTCTGGCCTACCGCTGGGAAAAGAGGTAAACTTAAGAACATTTTATGAATAAGTATTTTTTTGCACAAAGAATAATGATACAAAAGTCACATAATGGCCCAATGAGACGGTCTTATCGGTAGTGTGGGGCTGTAAGGGGCCCTGTCAACATCTTACGGGACCTAAGTCCACCTGACCTGCACGTGGCGCACCCTGCTGCAGAACGGATGGCTCTGGCCCCAACAATCCGCATTGGGCCAGCTTGATGGTAAGTGATCACCGCCGCCCAAGGACATCGGCAACACCTGAGGTCTATCACCTATGCGCTGCCGGCTCCTAAGGAAGGAATAAGCCCTTTTCTTGTAAGTCACCAGGTCGTATCTGTTCGGAAACACCACCTATGACAGTTGGTTCTACAGTTTTACTTTCCGCAGTAGAATATGACGTGAGAAACGCACTGTATTGGATATAAATCCACCCAAGTGATGTAGATGGAATTTGACGTGAAATTTCAGAGCTTACCCAGAAGCAGCCTATTCACTTTGTCTTTTTTCTATTCCAGGGCCCATCAGTGCACATAGCGTCCATGGTGGCAGCCCTCCTCTCGAAGATGGTGACCACATTCCAGGGCATCTACGCAAACGAGTCCCGCACCACGGAAATGCTCGCCGCCGCGTGCGCAGTGGGCGTGGCTTCCTGCTTCGCTGCGCCTGTTGGAGGTGAGACAATTAGCTATTACTTACTTACCCCGCTGGCTCGGCGACGCAAATAGAGTCTTAACCTCCGAAACAAGAGATCTCCACGATCAGAAAGAGCCCTTAGCAAGTACCTGGTGAGCGTCTCCCAAGACTCGGTCCGTATGCCGAGACGGTGGGAAGGACCATGGGCTGGTGGAGGGAATTAAAGATCGCCACGATCGATCCTGCGCTACTTCTTGCTAGTTATTGACTACGAGCTCGCGCATATCAGTCTCGACGCGTCCTTCCAGCGTTACCTACGAATAGGTCGCCCAACTGGGGTGGGCAAACGTCCAGTTGGGTGATCTAGGTATCGCTGGAAGGCCGTCGTGAAATACGTGCCGTTAAGTCACAAATTAATTTTCTGCCTAGCGCGTAGGTCAATGCACTATTCGATATCAATGTCAGTTTAGTAGACACGCGTTTTTATCTCTATTATTTATGTGGATATGTCGTGCTGAACCGTGCTTCTGAGTCTTTTGTTATACTATTTTGTACAGAAGGTCTGATCTATCTGACAATGAGATCGAAGAGTTCTTTTACCTACGCCAGCATATCATGTCGTGTTTCACACGTTCGGTATAGTCATTTTTTTTCTTTTTTTATGTGATTGGTGGCAGACGAGCAGACGGATCACCTGATGGTAAGCGATTGCCGCCGCCCATAGACACCCACAACACCGGTCGAGTCACAAGTGCGCAGCCAACCTTTAAACCCCCCTTACCCCCAGATTGGGCCTCCCGTTCCCTTACTCCCGGTTTTCTGTGAGGCCGTGGTATCACTCCGGTCGAGTCGGCCCATTCAGGCCGAAACGTGGTTCTCCCACGGTCTCGGTACCTAGTCGGTCTTTGTCTCACGCCGAAATCAATGTCCAGTACACGCGCATATTAATCATAAGAAATTATTGTACCTTTGTGTTGATTCTGATATCCGTAATGCATGTGCTTGAGCTACCTACCTCGGAGTTAGATCAATGTATGTGATGTTGTGAAATATTTATTTATTTATTGGCATTTTTTTAAACAACTGTGTAAGATATTGGAAGAGAGTTGCTCGTTGGCCTCCCTTTCTCATAAAAAAAAAACTATAGAATTTGGGACATAATCTTTAAAATCGTAAGAAATTTAAAAGACCAGGCTTACAATAAAAGTAATTTATCAAACAAATCAAATAGGCCGTGTGGTCCCCGGCAGAGTAGAATAGGCCACCCTCACTCTTACCGAGGTGTCGTAAAAGGCGACTAAGGTAAAGCTGCTGGCATGATCATCAGCACACAGAGAAGGAAATCTCTGCATTTTTATCAAAACCCTCGCCAACCCGTCTGCCAAGCGTGGTGAGTATGGCAATTACCCCTCATGTGATTGAGGGAGGCCCGTGCCCCAGCAGTGGGGACTTGAATGGGCTGATGATGATGAAGATCATCAAACAAATCACACTAATGTTTGTCCAGGGTGGGGAACTTTGGCGTATGACGCGTGGTCGCTACCGAATACGCCATCCGGCCAGTCAAAATGTATGTGATGTTGTCTTAAACTCAATTTACTTTATTTATTTATATTTAAATTGCAGGTGTGCTGTTCTCGATAGAAGTAACAACGACCTATTTCGCTGTGAGGAATTATTGGAGAGGCTTCTTCGCTGCCTGTTGTAGTGCCATTGTAAGTTACAATACAATACAATACATCTTTCAATCAAGTTCTAACATTAATTCAAAGATAAAGATAAAGTTTAAAGATAAGAAATTCTTTATTCAATTTAGGTCCATACAGAATACTTTATGGATGTCAAAATAGGTACATATATTATCATCTACCGCTGGTTCGGCATGTCGATTTCTACTGAGAATACACCAGCAAGAGTAGTTTTCAAAATGGAACTTACTCTATAATCCAGCGATAAGACCGCCGAAATTGTACATATCATCATTATCATAATCAGCAATCCACACTCGTCCACTGCTGGACATAGGTCTTCCCTAATGCACGCCACTGCTCCCGATTTTCGGCCACTCTCATCCAGCCCACACCAGCCAGCCTTCGAATGTCATCATCCCATTTTGTCGAAGGGCATCGCCTTACACGAAGACTTGACGAAGCTCAACCTGCAGAGCAGGCCGAATTCCCACGGATTTATAGCACCATAGACCATATTCACACAGTGAGGCAGGTTATACAGAAGACCAAAGAGTATAACCAGCCCTTGTGCAAGGCGTTTGTGGACTATGAAAAAGCTTTTGACTCCGTCGAGACCTGGTCTGTTCTAGAGGCCTTGCAAAGGTGCCAAATATATCGAGGTGTTGAGGTGTCTGTATGACGCTGCTAATATGTCCGTAGTAATCCAAAATGGCCCAACTGAGCCTGTCCTGCTGCGACGTGGTGTGAGACAAGGAGATGTTATATCTCCGAAACTTTTCTCCGCTGCGCTGCAGGACATGTTCGGAACGCTAAACTGGAAAGAGCGCGGAATCAATATTAATGGCGAGTACATGTCACACCTACGATTCGCAGACGACATCGTCATCTTGGCGGAAACCCTACAAGACCTACAGGAGATGGTGAGCAGCCTGGCTGAATCTTCCAAACACGGTCTTCCGATGAACTTGGATAAAACCAAGGTCATGTTCAACGAGCTCGTTGATCCGGAACCGGTCGCTGTTAATGGAGTAATTCTCGAAGTTGTTCAGGAATATGTCTATCTAGGACAAACGCTCCAATTAGGCAGAAACAAGAGACGAGAGAGAAGAGAGAAGCCAAAAGAAGAATTCAGCTAGGCTGGGTAGTATTTGGTAAACTTCATCAAGTCTTCTCGTCATCCATTCCTTAAAGTCCATATAAGTTTAATAATGTACAGATAATTGTACATATAAGTTTTAGTTATGGCTAGTTTTTTTTTAAGTTGTGTGTTTTGTGCAATAAATTATAACAAGCCATCTATCTATCTCTTTTTGTTATATAGGGTTCCGTAGTTAACAAGGAACCCTTATTCTATCACTTTGCTTGTGTAATAATAATGTGATGTGATGCGAAATTACAATTTTCTTGTAGAAATAATCTTTGAGCTGGGCTGTGCAGATATACATATATGGAAGTGCCAAATAATAGTACGTCGTCAGCAAGTTTTTTCAAAAAGTTTGAGTCGAGTGATGTTAGTTCAAAACAACTATCAGCCTAGGAATCCAATTGAATAATCGACCTGTTTGGAACAGTGGTAGTGAACGCTGCCTTTTGTCCAAGGGTTTGCGGGTTTGATCCCCGCACAGTTTAAATATTTGTGTGCATGAAGTCTGTTTGTATTGGTCTGGGAGATTTCTATGTATTATAAGTATGTATTTACAAAGGATAAGTATTATATGTATGGGAAGGGGAAAAGGTTGGCAGCGAACTTGTGACTCCACTGGTGTTGCGGGTGTCCATGGGCGGCGGAATTGCTTACCATCATCAAAATGTATATGATGTTATGAAATAAGTATTTATTATATTTATTTTTAATCGTGGCGACAAACATTCAGTCATCTGATTAAACGTTGCTATCCACGACATGGCATGTTCTTCAGCCATTTGATTGGATGCCGGCGTTTAACGAACGTCCTACGCGTTCCTTGGATGGCTAATTTAACCAGATGGCTGCGTCAGACATAATTAGTGTAAACTGTCACGGATGTGCGCAGATGTTCCGGCTGCTGTCGGTGTGGTCGGGCGCGACGCCCACGGTGAAGCCGCTGTTCCCGACGCATCTGCCGCAAGACTTCCCGTTCGACCCCCAGGAGTTCGCCGTGTTCGTGCTGCTGGGGTATGTCATCATAGTCATTTTAACCCACATTTACCTCTAATTCGGTCCACCTCATCTTAGCCTGTAATTCCCGATTGCGTCCAAAGCTGCCGCTCTGAAGCCCGGGGTACGCTTGGACCATGATTCAGGATTAGAATACACTTTATAAGAATACACTTTCTAATTCTCACAACATCTCATACGTTGACCTGATTCCGTACTTAGTAGCTTAAGCACTTGTGTTACAGATATCAGACAAGAGAGGAACACAAATATATACTTAAATACATATATTACACCCAGACACCGAACAAACACAAGTGTTTATCGCACGAATGTTTGTCCAGGGTGGGGATCGAACCCACGACCTTTAGCGTAAGAGGCAGGGTCACTACCAATTGCGCCATCCGGTCAGTCGTCGTGGATTTGCTGAGTCTGGTAATTACAATGAAGCGACTGCCGTCTGACCTTCGCGAATTCTCTTTTTTTTAATGTGATAGGTAGCAGACAAGCAGACGGGTGTTGGGAAGCGATTTCCGCCTCCCATGGACACTCGTGACACCAGTGGAGTCACAAGTGCGGCTACCAACCTTTAAACCCCCAGATTGGGCCTCCAGTATCCTCACTCACGCAGCGAGACAGCGCAGTGCTGCTTCACGCCGGTTTTCAGTGAGGCCGTTTTATTGCTCCGGTCGAGCAGGCTTATTGATGCTGAAGCGTGGCCGTCCCACGGTTTAAGACATGTGTCACTAAATAAATAAATAAATAAAAAATACTTTATTGCTCTCTTATTTCACAGTTTAGATACATACAGTTTTAACAGTCTGTTTATACAGCAATATGTGGAGACAATTGGAAATAACTCAGCTTATGCTGGCATGAGCGGCTGGCACCCATTCAGCGATGGTTTTCAGTTATTTCCACTTCTCTAAGGTCTTAGCGAGAAATTTTGGTCTTGAGGGCTAAGAATTAAAATACAGATGCAAATAGTTAAAACTATTTTAAATAGGGTGAAAAAAAAAACCTCATAAATTAACAAAAAAAAACTAATTATAAATGAATAAATTAATAAATGAATAAATAAATATTTCACAACATCACATACATTGATCTGACTCCGAGATAGGTAGGCTCAAGCACCTGTGTTACGGATACCAGAATCAACAGTGGGATTACAAATATATACATATAATACTTTTCTTTTGTAAATACATACTTATAATACATAGATAACACCCAGACCAATACAAACAGATATGTTCATGCACACAAATGTTTGCACTGTGCGGGGATCGAACCCGCAACCCTTGCACCAGAGGCAGCGTTCACTACCACTGTTCCAAACGGGTCGTCAAATTATGAGTGGCATTCTTGTGTATGTCTGTGTGTATGGTGTTCTAATCACTATTCGTTCACTATTCGATAATGTTTGCATCGCAGCGTGGTGTGCGGGCTGGGCGCGGCGGCGTGGGTGTGGCTGCACCGCCAGTACGTGCTGTTCATGCGCAACACCACCGCGCTTAGCAATTTCCTGCAGAAGAAGTACGTACCCATACTCACCCTACTCATACAGCGGTCATTCTCACTCGGCGCGCCCTTGCCGGAGCGGTCAATCACGTCACAGTGACAATAGTCAGCAGTATACACTGTGACTTGGTATGCCCAGCTTCACGACCACTTTATACCAAGGAGCTTAGCAACTTCTTGCAGAAGAAGTACGTACCCACACTCACCCTACTCATACAGCGGTCCTTCTCACTCGGCGCGCCCTTGCCGGAGCGGTCAATCACGTCACAGTGACAATAGTCAGCAGTATACACTGTGACTTGGTATACCCGGGAAGCTTCACGACCATGTTATACCAAGGAGCTTAGCAACTTGCTGCAGAGTAAGTACGTTCCCACACTCACCCCGCGCACACAGCGGCCCTTCCCACTCGGCGCACTCTTGCCGGAGCGGGTCAGTCACCGGGTCTCAGAGACGGTAAAACGAATATCCGAGAAACTTCACGGCTGTAAAATACAACCAAGATCAGGTCAGATCCTGATCTGAATATGTCCTGACATATTCAAGAAAAGAGTGAATTGGCTGTTACTAGAGAGACATGATCCCTCCTCGGCCACATCATCACTTACCATCTGGTGAGATTGTGGCCAAATGTCTGGCTATTCTAATAACAAAAAAAGGTGGCATTTCAGTGACATTGACAGGGGCGTTGATTCTATAGGAAAATGTCAAAAACTGTCTTGTCTCCTGACATTTCGTAAAGGAAAAAAATATATAATAAAAATGATGATGATGATGAATGATGATAAAAAAATGACGTCATTAGCAAAGTTAAGTCGAGATACGATAGACGCCAAAACAAAAAAAAATGCCAAATGTCATGCGGTTCGATTCCCAATCCAGTCTTTGCCTTGAAATCCCAATGGGGGTTTTCGCGTGTGAAAGATGGCGTACTGTTGGACAGAGGGCCAACATCAATCGCATTGGTTGTTTAGTTTGTCAAATTGACATTTTGACAGATCACGTTTAAAAACAACCAATCACATTGTATATGGCCTCACTCCTATAGTACTCCATCTAGCGGATTTTTCACACGCGAAAACCCTCATTCAACAGCATTGATAGTTTAGTTTGCAGAATAGAAATTTTAATATATAACGCCGAAAATAACCAAACACCTTTCTTGGACCTTAGTCTTATATTCCACCATCTAGTGGATTTACAACACGCGATAGCCTGGGGGCTGGTCTCGAGTCTGGATGTAATCGGAGACGCACCTGGCTATCGCTATTTAGTATTAACACTACAAAAAAACCTACCTAGTTCCTACCCTAGTGTGAAGCTAGTTATAGTCTACTGTCAGAGTCAGTCCAAATCATGGTCACTCAGCAAAATGTCGGTGTTTAGCGTTTTAACTATACAAATTCTGTCGAAAAACACTGTTTGTGAAAATAAATAAAAAATAAAATAAAAATATTTTATCTATATTTGCCTTGCAGGGCGTCACATGAATACCTTTATACTTATTCCATCTATGTAATTGTTTTGTAATGTGACACGCAATAAACGAATTGAATTAAATTTATTTCGCAAAACTGTGGCTCAAACAAAATTTGTTAGTATTATTATTTTGATATTTTATAACTAGAGTTAATTCATACAAATACATTATTCAAAATTATTAGAAATTATAAATTATTTGCTATTCAAAACTATAAAATTATTGGAAATTATTAATTTTTCACTATTCAAGTTATTAGAAATGATCAATTAAAATTAAAAGAAAATTAAAGAAATTATCAATTAAAATTATAGTAGGGGCTCTTGGATCTGTCAAGATCTAGATTACCCTCCGGACCAAAGACGACCACATAGATGACGTGTACATCTGTCAGCCACTGTCTTCAGGATGCTGTTGCGGCTAAAAAGTTAACGTACAAATATTTTCGAAGTTTCATTGCACAAACAAAGTTAGTTACTTTTACTAAATACCTGTAAATACTAATTTAAAATACATGAGTTAAATATTAAAAGTTTTTTGAATTTTTTAAATACTAACAAAACTATTATAAAAATGTCTCGACGAGGATGGGATTCGAACCCACGCGTGCAGAGCACATTGGATTAGCAGTCCAACGCCTTAACCTCTCGGCCACCTCGTCGCTTGCTCGGGGGGTGAAAACTGCCACCATGCACATAATATGTATAGATACGTGTATATGATGTATCATACAATGCAGTTTCATAAATTGAATAATTTATTTTAATATTTATTTAGGTGTAGCTAATTAGGTATTACAATTAGGAATATTAGTTTTAATATTATCTATAGCCACGAAATTATGCAAATAGCCGAAATATCCGGTAGTTAAACGTTATATCGTTAGTTTTCGGTCATCAAACTTCAATGGGGTTGAGGCTATGGTCCTATGTTTAAGGGCGGAAGGTCCTGGTACTTCTTCTATCCGGGACAATAGGGTATATGACTAAGCTCAAGATTTTACAAAATATAAATATTTTATCAAAATATAGGTCAATATGTGCCAATGGCAAAAATTCTCAATCAAAAATATAACGTCTAGCCGGTTTTATGGTCATTCAAAGATTCATGGGCAAGCCCATTTTAAAAGTATGAAATTATCAAAACATAATTATACCATTGAATAACCCATACAA
Source organism: Marasmia exigua (assembly GCA_019059595.1). Taxonomy (NCBI): domain Eukaryota; kingdom Metazoa; phylum Arthropoda; class Insecta; order Lepidoptera; family Crambidae; genus Marasmia; species Marasmia exigua. Next base: position 14,982,351 of record CM032488.1, read on the forward strand.
TTTGCACCAATTATTATAATAGAAACATTTGATATAGCTACCATACAAAATTCAAATGAAATGCATACAAAATACTTAAGTGTGACGTCACATCTAAGTAGCCATTTGTATGGAGCGTTTTGGGTTTGCCCAAAATAATGTGATTTTAAAGTTTTGATATCTCAGGTAGTTTAAATGAGAATCAAATGATTCTTTCAACGATGTCTCTATCATTGAAAGGTCTTTTGATTGCAAAAATAAAAAAAAATAGTCATATACCGTATTAAGAAACTTAACTCTGGTAGAGTCGGCGCCACCAAAGAGTTCCGTGAAAATAACGGTTGACTCGCCATCGACATTTAAATTTGATGTTTTATGCTCATAAACACAAACCCCCTTATTACAAATCGCAAACTAAGGATAGTCCCGGAACTAAATTCGAGCCAGCCCCAACAGTGCGTGCTGGAACATAATGACATGACATTTAGTACGGTAATACCTTTATTTCAGAATAAGGGGGAAAGAACCTAAAATTTTAGTTCTCCGTGTTTATACGCGAGACTTATTTCGTGGTGTGTCTCAAGTTGCCCCTGGGTATCGTTTCTTAGTATCAACTCAAGTGCGCTTGACCAATCGAAGAAGTTTATTTTCTCTTTGGGCCAATCAGCGGGGAGCGGAAAGTGCTTGTCAAATCGAAACTGTAATCTGGACCTCACGCAGTCGCATGATTAGAGTCCCTACCTCGAAAAAATCCCGCGGCAAAATACGGAAGCTCAAAATTGAATATTTTCATGACAGAAGAGGCTTTAGAGGAATTTAGGGATTTCTTTGATGGCCAAAGGCGCGAACTCTATGATTGAACGTCATTCTTTTTTCTTTTTTTTATATTATGGCTCTACCCAAACATATCTTGCCAATATCAAGTAACTTATTAAAAATAAGTGGGTAGTCAACAGTTGAAGTCAGTTAAAGTCACAGTCGCTCAATAAAACGACGGTGTTTTACGTTTTATTGACCTACATATACTGCCGATACCGCTCTAAATACAATCACGGGTTAAAGACTATATTAGGTCCAAGCAAGTTGTCCGTGTCAACTCACTCGACACAAAACAGAGTGGTAAATGGATACAATTCAACGATTCTTAATATCAGGATCACTACGTGGCACTTCACTGCACAATTAAACACTAAATTTGTTCACTAAAAACCACTACATACTAATTTAAAACCTTTGAATTGCATCAGCCCACGCGGAGTGTTTGACTCCTACCGTCAGCATCAAACGTCATTCTTGTTGGTCTGTGAAGTCGACGATTGGACAACCAACTGATTTTCTGGCGCAAATTTTTTTTTATTAGAAAGAAACTCAACAGCTTATTTGTAACAAACATACACGAAAAATTCACACATCGTAACACATTTAGCCAGTAACAGAGTTTCATAGCATTTTATGATTCTTACGAAGCAAAACGAAATTAACTTAATCATACTAATTAATATTATTATTATTAACTAGTGTTATATCATCAATAAGACCGCCAGGAATGACGGCGGAATGCCGGAATGGCCTTAATTTATATTGTTTCCTGCGAAGAAAGATTTGCCAACCCAATCCAAAGCATTACATAAGTCACACTTTTTGTTAATGTCTCCAGCCGCTTCATTTACCCCGGGTTCATGACGCTGGCCGTGATGTCGATCCTGTTCCCGCCCGGCATCGGCAAGTACATGGCTGCTGACCTCGGCAACCAGGAGCAGGTACGACTATATAGTTTATTTTTATGTGATAGGTGGCAGACGAGAAGAAAGATCACCTGATGGCAAGCGATTGCCGCCGACCTGGGCAATTAGGAACAGGTACAACTATAGGTATAGTTTATTTTTATGTGATAGGTGGCAGACGAGGAGACGGATCACCTGATAGTAAGCGATTGCCGGCGACCTCTGCAACCAGGAGCAGGTACGCTAGAGTTTATTTTTATATGTAACATGGCAGACGAGGAGACGGACCACCTGATGGTAAGCGACTGCCGCCGACCTCGGCAACCAGGAGCAAGTACCACAATATAACACACGTAGCTATATACTATGAATCTACGTTTGATGGAATGCGATCCAACATGGCGGCCGCCACAAAATATCAGAATAAGTATTATTAGTCACAACTTTCTCAATATAGGTACTTACAAAATTTGTTTGAAATAAATATAAATACTTTGTCAATTAGAGCTTTGGATTTTCGTACTAAATAAAAAATAATGCATGCATTTTTTTATCGGCAGGTCCTGTCTCTATTCGCAAATTTCACATGGGGTGACTCCCTGAGCGCGCAACAAGCCGCAGTGGTGTCGCACTGGGTGACACCCGAGGTCGGCTACTACGGGTGTCTCGTGATCTACTTCTTCTCCATCGTGAGTAGTTGCAAAGTTACGCAGTGGTGTCGCACTGGGTGACACCCGAGGTCGGCTACTACGGGTGTCTCGTCATCTACTTCTTCTCCATCGTGAGTAGTTGCAAAGTTACGCAATGGTGTCGCACTGGGTGACACCCGAGGTCGGCTACTACGGGTGTCTCGTCATCTACTTCTTCTCCATCGTGAGTAGTTGCAAGGTTACGCAGTGGTGTCGCACTGGGTGACACCCGAGGTCGGCTACTACGGGTGTCTCGTGATCTACTTCTTCTCCATCGTGAGTAGTTGCAAAGTTACGCAGTGGTGTCGCACTGGGTGACACCCGAGGTCGGCTACTACGGGTGTCTCGTCATCTACTTCTTCTCCATCGTGAGTAGTTGCAAAGGTTACGCAGTGGTGTCGCACTGGGTGACACCCGAGGTCGGCTACTACGGGTGTCTCGTGATCTACTTCTTCTCCATCGTGAGTAGTTGCAAAGTTACGCAGTGGTGTCGCACTGGGTGACACCCGAGGTCGGCTACTACGGGTGTCTCGTGATCTACTTCTTCTCCATCGTGAGTAGTTGCAAAGTTACGCAGTGGTGTCGCACTGGGTGACACCCGAGGTCGGCTACTACGGGTGTCTCGTGATCTACTTCTTCTCCATTGTGAGTAGTTGCAAAGTTACGCAGTGGTGTCGCACTGGGTGACACCCGAGGTCGGCTACTACGGGTGTCTCGTGATCTACTTCTTCTCCATTGTGAGTAGTTGCAAAGTTACGCAGTGGTGTCGCACTGGGTGACACCCGAGGTCGGCTACTACGGGTGTCTCGTGATCTACTTCTTCTCCATTGTGAGTAGTTGCAAAGTTACGCAGTGGTGTCGCACTGGGTGACACCCGAGGTCGGCTACTACGGGTGTCTCGTGATCTACTTCTTCTCCATTGTGAGTAGTTGCAAAGTTACGCAGTGGTGTCGCACTGGGTGACACCCGAGGTCGGCTACTACGGGTGTCTCGTGATCTACTTCTTCTCCATTGTGAGTAGGTAGTTGCAAAGTTACGCAGTGGTGTCGCACTGGGTGACACCCGAGGTCGGCTACTACGGGTGTCTCGTGATCTACTTCTTCTCCATCGTGAGTAGTTGCAAAGTTACGCAGTGGTGTCGCACTGGGTGACACCCGAGGTCGGCTACTACGGGTGTCTCGTGATCTACTTCTTCTCCATTGTGAGTAGTTGCAAAGTTACGCAGTGGTGTCGCACTGGGTGACACCCGAGGTCGGCTACTACGGGTGTCTCGTGATCTACTTCTTCTCCATTGTGAGTAGTTGCAAAGTTACGCAGTGGTGTCGCACTGGGTGACACCCGAGGTCGGCTACTACGGGTGTCTCGTGATCTACTTCTTCTCCATCGTGAGTAGTTGCAAAGTTACGCAGTGGTGTCGCACTGGGTGACACCCGAGGTCGGCTACTACGGGTGTCTCGTGATCTACTTCTTCTCCATCGTGAGTAGTTGCAAAGTTACGCAGTGGTGTCGCACTGGGTGACACCCGAGGTCGGCTACTACGGATGCCTCGTGATCTACTTCTCTATCTTAAGTACCTATACTTAGTTGCAAAATTACGTTAGATATAACGAGAAAAATACAAGTATTTTACGCTAATTTGTACAAATTACGGTAAAATAACCAGCCAGGCATGTCATTGTCAATTTTATAAAACTTATACAGGTGTATCGGTAGACAGTTACATCTTTTTAACCACCCCTATTACCAATCATTATGAACAACGTTTGATCTCCAACTTTTGAACTTCGTCGAATTTAAATAGCTTTTTAAGAGTTATTGTATTTATAAGTCCTTTTTTTACACGTGGAATTTAGTCATTGGCTGGAAGATATATATATACACCTTTATTTTTTTATCGTTAACATCCCAAAAACCTCATTATATATATCGCGAATAAAGCCGTTTTAGCACGTTAGATCAAAAAATATCAGCTGTTCCATACATTATTGCCGTGTGGATATTTTATTTTGTAAGGAACAGCTGATTTATTTTGTTGATCTAAAATGTTTCTCCGACTTTATTCACGATACTTTTTATGAGGTTTTCGGGATGTAAACGATAATAAAATAACGGTGTATAAATAAGTTTTTAATATTACTAACTTAAGTAAGTAAGTAAACATTTATTGACCAGATAAAAGATTTACATAGACAGGACACATAACATAAGCATAAGGAGATTGCACAGTAATACATAGGAAAAAATATTAAACAAAAAAAATAAATAAATAATAATGAGTTAATATATAAACCAGTGACCAAGGAAGAAGAAAAGGAACAAAGTGAAGTGGTCAACAAGATTCAAGCTCAGCTTGTGCTGCAGCGGTTTGCCGCCGCTGCCGCGCTGGTTTTCAGTTTGGACCTTGAGTGACTGGGGAAATCAATTTTGAATGTGACAGATAACAAGGAATGCGAGAAGTAATCAAAGATAACAAAAAGAAAAGACAAAAAGAACGAGGACACAAAAAAGCAGTAGTAATTTACTTAAAGAGCTGTAGATTCTGTTTAATTATTAAAAACAAAAATTATTAATTTGAATTCCCGTGCAAAGTGAATAAGTCACGTGACCGACTTTGTACGAAAAGTAGATATTTTTTAATACGAGTATTTCCTGAAGAAGAATGGTAGAACTGTTTTTTTTTTAATTTTCTATTTGCGATATCAGCATATCTTTTATATAAAAATATCCCGACGAGGATGGGATTCGAACCCACGCGTGCAGAGCACATTGGATTAGCAGTCCAACGCCTTAACCTCTCGGCCACCTCGTCGCATACTTCACTTGGCTAATTATGGACTTTCATTCTACATACCATATTTTTATGCATGTGCAGTTTTACAATAAAATTTGTAAAAAATATCTTATGAATTGCATAATGCGCTAATCGGAATGAAAATTCATAGCGAAAGCTCATAGGGATTGACACAAACTAATCGCAATAAATCAGTAATCAGTATGTGAACCATCGAATCACAATTATTGCCTCGTGCAAAATATGTCCGCATTGATTGCATTAGGGACCAAAAACTAGTAATTTCTTTATTTAAAAAAATATATAACTAGGACACGATTACCGGGAGGCACATTCATTTGAATACGAACAGTCGGAGAGTAAATATCAAAATAGAGAAAAACTAAATCAGAGCTGTCATCAAGTACCTCTGTTCAAGCTGAGATTTTTGTCTCCTCTCGTAACCATGGACGAGTCCTGGCTCCACCATTTTGATCCAAACAGCAATCGATGAGCCCGATTCTCGGGCTCCTGGTATTAGCTATACAACAAAATCAAAACAGCAATCAACAATAGACCTAATTAACTCTTAAAACTTAATAAGTACTTACACATTTCATTTTTATATTTACACAGATGTTGAGAAAAGTATGTTATAATGCTAATAAGAAATGCTTCACTTGTGTTAACAGACGTAACATAAGTAGGTATGCTAATCGTTTAATAATACACCCAATTTTACGTCAAACTACATATGGTTAAGTGGCCGAACGGTTTGATACTGAGTTTTATATGCCATATGTAATCTAAAAAAAGGATGGTTTTCAATAATGTTATATTTATTATTGTTATTGAATTCTTCGAATACCTTTAATTGATAAAGATATTCGAAGAATTTTGCGATGTGTAAAAGATGATAAATGACGTCTCATCATCATCATCATCATCAGCCCATTTAAGTCCCCACTGCTGGGGCACGGGCCTCCCTCAATCACATGAGGGGTAATTGCCATACTCACCACGCTTGGCAGACGGGTTGGCGAGGGTTTTGATATAAATGCAGAGTTTTCCTTCTCTGGGTGCTGATGATCATGCCAGCAGCTTTACCTTAGTCGCCTTTTACGACACCTCGGTAAGAGTGAGGGTGGCCTATTCTACTCTGACGTCTAGAAAGCTGTAAATAAAGCCACACAGATAACATGATTACTTAATTTAACCCTTTACCTGGCAACTAGACATCATTCATTTCATTTATTTTCAACCTTATCTTAAACACACAAAGTTAAAAATCTGGTGGTCTCGTACAATCCATTGCCTGGTTTTATTCGGAGGACCAAGAGCTGTCTTAATACGGTAGCAATTAAAATGAATTCCTCCCCATCCTTTTGAAAGCTGGTCTCATAAATGAGCCTACCCCCTCCCTGGCTCACTTCTGAATCCCCTCCCCCAACCTCTTCCAGATTGGCCGGTTAGATACGGCCTGTACCTATTTAGAGACATGCAGTTTTAGGTAGTACAGTTTTAGGGTGGCGGGATACTAAACAACTTATCTACATACATTATCACCAGGGCAGGAGGGGGTTATAAAAGTATAAAAAACCAACGTCTTTAATGTATGCCTCCATTTCTTTATTTCTAAGCTCTGACTGTTTTTATGTGATAGGTGGCCCATAGATTAGTATCTATGGGCGGCAATTGATTACCATCGGGTAATCAGTCAGTAAAACCAGTGGAATTACAAGTTTCAACAGTGGGAGAGCCACGCTTCGGCATGAATGGGCCGGCTCGACCGGAGTAATACCACGTCCTCACAGAAAACCGGCGACTGCGTGAGTGAGAGTACCGGAGGCCCAATCCAGGGGAAGGGGGGTTAAAAGGTAAGCAGCGTACTTGTGACACCATTGGTGTTGCATGTGTCCATGGGCGGCGGTAATCGCTTACCATCAGGTGATCTGTCAGCTCGTCTGCCACCTATATCATAAAAAAAATACAAGTTTGCTACTAATTTTTAAACTCTCTTCCCTCCGGATTGGACCTCCGTTACCCCCTCTCACTCGGCGAAACGCAGCTAAAGCGTTGACAATAAAACATTATTGGTAATCATTTATTTCAAGTCAATAACTCATATATTATTAGTAACATCTTAATCCTAGGTATTAGTGATCTATTTCGCATGTAATGCGTCACAGTGCAGCAAGTAGCCACAGTTCACTCGGTCTGCAATCATCTTCAGGGGGGAATTGGAACTAGCCCTGACCCTGCGCACGAGGGACGCAGCGTCAGATAAAAAAATCTTTAAGATATAAGATAAAAAAATATTTTTTCCATTTAGGACCATACAGAACACTTATGAATGTCAAAATAGATACATAAAATATGTTGTCATCTACCGTTGCGCGCTAGTTCGGATTGTCGGACAGTCGATATAATCTAATTGGTTTTCTCTTCTGTTCCCCAGTTCTTCCTAAGCATGGTCTCCTGCACTCTTCCCGTGCCGGCCGGTATATTTGTACCAGCGTTCAAGATGGGCGCCTCCCTCGGCCGCCTGACGGGCGAGCTGATGCATTTCTTCTGCCCGCTGGGAGTCGCTTACGGGGGACACATACAGAAGATTCTACCAGGTGAGTGATAAAGTCATCGACGTAGCTCACAGTATCTGGCATAGGCACGTGGCAGGCTCTATTATTGTGATATAGCAGACAAACTGCAGGGGTGTAGTTTAGGCCATTATCTATGAAAATCGGATAGTAACATGGGTATCAAATATGTGGCTATGCCTCCACCATATAGTCCAGGGAGAAGGGGTAATCCAAAAAAAGCTTGGATTGATGGCGTAAGAGTTGACATGCGTGCTAATAGCCTCGCCGCCTTGGTTGCTGATAACTGTGCGAAGTGGAAGAGAGGTATTGAGAAAGTGGATCCTGAAAGTGGGAATGACATTAATTTAAGGTCTTAATTAACACTTTAACGCCGACTTGTAGCTCTTATACATATACGTGTGTAGGGTTACTATATGGAAATTTGATAAGTGCTCAGAAATTGGTCCAAATAATATGAAAAATCCTGAGATTTGCCTCAAAACGGCCCTCATAGTGTAATCAACGACGGGGGAGGGGTCACAACAGGGGTTTAAAAAACCCAAAGTCCTGAGATTTGCCTAAATTTTCGAAGTCCGACCGGAATCCTAAGAAACGCCTCAAAATCCTGAAATATGGTAACCCTACCAATATGGAACCACCCGTATCGAGTACGTGACCGGCTGTCATCATCATCATCATCATCATCAGCCCATTTAAGTCCCCACTGCTGGGGCACGGGCCGCCCTCCATCACATGAGGGGTAATTGCCATACTCACCACGCTTGGCAGACGGGTTGGCGAGGGTTTTGATATAAATGCAGAGTTTTCCTTCTCTGGGTGCTGATGATCATGCCAGCAGCTTTACCTTAGTCGCCTTTTACGACACCTCGGTAGAAGTGAGGGTGGCCTATTCTACTCTGCCGGGGACCACACGGCACCGACCGGCTGTCGAAGTGGTAATATTATTTTATTGTCTACAGGGGGTTACGCGGTGGTGGGTGCAGCGGCCTTCACTGGGGCGGTGACGCACACCGTGTCTACGATCGTTATCGTTAGCGAAATGACGGGACAGGTAATGAAAATTCGGCAATGTCTGTCGCGTGTGAAAGATCCACTGTAGTCCGACAATCTCGTGCGCGACCGTCCCGCGGCGTAACAGACGTTGGCGGGGACGAGGTAACCAAGATGTCAGCGGGTAGCGGGCGGTGTAGCGTGGAAGGGAAACGCGTTCATATGCGCGTTAGAGATGCACAGAATAACTCTATCTACACTTCTACACTAATATTATAAAGAGGAAATATTTGTATTTTTGTATGTTTGTAATGAATAAACTCAAAAACTACTGGACCGATTGCAATAATTTTTACACCATTAGAAAGCTGCATTATTCAGAAGTAACATAGGCTATATTTTATCCCGGTACGGGAAGTAGTTCCCTCGGGACGCGGGTGAAACCGCGTGAAACAGCTAGTTAAAAGATAAAAGAGTTATAACTTTTTTGACGAAAAGAGTTATAGCACTCTTTTGCATCTTTAACTCTCTAGTAACTCCTCAACTCAGCGAATTTCTCCCAAACTCGCTAATTCACTATCTCTTTTTGACACGCACAATCACAATATGACATCTTTTAGTACGTAGTCAATCTAAAATCGATCTTCACGTCAGGGAGTTACAGATGTATAAAGAATGAAAGGAGTTACGGAGTTAGCGACACGTTCTAATCATGCCATCCCTTTTTAGCTTACAGTATCCTGTAATGGCGTTTTCACTCACTCTTTCAAACCAATCTCGCTCATTCACTATCTCCATTTAACACACAATCCCAATACAATCCCAATATGGCGATTTCGCTCTACATCTTTTAAGAGACATCATTTGGGAGTTAAAGATGTATAAAGTAATGAAGGGAGTTACGGAGTTAGTAATTGTTTTTCAAGGATGTACATCATTTGTCTTTCACACGTTCACAATCAATACTCTGTACGGCTTTGAGATCGACGCACTCGAGATCAAGATGTGTAAGGCTATCTCAAGACAACTTAAAGATGCCGTGCTACTGAGCTAAGGTCTCCAGATGGACCTTAGTTCTGTAGCACGTCCGCGCTATCCGCGCCACGAAAGAAGTACAGCGTACACGGAACTAAAATACTAGATTTTTTTTATCTGATAGGTGGCAGACGAGCAGACTGATCGCCTGATGGTAAGTGATTGCCGCCGCCCATACATACCCGCGATACCAGTGGAGTCACAAGTACGCTGGCAACCTTAAAGCCCACCTTTTCCCCGGATTGGACCTCCCACAGCGAAATACAAGACAGTGTTGCTTCACGCTGGTTTTCTGTGAGGCCGTGGTATGACTTCGGTCGTGCCGGCCCAATCATGTTGAAGCGTGGCTCTCCCACGTTAAAGCCTTTCCTTGTGTCTTTGGACATACAGCTTGAATTTGAATATTGATGGCGACTGCAGCGCTTTTCATGGGACTTCTTTGGTGGCAATAAAACCGCCCAAAAACCACGAACTAAAAAGTTTAAATTAATATTTTTAACACTTTATACACTTCAAATAACATTTTATAACAGTACACTCGAGAAAGGGTCGAACGAAGAACACTTTTTAGTTAGTGTTTTTTTAAAGCGGTTTTATTTCGCAGAAAAAAAATTTCAAGCATCTTTTTAGTGACTCATTTTTCTAGGGTATTCGAAAAATCACGGCATATAACGTGTTTAGGTGACGCATCTCCTGCCCGTGATGGCGGCGGTACTGTCGGCCAACGCGGTGGCGTCCCTGCTGCAGCCCTCGTGCTTCGACAGCATCATTCTCATCAAGAAGCTGCCGTACCTGCCCGACCTGCTCTCCTCGGCTAGCCGTGAGTCGATACATACATCTTTTATCATACGTTAAGCCGTTAGTCCTGCGCCCGATCCCACTCCGGTCGTGTCACACTGGTATCCCATCGGATTATGAGGGCAAGGGAATAAAGAGTGCACTTGTGTTTGCGCACACACGAGCACTATAATATATCCTGCGTAAGTGGCTGATCGTTGAGATTGGCCGCCTTAGCCCGTTGCCGTAATCGGTTGGAAGATATGAATTTTTGGATATAAAAAAACATATTTTCCAACCAACTATTACTTTTATAAAGAGGAGGAATATTGTGAAACCACAAAGCTTATAGGTAAGCGAAACACTTGAGCGATGTAATCGACAGCCAACGCCATCTGTTGGTGTTCAATTTGGAACTAAAACGAAGTGAAGGCGGGAACTAGTATAGATTATTTAAGTTTTGTATGTTGTGCAATAAAGAGTATCTATCTATCTATCTATTATTGTGATAGGGATCAAACGGACCTGATACGGATTTTCCAATAGCAAACAAAACTTAAACAAAGACAGAATTTTAGAAAAACAAAGCCGGCTAGTCCGCACGCGGGCCAAATCCGCATAACAGGAAACTCGCTCATATTTAAATAAATAAACATTTCACAACATCACATACATTGATCTGACTCCGAGACAGGTAGCTCAAGCACCTGTGTTACGGATATCAGAATCAACAGTGGGATTACAAATATATACGTATAATACTTTTCTTTTGTAAATACATACTTATGATACATAGTAAACACCCAGACCAATACAAACAGACATATTGTTCATGCACACAATGCTTTTACTTTGCGGGGATCAAACCCGTAACCCTTGCATCAGAAGTAGCGTTCACTACTACTGATCTAAAGGGGTCGTGAAACCAATACATGGATTTCTGAAACCAGGTTTTTTAATCAAATAAAGTATTTAAAATAGTATAGCATTCTGCATACAATTAAAACCAATGTTCTAATTATAATAATTAACTACACCTAAATAAATATTAAAATAATTTATGAAACAGGGGCCTTGTTGCAAATCGACCGTTACGAACTTTTAAGAGTTCCCCTTCCTTTCACACGCGCTGTCTCTCTCCTTTGTTTGGATGCGACAGGTATACTTTCGTTCGTTACGGGACGCGTTCGCGCTAAGGCTCCCATTGTATGTAACATCATACAAATCTATCTATATTCTATACATATGTGATGGTGGAAGTTTTCACCCCTCGAGCAAGTGACGAGGTGGCCGAGAGGTTAAGGCGTTGGACTGCTAATCCAATGTGCTCTGCACGCGTGGGTTCGAATCCCATCCTCGTCGGGACATTTTTGGTTTTTGATAATTTTGCTTAGGTCAAGGTCAAGAAATTTCGGTGTTATTTTAAAAATTTTGCTGATTTAGTTTTTTATATTAAAATGTAAAAAAATGTTTTTTTTTATGTGATAAGTAGCAGACGGATCACCTGATGGTAAGCAATTGCCGCTGCCCATGAACACCCGCGACACCTGTGGAGTCAGAAGTGCGCTGCCAACATTTAAACCCCCCCTTTTCCCCGGATTATACCTTCATAATAGAGTAAAAATAAATACTGACATTTTTAGGTTTAAAGTAGATCGCCGTAGAGTTTGACTAATAATTATTTTGAGTGTTGTATTTTATAATAAATATTTTGTTAACCTTTTTATTTCGTTTATCCATACTAATATTATAAATGTGAAGGTGTGTGTGTCTGTCTGTTTGTCCGTCTTTCACGGCAAAACGAAGCGTCGGATTGACATGAGCTTTTAATTGGAGATAGTTGAAAGAATAGAGAGTAACATAGGCTACTTTTTTATGTGGTAGATGGCAGACGAGCAGACGGATAACCCGATGGTAGGCGTTGCCGCCGCCCATGGACACCCACGAGACCAGTAGGGACACAAGTGCGCTGCCTACCTTTAAACCCCCGGATTGGGCCTCCGGTACCCTCACTCATGCATCGAAACACAGCACAGTGCTGCTTTAAGCCAGTTTTCTGTGAGGCCGTGGTACTCCGTGGTAGCCGGCCCATTCATGCCGAAGCGTGGCTCTCCCACGGTCAATTTTTATCTCTTTCTAACGCGAGCGAAGCCGCGGGCAAGAGCTAGTTTTGTATAATCATCAGCCCATTTAGGTCCCCACTGCTGGGGCACGGGCCTCCCTCAATCACATGAGGGGTAATTGCCATACTCACCACGCTTGGCAGACGGGTTGGCGAGGGTTTTGATATAAATGCAGAGTTTTCCTTCTCTGGGTGCTGATGATCATGCCAGCAGCTTTACCTTAGTCGCCTTCTACGACACCTCGGTAAGTGTGAGGGTGGCCTATTCTACTCTGCCGGGGACCACACGGCGACGGCTTTGTATAAAGTAATAATGTATTCCTATTGGATGGTTCCAGGCATGTATGACATCTGTGTGGAGGACTTCATGGTTCGCGACGTGAAGTACATCTGGAACCGGATGACGTTCCAGCAGTTGAAAGACCTGCTCAAAGAGAACAAGGTACAACCTGTGCGGATAAATTATGGGATCAGAAATGGCGACGCATCTATTCACTTCTCGCTCGCACACTATTTGCGTCTATACTCACCCCACGAGTGCGAGTATAGATGCAAATAGTGTGCGAGCGAGAAGTGAATCCCCCACTCTCTCGCACTCGCACTCGCACCCCACGAGTGCGAGTATAGACGCAAATAGTGTGCGAGCGAGAAGTGAATAGATGCGCCACCATTTCTGATCCCATTCTTTATCCGCATAGGTAGTAAGTATTGCGCTATTTTACAATATGTAAATGTATGTCATCATCATCATCATCAGCCCATTTAAGTCCCCACTGCTGGGGCACGGGCCTCCCTCAATCACATGAGGGGTAATTGCCATACTCACCACGCTTGGCAGACGGGTTGGCGAGGTAAATGTATGTATTATTTGTTAATATTTTAACGCCCTGTTGACGTGCGTCTAGTGGTTTCAGTACCGGGCTGTGATCTCGGTGTCCTGGGATCGATTCCCGGGTCGACGGAAAAGTATGTTTCGAGACGAGCAGACGGATCTTGTGTCATTGACTTTCAGTTACGTCATAGCTTTGTAAGCAACGCCATTTTGCGATATGTCCTTTTTTAAAAAAAACTAGCGGTATCTCAACTTTTAATATATTTTGTTTACCCCAGGCCATCAAAAGCTTCCCCCTAGTAGACAGTCCAGCGTCCATGGTACTCCTGGGGTCCATCCACCGGTGGGAGCTGGTGAAAGTGATAGAGAGACAAGTAGGCAGAGAGAGACGGCTGCAGGTAGCTGCTCTGTGGCTGCGCGAGGCCGAGTTGAGGAGAAGAGGGGCGGAGGCTGCCAGGAGGGGGAGGAGGCCTTCCCGGTTTGAGGTAAGGTTATATTATTGACAAATATGTACCCTGTAAAACAATAAAAGATAGTAATTCCTGTCCTGTTTGGTTTTCTTCAGCATTAATTAAAATGATCAAGAAAAAATGTAGAATCCATAAAAAATGGAAAACATACGGTAGACTTGCGGACTATGAAATGTTTTCTGATATAAGAAAATCAGTAAAAAAGATGCAACGTGCTTGTTACGATTTATTCATTGCTAGATCGGAAAATAATATTAATCATTGTTCTAAACATTTTTGGTCTTTCATAAAATCTAAAAAAAACACAAATAGCATCCCTGATACTCTAAGGTTGGACGATGAAGTGGGTTATGATGGTCAAACTATATCTAATATGTTTAATAGTTTTTTTCAATCGGTATTTGATGATAATACGAATACCTCACAATTGAATACAAATAAAAGCGAATCCAATAATGCAGTGATCGGTAATATTTACATAACACCAGAGCTTACCGAAAAGTACTTGTCTAAAATTGATATAACTAAAGGTAGCGGACCTGATGGCCTCCATCCATTATTTTTGAAACAATGTAGTAAGCAGTTGGCATACCCCATCACACTTATCTTTAAGTCATCACTCTCCTCTGGCATTATGCCGTCCATTTGGAAACGCTCGTTTATAGTACCGATTCATAAAAATGGGGACAAACATAATATTCGCAACTATCGTGGTATCTCTAAATTATCTATTTTGCCTAAACTTTTCGAGAAAATTGTATACGATAATCTTTATCCACTAATAAGTCCCTTCCTGACCAGCCACCAGCACGGTTTCGTGGCTAAACACTCAACTGAAACTAATCTGTGCGAGTTTCTGGATGTAGTCTTTGAATCTATGGACGCAGGATGCCAGGTAGATGCCGTGTATACTGATTATTCAAAGGCCTTCGATAAGATTTCTCACTCATTATTAATCGCTAAGCTAGAGGCAATCGGTATACATGGTGATCTATTGCGCTGGTTGACATCGTATCTGTTGAATAGAACACAAGCTGTTACGATAAAAGGTTTTACATCTACTTTTGTCCCTATAACGTCCGGAGTACCACAGGGCTCGCATCTTGGTCCTTTACTCTTCAATATTTATATAAATGATGTCATAAAATGTTTTCAGAGTTCAAAAGTGTTGCTGTATGCGGATGACACCAAAATTTTCTCGGTTATTAGAACGGAGAGAGACTGCCTTATGTTACAACGTGATTTGGTCCGACTTTATGACTATTGTTTAAACAATAAATTACACTTAAATATCGCCAAGTGTCATATTATTACATTTACACGGAAAAAACATCCAATAACTTTCAATTATATGCTTGGTGGCAAAACATTAGGAAGAGTTAATGAGGTCAGGGATCTGGGTGTGCAGCTGGACAGTGGGCTATATTTTGAGAACCATGTTAATAAGATCATAGCTAGGGCGTATAAACTGCTTGGGTTTGTTTTCCGACAGAGTAGCGATTTCAGAAATGCAACAACATTGGTGTTATTATACAAAGCATATGTTCGATCTCAGCTGGAATATGCCTCGAGTGTGTGGAATCCTATGTATTTAAAATACATTAACTTAATAGAAGGAATTCAGAAAAAGTTCTTAAAACGCTTAAAGTATAGATTTCCAAACTTTGACACCAATAAAATTGAGCCCTTGGTCACTCGAAGAGAGCACCGGGATCAGTTATTGTTATATAAAATAATTAACAACATGGTCGATTCCCCTTACTTGTTAAGCAAATTGTTTTATAAGTGTTCCAGACCTGGCGCGCGGCATAAGAATACGTTTGCTACTCCTTTATGTAAATGTAATTACAGGAAAAATAGTTTTATTGTTAGAGCTTGTAATAAATTTAATAGCAGCTATAACCATATCGACATTTTTCATGATAAGATTACAGTTTTTAAAAAATCTTTAGTCTTGAAGTAAATTAATAGGTAACAAAAATAATCATCCTTTTTCGCATTTTTTTTTTGTATTTTGTCTCACAACACTAAACGTATTAATCTGTAGTGGAAAATTTAAATTGCTGATGTATTATTTAAGTAATTTTAGAACAGAGTACTATTTAACAGCTGTATTTTTCCTTAATAAAGAAAATAAAAAAAAAATAAATAAATAAATATACATTGGTTTGCCAACTATACCTACTGTTTCAAACTGTATTATCTTGTTTTCAGCATCAAATTGCAGACACATTTCTGACCCGTTTGGATCAGTGGTAGTGAACGCTACTTCTGGAGCAGTGGTTTGCCGTTTCGATCCCCGCACAGTACCTACAAACATTTTTGTGCATGAACATGTCTGTTTGTATTGGTCTGTATAACATTCTCGCTAAGTATAACACATAATAATGTAAATAAATAAATATTTCACAACATCACATACATTGATCTGACTCCGAGATAGGTAGCTCAAGCACCTGTGTTACGGATATCAGAATCAACAGTGGGATTACAAATATATACATATAATATTTTATTTTGTAAATACACACTTATAATACATAGAAAACAACCAGACCTATACAAACAAACATGTTCATGCACACAAATGTTTGTATTGTTCGGGGATCGAACCCGCAACCCTTGGACCAAAGGCAGCGTTCACTACCACTGTTCCAAACGGGTCGTCAAATAACTATAAGTAACGATACGTACGTAAGCGATAAAGGCGCCATAATTCACGGTTGGCTTCGGCATGAATGGACTCGATTAGAATCATCATAGAAAACTGAAGTGACGCATTGCTTGCGTTATGTTTTGCCGAGTCAGTGAGGGTACCGGTAGCCTATCAATGGGAGTTTAAATATTGGCAGACCACTTGTGACTCCACTAGTGTTGTGGGTATCCATGGGCGGTGGCAAACGTTTGCAATCAGGCGTTCCGTCTGCTCATCTGCTGCCTATAATAAAAAAATGTGAACACAAAAAATGATTAAATGATTTGTCATGGTGATATATACCAATAACATGTGAGTCATTGTTAAATTTGTGTGAGACTGACACCTGTGATAGGTATGTGTATCATAGGTATGCTACTTTTTAATGTGATAGGTACATAGTTCAGGTGAACTATGTACGGTCAGCATAAAAATAGCTTAACACTTTAGTAACATGTCAAAGTAACTTTTCTGCCGGTTATAGGCAGTTCCCAAGATGTTCGTAAAAAATGTTACTTCGATATGGTACTAAAGTGTAAAGCTACTTTTGATGCTGACCGTACCTATTACATTAAAAGTGGGATCCGAACCCACTCGTTGCGGGCGCATGTATTTCCTCTACCTTACAATATGGATTCCTTCAAACGAAGCGTGAAGAAGCATCTCGCGGGCCAGTATGACGATGCCAACGGAAGCGATGCCTTGACATCACGACCATTGTAATTGCAACATGGACTCTTCTCTTTGGTTACCATTAAGCTGAGGAGCGCTAAAATACTGTGTCACTATAAAAAAAAGTCTTTGATAGAAGTCGTAGGCTCGGATCTCACTGAACGAAAGACATCGATTTTGAAGTGCATTATTTACTGAAATATTGTTTAATTTCTAGGTGACTCCAGCCCCGGACATGCTGCAAGTGCCGGGCAGCGAGATGATCCGCGGCGGCTCCCTCACCACCAAGGACCAGGGCGGGCTCATCCCCGCCCCGGGCCAGCTGTTCCGCCCCAAGTCCATCCTCAAGAAGACCAACTCCTTCACGCTGTCGCGAGGGTTGGGATCCCCCGCGCCGCTCACGCCCACGTCGCCGCAGCCAAACGTCTACACCACCGTCACTGGTGCAGAGACCAGGTGAGGAAATCATCATCATCATCATCATGATTAACATTGTCTCTTTAAGTATACAGGGTGGATTGGTATCATCATCATCATCAGCCCATTCAAGTCCCCACTGCTGGGGCACGGACCTCCCTCAATCACACGAGGGGTAATTGCCATACTCACCACGCTTGGAAGACGGGTTGGCGAGGGTTTTGAAATGCAGAGTTTTCCTTCTCTGGGTGCTAATGATCATGCCAGCAGCTTTTAAATGTGGGAGAGCCACGCTTAGGCATGAATGGGCCGGCTCGACCGGAATGATACCACTGCCTCACAGAAGACCGGCGTGAAGCAGCGCCTGCGCTGTGTTTCGCCGTGTGAGTGAGGTTACCGGAGGCCCAAGTGGGGGAAGGGGAAAAGGTTGGCAGCGCACTTGTGACTCCACTGGTGTTGCGGGTGTCCGTGGGCAGCGGAATCGCTTACCATCAGGTGATCCGTCTGCTCGTCTGCCACCTCTCATATAAATAAAAAAAAAAATGCCAGCAGCTTTACCTTAGTCGCCTTTTACGACACCTCGGTAAGAGTGAGGGTGGCCTATTCTACTCTGCCGGGGACCACACGGCTTACGGAACACGGATTGGTATACTGTCTTGTAAACACGCACAACAGAAAAAAGCACATAATGGACAATACGACAAAAAAATTGCAATTTTATTCGCTTTTCGAATAAAGAAAGAGAAAAAAGATAACAAATATTTAATTCATCATCATTTCAGCCAATAGACGTCCACTGCTGGACATAGGCCTACCCCAATGTTGTCCGCACAGATCGGTCCAGTGCCACCCGCATCCAATGGATTCCCGCGACCTTCACCAGATCGTCGGTCCACCTTGTGGGGGGCCTGCCACGGCTGCGACTTCCTGTACGTGGCCTCCATTTGAGGACCTTTCCGCCCCAACGGCCGTCTGTTCTCCTCGCTATATGCGCTGCCCATTGCCACTTGAGGCATGCAATTCTTTGGGCTTTGGCTGAGACCTTAGTTCTCCTGCGGATCTCATCATTTCTGATACGATCACGTAAAGAGACTCCGAGCATGCAGCATTAATATGCCGAAAGTGACGTAGTCCTGAGGCTCAACGTATTGTGATGTCGGTGCTATATGTCCATTAAAAAAAGTTTAGGTGATTTTAAATTACTTACTGTCACTGTCATTATTTTGCCTTGTCATTTTAGGACTTTTTTGAAATCAACGTGAGCAAAAGCGTTATTAATTTGTCTTGTCATGCCGAGCGGTATAACGTCACAAGAGGGTTTTACATCTTAATTTTTTCTCTATAAATATCTGTTTAACAATTCTGAATTTATTTTTCTGAAATTTCTATGAGTCTAATCTAGAAATAGTATTTTTCATCTCGGTAAATGATTTTTTTATCGTATTGTCCATTATATCGATTTTTACCCCAAAATAAATAGCTTAGGCACCACTTACATAGGCGGCTTTATTCTATCTGTCTCTCCAAGAGCGTTGTGAAAGCAAGATCACTCTCTCACACACACAGTCTCTCTCTTCTCTCTCTTTCTACTCTCTCTCTCTCTGACTCGAGTAACTCATTGAATCTCACTCAGGGATTAAGTACTTATCTCTGTGTCTTTTTGTTAGTCAGTCGTTAACGTGGTCATCTTATCTATCTTGGTAAGTACAATCTGAGGCGTCTGACCTCGCAACCTTCCAGTGGAAACAGACCAATCGATTCATGATCACACGTTTCAGAAATTATCCGAAACGTGCGGGTTTCCTCTCAATTTTTTTCCCTCACCTCCGATAGTGGTATTATGCACATACTCATAGATTTGAAAAATATGTGATATTAGAATACAATAGTTATTAAAATATAATATTTTGACGCAGATACAGCCCAATGCTTCTGTCTGGAGTATACCGATGCGAACCGCGGTACATATAACAACTTTTGTTACGTATCATTTTATTGGTATAATAGTTAGACTCCATGAAGTACTTAATTTTATACTGAAAGATTAAATTTCATCGTAAGTTTGAGTACTTGTAAATGTACTTGGTACATTTTACCTATGTATTTGCTTTATTTATTGGCTAGTGAAACTTGCTATTTGATGTATTAATTATTGAATTAGTGGTTAGAATGAATAAATGAATGAATATACTTTTATTGCACACAAAATATAGCTATAAAATTAAGTATGACATAGGTACGAGAACAACTTATCATATTAAAATAGAACTAGTTATCTTTATTTTCTGTATTTGCAATAACTTATACTAAGGGCAACCTTATTCCGAGACTAAGCCTATGGTATAGCGTTGTAATTGCTGTTGTGAAACCCCTACATAAAAAAAAGAAAAAATCTTCTTTAGAAAACTACAGACCTATTACATTGCCTCCTATTCTTTCGAAAATATTCGAAAAAGCGATGAAAATCAGGTTAATGAGCTTTTGCACTAAGTACAATATAATAACAAAAGAACAGTTTGGTTTTCAAAGCAACAGATCGACTACTTTATGAACTCGTTAGGGATTTAGCTGAAAAAATCAACGATACAATTAAAATTAGTACCGTTTTCTTTGACATGACGAGAGCATTCGATTATGTTTTACATAAATTGCTACTACATAAGTTAAATAATTTAGGTATCAGAGGGCCGGCACTAGACTTGATTAAATCTTTCCTGCGCGACAGAACACAAGCAGTCGAAATAAATAGTGTGAATAATAAATCTGAAGTAATATATAGTTTATCGAGTTTTAAAATTAATAAATGTGGTGTGCCGCAGGGAAGTGTACTTGGGCCGTTATTATTTATACTTTATATAAGTGACCTTCCCTCTGTTACTAAACACAAATGTGTTATGTATGCAGATGATGTCTCAGTTATAATACCTCAAAATAATGAACAAAATTATGAAACCGTTTGTTCAATAATTCAATGGCTACATGACAACAATTTAACAGTAAATGTGAGTAAAACTTTATACAATTTGGAACAAACAGACATATTAAATCAAATCTTCATATCAAATACGGCGGGCATGACATAAAAGAATTAACTGTCACAAAATTATTGGGAGTTAAAATTGATGACCACCTGGATTGGAAGCTACATATAGAATCTGTGCGAAATAAAATAAATAGTTATGTGTATGTTCTAAGTAGATTACGTAATTCTTCGGCCACCTTAGCCGCCTATCATGGCTATGTATCGTCTATTCTGAGCTATGGTCTCTTGATTTGGGGCAATTCTGTTGACTCAAATAGATTGTTTATAGCTCACAAGAAATGTATAAGGGCAATGTGCAACAAAACTCCTCGCGAATCAAGCAGGACATTAATCAAATCCTTGGGTATTTTACCTCTTCCTACCTTGTATATTCTTGAAATAGCAAATT
This sequence comes from Marasmia exigua, assembly GCA_019059595.1. Lineage (NCBI taxonomy): Eukaryota > Metazoa > Arthropoda > Insecta > Lepidoptera > Crambidae > Marasmia > Marasmia exigua. The sequence goes on from CM032488.1 coordinate 15,003,554, forward strand.
TTGTAAAATGTAATCTTTATCCTATTAGAAAAACTAACTGTACAGTTGTGAGGAGTGTCCGTGACCCCATGAAGTTGGTCTATAATAAAAGCCCAAATATTAGTCATTACTTGCGGCAATCCGATGCAATGTGCATAAAAATCTATAATTCTTTGCCCAAAGACTTGAAAATGCTCCCAAATTGTATTATATTTAAAAAAATATTGTTTAGATGGCTCAAAGATAAAAATTTCTACTCCTTAGAAGATTTTTTTAAAAGTACTCAAATTCAAAGAAAAAATAGACTATATATGTGAAATGTTGCTTTTATGGTTATCGTTGTTTATTTTGTGTTATTTCTTTAGTTTAGTTCTGTTAATTTGTTTTAATATATGCCATCTGTCAACTCGTGACTTAAAATTTTGCATGCCAGGTTTGACAAAATATGAGAACTGTATAATTATGTACTAACAACATTATGTATGTTATGCAAATAAAATATTCTTATTCTTATTATCATTAACTTATACTAAGGGCAACCATATTCCGATACTAAGCCTATGGTATAGCGCTGTCATTCCAAACAAATCTGACGTAATGCCCTAGATTTATCCACGGATTAAGATTGGACGAATCGTGCCTTGGTCGACAGGTGTTTTTTAACTCATGACGAAAAATTACACTTAAGGGAGAAACTCGCCCGAAATAAACTCACCCCAGAGCCAAACGTAACCTGCCTTACGGCATACAATATTTATTGCACATGAGTATTAACTAAATAAAAACATTCAATAAAATAATATACATATGTACTTACTAAAATCTATTATATATAAGCTTCTATAAAAACAATTAAATTCAGTTTAATGTTAAAATTACGTGAGATTATCGTGTTTAATAGTTAGATGTTTGAGTAACTCAATAATAGATACTATGGGCCTATATTTTACAGCTATAACTTAAAGTATTTTATCACTTAAGCACAACATAGTAATTCTCAATAAAGTATTCATTGAGAGAATAATAACTTTTCTAAATGAGAAAATTAAACAGTTTATTTTTTAAACAGTTCTTATTGCTTGCTTGAGGTGATTAAGTAAGTGGTTGTATAATTTCGGTCCTGTTACATAGAAACTGTTTGAAAAAAATGACGTTCTGGAATCGTAATGCGGAAGTATGTCTAGAAGTATGTATGTTTGGTATAGTAAAAAAAATTAAAAATTCACCGAAAATGTATTCAGGCATTAGTTCCACTTTATACCATTAGATGGCGCTAGGTGGCGATTACATCGCGCAAGCGTTACGTGTTTTCGGATTATCTATAAACGTTGCCGCTATCTGGAAAATGTATCTCTTTATAAATACAGTCCGATCACTGACATTTTCGCATAGAAAAAACGTTCTGTCAATGACACTGAGGTGCCTTTTGATCTGGGTCGGTCTGTAGATAAAAATCCGGTTGTTTCTGATAGGATCCGAGCTGCATTCGAGGCGATCTTCAAGCGCTCGTCCATGCTGCAGGACGTGGAGGGCGGGCTGGTGTCCGACACGCTGCCGCGCAGCCCCTCCATCAACAAGAAGGTTCAGCTGGTGAGTACTATCTTACTGAAGGTATCAAGGTACTATTTACGTTCGTGAACATTCTAGAAGAAAATAGAAAGTAACTACGTCACGGGCCGTTTTTAGTCACATGACCCCTGTTTAAAAAATAATAATTTTAGAAGACGAATTTTGATGAAATAATGCAATATTTTTATCTCGCGTTATTACAAATCGCTCTACAATAAATATATTAACACTGATGTTATAAAAGAAATGTATATTTTTATCACTGTCAAATAGCCTATTGCATACCTAAATCCGATCACTGGTTATAAATCATGGAACGTCTGTTAGTTCCTCAAAAATCACGACTTTCTTGTCGCAGTGTATCTATACTGTAGGGTAATTGTGTTTCGTCAATCGAACTATAGTCTTTGCGTATAATGGACAATAAGACAAAACAAAATATTAGCATTTTTATACTCTTTTCGAATAAAGAGACAAAAAAACATGACCCATATTTTTAAGTTATCATTAAATATTTGTTTATATTAAAGTTTTAAATTATGAATTAATATATAAAAAAAAATAAAAAAAAAGAAAAAAAATATGAATAAATATGCCGTCAGTGACGCAGTCCTGAGGCTCCAGGTATATCGGTGCTATATGTCCAATAGAAAAAGTTTAGACTATTCAATTCAATTCAATTCAAATCATTTATTGCATGTCATAAATTCCAATACATTTTGTACAATGGTGGTAGGTAGTACATTAAGTTTATTTATCGTCCTGCAAGGACTTAGCAATTTTTGAGAGCTCTAATTACATTATTCCTTATACTAAATTAATGAAATTAAATAGTTCTTATGACCAATTAAAAAAATACTAATTTAAATTCTAGAAATAAACATTAACATGAAAACCATTAAAGGTAGAATAAATAATTTGGAGAGATGTTGAAGTATAGTAGGAATTAATTATTTATTATTACTATAGGATACTTTAAGTTACACTGTCATTATTTTGTCTTGTGATTTTATGATATGAGATTTTTGTGTTATTTTTAAAAATCAACGTGAGCAAAAGCGTTATTAATTTTTAATGCCGAGTGATAACGTCACAGGAGGATTTTTACAATTTATATTTTCTCTTTATAACTATCTGTTTAAAAAAATCTGAAATCATTTTTCTTAGATTGCTATGAGTAATTTTCATTACGGAAAACGATTTTTTGTCGTATTATACTACGTACAACACTAATTAAGTGTAAGTGCTTGTGTAAATAACACAGAAATAAATAAATACAGAACACTATAAAAACTGACAATATGTTTGTTCGCAGCCCCGCGAGCGCGTGTGCGACATGTCCCCCGAGGACCAGAAGGCGTGGGAGCACCTCGAGATGGCCAAGGAGATCGACTTCGACCGCATGCTGCAGATCGCGAGGAAGAGGGACATGGTGAGAGATCAGCGTTATCACTTCCCTGATAGCGTTTCATATCGTTTCCATACGGATTCTATACCAGCGTCTTACAAAACGACTTCTAAACCTCAGTAGGAAAAACCTCAGATTTAATTATAGGGACAACCACGGGCCACTGTCCCCTAAACAACATCTTTACACCCTAGGCGCTACCGACAGCCCTCTATGCAGGGTTTCAGCGCCGAGGAATCAGTCACACGCGATGTCCTGGAGTGCGATGAGGTGACCAGACAACGCGAAGAAATCCTCGGATCGCGATCGGCGAGGTCACTTCGCGAAGCTTGCGAAGCTCCCAGGAAGCTTCTGCGCTTCTGGGCGGAGTTGGACTAGCTAGAATTAGGGATGTGACTTAGTACTTAAATAATCGATTATGTAATAATCGATTTATTGAAATCAGTATAAAAATCGATTTTAATACTATAGATTTTTTACCAAAAATAATCGATTTTCCCAAAAACACGATTTTTTGCAAAACTTTAATTTTGTGTTTCAACTGCTCTTACAAATACGGTGCCGTTCACATTAGAGTGACTGCAGCGTGACTCTTGATTTAATTTTACTTGTCGTGCGTTTTTAGCGCTACAATCACACAGCAGAACAGAAACGTCAAACGTGAAGGCACTATTATGGGATGAAATAAGACAACCTACATTTTTATTTCATTGGTTGTGGCACTAATTGAATTGACGTATGCACAGCGAATATAGTGGTTGCCAACTCTTAAATTACCACGAAATTCTTTAATATTGAATAAAAAATATATTTATCTCGAAAAACTTATAGATTACTTTTTCCATATCAAAAATTGACCAGTGAAAATCTACTTCTAAAAAAATCGATTTATAAAAACCGATTATTTGTGGTACACGAATCGATTAATAAAAATCGAATTATTATGAAATAATAATCGATTAATGTAAAAATCGATTTTTTCACATATCTAGCTAGAATAGCCAGGACCCAACACGCACAATGGACCAAATGGGAGTCTAAGTGCGGAAAAAGGAGTCCACTTTACATTACGGGTTCTATACGGTTGACTTCCTCGTAGGCGCAGTGGGTCTTGCATCATCATCAGTCCATTTAAGTCCCCACTGCTGGGGCACGGGCCTCCCTCAATCACATGAGGGGTAATTGCCATATATTGCCACGCTTGGCAGACGGGTTGGCGAGGGTTTTGATATAAATGCAAAGTTTTCCTTCTCTGGGTGCTGCTGATCATGCCAGCAGCTTTACCTTAGTCGCCTTTTACGACACCTCGGTAAGAGTGAGGGTGGCCTATTCTACTCTGCCGGGGACCACACGGCTACTCAAGTGGGTCGTGCGTCGCACTTTAAAGCGACGGCTGCAACAGGCCAAAATTTGAACCTGAGTTTTTCTGTTAAAGTGACGGGTAGAGCACACGAGCGACGCCAATTGATTTTAATTTTTAGCTACTAAAACGGATCTATTTTAAACAATTTCGGGGTTACAACCTCTCGGCAAACACTTAAACTATTTAATAAATAACCATGCACAAATGTTGAGTTCGTTTTTGTACGAGAAAAATTGATTCACGCTAAAAGTGGCCGCTTTTGGCGTTAATCAATTTTTCGCGTACACGTTGGACCCAACATTTGTGCATGGTTATTTAATAAATAGTATAAGTGTTTGCCGACAGGTTGTAACCCCGAAATTGTTTAATCAGATCCGGTTTAGTAGCTAAAAATTCTCAGTGTCAGCCCCGGAGTCTTAATGTTGGCCCCTCGTTGGTCTTGTACCCCCATGCCTCGGAAAACACGTTGGTCCTGCCCGATCCCTCTCCGGTGGTGTCACACTGATGTCCCATCGGAATATGAGGGCAAGAGAATAGAGAGGGCACTTGCGTTTGCGCACACACTCGAGCACTATAATATACCCTGCGTAATTGATGGTTCGTGTTTGTCACAGAACCCCGACGAGGCGGAGTGGGAGGATGAGAACCTGTACATCTGCCACATTGACCCCGCGCCCTTCCAGCTCGTCGAGAGGACCTCGCTACTCAAGGTATGATTATTTTAAATTTTTTTCCTAAAACTATAGCGTCACTTCATTTTTACCCTGCATAGTAGTAATAGTAGTAGTAATCAGCTTATATACCGGCGTGAAGCAGCACAGTGCTGTTTCGCTGCGTGAGTGAGGGTACCGGAGGCCCAATCTGGGGAAATGTTGGGTTCAAAGATTGGGAACGCACTTGTGACTCCACAGGTGTCGCGGGTGTCCATGGGCGGCGACAATCGCTTACCATCGGGTGATCCGTTTGCTTGACTGCCCCTTATATATGTATACAGGGTGTATCTGTGGACATTTACATCGCTTTAACCACGTTTTCTACCAACCAATCTAAGCAACATTTGTTCTACGACTTTTGGAATTTGGACAAAAATTTTTTCGACTCCCCATACTAAATGACCAAGTCACGTGACCGACTTTGTATGAAAAGTTGAGATTTTTTATGCGAATTTCCAAAAGTCATAGAACAAATGTTGTTCATAATGGTTGATAGAACACGTGGTTAAAAGGATGTAAATGTTCACAGATACACCCTGTATATATTGTCTCACTGCAGGACAAAGGCCTTCATCATAGAAATCAAGTCGTCGCTACTATGATGTCATCTATGATACTGTCACTGTAATCATAATTTGTATAAGAATGAAAATTGGTAATTACAATTTTACGATAAAAACATATTATTTGAAAAGAGTAACTACTGAGTTTCTTGCTGATTCTTCTCGGTAGAAATTGACATTCCGAATCAGCGGTAGATTACATAATATTTGACATTCATAAATGTTCATTATTGAATAAAGACATTTTTGATTTTGATTTTGACTGTATAAAGATTGATTTATATTGATTATTCAATAATTGACAAGATGCTAACCAGCTCCTATTGTACACCTCGTCCTGCAGTTCATTAGTATTGGATTAAGTGACTACTACTCTTTGTGACCTATGAGGAGAACCTAAGTAGTCATGCTCACTCAAATGTCTCTGAGGTGGTGGCGCTATGTGGCGGGTCATTGCATTCCCTCTAATATGGTTGAGTGAAATGATGGCTGACACATACGTCATACTTGTGAACAGGTGCCACCTTTGGGGACTGGTCTGCTTCGGTTTACCTCATAATATTTATTTAATTATTATTTCCTTTATTTTATTTTGTGTAACAATTAAACTGTATGGCTTGGTATGATGATGACACAACATTGTATGAAAGTTTGGCGATCAAAAAGAGTAACTGGCGAGTTTCTTGCCGGATCTTCTCGACCAGAAACAACTTTCCGAGCCGGTGGTAGAATCGCATTATGTTTATTTATTTCTTATAGTATATTTTATGTATCACATATATATGTATTAACATGTAAATTATACATAAGTACTTATAAATAGTTTTAAGTCATTCAAATGTATGACGATTTGTAAGTGCTGTGTACAAGCCTATGCAAATAAAGAATTATTTGACTTGACTTGACTTGACTTGATGGAATCAGGCTTCATTACCGAACTATGTTCGAAACATACCTTTAGATACATTACATTACCACTAGACCAACGGGGCATCCCACAAGGTGGACCGACGATCTGGTGAAGATCGCGGGAATCCATTGGCTGCGGGCGGCACAGGACCGATCTGTGTGCAGAACATTGGGGGAGGCCTATGTCCAGCAGTGGACGTCTATTGGCTGAAATGATGATGATGATGATGATGAACGGGGCATCGAATAAGGAACATACGAATTATTTCAGGTCCACTCACTGTTCTCGACGCTGGGCGTCAGTCGAGCGTACGTCACAGCTATTGGGCGACTCATAGGCGTCGTATCTTTGAAAGAAGTAAGTATTGCTTGAAATGGATTGTTTGGTCCAGTGGCGCCGCCTTTTGATTTATCAAATACTTTTTACTTACATAACGATTTTTTTTTCTGTCAATGTATTTGATCAAAATATAGAAATCAATGGCGGCGCTACTGGACGGCACTAGCGCTGTCAACCCTCTTAAAGGCAAAGGGAAAATAGTTACAACCAGATTTTAAACTTGTCTGGACATAAGAGCGAAAACCAATGAAATGAAATAAAATTAAATTTATCATTGACTTCTTACCTAACCTTATTAGGTTAATATTATTATTCCTCTCTCAGTGGTTAGTGGGTCGCACTTTAAAGCGACGGCTGCGCAAAATGTCCCGGGTTCAATCCCTGGGTCGGGTCAAATACTTTTACCTAAGTTTTCGGTCAGAAATTCTTAGTGGCAGCCCGGAGTCTGGAAGTTAGCGGTCTTTTACCCCGTGCCTCGGAAAGCACGTTAAGCTGTTGGTCCTGCGCCTGATCCCTCTCCGGTCGTGTCACAGTAGTGTCTCATCGAAATATGAGGGTAAGGGATTAGAGTGTGCACTTGTGTTTGCGCACACACTTGTGCACTATAATATATCCTGCGTACGTGGCTGATCGTTGAAATTGGCCGCCGTAGCCGTAATCGGTTAGAGGATATTATTATTATGTATGTTTTATGATACCATAATCTCGGGTAATTATGTCCCGGACATTTGGAAGGCATGCGTGGAGCCGAAACCAACAAGTAAAGGCCCGTTTATTAAGGTGAAGGGTATACCCAACTAGCGACGCTAATTGATTTTAATTTATTTATTTATTTAAACTTTTATTGCACAAATTTTGATACAATAAGGCGAACTTAATGCCAAGAAGCATTCTCTAACAGTCAACCTTTGGGTCATGCAGAAAGTGCAGTGGTGCGGCGAAAGGAAAATTTTAATTGTTAGCTACTACGCCGTGTGGGCCCCGGCAGAGTAGAATAGGCCACCCTCACTCTTACCGAGGTGTCGTAAAAGGCGACTAAGGTAAAGCTGCTGGCATGATCATCAGCACCCAGAGATGGAAAACTGCATTTATATCTAAACCCTCGCCAAACCGTCTGCCAAGCGTGGTGAGTATGGCAATTACCCCTCATGTGATTGAGGGAGGCCCGTGCCCCAGCAGTGGGGACTTAAATGGGCTGACGATGACGATGATGACGATGTTAGCTACTAAACCAGATCTATTTTAAACAACTTGGGGACTTCAGTCTATCGGTAAACACCTATACTATTTATTTAATAGTTATATGTAGTTAGCTATTTAATCTGGTTTTGCATTCAAATTTTGAATTACCGCCAAAAGCGGCTACTTTTGGCGTGTATCAATATTTTTAGTACAAAAACAGATCCATTTGGGCATGGTTATTAAATAAATAGCATAAGTATTTGTCGAGAGACTGAAGCCATGTAATCATTTAAAATATATTTGTTTTGGTAGCTAACAATTCAAATCCATTGGCGTCGCTAGTGTGCCCTACCCGTCGCCTTAAACAATTGAATCTAAATGTGATGTGACACCAGCCGGTTATTATTTTTTGTGGTCGTGTGGTCCCCGGCAGAGTAGAATAGGCCACCCTCACTCTTATCGAGGTGTCGTAAAAGGCGACTAAGGTAAAGCTGCTGGCATGATCATCAGCACCCAGAGAAGGAAAACTCTGCATTTATATCTAAACCCTCGCCAACCCGTCTGCCAAGCGTGGTGAGTATGAAGATGATGAAACATTTTTCTGTCTTAAATGTTTGTTAAAAACATTTTGGTGTTCATACTGGACTCGCGGACCTAGGCAGAGTGAGCCGCAGCTTCTGTTGTTGGTTTCATATGACTTGCATCGTCCTGCAGGAACTTACGAACAATATAAATATATATTTATGTTATATAAATATATATTTATTATTCTTTCCCTATTTCTAATGTTCACATTTATTGCATGCAGTGTTCACTGTTATAAGAATGAACGTATCATCATCATCATCAGCCCATTTAAGACCCCACTGCTGGGGCATGGGCCTCCCTCAATCACATGAGGGGTAATTGCCATACTCACCACGCTTGGCAGACGGGTTGGCGAGGGTTTAGATATAAATGCAGAGTTTTCCTTCTCTGGGTGCTGATGATCATTCCAGCAGCTTTACCTTAGTCGTCATTTAAATATATTTGTTTTGGTAGCTAAACAATTCAAATCCATTGGCGTCGCTAGTGTGCCCTACCCGTCGCCTTAAACAATTGAATCTAAATGTGATGTGACACCAGCCGGTTATTATTTTTGTGGTCGTGTGGTCCCCGGCAGAGTAGAATAGGCCACCCTCACTCTTATCGAGGTGTCGTAAAAGGCGACTAAGGTAAAGCTGCTGGCATGATCATCAGCACCCAGAGAAGGAAAACTCTGCATTTATATCTAAACCCTCGCCAACCCGTCTGCCAAGCGTGGTGAGTATGAAGATGATGAAACATTTTTCTGTCTTAAATGTTTGTTAAAAACATTTTGGTGTTCATACTGGACTCGCGGACCTAGGCAGAGTGAGCCGCAGCTTCTGTTGTTGGTTTCATATGACTTGCATCGTCCTGCAGGAACTTACGAACAATAAAAATATATATTTATGTTATATAAGTATATATTTATTATTCTTTCCCAATTTCTAATGTTCACATTTATTGCATGCAGTGTTCACTGTTATAAGAATGAACGTATCATCATCATCATCAGCCCATTTAAGACCCCACTGCTGGGGCATGGGCCTCCCTCAATCACATGAGGGGTAATTGCCATACTCACCACGCTTGGCAGACGGGTTGGCGAGGGTTTAGATATAAATGCAGAGTTTTCCTTCTCTGGGTGCTGATGATCATTCCAGCAGCTTTACCTTAGTCGCCTTTTACGACACCTCGGTAAGAGTGAGGGTGGCTTATTCTACTCTTCCGGGAACCACACGGCCAATGAACGTATAAATGTATTTAATTCAATCGAACGGAATGTAAACGTTACATTCCGTTTGTGAACCAAATAAAAAAAATACGACACGTGTTCAGGATAGCGGTCTTTTGCATTGTCATGTATATATTTTCGAGTACATCGAATTAGCCGTGTGGTCCCCGGCAGAGTAGAATAGGCCACCCTCACTCTTACCGAGGTGTCGTAAAAGGCGACTAAGGTAAAGCTGCTGGCATGATCATCAGCACCCAGAGAAGGAAAACTCTGCATTTATATCAAAACCCTCGCCAACCCGTCTGCCAAGCGTTGTGAGTATGGCAATTACCCCTCATGTGATTGAGGGAGGCCCGTGCCCCAGCAGTGGGGGCTTAAATGGGCTGATAATGATGATGATGACATCGAGAATTCGTAAGGCAGTCAGTCAGAGCACCAATGCCATTTTATTCTTATTATTAATGTTATTTTTACATTGTCTTGAAATACCTTCCCCCCCAGCTCCGCAAAGCGATAGAAGACGTGAACTCCGGCGTACTCACCCTAGCCACGCGACCTGCGCCCCCCACCGCCCCCCTCCCCGCCGTCGGCGTGACGCCGGCGCTGCAGCCCGCGCCGCCCACCGACAGCGAGACCGCCAAGTTAACCACGCAAGGGGACAACTGAGGTAAACTCAATACGGTTTAAATAAATAAATATTTCTCAACATCACATACATTGATCTGACTCCGAGATAGGTAGCTCAAGCACCTGTGTTACGGATATCAGAATCAACAGCGGAATTACAAATTTCATATTTTACATTAATATGTTTCTTTTATATACATATTAATCATACATAATTACACCCAGACCATATTTTTCTTTTTACGTCCATTTCATGCACAAAAAATTATTGTTTACTTTTATCGGGATAGACCGAACCTTGCGCCAAAGGAGCGTCATCATCACGCTCCAAATGGTTTTACATTTTTTTTTCATTTTTGTAATAAAAAAACTCTAGTAAAATAAACTCGTTGCAAATGAATTACTTGATTCACAGCGTTTGACAATGTTTTTTAAATTTTCGAGTTTGCATTATAATCTAAAATTATCAAACGTGGATAACAAGATATGTTGTAGGATTGCTGTAATGTATCAATACGGGGATTAACACGATATTTATTATGTGAAACAACATTGTGTACTCACATATTTGGCTCGACGTTTCGGCTACGTTACAGCAGCCGTGGTCACGAGCGGACTGGCGAAGCACGGCGTCGTCTGCTGAGGCCGGGCTCTTTTCAGACTCCAGGTGTTTACAAAATCGATTGTATCTGCGGTAGTTCTTATATTGGACAAACGAAGCAGTCAATTGCAGAACGTGTCAAGGAACGTATCGCAGCTGTTAAAAATTGACAAGCGAATAAATCGGCAATAGCAGAACATCTACTGGAAATGGGAGTTAATCATTGGATGGAACTACATGACCCGAAAATCCTCTCCACCGATCGTCATTATCATACCAGGATAGTACGTGAAGCGATTGAGATCAAGAAGTATAAGACTTTCAATCGGGAGGATGGATTTAAAATATCATCGACATGGAATCCAGTAATTAACAAGTGCAAACCCCGTGCTAGGCCGTTACTAACGCAAACAAACACCGATACTGTTAGTGTAGTGTGTCGGAGTAGCTTCACTGACAATTCATCTAGTTACCACGGCTGCTGTAACGTAGCTGAAACGTCGAGCCAAATATGTGAGTACACAATGTTGTTTCACATAATACATATAATGTTAATCCCCGTTTTGATACATTACTTGATTCACATTTAATATACCTACCTGAAATATCACAACTTCTAAATCACCAGTCGACCCGTTTGGAACAGTGGTAGTGAACTCTGCCTTTGGTCCAAGGGTTGCGGCTTCGATCCCCGCACAGTATAAACATTTGTGTGCATGAACATGTCTGTTTGTATTGGTCTGGGTGTTTCCTACGTATTATAAGTATGTATTTACGAAAGAAAAGTATATTATATGTATATATTTCCAAACCCCCTGTTAGTTCTGATATCCGTAACACAGGTGCTTGAGCTACTTATATCGGAGTCAGATCAATGTATGTGATGTTGTGAAATATTTATTAAAAAAAAAAACATTATTTTGGGCAAACCCAAAAGGCTTCTGAGATGTGACGTTACACGAAAATATTTTGTATGCATTTCATTTGAATTTTGCATGGTAGCTACATCAAATGTTTCGTTTATGTCAATGGTTCTATTATATTAGTTGGTGCTAATTGTATGGGTTATTCAATGGTATAATTATTTTTTAATAATTTCATACTTTAAAATGGACTTGCCCATGAATCTCTGAATGACCATAAAACCGGCTAGACGTTATATTTTTAATTGAGATTTTTTGCTATTGGCACATATTTACCTATATTTTGATAAAATATTTGTAAGATATAAAGGTTATCTCCCGACCCGATAATTCATCATCATCAGCCCATTTAAGTCCCCACTGCTGGGGCACGGGCCTCCCTCAATCACATGAGGGGTAATTGCCATACTCACCACGCTTGGCAGACGGGTTGGCGAGGGTTTAGATATAAATGCAGAGTTTTCCTTCTCTGGGTGCTAATGATCATGCCGACAGCTTTACCTTAGTCGCCTTTTACGACACCTCGGTAAGAGTGAGGGTGGCCTATTCTACTCTGCCGGGGACCACACGGCAAATAATTGACGACCCGTTTAGTACAGTGGTTTTTGCGACGGTAGAGACGCAAGGGTCGCGGGTTCGATTCCCGCACCAATATTTTTTGTTGATGAAACCGATATTTGTGTTGGGTCTGGGTGTTTATGGTACCGTCGTTGTTCCTGATTTCCATGGTACAAGGGAAAACCATAATTTGGGACCAGGACAATGTAAGTGATTTTGATCTCTCTTTTGCAGATTCTGCTAAATGCATTCATCATCTCCAGCTGAGATTAATTTTAACAAAGAAACGATAATATTTAAGGCGGTAAGTTCTGTCTGCTAGACTGTTCTAAATATTAGCGGGAAAAAATAGCTTTTACTTTGTATTTAAGGTAAAAGTTAAAAGACGTAAGATATACATGTCCGTACTAAAAGAAATAATAGTGTAGATATATTGCTACAAAGATGATTTGGCAGATCAGTGAGAGTGCACCGTCAAAGGTGATGTCCCAAAATGAAAGGAGCCTCGGCTAGGAACCTGTACAGTTCTCTAAAAAAGCCAATATACCTACAACACTTTGTGATTATCGTAGAATTTCTTTACTATGACTTCGTTTGCTGATACAAAAATATCACAGAATGGCGGGAATGACATTTAATTGATGCCGTCTGACAGCTGTCAGTTTTGACAATACTATAATTTTTGTATGCTTGATTTGTACTGAAATTACTAAATTGATTTCATTTGTTAGTTAGATCAGATAGTTTATACGTTTAATATTTTATTCCTAAATCAGTAGGTTTTTTAAATACTGTACAATGTCGTAGCCAAGTATGGGACATGTCTGTATGAAGACAGAATTAACATATTTTGCCACCTGCCAAAACATTTGTGTCGCTAGATACGACGTACGACGACTTAGTTTGATATGAGTAATGTGATTTTGTATACATAATTTTGTCACTGTTACATAATATCATGTAATTTTTACTTTCTTGTTATTTTAAGAATCGAATAATTTAATATACGAACGCCCTACGTAGTTTAAATAAAATGCATTCCTTTTATTTATTCTGATATTTGTATTTTTATGTTCATTTGTTGACTATCCATTAATTATGAAAATTATATCAATATTTTGGAAGGGTAATTTCATATTGCCAAGGCTGAACCATTTCATCAACCAAGCATATTGCCATACAAGAATGAAGTGAATAATATGTGCTAAGTAAGTAAGGCTGAGGATTCATTAAAGCCACAATTTAATTGTAATGAATTTAAGATATAATTAAAAGAAATTCTTTCATAGTGAACCCAGCAGACTGGACCAATATTGATGGATAGTCAACTTTTCGTAAACTTTATCGAGTTGACCTCGACTCAAATTTCAACGAACAGACTCAAAGACCATTTTCCAATTTAATCTAGCATAATCGTGTGCCTACATTTTTTCTACATTTACAGTTTTCTGTAATAAAATGTAGTTTTAGTCAATATTTTCAATGGTTTTTAGGGATTTTTATAGTAAATTTTTTGACGAAACTATATTCATGGTGCTTACATTATACGCGTCACAAAATATGGTTTAGAGTGTTGCAACAATGAGGCCAAGTTTGGGACAAATTATGGTCTACTTTAAACCAAAAAAAAGTGAATTTAGGTATAGACTTTTTTATAAATTCTCTGAATCCTCTTACAATTTCCTTATTGTTACAACATTTAAAACAAAATCAGGCTGTAATACTCTAAGTATTGGCTTGACGGTGTTAGTGCCTTTGTATTTTCGATGTTTTTATGTGGGTGTTATGAGATTATTTAGGATGGTACATTTAATATAATAATTAAAAAATAGGACATTATTTTGAAATTTAATTAAGTTCCTAATATCAGTATTTAATGACTTCAAATTATATAAAATTATTGTAATTTATTTATAAATACATAGGCAATTTGTTATGTACAAGTCAATTTTTGACCAAAATATTTTCATGGATTGTAGCTTTTGAGTTATTAAAATGTAATCGTGTCTCTTATGATTTACGGAAAAAGAACTATAAACTGCGAAATATATGCAGCTACTTCTACTGTTAACTTTACTAGCGTGTGCAAACGACGTATACCTACAACTCGAAATTGCTTTAAGCAACTTGTAACACCCCACATATTTAGCTAAATTATAAAGTAAGGCTTGTGATGATTGAAATCATTCCAAATGTTATTTTTTAGTTTTTAAGTTAGGTTAAGATCCTCTAATCCTTAGGTCACAAGTTTTAGTCCAATCCAGTTTTTAGCAGAAACATTGTGCCATTTTGTGTGAAACAACTGTGCCATAACATTGGCAGGTATTTTTGTTTGATAAATAGTATAACAAGATAAAATCTACTGAAGTGAATAAAGCTACGCACCAAAATGAAATTGTTGCAATCATTATTATCGAGAGGAAGAACTATAAAATATTTTTGTGATTTCTTTTTCTTACTGGACCAATAGAAATTTTGTAGCAAGTGAAATTCCCAAAAAAAGGCTTATCCTCTTTTGATTTGTTATACTACTTACCAAAGAAATATTTTAAGTAGCTTCTTAGGATCTGACGAAAGTCCTCTGTAACTCCTTTAATAACCTAAGCTATTTTATTCGTAACGTAGCGCTGCCGTGCGCCTCGTTCGCGGTTGTAGATAATACATATCTAGCGAATATGTCCGTCCTTCGTTATAGATGTGCATATTTTTTTCTGTGCTTTAAAATGCTTTTTTTTTGTGAACTTTTTAAACTTTTGACGTACCTAAGTTATCAAATAGCAATTATAAAAAAAACTAGACTAAATAATAAAAAAAATTGGACTTATATAACAAAAAAATATATATTTAGGGATTGTTTTTTTTTAACTATTACCATACCAATGAGGACTATTATGTGTGATAAATCCGCTAGGCGTTCTATAATACTGAGGGAGGGCCATCGACAAGGTGATTGGTTGGTATTAAACATCATAGACATGTATGCCAATTTGATTTCCTACTGAAGTTGTATCTCGGTCCGATAGATTAGAACTTATCGAAATGATGTTATAGTTTAAAAAACGGCCTTTAAACCTTCTTCCATTATCTTTGAAGTTGTGTAAGCAAATCTTTGAAGCATTTGAAGTCACTTTTAGTATAATATTTTTTTTAACTTTTGCTGTTAGCTGTAGAAAGATTTCTGCTTTAGATTGGACTTGCTTCCTTGATTCTGTGATGTAAACTATGTTATTATTAAAATGTATTTATAAAAGATAGGGGTGTTGATTTCTGGTCAAATGATGTAAATGTAATTTTGCCTGTTTTACTGAGGCTGCGTTTGTTGAAGGTTTTTGGTTAAATGAGGCAAAGGTAATCCTCTTTTTTGGTTTAAGTGCCAGCTAGATTTTTTTTCTATATTCTTTAGTACTGGTCTCCCTGAGTATTTATTAGTATATCACCAAAGCCTGGTCAATATGCTTGGTTTTATTTGAGTTCAAAAATCAACATCTTTTTTCAGAGAATTATCTGACGGACATATTTTTTCGATATTCCATATATTGACTTTAGGGGGACAAATCCTAACAGAATACAGCAATTTATTGTTTTCCTTCACTTTCATATTTGAACCAAAAATAAATGAACGTGTGAGGATCTCCTTTGCCACGTTAAAGTGAAATAGTGTTTGAGTTATGAAGTTATGATGGTGTAAAAGTTTCTCCAAATTGTTCGTGTAATACAACACACATTGTTGCTTGCTTGTTCGCCTTAACTTGGTTTTGATACATTACGGTGACAATTCTTTATTTACTATTGAAAGTTATATCTATTGTACGTTTGTGGTGTACTCGTCTGCAAAAGTCAAAAACTGAAGCGCAGAACAATGGCGTCAAACAATTCACACCTATCGTCTAGTTTCGAATTAGGGTGTTGATTGTATTCTATGTACCTATTAGTTTACGATATCCGAAGCTCTTCCAGCACACCCAAACCACACATAGACACAGAACGCCAGCTGCCTTCATCGCATATTAAACAAGCTTCACATATCTTGGCGACTATTGGATACACTGCTTAGCCCGTTGGTCAACCAACTCTTCGATATAAATGTCAGTTAAGACTTTTTGTGTCTATTTATTCTGAGCCCAAACCAGAGACTATTTGCATAATTTTTTTTTCTAAGTTCAGCAATGAATCGAATGTTTTTGAATCCCCAACTCGTGAAAATGTTACTAAGATAAAAATCTGTGATTTTTGTTTCGTAAATAAATAAATTCACTAGTCATATGTATAGCTAACAGTGTTATTTAATATTTTCACTCAAGTACTTTATATACAAAAAAATATGTCCTTTTTATTGGTTGTTATTATAAGGATCAAAGTAGAAAATGTCTATCAATCGAAACAACCTTAAAAATTGTTATACATGATGTACCGGTAAATAGCTACATCCTTTAAAATGTTTATTCCACACCTTATAAAAAAACTTTTATGTGAAAAAATACGGAACGAGGCTATCGCGTGCGAAAAATCCGCAAGATGGCGTATAATAGTTGATATTTTTTATAGCGATCTTTTGCAAAAGTAAATAACACACTTAAAAAATCATATCGTGTTCAGGCGGGACAAGTGTGTAATTTACTTATGATGTTGAAGTTAACCTCGGTTCACAGGCACGCCATCTAGCCAGGGCCGTCTTTAAACTATTTGAGGCCCTGGGCACATTAGGATCATGGGGCCCCTATGACCTAAAGAAAACACTATTTAGTTATAATAGATTAAAGAAAGTAAACAAACATGGTTGTAAATTTATTTTTATTTAGTTATTAACTTTAAAAAAAACAGGAAATATAAAAAATTATCTACAAAAGTAACTCGCTTAGCAAATAAATTCTATGTTGACTGCAAAGGTACCCTTCTAGATTTAAGATGAGCAAAATCGTTAATTACTTCTTCAAAATCTATGGTATTGAGAATTGCCTGTTTTTTGATAATGTTTTATTATTTTTTTTACTTTTGTTACCGTCTTTAATTACGTAATTAGGTTTAAGGACCTGTGTAATTAAATAACGAAAAAAAAAATCACATTCTATGGACATCAATGACAAACTAGTTAACCTCTCTTGAAGCATTGTACTTCTTAATTATTATTTTTTTCGTTTCAAATTGGAGAAGGAGCGTTTTCCAAATTTAACCAAAATAGTCTGACCAAATAAGTAGATATCTTAGGCAATTTTATTTCGTTGTATGAGATGAGGCATCTGTCTAGTATAGTATTATAATATCTGTGGTATTACGTTTCACGTTCGATTACGATTATACAATTTGGTAATCTGCCTGGAACTAGGGGGCCCTATTTGAATGCCCAGGGCCCCCTTGGGCCCGTGCCCATAGTGCCCAGTGGGGAAAGAGGGGCCTGCATCTAGCGAATATTTCACACGTGATAGCCCCTATTTGCACAAATTAATTAGTAGAAATATTTTCAAGGATGTAACTGTTTAGTGTTTACCCGTACAACATTCTGTATAACATGTTTATTTATTTATTTATTGGATTATCAACATAAGAAACATCAATACATAATTATTATCACAGTGACATAGAATTAATAATTTTAACTGCACTTACAATTAGAGATAACCACATCTTGCATAAGTTAAAAAAATAATGGGAATATAATAATGTCATATGAATTTTGAATGATAAATTAAAAACAATGTCAGAAATGAATAATTTTGAATACAATAATAATGGATTTCGGACTAATTGTTACATTGCTGGTTGAGGTATGTTATTATCTTATAATAACTTCACCAAACGCAAATCCTCAGTATAGCGGCGTCGGAGTGGCATGTGGCGCAATAGTGAGTGATATATTTAAGTGATATATTTATTGTTCGCGACTTGATGCATTTGTCGTGATCTGTTGCTTATGACTAGTAAACATGTGTTGTGTCGTTTATTGGTGTTTTATTTTAAAACCTCGGCTGCCTCGACTTTATAACATGGGCATAGTTCCACTGGCCCGATATCGCATTTTTGGACAAGAAACGAGATGACCTTAAGGCGCGGCCTCCTGCAGCCATCCCCTACCACTACAATAGCGGTGCGCTAACGTGTCCCCTCTGTGGGCGCACGTTCAATGCTAAGATTGGCTATGCTAGTCATTGGAAAGCGCACCAGAGGGCAGCAACATCTTAGTCCTCAAAAAATTTACACATCGATTGTACACAAAGTGGTCGCTGTAGCCGAAATCGGCTAGGAAGCCATCATCATCATCATCATCGCATTTTGTAGAGACCCTTCCTCATACGCCAAAGGTCGTGGGATTAATCCCCACTCTTAATCCCCATTTTATTATATAATTAGGTATACACGTATAAACGTATTTTTATTACAATAATATTAAGTTTATGTTGCCATTATTGTTTGAAAATTGTAATAATTACATAAGGCCTCTTTTCGCCGCACCATTGTCCTTTCTGCATGACCCAAAGGTTGACCGGTAGAGAATGCCTCTGGGCATTAAATTCGCCTATTGTATCGTATTGTGCAATAAAGTTTAAATAAATTAATATACAAATATTGCAGTGGCACGTGGGGTTGCCACCCATACATTATAATAAAGTATTGTACGTTATTTCAGGTGATTGTACTCTATACTTTATGAGATAAATAAAGTACGCGAAAAAACTTTATGCGCATGATTGCGTTAGAATTTTAAAAAATGTAGTCGTATTTATTGTCCTTTAATGAAATTGGTTGGCCGTGTGGTCCCCGGCAGAGTAGAATAGGCCACCCTCACTCTTACCGAGGTGTCGTAAAAGGCGACTAAGGTAAAGCTGCTGGCATGATCATCAGCACCCAGAGAAGGAAAACTCTGCATTTATACCAAAACCCTCGCCAACCCGTCTGCCAAGCGTGGTGAGTATGGCAACTACCCCTCATGTGATTGAGGGAGGCCCGTGCCCCAGCAGTGGGGACTTAAATGGGCTGATGATGATGATGATGATGAATGAAATTGGTGATACTAATTTGATACAAATAGCAAAAACGAATATGAAGTATGTTTTTAAACATAATGATAAAGAAAAATAAACTGTATTTTATTTTGATAATGTGTACTTTTTTTCCTTACCTCGTCTTTTTAATACCTCGTCGTAGTGAGTATGGCAACTACCCCTCATGTGATTGAGGGAGGCCCGTGCCCCAGCAGTGGGGACTTAAATGGGCTGATGATAATGATACCTAAAAACGAATGTACT
Organism: Marasmia exigua; assembly: GCA_019059595.1. Lineage (NCBI taxonomy): Eukaryota > Metazoa > Arthropoda > Insecta > Lepidoptera > Crambidae > Marasmia > Marasmia exigua. Next base: position 15,023,328 of record CM032488.1, read on the forward strand.
TTATCTGCAAAAAAAAGGTGGCAACCCTAATGACGGTGCTCCGGAATTGTTGGTGTCTATGAGCGGCGGTTACCATTTACCATCAGATGGGCCAAATGGTCGTCTGCTTATTTTTCGCAGTAAAAAAAGTATTTTATTTGTAATTCCTCTGTTGTCTGATATCCGTAACACAAATTTGTTATGGAATCATGTTAATGTATGAGTATTGATTGCCTCGTTGGCGCAGTGGGTAATGCGTCGCACGTTAATACGACAGCTGCGCTTAGGGTCCTGGGTTCAACATGCTATGAGCACTTCGTAAATTTGTCAGAGTAATACCGGTTGCCCAGAAAATTATGCTTTAACTCTTAGATCAGAAAGTTCAGATTTGCTTTAAGCAACATTGGTTCCTTTTGATGTAAAGAAAAAAAAGGTTGGCAGATCTTTTTAAAACGGTATGTTGGTATAACTGATTCTTGCAGTGCTTGCCGTGAAAATTTACCTTATAAGGTCCCAAACTTTTTTTATTCTCTGTACCGTCTATAGACACAAGAAATCTTAAATTGTAGTTTTAATTTTTAATTATGTGGACTAAACTGCCAAATACAAAAAGTGAAAATGTATGGGAACTTAGGAAAACTTAGGGAAATAGGTTTTACCGATTCTTATGTAACGAGATCTGATGATGATCAGAGGTCGGAATTAGGTAGAGTTATTTTGGTACTTAAACTGATTTCATACAGGAAAGGAAGAAAGTGGTTATGCTTCAAATATTGTATTTTTTTTTATAGGATAGCCAGACATTTGGTCACAATCTGACCTGAGTAAGTGATGACGTGGCCGAGGATTAATTAATTATAGAAAAGATGAAAACACGTTGATTTATTAAATAAAAAACGTTGTTCTTAATCATCATCATCATCATTTCAGCCAATTAACATCCATTGGTAGTCGTCTCCCAATGATCTCCACACAGATCGGTCCTGTGTCGCCCGCATCCAATGGATTCCCGCGACCTTCACCAGATCTTCGGTCCGCCTTGCAGGGGGCCCACCACGGCTTCGACCATCCTATACGCGGCCTCCACTGGTTTTTATGGATTGATCCTAAAATTTAGTCAAAAAAATAATTTTGGTGATATAGCCAAAATTAATTTTGGGATGTCCATTAATATTATTTGGAATATAGTATCAACATTTCGAGGCAGGTAGATAGATAGATAGATATTCTTTATTGCACAAAAATAAAATACAAGCATGATACAACAGCAACAGACAGTACAATAAGGCGGTCTTATCGCTTGTAGCGATTTCTTACAGACAACCTTTGGGTAGCGGGTAGAGGAAAGAAATATCGTATTCGTAATAAGGGAAGGCAGTGCAAAGTAGTTTAACAAATGAAATTGAGAATGGCAGAAATATACATTATTTTTTATATTAATATTATTACATTACATAAATAATAATAAATAATACATACATACCAAATAATATATACATAAATAACTCTACCTAATTTCAACCTCTGGTAATGACAGGAAATGAAAGTCGTATCTAATATATTAGTGTTTAATTCTGTTAAAATTTCTCTAGTATCCTTACTTTCTACACATAATACTTGGACACTACACTCACTGAGTCGCCGCGGCTTAAGTACATTAGTGTCCTTGACGCGTATACAGGATGTTGTGATGTTATGAATTTTAACAATTTTGTTAAAATATGAGTTACTTATAGCAGGACCTATTAACGTGAATGAAATATCCAAATTGCTATGATATCTCATTAGAAAACTTGTGTTTGCTTATCGTTACAAAAAATAAGGTTTTTTATAAAAAAAAATGCAACAAAAAGTATATGTAATCCAACTTCACACAAATTGCTGTTGATGATTTATTGGCCAAGAAAATGGTATGTATTTATTTTTTTACATTACTCATTCATATTACATTTGCCAGAGCACTTTTCGACTTCCATCATTCAAATTTATTTCTATTTTCGTCATATTATTGTCCTCCTCTTTGGCAGCGATTTCTATCTTAACCGCAATTATAATATATACAGTAAATATTTTGTAACACAACAACCTGCACAACACTATTTTGTCATAATTATTTAAAAAGTATTTACAAAGAAATTACCTAAAATTAACCTTAAAAACTATAGGAACAAATTTCGATAAAATTATTCGAATTGTTGTTTTAAGTATACACCTTAACTCCTTAACATAGACATTATAACGACATTTGATAATTTATCATACTAGAAGTTACTTTCATTAACTCATATTTTATAAAGAAACTTCTATATGCGTTTCAATGACAAAAAAGCTTTATATAGAAATCTTTCATTTTGAACAAACTTTTTATCAACACAAAAAAAAATCCAGGATACAATCAAACACACCTGTATATGACCAGTCTCTTTTTCACTGATAACGCATATAAAAATATTATTCTTTAAATAAAACAATGTACAAATAACAAATATAAATAAAATAAATGCAACGGCAATAGTTATAAGTAGAATCAGCGATCACAAAAATATTAAACTAATATAAGGTAGTCTTAATTTAAAAAAAATGTAAGTAGATCTATATCACACATAAAATTAAGTAGGTTTTGAAAAAAAATCAACCCAAAAAAAAGGCTTTGTCGAAAAGTTTTTACATTTGAAATTTCAATAACTTTTTTTTTTCAAAATGAAAATTATTTATTTTTATATTTTTAGAGGAATGGTAAAATGTTTTTCAACGGCAATCAAAGACTTTACTAAAGTAAAAAATAAAAAAAATCAACTTTACTTATTCTTGTGAAGAATGATGTTGAATATTCTGTATTCATGATGATGTTTTGGAACAAAAATCCGAAATCCTAGAAGTTGGGTTCTTTCACACACGTTAACAAAATACACTGCGACAAGTCTCTTTTGACCCTAGGCAAAATATGGACCTAATGCTTTCTTGGAACCTGGTACAAAATCGCTTTTGACCTTTTTCTATAGAAAATTAGGGCCAATAACAGTCTTGTCGCATTGTAGCCTTAAATAAAATTTATTTCTATCAAAATCTAAAACTAGTGATGTTCGGAAGTAGTTCACTTTCTATTTTACTCACAGTTCACTTTATTATCCATTGAACTATCATCACTCCCTAATTGTTTTGCCACTGGGTCCAATCCTAATTACGTTATGCTTTTCTAAAACTGATATCGAACCAGACACTGTTGTAGTTTGTGCTACATACATCCGCACGTTTCTACCACCATGTTGGGTAGAGTCTTCTGTGTGACTGTGTGGTTGGAGTCCACGTAGAGCAGCTGCAGAGAGCTGAATGTGGTCGGTGCGCAGCACGGGTTGAACTCTATTCGTCTCTCGTTTGTCACTGAGTAGAAGTATTTCTGTGAACAAAGAATCAGAATCAGAATCTTTATTGCTTAAAAAATTGTATTTAAGAAAATCTACAGAACCAAGTGAACTTTACCTTGGCTAAAATGGGCAAACGTTCTCTTTCGGCGACTCGATTACCTATGGTATGAAAGTTTGTCGAATAAAAAGAGTAACTGGCGGTTTATTTGCAATAATTATACAAAAATATATGCATTTAATCATATGCCTACCTATATAAAATCATACCATTCTGTATCATCATCTCACTACCTACTTATCTCCGAAGTAAGGAAGTAGGTATATTCATGGAGCAAAATACAAACTTAGTTACTGAGGAAACACAGTACATATATCACGTTATATAACACGATAATATTCAAAGTATAACTTTGTGTAACATTTTGCTTTAACTTGTCAAATTGCAAAGGAATTTGTCCTGACCACTCTTGAGTTCCGTGACCCTTCAGACTTAATCTAAATAATTCTTCTAGTAATTATTATAATGAGAAAACATATACATAGAGAGGTAATTTGTAATGAATAAACATAAAACTACTAGACTGATTTTGAAAATTCTTTCATTAGTTGCAAGTTATCCCTTAGTTTTGCAAGGCTACATTTCAATATCTAAAAGTTAAATTTACCTAACTAGGTTGGCGCAACGACCCATAGTGAGTCTTGGCCTCCGATAATGAGAGCCTCCATCTCGGTCGGTCATCCAGCAATCCAGCAAGAGTCCGCTCAAATCCTTATCGACCTCATCTTTCCGGTACCTTGGACGCCCGACTGGCCTTTGCCAAAAGTTAAGTTGACGGCTACATTAATTTTGAAATGTATCTCAATCTGTCGAAATCTAACTACAACTTACCCGTATTATATTATGATGATAGCTAGTATCCGTCTGCGTCATCGCGGAGATAGGTGAGCAGGTTCCCTTGCAGAAGTATGCGTGGTAGCCAGCCGGCCTGATGATCCAGTCGTCCCAACCCAGATCCTTGAAGCTGACGTACAGGTGCTCTCGACAGCACTCCCTGGTGTTGTCGCCGCACTCGAGTGCCCGCCCGCGGCGACGCTTGCCTGCGTACTTAGTGTATAGGACGAGGAAGGGTCGGTGCTTCTTGTGAAACGAGATGGGGGCACGTCGCAGCTGTAACAAAAATATATTTTAAGTTAGTCACCTTTTTATAGAAATAGTAAACTTAATTTCCGAATCCGAACCCAAAATCAACGGCGGAACCTAAACAGCCTGATTGCGCTGACTTGGGCTTCTGAAAAGCATTCAGAAAGAGTGAAAAGAGCATACATGTGTCGGCCAAAAGAGCGGCGCTCCGTTGGGCGTCCCTATATATTGCGGGAAGGACGGATTGAGGAAAGACCTGTTTGTGTCTTCAATTAGGCTTGTTGTGTCCGAGGCCATAAGCCACTACGGATCCCTGAGCCATCAAAGTAAGTAAGTGAATTTCCAATAGGGTGGAGTCCTGTTCCACTGATCTATTTATGCTGGTCTCCTGGTAGATAATAACTAACCTGACAAGTCCTGCAAGCGACATGCAAGGTATGCATGGTCTCCCGCCCCTCGAGCCACACGCGCACCGCCCACGCCAGCTCAACGCGCACCCATCCCTCGCCGATGCTGGTTTCCTTGATGGCGATCGGCTTCGTCTTCTTGAACTGCTGCTGGTTGTCCCAGTGGGCAGCTTCAGAGATCACGAATGTTTGGTTGTACTCGTCTAGAGGGTCACGCTCCTGGGAAATAAATAAAATAATTTCTCAGAACATCATCCCTTAGACCTGATTCTGTTTGTGCTACGGATAATTGAGTGTTGGTATTGTGAAGCTAATGCTTATTTCAGTCATAGTGATAGTCATATTATTTATTGCTTTCATTCCTAGTAACTGCATTAGGTCTTAAAATTATTTGCAATAGTTCTAGGGATAGGTAAAACCACATACATTTTGTTTTTGTATTTGTATATTTGTATTTGAACCCCGCAGGGGCTGTGCAATATGTATCCTTTATAAGGTTGCTATAAATTATTTAAATTTTAAATATTAATTTAATTTAAAATATTATTTAAAATTTTTAAGTAATTCACTTTTCTACATGATGTTTATCTATCGCAACTCGCATCTCGTCATGTAGGTAGGTGCCCACGATACAGGGTTGTCCTAGTGTGGGGCCTACGGACTGATCTCCTGTATGTTACACTTCGTTAATTTTGTTTTTCTATTTTTGTTAGCTTAAGTTTAAATTGCCATAATGTAATGTAACAATTATCTTTAATAAATTATTCTTATTCTTTTTAAATTCCTTAAATATAATAAAATATCAAGACTAATTATACAAGTAGTAGGTGCATATTTTATTGTGATTTAACATGTGAGTAGTGATACCTATAATTTCATTATTTTTTATGACAAAAAAGTTTTCATTATCTTGTTCTTTTTATATATTTGATATAAGTACTTGTGATTTCACTGGTGTCGCAGGTGTCTATGGGTGGCGGCAATCGCTTACCATCAGGTGATCCGTCTGCTCGTCTGCCACCTATCACATAAAAAAAACAATTGGTATAATTTTTATTTAATATAAAATCCAATTTTCCAAGCACGCGTGCACTTTACAGGAATTATAGGGAAGGACATGCCTCAGGCTACCTAGGCCTTTGTCCTACCGATCGGTGTACGTAACGTTGTGAAGATGTGTTTGACTGAGTCGAATTCGTCCTAAAGTAAAAGACGTCTCATTGTTTTATGTATTTAGCTACTAGACTTGCCAAATCTTGAATCACGGGATTAAAAAGGAAGAAGTGTGGTCATGGTAAAATTATTTTATGTGTTACCTTGTAGAACCACAGCTCTACTACGGTGACTTCTTCAGGCTCCACATCCGGAGGTAGTTCAAATTGTAGACACTTGAATGGATACCTGCCAGACGTCAGACATCCTCCTGAAACAAAATAATATAAATATTAATACATTGGTACTTTGTTTTAAGATGTCGTTGCATTATAAATTATTCGGCTGCTGTAACGTAGCCGAAACGTCAGCAAAATATGCGAGTACAAAATATTGTATCTCATAACAAATCTCGTGTTAGTTCCCGTCTTAATTATAATTATATGTGGCGGGTCATTACATTCCCTCTAATATGGTTGAGTGAAATGATGGCTGACACATACGTCATACTTGTGAACTGGTGCCACCTTTGGGGACTGGTCCAAGCGGACCAGTCCCCAAAGGTGGCACCTATTAAAAGCTAAATATGAGGTAAACCGAAGCCGGTTTACCTCATATTTAGCTTTTAATTTGCTTCATTCTATTTTGTGTTGCATTAGACTGTATGACTTGGTATGAGGATAATAAACCATTGTAAAAAAAGTTGGCGATTAAAAAGAGTAACTGGCGAGTTTCTTGCCGGATCTTGTCGACCAGAAATAACTTTCCGAGCCGGTGGTAGAATCGCATTATGTTTATTTACTTTTTTTTAGTATATTTTATGTATCAACATATATATGTATTAACATGTAAATTATTACATAAGTACTTATAAATAGTTTTAAATCATTCAAATGTATGACGATTTGTAAGGGCTGTGTACAAGCCTATGCAAATAAAGAATTATTTGATTTTGATTTTGATTTGATATAGTTACGTTGGTACTAATAAGTACCTTAGTTTTGCTAAAGTACTAACTTTACGCCCGAACACTATCTACTAACTAAATCATGGTTATTTACCTACACTTTTGTTTATTATAACTATGAAGCGGCTGACGTCTTACTTCACAACCCTTTAATAGTGAAACCAGACCAACAGATTCATCAGTCAGATTTGTTTACGATGGAGGGAACACATTCACAGAAAAACAAACAGTAAAAACGCCCACATGTAGATTTTATTAAAATCCGTAGGTGCGGGCTTGGATTCAAACCTACGACTAAACATTTGGAAGGCAAACGTCGTTGCACTGAGCTCCCATTCCTCCTCACTGTATTTTATTTACCTACCCCTCACTTCACTTTTGGACATTAGTTTCAAACTATACCAATAGACAAAAGAAAGAAAAAATATTTATATGGAACCAATTATTACTTAATCGTATCCAAAATGTCAATTAAGGAGGCTCAAAGTCACTGAGAGAGCAATGGAGAGGGCTATGCTCGGAGTCTCCCTGCGTGATCGTATCAAAAATGAAGAGATCCGCAGGAGAACTAAGGTTACAGATATAGCCCACAGGATTGCATGCCTCAAGTGGCAATGGGCAGGGCACATAGCGAGGAGAACAGACGGCCGTTGGGGCGGAAAGGTCCTCGAGTGGACGCCACGTACAGGAAGTCGCAGCCGTGGCAGTCCCCCCACAAGGTGGACCGACGATCTGGTGAAGATCGCGGGAATCCATTGGATGCGGGCGGCACAGGCCCGATCTGTGTGGAGAACATTGGGGGAGGCCTATGTCCAGCAGTGGACGTCTATTGGCTGAAATGATGATGATGATGATGATCAAAAATGTCTAGTTTTTACAAAACAAAATATAAACTACGTAATTACATTTAGGTACCAAAATAGTCTACGCTCAGTATCGATCGGTCGAGATGTATAGGCCTTGTTGTTTTCAGAATTATTTTCCTCTGTATGAGAAAGATAAATATTTAAGAATTTCCATGTCGTTTCAATGCCTATTAATACACCATACCGTAATTAATTGAAAATAAAATAAAAATCGTTTATTGCAGGTAACAATATAACCCATATCAATACAATGAAATTAAATTAAATAGTGAAAAATTATGTCCAGTGATAACATTATTATTATTACAATTGATTAATTAAATTTGGAAACAAATAATATAAATAAAATTAGATTGAAATCACATTAAAAAAATAAAAATAAAATAATATCTTAAGAGAAAAAAATAACACTAACACCTACACAATTGATCAATAAATTGCTGCCCTTCCCGTAACCGTTAACTACCTACTCTATCACGTCTCAATTAAGTTGTTTACTCTAGAAGTAACAGCTACACCTTTATCGCCTTGAGAATGTAAATAAGATTGTATTTCTCCGAACATTAGCTCAGACCTTACCCTCTCATGCAAACCAACAGATGTAGTATGTAGGTATAGGAATGATCGGTAAATAGCTACTTCTACCAATACTAACCTACCTAAACAACTTTTGTTGTGGGACTTTTGGAAATTCATCAAAAATATTTTTGTTCCCCCATATCAAATGTCACGTGACCGATTTTATAGAACAATATTTTTCAGTATGGTTGGTAGAAGACCAGGGGCACAATTCTCAGGCCACTCGAACTTTTTCCGTGTGGTAGTTCGTATACGAATGTTCTGATTCTACTGTAAAAGTTCGAATGGTGTGCATAAACTCTATTCTCAGCACCAATAGAACAATTCACGATCGAACTACGCAGTCAAACGTATCATAGACAATATTTTTAACGTTCCATTACAACCATGGGTCCATGCAGGACTTCATTTTTGAAAATGCTGCAGTGACCAATTTTAATATCCATCACAAAAGTTATTTTCATACATTTTGATAAAGCTATTAAATTTGCTTAGTCTGTCCAATAATTTACAAAATTTTATTAGAAAATTTGATATTTGATATGACATAAAAAATTACCAGCCAACATTTATGATTTCACAAACAAAATAATTTTCTGTGACACCCAGTAACAGTAAGATTTTCATATATAATAAAGTACTTATAAATAATGACATATTTGTTGTCAGATAACATCAAAATGAAGTTTGACAAGTAAATTCGTAAACGAACTCCGATTTCTACCGGTCCTAAGCACTCGAAGTGTTCGAACTTAGTTCGAGCGACGTTCATTCGAACCATTTCGATTGTGAAATTCTGAGAATAGACAAATTAAGTTCCCTTCGAAAAAAATTCGATCTTCGAACTTTTTTCGAATGTGATCGATGGAAAATATATGTAAGTAAGTAGTTCGAAAGAGGAACCCACAAACTAAGTAGAAGATATTCCAATCCCCTTATTGCATATCCCAATTTAATAGAAGTTCCGGAACTAAACTCGTTCCAGCCCCTTTTATCATTGAGTGTTGGAACAAGATGGCATGTACTTTAGTACCGTTATAACTTTATATCGCGTTTTGTAATAATGGGGTTTATGTTTAACGATACACTCTACCTAATGGTACCAACTCACTTTCTTTTAGTTTCATGGAATATCAATTATATAGGGTGTATCTGCGAACATTTGCATCCCTTTAACCACGTGTTCTACCAACCATTATCAACAAAATGTGTTCTATCACTTTTGGGAATTCGCATGGTTAAATTTTGACCGTGGGAGAGCCCAGCTACGGCATGAATGGGTCGGAGTGATACCACGGCCTCACAGAAAAGCAGCGCTGTGCTGTGTTTCGCTGCGTGAGTGATCCGGGGAAAATGGGGCGGCGTTAAAGGTTGCAGCGCACTTGTGACTCCACTGGTGTCGCGGGTGTCTATGGGCAGTGGCAATTGATAACCATTAAGTGATCCGTCTGCTAGTCCGCCCACCTATCACATGAAAAAGAAAAATAAAAAAAACAGCTTTTCATACAAAGTTGGTCACGTGACTTGATATTTTGTATGGGGAGTCGGAAAAAATTTCGATAAATTTCGAAAAGTCGTTGAACAAAAGTTGTTCAGAATGGTTGGTGAGAAGGGAAGGGATGTGAATGTTCACAGATACACCATGTATTAAAAAAAAATTATACACTTCTATTACAGTCATATTACTTAATACTAGAGTCCTCTTTTAATCATCATAAATACAGCTGTGTGGCTTTAATTATTACTTCAGTAACATGACTAACCTAACCTATTAGATCTGTAAAATAACTTCATAGATATAAATAAATAAATAATATTAGTCAATACATAATTCGATGTAAGTATAAGTATTTTGTTAATTTTAGATTTATCAATGTACCTAATCTTTTAGGTAGGACTACAGGATTTTGTCATACCAACACCATTTGCGCGCCTGCTGGCAGGCTGAATACCGTGACTCTGATACTTTTCATACCATCTATGTATCAAATGTGTATTATTCAAATAAATAATGTTTCTGTTTCTGACATATCACATCAGTATCTCCCTGTCTACACGACAAATTACACCAGGCGTTACAAACCTAACTTCAAACGTGCTCACCCATTCCGCACCTTATGCCAAGGCCTAAAAAGATTACTGAGGTACTTTGATCACTGTGACCCGTACTAATTGGTAGTATTGGAATAACTAGAACGAGGCGTGCCCCCAAAGGCCGCCGGGAGATAACAGCCATGTAGTGAGATACGTGGACATTCAACGTGTTATTAACCGTTTCGATCGTAATATTGATGGAAAGTGACAATAAGGTCTAAGATGTAGCGTGCTTACCCAGAAGAAGCCTATTCACTCTCGACATAAAGACACCCAAATTGTAGCTCTCTGGGAATACAGAAGCCGGCAAGTTGTTCTATTCCTTAGCATTTCGTACCAAGAAAGAAGAAGCGAAACGCTTAGTACGAGCTGGTGGAACTTCAACAGTGTACCTAAGTATAATGTAAAATAAAGAAGGTTATCTATACTATTTTTCAAACCTATGTGCGTATTTCTACCATTACGCCGTGTGGTCCCCGGCAGAGTAGAATAGGCCATCCTCACTCGTACCGAGGTGTCGTAAAAGGCGACTAAGGTAAAGCTGCTGGCATGATCATCAGCCCAGAGAAGGAAAACTCTGCATTTCAAAACCCTCGCCAACCCGTCTGCCAAGCGTAGTGAGTATGGCAATTACCCCTCATGTGATTGAGGGAGGCCCGTGCCCCAGCAGTGGGGACTTAAATGATGATGATGATGATGATGATGATATCTATACTATTTATAAAGAGGTAGATAATTCTTACAGACAGCGGTATTGTACCTAAACCTACAACTACTTGTACCGAAAACACAAAACGCTTCCGCGAGGTAATTGACACCTGGCGCTTTAATTATCCCTAGTGCTATTGATAAAGAGTTGGAACTACTGTCCTGTCGGGCTAACATGCCATCGCGAGATATGTCACGGAAGAGATACGACAAATTTGTCGATATCGACTAATATGTCTTTTTCTCTAACATGCGCATCGCGATCGACAAATTTCTCGTGGTAGACTAAGGGTTACTCGTGTAGACAAACCAGTGTTGCCCTTTGAAATATACATTTGTTTTCTTATATAGCTACACTGGTTTCGTTCATTCAATTAACCACGAGATACAAGGTAGACAAATTTATGTCGCGGTGCGCATGTTAGGCCAACTGAAACGAGTGTCCTGAAGTGAGGGCGGGCCACTAGCTTATGTTATAATTCTACTTCTTTAACTGGTCAAAGGCATTTGATATAAAATGGCAAACATCACTAATCCGGAATTATGTCAAACCACTGTTTATGCCTATGAATACAGCAACACTACACAATAGGAGACACAAGTTTGGTGCCTTGCCGGATTTTTAAAAGATGTAGGAACAGATCCGATTCATCCCGAAGCGGAAGAAGAGACGTGTTTACTTTACGATAAGGCGACGGGTAGCCCTAACTAGCAACGCCAACCGATTTAAATTGATAGCATTTAAACCGAATATCTTTTTAACAATTTCGAAAATCTAGCATCTCGATTTTTGATCTGTTTTTGCACTTGAAATTTGGATTATTAGTGTTGAATAAGATATCCGGTTTAGATGCTAACAATTTAAATCAAAAAATGGCGTCGCTAGTGTGCCCTACCCGTCAGCTTATATCGTCACTGAAAGTTAGTTTTAAATAAAGAGATAAATATATTTACAAGAAACACGGTACATAATTATTATTTCACAGAATTCCGATATTATCTGTGTTTAATTGGGTGGAGCCTGACTATCTACAAAACAATATTGGAGTCCTTGCTCAGCCCCGTAAACAAGGGTTATTTAACCGTTAATTTTAAACTATTCTCGAGTAAATAAGATGATAAAATTGTAATCAGAACATATAAGTAGTAAGTTCTCGGCGTTTTATCTTCCAAAATAAAGATTACTAATTAATCACTTTAGTATTATTGTAAAATTAATTAAACGCTCATCGCCGATTGTATTAACATGTATTTGTTAAAAAAATATTATGAAAGTTACCACATTACCTTTAAGGTGACGGGTAGGGCACACTAGCGACGCCAATCGATCTTAATTTTTAGCTACTAAACCGGATCTATTTTAAACAATTTCGGGGTTACAACCTCTCGGCAAACACTTATACTATTTAATAAATAACCCCGCAGGGATTGGGAGGGAGGGATTTGGATTCGGGATGTCTGATAATTACAATGAAGCGACTGCCCATAGGTAGTTGAACATGTTGTAAGTATTCTATTTTGTCGCGCATTTTGAAACAAGAGGGCGCCAGGTTATTGATTGCACCCGGGCGCTTCTTGGACTAGAGCCGCTTCTGATTGGGGCTCCGGTAACCTCACTCACTCGGCGAAACACATCACCCGCGTTACTAGGCACCTACTCGGTATTACTTGTTTCCCTCATGTGGCAAGGTGACATGAGGATTCACCCATTTTTCTTTTTTGTAAATTGAAACAACATCACATACATTGTTCTGGTCCCAAACTAAGGTTTTCCCTTATACTATGGTAACCAGAAACAACTACTCAACCACAAACACCCAGACCTAACACAAATATCTGTTTCATCAACAAACATTTGTGGTTGTGCGGAACCACTCAGCACTAGTTGGTACTGAGGTGAACCAGCCCAGAGATGGTAGCAGTATTCCCTAGGTATGGGGCCGAACTTGTGCCTTAGAGAGTTGTAACCGATGAGCTAATGTGAAAAACCGGCCCGCTCTATTAAGTACACTAAGTTTCTTTGAAGATATTTAAGCTTTGCCTTCCAGAAGACCATGAAAGTGGACATCGCTCGAAATGATGACACCAAGGATCCCGATAGAAGGCTTGACATCAAGGGGAGTGCCCTGAAAACTGATTGTCACTTCATTGGGACGTTTTAAATGTGGGAGAGCCACGCTTAGGCATGAATGGGCCGGCTCGACCGGAGTAATACCACTGCCTCACAGAAGACCGACGTGAAGCAGCGCCTGCGCTGTGTTTCGCCGTGTGAGTGAGGTTACCGGAGGCCCAATGGGGGTGAAGGGAAAAGGTTGGCAGCGCACTTGTGACTCCACTGGTGTTGCGGGTTTCCATGGGCGGCGGAATTGTTTACCATCAGGTGATCCGTCTGCTCGTCTGCCACCTCACATATGAAAAAAAAACAAAAAAAAAGTCTTTTAGCGGTTATCGCGCACACTTGTGTCTTGGACGGCCTAGTTTGCCACCTATCACACCACCATTCACGTAATTTTTTTTTTATTTTTACATAAAAAAAATTACATAAATGGCGTGTACAAAAAAAATGTTTGTCTTTTTTTAATATTTTGATCAATAACCAAATTAAGACAGTAAATGACAATTACTGTCTTAATTTGGTTACAATAAAAAAAACTATTAGCGGCGCCACTGATCCGCAAACGGGCTCTTAAGCTACTGTATCTTTACATCGTTAATGAAAAGACCTGTTGCCGCGCCCTGACTCCGTGGCCTGCCGTTATCTTGGACGAGGGCTTCTAATTATGCACCGCCAGATATCAGCTGTGCCGATAACAATAATAAAGTGACATTTAACCACATGTGTGAATAATAGATAGAGATAAAAGAAACAACCGTCTGATACTTAAGTAACCTCTCGGCTAACACTTAGGTATACTATTTATTAAATAATCATGCACAAATGTTAGTCCAACGCGTACGCGGAAAATTTATTCACGCCAAAAGCGGCCACTTTTAGCATGAATAAATTTTTCGCGTACAAAAACGGACCCAACATTTGTGGATGATTATTTAATAAATAGTATAAGTGTTTGCCGAGAGGTTGTAACCCCGAATTGTTTAAAATAGAGCCGGTATTGCTATAGTAATTGCTAAAAATTAAAACGATTGACGTCGCTAGCCCTCACCTTAGTATAAATTATTTGATCTAACGTTACCTTTCTTAATTTTATATCAAATGAAATTATATCAAGTGTTACACACAATTATAAACGATTTTATTTTTTTAAATGATAGCTGAAATCCGGAAAATATTTTAATAATTTGTTTGTAAACATTTCTCTAGTTATAGGTCCATTAATTAAGTAAGATAAGAGGCGACCTACCACTTAATTTTAGGCGCCATGTTGTCACTAGACATAAAAAGTGTAGATAATATTTAACGATGGCTTGTTGATAGGAATGCGTTTCCCTCACCAGGATGTTGATGTAATATGTCGCAATGTTTGTTAATTAAAATTATCTAAGTTACAAGGAAGTTACATAATTTTTACAGACCTTTTAATTAATTGGTAAAATTAAAATAGAAGATCCGTTAAGGTGACGGGTAGGGCACACTAGCGACGCCTATCGATTTTAATTTTTAGCTACTAAACCAGATCTATTTCAAACAATTCCGGGATTACAACCTCTCGGCAAACATTTACACTATTTATTAAATAACAAAGCACAAATGTTGGGTCCGTTTTTGTACGCGAAAAATTGATTCACGCCAAAAGCGGCCACTTTTGGCGGTAATCCAAAATGCGAGTGCAAAAGCAGACTATGATACTAAATAAATAGTATAGGTGTTTGCCGAGAAGTTGTAACCCCGAAATTGTTTAAAATAGATCCGGTTTAGTAGCTAAAAAATAAAATTGATTAGCGTCGCTTGTGTGCCCTACCCGTCACCTTAATAGGTATTACATCCTGTTACTCCTACTGTATGGTGGAGTCGCGCTTGCATCCGGATCGACCGGACCTGTCCTTTCCTCCGGTTTTCATGGAGGTCCAAGGATAATGGCATCTTTACAAGTTTAAAGATTTGTGTTGCACAGAGGTAGTGAGGCTATGTAGAAGAAGAAGGAAGAAAAAGTTAGCAGCCCAATTGTGACTATAGGTACTAGTAGTGTTGCGAACAAGTATCAATATACTCGTCTGGCCTCTATCACAAAAAAAAAAAAGAAACTAGGGCTTTTGTCAGCACTACATTTGGATCGTTTGGAGGTAGGTATTTTCCAAAGTATTCTGGGTGAACCTGCCTCCGAGTCGGCCGGTAGAGTGTGTGAGATGGTGAACAGTCGCAGACTCTTATTTCTTCAATTACCTTCAATTGCTTTACTGCTAAATTTTATTTTGTATTATTTAGAATAAGGTAGGACTGACATGTCTCTGTTAGACAAAAGTCCTGAATTTAAAATAAAAGAATAAAAAAAATGAAACTATTTGTAAACTGTGGTAAGGTGCTATAATATGTATACAATCTTAAGGAAATCTCAAGTATCAAATAGTTTGTTTGGTTGTATTATTATAATATTATATTATGTTGTGCACGCGCCGCCCGCCTGATTGCGTTATCAGCGGCTATGTAAATATACTCGTGAGTGCTCCAGTAGGCAAGTATATATCATACATCGTGGGAATCGATTAATGTTCAACCTCATTAGTTAATTACTGACTAATTATAATTAGTAGTAGTGAGTAATTGCAATGGAGTAAGTATTTGAAAAACTCAACTTAAGCCCTGAAAAAATAAATATTAATAAAAAATCAATTGTCATATTATTTGATGCAAAATCATTTTTTTATATATTTTTGTTTAATTTAATTATATAGTTTTTTAGATTTTCGCGTTGATATTTATTATGTGAAACAACATTGTGTACTCACATATTTGGCTCGACGTTTCGGCTACGTTACAGTGCAGTCCGCTCGTGACCACGGCTGCTATAACGTAGCCGAAACGTCGAGCCAAATATGTGAGTACACAATGTTGTTTCACATAATAAATATCGTGTTAATCCCCGTATTGATACATTATAGTAATTTAATTATTACATATAAATACTAAAGACCATTTAATTTTAAACTTTCACTGCTTTTGGTTTGTTATATCAAACCTATATTAAGTATTTCATGCAAAATTATATTTTTGTTTAATTTAATAATTAAATTTATTTACCAAAGATCATCTAATTTTAAACTTCCATTGCTTTTTGGTTTTATATCAAACATATACATTTAATTTTCTATTATATTAAAATAAATTATAACTATTATATCAGAATCTACTTAGGTAAGTAATCCTCAGTAACATACGCTGCATGTCATAACGTCATAACGGAAAAATGTCTCATTCCTATGGGAAATCATTATTATCACGCCACGTGTAAGATCTACTTAAACGTAGCTATTAAAGTTAGCCTTTACATTGCTATGTGTAGCAACTGACTGACGTCAACTCGTCAATCTATTTAAAAACCTTAGTTAGCATAACCTACGACAACTTGCGTACATTTTATACCTACGCATGGCTAATTAGGCATGCGATAATTTTGCCACAAAGTACTTTTGTCTATTCTTGAGATTATGTCGCGTAGTATGTCAAGCGATTTATGTAGACCAGGAACCCAATTCTCGTGCTCGTGACATTTATTTTCCTACGACATATATCACTAAAACATAGTTTTTTTGTATGGTTTTCGGGTGATATCCGCCATGTTCTCAAAATATCACAAGCACGAGAATTGGGTTCCAGGTACTTATTAGACACATGCCTGAATATTGCAAAGTTTGGCTTTCTTTTACTATATTATTGCCAGAATGTCTGATATCTACGAGTACAGGCTACTACAGAGTCATTACCATCATCTAAACGCGTCATTCCCGGTTGCGTCAAAAGCCGTAGTTTCGGAGCCCGGGATACACGCGCAATTACTGAAATAATGATTCTGAACATGTACAAATAATCCAGCTCACATAATCCATTGACGACCCGTTTGGATCAGTGGTAGAACGCTGCCTCTGGTGCAAGGGTTGCGTGTTCGATCCCCGCACAGTACAAACATTTGTGTGCATGAACATGTCTGCTTGTATTGGTCTGGGTGTTTTCTATGTATTTACAAATGAAAAGTATTAAATGTTAATATTTGTTATTCCGCTGTTGGTTCTGTTCTGGCCACCCTCACTCTTACCGAGGTGTCGTAAAAGGCGACTAAGGTAAAGCTGCTGGCATGATCATCAGCACCCAGAGAAGGAAAACTCTGCATTTATATCAAAACCCTCGCCAACCCGTCTGCCAAGCGTGGTGAGTATGGCAATTACCCCTCATGTGATTGAGGGAGACCCGTGCCCCAGCAGTGGGGACTTAAATGGGCTGATGATGATGATGATGATGATGATGATGGTTCTGATATCCGTAATACAGGAGCCTGAGCTAGGTTAATCTCGGAGTCAAATCAATGTAATGTCATGTTGTGAAATATTTATTAATACCTAGTTGAACTGGATCCCTGTCTTAGCACAGGGTATCCTCCTGACAGTAGGCAGACGATTCAAGTCGAGTACTTATAGTCCAATCGAATTTACCCCGGGCTCGACGCGTCCGGTAATGACATGGTAAGGTGACGCCGCAACAATTTAGAGGGCATACGACGAAATTGCGTCCCCGAACGAGAATTCAAGGCGCATACAAATTAATGAGACGACAACACAAAGTGAAAAGGGCGGGGTTAGAGATGCTGTCGTGATTCCGTTTCGTTTTAGGCCATTTATCCATACATTATTACCGGGTATTCTATTTTGTATGGAACAGTTAGTTGTTTTTGGTTTACGGGATGTACTTTATACGATAAAAAAACTGTGAATACCTAGGGAAATCCCTACTTGGAGACTGGATGCTTCGTATGTTTTTATCTCTTATCAGGTGCATATAAAAAAACCTACGATTTTTATGTTACTTTAAAATGAAAAGACAAGTTAAACAAAACATCGTGAAATGAACCTTAGCTTTGTGAGCATTGAACTTAAAAGATAACATTCCAAATATTCCGATTACTTGCGTAATAAAACAATGAAAAAGGAATAAATTAAACAATGCAAATATTTAAATTGTTGAAATCGCGGAAAAGATAAAATCCTCCCATGTCACTTTTTATCGTTATTTTATACATCTTCACAAACATTAAAATCGAGGTATGTTCAGAGGGTTCAGTATATTTAATTAAATTATTTCAACACACATTTTTAAATAGAATATATTAAACCAACCCTCTAAAAATACCTATTTGCACACGTAGAATACTAATTGCACATTAAACTATGATTTTGATGAGCAATTTGTATTTTTTGATGTGCAAAAAGGTTTGGTAAGGTAGCATTTTTTTAATTTTGTGGGAACATTAAATACAAACGTTTTTAAATGTTATCGTTACCTACATCAGTACTTTGGTTTGTAGCCTTCGGTAATTTTAAATTTTCATATTTCATTTTTTATTTTTGGTTCTTGAGATACCTCTGTTGGAGTCAGATCAATGTATGTGATGTAAAAAAAAAAGTCCTAGTTTAACTCATAGGATCGGTGAATAGATCAGCGGATATTTACCTAAGACGACCAAATTTTATCCCCCTCTATTTATTTTCTTTTTTTATGTGATAATAGGTAACCAATTAGCAGACGTTGGCCGTGTGGTCCCCGGCAGAGTAGAATAGGCCACCCTCACTCTTACCGAGGTGTCGTAAAAGGCGACTAAGGTAAAGCTGCTGGCATGATCATCAGCACCCAGAGAAGGAAAACTCTGCATTTATATCAAAACCCTCGCCAACCCGTCTGCCAAGCGTGGTGAGTATGGCAATTACCCCTCATGTGATTGAGGGAGGCCCCAGCAGTGGGGACTTAAATGGGCTGATGATGAATTAGCAGACGAATCCCCTAATCTGGTAAGCAATTGCAGCTGCCGGCAGAGGTTGTCCACGTATCACCAATGGAGTCACGAGTGTATTGCCAACCTTTAAACCAACATTCTCCATTGGTAGGTACCCTCATTCACTCGAAAAAACACATTTTCTGTGAGCCCTTCAGTGAGTATGATTGTGGTACCTACTCAGTACACTCAAGCTGGCCCATTCGTGCCGACCACTGACTCTCCCACGATCTCGCCGTTTTTAAAATATCCTGTTTTTTATATTAAGTTTTGTATTTATTTTAACTTACGCTGACAGAACGGATCAACCTGAATTGGTAAAGATGAATAAAAATAGACTAACTATTTATTAATTTTAAAATAATTTAATTCAGGCTCTAACAATCAATAAACTAATGTTAGTAAATACAATGTCACATTTAATTAACTTTCGTTCTTATTCCATGCTGCCAGCATTTTGGGGACACTGCCACAGGGACCTGCTTTGTTTTAACTTTGCTTTTTACTTTTCATTTGCTTTCGGTCTGTTATTTTCTTAAATTTTTCTTCTTTTGTTCAATAAGTTTTAGCTAGCTCAAAAAAAAATCCACTCAATATACAATTATCAATATTGACTATGATGAGCGTTCCTTTTTTCTTTTTTATACGAACCCCTAAAAGCCAAATAAGTGATTAGCATCCATCATTTTATTTAACCTAATTCCTTATCAGTGACAACATTCTCATCACGCTGCCCAGTCATGCCAAATGTTGGTATTAGGTATAGATTTGTTTTAATAATACTTTATAAGTAAGTAGGTACTTAAGTCTACTCAACAATAGACCATCATCTTTTGAGCGTATCATTCCTGGTTACGTCCAAAGTTATCGCTTTGGATCCCGGGGTACGCTTGGACCAAGAACCAGGAATTGGGGAGTCTGGTAATTACAATAAAGCGACTGCCGTCTGACTTCCGCTACCCTTAGATAGGGGAACCAGACTAACTGAATCATGGTTACACGTTCAATATCTTTGTTTCAAATATTATAGGTATCCTCAATTTGGAGAATCTATCTGAGAAATGCAGGTTTTTTCACGATGTTTTCACTCACCGCCGAGCTAATGGTAGAAATATGCACATAGATTTTAAAAATCCATACGCTCACGCTACGTCACTGTACCAGACCAATCGATCGAAGGCATCGATCAACTGGTACGTCCGACTAACCGACTGATTCCATCGGTTGATCAATTAGGTCTGGTACATATCTTCGACGTTGACTTATCCATTCTACGATCGGTCGATGCCCTCGATCGACGATCGATCGATTGGTCTGGCAAGACCCTTATTCAAAAATATATCTCTCGCACAAAGATAGTTACATTTCTAATAATGAATCACACCTTTCTTATCATCAGAACATGACATATATTATCGGTGATGACTGATGATTCATCACCAATATGTCAATATAAACACAATTTGCTGACAAGAAATTCGCTATCTCGAATTCGATATCAGCACAAAGGGCCTACAAGGAAACGGTCCCATAATGGAACGAAAATATGTCTATCTCATCGAAACAAAAGTGTGTGAGGGACTGGAAAAAAGATTTGATTGTAATTCCGTTTCATTGTAGGGCCTCATAACTTTTATGTTGACGCGATATATCATTTAATCGTGTTACAGGCATGTACGGACAGCCACTGGTTTGGTTATCCAAATGTGTGAAATATTTGTGACTACATTGGGCTCAAATATCTGGTAATGTAGAAAAAGTACCTACAGATAGTGTGATCACAAACTAAGGGTGGATTTCATCATCATCACTTTCACTTGACATTATTAAGAAATATTGTAAATATTGATTTGTTTAGTCGGTGAACATAGTATAGATACTTTGAATTTTTTTTTAACAAAATATTTTTTTCTACATAAGCTAAAGGATGCTTATGATACCAATTAGACAATTTAACTAACTGTCTAAGGACCTACTTTTGTTAACGCTTTCCGTGGCAACCTGTAATTAAGGCAGCACCAACGCATGTACTTGACGATTTCTATTTTTAGCTTTTTTATATTAGAATACCTAGCCAGACATTTGGCCACAAAATCACCAAAGATGGTAAGCAATGATGCGGCCGAGGATGGATCATGTCTGTCTAGTAACAGCCTATTCACTCTTTTCTTGAATGCGTTCAGATCAAAGCGTTCAGGAATGGAACTCTCTGCTGGAAGATGTGTTCCCACATCTTCGAGCAGAGAGTTCCATTCCTTAGCTGTACGCAACATGAATATACATTTGAACCGTTTGGTACGTGTTGCCGGTATTGCTACCACATAAGGGTGGTAACCCCTTCTCCGTCTTGTGTCCCGATGATGAAAGGGGGCCGGTGGAACTAGATCATGTAATTCATTCGCACACTCTCCACTCTCAGGTCTTTTACAGGTTGCATAACCTGTAAAAGACCGAAAGACTCGCTACTTTACATCATCGTCATCGTCAGCCCATTTAAATCCCCACTGCTGGGGCACGGACCTCCCTCAATCACATGAGGGGTAATTGCCATACTCACCACGCTTGGCAGACGGGTTAGCGAGGGTTTCGATATAAATGCAGAGTTTTCCTTCTCTGGGTGCTGACGATCATGCCAGCAGCTTTACCTTAGTCGCCTTTTACGAAACCTCGGTTAGAGTGAGGATGGCCTATTCTTTACGCTACTTTACGCCTGTGTTCAATTTGTACCGATAACAAAAGGTACCTAATTCCGATTTTAAAAAAACGTATAAGGCAGATTTAATTCGGGTTCATATTCCATAATCACAATCATTTATTCACATACATTTTACAACATTGATATGATTGGTACATGACACGTGTGGTCTAGAAATTCCATAAGAATGAAACAATTCTGGATGTTCTCAATTTGCCGACAAACTGTTTCGCAGTTTGGCAGAACGCATGTCATACCTAATAATTAAAGAAACAATAAATGTTCAGCGAAATACAAAGCTAAGGGCCGATTTCACCGTCGAAATTGAACGCGATCAACGCTTAAACGCGATCAATACAAGCGAAAACAAAGGAACGGAACCCAGTTTATATCTACCATATATCTTATTATATCTACCACATTATCTATTATATGTACGTGTATATGTATATATTGTTATTTATTTATCTACACTACACCATAACACTCGCTCGCAAACAGGTCCCGCCAGAATACCAACGCTGCTGCGGCAATGCAGATATTGTAGTAGCAGCTAATGCTAAGGTCGGGACCTGGTTGACTACACACTATCCACATCTCTTTGTCCCTCTTCTGTGTAAAATTTATGTTGTTTTACCGTGCACCAACTGTATATGTTTGTTTCCTGTATATTGTGATGGTCAATAAATGTATTTTCTTTCTTTCTTTCTTTCAGTTTAGCGCGTAAACCGAGTTCAAGTGAATTGATCGCGTTCATTTTCAACGGTGAAATCGGCCCTAAGAGAGCGCAAGCTTCTATCTTTGTAAAGTCCTTTTTAGAATACAAGTCATTCGTTATCGATGTGTGTAAACAGAATGACAACATTGTATTTTACGAGTTTCTCACTACGTTGTAGTATAGTAGTAGGTGGTTTAACGATAGGGGTAGTATCTACTTACCTACTACTTATACTTGTAATCGATTGGTAAAGTTAAATAAAACAAAGTCGTGTTATACAACTATAACTCAAGACCGGCCGGTGATATTCATCTTTTTTTTATGTGATAGGTGGCAGAGGAGCAGGCGGAACGCCTGATGATAAGCGATTGCCGCCGCCCGCAGACACCCTCATCACTAATGGAGACAGGAGCGCTGCCCCTTTCCCCCTCATTCACGCAGCTAAATACATCACAGTGCTGCTTCACGCTGGTTTTCTGTGAGGCCGTGGTATCAGTCCGTCGAGCCCGTGACTCTCCCACGGTCGACTGATCTATGATTTTTGAAAAATAACTATATTTTTCAACAACCATCCTCACTTCATTTCGTTTCGGAAGATAAGTTTCAAATTGTACCATTAGATGGCGTTGGGCGTCAATTAAATCGCGCAAAAGTATTTCTATTTTTCGAGTCACCAAATAAATAGTATAGAGTACTTACATATTAGATTACCCTTATTACGTCATGTAAAACATTTCGTTCTGACGATTTCAAAATACGTTCATAATTCCGTAACTATCGAAAATTCGGATAATCGGTGTACGGTTAATCGAGATTCTATTTTTTTCATGTTAGGTATTGAAACAAAATTAGGAAAAAAAAGAACTTCATGCCGAAGCGTGGGTCTTCCACTGCAAAACTTGTTACGGGAGGGATCTAGAATTTGATAATTTACAATGAAGCGACTGCCGTCTGACCTGCGGAACTTGGAAATTAAATCACTAAAAGTGGCCGCTTCTGGCGTGAATCAATTTTCGCGTACAAAAACGGACCCAACATTTGTGCATGGTTATTTAATAAATAGTATAAGTGTTTGCCGAGAGGTTGTAACCCGGAAATTGTTTAAAATAGATCCGGTTTAGTAGCTAAAAATTAAAATAGATTGGCGTCGCTAGTGTGCCCTACCCGCCGCCTTAGCCGGATAGCGGTAATCCACAATTCTATTTCTTTCAAGTTAGGTATTGAAACAACATTAGGAATTAAATAGAACAGACCGAAATTTTCCGGGGGGCACGTATAACCGTATACATATGAAAGATAGTGGGTAATTATTCTTTTCCGTCTTCTCATATACCTGATAGTTAATCTCGCAGATTATGTCAAGTTCAGCTGATAACCCAAGGAACTTAGATGACTAACTATGCAACACTTCATGCATAGATCTCTAGAAATAAATATATCTTAAATAGATTCTTTTTTTTTATTAGTAAGAAACTCAACAGCTTATTTGTAACAAACATACACAAAAAATTCACACATCGTAACACATTTAGCCAGTAACAGAGTTTCATAGCATTTTATGATTCTTACGAAGCAAAATGAAATTAACTTAATCATACTACTTAATATTAATATTATTAACAAGAGTTATATCATCAATAAGACTATATCGGTGTCTATATCATACCACCAGGAAAGACAGCGGAATGCCGGAATGGCCTTAATTTATATTGTTTCCTGCGAAGAAAGACTTGCCAACCCAATCTAAAGCATTTGAGGCAATTACATATAGACATTGAAATTATCAGCCTATAAACTGTCCCACTGCAGGGCAAAGGCCTCCATCATAGAAATCAAGTCATCGCTACTATGATGAGATTAGGCTTAATCACCACGCTTGCCAAATGCGGATTGGTGATCACAAACCCGAGCTATGTTCGAAAAATTCGAAACATACTTTTCGCTCGACCCGGGAATCGAACCCAGGACCCCGAGATCACGGCCCGGTACTTAAACCACTAGACCAACAGGGCGTCCCTGTAGACATTACTAGACATTACTAGCATATATATTATGCACATATAAATATATTATATTCTAACGGATATAAGTGTGTTGCTGAGAGAGTCAAGTGCACTCGATCACGGGTTCTGGGGCTTTAGCACATGAATACCGAGACTTTTTAAACGACTTCAAAAAAGGAGGAGGTTCTATGTATAGTTGATATTTTTAATAATAACACACTTAAAAAAAATTCATCTCGTGTTCAGGCGGGACTCGAACCCATATCTTCCACAATCCGGGTGAATGTTCTACCAATTAGACCACTGAACGCGTTACTAAGTCGACGAAATTTGTAAGTGCTTGATTCGACATGAGCTGTCGATAGTCTCATCATTTTTAAGTGTGTTATTTACTTATGAATCAAAATATTGCTATAAAAAATATCCACTATTGATTTAGTAGTCTCATCTTAACTGGTGGTCAAATATTTGTAATAATAATTCCATTGGATATTCTAAATATATTTAGGTAATTGTAGGCATACCTACAATATTGATGAGACTATCGACAGCTCATTTCAAATCGACATAATATAATATTTATGTGTGTGTTTTTATGTATGTTTTTTTTTCTTTCTTTTATGTGATAGGTGGCAGACGAGCAGACGGATCATCTAATGGTAAGCGATTGCTGCCGCCCATGGACACTCGCGACACCAGTGGAGTCACAAGTGGGCTTTCAACCTTTGATTCCCCCTTTCCCCCGGATTGGGCCTCCGGTACCCTCAATCACGCAGCGAAATACAGCACAGTGCCGGTTTTCTTCGATTTGCAGAGTTCTTCTTTTATTTGAAAGAACTCACTCTACTGCACTTGAAAAAAGGTGTTACCTACTGAAGTCGGCGCCTAATCCCTGTTGAATAATTGAATGAATTACTACATGATTAGAATCTATATAGTATTGCTAACATCTTTGCTCGAGTGTACTGTTATAAAACGTTATCTGAAGTGCATGAAGTGTTAAAAATATTATTTCACACTTTTTAGTTCGTGGGTTTTTTTTAGTTAGATATTTTGTATTATTCATGGGGCTTTAGCGGTAACCGGATGTTACGACTGAATCAGAGTTCAATTCTCTTCAACAAGCGTTGTCTTTCACCTTTGTATGGATGCGAGAATGATCTTGCAGTGGCGACGCTTGATTACGCGTGGACCTCGTCGAGACTAGGTTCGCGAAGTCCCTTTTTTCCCAGTCAAGCATTGGCGTACCTAGGGATTTTTCCTAGAGGAGGCCAGGCTCCAGCGGCTTATCCTTTGCTACGAAGGGATCACCGGTAGCTCATCATTTCCTTTTTTATGTGATAGGTGGCAGACGAACAGTCGGATCGCCTGATGGTAAGCGATTGCCGCCGCCCATGGACATCCGCGACACTAGAGGAGTCACAAGTCCGCTGCCAATCTTAAAACCCACCTTTCTCCCGGAATGGGCCTCCGGTACCCTCACTCACGCAGCGAAACACAGCACCATGCTGCTTCACGCCGTTTTTCTGGGAGACCGTGGTAGGTATCACTCCGGTCGAGCCGGTACATTCATGCCGAAGCGAGGCTCTCCCACAGTCTCCCACGGTCTCTCACGGTTTTATGTGATAGTTGGCAGACGAACAGACGGTTCGCCTGATGGTAACCGATTGCCGCCGCCCACAGACAGTCATAGTGGAATCACAGTAAGCTAACCTTTTAACCCCACTTTCCCCGATTGGGCCTCCGGTAACCTCACACACACAACGAGCAGCACAGAGCTGTTTCACGCTGTTTTCTGTGAGGCCGTAGGATCAATCTGGTTGAGCAGCCCCATTCATGCCCAAGCGTGACTCTTCCACTGCAAATCTTGTTACGGGAGGGATCCAGAATTGGGCTATTTAGAATGAAGAGACTGCCGTCTGACCCGCGCAACTCTTAAACTGGGGAACCGGACCAACTGACTCAGGATTAACGCTAGTCCACAATTTTACTACTACGACTTAACTATTTTAGATTTCCATTATAGTCAGCGATTTGTAAAGATCACGCTTATCTTTGGACTTCAGACGCTTAGTTTTTGCTGTGTCGCCATTCTTCAACCTGATCGACAGCATGTTAACAGGCCGCGAGCCACTTTCAAACACGGGCGAGGCAGGTCCAAAGTACAATGTATAGGGTTACCATATATTAGATAAAAAAATCCCGTTTGATAATTTTAAACATCAATTAGTTACTTACCTTCATATTGAAAGTTCTTCAATTAAAATGATAATTATAATAACATATGAAATGCAAAACCATTATTGGCTGTAAGCATTATTTAATTAAGTTTATACAATAAAAAACTAGTACTAAGAGCTATGGTTTTTAACCCCCGACGCAAAAACGACGGGGTGTTACCTATAAGTTAGACGTGTCTCTGTGTCTGTCTATGGCATCGTAGCTCCCGAACAAATGAACCGATTTTGATTTGTTTGAAAATTGAATAAAGGGGGAATGTTCTTAGCCATGTTGGATAAAAATCGATCCAAGATGGCCGCCATCACAAAGATATGGATTGTATGTTTTAACACAATTCCCACAATATGGGTATCATATAAAAGGGCTTGAGTTGCACAATAAGTGTATTTATTGTGACAAATTTCAAATAACCTATTTGTTTTTGTCGAGGGTTTTTTAATTTTCAATATATTTTTATTGTATTTTTGTAATAAAACATACTTAATTTTATTACTTAGTGCAGTTTCTGGTATTGTCGTTAAATATTAAACAAAAAATTAGCACATAAATATTAGCACATTTCCGAAAACACGGGTGTCTCTGTCCACCATTCTCACGTGAGCCTCTAGGAGTTGCAAAGGTCAGACGGCAATGTCGCTCCATTAAAATAACTAATCCAAACCTAGACTATGGTCCAAGCGTACCCCGAGTTCATAACTCGGGGTCGGGCAACGGCCTTGGTCGCGACTGGAATTGACGCAACCAATACTGGCATGATAATGAGGGTACGAGTCCTCCGTTTTACCTGACCACTATAATCTGGGCATCTTTAAGGCAAGAGTGAACAGGCATCTTTTAGGCAAACGCGTATCATCCTAGACCTCATAATCGCTTTCCATCAGGTGCGATTGTGGTCAAGCGTCAGCCTATTGTCCAACAAAAAAACCTTTCCAAATTTAGTCTTTATTTGAATATGGTAGCAATAAAGAATTGTGTAGGTATTGAATATTGGGTCTTATCAATTATTTAGATACCCTATAAAAATATAGGGTATTTTACTGGAAAAGCATGATCCACTGATCATGGTTGCACGTTCGGAATCACTATCACAACATTTTCTTCTGTCCTGACATATCCCAAATAATCCATTTATTTTTGCTACCCTACCTCCATACCGCACGGGCAATTAAAGCAAAGTGCACACACACCAGCTGTGGAATGCAACAGCCTCAGGTCCAAAGTGCAGTCGGACCTGAGGCTGTCGCAGTCACTCACTTCCTACGTGCGCGGGCGCAATCCGCCGCTCTATTTCATCATACTGTCAAATATAGATAATCTACATCTCTTACTTGATCTTGTTCTTTGGAAACTAGGAACAACGATGGTACCACAAACACCGAGATCCAACCAAAAATATCTGTTTTAAGGTGAAGGGGAGAGCACACTAGCGACGCCAATTGATTTAAATTGT
Organism: Marasmia exigua; assembly: GCA_019059595.1. NCBI lineage: Eukaryota > Metazoa > Arthropoda > Insecta > Lepidoptera > Crambidae > Marasmia > Marasmia exigua. The sequence goes on from CM032488.1 coordinate 15,051,630, forward strand.
AAGCAACTCAACCGGATATCTTTTTTAACAATTTCTAAGTTGCAGCCTCTTGGAAAGCACTTATACCAACTTATACCATTTATTTAATACTTATATTTAACTTTTTGGTCGACTTAAATAAGTTGTACACAATTATTAAATAAATAGTATAAATGTTTGTTTAGAGACTGGAGCTCCGAAATTGTTTAAAATAGATGCAGTTTAGTAGCTATCAATTTAAATCGATTGGCGTCGCTATTTATTCGCTTAATCATTCACTGTTGGTTCTGATATCCGTGACACAGGTGCTTGAGCTACCTATCTTGGAGACAGATCAATGTGTGTGATGTTGTGAAATATTATTGTTATTTTATTTGAAATATATAAATGTATTCTCCCATTTTGGGGTACGCTTACAAAATTACGAGGTTTTTAATCTACAACCTGTGCGGATAAAGAATGGGATCAGAAATGGCGGTGCATCTATTCACTCCTCGCTCGCACACTATTTGCTTCTATACTCGCATTCGTGGGTGTGCGAGCGAGAAGTGAATAGATGCGCCGCCATTTCTGATCCCATTCTTTATCCGCACAGGTTGTAGGTATTATTATTCACAAATATTTGTGCTAATGCTGGAATCGAGTCACGACCCTTGCGGTTCAAACGGCAATAAACGGGTCGGCAGGTCGTTAGGTTACGATTTGTCAAAAGTCTCCTAACATCAAGAGACATGTCCTGACAGAATATAGCAAAAAATATTTGGACCGAAAATATACAGGTTGTATCTGTGAACAATTACATTCCTTTAACATTTTTGAAGCATTCTGAAAACATTTGTTCTATGACTTTTGGAAATTCGCATAAAAAATTTCAACTTCTCATAGAAAGTCGGTCACGTCACTTGGTCATTTTGTATGCCAATCCAAAACATTTTCGACTGAAAAGTCATAGAACAGATGTTGTTTATGTCCACAGATACACCCTGTATGAAAACGCGAAGAACTCCTTTCCTCGATTTTATTGGACTAAACGTGGCGAGGTCTTACCGAGCTGTCGTAAAAGGCGACTAATTTAAAGCTGCTGGCATGATCATCAGCACCCAGAGAAGGAAAACTCCGCATTTATATCAAAACCCTCGCCAATCCGTCTGCCAAGCGTGGTGAGTATGGTAATTACCCCTCATGTGATTGAGGGAGGCCCGTGCCCCAGCAGTGGGGACTTAAATGGGCTGACGATGATGATGATGATGAAACGTGGCGAGAATCGATTGAATAAATTGGACATTGTGTTGGGTACCTACACCGATGATATGCCATCGATCGACGATCAATCAATAGATCAGGTAACACCCTAAGACGGGCGAACGCATCTGGCCCAAACTGCTTGATCTACCTCAAGTGCAAAAACGATTTCCGTCAAAATCTCAACTTGTTTAGTCATCATCATCATCATCAGCCCATTTAAGTCCCCACTGCTGGGGCACGGGCCTCCCTCAATCGCATGAGGGGAAATTGCCATACTCACCACACTTGGCAGACGGGTTGGCGAGGGTTTTGATATAAATGCAGAGTTTTCCTTCTCTGGGTGCTGGTGATCATGCCAACAGCTTTACCTTAGTCGCCTTTAACGACACCTCGGTAAGAGTGAGGGTGGCCTATTCTACTCTGCCGGGGACCACACGGCAACTTGTTTAGTGGTTGTTTGCAAATAGCATCTCATTTCCGGATTATGTTTTACTTCTTTGAAAACGGAGTAGAGTCGGCGAGACTAAAGAAGTCCCATGAAAACCGCGCTTGAGTCACCATCAAAATTCAACTTTGTGCTTTAAGCACATAGACACAAGCCTTATTCTAAATCGTGATCTAAAGTTATTACTGTACTAAATGTCATGGCATCCTTTCCAGCACATATTGTTGAAAGGGGCTCGCACAAACTTAGTTCCGGGACTAACCTTAACCTCAAGTTTTAGTTCCGTGTTTTTCCGCGTGACATCTTTCGTGGCACGGACTCTAGTGGCCCGCACTCACTTTGTTTCGTAACTTTATCACAGTCTTAAGTTATTACCTTACTAAAGCTCAAGGCATGAGTTTAGTTCCGGAACTTTTCTTAGACCGTCTTTTGTAATAAGGGGGTATTAGTTCCAAATCAGTATTAGATTTACATTGCGCAAGAGTTTGGTCTTTTCGATTTAATAATTTTGTCATATGATTAACTCTGTAGAAATGATTACCTCTTTATAAATAACCTCACTTCGATTCGGGATATTAATTCCAATTTGTACCAAAAGATGGCGCTAGATGTCGATTACATCGCGCAAGCGTTTCGTGTTTTAGATTACCTGTAAGCTTTGCCACTGTCTGTAGAATTTAACTCTTTAGTAGAGAGTATAGATATAGTCAATATTAGATGTAAGTGTAGAGACACATCAATTCCTATGCACGCGCCATATTCGTCTTAATCTGTGGTTTAAACTGGATGCATCTAGTAGGTATAACATAGTTCCATATGGCAGTGGACCCGACCATATCTGATGTAACAGGTTAACCGCTACGTGCCTAGGGTTAATTTTTTTTTAATGATAGTTAACTTTCTATAGGTAAATCGTTGATTTTGGTTTACATGTAAGCTTTATGATAATATGAAGTTACCGGCTTTTGAAACTGCTGTTTGAACAATTAAAAATTTACTTATATTTTTTTATATTTAACATGTTTACCATCGTTGGAAAAGTTGGTGACTCGCGGCCCTTCAGGAGGAAGATTTCAGGACAGGATAAAAAGTCGCAAAACGGAAAATCTTGGCCCAAGCAGGGGCGCACGTAGCATTGTGATGTTAGAGGTCAATATAAATAAATTTAAGGGCCGTAAAAGGTTACGGTTCGGTGGTAAAATTGATTCAATTGGCGTGTACAAAATAAGCTAGAAACATTAAATTTATAAATTTTTCATTTAAGAAATAACATATGTACCTTATTTTTGATTTAATATCGGAAACTCAAAAATAAGGTAAGGTGGTAGAAATCTCGTAAATAATTATCTAATGTATTATAAAAAATCAGATAGTGTGTTATTACGATTACGAATGAACAAATTTCATTTCCTTTGATTTCAGGTGTGTCTACCTCAGAAGCAAATGAAATTAGCTGGCAAGATGGCGACAGTCGCAGGCTGGGGTCGAACGAGGCACGGCCAGAGTTCAATGGCCAAAAATGTTCAATTTAAGTTCATGCAGAACATTTATGAATGTCAAATATTATGTAATCTACCGCTGATTCGGAATGTCAATTTCTACCAAGAAGAATCAGCAAGAAACTCAGTAGTTACTCTTTTCAAATAATATGGTAATTAGAATTTTCTTAATTTGAAATTAATTCTTACTCTATTTGAAAACCGGTGTTCCACATTAAATAATTATAATTATTTCATGATAGTCAATAAAAAACCGTTGGATGCGCCAGTGATCCGTACTTATAAGGGCTTTTATGGGGAGACAGTCCACTTTGAGTTCGTTGATGTCTTTTCTTCTACGAGTAATGGCACAAGATATTAGCGAACCCTATAATGTATGTCCATTAACAAATTTCCTAACTTAACATGATCAAATGTATCAAAGTAAAAATAACAGAAACGAATTTACTTTCTGGTTTTCATTGTGATAACAAGAGGTATACCGATACCGAGAGCCGAAATGGAGCGAGAGAAAGAGAGAAAGAAAAAGACAGTATTTAATTACCCGTAACTCATTAATTGAGGACGAATTACACAAACAAAAAAGCCATTTTTTTATTATATCATGTGATTTCTTAGTGTCATCTTTTCAGAGGAAATTGACAATCTGGACCAGTGCCGATAGATTGTTCATTCCTTTGGAACTTCTTTTGCAGCAATTTCAACGCAATATCACAAACACCCAGACACAATACAAATATCTATTTCATCAACAAACATTTGTATTGGAGCGGGAATCTAATCCGCGAACTCTTGACCCCTTATTACATACTAAGGATAGTCCCGGAACAAAATTCATGCCAGCCGCTTTTAAGGTGACGGGTAGGGAACACTAGCAACGCCAATAGATTTTAATTTTTAACTACTAAACCGGATCTATTTTAAATAATTTCGGGGTTACAATCTCTAGGCAAATACCTAGTTAACTGTTTGGTCTGCTTTTGCACTCGAATTTTGGATTACCGCCAAAAGTGGCCGATTTTGGCGTGAATCAATTTTTCGCGTAGAAAAACGGACCCAACATTTGTGCATGGTTATTTAATAATTAGTATAAGTGTTTGCCGGGAGATTGTAATACCGAAATTGTTTAAAATAGATCCGGTTTAGTAGCTAAAAGTTAAAAATTGCGTGTTGGATCAGGATGACGTGAGTTTTAGTACAAGTTATTAACTTTAAACCGCGATTTATAATAAGGTGGCTTGTATCAAAGCATTGCCCTAGTTATATTAATTAAAATACAAAAACTCACCTTCTACAGGAAAAATGATCTTCTGTTCCGTTCTCCCATAATAATCATCAAACTCCGGCGGCTTCTCCGTCCCCTCATTCAAGGTCTGGCCTTGAGCCACCGGCACCGGTAGGCTGTTGACTGGCAGCCCAACAACCGGCTTCTTACTTAGCCTCAACTTCTTCAGGATCTGCTGCTTCACGAAAGCGATCCTCGCTTCAGTGAGTTCGCCTACAGTCAGGTCCCCATTTGCGCAGTTGGAACAAGTTCCTAACATCTCGCATTCTATGCTAAGAGTAATGACTAGAAGCAACACGGACACTCGCGAAATCATGGTGAGGTTTCTGCGCCGGAGACAGTTAAAGTAGGCGAGCAGGTCGAGACGCATGCGTGCGGCGGCGGCGGCGGGCTGCGCGCGACTGTCGCGCTCCCGGACGCGAAACATGATATATAGGAATTAGGAATGCGTGATTTGGGGTTCAGCTTTTTACTGAGTAAAGTCCTGATAACGCTGGGGTGGTGAAGACTTGGCCGAACGACGACTGAGCTAAGCTTCTTACCTCGACCTTAGGAGCGCTCAATTCATTTGCTGCACGGACGGAAAATTAAATGCCATTTCCCACATTTTTTTTATAGAAAGGCCAATCAGGATGACGTCACTCCGCCTGATGGTAAGCGGCCGTGAAATCCAAATATGAGGCTAACAGGCACAATAGAACTAACAAAGTACCCATTGTGTCTGCCATCCTCACCCGGATGGCCTGCTGAGATGCCGTTTCACGTCCCGCCTAAAAGACCTCGGATTGTATGAAGGAGGAAACACATGGGAGGGCATTCCATCTCTTGATGGCTCGGGGCAGGAACGAGGAGCCAAACCTCTTGGTGCGCGCCGCCATTGTCTGGATGGTATGCGGATGGCAACGCTGTCCAGCACGTGTTGTTCGGAAGTGGAAAGGGGAGGATGGGATAAGTTGAAATAACTCATCAGAGCACTTCCCATTATAAAGGCGGTAGAGAACACTTAGACTGACAATGTCTCTACGTGGCTGAAGAGGTTCTAGGGACTTAGTCACCTCATAATCTCCAACAATACGGATAGCACGTCGCTGCAACCTATCGAGAGCCTCCAGCAAGTACTTAGCAGAACCATCCCAGAGATGGGAGCAATATTCCACACACGGGCGAACTGTGCCTTGTAAAAGAGACAAAGCTGCGCCGGAGTAAAATACCGTCTCACTCTGTTCCACCACATAGGAGTATACAGTGGGAGAACCACGCATAAATGGAACTGGAGTATTACCACAGCCTCACAAACCAGCGTGTTTCGCCGTGTGAGTGAGGGTACCGAGGGTACCGGAGGCCCAACTAGGTAACGCAGTTGCAACTCCAGGTGTTACGGACCATGAGCGCAACTCGCCTAATTACCATCAAATGATCCGTCTGCTGACTGCCAATTATCCCATTAAAAAAAAAACTGAACATATTTGATCCCCTTTTTGATAATTCTCAATTCCAAGCTGATTGCTTTAAGGCCCAATTAGGCATGTACTAATTTGGCACAGTGACAACAATTAAACCTTGGAATGATGCTTTGGCCTCCGACAGTAGGTAAGAACTTACATCTGTCCAGTTTTGCATCAACCCCCTGCCAATCACACTACGTCATATTATTTTTCCAGCAATAAGTTCTCTTTTGCCCATGCGGCCCATTTGTGCGTCTCAGGTAGGCCATGCGTTGGCGGCCATCTAGAGAATGTAAGAAGATCCAGTGGTAAAGAGAGCATACCAATGGTCCCAGGTATCTCTGGAGGAATTAAGCGAGGAATCTACCTTTGGTTTCTTCTTCTTCTTGGTCAGAATCCTTGCTTAAGCTACAGATTGACGATTAGTCAGCCGTGGATCAAACTAGGGAGAAAAGTGTCTGAGGCCAAGAATCACTACAGATCACTGAACCAACAAAGTAAGTAAATATGGTACCTGCTCTTTTTAAACACGACCTCCTCACATTTAAGGTGACCGAGTCAGCAATAGATAGATAGATATTTATTCATCATCAGCCTATCGCAGTCCACTGCTAGACGTAGGCCTCTCCAATTGTTCGCCAGCCATCCTGCGCAGATCGTCCCCCCACCTAGCGCCTAGAGGGCGCCCTACATTACGTTTGCCAAGACGCGGTCTCCACTCTAGAACTCGTTTACCCCATCGGTTGTCGGTTCTGCGGCTAATAAGGCCAGCCCACTGTCACTTAAGCTTGCTAATCCGATATTTATTATTGCACAACATACAAAACTTAAAAGCTAGGTATACAGAGATACAATGTACAACTTATTCGGTCTTATCGCTGGAAGCTATCTCTACCAGACAACCTTCAAGCAATGTCATCATCATCAGCTTGTTGCAGTCTAATGCTGGACATCTTCTTAGTCTACTCAAACAGGCACTCTTGGTAGAGTGTTCGAGGCTGTTGATAGACAGGGTTGCGGCTGGCCGTCGCCGCTGGTTTCCATGGCAGAATCACGTCGCACGAATCTCTCTCCATTTTTGTCGACTGCTGGACATAGGCCTCTCCAAATGTTTGCCACTTCGATCGATTTTTTGCTAATCGCATCCAGGTCTTGTCAGCTATCTTGCGCAGGTCGACACTCCATCTGGTCTGAGGATGTCCTTATGTTTACGTTTGCTAGCAAAGTCAATGCACATTATTTTTTATCTTAATGGTGTGACGTTAACATTCCGATGCAGTACAAATCCCACGTACATCAACATTTCAGTCATTGGAAAAAAACATTTATTTCAGGCTTCGCCCATAATATTATAAGTATACAAAATAGTTAAAAACTATGTTAGTAGAACCACAACCAATTAATTTAGGTATCTGCCGGGCAAGCGCAAATGCACGTGGACCCAGTGCCGCAGAAAGGGGCTGTCCGGCTTCTGGCTGAGCACGTTCAGGATGGTGTTGGATTAAATGTCCACTGCTGGAATAGGCCTCCCCCAATGATTCCCACACCTGGTCCTGTGCTGCGAGCATCCAAGGCATGCCACGACTTCGAATTTTCTGCTCCATCGGCCATATAATCTTCTCGCAATGTGCCCTTCCCATTGCCACTTGAGGTATGCAATACTTTGGGCTATGTATTTGACCTTGGTTCTCCTGCGGATCTTGCCATTCTTGATACGTACACGCAAGGGAATTCAAGCATAGCCCTTTCCATCGCTCTCTGGGTGATTTTGAGCCTTCTCAAGGGCTCATTGTAAGCGGCCTTACTTAAGTAAGTGTTATAGGCTACGGAACATCGTAAATGATTTTTTTCTCGCATTACAGGCGCGGTGAGTGGTGCCCCTTATCTGCGGGTCACAGATACTGCGCCCGCGCCGCGTGACCCGCTACTACCACTCCCTAGCCACTGCCAGGTCCGGGGAGTGAGGGATACGGTTATGTGATTCAAGATAGCTCCAGGTTTTTTTATGTAGGTGGCAGACTAGCGGACGGATCACCTGATGGTAAGCGATTGCCGCCGCCCTATGGACACCCGCGACACCAGTGGAGTCACAAGGGCGCTGCCAAACTCTAAACCCCCTTTCCCCCGGATTGGGCCTCCGGTACCCTCACTCACGCAGCGCAACACAGCTCAGTGCTGCTTCACGCCGGTTTTCTTTGAGGCCGGCGTATGACTCTGGTCGAGCCGGCCCATTAATGCCGAAGATCAAATTTCCGAAAGTCGTATCCTACAAACTATTGTTGTTAAGAATGGTTGGTAGAAAGAAGCTGAGATTAAAGGAATGTAAAATAATACCGATACATCCTGTATCGCAGCATGAGGCCTCAACATCAAAAATATTAACTAGATTCTACCTACACGAATTACGTAGTAATTAAGCGCCAGAGATATCCTACCACGCTTTATCAAAGTTCATTATTCTGAAAGAGTCACGCTGGCTCGGAGTGCTCGCTATCAGAGGGGGGAGGAGGGACTTAATTTCGTAGATTCTTCAGCTTGGAAGATGATATGTGGTCCCCGGCAGAGTAGAATAGGCCACCCTCACTCTTACCGAGGTGTCGTAAAAGGCGACTAAGGTAAAGCTGCTGCCATGATCATCAGCACCCAGAGAAGGAAAACTCTGCATTTATATCCAAACCCTCGCCAACCCGTCTGCCAAGCGTGGTGAGTATGTCAATTACCCCTCATGTGATTGAGGGAGGCCCGAGCCCCAGCAGTGGGGACTTAAATGGCTGACGATGATGACGATGATGAAGCACGAAGGTGTTTTTTTTTAATAAATTTTAACAGTCTATTTTTACTAATTTCACGTTGGGTCCTGTGGCTGGGGGCGTTTAGCGGAGCGGAGCAACGTCTTTAGGTGGCAAACGTATTATCACCGAAATAAATTATACAATTACACGCGAAACGTAGTAAGACGGTCGCTGCCCGTACTAAAATCTATGAGCTACGTCATTGCGCCGTACCGCATCGAATTCCCAAATCTCTAGAGTCACGACACGTACATTTTTCTACCCTCATTGTCAACGGAGCACACACACATGTAAAGTTATTTGCCTACACATTATACACAACATCAAGATACGTCTCGCAATTACCAGAAAGTTATAGCAGTACATATAATGTATCGTGTCTCTCCCACATGTCTGTCTCTGTCATTACTGCCGAAACTAGCTGAGATTACTGTAAGCGCGTGTTAGAATTATAAATATTATGTTTTTATAAATATAAAAATAATTAAATATTATCTGAAGATTTAACTATCTATTTACATTACTAAACACATACTTTTAAATAAAAAGTCAAATGTATTATTGATTGTTACAAATAAAATAATAATATTTGGATTAATATTAAAATTAAAAGTATGTGCTTTTAATTTTAACATTTGACTTAATTAAATTATTTAAAAGTATATGTTTAGTAATGTAAATAGATAGTTAAATCTTCAGATAATATTTAATTATTTTTATATTTATAAAAACATAATATTTATAATTCTAACACGCGCATATGTGTGCGTAGCCTCTTTAGCTCGTCGTCCTTTTGTTTGTATATTGTTATATTGTCATGAACAACGTTTATTGACGTCAATTATATTTGTATGCAAAATAATTGTGTCACAACAAAAAAATACATGGCAGTCTGCTCCGCTGAAAGTGTTAAGAATGCAAATGCTGCCAAGCTTTTCCCGGCCTATCGTAAGAGGCGACTAAACGGGCTTTGGGAGTACGTGAGCGTACCCACTGCTGGGGAGTGGCTTGCTGAGCATAGAACTCCGCGGGGGACGACAGTACCGGGTGTCCTGGTAGGTCGTATAGCGTTGAAGGGCTGTATTGCGCCAGATAGGGGTGAAACGGCGAGCGCGATAGCCGATTAGCGGTACGGTCAAATCAAATCAAGTAATTTGTTGCAAGTCATATACATAATAAAATATTTTTTAATACAAAGGGAATATATGTCATATGAGGGTCTAGTCCCGGCTGTGGGGTTTCCGACCGCGATTGTGCGGAGATGGACACCATGGATTTAGTTAGGGTTTGAGTCCCATACATTACCTTGATCCTATGTAGCAAGGTGACGGCCATGATGGACACACTTCTATATGCTCTTCCTTGGAGAGTGCTCTGAAGAGCTGTTTAATATCATACCAGGGTCACCATTTTACAATCGCACGACTAGACGACGTGGTAAACTCCACCCATACTATCTGGAACCAACCCCTTCTAGAACGCTCCGTTTCGAACGCTCATTTTTCCCACGCTCGTGCAAACTCTGGAATGAGCTTCCAGCCGCGGTGTTCCCTGTTCACTACGACATGTCCTTTTTTAAACGAGGTTTGAAAAGAGTTATTCTTTCACGGTAGGCAGCGGCATGACTGTGCTCCGGCATTGTTGATGTGTATGAGCGGCGGTTACCATTTACCATCGCCTATTATGCCTATTATTCGCAATAAAAAAAAACACTGCGTAATAACATTGAAATGTTCAACACTCTGTTTGGTAAATAAATAAATACGTGGGATGTGAGATACCATCACCGACAAACAACAGTTTTCATTTTTCATCATTTTCTTAATTTTGTCATATTCTGGTGAGATGATTGATTGAGTAGCATTTTTACTGGGGATTTCCTCCCTCGATCTGAATTTTCCACCAGTCATAGCGATAAGAAAGAATTGATTAAAGAAGGACAAGTGTTGCACTTTACGCTCTATAAAAATAGCGAGTGCGTTATCAACAAACAACAGGTTGAAGTTAAATTGCCTTATCATTCAACGTGATACCTAATTATAATTAGGTATAAGGTACAAGTATCATGTGGTCTTGTACCTTAAGTTGTAATCAATTAAAGTGACGGGTAGGGCACACTAGCGACGTCAATCGATTTTAATTTTAGCTACTAAACCGGATCTATTTTAAACAGTTTCGGGATTAGAACCTCTCGGCAAAAACTTATACTATTTATTAGATAACTATGCACAAATGTTGGGTCCGTTTTTGTACGCGAAAAATTGATTCACACCAAAACTGGGCGTGAATAAATGTTCCGCGTAGGCGTCGGATCCCTGTTGAATAATTGAATGTTGTATTAAATTACAAGATAGTATTAGGCGCCGACTTCGGCAACACCTTTTCTCGAGTGTACTGTTATACTGTGGTTTTTGAAGGCGCTTTTTTTACAGATTTTTTTTTTGTTAATAAAGCACCTACATTATTAATATAATCCCTATATTTTGCTTCTATCTATTATCATCAAAATTTAATTGAAAGTTTTTATGACTTGACCTAGACTACGTGCACCCCCCCCCCCCCTTCCCCTTGATGTTAAGTAAAAAAAAAGGTGTTCCATTCAAAATAGAATATCCACCCGGCAATAATGTATGGGACAGCTGATAATTTTTTTCGCTAATTTTGTTGATTTAACTATGGTCTTGTCTTTATTTACGAAACCTATTATGAGGTTTTCGGGATGTAAACGATAATAAAATAGCGGTGTGAGTATACATTAACCATCCTATTTGACGCCCAGGGCGTTAGTTAAACGCCGGCATTCAATTCGATGCCTAGGCCGTTAGTTGTTAGAACTAAAACACCCAACGTTTGACAGCTTGGCGTATTGAAAGTTAGCTTATTCGAAATGATTGATCAAGACTTAGCTTAGACTAAGCTAAGTTTAGCCCAGTGATTAAAATTTATTTCTGCTATTCTCCACTGCAGCGCTAGTAATCATCAAATCAAATATGGCGTCAGCGAAAACAGCTGTGAAAGTTATAATTCGATCATATCGTTCCTCGTCGTCGTGGGTCGTCAAACCCGTTTGGAACAGTGGTAGTGAACGAAGTCCATGGGTTGCGGGTTCGATCCCCGCACAGTGCAAACATCTGTGTGCTTGAACATGTCTTTGTATTTGTCTGGGTGTTCGTATGTATTATAAGTATGTATTTACAAAAGAAAAGTATTATATGTTATATATTTGTAATCCCACTGTTGATTCTGATATCCGTAACACAGGTGCTTGAGCTACCTATCTTGGAGTCAGAACAATGTATGTGATGCCAATTCAAACAACTATCGGTCTAGGCATCCAATTTGTTGATGTTGGCTACAAATGTTAAGCCGTCTGGTAAAACGTTGCAGTCAACGACATGGCTACGTGTTCTTCAGCCATTTGATAAGATGCCGACATTTAACGAATGCTTTAGACGGCATATTGGATGTCAGCCATCCAATATGACGTCTAAAGGATTATTTAACTAGATGGCTGCGAATACAATTGTACAAATCAATTATTTACACTTGAACTTCTAAAACTATTATGAATGCATGTTAACTTGTATTTATTTAGACCGGTGTGGTAGATTACTGAAGCCCGTATCTGATCCGTTCAATAAGTATATGAGTTCTGTACCTACGAATGTTGCTATAAATAAAATAAATGTATTTACAAATTATTTAATATTTAAGTAATCAGGTGTAGCACGTGTATATATGCTGTAATAAAATGTTAATGTGTCATTCATATTCGCAACAATGGTAGCGATATGATATGCTTTTACGGGTGTTATTTAACTATGATTAGGTGGTATTTAACTATACTGGGTGAGTAGTTATATTTAGATATGTGTTCAATACCGCTAATGAGCAATTTGTAAACAAAGCGTATAAATCTGCGAAATAACATCGAGGAGAAGACACAAGTATCTCATCATATACGCGGATAAAGTTTAGGTTCGTCAGTATGGCCTCTTACCACACACCGGTCCAACCGTACTAGGCCCTCTCCCACAACCAACCAATAGCAATGGGCGGCCATAAGCCGATTACTACCCGCCGTTGCCCAGGGACGCCAGAACCATTTCGGTGGCAGCTCCAAACAGAGCAAAAATACTACAGAAAGGGCCACACGAGGAGGCCGTCGCACCGTAGTCCCCCCGTGTAGACTGTTCCTAAGGTCGCATGCAAAAACTCTATTTATTCATTATATAATTTCCCTATTTCAATAGTAGATATATTTAAACTACCTTTAATTATGCCAGTCAAATATTTTATTTGATTTTAATCATATAAATGACTCACTTTGTTTAATTTAGAATCAATGCCTATCTGTTATAGATCTATATATTTCAATCGATAATTTATGTGAATATTTATGCTTTATATAATATAGGTAATATTTAATTGAATAAAGCATCATCAATATTTAATTTAATTGGATATAATTATGATATTAAGATGATAATGATTAGCCATTATTTTATAAGTACTTTCAATGATATGACACGGTGTATGTTGTGCGCGACTTGTACTTTCAGGGATTAAGCTGAAAATCAGTGTTATGCTCTCTGAGCTTTGAAACTCCACTGAGCTTTGGCCCGCTTGCACTGCTGCGGCACACATGCAAAAAAAATAGGGAAGGGTTTATTCCCCCTTTCATACAATCCTTTTGATCTGACATTCTGTGGCGGCGGCCATCTTGGATCAATTTCCATCAAACATAGCTTTGAACACTTACGACTAATTCAGCTTTCAAACAAAAATAAAACAAAATCGGTTTATCCGTTCGGGAGCTACAACGCCACAGACAAACACTCACACACACACGTCAAACTGTGTCACACTGTAGTCTCTACTCTCACATAGGTTTAAGTAGGGGGTTATAATTTTAATAAATTAATTAGGAAATTACCAGATTTATTTAACTGCTGCATGTTAGTAGGAATATAGGTATTTCATAATACCTTGATGTTTGATATTGATTATAGCAAAGTCCTCCTAACGGTATTTCTAGATATGAAAATAACCAAATTATCGTCGACTAGTGGCCAACCCTCACTTCGTTTCGTGATGATAGTTCTTTAAACCAATAGATGGCGCCAGGTGTTGTTTACATCGCGCAAGCGATTCGGGTTTTTAGATTCCCTATAAGAGTTGCCGCTGTCCGTAGAATTTACCAATTAACTAATAATTAATTAGTCTGTGATTTACGTTACCACTTTAAAATAGTATAGCATCTATACTATTTTGTACCTTCACAAAGTGATACTGCGGGTACCCTTCCCCACCCATACACTGCTGGCTGCAGTGCAGAGTGTGTTGGGGAAATGATGAAACCCGCAGGCTTCAGAACGAAAACGCCGCAAATCCCTGCTGAATGCGGAGCCGGGGAAATTGGCAACACTGGTCGACATTGAGCCATCCTAGCTAGACGACCCAACGTCGGACCTGCGGCACATGGCCTTACACCCGCTGATACCGAACGCTCTACACCCATTGGTGCCCACGTCAAAAACGTCTATACTATAGATTAAAGAAATTAAGTACCTATACGACCCACAACGTATTGCGTTTTAAGATTCAAAGTTCATGCGATTGGTCTATCTTCATTCCTCGGCAGCTTTTGCTACACATATTTATATACAGAGATAGTAGTATAAATAGGTAATAACTCGCTTTTATCTCAAGCACACGGTTACAAAGTCTGATCGAAATACGACGGCTCTACATGTGTGTTGTTATGTATAGATAGATATTGATTGTTGTATTGAATGTTTGTAAGCATGGCAACTGTAGTAAAAACTGGCATTAAATAAATAAATATTTCACAATATCACATAGATTGATCTGACTCCGAGATCAAGCTCAAGCACCTGTGTTACGGATATCAGAATCAACAGCGGAATCACAAATATATACATTTAATACTTTTCATTTGTAAATACATACTTATAATACATGGAAAACACCGAGAACAATACAGACTCAATTACTGCCAAAAACATTAGCCGATCGATGGACATCACCGCTCTGGAATTTCTTTCTGCGGAGAGTGACTGTCACGGGAACATACCCGTTCTCATGATCGTCATTCTTTGCAGAAAGAAATGAAAACTTATTTTTTTTTATTTTATTAATTATTTTTATATAACAATAGATTTACCATAAGTTATTGTCATACTAACATAATATCCTTTTTTAAACGAGGTTTGAAAAGAGTTTTTCTCTCACGGTAGGCAGCGGCATGACTGTGCTCCGGCATTGTTGATGTCTATGAGCGGCGGTTACCGTTTACCATCGGATGGGCCCAAGCTCGTCTACTTACTATAAGCAATAAAAAAAAAAAAATGGATGTAATATCTGAAAAAATATTATTTGAATTTGAATTTGAAAAACAGATGAAACAAAAATACAAGTCGAATGCACAATTATTAAATAAATAGTATAAATATTTTCTTAGAGACTAGAGCTCCGAATTGTTTAAAATAGATCCCGTTTAGTAGCTAACAATGTAAATCGATTCGGTAGTTAGGGATACCCGTCGCCTTAATTAAAAAAATATGATTATACAAAACAGTACTAATAAAAACATCGAATCAAGTCATTTAATTATACCCAAGTGTCGCTAACCTATAGTAAAACGATAAACAAATAATTCGTAGGTATTTGACGTTACTGATATGTTTGAAAATATTTTCGCGAATAGGTGAACGGCTAATGCTTGCTACTCCACGTGGATAACACGTGATAGCTGGAGAGTAGCAACAACCTTTGGTAAGGCCCAGATAACGTTTACCCTGGCCAATTACTCTAATGATATAAATAGAAATAAGCTCTCATAAATAACAACATTTTCGTTCTGATTTTGGATTCAGTTCTTGATGGGGAAATTTACACGGAGCACGTCATCTCTATCTGGAATCACTTTGTTGGACCTCCCCTATCCGTTATATTCTTTCCTACGCAGGATTCGTCTCAACAGCGTCACTATTCAAATACTATCCTCCAACCGATTACGGCTACGGCGGACCAAACTCAAGGATCAGCCACGTTATCAGGATATATTGCAGTGCTCAAGTTTGTGCGCAAACACAACTGCACATCTCTGTTCCCTTACACTCAGTATTCCGATGGGACACCAGCGTGATACGACCGGAGAGGGATCGGCGCAATCGGCTTAACGTGATTTCCGAGGCGCGGGGGTACATGACCGCCGACTTTCAGACTCCGGGTTGACTAAGAAATTGTTACCGCAAACTTAGGTAAAAATTTTAGGCCCGACCCGGTGATCGAACCCCTTTCGCAGCCGTCGCTTTAAAGTGCGACCCACTAACTACTGCGCCACCGAGGCGTCAGTATTAGTGAAACGGTAAACATTAACAATCTTTTTACCCTTTTTTTTCCCAGAGGAATCCGTCATGGCCGTCACCTTGCTACATGTAGGGAACAAGGTGGTGTGTGGGACTCAAACCCTAACTAAAACCCCTGGGGTGTCCATCTCCGCGCAATCGCGGTCGGAAACCCCACAACCGGGACTAGACCGTACCGCTAATCGCGCTCGCTGCTTCACCCCTATCTAGCGCAATACAGCCCTTCAACGCTGTACGACCTACCAGGACACCCAGTAATGTTGTCCTCCGCGGAGTCGTATGTTGAGCAAGCCACTCCCCAGCAGTGGTTACGCTCACGTACTCGGAAAGCCCGTTTAGTCACCTCTTACGATAGCCACAGGGCGCAACCTTTTAACCCAAGACTTTTGGAAATTCTTAGAATTTTGTACTCTCCCCAACAAAATAAATTTACACGCTCAGATGAGGATTCTGTGGCAATTCATTGCTGAACGTAGGCCTCCTTTTTTTCAGCCACAGATTTCCATACCGGAATTTTCTCGTTCAGTCACAGCCGGGAGTACTCCAAAGATCAGCAATCCTATGAGCGGCAGCGGTTGACTACACTTCGTATGCATAGGCTACACTATAATAATAATAAGTGCGTATTGATGTCACGACCCCATTGCCAGCTGATGAGAGTTGGTGATCTTCGCTTATGAAGAACAACAACTCTCATCAGTGTAATCAGTCTCCGCAGGGCAGCTTGTGGCGAGCTGTTAGTGTGTGGCGACACCACGGACCCGAGATTCCCGTGGGAAACACCATCTGTCCCCCACCTCTGGCTTGCCTTTGTTGGCCGGCCAGAGTGGAGCGCAAGAGCTATATGCTCGAAAGGGTGTAAGTGCTCAACTTGCGTAATAACAAGGAACGGCTGAACAGATTGCCGGGATCCAGAAACCGGTGCACATCACTCTACTCCCTTAGCTGACCGCCGTGATGTTGCCGCCTTGCCGCTTAATATGGTAGCAGATTTTGGGGGTCCCATCAAGTGGGAGGCGAGTCACCGTCTGCCATGATTATAAAGATGAGACATTTTATGTCGCAGACATCCCGTCGTCTCGTCAATAACCCGGCAACCAGTCCAGCAAGGTCCCTATCCATAGACCCGGCGTAGTTCCCTTCTTATCGGCAATAGTCCTTGCACCTGGCGGGTGCTGTCTGCCTGTATCTCTTCAATAGTGCAGACACAGACAGTATCCGCTAGGAGTACACATCCCGAATTGAATTATTGTGTCTCAAAGGGGCCTATTCGTGTTGGATCTGTATCCCCACGTACGTCTTCCAAAATGACCAGTCTTGTGCTGTGATTTCCCGCAGAAGAGATTCAAAATAATAAAAATCTTTATTGCAGAAGTGTTTCCTACCGAAAGAGAAGTTTTAGGCGCCTAAAAGGATCCTGTGGTGATATGATCTTAGCCGAAATAGCGTGATATCTCGGGTTGAACGAACTGGCGAAACTTGAGGCAACAGCCAGGAATTGGGCCAAGTGGGCAGGAGATACGCAGATACACGACCTTTACGATTAATGAAATCGTGAAACTGTGCGCGAAACGGATAAAGGCGATAACACTTAGTTTATCATAGGGTAAATGAAAAGTATCTAAAACTAATAAGCCTAAACATTGCATCCTTTTGTAGGGTGTCCAGACCAGAACAATCGATCAGGGGCATCAATCGATAGTTGATCGATGGTAAAATAGATTAGTAGATGTAGATCGATATATTCTATGAGGCCATTTTTTTTCCTCAATAGCCTAACGCTTGACCTCAATCGCACCTGATGGAAAGCGATGATGAGGTCTAGGATGATACGCGTTTGCTTAAAAGATGCCTGTTCAGTCTTTAAGATCTCCAGATTATAGTGGTCAGGAAAAACAGACCTCGGCATTTGATCGTTTATAGCTACCAGAACTCTTATCAAACGACGTCGACCGTGTGGATCGATCGATCAATCGGTTAGTCGAATTGTATCCGTCGAATAATTTATTTATTTATTATATCATTGCATGTCACATAGTACATTTATATAGGTGTAACTAATGTTACACCCTCTGTAAACAAATATGTGTAATATCAAGCACTACTTAAAATAGGATATTACAGTGAAAATAGTTCAAATAATGTGAAGATATTACTTTTACAATGTTGACACTAAGCGCGCGTGAATCCGAATCTCCCGCCTGTCATTTGTTAATCTACTTCTTTTCGTCGGCGAACGGCGGGTGGCCAGTCAGTGCGTTGCGTGAGCGACGGGTGACACAGACTATATAAAACTAAATCATCCCCAAATCGTAGTCGCGTAAGCGTTGGGGTATATTTGCGACACGGCGATTAGGACGGTTTACTGTAATCGAGCCGTTTGGTCCCCGGCAGAGTAGAATAGGCCACCCTCACTCTTACCGAGGTGTCGTAAAAGGCGACTAAGGTAAAGTTGCTGGCATGATCATCAGCACCCAGAGAAGGAAAACTCTGCATTTATATCAAAACCCTCGCCAACCCGTCTGCCAAGCGTGGTGAGTATGGCAATTACCCCTCATGTGATTGAGGGAGGCCCGTGCCCCAGCAGTGGGGACTTAAATGGGCTGACGATGATGATGATGATGATTAGGACGGTTTACTATACGTTGTACATAATCACCTCGTCTCAATATCATGTGAATTTGTATAAGTTGTTAGAGATATGATGGCGTACATTACCCATGGATAATGGTGTTATCGTGGCATTGTCCGCGGTTTATCGTCAGCGAGCCAGAACAATGGCGCGGGGCAAAGTCTAAGCGGCACCCCATGCGCGGCTGATACGTACTAGCGCCGATTTGAAATGGTTCGATAACTTATATACTTATATATATTTTTATGATATAGGTGGCAGACGTGCCGACGAATCACCCGATGATAAGCGATTATACCGCCGCCCATGGACACCTGCAACAGACTACCCGTTTGGAAAAGTGGTAGTGAACGCTGCCTCTGGTGCAAGGTTTGCGGGTTCGATCCCCGCACAGTACAAACATTTGTGTGCATGAAACTATCTGTTTGTAGTGGTCTGGGCGTTATCTATATATTATAAGTATGTATTTACAAAAGAAAAGTATTATATGTATATATTTGTAATCCCACTATTGGTTCTGATATCCGTAACACAGGTGCTTGAGCAACCTATCTCGGAGTCAGATCAATGTATCAATCAATGTATAGTTGTGAAATATTTATTTTATTTATTATTTTATTATTTAACACCAGTGGTGTCACAAGTGCGCTGCTTACCTTTTGACCCCCCTTCTCCCGGATTGGGCCTCCGGTACCCTCACTCACGCAGCGAAACACAACGGATGCACTGCTTCACGCCGGTTTTCTGTGAGGACGTGGTATTATTACTCCGGTCGAGCCGGCCCATATCCAAAGGTCGAAATTGTAATCCGTAAAATATTAGCTTGATTAATATCCTCCAACCGATTACGGCACGGCGGCCAATCTCAACGATCAACCACGTACGCAGGATATATGTATTTCTATAAATATCCTGCGTACGTGGCTGATCGTGACTCAGTGTGTGCGGAAACACAAGTGTACTAGAGAGTACAATAAGTGTAAGGGAATAGAGATTCCCTCTCACTGCATTCACTCTGCACTCTCTATTCTCTTGCCCTATTCTATTCATGTTCCGATGGGACACTACTGTGACACGACCGGAGAGGGATCGGGCGCAGGACCAACAGCTTAACGTACTTTTCGAGGCACGGGGGTCCAAGACGGCCAACTTCCAGACTCTGGGCTGCCACTAAGAATTTGTAACCGAAAACTTTGGTACAAATTTTTGGCCCGACCCGGGGATCGAACTCGGGACCTCTTACGCAGCCGTCGCTTTAAAGTGCGACCCACTAACCACTGCGCCACCGAGGCAGTCAAGCCATAACGAAATCTCATGCCATCCCGTTCCCATACTCAAGGTTAAAAGGGGCTGGAATGAGTTTAGTTCCGTAATTATTCTTAATTAGATAGTGAAAAGAGATTGTACAACCTGTGCGGCTAAAGAATGGGATCAAAAATGGCGGCGCATCTATTCACTTCTCGATTGCACACTATTTGCGTCTATACTCGCTCTCGTGGGGTGCGAGTATAGACGCAAATAGTGTGCGAGCTAGAAGTGAATAGAAGCGCCGCCATTTCTGATCCCATTCTTTATCCGCACAGGTAGTAAACATAAGTAGGCAAGTAACTACCTACTTAGATAAAAAAAATAAGTAAAGAGTAGGTTTTAATCTCTACATTTTTTCTTAAGGGTCAATTCACTCCGACACGACTACACGAAACTTATCGAATTCATAAAAAAATAAATGTTCCGATACAAAGTTTCCTTTCTTCTCAGAACTTGCTATCTGCGGGTCACAAATCAATACGATAGTAGGTTTGTGCTTTAAATTACCTACAAATACATATCTAGGTCTTTTTCAGTTTTACCTACCAAATATTTAGAAAGAAAGAAAGAAAGAAAATATTAATTATTATAGACATCACAACACAGAGCATATAGCAATTGTAAACACAACACAATTTGGCACAAACAGAAAACAAAACATAACACAATTAAAAATACATAAAAATAAAACAAATGGAAAAAAAAACAAAACTATATTCAATCATATCCGGACAGTGCCAAATGAATATTATGATGTGTTAGGACGTCTAGTATAAATGGCCCTCACTCAGCTTATGTCACAGCCCAGACAAAGGCAATGACGCTGGTTTTCAGTGAGACCAGCTGAATGAGTGCCACGGACGCTTGTCTAGTGTATTTTGTGTGCCTAACGTGTATGTGTAATGTGGTATGGTAATTTAAATAGTTACCTGCCTACCCTTTGAAAACGCACCGCATACTCTACATTTTACGTACGTTTATTTTTAGTTGCCAACATGGCGGTAAAGATATAAGAATACTCCTACCTACTTACTACCTTGCTGCCTTTCTTACTGCCTTGGTGGCAGTGGCTAAAGGGTCGCACAGCTCGATCCCCGGGTCGGGCCAAACAAGTACGGTCAGCATCAAAAGTACCTTAACACTTTATTACCATGTCAAAATAACCGGTCTGCCTATTATAGTCAGTTTCTAAGGGTCTTTTTTATGATATAGGTGGCAGACGAGCCGAGGGATCACCTGATGGTAAAGGATTACCGCCGCCCATGGACATCTTACCTTTTAACCCTCCTTTCCCTGGATTGGGCCTCCGGTACCCTCACGCAGCTAAACACAGCGCCTGCACTGCTTCACGCCGGTTTTCTGTGATAACGTGGTATTACTCCCGTCGAGACGGCTCATTCATGCCGAAGAGTGGCTCCCCCACTGTTAAAGGTTTTCTAAAAATTAAAGGGTTCGTACAAAATGTTAATTCGACATGGTACTAATGTGTTATGAGAGTGTGAGTATGTGTTGTCGTGTGGTCCCGGCAGAGTAGAATAGGCCACCCTCACTCTTACCGAGGTGTAGTAAAAGGCGACTAAGGTAAAGCTGCTGGCATGATCATCAGCACCCAGAGAAGGAAAACTCTGCATTTATATCAAAACCCTCGCCAACCCGTCTGCTAAGCGTGGTGAATATGGCAATTACCCCTCATGTGATTGAGGGAGGCCCGTGCCCCAGCAGTGGGGACTTAAATGGGCTGATGATGATGATGATGATGACTAATGTGTTAAGCTTCTTTTTATGCTGACTGTACCACGTTTTTCTGAAAGAAATTACTTATTAGTGTTAACCCGGAGTCTGGAAGTTGGCGGTCTTGTACTCCCGTGCCTGGGAAGGCACGTTAAGCCGTTTGGTCTCGAAGTCTCGAGGGTCAAGGAAAAGAGAGTGCACTTGTGTTTGCTCACACACTTGAGCACTATGACCTACCCTGAGTACGTGGCTAATCGTTGAGATTTGATCGTTGAGAGCCGTACATCCGGTTGGAGGATAAAAATACATTACAGAGCGGAAATAAATACAGGAGGATACTCGTACATATCAAGTACCTAGTGATAACAAAGTGTAGGTGCCTATTGACGACCCGTTTGGAACAGTGGTAGTGAACGCTGCCTCTGGTGCAAGGGTTGCGGGTTCGATCCCCGCACAGTACAAACATTAGTGTGCATGAACATATCTGTTTGTATTGGTCTGGGCGTTATCTATATATTATAAGTATTTATTTACAAAAAAAAAGTATTATATGTATATATTTGTAATCCCACTGTTGATCCTGATATCCTAACACAGGTGCTTGAGCTACCTATCTCGGAGTCAGATCAATGTATGTGATGTTGTGAAATATTTATTTATTTACTTTGATTTCAGCCTGTAGGCTCAGGGATGATACCTATAAGGGGTTAAAGTATGAAATGGTCTTTTTTTTGGCGATTTTCTAAGAAGTTGTGTTTTCTTAGGTAAGGTAAGGTAAGATGAAGAAGGAATAAAAAGACTAACCACACCCCACGAGAGTCTGACGCAACATAATCACTAACCTTAGGTTATTTTCCACTAAACGGTTACTTAGTCAATTATAGAATGTAGCAAATTGGTTGATTATAATAATCAAGAGAGCGATAAGAAGCACACGAAATGCGCACGCGCCGCTACAAACGTATAATTTTAGGGTTCCCGCACGCGATGGTTAACCGCCTTTGCGCTTTGGCATTTGCCGCGGGCAAAAGGGATATATGTGTCACCGGAAAACAGGGTTTGAAGTGATAATTATCATTGATAATTATCAATGATAATTATCAAGATAATTATCAAGATAAATATTGGTTGATAAATATCTTGATAATTATAATCGAAATATTTGCCATTTGTTATTCAGATACAGAAAACCCCCGTCCAGTTAACGCAGTTGAGGTTGATGAATATGATATTCCACTCATCATTTTATTTTAATTAAATAAGTACAAGTATTATCGTTGTAAAAGTATTATATAATTAGTTGATTAACTGCTCGTATTTTGGTTTGCAAGTTATTATACACGAAATTATAAAAATAAAAAAATTAAAGTTGACCTTGATTGTAAAATGTCTCTAATTTATTTAAATCACTTGATTCTAACGTAAAATATTGATATGTAATATCAGTTAAAAAAGGATTACTAGGCTTATATCTGTTTGATATTATCGGATAATTATCTCGATAATTATCAAAGGACATATTTATCTTGATAATTTCAAACCGTGCCGGAAAATAACAAGATCCGTAAGTTTCTCAATTTACTAGGAAGTTTATAAACTTTCGTAGGATTTTAAACGGGAGGTAAATTGTATTATTTTACGTCCACACTTTATCAATTTCTGACGTCACACGGTGAATTTATAAACTAACGGATATCTATTCGTAAAATTTTACATGGTTCGACCAATCACAAAAACTCTGTTAAATATACGCATCTTTAAAATACGTAAATTAACACACTGCTCTTTGATTGGTCAATATTCATAGTGGCAATGCCAATCAGTACGCGCATAGCGTTTGGATATGGCTTACTTATTATATTGCGAGTGAGTTCAGTAAGTTTATCAATGTACGAAAGTGTGTACGTAAAATAATACAATTTATCTCCCGTTTAGAATCCTACGACAGTTTATAAACTTCCTAGTTAATTGATAAACTTACGGATCTTGTTATTTTCCGGTGACATATGCACATTATAGGAAGGCAAACGTGCAAACGGATCACCTGCTGGTAAGTGATCACCACCGTCAAAGGACATCAGAGTGCAGATGCGTTGACGGTTTAATTGATTACCTACTTACTAAAAGTTCCAAAAAGATTTTTAAAACAGCAGATTTAAAGTAGATGTAAGAAACTTCATCAAACACCAATTATTGACACGTCCTTGTACATCTTAGAGTCTTGTAAATTCGTCAGAAAACACCCAAACTTATATTCTCCAGTGGAGGTTTATAGAAGAAACAACAGAAACTTAAATAAATTAAAGATACCATTCTCCAAATTAAATTTAGTCTCTAATAAAAATTTATAACCATTTACCAACCCATATTAAAAATATAGGAAAATTCTCGATTTTTAACAAAAAATTAAAACTTTTCCTGATCATCATCATCATCATTTCAGCCAATAGACGTCCACTGCTGGACATAGGCCTCCCCCAATGTTCTCCACACAGATCGGTCCTGTGCCGCCCGCATCCAATGGATTCCCGCGATCTTCACCAGATCGTCGGTCCACCTTGTGGGGGGCCTGCCACGGCTGCGACTTCCTGTACGTGGCCTCCACTCGAGGACCTTTCCGCCCCAACGGCCGTCTGTTCTCCTCGCTATGTGCCCTGCCCATTGCCACTTGGGGCATGCCTTTCCTGATCCTGATTTTCCTGATCAATAAAAGCTATTATAACTTGGAAGATTTTTTAATGACATAGATGGATAATTGTAAGTTTTTAATAAGAATCTATGCAACTTATTACTTGCAATAGTGATAGATACTATTAAGCATAATAATATCTACATATTTGTTGAGTGTTGTAAATTTAATTATCATTTGTTATTCATTATTTTGTATTAATTAATGTATTTAAAATGTCATCTAGTCCACCTATTGAAATTGCTATGTCCTTGCAGGGCGTCACATGTATACCGCAATATTACATTTAAGACCTAATATAATAATGTAATGTGATTATGCAATAAATGAATATGAATATGAATAAGAAAGGCTGATGACATTCGAAGGCTGGCTGGTGTGGGCTGGATGAGAGTGGCCGAAAATCGGGAGCAGTGGCGTGCATTAGAGGAGACCTATGTCCAGCAGTGGACGAGTGTGGGTTGCTGATGATGATGAAGAAAGAAAGAAAGAAAGAAAAAATATTTATTTGGACACAATTAAAAATTACAGGCACATATTAAATAACACGACTTAAATATTACAGTAGGCAAATCAATACAGGTGTACAAGTAAGTATATATGTGCCCAAAATGGTATCCACTCAGCATGTGTTAGCGACTAGAGTAGGAGCCGCTAACGCTGATTTTCAGTGGAACCAGTTATTAATATGATAGATTTGCTCGTCTCTTAAAGACTGTGGCATGAATGGGCGGGCTCGACCAGAGTGATACCACGGCCTCACAGAAAAGCGTGAAGCAGCACTCTGCTGTTTTTCGCTGCGTGAGTGAAGGTGCCAGAGGCCCAATCCGTGGAAAGGGGGTTTAAAGGTTGGCAGTGCACTTGTGACACCACTGGTGTCGCGTGTGTGATGGGCGGAGGTAATCGCTTACCATCAGGTGATCCATATGCTCGTGTGCCACCTATCACATAAAAAAAATGTCGTAAGTAGGACCGATTCTGAAATACCGCTGATTTATTTTATTCCTTTAATAAGGAATCACGAACAGTTAAAATACCTAGGTACAGACAGCCACGCTCTGTCACCACAGTTACCACAGTCTGTCAAACTTCAAGTCAAAATTAACCGAACGTACTAATTGGACCTTAAGGTGAAAATCGATTGAAGAAAGACAGTTTTGAATACTTTAATGTCTGGCTGTCCGTACACTGAAATCGTAGAGGTATTACCTACTAGGTATACATCATCATTTTTATTGAGGTTTTCAGGATGTAAATGATAAAAATATGGCGGTGTATAAATATATAGGCGGTGTATAGATAGATCTTTACTGAAAATCAGTGCTATGGCTCAGGCCGTAGCTAAATGCTGAGTAGGGACCGTTTCGGCACTTAGCTTTTAAGATATTTCGTCTGTAAATGTCCATGTTAAGTGTCGAATAAATGATTTCTTATTCTTACTTTATTGCACCAAAAACACAACTTAAATAAAACTACGCATTATAGATTATATTTCCCCTTAGGTAACCCACTTCAAATTGTAAGATCAGGCCCCCATTGGATGTCCATCAAAATATATAATAGTATCCCCAACCATATAACAGACATACTGGAACCTAAGCCCTTCATAAATCAGCTCAAAACACATTTGCAACAAAAAGCTTACTACAGCTTAAATGAGTTCTTTGAGGATAATAAAAAATAAAATACTAGTTAATTTATGTATCTCTGTTAATTCAATTTAAATATGTTTGACATTTGAAATTAATTTTAATTTTTATATAATGTAAGAAATAAGTACTTACCTAATTATGTTTGCGGTGCCCCTACGGGGTGTGACGTGTACAAAGTGCTGGACTATAATTTAAGACCTAATAATGTACCATGTGACATGCAAAATAAATAAATAAATAGAAACTTAAATGTACAATTTCGGCGGTCTTAAATCGCTGGAAGCGATTTCTACCAGACAACCAAGAACAATAACAAGTAACAACGAAATGTATAATCCACCTAATGGTTGACTGGTAGAGAATGCTGTACAGCATTAAGTCCGCCAATTGTACTTTAAATAAATCGTAATATGAGGTTACGATTTTTAAGAAAAACTTATCTGACCCTCTGTGGTCACAATTAGTAACTACAATTTTAGAAAACACTGTGGTCACGTTGACTCGCAATGTGTGCAGAGTGCAAACCATTTACTTATATAACAATTGGGTACTTGTATTTTGGCATTATGATCCCCGATCGATTAACATGTGTAAAGACTAAGAGGTCAACTTTAGCGTAGATACGAGAAACTGTGCGTAGTAATCTGAACGATAAATAGTCCAAATAATATTGGCAAAACATCCGCCATTCCGTCTGCATTTTGGCCTCGATCATCGATCACTGTGTTAAGGTGACGGGTAGGGCAGACTAGCGATGCTAATTGATAGGTACAACTTAATTGTTTACAACAAAACCGAATCTCTTTTTAACCCCTGACGAAAAATCGACGGGGTGTTATATATCTTGTCTGTGTCTATAGTTGATATTTTTTATAGCAATCTTTTGGAATTTATTCTTAAGTAAATAACACACTTAAAATTTTTATCTCGTGTTCAGGCGGGGCAGGCGTCCCGCCTGAACACGAACTGAATTTTTAAGTGTGTTATTAACTTATGTCTAATTTTAAACTTTTGATCAGTAAATCTTATATAAGAGTACATATAGGTATTTAACATTTTGCCTGAACTAGGGTGACCTGTGTTTCAGGCTAAAATAGGTCTTAGAAACTTTAATCATATAACAAATAAATTACAACTTAAACTTAATCTTGCTCAACGCTAACAATTAAATTAGGAAATAGTTATTTGGGGACAATGAGTAAAGTTTGAGTATAAGTTTGACGTGTCCGTGTGTGTGTCTGTCCGTGGCGTCCATAGCCTCCGAACGGATGAACCGATTTGACGTAGTAACTAATAATTTTAAACTCGATAATATGTTCAACTTTTAATTGTCATCTTAGTATAGTCTTAGTAAGTTTAGTTTAATTATTTTTAAGTATAAGTCAATACAAGTCGAGTCATACTGCACTGTTTGGTGACTTATTAGTATGGCTTAGAGTAGTAGTATTCTTAGATGTATTGTTATTGTAATGGATGGCTAAATAAAGTATTTGTATTTGTATTTATGTATAATTTATTGGCGTCGCCTTAAGTATTTACGACTTAAATCGGTATCTAACTTATTTACAAACAGTAGGTTAGGTGATTGAGACCGATGGTAGATCAGTGGTTCACAGCGCGCCTTTCATACGGGGGGTAGTGGCGTGAACCTCTTAATTTTTACCCAAATACGGCGAAGAAAAAAGGAGGGTTATGATTTTGACCTGTATGTATGTCTGTATGGTTGTTTATCTGTTCCCTCATAACTTCTAAACTAGTTATTATATTTGAACAAATGAGGTGTCGTTCGAAGCGTCTTGATTGTCCACTGGTTATAGGCTACCTACTTGATGTCACGTTAAATTGAATACAGCGCCCTCTAGGGGACTTAGAGTAAGGAACTAAAAAACATTTTTGCTTGACCGTACCGTGTGGGGTATCAAATGAAAGAGCTTTTTTTACATTACCAAAAATATGTTGAATAAAAATTAAGTTTAAAAACTAAAACCCTACTACCAAAAAAACACGCTCTAAAATGTACGAAACAAGAAAACTGTCTCTACACCTTAGATTAAATCAAATTTCGATTTAATCTAAGGCAATACGGGAGCATAATAATTTCAACAGAGATAATTTTCTTGTTTGGTACTTTTTAGAGCGTGTGTTTTTGGCAGTCGGGTTTTAGTTTTTAAACTTGATTTTTATTAAAATCTATGTGCGTATTTATATCATTAGCTGAGCGGTAAGGGAGAACATCGTGAGGAAACCTGCACGTTTCGGATAGTTTCTGAAACGTGTAACCATGATTCGATTGGTCTGGTTCCCCTGTTACCTAAAGGGTGCCGAAGGTCAGACGGCAATCGTTTCACTGTAATTACCAGACTCCCCAAATCCTGAATCATGGTCCAAGCGTACCCCGGGCTCCAGAGCGACAGCTTTGGATGCGACTAGGAATTACACGCTAACAAGAGTAGTGGAGTCCGCGCCACAAAATAGTCCCGTGGCAAAACCCCGAACTAAAATTTAAGATTCATTGTATCTATGAATATAAAGCTCATAAAAGCTCAAATTTGAGTGTTGATGGCGACTAAAGCGCGCTTATCACGGGACTTCAATGGTTTTTATTTTAGGTGATAGGTGGCAGACAAAGAGCAAATGGATCACCTGATGGTAAGCGATTACCGCCGCCCATTGCCACCCGCGATACCAGTAGAGTCACAAGTGCGGTGCCAACCTTTAAACCCCCCTTTCCCCCGGATTTTCCCTCCGGTACTCTCACTCACGCAGCGAAACTGCACATTGCTGCTTCACGTCGGTTTTCTGTGAGGCCGTGGTATCATTCCAGTCGAGCCAGCCCATTCATGCCGAAGCGTTGCTCTCCCATGGTGTACCACAAATTGGTGACGCGGACTCTTGATTAGTAGATTACAAAAATGCTATTTCTGAGTGTGTTGGCATCCCTGTCTAAATGGAACTTCCAGACACAACCCTATAAATTAAATAAACGGTGTGCAACACATTTGCCTAACTCCGCCTCATGCTCGCTACCATCACTCAGTAGTGATGGTATCCCGTCATCTTAATCAAAATTCATTGGGTCAGTACCCAATGAATTTTGATTAAGATGACGGGTAAGGCACACTAGCGACGCCAATCGATTTTAATTTTTAGCTACTAAGCCGGATCTATTTTAAACAATTACCGGGTTACAATCTCTCGGCAAATAAATATAAAATATTTCACAACATCACATACATTGATCTGACTCCGAGATAGGTAGCTCAAGCACCTGTGTTACGGATATCAGAATCAACAGTGGGATTACAAATATATACATATAATACTTTTCTTTTGTAAATACATACTTATATTACATAGCAAACACCCAGACCTATACAAACAAACATGTTCATGCACACAAATGTTTGTACTGTGCGGGGATCGAACCCGCAACCCTTGTATCAGAGGTAGCGTTCACTACCACTGTTCCAATCGGGTCGTCAAAGTATATACTATATATTATACACGTCAAAGTATATACTATATAGTATATATACTATATATTACTATATAGTATATACTATTTATTAAATAACCATGCAAAATATTTTTTGGCGTGAATAAATTGTTCGCGTACAAAAACGGACCCAACATTTGTGCATGGTTATTTAATAGATAGTATAAGTGTTTGCCGAGAGGTTGTTACCCCGAAATAGTTTAAGATTTTAATTTTTAGCTACTAAACCGGATCTGGTTTAGTAGCTAAAAATAAAAATCGATTGACGTCGCTAGTATGCTCAACCCGTCACCTTAAACAAATTTCATCATTTACAATTTAATTAAGATGACAACAAGTTTATTTGGGTAACGACGCGACGGTTTTAGAATATAGTACCTATATCTTCTACTTATTAACGTAGGTATCTATTTCAATAATCTTATCTGCCTCTGAGGGTCAGTAGTGATGGTAATGAGCATGAGGCAGAGTTGGGCAAATGTGATTCACAACGATTATTTAATTTAGATATATAATAATAATAAAATAATAATTCTAACAACATCTCATACGTTGACCTGATTCCGTACTAAGTAGCGTAAGCACTTGTGTTACAGATGTCAGACAACAGAGGAACACAAATATATACTGAAATACCTACATATATTACACCCAGACACCGAACAAACACAAGTGTTCATCGCAGGAATGTTTGTCCAGGGTGGGGATCGAACCCACGACCTTTGGCGTAAGAGGCAGTGTCACTACCAATTGCGCCATCTGGTCAGTCAATATAGGGTTGTGCCTGGAAGTTCTATTTAGACAGGGATGCCGACAAACTCAGAAATAACATTTTCGTAATCTCGTAACCAAAAGTCCGTGCCACCAATTTGTGGGAAATCCACGTGGGAGAGCCACGCTTTCGTATGAATGGGCCGGCTCGACCGGAGTGATACCACGGTCACACAGAAGAACACACTGGCATGAAGCAGCACTGTGCTGTGTTTAGCTGCGAGAGTGAGGGTACCGGAGGCCTAATCCGGGAGAAAAGGGGCTTTTAAGGTTAGCAGCTCGCTTGTGACTCTAATAGTATCGCAGGTGTCCATGGGCGCAATCGCTTACCATCAGGCAATCCGTCTGCTCGTCTGCCATCTATTACCTAAAAAAAAAATTAGGTAAGTAGTTGTAAAAATAAAATTATGCGTAGAAAGCTCAATTCGTGCACCAATAAAAATGTGTGTCGTAAGAACGTTGACAAGAGCATATCGTGCGCACGCGCAGGTCGCATGGCTATCGATCTACGTCAGCATCATCTCAGCTTGTCGTGTCATTTCCAGTTGAGTTCGGAACTCAGGGCACGCTTGGACCAAAATTTAGAGTCTGGTTATCGTTGGATAGCCATACTTCGACATGAATGGGCCGACTCGATCGGAGTGATACCACGGCCTCACAGAAAACGGGCGTGGAGCACCTCTGAATGAGTGCTACGAGTACCTATTTTTTCCTTATTTTAGTTTTTTTTTATGTTACAGGTGGCAGACGAGCAGACGAATCGCCTGATGGTAAACGATTGCCGCCGCTCTTGGACACCCGCGAAACCAGTGGAGGCACATGTGCGCTGCCAACCTTTAAGCCCCCATTTATCTTCAGATTCGACCTCCGGTACCCTCACTCACGAAGTGAAACACAACACAGTGCTGCGTCACACAGGTTTTCTGGGAGGCCGTGGTATCACTTCGATCGAGTCGGCCCATTCGTGCCGAATCGTGGCTCTTCCACACTTTGAGAATTTCTCAGAAAAAACTTCATATAGACATTGTGTCAACAACAAACATTATAAAATATTAAATATAGATTGATAGGTACTTATCACTTTTTCTTAGCTATTTAAATTAGCTAAGTTTGTTTACATCAATTATCTCGAGCTGTATGAAAGTGGGCGGGCGATGGTCAACCACTTCCTAAGTTCAAAGAAAGTATTATTATTTATTTAGTCAGTATAATCAATTTAAAGATGTTGATATTGACATTTTTTTGGATAAGCCACTTGCGTTTAAACGTAATATTGTTGCGTCTCTTTCACCAGCGTCAGTTTAAGTCTGTATAGGGGAAAGGGGGTAGCCCCGGCCGGCGGGTAGCCATATTCGTAGCCAGGCCATAGCCAATATTCGTAGTTCTTGTGACGTAACCTTGAAGTTCGCGCGATCTAAGTGTGCGTCCTAGAATTCGTTTTTAAGTTTGTAAGAAATTTAAGTTAAGTAATTTCCTTTTTTTATAATCCACTTTGCATGCCGTGGACTTAGAATTATTTACTCCGTTAATTTTAAGAATTGTTGTAGAGTGTGTCTTGTTGGTTGTCCTAATAAATAAAATAAATTGACCTTCACATAGTGAATGATGATTTCAAGGGAGCGTCCTAGGGTCTTACCTATTCATAAATGATTGTTAAGGGGACGGGTAGGGCACACTAGCGACGCCAATTTTAGCTGTCGGCTGTGGCCTAAAGTGGCCGCTTTTGGTGTGAATCAATTTTTTCGTTATTTATAGGTATTTAGCGTTATAAATGGTTATATTTAATAAATAGTATTAGTGTTTGCCGAGAGATTGTTACCCGGAAATTGTTTAAAATAGATTCGGTTTAGTAGCTAAAAATTTAAATCGGTTGGCGTCAAAAGTGTGCCCACGGGTAGGATTTTTTTTTGTTTCAAACGTCAAAACTACTCTGTAAGCTCTGTAAAATGGTGGTTTTAGCCAACAAAGGTTTGATTGAACTTTTATAAATAAAGCTCTGCGTGCATAGCTATCTTTTGAAACAGGTCATTGATTTGCTCTTTATCATTTCAGCCAATAAACGCCCTCTGCTGGACATAGGCCTCCCCCAGTGATCTCCACAAAGATCGGTCCTGTGCCGCCCGCATCCAAGGGATTCCCGCGACCTTCACCAGATCGTCGGTCCTGCCACGGAGTCGACCTCCCATACGCGGCCTCCACTCAAGGACCTTTCTGCCCAACCTGCCGTATGATCTCCTCGCAATGTGCCACTTGAGACATGCAATTCTTTGGGCTATGTCTTTGATCTTGGTTCTCCTGCAAATGGGATCTGAAATGGCGGCGCATCTATTCACTTCTCGCTCGCACACCCACGAGTGCGAGTATAGACGCAAAGTGTGCGAGCGAGAAGTGAATAGAAGCGCTGCCATTTTTGATCCCATTCTTTATCCGCTCAGGTTGTAAGTGTGTTTATGCTGCACTACTTAATGTTGTTGACTCAATTACTAGAGCCTAGTATGTATGTAATTAGTTTCTCTAATGTTCTTGACCTTCAAGAATTGTTTCTACATATCGAACGTCATTGTATCATTTATTGTTTGTTTATTTATTGTCCAATATTACATGAAAATTAGGTCAATGATAATAATGTATCGTCTTTTGTGACGTTTATCAATCATTTTGATCGGTAGTGACACACAAGGTGTTTGTATGAGTAAAACCATGGACCAATTATTTATTATCTTAGGGCCGATTTGGCCAACCTTATTCCGATATTAAATCTATGGTATAGCGTTGTCTGAAGGACCGCATCAGAAATGATGTAATCCGACAGAGAACCAGATTCACCGACATAGCCCACCGAATTAGCAAACTGATGTGGCAGTGGGCTGGTCATATTAGCCGCAGAACTGACAGCCGTTGGAGCCGTAAAGTCCTTGAGTGGAGACCGCGACTCGGTAAGCGTAGTGTAGGACGCCCTGCGACAAGATGAGATGATGACATTCGAAGGCTGGCTGGTGTAGGCTGGATGAGAGTGGCCGAAAATCGGGAGCAGTGGCGTGCATTAGGGGAGACCTATGTCCAGCAGTGGACGAGTGTGGGTTGCTAATGATGATGATGATGATAGCGTTGTCATTCCATACAAATCAAGTCAAAACTGCTGTGACAATGACAAAACCATTTTGAATTACCTAGGATATTACTAATTCTATCAAAATTGGCGGTCTAACGATTTACCATTGGAACAGGCTGTTGGATGAGTAATTGGTACAACGGATTTTTATTTTACACTGCATATAACTGCTCTATACCATAGATTTATCGTTGAATAAGGATTGGATGAATTGGACCTTTTCTATTATTTGCATGAAATGGCGTGAGCATTGCGTCTCATAGCCACTGCCACCAGTAGAAGATCTATTGTGACAGCCCCAGAACTTATTACAGCACCTCATGTAGCTCCAGCTCCAGGATAAACCCGAGGATGGAGCCGATGGGGAAGCTTTTGATCTCGTCTGACAAGATCATGTGTGCTCCCAGGTGCCGGCTTCTGCAGTGGTGCAGCGCTATGCACTCGCCGAGGACGTGAATAATCGTTTCCTCGTCCTCGCGACAGAACCTGCAGATTCTGGTATCTGAAAGACCCATGTTGTGCAGGTACTTGTTTAATTTGCAGTGCCCCGTGAGGGTCCGAGTGAGTGCCCTAACATGTCCTCTGCTCAGTTTTATTATTTCTACAGCTCGTTTGTGGTCGAACGCCTGTATCAACGCCTTAGACTGTTCTATTCGAGGTAGTCTTTTCCAAAATTCAGTGCTTTGCTTATGCTCCCATTCTTTTAACTCGAACCTGACCATGCAGGCTGGAACGCCACTTATTGAGCTCTCTGCCCCGGCCTTTGCTAGCACGTCAGCGACTTCGTTGCCTCTACCAACCTACTGCTTGCCCCCATGAATTGGACGTTAGTCGGATTATTAATTACACGAAGTAAACTGACAGATGCAAATGTCATACATTTTGACATTTGGAAATGACGGATTGACATCTGTCAGTTTACTTGGTCTATAATAATAATACTGGAATGGGGCAGGCGGAACTAGATCATGTAGCTCCTTCGCACATTCTCCAAAGTGTATTCTAAAGAATATCATGATGCACGCTATTTTGCGACGGTGGGCGAGACTTTCTAAGTTAGCCTTGTCGAAAGTTGCGTCGCCAATGAGCCAAATGAATGAAATGAATGAAATGAACGAAATGAACGTAATGAACGAAATGGACGAAATGAACGAAATGAACGAAATGAACGAAATGAACTAAATGAACGAAAGGAACGAAAGGAACGAAATGAACGAAATGAACCAAACGAATGAAATGATTGGTTGCATCTATTGGTTGCTCTGGAATAATTAAGAAAGTCTATTTGTTTTTCCGAGGTTTACTTGCTTTTTCGTCAATTGTTTGAGAGGTAAAATAAAAATCCAGTTTCATACAAACCCTTTTATTTTTTCACGCCCTTTAAAACCTCACTTTACATTAAATCATATGTACACTATACACGCCTTACGCGAACAGTAAAAATAAATAAAAAATAATATCCATTACAAATGTCGATATGTCATATTCACTATTAAAAGTTATTATCATCATAGAAGAAAATAAAATCACATTATAATAATCTTCAACAGCCATTTTGATAATCTCTTAAGAGAAAGTTATAACTAATATTTATGTTAAAATTATAGTAAAATTTACTAATCACATAGTAACTACTGGTGTCGTGGTTCTATCTCTTTTTTTATTTTCTTATGAAAGATTTTAAGACTCAATGTGCTTATCGTTATAGACTACCGTTTTTTACATCCCTATAAATAAGGCTAGCTTTTTAAAATGCTGGAAAATAAAGCTAGAGTTAGTGTTGCTTAACGAAAAATTCTATCGATAGTTTTAAGTTTTTTTATTATTTACAACTATCCATAAAATTTGTACCCTGCTTTTTATTAACTGAAAAAAACTGAAACGAATGTCTAATTACCATATTTTGTGATAGCGATCCATCCTTTATATTGACAGGTGTTTTGAGCTGGTTTCCTTTAATTAAGTTTTCTCTGCAACTTGACATTTTGCATCAGTTAAAGAAAGTCAAAATGTATGAGAACTTGACATTGACATCAGTCAGTTTAGTTGACATAATAAACAATCAGAGTATAGCAACACTACATAAAGCTTATATCATCTAGCATACCAACCGACTGCCTAATATAGTATGTTAAACATCACCATAATTTTAATCCATCATCATATTCATAATCTTCAAGGCTAGATCGATTAGGCACTTTCTAGGTGACATTACACCTACTTTCCTCAAAAGTGGTCAAATACTTATTATGTAAGTGGTCGTTTCTAGAATTGTTTTCTATAATAATATTATGTAACTATAAAAAGTAGGTACATGATTTTTATTATGAGTTATTTAAAAATAATTATTATTTGCATTTTTTTAGCTTTAAAGAAAATTACTGCTTTATTCCTTTGAAATTTTGTTGTCATTTCTAAGTGATTCTTTAAAAATCATCTTTACAATTTATCATTATTGTAATTAGGGTTTTTGCAAATGAAAGATCCGCTCGATGCTGTTATGTAGGTTCTCAACTATGAAGTGAACTAATTATAATTTGACATGTTACTACATGACAATTTTATGTACTTACATACAAAGAAATTGGATATTTGGCAGTTTAATCGACCATCTAATTTGTTCCTAATTCCTATTAAATATAATGAGACTTTAAAATAGTTTTGAAAATCTTTTTTCACAAGTTTGACAGCATAAAATATAATACGGAACTATTTTTCATTTGCGAAATCTTTCATGGTATAACATTACACCGGTAACTTAATGATTTAACAGATAAACATAAAACAATATAAAAAATTTTAAAATCATCTACTATAAATTTTAACAAAATCCCTAATCAATTTATGATCAATAATAAATGGCGCGGAACGAACACGTAAGTCAAAATTATTTTATTTAATTTTTCTTTAATCGTCATTTAAATCATTTTTTATAATTTAAAATAAAATGAATGTTATTTAAAACATAAACAACTTAATTGTGACTCGTTTTTCAATGTCATGATGTACTTAGTGATATTAAAATGATGTATATTTAAAAGATGACTTAAATATTAGTAGGACATTCTTTAAGAATAAAAAAAGCTCGAGAATTTGATTAAAATAATCTAAATCTTGTTTTAATCCCATGCATTAATTATTTTTAAGTGAATAAATTGTAACTATTTTAAAATAGTGGTTTGGCTATTTCAACATTATGATGTCATTATGATGTCTAATTTTTTTTTTATTAAAACAATAGTTTAGTCTTAAATTTGGTCAATAGATTCTCCAATTGAATCAAAATAATAGTTAAATTATCAAGAGTTCACAGTATGGTTACCGTCTCTCATATAAGTATTATATGATAATGTGGAAGTATAAATGAAATAATATCCTCGGTTGCTCATTTGATAAGAGCAGTCACCCGGTAAGGAAGTGTCACCTTAGTCACTCAGTGATTATTACTTTATGGACGGCCACACATCAACGTATACAAATCTGTCAAAAGTTTTTAATAGATCTTAGCCTTTAATGTCAAACACGTTAGGTTGGATACCAATTAAGGAAAATTGACAGATTTTGGTAACCTGCCTTGGTTATCTGTACATTTTCAGTCCCCTATCAATGTAATTTTTCGATCAAAACAACTATGCTGCCATCCGCTAGCTAAAAGGTCGCTAAGCCGCGGACGACAGCAGCGGACAGCAGCATGTCGCACTGTAACGTACCCGACTTGTAGCCATTAAACCTCCACAGAACCCTACAACACTCACTTCTCACAATTGATTACCTAATTCTGTACCGCAACAGCGCTAGTTTCGCCCGCTAACGCGTTGTTGGTGTTGGGTGTTGTTGTTGGTGTTGTTGGTGTTGTTGTTGTTGTTACGGGCGCGGGCTGCGCGTCGGCGTCGAGCGGGCGGAAGGCCCAGTGCCCGGCGCCGTCGAACTCCAGTACGTGCGTGTGGTATTTCCTGCAGGAGTAAAGAAGAATATGATAATATATTGTTTCAAACTTTCATGGTCACTGACACTAGAATAGTTATTTACAGGATTTCTACCATGTACTTTACGCCATGGTCACGGAGTAGCCACTATTACTCCGTGACCATGGCGCTTGCAACAATGCCGAAATATCGGAGACTCAAAATTTAGGTACTAGGTAGAAATCCCGTAAATAACTATTCTAATAATATGATATTTGATTTTTTTTTGTTACAGCAATCTTTTGCAATTTATTCTTAAGTAAATAATGCAATTAATTTTTTTTAACAGTCTTTCATCAATATTTTGTATGTACCTACAAATATCCATTGGAAATATTGTTACAAATATTTTACCATCAGTTAAGTTGAAACCGCTTAATTAAAATGGTTTTTTTTTTTCAATTTATTCTTAAGTAAATAATGCACAGAAAATTTTTTCGACGGTCAGCATTTTTAAGTGCATTATTAACTTAAGAATATGATATATAATTATAAAGTTCACGCCACCAATGAAGTCCCGTGATTGGCGCCACTTCTGACACGTTAACATTAAAATTTGAGCCTTGTTGATATATACACATGGAATCTCTAATTTTAGTTCCGTGTTTTGCTGTGGGACAAGGACTCGTGGCAAATCGTACTCATTCATTAATAATGAGTGATATTAGAAGAGGGTAAGAACATGTAATCAAAAGAGTGATGAGTGTAAATGTAAGTGGAGGAACAGGGGACGGCTGAAAAAGTGATGGATGGATTGTGTGAAGAATGACATGATGGGAAAAGGGGTGGATTATTCAATGACGAATGACAGGGACGTATGGAAAAGTAAGACATACTGCGCCGACCCCTGATAACCTGGGAAAAGGGCAGGAGGATGGTGATGATTATGAGAGTTAACTTGTTCAAAATGTATTTATCAAAATATCTACTTTTATGGTTAACATTAAAAAACAATAAGAAAAACCCTTCAATTTACAAATAGGGAC
Organism: Marasmia exigua; assembly: GCA_019059595.1. Classification (NCBI taxonomy): domain Eukaryota; kingdom Metazoa; phylum Arthropoda; class Insecta; order Lepidoptera; family Crambidae; genus Marasmia; species Marasmia exigua. The sequence continues at coordinate 15,090,056 of CM032488.1, forward strand.
ACAAATCTTTGGGTGTTTCCAGACCGCTCTATAGATGTTGATCGATCAGGTCAATGGATACCGTTCCATAAAACAAATGACTTTCTGAAGGGGAAATCTACTGCGTTAGCCATTTTCCACTTAAAAAAAAAGATCCTTGAATATACTGATAAGCGAAGCTAGTTACAGCATTTTTTCTAGACATAAGTAATGCTTTTGATTTTGTTTCACATAAAATCCTTCTTGAAAAATGCTATCACTATGGCATTAGTGGACTATGTGTATAGCTCATGATCTCCTAGCTAGTTATCTTAAACACTGAGAACAAGGTTAGGTGAAAATAAAGAAGTTTATGTCTACATATTTATGACCAATAGGAATGATGCAGGAGTGTCACAGGGCAGTAATCTTTGTCCATCATTATACTTCCTATATGTTTATCAATGAGTTACCTAAAGTGACAGAGGCCTTAGCGCGAAAGTGACAGAGGCCTTAGTCGTCTCGTAACGAACGAGATTATACCTGTCGCATTCAAACAAAGGAAACACACAGCGCATGTGAAAGGGAGAGGAATCCCGATTCTGTTGTAACGTAAGGTTTGCGCTAAGGCCCATATTACGACTGCATTCTCTATGCAGATGACTTTGGTGTTGTCGTTATAAAGATAAAAATATTTATTTACGAAAAGATATGTATGAACATATTAAAAAGCATAACATTGGTACAATTTGTGAGTTTCAACATGTCTTGCAATGTATTTGGCGTGTAAAATATAGCATGTAATTGAATGCAGTAACACAGTGAAATGTAGTATACTTACCAGACGCTAGGCCTATGCGTGATGGACAGAAGCGTGATTCCCTCGCGTACAGCTGCTTCGTACATTACCACTTCTGTCTCCATGGACACTGCGGACGTGCATTCATCTAGCAGCGCGTATACCGGCCTAGAAAGATCAAATTGAAAAATTATATTAGTGTACCTAACACTTTCCAGCAGAAAAATCGAATCACCGCGTAATTGTCAGAGGGCTAAAATATAAAAGTATCAGTACTTTTGTAATACTAAAGAATTTAATGTAAGTTGATGTTGAAAATGTTCAATTTTTAATTAATATTTTTAACTAAGGAGAAAAACCTGCAACATTCTTAAAAAAAGATAATGTAAGTTTTTTTCACATCGCATGGTCTTGGATGAAGCCAACAATTTTTTTTTAATTGACTTTTTTAAATGACAAAATTCAGTAAATAGTTAAAAGCAAATAAATCGTTCAAACGCTTTACCGTTTGGTTAATACTAACCTAGTGCCTTCTTAAAAACATTAATATTACTATGTACATTCCAAAATGTGTTTTGCGAGTCGTATTTTGAATGCACTAAGTGAGTTTACATTTTTTATTTCTGAGAGTATTTTGCTGTACAATTGCGCTCCCTCAAAAGTATTCATTTTTTTGCCGTAATTGGTTCTGACTTTGGGTAGTGCGAGAAAACTGGTATATTATTTGACAGACTAAAGACTGTAAGACACTGACCTATGGTAGAACATCCTCGCCATAGCCATCCGCTGCTTCTCCCCGCCCGACAGCGTGGCTCGCCAGTCCCGCTCGGCGTGTAGGCCGCCGTGCCGGAGCGCGCAGGCGTCGAGGTTGACGAGGCGGAGGACGTAGCTCGCCCTCTGTTCTGCGGCGGGACCGTGCTCGCGGGACGGGTACGTGACCTGGTCGAGGAGCGTGCCTACTGACATGTACGGCCTGGAAGAGGAATGAATGTGTAAAAATCATTTTTGGTGGCAGACGCCTGATGGTAAGCGATCGCCGCCGCCCATAGACACTCGCGACACCAGTGGAGTCACAAGTGCGCTGCCAAAATTTAAACCCCTCGTTCTACTGGATTGGGCCTCCGGTACTCACGGACCGCACTCACGCAGCGAAACACAGCGCAGTGCTGCTTCACGCTGGTTTTCTGTGAGGCCTTGCTATCCTCCCACGGTCATGTACGGTATTTAATTTAAAATCACACTTTTAATAGTTTTAATTCATCACAGATAAATAAAAAAATAAATTGTCTAAAACATAAATTAATGATTCATTCATTCATTCTGAATATGTACCTAGATATTATACTCACAAAATAAAAAAAGATGTGAGTCATTAGGAGGCCATTGCATGTTTTCTTTTCACTACCAATTTTCCATGAAGATAATCAATTTTTTTTTAATTAGTTTAGGTCTAATTAACACCATCAGGTTAAGAATTGTGTTGAAAGCAATCAAGCAGGCTATTCGGTTATGTTTCAGTAGATGTCACTATGCATAATTACATCGCGCTAGCAAAGCGTGTTACCGAAATAAAGATTAAAGATCTCGAGCCGCCTGCATAACTTTGTCAGTTCAAAACAGGATAACCTAACAGTACTGTTTTAAACGTGAAGTGAATCAGACGGAACAGGTGTTTAATTCCTCCGTCTCCCTTAGACCTGGCAAAAATGTATCTTTCTAAAGATTGGAACATTTGCATCTGGATCAGTGCAAAGACGCTAAACAGTGAAACGCTTCATTTGAATCATTTAGAACATCAAATCTCAGATAGATCGCTGATCAAGTGATTTTGTTACGAATGAATAAATTGATAGCAGGAGGGGCCTGCTGTGCCATGTAATATACATATCTCTTTTCCTCGCGTAATACATGGAAACACTGTTACCTATTCACCCAAGACAGATATTTTATCAGACGGATTCGGATAATTCCGCTCTTTCGAATTATTCAGCTCACTCGGATCATTCCGCTCATTCGGCTCACTCGGATCATCCAGCTCATTCGGATGATTCGAATGATACATTCGGAGCGAACATTAGAGATTCGGAACAGTGTATCATTTGGTTGAGTTGGATCACTAAGTCGTTTCAGTAAAGAGTTACACACGTCTAGTCTCCCTGCCTAGACCTCCAGGGCACAGTAAATATATACGCAAGCAGTATGGACACTACGAACAAACACTCGATTACGCACGCACATAGACGCACACTTCACACGGATTCTAAGGTCCCATCGGAGTACAATCGTAGGAACTAAATTCAGGGTTGTCGGTTTTACTCGAGTGCCGCTTACTTTATTTTGGTAGAGAAAATTATGTACATTATTATGAATGTTATCAAAAAATTTCGTTTTTTCTATTTTAGTCGAAATTTACTGTTGTCTGCTGTAATTTACGAGTTACGATCTCAATTACATTTTGGGGGGTCGGAGATGGACATTGATATGGAGGGGATGGTGTGACCTCACTGTGTCTTGGCCCGAGCAATCGGGTGCATGACGAATACCTTAACGTGGTTTCCAAGTAACGCAACAAAACGTTATGAAAAGTATGTCTAATTTTATGTATCTTTGCGTAGCTTTTTGCTACTTTAGGAATCATTATGTGTACCTTTGTGTACGAATATTGTATGTTAGTATTATGCTTAATTCTTGAGAAATATGATTAGTTCTAATTTAACACGCACCAGATGATCCTTGTTGCACCTAGGACCCCGCGATCACGGCCCGGTACCTAAACCAGTAGTCCCAAGGTAAGAATAATATTTTACAAAAATAAGAGGACAACCCTATACGGTAGGTAACTTTGTATCCAAAATGGCGGAGTGTCGATACTGCTTAAGCGTATTTGTGTCTGTGTCCAGGGTCTTTACAAACTAAGATGGTCTCACCTCTGCGGTATGTAAAACATGATAGGTCGCGAGGTGCAGTGGTGCTGGGCGTCGAGGCTGGTCTCGTCGGCGCAGTGCGCGCAGTCGCAGGGCTGCGGCACGGCCAGCTCGCCGCCGAACACCGGCCAGAGGCCCGAGATTATGCGGAACAAACTGGAACAATCATTCGGAATCAGGGGATGACGTTACTTCGTAACGGCCTTTCATCATCATCATCATCAGCCCATTTAAGTCCCCACTGCTGGGGCACGGGCCTCCCTCAATCACATGAGGGGTAATTGCCATACTCACCACGCTTGGCAGACGGGTTGGCGAGGGTTTTAATATAAGTGCAGAGTAAGCACCTCGGTAAGAGTGAGGGTGGCCTATTCTACTTTGCCGGGGACCACACGGCGAACGGCCTTTATACAACGTGTAAAAAGAGCAATAATACTTAAGGTGACTGGTAGGGCACACTAGCGACGCCAATTGATTTTAATTTTTAGCTAATTAACCGGATCTATTTTAAACAATTTCGGGTATAGAACTTCTAGGCAAACACTTATACTATTTATTAAATAACCATGCACAAATGTTGGGTCCGTTTTTGTACGCGAAAAATTTATTCACGCCAACAGTGGCCGCTTTTGGCGTGAATCCATTTTTCGCGTACGCGTTGGACCCAATATTTAGATAGATAGATATATACACTTTATTGCACAAAATTTACAGATCTTAGTCTAAGATATTATACTAAAACAATGTAGGCGGTCTTATCGCTAATAGCGAATCTCTTCCAGACAACCTCAGGGTAAAGGAAAAGTATAGCGAATTAAGAAAAGGGGTAAGGCAGTGCAAGTCATAAAAAGAGAAAATAAGAAAAAGACATTGTATTACGAGTATGGTATATACATACATACATTATATTAAATAAATATATACTAGCTATAAATACTAATACATACTAGTACATTACAAAACAAATAAACATACTAACAGTTTATTGGATTGATAGATACGTAACCAGGGAAATAGGAGACAATGAAAGGAACTACAATATTTGTGCATGGTTATTTAATAAAAAGTGTTTGCCTAGAGGTTGTAACCCCGAAATTATTTAGAATAGAACCGGTTAAGAAGCTAAAATTAAAATCGATTGGCGTCGCTAGTGTGCCCTACCCGTCACCTTAAGGATATGAACATATACCGTGTAAAGATTTCACTGCCAAAATATAAGCATCATTTGATCAAAACAAAAATCAGCTGTTCCACACGTAGTGTAGGACATCCTCCAGTGTAAAAAACCCTTCGTCAACGTAGTTTAGGACGCCCTCCGTAAATGTAGTGTAGGACGCCCCCGTAAATATAATGTAGGACGCCCTCCGCAAACGTAGTGTAGGATGCCCTCCGTAAATATAGTGTAGGACGCCCTCCGGAAACGTAGTGTAGGCGCCCTCCACGCAAACATAGTGTAGGATGTAGAAACTAAATGCAAGTAGCCGAGTATCATCAAAAGTAGAGAACATTCGAAGAGTCCTATGTCCAGTGAATTGCAACAACCTGATGATGATAATGACAAAGACTGACCTGGACTTCCCACAGCCATTAGGTCCAACGATGAGCAGGTGTGTCCCCGGAGCGATGTCTAACGTCACTCCGCTGGCCACCACGTCGCAGGCGGGGGTGACGATGGGGACATTTCGAAGGTGGATGGACAGGTCGTTGGTGTAGATTATTTTACCTGGTAAAGATATTGTTATGTTAGGATCTTTATATGTATGTAGATAACCGGTTTGTTGAGATTGCCAAATGGTCTAAGTTTAGCTGGTCGACTCAACTCAAATAATTATTTATTTGCATAGGTGCATTGTACACAGCACTTACAAATCGTCATACATTTGAATGACTTAAAACTATTTATAAGTCATCGTCAGCCCATTTAAGTCCCCACTGCTGGGGCATGGGCCTCTCTCAATCACATGTGGGGTAGTTGCCATACTCACCACGCTTGGCAGACGAGTTGGCGAGGGTTTTGATATAAATGCAGAGTTTTCCTTCTCTGCTGATGATCATGCCAGCAGCTTTACCTTAGTCGCCTTTTACGACACCTCGGTAAGAGTGAGGGTGGCCTATTCTACTCTGCCGGGACCACACGGCGTCCGTTATTACGACGGCGACGGTTATTTATAAGTACTTTTGTATAATTTACATGTTAATACATATATGTTGATACATAAAATATACTAAAGAAATAAATGAACATAATGCGATTCTACCACCGGCTCAAAATGTTGTTTCTGGTCGAGAAGGTCCGGCAAGAAACTCGCCAGTTACTCTTTTTAATCGCCAAATGTTCATACAATGTTGTGTCATCATCATACCAAGCCATACAGTTTAATTGTTTCACAAAAAAGATGAAGGAAATAATAATAAAATAAATATTATGAGGTCGTTCAAGGAACAGCTGAAAAGATGAGGTCGAAATCTGATTGTCATGGTTTTAACACTAGAAATAAACACAAGCTCGCGATTCCAAATCTGAAACTTCAAAAAATTAATAATTCATTTGTTGGTCTAAGTATTAAAATGTACAATAAGTTGCCACAAAATGTTATTGAGTTACCAACGCATAAATTTAAATCTCACGTGAAAGCCTGTTTAATGAGTAAAGGATACTATAAAATTGTAGACTACTTAAATGATAAGGATTCATGGACATAATGACCTCCATGCCTGCACACTTGTAACATTTTCATATATATTAACAAAAATCATTAATATTATATAATTACTGAATTTTAATAAATTAGGCTTAGCAGCATTTATTACTGTATAAAATTGATTTATATTGATTATTCAATAATTGACAAGATGCTAACCACCTACTATTGTACACCTCGTCCTGCAGTTTATTAGTATTAGATTAAGTAACTACTACTCTTTGTGACCTATGAGGAGAACCTAAGTAGTCATGCTCACTCAAATGTCTCTGAGGTGGTGGCGTTATGTGGCGGGTCATTACATTCCCTCTAATATGGTTGAGTGAAATGATGGCTGACACATACGTCATACTTGTGAACAGGTGCCACCTTTGGGGACTGGTCCGCTTCGGTTTACCTCATATTTAGCTTTTAATTTGCTTCATTCTATTTTGTGTTGTATTAGACTGTATGACTTGGTATGAAGATAATAAACCATTGTAAAAAAGTTGGCGATTAAAAAGAGTAACTGGCGAGTTTCTTGCCGGATCTTCTCGACCAGAAACAACTTTCCGAGCCGGTGGTAGAATCGCATTATGTTTATTTATTTCTTTAGTATATTTTATGTATCAACATATATATGTATTAACATGTAAATTATACATAAGTACTTATAAATAGTTTTAAGTCATTCAAATGTATGACGATTTGTAAGTGCTGTGTACAAGCCTATGCAAATAAAGAATTATTTGAATTGAATTGAATTGAATTGACTTGCGCGGAATTTTGGCAGGATGATTGGAGAGTGGCGCAGAACCGTTCTAGATGGAGGCTCTTACTATCGGAGGCCAAGACCCACTATGGGTCACTGCGTCAACATATACTCGAAACTGGAATTCAAGACCAAAAAAGCTACTACAATGTTGCCACTGCAATAAAATAATCGTTGATAAATTACCAATAAATGAATTATGACAGCGTATGTTTTAATAAAATAGCTATATATAAGTATAATTATATTATTCCATGCTTTAATTCAAAGTTGTAATTCTATTTAATTATTTTTACATAATTACTTAATCATCCGTAATGTTTGGTAGCAAAGCTGGTACCTATTGAGCTTGAATTACTTTATAAGATTTGGTACAACATTTTATTTTTAACTCATCATCATCATTTCAGCCAATAGACGTCCACTGCTGGACATATGCCTCCCCAATGTTCTCCACACAGATCGGTCCTGTGCCTCCCGCATCCAATGGATTCCCGCGACCTTCACCAGATCGTCGGTACACCTTGTGGGGGCCTGCCACGGCTGCGATTTCCAGTACGTGGCCTCCACTCGAAGACCTTTCCGCCCCAACGGCCGTCTGTTCTCCTCGCTATGTGCCCTGCTCATTGCCACTTGAGGCATGCAATCCTTTCGGCTACGTCTGTGACCTTAGTTCTCCTGCGGATCTCATCATTTCTGATACGATCACGCAAGGAGACTCCGAGCATAGCCCTCTCCATTGCTCTTTGAGTTTCGGTTCCGTATGTCATCACTGGCAACACACACGCATTAAAGACTTTGGTCTTGAGACACTGCGGTAGATCTGCCGAAAATATGCTGCGTAGCTTCCCGAACGCTGCCCAGCCGAGTTGGATTCGTCGATCTACCTCTTTCTGGAAGTTGGACTTACCAAGCTGGACTTTTTGTCCGAGGTAGATGTACTCGCCTACATCTTCCAGTGTAGAGCTTCCAACCTTTACAAGAGTGGGTACGACATGGGAATTCGACATAATTTTCGTCTTGTCCATGTTCATTTTCAGACCCACTTGTTGGGAGACTCTATTGAGGTCGTCGAGCATTTTGCCTAAGTCTTCCAAGGTCTCAGCCATGACTACGATATCATCAGCGAATCGAAGGTGCGTCATGTACTCGCCATTTATATTGATGCCAAATCCATCCCAGTCCAGAAGTCCTCCAACAGAGTGGTGAACAGTTTCGGGGATATAACGTCGCCCTATCTCACATCTCGCCGGAGAGGTATGGGTTTTGATTCCTGGTCCTGAAGACGGACTGACATTATGGCGTTTTCGTACAATTACTGCAACACTTGTATGTATCGGTAGTCTATTCGGCACCTTTGGAGAAACTGTAGCACGGCCCAGGTCTCGACAGAGTCGAAGGCTTTCTCATAGTCCACAAACGCTAAGCATAATGGCAGATTATACTCTTCGGTCTTCTGTATAACCTGCCGTAGCGTATGTATGTGGTCTATGGTGTTAAAGCCTTTTCGGAATCTAGCTTGTTCGGGAGGCTGGAAGTCGTCGAACCTGCGTACGTGACGATTCGTCATAACTCTCGAAAACAGCTTATATATGTGACTCAGCAGCGCGATAGGCCTGTAATTCCTCAATTGGGATTTGTCACCCTTTTTAGGGTTCCGTAGCCAAAATGGCAAAAACGGAACCCTTATAGTTTCGTCATGTCCGTCTGTCCGTCTGTCCGTCTGTCCGTCTGTCACAGCCGATTTACTCGGAAACTATAAGTACTACAGTGATGAAATTTGATGGGAATATGTGTTGTATGAACCGCTACAAAAATATGACACTAAATAGTAAAAAAAAGAATTGGGGGTGGGGCCCCCCATACATGTAACTGAGGGATGAAATTTTTTTTTTCGATGTACATACCCGTGTGGGGTATCAATGGAAAGGTCTTTTAAAATGATATAAAGTTTTCTAAAAAACATTTTTCTTAAAGTGAACGGTTTTTGAGATATCAGCTCTCAAAGTCGTAAAAAGTATGTCCCCCCCCCCTCTATTTTTATAACTACGGGGTATAAAATTCTAAAAAAAATAGAGGTGATGCATGCTAATTAACTCTTTCAACGATTTTTGGTTTGATCAAAGTATCTCTTATAGTTTTTGAGATAGGTTGATTTAACTGTAATTTTGGACTTTGCTGCTACGGAACCCTTTGTGCGCGAGCCCGACTCGCACTTGGCCGGTTTTGAAGAAAAGCCTCACCACGCCAGAGTGCCACGCTTTGGGTGTCTTTCCCTTAGTGATGATGGAGTTGAAAAGCCTCTGAAGGGCTTTCAGGACAGGTCGTCCACCTGCTTTCAGAAGCTCCGCTGTGACTCCATCATCACCCGGTGCCGGGTGATCATGGAGTCACAGTCACAGTCGGGGGTTTGAATCTGGATGGCTACAGGGCGGAGCATAGATTTCATCAGTCGATACCTTTCGGATGTAACGTGTAGATTCAAAGTGCCTCTTACCATTCGGTGATCACTTTCAGTGTTCACTGAATTGATCACTGAGACATCATTGAATATCCGGGTCTTGGTAGACATGATGACAATCTCATTTTTTGTAACGCCATCCGGACTTTCCCAGGTCCAGTTACGATGCAGCCGTTTTTTAAAGAAGGAGTTCATCATGCAGAGTCCCGTTCTCTCCATATACTCGGCTAGCATTTGACCTCGGTGGTTCCGGATTCCAGATCCGAATTGCCCCACTTTCCGACTCCTCATTGCCCTTTTTGCCTAGCCTTGCGTTAAAATCTCCCATGACAACAGTGTAGTGAGTATTGGAAGTATGTATTGCCCGAGAGACATTTCCTCGGGCAGTTCCACATCAATCAATCTCCTTCCTAATGTTAAGCCTTTTGTGTGCAAACGCACGCAACCGTCGAAATCCTTCTGCAGAGTTGACCATCTCTGGATGGTCGCAGGAACGGTTAACGTAGCTTACCCATGGGCACGGGCTGGCTGTCGCGGAAGGTGACCTGGAAGGCGGCGTGCGCGCCCGGCGCCACGTGCACGGCGCGCACGCAGCGCCCGCGCGCCCCCTCGCGGACAGTTGACGTAGCTTACCCATGGGCACGGGCTGGCTGTCGCGGAAGGTGACCTGGAAGGCGGCGTGCGCGCCCGGCGCCACGTGCACGGCGCGCACGCAGCGCCCGCGCGCCCCCTCGCGGACAGTTGACGTAGCTTACCCATGGGCACGGGCTGGCTGTCGCGGAAGGTGACCTGGAAGGCGGCGTGCGCGCCCGGCGCCACGTGCACGGCGCGCACGCAGCGCCCGCGCGCCCCCTCGCGGACAGTTGACGTAGCTTACCCATGGGCACGGGCTGGCTGTCGCGGAAGGTGACCTGGAAGGCGGCGTGCGCGCCCGGCGCCACGTGCACGGCGCGCACGCAGCGCCCGCGCGCCCCCTCGCGGACAGTTGACGTAGCTTACCCATGGGCACGGGCTGGCTGTCGCGGAAGGTGACCTGGAAGGCGGCGTGCGCGCCCGGCGCCACGTGCACGGCGCGCACGCAGCGCCCGCGCGCCCCCTCGCGGACAGTTGACGTAGCTTACCCATGGGCACGGGCTGGCTGTCGCGGAAGGTGACCTGGAAGGCGGCGTGCGCGCCCGGCGCCACGTGCACGGCGCGCACGCAGCGCCCGCGCGCCCCCTCGCGGACAGTTGACGTAGCTTACCCATGGGCACGGGCTGGCTGTCGCGGAAGGTGACCTGGAAGGCGGCGTGCGCGCCCGGCGCCACGTGCACGGCGCGCACGCAGCGCCCGCGCGCCCCCTCGCGGACAGTTGACGTAGCTTACCCATGGGCACGGGCTGGCTGTCGCGGAAGGTGACCTGGAAGGCGGCGTGCGCGCCCGGCGCCACGTGCACGGCGCGCACGCAGCGCCCGCGCGCCCCCTCGCGGACAGTTGACGTAGCTTACCCATGGGCACGGGCTGGCTGTCGCGGAAGGTGACCTGGAAGGCGGCGTGCGCGCCCGGCGCCACGTGCACGGCGCGCACGCAGCGCCCGCGCGCCACCTCCGCGAACACCTTCAGCATGTCCGACACGCGCGTCGCGTACCCCGCTAGAGTTACGATTTCCTGCAAAACAACGAAACAAAACAATCAAAACACATTTCGCACATTTGGGAACTAACGGCAGCACTCAGAGACGACATTCAAGCTAATTACAATTTCCTGCAAAAGAACGAAAGAAAGAGAGAAAACACATTTCGTACATTTGCAAAAGAACGAAAGAAAGAAAACATATTCCGCAGATTTAAGAACTAACGGCCGCTCTCAGAGACGTCATTCAATCTAATTACGATTTCCTGCAAAAGAACGAAAGAAAGACAACATATTCGCTTCTTCTTCCGGGCCGCTTCTTGTTAGAAGAAGCAGCCCGGAGGGTGAGTCCCACAGTACCCTGTCGCCCCCTGGCGGCAGGGTCTACGTTATGCATTTCTCCCGGGAAAACAGAAAAAAAAGGTCCCAACCTCAGCATTTGCTGCTGGAAAAGGTAAGAAACTGTTTAAGGCGAAGGGTACCACTAAATAGCGACGCCAATCGATCTAAATTGTACTACCGCGCTAACAGTAAGAACAGTAAGTCAGAAATTTTGAAGTTAAGAAAATGACGGTTAACGTTTTTGATTAAACTGTTGCTTATTACTTTCTTAGCTGAAGAATTTTAAGTGAAGCTCAAAAAGGAGTATAGAGGATTACATAGCGATCCAGAATACATAACTCATTTTTGAATTAAAAAAAAACTTACTGCGTAAACCATATCTATTTTTAACAAACCTGCGACTCTTGACGTGGCAGGTGTCCATGGGCGCCGGTAATCGCTTACCATCAGGTGATACGTCTGATCTCATAAAAAAAATCACCTACCCTTTCTCAGTGTAATTACCTTGTAGCTGGACATAAGCCTCTCAATAGCGTCGGCGGCAGAATTAAGCAGATTCCGCGACGTCGTCATGTACTCTGCGCGCGCGCTGATGCTCTCCGAACCGGTCTGACCTGTATACAAATAGACAGAAATACTGATTCAAATCCACCCATAGTCAACGAAATGTCAAGGGGAGGAAAGGTGCCCTTAATTTTTTAACTAGCGGTCCGCAGATTTACTTTAATAAAGATTTATTTCTAGTCATCAAAAGGAATTAACATTAAAACACATAAAAAATATTTAATATTTTCATTAAATAAAATTAATTTGTTTTGTGCTTGGAACCACGTGACCATAAACGATTTTGGTTGGCTTTCTTTACTGTGAAGTCAGCCTTTTGTAAGCAAAACAAGTGACAGACTCGACGCCATTATGTTCTATCTATGTGGGACGCTAATCATCTATCAAATTTATCGTGTGCTATCGAAATTCCTACTTGTTTGCAAAAGGTTGACGTCACTCGAATGATTCGACGCCATATTAGCACACGCACGGAGCTAGAAGCTGACGCGCCCGCGTTAAGTCTGATAGGGGTTTCTACTTGCTCAGCACGATGATATTGACTTGTATATTTGAAAAGAGTAACTACTGAGTTTCTTGCTGCTGTCTTCTCAGTAGAAATTGACATTCCAAACCAGCGGTAAATGATAATATGTGTACACCTATATTGACATCCATGAGTGTTCTGTATGGACCTAAATTGAATAAATAAATTTTATCTTTTATCTTTATCTCATCTTTATGTCGACTGCTGGGGTGGTCTGCTTCGAAAATTTCTGACACTCTTGGACAATAGGACTACCAGCAATAACTAAGTATTTGAGTATTGAGCTTGGTATTTTTGTTTTAGATTATTCTTATTGAACCTATTTGACACTTTCTTGACATTTTTGTATATAATTTGGAATTCCACTGTTGTATTATTGACTCATTCTAACTTTGACATGATAACTATTTCGACAATTTTTTTTTTAATATTTTGTGTGCGTTAAATTGTATAACTATTGTCATTTTTTTTAAATATTTTATATGTTTGCACTTGACCTCATTTCACCTGATGGAAAGTGACAATAAGGTCTAAGATGTATCGTGCTTACCCAGAAGAAGGCTATTCACTCTCGACTTAAAGACACCCAAATTGTAGATGAATGCATTGGTTTCTAGCGTATGCTTCTGTGTTTTTTTTTTTTTCAATTATAATTTATACGGTAATCCCAGTCCGGCACTTAAGTGATAAAAATCCTCTGCTTAGGATAACCTACCCATAAGGGTATTGAAGGAGAATTTTAGGTGCCGCTTAACTTTAATCCTATAATTGTGAGTACAGTTTTGAAAGAGATATCCTTTAACTCTTTACCGTTGAGGAGTTGACCTTCAATCATCAGCAGAGCCACAAAATTAATACAATTAGGCGTAAGTACTGGTGCAGCTTTGAAAAAGATACAAAACATTACGTATGCCTATAAAATTTGCGGGTTCCCCTCGATTTCTCTAAGATCCCATCATCAGATTCTGACATGGTGACAATGGGACCAACTTGGGAGTGTGTTCAAATAAAAAAAGAATTCTGCAAATCGGTCAATAATTGGCGGAGTAATCGGTGAACATACATAAAAAAAAAAACAAAGATACAGTCGAACATAGAACCTCCTCATTTTTTGAAGTCAGTAAAAAGTAACGTCAGCCGTGTGGTCCCCGGCAGAGTAGAATAGGCCACCCTCACTCTTACCGAGGTGTCGTAAAAGGCGACTAAGGTAAAGCTGCTGGCATGATCATCAGCACCCAGAGAAGGAAAACTCTGCATTTATATCAAAACCCTCGCCAACCCGTCTGCCAAGCGTGGTGAGTATGGCAATTACCCCTCATGTGATTGAGGGAGGCCCATGCCCCAGCAGTGGGGACTTAAATGGGCTGATGATGATGATGATGAAAAAGTAACGGTGTATATCTTTCCCCAACTCCTGGCCATATTATCTAAATGCGTAAGTAAGTACATATTATGGTATTACGTTTAGAATAAAATTAAAACTGTCGATAAATAGTGTTCCGTCACTATTTGCGGGCAAATGAAAGTTTGCCCTTGAATCAACCAATCACAGCACCTCGGTCACGCTCCCCGCTCCCCGTGCTTTCCTCAAACTTTGGTGACTTTTATGCCATACAAAACGCTAAAGATGCGGAATCTATTGCAGGTGATCTGTGGTGTGTGCTAATGTGCTTGAAAGTGATGTGCGTGTCTGTGTGTATATTAAATAAATAAATATATCACAACATCACATACATTGATCTGACTCCGAGATAGGTAGCTCAAGCACCTGTGTTACGGATATCAGAATCAACAGTGGGATTACAAATATATACATTTAATACTTTTCTTTTGTAAATACATACTTATAATACATAGATAACACTCAGACCAATACAAACAGATATGTTCATGCACACAAATGTTTGTACTGTGCGGGGATTGAACCCGCAACCCTTGCACCAGAGGCAACGTTCACTACCACTGTTCTAAACGGGTCGTCAAATAAATATTGTTGATTTATTACCCGGCGGCTTGGTCCCGGTGAGGATGGGCAGCGCCAGCATGACCATGCCGGTGCCGGACCACACGTACTTCATGCAGAACTGCTCCAGCATCACGTACCACAGCTTTTTGTTGAATACCACAGTCATTTGGCCGACCAGGTCTTTGTAAGCCGTTTGGAGCTGTCCATGTTCCACCTGGAATGAGGAAAAATGATTAGTTAAGTTGACCGAAGAGGAAGGTGCGATCTCAGGTGATAGTCATTATAAATAATTTATTCTTGCTGTCCACCCCTAGCTTGTCCACTTAAATCCACAAGCATAAGGTTTATTTAATCATTCAACCAACTTACATTCCATTGATTTTTATTACTATAGACCTAAAGATCATTTTTCTGTAACACCAATAGCTCTCATTTTAATCAAACCAAATGTTACGGTCTATAATTAATTACAGTACAAGGAATAAGGTATATATAACACAGGGAATTTTTCCGCCCTGTTGGTCTAGTGGTTTAAGTACCGAGCCGTGATCTCGGGGTTCTGAGTACGATTCCTGGGTCGGGCAAAAAGTGTGTTACGAATTTTTCGAACATAGCTCGGGTTTGTGATCACCAATCCGCATTTGGCAAGCGTGGTGATTAAGCCTAATCCCATCATAGTAGCGACGACTTGGTTTCTATGATGGAGGCCTTTGCCCTGTAGTGGGACAGTTATAGGCTAATACTTTACTTTTACTTTTAGAGGGAATTTTTCAATCATAAGGTTTTCGTCGCCATTAGACCGAGGCAATATCAACCTTTTCCCTTCTCCCCCGAATTGAACCTCAAGTACCCTCAAGTACTCATTCAGTGAAATTACAGCACAGGCACTTCCATACGGTTTCTGTCACTGCGGTCGAGCTTTTTTTTATGGTATAGGTAGCAGATGAGTCGACGGATTACCTGATGGTACGCGATTACCTTCGCCCATGGACACCTGCAACACCATTGATTGGGCATCGGACCCTCATTCACACAGCGAAACACAGCGCATGCACTGCTTCACGGTTTTCTGTGAGGACGTGGCATTACTCCGGTCGACCTATTAATGCTCTCCCACTTATGCCCAGGACTGCAAAAGCTTGATGATAGCTGACCTTGTGTCCTCCGTAGAAAGCTACTTCTTCCGCATGCGCTATAAGACGCGCATGCGCATGTCTTAACGCCGCTTTCATGCGCGCTTCTTCGCCCGCGAGCGCGCCGAACTTCGGCGACAGCAATCGCAGGAGCTGCCCGGTCAGGCAGATCACTACGGTGGCTATGCCCGGACCTGAACAAACAAAATCACAATGATGACATCCTGATGCTAAAAGACCATACTGCTGTAACGGTTTTCCGAAACCGTTCGTATTGAAGGTGTTACCGAAGTCGGCGCCCAATACTATCTTGTAATTTAATACAACATTCAATTATTCAACAGGGATATGGCACCGACTTCGGTAAATCCTTTTCTCGAATGTACTTTTATAAAATCGTATCGTCTCGAATGTACTGTGCCGTGTGGTCCCCGGCAGAGTAGAATAGGCCGCCCTCTTTCTTACCGAGGTGTCGTAAAAGGCGACTAAGGTAAAGCTGCTGGCATGATCATCAGCACCCAGAGAAGGAAAACTCTGCATTTATATATAAACCCTCGCCAACCCGTCTGCAAAGCGTGGTGAGTATGGCAATTACCGCTCATGTGATTGAGGGAGGCCCGTGCCAAAAACTAATTGTAAGTACAGTATTGAAAGAGTTATCTTTTATCTCCTTACTGCTATTTTTTGAAACGTGTCAACCATGATTCAGTTGGTCTGTTTACCTTGTAAAAGGGTTGCGATGGTCAGACGGCAGTCGCTTCATTCTAATTACCATGCTTCCTTAGTCCTGAATCATGGTTTTAGTGTTTAATTTTTTATAGCCCCGGGAATCACACGCTAAAATGAGGAGACGAGGAATACTTACCAAGGAATATATTTCCCTTCATCTTGCTGGAGTAGCTGGCCAGGGTGAGCACGATGAGAAGCAAGTCGAAGCAAGGTTTCGTCAGCGAGCTGTACAAGTGCGCAACTGATTGCGCGAATACTGACACGTCTTCGGTTAACCTGTGGACAGACATGTGGACTTAAAAATTTAAAAGTGTCATTTGACCCCAAAAATGTCATTTGACCCCAAAGTGTCATTTGACCTCAGTGTCGCTTGAAACCAGCGTTTCTTTGACCTGTGTGTCATTTGGCCTCAAAGTATCATTTGAGTAAGTAAGTAATTGTTTATTTGCCAGAATATGGTTACAAATGATCTTAAATAAATAAATTCCAACATGTTCTATCGATGAGTCGATGTGCAAATGTCATTCAAAATTTTAATTTTACAATTCATAATCATTTTGATTAGTTTTATTTTTACATAATTATTCAGCAAGACGTATCAATACATTCATTCATTCAACATTGAGTTCAAAGTGTCATTAGATCCAGTGTCATTTAACACCAGAGCTGCTGACATGTTAAAAAGTATTGTCAAAACTCACCTATGATCAGCATTCTCGATCCTAGCATCCAAGTTAGCCACTCTATAGTACGTCTGGTTCTTGAAGTACAGCTCATAGGCGTGGTTGACGAGCCTGGTGCGGAAGGCCAGG
This sequence comes from Marasmia exigua, assembly GCA_019059595.1. NCBI lineage: Eukaryota > Metazoa > Arthropoda > Insecta > Lepidoptera > Crambidae > Marasmia > Marasmia exigua. The sequence goes on from CM032488.1 coordinate 15,107,334, forward strand.
GCGAGTCTCCCCTCCAGGTACCGGATCATGGAGTTGATGAAGGTGGCCGGAACTGCTATGCCGAACCACTGGAGGAGCAGGGCTGCGAAGCGCCGGAGGTCTTTCTGGACTATGTGGCGCACTGGAAACGATGAAACATTGATGAGGCATTGGCCAGTTGTTCAATGGACAATTTTAGAATCACCAGTTAAGTCTAATACTCGTACATAAATCACTACCAGACTTCCCTGAATCATGAATTATGGTCCAAGCGTAACCCGGGCTCCAGAGCCGACGCAAACGAGAAAAACACGCTAAAATGAGGACTATATGTATACAAATACGTCCAACTTTTTTTTCCGATGGGCGCCAGATAAACAGACGGTCCAATCACACACATGTGCACTACGAACCTTTAAACTCCCCTTTCCTTTCCCTCACTAACTGGGCAAAATACAGCACAGACACTGCTTTACACGGGTTTTCTGTGAGGCTACGAGGACGACACACACAAACTAAGTAGAAGATATGACGACACTGAAAGTTTTTAGAACTGGCCACTTATAAGACGATGATTAAAAAAATAAGTTTAAATTTTGAAAATGGAACTCTTTGCCAATATTATTATTGTCTATGCATTTAATTCGATTGTCTTTTTTTCCGATTTGGCGGCAAATTGAAAATAATCTTTAACAAGTGTGCATGAATTTAACGCGAGAAAATTTCCGTGCAATGATTTTCCATGACTTGTGATGTCAAATAAGTCAACAAGAAAGTTATGATAGACTTCGATTGGCATTTCACGATGAAGCTCCATCTCGTGCCACAGTTTACAACTGGTTTAATGAGTTTAAACTTGGTCGCACTAAGCTCACCGATGATATGCGTGAGGTACGGCCATGTACGGCGACTACCGAAGATAACATCAGTGTTGTGCGACGTATGATAGAGGCCGACAAAAGAGTGACCTATCAGCAGATTCGAACAAGTTTAGGCATTTGGTATGAGTCAAGTACACAAAATCATTCATGAACATTTAGGGGGCCAGGAAGCTTTGTGCCCGGTGGATACCTCATAATTTGACAGAGGCCCAAAATCTACGTCGTGTTGATTGGTGCCACGAAATGGTTCAAAGATTTAACGTAGGTAACTCAAATGCTGTGTTTGACATACTAACAGATGACGAAAGCTGGATTTATTATTATGATCCTGAAACTAAAAGACAATCTTCTGAATGGGTGTTTCCATTCGAGGAGTTCCCAACTAAAGTGAAGAGGGGTCGCAGCGTGGAAAAAGAAGATGGTCGCCTCGTTCTTCGGAAGGACAGGTCGTATCGCAACAGTTTGTTTAGAGGATCGAAAAACAGTTACCGCAGAGTGGTATACGAACAACTGTTTGCCACTTGTCTCGGAAAAAGTTCGGGAAAAACGACCTCGCAGTAGGATCCTCCTTCACCACGACAACGGCTCGCCGCACACCGCCAAGCAAACACTCGAGTATTTGGCGACGTCAGACGTAGAATTACTGGGTTACCCGCCATATAGCCCAGACCTCGCACCCTGCGATTTTTATTTATTTCCAAAAATAAAAGAAAAACTAAAAGGAAAACGTTCCACGGACGCCGAAGAAACAGTGGCTGCGTATAAAGAGGCCGTCGAAGAGACCCCTAAAGAAGAGTGGGCCAAGTGCTTTTCTCAGTGGTTTAATCGAATGCAGCGATGTATTGATGTGAAGGGGCACTATTTTGAAAAGATACAATTAAAGTAACAACTTGCTAAATTGATCAGTTTTTGATTTTCTAAGAACTTTCAGTGTCACCCTCGTATGTGGTATCCGGTCGAGCCGGCCTATTCGTGGCTCTTTTCCACTTATACCGGTTCAACCTGTTTAAAGTCAAATCCTAGATCATGGTCAAAAAGCAACACGTATATGAGGTCACTCCTCTGGTGTTGCAGGTGTCCATGGGTGGCGGTGGTCGCTTACCATCAGGTGATCCGTCTGCTTGCCTGCCCCCTGTCTCATAAAACAATTATATTAACACGTACTCTTTCTTGCTAGTGTAGTTTTTATTAGGATTATTCTCACCTATAGACCCTTCCAAGGACGCTACGTATATAGACAGGAAGGTTCTAGTGAATAGACACAACGTGTGGGCCGACAGCAGCGCCACCTCATGGCTGCGGAACCCAGGCACCATGATCCTGGCGAGGGTTACTAGCTGCCGGAGGAACTCTAGGTTCAACCCGGGGATGTGCTCTTCCACTGGTGCTGGCTCGTCTGCATCTTCCTGAAATAGGTAAGATTCCATTATAGGACACAGTTGGGATATGGGGTAAATCAGGTCTTCTCATTGTCGATCCCACAGTGCCTTAAGACCAAGAGCATACAACCAATGCGTCGTACCCAGTGACCTGGGGTCCTACCTGTCATGAGGAGTCGAAACGTGGACACTAACGGCACAGCAGGTCCACAAGTTTAAAGTCGTTCAGCGACCCATGCTCAATGAAAAGTGCAATGCTCGGCGTTTCTCCGAAACGAGGTGTTCCGGCAGAGACCAACAAGATCATCGACATTGCTCACCAGATTAGCAGGCTGAAGAGGCCGTGGACTGTCTATATCAGTAGCAGAACTGACTGACTACTGCTGGGGTAAAAGAGTGGAGACCACGTCTCGGTAAACGAAAGACGACTTCAGGACAACAGCAACACCAGATGGGCCGATGACGTAAGCAGAACCATGGGAAACACCTGGTTGAGACTGGTAGACAACCGTTGTGAGTGGTATCACAGAGGAGGCCAGGTGAAATGGGGTGAGATGTTGGTCATTATTTTCTGATTTCGACTTACAATGTTCTGTTTGTTGTCAGTGTCGGCATCGCCCCGACACAGGGCGCACTGCTCCGCCCCGCACCGCCCCCCGCACGCCGCCGCGTCCGCCCCTCCGTTTGTGACTGTCTGTAATTTACCATTTTTCGCCACCTGAAATCAGAAAGTTCACTCGTTTATTGTACCTGTTAAATGAAAACTTTTGTTGCTTTCGTCGACCTACTTTAAAAAATGTTTGAATGTAATGGGATTAGTTGAAACACATTACCCCGGGCTCCAGAGCGACAGCTTTGGATGCAAACGGGAATTACACGCTAAGATGAGGAGGAGGTAATTAATACACGTTACCAGTACACATACTTGTACAGGGATTGCCCGTCAGAAACTTGATCTAGTGCGTCATCATATCAGAACCAAGGTAACTGATACAGCCCAAAGAATTGTGAACCTTATGTGGCAGTGGCCAGGGCATATTGCTAAGACTGATGGTCATTGGAGCGGAAACGTCCTCGAATGAAGGTCCTCGTTTCGAGTCACAAATGAAAAGATCGACGACCTGGTGACGGTCGCAGGGATTCCTTGGATGTGGGCGGCACAGGACTGATTAGTTTGGAGAAGTCTATTAATGGGATTAGCGTGTGAAACATCTACTTACTAGATTGCATACTACATATAGGAATGAGGTCCATCTAGGAGGTGACTGGTTATATTTGGACAAGATGTCAAAATGTCATTCCGACGGACGAAACAACCGGTGCTGTTGAAGTTGGACCCATGGTTGGACCTCAGTCTGCCTCAGTCCAACAGTATGTCACATAGCGATTTTTTCACACGCGTTCACACGCGTAGGCATCTCTTTTCTGAAATGATTCTGATGGATAAACTTTGCCACTCACCTTATAATTATTATTGTTATTATGACACGGCGGTGGCTGCTTCTTCTCCCTGGTCTGGTACAAGGCACAGGCAGCTAACGCCACCCCCACCCCCACTCCAAGGGCTAGAGACGGCTGCACCCTCGACGCCTGCTCTCTGATCTTCGTCAAGATAGCTGGCATTTTGGTTTCAGATAACTAATCTCATTTGTAAACTAAGCTTTTTATCTCATTTGTTATGAACGACTGTATATCATTTCTTGTAAATGAGTCTTGTATTTCATTTCTTGCAAGTTTCTAATTCATATATCTCTTTTCTTGTACATTTCAACGTTATATACCTATAATTTCGTGCAAATTTCTACGTTATCTATCTCATTTCTTCATTCTTAGCTTAATAATCTTAATTTCTTATTTATTGGTCAGTGTAGATTTATATATTCTATCTCGTTTACACTTATGTATACTGTACAGGAGAGATCAGTAGCGTACTAAATCACAGATATTTTGTAACTGGTGAGTAGGTCATGTCACAGGCGCGATTTTTCGATGAGGCTCGTCCATTTTTCTGTAACAAGAGATAGATAAGTATGTTTAGTTCAAAGTTTAATAATACGAACAAATGATATCAGTTCATTCGTCCGGGAGCTATGATGCCATGCCACCATGGATGTAAAATACGCGCGCTTTAAACGGAATGTGTCATTTTCGGAAAAAAATGTCACAGACTGTGTAAGAGATCAAATAAAACGGCCCTGGCGCAGCTTTAATGCATCTCTATGTGGGTGCAGTAGTCTCTACCGCACTCGCATTGAGATGACGTCACCCAGCACTTTACCCCAGTACTAACCGATTTTTCAAGTATGGATTTCTATGAAAAGACTCAGTTTAGTTAGGGTGCACGTCTATGGATGCCACAGAAACACACACCGAAGGCAAGTCAAACTTGGTAGTGGTTAATAGCGGACGAAGACCTTTAACCAGGAAGAGAATCATTTTCAAGACATTCATAATAAGCTCATTTATTTTTGTGTCAGTACACTTGAAGCTTACAGAATGGATCCAAAATGCGACAAGTTAAAATTACTTAAAATAAGAAAGATGAATAAAATTACAAATGAAACTTACATTTCTATAAAAACCTGCTGAAATCCCAATTTATTGAGATTTAATTAATTAATTACAATGCAATCATAATAATAATGTTAAACTGCCAATAATCCAAATAAATAAATTTATGTCAACAAGTAAGTAGTATGTTAAATAAAAAAATTAAATTAAAAATTAAAATGTCATTTTATCAATAATGTCATGGAAAAAAGCCAGCAAACACATCATGTTGTCGTCGAACAAATCTATGTCCTGATGCTGAGTGAGTATGTCCCCAATCATACGCAGTGCGCGGTTTGTCGGTGCGAAAGCCACCCGTTCTGTCCGCGTAAATGGCTTTTTCAAAAGACGAGGGGTCACCGCCCCATTCTGATTCTGCGGCAGTTTTCTGGGTACTAATATGCAAATTCTTTCCAAGACTGACTGACTGTCTAGCTTATGGTGGATAATAGATAAGTAGTGCCTAAAAGTAGACATTAGCCTCCTAACCTTCAATGTTTCCATTCCCTCATTGTAATCTTCTTCTGAATCATGAATAAGATCAAAGATAGTGTGAATTTTGTTGTAACGTTGTTTACAAGTGTCCCACGATAACATCAGTTTGAATGTTCTCGCAATAGTAGCCATTATCTGAAGGGCACTGTTGCTTAAGCGCAGGATATCATAAAATCTGCTTGTTTACATGAAAAATGTGATAACTCCAAATTCTCAAATAATTACGCCCGATTCGACCAAACTTTATCTGAGAACTAATCTTTGGTATATAAATCACAGCTGTCATGCCATACAAATCAGAGGGCCTAATTTAAAGGAGACGTTACGACCGAATCGGAGTTTCTCTCTCTTTCACACGCGCTGTGTGTTTTCCTTTGTTTGGATGCGACAAGTATATTCTCGTTCGCTACGGGACGGACTTTAAATTAAGCCGCCAGACGTTAGGTATACCACAGATTTATTCTCGGATTAAGATTGGTCGATTCAGGTCTTATGGTTTATTGCATAAAATAATACACATAAAGGATATTTGATAAGATAAGAAATAAGTATATTAGAAGTATGAAAGTGACACCGATACCTATCAATAAAAACTAGAAGGGAAATCGTCTTTCCCGGTATGGCCATGTAATGAGAAGAGGAAGAGCATGTAACCAAAAGAATGATATGTGTGAATGTAAGTTGAGGAACAGAGGACGGTTGAAAAGAGATGGATAGATTGTCTGAAAATAAAAATGATTTGACTAAAAAGTTAATCAGGACGTATGGAAGAATGAACGCAGTATTGCACCGACCCCAGATAAAGTGGGAACAGGACAGGGCGATGATAAATAATACATATACTGTAACCATCAAGCTATCAGAAACAAGAGGGTAGGTAAATAACAAAAGATACGAACCAATTAAAAGAGCTATTTAGAAGGGAATCGTACGTGTTCCCCCTGCGATTACGAGTACGAAACACATTTTTCTGCAAAACGACTTTTTTGAGTTACGGCGTTTACTTGATTGCCTCTAACTGGAAACATATCAAAAGCAATTTGCCTCGAACACTGATGTTAACTGCTTGATTGCAACACGCTCATGATTACATGATTAGTGCTATATCTGTTTGTATCATTATCTTATTTCGGGCACTTACAACATTAGTTACAGTACAGTCACGTGAACTAATAAGTAACAACGTCATTAAAATATGAACCTTATATGTGCTGCCTTAAGAGTCCAGGTGTTTACATTTCATTGCATGCGACTGTAAATAGTGCTGTCAATAAATTTCTATTGCCATTGGCTGACCATTACTAATTTAAAACCTTAGAATTGCATCAGCCCACGCAGAGTGTTTGAATCCTACCGCGAATCTATTCCTCAATGCTTCAGCCTGCCAAATGAGTGACGAACATTCGGAGAGGCCTATGCCGGCTGTAGAATGCAAAAGGCGGCAATGAGGAAATCGACCGGAGAAGAGAGAGATGTATTATAAGTATATATTTGTAATTCCGCTATTGGTTCTCATATCTGTAACACAGGTGCTTGAGCTATCTATTTCGGAGTCAATATATGTATTATTTGTGATGTTGTGAAATACATATTTATTTATTTTATTCACTTTTAACGTCCAAAGCAATCAACTGTGCCAACACTATTAGATTTTAACGAGTTTCAGTTTTATGTTATGGCTTGTATTGTTACCCGATCATGTAATGTTAAACTTATTAGAATACAATCATTTTTATTGCGCATTTCATCGACTAGACGGAACACAAAATGTTTATTATTGAATGTACACATATTCACACGTTAGGTGTTTCCACTCTACAATTGATATTGAACCAACTGTGTTTCACAATGAGGTGAGAATCAAGTACTCTGATAGATTGAAACCTCTTACTTATCTGTGGTAGTAACGCAGTAGTACAAGTGTAAATTACATCACACTTCAATCTTTTAATCACAAAGAGTCAAACATAAATCTGAATACAGTCTCACTTTAGCTAGACCTGGCAAAACGCATCTTTCTAAAGAATGAATCATTTGCAACCAGATCAGTGTAAAGATTCGGATCAGTGAATCTTTTCATTTGGATTCCTCTGTTGTCTGATATCCGTAACACAAGCGCTTAGTATGGAATCAGGTCAACATATAAGTCTTTGTATGTCTGTATAAATATACATATGTACATTAATATACATATGTATATTTATATGACTTTAGATAGACTCAATAGATACTAAAGCAGAGAGCGAGTAGATGATTTTCTCCGAATGAATCGCAGCCACATTACGCAATAAATTGTGTCCAACTAGAAATGATAAATTTTCGACCTCATTCGTAGTCTAACTTGTTAATACAAGATACTAATTATTTCTGCATTAAAACGACAAAAAATGGAAGGTGTTTTAATTGTACAGAATCAAAATACATTATTGAATTAGATTTCCTGTTCAATAACTACTAAAAACACTTTCTAAATGAAAAATATAATACAGATCATTGTATTTGTAAACAGGATTACAAAGTATTGTTATTATACATAATAAATAACATTGCCATTTGTCATTTAATTGACAAGACAAGCGGCATAGGTAAATAAGGATCAAGAAACAAAAAAATAACTTGTACAGGTTTAATCTAACGAAATTCTTGTTTAGTCTAAAATTCAATAATATTCATGTTAAAAGTAAACCTTTGGTACCAGACCGTGATAGCAAAGATTAGCAAGGTCAAATAATATATTTTCAACTTTCAAATCATTCATTTAAATAAAATAAGGTACTAATAATTATTACACATAATTATTGACTTGAACATTACAGGTATAAAAATAATTCGATACCATTTAGGAAGTGGACTTATCTTACAGTCATTAATAAAGACTAATTATATTTTATCATTAGATATCTCTTTTCAAATATAATTTATCATAATCGATATCATAAAAGTTATTTTACGCATACGACTTTTCTATACAACACCTATAACACAAATCTTATAATAAATTGGCGTCCTAGAACACTTATGTCTATTATATATAATAGCGGTCCAAAACGTGAGCCTTGCAGAGCGCCGCACGTGTCTTAAACACCAGTACATAATAACCTTGACCCTTCAGTGAGTCAGATACGCAGCGGCCGTACACGGCGCAAGCCTCTACACTGTCTGTTCAAAAGGAAAACATATCTCCTTATGAAGATCATGACGCGTGATGCACATATTCAAATGCCTTTGTTAACTCCGTATTGAATAGACAATTAATATCGCGTGAGGATCAGAGAGTAAGAGGAATAACACCAAGTTGACTGCAATATGTAATGATATAATGATATATAATCATTTTATACTGTATATTGTTTTTGCTTTACGTAAGTAAACTGAGATTCTTAAACATAATACTTTGCAACGTTTCTTTGTACGGCATATTCTCATTATTATTTTAACCTCTGCATGACATATTTGCAGGAAGTATTGTAGTACATAATTTGTATAACACGTTTGAAAGATAATTTTCAAATTTGAAATACATTGTTAAACAGATATGTTCCGCTTCCTGGTTCTTGCCTTAAATTCTAGAGAATTTGTTACCGAAATTAAGAAACTATTTACAAAATGCTTACAACTTTTTGAGTTGATCAAAATTTTACGATTTCTAAATTCAAACTTAACAAAGTAATGAGTAAAACCATACAGTAAAATTCCTACTCTTTTTTATGATAAAGGGGGCAAACGAGCAGATGTACCACCTGATAGTAAGCGATTACCGCCGCCCATGGGCACCTTCCACGTCAAAGAAGTCACAGGTGCGCTGCCGGCCTTTTTAAAAGGGTTTATGCTCTGTTCTGAAGGTTTGCAGGTCGTATCGGTCCAGAAACACCGCAGGCGATAGTTCATTCCACAGTTTTGTCATACGAGGTAGAAAGTTAAAAGAAATGTCTAAAGCACCAGAATTAGACTTTCATGTCCATCAGTCATAATCATCATAAACAAATGTCTGATGATCGAAACATCAGAGTCGATTTAAAATATTGTCACGTAGATCTGGATTATTTTCATGTGGAGGAAAACCTAAAAACTAAACGCATCGGAAATTTCCAATGACAAGCCTTTTAATCTAAGGTCGCACTATGAACCAGGATGCCGATCTAGCTAGACAAAAAGGGTCATCTCATTTCCGTAGCTCTTTTAGTAAAAACGATAGGTTAATAACCAGATGTAATGATTTTGCCATATTTTTTTGCATCTACCCTATGATAATTTAATAATTTTAAAACGTTTCCGAAGAAGGGAGTTTTTCACGATGAAATCATTCGCTTTCTTGCGTTTGATGTGTCAGTGTCTGTCTCACAGTAAATAGAAACAAAATTGTGATAATTCCAGACATGGATCGTTAAGTAAATGGTATGTGTTACTTATTTCACTATAAAGTTATTTCAAATACATATTAATTACTTAAGGCACATGTTAAATAACAATATTCGTGTTTTTCTGGTGATTTTCTGTATTTGACAGACCAGAAGCGAGTTTCCAAACTCAGGAGGGTTTTGAAACTAGGTCAATTGGTATCGAATGGCTAAATGGTGAAAACTTGAAGTTTACAATAATACGTATTTTAATTCCATATAGGTCATCGTTAGAATGCCAACGCTCTCTGAGTCCTAGTCGCCCGAAGATTGATTTTGATCTAGCTTCTTCTTGTAATAGTATCCGGACTATTATTAGCTTACTCTATGGGAAATAGTTTGAATGTTTGAATTAGGTTCTAGGCCATAGTGATGACGCCGCGTTTTGTAGGTAAATGCTGTATTGAATCTATAGTTATTTTTGCGTGACTGGAACACTACAAGACTATATTGATATCATGGCAAATAGCAAAAATCAGAATTTCAGTATTTTTATGTTATATGTGGCTGACGCAAACACTAGGCAAGCGCTGCTTCACGCCGGTTTCGTGAGTCTGTCGTATCACTTCGAGCCGGCCCACAGGGCCCATTTAGACGGTAAACTTGGTGTAAGTAGTCAGCAACATAGGGGCTCATGTTGCGAACCTGCTTACTTAAGACCATGATGCAACTATATTCCTTTAGCTTTATCATGATATCGGTGACAAGCAGGACAGAGTTATATGTGAGGCACACGTTAGAAAGAGACTAACTTGAAAAATGTATAGATTTTGACATCTGTCACCTAAAGCGAAAGGAGTGTAGAAGAATACCTATGTCTATGATTACTATGACTATGACTACACTGCCATTGCTTTGATGTTTGTTTGCTACTTGGATCTTACCGACATCAAAGTTCAAATAATTTCGAAAGATCAGAATGTTAAAGTACTGCACTTAAATATTTTGCAATTTTGCCACTTCATTTCGTATTTACATGACGGCTAAGTATGTCGATATTTAAAATATATTTATTTTGTTAATATAGTGATGTTAAGAAACTGCAAACCTAAAATACTCATGCTCAAGTTATGCAAATTTGTAACGCTAAACCAGAGGTCTACAACGAAAACATTCCATAACGAAAGAAAATATTTTATGCCTGTGACAATTAAACAAAAGAGACACACAAGCCGTGTAAAAAGAACGAGGATAAAGATTCGGTCATGAATACCGTTTCAGTGTAAGCTCCAGGAACTAAACCGCGGTCTACCGGACCGGAGAAGATCACTTAAGCAATTTAGGTAGCCTGCGGGAGGAAAATAAACAGAATAAAAAAACCATAAGTATTTTAATGTGTGACTGTGGGTACGGTTGGGAAATCTGCCGCATAACTACTTTCAATCGAAAATCGCTTGCACGCGAAAAACAAAAATAGAGTCATTCCAAATAAAAAAAACTATCAAACCGCAAGCGGCTTTAGCTCTTCTGGTGGTTAAGTGCCAGATTCCCCGAAAATAGATGTCAATTCTAAACGCATAACCACTTTCGAACGAAAATACCGTCATATAAAAAAAAAACTATCCAAGCTGCAACCAGTTTTTGTTCTTCATGGTTGTGGGGCAGTTTCCCCGACCTACGTCAATTTCTAATAGATGACAATTCTAAACGCATAACCAAGTTCATTCAACCGCGACAGTTGGAGAGCCATGCTTCGGCATGAATGGGCCGGCTAGGCCGAGTGATACCACGGCCTCAAAGAAATCCGGCGTGACGCAGCACTGTGCTGTATTTCGCTGCGGGAGTGACGGTACCGGAGGCCCCAATCCGGGGGAAAGGGGGGTTTAAAAGTTGGCAGCGTGGGTGACTCCCCTGGTGTCACGAAAAAAAAAACAGTTTCGAACGAAAATCGCTAGCACGCACGACACAAAAATGGCTTGTTTTCAAACTAAATATAAACTATACCAAGCTGTAAGCGATTTTTGCTCTTCAGGTGGTTAATCGCCAGTTTCCCCGACCTGTACCTACAGTCAATTTTAAATAGATAACTTTTCCATATGGTACGCCTTGATCGTTTTTACTTTCCCCCACCACCTGCTGTGCATTATAAGTAAAACTGAACTAAAAGCAATATCCAATTACCATGGCCGCAGATAGGTGAGTGCACTTGATGGCAGGAAAAGTGGGCTAATGGGATTTAGCGTCGTGCTCATGGCATTTGCATTAAACATTGCACTACATAGCATTGTCGATGGAAAAATAATGAACACGGGAAATATTAGATTGGTACATATAATAAATTATTTGGTGTTGTTGTGTTGTGCTCATCATCTTATGTAGTATATGGCCGGCCGGGCTAGTACTTTAAGGCGACGGGTAGCCCTAACTAGCGACACCAATCGATTAATATTGTTAGCTACAAAACCGGATCTATTTTGAATAATTTCGGGGTTACAACCTCTCGGCAAACACTTATAGGTACTATTTATTTAATAACCATGCACAAATGTTGGGTCATTTTGTACGCAAAAAATTGATTACCGCCAAAAGCGGCCACTTTTAGCGTGAATCAATTTTTCGCGTACAAAAACGGACCCAAAACTTGTGCATGGTTATTTAATAAATAGTATAAGTGTTTGCCGAGGGGTTGTAAGCCCGAAATTGTTTAAAATAGATCTAGTTTAGTAGCTAAAAATTAAAATCGATTGGCGTCGCTAGTGTGCCCTACCCGTCACCTTAACAGAGGGGAAACGCTTCGCATATCTACTCCTTTCCCTTCCTTGTTGCTCTAAACACTGAGCTACCAAACGTCATTATGACAAAACCAACGGTATAATATTGAACTCCGAGTATAGTGCGAATATGTATAGTCAGAAGACAATTCGGTGACATGGCCAGGAGGGCGTTGTACAATATTTTTTCTATGGGAAAATGTCAAAACCACTGACACTTGTAAAGGATTGCACTTGCATTAGTTCTAATTTTTTCCACGTGCCAAAAAACCATAGGGCGACTGTATTAATAACCTTACTCTATGATTGAACCGTGTGGTACGCCTTGTGGTCCCCGGCAGAGTAGAATAGGCGACCGTCACTCTTACCGAGGTGTCGTAAAAGGCGACTAAGGTAAAGCTGCTGGCATGATCATCAGCACCCAGAGAAGGAAAACTCTGCATTTATATCAAAACCCTCGTCAACCCGTCTGCCAAGCGTGGTGAGGGTATTTGACTAAGCTCGAGATTTAAAAAAATATAAATATTTTATCAAAATATAGGTAATGTGCCAATAGCAAAAATTTTTCAATCAAAAATATAACGTCTAGCCGGTTTTATGGTCATTCAAAGATTCATGGGCAAGTCCATTTTAAAAGTATGAAATTTAAAAAAAATATTATACCATTGAATAACCCATATAATTTACACCAACTATTATAATGGAACCATTGACATAATCGAAACATTTGATATAGCTACCATACAAAATTCAAATGAAATGCATACAAAATACTTGCGTGGGACGTCACATCTCAGTAGCCATTTGTATGGAGCGTTTTGGGTTTGCCCAAAATAATGTGATTTTAAAGTTGGGATATCTCAGGTAGTTTAAATGAGAATCAAGTAATTCTTTCAACGATGTTTCTATCATTGAGAGGTCTTTTGATTACACAAATGAAAAAAAAATAGTCAAATTGAGGGAGGCCCGTGCCCCAGCAGTGGGGACTTAAAGGGGCTGACGATGATGATGATTGAACCGTAAGATCAAATAAGCCATGAATAAGCAAACAAATCAGTGTCTTCACGCGAAGTTGTTCGCCTTGACACAGTCAAATCAAATTCACTCAGTATTCTATTTTTATCTCAGCAATGTTCTTATGTTTTAATAATAAGGCCCATTATTAAGGTGACGGTTAGGGCACACTAGCGACGCCAATCGATTTTAATTTTTAGCTATTAAACCGGATCTATTTTAAACAATTTCGGGGTTACAACCTCTCGGCAAACACCTATACTATTTATTTAATACTTATAGATAACTGTTTGGTCTGCTTTTGCACTCGAATTTTTGATTACCGCCAAAAGTGGCCGCTTTTGGCCTGAATAAATTTTTCACGTACAAAAACGGACCCAACATTGCATGGTTATTTAATAAATAGTATAAGTGTTTGCCGAGAGAGTGTAACCCCGAAATTGTTTAAATTAGATCCGGTTTAGTACTTAGCTAAAAATTAAAATCGATTGGCGTTTCTAGTGTGCCCTGCACGTCACCTTAATGTGTGAGGTCAGGTATTCTTTGCTTATAAAAGGTTTGGTGAGTGGAAGGTGTAACAAGTTGGATTTACTGTCCGTGACATAAAATTGGTCAAATATCTTCGTACAATTCTTGCCTTGGTGCTTAGTGGTGACTGCCGACAGTGTTTCGCAGTCTAGCAGAAAGCATGTTATTATAACTTCTGTAATTATTTTTCCTCACTTGGTTTTGACACATTAGTTCCGCTCTGTACCAATAGATGGCGCTAGGTATCGATTACATCGCGCAAGCGTTTCGTGTTTACGGATTGCCTATAAGCGTTTTGCCGCTGTCTGTAGGATTTACCTCTTTGTAAATAATAAAAAAAGATATATAACACACTTAAAATTTTCATCTCGTGTTCAGGCGGGACTCGAACCCACACCTTCCACAATCCGGGTGAATGTACTACCAATTATACCACTGAACGCGTTACTTAGTCGACGAAATTTGTAAGTGCTTGATTCGACATGAGCTGTCGATAGTCTCATCAATATTGTAGGTATATTTACAATATCCAGTGGAAATATTTTTACAAATATTAACCACCAGTTAAGATGAGACTGCTAAATCAATAGTTGATATTTTTATAGCAATCTTATGCGATTTATTCTTAAGTAAATAACACACTTAAAAATTTCATCTCGTGTTCAGGCGGGACTCGAACCCACACCTTCCACAATCCGGGTGAATGTACTACCAATTATACCACTGAACGCGTTACTTAGTCGACGAAATTTGTAAGTGCTTGATTCGACATGAGCTGTCGATAGAGATGAAATTTTTAAGTGTGTTATTTACTTAAGAATAAATCGCATAAGATTGCTATAAAAATATCAACTATTGATTTGGCAGTCTCATCTTAACTGGTGGTCAAATATTTGTAATAATATTTCCACTGGATATTGTAAATATACCTACAATATTGATGAGACTATCGACAGCTCATGTCGAATCAAGCACTTACAAATTTCGTCGACTAAGTAACGCGTTCAGTGGTATAATTGGTAGTACATTCACCCGGATTGTGGAAGGTGTGGGTTCGAGTCCCGCCTGAACACGAGATGAAATTTTTAAGTGTGTTATTTACTTAAGAATAAATCGCATAAGATTGCTATAAAAATATCAACTAAAAAAAGATATAGATGTTAATTTAGTATCTTCTACTTAGTTTGTGTGTTAATTATATGTATACAGAGTACTGGCATGGAAACCGCTAGCAGATGATAATTGACAATGAAAGTTTTACAAATCTCATATAATTCACAGTCTCATCTCAGTGTGTGATTCCCACTTGCGTCCAAGTCGCTTTGGAGCCCGGGGTAGGTATGTGGTGGCCATGATTCAGGATTAGGGGAGTCTCGTAATTACAATGAAGCAACTGTCGTCTGACATTCGCTTGCTACCGTTACATTGGGAGACCATGCCAACAAAATTATGGTTACACGTAAACGTGCAGGTTTCCTCACGATGGAGACTCAGGTGCATCTACCTCCACGAGTGGCCCTGCTGGTAATCAGTTCTGTCCTGATTCCAACTTCGGTTAGTATTAGGCAGAAACGGTTACCGCGGGCACGGTTTTTCCTGGGCAATGACGGGTAGTAATTCATTCGCGGATTGCTACCTGTTAGCCGAAGGATGCCCACCCAACGGACCGGCCCTGGCGTTCGACCGCGCCGAAGCGCACTTCGCTACAGGGCCTACATTGTCGCGCCGAGGGTCTGAGGACCGGCGTCTTCGCGTCGTTCCTTGACGGTGCACTAGGACCTGTGAAAGCAGGTTAAACCATCGCACAGCGGGGTTGCAGGCCCCATTTTTGTCTTCGGACCTGGGGATGCCTGTGTCCGGCTCCACCCGCGCGTGTTGCGCGGCGGTTTTCCGGCGAGGCGCGTTGACGTCGGCATCAAATTTTGCACTGTTGGGGGTTAATTCGACCTGCCGCCGTCTGTACATATGCCCACAATCTCGCTAAGCAAATATATTAATTACTGCTTACACAAGACCCAACCACAGTGAAGTGACAGACGAATCGTAAAACAAACACATTAGTGGACCATCAATCATTTTGGTCTGCACTGGACTGTCGGTGTGGTTCATAAATTATCTCTAGACAATATGCTTTTCAATATAAATATTATTTAAATACACTTATGCTTAGACAATTGTTAAATTCACTCATGTCATAATCTTCAAATTAAGAAATCAAAAGTAAACACATTTTGACAACCTTTATAATAAAGATGGCTTTAAAGAAAATTATAAAGTTAGGATGTTCCATAATGATCTTTTTTTGCCCTTAATGGAACAGCTGTCACTTTAAGCAACAGCCAAATTTCTTAAAAGACAATATTAGGACAAAGTTCTCATCATTTGTACCTACAGCCAAAAAAGTTAGAAATTGAGATAGATAAAGTAGTGTATGAGAATGAGACTGTACATAACTCGGTATTAAAACACTCGCAAGTACTATTAAAAAACTCGCCAAGGCTCGTTTTTAATTTAAAATCTCGCTTGTGTTTTAATAACTCTAATTATGTGAGAGTCACATAAAGTACTATTAAAAAACATTGTTTATTTAAAAAACAATAAAGTGCGAGTCGGACCCATGCATTGAGGGTCCCGTACAAACATATTATTCGTATGCTTATTATATGTGCACTATTTAAGTGTGGAAACTGTTGTCAGATGTGTTGGAAAACTGTGTTATGTAATTTTTCTAAAGAGGTTCTCTTCAGAAAAATTACATAACACAGTTTGTATGTGTGTATTTCTCTTAAAAAAATAAATAGAAATTAACGTAACAACTACTTATTACAAAATGAATTTTGTAGGTAGGCTAATAAATAACTTGAATTTATAAGTTATTTATTAGACTATAAAAAACAAAGTTTATATTTTCCGCATTTATTTGTAAACAGCAATTGGAAAGAAATACGGATAAGGCACATTAAAATCGAACAAACATAAAAACCAAAAATATAAAAATTATTTACGATTACGTCACTATACCCGGAATGTGTGAAAAAATACGTAAAGGCAAATGCTAAAATATAATGGTGCGTGTAGATTTCAAATAATATACCCCGTAGGTATAAATAATTATTCAGCACCGCAAATTCAATGACGTCCATATAACTGTTTGGTTATTTATTGCCCTCTTAAATTCCCTCACGCCCATTTCGGGCCTGTGTTGCCAACTCAAAAAGAACTTTAATAATAATAACACAGTGTCAGTGATAGTCAAGACGTACGTACTTTCAAGAGTTAACTCTGACCTCACAGTTTTGAAATGGGCATGAAAGATAGAAAGAGAACAACAAAGGTCTTCATCTCAATCGTTACGCTCTTGACAGTTCCATTGTGGTCGTCATGTAGTCGTAACTCTATATGTTATTCTTCCCACAATTTCTCAGCAAAAGTACCAACCTCAAATAAATACACTTGTTGTTGTTGAGGATATGTAGGTTTGTAGGTATCATTATATTCTCGTTTCGATGAACAAACATGATTTTTCATCACACTACCAAATAGACGTGTGTAACTCTTTACTGAAACGACTCAGTGATCCGACTCAACCAAATGATACACTGTTCCGAATCTCTAATGTTTGCTCCGAATGTATCATTCGTTTAAATGGATCTCGAGTCCGAGTGAACCGAATGATCCAAATGAGCTGAATATCCGAGTGAGATGAATGATCCAATTGAAACGAATAAGCTGAATGATCCGAGTGGGGAAAAGAGATAGGTATATTACATGGTACAGCAGAAGGGGATCGATTTATTAATTCGTAACAAAATATATTTATCACGGATCTATCTAATTCTGATTCTGATGTTTCAAGTTATTCAAATGAAGCGTTTCACTTTTCCGCGTCTTTGCACTGATCCAGATGCAAATGTTCTAATCTTTTGAAAGATACGTTTTTGCCAGGAATGCTACCAAATGCTCCAAATAGTATCAGACAACTTTATCTTGCTATTGAAGACATCCCAATTCTCAAATAAAACCAAGATAAAAGTTGGTCAGTGTCGGTCTTGCGTCAAATTTAACTCCTACTCTCTTGGCTAACAAGTCTCGATTGCATACTTTCGACGAGAACAAAAAGTATTTAGTCTTGCAAATTATTTTTATTAAGTATTTTATCTTTTACATATTTTGCTCGACGTTTCGGCTACGTTACAGCAGCCGTGGTCAAGAGCGAGTGTATCACATAATAAATATCGTGTTAATTCCCGTCTTGATTAATTATAGTTATAATGCAACGCGAAAATCGAAAAAAACTAAATTAACACATATTTTTTATGAGAAAGGGGGCAGACGAACAGACGGATCACCTGATGGTTAGTGATTACATGAAATAATTATTTATAAAATTCAATAATATTTTGTCGAAACAAATTCTAAATACATGAACCATAGGCTTAGTCCCTAATACGACGAACAAATTGTTTTTAGTAGTTTTTGAGAAACACAAGACATAATTACCACCTATGTTTACAAATAAACTATTTTCATTTGTATAAAAATAGGGTTTCAGATTATCCTTCACACGGAACCCTAAAATGCCTGTTATCGGTTTAATTAAATCGCATCAGAGTGCATAAGAGAAAGCAGGTGGCACAGATGGCGCCCTTATGCGAATAAATGAGGCAGTTTGGAAAAAAACACTTTCTCTTTGGTGTTTCATTTCTTATGGCTTCGGGTTTATATGAGAGCTATTAAAGTATCACTGGTAAATATTAACTTCAGTTTAAAAATAAATCACTACAATCTATAATTTAATTAGTCTGGTTGCCCAGTTTTAGCTTTGCAAAGATCAGACGATAGTCACCCTCAATGTCAACCACTTTCAAATCAAAGGCTTCTGATTACCTTCAACATCAAACAGCGCATACTTTTTGAACATAATGCTTTCTTTTACTCCTGGGGGTGCGTCAAGGCTCTATTTTATGTCCTTTACTTTTATTTAAATATATCGATGTCTACAAAACCAATTGAATGATGCGTTAAATTATCACGCAGCGTAAGTACATCATTGATTACATATACAGGATCTCGAAAGAGAAACTATACTTCAAACAAACTTTAGAATAAAAACCCGTTATACTTGTACGACACAAACTTATCTAACATAGTTTGATTGATTAAAAAAAGTTGTGGCTACGAAATGTTAAATATTATTAATATGCTTTCTACTTTCATTTATTTATGAAATAACAAGGATTTATGTTAGGGTTGTGATGTCAAAGATATTAAATTTAGTTTTGATTTCGTGACAGTCAATATTATTGATAAGTATATGAATAAAATTGGTGCGTACGAGTTTGTATATTGTATTGTATGCTTTCTGGTAGATTTGAACCCTACTGCATTTATGGACATTCATAACAACAAATTTATGACAACTGTGGACGAAACTGTCAAAGACACGCTAGAATGATGATGATGATAACGTCACAAGAAATAATATACACACGCCTAACAATAAGAAAACAATCTCAACTCCTACAAAGGCACAAACAACAGGTTTTAAGCATTCTTACATATTAATATTTGATAAAGTTAATAAACACAACAAACATAATATTGAGTTAACACTGTTTAAACATACATAATGTACAGATGTATTGTAAGTCAATATTGTTTAGCAATTAATCAATACAACAGTATATCAATAAGTCTTAACAGGGAAGAAGTTTCAAGAAAGTAATTTAAGTATAATATATTCATACCTTAAACACCGTGCCATTGGCAAAAACTTGCGAAATGGTGGAGCCCGGGCTTCGAAGCGACAGAGCTTGGGATGCAAGCGGGAATAAACGGTTATATAATGATGATAGTTTGACACCCTAAACACATTCATTATGACCATTTACTGGCATTATTAAGGCCTTTGCTCGTAACATGTCGTTAACTTAAATAGGTTGTTTGTTTTATTTGTACGCAAATCTACAATGTCTATTTATACAAGCAAATTCTAAGCAAAAATAACAATAATATTCCGTATACTTCTGAACATGATAAACACATTGACCTAGTTTTCCGGCATCTCGAGTTTTCTGAGGTCATTATAATAATTATACTAACTTGTGGTTTTTAACTCGAGGTCCAATTCGAAAACAAGTGCGGTGAACATTATTAGAATAATTTTGTTTACTAAGGTCACAAAATTAAAGATAAGAATAATGCTGAAAGGAAAATTATGAATATGCTGCCTTGTCTTAAATACAGAATAATCCTGAGATGCCGAATAACTGGCTTGTAGTCAAACCGCTTTCAAATGATGGAAAGTTGAAGAAGTTGACATTGATGCAAATTGCACTGGCAAGAATTATGATATAATCAATAGAAAGAGAATTCTCTGCGCGGTGTCCATGGGCGGCGGCAATCGCTCAACATCAGGTGATCTATCTGCTCGTTTGTCACCCATCACATAAAAAATAGAAGCAAAATGGACTCAGTAGTCTTGATACATTAAAAACCTTCGTGAGAAAGAGTGATCACCTTGCGTGAGCTGGCGTACGTTGGCGTACGTTGGCTTACGTTCAAACGAGCTAAGTTTAACACGGTCGTGACTTCGAAAGGCACTTCAATAAGCGTTTGCGATGACATGCGTTCTAATAAATTGACCACTAAGGATGCACAAGACCATGCGAAGTGGAGGAGTCGAAGTAGGAAAGCGCCGGGGTCCGCTTTCCTTCGCTACAAAGTAACAGCAACTGGGACCAAATGCGAAGTGATGATACGTTTATTTAGGTACTCCCTTTCTTCTTCGAAAATCGTTCGTCAGAAAATCGAAATCTCGAACGCGTTTGATATAATTATCACTATCCATAATGTCCGTATATTCGAAAATTTTATAATGCCTAATCGTCTTTGATTATAATTTATTAATTTAATTAAAATGGTTTTGTGTAATAACCCGAAGCACACGCAATTTAAAATGCATGCGTGCTTGCATGCGTACTTGCATACGTGCTTGTATGCTTGCATGCATGCTGCATGTCTGATTGCATGCTGCAAACCGGCATTCTTTCATTATATATGCATGCTTGCTTACATGATGCATGCCGGCTTGCATGCTGCATGCCTGCTTTCATACTATATGCATGCTTGCTTGCATGCTGCATGCTTGTTGGCTGTCGCATTGAGATTTTAGGGCATGTATTATGACACATTACGTTAGGACTTTTAACTCTTATAGGAAAGCCTTTTATGTCTTATAAACATTGTATATTGTAATAATTAAAGCAAACAATTTTAGGACATATTATATTTAGGTATTTTGATTTTAGGGCAAGTGATATTATGAGAACTTAAGTTTGGGCTAATTATCATTGATGATTAGGCCACAAAACATTATGACACGTTAGATTATGGATAAAAATATATGAAACAAAAAATACTGCAGTTCAATGGTATAAAAGACAGAAAATAACGACATCTACATTGCAGTACCTATTCAATTAAAATAATGAGACTATAAGAACAACTTAAATGAGAAGTGTCGATCTTAAATCCGTCAAGGTGTTGAAGATTTAAGAAAACCATACATGGAAAGAATAAGTTGTCAATTTTGAAGCGTTAATGAAGAAATTACCGTTTAATGTCCAACAACAGGCCACTTGTGATGGTGAAGGTAGATTGCATGCATCATTTAGCATTTAATATCTCAATAAAATTTAACTATCAAGGCAAACGTTGTTACATAAATATGAAGAACTGACAATATTAACTGCAAAAGTAAGAAACATGTATAAAGCTTTGAGAGTTTGGATGAAAGTAAATGTACTACAGAAATGGATCACATAATGCATACTAAACGAGGAGTAAATATCCGTTAATGTAGTAGAGTGAGACGTTAACCTTTTAGAAACACTCAATTAGTTAAAGATGAACAAGCGAAATAAAGAAGACCTAGTGACATGGCGCAGGGGCAGGCTGTTGACTAATTGCAGCGGGACGATCTAATCTAATAATATACATATAAAGCCAATGAGGTCGTATGCAATAAAATGCTTAAATGCGAGAACAATGATGACATTGTTGTATCTTAAAAAATAAAAATTTTAAACTTAATTACCAAACCTAAGGACGAATGTTTTGCATGGAATATTTCTTTCCTCAATTTTGTAAGGACACCTTTAAGATTTTACGATGTTTTAACATCACATCTGTTAATGAAAGAAACAAAACCCACAGTCACCATATTTTTTATAGTTACTAAATATCGTTTTAAGATTTTATCCTAAAACCTTGTTACTTCAAAATTTAATGATGTACATCATTAAAATGTTTGTTACAATGCATATTTTGATACAACATAATAGAACAGAATATAGCAGATAATTAGGAACTCTTACCTTCCGTGCTAGTTTTAAACTGTGTTACGGCAAGGTAATAAAAAAAGCTGTCGTCCCACGCTTGAACATCTCCCACAACTTGCAATCCTTTTACTTTTAATATTATATATAATTTGAATTCTGCATTTATTAACATTACTGCATACATTATATTAAGTTAATGACCTAAAAGAACATTATATTTACTAATGTTATCTTTAAGTATATGAGTAAGGGTCTCAACTCGAACAGGTAGACTTCTAAACAGTAATTTATATAAAATACTTTTAATGGATTTGGAGGGCTTGTGAACGTTGATAAATGGAAAAAAATCCGCTGTTTTCAATTTCTCGAAAATAATGCTTTTGAATAAAAAAAATATGAATGCATATTTTAACTGTAACAATTCCTTCACGCCTCCAAGGTTGTAGATTTGTTTATTATACCCATAACATTAATGCTCAACCTAACCCATAAATAACTCCAAAGAAATTTATTGCACGGAAACATGCAGAATGTTAGATAGCAGACATCAATCTCAGCTTGCCCAAATTTGTGTTTTCTTAACAAATTTCACTTTATTTCTATCACAGAGATGAATAACAATTCAATTTTGGCAAACAAATTGGTTACTTAAAGGCCAAAACTACATGGCCTAAGACTTCTAGTCAAAACTGAGCTTTGACTAGGCCAACCTAGGAGCATCGGTGCTTCACTTTTGCGCTATAAATACCTATACTACATCAATGTATGTTACCTATTATTGGTATCCATACCCGATGCTGCCGGTAAACCAGAGGGCCCAATTTCTGTGCCGGCGGCCTAATTTTGAAAGAATTTCTGTCAAAATAATCGACTTCGGTGTGTAGTCACCCTTTCAAATTGAATTCAATCCGCAAGTAAGGTCAACACAGAATTTAAAGTTCGTATTAGTCACACAGCAACAGCGTGGCTAATCGAGATAATTTGTCTTCCAATCTTCCTCAAATGGCCTCATCAGAATTCAACGCCAGAGCACAGAGACGCGCTCAAAATCTTTTTATAGTACATCAATAGACACCTTTGACAATACCAAATTCAACAAGGTAGGTAATAAAGATGTAAGTTCAATGGTCATAAAAGAACTTGACTTTAACAACCAAATTAGAGGTAAGGCGAAGAAACACGCATACCCGTGCCTTCCGTGTCACGCGGAGTTACTCTTCTGGGACTTTGGACCATCCTTATGTCTGAGACTCTAGTGCTATTTTTGCACTATACGTTCATGTTCAAAGAACACACGGGAACGAAATGATAGACAGCACTTTTTAGGAAGTTGTGTCGTTTAATAAAGTGATACTAGTAATTATTTCAAACTTATGCATAAAGATAAAAGAAAAGTACAAAGAAAAAAGAAACCAACAAAGTTAAGTAGGTTGCTGAGGTTATTTATATACTTAAGCCTTCAAGTACAAATATGATTGCTAGTCTAATGCAGAGGATTGAGAATTGGCGAGCACGGCTAGGCCTAAGTAAGGTTCGTGGCGTGTAATTTTCGCCATTACTTGAGTTTGGCTAAACAAAGATAAGACGTTTGCGTAAACGTTGGGAATGTAGAGACGTAGTTTTGCTGTGAGCTGTTGATGTTGAGAATTTGCATAATATCAAATAATGATTTGTGACTGCAAAAAAAATCAGAAACGGAAACTATATAACACATTTTGTGTGACTGCTGTCTGATTGTTCAGGGGACAAATATATTGGCGATGGTGAGGGGAATCTTTCGGGTGCAAGAGGACCTAGATAGACGCTAGCAGAGGTACATACAAAACATAGGATCGATGAGATCCTACCATAAGGTAAGATACCTACTCATATCTTCGGACTACCTATCCATATCAAATCACTACTGGCAGGACACCCTGCTTGCTAAATCGGAGCAGATCCATTGTAAGGAAGACGTGACATGCCCAATGCCACTTCAGGCAAATCTTTTTTTTCTTCCACTTTCGTGATGTTGTCTGCTAAGGAGTGGAATGTTCTGTCTGCGTGTTCTCAAAGACGACAAACCCCATAAAGAAAAACTTCCTATGGATTCGTCTCATCTCTAAGGTTTAGTGTGAAGCCAAAAGCGAGAGATACATATAATTGCGGAGCACTATATGTCATGTTCGACTATGTAGTTGCGCCACTCAACCTTGAGGCAACCTTGAGAATACGACGATAATAATTATATAGTAATATTATGCATTTTCGTAACCGGACCGTTTCACAAGAGCGCGTATGGCTCGGAGTATGTATAATTAACGGATATTGCTAACTTGTTCCCGAGACGAGGAAGGAATTAGTTTTGATAGATTTTTAGTGAATCCATCCTAATTTAGGGATGGTAAAAATAGCAAAGATTACTCAAGTTTCATTAAATGCAGATAATAACAGCAATACATCATCAGTTGCATCCAAAACTATCGCTTTGGAGCCCCTGTTACGCTTGGACTACGATCCAGGATTCGGATGAAGGGACTGTATGTCGTCTCACCTTCGCAACCCTTACACAGGGGAACTAGACCAACTGGATCATGGTTACACATTCAAAATCGTTATCACAAATATTGTAGGAATCCACAATTTTCAACAACTATAAAAACATCAATAAACGAGTATTACATCATTCATGCAACAGCGTGTATCCATCCACTACTGAACAAAGACCATGGATCACGCTTCAGAAATTCCTATCACATGCTTTCCAGAGACACGAATTTGAGGCGTTCTAGTCACTGCCCGCAGTTCTCCTAAAATTTATCAAATCAATCAAGTAGCAAGGGGTCTTACTAGTTTAAGACTCCAGCCGAGTAGCTGCGGGCGACCGCTTCTATTAAAATACTTTTCACTGAACCGATAATGCGTTTCTTGACTGGCTCGGTGGCGCAGTGGTTAGTGGGTCGCACTTTAAAGAGGTCCCGGGTTCGAACCCCGGGTCGGGCCCAAAATTTGTACCTAAGTTTTCGGTAAGAAATTTTTAGTGGCAGCCCGGAGTCTGGAAGTTGGCGGTCTTGTACCCGCGTGCCTCGGAAAGCACGTTAAGCCGTTGGTCCTGCGCCCAATCCCTCTCTGGTCGTGTCACAGAAGTGTCCCATCGGAATATGAGGGCAAGAGAATAGAGAGTGCACTTTCGTTTGCGCACACACTTGAGCACTATAATATATCCTGCGTACGTGGCTGATCGTTGAGATTGGCCGCCGTAGCCGTAATCGGTTGGAGGATATTAATGCGTTTCTTAATGAGCTTGTATTCTCCAAGTGGTTGGAGTGGAGATGCAACATAATGAGGAATCGTCTAGAAACGGAATTGGAGATAAAAGAAAATATAACTCAAAGAATGTCTAAAAGTAGTCACTATCGAAAATATCTCAATAGTAATTTACAACATACCTATAATTCTTGATATGTACATACACATACATAGTTAATGACTTACTTAATAAATATTTATTTAATTACATAATCAGACCTACCTCACCGGATATAGAATACAGAAGTTTATTAGACGAAGAATCCGAGAATGGCGTGGTAATACAAATACAAATGATTTATTTGTAAAACATAGGTAGATTACAGATGTTGTTGGAGAGTATTATGTCACTATGCCTTGTCTTTCACTGACGTACAAATTATAAATTTCAAGATTACATTATTATTACAATGTCATAGTCAGGTAGTCCGTAATAATTAAATTCATAACAGCGCGAAATGTCCAAAATTAATTAATTACAATAATACAAATGTCAATAATAATTAAATAATAACACAATGATCGAAATTCACATTAAATAAATAAAATATTTTACAGCAAGTTACAATAAATCTCTCAATTGCAATGTCAAAGTTCATTTTGATTCTAAATATTCATTAACAGAGTAAAACGCATTTTCGATTAAATAGTTGAACCATTTTTTCTTAAATATTGCAAGGTCATTACATTGTTTTATTGTGTTAGGAATTTGTAATAAAATTAAATTGTGAAAGCAAAGAAATTCTCATGCATGTGTGAAGTCATAGAGTAACTTATGAAATCTTCCAACATACAGGGTGCTAGCGAGGTACAATACGACATCCACCTTAGGCGTGAGGGTAGGTATGTCTTGTCTTATCTGTTAGGACAATTTTTAAAGAGCATATTGATTTTTTGCACATCTACTCACGAAATATTTTTCTCATCACGTGGGAGAGCCAGTCAGAGAGATACCACGACCTCACAGAAAACCGGCGTGGAGCAACGTCTGTACTGTGATTCTTGTGAGTGAGGGTACCGGAGGCCCAATCCCGAGGAAAGGGGGGTTTAAAGTTGGCAGTGTACTTGTGACTCCACTGGTGTTGCAAGTGTCCATAAGGCTGTGGCAATCTATTACCATCAGGTGATCCGTCTGCTCGTCTGCCACCTATCACAAAAAAAGAAATCAGTGTCACTGTCCCTCGAAATGAAATGCCTATATAATCTTCCGGGTCCGTTAGCGTTAGTCTCTGGTCAGTGAGTCGCATTTACATAAAACGTTTTTTATCTTTACCGAGGCGAGACTTTCTAGGAGAGGTTTCTGTGTTCAGATTTAGAAGGTCGTGCCTTAGAAGGACAGGATAGCACGAAAATACAGACACGAAAGATAACATTGCAAGCATCCATCTGCACCCTTACCATGAGATTAAAAAACTGTTCTCGCTATCGAAAACTATCGCTTTGTCCCTTTCATTGAGGTGCATGTGAAAGAGACAGAGCAATAGTTTTAGATAGCGAGGATAGTATTTGAAACTCATGGTAAGGTCTCAGATGTAGTAACTGTTTACGTTCACCGTAAGCTTGTTTGTAAAATTAATGTGAGTTAATTCAAGAATAATAACTACAAAAGATTTAAAATTTAATAGCCAATTCAAGTTATATAGATATTAAGAGAATGTTAAAGTGTTACTTCAACTTGGAGAATGTTCCTAAAATGGAAAGTAAGGTCAATAAACTTGGTGTAGTCCTGTTGATACTTTCAAGAATCAAACAATGAGAATTTTACTTTTTGTAACATTAATAGCAATATTAAATTAATAAATATTTCACAACATCACATACATTGATCTGACTCCGAAGATAGGTAGCTCAAGCCCCTGTGTTACGGATATCAGAATCAACAGTGGGATTACAAATATATATAGACCTTTTCTTTTGTAACTACATACTTAATAATATATAGAAAACACCCAGACCAATACAAAAACACATGTTCATACGCACAAATGTTTGTATTGTGCGGGGATCGAACCTTGCAACCCTTGGACCTTGTGTGCGTCAAAAGATTTTTCACCGATCATTCAGTCTCAAACTAGGAAAATTCCTGGTACTATTATTAGGTGACGATAGCTGCAGACTCATGCACATCCGAGAAAAAATAAAAAATACTATTATACATAGAAAACCCCCAGACCAATACAAACAGACGTGTACGCGGCCTCCACTCGATGACCTTTCTGTCCCATCGGACGTTTAACTTATAAAAACAGAAATAGATAAGTAATTATATTTTAATGCACAAAATACAACAAGTAATAATTTAAAAATCGGCCAAGTGAGAGTCCGACTCGCGCACGAAGGGTTCCGTATGATTGATTATATTATTTATTATTTATGTCAATAAACAATCAAGTAATTTGTGAATATTTAAGTACCTAGATACTTGTTACGGTTGATCGATATCGAGCATAAATAGTTCAAAATGGTGTTTTTGTGTGGCATCCTCCCTTAAATATTTATTTATTTAAATTATTAGTGTTTGTTGTTACAGCAACAACAGAAAAACATTATTTGTGAAAATTTCAATTGTCTAGCTGTTCGGCGGTTCTTGAGATAAAGCCTGAAAAGGAGACAGACCACCAAACAGACGGACATCAAAATCTCAGTAATCGTACCCTTTGGGTACGGGTCCCTAAAAATTAGTTAAACATGCATGACATAGGTGAATAAAACTCGTTTAGACGTTTCGTATAAGTTTCATCATAAAAATCATTAGGAGACAAAAAAGTCTCGTGATCATGACACGAGTCACGTTCAAAAAGAGCGCGACGACCAACGAGCAAAACCGGAAATATCATTGATAGACCAATGTTAGTTTACGTAGACTTTTCCAGAAGTCATTGCCTTATCGAAGATAAAAAATACCGGTTCTAAACTAGGTTAAGACAATTGATCACGTAATTTATAATAATTTTCTGGTAGGTCATTGGTCTGAAGTAGTGACGGTTCATATATGAAGAAGGGTTCTGGGGCGAGCTTGCTGCCTTGGCGAACACCTTTGTTCTATTGCATCAGAGTCAAAGTCCTATAGAAATTAAAATTGTGGAATGAGATTGTTGGATTTGCGCAGGCTCTTGGCAGATAACTGGCAGGAATTGTCGCATGACCTACCAGGATGAAGTATTTTATCATCGGAGGCCAAAACTCGTCGATACGCCAACCTAGTAAACGATCTGAAAATAAATTGGACGCAGAATTGCAGACAGCCTAAGTCCAGGATAAATGACGTACTGTGGGGTAAGTTTACGTTCAGTTCAGCAGTGGATGTCGATGGCTGATTGATTGCGTGAGTACAAAGAAACGTTCTTCAGAAGGTTATGATCAAAGCAACCAACGGCTTAACGTGCTTTCCGAGGCACGGGAGTACAACACCGCCAACTTCCAGACTTCGGGCTGACACTGAGAATTTCTCAACAGAAACACTCTATAGTTGATATTTTTATAGCAATTTTTTGCAATAACGCACTTGATGGAATTTTTTCATGACATGATTGACAGCTCATGTCGAATCGAGCACTTACAAATTTCGTCGGCTTAGTAACGCGTTCAGTGGTTTAATTGGTAAAACTGCCTACCTGGATTGTGGAAAATTTGGGTTCAATTCCCGCCTGAACACTAGATGAAATTTTTAAGTGCGTTATTTACCTCGGAAACACTCTGGCCTGAACCGGGGGTCAAGCACAGGATCTCACTAGTAGGAACAGTAGCCACGCTACCCACTGTGCCATCGAGGCAGCCCATTTTATTTTATTTATACACCTCGTACGACCGAATGTATCTGATGCCGCTGCCAAATCAGCCGGCCATCAACTTTCACCGCGGGACTCCGTAGAAAGTACCGGCTTAATCATATAATGACCATTTATATTGTTTAGACTTTCACTTTATAAAAGCGGTAATATTTTCTGCTATTGAGAAGTTTGGTAATGACCGGTGTGGATGAATGGAGCAGTAGTGTGTGTTTAAGAGGTCAATGGATGTCCAATTTAGTGTTATTTATTGGAAATATTGTACTGATGACACAACACAATACAATGCAAACACTCAGCACTGCCTGGTCAATGGGAGCTGACATTAATTGCGATTATTTCTTTTTTAAAAACTTGTTGCATGTAAATTTTTATATTTTTTTGTATATAGGGTGTATCTGTGAACATTTACATCCCTTTAACCACGTGTTCTACTAACCATTATGAAAAACATTTGTTCTATCACTTTTGGAAATTCGCATGAAAAAAATTCAACTGTTCATACAAAGTCGGTCACGTGACTTGGTCATCTTGTATGGGGAGCCACAAAAATTTTCGATGAATTTCGAAAAGTCCTTGAACAAATGTTGTTCAGAATGGTTGGTAGAACACGTGGTTAAATGGATGTAAATATTCACAGATACACCCTGTATTAAAAATTGGCTGTATCAAATGTGGTAAAGTGTTCCAAATTAATAAATGTGTATTGCTTTTGCTGTTGCGTTGCGTGCTTGCTTGCATTACTGGTAAATTATGATAAAATCAAGATTTAAAACGCTCATAGAATGGTGACCACTGAATAGAATAGTATAGAATAGAAACCACTGTGGAACTGCCTTTAATTTTCCCGTGATTATTGGGACATAATAATGTTATTCAAAGATTTAGATAGCATTATTGAAACTATTCACATAGTATGCTGGGCATTAACATCAGTTAATATAAATAATAATAAATTGAGACATATTAATATATTGTCCTGGTCCAAAACTAAGGTTTTCCCTTGTACTATAGAAACCAGGAACAACGAAGGTACCACGAACACCCAGACCCAGCGCAAATATCTGTTTTATGTACAAACATTTAGTAGACAGTTATTTGGGATCTTAGTTCATGGACCTCTCAATCCGAGAACGACAATCGTGAGATCGTGATCATTATACCACGCAAATCGTTAAAACGTCCTATATTATTTGAACAACGGAAACCATACAAGAGAAACCAAGTTCAACAAACTGGTCTGGTGATACGAGACATGAGCACTCACGGCTGGACTAGTCCACTGGACTAGTCCAGCCGTTCAAAGTCGCTCAAAGAGCTATGAAAAGGGCTATGCTCGGAGTATCTCTGAAAGACCGCATCAGAAATAATGTAATCCGACAGAGAACCAGAGTCACCTACATAGTCCACCGAATTAGCAAACTGAAGTGGCAGTGGGCTGGGTGGGACATTAGCCGCAGAACTGACAGCCGTTGGAGCCGTAAAGTCCTTGAATGGAGACCGCGACTTGGTAAGCGTAGTGTTGGACTGCGACAAGATGGGATGATGACATTCGAAGGCTGGCTGGTGTGGGCTGGATGAGAGTGGCCGAAGATCGGGAGCAGTGGCGTGCATTAGGGGAGACCTATGTCCAGCTGTGGACGAGTGTGGGTTGCTGATGAAATTAATATAAAAAATTGTCTTCCGCTGATCTGACATGCCGACATAAAGTTACTAATATTCCGAAAATTTTCAATTATTCCCTATAGTAGGAACTCTGGCCACCGGAGCGTCACGATGACTCAACATCTTCCTACTGGCGAAGTTTTTACTGTGGGGGCTTTTCGAGGAAAATTATAGTCATTACCACTTTTGATTGTTATCTCGTTTGTCAGTCGCTGCCGCTAGTCTAACTAATTATTTCTCACTTAAAACGGAACAAAACATACATTGTTCCGTCCCAAAAAACGGAATTGTAATAAAAACAGCGGACTGAAAATTACTTTAATTATAAAGAACGGACGCTACTATGTTATTGTAGGTTTGTTCAAATGTTTTGAAACTCAAATTACGGTAAAAACCATGAACTAAAAAGTGTAAAATAACATTTTTAACACTTCATACACTTTAAATAACATTTTATAACAGGTGTTACCGCAGTAGGCGCCCAAGACTATCTTGGGCGCCGACAATACTTCATTTAATTATTCAACAGGGATTCGATACATAACACCTTTCCTCGAGTTTACTGTTATAAAATGTTATTTAAAGTGTACGAAGTGTTAAAAATGTTATTATACACTTTTTAGTTCGTGGTTTTTGAAGGCGGTTTTTCATGCTTTTTAGTGTTTCATTTTTCGGTAAGTAGGTAATACATAAAAAATAATAAAAATATTTTTTTAAAAAACATACAGTCGAACATAGAAAAGAGCGTAGCAGGGGCCTCAGCGCGAACCGAACGTTACGACTGGGTCGAAGTTATCCTCTCTTTCACACGCGCTGTGTTCCTCCTTTGTTTGGATGCGACAGATATATTCTCAGTCGTTACGAGACGTCGTCGCGGTAAGGCCCCTGGGACGGCCAAATAGTCAAAAGCCAGTTGGTCGTCCAAAGTACCGCTGGAGAGACCAGTTCGAAAAGGATCTGCGCGGACTCCTAGCGGATGACTGGCAGGACCAATAGAGTTTAATCCCCTCGTTCGTAACCCTATCAGATGGTCAGACCAAATACGTTCGGCGCTGGACACCAAGCTGCATGATGCCCACCAAGTTGCAAAAGATAGACATAGATGGAGGACTATCATAAAAAGCAAAATGACCGCCCGCGGGAAGAATCATGACCCTCAGTAATGAGGAAAACGGGGACGATAAGGATTTGGACACCAGGTGGACACCTTTATAGGCTGTGCTTTATGATTGCTATTACATTTTATTTATGTTCAATTTGTATGCAGGTCGTAAATGCAAGATTGCAACAGGCCCTCTAAAACTGTGGCAAATTTCAATTACAATGCATGCAAATGATTCTAGTAATTGTTTTTAACACCTATTAGTAATAAAATTGTATTCTATTATATTTAACGACCTCAGAACTGTTGGAAGAACAATCATAGGTGGAGTGTCAACGTACAATCTCGAAGTAAGCTGTGTGGTACTCCTGTATCTCGTAAAGCACGTTAACCTATTAGTCCTGCTCCTAATCTCACTCCGAACGCGTCACACTGGTAACCCATCAAATGGAGGCTAATGGAATAGAACGTGGACTAGTGGCTGCGCAGACTTGTGCGCTTATAATGCACTGCGTTCTTGGTAATTCGTTGAGATTGGCTGCCATATTCGAAATATCGAGAACATTATTATCATAATCTGTTTAGATTATATTATTATGTACGACCTTCATTTGTATACATAGAATAGATTTCTTTATCATTCAAAATAAGAATTCGTATGAAAAAATAGGAAAAAATATTTGTCGATTTCTTAAAAACATAATTTTGATTTGCGGAGGCAATGGTATACAAAAAAGTCCTGTTTTACTCGCCTTGCCTGAATGAGAGCGAGAGAATCAGATCAAATGCATTGACCTGACCTTAAGTAACTTAATCACTTCTGTTATGGGTAGGTATCAAATAACACAACCACATTAGATATCAATACACAACACGTGTCCATCAGAAGAATGTTTCTCCAAGTTGGACTCGAACTAACAACCCTTTGAGCGAGTCACTATTAAATGCGTCATCGGGTCAAAATACTGCGAGTATAAATATATTAAACAATAGAAGGGACATAAAATTCTTCTGAATAGAATATGAACAGCGTCAACAAAGAAACATCGTCAAAATATAACTAACAAAAGCAACATTCATTCACAGAACTAATCTCAACAATGAAGGACATTTTAAATTATATTCTTATTTAATGACCAAAGAACAAAACAAAAGAAACCTAAGTTCGAGAACTTACCGAATCCGAATCCCAAAACAAAAGACACAACACCAATCACAATCACAGCACTCGATTATCCACTCGATGAATCTCGAAATATCGATAACATCAGAAGCGTGCGCGCAATAAGGCGAGTTAACCACTACTGAATGAATACTGATAGGGCGGTCGAGGCGATTGAATGATTAGGTCGGTTCACACTACGCGTGGAAGTTGGTAAGTATTTTATTTCAAAATCTTTATTTTATTTATTTGTTTATTATTACACTTACTTTAGCTTACAAATGGCACCTGTTAACACAGTTTAGGATTCGGCGGGTGGGCTAAAACAAGCCGCGTGGGCTAAGGCAATTCAAAGGTTTTATTTTAGTGTCTAGTGGTTTGAAGTGTACAAATTTGGTGTTTATTTGTGCAGTGAAGTGACGCAAAGTGATCCTAATATTAAGAATCGTTGGATCGTATCGTTTTTAACACTGCTATTGTGTGTCGAGTGAGTTATCTCGTGACAACTTGCTTGGACCTAATAGAGTCTTAAAACCTGCGATTGCTTTTAGAGTGATATCCGCTGAATCCGTAGGTCGATAAAACGTAAAACACCGGCGTTTTATTGAGTGACTGTGACTTTGACCGACTTCGACTGTTGACTACCTACTTATTCTCAATAAGTTACTTGACATTGGCGAATTATCTTCGGGTAGAGCCATTATAAAAAAAAAACACAGTTTGTCTGCAAGATCGGTCGAGTCTTTAAAATAATTTAAGATTTATTTATTTATTAAAGACACACCAACAGTACATGTATCATCTGCTACATCGGTATTCGTTAGAATCACCACCATGATGGCAGTCCACAACCTCAAGTTGTAGGTGCGGTCAGGTACATCAGCAAAAGAAAAAGAAAAGTATTATATGTAGAACATATTTGTAAACCCACTGTTGATTCCGATATCCGTGACACAGGTCCTTGAGCTACCTATCTTACTAAAGTTTTGACACATGTCAGTACAGGTGAGTGAGTACAGCTTTCTTTACATAAATGTGTTAGTTTATTTATTAGTTAAGTTATAATAAGCTACATATTTCTAAACCAAATCAAGAAAGTACTTCCTCAGTTTGTTTTTGTGTTTTTGAGTGTAAATGGTAGTTGTGCGGTGATACTAACTAACCACTTAGTCCCCCACTAGTAACCTTTGTCCTAAGATCCCTTTCCGTGAGCGACAATTGCCAGTACACAAGTAACGTGGCACAACCAAGCAGTTGCGGACTCAGAAGCGACAGCATTGGATGCAATTGGGACTGATGCTGGGATGTTGGATGGCTGAGCAGCGTTACTTGATTTTTTTGGAAAGCGGGACCATTTAAACCATTTTGGTAAGTAAAAAAGTGGGACTTTTTGGGCGATTGGAATAGCTAGCTCGCAACGCTAATGCTGAGCGAAACGTATCAGTCGGCATAACAGTGGGCGAAGTTACCGGTTCCGAAAAGACATTAGAGAAGTCAAAGGACGTATATCATTAAACTTCTACCACCTTCTACTTACCAAAGTACCTAATCTCCACCTTGGACTCATATAATGTCTCTACGAAGCTAAGCTACAAAAAGGTTCCAAATTAGGCATGGAAAAATCATCGTCGCGTCTCGTTGGACAGAAAACGTATTTCGAATTCGACTTCACGTCGAATGTGCGAGAATCGTCTCACTCGATAAATCGAGGTCGGTCCACACGATGCGTCGAGTTCGAGTTTTGCTCTTTGTTTTGTTGTTACAATCAGGATAACCAATAACAACTGATTGGAAGTCAGTGTGAAGTAGAGTCCGCGCCACGACAGAAGTCCCGCGGAAAATCACGGATCTAAAATTTGAGATTCATTTCCCCTTATTACAAATCGCGAACTTAGACAACATCTCGGAACAAAACTCGTGCCAGCTCGTTTTAATATTGCATGTTGGAACGGGATGACGTGAGCTTTAGTACGGTTATAACTTTAGATCACGATTTGTAATAAGGTGGTTTGTGTCTATGAACATAGAGCACAAAGAATGTTGGTGGCGACTCAAGCTCGGTTTTCACGGGATTTCTAAGTGGCACGGACTTTATAGAGTGTTCCTTTCAATCTGTATGAGATTGATGGGGACAAATTCTGATTGGAGGTCAGTTCATTCCATGGAAGTATCATGAATGAACCATAGACATGCACCCTAAACCTGTCAGCGGAATGTGCCGTTTTCGGAAAAAAACGTCACAGAGTGTGAAAGAGATCCAACCGGCCCTAACGCAGGATTCGGCGGGTAGGGCTAAAACAAGCCGCATGGGCTGATGCAATTCAAAGGTTTTAAATTAGTGTTCAGTGGTTGTTAGTGTACAAATTTGGTGTTTATTTGTGCAGTGGAGTATCGTTTTTAACACTGCTATTGTGTGTCGAGTGCGTTGTCTCGTGACAACTTGCTTGGACCTAATAGTCTTAAAACCCGCGATTGCTTTTAGAGTGGTATCCGCTGAATCCGTAGGTCGATAAAACGTAAAACACCGGCGTTTTATTAAGTGACTGTGACTTTGACTGACTTCGACAGTTAGCTACCTACTTGTTTTCAATAAGTTACTTGACATTGCCGAATTATCTTCTGGTAGAGCCATAATAAAAAAAAGACCCTGACGCACATTTTACTAGTATACCGGTGCGGTAGAGAAAGAACATTCAGTACTAACGGCTTCGCACGGTTTTTCAAGTATGGCTTTCTATGAAAATGCACAGTCTGTTTAGGGTGCATGTCTATGGTTCATTCATGAGTAACGAACGCGAATATAACTGTCGCATCCAAACAAGGGAGACACACAGACCGTGGGAGAGCCACGCTTCGACATGAATGGGCCGGCTCGACTGGAGTGATACCACGTCCTCACAAAAAACCGGCGTGAAACAGCACTTTGCTGTGTTTCGCAGCGTGAGAAGGGGGTCCGGAGGCCCAATCCTGGGGAAAGGGGGTTAAAAAGTTGGCAGCTCACTTGTGACTCCACTGGTGTCGCAGGTGACAATCGCTCACCATCACCGTCTGCCACTTATCACATAAAAAAAACACAGCGCGTGTAAAAGGGAGGGAACCTCCGATTCGGTCGTAACGTCTGCTTTAAATTAGGCCCTCTGGCCCGCGAGATGCTTCCTCACGCTTCGTTTGAAGAGATCCATATTTTAGGAAGGGGATACACATATGTCATACCTATAGAAGACATACTAACATTATTAGATGTTTTGGATGCAATATCAAAAAATGTGAAAGAGAGATACTCGTAGGTTTTCCCAATCCTAATTGCATACCTCATTTTCTTAACCTCAATGTATGTGCAATCAGTTAATAAATAGAATATACAATTAGGCGATATGCGTCGGAAAAATAGGCCAACAGAATTATAATATGGTCTTAATCATTTATCTATTTAATTAATTATGATAAATGGACATGTATTTACGCTTACACGAGTAGTATTTTTTATTTTTTCTAAAATAAAAAATACGGAACTTTTAAGAAAAACTTTAGAATCAGGTCGATACGTCATGTGATGATGTTGATTGACTATGTGATATCATATTATATTCGTTTTAAAACAAAGAATTGATCAAGGAGTTTGCCCATCGTCTATGCCTCTTACGCCAAAGGTCGTGGGTTCGATCCTCACCCTGGACAAACATTCGTGCGATGAACACTTGTGTTTGTTCAGTGTCTGGGTGTAATATATATGTATTTAAGTATATATTTGTGTTCCTCTGTTGTCTGATATCTCTTGTCTGTTGTCTGATAACACAAGTGCTTAAGCTACTTAGTATGGAATCAGGTCAACGTATGAGATGTTGTGAGAATTATTATATTATTATATTATATTATATGTACATCAGTCGTAATAACATTAAAAA
The DNA here is from genome assembly GCA_019059595.1 of Marasmia exigua. Lineage (NCBI taxonomy): Eukaryota > Metazoa > Arthropoda > Insecta > Lepidoptera > Crambidae > Marasmia > Marasmia exigua. The sequence continues at coordinate 15,144,520 of CM032488.1, forward strand.
ATAAAACGAATATTACTTCATGGTGTTCCTTTCTTATATATGTACTAGACTATGCCTGCGGCGTTACTCACGCAGTTTTAGTCTTCATTCAAACTTTAAACCCGCGCGACTACCCCTTAGGGGTTGAAAGTTAAAGTCACTTTTTTATTCAAAACCAGTACCCGAAGTTATTTAATGGCAAATACAGTTGATGATTACATAAATGACAAGAATTTGTAGAAATGATAAACTGTTCGCATACACCTATGATACTGTACTTATAAAAATTTTGGCGATTTAAAAGAGTAACTGCCGAGTTTCTTGCCGGATCTTCTCGTCAGAATCAACTTTCCGATTCCGGTGGTAGAATCACATTATATTTATTCATTTCTTAGTATATTTTTTGTATCGACATATATGTGTAATTACATGTATAATATACATAGTTATAATTTATATTTATCATGTATGACGATTTGTAAGAGCTGTATATAGCCTATGCAAATAAAGTACTTTTGAATTTGAATTTGAACATCAATTTTAAGATTCTAACTTTTAAACTGTCTAATCCCCCATACTGTATTTCATCTCCTAATTTACCCCCCTCAAAGGGTGATTTTCCAAAATCTGAGATGTATCAGAGTTGATGTTCCAAATGACTCAAATGAATCGTTTCACTGTTCCGCATCTCTGCACTGATCCAGATGCAAATGTTCCATTCTTTTGAAAGATACGTTTATGCCAGGAGCCCAATTCTGGGGACGTGATATTTTATCATCATACGATATATATCACCAAAACATAGTTTTTTTGTATGGTTTTCAAATGATATCCGCCATGTCTTTTTCATATCGAAATTCCCAGAATTGGGCTCCAGGTCTGCTAGTGACAATAAATATGCGATCGGCATTTATTAGGGCATGTATGTAATGTAAATTGTACTAGCGGCAAAAACATAACCTTATCTGTACCGTTCTCATTCCCTATCGCATAGGGAAGATGGCAAGGTTATCAGTCGTGACGTCAGTTAACAGTAGGTTATTATACGTATTATGCTTAATACACCAAATTGTACATAATAACAATAAGCATACATAATATATGGTAGACTTTGTCCGGTGGATCATAAAACTGACGTACGTTACTATACGAGAATAGAATTTTCTTTTGTGTCGTCGATATGTGAAATTTTTGCATGTTTACCATCTTCTACCACTACCACTACTACTTTTCTACCACTAGATTGTGTTTATTACAAGATACAGAACCTAACGCTTTGGCCATAAATACCTCTTCCTCTAAATGGCACATGCTCATTGTGGAATCAAGTTACCGCAGCGGTATTTCCGAACCGGTGCGACATTGAAATCTTCAAGACACGAGCTTATACTCGTACCTTCCTAAAAGGCCGGCAACGCATATCCACCTCTGGTGTGGTGGCTGATGTCCATGGGCGGCGGTGATCACTTACCATCAGGTGACTCGCTTGCTTGTTTGCCTCCCTCTCTAAAAAATAAATAAATACCGTGACCGTGACGGTGGACCGTGGGAGAGCCAACCGGAACGACTCAACCGGAGTCCACGGCCTCACAGAGAACCGGCGTGAAGCAGCATTGTGCTGTGTTTCGCTGCGTGAATGAGGGTACCGGAGGCCTAATCCGGGGGAAAGGGGGGTTTAAAGGTTGGCAGCATATTTGTGACTCTACTGGTGTCCATGGGCGGCGGCAATCGCTTACTATCACGTGATCCGTCTGCTAGTCTGTCACCTATCACATAAAAAAATGACTCAATGTCTACTTTACTAAGTTCAAATGGAATGGATGGCACCAGTTGGCTCCAACGTCTATGTGGACTGACAGCACCTTGTAATTGACTATTAACTTCAAATGAATGGCACCAGTTGGCACCATGGGCGATGCGCACGTCATAGGGAAACAGACTAGCGCGACAGGGCCGCTGGCAGGCCCCAATCGGAGTCGAAGACCTACCGAAGAGGCCTTATCTCCCAGAGGAGCAAGAACACCGCGCCAAGAAAGGCGCGTGATGCAGCTCGGGAATGGGTCTACCCCGACATCTGAACCGCTCCAAGTGCGAAGATACTATACGATACGTCATAGGGAAACTTCTTACATCGTCGTCATCATCATCATCGTCAGCCCATTTAAGTCCCCACTGCTGGGGCACGGGCCTCCCTCAATCACATGAGGGGTAATTGCCATACTCACCACGCTTGGCAGAAGGGATGGCGAGGGTTTTGATATAAATGCAGAGTTTTCCTTCTCTAGTGGCTGATGATCATGCCAGCAGCTTTACCTTAGTCGCCTTTTACGACACCTCGGTAAGAGTGAGGGTGGTCTATTCTACTCTGCCGGGGACCACACGGCTAAACTTCTTACAACTTGTCTCAAACCTACACGTTTGTGGCAGTCCGCGAGACGAGAATATTTTCGGGATTTTCGATATAAAAAAACATGGCGGATGTCGCAGGAAAACCATACAAAAAAGCTAAGTATGCACGTCACGAGAATTAGGCTCCGCGTCTGTTATAATTGATGGACACTACAAAAAAAAGAATAATGCTTGAACCTGCTACTCGTAATTAATTTACTAATTAACCACAATAATTAGCCACTAGGAATATTTCCATTCAAATGCGTAAGTAATTGACTGTTTACTCTTTACATTAATTAGTCTTAATGTATTTTAAATGAAACAATAATACATATGTTTGTAAACAAAGTTGCAAAGCAATAAAAGTAGAAATACTGTGAAACTGGCAAATTCATTATCTCTTTCACGATAATAAAGGCATAATTCTCAACATAAACCTCAGTACAAAACGCGGTCTTGCCGTCTGACCTTCGAAGATTCGATTGACACCTACAATTTGTTCGGAGATATTATCATGAGGTCTTAGATACGACTTTTAGGTGCCATGGTATAATTATTATTTCCTGATCCTTTGTATATTATCTTATCACTGACGTTATGGCACCGTGAACGAAGTTTGGTAAAAAGTCTGAAAGAATGGAAGGTTGAGGTACAACCACAAAAACACTTCTCCGTTACACCCTCATTAAAACTTATATGATTTTTATGTGGCCATATCAGCCGCAGAACTGACAACCGCTGGGGTAAACGAGTTCTACAGGGAGACCATGTCTCGGTAAACGCAGTGTAGGGCGCCCTCAGGCCAGATGCAGTGACTAGCTACGCAGGATGGCTGGCCGGAGCTGGATGCGAGTAGTCAAAGATCATTCGGAGTGGCAACAGACTGATGATGATGAAAACTTTTATAAAGGTTTCCCATATTTGAACAGACCACATGACAAACTAAGTCAATAACGTATTTACTACTGTTTTTAGTTTCATTAGGAGAATGAGAGGCACAGTAAACCGACCACGATAACAAATGAGGACAGAAAAAGTACAAAGGGCATTTTTGGTGCACAGTGCACTTAAATTGCACTAAGATAGTGAACTACAACCATTTCAACGGATAGATAAAGAACATTAATTACTTACTACGCACTTTATTTAATTAATCAGTAGAATAGAAGCGGTGGAAGCAGAGTGAATTATAACCTTCTAAACGGGATAAGGTAGCTTCGGCAGTCTTGTATGATCTAAAAATGACTTACCAGTGAGAATATTTGCACGGGTATCCATTTTCATCTGAAACAAACATAGCAAGTTTAGTAAAGAGTCAAAAAGAACAGATTAGGGCGAATCTAATGCTTTATTTTTTTAACTCATCGTCCAGTTGAAACAACCACTGCTGATTATTTTCTTATACGCCAACGGCCTGAGTTGCTAATTTATGAAAGTCCATCTGATTATTGAAAGTTATTATTATCAGTACGGAACCACAAAATGAATAAAAACAAGACCCACATTTACATTTCAATTTAACTGTCTCTAAAATTCAGCTTTCACTTACTCCGCGGAATTCAAAATCTCTCCGGCTTCGACTTTCATCTCACTTGACATTGGAAAATTACCCTGTCACCAAGAAAAGGAGTCCACTAAATTTTTTTTTCCCGATTGCGTCCAAATCCATTGCTACGGAGTAATTGCTCTTAGTAGAACCATAATCCAGGATTTGGTAATTCTGGTAATTACAATGAAGCGACAGCCGTCTGACCTGCGCAACCTTTAGACGGGAGACCTAGACCATAGTTATCGTCGGCTCACGAACACAAAATTCGTGTTCGATAGTGTTTCATTGGCGATCTACGTTTCGGCGGAATGGGATCCGTCTGCTGGTCGGCTATCAATCGCATAAAAAATCTAACTTATCGAAAAGCTGTAGACTGTCTGACTCTTAACTTTGAAAAATCCATGGCGCAGTATAGGACTGAAGGTGAGGTCCATTGGTCCATTTTGGTCCGTTCAAAAATGATGATGATGATGCAGTCCGGCCGATTTCGACCACGGCGACCGCTTCAACTCCTAGCTAAAAGTCGTTGGTGTGCTCGCATGTGGCTGACGTAGCCTATCTTTTTCGAAAAGATTCTCATACATAGCGGGCATGTGAGCACACCGCCGGCATAGTTATAATTTATAGCCGCCGGCGCTTTCAACTCATCCCGCTTCAGAGTCGAACTCAGAAAGCCTGTGTTTCGAAGTCTTGGACTTTAGTTTTCACTAAAGTCCTCGGGTCGCTCAGCAGCCTGTTCCTCCCAGCGAGATGAGTTAATGTCACACTTTTTCATGTGGCGCTTAAGCACATCTTTATATCAAAAATAACCAATCACCTTCCCTCCTACACCAAGTGTCAAAATGACAATTCTACTAACGAACCAACCAATGCTGTTGAAGTTGAACCTCGAATTCTGGCGGTGGGACTAAAACACTCCGCGTGGGCTGATGCAATTCAAAGGTTTTAAATTAGTTTCAAGTTGTTTTTAGAGAACAAATTTGGTGTTTATTTGTGCAGTGAAGTGCCGCGAAGTGATCCTAATAATAAGAATCGTTGAATTGTATCGTTTTAAACACTGCTATTGTGTGACGAGTGAGTTGTCACGGACAACTTGCTTAGACCTAATAATCTTAAAACCCATGATTGTGTTTAGTGGTATCGGCAGAATCCGGTAGGTCGATTATTCAGTGACTGTGACTGACTTCGACTGTTGACTACCCACTTATTCTTAATAAGTTACTTGACATAGGCAAGATATATTCGGGTAGAGCCATATTATATAAAAAATGAAGCTGAACCTCAATTCAATCTTACACCATCTAATTTATTCACACGCGATCCTCCCTTTTTGGTGGATTTTTGGTGAATACTCCGTACAGTACAGTACATGAGCTACAGTTCGGCATCAAGACAACTTCCACTTTCTTTCTGCTTCCCTGGTACTTTTAAATAAACAATAACTGATCGAATACCTGACAGCTCACCGCTATACATCTCTGCGTGTATAGTTAACTAAAGTAAATCCTACCGCGGCGATGCGTCACCAGCAACAAAAGACTCAGCTATTTCGCACCTCGAAACAATGAATGACCTGTCTTCACCTTTGTAAGTCAAGGGAGGGAACCGGTGACACACCATGTACAGTCAGCGTCAGATCAAGTTACCCCCCTGCAGTGGAACAATAGCACTTGTGCCCCAGACATAAGGACGTTCAAAGGTCAACAACGGTAACTCGACGTGACGCCGTGGTACAACCTCTTAGTAGAACATGTTTTAAGATATTATATTTTTGTTACAGCAATTTTTTGGCTGGCTCAGCCACGTCGTCGTATCAGATCGGGGCGCTAAGAAGGCATATCTCGGACATCCTACTGGTCGACGGCAAGTTGGGCTTCCACGCTTTCGCTGGTGGGATCTAGTGAACGCGGACCTGCAAGAATGGACAATACGACAAAAACCCTCAGGACTAAGTCACTTCCGGCATATTAATTAACATTTAAAAATATATATATTTCAATAAAACACACAATTAATTAAAACTAAAATATATGGGTCATCTTTTTTTTCTTTTTTATTCGAAAAGCGTATAAAAATGGTACTATTTTTTGTCTTACTGTCCATTGGATGAGATTGGCGTCAAGCTGCATAATACCGAGACAATGGTGACATCAAGATTCACTCGGATTTTAATCTTCAACTCAAATCTTTGATAATAATAGACATCGCTACCTTAGCCACTCGGCCTATTGTACTTCAATGGTGATATCAAACATTAGCCCCCACAAGACAGGATTACCTAGTTTGGCCGCTACTGTTAACTGTTTGTTGTAATGTAATGTTTTTGGTAATAAAACTTTTTTATTTTTATCTCGTATCGGAGACCAAGACTCTTGGGTCGCTGAGCCATCGGAATATATTCTTAAGGCGATACCGCGATCTCACTAGCGCCGCCTATCATTTGTATTAATTGTGACGCATATAGGATATTGTTGCAAAAAATGGGCAATGAGATTCTAAAAAAAAGTAATTTATGATTTTTCAAGATATATCTGGCACAAAATATCCCCCTACATGTAACTTAATTTTTGATTTCCGCCTAAAGTGGCCACTTTTAGCAATTCTTAAAAATTTGGTTATTCCAAAGAAATATTTTGTGCCAGATATACTCGTATCTTTAAAAATCACAAATACTTTTTTTTTAGAATCTCATTGCCCGTTTTTTGCAACAATATCCTATATTCGTCACAATCAATAAATAACGCAATTTTCATTACACTTAAGACTATCGCCAGCTCATGGCGAATCAAGCACTTTCAAAATTCGTCGGCTTAGTAACGCGTTCAGTAGTTTAGTTGGTAGAGCCAGAAGACGTGGGTTCAAACCCCGCCTGAACGCGCGATTAAATGTTTACTGTAAACCACAGATATTATAATAAACATATTAGTTTAATGGATTGTAACGTGCGCCGTTTCTTAACGGCAAGTCGTAGGTTCGAATCCGAGCATGCTCCTTAAAACTTTTCTGTGAGGCCGTGGTATCACTCCGGTCGAGTCGGTCCATTTATGCCGAAGCAGTGGCTCTTCAGCCCCGGCAAAACGGTTTGAATTATTATTATTTATTTTATTAAAGTGCCAGGGAAGCAGAAGTCCAAAGGTGGTGACTGTCATACTTGAAATATAATAATGTTTCGGGTTGACAAGCCGTTATAACCATAACATTATGATAATGTGTGCATGATGAATAATAGTAGCTAACTTGTAACTGTACACTGGTAAAAGTAGGCCAAGTTCTTTCGGAGTGGTTACGAAAACTGTTAAAAATGAATTAGTGTTATCTCGCTGAGAAAATATTCCAACTTTTTCGGATTTCCATCCAAATTCCATTTTAATCAAAACATTTTAATAGACATAGTTTCATTGATAACATGACATGTACGGATACCCAGACTGCAAGAGTTCGAGTAATTAAAATTCTGCTTTTTTAGGTGATAGGTGGCAGACGAACAGACGGATCACCTGCTGATAAGCGATTTATGTATTACTTGTACAGTCCCCTGTGAATTCTGTGATAAGTTAATAATATAGAATAATTAACATACTGTAGTCTCTTTTTTATAATTTATATAATATTGAACAGTATATTACAAATTTTAGATAGGAATAGATTAATTGAGTGTGTTAAGTGCCATTAACAGATCATATAAATAAAAAGATAAAACTTCCTAAATTGAATATTGAACCAAATTGTGCTAAAAATTTAGGTGAAAATTGGTTGAAACATGACAGATCTTGGTAACTTAACGTGTGGTTGTCTGTACGTACAGTTAAAGGTAACGTTAAATAACAGTACGCAAGACCTACACGATGGTAATGCTTCAAAGAGATTTCATAACGTGCCGGCCGGTGAATCAGTGATGTTCACTGTGGGCAGCACTTATCGATATCGACAAATAAAAACTTCATAATTAAAAATAAAAAGTCCTTAAAATGCTGCATAAAAGCTAAGATAACACGGATGAACTCGCGGGGCGCAGATAGTTTTTCATAATCCTAAAAAGTTTACAGACCAAAACAAGAACAACAAAAGAAGTATAAAATGTTGTTTAAGTACATATAATTCTAAAGTATTTTGCCAATATCTTATTTACAGTTATAATTGCGTAGGTCATTAATAAGTATTAGAATAGAAAAAAAATAATCCGGCTTATAAGATAATTGCATAAACGTTTTAAGAAAATGTATCCGTGTTCAGATAACATAGTATGTACACTCAATCTCGACTGCGCGAATGATAAAATCAATGTTGAAATCCGAAGAAATGCGAAAAGAACTCTATTTCTCATTTTTTGTGACCTGAGCTCAGTCACAAAAAATAAGCTTAATAGGCTATTTGACTTCTTTTGAAAAACTTTCTCATATTATTTATTGGTGTATAGGAACCCTTTTTTTTGTTGGCGCAGGGTTTCCCCTGCTGCCAGCCCTTTGTGCAATGGGCTGACCTCCTTATGCATATCCTTCCGCCGGGGGGCAGACGGGTTATACGGGGCTCTCCACCTGGCGAGAGCTTCTCCTGATGAGAAGCCGGCCAGAGGCATACGCACTAAACCACCTGCGACTCTCCTTCATCGTCTGAGTGGGGAGGAGACAAGCACACCGGCTTAGCAGCCTCTCTTCATGTTCCTCCCCAGACGCAGGCCCGCTTATAGAGCGGGCCCGACTCTGCCTCCCCCAGCCGAGCTGGGGGGGCGGTAAGGACAGCCAGGAGTGCTGAGCTGTCCCTACCGAGCAGTGGGTGGTGCCTATGCAATGCCAGCGTCGGTGCCCCCGCACCGCGCACCGACTGGCTTCCCCCATGGACAGGAGGGAGACGAGTGTATAGTAACTCTAAAAATAATATTTATTTTCATTTATTATGTTATTATATATTTCGTTTAGAAAATCGTTACAAAATATAAGGATTGTTTAATCTGTCAAAAGCGCTTCATTCAGCAATATGGCGTCTAATCATTCGAGTGACGTCAATCTTTTGTAAACAAGTAGGAAATTCGATAGCACACGATAAATTTCATAGATGATTAGCGTCCCGCATAGACAGAACAAAATGGCGTCAAGGCTGTCACTTGTTTTGCTAACAAAAGGCTAATGCCACAGTAAAGAAATTCTATCAAAACCGTATAGTCACGTAGTTCCAAGCACAAAACAAATTAACTTTACTGTTTTTTGGTGAAAATATTCAATATCTTTTATTGTTAATTCCTTTTAAGAGCTATAAACTACGCGGATGACGATAAATAAATCTTTATTTTTCATACTGTCAAATAGCCTATTGTGATAAACAAGTATACCTATAGAGTTTGACGTCAATAAATTTGAAAAAAAATCAAACGTTGAAAACGTCAATACATACAATCCTATCCATAGTAATTAATAAAAAATGTCAAAGTGTGTGTGTCTGTCTGTCTATTTGTCGGTCTTTCACGGCAGAATAGATCGACGGCTTGAAATTTTAAGTGAAGATAGTTGAAGGAATAGAGAGTGACATAATATGCTACTTTTTGTCTCTTTCTAACGCGAGCAAAACCGCGGGCAAAAGCTAGTATTAGAAAAAAATAAATTAATAATTTGTACTTATGACTAGAAGTCCACTCATGATAGCGTTTGTTAAATATTTTAAATCCTTAACGTAATTAATAGTTTAATCATCGATAACTTATCAAGGTTACGAGCTTCATGTTTTACTAATTACAGCAGCATTTGCTAATAAGGAGATTTAATGCCTTAAAACATAATCTGATATTCGTCATTTACTTTAAAAACAATAAATAACATCAAATAATCTGTGACAACTGACAATAGAGTTCACAATAAACATTAAATAAATAAATAAATATTTCACAACATCACATACATTGACCTGACTCCGAGTTTTCTTTTGTGAATACATACTTATAATACATACAAACACCCAGACCAATACAAACAGACATGTTCATACACACAAATGTTTTTCCGGGCGGGGATCGAACCCATTATTACTTAACCCATTACATTAGTTATATCGATATCTTCAACACACAGCCTGTGTGAGGAGCGTACCCCCTCCGGCCACAGTGGCAACTACCGGAGAGTCCGGACAGGTAGACGCGTCGACACAGTCACACAGTGACAATATTTTTTGTTTGCTATAGATAATATGGTGCCGCTAAATGAGGCTTATAGTCAACGAGAGAGCAATATGCTCGGAATCTTCTTTAGCAATCGTATCAGAAATGGTGCGATCCGCAGGAGAACTAAGGTCACAGACCTACATGGTCCGAAGGATTGCATGTCTCAAGTGGCACATTGCGAGTCCTCGAGTTGATGCCGCATACAGGAAGTCGCAGCCGTGGCGCCCCCCACAAGGTGGACCGACGATCTGGTGAAGATCGCGCTCGGGGTCTCTTGGATGCAGGCGACACAGGACCGATCAATGTGGAGAACACTGGGGGAGGATTAGGTCCAGCAGTGGGCGTCTATTGGCTGAAATGTCGATGATGACAATAGATTTTTGTAAAGTAATCGACATATCCATAACACTACGAAGCGGAACCAAAGCACCATTGTGTGAGCATATCTGACACGGAGATGCGTCGACACAGTCACACAGCCCCTGTTATTGACCCATGAGCATATTTTACAGGATTTGTGACAATATTGTTCCCTATCGATATAAGTAACATCGACGTATTCACAACATTACGAAGCGAAACGAAAGCCCCATTGTGTGAGCGTACCAGACACGTATATGCGCCGACTCAGTCACACAGCCCCTGTGATTGACCCATCAGCATGTAAATACATCATCATCATTAGCCTATATTTCGATCCCACTGCAGGATATAGCCCTCATCTTCGCCACTCGCAACGGTCCTGTGCCAGCCTCGTCCAGGTTTTACCCACCGCTCTGTCTATGTCGACAGCCCATCTGGTTAACGGGCGTCCTCTTTTTCGTTTCCCTTGCCTTGGCCACCAGTGTGTTATGGATTGGCTTCATCTACCATCACCTCGACGAGCCAGGTATAAATACATACTTATGATAAATAGGAAACGCCCAGACCAATACAAACAGACAAGTTCATGCACACAACAACAATATTGTTTACTATCGATATAAGTAACATCGACATAACAACATCACTAATTAGCGGAACGAAAGCAGCCATTGTGTGTGTGCAAGCGCACCGGACACGTAGATGCGTCGACACAGACACAGCCCTGTGTCATTGACTCTAGCACATATTGCACAAAATCTGTGACAATAGAGTTAGTCATGATCACTATGACCAGTGATGATGATATTAGTGAGTGGAACGTCATAATGTACAGAGCAGGAGCCCAATTCTCAGGATTTTAGATATGAAAAAACATGGTAGATGTCGCATGAAAACCATACTACATAAAAACTATGTTTTAGTGTCGTATGATAATAAAAGTGCTTGTGCTCGTGATATTTTGAAAACATGGCAGATATCACCTAAAATCCATACAAAAAACGATGTTTTATTATGTCGTATGATAATAAATGTCTCCAGCATGAGAATTGGGCTCCAGTAGGTCTGGTATGAACCTGATATGAGAGTACTCAAGCAAAAAATATATGTGTTATTTAAAAAACGCAAATAAAAAGCTTAGTCCTCCTCTGAGCGTTTAATACCCAGTTGTGTCTAAAGCTCTGGATCCTGGATGGTACGCTTGGACCATGATTCAGGATTTGGGGAGTCCGGTAATTACAATGAATTGCCGTCTGACCTTCGCAACCCTTTAACAGGGGGACCAGACCAACTGAATCATGGTTACACGTTTCAGAAACTATCCGAAACGTGCAGCTGTCTGCATAATGTTTTCCATCACTGACGAGCTAATGGTAGAAATACGCACGTAGATTTGAAAAATCCAGAGGTGCATTCTCCAATTCGAACCACGACCCCCCGTACGGATGACGCGTGACCTTACACTTCACACACGCCTATTTATTTAGAATATTTTCATTATATTATAACTGTTTATTATTATTACCTATCGTCGCTAAAAAATGAAAACCCTCAAATTTTAAAAAAGTCTTTTTAGCGTCTTTTTAGACACTAAAATGCTAAAAAAAAACGTTTTTTTCTGCGAACAAAAACCGACTTCAATAACCACGAACTGAAAAGTGTAAAATAATATTTTAATCACTTTATACACTACAAATAGATAACATTTTATAACAGTACACTCGAGAAAAGGTTTTACCGAAGTCGGCGCCCAATTGCTATCTTGTAATTTAATACAACATTCAAATATTCGACAGAGATTAGGCGCCGACTTCGGTAAAACCTTTTCTCGAGTGTACTGTTATAAAATGTTACCTATTTGAAGTGTATGAAGTGATTAAAATATTATTTTACACTTTTCACTTCGTGGTTATTGAAGGCGGTTTTTTCACGCAGAAAATTTTTCGTACTTACATTTGTCTGTAATGTTATAATGTGTTAATGTTAGCTATGTTTCTAATGAGTGTCAATTGTTAAATTATGAATGGTGATGGTCAATAAAATGTTTCTTTCTTTCTGAAACATTGAGATACTATCGCTCTTTTTTCAAAGAATATCATGCTCAATGCATGGTCAACGAACAATACAATATCAATATCATATCCAACCTTATGTGTCTCATTTTTTTCCAGGGGAAACCGTCACGGCCGACACCTTGCTACATGCAGGGAACAAGATGGTATGTGGGACTCTAAGCCTAACCAAACCCATCTCCGGGCAATCACGGTCGGAAACCCCACAGCCGGTACTCCTACCTGGCGCAATGCAGCCCTTCAACGCTACGATCTATCCAGGACACCCGGTTATGTCGTCCCCCGCGGAGTCGTATGCTGAGCTAGCCACTCCCCAGCAGTGGGTACGCTCACGTACTCTAAAGGCCCGTTTAGTCGCCTCTTATGATAGGCCGGGAAAACCTTGGCAATATTCTTAAACACTCCTAGCCACAGGGCGCACCTCGTGTCTCTTGGGTCACGCGGTACCCTGAGGTAGAGATCGGTGTAAGGGCTTCAGGATATCAACTAGCGTTCCAGCCTGTCGCTAGACTATTGTGGAATGTCTCATCTTGGCGGGAGCACTGTCATGTGGCCCCAAAAAGTGCTTAGATTGTAGGTACTATTTTTAGTAGGAACCATTTATTTATCAGAGCTAGAGCTTAAATGTGAACAATACTTTGCTAAAAAACCTTGGCAATATTCTTAAACACTCCTAGCCACAGGGCGCACCTCGTGTCTCTTGGGTCACGCAGTACCCTGAGGTAGAGATCGGTGTAAGGGCTTCAGGATCAGCTAGCGTTCCAGCCTGTCGCTAGACTATTGTGGAATGTCTCATCTTGGCGGGAGCACTGTCATGTGGCCCAAAAAAGTGCTTAGATTGTAGGTACTATTTTTAGTAGGAACCATTTATTTATCAGAACTTGGGTTTTTCCTATTTAAAATAATGTAATGTTGACAAAGTAAATATTATGTGTTTACAGAATAGATTTAAAGCTTTTTCGGAACTTCGGTGTAAGGGCTTCAGGATCAGCTAGCGTTCCAGCCTGTCGCTAGACTATTGTGGAATGTCTCATCTTGGCGGGAGCACTGTCATGTGGCCCAAAAAAGTGCTTAGATTGTAGGTACTATTTTTAGTAGGAACCATTTATTTATCAGAACTTGGGTTTTTCCTATTTAAAATAATGTAATGTTGACAAAGTAAATATTATGTGTTTACAGAATAGATTTAAAGCTTTTTCGGAACTTCCAAATAAGCGCAGAGGAAAGTAAATATTTGGTTTTAAATCTTAGCAAAGTATTGTTCATTGGTCCATGGTTAAGGGAATGGCATACATTTTATTAATATTAGGTATTGATAAATACTCATCAAACAAACCAATCGAATTATATTTCCCCGTATAGTCGAGCATTAGTAGACCCCGAATGTCTAACAATACCCAATAATTAGCAAACGTATTAGTCATCATCATCATCATTTCAGCCAATAGACGTCCACTGCTGGACATAGGCCTCCCCCAATGTTCTCCACACAGATCGGTCCTGTGCCGCCCGCATCCAATGGATTCCCGCGATCTTCACCAGATCGTCGGTCCACCTTGTGGTGGGCCTGCCACGGCTGCGACTTCCTGTGCGTGGCCTCCACTCCAGGACCTTTCTGCCCCAACGGCCGTCTGTTCTCCTCGCTATGTGCCCTGCCCATTGCCACTTGAGGCATGCAATCCTTTGGGCTATGTCTGTAACCTTAGTTCTCCTAAACGTATTAGTAATAATATTATTACATTGTCGTGGCCCCGAACGATTTTTTTCTCTTGTCATATGAAAACTTAAAATAATGAAGTAAGATACTACAAAATCTACAGACACCCAGTCTCAACACCAATATAATATGTTTCAATGCAAGACCTAAAGAGTAAGATAATATGGCAGGACCTTAGGAATGTCTAGAACTTAGGCAACAGTAGGTACCGTAGCTAACGAATCGATGGCGAATTTCCGAAGAGAAGTTTACTTCGATGTTGAAATAAGCTTTGCATTGTACAGTTTTTGTCATAGCAGTACGGTAATCGTCAAAAACACAAACAGAATAATTGATTTTCTGTAACCCTGTGACACTGTGGTTATATAATAAATAGTACCTGTAAGTGTTTTCCGAGAAGTTGTAACCCCGGAATTGTTTAAAATAGATCCGGTAGTAACTAAAAATGAAAATCGATTGCCGTCGCTAGTGTACGCTACCCGTCACCTTAATGGAAACGATTAAAAACTGTAGGTGGTTTTAGAAATATCAGCTAAAATAAAATAAAGAATGAATACAAGTGATTTTAAACTTTCGTGTTGCATTATACAAATAATTAATGCACAGGGAACAAAACGGTTTTTTTATTATACGAAAATGGTATTTTTATACGAAAAAAACATACTCGTAGTAGTAGTCTAGTACCTACTACTATTCATCATCAGCCCATTTAAGTCCCCACTGCTGGGGCACGGGCCTCCCTCAATCACATGAGGGGTAATTGCCGTACTCACCACGCTTGGCAGACGGGTTAGCGAGGGTTTAGATATAAATGCAGAGTTTTCCTTCTCTGGGTGCTGATGATCATGCCAGCAGCTTTACCTTAGTCGCCTTTTACGACACCTCGGTAAGAGTGAGGGAGGCCTATTCTACTCTGCCGGGGACCACACGGCTACTACTATTACGAGTATGTTTTTAGTAGTGGTTTTGTCCCGTAAACATCAATTAAATACACGTAATATCTCATCGAGACAACAGCTGTCTCACTGTTCTCGACTTCATTATGGCATTGCACATTGCACTTCTGAATGAGCAATGCAATGCGGCCCAAGTATACATGCAGGCGGCTGTTGCAAAATAAATGCCAAGACGAAACTGTGCACTGATGGATGTTTTTCACCTTATTACAAAACACGATTTTAAGTTATTACCTTACTAAAGCTCATGTCATATGCCATCCGGTTCCAAAAATTAATAGTAAAAGAGGCTAGAACGAGTTTAGTTATGGATTTTTTTTAGGTGGCAGACGAGGCAGACGGATCACCTGATGGTAAGCGATTGCCACCGCCCATGTACACCCGCGACGCCAGTGCGCTGCTAACCTTTAACCTTGCCCCCTTTCCCCGTATTACCGGTACCCTAACTCATACAGCACAGTGCTGCTCCACGCCGGTTTTTTGTGAGGCTGTGGTATCACTTCGGTCGAGCCGGCCCATTAATGCCAAAGCGCGTGCATGCTCTCCCACCATGATTCATATACAGTCTGGAACTAAACTTGACGTCGAGACTGCAACAAGAGTACCTCTTGTAACATCACGTGTTTGACACGGTTGCGCGTGCGCCGGCCGCGCGGCGCTGTAACCTACCGGTTCTTGCGAGTCATAGGCTTTGGTGGAAGCCGTTGCGAAATATTTGCGGCCTGCGCGATCGGGCGCAAGACCAACAGATTAAGGTGACGGGTAGGGCACACTAGCGACGCCAAGCGATTTTAATTTTTAGCTACTGAACCGGAACTATTTTAAACAATTTCGGGGTTACAACCTCTCAGCAAACACTTATGCTATTAATTAAATAACCATGCACAAATGTTGAGTCCAACGCGTACACGAAAAATTTTTCGCGTACAAAAACGGACCCAACATTTGTGCATGGTAATTTAATAAATAGTATAAGTGTTTGCCGAGAGGTTGTTTAAAAAAGATCCGGTTTAGAAGCTAAAAATTAAAAGCGATTGGCGTCGCTAGTGTGCCCTACCCGTCACCTTAACGTGGCTTCCGAAAGACGAAACCAAACGCAATGAAAATAATGTGTAACTTTGCATAGCTTTTCGCAAGGTGATCCCGACATGACCGACTTTTAGTCAGACCGATAGTCGGCCTAAGAAGAGATGGTGCGATTGCAACAAAGATGATCTTAAAGGCGGTGAAAATGAAAAGTTGCTCAGATCACTCGATTCCTTTTCAGGTCCGCCTCATTGCCTCATCTCTGTGAGTCACCTGTATGTCCCTGTGGAGAAGCTGATGAAACTCGGGATCATGTGCTGTGGGAATGTCAGCTGTATGAAGAAGAGCGGCAACAGATGCTGAATGACTGGAACAGAAACGAGTTAGGACCAGTATACCATCAAGAGATGGTCAACTCTGCAGAAGGTTTTCGACGGTTGCGTGCGTTTGCACACAAAAGGCTTAACATCAGGAAGGAGATTGATTGATGTGGAACTGCCCGAGCGCGAGTCGCTTGTGTTGTGATGTTTCACGCCCCATTTAGGGAGAAGTGACATTGAGATGGGACACAGACACAGACTTTGTAGGGAGTGAAGAAACGCACCGGTGAAAGAGCCCTTAGCAAGTACCTGGTGAGCGTCTCCCAAGATTCGGTCCGTATGCCGAGACGGTAGGAAGGACCATGGGCTGGTGGAGGTCTGCCTCATTGACGACTTAGGTCCATCTTTTGAGGTACATTCAATACTAGTAGTTTTATGCGTACTAGCAGAAACAAATTCTTAATAAAAAAAATATGAGAAATGGAGGCAAACGAGGAAGCGAATCACCTGATGGCAAGTGATCACCACCGCCCATGGACATCAACCACACCAGGAGTGGAGATGCGTTGCCGGCCTTTTAGGCAGGACCTATAGGGTCGTTTCTTGAAGATTTCATTGTCGTACCGATTCAGAATAACCGCTGCGGGAAGTCGATTCCAAAATGAGGAGAAGGATGGTAGTATTTGCTTAATTCTTTTATATTTTTTACATGACGCTGGCCAGTTTCCTCTCTAAAGAAGCGCCAGATTTTTACGCAATTTAAAATTATCTATTGACTGGCCTATAGTTTTCGTTTACCCTACCCAAACGTACAGGCAGGTGCGAACACGTGCATGTCGTAAGCTTAAAAGTCAAGAGTGCACTGTGCAATGACCCGTCAAACCGTTTGACGACGTCATTGCTCAACTTGAGCTCCGCCATTTTGGATGGTTTTCGTAAAGCTCCAGTCTTAAGGTAAGCAAAACCCTTTTTTGAGAATCGACAACTAGACGAGCCTTCTTTTATTTTATGTACTAGTGGCCCGCCTTTGCATAGTTTCGGATCGTTAGTTTCACTTTATACAAATAGATGGCGCCAGGTGTCGTTTACACCGCACAAGCGTTTAATCTACTGTCTGTAGATCTGTGCCGTGTTTCTACTGTCTGTAGGATTTACCTCTTTGTAAATTGTGTAGATGATAGATGTTTATACGTAATTTTATTGTCTTTGTTGTTGAGCTGAACTTATCATTGACCTTAGCAATAATATAGGTACGTCATTGCACGTTTTTATTAGCATTCTCTATCTCTTCAGCCTGTCTCGACCCTCCGGGTGTAGGCCTCCTTCAATTCACGCCACTTGTGGCGGTCTTGTGCATTTCGGATCCACTTTTTCCCTGCAATTCTTTATATTGTCCTCCCAACGCATTTGGGGTCTCCCTTTTGGTCGTTTCTGTCTGATCCCATGATCGCCATTGCAGCAGCCGCTTGCTCCATGAGTCGCCCTTGCGTGCCATATGACCAGCCCAGCGATTATTAGCATTACCAGAGTTATTATGTCAGTCCAATAGCAACACCTTATTTCGGCCGTTCTCTGTTCCTCTTCCCACTAACATCCATGGTTACTCAGTCTACTGATAAATAAATATTCAGTGTCAGCTCCAAAACTGGAAGTTGGTTGAATTTCACCTCCTGCATGTCACACCTATTTTCCTATCACATTGTAGGGTAATGTGGATGGAATGGATAATGCACTTTTGTTTGCTATTAAATACAAATGCCTTGCCCAATCAATGATCGGGATTGACCGCCATATCCAAAATATCGGTAGAATATTATTTAAATCTGCCACTCACAACCTATCATCATCGACGCTCACAACCAAGACTAACAAATACTCGTGCTAAAGCAAAGGGCAAATGCAGCTTAGGAGCTTGGTCAACGAAATCAAGCAAATGTGACGGTCACAAGTGTGGCAACCTGCCACTCAAGCAAGTTAATGCCTTAATAAATCACTGAACAGGGAACCACCTCATCATATCTTGGCAATAAAAAACCAATGCACGTTTTGAAATAAAATATTCTTCGATATACATACCGACTTTGGGTCGAATATTCACAATATTAAGGGTTAACTATCGCCACCATCCTCGGCATTGTGTTTTAAAAGGTTCAAGATTTAAGTAATTCTTGGTCAAGCCAACACCAATAATGAATAAATGAATTTTTATTAGCACAAATACGGTACCTACAGAATACGTCCTAATTAAAGAGAACAAGATACTTCACCATAAAATGGCATGCAATTTGACATAGATATCATACATAATTAAAATATCAAGACGAAAATTAATGCAAGCTACAAAATCTAGATTTTGTAAATTTGGTGTTAATTAAATTCTGCCCTTGGAATGCAATCACTTTAAATATTAAAATATACTGCAGTTAGTTAAGCATTAGAGAGATTGGTGAATTATTTACAGCAATGTAACATTCTTTATCAGTTATTTTAGAATAATAATTTGTTTGTGCATAAGGTGTTAAATTGTCTAAGTGCACAAGTATTGCAATAAAAAAATATCATCTTTGGACTCGAAGGTATTTACTCATTACTTTACTGTCTTGCATACACTATGCTCTGTCATCAAGTTTAAGTGCTATGTACCTACATCAGATGGTCAGTGACTGGCCAGACCACCAAAGCCCTTGTGAATCTTGCGATTGTGACATAATGTGGAATGAGCATAATGCGAAACTACCTTTATAACCTTGTGTAACATTTGAGAGCCATGGTTGCTCTTGATTTTTGGCCCACTTTATGGCATGGACTAATTATCTTAGTCCAAGCCTTAGGTACGTAATCACCACCGTCTATCTACATTTGCGAGATCAGATGAGTGGTCAATGCCGACCTTTTAGAAAGGAGTAGGTACTAGGTACTCTTTTACTCATCGCTATTTAATGTTCGCGCTTTCACTGCTATATTCGTGATGGTTTTCAAGAAATAAGAGCGATGATATTTCAGTGGTTCATAACGCGCCTTCCATACGTGGGTTCGTGGTTTTTTTTTTTTTTTTTTTTATGTCCTCTCTTTAAGAGAAGACGACTATTCCCCCGGGCATGGGCACCCAGGACTTTATCAGACGGGGTCTTTCGACACAATTTTATTTACTTTGTACTGACGTACAGTTGGGGATAAGGGGTTTTGGGGATATTTTTTGGTAAATTCGGGGGAAGGGAAATAAATTGGGGAAAAGAGGGAGTAGTAGTTAATTTGTATGTAAGAGATGGATCTTAGAGGGGGAGAATTCACTTAGAGTAGGGATTTGGATTTAGGCGAGGGACAAACTTGTGGGGGTTCTTATAAATAGGGCAACTTCGGGGGGGACATCACTGAGCTCTTCATATTGTGTTCCATTGTCGGCACTCGCAATGGCCTTCTTTATCTGAGGACATCTTTCCCTGTCCGTAGCTGAGTGAATGCAGCCTTCTTCCTCTGCTGCCTCCTTGCAGTTGATGCATCTCAAGTGGACCGGATCGTCCTTTTCGATGCCAACGTACGGGCACGCTGCGTGTTGGTGCTCCAAGGAGGCGCAGTAGCTGCACGGTCTGCGGGTACTCGTGCACTTACGTTTGGTGTGTCCGTACCCCAGACATGCGAAGCATTGGACAAATCTGGTCTGGTCCGAGATGTGGACCTTACAAAAGCCGACTCCCAGGCGTCCACCAGACTGTCCAATGATTCGCTTTCTGGTGGATGGCGACACTTCCACCACTGCATTGTAAAGCTCCGGCTTCCTGTTTGCGGTAAGGTAGCACAACCGCATACCACTTACAGGATTTTGACCCTCAAGGGTCCCTATGAGGTCCTTTTCAGGCACCTCTTTCGGGATCCCCTTGAGGATCATCAGCGGCATTTTCTGGCGAGCCGGTGTAGCTACCATCTCCGGGTGCTTATTGGTTGCTTTGGCTGTCTTCTCTACCATTGCTGGGGCCGAGAATTCAACCTTAAATTTATTGTGGACCAGAGGCACGATGCGTTCTGGGGCAAAACCAGTGTTAGTGAAGCTTACCGTGCGCTTCCAGCGTTGGATTGCTTCCTTAGGGTCATTGATGGGGGTTTTTGGGGAGACGGTTATAAAAAGTGAAGGCCGGGAGATTTTGGGGGGTATAGCAGGTTGAATGGGGGTTTTGACAGTGGTGGTTCTGTTTAGCGGGTGGGTGAATTTGTGTGCGTTAGGGGAGTCATAAGACTGCTGGAGTCCCGCCTCGAGTGTCGCGGATAGAAATTCGCCCCGAGTCTCGAGCAGCTCGTCACGCACCATCGCACGCAGGCTGGCGATATCTTCGCGCAGCGTTTGCACTTCAGTAAGAAGTGCCGTGGTGTCGACGGAGGAAGCCGGAGGCTGAGGTTGAAAGCAGGGTTGCGCTGAGAACATGTCGAGAAGTGGCCGGATCTCGGCACTTACCGCCTCGGCCACCATCTCCTGAAGCGCTGTAGGTCCCAATACGAGAGGAGGGGGGCGGGGGTTTGCCTTCTCCTCTTTCCCTGCTTCAATTAGCTTCTTTCGCATGTTGGTGAGACACTCGAGAATATCCAGTTTCCCGGATCTGGTGAGGGCCTCCCGAATCTCCTCAATATCTTTGAGGAGAGTGACGATTAGCGGGGTAGGTTGATGGTCCGGGGTAACTGCTTCGTCAGACTCCATTTGGAGACGTGACTGGGACAACACCCCAGGCACTGGAGTTGGGGGTGAGCCTGAGGGTGAGGGTGATTGGTGGAAAGTGGTAGTTTTTGATTTGACAACCGGTGTGCGGCGCATCATGGTGGGGTAATTTAGTTTTATGTAGGGTCAAAAAAGTGAAAATCTTATTTTCAAAATAAGATTTCGAGTCTAGGGTAGTTTTTATGAAAATTTGATTTTTGGTTTTTTGGGGGTAGGGGTAATTTTTTATAGGGTAGTTTATGATTTTAGGGGTTTAAATAGGTTGTCAGTTGATTTTGGTAAACTTAGGTAAAAATATTTTTTGGGGGTAGGGGGATGTTTTTTAGGGGTGGTTTTCAGGAAATAATTAAGGGTTGAATCAAAGCAGTCAATCTCTGCAGTAAATATAAGGGATTTTAAACTTTTTGATTTTTTACGGGTGGGGGTAGTTTTAGGGGGTGGTATTTTATAATTTTTGGGGTCAAATTGGGTAAATTATAGTTGAAGAAAAATTTAAAAAATTTTTGACTTTGATGATTTTTGGGGGTGGGGGGTGGTTTTAGGGGGTAGTTTTTAATTTAAGTTAGGGGTTGTAATAGTTTTAAAAATTATGGGAATGAATTTTTAGGGAAATTGAGGAAATTATGATTTTTAATTTTTTAGGGGGTGAGGGGGTGGAATTTTTAGGGGTAGTTTAGGCGTATTTAGAAGGGGTTGGGGAGGGCTATACAATGTTATTTTTAGTTTTGAAGAATTTTGAAAAATGAATTTTTTAGAAATTTTTAATCGGTTTTTAGAATATTTGCCAGTAGTCAGAAGGTCCGAAAAATCCACCTAAGCTTCGATATTTTTCCCATACAAAATTTCCACCCCAATTTTTGTAAGTGGGTATCAAAGCTAGGGGGATGGGGGTTGATGTAGGGGAAAGTTCCCGAGGGGGACAACAATTTTGCTGAAGGAATGAGTTGGAAATTTTTAGTGCTTCTAATTAATTTTGAATTTGGAAAATATGAAGAAATTTATGTGGACGTCCTAATAATATATTGTAAAAATTTTTCTAAGTCCCAAGAACTTTTAAAAATTTGCCAAAAATTGGTTTCTGGGGATGGGGTCCTCGGGTCAGCGGGAGTAGTTAGGGACAATTTATGGGTGTTTTGATGCAAAAGCGCAGGAGCGTAGGGGTCTTCTAAGTGAATAGAAAATGAGTTGTGGGTTCGTGGTTACAATCTGAGCATGCAACTTTGGATTTTTCTATGTGCGTATTTCTACCATTAGCTCGGTGGTGAGGGAAAACATCGTGAGGCAACCTACACGTTGCGGATAGTTTCTAAAACGTGCAACCATGGTTGTAGCATGGCAGTTGGTGTGGTTCCCCGGTTCGTTGTAATTCATATGTGGGAGAGCCACGCTTAGGCATGAATGGGCCGGCTCGACCGGAGTGATACCACTGCCTCACAGAAGAACGGCGTTAAGCAGCGCCTGCGCTGTGTTTCGCCGTGTGAGTAAGGTTACCGGAGGCCCAATGGGGGAAGGGGAAAAGGTTGGCAGCGCACTTGTGACTCCACTGGTGTTGCGGGTGTCCATGGGCGGCGGAATTGCTTACCATCAGGTAATCCGTCTGCTCGTCTGCCACCTCTCATATAAAAAAAAAACCAGACTCCTGAATCATGGTCTGAGCGAACTACGGACTCCAGTGCGACAGCTTAGGATGCAACCGGGAATTACCTACACGCTAAGATGAGGGATGGCCGTGTGGTCCCCGGCAGAGTAGAATAGGCCACCCTCACTCTTACCGAGGTGTCGTAAAAGGCGACTAAGGTAAAGCTGCTGGCATGATCATCAGCAGCCAGAGAAGGAAAACTCTGCATTTATATCAAAACCCTCGCCAACCCGTCTGCCAAGCGTGGTGAGTATGGCAATTACCCCTCATGTGATTGAGGGAGGCCCGTGCCCCAGCAGTGGGGACTTAAATGGGCTGATGATGATGAAGATGAGGAATAAGGGATTCGTGTTCACAAACAGTAAATAAGCTGAACAGTTAGGATATTTTTGCTTGAGTACTACCAGTACTACCACATGGACCACGTCCGACTTGGGGACCTTCAAGAGAAGAGGAGAGGAGAGCGAATCTTCTTTAAGAAAACCCGGGAACACATTAGCGATCTCTCTGATTTCGTGGATGTTAATGAGCGGCGTTGATTACTTTCCATCAGGTGACTCGCTTACTTGTGTGTCGCCTCTAGCAAAAAAAAGAAAAATGGAATCCGTCAAACGAAGCGTGAAGAAGCACCTTACGGGCCAGGCAGTTCCGACAGATGTGAGTATCATCGTCAGCCCATTTAAGTCCCCACTGCTGGGGCACGGGCCTCCCTCAATCACATGAGAGGTAATTATAATAATAATAATTCTCACAACATCTCATACGTTGACCTGATTCCGTACTAAGTAGCTTAAGCACTTGTGTTACAGATATCAGACAACAGAGGAACACAAATATATACTTAAATACATATATTACATCCAGACACTGAACAAACACAAGTGTTCATCGCACGAATGTTTGTCCAGGGTGGGGATCGAACCCACGACCTTTGGCGTAAGAGGCAGGGTCACTACCAATTGCGCCATCCGGTCAGTCGACTTACTCGAGTCGAATTGCCATACTCACCACGCTTGGCAGACAGGTTGGCGAGGGTTTTGATATAAATGCAGAGTTTTCCTTCTCTGGGTGCTGATGATCATGCCAGCATGTCGTAAAAGGCGACTAAGGTAAAGACCTTAGTCGCCTTTTACGACACCTCGGTAAGAAAGAGGGCGGCCTATTCTACTTTGCCGGGGACCACACGGCCAGATGTGAGTATGCAACGTGGGTTCTCCATTACTTACTAAGGTTCGCTAATATCAGTATATTGGACTACTGGATTGTACCTTAGACATGGTACAAATGACATTACAAAAAATATACAATCATCATAGACATTCGTCTACTCTTTCGCAATATGATTTATTTATTTACCAACGTTCGCAAAAGGTGTGCGCAGGCGCTTACGATAGCGGAAGGCTTGCACAACAGTTCCGAACGTTGCATTCATTAATAATTTATTAACAGTTATTTGGAGCGTTGAAGCACTGATAAGTATAGTATAATCAACCAGTACCTATGTAATTTTGCCATCATAGCATCTATACTAGCACTATTTTCATAACTCTAACGCCAGAATATTACTTTCAGCATCTAGTATATTTTTAGGGAGTTGCCACACTGGCGAATTGCGAGCGTTTTCAAAGCGGAGTGACGATGCAGCGACACGTCGCACACTGGGGCAAGGTATATGGAGGTGATGCGCAAAATTGTTTTTTTAAAATGTGGGTAGTTGATAAAACTTACGACAATTCATCAAATTGTAATATATTTCACGTCAGTTAACGTCGATCATGATTATTACAAAATATTGTTTTGCTATCAGAGTGCTCTAAACTTCATCGTGTGCTATTCAATAATTTAATTAAAGCAAACAAAGTGTTATTGCTTGAGATAAGGGGATAGTTATATTAAAACTAAGTTATGGCAAGTGAAGATCAAGGTCAGGACAATATAAAAACGAAAAATAATTAATTAAATAAGTTGATTCAGTACTTTTGTTTTTTTTTTCAATTTTATCTTCTTATGGGCCTTTTACAAGTTCGCAAAAATCTCTTTCACTTCCGCTTATAGTTTCGTGTTAAGGAAGGTTATGCATATATAAAACAGTAAATAATTTCAAAAGAGCTTTTTGCGAACTTCTTAAATGCTCATAAGTAGATAAATTGAAAAAAAAATTATAAGTTTTGAATTAACTTATTTAACTAATTACTTTTCGTTTTTATCAATTGTCCTGGCCTTGATCTTCACTTGCCATAACTAAATTTTTTATTTAACTATCCTCTATCTCAAGCAATAACCTTAATTTATTATTGCAAATGCACACGATGTTCTGTAGAGCACCATCATAGCAAAACAATCACCTTGTAATAATTATGATCCATGTTAACTGACGTGAAATATGTTACAATTTGATGAATTGTCATAAGTTTTGTCAACTACCCACATTTTAAAAATTCAATTTTGCGCATTACCTCCATATACTTTGCCCCAGTGTGCGTCGTGGCTGCGCAAGCATTCACGCCGCGGATTCGTAACGGATGTCTCATCGAGCTAGTGATAGCGAGCGTTTTCAAAGCGGAGCGATGGCGGATGTGTCATCGCTCCGCTTTGAAAACGCTCGCTATCCGCCAGTGTAGCAACTCCCTTAGCATTAGAGGTAGATTACATTTTGAAATTTTAAGTGTATGGACTTGATCTAAATAAAGGACTTTGGCTGTAGGACTAAAACACTGCGGGGGCTGATGCAATTCATAGGTTTTAAATTAGTATCGATTATTTATATCGGTTTTTAGAGAACTGGTGTTTACTTGTGCAGTGTAATGCCGTGAAGTGATTGTGTGTCGAGTAAGTAGTCCCGTGACAACTTGCTTGGACCTATAGAGTGGTATCGGCATAATTCGTAGAGTAGTAAGTGACTGTGACTTCGACTGATTTCGACGCTACATATTCTAAATCCCGCTTATAAACCCCCCCTTAAATCGCGAACTAAGGATAGTGCCGGAACACCTCTTGCCAGCCCCTTTTAACATTGCGTGTTGGAACGGGGTGACATGGGATTTAGTACGGTACTAACTTTGCGATTTGCAATAAGGCGGATAAAGTTACTTGACGGTGGCAAAATACCTTGCAGAGCCATAATATATAAAAAAAAACTAAATAAAGTATTATTGAATTTTGAATAGAAGTTGTAACGTAGGCATACGGTACTACAATATCCATTGACAAAAAAATCTCGTTCTTTTGAACTTCTCGATAAACCAGTAGGTACTTAATTTAACTAATATTCATGGCTTTATCTTTAAATTTTTTGGCTTGGAAGACCTTGGGGAAACTATTTAAGTCCGTATTGCCTGTTTAGGTAAAACCAACATACCTTGTGCTGTCATCAAATATTGTAATAGCTTTGTTGAGTGAATAAAAATTACTTATTTAAAGGGTACACTAACGACGCCAATTGATTTAAACTGTTTTAATAGGCACACAAACTCTTAATACTATGTTAGTTACATGACCGTAGATCGTAGGAAAGCCACGCTTCGGCATGAGCAATGAATGTGCAATGAAACGCAGCGAAACATCGCTGCGTTTGTGAGGGTACAGGAGGCCCAATCCGGGGGAAAGGGGGGTTTCAAGGTTGGCAGTGCACTTGTGACTCCACTGGTGTCGCGGGTGTCTATCGGCGGTGGCAATCACTTACCATCAGGTGATCAGTCTGCACTTCTGCCGCCTATCAAATAAAAATTATGTTAGTAAAAATAATTTTAAATTAAGATTAAAGGTTTACTACTTATTCCATTACAATTAATATTTCATAATATATATGAGCATTATCAGCTAATTCTGGGTAATCTCGCTTCATCGTAGGTTTCTACTTAACTACACTACAAAAGGCAGTCATTTAGTGTGAAGCCAAGAGCAAAACCCATCTATACTAAACAGTATACATGGGTTTTATAAACATAAAGACGTAAATCCTGCGGACAACGGCAACGTTTGTAGGTAATCCGAAAACAAGAAAAGCTTGCGCGATGTAATCAACACTTAGTTCTATTTATTGGTATAAAGTTGAACTAATGTCCCAAAACGGACTGAGGGCAGGCCAAAATTAAATCATTATTTAAAAATTTTGCACTACTTTGCCAAAAGCGGCTTCATTTGAGTAATAGACTGACCGGATGGCACAATTGACAAACCCTGCTTCTTACGCCAAAGGTCGTGGGTTCGATCCCCACCCTGGACAAACATTCGTGCGATGAACACTTGTGTTTGTTCGGTGTCTGGGTGTAATATATGTATTTAAGTATAGGTATATTTGTGTTCCTCTGTGGTCTGATATCTGTAACACAAGTGCTTAAGCTACTTAGTACGGAATCAGGTCAACGTATGAGATGTTGTGAAAATTATTATTATTATTTGAGTAATTGCTAAGAAATTAAATCAATTGGCGTCGCTAGTGTGGGGTACCCTTACGTTGACATACCCATATTAGACATGCCACATGCATTGAGCTACTATATATCATGCATTTATATGTATTACAGAACATTTGTAAACACGTTTGCGTACTTTCTGTATTGACTTAACAATGCAGTGTTAAAATTTATTTAGAAAGGGTGTTGTCGGCGGTTTGGCACATTAGCAATAAGTACTTTCTCTGTTTAGCATTACAATGCATTATGGAGTTCTGTGACTCTTGAGTTCTGTTCTACGGACTTATTAATCTATTTAGTCCTTTGTAATGCAATGGATCCTTCCATTGCATTACATGTTGGCGGACCAACTGGCAGATGATCCGACGGCATCAAGACTCGAGCAGGAGCAGTGTAGTCCAGGACGACGACAGACAAAAGTGGAAAAAAATTGGAGAGGAATATGCTCTCAGTGGGCTAATACATAGTGCAGAAGTAGAAGATGCATTGCATTATGCAAATAAATAAATCTTAGTCTTGCAAGTTCTTGTTTTGGAAGTCTTGTATTTTGATGTATGCAAATTATGAGAAAGGACATTTTATAAATTTAACACTAAAGTTATGTTATGTAGGTACCTATGTGATATTTTTGCCTTCCAAGAGTTTATAATAAGGGTTAAAGTATAAAATTGACTTTTTTCAAGAGAAGAGATGTATGCAAAATACTTGTTCAAAATGCAAAAAGTCACCATACAATAATTTTACTTTGATTTAAGACTAGATAGAAATGAGATTTTATCGTATTCTTGATTTAAAACTTGAAAATGAACATTGTTTTGTTTATCACAATTTACGTTTTTATCAATAATAACTTTTTTATATTTTTTTTTCTGAAAAACTATCCTACAAGTTTCTTAACGTTGTCCATTAAAGCACAGTTAAATATGGAGTAGTAGCATTAATAGTTACTTTGCAAATAAAAAAATCTTAGTGTGGAAAACACAATTTCTAAGAAAATCGGAAAAACTATAATTTTCTTTTATTTATAATAATACAACTTAAGACCTTTATTTGTACAAATTGTGCGAACTCACTTGTGAATAGGCTACATAGCTTCTAAAATAAGAAGTATGGTTCTGCTGATATTTTCTGTAGCTCAAAGCGAGGTTTTAGGCGACAGATTCTAAAGGTCATTGAAAATAATTTAATTTTATAATTAGAGAACACAGACACGCGCCCCACATACACACCCATGCACGCATACATACACACACCGCACACACTTATTTTTACTTTTAGTTGGTGGCTGTATCTGATATAAAATATATGTTTTCTTTTTTAACACAACTAGATAAAATTACCGTTACGTTTACTGTAGACCGTTTAAGAAAATTTTGAATATAAATTGTAAATCCTTTATTGGCTGTAAGAAAAATATGTAACACTGAAATTTTAATTTCAAGATCTGTGGAGTTTTGTGAAGTAATTAAATAAGATAAAACCTGGAAAATATACAACTGTCTTAGTGTTAATTTTTGAGTTACTTGTGCCGTGTTCCTGTGTCATATCTTTTACGTATCTGTGCCCTATCTAAGTAAGAATCGACTTTCCCAAGGCTAATAACACAGTAGGGATTATCCCATTACGTGCACCAGTCGGTCCGGTAAGTGAAACCTGCACTTTCCGAGCTGTTGGATCACTGCAAGGCATTTCTAGTAGAAAGTCTGCACGTTTACCTAGTTCGCAAGTTATTACAAACTTGTAGAGAGCGCGTTTTGCTTGTCTCCTCATATTAGCGTGAAGGAATCGAACCTACACCGAGAGGTACCGAGAGTAAGGCTGCCAATGCAAGACAGTTTAAATGTGGGAGAGCCACGCTTAGGCATGAATGGGCCGGCTCGACCGGGGTGATACCACTGCCTCACAGAAGACCGCCGCGTGAAGCAGCGCCTGCGCAGTGTTTCGCCGTGTGAGTGAGGTTACCGAAGGCCCAATGGGGGGAAGGGGAAAAGGTTGGCAGCGCACTTGTGACTCTACTGGTGTTGCGGTTGTCCATGGGCGGCGGAATTGCTTACCATCAGGTGATCCGTCTGCTCGTCGTCCGCCTCTCATATAAAAAAAGCCAAATGAGATATCGGCATTTTTGGCGTAAAAGAGTGTACAATAGACAATCTAAACCATTTCAGACGCTGAAAAATGTATAAGGATCGTGTCTTGTGTAATTATTTATTTGAAAACTGTGAAATGAACTATTGCCTGCGGTGTTTCCGGACCGTTACGACTTGCAAACCTTCAAGAAAAGAACTACTCCCTTTTAAACAGGCCGGCAGCGCACCTGTAACTTTTGACGTGACAGGTGTCAATGGGTGGCGGTAATCGCTTAGCATCAGGTGATATGTCTGATCGTCTGCCCCCTATGTCATAAAAAAAACACTCCTTATCATCACTATTTTTCCATTACCACCCGACATAGACACACGCGACACCAGTGAAGACACAAGTGCGCTGCCGACCTTTAAACCTCCTTTTCCCCCGGATTGGGCCTCCGGTACCCTCACTCACGCAGCTAAACACAGCACTGTCCACCATGCTGTCCATAGCGGAATAGCTTACCATCAGGTAATCCGACAGCTCGTCTGTCACCTATAAAAAAAAAAGACAAACCCATTTCATCTTTGAGAGGAGCTCAAACATCATGCAAATTTCCAAGTCAATCAAATTCCTTGACAAAAACCATATTCAGTAAAGTTATACAGGTTTTTGACACAAATTCAACAGCGCTCGTCATCTGTGTTTTGAAGGTTGTAAATTTTACTGTGTATGAGGTTCAGATGAGATCAGTAAGTCACTATGTCAAAGACCTTACCACACAATATCTGATCTACGTGAGGATAATATTATTATCCTTAAGCCGATTGCTGAAGGTCTAAAATGGTACTCAATTCAAGTTACTATTTAAAATCCTGGGTTAGCTAAGGGGTACTTCACTTTTTTGAAAAAATATTTTATAAGTTGAACTACTATTTCAAGAGTAGGTACACACTATTTTGTACAAACAAGGCAAGATTTCACTTGAAGATGCGTGATTCTATAACCTTGAATTCCTGTACAAGAGGCATAATACGTTTTAATTTAATGATATAGCCAGATGAATCAGGCCACCTGAAGTGGTAGTGTGTTCTCCAAGTCTGAGGTAGATTAAAGTCGGAGCAGACGCGTCTTGACTGAAGACCGCGGTTGGCAAACGTAGTTCTGCCATTCTATAGATCAGCAACCTTCGGAATACTGATGGCAGCGACTGGATGAAAAGAGCCTGGTAAAGAACTCTTCGGCGCAACATGGAGGAGGCATGATGAACTTATGCAAGTTCAGCATCGACAGGTAAACTGATAGCAAACCATAGCTGTCGCCTATTGTAGACAACAGCGATACCAATAATGGAGTCACAAATGCGCTTCCAAAACTTACCTTTCCCCGATTTTTTTTTATTGCTTATAATAGGCAGACGAGTTTGCGGCCCATCTGATGGTAAACGGAATTGGACCTCCCTTACACTCACACAGCGAAACACAGCACAGGGATTGCTTCACGCCGATAACGCTCGTACCTCGGTCCCATTCATGCTGAAGTGTGGCTCTCCCACGGTCAAGAAGTTGATTGTTCAATCACATGTGACGTCTACTCCACATGTAATAAACATCTAATTTTAGAAAGTGAAAAGTAAACTATTGAAAGAGTAAGAAGGTAATTTATACATTTATTTGAAATAATAAATTGGGCTAGGCATTTTGCCAAACTATACGTACACATTCTTTTTCAATTACGGAATTTTCCTGTCAACTCCTGTTCTATTACGATCTAGGAAGAGAATTAGCCCTGAAATACGTTG
Source organism: Marasmia exigua (assembly GCA_019059595.1). Lineage (NCBI taxonomy): Eukaryota > Metazoa > Arthropoda > Insecta > Lepidoptera > Crambidae > Marasmia > Marasmia exigua. Next base: position 15,175,668 of record CM032488.1, read on the forward strand.
GAACAAAATTTATCTGCCATGGATGTGGTGGCCGTGTGGTCCCCGGCAGAGTAGAATAGGCCACCCTCACTCTTACCGAGGTTTCGTAAAAGGCGACTAAGGTAAAGCTGCTGGCATGATCATCAGCACCCAGAGAAGGAAAACTCTGCATTTATATCAAAACCCTCGCCAACGCGTCTGCCAAGCGTGGTGAGTATGGTAATTACCCCTCATGTGATTGAGGGAGGCCCGTGCCCCAGCAGTGGGGACTTAAATGGGCTGACGATGATGATGACGATGGATGTGGTGGTAAGAGGCTTAAATCAAGTGCCTATTACACTTGGTAATCTAATAATTTATATGAGATTGCCAAATAGTTAATTCATGCAGTCGGTGTATCTTGAAAATTTTAATTGGTATATTGTCCATCAACTCGATGATGTAATTAGAACTGCAGCGCGACCGCCCAGACCAAAACGAGTGCAGTAGACAGGGAAACCAGACCAAATGGATCATAGTTACACGTTCAGAATAATTATCTCCACATCCGAAACGTTTCCTCACTGCCCAGCAAGTCCGTGGGACATATCCGTGGCCATCGGTGCATGCTCAGATTTGAACCTACGACCAGCGTTGTCAGGACTTACTAATTCCTGCTTTTAGGGACAAAATAGGACAGGAGTAGTCCCAATCTTCGGTGATCAGAACTTTTTCTCTCACTGAAGGTAAACTTTTACGTAATTTTAGGTTTCTTCCGCTTTCGACTAGTAAAAGCTTTATTTGAGTAACAAATGGTTTCAAAACCCCGCTTTCTCAAAAAAATCTGGCAACGCTTCTTACAACCTACAGTTTAGAAGACACTTTTTCATATCCACTGAGCTAACCTTACCGCCCACTGCTAAACTACGGTAACCGTTTCTCACCCAGTAGGCCTACTTATCCCTGACTCAATGGCGTAAAAAATATCTAGATTACTAGATCAATCTATCGAGGTGTTAAGTGCGGCACGTGTATCTAGGCTATTATTGAAACAAACACAATCCAATTCGACCTTAGCCGCCGACAATAGGCAGCTTTCAAAACAGCGTTATGAGATTGGTCCACCATGCTTGTTACGTAAGCGAATAATTCATCAGTCGTTTTACGGCTTCATTCATAATCATATCATCATCATAAACCTATAAACTCGTTCGTTCTCCTTATATAGGTCTTATAAGAAGGATGAACAAACAGATTTTATAGATACTAATTACAAACTCCATGTACTGGACTACTTCATTCAATTAATTTAGATACAAATAGGGTACAAATGGTTCAAATTGACTATCTAGATTGGAATAGAACCATATTTTTGGTAACTACATTTAGCTCCCAGAAAATAAAAATTAATAGTTCAATACCTAAAGGAAGGGTGTTGATTGTTTCTGATTTATATTAACGATTTTCATATTATAAGCAGATGTTATTGGTATAGTTTTGCCAAGATGTAACTGCAAGGAATTAAAAAAAAATATATTGATAGCTGTGTTTTTTTTTTTTTTTTCGCGGGTAGGCGTGAAACGGCAAACACGCAAATTTTTGCTGCTCTATTTCAAGTTGGTTTTATAATAAATAAAACAAGTTTAAATAATATAAATTAATGTAATTACGTTCCGTACTTACCTGCCAAGCAATTCCTATAATAATAACACAGTTGACATCACTTTTATTACATCTCGTTACATCACAACACATCTCTAACTGAAGCACTCAAAATGGAATCCCTACAACAATCGCTCATGGAAGTAAAGGAGATGTGTGCAGCACGTATGACGGCTCAAAACCTCTTCATCGAACTAGAACTTTCCCATACTAAACTTCTTCTCGGAGTCTTCTACAGTCCTTCTCTGCGAGTGGATTATTTTTCCACTCTTGAGAAACTGTTAGAGGACCTGACTCCTCTTTACAGTCACACTTTGCTGATGGGAGACTTTAACACATGTCTTTTAAAAAATGATTCTCGTTCCCATCGCCTTAGATCAGTCATAGACTCGAACAACTTGAACATTCTTCCTCTTAACGCCACTCACTTTTTTCCCAACTGCACGCCCTCTTTACTAGATCTTACTATTGTATCTTCCACCGACCATGTGGCTAAGCATGGTCAATGTCCTGCCGATGCCTTTTCTTATCATGATTTATTGTATTTGTCATACAAAATCCGTCCTCCTAGATCTAAGGCGAAAATTGTCCTACAACGTAACTTTGGTGGCATGAACATAAGTGAACTACGTCGTGACGCTGACAGCATCGACTGGTCCCCAGTCTATGATGCTGCTAGTGTCGATGATAAGGTCGGTGCGTTTAATTCACTTACCATTGCACTTTTCGATAAGCACGCTCCAGTTCGCCCTGTTAAAATCAAGCACGCTCCTGCACCTTGGCTTACTGAGGACCTCAAATCGCTGATGGATAAAAAAAACGCTGCGAAATCCCGCTACAAAATGGACCCGTCCGATAAGAAAAAAGAAAAATACAAGTTGCTAAGGAACCGCTGCAATAGGTTGTGTAGGGACGCTCAACGACGTCACATCCACAAATCAGTCGAAAATGGAAATCCAGCAAAGGTCTGGAAATTTCTCAAGTCAATCGGAATTGGAAGATCGCGTAGTGATTCTTTCCCAAAAGATATTAATATTAATCTTTTAAACAAGCATTTCTCTTCGTCTGCGGCCATTGATAGTGCTGTAAAAACTAACACTTTAAATCATCTGTCATCTCTTCCATTTCCGGACTTCTCTCCGTTCGTCTTTAGTCAGTTACTTGATTGTGATGTTAAGAAGAACATATTGTCCATTGCATCTAACGCTGTCGGCAGCGATAGCATTAGCCGTAACATGATCTTACCCCTCCTTGACATCCTCACCCCCGTCATTACTCACATTCTTAACCACTCCTTGTCCACCAGTACTTTTCCTACTGCCTGGAAAGATGCTCAGGTCATACCACTTCCTAAGAAATCCAAGCCATCTTCTCTCTCCGATTACCGACCTATATCCATTTTACCATTCCTTTCCAAAGTCATCGAGAGAGTTATTCATCAACAGCTCAGCCGTTTCCTTTCTGAAAATCAACTCTTCAACCCGCGCCAATCCGGTTTCCGCCCAGGTCATAGTACGGTTACTGCTCTCGTCAAGATTACTGATGACATACGCCATGGTAGGGACAGCAAACATCTCACAGTACTAGCTTTGTTGGACTTTAGTAATGCTTTCAACACCGTGGATTTTGACATCCTGCTTGGCGTGTTGCGTTCTATTAACATATCTCCAACAGTAATTGACTGGTTTCATAGTTATTTGTTTGGACGCCGGCAACGAATCCGTGCTGATGATGTTATCTCTGAATGGTGTGATATTAGCGCCGGTGTACCGCAGGGTGGCGTCTTGTCTCCTCTCCTCTTTGCAATTTTCATTAATAACATAACTCATAATTTTACTTCATCCTACCATCTCTATGCAGACGACCTTCAACTTTATTCGCAGGGTAGTCTTGATAACCTTACAGACGTTGTACAGATCCTAAATGCGGACTTGCACCGCATTTCGGAATGGAGCAGCTCGTTCGGCCTCAAGGTCAACCCTGCCAAAACTCAGGTGATGATAGTTGGTGGCCCGCGGTTAATTGCAAGGATTGACTGGGGGTCTCTGCCAGCTGTCACTTTTGACGGAGTCCATATCTCCTATAGCAGGAAAGTTAAGAACTTGGGTGTATTTATGGACGATTGTTTATCCTGGGATGCGCAAGTGGGAGAGGTCAGTAGAAAAATGTTTGCTTCAGCGGGCGCGATAAATAGACTGCGAAATTTCTTGCCGATACCTACCAAAGTTGCTCTTGTACAGGTTTTACTTTTACCTATTCTCGATTACGCAGATTGCTGTTACCTTGACCTCAGTGAAAGACTTCTCGATAAGCTGGAGCGCCTTCAAAATTTCTGCATCCGCATCATTTTTGGCCTACGCAAATATGACCATGTGTCTGAGTTCCGTGCACAGCTTAACTGGCTCCCCATTCGTCGGCGTCGCGACCTTCATGTCCTCTCCCTGTTATATACCGTCTTATTTAATCCTCTGGCTCCAGCTTATCTCAAAGAGCGATTCCAATTCTTGCAACCTGCCGACGGTCGAGAAATGCGGTCATGCCGCAAACTCCATCTTAGCTTCCCTCCTCATTCCTCAGAATCCTATTCACAATCCTTTACTGTTCAGTCCATTCGTCTCTGGAACTCCTTACCCCTTCCAATCAGGAAATCACAATCCCTTCCTATATTCAAGTCCCGTGTCAAATCTCACTTCCTATCTCTATAAATAGGTACACTGTCTTTTCCTTGTCTCTTTTCCCTTTTTTATGTGGTCTGCTTTCTGGTCATTTATACCTATCTATAAGAAATATTTTTATTGAATTTTTGTTATAAATTATCTATGTATATATTATTGGGTATGTATGTATTGTTTATTATTATTTATGTAATGTAATAATATTAATATATAAAATAATGTATATTTCTGCCATTCTCAATTTCATTTGTTAAATTACTTTGCACTGCCTTCCCTTATTACGAATACGATATTTCTTTCCTCTACCCAAAGGTTGTCTGGAAGAAATCCCTACAAGCGATAAGACCGCCTTATTGTACTGTCTGTTGCTGTTGTATCATGCTTGTATTTTATTTTTGTGCAATAAAGAATACCTATCTATCTATCTATCTATAAATAGAAAATTGGATAGAACATCTTAATTTCCAACTTAATGTAAATAAAACTAAATTATTGCAGAACCAGCAGTTCAAAAAGCATCTTTAAATCTTAATGTTATTTATAATAAAAACAAATTAGAAAACGTAAGCTCATGTACATTGTTAGGAATAGAAGTCGACACTAATGTAAACTGGAATTCGTACATTCAAAAGATCTCTGGCAGACATTACATTCAAAAGATCTATGTAGATTTACATATGCGCTGCAAGAGCTTAAAAAGTGCACGGACATAAAAACCGCAACAACAGCGTATTATGCCTATACTCATGCCTGGCTGAGCTATGGCACCATACTCTGGGTTTAGCAAATCGCCTATTCATTCTTCAAAAAAATCAATGTATACAAACCTGACAAGCTTCAATCAATTCTTCAATAAAACGTTTTACAACGCTCCCTGCCGATGGCACTGAAGTGCCTTCAGCTGTAATTAAGTTTATTAATGTTCATGCGTCTTTTTTTTTTTAATAGACACTTTTTTATTTGGTTTTGTATAATCTGCCTGCCCTCTTAAATCTCTGTTCAATTATTTATTTATTTTTTGCAGTCTCAATCTCAACTATATACATGCTACTGTTGCACAGATATGGAACAGATGCGCAATAATTTTATGGTAGTCGCTGAAAACCAGCTTCGGGGTTGGTCTCTTGGATCAGCACCGAGTAGTGCTGAGCGGCCGCCTGTTTGGAACATACACGGATAATGTTGTCCTACTTTTCTAGGACAACATTATACCTGTTTATGTCTAGGTTATGTTTCTAATTTAGTTTCCTTGTTTTTTTGATATGTCTAGGTTACGTTTCTAATTAAATTTTCTTGTTTTGTATTGTACCAAGTTATCATTTATTCATTCATTCAATCGATTGTCACCTTAATGTCAAACACGTGTGGTTCAATATCAGTTGCAGTTGACAGATTGTAGTAATTTGATGTGCTGTATATACCAAGTCTGTAGTTTTCCTAATCAAGTCGTCCCACTTGCCTTACAAAAGATCCTGAAATCTTATCCGCCATACAATTAATACTGCCAATTAGCAAATTGAATGATGGCACTAACATCCGCTGGAAGCCATGTGTGACAAATAACCCCGTACGAAAGCATGGGAGGACCCGCCATGGCAAATTGTATGGACACACGCGAACTTGGGAAACCATGATTCGTGCGGACTAATAATGGACTAAAAAACAAAATCCAAATCAGTTCATCCGTTCGGGAGCCACGATGCCATAGGCAGACAGACGCACAGACACGTCAAACTTATTAAGACCCCGTCGTTTTTTTCGTCGGGGGTTAAAAAGAAAAAGTAGCATTCCGTTCGGGAGCCACGATGCTATAGGCAGACACACACACAGACACGTCACACTTATTAACCCCCTTAGGGTTAAACATTACTGAATGGATTTAGATGAAACTTAAAAATAATATAGATTCCATATCAAATTAAAAGATTATTCATAAAGATTTTTGTATATTATCAAAAACATAACGTTAATTCTATCACCACACACAGTTAGAATGTTAAGAAATCTAGAAAAATTGCACCTTCATACTATCATGATGGGAAAATTTGCTGGAAAACGCAGAAAAATGTCATGACTAAGAAACATACGACTTTGGACTGCTATCAAACCACTTTTTATGCTTGCCATGGATTAGCCACGATTCAGAGCTGATAGCCTCACCAGAAATATAAAATGAAAATGTGGGCCAAGTTAAATAATATGTCTTGTCCCGAAAAATAAGGAAATTAATAAATCTCGTTTAGAGTTACACGCACTTTGCACGATGCAACAAAATATTTCTTTGCCATTCAGTCATAACATCGACCCTTGCATAACGATAAACCAATGGAGGGAAACTCTTACAGGCGATATTGGTAACTGCATTTATATTTCAACTACGGCTTACTGAAAGTTGTGAAAGAAATTGCGAAGCAACTAATATCGTTTGGTAACAGTGTAATTTAACAAATCAACGTTGTATATTATTATTTACGTATGTTTTGCTTAGTATGATGAATATTATTTTTTGCATTTTTAACCGCGGGAGAGCCACGCTTCGGCATTAATGGGCCGGCTTTAATATAGTGATAAGACAGCCTCACAGAAATCCGTTGTGAAGCAGCGCTGTGCTGTAATTTCAATGCGTGTACCGGCTCAATCCGGTGGAAAGGGGGGTTTTAAGGTTGGCAGCGAACTTGTGACTCACTTAGTCATTCCGCCCATGGACATACGAGTGTTCATAGGCGGCGGCAATCGCTCGGCAGGAAAAAATCTTGAAATTTTCGGAGTTTCCTCGATTGTCACTAACTTACTCAATGGTTGCCCCTGCCGAATCATTATCCCCGTCCCTTTCACAGGCTATGTGCTTGTTCTTTAGTTTAAATGTGACAGGTATATTATAATAGTTTCGACACGTTTACGTTGTACATAGCCTACAACGTAACCGTGCACGAAACTATCAAGGCTCGGAAACCACTCTGCTTTAGGGCGCAGTTTACGAAAATCTAGATAACAGACAGTTACGAAAACGGGCAGTAATGGTTAAGATAAACATTAACCAGCCGGACTGTTCACCACAAAAATTGGATACCCAGTTAACAAAACGACCTTGAACTGACTGATCTAATAAAGCTTTTCTTGTGAGTATTTTGCCAACATCGAGTCACCCAATAAAAGTAAGTTTTCACAAAAAAAATTAAGTGATAGGTGGCAGACGAGCAGACGGATGATGGTAAGCGATTGCCGCCGCACATTAAATTACACCAATGTACCTGCGCAGAAGTCTTATTTTCGAAAACTGCGGCAAATCTTAACCAATCACAGCGCTACATTTACGAGCGCTAAAAATTACAATTTCCTATTGGTTAATGCGTTAGCGCCATGTTCGGTGCAAGTGCGGTTAAGAGAGAGAGATAGCATTCCTCTCTGGATTTATTGTAATTTATCTTAACGTAACGCAATAAAGTCTGTATTTCAGCTGTTTTCGCAATCGTAAGCAATTGGATTTAACTTGCTCTTCTGCGTAGACGAATTTTGCCGATGTAACTTATAAACGTGGTACATTTGTAATATTGTACGGATTAGCTCTAGTTAGGTACCATTTAAATGTAAGTACCATGTAAGTATGAACCATTATGAAGCAATAAATATTATGATTATGATTATGAAGGTCTGAGTGTTGTTCCTTTGTAGTTGTCTACTTACTGACTTCTCTCTTCTTTTTCACTTAAAATCTGAAAAAGTGGAACTTAATTTGGGAGTCAGAATAATGTAGAAACCGTCACAATATCCCATTTCAAACAAAAAGTATGGTCAACATAAAATATTATTATTTAAATTATAGAAGATTGTCCGGAATTAGTATAAGTATTGTAATTACAATAATATCATTTATCATTATTTTCTCAAAAAATAATAATTGCATTTCAAGGGCCAATTTTCAAGTTTCATTGTCTGACGTTGTTTTTTCATTAGGAGCGATGGTGGCTCAGTGGATAGAGGTCGTAGGTTCGATGAGCATGCACCTATGGACTTTTCAAATCTATGTGCGTATTTCTGCCCAGAGCTCGGCGGTGAGGGAAAACATAGTGAGGAAACCTACACTAGTTTCTGAAACGTGTAACTTTGATTTCTGGTTCCCCTAAATCAGTCTGATTCATTATATTACATACTCCACAAATACTGGATCAAGGTCTAAGCGTACCCCGGGCTCTGAAGCTAAAGCTTTGAATGAACGCAATTGGTAATTCCCAGTTGCGTCCAAATTGTATTATTGTTGTTTGTATGTTATTCATCATTTCAGCCAATAGACCTCCACTGCTGGACATAGGCCTCCCCCAATGTTCTCCACACAGATCGGTCCTGTGCCGCCCGCATCCAATGGATTCCCGCGATCTTCACCAGATCGTCGGTCCACCTTGTGGGAGGCCTGCCACGCCTGCGACTTCCTGTACGTGGCCTCCACTAAAGGACCTTTCCGACCAACGGCCGTCTGTTCTCCTCGCTATGTGCCCTGCCCATTGCCACTTGATACATGCAATCCTTTGGGCTATGTTTGTGACCTTAGTTCTCCTGCGGATTTCATCATTTCTGATACGATCACGCAGGGAGATTCCGAGCATAGCCCTCTCCATTCTCACGCGCGAAAAAATCTAGTAACAATTCTCAGCTATTGTTTTTCAACAAAAATAGAAAAATGGTGATGACAAGGTATCATTATTTATTTATTTCTTTTTGGAATTACTAATTAGTCTAATTACACACAGATACGATCCTTCAATATTTTTCAATGTCTGAAATGGTGGACATGGTTATAATTACTACAGTCTTTTACGCCAAAAATGCCTAGGCTTACTCTCCAATGGCTGGAAAAATATTCATTTGAACAATTAGGTATGTTTGTTGAGTATTCGAGAACAGAATCGTCAAGTTATTGTGTACTATTCTCCTTTAGTTACCTATAGGTACTATGTAGGTATATAATTTGGTAGGTACCTAAATATTTTATATAGAATACGTCAAATACTGATTAGCCGTGTGGTCCCCGGCAGAGTAGCATAGGCCACCCTCACTTTTACCGAGGCGTCGTAAAAGGCGACTAAGGTAAAGCTGCTGGCATGATCATCAGCACCCAGAGAAGGAAAACTCGGCATTTATATCTAAACCGTCGCCAACCCGTCTGCCAAGCGTGGTGAGTATGGCAATCACCCCTCATGTGATTGAGGGAGGCCCGTGCACCAGCAGTGGGGACTTAAATGGGCTGACGATGACGATGATGATGACATGGATGATACTCGTAGGATAGCAATTATACGCTTGGATTCTAGTAATTATAAGAAATAAAAAAATGTTATTATTACTAAATTAACTGTAAAATTGGTAGGTCATTAAAAGTTGTAATACAAAGCCGGTTTCTTAATGAAAAGTTGTTACTATGCGGAATTTGTTTGTAAACTGTACCCAATCGGTGTATCCGCTAAAGAGCGACAAGTATGTTTTGGCACGTGGATCCCATTGATAGGAGACACAAAATAATCAGTCCCAGAACACCGGGAGCAAAACAGGAGTCTAATTCGAAGCCGTCCCGTAACGAACGAGAATAAACGAATAAACCTGTCGCATCCAAACAAAGGAGACACATAGCGCGTGTGAATGGGAGGGCGCGGCGAGTGGGTTTCATCCATACGTTGTTGGCTTACCCTTTATCCGCACGAAGCGATTTGCTTCCACCTTCATAATACGGACAGCTAAGGAATGGAACTCCTTGCCAAGGTTGTTTTTCGGACCACTTCAATCTGGACATCTTTAAGGCAAGAGTGAATGGGCATCTCCTAGACAAACGCGTTACATCCTAGACCTTATCGTCACTTTCCATCAGGTAAGATTGTGGTCAAGCGTTAGCCTACAAGTCAATAAAAAAAAACTCCGATTCGATCGTAACATTAGGCCCTCAAGCTATGCACAACATAGGCACATAGTGATCTCGGCGTATTTCGGCCTGAATGACAGAGACAGACGTGGTGCAAAAGAGACAAGATACGATCCTCATCATCTCTCTCTCTAGAGTCGGTCCCTCATGTCTGAGTATCGTGGTCAGCCTCATGGCTGCATCAGGAGCGGATGAACTGCCTCCACCGGTTTCTGTCTAGCGCCTCTCTTACTACTGCGCAGAATTTGGAGCACGAAGAGTCTTAACTGATCGGTCCACCTTGTTGGTGAATGACCGCGCGATCTTTGCCTTCGGTTTTCCCAACCACAATCAATTTTTCTAGATCTCTTCCTCACACTGAGTGACCGAAATATGCAAGTATGCGAGTATCCTCATCATCATCACCTTAGCGTTTTGTCCTTAGCTGTCGCTTCGGAGCCCGGATCCGCTTTCCTACTTAGACTCCTCCACTACGCACGGTCTTGTGCATCCCTAGATACGGGTTTCATCTTTGTTTGTAATTCCCGGTTGGATCCCAAAACTATCGCTTTGGGGCCCGGAAATAAGTTTAGACCACGATTCGGAGATTAATGGAGTTTGGTAATTACAATGAAGCGACTGTCATCTGACCTTCGCCACTCTTAAACAGGAAGGAATCATTGTTTCAGAAACTATCCGATACGTGCCGGTTTCCTCACAATGTTTTCCCTCACCGCAGAACTAACGGTATAAATGCGCGAATAGATTGAAAAAATCCAGATGTGTATATTTGGATTTGAACCATAACCTCCCGGTTGTAAGGTTGCTTTTTTATCCACTGAGCGACCATCGCTCTTAGAGTCAGGATACGATATGGACTGACTAAGTCTAGTACTGAACTAACTCTTCAATTTTAAGATCAGCTAGAGTCGGCCGATACAGAGAGTCTGAAAGCAAAAATATAAATTAGACTCCCACAAGTTTCAGGGCCTACAACGAAACAGAATTCACGGCCGAATCTATATCCCCGTGTCTTTCACACTCGCTGTGCGGCTCTTTTGTTTAGATGAGACAGGTAAATGACGTTATCATTTGTTACGAGGGGACAGTTTCGTTCTACCTAGTACCTGTTTGCACATTCGTAATAGATAGATAGATAAAACGTTTATTTGTACTGCTGCATATACACACATTAAGATAAAACAAATGACACACATGCAAGAACACAAGAACATTATAATTAGGCATTAAATTAACAAAAAAATAGAAACAACAATAAGCTGTTCACCTGTTGTGATCCGTGTGTGCGCTGCAGCAGTTCAAAAAGGCCGTGGCTCAGTGTATAGCTTTGCCCGAGCAGACAAAACACTGGTGTTCTGCCACTACCCCAAAATACAGTCTAAATCTAATCTAATTTTATCTACGTTTAGAAAATCTATATAAAATATAGGGACCGTGTAGAACTGTTTAATAATAATATTGGTGGAGTCACAAATGCGCTGTCGGCATTTTTAAAAAGGGATATCTATTTTAAATTAGATTTTTTTAACTATAATTAATTAAGACGGGGATTAACATGAAATGTTCTATAGATTTTCTTTGTTTTGTTTCGTTTTCTGTTATATTAACTGTCAATAGTTGACAGTTAATATTATTAGTAGTGCAGGCGTGTCCCGCCTGAACACGAGATGAATTTTTAAGTGTGTTATTTACTAAAGAATAAATTGCAAAAGATTGTTATAAAAAATATCAACTATTGATGTAGCAGTCTCATCTTAACTAGTGGTCAAATATTTGTAATAATATTTCGACTGGATATTGTAAATATACCTACAATATTGATGACACTATCGACAGCGCATGTCGAATCAAGCACTTAAAAATTTCGTCGGGTTAGTAACGCGTTCAGTGGTCTGATTGGCAGAACATTCCCGGATTGTGAAAGGTGTGGGTCCCGCCTGAACACGAGATGAAATTTTTAAGTGTATTATTTACATATTAGCTATCAGATTTCCAATTATTTTTTTGTTGTTTGCATGTTTTATTCTGAGGCGTCGTTCAAAGGTACAGAAAATCAGCGCTGCAGCGGCTGCCTAGCGGCTGTTGTAGCACAAGCTGAGGCTGAACCTTGTTGGCCGCAACTTTATAATGTTTTGTCCTTATTTCATTCTGTATGTAAACATGACGTATTGTGGTCAATAAATGATTTCTTATTCTTAAATTTCTTATGATATACAACATTGTGTACTCACATATTTTGCTTGACGTTTCGGCTACGTTACAGCAGCTGTGGTCACAAGCAGACTGGACTGGAGATTTTATTGAATTGTAAAATGGATTTGAAAGATAATTTTCGGGGGATGTCCCACAGCCAAGCCTGGCAACGCATCAGCGACATCTCAGATCTCGCAGGTGTTAACGGGTTGCTAAAGTGATCATCAGGCATCAGGTGACTCATTTGCTTATTTTCGCAATCAGCATAAAAAAACACTTTAAACACCAATATATGCATAATGGTTGGCCTTGACTGGTTCAGAAAAGTAACTGTTTATTTATAGACAATACTTATTCAACTACTATTATTTATCAAAAAGATACATGTGTTAAGTTTTACAAAAACAGCTTATTAAATTGTAGCTGATAGTAAAATTTTCGACCGTGGGAGAGCCACGCTTCGTTATGAATGGGCCGGCTCGACCGGTGTGATACCACGGCCTGACAGACAACTGGCGTGAAGCAGCATTTTGCTGTTTCGCTGCGTCAGTGAGGGTACCAGAGGCCCAATCCGGGGGAAAGGGGGTTTAAAGGTTGACAGCGCACTTGTGACTCCACTGGTGTCGCGGGCGTCTATGGGCGGTGGCAATCGCTTTCCATCTGGCGATCCGTCTGCTCGTCTGCCGCCTATCACATAAAAAAGTAACTATAATGGATTTTTTCAGTAATATTAATTTTCTTTATTTTAGTAGTAAGGAAGTAAGTAGCAGAGGTCAGGCAGGATCTAATTTAAAAAATAATTATCCTTATAAAACTAACTTCGTAATTATTTTTAAAATGTCAGTTTAGGTTTCAACACTTCGGCATCTACAACCTTGAGAGGGAGGGATCCTCACATCACAATCAACACACACCCTCTGGAACTACACCTGGTTTATAAATAAAATTTATCTGAACTGTGTGAACATTTGAAACAATAAATAAAATATATTTTTAACACACTTAAAAATAATTTAAAGAAATAATTGAGGCAATATCACACATAGTTCTAGTTTTCAATTTGTTGTAAGTATCTTCTTTGTTTGTGGGTTTTCAATTTGTAGTATGCTCTCTGGAAACCAGAAACAATGTGATATGTATCACAAACAACCAGACCCAATGCAATTATATATGTTTCATCAACGAACATATAAAAAGTTAATCAAAGAAACTTTGGGCCTGAAAAAATATAATATCCTAATCACTTCCAACCTAGTAGGTAACAATGTAGGCAATGGTAAATATAGTTTTTATTTACCAAGTAGCGAAGTATCGCTTAACGCACTAACATTAACCTGCAGTTAGTCATACATTCCATTCCAACCACCAACTTGTTCGACAATCAAAATTCAGCCTTAGTTGACAGTAATAAAGTTAACCACTGATATATAACATGACTCATATACAATCATGTAATAATATAGAAGCCCATAATTTAAAACAAAAACCTTCATTGAATTTTATTCTTTACACATGCCTATTATTATACAGCCCATAATAAAGCCTAATAACAGTCGAAAACATTTTACTACATTGTCTGTGACCAATTTAAGAAGCTGTAATGCTATGTCTAGAAATAAATAGTATATAACACAATTATAATTTTTGTTCCGGGCCCCATAACATTGCAATACATTCCTGTTTTAAAAAATAAAATTGAAAGCAATGAAATTTAGTTAGTTAATATCTATAAACAATTTGCAAATTCATCAGAAATAAGTTTATATCATACTAAAATAAAAATATTTGAACAATAGATGTGGTCTGACTATCATTGAAACAAACTAAGGGTTAAAATAAAAGGATTATTTTGCATGTGAGTCCAAGTTGCTAAATGTAAGAAGAGGAAAATATGACATTTATATTCATTATAATGTATATAATTTTACATTAATCTGATGTTTAAAATAATGTAAACAAAATCTAATTAGAATCTTATAGAAATTGGACTTCCATTAAACATCTTCAACATCTTTTGTTGAAGAATAATGTAAGGGTAGCAGGATATAGTAGTCGTAGATATCTCTGAATATTAATTAAATCTAAAAACTCACCAAATGTAGAGAAAAACCGTACAAAAACTGCTTCAAAATACTCCAACAGAATCCTAGATAATAGGATTATGGGAATATTCCAGTGCAAGTTCGGAACGCACACTTATCACGGTACTTTAGCGGGGAATTGCGTATTTTCACTGATATGCGGATAAATAAATAAAGAACACACAACACTGCAGTATTGTCTATTGCGGAAGTATGTCCTTCGCTATCGCTCGCTAGGTACTTTTCGTCGTCGCTCACGAATCGCTGGGTGCCGAGTTGCTGACAAAGCGAACGAGGCGAGTGACTGCGCCTGCGTGAACAAAAGCGCGCAAAATGCAAATAAACCAATCAAAACAAAGAGTACTCAATTTGACGTTACATATTATGTTGCCATATTAAAAAAATATTTATTGATTACTTTGATAAACAATGCATTCAGAGATACATTATTTTGTCGTATTTTTTTCCTATTTTAATGGACACATCTTTTAGTTTGTTGAAAAAAAAGAGGATTGTATCTTAAAAATTACCTGGAACTTTATCAGATCTTTAATCAAAACGCGACAAATGAAAAAAAGTATTTAATTATGCCCTTATCTCATCAGTAACTAAAGTTTGTAGTACGAAACGTATCATCTTACTATTCTTCTATTTTCATTAAATTTTAACGTAATTATGACAATTATGTGTCTTCATTTAACATTTCAAGGACTCTTAATTATTTATTGATGTATATGAATGTATTTTGGATTTTAATCGCAAGTTATTTGCAAAAAATCTTTTCAAGTCAAATTGCGCGGGTTTTGATTCTCACGCCCAGTTTGACGTCACACTACGGGGTTCGCAAATAATCCTTACCGCACCCTATTTTACTTCTTCTATAATGTCACATGTACACTCGAGGAAAACGTGCTTGTATCTTAATTTCTACGAAATAAAGTTGATAATAGTAAATATTTTTTTTTAGTTTTCAACTACGACATCAGATGTCGCTAGACGCTCAAACGAATACTAGTCCAGAGTAAACCAATCACGTTCCAGGAACTTTGACGCAATTTGCAAATGGCCGTGAAAAGGACCGAGCTCGAGGGTGTATGAAAAGTTAATGGTGGATGAATTCGTGATATAAACTAGTGATTAATTCTTTATTCAGTGTGGTGTCGTTGATAAGAAACAAAATGTGCCAAAAAGTGAGAATCCAGTCTTAATGGTGGTATAGGAAGCGCCTGATAACCGCTGGAGGGTCGATCTACGAGACATAGCTGGCAGAAGGGTAAAGTTCTAGTATAATTTTTGCTGGTTTAGTCAGTGTTATTGCTTAAATCGGATATTTCCAACTCGATGTTACATGTGTAATAAAAATGTAGTACATAACTGATGGTTTTTGAGCACGAAGTTGTGGACTCTAAATGGGTGTATGCGCCTTCTTCGCCGGCGGATAGGCGTTGTGTGAAATACATAATATAGCTAATGGGTCTGTGATAGTGCAATAATGCAGTTGCAGATACGTTGGTTAGCTTGCTAGAATCAATTATGAGGTCCTAAAGTGTGCTTAAATTGAAAGTTAAACGAAAAAAAGTGAAATATTACAGCAAGTAGTTATAGGTATGTATGTACTCGTGTGGCAAAGGCGAGGCACAGCCCTGTTGCTAGTTAGAAGGACATCGATTCGCCCGTATTATTCGCTTTTTACGATTTATTAGCGCCCATGTGCGGTTATTATGTGTGTTTTTGAGTGTAAAGTATAGTTAAACCTGTGATTTTGTAGTTTCTAGGCGGTAATGCCGTGCAGATGCCACGAGATATCACGACAGTGCTAATATCGGCAATAATACATTTACAATCTGTAATTGTGATTATGTATTGATGTTCTATCTCGAAAATCATTATTATATTGATGTCTTTAGCTGGAAGTCATATTATTACTCTTATGATAACTGTGACCTACAATGGTTTTGAATAATTGCAAGTAGGTAAGTATGAAAATGTGCCAATTAAGTAATAAGTGATAAAATCATTTAACTTTTGATCTTTATAGTTATTCAAACTGTTTTATATAGACTATTATAAACAGATTCAATTCTTCATCATCTTTTAACATTCAAATGCTCTTTTCATATTGTTTCATTCCTACATACTTTACATAAACATATTATTTTATAAATTATGGATATCTATGTTTTAATAAACTAACTATTATTTTAGAATATTGCAGCAACCTATGGTCAGCGTAATAATAAACTTATTTAATTGAAATTGCATTGGTAGCATTAAAATGTACCTGTTACAAAAGTTAGGTAACATAAATTTTACATTATAGTCTTTCCTTTCATGAAAATTAGGAACTTTCCTTTAATATATATATGTCTGTTTATCTTTAAATCAATTGACAACCATTTTAGTCCATACACTGCAGGAAAAGTTGAAATTGTATTCATGTGAATTTCCAAAAGTTATAGAAGATGTTTTTAAAAGAAAGAGTGGCCAGCCCAAAAAGGTTATAATTTTGTTTTTGGGGTCCGTGGTGATATCATCATAGCCATCACCCCATCACATCCGGGGAACAAGTTTAAGGTCTATCCCAAAACAAATTCTAAAAAACAAAAACTCTAACCCTTGATGGTGGATTCTACTCTACGGTGACTCTTACCCTAACCAATTCCTAAAAAACAAAAACCAAAAGAATGACCATCCCAGCTTGAATGCAGTTGGAAACTCCACAGCAGCACACTGTCTCCGAGCTGCTTCCACTCTTCATTGTTACATGCCAGCCATCTTTCATAGATCCTGCATACAAATACTGGTTTACATAATGCTAACTAACCTATGAGTTAGCTTACAGAGTAACTGCACTGCTGTAATCCCACTGTTTAGAAGTCACAAGTAACTAGAAAGTAGCTCCCATGACAAGTTGAGTTACTGTCTAATATACTTGCTAGGCAGCTACTGGCACTGTGTAACTAGTCTTTAGATCTGTGAAATGGTAAATAACAATTTAAATTAACATAAAACAGTATAATGACAAAAGCAATACCTACATAAAACAAGTACTTGATTTGGTAGTGTGACTAAGCGGTATGAACTCATTTTGTTATTGATTTGTATGTCATGAAAATTTCCCTCACTGTAAAATGAATTCAACATCCTTGTTGTATATTCCCATCGATCAATTTCATCATTGAATCAAAGTAAATAATACACTCTGTGCATCTTAGGTGGGATGCAAACTTATTATAACTTTTCTCTAACCAGATGACTGCTTTTAAATGCTATTTGTCATTAAATATGCAAAGAAATTGCTACTAGAAATGTATGTGGCCTCCATTCGAGGACCTTTCCGTCCTAACTGCTGTCTGTTCTCCTTGCGTTCTCCTCATTTACACATGCATTTTACCAAAATGTTTATCATTCAAATACTTTATTTATTTATTAATTAATAAAGCAGCCAGTAGTGGTAGTGTATTAAAACCTGCATAATATTCTCATCTTGTTATTTATTTATTTTTTCTTTATATATTTAATGTATTGACATAATTATATGTGTAATTACATGTATATTATACATACATACCATACATGTTACAAGCCTATGGAAATAAAGATATTTTTGAATTGAATCTCATATGTAGCTCCATCATTGAGTAAATTTTTGATACAAAACCTTTTTATCAATATATTTTTTTGAGCATAAATAAACTAAAGAGGAAGGAAGGTATTTGGCTTGCAAATATTTAAATCAAAATATTTTAAGTTCCTGAAGAAAGTAATGAAGTCATTTTATTTTAAATAGCATTCAATATCATTGGTTAAACAGATATTTAAGTATCTGAAAGTATTTAATTTTATGATTACTTGTTTCTAGAAACAACTAATGTGAAACACAACAAATGTAACATAATATTTGGCATCCAAATTTAACATAATATTTATCCAAAATGTATTTAATTCAATCAAACTCTACCTGAAGTTGGTAATAGACACCTATTTATAATATCATTGCTTCCAGTTCTAACAAGGTAGTTTAAACGGGTATTGGTAATTTTCAGACGTTTACTGGCCTTGTTTGTGTAACACGAAGTGTGAAAAGCGTTGAAAATTGACCGAAACTGACACAGCCTGACATTGTACATGTTTTAGTAAAACGGTTTCATTTACAGTGAGGATGAGAGATGGTTAATCATTTTGTTGACAGCAATCCTGTAACAATGAAATTAAAGGTTGAACAGATATGAATCACGGTTTACAATGAGATTAGTTAGTACCAAGTGTGTTATAGAAAAATGATTCTTACAGTGCATTTGGAGAGTGCACATTTTTCCATGCAAGTTGTTGTTTAAATTATACTGAACTTTGAACTTTGCAATGTGTATCAATACTTCATTTTCTTGTATGAATGTTCTCCTGTATTAGGGTTGCGAATATCAGATGGCGATTGATTCAATATTTATGGTATAATTCATAAATGTTTGTTAAACCTTTGTTAACAATACCGTTATTGTTAATACACCTTGGTTAGCTAAAACGGTGTTATAGAGCAGTTATGACACATGAAACAAAAAGTTTAACCATGGTTTTATAGATAGATAGATAGATAGATATTCTTTATTGCACAACATACAAAACTTAAAAGCTAGGTATACAGAGATACAATGTACAATTTAGCCGGTCTTATCGCTGGGAGTGATCTCTACCAGACAACCTTTAGGTAAAGGACATTATAAAGCAGATATATTTTTTTTTTTCGAAAATTTTGTATGAAAACTATTTGTTTCATGATAATATGTCAAAACTGCTATATAACACCATTGTAGCTAACAAAGGTGTATTAAATGTTTATGAATAAAGACCTTAAACTTTAAATAGTTAAATCCTGGTGGATTATGGTCAGTGTACTTTTAAGCATAGCCTGTTTGGAACATGATTGTGGATTTGACAAATCTGGTAATTATATTTAATTTGCGACTGTTGGTTGACCTTCGCAACCCTTAGTGGCAACTAGATAGAAGTTACACTTTCTGCATCATTATCTCAACAAGTGGATAATTTTGGGAAAGACTTGTATTTTAGCATTTTATTCAAATTAATTTAATTAAGCCGTGTGGTCCCCGGCAGAGTAGAAGGGTTATTGTACATTGACCACAAAGTAAACTCACCACATTTTGTAAACTCCATACATTGAAAGTAAATTCACCACATGCATTAAAAATATGTGTAAGTTAGTCACAGGCGGGTGAGGTTTGTTGTAAATTCGCCACAAATCCTCAGTTCACATATTTTTTGCTTAAAGTAACGATAGCAAACAATCTTTTGATTTTTTTAGAGAATAATTATATTGATAAAATTAAGAGAGTACCTATAAGTTAATATCCAATGAAAACTAATACGAAATTAAGAATTAACAGTAAAGCACATCTTTCTTTTTTTCTCCTGCGCTTTTGCACACTCTATCACCCTTGACCTTGTCGATGCGCGTGTGGTTATTTGTTCTGTTAAGTGTAACCTGTTGGATAACCAGGTTGGTAAGACCAACCAGTCGATTGGTTTATATCCAAAATAATGGATCCCAATCAACCAGGCCCTAGTTCCAGTGGACATGGTGTAAGTACTTATTTTACATTACAATGAATTCAAATATTATAGAAAAAATACTACTTATATTTTATTACCTAACCTCCTGATTTTTCCCATATCGATTCCCTATAAATTAAAGTAAAAAAAATACTACTTACCTACATCATCGTCATCGTCAGCCCATTTAAGTCCCCACTGCTGGGGCACGAGCCTCCCTGAATCACATGAGGGGTAATTGCCATACTCACCACGCTTGGCAGACGGGTTGGCGAGGGTTTTGATATAAATGCAGAGTTTTCCTTCTCTGGATGCTGATGATCATACCAGCAGCTTTACCTTAGTCGCCTTTTACGACACCTCGGTAAGAGTGAGGGTGGCCTATTCTACTCGGGTTATTGTACATTGACCACAAAGTAAACTCGCCACAGAAAAAAGTATGTGTAAACACACCACAGTTCTATTTTTATAAAGTAAATTGTTTATTAATAATTTTGGTTATTGTAAACTCACCACCATTGCTTT
Source organism: Marasmia exigua (assembly GCA_019059595.1). NCBI lineage: Eukaryota > Metazoa > Arthropoda > Insecta > Lepidoptera > Crambidae > Marasmia > Marasmia exigua. Next base: position 15,196,238 of record CM032488.1, read on the forward strand.
TGTGAAAAGGTCTGCAGAAAAATCAAACAACAAGTAGAATAAAAAAATATTTATTTTTTCGATATGGGAAAAATCAGGAGGTTACATAATAAAATATATGTACAAGTATGTAGGTAAGGATGATTAGGAAAGGAAGGAAGGTAAGTAGCCGTGTGGTCCCCGGCAGAGTAGAATAGGCCACCCTCACTCTTACCGAGGTGTCGTAAAAGGCGACTAAGGTAAAGCTGCTGGCATGATCATCAGCACCCAGAGAAGGAAAACTCTGCATTTATATCAAAACCCTCGCCAACCCGTCTGCCAAGCGTGGTGAGTATGGCAATTACCCCTCATGTGATTGAGGGAGGCCCGTGCCCCAGCAATGGGGAATTAAATAGGCTGATGATGATGATGATGATGATTCAAATGTTATAAAATATTCTTACTATAAACAGTGGTGTAGTGGCTCCTCCTTCCTTAAAGAGATTGTTTAACTACATTTCTGGGACAATTGAATTTGGTTTCAATTGAATCTGGCTACATACCTATTCTGATTAAAAAAATCTTATGGAAATTAGCCAGAAATATGATGCCTCGGCGAAATACCCTGAACAGGGAAGCTTAAGCTTTTTAGACGCTTAAGGTGACGGGTAGGGCACACTAGCGACGATGGGCCCAACATTTGTGCATGGTTATTTAATAAATAGTATAAGTGTTTGCCGAGAGGTTGTAACCCCGAAATTGTTTAAAATAGATGCGGCTTAATAGCTAAAAATTAAAATCGATTGGCGTAGCTAGTGTGCCCTTCCCGTCACCTTAATAAGAACTCTGAAGCTTAATTAATAGACACAGAAAGTCGGTTCCAGCTGACATTGGTATGAAAGTTCATTGACCTACGCGTTATGCAGTATATCGCATCGCATCTTTCCAATACACGTTCCGTCTCACTCAAAACCACGCCCAGATCACTGCGCTTTCATGAATGTTCGTGTAGCCTGCAGGCAGCCAGGGTTTTGGGACTCTTTTTTTTTTTTAAGATAGATTCGGACAAACGAGCAAGCGAGTCACCTGATGGAAAATAATCAACGCCGCCCATGAACATACGCGAAATCAGAGAGATCGCTCTTTTCTCTCTTTTACGACTCCTTTAGGGAGTCTTTGTTAACTTCGCTATTTTTTATTTGTCGACTGTCTCCACTTGTTGCGGTCTGTGGCTTAATGGAATGGCCTCTTTAATGGAACCTCGAGGTTTCCTGTTTGCTTTCTTCCTCATCGTGTTGGGCTACGCCCTTTTTGTTGTTTGCCTTTGATTTTACTGTAATTGACTTTTCTATTTTCCGATAACTTAACGCGTTTCTGAAATAAAGGTACACACAGAAAACTGGCGTGAAGCACCATTTTGCTTTATTTCGCTGCGTGAGTGAGGGTACCGGAGGCCCAATCCGGGGAAAGGGGGTTTTAAGGTTGGCAGCGCACTTGTGACTCCACTGGTGGTCACGGGTGTCTATGAGCGGTGGCAATCGCTTACCATCAATCGATCCGTCTGCTCGTCTGTCACCTATCATACATATATGGACAGTAAAGTAATTTCATAAGGGTTCCGTTTTTTCCTACTCAGATCCTGATCTCTAAAACCACTAACCTTTTCCAACGTGGCGGCCACTCCACTCGACCAACTAATCACTAATTTATTAGTTTTATTAAAGAGGAAATAGGGTTCAATTTTGCTGGTGGTCAAAAACGTTTGATTGTACAAGGTTGCGACGCGATAAGCTCGTCGCCATACAAGCAGGTGCATGGTGCGCATGCGCAAGAATGCAGTGAATGGCGCATTGTACCCGCTAAGGGACGGGTTTGAAGCCCTATGGTGGCGAAAGGCAGATCAAATACTTATACCCGGTTTTGTGATAGTTCTTGTTTACAGAATGTTAAAGTAAAGAATGAAAAATATTTCGGGCCTACATATTATGTTGATGATGGCGTGACGAGAATGGACAAAATAAAAAATGAGTATAGGTACTAGAGGAAGTATGAAAGTGGCCCATCACTGATAAATTGAAGGCAAATCGTCTTTCCCGGTGATGAGTATAAATGTAAGTGGGTGGAGGAACAGAAAACGGCAGAAAAAGAGATGGAGGGATTGTGTGAAGAATGACATGATAGGAAAAAGGGTGGATGATTCGATGACGAATGACAGGGACGTATGAAAAAGGAAGACACTGCGCCGACCCCAGATAACCTAGCAAAAGGGCAGGAGAATGATGATATTATGATGATGATGTTCTTCAATCTGTTGTTGCAAAAACCTTTGTTTCATTAATCATCACGAGATATTAGTGCACAGAGGAGTGCAGCTGGGCTACTCTGAAAACGAATTGACTAGGTACCGAATGTCTATACTAGAGATGCAACGATACCGATACGATAATCGTATATCGGAGATTATCGTAAACTAAACCGATCATTCGCTATCGTAAATATTATTTTTACGATATTTTTTTTTGAATATTCTTCAATTTTCACCGTTTCGGTGAAACAAAACACATGACGTGTCAATTTCTGAACGCATCTGTCACTTTTGGCATTGACAGTTTTAAGCGGGAATGAGGTTAGGTTATGTTTTTTTTCCTTGGCTGATTAATTGACAAACATTGTTGTTTATTCGTGATTTTAAACTTTGATTGGTGTTGTTACTTATGTTTACTTAGTCTTACAATAATATACAACAAAGCTTGATCTAATAAATTCATCGAAATGCTATTAAACAATTACCGTATGCATTCGTATCGTAATTCGTTATCGTATTGGCCATTACGATGTATTCGTCATTCGTATTGGTATCGTAATAGCCGTATCGTTGCATCTCTAGTCTATACCCATTCCTTTGCCACGAAAGGTCACAGCATGTAAGGACCGGAAATTGTTTTCAGAATAAACTCGTAATTTTTTTTTATGTTATAGGTGGTAGACGAGCAGACGGATCACATGATGGTAAGCGATTACCGCCGCCCATAAACAACCGCGACACAAGTGGAGTCACAAGTGCGCTGCGTGCGTGAATGTATATGTTACAGCCAAAGTAATAAATCTGGATATTATGTATAATGGCTAGCCATTATGCATAATATCTACTCAGTTTGGTTAAAGTGATAATGGACACAAAATTAATCACATTAACTAGCTATTATATATAATATCTTCGATGACTTGGATAATGTAATAAAACACGTAGGTTTAAGATTATATAATTACTAGCTGTTTCACGCGGTTTCACCCGCGTCCCGAGGGAACTACTTCCCGTACCGGGATAAAATATAGCCTATGTTACTTCTGAATAATGCAGCTTTCTAATGGTGTAAAAAATATTGCAATCGGTCCAGTAGTTTTTGAGTTTATTCATTACAAACATACAAAAATACAAATCTTTCCTCTTTATAATATTAGTATAGATATTTCAATTTGCCTTAACTATGTAATCATAAAGATTATTTAAAAAATTAAAATAACATAAGATAGTAAGTTCACGTCAATTAACATTATTATAAAGTTATTTAACTTTAGCTTATAAAGTAAATTTAAAGCTCAATGGCTATAAAAGAAAAAAATAAAAACACACCAACACCCAATAAAGACAAAAATAATAAAGTTTTTAAAACGAACTGACATTGCCTTAAGCATACCTAACTAATCATAAAGATTATTTTAAAAATTAAAATAACAAGATACCTAATAATTTCACGTCAATTGACATTGTTATAAAGTTATTTAACTTTAATTTATAAAGTAAATTTAAAGCTCACTGGCTATAAAACAAAAAAATAAAAACACAGGGATTAACACCCAATAAAGACAAAAATAATAGTTTTTAAAACGAACTGTCATTAATTAACCAGATCATAATTATTATTTATTCTTACAAGTAAGGCTCTTGTGACATTTTGAATTACACATGAGGTTTGACTTTTTAGATGACAACAACCACTATTGCGTCAGCCACGAAATGACGCCGATCAGGCCACGCGGTAGCGGGATGAAGAGCGGGAGGGGTAACAAGTCGGCCAGACCGTATTTATTACTTTGGCTAACTTTGACATGCTATTATGAATAATGTCCAGACAAAGTGATTAATTTATTACTTTGACTAGTGAATTTGGCCATTATCTATAATGACCAGTCATTATGTATAATAGCTATTTAATCACTATGACTGTAACATATACACCATTCATAATTTACTGATTGTTGTCTGTTTTGTTTCCGAATAATAAATAAATAGATCTAAAATTGCTGTAATAGAAAAATGTATATGTCGGTTTCCTTCCACCTACCACTTATCAACCCGTCGTGGAATGCTCCCACTTGGTCACATTCAGTCGTGTAATAAGTCTAACGGCAAACAAGTTGACCATGTGATGGTTTAGCGCGTTCGGAAACCAGTTGCGCGATTCACTTGCGTAGAACGAGTGCGATGCGATGGTAGTTAAATACGCAAAGTAAGCAAAAGGCACAACCACGCTTCGGCATGAATGGACACCGTGGCCACACAGATAACCGGTGTGAAGTCGCGCCTGCGCTGTGTTTCGCCCTTCTAGGATGATGTGTTAACAGCTTGGCTGCGCCGCTAGACACCTGCACTCGCTTAGCATCAGGTGAACCCGTCTGCTCGTCTGCCACCTATTACATACAAAACGCAATAATAATAATAATAATTCTCACAACATCTCATACGTTGACCTGATTCCGTACTAAGTAGCTTAAGCACTTGTGTTACTGATATCAGACAACAGAGGAACACAAATATATACTTAAATACATATATTACACCCAGACACCGAACAAACACAAGTGTTCATCGCACGAATGTTTGTCCAGGGTGGGGATCGAATCCACGATCTTTGGCGTAAGAGGCAGGGTCAGGGACTACCAATTGCGCCATCCGGTCAGTCAATGTCTCCGGTCAATGTAAATCCGAACGGCTGGTCGTAGGCTCGAATAATATCCACATCTGACACGATGTGTGATGGTAGCTGAGTGGATAAGAAAGCGCCATCTAATAGTTACTGAAACGTGTAACCGTAGTGTCCTTTACCCAAAGGTTGTCTGGAAGAGATTGCTCATAGTGATAAGACATTTATGTTAGAGGCGACAAACGAACAAGCGAGACACCAGATCGCTAATGTGTTGCCGGCCTCTTTAAAAAATAGTACGCCCTTCTCTTGAAAATCTCTTAGTCGTAGCCGTCGGGAAATACTCCCGCAGCCAAACCGTTCCACAGAACTGGGTGCGTGGGTAACGTGGAAAGTTCCGCAAGAAACCCACAGTATTATATCGCCGTCAATGGAATTGAGTGTAATAAAAGTATATTCATTCATTCATAACTTAATTGGTCTGGTTCCCCTGACAGTCTCTTCATTGTAATTCTGGTAACCCTTCCCAAATTCTCATGGTTAAGCGTACCCTGGCTCCAATGCGACAGCTTTGGGCACAACCGGAAATTACTCTTTAAGATGATGATGATGATGACTTTGAGACTATCCTAAACATCATTATATCTTTTTCTATGTCAATTTTATCACAGAGACAACAATACGAGCAGCTTTTTAATTTAAGAATCGTTTGAGTTGGGCGTGAATATTGTATGAAGGTTACCTGAGGGATATCACGTATGCCAAGCCAACCCTATTAGCCTCAGAGCGATCCCGAAGGCCTACAACGAAACAGTCCCGTAACGAATGAGATTATTAGGCGCAGTCAAAGAAAAGAAACGTTCATTGAGTGAGAAAGCGACGGGGATAATGACTCTGTCTCATTGTTTTCGTTGCAGGCCCTCTGCCCTTCGCCATGTCAGCGTCTGTCCTATCTCTTCAAACAAACATCCCGAGAGGGTGTGGACACATTAAATGGTTGGGTTTTTGTGGATCTACCCCACACGAGGGCGTTTTCTTGTGCACTGTAGATTCGTCCATACAAATGTCAATTAGATATATTCGGCATGAATGGGCCGGCTCGACCGGAGTGATACCACGGCCTCACAGCGTGAAGCAGCACTGTACTGTGTTTCGGTGCCGGAGTGAGGGTAACGGGTGAAAGGGGGGTTTAAAGGTTGGCTGCGCACCTGTAACTTACTTGGTGTGGTGGGTGTCTATGGGCAGCGGCAATCGCTTACCATCAGGCGATCCGTCTGCTCGTCTGCCACCTATCATGATGTTCATAGTGAATTATGTCAGCATGTTCCTTTATAAATAAACTTACCAAAGTCTCCGGTAGCTCAGATTGATAAGCCCATTTAGCAACAGGTCGCGGGTTCTGGTCCCACCAGTAAACATAAAACATAATAGACATGTAGAGTCCTATAGGGCCCCACTTATAAATGCCATTTGGCTACGGAACCCTAAAAATCACTTAGCACAAATAAATACATTATGGTTTAATTATTTGATCTCAAACAATAAATCTTGGCGTACCTCTGTCAAATGGTAGGAGAACAGCCTCCCGAAGATGTGGGTTCGAGTCCCGCCTGAACACGAGATGAAATTTTTAAGTGTGTTATTTGCTTATGAATAAATTACAAAAGATTGCTATAAAGAATATCAACAGTTGTCAATTGCTTAGGAGCCCAATTCTCGGGCTCGTAACATTTATTTTCATACGACATATATCACTAAAACATAGTTTTTTTGTATGGTTTTCGGGTGATATCCACCATGTTCTCAAATATCACAAGCACGAGAATTGGGCTCCAGATATTTTTGGTTGGTTTGAACTCCAAGATCACTTTGATGGTGCTTATACCTATTTTGTATTATTTTTGTATGCACACGGAAATAACGACTAGTATCCATATCTGACAGTTCTTTGTCTCAATCTTTCAATCCAGAGGGCCTAATTTAAAGCAGACGTTACGACTGAATCTTTGTTTGAATGCGACAGGTACATTCTCGTTTGTTACGGGACAGCTTTAAATTAAGCCGCCAGATTTTTATTGGTGACCCAATTCTGTTTACACAACGCGGTACGTCCCTCGTGGGATTTGAACCCATTTTTCCATCGGGGTTGTCACCATTACTCAACTCGGACGGATAATTCCTGATTATTGACTTTTTCACAACACAATTTTTTGACCGTGGGAGAGTCACGCTTAGGCATAAATGGGTCGGCTCACAGAAAACCGACGTGAAGCAGCATTGTGCTGTGTTTCGCTGCGTGAATCGGAGGCTTAATCCGGGGGCAGCGCACTTGTGACTTCACTGGAGTTGCAGGTGTCCATGGGCGGCGGCAATCGCTTAACGTCGGGTGATCCATCTTCTCGTCTGCCACCTATCACATAAAAAAAACAAAGGTAACACCGCGTCGATACTATCGCTGTCAAGTGATTCATATTGATTGTGTCGAATAGGAGACATTTTTTAAAATGTACTTCAATTAACTAATACTTTAAGGAAAGTTTCAACAATGTTTCAGACGAACTTATGTAATAATTACTTCCTACAAGTAACAATAATTTTCATAACTGTCAAAAATGGCTAAAAAGCAATAAAGGTACTGTTACACATGCTTATACTCATGCTCGAGGTGACGGGTAGGGCACACTAGCGACCCCAATCGATTTTATGTTTTTGCTACTAAACCGGATCTATTTATTTATTTAATTACCAAGGGTTACCAACATAAGTTACAGCAAGTTGCAATAGGCATTGCACTTACATTATAGGTTAACCACAGCATGCGTAAATGAAGTAAACCAGACCTATTTTAAACAATTTCGGCAACAACCTCTTTGCAAACACTTATACTATTTATTAAATAACCATGTAGAAATGTTGGGTCCAACGCGTACGCGAAAAATTGATTCACGCCAAAAGTGGCCGCTTTTGGCGTGAATCTGAGCATGCTCCTCTGATTTTCCAAATCGATGTGCATATTTCTACCATCAGCGCGGATGTGAGGGAAAACAGCGTGAGGAAACCTGCACGTTTCCGATAGTTTCTGAAACGTGTAACCGTGATTCAGTTGGTCTGGTTCCCCTTTAAAAGGGTTGCGAAGGTCAGACGGCAGTCGCTTCATTGTAATTACCATCCTCCCAAAATCCTGAATCATGGTCTAAAATGTACCCTGGGCTCCAGAGCGACAGATTTGGACGCAACCGGGAATCACACGCTAAGATGATGCTAGAGTTGTGTCTATTTTGTAACCATGCAGCCATGGTAAGCTCATCATAACATTACTAACATCATTGTTTAGAGGCTGGTGGCTCCCAAGGGTGTGTAAGTATTAACTAACACGGCGTAGGTCACTGCCCTGTGAAAGTTACGCCTTGAGAGCCAGGTGGTTGTGGTTTTTGCGACGAGAAGCAAAATACCTGCTTACATTAAGATTTTAAACATTGTTTATACCTAGATCGTTGTAAAGTGTCAGCCTATATTCTGTCCCACTGCAAGTAATAGAAATTATCATCATCATAGAATAGCATCATAATAGCATCATAATAGAAATTAATTAATTGCTACTATGATGGGATTAGGCTTAATCTATAGTATCTTTATTCACTGTCTCTATGCATTTGAGTCGTTCTTTTTTATAGACAGTGAGCCAAATTTACAAATCAACACTTAACTTTTATATAACAGACTACAAAGTCCTAAATATTCGTTAATGCACTATTTTACAAATATACTATTACATACATTATGTAAAATATAATTGATAAAGAATACTTTTTGATTGAAATGAACACCTCCGTCATGTCCCCCGAAATTAGTGCCATTTACACCTCTATCACGCTTTATTTATATATTTTCTTTACATAGTTAAATCATGCTAAAGTACCTTTTCCCCTAAGACAGACTGTACAAAAACAAACACTTACATATTTATTATTTGCACTCTTTGTACGTGTGTAGAATGCATTATTTGTTTTATTGATGACGGATTTGCTATAGACTCCGAATGTATCAATCGACTCAAATAGATCTCGTGCTCAATCGGTATGCGATAGTAATCTCGCTCACTGATACAGATGAGCTGAATGATCTGAATCATTCAAGTGAGCCGAATGATCCGAGTGATCCGATTGAGCTGAGTAAGCCGAATGATCCGAATGAGCGGAATGATCCGAGTGAGCCGAATGAGCGGAAGAGTCGATGTTCCAAACGATGTGTTTCACTGTTCCGCATATTTACACTGATCCAGATGCAAATGTTCCAATCTTTTGAAAGATACACTTTTGCGCCAGGTCTAGTTTGCTATTGGCTTCACACTGATGAACCTTAGAATGGAGAAGGAACCTACGATGGAGCGAGCTTACCCAGAAGTAGCCTATTCACACTATTTGTTCTAGAAATTGTAACAACGGCTTATTATGTAAGTAAAGAATTGGTTCTATTATGGTCGCCTGACAGACGGTGGTTCCCATGGAATTTTCCACGTACAAGACTGATCGATTTTAGGGTTTCCCAAAGAAAGGGTGAGGCGTCTTGACGTATAATAGAAATGGGTGTATTTTTAACTTATTCGAAGCGGAAGGAGTCGCGGGCATACATAGAACAAAGATACAGATAAATATATTTTTATTTAGCAAAAAATGTGCCATCATAAAGTATTACATGAAGTCATGTAAATGAAAGGCTTATAATTGCTAATACCAACTTGTTTTGCCAATAGTGGCGTGCAAAATCATAATTATAGGAAACCCAAAGTCAATGATAACGTGTCATTAAGCTTAAAATAATAAAATGGTCCTATCATATTCAAAGTTACATATTATCTTTCGGCTCAAATGTAAGTATATATAAATTATCAAAATTATAATTCAATGTTAACGGAAAACAAAATTAAAATAAAATAATTAGTGCTACATTTATTTTGTCAGCCAGAAATGTTTTAAAGCCAGAGTAATCTGTATGTTAAATACAATAAAAAACATCTGTTTGTTCACATATGACGACACATTTACACAAAAATAAAAGAAATGTATCGTAATCGATTTTCCACTTAATCGCATAGATTATAATCTTTAGATTTTGATGTTCTTAGTCGATACAGGGGCCTTAGCGTGAACCGGACGTTACGACTGAATCGGAGTTCTTCTTTCTTTCACACGCTCTGTGTTCCTCCTTTATTTGGATGCGACAGGTATATTCTCGTTCGTAACGGGACTTCTTCGCGCTATGGCCCCAGTGGGCGTATGAATCGCAAAAAAAAACCATTATGTCATCGTGATGATTATATTCTTGTTTCGTTGAAAAGTGAAATATCATGACGATCCGTTAATTTTAAAACAGGCAGTAACATTCGTATGAATGAAATTACGTGAACTATGTAAGGGTGTTTATTTTTATTATACATTACTAGCTTCTCGCTCTGAGCGTTTCCGCCTGGAGTATTGTGTTCCCGTAGTAAAATGTAGCCGCAGATGTCACTAAACTTGCTATCTCACTTCACGTTGTTGTTTCAATCATTGTCGACTACCCGCATTTGCGTAGTCGTAAGAATTCCTAAATAAATAAATATTTCACAATATCACATACATTGATCAGACTCCGAGATAGGTAGCTCAAGCACCTGTGTCACGGATATCAGAATCAACAGCGGAATTACAAATATATACATTTAATTAATACTTTTCTTCTGTAAATACAAACAGACATGTTAATGCACACAAATGTCTGTATTGTGCGGGGATCGAACCCGCAAGCTTTGCATCAGAGGCAGCGTTCACTACCACTGATCCAAACGGGCTGCGAATCTTATGAATGTAATCATATGTCATCATAACTTTATAACTATGACTCAACCTAAGATGCACTTTCATTTGCCCATTACAGTACATGATCAATTTTCCTAGAATACCTACTTCGTAACGGTTAGGTAAATGTACAATTTACGCCTTTTGCACTGCACTCTCGTTGAAAACAATTTACCGCACGCGAGCCCACACAATTGATAAGTATTTTCAAACCACTTTATTTTCCCAATTCGAACCGTATTTCATAGTCTATTACGACTGGTTTATTAGCATGTTTTTTCGAAGTTTGCGTTAAAAAGTTATACTGTTGAAGATAGGCAGTAGCAATGAATGAATAATATTTATGTCCTTAAAACCGTGGTTAAATATGTCGCAGGAATTTTGAAGTTAACCCCCTTTTATTTACAGCGTCGCTAGAGCGTTTAGCCAACGATACACTGGCCGTGCTGTGTGGTCCCCGGCAGAGTAGAATAGGCCACCCTCACTCTTACCGAGGTGTCGTAAAATGCGACTAAGGTAAAGCTGCTGGCACGATCATCAGCACCCAGAGAAGGAAAACTCTGCATTTATATCAAAACCCTCGCCAACCCGTCTGCCAAGCGTGGTGAGTATGGCAATTACCCCTCATGTGATTGAGGGAGGCCCGTGCCCCAGCAGTGGGGACTTAAATGGGCTGACGATGACGATGACACAGCCCGTTAGTTGGCTCACTTTTAAAATATTGCCCCGTGTGTCGCTGATGTCCATGGGCGGCGACCATCAGGTGAGCCGCCTGCTCGTTTGTCTGCCATAATGTAAAAAAAAAAAAACTCACTTGATACTTAAAATGGTTTCTGCGTGCAGGGTGACCCTGTGTGCAGGGTCTCCGTTAAGACCTATTTGGCGCTGCCTGTACTGTACATAGCTAAATCATCATCCTCCTGCTCTTTTCCCAGCTTATCTGGGGTCGGCGCAGTATTTTTTCCTTTTCCATACGTCCCTGTCATTCGTTGTTCCCTGTACATAGCTAAATATTGGTCACATATTTTCGTAGGGTAATTTTCATATATTCTCTGATGGAAAGGAACCCTTCATTTCACGGAACTATCAACCTTGAATGGCCGTGGTCCTAACTAACCCCTTCAAAAATAGTCTCAACAGCTAGTGGTCCCAAACCCCAACGACATTCACATTGTCGAGCTGTTACTACAGTCTGCCAAAATTCCTCAATCAATATTGAACCGAATGTGTTTGACATTAAGGTGAAAATCGAATTGACAGCTTTGTATATTTTGATGTGTGGTTGTACGTACATTGTACTTATGCAATAAATTGTTTTGTATATGAGAACGTTGTCGAATTTTCATAACATGACTGTGTTTTGATTTTCTGATGTATGTAAAAACAGTGTCGTGTTGTTGTAACAACAAAGTTCATTCATACTATGCATATAGAAATGGAACTCGTCGCCGGCGCATATATTTCCTCCTTCCTATGACATGGATTCCATCAAACGAAGCGTGAAGAAGCGCCTCGCAGGGCAGTATGGCAGTGCCCACGGAAGTGATTGCCTTCATATCGCGTCCGTTGTAACTACAACGTGGGCTCTCCTTTGGTAAGCAAAAGGATAAGCGATATCAGGCTGAGGCGAGCCAATAGTAACAAAAAAAAAGGTTTTTATAATTTAGCTATAGTTTTTATTTTGTGTGTCCCCTGGGATTAGAGATACCACTTGCCACCTTTACTCTACGCTTGCCGGAATACCCAAAATTGAAAATGATTCTGAATGCATCGGCGTAATCATCAAATTCAAATATCTTTATTCAATTTAAGTCCATACTATGACATACAATGTTCTAGTTGGTCTGGTTCCCCAGTCTTAGTGTTGCGATGGTCAGACGGCAGTCGCATGATTATAATTCCTAACAAAACGTTTCAACTATGACACGAAATAGAAGACACAGAAAGTCGGCTCTATCTGACATTCATATCGAACAGTTCTTTGAACTACGCGCTGGCAAATATGGTATTATGTCTCTCCCGGACGTTCGTCTCTGTCTTTCACTTCGAATCACGCCGAGACACACTGTACGTGCGCATGTGTGTTTGCGTAGCCGGATTAGCTCGCAATTTAAACATCATCCCCCTTATTACAAATCTCGAACTAAGGATAGTCCCGGAACAAAATTCTTGCTAGCCCAGCTTTAGTGCGGTAGTAACTTTAGATCGAGATTTATATTATATTTATTTAGGTCTGCGTTGTTGGTCTAAATTTTATTTTGATATCAGCCCACATCCACCCACTGCTGAGTATAGGCCTCTTCTTTATCCCGCCATTCCCATCGGTGCCTTGCCAGCCTTATCCATTGTTTCCCCACTGCCATCACAATATCGTCAGACCAATGGGCAGGTGGTATACCCACAGGACGTCGTCCCATCCTTGGCTGCCATTCGGTAAGCTTTATAGTCCACCTATCATCTTTACGCCTTGCCAGGTGTACTGCCCATCTACACTGTAGCTCACACACTCGCGTGCCAACGTCTACTACCTTGGTTCTCTTTCGAATTTTATCGTTTGGTACGCGGTCTCGTAAACAAAGACCGAGCATGGAACGCTCCATAGCACGTTGCGCCACCTTTAACTTGTGCATAGTTTCTTTAGTCAGCGTCTATGTCTCGGACCCATATGTGAGCGTTGGGAGGACACATCGTTGAATATCTTTGTTACTAATTGATTAATTAGTCATCTTTATCTGTGGCTAGACAACAAATCAAAGATAAGCACTTTGGTATCAACAATTTGTAATTAGTTTATCTTATTGGAATGTTTATAATTCTCAAATCGTAGATAGCGGCATTAAAACACAGCGCGTTTTTCATGGTTGATGTTATATTTTCTATATCATTTGTGTGCTTCGCCCGGATCCTCACTACTATCGCCATTTTATTGCAATATTTATACGTAGGTAACAATAAGTAAATAATAATAAATAATAAATATTTCACAACATCACATACATTGATCTGACTCCGAGATAGGTAGCTCAAGCACCTGTGTTACGGATATCAGAATCAACAGTGGGATTACAAATATATACATATAATTATTTTCTTTTGTAAATACATACTTATAATACAAAGAAACACCCAGACCAATACAAACAGACATGTTCATGCACACAAATGTTTGTGCGGGGAGCGAACCCGCAACCCTTGGACCAAAGGCAGCGTTCACTACCACTGTTCCAAACGGGTCACTAATATAATACAATGTACCAAAAATTTATGCTAGTTAGGCTTCTTATAAAATATATAATTCCTTTGTTGTCTGATGTCCATAACTCAAGTATTAATTTTGTAATTAATAATACTTGAGTTATGGACATTAGAGTTGCCGCATCTTCCAGAATACACTTGTGTATATTCTGGAAGATGCGGCAACTTTGGGCACAACTGAAAATTACAAGCCGAGATTTATTATTATTATTACTAATGTTTTAGTATAAATATCTTGTCATATCACTACATAGTATAAATAAATCGAAGTCGCTTACGCTGGCTGTCCCTATGTATGCTTGCATCTTGGAGATTTTAAATAAATAAAGTAAATTAAGAGGAAGGTTTATATGTATAATAATACTACACACGCTCAATATTGCTCCCGTGCGAAGCCAGGGCAGGTCGCTAGCTACATTACAATTAAATTAAGGTGACGTATCGATGTAACTAGCGCCGCCAGTAGATTTGTATTATGAGACATTTAAAAAAAAAGAACAACGGTTAATCCATAAAGAAAAGTATTGTGATCTTTTTGATATACATATCGTTCATCGTCAACCCATTTAAGTCCCCACTGCTGGGGCACGGGCCTCCCTCAATCACATGAGGGGTAATTGCCATACTCACCACGCTTGTCAGACGGGTTGGCGAGGGTTTTGATATAAATGCAGAGTTTTCCTTCTCTGGGTGCTGATGATCATGCCAGCAGCTTTACCTTAGTCGCCTTTTACGACACCTCGGTAAGAGTGAGGGTGGCCTATTCTACTCTGCCGGGCACCACACGGCGGGATATACATATACTTGTATAATATTATCTTCGTACAAGTAACCAGAATTACTACTTATTATTGCAACTGACCACTTTTAGCAATTAAAAAAAAATCAACAACTCATAAAAAAATCTTTATACTTTCCTATATGCATTCACTGTTGTACTTTTGTAAAAAATACTCATAATTGCCGCAATTAATACGAATCTATTGGCGGCGCCAAACGCCCTGATGGTCTAGTGGGTTAAGTACCGGGCCGTGATCTCGGGGTTCTGGGTTCGATTCCCGAGTCGAGCGAAAAGTATGTTTCGAATTTTTCGAACATAGCTCGGGTTTGTGATCACCAATCCGCATTGGGCAAGCGTGGTGATTAAGCCTAATCCCGTCATAGTAGCTATAACTTGATTTCTATGATGGAGGCCTTTGCCCTGCAGTGGGACAGTTTATAAACTGATACTTTACTTTACTTTTATTGGCGGCGCTAGACTCGTCAATGCGTCACCTTAAGTACATAGGTAATGTCAAACTGCAACGAGCAAGCGTTACGTGAATTCATGATAGGAGATCTAAAAGTGATATCAAAATATCTTTCCCCATAGCATGTCCTGTTTCCGTGTCTACATCAACATTATCCTTTTCCAACTTCGCTCCCGGGCGTTGCTGAACCGAACCATCTGTCCTCTTCCCCCCCGTAGAAATACCAACGCTGTCTCGCTCTGCGCGCGCAACTTTGCCGGACATACAAAACCACGCATGTAACATTGATGAGTTCAAAACCAACGTGCTGTGTTGGTACTGAGCGGCAAGGATCTGTTGGCGCTTGGGAAATAATAAAAATAAATAAATGCGCCAAACTGCTAGTTTCAAACATATGAACAGAGTAGCTTTGTATTTTAGGTATTTAGGTTAAGCTTTACTTATAATCCTCCAACCGATTACGGCTACGGCGGCCAATCTCAACGATCAGCCACGTACGCAGGATATATTTTAGTGCACTCTCTATTCCCTTACCCGCATATTCCGATGGGACCCTACTGTGACACGACCAGAGAGGGATTGAGTGCAGGACCAACGGATTAACGTGCTTTCCGAAGCACGGGGGTACAAGACCGCCAACTTCCAGACTCCGGGCTAACACTAAGAATTTCTTACCGAAAACTTCGGGCCAAAACTTTCTAAGCTATACTAATACTAATATTATGGATCAAAGTTATCTGAAATAAATTCATTTTTATTTTATTAAAGGTAGTAGGAATAGAGTACTCATTAAGGTGAGTACTCTATTCCTACTAACACTAAGGTGTTGTTTGCCCGGTTGCGTCCCAATTTGGAGCTCGGGGTCCGCTTTATAGAACTGATACAAGGAATAATAATAATAATTCCCACAAGATCTCATATTGCATTGAATCGATGATATAGCTCATCTCCATTGGAGAATGTTTACTAATTTTATTTTTTAGCTTTCCTTAAAGTCGGTTGAAAATAAAAAATATGATTGAAAAAAAATACTACGATACGTGGTGTAGTTTTCGAGATATTTGATTTCAAAATACACGGGTTGTAAAGTGACGTCATCGCCGTCATCGTCCCAGTACTTCGCAACTCTAGCTCAGTCCACTCGCGTGTCCCGGTAATAATACATCGCACGTATCTGTATCAACTTGGTTGAAAATAAAAAATATGACTGAAAATATTATTACGATATTTTTTGTATTTCCCGAGATAAATAATTAAAAAAAAATAGTTTTACTGTGACGTCACAATACTACTAGCGCGCGCCTGCGACATTTACATTACCTACCTATTAATATTCTCCATTGGAGAATGTTAAAATCGGCTTAAGGTGACGGGTAGGGCAGCACTAAGCGACGCCAATCAATTTTAATTTTTAGCTATTAAACCGGATCTATTTTAAACAATTTCGGGGTTACAACCTCACGGAAAACACTTATACTATTATAACATTTGAGCATGGTTACTTAATAAATACTTTATAGTATTGTTTGCCGAGAGGTTGTAACCCCGAAATTGTTTAAAATAGATCTGGTTTAGTAAAAATTAAAATCGATTGGCGTCGCTAGTGTGCTCTACCCGTCACCTTAAAACTATGGTCCCAGTAGAGCTAATATCTGTACAAATACACAAGTTTTTGTTTCATCAAAAAAACCAAAATATTAATGAATTTATAGAACATTTAGTCATGCCGCTGCAATATTTGTTAACAGTCGGGATCAATCCCACCACCACCTTTGGCGTATGAAGAAGGGTCTCTTCCAAATGTGCCATCGGGCCAGTGGAACTATGTCCCTGTTATGTGTTTATTGTCAGGTCAACGCCCGCCTCTTTGAAACTTTCTCACCACTTTTCCATTGCCAACCCTACGCAACGGAAGCGAAGCAGTGCACATGATTGCATGGAAATTGACTACGGCATTACCTACCGGCGCATGTAGAACAGAACTGAGACCTTACCTCGCCTTACCTTCGTTTGAAATACTATCCTCGCTATTCAAAACTATTGCTCTGTCTCCTTCTCATGCACCACAATGAAAGGGACAAAGCGATAGTTTTCGATAGCGAGAACAGTTTATCAAACTCGTGGTAAGGGTACGTGAAGTAAGGTTCTTGAACCCGTACTCATGTCCCCTCCCCACTCTGGCGATGAGGGAGCGTCGCTGGGGTTTAGTCGGTATGCCTCTGGCCGGCTTCTCGCTAGGAGAATCCCCTGCCAGAAGATAGCCCGACATAACTCGCCTGCCCCCCGGCAGGATGCATAAGGAGGCATTCCCCAGCGTAAAAAAAAGGGTACTGTAGGCGTATAGTGCTTGAATGTATAGTTCAAATGTACCAGTTCATTTGTGCAGCACGTTCTTGGCACTCACTCTTGCTTTTCACATGTAGTGGGTTCAACAGTTGATGCTAAAATGTATGTTAAGTTGTAAAGCATCATCTAACGTAATAGAGACAGAATGATTGCATCGCTTAATTGAAGAACTGAAGAGTAAAAATATCGGACAGAGTAAACAACGCACCTTCCATACGGGGAGTCCTGTGCAGGTAACATGCCATCGCGAGATATGTCACGGTATACGAGAGATATGAGAAATTTGTCGATATCGACTAATATGTCGTTTACTCTAACATGCGCATCACGATCGTAAAGAGTCGAGTTCTAAGTGCAGCCATGTTAGCGTCGGAAGACATATAGACATAAACGAATAAAATACGAGATAACGGGGTAGACAAGATATGTCGTGCGCATGTTAGGCCAACTGGTTCGAATCGGAGAATGCAACACTGGATTTTTACAATCTATTTACATATATCTACCATTAGCTCAGCTGTAAGGATCGTGAGGAAAACTGCACGTCTCGGATAAGTTCTCAAATTGTGGATACCTACAATATTTGAGATGATGATTCTGAACGTGTTACCGTGATCCTATTGGTCTAGTTCACCTATCTAAGGGTTGCGAAGGTCAGACGTCAGTCGCTTCATTGTCATTACCAGAGTCCAGACTTCCCGAATCCTGGATCGTGGTCGAAGGTTGCCCCGGGCTCCCAAGCGACAGCGTTGAACGCAAATGGGAATTTCACGCTAACATGAGGACAGTTGTTCCAAACGACTCATTCAACAACAATACTTAGGCGTTTTTGACAGTCCCAAAATTTGTGGTCCTAAACGCCCAACTGCTCCTGAAGAAGCAAACTACTGTTATCAGTTCAGTGAAAGGTTTTACACAATTCTAGTATGTAACGTGTTTTCACTCAGCCACTTTTACTTCGTGCGGAAATGTAAACAATTTCGACACAGATTTTTTAGTTCAGCAGGAGTTAAATTTGGCCGGTTTTGGTACTTGAATCATCGTTTTCTATAAAGGGAGCTTGTCTTTGATTTAAAGATGGGCGTTAATGTAGAAAAAAATGTAAAAATCACGGGAATGACAAACCTCAGAATATTTTTTTTTCTTGTAGATATTTGGCAGCAATCTCACCAGATGGCAAGTGATGATGTGATGTAATAAATATCGTGTTAATTCCAGTCTTGATAAATTATACGTACAGAATAATTTTCGAAACGTGCATGTTTCCCATGTACCTACATCTTTTACACCTCTGTATTCACGAATAAAAAATAATTTGAATTTGAATTTCCTCACAATGTTTTTCCTCGCCGCCGAGCGAATAGTAGAAATATGATCATAGATGTAAAAAATCCAGACGCATGAGAGAGAATGCGTACTCGGATTCAAACACTTATAGTAAGGCACACGACACGTTCGTATCCACTAAGCTACTATCGCTCTAAATTAGGCACGGCAAAAACGTATTTTTTAAAAGATTGGAACATTTGCATCCGATTCAGTGCAAAGATGCGGAACAGTGAAACGCTTCATTTGAATCATTTGGAACATCAACTATCCGATCGATCCGTGATTAATTGATTTTGTTATGAATGAATAATCGATCCATTCCTGCTCTGCCATGTCATATACCTATCTCTTTAACCCGCGTAATACAAAAGACGGTTACCGATTCACTCTGAACAGCCCACGGCTTACTCTTTCGCTCTGATTTCGCTCATTCAGATCATTCCGAACACTCTTCTCACTCGGATCATTCAGCTCATTCGGATCATTCTGCTCACTGGGATCATTCGGCACATCCGTATTAGTGTGCGAGATGATCCATTTGAATCGAATGATACATTCGGAGCCAATATTGGAGATTCAGAACAGTGTATCATTTCGCTGAGTCGTTTCAGTACAGAGTTACACACGTCTACTCTTAATTTTTTCATTGTATTATGAGATAAAAAACAAAAGCGCTTTTGTATTATTATATTAGTAATGTATAAGGATAATGATGTTGACACGTTTTCGTAATTAATTTATGCTCACTTCCTCCTTCCGACAGACCGATCAACTCAACATAAATATAGCTACCATGTTACCAACGTCATTAACTCGTTAAATTATCCCTTTGTCCTTCGTACAACAGACATAATGCAAGCAATTTTGATAAGTCTTGCTTTGGCCATTATCTATGATGGCAGTTAGCCCGATCCAAGAGATATGGCACGTTAAGGTACTTTTAAAATGTTTGACGTGCCCATCGTAAAGGTCATGTTTGTGATCATCCTTAGCGGTATATGGGTTTTTGAACTGTAGTTTGAAAAGGTTTGCTCAATTTTCAATCATAGTAGAGTAGTAGGCTTTTAATTGTTGTTTGAATAGGTCTCGTTTGCTCGCCTTCCTTTTCCGGATAAATCAAATATCCTATCATAGTAAAGTATCATACTGTCCCATTACAGGGCAAAGGCCAAAGGCCTCAATCATAGAAATCAAGTCATCGCTACTACTGATGGGATTGTTCGAAACCGCCATGGTTGCCTAATGCGGATTATTGCTCACAAAACACGAGCTTTGTTCCAAAAACTCGAAACGTACTTTTTTGCTTAAACCAGGAATCGAACCCAGCACCCTTGGATCACGGCCTGGTTATTAAACCGGTAGGCAAAAAGGCAGTGTCATCCAATCTTAGTAGATACATTATAATTACCATACATTCATTACTGGATCATAGACAAATGAAGTGTACCCCACATCAGTTAGGCGAATATATGATATTGATTGATCATCTAATCGGAGTCTCCTTGCGTGATCGTATCAGAAATGATGAGATCCGCAGGAGAACTAACGTCACAGACGTAGCCCAAAGGATTGCATGCCTCAAGTGGCAATGGGCAGGGCACATAGCGAGGAGAACAGACGGCCGTTGGGGCGGAAAGGTCCTCGAGTGGAGGCCACGTACAGGAAGTCGCAGCCGTGGCAGGCCTCCTACAAGGTGGACCGACGATTTGGTGAAGATCGCGGGAATCCATTGGATGCGGGAGGCACAGGAACGATCTGTGTGGAGAACATTGGGGGAGGCCTATGTCCAGCAGTGGACGTCTATTGGCTGAAATGGTGATGATGATGATGATGATCATCTAATGCCTAATCGTATACCAAGTCCTTTTTTACCCGGCTACGGCAAAACCAAAAAGGAAGGGTTATGATATTTTAATTTGAAAATAAGATTAGTACACAGACTGAATTCAGTAAAGAAGATCTTAACGTAAGGTTATTCTTTCGTTAACGTTGCGTTATAGTATAACGTGAATACCCATCTAACCTCCTTACATTGAATTGTCGTCTTTAAACGAGAGAGGGGATGAAATGGCCATTAGTATATGACTAGGCAGTTTCCAAACCATTGGGATATGACCTGACAAATTCATGGGTCGACGCCGTTATAGGTCGTTGACTCATGAAGTTCGAAGTAAACTTATCAATATCATACACATTGAACCGCTTTCCTGCTTTACATAAATCAATAGGGATGATGGCAGGTCCTGGATATTGGCGGTATTATTGAATAAAACAGATTAAGGACCGATCACACTTTAACCACTGATTAGTATAGTTAAAGCACGGTTAAAATATAATTACAGTCGTTTTCAAAATTGGTGAACTCGCCCCTTATTATACTAATCGGTGCGGTAAGAGAAAACATCGCGAGGAAACCTTGTTTTGAATAGTACCTCAAGCTATGGATACCCATAACTGTAGGTGATTGGATTCTGCATGTGAAAGCATGATCCATTTGATCCGGTTCGCCTGCCATTGAGACTTGCCAAAACTTTTTTAACTGTGGAGAGCTACGCTTCTGATACCATGGCCTCACAAAAAACCAGCGTGAAGCAACACTGCTGTGTTTCGCTGCGAGTGAGGATACCGGAGGCCAAAACCGGGGGAAAGGGGGTTTAAAGGTTGGCAGCGCACTTGTGACTCCATTGGTGTCGCGAGTGTATATGGATGGCGGCAATCGCTTAACCATCAGGTGATCTGTCTGTTCGTCTGCCATCTATCACTAGAAAAAAAACCATAACTGAGGTGATTTGATTCCGGACGTGAAAGCAACCAAGGTCACTTCATTATACCTAATTATCAGACTTGCCAAATCTTGGATCTTGGTCCAAGCGTACCTCGGGCTTCGACAGCTTTGGACGCAACTAGAATGAAACGCTCTGGGAAGTGAAGAGGAGGGAAACATTCTTAGAATTTAGAAATGTCAAGCAAGAGGTAACTGGCACTCGTGAAGCCATAAATGGATAAAGATGACTGACTAATCTTTAAACGCAGGGCCTTCAACTATAAGGGTTAGAAACTTGAAACTATGCACAGGGGTTCCTATTATAGCGAGGGGAGCACTAATAAAGAATTTTATGTTCGGACCTCGACGCCATATTCCAAATAGAAGAAAATATTAGTTTTGACACTTCATGTCACTGTCATGCAAAATGAAGTCCCGGAACGAAGTGAGGGGATTCTGAAGCAATTCAAAGGTTTTTAATTAGTGTCTAATGTTTATTTGTGCAGTGAAGTGCCACAAAGTGATCCTAATAATGAGAATCGTTGAATTATATAGTTTTTAACACTGCTATTGTGTGTCGTGTGAGTTGTCTCGTGACAACTTGCTTGCACCTAATAGGTCTTAAAACCCGCGATTGCTTTTAGAGTGATATCCGCTGAATCCGTAGGTCGATAAAACGTAAAACACCGGCGTTTTATTGAGTGACTGTGACTTTGACTGACTTCGACTGTTGACTACCTACATATTCTCAATAAGTTACTTGACATTGGCGATTATCTTCGGGTAGAGCCATAATAAAAAAAAAACTAGTTATTTAACAGTTCTAATTTAAACCACTTTATTCATAGTTTTCTTTATCTCAGGGACACGAACTTGGCCGTTGTTTACCAGTAACTTTACCCAGTTGCGTCACTGTTGCGTAAATAAGCGATATGACAAACGGGATCGAACCTGCGTCCTTGCGAAGTTTCAGTTGTTTTTGTTGTTTGGAGACATTGAGTCATTGGAGATAGAGGAAAAAATCTGTCACCATAAGGTGTTCATTGACTCCTGGATTTTTCGTAATAACCTTCGTCATATCGGATAGTTTCTGAAACGTGTAACTATGATTCAATTGGTCTAGTTCCCCTGTTAAAGGGCTGCGAAGATCAGACGGCAGTCGCCTTATTGAAATTAAAAAAACTACCCAAATCCTATATCAAAGTCCTAGCGTACCCCGGGCTCCAAAGCGACAGCTTTGGACGCAACCGGGAATTACACGCTAAGATGAGGATTCTTTGAAAATTACCTACCTTACTAAGCTACCGCTACTATCACCTAAGAGATTTTGCACTATTCAAATAGTACGTAATATTTTGTGCTTGTAGGAAGAACCTTCATCATATTAATCAGGACACATCATATTAATTAAAGACGTGTTTTCACAATAGAATTGAAATCAGTAAAAAACGGTGTTTCGCTGAGTGAGTCCAGGGCACCGGAGGCCCAAGCTGGGGGGAAAGGGGAGTTTAAGGGTGTTCTCACATGACCGATTTGGACCGATTTATCGGACCCATAAAAAATCGACCGATTTATGGGACCCATAAAAAGTCGACCGATTTATCGGACCCATAAAAAGTCGACCGATTTATCAATCTATTTCTCACCGACTTTTTGTAGGTCGTCGTGTACGTTGTGCTATTGATATCTATTTTTCTCCAAAAAAAAAAGGCGGTCACCGATTATCGGTCATGTGGGATCACCCTAATGGTTGGCAACGCACTTGGAACTACACTGTAAGGTATTGCGGCCGTCCATGACATAAAAACCATCGACTCACAATTAAGTAACGGAGTAAATTCAAAGAACAATTTCACTTCAACATCAAAGTCAAAGTGACATCAGAGTGACGTTGAAGATAACAAGACTTTAATAGATGTACAATAGATCTTCCAGTGCAATTTATAGGCGTCAACTTATAGCGTGACCAGCGATAGTTAATGGTAATTACGTAACTAATTGTCACAGGGAGTCACTCGATAAACCGCTGGTGTTCTACGTTTTATCGACTGGATTCTGCCGATACCACTTTAAACACAATCGCCGGTTTTAAGACTTTATTAGGTCCGTACAAGTTGTCCGTGCCGTGACAACTCACTCGACACACAATGGACAACATTTCAAAATTGCTAAGCTCTGAAACAAAAAATACCAATTCTTTGTTTACTTTTCTGCTGCTCGAATATATATTTATTCATTTTTTATATTGCTTATTTACTGAGAAAAAAATTAAAAACTAAAAAACGTCAGATGACGTCATCGGACGGCAGAATGTAAAATATTTCTTTGCTTAGCACATTATAGTTTTAAATTTACGTAATGCCAAACTCATGACATGTAACTGTCAAAAAAAAAGACAACTTGTCAACGTTGAATGTATGAATGACGTTGACAATGTTGACACTAGTATTATTTACTTTTGACATTAGTACCTTTTTTTTATTAAAACAATGATAAGCAAAGGAATATCGCTGTATTCAGCCGTCCGATGACGTCATTTGGCGCTTACGTCTATTTAGAATAAAAAGAATTCCAATAATTATTTTATGCATGAAAATGGACAAATTTTGAAAAAAGAAAAAATATGGGTCTGTTCATTTTATGTCTACTTTCATATAAAAAAACAATATGGACATGTTAAAAATTTGAAATGTTGTCCATAGCAGTGTTCAAAACGATACAATCAATGATTCTTATTATGAGGATCACTTCGTGGCACAAAGGAACACCAAGTTAGTTTACTAAAAACCTCTAGATAATAATTTAAAGCCTTGGTGATCTAAATAAATAAATGAAGTGTCAAAACGGTTTTTTATTGGATTATAGTGTCGAGGCCCGAACATAGACAACTTTTCATGCTAGCCTTGAAACCCCGTTTTTTTTAATTTATTTTATTGGTTAACCAACGAAAGTTACATAATACTTGTTTAGAATATTATACACAATTTAAGAAAATAGACAATATGTACTTCCATTTACAGGTCAACACCGCATGCAAAACAATAAAAAGGAAAATATATTAACAATTAGTACTTAATCTAGGTCTAATTATAGTACAACAATTTTACACTTTATTCCAAAATTTACATTAACTGGCTCATTCTCATAAACATCATTAAACTATCCACATTGATATCAACATTATAATTGATTGAATTATATAAGTGAGTCTGCATACAGGTGAGTTTAATCCTAGCTTAGATCTACGGAAAGGAAGACTAAAAAGGTTTATATGGTGGCTAGGATATCAGGAGGGCACGTTGAATTTAATTCTAATTAGCAGTTGGGGGCAATCGATTTGACTTCGTACTAGCTTAAAAAGAAAAGCTAGGTACAATTTATTTCTTCGATTCTCAATGTTTTACCCCCTGTTGCTATGGGGTGAATTTACAAAAATAATTTATTACGCGCGCCTACGCTATAAAAGGAACTCTTACCCCCTTATTACAAATCGCGAATTAAGGATAGTCCTGGAACAAAATTTATGTCAGCCCCTTTTAACATTGCGTGTTGGAAAGGAATGACAGAAGTTTTAGTACGGTAATAACTTTAGATTGCGATTTATAATAAGGTGGTTATTGTCTTTGCTCTGCGTTGGATTGATATCTATATTTCAACTTCGGTAACACACTACACTTTGTAGGTCGTGGTGGTTTTTGAAGGCGGTTGTTTTTTTTATTTATGAAAAACATACAAAGTACATTCAACTCATACAACAGCGATAATGCCGAATGAGCATTGATTTAATTAAAAGAGAATAAAAACGTGTATTGACTCATGTCTTTGTTTTTCCTCGATTTGAATGACGTGTATGGATAGGGAGTGACGTACTGAAGGTTAGTTTCCTTATGGTTCGGAGCCAAGCTACTAGAATAGATTTTGTAGAATTGTGAATTCTCCGAAATAAGTTTTTAGAAAAAATGCTAAAAAGTCACTACGATCCTAGAGGCCTACAAAGAAGGTGTTGGTTGCGTAACCAACGAGAATATGGGTGACCGATTTTTTTTGGGAGAGTTTCAGTTGAGAAAATGATCAAACCTAATCACCGCTATGAAGTTATGTACAGAAGGCACAAGACAGAAAAAGAAACAGAACGTAAACAATATCAAAATACTCTAAAAAGAAAGCCTTTTAACCTAGCCATCTAGCCAACTAGTAGTCGTCAGCTTACATATCAGAATAAAATAACACCTCATCTTATCGTGTAAATAACATATCAGAATAACACATAGGCTACAATTTATTCGCGGATAAAACCGGGACGCAATATGTACAATATAATATGAATTTAGTACAAGAAATATACCATCGAATAGAGAGACTCCACGGCCTCGCAGTGTTTAGAAGTTTTTAGATTTAGTTAGAAATCATGTAGTCACCTTTTTAATTTTATAACTGCAAGTTGAAAATTAAAGTCGTAAGTTCCACAACGTGAATAACAACGTAGACAAGCGTCCGTGGCACTCATTCAGCTGGTCTAACTGAAAACCAGCGTCAATACTAGACGTCATAACACATCATAATATTCATTTGGCACTGTCTGGACATGATGGAATATAGTCTTGTTTTTTTTTTCTTTTGTTTTATTTATATGTATTTTTAATTGTTTTATGTTTTCTGTGTTGTGATGTCTATAATAATAAATATTTTCTATCTTTTCTTTCTGAATTGTACACTTTAGACTAAGATTTTCATGATTTCTATTAAATTTATTAATCTGATTATTTTATGACTAATAAAGATTAACTTGCCAAAAAGATAAGTTAAAAAAGTATTTTTGTTTTATTTTTCTAGAAAGTTTTTACGCGGTTGAAAGGTAGGGAATTCTCCAAAATTCAAAAATAAATTGACAATCCTGCACTACAAAAAATCGTAGAACATACATGGGGGTGTTTCGGATACCCCAAAGGGTGGGTGCTCCATCCATGGACTTCCGCTTGAAATTGACACGCTGTATGAAACACCCTGTATATATGTAATTTCTCTGTTGTCTGATATCCGTAACAAAGTGCATAAGCTTCTCAGTACAAAAACAGGTCAATGTATAAATTATTAAAAAATAAAATCCGGAGTAAGATGAATTTACATATAGGCAGCTCCTAGGAGGACTAGGAGCAAGTATTGTTTGTTTATTGCAAGACCTAGACATAGTTTAAACAACACTTATTGCAAGTGTGCCAAGACGCAATCATATTAAAGACGTTAAATTGTTTCCAGCGAACACACTATTTTTGGTTACAGTCCACTGTTCCGCTTAAGCGTACAGTTGCCTGCAATGAAATGTAAATGTCTCAGCCATCTGGTTAGATAGACCATCCAATAGGTCGCCTAGGGCGTACGTTAAACGCCCCAGGCGTCCAATTAGATGGCTAATTGACCACTACGTTTAACCAGATGATTGAACATTTATCGCCACCATCATCCAATTAAATACGATAGTTGTTAGAACTAAAATTACGTTTAACAGCTTAGTATTGAAAGTTTCGAAATGACTGATCAATACTCAGCCAAGTGATTCAAATTTATTTCCGTTTTTCTCCACACTGCTGCGCTAGTAATCATCAAAACAAATATATCGTCTGCAGGGAAAACAGCTGTGAATGTTATGGTTTGATTTTCTTATATTTTTTTTCTGAAATTATAAGCAAAAAGTGTAATTGTCACAATTGACAAAATGTCAAATAAACATGGAAATGCTAATAATAGTATGTCGTCTTCAAGTTTTTACAAAATGTTTGAGTCGAGTGATTCAAACAACTATCGGCCTAGATACGAGTATTTAATTGGATGATGGTGCCGATAAACATGGCTAGTTGTTCTACAGCCATTTGATTGGATACCGACGTTCGAACAAACTAGGCGTCACATTGGATGACGAGTTTAACCAAATGGCTGCGACATAAATAAAACATCTCGACTCTTAATGCAGAACTATAAGGTTTACATTACAATGAGGTTGTATACTTGTATAAATGCACGTGCCTGTGCATTATGAAATACCGACGTAATAACAAAAGTTTCGGGTTGCATTGACGTAGGTATCAATAATATAGAAATACCAGGAACTGCATTTGATGACCTCGATGAAGTCGCGTTACTATGTACTGTTATTCTGTATGTGATATAAAAATGTACGGTGAAGATTTTTGTCATTTTTTTTTACTGCGAATAATAGACCCTTCTCCTTCTTCTTGGCGTGTAATTCCCGGTTGCGTCCAAAGCTGTCGCTTTGGAGTCTAGGGTACGTTTAAACCAGGATTCAGGATTGGTGGGGTCTGGTAATTACAATGAAGCGACTGCCGTCTGACCTTCGCAACTCTTTAACAGGAGAACCAGACCAACTGAATCATGGTTACACGTTTCAGAAACTTTTTCCGAAACGTGCAGGTTTCCTCACGATGTTTTCCCTCACCGCCAAGCAGATGGTAATGGTAGAAATACGCACATAGATTTGAAAAAAAAAACCATTGTTGCATGCTCGGATTTGAACCTCGACCACCTGCGTGGAAAGCGCGTTCGTATCCATTGAGCTGCCATCGCTCTGCGGCCCATCTGGCCCATCTGATGGTAAATGGTAACCGCTGCTCATAAACATCAACAATGCCGGAGCACCGTCATGCCACTGCCTAACGTGAAAGAACAACTCTTTTCCAACCTCGTTTAAAAACGGACATGTCGTAGCGAACAGGGAACACCGCGGCTGGAAGCTCATTCCAGAGTTTGCACGATGCACTTTAGTGCCTAGTTTGGACTTGCTTCTACTCTGCTTGCTCAGCGAACAGTCTTCCGAAACAAAAGAGTGTAGTAGATTTAACTTCTTAGTTTGACAGGAGCTCTTGCTTCTGTCTACAAGGCGTAGCTGCTTCATACACGCGTATTTGACGACCTGTATAGCGCAGTGGTTTATCCACCGGTAGAGTCGCAAGGGTCGCAGGTTCCATTCCCGCACGAGCACAAATGTTTGTTGAAGACGTAGATATTTGTGTTGCGTTTGTGGTACCGTCTTAGTTTCTGGTTTCCATAGCACAAGGGAAAACCTTAGTTTGGGACCAGGACAATGTACGTGACGTTGTCTCTATTTATTTATTTATTCGTTATTATACTCGAGCTTAATAGTAGTGTACACTTCCGTTGTTTAGACAGTATATTTATCTTTATCCCTAGTATACAGTGAATCCTTGTTAAATTGGATCTCAAGGAACTAAGGATTTTGTACCTTTTATAGAGATTTTTCATTCATAATTTTTTCCAATTAGACAGGTTTGAAAAAAGTTATCTCATTTACAGAGGCCCCGCTTTACATATGTCGAAATGTACCGTTATATGTATATTTGCAAACCAATGTATCTCATTTATGAAAAAAATAGCTGCAGAGTCCCAAATATAGAGGTAAATATCGAAAAAATCCTAATAATCAAATCGCATTTAACCAGAGGGTCTAATTAAAAGCAGTCGTCGAAATCGGAGTATCCCTCTCTTTCACACGCGCTGTGTATCTCCTTTGGATGCGACAGGTATATTGTCGTTCGTTACGGGATAGCTTCAAATTAAGCCACCAGGATAGAAAAGTCTCAGAAGTAATTCGATGAAAAGTGCCGGGACCGGTTTCTCGCTAATCCATGATTCACTGTATTTATTGTAAATGAGACCTTATTCCAGATCTAATGAGTGCATTCTCTATGCCGAAACCTCGTTGCAGTTACCAATGATAGAGGTTTCTCACTTACCCAGGTT
Source organism: Marasmia exigua (assembly GCA_019059595.1). Taxonomy (NCBI): domain Eukaryota; kingdom Metazoa; phylum Arthropoda; class Insecta; order Lepidoptera; family Crambidae; genus Marasmia; species Marasmia exigua. The sequence goes on from CM032488.1 coordinate 15,225,675, forward strand.
TTACTGTATTTGGGTCGTTCTTCTTTTTTATCGACAATGAGCCAAACTTACACATCAACATTTAACTTTTATATAACAGACTACAATTGATAAATAATATATCCTAAATATTCGTTAATGTACTATTTTACAGATGGACTATTACATGATCTAAAATTTAATTGATAAAGAATACTTTTTGATTAAAATGGACACCTCCGTCACGTCCCCCGAAATTAGTGCCATTTACACCTCTGTCACGCTTTATATATTTTTTTACATTGTTAAATCATGCTAAAGTACCTACGAGGTGATAAAACAATGTCATTATTTCATGTTAAATTAAGAATATCTTGATGGTGTAACGTATATTTTTTTATATAATTAATTACTTGATAAGTCACTGAGGACGGGCTTATTGTCGTAAAAAAAGAAGAACGACCCATTTATTTTTTGTAAGAGAGACCCTCCAATATGCTCCCCCACACGAGAACTGTACAAGTTCTGGAATCTTCTCAGTATCCGACAATCTTTCGTCTTACACACCATTCTCAAACAACACACGCAAATATTATATAACTCAGGTCGGTTAAAGGGCACACGTCGAAGGCATGCTGTTTGTCGATGCAACCATGGAAATAGTGCACTTTCCCGTAAATCTTTTATCTCTCTTGGTCCATTCATGAATAATAAATTCAACAAGAAATTAAATCTATACTCCTTGACTAGGTTCCAATGCAAAAAAAAAGTTATCTCTTATCTAAAACACTTGATTATCAAGAAACGGAGAATTTGCTTATTCGTCTTTCTTAATCACCACCACTTATACATTGTTTTCCCAATAAATGTTTCTCTAGCATAAACACACACTGCACTGGTTCACATAAACACGCACACATACCCACACTCTACACACACAAACACCTAGTATTTTTTTTTTTGTTCTTAGTATTAAGTTACTTTTATTCCTTTTGTTCTGCTTTTGCCAATTGTATTAGTTTAACATTCTACATTTGTTTCTGAGCCTTCTATTTTTGCGACATACCGGTTTTATCGGTGGGGGACCCTGGTGACCTGTACTACAGGTTTTTCAAACCTACTTCAGGCACCAGTCTCTCACAAAGTTAAGGTCTGAGTGTCACATAAAATAGTATCCTATCACTGTCTGTATGACCTTGTACTGTGAGAGAAATAAACAATAAACTTATAAACCCTAATCCTGAATCTAATGAGTGCATTCTCCGTTGTCCAGGTCGGTGCGTGGCGTAGGAAGCGGACGCGGCGCGTGAGGTGCCCATCAGGCGGTTGGACCTGTACTCGGAGTCGTCACGACCGGTACGATGAACGAGCTGGACAGCTTGCGCCAGGAGGCGGAGACACTCAAGAATGCCATACGAGTGAGTATCACACCGCTATTACAAAATTATAATACACAGAGCATGCCGCAATGGTTAGTGGGTCGCACTTTGAAGCGACGGCTGCGAAAGAGGTCCCGGGTTCGATACCCAGGTCGGGCCAAACATTTGTACCTAAGTTTTCGTTAAGAAATTCTTTGTGGCAGCCCGGAGTTTGGAAGTTGGCGTTCTTGAACCCCAGTGCCTTGGACAGCACGTTAAACTGTTGGTCCTGCGCACGATCCCTCTCCGGTCGTATCACAGTAGTGTCCCATCGGACTATGAGGGTAAGGGAATAGAGAGTGTACTTGTGTTTGCGCACACTCATGAGCACTATAATATATCCTGCGTACGTGGCTGATCGTTGAGATTGGCCGCCGTAGCCATAATCGGTTGGAGGATATTATTGTTATACACAGAGAGACAGACTACCTACATTGCGAGTTAGACAGCTAGTACGGGAGTTGTGATGAATGGGTGTCCATCGGCGGCGACAATGACTTACCATCAGGTGACCCGTCTGCTCGTCTGTCACATATCACATAAAAAATCGCATGTAAAAATTCACCATTAAGGGGTTACCCCAGCCGATAAAGACAATTGCTTACTGCAGTTTGGATGAAAAATACCTATGAAAAACCTATGAAAATTCAGAAAAATAACGCTCCGTCGTATACTGATACCTGCTTTAAAACAGATCCGATTAAAATACTTTTCTTCACCAATCCTTAAAATAAAATAACTCTCTTACCCTAAATTTACTAACTACTTTACCCTAACTACTACCGTGGGAGAGCCACGCTTCGGCATGAATAGACCGGCTCGATCGGAGTGATTCCACGGCCTCACAAAAAACCGGCGTGAAGCAGCACTGTGCTGTGTTTCGTTGCGTGAGTGAGGGTATCGGAGGCCCAAACCGGGGGAAAGGGGGGTTTTAAAGGTTGCAGCGCACTTGTAACTCCACTGGTATCGCGGGTGTCTATGGGCTATTTATTTACTTTTTTTTATTGACATAAATTGATCAGATTTATTTGAAAAAATTTTTTAAGTACGTGTGTATGCGTGTTGCAGGATGCGCGCAAGGCGGCGTGCGACACGTCCCTCGCTCAGGCGACGGCAAACCTGGAGCCGATCGGCCGGATCCAGATGCGCACGCGGCGGACGCTGCGCGGCCACCTCGCCAAGATCTACGCCATGCACTGGGGCAGTGACTCCAGGTAATAAAAATTATACCAATAAACACGATCGTCGTCATCTTTTTAGCGCACGGGCAGGATTAAGTTTTGAAGAGTGTATAATGAGTTGAATATGAATTTTGTCACACGCCTGACCGTATATTTGAATTTTATAAAAGTTAATATCCTATCCTCCTGGCTACGCTCATGCCTTAGCGTGGTATTCTCAGCTGCATTGCATCCCGTCCCGGGGTACGCTTGGACCATTCTGACTGCATCATGGTTACTCGTTTCAGAAACTATCCGAAACATGCGGGTCTACGATCGACTGTCGAGGTTATGGTAGAAATATGCACAAAATGAAAATATACCTGTAAAAGGTCGCTAAGTCATAAGAACTGTTCATAATAGCTTTAAGGTGACGGGTAGGGCACACCAGCGACGCCAATGGACAACATTTCAAAATTGCTAAGCTCTGAAACAAAAAATAGCAATTCTTTATTTACTTTTCCGCTGCTCGAATATAAATTTATTCATTTTTTATGTTGCTTATTTACTGAGAAAAAAAAATAAAAACTAAAAAACGTAAGATGACGTCATCGGACTGCAGAATATAAAATATTTCTTGGCTTAGCACATTATAGTTTTAAATTTACGAAATGCCAAACCCATGACATGCAACTGTCAAAAAAAAGACAACTTGTCAACGTTGAATGTATGAATGACGTTGGCAATGTTGACACTAGTATTATTTACCTTTGACAGTAGTACCTTTTTTTTATTAAAACAATGATAAGTAAAGGAATATCGCTGTATTCAGCCGTCCGATGACGTCATTTGGCGCTTACGTCTATTTAGAATATAAAGAATTTCAACAATTATTTTATGCATGAAAATGGTCAAATTTTGAAAAAAGAAAAAATATGGGTCTGTTCATTTTATGTCTATTTTCATATAAAAAAACAATATGGACATGTCAAAAATATGAAATGTTGTCCATTGATTTAAATTTTTAGCTACTAAACCGGATATATTTTAAACTATATTGGGGTTACAACCTCTCGGCAAACATACTATTTATTAAACAACCATACACAAATGTTGGGTCCAACGCGTACGCGGAAAATTGATTATCGCCAAAAGCGGCCACTTTTAGCGTTAATCAATTTTTCGCGTACCATAAAGGACCCAACATTTGTGCATGGTTATTTAATAAATAGTATAAGTGTTTGCCGAGAGGTTGTAACCCCCAAAATGGTTTAAAATAGATCCAGTTTAGTAGCTAAAAATTAAAATCGATTAGCGTCGCTAGTGTGCCCTACCCGTCACCTTAAAAACTTAATGTACACTTGGTAAGGAAATAAATACTTGAATACTAAATATGTCCAGGGGAGCAAACTCGGATTCGAACCCACTGCGCTTCCGTCGTTCCTATTACCAATAAACAACAATAAGTTGTGGAATGAACTATCCGTCGCGGTATTGTTTGCTTCCCTTTCTCATACATTGATTAAATTAATACTAATGTACGTACAGCCCCAAATCCTAAATCATGGTCCAAGCGTACCCTGGGTTCCAAAGCCACAGCTTTGGATACAACCAATAATTACACGTTCACTGTGGGAGAGCCACGCTTCGGCACACAGAAAACCGGCGTGAAGCAGCACTGTGCTGTATTTCGCTGCGTGAGTGTGGGCCCCGGTGGCCCAACTCGGTGTAAAGGGGACTTTAAAGGTTGGCAGCGCACTTGCGACTCCACTGGTGTCGCGGGTGTCCATAGGTGGTGGTAATCCGTCTGCTCGTCTGCCACCTATCATATAAAAAAACACGCTCAAGATGAACAATGTACGTACAGTCACACATCAATGTATATAAACTGTCAAATTTCCTTAGTTGATTCTCACCATAATGTCAAACACGTTCGGTTCAATATCAATTCAGGAATTTTGACAGATTGTAGTAGTAACATGATGACGTATGGCTGTCTGTACCAGGGATTAATGAAAATGAGTGTATTGATGGAAACGAGCCAATGAAGTAAATCATGTGTGTTTGAACCATGTAACATGTTATGCTGAAAGTACTGACCATTCCATATTGTACGATTTCCCTTCATGCATATTCATGCGCTATTGCCGTGGTTGAAAAGACAAGTGAGATGTCGACGCGACATTTGGAGGTTCCGTATAATTTAAGTTAAATAAGTAGGTTTCATATTTTTCATTAACATATTTGAAAGACTACAATTCAATTATAAAAAGTATTCATGAAGAATTTAATGAATGGTCTTTATTGTTCTGAAAAGGCTTACAATAATTACAAAGGCACTGGTTCGCGCACAAGGATTGTTGCGGGATCAGTCTTTAACGTCCAATATACAGAATTCAGATTATGGAAGAATAGTTACTACAAACAAAGGCAAAAAAAATGTTTTTTTTAATAATAAAATAGAACATGAAATATAATGATCGTGACTACCTAAAAAGTACATAACTATTTCATTTTATAATTTTTATTTCTTCGTTGATACCTTCGATCGAGATCGAAAGTTGATTCCCATAAGACAAGTGCTCTAAGCTACTTTGGTATCTAATATTGTATAAAATACACATTCATTGTATGCAAAAGTCATCCAGACAGGGACGGGACGGTTGTCCCCCTCCCGCTCTACCTTGCTATGAGTAAATACTCTCTTTTCCGAGTATACATAGTAGCAATACTCGGGTTTGTATCCGGCTCTGAAAAAAAATGGTAAAAATGCAATTCTAAGAAGTACCTACATTACGCAAACTTAATTCGAATTATAAATGGCTTAAAAACAGGTTGGAAAGCTTTTCCCCCGCCGCTTAAGTTATACAAAAGACCTTCAATGGTTTCTTTCACCATTGTACGGTACTCTAAAACCACACCGGTGTTATTTTTACCACAAATCCTGGTTATTGAGTAACTGAGGAACGAATGAGTGTTTTGCATAACAAGAAAAACGTTAATGATCGTAAACAGAGTTCTAGTTTATTATTACTCTGTTAAGCAACTTTAGGCACAATAATCAGATACAGAAGGTTGGCAGCTGGGGTTCTATGTCTCTGTTTTGAGCTTTAGGGTCGGGTCGATGTATGTGCGGTTATCTGATTTTATTAAGGGTCTAATTCATCATCATCATCATCATCAGCCCATTTAAGTCCCCACTGCTGGGGCACGGGCCTCCCTCAATCACATGAGGGGTAATTGCCATACTCACCATGCTTGGCAGACGGGTTGGCGAGGGTTTTGATATAAATGTATAGTTTTCCTTCTCTGGCTGCTGATAATGATGATGATGATGATGATGATTATGATGATGATTGGCCGTATGGTCCCCGGCAGAGTAGAATAGGCCACCCACTTTCTTACCGAGGTGTCGTAAAAGGCGACTAAGGTAAAGCTGCTGGCATGATCATCAGCACCCAGAGGGGTCTAATTCATAAAGGTTCAATGAACCTATGTTACGGCGATATCTCGTGTAGCGCCGCCAATCGATTTTAAATTATTGTGGAGAATATGAGACATTTAAGGTGACGGGTAGGGCATACAAGGGGCGCCAATTGATTTAAATTGTTAACTATTAAATCAGATATCTGCTTGTACTAAATTTTTTGGTCTGCTTTTGTACTCGTCATTTGAATTACCGCCAAAAACGGACCCTTATGGCATTAACCCCAATTTCGAGTGCAAAAATCAAAAGTAGTGCCCAATCACTAAATAAATATTATAAATATTTGTATAGAGATTGGAGCTCCGAAATTGTTTAAAATAGATCCGGTTTAGTATATCACGGTCTGGTTTTTATTCCCATTTTAGTTAAGGTGACGGGTAGGGCACACTAGCGCCGCCAATCGATTTTAATTTTAAGCTACTAAACCGGATCTATTTTAAAACGATTCGGAGTTACAACCTCTCGGCAAACATTTAATAAATAACCATGCACAAATTATGGGTCCGTTTTTGTACGCGAAAAATTGCTTCACGCCAAAAGTGACCGCTTTTAGCGTGAATTAATTTTTCGCGTACGCGTTGGACTCAACATTTGTGCATGGTTATTTATTAAATAGTATAAGTGTTGCATTTGTGCCAAGAGGTTGTAACCCCGAAATTGTTTAAAACAGATCCGGTTTAGTAACTAAAAATTAAAATCGATTGGCGTCGCTAGTGTGCCCTACCCGTCACCTTAATATAGGTTTATTGAACGTTTATGAATTACCTTTCTGCCCCATCGGATCCCCCGTCTGATCTCCTCGCAATATGTCCTGCCCATTGCCACTTGAGGCATGCAATTCTTTGGGCTATGTCTTGGATCTTGGTTATCCTGCGGATCTCAACATTTCTGATATGATCACGCAAGGAGACTCCGAGCATAGCCCTTTCAATTGCCCTCTGCGAGACTTTAAGCCTTCTTAAACGGCTCATTGTCACAATTTAACAACTTACCCGCAAGAAACTATAACTTTAGATTTAGAAGTGTGAAAATGATGTCTTATTATAATAAATTGTAAACTAATATGATTGAAATGCATGTAATAATAATTAAATTGAATTGTAATTTATGTATCAAATACTAATATTAATATTCATATACCTTTACGGTATATGAATATACCTTTACATATGGTAGCGATCCCGTAAAAAACTATTCTTAGGCCCTTAATATTTAAATTCCGTGTTCCTTTCTACGAAACGTTGAACAAATAAGTAATAAAACTCGATTTCCTTCGAAAACTATGAGGAAATCGGATGGTGTAAGGGGAACTCACTTGTAAACAACATAAATAAATCCGAGGTAAGAATTGGTATACGAATATAGTACTTGGCATCTTTCATCAATTTATGTCATGGTGCTAGTTTGGGAATCTCCGTGACTACAAGACAATACCGAAGTCAACCGTGTGAAGCTAACAATGGGCCGGCTCGACCAGATTGATACCACGGCCTCGCTGAAAACCGACATAAAGTAGCGCTTGCGCTCTTTTTTGTTGAGTGTGTCCTCACTCCTCGAGTGAGTCTACACCAGTGGAGTTACAAATGCGCTGTCAAACACTCCTTCAACCCAGATTTAGGCTTGTATATTGTGTAGTACCCAGGGTACGCCGTGTGGTCCCCGGCAGAGTAGAATAGGCCACCCTCACTCTTACCGAGGTGTCGTAAAAGGCGACTAAGGTAAAGCTGCTAGCATGATCATCAGCACCCAGAGAAGGAAAACTCAAAACCCTCGCCAACCCGTCTGCCAAGCGTCGTGAGTATGGCAATTACCCCTCATGTGATTGAGGGAGGCCCGTGCCCCAGCAGTGGGGACTTAAATGGGCTGACGACGACGACCCAGGGTACTGGAGCCTGGGGACTCAGGTGTATCTACCTCCTAGAGTGGCCCCGCTGGTAATCAGTTCTGTCCTGATTCCAGCTTCGGTTGGTATTAGGCAGAAACGGTTACCGTGGGGCACGGTTTTCCCCGGGCAACGGCGGGTAGTAATTCATTCGTGGATTGCTACCCGACGGCCAAAGGATGCACAGAATTTCCGGCGGACCAGCCCCGACGCAGTGGATCGCGTGCAGCGCACACCACTCGGGGGCTTTCATTGTCTGCTGAGGGCTTAGAGGACCGGCCTCTCTTTACGGACCTGAACACAATAGGGCCGGGCACGGAGGCTGCCTTCTTTATCCAGCCCCCCCTTCTGCCGTAGGTTGGCGTTGGGGTGTGGTGGCACCCACTGTCGGGCGCTTTGGCGTGCGGTGGGCCGGTGTTCCTGGTGTGATGGTGCCGTATGGGGGCCTTTTTGTTCTCGGGCCTTGAACTGTCGCGCCTTCGGGCGCGTTCGAATGTTGGGGAGTTCCACGGTGGTGGAATTCCTGCCAACAGTCTGTTGCGCCCCGATTCTCGGGAGCGCTCTCCCCGCCTTTATGGTGGGGGCTTTGTTGGTGGGTCTGTGTTGAGTCCCGCAGCCAGTGGGATGCAGCTACGACTCGCCACCCCCGCTTTTCCCGTCCCGTCGATTGTCTCCGCAACCCAGCGGGGATGCTCGAACGGGAGGGTTTTCGGGTATAACTTAAAAGTCTGTGGGTGCTCTCTCCTCTCTCTGCCCTGCAGCCAGCAGGGTATGGGTTGGGGGAGGGGTCTGCAGTCGTCCCTTCCGGAGCGTCTGCGTTGCAATCCAGCAACGTGGACGATTCCGGAGAGGGGGGAATGGTGGGCCATGGGAGTGGCCCTAGGCCTCGTTTTACGGCGAGGCCCGTTTTTGAAGAGGCCGTGCTGGCGAGCCTCTCGTCCTTCGAGGGTGGGCCGCGGACTTGGTTTCTACCCGTTACCGTAGCCCACCCCACACGGACGTAGCAGGAAATGCCCCGGTGGTTTTTAGTGGGTAGGCCCCTGGGAGCACCCCAGGGGAGAGCCCCACACTACCCGGCCGTCTCCCAGCGGTCGGGTGTGCTTAAGGCGGCATTTTCCACCGGGCCAACAAAAAAAAAAAAAAAAAAAAAAGGGTACTGGAGCCTAAATCTGAATGGAAGGAGTGTTTGACAGCGCATTTGTAACTCCACTGGCCATTAGTAGCGGCAATCTCTCTCCATCAGGTGATCTGTTTCAGTGGTCTAGCGATCACGCGTGAACATGGACGAAATTAGGTTCGCGAGGCCTCTTTTTAGGGGATTATTCCTAAGGGAGGCCAGGTGCCAGTGGCTCATTTTTTGCTACGCGAGGGCACGACGGTTTTACGACGGTATTTGCAAGGCAAAGCGCGCGGCCGTCGTTACAAATGTGACGTCTTAACCGACAACGCGTAGCGCCGCCCCTGTCTGCTCGTTTTTCACATAAAAAAACTTTGCGTTTTAAACTTGACCAATTTGTATTGCATATATTTTGAAACGTCTCCTTTGATTTAAATAAACATTTAAATAGATTGATCTGACTCCGATATAGGTAGCTCAAGCACCTGTGTTACGGATATCAGAATCAACAGCGGAATTACAAATATACATTTAATACTTTTCTTTTGTAAATACTTATAATACATAGAAAACACCCAGACCAATACAAACAGACATGTTAATTCATGCACACAAATGTATGTACTGTGCGGGGATCGAACCCGCAACCGTACCACTGAATCAAACGGGTAGTCATTTAAATTGTAACTTTTGCGTCATCATATAACACTAATAGCTACAACTTTCCGCCCGCAGGAACCTCGTGTCCGCCAGCCAGGACGGCAAGCTGATCGTGTGGGACAGCCACACCACGAACAAAGTGCACGCCATCCCCCTGCGCTCGTCGTGGGTGATGACCTGCGCGTACGCACCATCCGGCTCGTACGTCGCGTGCGGCGGCCTCGACAACATCTGCTCCATCTACAGGTACAGTGTACACACACTGCCACACCGCGCGCCCAAAGTGATGCGTCCTCACCGAATCAGCATGTTCAACTGTCAGTGCCTTAAGCAAATATGTCGAAGAAGTACCAACCAGAGGTCGGAATTAGGTAGAGTTATTTATGTACTTGCATGGAAATGTTGATATTAGTTTGGATCATCCCGGCATTTGATGGACATCCTAAACTATAGCAGACACATGAATAAATCATCAGTAAATTAATATAATTATGTCTCGCCTTCTGACTCATAACAAAATTATACATTTAATATTAATTTCAAACTGTTTTCATATATTCATTAATTACTTAATCAATATTTTTTTGTGTTCATATTTAGTTCAAGTTTGCTTATTTTATTGGCAAAAAGTATGTCTCGAATTATTCCAACATTGCTCGGGATTAGACAAGCGTGGTGATTAAGCCTAATCCCATCATAGTAGGGATGACTTGATTTCTATGATGGAAGCCTTAGCCCTGCAGTGGGACAGTATATAGGCTGATACTTTACTTTACTTTTGAAAGAAAATACATTTATTGGCCACAAACAATATTCAAATAATACAGAATGACATAACATATGAATAGATGCAAAGCATAGGTAGTTGCTATACTCGTACAACAGCGGAAACATTTAATGGTGGATATACATTTTGTAAGGAATAAGTGAAGAGTGTGGCCAATCAGGTCCCAACCTCGGCATTTGCTGTTACGGCATTATCTGAACCTGGTTGCGAGTGAGTTAGGTAGGATCTAAAAGAAGGAATACAATATATAATGCAGGTGGGAATAGATATATACACGTATATTACATATTAAAAGAAGTGTACGATGTGGCAGATATATATGAAATACATATTAATACAGAAAGTCAACATTCAAGACCGAGACACAACAGGTACAATACAAGGCATACAATAAAAAGAAAACATCAAATACGATACAATTTCTACTTGCTTTTGCTTATTTAACTATTTTAATATGTTCTAGTAATAATATTATATTATGCTTAATATTATTTATAATATTTTGACGGACCGGATGGCGCAATTGGTAGTGACCCTGCCTCTTACGCCAAAGGTCGTGGGTTCGATCCCCACCCTGGACAACCATTCGTGCGATGAACACTTGTGTTTGTTCAGTGTCTGGGTGTATTATATGTATTTAAGTATATATTTGTGTTCCTCTGTTGTCTCATATCCACGGTTTGAAATTATCAAGATAAATATGTCCTTTGATAATTATCGAGATAATTATCAAGATAATTATCGAGAGATAATTATCAGATAATTATCCGATAATTATCAAACAAAAATAAGCCTAGTAATCCTTTTTTAACTGATATTACATATCAATATTTTACGTTAGAATCAAGTGATTTAAATAAATTAGAGATATTTTACAATCAAGGTCAACTTTTTTTTTTTTTTTTATAATTTTGTGTATAATAACTTGCAAACCAAAATACGAGCAGTTAATCAACTAATTATATAATACTTTTACAACGATAATACTTGTACTTATTTAATTAAAATAAATTGATGAGTGGAATATCATCTTCATTAACCTCAACTGCGTTAACTGGACGGGGGTTTTCTGTATCTGAATAACAAATGGCAAATATTTTCGATTATACTTATCAAGATATTTATCAACCAATATTTATCTTGATAATTATCAAAGATAATTATCAATGATAATTATCACTTCAAACCCTGCATATCTGTAACACAAGTGCTTAAGCTACTTAGTACGGAATCAGGTCAACCTATGAGATGTTGTGAGAATTATTCATATTAGCGATACTCAAAATATATTTTTAAAAGCGTAATTTACATTTATATGTTTTTCGTTTGCAGCCTGAAGACCCGCGAGGGCAACGTGCGCGTGTCGCGCGAGCTGCCCGGCCACTCGGGCTACCTCTCCTGCTGCCGCTTCCTGGACGACAATCAGATACTCACCAGCTCTGGTGACATGACTTGGTGAGTCAACTGCCTTCCAATCGAAGATTTTAAACTTTCGCGTTGCATTATACAAGTAATTACATATAACCAGCTTAGAAGTTATGAGGGAACAGATGAACAATCATACATACACACAGGTCAAAATCATAACTTCCCTTTTGCTTCGCCGTAGTCGGGTGAATACTACACTATTATATGTATTTTCTTACATAAAGAAATAACCGCGTTTTGTCCCGTGTACATTAATTATATTATGGCGACCCGTTTTGAACAGTGGTAGTGAACGATGCCTTTGGTCCGAGGGTTGCGGGTTCAATAACCGCACAGTACAAACGTTTATGTGAATGAACATGCCTGTTTGTATTGGTCTGGATGTTTTCTATGTATTATAGCTATGTATTTACAAAATAAAAGTATTATGTGAATATATTTGTAATCCCATTATTGATTCTGATATCCGTTACACAGGTGCTTGAGCTACCTATCTCGGAGTCAGATCAATGTATGTGATGTTTTGAAATATGAAAATTTAAAAAACCCTTAACGACGGCCATTTTGGATTTGAAATTTGTCACAATAAATATATTCTGCTACTCAAGCCCTTTTATATGACACCCATATTGTGGGAGTTGTGTTAAAACATACAATCCATATCTATGTGACGGCGGCCATCTTGGATCGATTTTTATCCAACATAACTAAGAACACTCCCCCCTTATTCATCTTTCAAACAAAATCAAAATCGGTTCATTTGTTCGGGTGCTACGATACCATAGCAGACAAGCACACACAGACATGTCAAACTTATAACACCCCGTCGTTTTTGCGTCGGGGGTTAAGAAATGAAATGTTGTTAGTACCTATTTTCACGGTTTGAAATTATCAAGATAAATATGTCCTTTGATAATTATCGAGATAATTATCAAGATAATTATCCGATAATTATCAAACAGATATAAGCCTAGTAATCCTTTTTTAACTGATATTACATATCAATATTTTACGTTAGAATCAAGTGATTTAAATAAATTAGAGACATTTTACAATCAAGGTCAACTTTTATTTTTTTATTTTTATAATTTCGTGTATAATAACTTGCAAACCAAAATACGAGCAGTTTATCAACTAATTATATAATACTTTTACAACGATAATACTTGTACTTATTTAATTAAAATAAATTGATGAGTGGAATATCATCTTCATCAACCTCAACTGCGTTAACTGGACGGGGGTTTTCTGTATCTGAATAACAAATGGCAAATATTTTCGATTATACTTATCAAGATATTTATCAACCATTTATCTTGATTAGTATCTTGATAATTATCAAAGATAATTATCAATGATAATTATCACTTCAAACATACAATCCATATCTTTGAGACGGCGGCCATTTTGGATCGATTTTTATCCAACATAACTAAGAACACTTACCTTAACTTTATTGTACTGTCTGTTGCTGTTGTTGTATCATGCTTGTATTTTATTTTTGTGAAATAAAGAATATCTATCTATCTATCTAACACTCTCCCCTTTTTCATCTTTCAAACCAAAAAAAAACAAAATTAAAATGGGGAGCTACGATACCATGGACAGACACGCACACACACACACACACACACATACACACACACACACACACACATACACACACACACACACACACACACACACATACACACACACACACACACACACACACACACACACACATACACACACACACACACATACACACACACACACACACACACACACACACACACACACACACACACACACACACACACACACACACACACACACACAGAGACGTCAAACTTATAACACCACGTCGTTTTTGCGTCGGGGGTTAAGAAATGAAATGTTGTTAGTATATTTAAAATGTGATTAACATTGCGTGGTCGCGGCAGCGCCCTGTGGGACATCGAGACGGGGCAGCAGTGCGGGCAGTTCACGGGGCACACGGGCGACGTGATGTCGCTGTCGCTGGCGCCCGACCAGCGCACCTTCGTGTCCGGCGCCTGCGACGCCTCCGCCAAGCTCTGGGACATCCGCGACTGCCAGTGCAAGCAGACCTTCCCGGGCCACGAGAGCGACATCAACGCCGTCACGGTCAGTATGTCGCACCCAACTGGTTAAGGTCACGTGGTGGTGCACACTAGCGACGCAAATCGATTTTAATTCTCAGCTACTAAACCGGATCTATTTTAAACAATTTCGGGGTAACAACCTCTCGGCAAACACTTGTACTATTTATTAAATAACCATGCATAAATATTGGATCCAACACCTACGCGAAAAATTGATTCACGCCAAATGCGGCCACTTTAGCGTAAATAAGTTTTTCGCGTACAAAAACGGACCCAACATTTGTGCATGGTTATTTAATAAATAGTATAAGTGTTTGCCGAGAGGTTCATCATCATCATCATCATCAGCCCATTTAAGTCCCCACTGCTGGGGCACGGGCCTCCCTCAATCACATGAGGGGTAATTGCCATACTCACCACGCTTGGCAGACGGGTTGGCGAGGATTTTGATATAAATGCAGAGTTTTCCTTCTCCTTTTGCTGATGATCATGCCAGCAGCTTTACCTTAGTCGCCGTTTTTGACACCTCTGTAAGAGTGAGGGTGGCCTATTCTACTCTGCCGGGGACCACACGGCACGGAGAGGTTGCAACCCCGAAATTGTTTAAAATAGATCCGGCTTAGTAGCTAAAAATTAAAATCGATTGGCGTCGCTAGTGTGCCCTACCCGTCGCCTTAAATGCTAGCATCCAATTGAATACCTACACCTAAATAGTTGTTAGAATATCTTGATGTATTTAAAGTTAGCCAACAGGGTAATTTCACTAATTTTACTTCACTTAGCTTTAAGATTATGTTCGTCTATGTTCTTTTTTGCTTGTAACAGTGTTTATCTTGTTGGTTGTCCTAATAAAATAAAATAAAATAAATAAAATAAATTTTCGGGCCCGCTCTATAAGCGGACCTGCGACTGGGGAGGAACATGAAGAGAGGCTGCTAAGCCGGTGTGCTTGTCTCCCCCCCACTCAGACGATGAAGGAGAGTCGTAGGTGGTTTTAGTGGGTATGCCTCTGGCCAACTTTTCATCAGGAGAAGCTGACGCCAGGCGGAGAGCCCCACATAACCCGTCTGCCCCCCGGTGGACAGGTATCCATAAGGAGGTCAGCTCATTGCACATAGGGCTGGCGGCATTTCCCCTGCGCCAACAAAAACAAAAAGGGTCATTTCACTAGTTTTATTTCCCTTATTATGGGAATAATAGCTCAGCGTTTTTCGTTAGATGCAGCTTGTAAAAAGCAGACGGACCTTTAAAAGCAATCAAGTGGGTGATTCGGCGACAAGTATATTCTTGTTCGTTGCGGAACGTCTTCACGATAAGACCCCTGCTTTCGTAGATAAAATTAAGGTGGCATTTACTAATGGACGAGACGACAATATCGACAATAAAATAATATTACCATTTTATATGCTTTTCGAATAAAGAAGGAAAAAAAGTTGACCCACATTTCTTAATTTTCATTTAATGGGTATGTGTTTTTATGGAAATATGTATTTTTTAAATATTAATTAATATGCCGGAAGTGACGTGTCCTAAGGCTCATCATATTGTGATGTCGGTGCTGTATGTACAATAAAAAACTTAAGTTTCTTACTGTCATAGTCATTGTTTGGCATTTTTTGGATTACTTTTTTTAATAAACGTGACCAAAAGCGTTCTCAGGAGGATTTATACATTTAATTTTTTTCTCTCCATACATACCTGTTTCAAAATTCCGAAATATTTTTTCTTAAATTTCTATGAGTCTATTCTATAAATAGTATTGAAAATTAAAAATGATTTTTGTCGCATTGTCCTTTGATATTAGACGACCCGTTTGGAACAGTGGTAGTGAACGCTGCCTGTGGTCAAAGGGTTGCCAAGGGGTTCGATCCCCGCACAGCACAAACATTTGTGTGCATGAACATGTCTGTTTGTATTGGTCTGGGTGTTTCCTATGTATTATAAGCATGTTTTTACAAAATCAATCAAACAATCAATCAAATAATTCTTTATTTGCATAGGCTTGTACACAGCACTTACAAATCGTCATACATTTGAATGACTTAAAACTATTTATAAGTACTTATGTATAATTTACATGTTAATACATATATATGTTGATACATAAAATATACTAAAAAAAAGTAAATAAACATAATGCGATTCTACCACCGGCTCGGAAAGTTGTTTCTGGTCGAGAAGATCCGGCAAAGAAAAGTATTATCTGTATATATTTGTAATCCCACTGTTGATTCTGATATCCGTAACACAGGTGCTTGAGGTACCTATCTCGTAGTCAGGTCAATGTATGTGATGATGTGAAATATTGATTATTATTTATATTTTGTTTCTTCTCTGTCCAGTTCTTCCCCAGCGGGTTCGCGTTCGCGACCGGGTCGGACGACGCGACGTGCCGCATGTTCGACATCCGCGCCGACCAGGAGCTGGCGATGTACTCGCACGACAACATCATCTGCGGCATCACCTCCGTCGCCTTCTCCAAGTCCGGCCGCCTGCTGCTCGCCGGCTACGACGACTTCAACTGCAACGTCTGGGACTCGATGAAGAGCGAGCGCGCCGGTATGTACCAACTGCTTCCAATTATTTTCGCTAGATGTCACTGTGCATTATTATTTCTCAATTAATCTGAACAAGAACTTATATTACCAATAAAGTGAAAAAAATATCTAATGAATTGCATAATGCGCTAATCGAAATTTTTGCTCATAGGGATTGACACAAACAATCACAATAAATCAGTAATCTGTATGACAGCCATCTTACCATCGAATCTCGATTATTGTCTCGTGCAAAATATGTCCGCATGGATTGCGTTAGGGACCAAGAACTGGTAATTTCTCTTGGTGACGAAGGTGGTTCTGACATGTCAAGCGTTAGTTGTTATTTTTCAGATGAATAAGATGTATATTATTTCATTCATCATCATCATTTCAGCCAATAGATGTCCACTGTTGGACATAGGCCTCCCACAATGGTTTTCCACACAGATCGGTCCTGTGCCGCCCGCATCCAATGGATTCCCGCGATCTTCACCAGATCGTCGGTCCACCTTGTGGGGGGCCTGCCACGGCTGCGACTTCTTGTACGCGGCCTCCACTCGAGGACCTTTCCGCCCCAACGGCCGTCTGTTCTCCTCGCTATGTGCCCTGCCCATTGCCACTTGAGGCATGCAATCCTTTGGGCTATGTCTGTGACTGTAGTTCTCCTGCGGATCTCATCATTTCTGATATGATCACGCTTGTCAACTAATTATGTTGTGACACTTTTCATATAGAAAATATATTTTACAACGTATCCGTACATATACGTAACGTATTTGAAGTGGCAGTGGGCTGGTCATATTAGCCGCAGAACTGACAGCCGTCGGAGCCGTAAAGTCCTTGAGTGGAGACCGCGACTCGGTAAGCGTAGTGCAGGACGCCCTGCGACAAGATGGGATGATGACATTCGAAGGCTGGCTGGTGTGGGCTGGATGAGAGTGGTCGAAAATCGGGAGCAGTGGCGTGCATTAGGGGAGACCTATGTCCAGCAGTGGACGAGTGTGGGTTGCTGATGATGATGATGATGACAACGTATCCTGTCAGTATCACAACGATGATGTGGCAATACCTCCTATCTAACAAGATTTTACGAGAAAATTTCTTTCTAATGTCATTAGTGTTAAGGTTGATTTTTAATGTTGGTTAATTTGTTAGATAGGAGGTATTGCCACATCATTGTCGATCACTGAAGTGCCTTCTGATCGTGGCTGTACTGTAGATGATGGTCTTTTTTTGAAGAGACATTTTAGGAAACTTTGACGTTTAATCGGACAATGGCAAAATAGTTCCCGCCAGATTTTGAACCACAAACAACAAATAAAATTATGTGTCATGGCCAATGATCGGTGTAGGTAGCAGTGGCGAAGAGTCCATACAACCCGATTCCCGTCGGCTTCCCTTACGAAAAATCGAATCTATGGGCCAACGATATTTTTATCTGTTAAATTCACTTATTGTCACACTTACATAGTTCAAATAGTTTGAATTATAGACTTAACGCCTACAAAATTTGATGAGCAACGCAAATAATGCAGGTGGCAAGCCGGTAAAATACCGAGTTACTTCTTCATACTACAAATTCTCATACTTAGCATCTGTCCTTTTCATTTATGTGTATAGATCGTCATGTTCCGTCTCGTTTTAGCACGTGCAAATTTACTAAGAAATAACTCGATGCCTATCGGCTTGTTATAGAGATAGGTTAATTAGCAACGCACAGGTGCAAGCGAGAAAGAAGGAAAATTGTAATGATTCCGAATTAAGAATGAATGTAGCACGGTATTAAATCATGACAGGAGCGTACATTTTTATTTCCCTTGCTTTTTAGTTTTTATTTAATGGCGGATAATGCTAATTGTAAACAACTTGTTGCTTTCGTTTTGTCGAATTTTATTTGTTTTGGTGTTGAATTGTGGTGAATTGGATTAATTTTTGTATTGTGTGTTGTGCTGAAGTCATCTTAATGTCGGTGGTCGGTTTAAAATGTCATTAATAGATACTGATATATTGTTGTCGCACAGATTTTTTGCTATCGAACAAGACTTCGTTCTCTAAGTTTTGAAAACAAAAAACATGTAGTAAAATAGGCCGCGCCAATCAAAATATATTTTTTTCGACTTTAACATATGACCGTGGGATAGCCACGCATCGGCATGAATGGGCCGGTTCGATCGTAGTGGTACCACGACCTCACAGAAAACCGGCGTGAAGCAGCACTGTACTGTGTTTCGCTGCGTGAGTGAGGGTACCGGAGGTCCAAGTCGGGGGAAAGTGGGGTTTAAAGGTTGGCAGCGCACTTGTGACTCCAATGATGTCACGGGTATCCATAGGCATGCTGAGCATTTTGGTAAGTTAATTTCATATTCCGGCTTCCCTTTGGAAAATATTCACCCTTCGCCACTGGTAGGTAGAGCTATTTGGGTTCATTGACCGCAAGCATAGATGTTAATATGGATATGCCCCGAGATTCTGACTATGATTTTGGGATTAAAATAAATAAATTATTATTTTAGACTTAAATTTTAACGCATTTTAATCATGAAAGGGCTTATCCATAAACGTTCGATACAACCATATTTACTTACAGTTGGTTCATTTCTATCTAATGTCTGTATCGTGAATTTCGAAACAACAAATAGAACTATTTTCTAAATAGCGTTTATGAGTAAGTTCGTAAGGCTGATGTTAATGCTCGTATGTATAAACGAAAATAACTGTTAATAGTATAAAGTATATCTTTAATGGACAACATTTCAAAATTGCTAAGCTCTGAAACAAAAAATACCAATTCTTTATTTACTTTTCCGCTGCTCGAATATATATTTATTCATTTTTTATATTGCTTATTTACTTAGAAAAAAATTAAAAACTAAAAACGTAAGATGACGTCATCGGACGGCAGAATGTAAAATATTTCTTTGCTTAGCACATTATAGTTTTAAATTTACGAAATGCCAAACCCATGACATGCAACTGTCAAAAAAAAGACAACTTGCCAACGTTGAATGAATGAATGACGTTGACAATGTTGACACTAGTATTATTTACCTTTGACAGTAGTACCTTTTTTTTATTAAAACAATGATAAGCAAAGGAATATCGCTGTATTCAGCCGTCCGATGACGTCATTTGGCGCTTACGTCTATTTAGAATATAAAGAATTTCAATAATTATTTTATGCATGAAAATGGACAAATTTTGAAAAAAGAAAAAATATGGGTCTGTTCATTTTATGTCTATTTTCATATAAAAAAACAATATGGACATGTTAAAAATATGAAATGTTGTCCATTCCGGGATTCCATGCATGTGCATATTATTTGAAAAAGAAAAAAAAGCACCAAAAATAGTTCTACCTACTCCAATCTGATTAAGGGTTTGACTATTAAAATAGGGATTTATAATGAAATGTGTCGTAATGGTAATGTTTGCTTTCCGCAGGCATCCTGGCCGGCCACGACAACCGGGTGTCGTGCCTCGGCGTCACCGAGAACGGCATGGCCGTCGCCACCGGCTCCTGGGACTCCTTCCTGCGCATCTGGAACTAGACGCGCACGCGCACACGCACACACACACGCCTGCCCGCAACTATAGCGAGATCGAATCAGTCTGTCAATCAGTTGTTTTTTTACTTTAAGTGGCTTAAGGCGACGGTTATCCCCTACTAGCGACACCAATCAATTAGGGCTTTCGCGTGTGAAAAATCCGCTAGATGGCGTACTGTTGGACTGAGGTCCAACGTCAACCGCATTGGTTGTTTAGACATTCAAATTGACATTTTGACGAATCACGTTTAAAAATAACCAATCACATTGTATATGGACCTCACTTCTATAGCACTCCATTTAGCGGATTTTTCACACGCGAAAACCCTCATTCCAATTCAATTCAAATAATTTATTACGTTATATGTGGTATTACAGAGATAATAAATATAATAAAACAGCACATGCACACTTAATAATTTAAATTGTTAGCTACTAAACTGGATCTATTTTAATCAATTTCGGAGCGGGAGTCTTTAAACAAACATTTATACTATTCATTATTAAATTTCGCACTACTTTTTAATCAAGTTTTGCACTCGCAATTTGGTTTAGCCTTTTTTGGCGGTAATTCAAATTTCAAGTACAAATGCAGACTCAAAAGTTAATTATAAGTATTTAATAAATAGTTTAAGTGTTTTTCGAGAAGTTCTAGCTTCGAAATTGTTAAAAAGATATCTGGTTTACTTGCTAACAATTTAAATCATTTGGCGTCGCTAGTGTGCCCTACCCGTCAGCTTAAGAGCTTACGTACCTCCTGACAGTATCGCACTTTAAATAGGTTACTAGCCTAAGTCAAAATGTTTATGTATTTTATCTCGACCCTTTTGCCTCATTTTATAGATCTGTAAACAGGTCAAAATGTTTGGCAATCTGACTGACATTGAAATCTGTTCGACTCATAATTAAAAATCAAAATTCAAATAAATATTTGAATACGCTTAAAGACAATTACCTATTCCAATAAGCTCTGTCGATATTTGGCTGTTTGTTTCTTGTTTGATATGAAAAAACATGGCGAATGTCGCATACATACAAAAAAAATTTTTAGTAATATATGTCGTATGATGATAATAAATGTCACGAGCCCGAGAATTGGGTTCCAGTTAACAAACATTTCGAGTTAAGCTAGTATTTACGCCTACTGTACAGTACACTAAAAGGAAAACGTAGCAAGCGTTTTCCGTCGTATTTCACTCGTCTATAAAGGACTGAGACAACTCTTCTAAATCGGCGTGTGTTAAACAGTAATACAAGTAAATAATACCACTTGCTGATGTGTGTAAGGTCACGTCGTAGTGATGTGAGATACACATTTACGAGTAAAACATAGCGCGTTTTAACAGTCACGTTTTATTTAAGCAGTGTCAAAATGACAGATGATTTAAGGCTGCTTGTTTGGTACACTGTTGCCGCCGTTTTAATGTCAAATACTGTTGGTCAACCAACTATTGATGAAGATCAAAATGTGACCCGAGACCGGAGGCCCAATCCGGGGGATAAGGGGGAGGGGGGTTTAAAGGTTGGCAGCGCAGTTGTGACCCCATTAGTGTCGCGATCGCGATCCGTCTGCGTGTCTGCCCCCTATCGCATAAAAATATACATTTCGAATTGAGAACCTTCTCCCTTTTTTTGAAGTCGGTTAAAAAAGAGAATGCACTCTTAACTTGCTAATTTTGTCACAGTTTAGTATGTATTTGCAAATGTGTTCACATGATTACGGCGTAGGCTTTTAATATTTATTGGAGCTGTCAAAATACTCATCAGAACAGAATTTTGACAAGGCATTTTATATTAGCAAAACTAAGTGTAGTATTTGTCTAAGTTTCGATCGCGACGGCACGAGATAAGCTGCTTTTATTTATTAACTATGGCCGCCGTGTGTTAAAGGAAAACGAATTTTGCCATAATGAGTATGTGAACCAAAATGGAGAATAACCTTAAAATAAAAAAATATTAATATTAACAATGTTATTTTCAATGTTAATACTTGATGAAACGATTTTAAATTTAATGATGGACATTATACTAACTAATTTTAAAATGATCTCTGAATAGAGAAAGGATGTATGACTGGTCTACCCAACATTATGTCAAAAGTCAAAAATCTAAGTTATTACACTTTTTACTGTAGCATTATTCCCAATATTATTGTAGATTTTTTACGGCGCACTGTATAAACAAAAAAAAACATCAAAACAAAATTTTACTTAAAATCAAACCAATGCAATATCTCACCTCTCGCTCTAACGGTGTATAGTGCGAGCGAGAGGGAGATAAAAGTACAGTCGACATTAAAATTTGCCGCATATTTCGAATAGTGAATCTTATTTCCTATGACTTAAGGATTGTTGTGGCGGGCGCGGGTAGGCTGTGTGGCGCACGCAGTGTCGCAGCGTCGACGTTCACATATACATACATATACTATATATTATATCATACGTTAGTCTGTAGCACTCGAGCCTGGGCCGTGGCGTCTGCGCTGCTATTTTATGTTTCTGTGACTTGGTAAGTCTATTTTTATTATTCTAATCTAATGTGAAATATTTATTCATCATCATCATCATCAGCCCATTTAAGTCCCCACTGCTGGGGCACGGGCCTCCCTCAATCACATGAGGGGTAATTGCCATACTCACCACGCTTGGCAGACGGGTTGGCGAGGGTTTAGATATAAATGCAGGGTTTTCCTTCTCTGGGTGCTGATTGACTGGGTGACCTTATTTATTTTAAATGTCTTCATCAATTTTTTATTTGTCGTCTTAATTTCATTAGAATAAGTAAAAATCTGTTGGTAGCGCCACAAAGCATAGTGTTTCTATGAATGACATGATGTTGTCCCGGGTTCGAACCCCGGGTCGGGCCAAAATTGGTACCCGAATTTTTCTGTCCAGAAATTTTTAGTGTCAGCTCGGGCTGGATGTTGCCGGTCTTGTACCCCCGTGCCTCGGAAAGCACGTTAAGCCGTTGGTCCTGCGCCCGATCCTTCTCCGGTCGTGTCACAGTGGTGTCCCATAGTATTATGAGGGCAAGGGAATAGAGAGTGCACTTGTGTTTGCGCACTCACATGAGCACTAATATATCATGCGTAAGTGGCTGGTAGTTGAGATTGGCCGCCGTAGCCGAAATCGGTTAGAGGATAATCTTATTATTTTTGTTCTCTATTTTTTTTTTTGTCGCCCTGTTGGTCTAGTGGTTTAAGTACCGGGCCGTGATCTCGGGGTCCTGGGTTCGATTCCCGGGTCGAGCGAAAAGTATGATTCGAATTTTTCGAACATAGCTCGGGTTTGTGATCACCAATCCGCATTTTGCAAGCGTGGTGATTAAGCCTAATCCCATCATAGTAGCGATGACTTGATTTCTATGATGGAGGCCTTTGCCCTGCAGTGGGACAGTTTATAGGCTGATACTTTACTTTACTTTTTTTTTACTATTTTTTTTTATACTATGTTGGTGGCAAATAAGCGTGCGGCTCGCCTGATGGTTAGCCATTATGGTAACAGCTGTTATGGTAATGGTATGGACTTTCTTAAGAAAGTCTTGTATGTTTCTTATGCATAACATCTAAACACGTATCTCTTCTTTCCAGATGATACATCGCACAATAGCAAGTCGTGCAAGTTCTAAAATCTATTTAAAGAACCAAATACTATTATTAATATATCTATGTGTAATTTATTGAATGAGGATTTTTCGTTCGTCATATATACAATGTAATTCTAACGGTTGGAACTAATTTATGATTTTATTATGTAATTGTATGTTAGTTTGTAGTCACACGTTTTAATATAAGGAACCAATGACTGGAGGGAGTCCAGAACAAAATGTTATTTCTATACTTTGCAATTTCTTTGAACCTCTACCAAGGCATTCCTAAAATATGAGAATGAAACGCCGTATGTGTGACGTACGGCGATTAGAATTCATTATTGTTTCGAGCTATACAATTATCATAACTTAATTTATATACGTAGCAACGTTTTATATGTCATATCGGTCTTTTAGTTACATTTAAATGTAAAGAGATTGAATATGATAGTGAAACGCTTCTATTTGTTTTTTTAATAAAACTATAAAAATAAGTCAACAAAATTAAGTAAAAAACCAACTCATTATCAAGGTAGGTTGGTTGATTTTATGTTTACTTATTTTTGTAGTCGATAAATAAAATTTGACAAAATGAGACTAGAATCACGTTTCTAAAGTAGAGGTTTGCCGACCTGACTGTACCTTTATTTGTAATTTCTGCACAAATTTTCTAAACACTGTGTAGATACATCTTTGAAACGTTTTTCTCCTTACAAAATCAGCATTTACGTCGTCTTAGCACAAATCTAGTTTCAAAGATATGTCTCCACAGTCAACTCAAACTTATAGTTCGTAAAATATAGCTTGATTGAAATGACAGCCATTAGTGTCATAGAAAAATGATCTTTAGTTATAAAAGCTATGGAATGTAACTAGGTAAAATTATCAACCTTACGTTCATTGAAATAAGGGTCAATTGACCTGTCATTCTAATCAACCTATATTTTATGGAGTATAATATGGGCGTTAGTCTCGCAACTATGATTTTGGCCGATGTTAAAACGTACTTGTTTATACTCTGACATTTTTCAATACAGTGATTTTATTACTCTCACAATTTGTATTAATATACCCTTAACGTTCGCATGAGTATCATACAAAGATGTAACTCATATAGGTATACTGTGATTTTAAATATTTAACTGACAGATGGAAATGTCAAGCTATTGACATCTTGCATGTGTCAATATGCGCGACGATGCCAGAAACAAACACACACACAGACACGTCAAACTTAAAAAAACACCATCGTTGGGTTAAAAATGCAAGGGATTGACACATTAAGTCCACTTAATTAAAAATCTGAGTATAGATAACACTACATACTGATATGGAACGTACAATCCCAACATATTATTTATCATCATTGTTTAAATCAATACCACAATCATCAAGTCAATTTCATCTCTATTCTTATTGATATTGAGATCAAATTTTTACTACATTTTATATTTGAGATTCGTTCCAAACCCCAAAAGTAAGACTAAATGTGTGTAAGTAAATTGAGTGATTTCCTTGTATGATATTTATCCGTATGCCCTAAAGTTATTACGCCACAATGCTCTATAATATAATCTCAAATTGCAAAGTATTAAAGTATCTCAAATTGAAAATAGTCTAAAAATTACATAAAACATTTTTTACGCTAGTGTTTATACTATGACTTTGTTCTTTGAATTATAAATATGGAGCATTGCAAAATCATGTAGAATGTATAATCAATTAATTAATCATTTTCATAATATATCACGGTCCATAGATATCAAATTTGCGTGAAGCATCGATATTTTATTGGTGGCTATTCAAGTTTGATACTTATGTACTACACTACACGGTGCATTGTTATATATTGCATAGCGTCTACTCGCAAAGGGTGCCACTGTATTGCATAGTGCGATTCGTTTTTTTAAAAGCGTACTGAATTCTAAATTTTAACTTCGTTTAGGGTGGTGGTAATTATCGGTCGCGTTTTGCGAACTGCTTTAAAAGCAGTGAAGATTTTTGGTGATCGAAAGGCAGATCTCACGAGGTCCATATACCATTATTACCAATAGCGTGCTCGACCATTGCTATTGTAATTTCTGCTATAGAAATGATATCTACGTATATTTCCATACGTTGTGGTTTCTATAGCTTTAACGACTTACATTACCTTGGCCCTAGTATCCCCTGCCCTACGCACTAGTCCTAAACCCTGAAAGTCCTCAGGGATTGAGGAATCCAATAGACGAATGATTATATGTTAGTCGTATCGCATAGCATTACCGTGGCAAACATACCCGCAAGGTGTACAAACGGACATCAGCACAGCTTCAGTTTGTGCTTGTACAGTTAGCTACATGTCAACCTTCACAAATCAAAATAAACTTAGTGCCTGAGGTATTAAGGTTCAATAGTTTTGCAAAGGTTGATATGTTGACTGTATTTCACAATGCTAAGCATTTTTCTTGCAATCTTAATGGATTGTGCTTGAAAAGAATTTTGAAAGAAGTTAGAGGATTAAGTAAGCATTCTTTATGGTATTAGCTGGTACCTAGCTGATTGGGAGTGTAGTTCGAATCATGTCATTTGTACTCAGATAAGGACAGAATTTTTAAATTAAAATAGGTGAGAATCAAACAAAACTGAATGTTTTAATCATAAAACGCAAACAATAACTATTTTGATGTAATATAATTTATACTATGCAATCTATGTATAGACTCGAATACGTACTTGTATAGGACTCGAATAAAATAAAAAAATGCATTCGGTCACACTTTCAGTTATACTATTTGCACTTTGCAAAGTCAGAATAAAAAAGAACTCGCTAAAATCACTTATAACACTTTTAATGTTACTAATAAACTTATTATCGTCACTTTGAAATGGTACTTATTTTCACAATATTTTTTATAAAATTAGAAAGATTGCATTCACGCATCGGAGTTCTCCAAAATTGTCAAATCGTTCCGAAATCGCTACAGTACATTTTACGGGCCATTCCTGTTTATTCGTCTTTCCGTTTCCTAACCGTACCTAATTTAAAACGTAAAAATTACACTCTAGTGTCATCACCTCAGTGTTTTTTTTTGTTAAATTACACTTAGGTGTTTGTGCACTTAAGTGTAATTTTTACGGGTAATAGGGGCTATTGTACGGAAAGGAGGACGAAATAGGATGTGTCCCATTTTCCTCATGCGTGAAACATCTTTTAAACTTCACACAAAATTCTTTCATACGGTCAAAACACGACTTTTTATCGGGGACGCTTCACCATCGACCTACTCGTCCCATAAGTTCATTTTAATAGACTAAGCTAGCTATAGGTATTTAAGGATTTAAATGATACAAATAGGCATTTGTAACTTCGACATTCTGTGTTGCTAACAGCAAAATCAATGCCAATTTTTTGTTCGTGGTAACATTAGTTTCGGTAAGTAATACCTATTTTGCAGTATTTCGAGTTTTAAGCACAAATTTTTAAATGTTTTATTCGGGCTGATTACATCTTTCCTGAACGGGTTCCATCTTGTTACATTTCAAATATGACGATCATATCAAATCTTATTTGTTACTAGAACTCACCCATAACAATTAATTACACCGAAAAAATAACTATTCCTAACTCGGCCCCTAATAGTTCTTCAACAACTTCTTTCATTTTAGAATTGGAAAGTATTCAAAAATATTAAATTTTGATTCTTTGAGTCAGCGAAGCTTATTAAAAAAATGGATTAATAGATTAATAGTTATTAAAAAATCGACAAATGTTTCTTAGGAATAAAATTCACTTGAATTCTGATGGGTAATTTCAGGTGAAATGGACTACTAGTGTAATTTAAATCAATAATAATAATGTACTCATACATTTTAATGAGTGTTTACAATTAGATTTGGTTAGATCGCCACAGATGTAATTTACAGAGGGGAAAAGTGTAAGGAGAGAGGTAATGAGCTCGTTTTATTCGCAGGGTTGAGAGCGGTGGGACCTAGAACCCTCATCTAACCCTAAGTCGGCTTATAATTTGATTATCCAGCCGATGTGAATGGTTGTTGCGCTACTTTGTGTTTATCTTCGTTTATATTAAGCCTTTGTCTTAGATAGGATATGTAGATGTTTACATTAAGGCAAGCGCGATACGAGATGGTGACTTTGGAAGCTACTGTATTTCCGGATATAATATATGCTTTCAAGTTTTTATCATAATATAACAGTATGTATCGTGCTCAAATATACGCATAGTTGTAATGTATCAATGTCACATTCAATATTTTTTTGGTTTTTTTTTTTTTGCGTTTATATCCGTTATACAAAGCCGTGAATGAGTGCGCTTCGAAACTAAAGACAAAAAGATGGATGTTTTGAAATTAACGGCATATCAGAATGCTCCGCTATTTTATATGAATATTGAATCGAATTTCGAATTGAATTTTATATTTTGTTTTTTTTTTCTAATATTTTTTCTTGTTTACGTGCACGCACACATCTATTTGTCTAAAATAAGGTGAAATAAAAAGAAATAAAGAAATCTCGCATTGTATTTGCGTTGGACAGGTATAGAAAACGATGTTGGCTCTGGTCTGTTAGTTTACGCGTAGGATAAGACTTTTTTTTAAAATAAAAAAAATGTTTTCTACTGTAACGGCTTCTTTTCAGATCGGTGTACGATAACATAATATAGAAATATGATAATGTATGTATGATATTTAACGCATAGTTTGAAGGCTCCTTTGGTTATTTTCTATTCAGACCAATTTTTCTCACTTTTACATCATATTCTATTGGAGAATGGACTGCCATTTTTTTAACCTATATCTGTAATTATTAAAGTTTCTTACTTAAAAAAATGAAGGGAAATGGTATGCGTCTAAGTCGAGGTTCTGAGTAACGTGCAAAGTGAATTTTAATAAGTGAAAGTGTAAAGTCTTGTAGCACCAGAACCGAGGCGTATGGAGGAGGGTAGAATGAGGCAATGTTTCCACAAGTGGTAGTAGAAGATGAGAATTGCCCCTGAACTGTGTATCAGATTCCTTTAACACTTGTATTTAAAAAGAAAAGGATTTGTATTTTAAGTTATTTTTATTTGCTAGTCCACGTCTTTGATATGTTTAAAAATAATTATTCTTAGTGGTGTAATACTAATTATAATGTATTGTGTAAAATATTTTTTTTAGTTATTATATCAATAAATTAAAATTTGTTTATTTTAAAACGTTGGTTTCATTTTTATTCTCAACATATTTTAGCATCGAATTAACTAGCGCCGCCAGTAAATTTGTATTAATTGTGGCGGGTAAGAAACATTTTAATAAATACTACGGTGAATCCATAAATGAAAGAATTAAGAATTGATTGAGTGTACTTGTGCAATATTCTCTTGGTACAAGTAAATATAATTCTTATTATTACCTAAATAGCCATTTTTAGCAATCACAAAAAATATGATTACTTATAAGAAGAAATTATCTCGATAAATTCTCATTACTTACCTACATTTCTATGGATTCACCGTTGTATTTTAAACAAAAAAAGGTCTCATAATCGTATGAATTAACATAAATCTATTGGCGGCGCTAGTTTCGCAGATGCGGGGTGCGTCACCTTAATGTTAAATGGCGGCGGTTCTGGAACGAACAAGGCCTCTTAAAACTAAACTTTTCAATTCCTAGACGCTGATGTACGTACAGCTCAGCCTTAGAGCTCAGTTCAATATCAATTCCTAGACGCAGATGTACGTACAGCTCACCCTTTGAGCCCAATTCAGTATCAATTCCTAGACGCTGATGCACGTACAGCTCAGGATTTGAGCTCAGTTCAGTATCAATTCCTAGACGCAGATGAACGTACAGCTCACCCTTTGAGCCCAGTTGAGTATCAATTCCTAGACGCTGATGTACGTACAGCTCAGCCTTTGAGCCCAGTTCAGTATCAATTCCTAGACGCTGATGTACGTACAGCTCACCCTTTGAGCTCAGTTCAGTATCAATTCCTAGACGCAGATGAACGTACAGCTCACCCTTTGAGCCCAGTTGAGTATCAATTCCTAGACGCTGATGTACGTACAGCTCAGCCTTTGAGCCCAGTTCAGTATCAATTCCTAGACGCTGATGTACGTACAGCTCACCCTTTGAGCTCAGTTCAGTATCAATTCCTAGACGCAGATGTACGTACAGCTCAGCCTTTGAGCTCGGTTCAGTATCAATTCATAGACGCTGATGTACGTACAGCTCAACCTTTGAGCTCGGTTCAGTGTCAATTCCTAGACGCTGATGTCCGTACAGCTCACCCTTTGAGCTCAGTTCAGTATCAATTCCTAGACGCAGATGTACGTACAGCTCAGCCTTTGAGCCCAGTTGAGTATCAATTCCTAGACGCTGATGTACGTACAGCTCAGCCTTTGAGCCCAGTTCAGTATCAATTCCTAGACGCTGATGTACGTACAGCTCACCCTTTGAGCTCAGTTCAGTATCAATTCCTAGACGCAGATGAACGTACAGCTCACCCTTTGAGCCCAGTTGAGTATCAATTCCTAGACGCTGATGTACGTACAGCTCAGCCTTTGAGCCCAGTTCAGTATCAATTCCTAGACGCTGATGTACGTACAGCTCACCCTTTGAGCTCAGTTCAGTATCAATTCCTAGACGCAGATGTACGTACAGCTCAGCCTTTGAGCTCGGTTCAGTATCAATTCATAGACGCTGATGTACGTACAGCTCAGCCTTTGAGCTCGGTTCAGTGTCAATTCCTAGACGCTGATGTCCGTACAGCTCACCCTTTGAGCTCAGTTCAGTATCAATTCCTAGACGCAGATGTACGTACAGCTCAGCCTTTGAGCTCGGTTCAGTATCAATTCATAGACGCTGATGTACGTACAGCTCAGCCTTTGAGCTCGGTTCAGTGTCAATTCCTAGACGCTGATGTCCGTACAGCTCACCCTTTGAGCTCAGTTCAGTATCAATTCCTAGACGCAGATGTACGTACAGCTCAGCCTTTGAGCTCAGTTCAGTATCAATTCCTAGGCGCTGATGTACGTACAGCTCAGCCTTTGAGCTCAGTTCAGTATCAATTCCTAGACGCTGATGTACGTACAGCTCAGCTTTTGAGCTCGGTTCAGTATCAATTCCTAGACGCTGATGTACGTACAGCTCAGCCTTTGAGCTCAGTTCAGTATCAATTCCTAGACGCAGATGTACGTACAGCTCAGCCTTTGAGCCCAGTTCAGTATCAATTCCTAGACGCTGATGCACGTACAGCTCAGCCTTTGAGCTCAGTTCAGTATCAATTCCTAGACGCTGATGCACGTACAGCTCAGCCTTTGAGCTCAGTTCAGTATCAATTCCTAGACGCAGATGTACGTACAGCTCAGCCTTTGAGCCCAGTTCAGTATCAATTCCTAGACGCTGATGCACGTACAGCTCAGCCTTTGAGCTCAGTTCAGTATCAATTCCTAGACGCAGATGTACGTACAGCTCAGCCTTTGAGCCCAGTTCAGTATTAATTCCTAGACGCTGATGTACGTACAGCTCAGCCTTTGAGCCCAGTTCAGTATCAATTCCTAGACGCTGATGTACGTACAGCTCAGCCTTTGAGCCCAGTTCAGTATTAATTCCTAGACGCTGATGTACGTACAGCTCAGCCTTTGAGTATTAATTCCTAGACGCTGATGTACCTACGTACAGCTCAGCCTTTGAGCTCAATTCAGTATCAATTCAGGAATTTT
Source organism: Marasmia exigua (assembly GCA_019059595.1). Lineage (NCBI taxonomy): Eukaryota > Metazoa > Arthropoda > Insecta > Lepidoptera > Crambidae > Marasmia > Marasmia exigua. Next base: position 15,257,053 of record CM032488.1, read on the forward strand.
GTTTGACTGATTATAGTAACTTGTCGTCGACTGGAGAGGTGGAATAAATGATCTTGTACTCACGATTGGCGCTGGTTCGGTGCCTTCCAAATAGGACTCTCCAATCGTTAACGCGACATTTGTTATGTGTTCCTGATGAGTAGATTGCGTGGAGATTTGGTTTCAGGGGCGCCCCTTGCCGTATCACGGGATAACTCAGGAATCGACCGTTCTTCCCCTCGACACGCACGGAACAGACCGTTGTCTGGTCATTTTACTTCTACCTTCCAGCTTTTAACATTATTCCACACAAGTCAGAATTGGGAAGGTAGGTGAGGATTGATGAGGATGCGTTCGGAAATATGATATGAAGCTGAAACCTAACATAACCTGATGTGTGATTATGGAGTATCTTCTACTTCCGGTTCCGTCTTTTACACCGGTTCAAAGTCGCTCAAAAGAGCTATGGAAAGGGCTATGCTCGGAGTAACTTTGAAGGACCGCATCAGAAATGATGTAATCCGACAGAGAACCAGAGTCACCGACATAGCCCACCTAATTAGCAAATTGAAGTAGCAGTGGGCTGGTCATATTAGCCGCAGAACTGACAACCGTTGGAGCCGTAAAGTCCTTGAGTGGAGACCGCGACTCGGTAAGCGTAGTGTAGGACGCCCTGCGACAAGATGGGATGATGACATTCGAAGGCTGGCTGGTGTGGGCTGGATGAGAGTGGCCGAAAATCGGGAGCAGTGGCGTGCATTAGGGGAGACCTATGTCCAGCAGTGGACGAGTGTGGGTTGCTGATGATGATTATGATGATGATCTTTCACTTAGTTTGTGGATTCTGGGGGTAGAAGTCCAACACTCCGCGTGTTAATTAAATCAGTATCTCGTGGTTTTAGTGATGGTGTTTATTTGTGCAGCGAAGTGCCGCGTAGTGATCCTGATAATAAGAATCGTTGAATTGTAGAGTTTTAAACAATGTTATTGTGTGTCGAGTGAGTTGTCACGGACAACTTGCTTGGACCTAATAGTCTTTAAACCCGCGATTGTGTTTATTGAGTGGTATCGACAGAATCGGTAGGTCGATAAAACGTAAAACACCGGTTTTATTGAGTGACTGTGACTTTATTTTTATTTATTAAAGACAACAAACAATTACACACATGTAACACTATAAGTGATGTATACTAGTTAACAATACTTAGTGTGCAATCAGCACCGCTGTCTACAGATTAGGTACAGACATGAGAAAAGGGCAATAGAGAATAAGCAGGTACGTACAATACAGCTTGGTTCGTATAACAACGCGTATCGGAGTCAACGCGCATCCTGAGGCTCAAGTAAAAACCTGTTACTAAACAGTAACACACATATGACTACCGTGAAATTACCAAAGTAGCTACTAATAATTTCTTGCCTTGAGTTGTGTAATAAAGAATACACATCCATTTCTAATGAGAAATAATTAAGTTACATATGAGTAAATAAGGCCACTATTATATTTTGTTTAATTAAAAAAGAGGAATAAAATAATAATTAATCTATTGGGGGTGCCTAAGGATGCACGGTTCGACCAACACTTGGCGCACATAGGTATTTCTGTTAACATACATATGTATATATTTATTACTTAATTTTAGGTTGCAGACGAGCAGACATTATCACCTGATGGTAAGCGACCGCCGCCGCCCATGGACACCCGCAACACCAGAGGAGTTACAAGTGCGCTGCCAACCTTTAATACATAATTTAGGCAGTACAACCGTTATAGTTTTAAATTTAGGTTTTGGAGCAAGACACACTACCTGTGTCTTGTTCCTGCAAAATTCGAGTAATGGACTTCTTGAACAAAGCGGGTGAAGTTGCAAAAAGGTCTACATCTGTAAAATGTTGATTAAATGATTTCGTGATCCAAGCAAGCGGTGCTCGTTCACCCGCGTTTGTTTTACATGTAATAGGTGTAAATAGTTTTCGCTTACAAATGCCTCGTTTCAATGTGCGATAAGGTACATGAATGCGTATTATTTGGTTAACAAGGTCAGTACCTACAGTCAAATCCATCGTGACATATTTTATAAAGTAAGAATTGATCAAGGAGTGTTCTTCTGCGTCTAAGTGGTGACAGTGAGAATTTATCCAGAAGGATAGGGTAGGGGGACTTCGAACGAAAGCATCGATAATTCACAGTTCGCAGAAACTTACGTTGCACATTCTCGATCTGGTCATGGTACTTAGTATAAAATGGATTCCAGACAGACGTGGCATACTCCAATTGGGATCTTATTAATGAAGTGTACAATAATATATAGGATTGAGATCTCTTAAAGGGTAAGCAGGTTCGCATGACAAAACCATAGAGTTTAAATGCTTTGTTGACTATACAATTAATATGGATATCGAAGTGAAGTTTGGAGTCCATGATAACACCAAGATCTTTTATCATGGATACTTTGTCTAGGATGGAGCCACATAATGAATAATTGAATTTGACAACATTTTTCTTTTTTGTAAAAGTGATAGATTTACACTTAGATAAACTGAGATGTAATTTATTTAGACAACAGTAGTCGGTAAGGCGGTCGAGATCTTCCTGTAAGCTATGAGAATCTTCTGCAGAGTCTATTATACGATATACCTTCAAGTCATCAGCATATAGAAGAAAACGTGAATTTTTAAAGCAACTACTGATGTCATTGATAAAAATAATAAAAAGCAAAGGTCCAATTATGGACCCTTGGGCCACACCAGAAGACACTCTGATGATATCAGATTTAAAACCATTGATTGCAACCTGCTGAGTCCTATTTCTGATATAAGAGGCAAACCACCTCAATAGATTTCCTCTAATTCCGTTAAATGCTATTTTTTGAAGAAGCAAGTCGTGGTCCACCTTATCGAAGGCTTTGCAGAAGTCCGTGTAGATTGAGTCAATTTGAGTTCGTTTATCCATACTTTGAAATAAATAATTAGAGTACAAGATTAAATTGCTAATAGTAGAACGGTTCTTAACGAAGCCATGTTGTTCTGGAATAATAATTTTATGTAGACTAGGGTAAACATAGTTGTGGACCAATCGCTCCAAAACCTTCGACAAGCTGGACAAAAGTGATATCGGGCGATAATTAATGACTTCATTTTTTGAACCACCTTTATAGACTGGAGTGATGTTTGACTTTGACTGACTTCGACTGTTAACTACCCACTTATTCTCAAAAATACTTGACATTGGCGGAATCACATGTGCGGCCTGTAACCGTGCACGGGATAATTCCATAAAAGAATCTCATGTGTGGCTGTCTGTACTTGTAAGAATATAGTATGACTAAGCCATCCTTGTTTACCATTGTGAATAGCACACATACATTCATAATTTTGGTGTGAACACAATTTATTTTTTGGATGGGTGCCAAATTTCGTATCCGACTTCTGTTTGTAGTGAATGATTGCGAAACGATTTTTTTTCCGAAGCAGAATTCACTGAGCATATCGTACTTCCCTAAAGGACAACGCACAAGATGCCGCCGGCACCAACCGACAGACAGGCGCACACTCTCCGAGCACTTGGCAATCACGAATTGTTTTTATGTGATAGGTGGCAGACGAGCAGACGGATCACCTGATGGTAAGCTTTTGCCGCCGCCTATGGTCACCCGCGACACCAGTGGAGTCACAAGTGCGCTGCCAACTTTCAAACACCCATTTCCACCGGATTGGGTCTCCGGTACCCTAACTCACGCAACGAAACAGCACAGTGCTGCTTCACGCCGGTTTACTGGTATCACTCCGGCCTCTCTCTCTCGGTTCGGTTCATTATCAATTAAGTAAATTAGACAGATTGTGGTAACCAGATTTTTGGCTGTCTGTACAAACTTTGAACCAGGAATTTAACCAGGTGGCTTAATTTAAAGCCGTCCCGTAACGAATGAGAATATACCTGTCGCATCCAAACAAAGGAGACACACAGCGCGTGTGAAAGAGAGGGAAACTACGATTCGGTCGTTACGTCAGCTTTAAATTAGGCCCTCAGGGCGCCCTGATTAAATAAATAAATATGAATATTTCATAACATCACTTACAATGATCTGACTCCGAGATACTTAGGTATAGCTCAAGCATCTGAGTTACGGATATCAGAACCAACAGCGGAATACGGTATTTGACTATTTTTTTTTTATTTGTGTAATCAAAAGACCTCTCAATGGTAGAAACATCGTTGAAAGAATAACTTGATTCTCATTTAAACTACCTGAGATATCACAACTTTGAAATCACATTATTTTGGGCAAACCCAAAACGCTCCATACAAATGGCGACTAAGATGTGACGTCACACGCAGGTATTTTGTATGCATTTCATTTGAATTTTGTATGGTAGCTATATCAAATGTTTCGTTTATGTCAATGGTTCTATTATAATAGTTGGTGCAAATTGTATGGGCTATTCAATGGTATAATTATTTTTTAATAATTTCATACTTTTAAAATGGACTTGCCTATGAATCTTTGAATGACCATAAAACCGGCTAGGCGTTATATTTTTAATTGAGAATTTTTGCTATTGGCACATATTTATCTATATTTTGATAAAATATTTATGTTTTGTAAAATCTCGAGCCTAGTCAAATACCCTATTACAAATATACACCTTTAAGGTGACGGGTAGGGCACACTAGCGACGCCAATGAATTAATTTATTTATTAATTTATTTATTAATTAATTTTTAGCTACTAAACCGGATCTGTTTTAAACAATTTCGGGGTAACAACCTCTCGGCAAACACTTACTATTTATCTTCCAGACCACAAGGGGTCAGTTTATTGGCACGAATGTCATCCTTTACGGACGTCCTACGCTCAACAAATAAGACAGTATCGCCATATTTTTTTGCCCATGAGTCAGAAATAGAAGTCTCAATCACAAATATGAAATCATAACACCAAATCACTCATGAAAATTATCACATACCTACTACAAAAGACGGCGGTTTCGCTTTACTCTATGGGGTGAACTTTCCAAAAGATATGTACCTTATTGTTTGGAGATAAGGTTTATAATAAAAGTAGAGGTTTATGTCCCGGTTTTTGGCACTTGCGCAGGAGTTTGACGTAATGCAGCTTTTAGAATTGTGCGTTACTTTTGTGGGTAGGTACATACATTAGTTGTCCGTGGGAGTGATGGTAAATCAGTGTTTCAGAACGCGTCTTCCATAGGTAGATACAGGGGTCCGGGTTCGATTCCGAGCATGCATCTCTGGGTTTTTCAAATCTATGTGCGTATTCCTACCATTAGATCGGTGCGGGAAAATATCGTGAGGAAACCTTTTAGATAGGTAGTTTCTGAAAGGTGTACAACCATGATTCAATTTAATTTTGGTTTCGAAAACCTCAATAATAAATACATATTACGTGTATTTTTACTCTTGAAATCTCACCTCCCCCCTGGTGATATTTGATTTTTTTTCCTATCCTCCTCTCCTTTTGATCCTCACATTAGTCAATAGCAGGTTGGAGCAAGCCCACCACACTGTCCCACCGTGCTACGTCCATTTAGGTATAGGTAGGTATACCTGCACAACATGGGCCTTTCAGATACCAAAATCTGCAGGTTCTGTCGCAAGGACGAGGGAACGATTATCTACGTCCTTGGCGAGTGCATAGCGCTGCACCGCTGCAGAAGCCGGCACCTAGGAGCACACATGATCTCGGCAGACGAGTTCAAAAGCTCCCCCATCAGCTCCATTCTCGGGTTTATCCTGGAGCTGGAGCTACATGAGGTGCTGTAAAAGGTTCTGGGGCTGCCACAATAGATCATCTACCTGTCGCAGTGGCTATGAGACGCAAGACTCACCCTATTTCTTTCAAATAATAAATAATACCTAAATGCAAACTTCACCAATACTACCTGGAACCAATCCCTTCCAGAACTCTTCGTTTCCAGAACTCTGGAATGACCTTCCAGCCGCGGTGTTCCCTGATCGCTATGACATGTCCTTTTTTAAACGAGGTTTGAAAAGAGTCTCTCACGGTAGGCAGCGGCATGACCGTGCTCCGGCATTGTTGATGTCTATGAGCGGCGGTTACCGTTTACCATCAGATGGGCCGCAAGCTCGTCTACCTACTATAAGCAATAAAAAAAAATGATAATTAGGAACTTTGCCAAGCTCTTTCATAATTGTTTCCAAATTGTTTTGGAGATTATCCTCAAATAACTCGACTAAATAAACAGCCGTAGCTTTTAGCGCCTTGTTCATTATATTTTATTGCATTAGAAACCAGAAACTACTTATTCAATTAGGCAGGTATTTCATGTACACGTGCCAAGCTGTTGAGGTGTGTCCAATGTTTGTGGTGACACCTACTCATAAAATAAAACATTTTGACTACAAACTTATATTAATGGCTTTCAGGATATTAAAATGAAATTCATGCACCTCCTCGTTGTGGAATCAACTTCCCGCAGCGGTATTTCCGAATCGGTACGACATTGCGAGCTTCAATCAAGAAACGAGCCTATACCTTCCTAAAAGGCCGGCAACGCATCTACATTCCCTCTGGTGTGGCTGATGTCCACGGGCGGCGGTGATCATCGGTGACTCGCTTGCCTCCCTTTCTCATAAAAAAAAACATCTATTCATCCTATGTCTGATTCAAACCTACCCATGTCCAGCAGATAGATGTTTGTTTCATTTCCATTTTTAAATTAATTGTATATTTTAAGCATTTCTCAAACCTTCATACTCGTAAATACGTAGCTTTTGTCAGCTAACTCTCTATCAAAAACTGTACTGCACTCTTCTATATTCACAGCACTTCACCGTCAAAAATTCACCGTAGTAGACTTTTCCGACATGTCTTTAAATAAATATTTCACAACATCACATACATTGATCTGACTCCGAGATAGGTAGCTCAAGCACCTGTGCTACGGATATCAGAATCAACAGATCAACAGTGGGATTACAAATATATACATACATATAATACTTTTCTTTTGTAAATACATACTTTTAATACATAGATAACGCCCAGACCAATACAAACAGATATGTTCATGCACACAAATGTTTTTACTGTGCGGGGATCGAAACCGCAACCCTTGCACCAGAGGCAGCGTTAACTACCACTGTTCCAAACGGGTCGTCTCGTCTCGTCTCGTCGTTCTATGAAATGAAAAGAAAGAAAATGCCAGCCCAGTTCCGCTCCGAAGCGCAGAAGTTTTCTAGGCAACACAAGCTTCGCAGAGCTGTATCACCCTTCGGAAAATTGACGTTGGGGGCACAGCATCGCTCTCCAGCACGTGTGATACTCCGTCTTACTCGTGCCTATCTATCGTACATAGTATTATTTGATACTCAACGGCAATTGGCCCCAATTTTAGATCCATAACGGTGTAAACAGGGCAATACCATATTATTCTGATGAAATACTCCCAGCCCTATTCTGTTTACCAGAACATTAGACGTTTTTAGACACTTGGCTACTAGTTTTATAATATCTGTGAGTTGGCAGATAAATGGTCAAAACGGCGGAATCGACATTGGAGAAAAAAAAAAAGTTTAAAAACTAAAATCTGTCTCCAAAAACACGCCATATTGATTTTATTTTTACTCGTATTATATTGGAGCTGTTTTGCTACAGTAGGTGGCGTATGCCACATATTATTTTGCCGTATTGCCGTGGTCATACGACCACAGCAATACGGCATAATAATTTCAGCAGAAACACTTTTCTTGTTTCGTAAGTACGAAAAAAAGTTTTAGAGCGTATTGTTTTGATAATCGGGTTTTAGTTTTTAAACTTTATTTTTGTTAAACATATTTTTAGTTATGTGAGTATAATTAAATATTACATATTAAGTGTGCTAAAAAGCTCTTTCATTTGATACCCCACACAGCAAAATATGTTTTTAGTTCCTTACTCTAAGTCCCCTAGAGGGCGCTGTAGTAATGTAGTCCAAATTTAATGTGACGTCATGTCGTATAACCAGAAAACAATCAAGATGCCTCTAACGACACCTGATTTGTTCAAATAGAAGTTATGAGAGAACAGATGAACAACCATACATACGTACATACATACATAGGCAGGTCAAAATCATAACCCTCCTTTTTGCTTCACCGTAGTCGGGTAAAACTGTCAAACCTCCGCTTTGCGAACGACATCATTCGCCAACACAGAACTAGAAAATAAAGCTTTTCTCTTTATCTCGATCATCTATTTGATTGATCAAAAGAATGACGATCAAGCATACCTACAGTTCGATTTATCTTCGGACCACCATACGGATTGAGTAGCAACAGCAACCTTGTAAGCAAGACGAATGTATGTTATCTCCTCCTTATCCTCCTCCACCTCATCCAGTTTTTGTTACGTTTTACAACAGAGACTGCATGTAGTCCAAAGTCTAATTATCCAGTTGGTACAAGTAAGGGCAGGGAAACCAGCCACGTTGGAGCACAGTAAACAAGAACGGTGGCGAAACACGCAGCAGACCGCGCGACCGATTTAGCTTTGGCAGAGCAGTGGTGTTGTGGTGGCCAACAGTGTACTGATGCGAGGATCAGTAAGGACTACTTTTGAAAATCCTAATATTTGTTGTTTGCAACGCACACATGAAGCCACATGCGTTGGTACGAAGACATTAAAATAAAGGGTCTTGCTTGACACACAGATGGACCGACAGACGAACAACAAAGTATGAGGGTTTAATTTTTTTCCTTTGAGGTTTGGAACCCTAAAAAACGGGATTGAAATGAATCGGAGTCGCCTAACCGTGAAGACTGCATGGTGTGTTGGTCTTGAACCGACTAAAACCACTTGATAGTGGTTGAGTAATTTTTTTAAATGTTCGTTGGTTTTTTTTTATGATAAAGGTGGCAGACGAGCAGACGGATTACCTGATGGTATGCGATTACCGCCACCCATGGACGCCTGCAACACCAGTGGATGTCACAATGGCGCTGCTTACCTTTTAACCCCCCTTCCCCTGGATTGGACCTCCGGTACCCTCACTCACGCAGCGAAACACAGCGCATGCACTGCTTCACGCCGGTTTTCTCTGAGGACGTGGTATTACTCCGGTCGAGCCGGAGCCCATTCATGCCGAAGCGTGGCTCTCCCACTGTTGAAATATAGTAAATTATTATTTACTTAGGTATTTTACTTAAGAAAGTAAGTGACAGTATAGAGTAGGTATGATAACCCTCTGAGTTATGCAGTTTTGGTAGTTCGAGAAGTATTACCTACTTTTTTTATGAAATATTTGGCAGACGAGCAGAAGGATCACCTCAGGATAAGGTAAGCGATTGCCGCCGCCCATCGACACCCGCGACACCAGTGGAGTCACAAGTGCGCTGCCAACCTTTAAACCCCCCTCTCCCCGGGTTGTCCTTCAGTACCCTCGCTCAAGCAGCGGAACACCGCACAGGGCTGCTTCATGCCGGTTTTCTGTGAGGCCGTAGTATTACTCCGGTCGAGCCGGCCCATTCATGTCGAAACGTAGCTCTCCTACGTGCTTAGGTCATGTAATGTGCAATTACCCATTACTTATTGGTGTTGTTGACTGGTCCTTTGTATTTTCCAATTAGGTAAAATGACGTCTTTTGTCATGATTCAATGTGACTGTCCGAGAAAATCTCGAAGCGATTGTCACCCCACTCCAAACGGAGCTTTTCTGCGTATTATGCAATGGTGTTTCAGAACTTATTTTAGTTAGTCCGAAAACTCTGCGCGGCAGACGCACGCGCCCGCCGCCCACTCAACAATCGGTCTTAATCTTATCAATACACGGTTTATTATTTACTGTGATTATTTATTCAAAGTGAAGCATCATTTTCCAACTGTGATTTATTCGTATTTTTTTTAATTTTGAGTGTCCTTTTCGAAATTATTGGGAAAACATTGTAGAAGGCGCGTAGGCGGTGTGTCAACGCTCCGCCATACTTGTTTCTTTTGTTTTGTTTTCGTGTGGGTAGTTGTTACTTTACTGGCAGGCAAAGGTGTTAGCTAAAATTAATCCTTAGCTGTCAAAACGAAAAACAGTTAATCAAATCAATTCTTAAATCAACATCTGCATCATATCCAAAGATTATATTTGGCAAAAGAAAACATTCACTTAAAACAACTTTCTTATTTTTGTGGGATAATAAAAGGATCGTTAGTCATAGCATGAGTCTACTTTACGTAAACACTGGAAAAAAAACGTACGTTCGCTCAGCAACTGAAATTCGGACAAATTATTTCTGTACTTACCGCCCACAATTTGCTACTGTCTAGGCGTCGCTGCACGCAACTCTGCACCTTACTTTATTGTCTTTAAGATTGAGTTGATGCATTTTGTATCAGCTGTGATTTTTAAGTGTTAGTAGTCATACATATATACGTAGGCAATGCGGAATGAGACGGCGTGCTTCAACTCTCTCTCCTGATGATTTATCGCGATGCCTAACACCAAGCCTTGATGCTCTGACGCCAATACTTGTAGCTTCTGTTGTGACCTCTTTTAAATCAGATAATAATGATATTATACGACTGTCTTTTGGCATCTTTGTAAAGCTATTAAAAAATAAAGCAAATGATAGATTTGAGAAAATTCCAACGTTGAATCTGGCTATCTGATTCTCAGAATCTTATCTAATTACACATAGTTATATAGAACTCTGTATATATGCTTCAGTGTTCTTGGTCCATTGTATTTCCGTAGATATCATTTTTCTAAGTTTTACTACGGCTTCTACTATTAACTTTTTATTCTCCTTTTATTAAAATAACAGCCACCTTCATTGACCTATGCTCAAAATAGTTGTTTACTTAAAAATTTACTTGTTTACATTTTGGGACCGTAAAAAATTTTCTTTCTGAAAAGCTGTCAACGCTCGGAAATTGTTCTGGTGTAATTCTTGAGCATTCGATTAATCATCACTTAGTATCAGGTTGTCCAGTTGCTGTTTGTCTCTCAACATAAAAACAATAACGTAAAGAAATTGAAAGTTGTAAAATTCACATAGTGCTCTCGAGTAACGAACTACTCTTTCAGATCAAACAGCAACATCGATAAAAACGATAAGTGTCAAATAAGTGTCAATTTAAACGAAAAACTGGATCAAAATGATGACTATAAGCGAGAGCCAGTACTCCTCGAACAAGATGTCCAGCTTCCACTCCATCAACGACCGCATCGTGCATCGAGACAGCTACGATGACGTCAAATCATCATCCAGCATCAACAGCGCACTTATCACAAAGCGGGGCTTCAAGCCTTCCGACATGTTCGACCCTCAAAAGAAGGAGTTCCTCACAAACCTCAGTTATAAGTTATTCCCTGTAAGTTGGGTAAGTTACGTATCTATTTAGTCCTAGCTGAAGCTTCTAACAACATCACGCGGTGTGCCGCAAGGAGGTGTGTTGGAGCCTATATTGTTATTGGTATATTTAAGTTTATTATTTTGCATACACTGAACGGTTATGAATAAGCACATTTATTTATTTAAGTAGTTAGAATCACTGACACACTAACTTATTACCTACACTAAATATTTGAAACCACTTCAAAAGATTGACATTTAAGTATAACAAATACTCATCCTACCCAGAAAAGGAGATATGACAAAAATCTTAGTTTTGAAAAATGACACAACTCGAGATAGTTAAATAATAAATATCAGAACGGAGTTTAGATTAAATTAGATCTTTTAGGAAACGAGGCTAGTTCTTTACATCTTCCTAAAGCCTTTTACGTTGTTTAGTGTCCATAGGTGGAATGATCTAGAGGCGACCTTTTATATTAGTTGTGTTAGTAAAATCAATGCTGTTTACACATGAACGCCCTATATCCCAGAGTGATCCTTTACATGTCTAGTGCATATAACGGTCTGGCAGCGATCCAGAAGCAATAGCTAATGGCGATGGATTGTTCCTTGAACTCGATAAACTTAGATTTTATTGGAACGTATCATCGACAAAGCTGGGATTGGTCACTGGAACCCATCTGGATTCAAAATGTTCTCTGTTATTAAATCTAAACATTTTAATAGGTGAAGGTAAAGAAGCTTTACTCTATATTAAAGATAGGAGAAGAATGATTTTGTAATTTAAATAAAGTGAAACTGAAAGATATGATACGATCAGCGATTCGTAAAATATGAAGTACGATGGTACCTCAGTGGATAAGAACGCGCCCTCCATTAAGGGAGTCGTGGTTCGAAAAATGTTTTTTTTTATTCAATTTTATGTGGTGCATATTTCTCTACCATTAGCTCAGTTGGTTTGGTTCCCTTGTTAAGAGTTGCGAAGGTCAGTCGCTACGTCCAACCGCCTCGGCTGACAGATAGAGCCGATAAATGGATTAAAATAATGAAGTGGAAATAAGTACTAATTGTAACCTTTATATAAAAATGCTTAGCATTACCTAACATTTCATAGTTCTCCAAAAAATCTATTAGGCAATCACCAAATAATGTATTTAAAAGCAAGCTGAGATCTCCTATAATTGTAGGTGCACAATAGTTACGTTTAATATGGTTTGAAATCTTATAACAAACATTTTTGAGTTACAGATGCCTTACGTTTATTTGGAACGTGGCAAAAATTTGAATCAATGCTGTTTCCTTTACAAATGTCAGTCGTTTTGACATTTTCCCATAGAAAAAAATATCGTAGAACGCCCTCCTGTCCATGTCACCGTAATGCCTTCTAACACTATGTTAGAAAGCATTTATTGACCATAACACATGTTTACATACAAAACGAAAATGAACAAAATATTATAAAGTTGCGGTCAACAAGGTTCATCCTCAGCATGTGCTACAACAGCCGCTAAGCAGCCGCTGCAGCGCTGCGCGCGCGCGCATTTTCAGGCTGTACCTTTGAGCGACGTGTTAAGGTGACGGGTAGGGCACAAAAGCGGCCACTTTTAGCGTGAATACATTTTCGCGCACAAAACAGACCCAACATATGTGCATGGTTATTTAATAAATAGTGTAAGTGTTTTCCGAGAGGTTGTAACCCCGAAATTGTTAAAAATTGATTTATTTAGTAGCTAAAAATTAAAATCGATTTGCGTCTCTAGTGTGCCCTACCCGTTATCGCTTAGTTGTCATGTGCATGTTTAACACCCTCAATTTCAAAATCAAAAACGAGCTAATCCAAATCATAATACCCACTCTCTGTCGTAACGTAACTGAGTGGTTAGTAAACAGAGCTTAGTTGCCAAATTTTCCGTATAATTAGACACAGCGTTAGGGAAACTAAATAGGTTAATCTGTCCATATGTCTGTCCGGTGGAATGGCTGAACATCAAAGATTGAGAAAGATTTTTTTTTGAGCTTCGTTTTTAGTGATATCGGATATGGGGTTTCATTATTAGCTTCGTTCTTAGCGGTGCCCGTCTCTTGTGATTGATATTGGTTACCTACTAAGATTTCAAAAACAAATATATTTAATGTGAATTGCATAACCATCTATATTTTTACAACTATAATGTATCAAGACGGGGATTAACATGATATTTATTATGTGAAACAACATTGTGTACTCACATATTTGGCTCGACGTTTCGGCTACGTTACAGCAGCCGTGGTCACCAGCGGACTATACACCGTACCGTCTTGATACATTATAGTTATATTGCAACATTTGCAACGCAAAAATCTAAAAAACTATTTGTACAACTACTGGAGTTTTATCAGTATTATATATAATTCAATTCAATTCATTTATTCTCAGATAACATAGATCCACGATGGTTAGTACAATGTTTACTATAAATAATATTATTAATAACATTACATTACATTCATTCATTCAGAGTTTCATAAATATAATCAAATAAAATCAAAATTAAAATACATTATTAAATTAAATTATTATTTTATACTTAACTGCTTGTTTGTCAGTACATAAACCATAGAACAATGGTTCAAGTACTGACAATCAAACCTATTCGCAAATATGTTTAGGATGGTGTTGCAGCTGCCCCGGACCCTGCGCACCAGGGATGTGCACCGCTTCCGCATAATATAGCACTTGTAATGTTATCATTTTTAGCACTTGTAATTTTTGGGCACCTGCCCAAAACAGGACCAAATTACAAGTGCTAAAGCCCTAGATGGTATCAAAAATGTATTTCAAAAGTGTTTTCAGTAGGAACTCAATACTTTATTGTCAAACTAAATCTTGTAATATGTTACAAAAGTGTTAGAACAGTGATAATTTATTCCAGAAAATTATGATTTTTTTTATTCAGGAAAAGATAGGGGAGAAATATAATTTAAAAACACAGAAATAAAGTTAACTACAAATAACATTAGGTAAGTCTTTGTTTAATCAAATTGATATGCGTTTGTTAAATATAAATAGCTGTTAAATTTTGTATCGCATTTATGTAATTGGGTTCTTCCCGTTTAATCATATTAATAAATAAACTAATTTCGAAAATAGGTATCTAAGTAAATAGTTTCAATAGAAAGTTGTATAGGTATTAAAAAAAAAGATTTAAGAAGCAAAATTCAAAAATTCAAAATTCAAAAGTACTTTATTTGCATAGGCTTATATACAGCTCTTACAAATCGTCATACATGAAAAAAATATAAATTAAAGCTATGTATATTATACATGTAATTAAACATTATTGTCGATACAAAAAATATACTAAGAAATTAATAAATATATTGTGATTGATGTGAATTGTGAATGACACCGGAATCGGAATGTTGATTCTGACGAGAAGATCCGGCAAGAAACTCGCCAGTTGATTGATAGATAACATAGTGTTACTAAAAGTTAATGATTTTGCAACTTGTAAAAATGACACTCCTTAGGGGACTTCCCACTTATAGGTAGGTACCTATCTACTTGAATATAACATGAATAACGTTATAAATCAGTCAATCACACATTCTAATTATCCCATTGTTATATGACAGCACGTAGGCGACCAGGTTATTAACACGAGAGTAAATGTTAATTAGGTAGTTTAAATACTTAGTATGAACCAGAAAAACTATTTCGCCGTCTAGAAAACTCAAAAAGTCAGTGAACTCTGACTAATCTGAGAAGATATTAAATATCTTTTCAGATAAGTCAATTAGTCAGAGAGCAGATAAAACGTTTGTTAAGATCAATTTAACTTAGACATACTCTTATACACTTTATGTGCCATAATATGTAGAGAGTATGCGAATATCATTTAGGAGTTTTTATGTAAAAGAGAGCTGCGCAGTCCCGGAAACACCTCTTACAGTTTTATGTTGGTATCCCTGGTTCTTTAAAATAAATAAGAATTAGTAGAATTTAAATAGCTACCTGTTAATATTGTGCTCCACAGAATCAATCACCTAGTTTTTTGAAATAATCGTCATTCCGTTCTTCAGAGGGCTTATCCCGTCAGGTTGGTAGTAGTCTTGTTTTCCACTATTTGTTCATATTATTTTATATGACAGCTTATGCAATATTAAATTCTTAAGTGAAACACTCTAGCATGCATGATTCCGTTTGAGACATGATAGATATACCTACTTATACTATACAAGAAGTGTAATAAAAGTGAGCTGTATATTATATTAAAATTTATTATACAAATATATATATACACTAATCATTAAATATGTTATGCTTAGATAAAATAATATAAAGCACTACATATACATTTGCATAAATTATATGGATCTTAGACGGACCATCGACTACTACCGATGACTGGACTCTTAAAAAAACATAAAACGAAAGATTTACATAAGGGGATTGCTATAAAAATTTTAAAAAGTGAGTTTTGACTCGAGCTTTAAAAATGGGGTGACTGTCTTATTGATAGGGGTAGGGAGTTCCATAGACGGATGAACTGGACAGTGAAGGACTGGGTATAGAAATGAGAGGAGCGGGAGGGAGTCTTGATGACATCATTTTGTAAGAATTTGATGACGTCATAATAGTTAATTTATTTCAATGTCATAAATCTATTTCAGCAGGGACATACATACGCACAAACTTCCGTGTTCTGTGTTTTTTCTGTGATGTGCAATATAAAGCAGCTGACGGAAACATTTATCATTTGGCAAGCATGTAGGAAATTCTGGGAAATATCTCAGTGCGAGCCAATTCCATTCAATATGGAAAAGTTTTTGTTGACTTCTTAAACCTTTAACGATAGTCGTAGAGTCCCGTCACGGTCGCCAGATGCGAAGAACCGAAAGGAAAACAGGATATTTATAATTTTCAGTAAAGACGATTATTTGAGTTATTTGGTATTTAGAATAGTTGTTTTACATCTTCATATAGCTTTATATAGTACAGATATTTACAAAAAATATATATCCCCCTAATCGCTGCCCACAGGGGCATCGTGCCCAGGGGACTTAGCGTAATTGACTGACCGGTAGTGACCCTGCCTCTTACGCCAAAGGTCGTGGGTTCGATCCCCACCCTGGACAAACATTCGTGCGATGAACACTTAAGTTTGTTCAGTGTTTGGGTGTAATATATGTATTTAAGTATATATTTGTGTTCCTGTGTTGTCTGATATCTGTAACACAAGTGATTAAGCTACTTAGTACGGAATCAGGTCAACGTATGAAATGTTGTGAGAATTTCAGAACTTATTTCCTTCCTGAATGGCCAAACTTATACATCATCATCATCATCAGCCCATTTAAGTCCCCAGTGCTGGGGCACGGGCCTCCCTTAATCACATGAGGGATAATTGATGGCAATTATCCCTCACCACGCTTGACAGACGGGTTGGCGAGGGTTTTGACATAAATGCAGAGTTTTCCTTCTCTGGGTGGTGATGATCATGCCAGAAGCTTTACCTTAGTCGCCTTTTACGACACCTCGGTAAGAGTGAGGGTGGCCTATTCTACTCTGCCGGGGACCACACGGCAAACTGGGTAAACTTATACGTTGGCTTAAACTTACCCGTAGCGTTAACCTGCCTCTGGGCTACTTCGCGGTACAGGTGGTGGGCTCCCGGTCCACACGGTCAGAGAGTCTCAACTCCCAAACGGTTGAAGTAGGCAGGTGTTGCTTAAACCTGCGTATTTGGGCCGTTTGAGCGATTCCGCTGATGCAGCAGCGGCCCCAGCCTTTAATGCGGTTCGCAGAAGATAGGACGAAGCCAGAGTGTCCCACACTAGGGGTCGGCCCGTCTTCCACGGAAGTAGGTCATGCCATCGGATCTCTTGCCGTTACTGTCTTTCAAGAACGGCTTGTGTGGAGGCGCTGGCAAGATCCCGACGGATAATATTAAGGCA
Source organism: Marasmia exigua (assembly GCA_019059595.1). NCBI lineage: Eukaryota > Metazoa > Arthropoda > Insecta > Lepidoptera > Crambidae > Marasmia > Marasmia exigua. Next base: position 15,274,277 of record CM032488.1, read on the forward strand.
TGTAATTCTACTCGCGCTTCCGCTGCATGACAGACCATAGTGACCATGGAGTCCACAATATCACCACATGGACAGCGATGGGGGACATAACAATGTGCCCACAAACGAAGGCAAGTTGCCAAATGGAAAGCTGAATTTTGTAACCTCCTCATCATCAGCCCATTTAAGTCCCCACTGCTGGGGCACGGGCCTCCTTCAATCACATGAGGGGTAATTGCCATACTCATCACGCTTGGCAGACGGGTTGGCGAGGGTTTTGATATAAATGCAGAGTTTTCCTTCTCTGGGTGCTGATGATCATGCCAGCAGCTTTACCTTAATCGCCTTTTACGACACCTCGGTAAGAGTGAGGGTGGCCTATTCTACTCTGCCGGGGACCACACGGCTTTTTACGGCCACACGGAATTTTGTAAAAAGGTACCTAATTGGGGAGAACGAAGGGCGTTGAGCCAAAGACCCGATTCCTATTTTGCCACAGCAAGCAGACGAGCCTGGTCTGCAGGACTAGTTAGCGTTTCGAGTAAATAGTTCCGCACTAGTCTGCAGCGGCTCCTCTCAACAGGAGTTTACGAGATTGCTACATTAATTATTAGTATTTCATTCTTATTAGTATTCATTATTAGTATTCTAAAACAAAGGTATTTAACCAATGTGTCCTAACGCTCTCACATATGGGGCCAAGACATGGACGCTGATTAAAGAAACTATGCACAAGTTAAAGGTGGCGCAACGTGCTATGGAGCGTTCCATGCTCGGTCTTTCTTTACGAGACCGCGTACCTAGCGATAAAATTCGAAAGAGAACCGTAGAGACGTTGGCACGCGAGTGTGTGAGCTAAAGTGGAGATGGGCAGGGCCCCTGGCAAGGCGTAAAGATGATAGGTGGACTATAAAGCTTACCGAATGGCAGCCAAGGATGGGACGACGTACCATTGGGCATGTGGGCAGACCACCTGCCCGTTGGTCCGACGATATTGTGACGGCAGTGGGGAAACAGTGGCGTGATGGGAATGGCGGGATAAAGAAGAGGCCTATACTCAGCAGTGGGTGGATGTGGGCTGATATGATGATGATGATTTCATTACATTTATGCGCAATACAGAGCATTAGAAACACAATATCCACTCTAAAAGTCATTAGACTAACTTCCTTGTCTAGTTGCACCTTTTTAGACGTCAAGTGGTCTCGACCATCGGCCGGGCATCGAACCCGCTACCGCCGGTCACGGCCTCTGGTATTTTTACTATTGGCAATTAGTTTCAAATAAATATAGGTCGTTTCTAGCGTCAAAACACTTAGCATTAATTTAGTATCGATCGTTAGTGACAGATATTTTTACCACCTGAAAATTTTTAACAAAAAAGAGCATGGCATTAGGTAGGATTAAATAATAATAATAGTTATACCCTTTACCCGCTGTCCGCACTAAGCAATTCGCCTATAATACATTTAACGGTAGACAATGCAAACAGCTAAAGAATGGAACTGACAAATTCTCGAAACAGACGTGTGTCTGATGTGAAGTTTAGTGTGTTCTTTCAAATAAAAAAAGAATTGTGCAAATCGGTCCACAATTGTCGGAGAAATCGGTGAACATACATAAAAAATAATAAAAACTACCATACAGTCGAACATTAGAACCTCCTCCTTTTTTGAGGTCGGTAAAAAGCGATTGTCATTTTATCCTCGTCATCTTGGTGGATGACGGTCAAGTTGATTTTAATTTTAATGATTTTTAAGTTATAATACCGTACCTCAGTTCTGTGGAACGGTTTGGCTGCGGGAGTATTTCCCGTCGGCTACGACTTAGGGACCTTCAAGAGGAGAGCTTAAAACTTTCTAAAAGCCCTCCCTGATTTCGCAGATGTTCATGAGCGGCAGTTATTATTTAACATGAGGTGTTCCTCTTGCTGATTTGTCGCCTCTGGCTTAAAAAACAAACGAAGTTATAATAAAACATTACCGTACCTCAGTTCTGTGGAACGGTATGGCTGCGGGAGTATTTCCCGACGGCTACGACCTAGGGACCTTCAAGAGAAGAGCGTACTACTCTCTAAACCCTTTTTTTAAAAGGCCGGCAACACATTAGCGATCTCTCTGATTTCGCAGATGTTCACAGGCGGCGGTGATTTCTTACCATCAGGTTATCTGCTTCCTCATTTGTCGCCTCTACAATAAAATGGAACTGATAAAATGAAAGATCACATTCATCTCCAAATATCTAACACAGGCATTTCTACAAAATTCATGTTGCTCGTAAATGAATGGCAGGCGAGTTGGCACGGCCCTGGCCGCGCGCCAGAGCTGGCAAGCTGACCGGCGCGCGCGCATTGCGTTCTGAACTCACGTAGTTACTTACGTTACATTTTATTGCTGGTTCGCTGGTGCGAAGGATATGGACCAGCTGGTTATCGTCCAGCTGGAATATCCACGAACAGACCTAGGTACAGACAGCCCCATCAGGTTACTACAATCTGTCGAAATTCCTCAATTGAATTTGAATCGAATGTGTTTGCCATTAAGGATAGAATCGACTGAAGAAATTTGGCAGTTCTTGTATACTTTGATGTGTGGCTTGATGATATTCAGGACCCCCCCGTTTATCCCCGTCCCTTTCTCACGCGTTGAGTCTCTTCTGTTTGTATGAGACAGGTACTTCTCGTTCGTCACGGGACGGGTTCGTTGTCTTCTGGTTAGGGGACAATATGAGATTGGTTGGGTAGGTATAGATGGATGGATGTAACAATAATTTGATAAATTGCACTAATAATTATCCACAAGAGATCACGGTACCCACAATAAGGCAGTCTTATCGCTTGTATGTAGCGATATCGATTTAACATACACATATAATACATATGCAATTTCAATTGGTTCTTATAGTATTCTACAGGAAGTATCTCTGAACAGTAACATCCTTTAAAAGTCATAGAATAAAATGTGTTATTCAGAATGGTTGGTAAAAATGGTGGTTAAAGGGAAATACTTACCTAACTCTTTACATCCGTACATCCTGTAAATTTCCCAAAATCTGTGCATCACTCGAACTTTAATCAATAAGTACCCTACATACATCTACAACATATCAAAGTATTTTTTTATTATTTGATAGAAATGGGGTGAGCCCTGCGTCTCATAGCCACTGCGACCAGTAGATGATCTATTGTGGCAGCCCCGTAACCTATTACAGCACCTCATGTAGCTCCAGTTCCAGGATAAACCCGAGAATGGAGCTGATGGGGGAGCTCTTGATCTCGTCAGCTGAGATCATGTGTGCTCCCAGGTGCCGGCTTCTGCAGCGGTGCAGCGCTATGCACTCGCCGAGGACGTGGATAATCGTTTCCTCGTCCTCGCGACAGAACCTGCAGATTTTGGTATCTGTAAGGCCCATGTTGTGCAGGTGCTTATTTAATTTGCAGTGCCCTGTGAGGGTCCGAGTGAGTGCCCTAACATGTCCTCTACTCAGTTTTGTTATTTCTACAGCTCGTTTCTGATCGAACGCCTGTATCAACGCCTTAGACTGTTCTAGTCGAGGTAGTCTTTTCCAGAATTCAGTGCTTTGTTTTTTCTCCCACTCTTTTAACTCGAACCTGACCATGCATGCTGGAACGCCACTTATTGGTTCCGGTCCGAGTAGTGGGCTCTCTGCCCCGGCCTTTGCTAGCACGTCAGCGACTTCGTTGCCTCTGATATTGCAGTGTCCCGGTACCCAAATCAGATTTACAATGTTGGCATTGCCAAGCTGGTTTAGGAGCAGGACACACTCGCTAGTGAGTTTGGAGTCAAGTTCACAGGATGTTAACGCCTTGAGGGCAGCTTGACTATCTGAGAAGATGAATATCTTCTTATTCTGGAGATTCATTTGTAGACTCTCTTGGACACAGCCAATTATTGCGAAGACTTCCGCTTGGTACACTGTGGTATAGCGACCCAGGTTGGCGAATTTGCGTATTCCGCAGCGATCATTACAAAATCCCGCCCCGGATATGCCCTGCTTCCTGGAGCCATCTGTATACCAAACGATGTCATTCTGCTTAACATTTCCGGGAGTTCCAGCCTCCCAGTCTTGTCTACTTGGTAACAAGACTGTAAACCGCTTATCGAAGCGGTGTTCACGGACCATGGAGTCAGAGGGCATATCCATGACCGGAATTTTCATTAGTTCATTGTAGAGGTTCCTCATGACCCTAGAATGCCATCTCGTCCTCCCTCTGATTTTCGCTCTCGTGATAGCCATCCTCGCTTCCATCTGCACGTGAATGAGCAGAGGTGGAATGTTCAGGAGGGCATCCAGTGCTGCAGAGGGAGCCATCCAGCAAGAGAGCACAAAAGAAAGCTCGCTTCGACCATATTGCCCGTGTGGGAGCCAAACTTGCTTCGTACCCTTCCGGGAGTAAAGCATTTTGGTCCCTCGCAAAATCGGTTGAGGAGAACTTCTGCCGCCCGACACTTCCGCCACTGCTGAAGCCTGATGGCTCGCTGGCCCACGCGGCGACTGAGAAGGCAAATTTATTTGCCTCTCTTTTTGCCGAAAATTCACGATTGAGCCCTACCAATCAAAAACCACCCCAGTTACCTTTTTGCAGCTCTAAAATGCCACCAGTGTGCATCTTTCAAAAAGAGGTACTAAGGGCACTCCGAGGCTTAGACGTGAATAAGGCTAGCGGCCCTGACGGTATATCAGCAGTGGTATTGAAGACCTGTGCTCCCGAGTTGTCTCCTGTTCTTACCCGTTTGTACCGTTTTTCTCTGCAGCATGGAGTGGTTCCGAAGTCCTGGAAGCTTGCTAATGTCCAGCCAGTGCCTAAGAAAGGAAGTCGGGCCGATCCTTCCAACTATCGCCCCATCGCAATCACCTCCATACTTTGTAAAGTTATGGAGCGTGTATTGAACAAGAGAATTCTTAGCTACCTAGAAGACAATGACCTTCTCAACGATCGGCAGTACGGCTTTCGCCAGGGCCGATCTACTGGGGATCTTCTTGTGTATGCTACTCATAATTGGGGTGAGGCAATGGACAGGCACGGTGAGGCTCTTGCAGTCTCGCTGGATATCTCCAAAGCCTTCGATAGGGTCTGGCACGACGGCCTTCTTAGCAAGATTCCAGCTTACGGAATTCCTGCTAATCTTTGCCTATGGATTTCGGACTTTCTGAGGAACAGGTCGATTCGGGTAGTCGTAGACGGTTGCTCGTCCGATCCGTTGGCGATTGACGCTGGAGTCCCTCAAGGGTCTGTTCTCTCTGCAACCCTTTTTTTGTTGCATATCAACGACCTGCTTATGCCCGGTATCTTTGGGTACGCAGATGATAGCACAGTTGCAGAGAGATACATGTCCGACGCAAGGGCTGGTTCGGCTGAGATCCATGCATGCAGAGAAAGAATGGTTGGACGGGTGAACGCGATCCTTGAAGCAGTCTCCGATTGGGGGGAAGCTAACAGAGTCGTGTTCAACGCTTCCAAAACACAGGCTTGTCTCTTCAGCTCTAAGCGGACCGCTTTCACCTTGTCCCCCACTTTTCAAAACGTGTCCTTGCCTGTTGCAGACACTCTAAGTCTACTAGGTATGGACCTAACCTCCAACCTTAACTTCGGTCGCTCTATTGAGACCAAGGCAGCCACTGCTGCTAAAAAACTTGGTATCCTATGCAAGGTTAGGCGATACTTCACGCCGGAACAGGTTCTTAAACTCTATGAAGCTCAAGTTCGGTCGAGCATGGAGTATTGCAGTCACCTATGGGATGGCTCTGCCAAGTATCAGCTGGCTGCCCTCGACTCGATTGAGCGTCGAGCCATGTGGTTAGTTGGTGACGCAGAATTAGTGGATGGTAAATCCCAAAGCCTCGCTCACCGACGTAGAGTGGCCAGTCTATCGGTTTTTTATAGGATGCATTTTGGAGAGTGTTCGAATGAGCTTCACGACCTGATACCACCTTCTCCTTTCTACCACCGGACATTGCGGAAGACGACAGGAATCCACCCTTACACTGTGCAAGTTCCACCAGCTCGTACTAAGCGGTTCGCTTCCTCTTTCTTGGTGCGAACTGCTAAGGAATGGAACAACTTGCCGGCTTCTGTATTCCCAGAGAGCTACAATTTGGGTGTCTTTAAGTCGAGAGTGAATAGGCTTCTTCTGGGTAAGCACGCTACATCTTAGACCTTATTATCACTTTCCATCAGGTGAAATGAGGTCAAGTGCAAACCCATTTAATATATAAAAAAAAAAAAAAAAAAAAAAAAAAAAAGAGGGAGAGGACGAAAGCGCGCCAGTGGCTATAAGGCAGGAAGTTCTTTGAACTTTGCTGAGGTTCTCTACGCAGTTAAGTTGGTGCGTCTTCTTATACCACACACAGCAGCCATAAGTGACGATCGGCCTCACTATGGTTTTATAAATCCAGAGTGCTGCCATGGGCCGTAGCCCCCATTTTAGTCCCACCAACCTGCTGCTTGCCCCCATCGCAATTTTTGCCTTTCTAGTGATGTAGTCGAGATGCTTGTTCCATGTTAGTTTTTGATCTAAAAAGACTCCGAGATATTTGACCTCGTTGGACAAGCATAGCTTCGTACCAAGAAGTGTTGGGGTGTGTAGCGCCTCTAGTTTCCTTCTTTTGGTAAACGGGATTAAGACCGTCTTACGTGCATTGACTGTTAGCACGTGTCTCGTGCACCAGTTTTCTACTATTCGTAGGGCCCTTTGCATAAGATTGGAAATGGTGCTAGGGCATTTTCCTATGACCATTATTACTATGTCATCTGCGTAACCCTGAGTCAGAAATCTGGCTTCATTGAGCTCGCAGATGAGACTGTCAACAACCAATGACCATTGAAGGGGTGATAGGACTCCGCCCTGTGGACATCCTCTGGTCACTCTATAATGTAGGGTTTTATTCATCAACGTTGTTGTTGCAGTCCGATTTTGTAGCATGGATCCCATCCATCTGGTGGTGGTGTCGTCGATTCCACGATTCACCATGCTACGTGTTATAACATCGAAGTTGGTGTTGTCAAACGCCCCTTCGATGTCGAGAAAGGCACAGAGTGCAATTTCTTTGTCTTCTATGGCTTTCTCAATTCTGTCCACCAGGTCAATAAGTGCCGTTTCCGTGGACTTGCCTGTTTGGTAGGCATGTTGTCTTGCACTCAGGGGTTTTTCAACGAGGTATGTTGCCCTGATGTGACTGTTCAACACCTTTTCCATCGTTTTTAGTAGGAATGAGGTGAGACTTATCGGTCTGTAGGACTTGGGCTGCGATTTGTCTTTGTCCCCTCCCTTGGGAATGTAAGTGACCCTCGCCCGAGTCCACGCTGATGGCAGATAACTCCAAGCAAAGCTTGCACGGTATAGTTTTATCAGCGTAGAGATGATGATATCTTCGCCCCGCTGCAACAAAGCCGGGAAGATACCATCGACCCCACCAGATTTATAAGGCTTGAAACTCCTAATGGCCCAAATTATCTGCTGGGGACGAAAAATAACGGAAGCTCTCCTCCAGTCTTCATTCCTCGGTCTCCTGTCCGGAGACTTACTGACCTGGAGTTCTCTTTCGTTGTTAATGTACACGGATTCCGGAAAGTGCGTTTGAGCAAACAGTCTCAGTGTTTCCTCCGGAGATTCTGTGAAAGATCCATCCGCTTTCCTTAGCAGGCCTAGATGGGATTCAGGTGTCTTGGATAGTATTTTGTGGATCCTGGCAGCTTGGGCAGTGTCCTTGATTGACCCGCAGAATTTTTGCCAGGATCTTCTTTTTGCTTTCCTGAGCTCCCTATTGAAACGTGTTAACGCCTTCCTGTAAGCATCCCAGTTCTTGTCTTTTTTTGCCTTGTTAAATAAGGCACGGGCCTTTTGCCTCAGATGCTCCAGGTTTTTGTTCCACCAAGGCGTGTTTCTGTTGCTCTTAGTGGTCTTAAGAGGACAATTTTCTAGATACGCATTCATTAGGCTCTTGCCTAAGTCCTCTGCTGCGGCTTCCACTTGGTCCACAGTTTTGATGTATTTAAAATCTCCAAGGTATAACCTAAGGGAGTTCCTAAAGCCCTCCCAGTCTGTTCCCTTGGGGTCACGGTAGGTATTCGGTTCCTTTGTTCCCGAGCATAGTATGTCGTACCTAATGTGGGTGTGGTCGGACATGGACGGCTCATCTGAGACGTGCCAATTGGTCACTCGGTGTGCGAGATTACCTGAACACCAAGTTATGTCTAGTACTTCCTGCCTAGAACGTGTGGTAAAGGTTGGTTTGCTACCCACGTTAAGAACTAATTGATTATTAGTGAGCAAGTAGTCAAACAGTAACTCACCTCTAGCGTTCGTGTTGGAGCTGCCCCATGATGTGTGGTGGGAGTTGCAGTCGGTACCCACCAGCAGCTGGGTTTCTCTCTCCAGACAGTATTCCACTACCGGCGTCACCTTGTTCACCGGATCCTGGTCCTCACCGGGTAGGTACATGGAGCTGACTATGAATGTCTCCCCACCTTTCCCCCCGGGTAGGTCTATATACGCTGCAACAGCATCATCTGTACACAGAGAAGGGATCGGGAGGTAATTTATGCCTCTCTTGAAGAGCATGCATGCTCTTGGCCTCACTCCGCAGGTGTTACTTAATATCTTACCTGCCGAGTTTAGCCCCATTACTGTGGTTTTATTCACCCACGGTTCTTGGATCAAGGCGATGTCCAGGTCCCCAGAGAGGAATCTTTGGCAAAGGGCAGCTGAGGCTGCCTTTGAGTGCTGGAGGTTTACTTGTATCACCTTAATCATTATGTAGTTGGGTTTGGGGATTGGGAAGGGAAGGTTTGGGAGAAAGTTTCTTAATTCGGAGGGAAGGGATAGGAGGATATTTGTGTAGGTGGGTTGTGTCTGTTACTTACGGGGAAGAGGGGGGGGGGGGGGGGGGGGGATTAATGGTTTTTGTTGAGCAGGTTGTTTGCGGCTTTCCTGCTGGAGTGCTCCTGTGCTAGGGTCGGTAGATTTACCGGCCTTCGCACAGCGCCTCTTTTGCCGCGTCCCCCTGCTGGTCGTGTTCGACCACCATGACCTCTGCCGTCTAGGGCAGATGGTTGGCAGGTAGTGGTGCTCCTGCCTCTCGAGGGTCCTGCAACACGACTGTTGCCCCTCGAGACTCCATGCGTCCCCCGGACGGGTGGAGGTGTGGTGCTGCTGGAGTCGGCTCCAGTTGCTCCTCTTGAGGGTTCCGTACCCGAGACCAAGTTGGAGGGTACTTGGACGAGCCTCAACGCTTGCCCCCTCCTTCTTGTCCCCGGATACCTTGCCCCCTTTGACCCTTATCTGAATAAGGCCAAAGTCAAGGTAGAGGCGCCCCTCGCGTTGAAGAATAGTCTCCAAGGCCGCCTCGTCGAAGGAAAAGGTCACTGTTTGGCCTTTTGCTTCGGGCTTCCGGTTGACTACCCTCCAACTCGAGAGGTCTAAACCTTTGTTTTGTTTTGCCAACCTCCGCAGGATGGTACCTGCGTCGTGCTTGGCTTCCTGTATCCAGGCCGTGCCATACCTAGGCTTGGGCATATCCTCTTCGTTTACAACGGAGAGATTAGCCCCATCCCAGGGTTTAATGTTGGGCAGTTTGCGGATGAGCCACTCCTTCGAGTCCTCATCTGCGCACGCCAAAAGGATGCCACCCGAGCGCGGTTTGCATCCAATAAAGCTGGGACCGTCCTCATCATCTGAGGTGTCAATACACTTCAAGATAGCACCTTGAAGCATTTCGACCCTCTCCTGGTCCATTTTTCCCAGGGCGTCTATGATGCCACACGTGACGGACCCAGCAACCTCCTTAAAGGTAGGCTTCGAGGTGGAAGGCTCGCCAAGCTTCGGTGCCTTGGTAGGATTGCCTTGATTCGAGGTAGACGAGGTATTGAGAGGGCGCTTAGTCGCCCGCTCCCTCGTTTCCCCCTCCTCTTGGGTCCTCTGCTTAGCCTTCTCACTCATGCGCAGTTCTAGCGCCTGCTCGAAGGTCATACCCTTCGCTACGAGCCGATAGATTTGCTTCCTATCAGCTCCAGAGAGCTTAACCCTGGGTTTACTCTCTGGCCCCTTGGTCGACGAGTCCCTTTGGTGCGTTGCACCCAGAGGGGTCGACTCCGCGTTAGAAGTACCCGGTCCATCAGTCCCAGGTGCTTCGGCAGTGATAGTATGCTCCTCAGTATCGCTACCAAAGAGCATAGCCTCAGAGGTACCTGGTACCTCTTCGGTAGAATTTAAATGGTCGTCTATAATGGTCAAGAATATCCATATAGTTCCCACGAGAAGCTAGGGAAGTAAAGGTCCACCCTGCAGAGCCCCGCTTGCAGGGGTAAGGCTAAATAGACCTCGATTTCGCCTGGTTTCGAGGCCCCTCCGTTCTCGACCGAACATCCCTTCGGCCATGCATCTATCGGCACGGGTCGGATGACACCTTAGATTGGGGTTTTTTAGAGTCGAGGTTAACTCCTCCAGGACATGAGTGGAAGGATAAGGTGAGTTAGGGTGGTTCGAGGATGAGGCGGGGAGCATGGGTTTGAGGTTGTCAGGAATGCTCCTAGCCTGGGATTGGGTTTCGGAGCAGCCATCTATTGTCCGGGGTCAACGTGACACCCTCTCCCGTCCTCAAGCAAAGAGGTGGGTATGGGGGAGGGCGAGCTATCCGCAACCTGCTCACCCGCTCGGTCGCATCAGATGACAACTGCGCATGTCGCATACACTGTCAATGGTCACTGGTCCCATAGAAAGTGCATGCACAAACCGAGGTATCAAAGTATACCAAACTGTCAATTTTTTCAGTTGATTCTCACCTTATTGTCAAAGAAATTGGGTTCAATATCAATTGAGGGATTTTCACAGATTGTAAGAAACTGATGTGAGGCTGGGTCTCTGTACAAAGACGCAGATGCCATATACGAGTTATTATTACTCGTAACATAGCCCGCCAAAAATATACACAGACGAAAAGACCAAAAACACATTGAGAGTTCTAAAAAGTATTTGACTACTATTTCACAAACTAACATGAACTTCTATAAATGTACACAGAACGACGTGGAGACCCCGGCTCCGCTTCCCCTGCAGCTGCCACCCGTAAGGCTACCAACACTCCATTAGACTTCATCACAAGAGTATAAATACATAGTTAAAGGAACAACCTTCTGTGAACGATGGTTCAGTGTACAATTGCAGTAACTACAGATTTTGTGAACTAAGCCATCATGGTTTGTCTCTCTTAATAGTGTTACCTTTCGCAGAGCGTTGTTCCTACCTTTCTTTCTGTATATTATTTACTCTTGTGATTATCACCCACTGTACATACCATGAGGATATAATATCATCTAGATACAGACTACAGTATATATTTTTTTTGTTTTTGAAAGTGTTACACAATATTTTATTTTGTAGATGGTGCTCTTGTGAGAGTTTTTGAATGCTGAATATCTTGTTTTATGAACCGAACGGTCTAGTAATATTTCTAGAGATTGTACTAATATCGGGAGACCAAATTATAGTCGGCTTCAAATCTTTAATATTTAAAACAACATTGATTTGATTGTCTATATTACCTGGTTCCTTTCAAACTTATTTCTTTTTTTGTTTATTTCTTTCATTTAAAGATATTAAGTGTAACAGAAACCTATGAAACAAAGATTCATCTATAAAATAACACCAGTCAATAATTTTATGGATCTAATTTTAATTATTTTTGTATATTATTTAGTATACCTATGTAACAAGCTTTGACTTTGGCTTTAACTAATGTCTAAAAATAACTTAAAAAAATACTAATTTTATTTTTCAAACTAATAACTTACTTGGAATTTTAGCAACTCATTAATTTAGTTTTTATCTTTGTTATTCTTTTATCTATTTGTGAATATGTTCTTCTATCCTATGGTTTTAAGATCTTATTGTTCAATATTAGATACCTAGGTATTTGTTTGAGTTTTTGAAGAATATTTCACCTTTGAGAACACAATAGACACCTTTGGTAGTGTATTATATACATGTAATTACAATTTCAAATACATTTAGGTCTGTACATTTTTTCTGTAAATACTTGAAATGTTCCCTTTGTATTTAAGTAAAATCTATCATGACTAATTTACAGAATCATTTACTATTCTATGTAATAAATGAATCTAGTAAAGGCAACATTGGAATATCATTCAAATCTACTGCAATAACTGCTTAATAAACAATTTAGAAAGTGTTGTCAAAGATCTTCTAGAAAAGTGCGATCAGACAGAGTCCGCGCCACAAAAGACATCCCGCGAAAGGCGCGCTTCCGTCGCTATCAACATTCAAATTTGATTTTTATGTCAAAAAGCATAAGGAACCTAAAATTTTAGTTCCGTGTTTTGCCACAGGTCTTCTTTCGTGGCGCGGACACTAGCTTGATTTCCTGAGGGGTACAAACGCACGGGGGAAGACGATGATGGTGAATGAGCAGGCAAGAGAGAGAGAGAGTTTAATTTTTTCATATATTTGATATATTTTTATTGAGATTCGTCAAGGCGAAAATCCATTTATAGGAATCTCATGTCCAAATTATGCCATCATCACAGATTATAAAATATCCCCACAGCTTAACCTAAACATGGAGGGTGAATAGGCGTCAGTCTCATCACCCAAGTTTTCATTTAGTTATTAGATTTTCTGTAATTTCAGAAAATCGAATAAAATAACCATCTTTTATTCGATTTTCGGTGATGTGCGGTGATGAAAAATTGCAGTTGGAACATTCCCCATAGTAAATGCAATGAAGATGCATAGTGATGCTACTTCTCTACGCAAAGACAGAGGATCAAGTGTGTCGGATGATTTGGATAGGATATATCGTGTTAAATAAAGTATGTGATTGATAATTAACAATATCATGTAATCTTAACGGTTCCTTGTTGTACTAATAAGGAACCAAACTGAAAAAACGAATCATAAATTACCTCAACCTACATAGATATTGGCATAAATGTAACTACCAAGTTACATACCTCGATGTTGGGATTTGTAAAAACTCCAATAGTCATGAACAGTCATCATTTATCAATTATTGGCGATGCAAAAAGTTTGGAGCATTTCTTAATGTGTGTACCAAATTAAAAATTGTTCAAAGTTTTACCAGATGTTACGCATTACTTTGACTGAGACAACATTTTTTTAGGGTTATTCACCAACTGGGCAGTACACGTGTGTCTAGTTGGTGAAACTCTAAATTATCACAACTCATTATTTCATCATCTGAACACACTAAATAAATCTTTCATTAATCTCTCGCTGCCCATGCCATCTCCTTTCACCTTCCCCTCTCGTCGGTATCACCACTAGATTTTGTGCAGTTTCTAATCCGTCATGTTTGGTGATTCCAGGAAATCATAGAGAACAAACCTCTGCTGGGGGAGAAGGATGTGGACCTCAACAAGATCTTCACTCCTGCGCCTGATGCTGAGGAGCATATCATTAAGAAGGACCGCAAGTTTGGTAAGTTTTTTATGATATAGGTGGCGGACATGCAGACAGATATTATCACCTGTTGGTTTAAAGCCAGTGTCGCCGTTTCTATGAGGCTGTGGTATCACTCAGATCAAGCCGGTCAGAGTGGTCAAAATAGTCCTAATCAAGAGATCGCCATTGCGGTCGATCCTGTATGTCTTCTTGACAGTTACCTACGATACCTAGGTCAGCCAACTGGGCTTCGGCACCAGTTGGTCCTGATATGTTTTTTTCACTAGACAATCCTAATTAACTCCAGCAATATCTCCTTTTCAGAGAAGACATTCGCATCATCAGCATTCTACGTGCCCGGGGTCCACCCGACGGTGAAGGAGCAGATGGACCTGGCCCGGGCCATCTCCAAGTCCCTAAGCGACTCCAGCAACCACATGAGCCGAGGGCAGAGCATGTACGTCAACCGGAAGAAGCGGTCCGTCAAGTGGGTGCATGAGGGGCGAGGTATGATCACAATCTTTGATGTTAAAAACGTGAAATTTTTTTATGAGATCAATAATTTGAAATAAAAAGTAACCCAACTGACGTTTTTGGAAAATCACCCTTATAGGGGGTGAAATGCCACTATGGGGGTTTCTTAATTGGTAAAGTACGAAACTTCAAATTGATGTTTGGGCACGGGTTCCGAATAAAAATGTGACTTTTGAACTTTCATCCCCTAAGGGGTAGTTGCGCGGGTTTGAAGTTTGAATGAAGACTTTTGTAATAAAGACTAAAACAGTGTGACTAACGCCGCGGGCGCAGTCTAGTTACTTATATGATACTAGCGGCAGCCCTCACTTTGTTTTGGGCCATTCGATTCTCAAACAGTATCAATAGTAGACCTGGTAAAAACATATCTTTCAAAAGATTGGAACATTGCATCAGTGCAAAGAATAATTTGAAACATCAACTCTCAGATATATCCGTGATTAATTGATTTTGTTACGGATGAACAATCTTTTCCCTCCTGCTGTGCAATGTAATATAATATACCTACCTATCTATTTTTCCCGCGTAATACATGGAAAAACGGACCACTCCGCCCATTTGGATCATTCAGCTCATTCGGATTACTCCGCTCATTAAGATCATTCGGCTCCTTCAGCTCATTCGGATCATTCGGCTCTCTTGGATCATTCAGCTCATACGGATCATTCGGCTCTCTCGGACTCGATATCCATTTGAGTCGAATGATACATTCGGAGCGAACATTATTCGGAACAGTGTATCATTTCGCTGAGTCGGATCGCTGTGTATATAACTCAATAGTATAATAAGTAGTGGCGCTGAGCTATAGAGCAAGGCGTGGTCTATGGCCCTGTATTTAAATCTCTAATATGTTCGAAACTACTCATTTCTTTGCATGGTGCATGTTATCCCTAGGAGATAGACATATACCATCGGGGACTTTTTTGTAGAACTTTTTAAGGTGTACAATACTGTAGTACATTATTTTGATTTATCTCGTAGGGTTTAGTTTAGGGTAAGCGCAAGAAAATGAGTTTTTTTACAAGATCATTTATAAACCCTTGAAATTATCAGTATTTCACATAGCTCTATCACAAATTATATCTAATTATATATTCTTCTTCTAATTATATATTCTTGACGCCCTGTTGGTCTAGTGGTTTAAGTACCGGGTCGTGATCTCGGGGTCCTGGGTTCGATTCCCGGGTCGAGCGAAAAGTATGTTTCGAATTTTTCGAACATAGCTCGGGTTTGTGATCACCAATCCGCATTTGGCAAGCGTGGTGATTAAGCCTAATCCCATCATAGTAGCGATGACTTGATTTCTATGATGGAGGCCTTTGCCCTGCAGTGGGACAGTTTATAGGCTGATACAATATATTCTTGATCAAGGGTTTTAACATATTTTTTATGTGATAGGTGGCAGACAGATCGCCTGATGGTAAGCGATTGCCCCCATAGACATCCGCGACACCAGTGGAGTCACAAGTGCGCTGCCCCCTTTCCAATGCGGGGGCTCCGGTACCTTCACTCTCAAGCTTAATCTGCTACTCAAGCTGCACAGATCATAATAAAATTTAAAATTTGTAAAACCCCCGACGGCGGCCATCTTGGATTTAAAGTTTGTCACAATAAATATATTCTGCTATTGAAGCCCTTTTATATGATATATATACCCATATTGTGGGAGTTGTGTTAAAACATACAATACAAATCTTTGTGACGGTAGCCATCTTGGATCTATTTTTATCCAACATAGCTAAGGACACTCCCTCCTTATTCATCTTTCGAACAAAAAAAAAACAAAATCAAAATCGGTTCATTTGTTCGGGAGCTACGATTCCATAGACAGACACACAGACTCACACACACACAGACACGTCAAACTTATAACACCACGTCGTTTTTGCGTCGGGGGTTAAAAACAAAAGACAATATGACATCATACGCACAGTTTTAATAAAATCCTATCGCACAAAGATGATATGACGATGACAAATGCATATCTGTCAACAGTTTGATATTTAATCCGAAGCAGGGTCGTTCTTCTTTTTTATCGACAATGAGCCAAACTTACACATCAACATTTAACTTTTATATAACAGACTACAATTGATAAATAATATATCCTAAATATTCGTTAATGTACTATTTTACAGATGGACTATTACATGATCTAAAATTTAATTGATAAAGAATACTTTTTGATTAAAATGGACACCTCCGTCACGTCCCCCGAAATTAGTGCCATTTACACCTATGTCACGCTTTACATATTTTTTTACATTGTCAAATCATGCTAAAGTACCTACGAGGTGATAAAATAATGTCATTATTTCATGTTAAATTAAGAATATCTTGATGGTGTAACGTATATTTTTTTATATAATTAATTACTTGATAAGTCACTGAGGACGGGCTTATTGTCGTAAAAAAAGAAGAACGACCCAGCAACTAAGTCTAGTCCAGCCGTTAATATTGGCGTAGTCAGGACCAATTAATAATTACAAGAGCTAAATTGGCAGGTTGGTCTGTAGCCAGGAACTACGATATTAATAAGTGCTTCTTGATTTATTAGACAGGTCCGCTGTGGACTTATTAATATAGTTCATGTATTTTTAATGAGCGTGCACCTATATCTATGTAGGTTGAGATAATGTATGATTAGTTTTTTCAGTTTGCTTCCTTATTATTACAACAAGGAACCGTTAAGATTACATGATATTGCTAATTATCAATCACATAATTTATTTAACACGATATATCCTATCCAAATCATCCGACACACTTGATCCTCTGTCATTGCGTAGAGAAGTAGCATCACTATGCATCTTCATTGCATTTACAATGGGGAATATTCCAACTGCAATTTTTCATCACCGCACATCACGCCCGAACGCAAAATTCCATCCACATCACCTGGATGGATTTATATCGACTACAGTGCGTTTCTCACGTCATTTCCTACCACGCACAGTAAAACTGTGGAACCAGCTGTCATCCGTGGTGTTTCCGAACAGATACGACCTGGTGACCTTCAAGAAAAGAGCTTATTCCTTTCTTAAGAGCCGGCAACGCATAAGTGATCAGGTGTTGCAGATGTCCACGGGCGGCGGTGATTACTAACCATCAGGTGTGCCGTCTGCTTATTCGTCCGCTATATACATTATAGCGGAAAAAAAATATTTCCAAAATTTTAACCGATACCATTATAGTACAAAGACAGATGGACGTGCTGCTGACTGTACCTACTATGTAGGTCAATTTCTGACCCATTTCTCGGGGTTTTATTGATCTGACAACTATCAGACAGAATGTAAATCCGATGGCAATTTGTAAATACTGATTGTGTAGAGTGATTGAACTATGTTAGGTACTATAGCGTATACAACTCACCGTGTGATTTGTAGACCAAGCAACTCATTTTAAAAATGTAACTAACTAGGTTGGCGCAGCGACCCAAAGTGAGCCTTGGCCACCGATAATAAGAGTCGATTTTAAAAATATAGAGTTTGTGAAATCTCTGGGCTTGTAGGATGTATTGAGTTATTTAATAGAAGCTTGACCCTACATTTTTAATGTGATAGATAGAATGAATGAATGAATGATAACTTTATTTGCACAATACAAAACAAGGAAACTTAATAAGAAACATAACCAAGACGTAAATAATGACGAAAAGTAGGACAACATTATCCCTGTATGCGCCAAAGAGGCGGCCGCTCAGCTATAGTCGGTGCTGATCCATGAGACCAACCTCGACGCTGGTTTTCAGCGACTACCATTACATTATTGCGCATCTGTTCCATATCCATGCAAAATTGAGATTGAGACAGAAAAAAAGAAACAGATAGCGAATGAGCAGACGGATCATCATCATCAATTGTATTGTTTTCTTTTTATTGTATGCCTTGTAGTGTACCTGTTGTATCTCAGTCTTGAATGTTGTCTTTCTGTATTAATATGTATTTCTTATATATATGCCACATCGTACACTTCCTTTAATATGTAATATACGTGTATATATCTATTCCCACCTGCATTATATATTGTATTCCTCCTTTTAGATGCTACCTAACTCACTCGCAACCAGGTTCAGATAATGCCATAACAGCAAATGCTGAGGTTGGGACCTGATTGGCCACACCCTTCACTTATTCCTTACAAA
This sequence comes from Marasmia exigua, assembly GCA_019059595.1. Lineage (NCBI taxonomy): Eukaryota > Metazoa > Arthropoda > Insecta > Lepidoptera > Crambidae > Marasmia > Marasmia exigua. Next base: position 15,292,376 of record CM032488.1, read on the forward strand.
ATGTATATCCACCTTAGTGCCGATTTTTGATCCGTAGTTAAACTGAACTAATGGTTGAAAAAAATAACCAATGGTCAAATATCGCCATAATGTGTTTTTTGAAAAATTGTTGACTCAACCAATAGTTACAACCTGTGCGGATAAAGAATGGGATCAGAAATGGCGGCGCATCCATTTACTTCTCGCTCCCACACTATTTGCGTCTATACTCGCACCCCACGAGTGCGAGTATAGGCGCAAATAGTGTGCGAGCGAGAAGTGGATAGATTGGCCGCCATTTATGATCCCATTCTTTATCCGCACAGGTTGTATATTACAAGGAATCACGTCACTTTGACGCAGTCACTTTGACTATTCGTTAGGCAGTTAACTATAGTTAATTTAACCAAAAGGTAACTACGGATCAAAAAATCGGCCCTCAATGTTTCCGCTGTTGTACGAGTATAGCAACTACCTATGCTGTGCATCTATTCATATGTTATGTCATTCTTTATTATTTGTATATTGTTTGTGGCCAATAAATATATTTTCTTTCTTGCTTTCTTTCATCATCAGCCCAGTTTTAGCCACTGCTGAGAGTGCTGGTTAAGTATAAATAAATAAATATTTCACAACATCACATACATTGATCTGACTCCGAGTTAGGTAGCTCAAGCACCTGTGTTAAGGATATCAGAATCAACAGTTCGATTACAAATAGATATATAATACTATACTATATGGGATTACAAATAGATATAGACCATCTTTATTTAATAACTCTAATGCTAAATACTATTTTACATCTGTTTCAAAAAGATCTAATCAATATTCAAAATCAAAAGATTGCACCACCCTCCCATCTTCTATCTAATGTCCTTTACCTGAAGGTTGTCTGGTAGAGATCGCTCCCAGCGATAAGACCGCCTAAATTGTACATTGTATCTCTGTATACCTGTAGCTTTTAAGTTTTGTATGTTGTGCAATAAAGAGTATCTATCTATCTAAGTCATTGTATTGTATTGGACAACCCGTTTGGATCAGTGGTAGTGAATGCTGCCTCTGGTGCAAGGGTTGCGGGTTCGATCCCCGCACAGTACAAACATTTGTGTGATGGATGAACATGTCTGTTTGAATAGGTAGAACCACCCAGTTTCTTTGTATTATAAGTATGTATTTACAAAAGAAAAGTATTATATGTATATATTTGATAACACAGGTGCTTGAGCTACCTATCTCGGAGTCACATCAATGTATGTGATGTTGTGAGATATATAGTCACCTTTACTTTTACTTTTCTTGCTTTCTGCAATAAAGAACATCTATCTAGTTATTGTATGTCTGTCAACAGACCTTGTACAAATGGTCTATTGTCACGTCTATGGTCAGCAAGGAAGTCTGAACATATAGGTACCTGTCAATCATTCAATTAATAAAATACATTACATACATATAGACTCTATAATTACTCGGGCGGAACTAGGACATACAAACTAGTACAACTAATCGTATGTGACATATACATTGAATTTCCTATTCCTTCTTTCCATATCTTACCATAGATGAAAATGTAGGAAAGCCACGCTTAGGCATGAATGGGCCGGCTCGACCGGAGTGATACCACTGCCTCACAGAAAACCGGCGCGAAGCAGCGCCTGCGCTGTGTTTCGCCGTGTGAGTGAAGTTACCGGAGGCCCAATGGGGGGAAGGGGAAAAGGTTGGCAGCGCTCTTGTGACTCCACTGGTGTTGCGGGTGTCCATGGGCGGCGGAATTGCTTACCATCAGGGTGATCCGTCTGCTCGTCTGCCACCTCTCATATAAAAAAAAGACCTTAATAAATAATAAATATTTTTACAACATCACAATCATTGATATGACTCCGAGATAGGCAAACACTTATACTTTTTATTAAATAACCATGCACAAATGTTGGGTCCGTTTTTGTACGCGAAAAATTGATTACCGCCAAATGCAGCCACTTTTAGCGGTAATTCAAATTTCGAGTGCAAAAGCAGACCAAACAGTTAGTTATAGTATAAGTGTTTGCCGAGAGGTTGTAACCCCGAATTGTTTAAAATAGGTTTAGTAGCTAAAAATTAAAATCGATTGGCGTCGCTAGTGTGCCCTACCTGTCACCTTAAGGTGCCTACCCTTTTTTTTCTCTGTACCACACATTTAGATTCGATTTAGTAGTAAATATTAAAATCGATTGGCGTCGCTAGTGTGACCTACCCGTCACCTTAAGGTAAATTTTCGTTTGCACGGCAAGAATAAGTTATAGGTACCAACATACCACTTTAAAAAGATCTGCAAACCTTCTATAAATTTTCTTTAGGTACATCAAAAGAAATCAATGTTGCTACAAGCAAATCTGAACTTCCTGCTCTAACAGTTAAGCATAATTTTCTGTGCAACAGGTATTACTTTTACAAATTTACGAAAGGTGCTCAAAGCATATCAAAAGAATCAATTTGAAAACTGACGTTTTTTGACTGTACAATTATGTTCCTAGGACTTAGGAACATATGTACCTCCCTTAGGAGACGCACTTTGCAGAAGTGGCCAACGGGTCTCTCCAAAAGCCACCGGAAATATTTTTTTTATGCCAATTTTTAAAAATTGTAGATGAATTCCTCTTGTCACTAAGTGCATGAGTTATTTGTGCAGCCATTCATCAGAGATGCAATCAATGCATCTAAATGCAGTCATCGGGGCGATAAATAGCAATCGTTTTAATAGACACATAAGATGGATGCAGATATAGATGGTGTGCAAAGTTCATGTTTTATTGATGAGAAACTATCGGATGTGATCTGTAATCATTTTCCTTGATAGTCTCTCTCTCTCCCTCTTCAGCCTGTCTCGACCCTCCGGGTGTAGGCTTCTTTCAATTTCACGCCACTTGTGTCGGTGTTGTGCATTTTGGATCCACTTTTTTCCTATATCGTCCTCCCAACGCATCTGGGTCTCCCTTTTGGTCGTTTCTCATCCCATGGTCGCCATTGCAGCAGCCGCTTGCTCCATGAGTCGCTCTTGCGTTCCTTGATAGTAAGAGATAAATATTGGGTTACTATGTGAATATTTTATCATCATCATCAATGACAACTTTGGACGCAACCGGGATTGGCCAGTTATAAATCCATACTAATATTATAAATGTGAAAATGTGTGTGTCTCGCGTACGTGACGATCAGCCACGCGAGATATATTATAGTGCCCAAGTGTGTGCGCAAACACTAGTGCACTCTCTATTACCTTACCCTCATATTCCGATAGGACACACTACTGTGACACGGCCGTAGAGAAATCGGGCGCAGGACCAACAGGTTAACGTGCTTTCCGAGGCACGGGGGTACAAGACCGCCAACTGCCAGGTTCCGACCCAAATAGAAAAATATTCTTATAAAGCCCCCGAGCGACGCAAAAACGACGGGTGTTATAAGTTTGACGTGTCTGTGTGTCTGTGTGGGTGTGTGTGTGTGTGTGTGTCTGTGTGTCTGTCTATGGCATCGTAGCTCCCGAACAAATGAACCGATTATGATTTTGTTTTTTTGTTTGAAAGATGAATAAGGAGGGAGTGTTCTTAGCTATGTTGGATAAAAATCGATCCATCTTGGATTGGCCGCCGTCACAAAGATTTGGATTTAATATTTTAACACAACTCCCATAATATGGGTATCATATAAAAGGGCTTGAGTAGCAGAATATATTAATTGTGAAAAATTTCAAATCCAAGATGGCCGCCGTCAGAAAATGACGAATAACCTATTTGTTGTTCCAACTGCCTCAATATAGGTATCAAATAAAAGAGCTTTAGTTGTGTCGGAGGTTTTTTAAATTTTCAATTTAATTTTTTAAGTTCTAAACCCTTATACTTGTTGTAAAAGAGCATTAATTATGCTAATGTTTCTTATAATGGCACATTATTAGAAGATTAAGCTAATATTACCTATATTCTTATTATTTGGTTTGGTAAAGGTTAATAAGTTAAATGAATACGGCTGCAATAAGTATTCGAAACGCATTCAACCTAAAGAGGCTAGTTACATTGCCTTTTAGCCCTATAATATTTAAAGTCATATAAAGGCATTTAATAAGGTCAATTATTCTTATTAAAGTAATGCACAAGGTAACTTTTATGCTTTTTGACTTATAAGATGATTTGACTAGACCTCTTTACAACAAACGAATTATTTAATTTTATATGACCTGAATAAGGATTAAAGCAATCCAAATTCCATCAAACAGTAATTATAAGGGTAATTTTCTCTATGTGGTTATATTAAAAGGCTTAACACAACCAAGGATAAATCTCGTTTTTATTGACCGCTAACAAAAATATACACTAAATAGTAAAAGAAGAATTTTTGGGGTGGGGCCCCCCATACAATGTAACTGAGGGAATGAAATTTTTTTTTTCGATGTACTACCCGTGTGGGGTATCAATGGAAAAGGTCTTTTTTAAAATGATATAAAAAGTTTCTAAAAAAACATTTTTCTTTAAAGTGAACGGTTTTTTTGAGATATCAGCTCTCAAAGTCGTAAAAAGTATGTCCCCCCCCTCTATTTTTATAATCTACGGGGTATAAAATTCTAAAAAAATAGAGGTGATGCATGCTAATTAACTCTTTCAACGATTTTGGTTTGATCAAGTATCTCTTTATAGTTTTTTTGAATAAGTGTGATTTAACTTAATTGTTGGACTTTGCTGCTACTGTAACCCTTTGTGCGCGAGCCCGACTCGCAATAAGTGGTCCGTTTTTTATAAGATTTATTCTAGTATTCAGTTATCCCTAGTGTTAAACCTAGCTGTTATTTAATTTAAAGCATGTTTTGTAATAAGAGGGTATGGGAACAGGATTTTGCTAGATACGTTTTTACTCGTGTAAAAATAACCCTAACAATCAGTAAAAGGCGATAGCATAAGCAAAAATGTTGCCATTATTATGTCTATACTCTTATTGACTCCTTGCTGACGATGTGGGAATCGTTTTGCCCTTATAATAGCTCTATTGGTAACAAGACTGAAGAGTTAATATCGTTTTAATCATAAAAACAGCCGAAATTCAATGTTACTTGGGCAGGGTTACCTCTATTAACTTTGTAGTTAAATGTAATCAGTACTACCTTTTCTTCTTTCCAGGACGCAACACATCGAACATGTGTTCAACGCCCACCCCAGTGGCAAACCACGACACAGCGTACCGCCCGCCCTCCAGCCTTCGCAACCAGAAGACCTACCCCAAATCTGCGCTCAAGCACTCCAGTCTCCCAAAAATGGAGCCATTCCCAGTTTCCCCCCCAACTATCACACTGTCCAATGTCGATATCCCTGTCCCCCTTGCTCCTACGAAGCTGAATGATGTGTATGCCTCCCCCAAAAGCCCCCGCCTCCCCCTCGTCTCTGGGCCCAACTTCAACGTCGCCCCGAGAGGATGGGGACAGATGAAGGATTACTACCGGCCTGTGGCGCTAGATGGCGTGGGCAAGGCTGCCATGCCGTACACTGACTTTTAAGGTTTAGGGAATCCGCTGGTTCAATCAGTCCTAATCTCTTTGCAGGACTATCTCGCTGTATGAGGAAAAAAGACGTATAGACGTAACTTTCAACGAAATTAAATAACAAAAATTAAAATAAAATTAATCTATCATCCTTTATCTCTGGATTACATTACATTTCATCATTGTCTTAGGGTTTTGTCCCGATTGAGTCCGAAGCTGTCGCTCCGGAGCCCGGGATCTGCTTTCCTGCTTCTACTCCTCCACTTCGCATCGATCTTGTGCATCTATAGTCGTCAGTTTATTGGCGCGCATGTCATCCCTTACGATGTCAAGCCACACCTTTTTAGGTCTATCCCTTCTGCCGGGTCCCGGCGCTGTTGGCATGGCCAGACATTTGTGTCCTACGCTGTCCGGATTTTGCAGGACATAACTAATTACAAAGTAGGCGAATCTTTATCATTTCAATTCGATTAATATAAATTACAATTAAAATTTAATTAAGTAATCTACATATTTATTGAAAATTGGCGATAAAAGTAAAACATATTTTTAGAATTTGGTGTAAGTATTTGTATGTTTATAATTTTGTGTTTTTGACATATCAATTTTTAATTTTTCTCGTCCACTTTCACTCAGAAAAAAATATTGCTGCATACTGGTAGATACGTCTTTTTATCTCATTATGGCGTAAGGGCAAGGGTTCCTGGGCTAAAAGTTGATTTTTAAGTTCATTATGTACTTTAGTTATAACTTTCAGATTATATGACATAAAGGGTAGGTTGGTGTTAATTTTAAAACCAAGTTCACTGTGTGTCTAGAATAAACTAGGACAACCACACTAAAGTTAACGACAGAGCGGTGGTTAAATAAGTACAATAAAGTATGACATTGGACAATTTTTTTTGCACTTAATTGCGAAAAGACCACATGGGACTTTCATCAATTGATTGAACCATATTGCAAAATAGTATGTCAGTCAACGAAGTTTTTTTGCTACATGGTGTCTATCCATTTGTTTATGTTGACCAACGTATGTCCGATTATTTATTTAAAACCTATGATATTTTTATTTACATATAAAAAACGTAAAGATACAAGGTTAACTTAGGAGATTAGTTTTTATTTATTTAATTAAGAAATACTAAGGTGTATTTATTTTCACCTAGTCAATGAATAAGATTAAGTTAACAGAGTAAATTTACTTAAATATTTATATGTAAAAAAATATCTTTTTTCAGAATGAGATACTTAAATAGGTACATGTCAATAGTTATAATATAATATAACGTTATACAAGTCGTTAAAAAATATAAAATAAAACTATAAAAAAATACACCGCATTTTTACGGTATTTTTGATTTTTCTATTAAAGTGTTCAAGCATTTTGAATAAATAATTTTGGTTAGGTTTACCGAAATTTATTTGAAAATCTGATATACTTTTTATAATGTCTTCTTATATCAAACCCTGTTTGTGTTTTTTCTTTCCGACCATTTGTTATTTATTAAGTAGATAAAAACTGTAGTATACTTAATTATAAGTGTATGAACTAGTCATATTTAATTTATTTTAATCTAAGTAAATGTTATTTATATGACTGTCGATTAATACTCATTTAGGTTAATAATAACTTTGACAATACATAGATTACTTACCTACTGTCAGAACTAACAATAGTATGGTAGCAATAACGCATATTTGTACCACTTAAAATGAAATATAGTATTTTTGATACGTCCTAATTATAAGTATAAATATTGTACTTATCTATATGTAATTTATAAACCACAGCACATTACACAATCCATTGCTTTTACATTAAAAACCAACAGAATATTGAAAAAAAAATTAGAAGTGAAAACAAAACAATGAATCAAATTTGCTAATTTTACATATCGACATAATATTAAATTGTCTATTCTTCCATATTGAGATTATGATTATGATTATTTCATTTCTCTACGTCAATATATTGTCAAATGTTATTTACATTCATTCAAAGAAAAACAACCTTATATCTTCGTACAATATCAAAATATTGACATCGGCCTAATGTTTTATGTAGAGCCTTCGAATAACAATCTGTTGACGTAAACAATATTCAAAATTACTTTGTTTTTAATGATTTACCTGAATTAAAATTTAAAAAAATAAAGTGAAACGATTAATAAATATCAGGCAACATTATAAGGCTTTAGAAAATCTACACGCTTTGAGTCTTTGGGGGTCACACAAGGAGGAATCATTTGCCAACAATTATAAAAGAACACTGACCGAGATGACACAAAAATATCAATCAAAAATACTTATTTGTAAGGGAAAGTTGCGTAATTTTGATGTGATCGTGATATTTTGTATGTGAAATGGAAATAAAGTGATTAAAACTTCAATTTTCTGCTTTTATTTATATTCACAACTTTCTATGGGCTGACTAGCATACAATGAACTGGCACCGATTTCCCCATGTTTTTCGAGTGTAGATAATACCTGCGCGATGCAATTAACTTTAGTTAAGTAAATAAATTAAAGTTAATTTGATATAATTATATGCTTTTTCGTTATGAATGCTCAGTGTGTCTGTGTGTATCTCTGCTAGCTACCTATTAAGTATTTACTATTTCGAATGTAGTGCTTGCTTTGACATTTTTTTTACATATCGTATGCAAAAACAATTACCTAAGCATTTCGTTATTATAATAACGATAAATAGGTTAAGTGGATTAACATTGGGAACATTGACCAAGCCACTACTGATCCCATGGGGTCTAGACCACTTTAGTACCTCTAAAAGTAGTCCCAATTTGGTTACCCCTTAAGTATATTAATTTAGGCCGGATTCGACCAATCTTTATTCGTGGAAAAATAAATGGTTAACGTCAGATTTGTATAGAATGGCAGTGCCATAGATTTAATATCGGAATAAGATTGGTCCTTTAATCTAAGGGCTACCCACTTTCAAATCTGATTCTCTAAAAGTATTAATGTATGTTTATTGATTTCAATTATTTATTCTACTAAGTACTTGCTCGGTGGTAAGGGAATAAATACCTTAGAGTTGCTTCATAATTTTTTTTCAAAGTGGAAATATGATCCAGTTGATGTGGTTTCCCTGTCGTAGGATTGCAAAAGCCAGACATCTTTATTGTAAATACTTCCAAAATCCTCTGACATGATGCAATTATGATCTGCTAATCTAACCTAAAGATTAGCAGATCATAATAATACATCGTATATTTTGTAGGCAGGTAACTATATCTCCTTAAACATACGAGTAAAAATTGTTTTCGTCGATGTTTTTAAAATAAGAGGCAGTAGGCATATTTAGGTAGCTACCTAAAGCGATTATCGTGGCAGGAAATAACTTTATGCAAAAACTTCATTAAAATATTTCTGCCTCACGAGGATTGCAATTTTCAAGGGAAAGATATTTAATAAGTACCTATTATAATTGGAATTAGCGACTTTGTATTCGTATAATCGTCTCAATAACTAATGAATGCTGTACCCCAGGGTTTGAATCATAGGAAGTTGTGAATTGTTATAAAAATTTTAACTAAACCTTTTTTGAATATTGGAGTCATCGTTCATTCTTTAATTAGTTGTTGCTTCATTATTGTATACCTATACATGCTGTATGGGTACAAAGTAACATCCTTTAAGCACTTATTCGTAAAAATGATCGACTTTGTAAATAAAACCGGCCCATTCCGTAAGGTGATTTTGTATGGGGCAAGTAAAAATTGAAAACTTTTTTATTGCAAACAATAAAATACATTTGAATCGCATCAGCTGACTCCAAGCAGCGTCCACAGAATCCCGTTGATTCAAGATATAATCATAAAGCAAAAGTATGTAGATACGGAACACAATCGTGCCAATAACTATACCTTTTTTCAACAGCGTGTATGCCGCACGTGTGAGGCCGTGTCGCCAGTGTGGCCACCAGACCCGCGAGGTACGGCCGTTTGCCACAACATTCTCGTGACTAACCTAAAATACGCGTGTTGTCAATACAAAATTCATCGAATTTAATTAATGGTTCTAGTGTTTGTGAGCAGGGGAGTAGAGTCGTAAAGCAACTCTTATCGGGTCCACTCATTTTGGTTGCTATTCGCCGTTTAATTTGCGACGAGATTTCGATAGAAAGTGGTGAGTGTACAGAAATGTTTTTGTTTATTAACCAGTTTGATTTTAATTGTTAGTCTTTTTTGCATTTATTATTTTAAATATTTTTGTTTTTTATTATGTTCATAAAAATATTAAAAGTTCTACAACATCCCTTGTTGAGATGTTAAACTCAGTACCTAAATACAAAAAAAAACATAGAACCACAATATTCCAGCTTATTATAAATAGCGATCTAAAGTTATTACCGACTTTAGCTAATGTCATTCAGTTCCAACACGCAATGTTAAAAGGTGCTGGCTCAAATTTTGTTCCAGGACTATAATATTTAGTTCGCGATTTGTAATAACGGGCATTAAGTTATATAAAATTTAAAAATATATCGGAGTCTTTAATCCGATTTTATTGTTTCTAACATTTCTAACCTCTTCTTTCTTTATCATTTCATTATTTATCCTTTATTCATTATGTATAAAAATGCCTGTTTTAAATATATGTACTCGTAATGCAAACTAAAATATTTGTTCTAAAGTTTAAATTAGTATATCTTACTGCTGTTTTTAATTGCAATTCATCATCATCATCATCAGCCCATTTAAGTCCCCACTGCTGGGGCACGGGCCTCCCTCAGTCACATGAGGGGTAATTGCCAGACTCACCACGCTTGGCAAACGGGTTAGCGAGGGTTTTGATATAAATGCAGAGTTTTCCTTCTCTGGGTGCTTATGATCATGCAAGCAACTTTACCTTAGTCGCCTTTTACGACACCTCGGTAAGAGTGAGGGTGGCCTATTCTACTCTGCCGGGGACCACATGGCCCCCTTAATTGCAATTTGTGAAACTGTTAGTCTATTATTAATGATGATTGTTGTGCAAAGTTTGAAAATGACTGTTTGTTTCCAAATAAATAAATAAAAAAATAGTATTTACATAATAACTAAAGCTTTGAATCTTCATTATAGGTACTGCTAGGTATGAATGATCTGTATGAATGATGTTAAGTCATATTTAATAAATAAACTAGAGGTAAATTTGTGGAACATAACTTTAAGGAAAATAAGTAAGTAAGAACGTAAATATTTATTGACCACATACAACTAAGCGGTTTAAACATATTATAACATATTACGCTATATTATATTAAGATAATATTATTATAATAAAATGTGTCTGTAAGATTATTGTAATAATGAATCCACGAGAACTACTGCCGACAAACTGTTTTGGCAGTTTGGCAGAAAGCATGTTATTAATATTTCTGTATTATTCTTGAATAAATAAATAATAAAAACAAAAAAAGAAGATTTACAGGGATAGGACACATAACTTTAAATAGATATTGCACAGTAATACATGGGAGAAATAGTCAAGGATATTAAGGAAATTTAATATGACGTATGACGATTCTAAACGAATTAAAATAATAGAGTAAGTATTGAACTAATACAATGTCTGACGTAGTTACTTAAATAGGAATGTGTTAACATGTATTAACTACCACATTTTCTACGATACAATTTTTATTGTATCATATAAATTATTATAAAAATTTACAGTTCATTTGATTAAACTAAAAAAGCGTAAATAAGGAAGAAATATTTTTCTTTGATAAATAATAGTTTAAATTTTTTTTTTATTGTGCCTTCTTCGACGAATTCTATAAAGAGTCAAATGTAGTTTCAAATTGGACACTTAGGTACGTTTTTATATGTATTTTCCTACTAGATAGTAAAAACAATTGAGAATATTAATGAAATCGTGACGCAACACATAAGGAAAAAATAGAGACTCCAAAATATGGTAAATAAAGACATCCATCGATTATTGTCACATTTCCATTTCCTTACAACACTTCTTTATCCTAAACCAAGGCCTCACTTATCAATAGTCTTCAAAATATTGCTTAACATTTAACGAGACGGGTAGGGCACACAAGCGACGCCTATCGATTTTAATTTTTAGCTACTAAACCGGATCTATTTTAAACAATTTCGGGGTTACAACTTCTCGGCATACTATTTATTTATACTTATAGTTGACTATTTGTTCTGCTTTTTCATTGGAATATTTATTTTTTTGACGTGTCGTGTATCAATTTTTCGCATACAAAAACGGACCCAACATTTGTGCATGGTTATTCAATAAATAGTATAAATGTTTGCCGAGAGATTGTAATTCCGAAATTGTTTAAAATAGATCCGGTTTAGTAGCTAAAAATTTTAATCGATTGGCGTCGTTAGTATGCCCTACCCGTCACCTTAAGTAGTGCCTTTTTTGTGGAATCTCTGAACTCAACCAACGAAAAGGGGATTAAAAGCGAGAACTAGAATGAAAGAGTAAGGAAAAATCAAATAATGTAGAATAGGCTACGATTATGTTGGAGGTAGTCGAGACAAAAAACTCTAAAATCAGGTAAACATTCTATACAACGCACTCGCCTTTATCTTTGACAAAGTACGCCTTTTTGCTTAACCATCTACATTTTTTTTCATAGTCTCTACAAGAGAGTAAAAATAATACATGTTTAAAAACATTATTCCTCTTATTCCAAAACGTGGTTTAAAATAGGTAGTGGGATTAATACTGGGAATAACTGGAGTACTAGAATAAACATTATTACAAAACTAAGTTTAACGTTATTTAGTATACCAACTACAATACTTAAGTTAAACCACGGACCCCTAGTTCAAAATGAGTACTAAAATAATAACCTCGAAATGTCGATGCAGTAACCATGACAACTTATCCCTGTGACAGGTCATTCCGTTTTACGCTAAAGTTATTTGTGAGAAAGTAATTTATTTTTTAAATTTAATTCCAAAAATATAAGCAATTCCTATGCATATTACTTGGAAACCTTACTTAGGTTAATGTTTTAAATTATTGTTGCTCAAAAACATTTCTAAAATATTTTTTCTTCAGACAACATAATAAGGTTATGTAAAATGAAATGTCACTGAACGAATGACTTGATCAATTTTGACACTATCCTGCGGTACTATGTGGTCTATGGTTAGTCGAGGATTTGTAATAAAAATTTAAGAACCGACATTATTCCGTGATAATCATGAACTTGCTAGTTTAGGATTAAAACCGGTATCAGAGCAGTTTTTTGTAATAAAAGGGTATTTTTTTATTGATTCAGACAAAAAATACTTGACGTTGATTGATAACATATTGGACTCAAAACAATTATGTGTTTTTGTGTAGGTATCGTAATGTACCCAGTGGATAAGAACGGGCTATACGGGCTGTCGTGTTTTAAATCTGAGCATGCACCAGAAAAATCCAATTCTAATCCATGGGCATATTTCTACCATTAGCTCGGCGGTAAGGGAAAACATCATGTGGAATAGGCCATTTTCATCTATCAACAATAAATTATGAAATTATATTACTTGTATAGTTTTCATCACGGGAAATGCAAATATAACGTTATTTTCCCATGAAATCCTAAGATAAATCTTATTTTTCAAAATCAAAATTGAGGTTTTAGTATCTGTATGTCACGTGATTTCAAACGCCGACCGCCATGATGTGACGTCACTATACTAAAACATCTTTTTGACATCTTTGTTTACTTACCTACAACGCATTTGACATTTCTCAATTTTAGTTCAATGTCCTTTGATTTAGTTATAGTGACGTCATGCGCCGTCACCATCATGACGGTCGGTGTTTTAGCGCGAATATTTTACGTCAAATTTTTGGTAATTTTTTTATAACATTTAGCAGGCATATTTTGCAGAAATAAAAATAATGCTTGATTATCTGATATATATGAGCATTATGTGTACAATATTTGAGATGATGATTCTGAACGCGTACGCTAATAAACTGACCACTACAGTATGTTCCAATTATGAAGTCCTTTTTGACATTTCGAAGACTTTCGTAACTCTGCACGTTTCATATAAATCCAATTGAATATCCCTTTTTGTATTTGGTATAATCGTCATTGGAAAAAAATACAATAATACAAAAACACCCTACAATTAATTCACAAGCAAAATTAACATATTGTTTTTGAATATAATGCTCAAAATAATCTTAACTTCAAAATAAAATAATATTTTTTGCACCATTGCGGTTACGTACTATGGTTTATGTTTTACTTTTAAACATAGTGACGTGCCTCAATTATTCAGTTACTTAAACCGATCATTCGCGAATTGAATGGCGGCAATGGGGCTGCTTATAGCTGAAATAACTTTGATGCATTTTACAATAAAACTTAATAAAAAGTACAGCCATTTGCAGGTACCAAATAAAATAACTGATAACATTATCTGAACAATGAACGTGTGCGAGCGAGAAGTGAATAGATGCGCCGCCATTTCTGATCCCATTCTTTTCATTTCTTTTCATTCGTGGGGTGCGAGTAAAGACGCAAATAGTGTGCGAGCGAGAAGTGAATAGATGCGCCGCCATTTCTGATCCCATTCTTCATCCGCATAGGTTGTAAAACTCTTCATTTGGAACATCGACTCTCAGATAGATCCGTGATTCATTACGCTCACTCGGATCATTCAGTTCATTCGGAACATTCGGCTCATCGGATCATTCGGCTTATCGGATCATTCAGTTCATTCGGTTCACTCGGACTCTAGATCCATTTGAGTCGAATGATTCATTCCGGAGCAAACATTAGAGATTTGGAACAGTGTATCATTTGGCTGAGTCGGCTGAGTCGGATCACTGAGTCGCTTTAGTGAACAGTTACACACGTCTAGTAGATAATAAGTAGCTATTATGGGAAGATGAGGCTACCAAGGCCACTTTTTTATTTTATTTACGAAACATTGTTTTGGTGATATAGAATCCTATTGACGAAACTTGAAGAGCTATTTAGCAGGCCAGCCAATATGACGGTATCCAACGCCCAAAAAGTCAAGGCTTCTTCTAATCGCTGTAGTAACCGTGACTTGTATATTAAGGTGACGGGTAGGGCACACTAGCGACGCCAATCGATTTTAATGTTTAGCTACTAAACTGGATCTATTTTAAACAACCTCTCGGCAAACACTTATACTATTTATTAAATAACCATGCAAAAATGTAGAACCAACCCGTACGCGAAAAATTGATTCACGCCAAAAGCGGCCACTTTTGGCGTGAATCATTTTTTCGCGAATAAAAACGGGTGCCCAACATTTGTGCATGGTTATTTAATAAATAGTATAAGTGTTTGCCGAGAGGTGTAATACCGAAATTGTTTAAAATAGATTCGGTTTAGTAGCTAAAAATTGATATCAATTGGCGTCGCTAGTGTGCACTACCCGTCACCTTATTAAGGTGACGGGTAGGGCACACAAGCGATCTTTGTTAATAATTTTTAAACTATTTCGATCATCTTTTTAAACAATTTCAAAGCTGCAACCTCTCGGAAAACACTTATACTATTTATTAAATAATAAAGTATCAGCCTATAAACTGTCCCACTGCAGGGCAAACGCCTCCATCAAAGAAATCAAGTCATCGCTACTATGATGGGATCAGACTTAATCACCACGTTAGCCAAATGCGGATTGGTGATCACAAACCCGAGCTATGTTCGAAAAATTCGAAGCATACTTTTCGCTTGACCCGGGAATCGAGCCCAGGATCCTGAGATCACGACCCGGTACTTAAACCACTAGACCAACAGGGCGCTTCATTTTTATTAATACTTATACTGAACTTTTTAGTCTGCTTTTGTACTCAAAATTTAAATTACCTACTGCCAAAGATGGCCATTTATTTATACATATTATATTATAGATTACGAACGAAATAATTACAAAATATTAATCATTGCGAAATTGTTATTAGGTTTACTCAATCGAAAGATAAGAGGTTGATAGCAATAACTTTAAGTGGGACTCGACCTTGGTGTGTTTTTGTATGAATGGCAGACGATCATACGGATCACCTAATGATAGACGATTTCCGCCGCCCAAGGACACCTGCAACACCAATGGTGTCACAAGTGCGTAACCAACCAACCATTATTAGGCTTTCGATACTCACACTCACTGGGTAAAATATAGTACACAAGAAATACACGCTGATTTTATTTTTTGAGATAGGTGGCAGACGAGCAAACGGATCGTGGTTTTGTGGTTTAACTAACACCATGATCCAGTTGGTCTGGTTCCCCTGTCTAATGATTTTAAAGGTTTGACGGCAGTTCATCATCATCATCAGCAACCCACACTCGTCCACTGCTGGACATAGGTCTCCCCTAATGCACGCCACTGCTCCCGATTTTCGGCAACTCTCATCCAGCCCACACCAGCCAGCCTTCGAATGTCATCATCCTATCCTGTCGCAGGGCGTCCTACACTACGCTTACCGAGTCGCGGTCTCCACTCAAAGACTTTACCACTCAAGGATTTGACAGCAGTTGCGTAACAGTAATTATGGACTTACCATTTCCTGCATCATGGTCCAAGCGTACCCAAGGTTCCGAAGCGACAGCTTTGGATGCAACTGGGAACGACACCCTCGGATGATGAAGATTTAAAGCTACTGTTACAGATAAGTAAATAACACACTTAAAAATTTAATCTCGTGTTCAGGCGGGACTCCAACCCACATCTTCCACAATCCGGGTGGCTGTTCTACCACGTTCTACGCGTTCAGTGGTCTAATTAGTAGAACAGCCACCCGGATTGTGGATGATGTGCGTTCCAGTTCCGCCTGAACACCAGATTTAAAATTTAAGTGTGTTATTTATTTAAAAATAAATTGCAAAAGATTGCTAGCAAAAATATCATGAATAGATTTTAGATACTTAACTCATGGTCAAATATTTGAAATAATATTTCCACTGGATATTGTAAATACACCCACAATCTTAGACATTTTTTTTTTTTCTCGACAAATTGTCTAAGCCCAAAATATTGATGAGACTATCGACAGCTCATGTCGAATCAAGAGCTTACAAATTTAGTCGGCTTAATACCGCGTTCAGTGATCTAATTGGCAGAACAGTCCCCCCGGATGGTGGAAGAACACGAGATGAAATTTTTAAGTGTGCTATTTACTTAAGGTGACGGGTAGGGCACACTAGCGACGCCAATCGATTTTAGTTTTTAGATGCTAAACCGGATCTATTTTAAACTATTTCGGGGTTACAACCTCTAGGCAAACACTTATACAATTTATTAAATAACCAAGCACAAATGTTGGATCCGTTTTTGTACGCGAAAAGTGGCCGCTTTTGGCGTGAATCAATTTTTCGCGTACGTGTTGGACCCAACATGTGAATGGTAATTTAATAAATACTATAAGTGTTTGCCGAGAGGTTTTAGCCCAAAAATTGTTCAAAATAGATCCGGTTCAGTAGCTTAAAGTTACTATTGATTGGCGTCGCTAGTGTGCCCTACCTGTCACCTTAAGGCGATGGCTAGCCCTAACTAGCGACACCTATCGATTTAAATTGTTAGCTACTAAACCTGATCTATTTTAAACAATTTCGGAGCGGGAGTCTATGAGTAACATTTTTACTATTTATTTAATAATTAAATTGTGCACTTCTTTTTGATCTGTTTTAAGTGGTTTTTGGCGGTATTTTTTTTGGATGGATGGCGGTCTAATACTGTGCGTTTTTCGCGGAACTTTCTACCACGTACCTCAGTTCTGTGGAACAGTTTACATATGGGAGTATTTCCCGACGGCTACGACTTAGGGACCTTCAAGAGAAGAGCGTACTCCTTTTTAAAAAGGCCGGGAACGCATTAGCAATCTCTCTGATTTCGCAGATGTTAATGGGTGGCGATGATTGCTTTCCATCAGGTGACTCGCTTGCTCGTTTGTCGCCTCTAGCATAAAAAAAAAAATTATAGTAATTCAA
The DNA here is from genome assembly GCA_019059595.1 of Marasmia exigua. NCBI lineage: Eukaryota > Metazoa > Arthropoda > Insecta > Lepidoptera > Crambidae > Marasmia > Marasmia exigua. The sequence goes on from CM032488.1 coordinate 15,309,820, forward strand.
ATTTCGAGTACAAAATCTGAACCAAAAGTTACATTTTAAATAAATAGTATGTTTTCCGAGAGGCTGCAGCTTCGAAATTGTTAAAAAGGTATCCGGTTTAGTTGCTTACAATTAAAATAAATTGGCGTCGCTAGTGTGCTGTACCCGTCACCCTAATAGGCGTGATTGGGCGTGATCGTTATACAGGGTGTATCTGTGAACATTTACATCTCGTTAACCACGTGTTCTATCAACCATTATGGACAACATTTGTTTTACGACTTCTGAAAATTCGCATAAAAAAATTTCAACTTTTCATACAAAGTCGGTCACGTAACTTGTTCGAAAAGTCGTAGAACAAATGTTGCTCAGAATGGTTGGTAGAACACGTGCTTAAAGGGATGCAAATGTCCAGATACAGCCTGTATTTACCGGTTAGCGTGATTTTGTAATATATTGCAAAATGAAATTATTGCGATATCATACACGTAGAAGCTCTTTCGTAAATCACTGTTGTGAGCTAATAGGTATGTACGGTCAGCAAACCTAGCGGTGTTCCAGTTAGCCACCAGAATCGCTTGCACTGCGCTATGCGCGAGCGCAGGTATTAGCTTCGCCCACCCCGCTGCGTGTGCAAGTGGTTATCGTATAGCGTTGGTACACCGGAAAATACGTCAACAGTTCTTTTTTTTTTATATATATGAGAGGTGGCAGACGAGCAGACGGATCACCTGACGGTAAGCAATTCCGCCACCCATGGACACCCGCAACACCAGTGGAGTCACAAGTGCACTGCCAAGCTTTTCCCCTTCCCCCCGTTGGGCCTACGGTGACCTCACTCACACGGCGAAACACAGCGCAGACGCTGCTTCACGTTGTTGTTGTTGTTCAGTTCAGAGAGATGGTGGCTCAGTGGTTTAGAACGCACCTTCCGTACGCATGCACCTCTGGATTTTTCAAATCTATGTGCGTATTTCTACCATTGGATCGGCGGTGAAGGACAACATCGTGAGGAAACCAGCACGTTTCGGATAGTTTCTGAAACGTGTAACCATGATTCAGTTGGTTTGGTTCCCCTGTTATAGTGTTGCGAAGGTCAGACGGCAGTCGCTTCATTGTAATTACTAGACTCCCCAAATCAAGAATCATGGTCCAAGGGCATCCCGGGCTCCAGAGCGACAGCTTTGGACGCAACCGGGAATTACACGCTAAGATGAGGAGGATGAGAGTGGTCCCCGGCAGAGTAGAATAGGCCACCCTCACTCTTACCGAGGTGTCGTAAAAGGCGACTAAGGTAAAGCTGCTGGCATGATCATCAGCACCCAGAGAAGGAAAACTCTGCATTTATATCAAAACCCTCGCCAACCCGTCTGCCTAGCGTGGTGAGTATGGCAATTACCCCTCATGTGATTGAGGCTGACGATGACGATGATGATGAGGAGGATGAGGAATACAGTCTGCAACACGTCAAATTGAAAAAAAAACTTGAAACATACGAATCATAAGTAATATTATAAATATCTGTGTCATACTATAGACTTAATAATAATAATAATTCTCACAACATCTCATACGTTGACCTGATTCCGTACTAAGTAGCTTAAGCACTTGTGTTACAGATATCAGACAACAGAGGAACACAAATATATCATCATCATCATCATTTCAGCCAATAGACGTCCACTGCTGGACATAGGCTTCCCCCAATGTTCTCTACACAGATCGGTCCTGTGCCGCCCGCATCCAATGGATTCCCGCGATCTTCACCAGATCATCGGTCCACCTTGTGGGGGGCCTGCCACGGCTGCGACTTTTCTGTACGTGGCCTCCATTCGAGGACCTTTCCGCCCCAACGGCCGTCTGTTCTCCTCGCTATGTGCCCTGCCCATTGCCACTTGAGGCATACAATCCTTTGGGCTATGTCTGTGACCTTAGTTCTCCTGCGGATCTCTTCATTTTTGATACGATCACGCAGGGAGACTCCGAGTATTGACCTCTCCATTAATAATAATAATTCTCACAACATCTCATACTTTGACCTGATTCCGTACTAAGTAGCTTAAGCACTTGTGTTACAGATATCAGACAACAGAGGAACACAAATATAGTACTTAAATACATATATTACACCCAGACACCGAACAAACACAAGTGTTCATTCCACGAATGTTTGTCCAGGGTGGGGATCGCACCCACGACCTTTGGCGTAAGAGGCAGGGTCACTACCAATTGCGCCATCCGGTCAGTCAAAAGTAATATTATAATATCTGTGTCATACATGGACTAAATATAATTAGTCCACGGTTAGGTAAGTAAACATAAACATGTAAGATCATTATCCAAACTACATATTTTGGCAGATAAGTATTTTTAGTCAGCGAGACAATACTCCCTCTTGAAAACCTTAGTTAAAACATAATTTCTTTGTAGTCAGTAGCTCTACATGCATTTCGCAAATCAACATCAACATTTTTTAGTAGTATAACTCAATAACGTTGTTTTGAGGTAGATACATCTTTTTTTATGACATTGGTGGCAGACGAGCAGACGGATCACCTGATGGTAAACGATTGCCGCCGCCCATGCACACACTCAACACCAGTGGAGTCACAAGTGCGCTGCCAACCTTTAAACTCCCCTTCCCCCCGGATTGGGCCTTACCCTCACTCACGCAGCGAAACAGCACAGTGCAGCTTCATGCTGGTTTTCTGTGAGGTCGTGGTATTACTCCGGTCGAGCCGGCCCATTCATGCCACGGTCAGAAAAGTCGTCACGTCATAAAGTTTTGAAAGCCATATGTTTGAACCTTACCTCATTGAAATCTCATTATCATGTGTTGTAAAAGTTCAACAACCGCCCGGTCTATTGTGTTCGGATATCAGACAACGTTAGTGATACATAATTATAGCACGGAGTCAGATCAATGTATGTGATGTTGTGAAATATTTATTTTTTAATTCAAATTCAATTCAAGTTCAAATAATTCTTTATTTGCTTAGGCTTGTACACAGCACTTACAAATCGTCATACATTTGAATGACTTAAAACTATTTATAAGTACTTATGTATAATTTGCATGTTAATACATATATATGTTGATACATAAAATATACTAAAGAAATAAATAAACATAATGCGATTCTACCACCGGCTCGGAAAGTTGTTTCTGGTCGAGAAGATCCGGCAAGAAACTCGCCAGTTACTCTTTTTAATCGCCAAACTTTCATACAATGTTGTGTCATCATCATACCAAGCCATACAGTTTAATTGTTACACAAAATAAAATAAAGGAAATAATAATAAAATATATTATGAAGTAAACCGAAGCAGACCAGTCCCCAAAGGTGGCACCTGCTCACAAGTATGACGTATGTGTCAGCCATCATTTCACTCAACCATATTAGAGGGAATGTAATGACCCGCCACATAGCGCCACCACCTCAGAGACATTTGAGTGAGCATGACTACTTAGGTTCCCCTCATAGGTCACAAAGGTAATATGTGCCTATGTCTGGCTTCTATCCTTAAGGTGTATTATTTGTTGAAGTTTCTTTTACCAACATTTTCGACAATTCAGATACGGGTATTTGAGTCTATAACCTAGATAAAGCCACTTAAATCATGGAAGAATTTAGGGTAAGTATACGTCATTACATGGACCAATTATACATATATAAATATCAAATGTACAATAAAAGCCAAAACAGGCCATAACAAAAAACATAGTTTGTTTTTATAGTTTTTTAGATTTTCGCGTTGCATTATAACTATAATGTATCAATACGGGGATTAACACGATATTTATTATGTGAAACAACATTGTGTACTCACATATTTGCTGTGTCTTGTGACCACGGCTGCTGTAACGTAGCCGAAACGTCGAGCCAAATATGTGAGTACACAATGTTGTTTCACATAATAAATATCGTGTTAATCTCCGTATTGATACATAATAGTTATAATTGTTTTTATTTGTATAAGTAATTATTTGGAATATTAAATTCCAATTAATGGTATAAAGGTAGGCAGTCACCTTGACAACGTAAGTAAACTTTGAAACAAATATTTTAGTGTGTCAGATTATATTTATTGGCTTATAGGACAAGCCTTTAACTTGGTTAAAATGTTAATTAGATTGAGAAATAGATTATGTAACATTAGTAGAGATTGGTACTTGCAATAACCACACATGATTGTATTGTTGTTTAATCAGCATAATTTTCAATGGAGATGACAGAATTTTAAATATGGACTGACTTTTTTCTCTAATAGTATATATGTAGTAAGTAGAACCTAAAATATATAACCACTTACCTACCAGATGACTTAAAACAGTTGACACAGAAGCATTTTCAAAGACAACTGTTCGACATACTATTAAATAAATGACATCATCATCATTTCAGCTATCAGACGTTCACAGCTGGACATAGGCCTCCCCCAATGTTCTCCACACAGATCAGTCCTGTGCCGCCCGCATCCAACGGATTCCTGCAACCTTCACATTGTCGGTCCACCTTAAATAAATGACATACCTACTATTAATTAATTGCAAGATTTTTTAAATTATGGTTTTAAGTTGAACAATGTAAAAGTGATTTTATTATCTTATTTATATTTAAAATGACTACATTATTTTCAAATTCCAATTCATAAAAAATATTAATGAATATATTGTGTGTGGAATGAGTTGTCACTCTCTAATAGAGTCTTAAAGCCGCGATTGTGTTTAGAGTGGTATCAGCAGAATCCGTAGGTCGATAAAACACAAAACACAGGCGTTTTATTGAGTGACTGTGGCTTTGACTGACTTTCACTGTTAACTACAAACTCATTCTCAATAATTTATACCTTGACATTGGCAAGATATCTTCAGTTAAAGCTATATTGATGAAAGTTGACATTTTGAGACATTGAGGTAACTTTTGATGTTGTTCTGGAATTTTTAAAATTTACATAGTTAATACCTAATATTGGGTTATTTTATGCATTCGATCGTTCACCCGGAGTCACGTTACAATGGCTGACCCAAGACCTGCCGGTATTTCTAAATACCAGACGGAATGTGGAAATAGTACCTTATGTATAAAAAGTACCAGCCTATATACTATGCCACTGCAGGGCAAAGGCCTCCATCATAGAAATCAAGTTATAGCTACTATGATGGGAATAGTCTTAATGACCACGCTTGCCAAATGTGGATTGGTGATCACAAACCCGAGCTATGTTCGAAAAATTCGAAACATACTTTTCGCTCGACCCGGGAATCGAACCCAGGATCCTGAGATCACGGCCCGGTACTTAAAGCACTAGAGCAACACCGTATGTATAATAAAAGCATAAATATCAATTGAAATTATCAATATCTACAATGTCTGAGGATCATCTCTATTTTATTAGTATTTATTTTTACAACATTTTTTTATTATTTGAAAGAAATGGGGTGAATCTTACGTCTCATAGCCACTGCGACCAGTAGATGATCTATTGTAGCAGCCCCAGAACCTATTACAGCACCTCATGTAACTCCACTTCCAGGATAAACCCGAGAATGGAGCTGATGGGGGAGCTTTTGATCTCGTCTGCCGAGATCATGTGTGGTCCCAGGTGCCGGCTTCTGCAGCGGTGCAGCGCTATCCACTCGCCAAGGACGTGGATAATCTTTTCCTCGTCCTCGCGATAGATTTTAGTATCCGAAAAGCATTGTTACAACAGCAGAAATACATAATTTGTGAAAATCTGCAGGCGACTAATTAGCAAGCGGGTCACCTGATCGAAAGTAATCAACATCGCCCATGAACGAACATCCACGAAATCAGAGAGATCGCTAAAGTGTTGCCGGCCTTTAAAAAAAGCGTAATTATGCTCTTCTCTTGAAGGTCTCTAAGTCGTAGCCGTCGGGAATACTCCCGCAGGCAAACCGTTGAACAAGGCTGAGGTACGCGGTAGAAAGTTCCGCGAGAAACGCACAGTATTAGACCGCCAGAGACAGACAGACGGACAGCGAAGTCTTAGTATTAGGGTCCCGTTTTTACCCTTTTGGGTACGGAACTCTGAATCTTTGTTTTAAACCAAGTAAGAAAGGACATAGCCCACCGAGTTAGCAAACTAAAGTGGCAGTGGGCTGGTCGTTTTAGCCGCAGAACTGACAGCCGTTGGAGCCGTAAAGTCCTTCAGTGGAGACCGCGACTCGGTAATCGTAGTGTAGGACGCCCTGCGACAAGATGGGATGACGACATTCGAAGGCTGGCTGTTGTGGGCTGGATGAGAGTGGCCGAAAATCGGGAGCAGTGGCGTGCATTAGGGGAGACCTATGTCCAGCAGTAGACGAGTGTGGTTTGCTGATGATGAAAAGAACATGAGATCACGGCCCGTTACTTAAACCACTAGACGCCCTGTTGGTCTAGTGCTTTAAGTATCGGGCCGTGATCTCGGGGTCCTGGATTCGATTCCCGGGTCGAGCTAAAAGTACGTTTCGTATTTTTCGAACATAGCTCGGGTTTGTGATCACCAATCCGTATTTTGCAAGCGTGGTGATTAAACCTATTCCCATCATAGTAGCGATGACTTGATTTCTGTGATCGAGACCTTTGCCCTGCAGTGGGACAGTATATAGGCTGATACTTTAAAGGAACATAAACGTTTAAATCACTATCATTACAAGTGCAAAGAAAGAGAAAGTGTAGTCACGTGCGCGTGCGCATTGTATTACACAACAAAGCCTAGACGTGATTTACCTACCGTCATCACAACAGAGATTTAGAATGCCTGCTCAGACTATGGTAACTTACTTAATTTGTTTTTTTTTCATCTATTTTTATGTAAAGTGGCCGATGAGTTGATCAAGATATGCTAAGCGATTGTTGCCATGGATGGACACACGCAATACTAGTGAAGTCACAAATGCGCAGCCAACCTTTAACCTTCCGGACCCTTCGATTGGGCCTCTTCTAGTGCCCTCACTCACACAACGTAAACTAATGATGTTGTAATAAAAAATATTATATCATTGGCGCAAACCCTCCCTCACGGCCGGTTTTCTGCGACTCCAGTCGAGCCGGCCTGTTCATGCCGAAGTATTACTCTCCCAAAGGTTTTTAAAATGTTCTTTATAAATTCACTGTAATAAGATTTTAGTGGTGTAGATTCTCACAACATTTCATACATTTACCTGATTCCGTACTAAGTAGCTTAAGGTGACGGGTAGGGCACACTAGCGACGCCAATCGATTTTAATTTTTAGCTACTTAACCGGATCTATGGGTCCAACGCGAAAAATTGATACACGCGGCCACTTTTGGCGTGAATCAATTTTACGCGTACAAAAACGGACCCAACATTTGTGCATGGTTATTTAATAAATAGTATAAGTGTTTGCCGAGAGATTGTAACTCCGAAATTGTTTAAAATAGATCCGGTTTAAATCGATTGGCGTCGCTAGTGTGCACACCCATTACACCCAGACACTGAACAAAGACAAGTGTTCATCGCAAAAATATTTGTTTAGGGTGGGGATCGAACCCACGACCTTTGTCGTAAGAGGCAGGGTCACTACTAAATGCGAAATCCGCTCAGTCATAGTCAGTAGATATATTGCTTCGGTGTGTTTGTAGTACAGAGGGTGTCAGGTCGACTTACCCTCGCAGTGCAAATATAGCACTTGTGTCTCTCAGACATGAGGACGGTCCAAAGTCCAACAAGGGTCACTCCACGTGACGCCGAGGTACCGTGCAACGATTGTAAGTCGATAAGTCGGCGTCAGATTCAAACAAAATTGATATCTACGTGACTTTTGACCAATTCGATGATTATAACACTATTTTATGCTCAATGCTAAAAAGTGCCGTGTGGTCCCCGGCAGAGTAGAATAGGCCACCCTCACTCTTACCGAGGTGTCGTAAAAGGCGACTAAGGTAAAGCTGCTGGCATGATCATCAGCACCCAGAGATGGAAAACTCTGCATTTATATCAAAACCCTCGCCAACCCGTCTGCCAAGCGTGGTGAGTATAGCAATTACCCCTCATATGATTGAGAGAGGCCCGTGCCCAGCAGTGGGGACTTAAATGGGCTGACGACGCTAAAATGTTTTATTAAATTACTAAAATTTACTAAGTATGTAGGTAGGTACCTATTCTATTAACTGTTATGTGACTTCATTTGGTTTAGTATAAAGATGGCCGATTGTTACTGATTTCAACAATCGAATGGTTTGATACTACTAACATTAACAATCGAATACAAAACGATCGATCGTTGTTACTGATTCCAACAATCGAATGGTTTGATACTTAGTAACCTGGAGCCCAATTCTGGGGACGTGATATTTTGTCATCATACGATATATATCACCAAAACATAGTTTTTTTGTATGGTTTTCAAATGATATCCGCCATGTCTTTTTCATATCGAAATCCCCAGAATTGGGCTCCTGGGCTGTTTTTGGGGTTGACTAACTCAAAAGGAAAAAAACCGAAACCTTATCCACCTTATTATAAATCCCGACCTAAGCGCAATACGCAATTTTAAAAGGGACTAGCACGAATTTTGTTCTGGTACTATCCTAAGTTCGCGATTTGTAATAAGAGACTACAAGATCTTTTTAATAATTGCCTGTATGTATATCTAACTGTTATCTCTCAGGGCTGCCGTCATAGAGTAAAATGTATATCTGACATCTACGGTCTCCTGAAGTTATGAACCTTTTAGTTAACCTTTAAATGCACGGGATACTATTTGAGTTGGCTTATGTCTTAATTTACTGTGAGGTTGAGTACATCTTGTAGATCGTACTGTGTGCATGGATTCCTTCAAACGAAGCGTGAAGAAGCATCTCGCGCGCCAGTATGGGAGTCCCAACGGAGGTGATGATTTCTCATCGCTTCCGTTGTAATTGCAACGTGGGTTCTTCTCCTGCTCACTGCTGGCACAGCACACTCACATCAGGCTGAGGAGAGCCAATATACTGCCAATATAAAAATGTTGTAATATAAATTCATTAAGTAGTTCATACAACTTCTCATTTTATTTTATTTTTTATATTTATTTTTATGTCAATACACTTGAAGCTTACAGAATGGATCCAAAATGCAACAAATTTAAATTACTTAAAACAAGAAAGATGAATGAAATTACAAATGAAACTTACATTTCTTTAAAAACCTCATACATTGATCTGATTTCGTTTGTGTTACGGATTCAGACATTCGGAATTAAAAATATATACTTAAATGCAAATGTGTATTTGTAGTCTTGTAATGTACCTTTGTATGATATACGGATCCCAGATAAAGTTAAAAAGAAACTGTCAGATGGTTATTGTTTTTATCTAGTAGCTTCAACTACTTATGCCCTATTATTTTTAGTCGTAACCTCCTTTCGTCAAGTTTTTTCAGCAAATCATTTTAGGTCTAGTCGTATAATATTCTTCTATAACATTATTATATCCTCAAATTCTACATACAAACACTTGCGCGATGTAACCAACTTCCAGCACCATCTTTTGGCACAGCTTGGAACTAATATCATAATTAAATCCCGAAAACAAGTGAAGGGACTAGCAATCTAATAATGATATTATTTATTTTCAGAGTCCAGTGATGAATAGAGAATTAAAGACGATGTGGATGTAGTAACATCGGAGCCATAAAGAGCAACAGAAAGCAGGCCATAGACCACAAATCAAGATGGCGGAGGGAGTAGTGTACCACAAACAACGGGTGCCGCCGTTTTTAAGACAGGTTCGTTGTTTCCAACTGTGAATAGAGAATAGAAGTTTCCAGTTGTTTCGGGGCACCCCGAAAAGATCGGGGCTGGCCTCTTCGGTCGTGTCTCCCTGGTGTCCCAATGGAATGCGAGGGTAAGGGAATAGAGAGTGCTTGGTGTTTGCTCACACACTTGAGCACTATAATATATCCTTAGTACGTGGCTGATCGTTACGATCGGCCGCCGTAGGTATGGTGTATCGTCTTAGAACAAAAGTGTTACTGTATGGAAACTAACGCCACCTAGTAGTCTTAATATCACAACGAAGCGCCTGCTTTTCGTTTGTGCTAGTTTGTGCGCAAGTAATAATTACTAAGTGTCCCGGTAGATGTCACTATGCATTTTTACATTTCAGATAATATTTGTATATCATTATTATACTAATTATGTATGCATAAATGACTTCCATCCTTTCTTCAGCTTCTGGCTGTAAGCGGCGTGGTGATGTACATGATTGGTACGGGCGCCAACATCGCGTACCCTGGCGTGCTGCTCCAGCAGCTTCGAGAGCCGCACTCCGCTGTGCAGCTCACACCTGAACATGAGTCTTGGATCGGTAAGGTTTTTTTTTATCTCTCTTTAGTCAGTCCCTCATTTCTGAGGATCGTGGTTACTGGAACTCATCAACCAAACAAACTTTCTCCATTTTTTTTTTCTTTATTTGCATAGGCTTGTACACAGCACTTACAAATCGTCATACATTTGAATGATTCATACATTGATTCCGATTGGAAGTAAGGGATGTAACTCCTTTTATTTCCTCCTCATTTTATAGTGGCACAGTATATTGGCTGTCCTCCGCCTGATGATAAGCAAGAGGAAAGCCGACGTTGCAATTAGACGGACATCGCCAAGGCATCACCTCTGTTGGCACTGCCATACTGGCCCATGAGATGCTTCTTCACGCTTCGTTTGAAATCTATATTGTAGAAAGGAGAAAATACATGCCTGCATATAAAATACAGTTAAGCGTCTAGTCGAAGTCTCGGGAGAGCCAAAGGCTGGCAGCTACCTCGATCAGCAAATTTCCATCGCGATCCAGCGGGGTAATGCTTTTTTTATGTAGTAGGTAGGCAGACGAACAGACGGATCACCTGATGGTAAGCAATTGCCGTCGCCCATGGACACCCGCGACACCAGTGGAGTCACAAGTGCGCTGCCAACCTATAAACCCCCCCTATCCCCTGGATTGGGCCTCCGGTACCCTCACTCACGCTGCGAAACACAGCACAGTGCTGCTTCACGCTGGTTTTCTGTGAGACCGTGGTATCACTCCGGTCGAGCGTGCCCATTCATGCCGAAGCTTGGCTCTCCCACGGTAGAAAATGCTGCCAGCATTTAGGGACACTGCCACAGGGACCTAATCCCCCTTATTTCAAAACTAGGTCTAAGAAAAGTTCCAGAACTAAACTCGTGCTTGCTCCTTTTAACATTGCGTATTGGAACGTGACGACTTGAGCTTTAGTAAGTTAATAACTTAAGCCCACGATTTAAAATAAGGTGGAATTTGTTTTCACTTTCCTTTTTACTTACTTTTAGTCTTTAGGTCTCAGTTAGGTATTGTCTTAATTTTTTTCTTTTGTTCAATAAATGCTTCCTGCCTGCATGAGTTCCAATTCTTAATGGTACGGCAGATATAGGAAATGCCAATTTTTTTAGTCCGTACTGGAATGGTTTCCGAGGTGAAGCGGTGACAGCGTTGTCCGGCGCGTGTAGTTCTGTAACGGTTGTCCGGCGTTGTCCGGCGTTGTTTGTTGTCCGGCGCGTGTAGTTCTGTAACGGTTGTCCGGCGTTGTCCGGCGTTGTTTGTTGCCCGGCGCGTGTAGTTCTGTAACGGTTGTCCGGCGTTGTCCGGCGTTGTTTGTTGTCCGGCGCGTGTAGTTCTGTAACGGTTGTCCGGCGTTGTCCGGCGTTGTTTGTTGTCCGGCGCGTGTAGTTCTGTAACGGTTGTCCGGCGTTATTTGTTGTCCGGCGCGTGTAGTTCGGTAATGGTTTCTGAGGTGAAGCGGTGACAGCGTTGTCCGGCGCGTGTAGTTCTGTGACGGATAAAGACGGATGGGATGAGGGTGGGATTTTTTTGTGATAAAGGTAGACTAGCAGATGCATCACCAGATGACGAAGTGATTATTGTGGGCTGGGTACCTAAGGGCGGTAGCTACAATAGAAGACGCACAAATGCGCTGGCAGCCATTAGAAGCGGAATACCAGCAAAACTGTATGTAGGCTTCCAGCACAAATAAAATTGACAATAATGATGTCTTTTTAGTCCGCTAACCGGGGGTGTGCTAAGGACGTGAAGGTTGTATTGATCCTGGAATACTGCGGCCGACAGTTCATTCCATAGTTTAACCAAAGGGAATCGCTGTGGCTTTTACCTAACTGCCACATGACGGACCACGCCAAGATCATATGTATTTAAGGTGACGGATAGGGCACACTAGCGACGCCAATCGATTTTAAATTTTAACTACTAAACCGGATCTACTTTAAACGATTTCGGGGTTACAACCTCTCGGCAAACACTCATAGGTACTATTTATTAAATAACCATGCAAAAATTATGGGTCCGTTTTTGTAAAATAGATTCACGCTAAAAGTGGCCGCTTTTGGCGGTAATCAATTTTTCGCGTACGCGTTGGACGCAAAATTTTTGCATGGTTATTTAATAAATATTATACATATGTGTTTGCCGAGAGGTTGTAACCCCGAAATTGTTTCAAATAGATCCAGTTTAGTAGCTAAAATTTAATCGATTAGCGTCGCTAGTGTGCCCTACCCGTCACCTTAAGCAGACTTGTTTTGCATCGATCTATTATTTTTTATGTGATAAGTGTCAGACGGATCACGTAAGCGGTTACCGCCGCCCGTGGACACCCACACCGCCCATGGCAACACCAATCAGGGAGCAATCAGATGTTTGTAAAATTTTCCAAACATGCAGTCTACACGAGTATGCAATCACAATTATCTGGAATCACGGCATAGATCATATAAATGCATGATGAGTCGCAATTCGCAATTCTACCCGCAAATTGCGACACAGCCCAGCATTACTCTACGTCAGAGCAATTTGCGCTTGATTGTCACTTGTTTGTTTGCTTGTTGTTATTATGTCAAACATATTATAATATCTGTGGTCAAACATATATGGTATTATTCTTACCGTCTCTTATATCGACATACTTACCGTGGCTTCTCAATACATCCTTGATTGCCTTATGTACGTACATAAGAATCTCCATCTGTTCTCGAAGAAGTCCGACTGTCACAGCCTTAACACCAGAAATAAGCACAGACTGGCCGTTCCAAATATCAGGCTCCATAAGGTTGGCAGTTCATTTATAGGATTGAGCATAAAAGTGTTTAATAAGTTACCTCAGATTATTATTGACTTGCCCACACATAAGTTTAAATTGTATATAAAAAACTGTTTAATGAAGAAAAGCTATTATAAAAATAGACGATTTTTTGAATGACAATAATTTAGGGACATATTAGTAACACAAAAATTGTACTATATTTTAAAGTTAATGATGACATTTTGTAAAACATTTTTTTTTTAAAGAGTAACTGAGAAATCTACATTCCGAACCAGTGGTAAACATGTTGACATTCATAAGTGTTCTGTATGGACCTAAATTGAATAAACAATTTTCATTTCATTACATTTCATTTGTAAAATTTTGTTAAATCTTTGCTAACTAAAACGGTGTTATAGTCATAGTCACCTAGTCATTTATTTTGTAACAATGGTACATATTATCATACATTTTGAGCAGTAGGTTCTAACAGACTGATGAGTCACCGTGGACCTCGTCTATTATATCAGCAGCGGAGGGCGTCGCAGGGTTTTTAGTCGGTAAACCTCTGGGGTTACCTCCTAGAGTGCCACACACCCTGTCAGGTCCTCCGAGCTGATAGGACAGTGCGTAACGCATTTTCCCTCCGTGTCAAAAAAAAAGTTGGTTATGCTAGGTTACAAACTAGACTTTACAAGGCATTAGTGAAGAAAATTAATGAATTATTTATACAAACTCAAATCAATAAATTCATATCAAAAATATACAATAAAATAATATTATTAAAATTTTAATGTATTACATTTTAAAATGGTGGTGATTAATCCTAATCCCATCATAATAGCGATAACTTGATTTCTATGATGGAGGCCTTTGCCCTGCAGTGGTACAATATGTTGGCTGATACTTTTACTTTACATTTTAAAATAAATACAATGTCCTACAAAAAACGAATAAAATTATAATAATTTAACTATTTAGTGGTCCTAACCTAAAAAATTGTCACCAAGTATTCTTTTAGATTATAATAGGCCTTGTTGATAAGAAAATCCTTGAGTGCGTGTTCAAATTTACTAAAATGGAGGGCCCTGTAAGTGGTTATATACCTGTATTGCTGTATTATATGGTCTATTTTTGTACAGGTTTAAACTTGGCAGGGGTAGTGCTAAGTTACTTCATCATCAGCCCATTTAAGTCCCCACTGCTGGGGCACGGGCCTCCCTCAATCACATGAGAGGTAATTGCCATACTCACCACGCTTGGCAGACGGGTTGGCGAGGGTTTTGATATAAATGCAGAGTTTTCCTTCTCTGGGTGCTGATGATCATGCCCGCAGCTTTACCTTAGTCGCCTTTTACGACACCTCGGTAAGAGTGAGGGTGGCCTATTCTACTCTGCCGGGGACCACACTGCGTCTAAGTAACTTACTCTCCGTGAATATGTTTTCCTGGTAGATCACCTATTTTCTTGAAGTTATAAAGCAGTTTTCATTCTTTTTTCCAACTTTGCTTTTTTTTTGTTTCAAACGTCAAAACTTTAACACCGTTTTAGCGTATCTAAGCCACAAACTAAGTAAAATATACTACGTCTAAGCGTATCCCGGGCCCCCGGGCTCCACCCAAAGCGACAGCTTTGGTTGCCACCGAGAATCAAACGTTAAGATGAGGCGCAAGTGTAAATGGGACGGGGATATAGATTCGGTCGTGAATTTCGTTTCGTTGAGAGGCCCTCTGTCTGGCGTCAAGGAAATCTAAGGGGGGCTATCGCGTGTGATATATCCGCTAGATGGCGTGCCTGTGAACCGCGGTCCAACTTCAACAGCATTGGCTGATTTATTCGTTGACAATAAGACATGTCACGTCTAAAAATACCCAATTACCTTGTTATTAAACATCAAACCGCGCACTAACAAAAGAAGGAAAGATAAAGTTTGCTCTCATAATCCTATAATGAAGCGTGCTTTTCCATGCCGTTTTTAGGTGTTCTTGGACCCACTTCTCTATAATTAGACTTAACGTCATTGACACCATATCGTAGAGACCCAATCCAAAAAATAATTGGACCTATTTTTATTTATAATGTGTAGATCAATAAGCATAGTAAGATATGCAACTCTTAAAACGTAAGCTCTTCGTATACAATTTCTAAATAACATTAGTTTCCTATTTATTGTCGTGACATACGAATCTTTATTGGCTGTTTCCCAAATTTAGTAGTTTGCATTAAGTCTGTAGATTTCTGAAGGTGCGATATATCCACTGACCTATATCTGCGCTAAAAACATCTTCAGGAGGTGCTCCTGAGGTTGTCCTACGATGATACAGAGAATTTACTCATTGTCCCCAAATAACTATCACCTAACTAGATTAAGATTAGGTATACTCTTAGCAATCGTTTAGCAGGATTGCGTGAGGTTTCACCTTAAGTTGTAATTTATTACTTATATGATTAAAGTTTCTAAGACCTATTTTAGCCTGAAACACAAGTCACCCTAGTTCCGGCAAAATGTTAAATACGTGCGCGCGTATTAGACATACCTAAGTTATTTGAAATAAATATTTCATTTTATTATTTATTTATTTGTAGATGGACCTCAGGCCTATAGTATGCCATTAGGGCCCTGAGCCGGCATAGAAATCAAGTAAACAAAATTCGGCTGCAAGCAGCTGATTAAAACGTATCCTTTTTCCTTCTTCCAGCATCGATCCTGGGCTTGGCCCTCATCAGCGGGATAGTGGTGGCTCCCTTCAGTCTTCAGCGCCTCGGGAGGCGCCTGACAAACCAGCTCAGCACGCTCCCCGCTCTGGGGGGCTGGGCGCTGATGGTGACGGCCAAAGGACCTGCGGCACTGCTCACCAGTCGATCTTTACAGGTATCCATATTATATCTTTGACGGCCTGTATGCAAGGGATGAGTCAGTCCATTGTTGTGCCACGTCACGGCAGGCACGGGCAACGCCTATCCGGTGGCCAACGCCTATCTGCGATGTCGTCACGGCGGTTGAGGCGAGGGAAATCCAGGACAAGCTTCTTTATTGACACCATTTTGTTGTTCATATACCGACAAAAATATTCACAAACTAAGATGTGCATATTCATAATTCATTGTAATTTGCAGTGCACTCAATCTTCTACTTAGTTTGTGAGTGCACTTTTTTGCACTTCACCCAATGTCAAATAAAACCACAGATTGGATCAAACTGTCAATTTTTTTTACATAAAGGAAAGTTTTATGAATTTTTGAGACAAAATTGTGTCATATTTTCTTCTTACCAGTAACTATTTCTTTTGTAATTACTAAGTGACCTCTTTTGGCAATAATAAGAAGCTAGGTTACTTGTACGAAGATAATATTACACAAGAACATCTCCAAAAATTCTTTATATTTTTCTTCATGGATTCACCGTTATACTTTTTTAAAATGTCTCATAATCGCCACGATTAACACAATTAATACAAGAATTCCCGCGGAAAAACACGGAATTAATATTTGAGATTCTTTGTGTTATGACCGTAAAGCTCAAATTTAAATGTTGATAGGGACTCAAGCGCTTCACATGGGACCTCTTCGTTGGCGCGGTCTCTATGAACAAGCTTTGGTTCCTTGATTCAGATTCCCATATTACAAGTGCTGAAGTGCTTATTTTGTGGTCAGTAGGGCTAACATGCGCACCACGAGATAATTTTGTCTACACTCGTATTCGCTAGTTGCTTCTCGCTCACCAGACTGAGCGATGAGCGGGATAGAAGGATGCGCTCGCACGGACGAGAGTAGATAACATTTTGGCGAGGAGCGCATGTATGAAATTTGACAGCTAAAAACGAGATATTTGTCGTCGTAGACTACTCTCGTCCGTGCGAGCGCATCCTTCTATCCCGCTCATCGCTCAGTCTGGTGAGCGAGAAGCAACTAGCGAATACGAGTGTAGACAAAATTATCTCGTGGTGCGCATGTTAGCCCTACAGGTAGATCTACGGTCAGCTAACGTAGCAGTGTTCACCTGCAAAATATGCTTCCACTACGCTATGCGCGAGCGCAGGGAGTAGCTTCGCCCACCCCGCTGCGTGTAGAAACCATTATCGTCCAACTCCTTTCGCTTTAGCATGATATGGGTGACATGTCAAAATTTATAAGTAAATAATACACTTAAAAAAATCACCGTAGGGCTCAGGTGGGACTCGAATCCACAACCTTCCACAGTCCGGGTGGCTGCACTAACCATTTATGCTATCCGAACCCCTTGCTAAGACGACGAATTTTGTAAGTGCTTGAATCGTCATGAGCCGACGATAGTCTCATCAATATTGTAGGTATACTTTACAATATATAATTTAAATTCGTCGTCTTAGCAAGGGGTTCGGATAGCATAAATGGTTAGTGCAGCCACCCGGACTGTGGAAGGTTGTGGGTTCGAGTCCCACCTGAGCCCTACGGTGATTTTTTTAAGTGTATTATTTACTTATGAATAAATTGCAAAGAATTGCTATACCAAACACAATAATAGATGTCAAAATCTATACATTTTTCACGTTAGTCTCTTTCTAACGTGCGACTCACGTATAACTCTATCCTGCTGTCACCGATATCATGATAAATCGAAAGGACTATTGTAGGTACACTGGTACACCGGAAAATTCGTCCACCATACTTATGTGTTATTGTTAGATTTTTATTTTTTTATTTAACTTGTCACTTAAAAGCTACGACGACCTGTTTGGAACAGTGGTAGTGAACGCTGCCTCTGGTGCAAGGGTTGCGGGTTCGATCCCCGCTCAGTACAAACATTTGTGTGCATGAACATATCTGTTTGTATTGGTCTGGGCGTTATCTATGTATTATAAGTATGTATTTACAAAATAAAAGTATTATATGTATATATTTGTAATCCCACTGTTGATTCTGATATCCGTAACACAGGTGCCTTGAGCTATCTATCTCGGAGTCATATCAATGTATGTGATGTTGTGAAATATTTATTTATTATTTATTATTATTTATTAATGCAAAAAACCTAAAGAACCTACAACCTGTGCGGATAAAGAATGGGATTAGGAGCCCAATTCTCGTGCTTGTGATATTTTTAAAACATGGTGGATATCACCTGAAAACCATACGAAAAAACTGTGTTTTGGTGATATATATCGTATGAAAATAAATATAACGAGCACGAGAATTGGGCTCCTGAAATGGCGGCGAATCTATTCACTTCTCGCTCGCACTCTATTTGCGTCTATACTCGCACTCGTGGGTGTGCGAGCGAGAAGTGAATAGATGCGCCGCCATTTCTGATCCCATTCTTTATCCGCACAGGTTGTACTTCTATGTCACATGATACTTTGAATTGAGTGAGAGTAAACAACCCATAAAATCATCCGATGCAAATCATCTTGAGAATTTCAATAAACCGCGAACCAATCGCAAATTCGCACAACCAATACTATAAACATGTCATCGATGATTGTTTGACTCCGTTCACTCGAACTGATGATTGTCAGCGGACATAAAATATCCTGTTCAATTGGTACAATGATGCTCTGAAAACACGAACGAACGGATTGAGAACCTCCTCCTTTTTAAGTCGGTTAATGATGTTACTTGAACCAAATCATCAGCTTTTCTTCGTCTTTGGACGTGGAACGTCCACCGGCGGCTTGTTGTAAAATCTACGACAGCGGGTGGGTCCCCCGACGGCTCGTAGTATCACCTACCAAAACCGATGAAAATCCTGCGACATTTCTCAAAACGGCCCTCGTCGGCCCAGATGACGAAGGAGGTTGGGGGCAGTCCCGTCGTCCCCACAAAAAAGTCAAGTATTTCATTTGCCGTGTGGTCCCCGGTAAAGTAGAATAGGCCACCCTCACTTTTACCGAGGTGTCGTAAAAGGCGACTAAGGTAAAGCTGCTGGCATGATCATCAGCACCCAGAGAAGGAAAACTCTGCATTTATATCAAAACCCTCGCCCACTCGTCTGCCAAGCGTGGTGAGTATGGCAATTGCCCCTCATGTGATTGAGGGAGGCCCGTGCCCCAGCAGTGAGGACTTAAATGGACTGATGATGATGATGATGATTTCATTTGAAAACCTAAAAGTCCTGAGATTTGCCCAAATTTTCGAAGTCCTAAGAGACGACTCAAAATCCGAGACACTTTCCCCCTTATTTCAAGCCGCGGTCTAAGAAAAGTTCCGGAACTAACTTGTACTCGCCGCTTTTAAGGTGACGGGTAGGTCACACTAGCGACGCCAATCGATTTTAATTTTTAGCTACTAAACCGGATCTATTTGAGACAATTTCGGGGTTACAATCTCTCGGAAAACACGTATACTATTTATTTAATACTTATACTTAACTGTTTCGTCTGCTTTTGCACTAGAATTTGGGATTACTGCCAAAAGTGGCCGCTTTTGGCGTGAATAAATTTTTCGCGTACAAAAACTTACGCAACATTGCATGGTTATTTAATAAATAGTATAAGTGTATGCTGAGAGATTGTAACCCCGAAATTGTTTCAAATAGATCCGGTTTAGTAGCTAAAAATTAAAATCAATTGGCGTTGCTAGTGTGCCCTACCCGTCACCTTAACATTGTGTATTGGAACGGGACAGCTTGAGCTTTAGTAAGGTAATTATTTTAGTCCGCGATTTTTAATAAGGTTGTTTAACCATAAATATTTCACAACATCACATACATTGATCTGACTCCGAGATAGGTAGCTCAAGCACCTGTGTTACGGATATCAGAATCAACAGTGGGATTACAAATATATACATATAATACTTTTCTTTTGTAAATACATACTTATAATACATAGCAAACACCCAGACCAATACAAACAAACATGTTCATGCAGACAAATGTTTGTACTGTGCGGGGATCGAACCCGCAACCCTTGTATCAGAGGCAGCGTTCACTACCACTGTTCCAATCGGGTCGTCTTGGCTGTACACTGAACCATAATTCAGTGTAGAGCCAAGAGCCAAGTGTAGTTCCATAAAGAATAAAAACTCAACTTGCTTTAAATAGCACATGAAATCATCAATTCAAATCATTTATTCTTACTTATTGATCAGTGTTCCGAGTATAAACATGTCATCGATGATTGCTTGACCATTGACTCGTCAATCGTCATGTGCCGTCAATTGAGAAGCTTGGACGACACGTGGGCTAGTAATCAAAATTTAAATGGGGTTAATCTGGGGACAAGAGATTTTTTTTCTTTCTATACATTTAATGGGTTTGCACTTGACCTCATCTTACCTGATGGAAAAAAAAAAATAGAAAATAAAATAAAATATATGGCCGTGTGGTCCCCGGCAGAGTAGAATAGGCCACCCTCACTCTTACCGAGGTGTCGTAAAAGGCGACTAAGGTAAAGCTGCTGTCATGATCATCAGCACCCAGAGAACGAAAACTCTGCATTTATATCAAAACCCAACCCGTCTGCCAAGCGTGGTGAGTATGGCAACTACCCCTCATGTGATTGAGGGAGGCCCGTGCCCCAGCAGTGGGGACTTAAATGGCCTGATGATGATGATGATGATGAAAATAAAATATTTATTTATTACAACAACAACCACAGTATTAGGTACATTATACATATAAACATTTAATAGTCATAGTTATCTAATAGTTATAGTTATCCAACCTATTAGAAAAGGCGATCCAAAGTTAATACTGTACTAATGCTAATGCTTTCCCGTTCGAGCTAGCAATGTTAAAAGGAGATAGACCGAGTTTTGTTCCAGAACCATTCTTAGATTCGCGTTTCATAATAGGGAGGTAGGAGTTATTAATATGTAAGTTTACAATAACAATTTTGTAAGGGGTAAATCTAAGATTTGTCAGTAGAAGAGATCAACAATGCGGACCAGTAGCAAACTAAACAACAATTTATTCTAATTCTATCTGTTCGATTGCTGTGTAATTATGTTTACAATGCAATAAGGTTGCAATGATTCCTACTATAGGCTAAGCCTGTCCCGTGGGTAATCATTTTTATAATTATTTATCTAGTCACAGTTGCATGCTTCTGAGCGTTTATGTGCGTAAAGTGACAATAAGGTCTAAGATGTAGCGTGCTTACCCAGAAGAAGCCTATCCACTGTCGACTTCTAAATGATTCGATTTTTAAATGATGTTTTCCATTTTTATATTATTTTTGCTATAGACAAAATGTGAGGAATGAGCATGTATTACTCGTATTATCTTTTTTTTTAGCTCATATAGTCCCACAGCTGGGCAAAGGACTCCCCCAATAACCTCCACTGCTCCCTATTCATTGCCAGCGTTTGCCAGTTACGAGAGTATTGGTCCAGGTCGTCACGCCATCTCTTTTTGGGCCTGCCTCTTGGACGACGGCCATCTACAGGCTGTCATTTCGTGACAACATGGGTCAATCTCTCCGGGTGCATTCTAGCAGTATTGCCAGCAAAGTTCCATTTCAGCTTTGCAGTTTTTTCACCTACCTCCATAGTGGTATTTCGCACTCTATCCATGAGTTTCAAATACAAATACAAATTCTTTATTTGCAAAATGTAGGTAGGTATATAAACTGTTAAGTGCTGTACAATGGTTCGCCATATTTGGCCAAAGACGGCATGCAAAATTGGGCCAATGTTTATTATTACGAATTAGTAAATTAAATTGAATTGATTACGCTACATTACATGGGATACATTCAGCACTTTACAAATAGGTCACAATATAACTGAAATTAAATTATATTTTAAATTACATTGGGATAAATTAAATTAGATTATTATTTTAATGTCACAATATTGAATTATATAACGTTTTATCAGATCAGTAGGCATTGACACTGTAGTAAGTAGCTTTTTCCTAGTAGGATCTTTTTAACCTTTTTGTTTGAATGACACAATGTCTTTAGAATGTAAAATACATTTAGGTAAGTGGTTATAGAGCCTAGGTGCCATGCAAAATATGCTGTTATTAAATGATGCAGTCTTGTTTGGAGGTAACCGTATTTTAATACCTAAGATGCTTCGCTCCATAGCTCTTTGGGCAATCTTGATCTTGGACTTCTGGCTTTCAGTTAGGGACCATGTCTGAGCAACATAGATGAGAATGGGTGGAATATTACCTAATTACATTAAAATTATAATATTACTAAAGCAGTTAAAATCAAATAGAGTAAATGTTTAAGTCGTGTGTAGATATTTTTTGATCGCGAGTAACTTTGCAAGTCTATCAAAATGACCGGCCGGAAAATGTATTATGAAGACGCCGTAATAGTGGTATGGTATCGCCCCCTCAAATAGGTATCCGTTGTCACGACGTTCTTAATTCAATAAAAAGTATCAGCCTATATACTGTCCCACTGCAGGGCAAAGGCCTCCATCATAGAAATCAAGTCATCGTCATGATGGGATTAGGCTTAATCACCACGCTTGCCTAATGCGGATTGGTGATCACAATCCCGAACTACATATGTTCGAAACATTTAAAACATACATTTGCACGACTCTGGAATCAAACCCAGGACTCCGAGATCACGGCCTGGTACTTAAACCTTAGATGAAACGGGGCGATCATTTCATTTCAGCCAATAGACGTCCACTGCTGGACATAGGCCTCCTCCAATGTTCTCCACACAGATCAGTTTTGCGCCGCCCGCATCCAATGGATTCCCGCGATCTTCACCAGATCGTCGGTGCACCTAGTGGGGGGCCTGCCACGGCTGCGACTTCCTGTACGTGGCCTCCACTCGAGGACCTTTCCGCCCCAACGGCCGTCGGTTTTCCTCGCTATGTGCCCTGCCCGTTGCCACCTGAGGCATGCAATCCTTTTGGCTATGTCTGTGACCTTAGTTCTCCTGCGGATCTCATCATTTCTGATACGATCACGCAGGGAGACTCTAGACTCAATTATCACCAAGAATACTAATGCGAAAAATAATAAGATGTTTAATAGGTGACATTATTTATTTAGCCTTCCATATGTAGATAAATTATTATCTGTCATTACACCATGTTTTTCTTTCCATTCCAGGGTTTCGCCATGGGTCTCCAAGCGGCTTCAGCCCCAGTATCCATAGCCGAGTACTCCGCCCCGAAGCACCGAGGAGCCTTTCTCGCCACCATCGCCTTCTCCTTCGCCACGGGTATGCTGGTGGCTCACACCTTCGGCACCCTCATGTACTGGCGGACAGCCGCTTTGGCCTGTGGCAGCTTCTACCTCATATCGCTAATTCTCATCTCCTTAACCCCAGAGACACCTCCTTATTTGGCTTCGAGAGGCAGATTCACAGAATGCAGACGATCATTCCGATGGTTCAGAGGACACGATTTTACCTCAGAGAAGGAGTTAGAAGTCCTATTAAATAGCCAGAGGAATCAAACTGTACAATCGACAAAGATATCCAAATGGCAGTATTACAAAGAAATAATAAGGAAACCGGAGTTTTATAAGCCAACTGTGATAATGATGTTCATGTTTGTGCTCTTCCAGATTTCTGGAATGACAGTAGTCCCTTCGTATACAGTTCCAATGATGAAGGAGGTCTCTGGAGACGCAATTGAATCGTACACGAGCATGCTCATGGTAGATGTCGTGAGATTCGCCACAGCTGTATTGGCTTGTGTTGTTGTGAACAGATTTAACAGAAGAACTGTGCTCTTCTTAGGAATCGTCATCAGCGTCGTCTCTCTCTTTCTAGCAGCTCTCCTCCTTTTCTTAAGAGACCTGGGATATATCTCTGAAGAATACAAATGGACTCCAGTGGTCCCTACACTGTTCTATATTTTTGGAAAGACTTTAGGGATTCTTCCTATACCTTGGGCGATCGCTGGAGAAATCTTCCCACTAACCTACAGAAGCTTAGGCAGTGGTATATCTGGCATGTTCCTATCAATTATGTTCTTTGTAGTCGTGAAGACTGCTCCAAGTTCTTTCGAAAATATTGGAGTTAATGGCACCTTTTTTGTCTATGGGATCTGTATTGCTATTTGTGGTGTGTTTTTATACTTTTTGTTGCCAGAAACGAAAGGGAAGACTCTGTATGAGATTGAGTGTCATTTTAAAGGGATCAGTGCGGAGGTAATAAAAAGAGAAAATACCTGTGAGCAGGACAGAATGTTGGAGCTAGGGAAAGTGGAAGCTATTGGTTGATGAGCTGGAGATATTGACAAGGAACTGCTTTCAGCTCTTAGAGCTGGCCTCGTAGGTAAGGTGGAACTCAGGAATGTTGAAGATTATATGCTTATAAATGTACTTAATTATAGTGAAGTACGCAATAAAAAGGAAATGTTGATTGGTGTTTTACTTGAGATTGATAATTAATAAATCAATTAAAACTAATCTTATACTAATTTTTGAAAGTAAATATACTTTTGCCCTATTCATTAAACCTAGAAATATGTCTATTTAAAATATTATGTACATGTTATACGTTAGAGAAATCTTACTTTACAGCCTTGCACTACAATGTGGAGTCTTCAGGGTAAATGCTGGACGTACAGATTAGTGTGGGGTAGGTAGACGTACAACAAAATATACAACCATTTATTAGGTAACCTTATTCCGTTTACAAGCTACTGGAGTGGCTTTTTTATGAAAAAGGCAGATCACCTGATCCTGTCCTGTCCTGATAGTAAGCGATAACTGCCGCAAATAGACACCGCAAAACCAGCTGCTTTCTTCGGATCGTCCAACTTCCTAATATGACTTATTACTGGTTCTCTGCTTGATATGTAGATAAACTCCCTTCAATACACAATTATCGAGCTACTTCTTCTAATATCCACAACGTATTTTGGCATACACGGTTCTTCGACCCCATCCGTTTCTTTTAAGCCCTTGAACTCGTTCTCTATCTCTTGCAATGTCCTATCCTTAGTCTCCGGAAGGATGAAGCACAAAAATATCAAAGAAACTAAGACTACACTTCCATATACCAAGTAAGTGAAGGAGAGTCCTATATTGACATTAAGGATTGGGAAACTTTTGAGAGCTATAAAATAACCGGCAGACAAAGGTATACCACTAATACCTCCAGCTAAGCCACGGTATGCTAACGGAAATACCTCGCCACCTATTGTAAAAGGTAAAACCGCCAATCCAAGGGTCAGGTAGACGTATACCGCGAGCAGCGTAACTGGAAACCATTGTCCAGCAATAACTGCTGGCAGTTTATCATTGACCTTCGCATAGACATATGCTGCTTTGGTAAGGTAGCAGGTAACGCACGAGAATCCACTGATGAAGAGAACAGTCCTTCTATTCAATTTCCTCATTAAAAAGATAGCGATAAGGTTGCAAATGATTCTTCCTACATCAATCGCTACCATCAGCATTTTGGCATTCGCTTCAGGACCTACCATCTGCCTTATTATATCCAGAGTGTAAGAATTAAAGACGTTCAGTCCAGAAAATTGAAACATAACAAACATGAAAAACATAATGGCTATTGGTTTGTAAAATTCTGGTTTTCTGAAGGTGACTATTACATATCTAAATCCTCGTCCTATTTTCATGCGGAGGGATATCTTCTGACCAGCTATGCTTAACTTCTTGGTCTTATTCTGAGCTGTAATCATGCTTTCTAGTTCTTCTTCGTCTGCTGGGCTTCGACCTCTGAGCCAGTAGAAGATGCTACTCGCTTCTGCATACCTACCTTTCGATATCAACCATGAGGGGGATTCTGGAGAGTATATTATAAGAAGTAGACTTGTAAACGGTATGAAAGACATAACAATAGCTGTCTGCTGCCAGCTCAGGTAGGACCCAACCCAGTGGCAGAAGAAGTTACCGATGGAAAGAGAGAGAGATATGGTGGAAAGAAAAGCTCCTCTGCTAGCTGGGTGCGTCGATTCGGCTATGATCACGGATCCTAGGGGTCCCAGCATCCCCATGGATATTCCTTGAAGGAACCTAGAAATAAAGGAACAAGTTTTGATTGACCAATATTTGTGATCACAGAAATGGGATTACCTAAGTACCTAAATGAAAAGTTCATGCACCATTCAAAATTCTTACTTATAATGTGTGTCATAAATCGTTATAGACTAGAAGAGTCATAATCATTATCTTAGCGTTTTGCGAGCACGGGGTCGGCTTTCGTACTTCGACTCCTTCACTTCGCTCGGTCTTTTGCATCCGTAGTCGTCAATTTATCTATTAGCACGCATGTCATCCCTTACGATGTCAAGCCACACCTTTTTATGTCTACCCCTTCTGCCGGGACCCGGCGGTGGCGCCATGGCCAGACATTTGTTTCCCACGTAGCTCCGGTTTTCGCAGGACATGACCTTACCAACATAGGCGACTCTCCTAGCAGTATGTCTGCTATGTCACGGATATGAAGGCTCCCTCGTATGCGTGAGTTTCTCACGAGGTCTTTTCGCGTAATAGTTATAGACTAGTAGAGTATTTGAAAAAAATCTATTTAAGGATACCATCGGTGATACTTTGATATAGGTATGATGCATACTTTGTAAATACCGCCAACTCCAAAAGTAATCATGAGGTATTAAATATTGAAATCGATTAGATCTAAGATGGTTCGGGGAATTATCTTTACTTATCATGTAATCAGTAAAAGAAAAATTATGGATTGCACTATCGCGAGCAGATATGCTGGGCCGATGCGACCTTCAAGAAAACTGTTGTTACAGTTGACTGCGAGGACATAGGCCTCTCCAAATATTCGCCACCCCACGACCTTTGGCTACTAGCATCCAGCTCCAGCCAGCCCATCTGGCCTGAGGGCGTCCTACACTACGTTAACCGAGACGCGATCTCCACTCCAGGACTATTTTATACCCGAGCGGTTGTCAGTTCTGCCAGCCCACTGCCACATCTCTTCACCTAGTTCCGGATTCATTTGCGCAAAGAAACGCCGAGCACAGCGACCCTTGTGGACCCGTACTGTTACTGTCCACGTTTCGGCTCCGTTGGTCCGTATAACATAAAAATATATATATTTAACTCTAACTTAAAAATATACTCAGTTGTAAATACCTTGTGTGTGTGTTGCCAGTGATGACATACGGAACCGAAACGTGGTCGCTTACAATGTGCCGATTAAGGAGGCTCAAAGTCACCCAGAGAGCAATGGAGAGGACTATGCTCGGAGTGTCCCTGCGTGATCGTATCAGAAATGATGAGATCCGCAGGAGAACTAAGGTTACAGACATAGCCCAAAGGATTGCATGCCTCAAGTGGCTATGGGCAGGGCACATAGCGAGGAGAACAGATGGCCGTTAGGGCGGAAAGGTCCTCGAGTGGAGGCCACGTACAGGTAGTCGCAGCCATGGCAGGCCCCCCACAAGGTGGACCGACGATCTAGTTAAGATCGCGGGAATCCATTGGATGCGGGCGGCACAGGACCGATCTGTGTGGAGAACATTGGGGGAGGCCTATGTCCAGCAGTGGACGTCTATTGGCTGAAATGATGAAATACCTTGCAAAAATAAGGGCTGCCACGCTATTAGCGAGAATGATGATGAACCATCCAGCGAGGATCGGGAGTATCGTCAGCAGGTGGCACACCTTCCGACCCAGGGAGCCCATCAGGAGTACTATGATGACGTTGCCTACAAGGTGAGCAATGCCGACTACGGAAGCTGAAATAGGGTGTGAAAATCATCATTATTTTAGTGTAGTTGAAGACTCCCAGTAGAAAGCAACATGACCGCAATTTGACACATTTAGAGAACAAGGTGGAGAGAAGTGTTGTGGGTGGAACAAAATCAATGGCTTAAACACCCTTAGCCGCTACGCATGACCCTAGCGAGCGACTGACATGAGCTGTACTGAAATCTACTTCCGAAACGTACGTACAGTGGCGCCGCCACTGTACAGTGGCGGACAGGTCAAGATATACAAAACTGACAAATTTCCTCAATCGATTTCGAACTCATCATCAGCCTATCGCAGTCCACGTTGGACGTAGGCCTCTCCAATTGTTCGCCACTGTGATCTATCCATGGCTTCTCGCATCCAGCTCTTGCCAGCCATCCTGCGCAGATCTTCCCCCCACCTAGCCAGAGGGCACCCTACATTACGTTTGCCAAGATTTCGAACTCAATGTGTAATAATATAAGGTTTATAATCGAATGAAGAAATTTGACAGTTTTGTATAGCTTGATGTATCCGCCACTGTACGTACATACGTCCTCTACATGACTGCCTCGGTGGGCGTAATGGTTAGTGGGTCTCATTTTAAAGCGACGATTGCGCTTGGGGTCCCGGGTTCGATCCCCGGGTCGGGCCAAAATTTGTAGCTGAGTTTTTCTGTTAAATTTTCAGTGTTAGCCCGGAATCTGGAAGTTGGCGGTCTTGTACCCCCGTGCCTCGGAAAGCACGTTAAGCCGTTGGTCCTGCGCCTAATCCCTCTTCGGTCGTGTCACACTAGTGTCCCATCGAAATAAGAGGGTACGGGAATAGAGAGTTCACTTTTGTCTGCGCAAATACTTGTGCACTATAATATGTCCTGCGTCGATGGCTGATTACTGAGATTGGCCGCCATGACCGAAATATCGGTTTTGAGGACATTACATACGTCCATGGGGCATGGAGGATATTATTATATTGAGAGGTCGTTTGATTACAAACATACTACTACATAAAGAAAATATTCAAATGGCTCTGTATTGTTAAGGTGACGGGTAGGGCAAACTAGCGACGCCAATCGATTTTATTTTTTAGGTACTAAGCCGGATCTATTTTAAACAATTTCGGGGTTACAACCTCTTCATAAACACTTATATTATTTATTAAATAACCATGCACAAATGTTGGGTCTAAAGCGTACGCCAAAAATTGATTCACGCTAAAAGTGGCCGCTTTTGGCGTGAAACAATTTTTCGCACCTACCACCACCAATTTTTGTCACCTTAAGATAATTATTCTGAACGTGTTATCATGGTCCCATTGGTCTAGTTGCTCTGTTTATGGGTTGCGTACGAAGAGTAGAAAGCAGTATCCCGAATCGTCATGATCCAAGCGTGCCCTGAACTCAAAAGCAACAATTTTGGATGCAACTGCGAATGCGTTATGATGATGATGAACTCACCAATAGAGGATTCCTGGGTAGTGTTAGTGTGGATGTGTGACTCCGGCCTCCGCAGTGCCGGGATGAGGAAGGCAGGGTATCCGACAACCACTCCATGTCCCAGGACGTTCACGCACACGCTGGCAGACACCAAACACTAGAACGTGGAACATTTATTTATGTGATCAGTGGCGTAGCGTGGGTATCAGCCTAGTTTGGCGGCTTTTTTTTTTGGATAACCTGATGGTAAGCGATTACCGCCGCCCATGGACACCTGCAACACCAGTGGTATCACAAGTGCGCTGCTTACCTTTTAATGCCCCGTCCCCTGGATTGGGCCTCCAAAATCAAAATCAAATAATTCTTTATTTGCATAGGCTTGTACACAGCACTTACAAATCGTCATACATTTGAATGACTTAAAACTATTTATAAGTACTTATGCATAATTTACATGTTAATACATAAATATGTTGATACATAAAATATACTACTTAGGCATGACTACTTAGGCATGACTACTTAGGTTCCCCTCATAGGTAACAAAGAGTAGTTGTTACTTAATCCAACACTAATAAACTGCAGGACGAGGTGTACAATAGTAGTAGGTGGTTAGCTCCGGTACCCTCACTCACGCAGCGAAACAGCGCATGCACTGCTTCACGCCGGTTTTCTGTGAGGACGTGGTATTTCTCCGGTCGAGCCGGCCCATTCATGCCGAAGCGTGGCTCTCCCACTGTTAAATGCCTGAATGGAGACTAGACTTCATCATCATCATCAGCAACCCACACTCGTCCACTGCTGGACATAGGTCTCCCCTAATGCACGCCACTGCTCCCGATTTTCGGCCACTCTCATCCAGCCCACACCAGCCAGCCTTCGAATGTCACCATCCCATCTTGTCACAGGGCGTCCTACACTACGCTTACCGAGTCGCGGTCCACTAGACTTAGCCGCCCCTAAACTTAAAAAGTGTCGTTCCCGCCCCAATTACGCTACGCTTTTCTGAATAAATCAGGTGGATAATTATTTATTTATAACGTTCATCAAACACTGAAAGAAAGAAAGAAAGAAAGAAAAATCGTTTATTTTTGCACATTTACACAGTTCTCACTACATGCATGGTTCAAAAGAATGTACAAAAAAATAGGTCCCCGCTCAGCATGTGCTGTGGCCGACAACCTCAGCGCTGATTTTCCGCGGGTGCCTTTTTTAATGTAAAATATAAAATAAAAAAAAAATAAAAAAATTTAAACACTGGAAGGTGGAACAGTTTTTTATGTGATCAGTGGCGTAGCGTGGCGTAGGTGGTGAACTAGAAAACGCGCTTTTAAACGGAATGTGCCATTTTCGGAAAAAACGTCACGGAGTGTGAAAGAGATCCAACCGGCCCTGACGCAGATTCTAAACGGGTGCGGTAGAGAAAGAACGTCGCCCAACACGTCATTCACCCCAGTACTAACGGCTTCTCAAGGTTTTTCAAGTATGGCTTTTTAAGAAAAGCCACAGTTTGTTTAGGATGCATGTCTATGGTTGGGGTTGAATGATGACATTTCCCTCGATGATACCATCATCTTTGACACATTTTTGAGTCTACTGTTGGGTATGCTCCCTTAATTAGTCCGAGTCCCTATTCCCGTATTTATCAGTGGCGACTACGGAATATTTACCCACAAAGTGAAATAAAATGGCTCACTTCGGAATTTTACCTACATTCGATCATAGTAGACAAAGTTGGAAATCGTATATTAGTCGGTTGAAGCAATGGTACATAGCGAATGACATCGATGATTCGACGGATGCCCAAGGGATGAAAAGACGAGCAATTTTGCTGAGCGCGCTCAGTGATGACGCATATAAATTGGCCGCGGATTTGGTTTTGCCAAAGGAATTAAAGGACGTGCCGTTTGAGGATATTGTCAACACTTTGGATAGCCACTTCACTCCAAAAAAATTGCAGTCACGGCAGTCTACTTTGGCGTTTTTTACCGCCTGGCTATACTTTTCCCCCAATTAAAACTCCTGGAAGTATTATATTCGAATTAAACAGATAATTAACTGTTATATCACACCATATTCAGAGCTCTATTAGTGCTACTGGGCCAAATAAGCTCAGTTAAGTTAAATAGATAATTTACCGTAGTTGATAAATACTAACCTGTCTCCAAAAAGGGATGCTAGATTTTTTTACGCCGCGTTCGTCCATGTTTGATAACACCCGCACTCACGCGACCGGCTTCGTTTTTAAATGATCGCCAATTTTTGTTGTTTTGAGTTTGCCAGATTGCTAAATTGATAGTAGTAATACCTACTCAGATAAGATAGACAGTAGCGCTAGTCAGAAATCAATGCAATATTAAGATTTAAAAAAAAAATGGTTTTAGTGCCGTTAAGTACCGCGAAATATTCTAAATAGTAATAATATCCTACAACCGATTTCGGCTAAGGCGGCCAATCTCAACCATCAGCCACTTCATCATCAGCCCATTTATCATCAGCCCATTTAAGTCCCCACTGCTGGGGCACGGGCCTCCCTCAATTACATGAGGGGTAATTGCCATACTCACCACGCTTGGCAGACGGGTTGGCGAGGGTTTTGATATAAATGCAGAATTTTCCTTCTCTGGGTGCTGATGATCATGTCAGCAGCTTTACCTTAGTCGCCTTTTACGACACCTCGGTTAGAGTGAGGGTGGCCTATTCTACTCTGCCTGGCACCACACGGCAGTATCAGCCACGTAAGTAGCTGCGTAAGTATCAGCCACTTACGCAGGATATTTAGAGTGCTTAAGTGTGTGCGCAAACACAAGTGCACTCTCTATTCCCTTGCCTTCATATTCCAATGAGAAACCAGTGTGACTCGAGCGGAGAGTGATCGGGCGCAGGACCAACGGCTTAACGTGCTTTCTGAGCACAACAAGACCGCCAACTTCCAGACTCCGGGCTTGACACTAAGAATTTCTTATCAGAAAAACTCAGGTACAAATTTTGGTCCGACCCGGGGATGAACCCAGGACCTAAAGCGTAGCCGTCGCTTTAAAGTGCGACGCACTAGCCACTGCGCCAACGCAGTCACATTCTAGTAGGCAGTCACATTCTAAATAGTATTTTTGAATTGTATCGGTTTTAATTAACACTGCCATGGTGTTGAGTTGAGTGAGCCCACAACTTTCTAGGGTGGGGGCCGGCTCACTCGGCTCCTTCCCCTATAGGTATATGAAGCTACGCTCCGTGAATAGTAGTCAGCCAATAATACCTACATATTAGTGACGATAGATCTTACTCTTTAGGATACGGCAGCAACCGGCATAGTCTCCAGAAGGTCTGACCGTGGGAGAGCCACGCTTCGGCATGAATGGACCGGCTCGACCGGAGTGATACCACGGCCTCACAGAAAACCGGTATGAAGCAGCACTGTGCTGTGTTTCGCTGCGTGAGTGAAGGTACCGGAGGAAATGAGGGTTTAAAGGTTGGCAGTGCACTTGCGTTTCCACTGGTGTCGCGGGTGTCTATGGGCGGCGGCGATCGCTTACCATCAGGCGATCCGTCTGCTCGTCTGCCACCTATCACATAAAAAATGAACTTAAAAAATAAAATATACTGTTTTGAAAATTTGATTTTCAAAGCAGTCTTTATTTTACTAAGGCCCGGTTCGACCATTCTTTCTAAATCTATGGTTTAACGTCAGATTTGTATTGAATGACAGCGCTATACTATTGATTTACTATCGGATTAAGGCGACGGGTAGCCCCACCTAGCGACACTTTTCATTCGTTTTTAATTGTTAGCTACTAAACCGGATCTATTTTAAGCAACTTCGGGGTTACAACCTCTCGGCAAACACATATACTAATTATTAAATAACCATGCACAAATGTGGGGTCCGTTTTTGTACGCGAAAAATTGATTCACGCCAAAAGGCCGTTTTTGGCGTGAATCAATTTTTCGCGTACGCGTTGGACCCAACATTTGTGCACTGGTTATTTAATAAATAGTATAAGTGTTTGCCAAGAGGTTGTAACCCAGACATTGTTTAAAATAGATCCGGTTTAGTAACTAAAAATTAAAATCGATTGGCGTCGCTAGTGTGCCCTACCCGTCACCTTAAGACTGATCGAATCGGCTCTAAAAATGAAAGCATGGTAAAATAAAACATTGAGATTATTTGTGTAACAATAATTTAATTGGCTTAATAACAACTTTAGCCACACATAGCTATTTAGCCGTAACTGTATGGTACAAAAACAGCTTAAGGTGACGGGTAGGGCACACTAGCGACGCCAATCGATTTTAATTTTAGCTACTAAACAGGATCTAGTTAAACAAAATTCAGGGTTACAACCTCTCGGCAAAAACACATATACTAATGATTAAATAACCATGCACAAATGTGGGGTCCGTTTTTGTACGCGAAAAATTGATTCACGCCAAAAGGCCGTTTTTATCGTGAATCAATTTTCGCGTACGCGTTGGACCCAAAATTTGTGCATGGTTATTTAATAAATAGTATAAGTGTTTGCCAAGAGGTTGTAACCCAGACATTGTTTAAAATAGATCCGGTTTAGTAACTAAAAATTAAAATCGATTGGCGTCGCTAGTGTGCCCTACCGTCACCTTAAGAACTGATCGAATCGGCCCTAAAAATGAAAGCATGGTAAAATAAAACATTGAGATTATTTGTGTAAACATAATATTTAATTGGCATATAACAACTTGCGCCACAATAGGATTTAGCCGTAACTGTTCCTATGGTACAAAAACAGCTTAATGTCAACGGGTAGGGCACACTAGCGACGCCAATCGATTTTAATTTTAGCTACTAAACCGGATCTATTTTAAGCAACTTCGGGGTTACAACCTATCGGCAAACACTCTTCCCAATCCAGTCTATACTATTTATTAAATAACCATGTATAAATGTTTGGGTCAAACGCGTACTGGGCAAAATTGGATTCACGCCAAAATCGTCCACTTTTGGCGTGAATTAATTTTTGGCGTACAAAAACGTACCCAAATTTGTGCATGGTTATTCTAATAGATATTATAATGTGTTGCCGAGAGGTGTAACCCTGACATGCTTAAAATAGATCCCGATTAATTAGTAGCCTAAAAAAATTAAAATCAATTGGAATGTCGCTTGGGCCCTACCCGTCACCTTAAAAACACGCAGTAAACTACGCAGTACGCACCGACCACGTTTATACAGGTTCCTTTAAAGGTTTCCAGCCGAAGACCATGGATAAATTTCGTAACTTGAAAACTACATTAAATAGTAGGACATACATGGGAGTGTTTCGGGTAAGGGGTGCTCTATTCATGATCTTCGGGTTGACATCCTGAATGAAACATCAAGGCTCTTGTCGCAAACGGCTCTCGGCGCCCCCTAACACCCGGCGCCCGGGTGCACCGCGCCCCCCTGCACTATAGATAAAGACGCCCCCTGTCTATAAATATGAAAGTAAGTAAGTGCTTTTGTGGTAATTTTAATTTAAATCGATGTCAAAAAGTAAAAGGAGATATTGTCACTTTGGCAGTTCAGCGTCAGTGGCACACTAGCGACGCCAATCGATTTTAATTTTTATATACTAAACTAGATCTATTTTAAACAACATAGGCAAAACACCTATACTATTTATCCAATACTTATAGTTAACTGTTTGGTCTGCTTTTGCACTCAAATTTTAGATTACCGCCAAAAGTGGCCGCTTTTGGCGTGAATCAATTTTTCGCTTACAAAAACGGACCCAAAATTTGTGCATGATTATTTAATAAATAGCATAAGTGTTTGCCGAGAGGTTGTAATCCCGAAATTGTTTAAATTAGATCCGGTTTAGTCGCTCAAAATTTAAATCGATTCGCGTCGCTAGTGTGCTCTAGCCGTCACTTTAAACTGAACAGGTAAGATAGGTACCCACTTATGATTATAAAACATTATCTTAAGTATTCGAATTGTTATTTACAACATTTTTGTTATAATACCTTAGAAATATTGGTTCTAGAACTTAATACCTAAATACTTTATGTACGTACTTAAATTGAATTATGCACCACGTGTATAAAACAAAATACTTATCGCTTATAACTATAATACAATGATTTTTAGAAGTACATATAACTACTTAAGTATAAATAAATCGAATGATATTTGTATTAAAAAGAAAAGGAAAAAGATACTTTAGATAATAAAATATAATTCCAATGGATAAATATTTCAATAATAAAATTTCAGTCAGTTAATATCGATATAGCTTAAGCTTACTGCCACACTCAGAGTCGTTGATTAACTTAGTTGGCTACTTAAGAAAAAATATTAACACTTATTTTGATACGCATAAAGACTACCCGTACTAAAGTTAATGAACATAAGCTTAAATGACGTCTCTGAGTACGGCCGTTAGTAAATAAATTGTCTCTTGAATATAAAATTAATTAATATTATTTTCCCTATTCATTGAATCTATTAGAAGTTACAGATAGTTTAAAAGTCACCCCTATCCAGGAACAGCTCACCGAAACACGTTTCAGATGGTACGGCCACGTCATGCGGAAAGACAGCGAGCATGTGGTAAGGCAAGAGAGGAAGGGGACGGCCACCCTTGTACCTGGTGGACCAGTACAGCCAACCTAGTTATGAAGTCCCAACTGCCTGACCCGACAACCTAGGACAGATTGTCCTGGCGCAGAAGGATAAGGAGAGCCGACCCCACCTAAAGTGGGAACAGGCAAAGAAGATGATTGAATCTATTAGAAATGTGATTCATCATCAGCCTATCGCAGTCCACTGCTGGACGTAGGCCTCTCCAATTGTTCGCCACTGTGATCTATCCATGGCTTCTCGCATCCAGCTCTTGCCAGCCATCCTGCGCAGATCGTCCCTCCACCTAGCCAGAGGGCGCCCTACATTACGTTTGCCAAGACGCGGTCTCCACTCTAGAACTCGTTTACCCCATCGGTTGTCGGTTCTGCGGCTAATATGGCCAGCCCACTGCCACTTAAGCTTGCTAATCCGGTGAGCAATGTCGATGACTTTGGTTTTCTGCCGGTTCACCTCATTTCGGTTCGATCTCGGAGAGAGACGCCTGAGAAATGTGATTAGAAACTATGAACTTTGAGACATACTATACACAACGTATGCGCGAAAAACACCATTGATACGAGCATACTGCGTAGCGCGTAGGTCAACGAACTCTTCGATATCAAAGTCAACTCTGAGCCGGCCGTTTGTATCTACTATTTACTTGTTTGAGATAATGATTTTGAAGGTGTAACCGTGATCTAGTGGTTCTGGTTCCCCTGTTGCAGTCGCTTCATTGTAATTATCAGACTTCCCGAATCCTGTATCATGGTTCAAGGGTACTCCGGACTCCGAAGCGACAGCTTTGGACCCAACTGGGAATTACCCGCTTAGATGAGATGAGGGATGTATTTTAGTGCCTGCAACACCATCAATCGCTTCCCGTATGTTTTGCTACTAGTTCCTCTCTAGACATACGTACAAGTCCTTTCAATATGCAATCAGTGAACTTTTCCTTCTAATATCCACATCATATTTAGACATAAACGGTTGAGTGACCCCATCCGTTGCTTTTAAGCCCTTGAACTCATTCTCTATCTCCTGCAATGTCCTATCTTTAGTTTCCGGGAGGATGAAGCCCAAAACTATCACAGAGATTAAGACTACACATCCGTAAACTAGGTAAGTCAACGGAAGACCTATACTGACATTTAAGATTGGAAAGCTTTTGACAGCTAAGAAATAGCTGATAGACTGAGGTATACCACCAATACCACCGGCTAAGCCACGGTATGCTAACGGAAATACCTCACCACCTATTGTAAAAGGTAAAACAGCCAATCCAAGGGTCAGAAAAATGTATAACGCGAGCAACGTGACTGGAAACCATTGTCCAGCAATAACTGCTGGCAGTTTATCATTCACCTTCGCATAGACATATGCCGCTTTGGTAAGGTAGCAGGTAACGCAAGACAAACCGCTGACGATTAGGACAGTCCTTCGTTTCAATTTCCTCATTAAATAAATAACGATAAGGTTGCAAATTATTCTCACGACACCAATAACTACCATCAGCATTTCGGCGTTCGCTTCAGGTCCAACCATCTGCCTTATTATATCCAGAGCGTAAGAATTAAAGACGTTCAGTCCAGAAAATTGAAACATAATAAACACGCACAACATAATAATAACTGGTTTGTAAAATTCTGGTTTTCTAATAGTGATGTTTATATAGCTGAATCCTCGTCCTATTTTCATGCGAAGAGACAACTTCTGACCAGCTATGCTTGATTTCTTAGCCATATTCTGAGCAGTAATCATGCTTTCTAATTCTTCTTCGTCTGCTTGGCTTCGACCTCTCAGCCAGTAGAAGATGCTACTCGCTTCTGCATACCTACCCTTCGATATCAACCATGATGGGGATTCTGGAGCGCTTATTATAAGAAGTAGACTTGAGAAGGGTATGAAAGACATAACAAGCGCTGTTTGCTGCCAGCTCAGGTAGGACCCAACGGTCTGACAGAAGAAGTTACCGATGGAAAGAGATAGGGTGAGTGTTGAGAGGAAGGCCCCTCTGTTCGCTGGAGGTGTCGATTCGGCTACGATCACGGATCCAAGAGGTCCCATCATGCCCAGGGATATTCCTTGTACGAACCTGGAAACGAAGAAAAGGTTTTGATAGATCCTTTCTGGTTTTTTTTATGTGATAGGTGGCAGACGCGCAGACGGATCGCCTGATGGTAAGCGATTGCCGCCGCCCATAGACACCCGTGACACCAGTGGAATCACAAGTGTGCTGCCAACCTTAAAACACTCTTTTCCCCCGGATTTTGCCTCCGGTACTTACTCGCGCAGTGAAACACGCCGGTTTTCTGTGAGGTCGCACCGTGACTCCTTTGACGTGTGCAGGTGTCCATGGGCGGCGGTAATAGCTTACCATCAGGTGATACGTCTGCTCGTCTGCCCCCTAGGTATATGATAAAAAAACCATGTGGTACCTAATAGCGCTGTCATTCTATACAAATCTGACGTTATACCATAAGTAAGTAAGTTTGATGCATTTTTTTTAAATTACCCTGTGTTATTTGGGGATTTATTTTAGTTTTTATTAGTACTTTTAAACCTTATGGGGGAGAGTGGCAGGGTCCCTCATAAGGTGGACCGACGATCTGGTGAACGTCGCGGGAATCCCTTGGATGCGGGCGATTCCGAGTATAGCCCTTCCTTTCCTTCCATTGCTCTCTACCCAGAGACTTTGAGCCTTCTGAAGCGGCTCATTGTACCTCTTAACAAGAAAAATGTAGTATACCTTGCAAAAATTAGGACGGCCACACTATTGGCGAGAATGATGATGAACCACCCAGCGAGGATCGGGAGTATCGTCAGCACGTGGCACACCTTTCGACCCTGGGAGCCCATCAGCGGTATCATGATGAAGTTGCCTACGAGGAGGGCTATGCCAATCACAGACGCTGGAATAGAGATAATGAAATCATCATCATTGTGTAAGGGTGCAACCCTAGTCTTCATCTTCTTCTTTCAAAAATTTGGCGGTTCCTACTTCTGCCGCACCATCAAGAAATGGAATCCGTTGCCGGCGCATGTATTCCCTCCTTCCTACAATATGGATTCCTTCTAACGAAGCGTGAAGAAGAATCTCGCGGGCCAGTATGACAGAACCAACGGAGGTGATGCCTTGACATCGCTTCCGTTCTAATTGCAACGTGAGCTCTTCTCTTGCTTACCATCAGGCTGTGGAGAGCCAATATACTTGTCACTATAAAAAAAAACTTAGCGTGTAATTTCCGGTTGCGTCCAAAGCTGTCGCTTTGGAGCCCAGAGTACCTACGCTTAGACCATAATTCAGATATGGGGAATCGTGATCATTGCAATGAAGCGACTGCCGTCTGACCTTTGTAACCCCTTTAACAGGGGAACCAGACCAAATGGATTACGGTCACACGTTCAGAATCATCAGCTCAAGCACCTGTGTTACGGATGTCAGAATCAACAGTGTGATTACAAATATATACATGTAATACTTTTCTTTTGTAAATATATAGGTACTTAAAATACATAGGAAACACCCAGAACAATACAAACAGACATGTTCATGCACACAAATGTTTGTACTGTGCGGAGATCGAACCCGCAACCCTTGGACCAAAGGCAGTGTTCACTACCACTGTTCCAAACGAGTCGTCGAGCCTATCTCATAACGATAAATAGTAACCTCACCAATAGACGATTCCTGGGTAGTGTCAGTGTGGATGTGAGACTCTGGCCTCCGCAGTGCTGGGATGAGAATGGCGGCAAAACCGATGGCCGCTCCATGTCCCAGGATGTTCAGGAACACGCAGGCCACCACGAAACACTGGAGGTGGTACATTCGTCGTCATCATTGTTCTTCACACTGGTCGGGCCTGTGCCGCCCGCATTCAAGGAATTACCACGACTTTCACCTTTGTGGGGGGCTGCCACGGCTGCGATTCAGTCCTCGAGTGGAAGCTGCGCTCCACTCGAGGACTTTTCCGCTCCAACCGCCATCTGTTCTACTCGCAATGTGTGCTATGTGTGAACTAAATCGAGGTGGAATGTGAATATTATTGGAGCGTGTAATTTTGATAGTCATATAATGGACAACATTTCATATTTTTAACATGTCCATATTGTTTTTTTATATGAAAATAGACATAAAATGAACAGACCCATATTTTTTCTTTTTTCAAAATTTGGCCATTTTCATGCATAAAATAATTATTGAAATTCTTTATATTCTAAATAGACGTAAGCGCCAAATGACGTCATCGGACGGCTGAATACATCGATATTCCTTTGCTTATCATTGTTTTAATAAAAAAAAGGTAGGTACTACTATCAAAGGTAAATAATACTAGTCTCAACATTGTCAACGTCATTCATACATTCAACGTTGACAAGTTGTCTTTTTTTTTGACAGTTACATGTCATGGGTTTGGCATTTCTTAAATTTAAAACTATAATGTGCTAAGCAAAGAAATATTTTACGTTCTGCCGTCCGATGACGTCATCTTACGTTTTTTAGTTTTTAATTTTTTTCTCAGTAAATAAGCAATATAAAAAATTAATAAATATATATTCGAGCAGCGGAAAAGTAAACAAAGAATTGGTATTTTTTGTTTCAGAGCTTAGCAATTTTGAAATGTTGTCCATTATGACGACATAAGATTGTTATTAAAAATATCAAACATCTGTCCTTAGTTCTTTACGGGATTTCTACCATGTACCTTATTTTTGAGTTGACCATGAAAGTTTAAAACAATATATCTGTCCTTGAGTTCATAATACTTTGAGTACAGGAGGTCGCAGCCCCCACAAGGTGGACCGGCGATCTGGTGAAGATCGCGGGAATCCCTTGGATGCGGCACAGGACCGATCTGTGTGAAGATGATTGGGCATATGTCCAGCATTGAACGTATATGGGCTAAAATGATGATGATGATGATAAGTGCATAAACTAAGAAGATATTTGATATTTAAATGTACAATTAATTAATTAATATCAAGATGGGGACGATACCTACTGGACTGTACTACTGACAATAGGTACACATAAAAATATATCTTCTCTAACCTTATAACCTTATAGTAGTATATTTTATATAATTTGTGCAGGTTATATTGTATTTTAATTAGGTAACATTATATATACTTATTAGTGTATGATAACGTGTTTATTTAATATCTAGATATATGTATTTATACTATAAATTTACTTAATCAATGTTCAAAATCAAAAGGATTGCATCACCCTCCTCTCTTCTATCTAATGTCCTTTACCTGAAGGTTGTCTGGTAGAGATCGCTCCCAGCGATAAGACCGTCTAAATTGTACATTGTATCTCTGTATACCTAGCTTTTGTATGTTGTGCAATAAAGAGTATCTATCTATCTATATACAAAACTGACAAATTTCTTCAGTCGATTTTACCTTATGTCAAGCACGTTCGGTTCAATATCAATTGAGGAATTTTGACTGATTATAGTAACCTCCCTGATGAGTGGCTGTCTGTACAAAACTGTAGTTGGTAAAGACTTACCTGTCTCAAAAAAGGGATGCACGATTTTTTTTCTCTACCCTCATCCATATTTGATAACACCCACACTCACGCGCTCGGCACAGATTCTTGAATGTCACCAATCTTTGTTTTGAATCGTTTCCAATACAAAGATCTGACAGATTGCATTAAATAATTTATAGTAATAGATTAGATAAACTATCATTTATCAAACGCCTCTGGAAATGTTAACTATTTCGCTGATTTAAAAAAACACTAAACAAGATAGTATTTGGAAAAAAAATACGCTGTTGGCTCTGATATCCGTAACTCCGGTGCTTGTGCTACCTATCTCGAAGTCAGATCATTTTTTATTTATTTATTTCAACTCAACATATATATATATATATATATATATATATATATATATATATATATATATATATATATATATATATATATATATATGTTGAGTTGAAATAATTCTGATAAGTAGTTAAGAAGTTACGTGGAAACAGATGAACATACATACATACATACATACATACATACATAGCCTGTCAAAATCATAACCCTCCTTTTGCTTTGCCGTAGTCGGGTAAAAAGCGGCCGTAATCCCAAATTCGAGTGCAAACGCAGACCAAACAGTTAACTATAAGTATTAAAATAAATCATTCAGCTCATTCGGTTCACTCGAACTCGAGAACTATTTGAGTAGAATGATACATTCGGAGCGAATATTAGAAATTTGGAAAAGTGTATCTTTTGGCTGAGTTGGATCACTGAGTCGTTTCAGTATAAAGTTACACACGTCTACTAAAAACCTTTAAACTCGCCATTCGGATTGGATCTCCAGTATCCACACTCATTCAGTGAAACACAGCGCAAGCTTTACACCTGCATTCGCGAAGAAAATGTTTGTTCACTCTAGCCTTAAAGATGCCTAGATTACGTATTCGTAAAAGTATGATTAAAGCACATAGTCACCTGTAGAACCTGTGGAGGTAGTTCGACGTGAGGCGCGATGCGCGGCACGTCTGTGGGCGAGGACTTCTTCTTCTCCTCATTGTCTTTGGATTGGCCAGCCTGCTGGTTCTGGAAAAATAATAGACAAAATGTTATAACAAGAGAATAAGTAACCAGCAAACATTGGGATCAGTGGCCACTGCCATTGATGAGATGTGGCCAGATCACTAGCTGGCCACATCTGCTGTTAGAGTGGTGCTACGTCTGAAAAAAAAAACAAAAATCACCAAGAAGGTGGATGTAGGGAGTTATAACGTTTTTACCTGTCGTTTTACCTGTCGTAAAACTCAACATATATATATATATATATATATATATATATATATATATATATATATATATATATATATATATATATATGTTGAGTTGAAATAAATAAATAAAA
The DNA here is from genome assembly GCA_019059595.1 of Marasmia exigua. Lineage (NCBI taxonomy): Eukaryota > Metazoa > Arthropoda > Insecta > Lepidoptera > Crambidae > Marasmia > Marasmia exigua. The sequence goes on from CM032488.1 coordinate 15,352,332, forward strand.
AATGATCTGACTTCGAGATAGGTAGCACAAGCACCGGAGTTACGGATATCAGAGCCAACAGCGTATTTTTTTCCAAATACTATCTTGTTTAGTGTTTTTTTAAATCAGCGAAATAGTTAACATTTCCAGAGGCGTTTGATAAATGATAGTTTATCTAATCTATTACTATAAATTATTTAATGCAATCTGTCAGATCTTTGTATTGGAAACGATTCAAAACAAAGATTGGTGACATTCAAGAATCTGTGCCGAGCGCGTGAGTGTGGGTGTTATCAAATATGGATGAGGGTAGAGAAAAAAAATCGTATATATATATATATATATACATACAGTTCACTTTTATTTCCCTTTTTCAATATTGCACCACCTACCCCTCCTCTACTATCAAATGTCCTTTGCCTGACGGTTGTCTGGTAGAAATCGCTTCCAGCGATAAGACCGCCGAAATTGTACAATTAAGTTTCTGTAATGCCTAGATTTTAAAGTTGTGTTTTTTTGTGCAATAAAGTATATCTATCTATCTATCAACTCAACTCAAATAATTCTTTATGTGCATAGGCTTGTACACAGCACTTACAAATCGTCATACATTTGAATGACTTAAAACAAATGTATAATTTACATGTTAATACATATATATGTTGAAACATAAAATATACTAAAGAAATAAATAAACATAATGCGATTCTACCACCGGCTCGGAAAGTTGTTTCTGGTCGAGAAGATCCGGCAAGAAACTCGCCAGTTACTCTTTTCAATCGCCAAACTTTCATACAATGTTGTTTCATCATCATACCAAGCCATACAGTTTAATTGTAACACAAGACTAAAATAAAGGAAATAATAATAAAATAAATATTATGAGGTAAACCGAAGCAGACCAGTCCCCAAAGGTGGCACTTGTTCACAAGTATGACGTATGTGTCAGCCATCATTTCACTCAACCATATTAGAGGGAATGCAATGACCCGCCACATAACGCCACCGCCTCATTTAAGGAACCACAAACAAGTTTACAATAAACTTAAGCTAAAGGTTATATAAAAAAAAGAAACCTAACAATTGTAAACTCAACACCGATGGTTACATTTTACGTATAATTGAAATAAACATGCGGGACTCAAGTTCTTATTCCATATAGTCGAAATTAATTATATTGGTTTGTTGGTGATGTGTGCGTAGTATGTGTGCATCTTTTCATCAATGTGTGTGATGTTGTAAAATATTTATTTAAAAAAAATGGGTTTTTACACGAACCTAAAACCTTTTTAACCCCCGACGCAAAAACGACGGGGTGTTATAAGTTTGACGTATTTGTGTGTGTGTATGTGTGCGTGTGCGTGTGCGAGTGCGCGTTTCGTATGCTAAGTACCGCGTAATCTATCGATTTGTTTCAATAAAACATCCTGTAAAAACTAGCCAAGTCTATGGTACTGCTTGTTTCTCTATAAAAAGGAATGAAATCTCTAAGCAAAGACAAGTCTAAGGCCTAGAACGCACAAGCGGTAGGCTGCGATGCGGCGTGCCGCACATCAGCCCCAAAACAACTGGAGTGGTTGACAGCTGGCTGCAAATGAGTGCGTTGTTATCAATGGCAATATGCGTGGTTTCATGTAAATATTTATGTGCGGCCTGCCGCAATTTTTACCGTGAAACTGTATCGCAATAATATCTCGTTTCATCAACCATTGGCTAAATTTTGTCGCCAGTATGAGCAATGCTCTCAACAATGCCGTAATCTTGACATCTTCAGCCCTAACTTAGTACGGTTTCGGAGTCATCATCAAGGATATCTCAGTAAATGAGCGTGATAATGTTTAATGTTTTGTGTGAGATTCGTCTCGTATATTTTGCTCTGACTGCTTTTGTTATGGTCAAACTCGTTCACTTTATTGTATTAAAAATTAAATTAAAATGAGTATTGAGGATAAATTATAATACTGTATTTGACTGCCACACTCTAGATTCGTTGATTAACTTAGTTAGGTTACGTAAGAAAGAATATTGACACTTATTTTGATCCGCATTAAGACTACCGATACTAAAGTTAATGAAGCTTAAATGACACCTCTGAGTGCGGCCGTCAATATATTATCTAATTTAAGGGAGCGTTCAAGTATTACGTAACGTAATTTGGGGGGGAGGGGGAGTCTCGACAAACGTTACGATGCGTTACAGGGGCAGGAGGGGGTCTTTCTCACTACACGTGTTACGTAACATTGTTTCTTTCTTTGAATAAAAAGAATAGGGAATTTAATCTCCCAAATTGGCAACCCTTTTCGTTTACGTTTTACGGGGAATCCCTCGATTGTATTAGTCTGGTCTTCATTTTTTAATTTGTTTTGATCACTTGAGTATTACGTGACGTTTAGACAGGGGAGAGGGGGGTACAGAAAAACGTTACGGTGCGTTACAGAAGGGGAGGGGGGGTCAAAAAATCTTCAAAAATTGCGTTACGTAATACTTGAATGCTCCCTAAGTTAAGCCGTGAAAACATATTTAGGATTACAATCTAGTACAATTCCATCATAAAAAGCTAATGTTTGATTTCAATGGTTATAATTTGTTTTGCTTTACATAATTAAATAAATAAACGGCCCGCCGCAAAGCGCCGTTGCGGCGCGGCGTGCCGTTTGCGTCAGGCCGCACATCCTGATACCGTTTGATAACAACGCACTTACTTGCGGCCAGCCGCGTAGCCATCAACCGCTTCTGTTGTTGCAGAACCGTTGTTCTGGAGCTGATGTGCGGCACGCTACATCGTGGCCTACCGTTAGTGCGTTCTAGGCCTTAGGCCTAGAACGCACTAGCGTGTGGCCGCGATACGGCGTGCCGTTGCGGCAGGCCGCACATCAATGTTTACATGAAAACAACGCACTCATTTGCGGCCAGCCGTCAATCGCTTCGATTGTTCTGGAGCTGATGTGCGGCACGCCGCATCGCGGCTTACCGTTAGTGCGTTCTAGGCCTAAGAGGTTCTTTACTGCGATTTTTTTATTATTTACTATCTTTATGTGTAGGCTGATATTGGCAACAGATTTTTCGCTTACAAGCGCGTGCTGAAGTGTTTTGATAAAACATTACATCAATTATTTCCAAGTTCATTTGACGTGCGATCGCTCGTCAGTCTTTCTTATCACTTTTATCTGATATCAGATCCGGAAGACTTGTTTATTGCCGGTCAGTTTCACAAACACGTGCATGGTAAAATAATCTGGGGGCACGGCAAAGCCCCCGCCAAGTCTAGCGCGAAGCAAACACTGCCGTAGGTACCACCTTTTCTGGAATAATATCAGCGTATTTTCATGCCACTATTTGAGAACCTACAGATAAGCTTAGAAGGCTGAAATTATCGTCATCTAGTAAGCTGTAAACACACACCTGAACCCCAAAATCTCATGTCTGTAGCTAACTTATTACCTAAGTTATGCAAATGTAAAAATTATGTCTATTGGACATTCGCTAACTCACTGATATCATCATCAAAATATAATAGCACTTCCTATAAACCTAAGTCAACTTATTACAAATCGTGAACTAAGGATAGTCCCTGGAACAAAATTCAGGCCAGCCCTTATTAACATTGCCTGTTGGAACGGGATGACGTGAGTTTAATTAGGGTATAACTTTAGGGGACTCAGGTGCATCTACCTCCTTGAGTGGCCCTGCTGGTAATCAGTTCTGTCCTGATTCCAACTTCGGTTGGTATTAGGCAGAAACGGTTACCGCGGAGTACGGTTTTTCCTGGGCAATGACGGGTAGTAATTCATTCGTGGATTGCTACCTGTTAGCCCAAGGGTGCACACCCGACGGATCGGCCCTGACGTGCAACCGCGCTGAAGCGTACTTCGCTACAGGGCCTACAATGTCGCGCCGAGGGTCTGAGGACCGGCGTCTTTGCGTCGTTCCCTTGCGGGGTTGCAGGCGCCATTTTTGTCTTCGGACCTGGGGATACTGTGTCTGGCCCCGCCCGCACGGGTTGCGCGGCGGTTTTCCGGCGGGGTGCTTTGACGTCGGCATCCCCCTAGAGTGGAGCGCCTCCGGGTGTAGTGGCCGTAAGGCCCACGTTTACGCAAACGTGCGCACCGCGCACCTTGTACGCAACCAGCGGATTGCGGTGGTAGGTCGGAGTTGTTTGCGTCGCGGATTTCCCCGGCTCCGCAGCTAGCGAAGTCGGTTTCTGCGACGCGTTATTATGTTGAAAGCCTGCGGGTTTGTCCCTAACTCGCACTACACTGTAACCAGCAGTGTATGTGCGGGGAGAGTGGCCCGCAGTCCTCCTCTGGGTGGTGCTTGCACTGCATCCAGCAGCGTGGGTGCTACCCGGGAGGTTGAGTGGAAGAAAGGCCGAGCTGGCGAGCCTCTTCGCCCTGACCGGGCGACGGATGAAGCCTCCGTGGCAGTCCTCACCCCGGTCTGAGTGTTTCCTGGGCGAGGGATGGAAACGGCCCAGTTTTTTTATCGGTTATGCCTCCGGACGGTCTCTGATTAGCAGAGACCTAACCCGGACGAGAACCCGCGATTTATAATAAGGTGGAAGAAGCTGACATTTGGCACAGCATTAGGGTTAGCTGTAGGTCTTGTGGCTTAAGTACCGGGCCGTGATCTCGGGGTCCTGGGTTCGATTCCCGGGTCGAGCGAAAAGTATGTTTCGAATTTTTCGAACATACTCGTAGCTTGGGTTAATGACCACCAATCCCATCAAAATAGCTATAACTTGATTTCTATGATGGAGGCCTTTGCCCTGCAGTGAGACAGTTTATAGGCTGATATTACTTTTAAGGGTTTATTACCCATCTAAAGGTAAAAATTCTACAAATTAAAAAGGAAGTCAAACTTTCTATAGGAGAACGTGTTTCGTTGTTCCAATATACCTTTATGAAAGTTGATAAAAATTCCTTTCCTGGTTGCTGAAAGTTGAAAGCTGCTGGTTTCTATCTTTTAAGGTGACGGGTAGGGCACACTAGCGACGCCAATCGATTTTAATGTTTAGCTGCTAAACCGGATCTATTTTAAACAACACTTATACTATTTATTAAATAACCATGCACAAATGTTGGGTCCGTTTTTGTACGCGAAAAATTGATTCACGCGAAAAGTGGCCTCTTTTGTTATGAATCAATTTTTCGCGTACGCGTTGGACCCAACTGTTTTGCATAGTTATTTATTAAATAGTATAAGTGTTTGCCGAGAAGTTGTAACCCCGAAATTGTTTAAAATACATCTGGTTTAGTAGCTAAAAATTAAAATCGGTTGGCGTCGCTAGTGTGCCCTACCCGTCACCTTAACAAAGCTAAGTTCTTTAATAAGATTTCTTTATTTATCCAGCCAGCTACAGCCTGTATCAGCTTCATCGAGTCTTGGCTAGTTTTTTACAGGATATTTTAGTGGTATCTTGATTAATGTTCTAAACTTGATAATATTTATCGAGGTCGCTACACGCTATACGATCGTTTCAGAATGTGTGAAATCTACACTTTTTATTGAAGATTTTTCAGGTCAGATTCGTTTGCGGCTGTTATGTTTATAGGCTATTTCTATTTCTGTATTGATAATACCTCATTATTGGCCGTGTGGTCCCCGGCAGAGTAGAATAGGCCACCCTCACTCTTACCGAGGTGTCGTAAAAGGCGACTAAGGTAAAGCTGCTGCCATGATCATCAGCACCCAGAGAAGGAAAACTCTTCATTTATATCAAAACCCTCGCCAACCCGTCTGCCAAGCGTGGTGAGTATGGAAATTACCCCTCAGGTGATTGAGGAGGCCCGTGTCCCAGCAGTGGGGACTTAAATGGGCTGATGATGATGATGATGATGATGATGATGATGACAAATCTCGACCTAAAGTTATTATCGTACTAAAGCCCATGTCATCTCGTTCCAACTTGCTGTGTTAAAAGGGGCTGGCACGATTTTTGTTCCAGGACTATCTCAGTTCGCGATTTGTAATAAGGGGGCTTTTATCACGTCTAGAATCCGCGCCATAAAAGAAGTCCCGCGGAAAAACACGGAAATAAAATCTGAGATTCCTTCCCTCTTATTCCAAAACGTGGCCTAAAATAAGTAGTGGGATTAAAACTAGGAATTACTGAACCTCTAAATATGGATTCAGTAACCATGACAACTTATACCTGTGACAGTTCATTCCGTTTTACACGAAAGTTGTAAATGTGAGAAAGTAGTAAATTTATTTTTTGCATTTAATCCCAAAAAAGAAAGCAATTCCTATGCATACTACTTGGAAACCATACTTAGGTCAATATTTTAATTTATTGTTGCTTTAAACCAATCTAAAATAATTTTACTTCAAACAACAAAACAAGGTTGTGTAAAATGATATGTCACTGAACGAATGGTTGAATGATTCGATCAATTTTGACACTATCCAGCGGTACTAAGTGGTCTATGGTTAGTCGAGGATTTGTAATAAATAATTAAGTACTAACATTATTCCGTAATAATAATGAACTTGCTAGTTTAGGATTAAAGGCGGTATCAGAGTAGTTTTTTGTAATAAGAGGGCTTGTGTTTATGAGCATAAAGCTAAAATTTTAATGTTAATGGCGACTTAAGACTCAAGCGCGCTTTTTCCGGGACTTTTTTGGTGGCGTGGACTCTTTAATCTGTGCCTGTAGGTATAGTCTTTTTGTGCAATAAAGAAGATCTATCTATCTCTTACATAAGAACGAGCATTTCTGAACTATATCGAGACGTGCACCTTCCAAAGAGAGGTCGTAGGTTCAATTCGGAGCACGAAAGTAAAGGGTCCGGCATAGATTAAATTGGTTTAATCTAAGGGGCCGGCGAACAATGTATTTCCCATACAAACTTAATATCCAAAATAATTTGCAATTTGAGGATATCTCGACGTTTCATTTCTGTTATTCGGATTAAGGAAGTATTTATCAATCATCATCATCAATAAAATCATCATCATTTATCAATGTCTGTGTTAAAACATTATCTTAAAAATTAAAATAAATACTCAAGTAAATTTGTCGACGTTAACGACCAATTTTCTGCCTATTTGTTTTATATGTATTATGTTAAATATTGAATATAATCTATGAAATCTTTAATTTTTTTTTTATTGTTTGAAGGGTGATGAATTTATTTCTTAGTTGCCAAAAACAGATACATGGTATAATACGGGATATAAAAAAGTACCTATATACAGAATGCTAAAAATAATCAAAAAGAGGAACACTATTTACAAGAGATGATGGATGAGATGAAAAATCTGCCCCGCTACTCATCGTGCCCAGAATGCTGGCAGCGTTACCTCTTTGAATGGCCAACCCAATGCGTTGGCCGAGGTAGCTGCCAGCATTACTGTCACCTGAAATGTCGAGTAGCCGGGCAGACAACTCGCGGAAAAGCTTGTGGGCCTCGGGCCCCCACGGTCCCAAGGTTTCCACGCCGAACGGAGCAAATCGGTAACATGTGTTAAATATTATTTATATTATCTTAAATGTGGGAGAGCCACGCTTAGGCATGAATGGGCCGGCTCGACCGGAGTGATACCACTGCCTCACAGAAGACCGGCGTGAAGCAGCGCCTGCGCTGTGTTTCGCCGTGTGAGTGAGGTTACCGGAGGCCTAATGGGGGGAAGGGGAAAAGGCAGCGGACTTGTGACTCCACTGGTGTTGCGGGTGTCCATGGGCGGCGGAATCGCTTACCATCAGGTGATCCGTGTGCTCGTCTGCAACCTCTCATATAAAAACAAATTATAGACGCAATTAAATAATAATTTTAGACAACCCGTTTGGAACAGTGGTAGTGAACGCTGCCTTTGGTCCAAGGGTAGCGGGTCGATCCCCGCACAGTACAAACATTTGTGTGTATGAACATGTTTGTTTGTATTGGTCTGGGTTTTTTCTATGTATTATAAGTATATATTTACAAAAGAAAAGTATTATATGTATATATTTGTAATCCCACTGTTGATTCTGATATCCGTAACACAGGTGCTTGAGCTACCTATCTCGGAGTCAGATCAATGTATGTGATGTTGTGAAATATTTATTTATTATTATTATTTATTATTAATTAATAATTTATGTAAATTTAACAGAGACACAGCTTGTATTGTCTAGTCAAACAATGTTTTTTAAATGATGGTATTCGCAAATGCACACAAATGTCTTACTTATTTCAAACAGTCATCTTGATATTTCTACTTGCACGTGAGGATCGCGGGTGGCGTGACAAATATAGCGAGATGACTGAGGAATGGCAAAACAAAGAATTTGAACTGACTTCCGCAGGTCTCTTAAGGTGACGGGTAGGGCACCCTAGCGACGCCAATCGATTGTAATTTTAAGTTACTAAACCGGATCTATTTTAAACAATTTCTGGATTACAACCTCTTGGCAAACACTTATACTATTTATTAAATAACCATGCACAAATGTTGGGTCCGTACACATACGTGAAAAATTGATTTACGATAAAAGTGGCCGCTTTTGGCGTGAATCAATTTTTAGCGTACAAAAACGGACCCAACATTTGTGCATGGTTATTTAATAAATAGTATAGATGTTTTCCAAGAGGTTGTAACCGAAATTGTTTAAAATAGATCCGGTTTAGTAGGTAAAAATTAAAATCGATTGGCGTCGCTAGTGTGCCCTACCCGTCACCTTAAATCTTATACATTGTCCCTATGTTCATCTCCTCGCATCACAACAAAGTACCTACTATCGCACGCCTCATCTACACCCCTTTTCTCGCTTGGTGATGAGGAAAAATTTCTAACTGTGGAAATCATACTCCCATGGGAGAGCTTGCCCACGCTTCGGCATGAATGGGCTGGCATGAGATCTTGTCTGGAACTTGACGTGACTCCACTGTTGATGCGGGTGTCCATGCATGGCGACAACTTACCATCAGGTGATCCGTTTGCTCGTCTGCCTCTTCCCTCTCTCTTCGGTCGATTCCCTCAGTGCTGAGGATCGTGACTCCTTCCGACCAGCTGTCGCCATCGGCTGCGCTCTGCCGCTCGGTGCAGGGCAGTGCTACCGGGATCTCGAGCTGTTTCGCTATCTGGTCTGACCATCGCTGGGGACTACTGCCTCTTGGTCTTCCCCCTCCACTTTCCCTGTCACAATCAAGCGCTCCAAGTTGGGGACAACTCCTTTGTGTAAGTCCAAAATACTCCATCATCATCATTTCAGCCAATACACGTCCACTGCTGGACATAGGCCTCCCCAAATGTTCTCCACACAGATCGGTCCTGTGCCGCCCGCATCCAATGGATTCCCGCGATCTTCACCAGATCGTCGGTCCACCTTGTGGGGGGCCACGGCTGCGACTTCCTGTACGTGGCCTCCACTCGAGGACCTTTCCGCCCCAACGGCCGTCTGGTCTCCTCGCTATGTGCCCTACCCATTGCCACTTGAGGCATGCAATCCTTTGGGCTATGTCTGTAACCTTAGTTCTCCTGCGGATCTCATCATTTCTGATACGATCACGCAGGGAAGACCCCGAGCATAGCCCTCTCCATTGCTCTCTGGGTGACTTTGAGCCTCCTTAATCAGCTCATTGTAAGCGGCCACGTTTCGATTCCGTATTTCATCACTGGCAACACACACGCATTGAAGACTTTCGTCTTGAGACACTGCGGTAGATAGGCCGAAAATATGCTGCGTAGCTTCCCGAACGCTGCCCAGCCGAGTTGGATTCGTCGATCGACCTCTTTCTGGAAGTTGGACTTACCAAGCTGGACTTTTTGTCCAAAATACTCGTCTGCCTCTTAAAAAAACTTCTGAATTGTTGAAGTATGTTTTATTTGAGATTAACATAATTTATTTTACATAATTAGGTAGGTATAAGAATGTTGACTCTAACATTAGCTTTATCTACAATTAAGTAACATGTAAGCCTCATCGTCAGCCCATTTAAGTCCCCACTGCTGGGGCACGGGCCTCCCTCAATCACTTGAGGGGTAATTGCCATACTCACCACGCTTGGCAGACGGGTTGGCGAGGGTTTTGATATAAATGCAGAGTTTTCCTTCTCTGGGTGGTGATGATCATGCCAGCAGCTTTACCTTAGTCGCCTTTTACGACACCTCGGTAAGAGTGAGGGTGGCCTATTCTACTCTGCCGGGGACCACACGGCAGTAAGCCTACATTTTATTTATTTATTACAATGTATGTTACAGATTAAAACTATTAGCTAGTATATTGTTCATTTTTTACATCAATATCTAAATTAAATATCACATTAGCTTATAAGGTAGGGGGGTTCTCCGTGGGTAGGGTAAATTATTATTTAAAAAAAAACATTTCACAACATCACATACATTGATCTGAATCCGAGATAGGTAGCTCAAGCACTTGTGTTACGGATATCAGAACCAACAGCGGAATTACAAATACATACATATAATAATTTTCTTTTGTAAATACATACTTAGGGTACATAGACCCAGACCAATACAAACAGACATGTTCATGCACACAAACGTTTGTACTGTGCGGGGATCGAACCCACAACCCTTGCACCAGAGGCAGCGTTCACTACCACTGTTCCAAACGAGTCGTCAAATTATAATTTATATTATACATTTTTTATTATTAGCTAAGTAAAGATTTATTATGTAACGTGACTTCATTAACTTAAAAAAACTGTCGGTCCTATTTTTACCCATTGTGTACGGAACCCTAATAAAAATGAACAATCATATTAGTAAAATAATAAATGTACCGTTTTCCTAGGTCACATTAACTTTAAGTGACGGGTAGGGCATACTAGCGACGCCAATCGATTTTAATTTTTAGCTACTAAACCGGATCTATTTCAAACAATTTCGGGATTACTAAATCTCGGCAAACACTTATACTATTTATTAAATAACCATGCACAAATGTTGGGTCCGTTTTTGTACGCGAAAAATTGATTCACGCCAAAAGTGGCCGCCTTTGGTGTGAATCAATTTTGCGCGTACGCGTCGGACCCAACATTTGTGCATGGTTATTTAATAAATAGTATAAGTACTAACGGAGAGGTTGTAAATCTGTAATTGCTTAAAATAGATCCGGTTTAATAGTTAAAAATTAAAATCGATTGGCGTCGCTAGCGTGGCCTACCCGTCATCTTAAGAAATGGTTTACGAGGGAACAAAAAGCCACACATCAGAGGGCCAAATTTAAAACAAGACGTTACGACCGAATCGGAGTTTCCCTATTTTTCACACGTGCTGTGTGGCTCCTTTGTTTGGATGCGACAGGTAATTTCTCGTTCGTTTCGGGACGGGTTCACAAGAATCGGTTTTTCCTCAATGGATATTGAAAATTAAATCAAACTTTTTTTTTTAGTAAGGTGACAATCGACTTAAGAAATCTGGCAGTTTTGTTTATATTGAGGTGTGTAGCGTGTCACCCAATGAGTATTAGTCGGTTATCTGCTATCCGTAGCATTATATTCACTAACAAGAGTGAATCGGAACGTACGCAGTTTCCCTAAACCGCCACGTCGACAGTAGCGACACAGTGAGCGAGAGAGTTATGACATTAGCCCGCGTTCGCGCCGAGACGGCACGGTATTTTATTTGTTTTACGGCACAACACGTTAGTTTGTAACTATAAAACTTTTGTAAAAGTGTGGACGAACCGAATACACGTATTTGTAACTGTTATCCGGACTTTCTACTTCCTACGAACCCTCATGTGGCGATTGCCCACCGCCACAGGTGTGATTCTCCGATTTCGACTAAGGCGGCTAATCTCAATCTCCGATCAGCCACTTACGCAGGATATATTATAGTGCTCAAGTGTGTGCGCAAACACAAGTGCACTCTCTATCCCCTTGCCCTCATATTCCGATGGGACACTAATGTGACACGACCGGAGAGGGATCGGGCGCAGGACCAACAGCTTAACGTGCTTTCCGAGACACGGGGGTACAAGACCGCCAGCTTCCAGACTCCACTCCAAAGCAGCAAAGCAGCACAGCCATCAAACATCATTGTTAGAAAATTAACTCTCAAAAGCTAAAAAATATGTTAACCCAAAACCTGCACACTTCTAGATCTAAACATAACTCTAGAACTAAACCAGTTCTAGCCTCTTTTATCATTGATACGGCAATAATTTAAGATCGCTGTTTGTTAATAGAGGGAGTTGATAGTTCTAGGATTTACTTATGTCCTCCTTAAATCCATTTTACCCATTCTGTCTTTTTAATCATTTATGAATTTAAAAAAGTCAAAATATGTATAATAAATATTATATTGTATAGTGTATTTGACTGACCGGATTGCGCAATTGGTAGTGACCCTGCCTCTTACGCCAAAGGACGTGGGTTCGATCCCCACCCTGGACAAATATTCGTGCGATGAACCTTTATGTTCTTGTCTGGGTGTACTATATGGATTTAAGTATATATTTTGTGTTCCTCTCTTGTCTGATATCAGTAACCAAGTGCTTAAGCTACTTAGTACGGAATCAGGTCAAGCGTATTATATGTGTGAGAATTATTATTAAGTACAAATAACTGTATACCCAGCAGTAAGCGTCTATTGGCTTAAATGATGATAATGGTATAATCATTTACAAAGTGCTTTTTCAGAAAGATCAACGAATATGCTCAAAAAATCATCTGATCCATACATAAATGCAGAGAACATGTTCCGTTTTATATGAACTGTCTTTACTATTCTAATTTCGTAACAATTAAAATATGTTTCTCTAATGCATCCTAATAATTACCAAATTACAATATTTTTATATTACTGGTAACTTTATTGCGACATCGTTGCCCGCCTGTCAATGTCAAAAGGCACTTCAGTGGAAGTGCCTTTTGATCTTGGTCGGTCTGTATTTGTATACCTACGTTGACTGTCCGTGTATGACTATGTACTACTAAATACATTACAGGCGAAGTGGTTATCAATTTTAAATATGCCTGAAGACCTAATAGAGAATGACCGAACTAGTCCTGCGCATCATATCCACTGGTTTAGGTTGCAGAGGTGACGAGGCCCTTGGTTCCCTCGGAGGGATCCCTCTGAAGGTGTCCTCAATATCCTGCAGCGTCCTATCCTTCGTCTCCGGGAGCATAAAGTACACAATTGTAAGGAATATCATCATCACACCCGCATATATCAAATAAGTTACAGGTAAACCTACAGCACCTGTCAAAACTGGGAAACTCTTCACAGCTATGAAGAAGTTCATTGATAAAGGCAACACGCTGATACCACCAGCTAAACCTCGGTACTCCAATGGGAAGATCTCCCCTGATATCGCGAAGGGAACTGATGATATACCAACTGTCAATGAGAACATGTACACAGCTAAAATGAGGATAGGAAGCCACTGTCCTTGGATGGAAAGTGGCAGCATAGCGTTCTGTTTTGCATAGACGTAACCAGCTTTAGCAATGTATGTAGATATGCAGATCACAGAGCTACCGAATAAGACAGTCCGTCTTTTGTAGTTCCTCATCAAGAATACAGCAAGGATGTTGCAAATCAAACGTTCTATGTCCATAGCTACCATCAGCATTTTGGCATTGGCATCAGGACCCACAACTTGCTTAATAATATCAATAGCGTAGGAACTGATGACGTTGATGCCTGAAAATTGGAAGGTAACGTAGAGGCAGAGCATAATAAGGATAGGCTTGAAGAATTCTGGCTGCTTAAACGTCTCGCGCATATATCTTAAGCCTCTCTTAATACGAGTTGCTACAGACAATTTTTGTCCTAAAACACTAGATTTCCTTAGTAATTTTTGACCTATGATCATACTTTCCAATTCGTCTTCGTCTTGATCCTGACCCCGAAGCCACTTGAAGATAACAGTCGCTTCTTCGTAGCGACCTTTCGATATGAGCCACGAAGGTGACTCCGGCGCATATATTATACAAAGTAGACTAGAAAAGGTTATAAAAGATGAGATTAGGGCGACTTGCTGCCAACTCAAATATGTGCCCGTGCTGTGAGCGAATAAGACTCCTATTGTTAAAGATAAGGAGACACCTGTCAAGAAAGCGCCTCGGTTTCTAGGATGAGTCATTTCGGCTACAATAATAGACCCTAGAGGCCCGAGCATTCCCATGGCGACTCCCTGCAGGAATCTGCCGATGATGAGCTCGGTGACGCTGTTGGCAAGGATGATGACGAACCAGCCGGTCAGGATTGGGAGGATGGTGATCAGGTGCGACCTCTTCCGACCAATCGTGCCCATCATAGGGGTAATGGTGAAATTCCCCACGATCAGGGCGATACCAATGATGGATGCTGAAATTGAGACAAGGGTAACTTTAATTGTTATATCTTTTTTATGTGCACGATTTGTTGTTACTCTGGACGGAAAAAATAAGTAAGTAGATCTCTATAAACCCACCAATATAAGACTCCTCGGAAGCTGTGGCCTGGATGTGGGACTCCGGCCGGCGCATCGCCGGAATGAGGATAGCGGAGAATCCGATGACGGAACCATGTCCGATGATGTTCAGGCACACGCTGAGGGTCACGAAACACTGGAATGGGAAATTGGGGAAGTTTAATAACACCAACAGAATCTAGGGATAACCCTTCTAGGGTTATCTCTATTTATAAGATAAACATAGATAAAATACAATTGCTGAAACTTGTATATATATATTTTTTTATAGTAGATAGGTAAGCGTTTGACCATATTTCACCTGATGGTAAGTGATAATATGGTCTAAGATGTAGCACGATTACCTAGAAGATACCTATTCACTCGCGCTTTGAAAACCCCCAAATTGTAGCCTCTAGGGAACACCTCCTCGGGCAGCTGATTCCACTGTTTCGCAGTACGAATAAGAAAACAGGATTCAAACCTCTTCGTCAATAATAAGAAAAACTATCTATTTAATGACAAGTAAATTGTGTTACATTACAACTCATGCCTATATGAGTTAGTAAGTAGAATCTTAATCCTAGTTATCATTACTAAAGTTTAAAACAAAGTAGCTTTCGCTGTCGGGTGTAGAATATTAAAATTACGCAATGAATTTTGATGCGGATTTTTTTTAAATACATAGAGTAATCAAAAGGAAGGTTTAATAAAAACATATTCCAACGCTCCAATTAGGCAGAAACAACTTCGAGAAAGAAGCCAATAGAAGAATTCAGCTAGGCTGAGCAGCATTTGGTAAACTTCGTCAAGTCTTCTCGGCACCCATCCCGCAAAGTCTTAAGTCGAAAGTCTTCGACCAGTGCGTCCTTCCGGTCATGACTTACGGCGCCGAGACGTGGACACTCACGGCTGGACTAGTCCACCGGTTCAAAGTCGCTCAAAGAGCTATGGAAAGGGCTATGCTCGGAGTATCTCTGAAGGACCGCATCAGAAATGATGTAATCCGACAGAGAACCAGAGTCACCGACATAGCCCACCGAATTAGCAAACTGAAGTGGCAGTGGGCTGGTCATATTAGCCGCAGAACTGACAGCCGTTGGAGCCGTAAAGTCCTTGAGTGCAGACCGCGACTTGGTAAGCGTAGTGTAGGACGCCCTGCGACAAGATGGGATGATGACATTCGAAGGCTGGTTGGTGTGGGCTGGATGAGAGTGGCCGAAAATCGGTAGCAGTGGCGTGCATTAGGGGAGACCTATGTCCAGCAGTGGACGAGTGTGGGTTGCTGATGATGATGATGATGATGATGATATTCCCCCTTATTACAAATTGAGAACTAAGGATAGTCCCGGAACAAAACTCGTGCCAGCCCCTTTTAACAATGCGTGTTGGAATGGGTTGACATGAACTTTAGTACGGTAATAACTTTAAATCGCGATTTATAATAAGGTGGAGTGTGTGCGTGCGAAGCCGGGGCAGGTCGCGATCGGTACTTATATAGCATAGTCCTTTGAATACTTTTTACTAATTTCGGTACTTATAAAACATAGTCTTTTGACTACTTTTGGTACTTATATAGTATAGCCAAGGGCTATGCCTATGTATGTGGTGTATGTATGTAATTCTGTACCCTGTAATTTTGATTGTTCCTTAACATTCTATAAACTATCAGCGTTTAAAATTTCGCCTCTACATCCACGAAACTATAGAATTCATTAGGTAATACAGGGTGTATCTGTGAACATTTACATCCGTCCAACTACACGTAGTTGGACGGATGTAAATGTTCACAATGGTTAACCAATTCAGAATGGTTGGTAGAACACGTTCTACCAACCATTCTGAACAACATTTATTCTATGAATCGGGTCATAAATATGGTCCAAAATAATGAAGTTTTATATCAGGTGTCGTCTCCGCTCCATAGATGCTCGAACAGGAGGGTTTCGGGTATGGAGTGTGAAGCCTGTGGGTGCCCTCTCCTCTCTCTGCCCTGCAGACATGATTTGTGAGGAGAGCCTGCAGGGTAGGCCCCAGGAAGCACCCAAAGGGAGAGCCCCACGCTACCCGGCCGTCTCCCAGCGGCCGGGTGTGCATAAGGCGGCGCCAGCGGCATTTTCCTCCGGGAGACCAATAAAAAAAAAGGTGGTACACCCCGGGTGTTCCGCTTCACGGGTGTCCCGTTGCAGATTAACCATGGCTCAAAAAAGCTCATTTCATATGGCAATCAGAGTCTTTAATTCGTTACCTGATGATCTGAGAGGTCTGAGTGGAGCTCACTTCTATAGCAAACTACATACGTGGCTTGTGGAAAGGTCTTTTTACTCCCTGACTGAATATTTTGATTTAGATTTTAAAAAAAAGTGACATTAATTTATCAATTCCATTATTTGAATGAATTATTATTAGGCAATAGAGTAGATATTAATTATTTATTACTGACATAGTTTTTATATCATTGTTATTTTTAAGTGACATTGAATTGTTATTTTAATGTATACCGTTATTAAATATTTGCACGCTTCTTAACTTAAGCAAACTTCAGTGATACTAAATAACATAGTAACATCACAATAAGTACCTGAAATTATGCAAATAAAGTATTCTGATTCTGATTCTGATTCAGCCCATAATCATCATCAGCCCGGCAGTACCCACTGCTGAGTATAAGCCCCCTTTCCCTTACACCAATTTACCCGGTCCTGAGCTTTTCGAATCCATGTAGTCCCCTCTATTTTGGTGATGTCGACGAGCCATCTATGACACTGGAAAAGGCTCGTCAGCTAAGTTCATAGAAAGCGATGCTTACTTGAAAAACCGCGCGAAGTAAATACTGGGGTGACGTGCTGGGTGACGTTCTTTCTCTATCGCTCCCGTAAAGTGATGTATTAAAGCTGCGTCAGGGCCGGTTGGATCTCTTTCACACTCTGTGACGTTTTTTCCGAAAATTGCAAATTCCGATTAAAACGCGCGTTTTCTTGTTGCATGATTTTGAACGATTCCACAGATCATAAGTGACACGGAACGATTCCAAGAATTTGGATTGTGGTTGCTACGCAGGTGATAAAAGTACATCATATTTTTAGCATATAGTATGTTCAATCCAAAGATAAAAGTGAAGATTACCGACTGCCTTGGATTACTGTATGAGATAGCGTGAGGCATTCGAGGTTTTCGGCAAACAGATATTTAAATGCGTAATAAAAATAAAGTTTAAAAACTAAAACCCGACTACCAAAAAAACACGATCTAAAAAGTACAAAACAAGAAAATTGTCTCTGAAATGATTACGCCGTATCGCCGTGGTCGTATGCCACATTGATTTTATTTTATTATTATAATGAATCTGTTTTGCTACTACAGTAGGTGGCATACGACCACGCGATACGGCGTAATCATTTCAGCAAAGACAATTTTCTTGTTTTGTATTTTTTAGATCGTGCTTTTTTGGTAGTCGGGTTTTGGTTTTTAAACTTTATTTTTATTTAACATATTTTAGTTATGTAAATATACTTACATATTTAAAATGTGCTAAAAAAGCTCTTTCATTTGATACCCCACACGCTACCGTCAAGCAAATTTTTTTAACTCTAAGTCCCCTAGAGGGCGCTGTAATAAATTTAACGTGACGTCATGTTGCCTATAACCAGAAGACAACCAAGACTTCTAACGACACCTCATTTGTTCAAATATGATAACTATACCCGAAACTGGAATTCAAGACCAAAAAAACTACGACCTTAGTCATTGACTACGACAGATACATCACTGTCAAATCTTTCAATGTCACATAGGTCATTGTCATATCAAGTTTTCAGGTTTTGCTAACTTTTTAGGGTTCCGTAGCCAAAATGGCAAAAACGGAACCCTTATAGTTTCGTCATGTCCGTCTGTCCGTCTGTCCGTCTGTCCGTCTGTCACAGCCGATTTACTCGGAAACTATAAGTACTACAGTGATGAAATTTGATGGGAATATGTGTTGTATGAACCGCTACAAAAATATGACACTAAATAGTAAAAAAAAGAATTGGGGGTGGGGCCCCCCATACATGTAACTGAGGGATGAAATTTTTTTTTTCGATGTACATACCCGTGTGGGGTATCAATGGAAAGGTCTTTTAAAATGATATAAAGTTTTCTAAAAAACATTTTTCTTAAAGTGAACGGTTTTTGAGATATCAGCTCTCAAAGTCGTAAAAAGTATGTCCCCCCCCCTCTATTTTTATAACTACGGGGTATAAAATTCTAAAAAAAATAGAGGTGATGCATGCTAATTAACTCTTTCAACGATTTTTGGTTTGATCAAAGTATCTCTTATAGTTTTTGAGATAGGTTGATTTAACTGTAATTTTGGTTAAGTTATTGTGCTTACACTGAAAACGATGGCTGAACCTTATAAGATAGATCAAAAAATATACTACAGTATTGTACACCTTTAAAAATCCGCGATGATATAAAATCTTTATAATGTATATTTGCTGCTACGGAACCCTTTGTGCGCGAGCCCGACTCGCACTTGGCCGGTTTTTTTGTTATATACTTCTTTTCTTAGTATAAGCTGGCACAATTCATGATTAGGTTTCCACCACCCCAGTAATTAATTCCTCCAGGTTTCCACATATTTTAGATTTTAGGCGTGAATTCACCCGTAAGGAAATATGTCAAGTGGTCAAGTGGTATTTTGACAAAGTGGATAGTCAAAAGTCGGTCAAAGTCTCAGTCACTCAATAAAACTGGTGTGTTTAGCGTTTTATCGATCTCTGGATTTTGCCGAGACTACTCTTAACAAAATCGCAGGTTTTAAGACTCTCTTAGGTCCTAGCAAGTTATTCACGTGGCAACTCAATCAACACACAATAGCAGTGTTAAAAAAGATGTTTATATTAATATCACTTGGCGGCACATCACTGCACGAAACAACAACATGTAAGTTCAAATGTTGTACCAAATGTTATTAACACTTGAAATGACACAAGCTCAATACCAGCCTTTCTACTTACTTAAAAATAAGTAAATAAAATAACTTCTTTAAATTATAGAATTAAAATTACTAAAAAATATTTTACGTCAGCGTATGTTTTCAGAAAATAGGTATATACTTTTGTCCGATCATTTTATTGCAGTGGCAACTTTGTAGTAGCTTTTTTGGTATTGAATTCTAGTTTCGAGTATAGTTTAGAAGTTACGTGGAAACAGATGAACATACATACATACATACATCTTAACCTGTCAAAATCATAACCCTCCTTTCGCTTTTCCGTAGTCGGGTAAAAAGTGGAATTGTATGTTCTTTTTCTGTAATATCACTGTCCTATTATTATTTTTACATTATAGCGGACAAACGAGACAACGTTCTGACCGTGGGAGAGCCTTTCGGCAGCGTACTTGAGACTCCACTGGTGTCACGGGTGTCTATGGGGGCCAGCAATCGCTTACGCAGTCTGCTCGAGCAGACGGTATACCTGATGGTAAGTGATCACCGCCGCTTATGGACAACTGCAACACCTGAGGTATCACTGATGCGTTGCCGGCTCTTAAAAAAGGAATAAACCCTTTTCTTGAAGGTCACCCGGTCTGGTTCCACAGTTTAACAGTTACTGTGCGTGGTAGGCAATGGACGTGAGAAACTAACTGTGGGTAGTCGATGTATTGTAAATCCATCAAAGTGATGTGGATGGAATTTGGCGTTTTGACGTGATGTACGGTGGTGAAAAATAGCAGCTGGAATAAGGCCGAACAGCTTCTCGGGCAAGGTTCTTCAAGGTCAAGATGAATACCTTTTTATATATATATATTAAATGGGTTTGTACTTGACCTCATCTCACCTGACGGAAAGTGACAATAAGGTCTAAGATGTAGCGTGCTTACCCAGAAGAAGCCTAATAACTCTGGACTCTAGACCTATAAGTAAGGTGACACTTAGCTTTAGGATTACGTTTGTCTATGATCATTTTTGCTTGTACAACCTGTGCGGATAAAGAATGGGATCAGAAATAGCGGCACATCTATTCACTTCTCGCTCGCACACCCACGAGTGCGAGTATAGACACAAATAGTGTGCGAGCGAGAAGTGAATAGATGCGCCGCCATTTCTGATCCCATTCTTTATCCGCACAGGTTGTAACAGTGTTTATCTTGTTGGTTGTCAAAATAAAATAAAATAAATAAAATACACAATTCCATTTTCACGGCGAACTTATGATTTTGGTACATTGCATCCTTCAAATCATGCAGCACCTAAAATGGCGGCCAAGATTAGCTCAGCTACCCTAGATAAAATGGAAATAGGGCAGGGTGATGATATAATGTTTCTTCCTTCACTTTGCTATGTAGCAGACGAGCAGACGGATCACCTGATGGTAAGCAATTGCCACCCCCATGGACACCTGCAGCACCAGTGAAACAAGTGCGCTCTCAAACCCCCTTTAAACCCCTTTTCTCTCAGATGGACCTCCGGCACTCATTCAACACAGACGCTGCTTCACGCCGGTTTTCTGAGGCCGTGGTATCACTCCAGTCGAGCCGGCCTATTCATGCTAAAGTGTGGCAAAGGAAGAAGTTAGACAAAATTACGTTTTTTTTTTATGTCCGTCCATTCCAACAATGTTAGGTAATCTTGATCTAACTTTATCAAATTGTTTTTGCCACCCGGTGTTAAGATTTTAATCTTTTCATTCTATCTCAGTGATATCAGCTTGACTAGAACCAACGACCTCCCGTTCGAAGGCGATTGCACTTATCCACAAAACTACTATCGCTCTTAGGAAACCCCCAGATGTGATAGCATCTGATGAGGCAATATGTGGGTCATATTCCAATTTTGTTTTTAGATCTTAAACTAGGTACCTATATTAACTTCGGCAATCCATCAATCGAACATTTTCACCCTTCTAATCTAACTAGACTGCGCCCGCGACGTTACTCACGCAGATTTAGTCTTCATTCAAACTTTAAACCCGCTCGACTACCCCTTAGGGGTTGAAAGTTCAAAAGTCACTTTTCTATTCAAAACCCATGCCCAAACATCAATTTTAAGTTTCTAACTTAACTAATTAGAAAACCCCCATACTGCATTTGACCCTCTATTTCACCCCTTCAAAGGGTGATTTTTCAAAAACGTTGAAGTGAATTTCTATTTATTTTGAACTATACCTATATATAGAAATTTTCACTATCCTAACATCAAAGATGACGGATTTCCTTCCATACAAACTTCAAACCCCTTTTCACCCCTTAAGGGTTAAATTTTCAAAAACGTTAAAACAACTTGTTCTTGGTTTAACATAAAGAGAACGATTAGCGAATATCAAGATTTTTACTTTAAAATAGCAAAAACCCTATACTGCATTTCACCCCTATTTTACGGGGGATATTTCCAAAAAAAAACAATTGGGTTACTTTTTATTTTAAATTATTAGTCTCAATACAAATTTTCACATGTCTATCATCAAAGATGGCGGACTTTCATACAAACTTTTAACCCCCTTAAGGGTTGAAATTTCAAAAATCCCTTCTTAGTGCTCACTTTCCCTATTAAAGGAACCCCCTTTTCAAATTTCAAGTTTCTGGAGCAGGTAAGTAGTTTGGACCGTGGGTGCATTCCTAGTCACCTAATCACATAATACCTTATTCACTCAGGTTCTCCTTTTATGTATATACATAATCGATTGTACTATCGATAGTTTCGATACTATCGATTGAATCGATCAAATCGACACTGGAATTAAGCCAATACTATCTTATAAATTTATACCTTCTTATTCATAAACATCTTCTGTATGAATGACGATTATATCTAGAAATAATTGCTGCAGATTAATCGATTATAACCTATATAAATAAATAGTAGTAGTAAGTAGATAGATACATAGATAGTATCGGTTTAATTCCAGTATCGATAGTATCGTCAATTCAAACAATTATAATCGATTATATCGACCAACGCCCTGTTGGTCTAGTGGTTAAAGTACCGGGCCGTGATCTAGGGGTCCAGGGTTCGATTCCCGGGTCGAGCGAAGTATGTTTCGAATTTTTCGAACGTAGCTTGGGTTTGTGATCACCAATCCGCATTAGGCAAGCGTGGTGATTATGCCGAATCCCATCATAGTAACGATGACTTGATTTCTATGAAGGAGGCCTTTGCCCTGCTGTGGGACAGTTCATAGGCTGATACATTACATTAAATATCGACCAAAAATGAAAATCATTTTTTTATGTGATAGGTGTCAGACGAGCAGATGGATCACCTGATAGTAAGCCATCGCCACCGCCCATGGACACCCGCGACACCATTGTAGTCACAAGTACGCCGCCAACCTTTAAACCCCCTTTCCCCGGATTGGGCCTCCGGCACCCTCACTCACGCAGTGAAACACAGCATAGTGCTGCTTCTCGCCGGTTTTCTGTGAGGCTGTGGTATGATTTCGGTCGAGCCGGCCATGCCGAAGCGTGGTTCTGCCACGGTAAATTTAATAAACGATTTAATCGATATTATCAATAGTACAATCGATTATTTGATTATTTGGGCCCTATTAGCAAAATCGATTAATTATTCGGCACCACTAACAGAACTGTCTGGCCTTCGCAACCCTTAGATAGCGAAACTTAACCACATAGCGAGTTAATTCATGTTTCAGAAACCCTTTCTGAAACGACCACCATTCGACCGGGGGAGAGCCATAATTCTACATGAATGGGCCGGCTCGACCGGAGTGATACCACGGCCTCACAGAAATCCAGCGTAAAGCAGCTGTGTTATTATTTATTTTATTATCATTTAAATAATCTTCTACTTTATAGTAGCCTATTTGCATTAGGCAGTTTTTTACATGCAACTTAAACTTCATCATCATCATCATCATCAGCCCATTTAAGTCCCCACTGCTGGGGCACGGGCCTCCCTCAATCACATGAGGGGTAATTGCCATACTCACCACGCTTGGCAGACGGGTTGGCGAGGGTTTTGATAAAAATGCAGAGTTTTCCTTCTCGGGGTGCTGATGATCATGCCAGCAGCTTTACCTTAGTCGCCTTTTACGACACCTCGGTAAGAGGGAGGGTGGCCTATTCTCTCTGCTCTGCTGGGGACCACACGGCTTCTTAAACTTATGTACCGGTAAATCAATAATATTTTGAGGTAACTTATAAACATTCTAATGCTCAATCCTACAAATGAATTTCCAATTTTATGAAGTCTAAGATTTCGAAATGAAAGATACCGAATAATAATCAAACCAATTAACATTCGAACTAACTGATCCAACAAAGCGATAATTGTTTCATGTGAACTTAATCCCATAATTCCAGGGAAGATGGCTCATTCAGATTACTTATCAGCTTATAAGGATTGTTGAATGAAGATAACAAAATATTGTGTAGACCACAATAAACTTCTTGCTACCAAATTTTATTGACTGGCTCTATAAATGCAATATTTTATGTTGAAGAATAAATCAACAATATTTCATTTAAAAAAAAGCTTAATCTGCGTAATAGCCAGGAGCGGCTGAACCGATTACCGGGAATCAGAAATCGGTGCACACCTCTCTACACCCTTAGCTCACCGCGCCGGTGTTGCCGCCTAATATGGTGATTGATTTTGGGGGCCCATCTAGTGGGAGGCAAGTCAACGTCTGCCACGATTAGGGGAGACATTTTATGTGACAGGCGTCCCGGTTTTTCGTCAATATCCCGGCAACCAGTCCAGCAAGATCCTCTCCATAGACCCGGCGTAGTTACCTTCTTATCTGCAATAGTCCTTGCACCTGGCGGGTGCTGTCTTTGGTAGTATCTCTTTAATAGTGCAGACTGAGACAGTATCCGCTGGGTGTACACATCCCCACTTACATGATTGTGTCTCAAAGAGGCCTCTTCGTTTTGGATCTGTATCTGTATCTGTACACAAGCCTTCCAAAAGGACCGGCCTTGTGATTTTCCGCAGGAGAGAAACAAAGTAACAATAAAATGACATTTATTTCAGGCCAATTACATCCATAGTTACTTACTTATTTATTGTAAGTAATAATTACTTACACGCAAGCGATTGTTATTCTATCCTCATCATCTCGATGGATGGCGGTCTAATACTGTGCGTTTTTCGCGGAACTTTCTACCACGTACCTCAGTTCTGTGGAACAGTTTACCTATGGGAGTATTTCCCGACTGACTACGACTTAGGGACCTTCAAGAGAAGAGTGTACTCCTTTTTAAAAAGGCCGGCAACGCATTAGAGATCTCTCTGACTTCGCGGATGTTAATGGGCGGCGATGATTGCTTTCCATCAGGTGACTCGCTTGCTCGTTTGTCGCCTCTAGCATAAAAAAAAAGTAGTAGTTACTTATTACAATGGGTAAGTATGGATGTAGTTGGCCTGAAATAAATGTCATTTGTCAAGGCCGTGACGGCCTCACAGAAACCGGCGTGGAGCAGCACTGTGCTGTATTTCGTGCGTGAGGGTACCGGAGGTCCAATCCGGGGGAAAGGGTTTAAAGGTTGCACACACTTGTAACTCCAATGGTCATAGGTGCTCGTCTGTAGATGACAGATCGCTTATCATAGGTGATCCCTATTGTAAGCGATTTGTAACCTACAGACGAGCAGACGGATCACCTATGGATATATCACATAAAAAATAAATAAAAAAAAATATCATAAAGAAATACCGACTTACATTGGATTTACCTACATTGTACGTTCTTATCATTTAAAATTAATATTTATTTATTATAGGTAAAGTACCTGATATTTACTATTTACGATTATGATAAGTGATGACATGACTCAACACTGAACTCAATGGTCACGAGATGATTTTCTATTCGTTATGATGACATAAACAATGTCGCTTGCTATTCCTTAAAATGTTACAACTTTGTAGAAATGACGTAGGTACAGTGGCGGACACATCAAGCTATACAAAACTGTCAAATTTCCTCAATCGATTTCGAACTCAATGTGTTACAAAATAAGGTTTATAATCGAATGAAAAAAAAATACAGTTTTGTATAGCTTGATGTGTCCGCCACTGTACATACAGTCGACGAATTTTTCGGTCGCTAGGCGATAATCGTTTGCGCACGCTACGGGTGGGCGAAGCTATCCCTGCGCTCACGCATAGCTCAGCGCTTTGCCGGTTAACTGAAACACCGCTACGTTTTCGCTGACCGTACCTCTATTCTAAAACGTGTCAGATATTCTGAAGCACCTGTGAAGAGCATTGATAAATACTCTATATGTCCTACTCACTGTTGATTCTGATATCCGTTACACAGGTGATTGAGCTACTTATCTCGGAGTCAGATCAATGTATGTGATGTTGTTGAAATATTTGTATACTCCTGCTCATCTAGCGTGTAATTCCCAGTCCGGTTTTGACTGACCGGATGGCGCAATTGGTAGTGACCCTACCTCTTACGCCAAAGGCCGTGGTTTCGATCCCCTTCCTAGACAAACATTCGTGCGATGAACACTTGTGTTTGTTCAGTGTCTGGATGTAATATATGTATTTAAGTATATATTTGTGTTCCTCTGTTGTCTGATATCTGTAACACAAGTGCTTAAGCTACTTAGTACGGAAACAACAGGTCAACCTATGAGATGTTGTGAGAATTATTAATAAAAAATCAAGTACACTCTCTATTCCCTTGCCCTCATAATCCGATGGGACACCAGTATGACACGACTGGAGAGGGATCGGATGCAGGACCAACGGCTTAACGGGATTTCCGAGGCACGGGGGTAAGTACAAGACCGCCAACTTCCAGACTCCGGGCTGGTACCGAGAATTTCTTAACAGAACAACTCAGGTACACATTTTGGATCGAACCCGGGACCCCAAGCGCAGCCGTCGATTTGAAGTGCGACGCACTACCCTCAGCGCCAACGAGGCAGTCTATATACCTAGGTAGGTAGTACCTATAGGACCTACTAGGTACCTATTACAGGTTATTGTTAGATAGGAACATTATTATCACAGAAAAACAGGAAGATAAACTGCGCTTAAAGGCTAAAACTTTTCGTTTTAGTCTTATTACCTAACTCCTTAAATTAATATGGAGGGGGGACGGACATTCACACATCAAGCTTCACAAATCTCATTATTCTGACTCGTTTGGCCGAATATCAAATGTTTCTTTGTATGTAAATAAAAATTTGAAGTAAATAAATAAATAAAGTAACATTTTTTCAGTTCACTCATTTCTGTACAAAATTGGTGTCGACTTCCTCTATTAGGTGCATAAGCACCTGGTCAGAGGGAGCCACTCTTCCTTAACTACTGATCATATAACTGAATACAAATATTATATTATCAACGCGTACGCGAAAAATTTATTCACGCCGAAAGCGGCCACTTTTATCGTGAATCAATTTTTCGCGTACAAAACGAATCCAACATTTGTGCATGGTTATTTAATAAATAGTATAAGTGTTTGCCTAGAGGTTGTAACCCCGAAATTAATTAAAATAGATGCCGTTTAGTAGCCAAAAAGTAAAATCGATTGGCGTCGCTAGTGTGCCCTACCTTGATAGCTACACACACGTGGAATATCAATTGATATTGAACCCAACGTGCTTGACACAATGGTGAAATCGAATGTAGAAATTTGACAGTTTTGTATACTTTGATGTGTGGCTGTATACGTACATACGTACTACGATTCGATTATCTTAGGGAGTAGGTATTTAAGACGACGGGTAGCCCTAACGACACCAATCGATTTAAATTGTTAGCTAATAAACCGGATCTATTTTAAACCATTTTGGAAAGGGAGTCTTTAAGCAAACATTTATGCTATTTATTTCATAAATTTGCTTTATTTTTTTATCTGTTTTTGCACTCAAAATTTGGATGAACGCCATAAGTGGCCGTTTTTGGCGGTAATTCAAATTTCGAGTACCAAAAGTTAAGTATAAGCCACTCATGCTCCACTTCGTTCCAGGTGCAAAGGCTGACGATCGCTATTCACCGTGGTAGAAGTTATTGTGTCTCTCATAGGATTTAAACCAGCGCCCACTGACTTGTCCTGCCTTGCGCCGTAATCACTCGGCTAGAGCGCCTGTAGCCGTGGCGAGCGTGATGGGAACATTTGATACAGGGGGAAATAAATTTAATTTATTTTATTTAGGGGAACAAAAGTAAAGGAAGTTTTTTAATGTTATGATACTAATATAAATATGTGCTAACATCGTCTGTAAGGTAATATTGTTACTATTAATCTTTGGACTAATTTTCTTTTTTAGTATTAAATAAATAAACACTTATACGTGTTTTCCGAGAGGCTGTAGCTTCAAATTGTTAAAAAGATATCCGGTTTAGTTGCTGACAACATTAATAAAAAATCGCTTGTGTGCCCTACCCGTCATTTTAACGTAAAATTCCTTGGCACAAAAAATAACGATTTTAATTCAGGAAACTTAAATTTCAAAATGGTTCAAAAATTCACAGCAAAACTCACCTGTCTCCAAAAAGCCACATCAGATTTCTTAACCACATCACCCATTGTAACTCATAAACACTTCATCGTCTTTCGTTCATTACTCAGAGAAAACAACATGTGAGTGAATGGCCAAACGAGCAAGGCTTTAGGTAGTGATGTGATGAGATGCCACTTAGTCGAGTCACTCGAGTGAAAGAATACAAATATAATCGAGTAAAAAATTGTTGACTCGCGATTAATCGTGACTAACTTTTTTGGTCTTCGTTGGCAGACGAGCAGGTAGATGCCCCCACATCTTAGCATGTAATTGCTAACTGCAAAGCTGTCGCTCTGGAGCCCAGGGTACTCTTGGACTATGATGTAGGAATTGGGAAGAGCAGGAAGATGACCCGCAACACTCCAGTAGAATCACAAGTGTACTGCCAACCTTTAGACCCCCTCCCCCCCCCCTCCTCCCCCCTTTGTCACTCATTCGGCGAAATACAGCACAGGCGCTGAGATACGCCGGTTTTTGAGGCTTCGGTCGAGCTGTTTTTTTTTATGACATAGGTGGCAGACGAGCCGACGGATCATCTTATGGTAAGCGATTACCGCCGCATATAGACACCTGCAACACCAGTGGTGTCACAAGTGCGCTGCTTACCTTTTAAACCCCCTTCCCCTGGATTAGGCCTCTGGTACCCTAACTCACGCAGCGAAACACAGCGCATGTACTGCTTCACGCCGGTTTTCAGTGAGGACGTTGTATTACCACGACCAAAGGGTCGAGCCGGCCCATTCATGCCGAAGCGTGGCTCTCCCACTGTTTAAAACCACGGCGACATCGGAGGCCCATAGTTAGCTGCATTTACCTCCGCCGAACGCTCAAAACCAAAACTATGATTTTAAATCGACGGAGCTGGTGAAATATAGTGCTATATGTATCTTTCTGAATCAACATTATGATTATATAGCGTTATGATTATTGATGACAGAGACAACGACAGAGCAGCTCACATAGCGATTTGGAATGTAAATTGTGAGAACTCGGTGAGTTTTCATGCTAACGGATTTACGGACGTTTTGTTATAATTATATAAATGTGGGATTGTGAGCGAAATAAAACCTTTTACTTTTCTTCAATTACTCCTTTATTTTAACTTTTGCGTACACACGTTTTCACCGCCTCCACAGAACTCGCCATCTTCCTACGTCACACCGGTGACGTGTTCGATCTCTTTCAAACATCATACTTTCTCATTCACTCATCACGTTATTCTTTCTGTACCTATCACACGTTAGTATTTCTATCATGCATCTCATTCTTACCTACGTTCCGTTTCCCACATAAATATAATCCTCAGATAGCAATCATAATGTGTACTTATGCCGATATACATATTATTGTGCACAACTTGCACAAGTGTTTGCGTAGACACAAGTGCCTCATATTTCGATGGAACACCAACCAAATGTCACGACCGGAGAGAGACCTATATCCCAAGAGCAACGGTTTATTGTGCTTTCTGAGCTTTCATGTCTTTGAAAGCGGCTCAGAAAGCACAACTTCATTCGAGTGGTCATCATCATCATCATCATCAGCCTATCGCAGTCCACTGCTGGACGTAGGCCTCTCCAATTGTTCGCCACCGTGATCTATCCATGACTTCTCGCATCCAGCTCTTGCCAGCCATCCTGCGCAGATCGTCCTTCCACCTAGCCAATGGGCGCCCTACATTACGTTTGCCAAGACGCGGTCTCCACTCTAGAACTCGTTTACCCCATCGGTTGTTGGTTCTGCGGCTAATATGGCCAGCCCACTGCCACTTAAGCTTGCTAATCCGGTGAGCAATGTCGATGACTTTGGTTCTCTGCCGGATCACCTCATTATTCGAGTGGTATTCAAGTAAAATTGCAAATTGTATCGATCAAATTAATAGTGGACACAGCCCTAGTATCAGTACTTTGAAAATATGATAGCGGCAGATTAGATAGAACCACTCGTCGTCCGACTCGATATAAAACAATGTCAATTATTTGTGTTTCGATGAGCTGATAACAGCCGGATAATGGGCACATTGTCACAGATTTGATTGATAGGGCATAATGAGATAGTACTCCGTGAAAGTGCTCGGATGATAAAAATAGATTGAATCTTTATTTTTAGGCCCATAATAGTCCTAGACACAAGTGGGAGTCGGCTGCCTGGCCACCGAAGCGGAGCCAGGCTGCGGAGCGGTGAGCGAGACTGCGGAGCGGTGAGCGAGACTGCGGAGCGGTGAGCGAGACTGCGGAGCGGTGAGCGAGACTGCGGAGCGGTGAGCGAGACTGCGGAGCGGTGAGCGAGACTGCGGAGCGGTGTGCGAGACTCCGGAGTGGTGAGCGAGACTGCAGAGCGGTGCGCGAGACTGCGGAGCGGTGTGCGAGACTGCGGAGCGGTGAGCGAGACTGCAGAGCGGTGTGCGAGGGTGCGGAGCTTCAGATATGTACAGTGACGAGCTTTAATTTGGAACCCATTTCCGTTAAATGTCTGTACGGTCGGTAAGGTCGAAACTTTAGTGCAAAAATGTCGAATGTCAAGTTAAAACGTGTAGCGTTCAGCGCTAAAACATAATATGTCTTATCTAATCGACCCTTGAAACGATAACCTCTTTGCAAAAAGCTATCATTACGGTTTTCTAATTATGAACATATTTTGTGTCACTCGTCAGTCAAAAAAATAGTTTATTGTTACATTTTCACAAATAGTAATTTAGCAATTAATAAAATGCCACGTAACAATTACTCGGAAAATCGGAAAACATCGGTAGGTAATGATCGTATGCCCTCGCTCAAGTTGGCGTTTTTTTTGGTTCGGTTGCCCCTAGAAAAGCAAAGTTTGACAATGGTAAATATTATGACTTTGAAACCTTAAAATATTAGCTCTTAATATCGAAAGTTTCCTACAAGACATTCAACCTTGGGTGGGTCTCAAATTAAAGCATCTGACTGTACCTGGGTGGTTATTTGAAATAAAAACAACATTTTGTCGAATTGAAAGAAGTTCTTTTTATTCATTTTGAAAAATAAAGATTTCAGATTCTTTGATATTGTGTAATTTAGAAGAATCTGTACTTACTTCGAACCATTTTTTTTTATTTAAGATGTGTGAGCTATTTACTTCGCACCTTTCAACTCAAGAGTTCACTCCTCTAGAGCTTACCCTTATTCACTCTAGCTTTAAAAAATGGGGTTGTAAGCACAGGGAAAAACAGAAGCTGGCAGGGCGTTTCATCCCTTGGCTGTGCGCATCACGAAGGAGGAAAAGCGCTTTCTATGCAATCGATGCACTAAGAAGGAATGATATGACGCAGTTCGCCTGCTCTCTCGATGGTAGAAAGAGGATGAGTTCATACAGCTCAGAAGCACACTCTCCGAAGTACAGCTGTAAAAAACAGACAGGCTAGCAATTTTGCGTCGATGGGCTAGACTGTGAAGCTTAGTTTTTACTAGCTCCTAATCCAAATAAATAGTATAAATGTTAGCCGAGAGGAGCCCCGAAATTGTTTAAAATAGATCTACTTTTGTAGCGAATTAAAAAATTAAAATGAATTAGCGTCGCTAGTGTGCCCTACCCGTCGCCTTAAACGCATAAGGACAGTCAGGTACTAAGTATCGATGTAACTATAGTTTTATTTACTATCTAGATACAGTCAATTTGGGTAACTTTGAATTACCTTGTAACTTTAAATATAATTAGTTTAAAGATTTTTTATTTTATTCCTTGGAATTCCTATACAATTTGAAACGGTATCTAAAGGTCGATCCATTCAATGTAGATACCGTTTTAAATTGTATAGGAATTCCAAGGAATAAAATAAAAAATCTTTAAACCAGTTTTATTCAAAGTTACAATGTAATTCAAAGTTACCCAAATTGACTGTATATGTAAGTATTTATAATATAATTTGCTTTAATCAATGTTGAATATCAGAAGGATTGCACCACCCTCCCCTCTTCTATCTAATGTCCTTTACCTGAAGGTTGTCTGGTAGAGATCGCTCCCAGCGATAATACCGCCTAAATTGTACATTGTATCTCTGTATACCTAGCTTTTAAGTTTTGTATGTTGTGCGATAAAGAGTATCTATCTATCTAGGTATCTATGTATCAGCCTTGCGTCTGCCAAATATAAACCGCGAACTTCATGCTTGTCTATTTGCATTGGCTGAGTAACGAAGCTTGGCTAGAGAAGCATTAACTACAGTGCTTTTGCAGTAGCTCGACATGTTGAACTCTGAAAAGATGACGCTAAGGTAATCCAGAGATACAGGTCGATTCACGAAGGATGACCACTAATGGCCAGCGTCTACGGATGTAATCTCATCAAGAAAAGACTGGAGATAAAGAAATGTGTTAGGTCTAATTCCAATAAATGTATCAAATTGAGAATGAGTCACTTGAACCGATTTGGATTTTGGTTTTCTTTGTTTGAAAGGTGAATTAATCGTGAGTGTTCTTAGCTATTTTAGATGAAAATTGATCCAAGATGGCCGCCGCCACAAATGTCGGATTAACATATGACAACCCCCCTCGACATAGGTATCAAATAAAAGGGTTTGAGTAGTAGAATACATTATGAAAAATTTCAAATGCAAGATGGCCGCCCCCATAAAATGGCAAAATATTAAATTATAATAATATGCATGAGTTGGGTGCCTATTGAAAGCGGAAAAAATGAGAGAGAAAATAAAAATATGATTCCATTTACAAAACCACCACTCAAACGGTATATACCTACTGACTTTCTTTGATTGTGACAGCTGTAACTGACTAAACAATAAGAAACATTGATAGGCATTAAAGGCATCTTTGTCAGACTAAATGATCGTAGTACAGTAGTAAAATATCTATGATCATGATTGCCAACATTTGATATGGAAATGTTGCCCTGAAGTCTTTTATTTTATGTTGTAGGAATGTCTAGAGGTTTTTTTATGAGATAGGGGGCAGACGAGCAGACCGATCAATTTACACATTCAAGTCAAAGTACAAGTCTTTCTTATTATCCTTGCAGAAGAGTTAGTACCTATCTAATGTAAAAATTGCTTCCAGTCCAGATATTTTATATAGTAATTTAATATCTCTCTAATATTATTATATTATTTAATATGTGTTATATTATTACTTTATTTATTTTACTTTACAATATTTATCGTATTTTATATGTAATTATTAATTATAATTAGTATTGTTACTGTACACATACCTAATGTTTTAGTAACTAAAGATAGCTGTCGTCGGTTGAGGCCCATACCTTGGTTGGAATCCGCAGAATACCAGTGGCTTAGCGTGGCATTGCATGACACGATAAGCCGTATACTGAGCGGAGACCATTTTTGGAGTTTTATTATTTAAGTATTGTTTTCTTTTTTTTTGTTTATAAGTTTGCATGTGGATTCTATTTTTGATTTTTGATTTGATTTTCTGTGTTATTTTATTTTGGTACCAAATAAACATTTTTTCTTTCTTTCTTTCTTTCTTTGATGCTAATCGATTACCGCCGCCCATAGACACCTGCAACACCTGCGATCTTTTACCAAATATCAAACAACTTTACATACAGGATGTATTTGTGAACATTTACATCCACTGAACCACGAACCAACATCCATTCCGTATTTTTTTTTCTGCGACTATTCGAAATTCATCGAACATTTTTCGACTCCTCATATAAAATGACCAAGTCACGTGACCGACTTTTTATGAGATGTTGAATTTTTATGCGAATTTCCAAATCATAGAAGACGGTAAGCGACTAACGCCGCCCATGTGTAGCTCTATATGTATAGGTACAGAGAGCCACACACGGAGTCCAATTCTCGTGCTCGTGATATTTTTAAAACATGGCGGATATCACCTGAAAACCATAAAAAAATATAAATTTAAAATTTAAAAAACCTCCGACGGTGGCCATCTTGGATTTGAAATTTGTCACAATATATATATTCTGCTACTCAAGCCCTTTTATATGATACCCATATTGTGGGAGTTTTGTTAAAACATACAATCCATATCTTTCTGACGGCGGCCATCTTGGACCGATTTTTATCCAACATAGCTAAGAACCTTATTCATCTTTCAAACAAAAAAAAACAAAATCATAATCGGTTCATTTGTTCGGGAGCTAT
Source organism: Marasmia exigua (assembly GCA_019059595.1). Classification (NCBI taxonomy): domain Eukaryota; kingdom Metazoa; phylum Arthropoda; class Insecta; order Lepidoptera; family Crambidae; genus Marasmia; species Marasmia exigua. Next base: position 15,386,246 of record CM032488.1, read on the forward strand.
GATGCCATAGACAGACACACAACACACACACAGACACAACAAACTTATAACACCCCGTCGTTTTTGTGCCGGGGGTTAAAAAACTGTTTAAGTGAAATAGGTCGTATAGCCCGAGAATGGGGCTCCAGAGGAGAAAAAGTCGTGCAATCGACATTCAAGTCGAATTTAGAGAGACTTCAATATCGAGTGCCCGAGAATGGGCCCTCAGTTGAGTGGTGTCACACAAAAGCGTGTCGTGTGATTTTTTTTTTGTGTGATAGGTGGCAGACGAGCAGACGGAGCACCTGATGGAAAGAGATTGCCGCCACCCATGGAAAACCGCAACACCATTGGAGTCACAAGTACGCTGCCAACCTTGAAACCACCATATCCCCTGGATTGGACCTCCGGTACCTTCACTCACGCAGCGAAACAACACAGTGCTGCTTCACGCCGGTTTTCTGTGAGGCCGTGGTGTCACTCCGGTCGAGCCGGTCCTATTCATGCCGAAGCGTGCTCTCCCACGGTCGTATTTATATATTAAGTATCTTATTTTCATGACCTTATTACATTTACTGATCATTAAGTCTTTATGAAGAGCAATGAAAGGTTGAAATATCATTTGGCCAATGATTTTAGTGGGGCCTTGGATCTTGTCTATTTATAACAAAATATTCAGCGAATGACTCACAGTATGTGTTGATAAATGGTCATGGAAATAAGATGATTATGTAATAATAGTTTCTATTAATAACGTGTGTATTGTAATTTGATCTTTGTGTTGTGTATTACCTAGAGTAGGTACGGGCAGCCACACATCAATTTACTTATACAAATCTTCAATTCATTCTCACCAATCAAACACATGTACTTGAATATCTATTATGGAATTTTTATAAATTATGTCTGTAGTACATACATACCTATGTATGTATTACAGACATAATATATATAAGAGTATAGGTACCTACCTATACTCTTGTAATACCTATGCAGCTAAGACTCGCTTTTTAGATTTGCTACAAACATATGCGGGCCGACAAGTATGGGAAAAAGATGATACAACAATCATAGTCGACTTTGCATATGTAATAAGTAACTATGTACTTTTCTGACCATCTGAAAATACCAGGCCGATACTATGTGTGTAGCAAACCTAACTTAAGATGATTTAGCTGCAAAATTTTTAGAGAAAGAAAGGAAAGTGTATTGAATAAATAAATAGTCAATAAATAAATTAAATTAGTCATTTTATTTCGAGTCCAACAAAATGATCATCTGCGGGCAAATAAATTATCAGTCTTAAAATTAATATCACATTCCCAAGATCTCACTTTTTCACTAGGTTTGCTTTGCTTTGGTTTAGTCGACTTCCTCGACTGTAGGCCCGGTCTTGGCCTGGTCTCCAGGCATGCCCCCTGCGCCAGCGCCGTGCATCTTGCTCATGACTGGAGAGCAAACCCGCTGGACATCCTTTAGCTTGTGTTCATACTCCTCCTGCTCAGCTAAAGTGTTGTTGTCTAGCCATCTCAGCGCCTCATCGCAGGCATTCTTAGCTGCACTCTTATCCTCTTCGCTCAGCTTCGAACCAGCGTCATCCAATGCCTGCCGCACGCTGAAGACATACGACTCCAGCTGGTTGCGGGATGACACACGCTGTCTTTGCTTTTCATCTTCCTCCTTGTACTTCTCAGCTTCAGACAGCATCCTATCAATCTCAGCCTGAGAGAGACGGCCTTTGTCGTTCTTAATAACGATGTTCTTGCTTCTTCCAGTGCTGTTCTCTTTAGCGGATACGTTCAGGATACCATTGGCGTCCATGTCAAAGGTTACGTCGATTTTAGGCACACCTCGCGGCGCTGGCGGGATACCAGTCAAGTCAAATGTACCCAGCAAGTTGTTGTCTTTCGTCATGGCACGTTCGCCTTCGTAAACCTGGATTGTGACCGCCGGCTGGTTGTCAGAATAGGTGGTGAAGGTCTGCGACTGCTTGCACGGGATCTTTGAGTTGCGCTCGATGATCTTCGTCATTACGCCGCCGGCGGTTTCAATGCCAAGAGACAGAGGCGCCACGTCGACTAAGAGCACGTCTTGGATCTTAGAATCGGTCTCTCCGCTCAGGATGGCGGCTTGGACAGCTGCTCCGTACGCGACGGCTTCATCCGGGTTGATGGATAGGTTCAGCTTCTTCCCACAGAAAAAGTTTTGCAACAGATTCTGTACTTTCGGAATGCGTGTAGACCCACCGACAAGTACGACGTCATGGATTTGTGTCTTATCCAATTTAGCATCTTTGAGGGCCTTTTCTACCGGATCCAAGGTGCCACGGAACAGGTCGGCGCACAGTTCCTCAAAGCGGGCGCGGGATACGCGGGTGTAGAAGTCGATGCCTTCGTAAAGAGCGTCGATTTCGATGGTAGCTTCCGTGCTGGATGAGAGGGTCCTCTTGGCTCGCTCGGCGGCCGTGCGTAGGCGGCGAAGGGCGCGGGGATTCATACACAGATCCTTCTTGTACTTGCGCTTGAATTCCTCCGCTAGATGGTTCACCAATCTGTTGTCGAAGTCTTCGCCTCCCAAGTGCGTGTCTCCAGCTGTCGATTTCACTTCAAACAGCGAACCTTCGTCGATTGTTAAGATAGAGACGTCGAAAGTTCCTCCTCCCAAATCAAAAATTAATACATTTCGTTCGCCTTTTAGGTTCTTGTCTAGGCCATATGCCAGTGCGGCTGCGGTAGGCTCATTGATGATACGGAGGACGTTCAGACCAGCAATGACACCAGCATCTTTGGTAGCCTGACGCTGGGAGTCGTTAAAGTAAGCTGGAACTGTGACTACCGCATCGCGAACACTGGTCCCAAGATACGCTTCCGCCGTCTCCTTCATCTTCGTCAAAACCATACTGCTGACCTCCTCTGGCGCGAAGCGTTTCGACTCACCCTTGAATTCGATCTGGATTTTTGGTTTCCCGGCATCGTTGATCACTTTGAAAGGCCAGTGCTTCATATCCTGTTGGATCTTTGGGTCGTCGAATTTGCGTCCGATCAGGCGTTTGGCGTCGAACACCGTGTTGTTAGGGTTTAAAGCTACCTGGTTCTTCGCAGCATCGCCGATGAGTCGTTCCGTGTCGGTGAAGGCGACGTAGGACGGCGTCGTGCGGTTCCCCTGGTCGTTTGCAATGATTTCCACGTTTCCATGTTGCCATACTCCTACGCAGGAGTACGTGGTTCCAAGATCAATTCCTACAGCTGGCATTGTTTCTTCTTGTATTTTTTCACTGATAAAACTTGATACTCTTGATAAATCTCTTGAAAATTGCTTGTAAATATTGTTTCGAACTTGGCTTCGGTCGCACCGAACTCTTCTCACTTCGTCTGTTTAGTTTCGCGTTTCAAATTATTCTGACTTCCCGCGCCGGCCGCGCGTTTATATATCCGAGCGAATGGGATTCCAGAATTTTCTACTCCTTACTCGAACGGGCCAATCAGAGCTGGGATTTCATCGAATATTCTGGAAAGGTCAGCGCAGCGACCAATCACAGAGCGGCACCAGAAAATACGTCATTAAACGTAACAATAGCGCTGGGTGGCGAGCGTAGAAATTTTACCCACGTCCGGGGAGTCTGATGTAATATTTACGCCCTTTGTAAATTAAAAGATATTATTGGGTTGAGGTTTATCTTTTTATCAATACATAAGTATTATTTCGAAAATGTTTTTAATTATTTCATTTTAGTTCTTTTTAAATACCTACATCAGATGTTATGTCAGGTGATTATTTATGTACTTACACCAGATCAGTTATTTTTTATAACTTATTTAATTATCTGGGTGTCTAAGTATTGTGATTCAATGAATGAAGTTTAGTTCCAAAATGAAAATCTTTTCTATTTTTATTCACAAGTACTTTATTTCATATTTTATGCAAAATTAGAGCATTATAAAGCTAAAAAACATCAGTGCTTTTAGTTATTTATATTTTGATGTTGAACGATGTCATCAGGTAATGAAAATTCCTTACATCGCTTTATATTTACATTATTATTAGTATTAAGTATTATTTATTACATACAGCATTATTGCATTCTTAAATATATTTTTCCCTATTGTTACATTCAATGACTGAAATAAATGAGTAAAAGAATTACACACTTAAGTGCATATAAATTAAAAATGGGTAATTTTTACCCTACAATCAGGTATTCAGAGAATGTGGGAGAAATGTCTAGAAACGGCGCATCACTGGTAAGTGCGAGCGGGACGGAGATATCATTGTTTTGAACAGCTGCTTCCATGCAGTCCACAGAATGTATTACGAGAATTTTCTACCCTTCCTTCGATTTGCTGTAAATAAAAAATACCTTTGTAACATTCCTTTTAACGGCCTCGTTCTAGAAATGTGGCATGGCAGAGTGATATGAATACTGGCAATCAAGATGTTTTGGCGGGATGTTCCTGATTCATAGTTTTAAATTTAAAAAACATGTGGGTGTGGATATTTCCAGTATTAGACCTTTTTCGATACAGGTCGAGGCAATGAACTGATCATTATACAGTCGCACATGTATACTTAAATACAAATCTGTATAATTTTCATTATTTATATTGAACCAAAAGAATTGGACATTAAGATTAAAATCGATTGATGAATTTTTTGCAGACTCGCTTACATTGATGCGTGGCTGTCTGTACATGACTAACAATATGTGTGACTCATCTAGATCTCTATAGAAAGTTATGTAGGTGTAAACATTAAAAGAGTAAACATAAGATTAATGAAATATAACTGTAATGACGACCACTATGGCGCAATGTTGAAGGCACTAGCGTGTTGTGCCTAAGCCCAAAAGGTTTCGGGTTCGACGATTTGGTGAAGTCATACCAACCAACACAGATACCCTACCATACCAACACAGATGTGTGTTAACGATATATTTGTGTTGTCTAGGTGTTTCGTGGTGTCTTAGTGGCTTTTATTTTAGATACAGGGATAACCTTAGTTTGGGAACAAGAAAAAAACTTTAAGTGTGATATTAACTATATTATTATTTCTTGGAAGAAACCCCGTTGGGCAATACCTTCTTTACGAAATGTCGGCTTCTAATGATCGTTCTGAAACTTAGGTGTTATTTAAAATATTAACTTATTGTCAGACAGCATTTTAATAAAACAGAATCGATCACGATCCTACGGCCTCCTTCTTTTTTTTTGTTACAGTTTGTAGCATTGCTATTGTGGATTTCCAGGCACTCTCCAAATAATAATATGTAGCAAAATAATAATATATAAAAAATAGGAATAGTTTTATTTGCTAAAAATATGATGTACATGGGTTTTAAATATAATTGTAGTTTTCATAATCTCATATTTTGACAAAGATAGCATGCAAAGGAAACAGTAAATTTTCTTAGAATCTCTTCAAAATAAATTTTGTTTCTCATCCATCATCACAAAAACAATAAATGTGCACAAGATAAGGGTGAGGTTCGAGTAGATATAGTTTTTCTTTTACCATTTAAGTGATAGAAGGTGCACGTACAGGAAGTCGCAGCCGTGGCGCCCCCCACAATCTGCACCGACGATTTGGTGGAGGTCGCGGGAATCCATTGGACGCGGGCGGCGCAGGACCGATCTGTGTGGAGATCATTGGGGGAGACCTATATCCAGCAGTGCACGTCTAATGGCTGAAAGGATGGTAGAAGGTGGCACACGAGCAGATGGATCAACTAATGGACACTCGCAACACCAGTGAAATCATAATGGCGCTTGCCAACTTCCCTTTCCTCCGAATTGAGCTTCTGGTACCCTTTCTTACTCGGCGGAACACAGCACAGGTGTTGTTTCACACCGCTTAGTGAGGCCGTGATATCACAAAATTCGATCTAGCCCATTCATGCCAAAGGGTGTCCATGGGCGGAGGAATTACTTACCATCAGGTGATCCATCTGCTCGTCTGCCACCTCTTATATAAAAAAAATCTATTTTACAGACAGTGACGGATTAAGAGTACTTAAGCCAACTTAAGCTGATAAGGTTTAATATGCAATCACTAGAGTCACGTCGGAAGTATTATGATCTCGTTTATCTATACAAAATAACCAATTCCTACATTGATTGTCCCACCCTTCTATCTCTCTTAAATTTTAACATCCGTTACAGGTCCCGCAACCCTAAGCCTTTCGCACTACAAGTTTACACTAACAACACCTCTTTTTATAATCCAATCGTCAGGATGTGTCGTTCCTATAACGAGATGGTTGATAAACATGAGGAAATATGAGGATCTCTACGGGTACAACCTACATCAGTTCAAAAGGTCTGTTTTGCAATGCATCTGTGGTGCGTTGTAAGACACTATCCCTCCTCTTTATCTTCTTTGCATGTGACTTAAAACTAATATCCACAGTTACTCCCGACTGTAAATATTAGTTTTAAGTTAATTTTAATTTTAAATTTTAATTTTATTGTAACTGTTAGCTTTCGATTGATTTTCTGTCTGTGTATACATGTTTTTGTATTGCAATCGGGTACTTGTCGAATGTATAGTATAAATTATTCTTATTAGATTGTAATATATTTTGTATACCAAATAAAATAAATAAGCCCTAAGCTATCCTATCCCTAAGAACGGATTTTTTGGGCTTCTTATGGTGACTCTCTCCTCCTCTCCCCCCTCCCTCCCCCCTCCAGATATGATGTCCTAGGCAATTGTTTAATTAGATTAAGGCACAGATATTATAATAGGTACTAGTAATTAAGATAAGGGTTAATCAGTCACTGCAATGATCATTGGTCATCATCAGGCCACCCACCATCATCTTGACCGTAGGAGAGCCACGCTTCGGCATGAAGGAGCCGGCTCGATCGTGTGATACCACGGCCTCACAGAAGACAGGCGTGAATCAGCACCTGTGCTGTGTTTCGTTGCTTGAGTGAGCTTACCGGAGGTCCAAATCCGGAGAAAAGGAGGTTTATAGGTTGGCAGCTCACTTGTGAAACCGCTGGTGTCGCGGGTGTCCATAGGTCGAACGGCAATCGTTTATCATCAGGTGATCTGGCTCGTCTGCCACCTATCACACATAAAGTTACACCCAAATTACCGAATCAATATTATATTTCAAGACTGTTTAGTCTTAAAAATAGAATCTTTCCAGGGCTACAACCCTCCGCCATATTGGTAAGTTTGGGAAGAGTCTAGAACAGTCTCCAGCGGGGTTGCATCGGGCGCGCCAGTATCGATCGCGGATTATCTAGGTCGCTTCTAGAATTTACGATGGCTAGACGGAATGTTCTGTGGTCGTCGGTGTTTTAACAGGGCGGCATTCAGAGTCTTATCATAATCCATGGTCTTATTTAAGTATAAATGTTTGTGCCTTTGCTGACAAAAAAGCAGTTTTCATTCTTTTTTTGAAAATGTTTTGGTCTCTGCGCCTTTGCTAACTAAAAAGCAGTCTTCATTCTTTTTTCGAAAATGCTGTATGATTTTTTTTTTGTTTTAAACGTCCCCTGGCAGAGTAGAATAGGCCACCTTCACTCTTACCGAGGCGTCGTAAAAGGCGACTAAGGTAAAGTTGCTGGCGTGATCATCAGCACCCAGAGAAGGAAAACTCTACATTTATATCAAAACCCTCGCCAACCCGTCTGCCAAAGCGTGGTGAGTATGGCAACTACCCCTCATGTGATTGAGGGAGGCCCGTGCCCCAGCAAACGTCAAAACTGCTCTATAACACCGTTTTAGATAAAAAACGGTTTGTTGAACGATTATAGCTAAAGCCCATAATCTATAGTTTTAATTTTCTCCTTTTCTTAGCGTGTTAATCCCGATCGCGTCCAAAACTGTCGCTCTGGAGCCCGGGGAACGCTTGGCCCATGATTCAGGATTTGGGGAGTCTGGTAATAATAACAATGGTTTGGCCTGTGGTTTTACTTACCCTGGTAAGGTTACGTTTAGTCATGCTTTTTTAAATCGTCTTAAGGTCGAGTTCACTAACTTTAAAACAAAGGTTATTATCCATAAATAAATAACACATTTAAAAATTTCATCTCGTGTTCAGGCGGCACTCGAACCCACACCTTCCACAATCCGGGTAAATGTTCTACCAATTAGACCAATGAACGCGTTAATAAGCCGACGTAATTTTTTAAGTGTGTTATTTACTTTTTTATAAATTGCAAAAGATTGCTATAAAAATATCATCTAACGGATTATTATCTATCTGAACCTTGCTTTACTAACCACGGCTGATTGGGCCGACTCGACTGAAGTGATAACACGACCTCAAAGAAAACCGACGTGTTTTCGCTGCGTGAGCGAGGTACCGGAAGCACAATCTGGGGGAAAGGGGTAACTCCACCGGCGTTGCGGGTGTCCATGGACGGTGGGATATGCTTGCCAACAGGTGATCCGTCTGCTCGTCTGCTACTTATCACATAAAAAAGTTAGTTAGTTTCCAGCTGTAAAGTAGAAATACGGAAGTGGAAACATAGGCTTAGTCTTCTTGGCGAAAGTTTGGAACTCGTTGCGAAACATGGAAGGTTCGAGAGTTGCCAGAGACTTCTAACCTTTCAGCCAACGCAGTATACTAACTTCTATGTAATTCTACGAAGCAATTAGGTTTAAAATCATGACATAGAAAGAAAGAATGAAAGAAAATGTTTATTTGGTACTTAAATAAAATAACACAGAAAATCAACAAAAAATAGAATCAACATGTTAACTTCACAGAAAACCGGCGTGAAGCAGCACTGCTGTGTTTCGCTGCGTGGATGAGGGTACCGGAGGCCCAATCCGCGGTTAAGGGGAGTTTAAAGGTTGGCAGCGCACTTGTGACTCCACTGGTGTCGCGGGTGTCTATGGGCGGCGGCAATCGCTTACCGTCAGGTGATCACATAAAAAAAAACTTTCACATGGTATCTTTTTTCCGCACTTAGATCTTAAGGTCCATTGTTATTTGTACGTCATCTATACCACCAAGACTACATACAATATATTAAATTCAAGGCTGTTTTAGTAACATTAGCAAAATACTGCATTGCCTTACTACAACTGACTGCAATGGAGTAGATACCTAAGTAATATCACGCACGGCAATTATTTTATTGATTTAATGCGGTAACCGTCCCCGAAATGCTTAATATATTGATTTCACTGTTACGAGTAGAGTAAAAGTGACGTGGTATTAGAGGAGGTAATAAGTATTCCTCAATTGAAAATAATAGACAGGTAGATACAAAAATTATACGACTAAGCTGCCATCTGACCTTTGTGACCCTTAGACAGGCGCGGTACGAAGGAGGAGGGTCAAAAGGAGACATGGCCTCCGCCCTCGCAATATTTTTCCCTCATCGGAAATATCCAGAGATTCATACGTTCTCGGATTTGAACCTATGACCTCTTGTTCAGCGGGCCCACGCGCCATCGCACTGGCTACATAGATTACCACTATTTTATTTATTCCGATTTCTGTGAAAATAAAACTGCATGTTAACTCAACTTTGTAATTGAATTTTAGTTTATTTTCCTGTCCTTATTATTGAATGAGTTCACCACAAACTGTCCTGTCACTGAACCACACACCCAGCCAGATGAATGACAAACTCCTGTTGATATAAAATAGCAAATGCTGCTAGCCACATGTAATGAAGATAGCTATATAAAAGTAAAATTGATTCTCATTTTTTAACCGATTCAAAAATAAAAGAGGTTCTCAGTTAAATCCTTAATTATCTCTAATTTTTCATAATCTTTAAAGTACTACAGTAGGTATACGCAGAAACACCCAAAGATAATATTAAGTGTAGTAAATAAACCACATGCAAAAGATATCTAGTGAAAGCCACTTGTTTGTCCTAGACCAGTGAGTATTGGGTACTCATCTCTAGCTTCATGGTTATTACCTAGACTTTTTTTGTCTAGGTAATAACCATGTTTAGTCTAGTACAACAAACTACGTGGCATTAACAGCATTTTTAGTACAGATCCTTTCTAATACAAACAAACAAAGGTCTTTTCTTAAATTTCCAGACTTGATAAGTACTTAATAAATTTGAATTTGAACACGAAAGCAAATAATGGAGTTACTTAAGTTATTAGAAATCTTATCTAGGTATTAGTTCATTATTAAGAATTGTTTACCTATAACTTAGCTTATTTCGTTTCTGAGTCATCATCATAGTTAATCATAATTGAGGCGATGGAGGACGAAGTACTTGAATGTGAGTACCTGATGATGACATACCATCGCGTGGTGGTGACATAGATATAATATCAGATTAGCAACTTCTTAGTTAAGGTGACGGGTAGGGCACACTAGCGACGCCAATCGATTTTAATTTTTACGCCAAAAATTGATTCTTGAATGAAATGAAAAATGGCCGCTTTTGGCGTGAATCCATTTTTCGCTTACAAAAACGGACCCTAACATTTGTGTATGGTTATTTAATAAATAGTATGTGTTTGCCGAGAGAGTGTAACCCCGAAATTGTTTAAAATAGATCCGGTTTGGTAGCTAAAAATTAAAAACGATTGGCGTCGCTAGTGTGCCCTACCCGTCACCTTAAATTAAAAGTAAGTAAGTACCTACTGTTTGTTCTTCCCTGACATGATGGCGCATTTGTTGGTTGTTGCCCTTGCCTCATACGCGAAACGTCGTGGGTTCGATTCCCACTCTGAAGAAGCGTTCGTGTCATGAACACTTGCGTGTCTCGGACTAATACTTATGTGCCATTGCCGATTATAAAGTTGCCAAAGTTGCCACATTATAAAGTTGGACTTACAGCTTTACTACAGCAATGTCTACCAAAAAAACATTGGGCGAGGCAGAATGTGAGAAGATTTTATTTTAATGTGATAGGTGTAGCAGACGGGCAGACGGATCACCTGTTGGTAAGCAATGCCCGCCGTTCATGGACACCCGCAACACCGGTGGAGTCACAATTGCGCCCCCGGATTGAGGCCTCTAGTACCCTCACACACGCAGCGAAACACAGCAGTGCTGCTTCACGCCGGTTTTCTGTGAGGCCGTGGTATCACTCCGGTCGAGCCGGCCCATTCATGCCGAAGCAGGGAGAGCCACGGTCAATGTGTCTGTATAATACAATAATTTATTTCCCTACAATACAAGTATGTATTTTAAGTAGGAGGGTACAGACAACCCCTTATTCGGTTACTACAATTAAAGCTCAATAGATATCTATTGAAATCAAAATGTTTGACATGAAGATGAATGAAATTTGATAAAATTTCAATAGGTAACCCAATATGTGGCTGTCTGTACCTTTATGCTAGAGGCAACTAGAGGCGACAGATGAACAAGTGTATCACAATGGCAAATGACCAGTGATCATCAGTGAAGTTGCTATGATATGGACAGCCACACAGATGTATTAATCTGTCAAATTTCTCTGATCAACTAATCTTAATAGTATCACAAATTGAAAGATTCTAGTAATCTGGTGGGTGACCTATTTGTACCTATATGCTCAGATGTGTGCGTGTGTTCATGTATTTTAACGAAATGTATGTCTAAGGTCAGATTCAACCAATCTTTATTAGAGAATAAATATGTTTAAATCTGTCTGATACAATATGGAATAACATTTATTCTCGAAACAAAATTGGTTGAATCAAACCTAAAACATCTTTTTTTTCCTACCTATCTAATAGATTGATTAATTAAAAACACAGGGATGAATAGAAACAAAGAAATAATTTGTTAAAGTTACCATTTATTAATTAATAATGGAATTTTTGAACTAAATCAGTCTTTGGCTGTACACCAGTGCACAAAACATTCTTGCGACACATTCACCATTAAATATAACACTAGGCGGACTCAGAGATTTAATCTACTTCCTCCATACGGGACGCATCATCAGCGTCTCCCTCCAGCGGGGGCACATCCCCAGCACTGGACTCCTCAACCTGGATCGGCTCATCCTCATCAATACCAAGACCAAGCTTGATCATACGGTAGATACGGGAAGCATGCACCTGGGGCTCGTCCAATGTGAAACCAGACGACAGCAGAGCAGTCTCGTACAACAGGATAACCAAGTCTTTGACAGCCTTGTCATTCTTGTCTGCCTCAGCCTTCTGCCTCAGTGTCTCAACAATGGAATGGTCAGGGTTGATTTCGAGGTGCTTCTTCGCTGCCATGTAGCCCATGGTGGAGGTGTCACGGAGAGCCTGGGCCTTCATGATACGCTCCATGTTCGCTGACCAACCATATTGAGCAGTGACAATGCAGCAGGGAGATTCTACTAGACGGTTGGAGACAACAACTTTCTCAACTTTGTTGTCTAAGATGTTCTTCATGACTTTGCAGAGGCCTTCGAACTTGACTTTGTCTTCCTCACGCTTCTTCTTTTCTTCCTCATCCTCAGGGAGCTCCAGGCCCTCCTTTGTGACGGAGACAAGGGTCTTGCCATCGTACTCCCTCATCTGTTGTACTACATACTCATCAATAGGCTCGGTCATGTAGACTACTTCATAGCCACGTTTCTTGACTCGCTCAACGAATGAAGAGTTGGCAACTTGGTCACGGTTCTCTCCAGTGATGTAGTAAATGTGTTTCTGGTTCTCCTTCATGCGAGAGACATACTCTTTGAGTGAGCACGCCTCGTCACCGGAGGCAGATGTGTGGTAGCGGAGCAAGTCGGCAAGCTTAGACCTGTTCTGGGAGTCCTCGTGGATACCAAGCTTCAGGTTCTTGCTGAACTGTTCATAATACTTCTTGTAGTTTTCTTTGTCCTCGGCCAACTCCTCGAAGAGTTCTAAGCATTTCTTAACTAAGTTCTTCCTAATGACTTTGAGAATTTTGTTTTGTTGCAGCATTTCACGAGAGATGTTCAGGGGCAAGTCCTCGCTGTCTACCACACCCTTGATGAAGTTCAGGTACTCTGGGATAAGGTCCTCACAGTTGTCCATGATGAACACTCTGCGGACATACAGTTTGATGTTGTTCTTGCGCTTCTTGTTTTCAAAGAGGTCGAAGGGTGCACGACGGGGTACGAAGAGAAGAGCTCTGAACTCGAGCTGGCCTTCAACGGAGAAGTGTTTCACAGCGAGGTGGTCCTCCCAGTCGTTGGTGAGTGATTTGTAGAAGTCACCGTACTCCTCCTGTGTGATATCATCAGCATTGCGAGTCCAGATGGGCTTGGTCTTGTTAAGCTCCTCATCTTCGGTGTACTTTTCCTTAATGGTCTTCTTCTTCTTCTTGTCCTTCTTATCCTCATCGTCATCCTCACCTACATCCTCAATCTTGGGCTTATCATCCTCCTTCGGTTCCTCAGTCTTCTCCTCCTCAGCCTCATCGTCAGACAGCTCCTTTTCACGTTCCTTCTCAACAACCAACTTGATTGGGTAACCGATGAACTGGGAATGTTTCTTTACAATTTCTTTGATCTTGTGCTCTTCCAGGTACTCTGACAGGTCCTCCTTGATGTGAAGAACGATCTTGGTACCGCGTCCAAGAGGCTCGCCGTGGTCGGGCCTGATGGTGAAGGAGCCTCCAGCGGCAGACTCCCACATGTACTGCTCATCGTCATTGTGCTTCGAGTGCACTGTGACTCTGTCAGCGACTAAGTAGCAAGAATAGAAACCTACACCGAACTGACCGATCATGCTGATGTCCGCTCCAGCCTGTAGCGCCTCCATGAACGCCTTTGTTCCGGACTTCGCGATCGTACCCAGGTTGTTCACGAGGTCGGCCTTGGTCATACCGATACCGGTGTCGATGATCGTAAGCGTGCCTTCGCTCTTGTTGGGCACAATCTTGATGTACAACTCCTTACCGCTGTCCAACTTCGAGGGGTCAGTAAGCGACTCATACCGGATCTTGTCTAGCGCGTCCGAAGCGTTGGAAATCACCTCACGAAGGAAGATCTCTTTGTTCGAGTAGAATGTGTTGATGATGAGGGACATAAGCTGGGCGATCTCCGCCTGGAAGGCGAAGGTCTCCACGTCCCCTGACTGTGTGGTCTGCATCTCTTCCGGCATCTTGGCAGTTGATTTTTCACTTATTAGTACTTCACTTAAAATAGCGTGGTTTGTAAGAACACGTGTGAAAATCTCGCAGCGATTCACGTTCAAAGTCTCTCTTGTAATTTCTCAAATAACGCCGGCTCGAGCTGTCAATTTGCTTTTATACTCGCAACTGAGAGCGCCATCTAGCATTCAGTAGAAATTTCTAGAGTTGGCGCCCTGTTATACAGAGGTTGCGAACCGGTGGCGCAACGTTGGGAAAATAATTAATAGCCATTTTATTCATCGAATTAAAGCTTGTATGAATGTAAAAGTGTCCTTTGCACAATATAAGTATTAGAAAAGGGACAAGTATTTAAGTACTTAAAGACAGGCATAGCCTAGTGTGAGGACCAGCTTAATGTAATAGTGGTAAAAATGGGAATTGGTAATAAAGAATTTACTGACTCATACTTTGTATCTTTTATCAACTACGTGTAGATAACTATTTATTGGAAAAACTAAAATGTTGAGTTTTCTGTTTAATGTTTACATAAATATAGCAATGATAAATTCATTAACAAATAATGCAGGTTAACGTTTAAAACATATTACAAACCTTTAACTTTTTTAACTTTCATGCAGATGGGTGGCCCCCTACATTTAAATCAGATTTCCAAAAGTATTTAGGAGTAGGAATATACCTAGTTTTAAATAATGTATGAGAATGAACATACGAAAAATAAGAATAGAAATACAAGGTACAGATACAGACTAAATAAATAGTCCTACAGACCGTGGCAGATAAGTCTAGCGGTGACCTTGAGAGCACAGAAATAATGTTTAGTATAAAGTGAGCTATTTTACTAATGCGCAAACTAATGGCTAGCGCTACACTTACGTACCGCGGCCTGTATCAATAGATAATTAAGCTAGTTACTAATATATTAATTCAAATCATTTATTTGTTACTTATAAACAGGGTAGTTAGGTGAAGTGGTATTACAAAAAATATTACAGTACTTAAAACTATTTAGCCTTATTTAGAGCCTTATAAAGAGGAACTTAAAACCGAACATTAATGAACTGTGTATGTATCGCTGCGTGAGTAAGAGTAGGTACTGGAGGCCTAATCCGGGGGAAAGTCGGGATAAAAAGATGGCAGCGCACTTGTAACTCCACTGGTGTTGCGGGTGTCCATAGGCCGTGGCAATCGCTGACCATCAGGTGATCCGTCAGTTGATCTGCCACTTATCTCTTGTAATTAGATTCACTTAATGTGTACATTTATTTTACCAAGGATAATTTTATAACTATTAGAATATCATTCGCATCATCATTTACAATTTACATCATCATCATCATCAAATCAAATTACAAAAACGCAAACAAAGACGTGTCGTGTAAAATGTTTACAATCCCTATCGCAAAAGACGTCACGACCGCCGATCAATACGAAGTCGCGCTACTCTCAACAGCGAAATATCCATCGAAAGTTCTAGATCATTCGAGAACCTTCCATGGAATTGCGTAAAAGTCAATGTTACTGAATGGAAACCTGTATCGAAACTTTTTCAGAAAACTGCCTCAGATTATTAGAACAATATTCAAAATGTTAAATCATTTCATATGATTCAGAAATTATGAGAAATAATATTCGTAAAAGTTTCGACTAGAATGTTCACTCCACATCCGGTTAGTGTTTATTCTACTCGCCGCCTACAGCGCTGGCTGTTTCCGAAAAAGTTATGTATGTGTGCGTAGTGTAAATCAATGATATTTCCAGTGATACCATTTTATGCAAGTAGTAACAATTGTGTACTAAATTGAAAATTCTTAAATGGTTACAACAAATATGACGAGTTATTACTGTAGGTATTCAATTTAAATGTCAACTTTTTGAACTGTATTAATAAAATACGAAACGATTTCTATGATTATATGAATTTAAACTTTCGCGTTGCATTGTACCGTCAAGCTATGAGTAGATACTACTACGAGTATTTTTTTTATTTTTATATGAGTGTTGGCAGACGAGCAGACGGATCACCTGATGGTAAGCAATTCCGCCGCCCATGGACACCCGCAACACCAGTGGAGTCACAAGTACGCTGCCAACCTTTTCCCCTTCCTCCCCATTGGGCCTCCGGTAACCTCACTCACACAGGCGAAACACAGCGCAGGCGCTGCTTCACGCCGGTCTTCTGTGAGGCAGTGGTATCACTCCGATCGAGCCGGCCCATTCATGCCTAAGCGTGGCTCTCCCACATTTTTCAGAAATTTACAGTATGTACTTACTTATAAAAAATATTCACGACTCGTCCTGAGAATATTAATTATATGATTTCTATGATATCTTGATGCATTAGTTGACTGGCCGGAAGGCACATTTGGTAGTGATCATAAATCATAAATCTTTATTCACCTGCCTTATACGCTAAAGATCGTGGGTTCTATCCAGGGTGTAATATATGTATTTAAGTATATATTTGTAATTCCTCTGTGGTCTGATATCCGTAGTACAAGTATTACTTAGGACGGGATCAGGTCAATGTATGAGATTTTGTTTGAATGTATTATTATTTATATTATTATTTTTTTTCACAAAATAAAACAAAATAGAATAGTTATGTAATTTTATTTCGTTTCATACTTCGTTGGCTATAGGGTAGGTATATTCGATTAAGCAATATCTGATTGCTTTGCATAGGTACTATGTGGTTGTTTGAATACACACACAAACAATTTTGTAATATTATTTTGTATGACTGTCTCTGCACGTGGAGTGTTACCCGCGTGATAGTTTTTAGAAATAAGACATTTTTCAGTAGTAAAGTATAATTTATGTAATTAATTGTCTCTCAAGAATAGCGTAGCAATTTATTTGGGATTAGATTTAAAAAAATATTTTAGTAGTTTCTGAGTTTATCTGTCACAAACATACAAGAAATTGAGAGAGACTTGTTTTTCAGGTTTTCGAGTTTTAAGCTAGTTATAATGCTTTTTATTTTTGATATTTCATCTCTAGCAGCATCTAGTATAACTAAATGAATAGTGAAAGTTGTCTGGGGCATTAGTGTATTATTAAATAATAAATTTTATTTTGGGACTAACATTTAAAATAAAATGAAGAAGAAACTGTTACATTTAATATTAATTTTAGCCTTTGTACGAAGGTAGATATTGTGCCGTAACTTCTGCTACTGACGCATACTGTACGTTTTTAAGAGCGTCGCCTGACAACATGTTCTAGAGTAATCCTTAAAAGTACTTGCACAAAAATAGGTATATACTGTATGTTGACCTACCGGTATTGATCTAATATAACGAACTTATTTTCAGTGCATGCAGGGATGTAATTATTATTTTCGTTTCATCATTCTAGAACATCTAACCTTTACAAAACTTGCTGACTAACCTTAAAATTAAAAAGTATTCAACAGTATTGGGTGCTGTAATGATATGATATTCAAAAAGTTATTACCTAACGAATTATTGTTTTAAAATACTGGTAAATTTTAAAAGAAATTCAATTCTCTTAACGAACTATTCCAAGCTAGAATAACCGGTCTGCTAGAATAATCTAAATTTTTAACTCAAGGGATGGACCATATACGAGGGGCCTAAGTAGGTAGCTACCTATCTGCATTGTGCTCCACCTATTGATCTGCAAGCAAAAATGTCTTAGGGGGAAAATATAACAAATATTTAACGAACTAAGTCTGAGTTTGATTATTGTATTGCAGATTTTATGATACTATGAATACATACAGTAAATTTAGGTAGGTATTATCAATGATAGGTAAATATTTCCCTACAACTTTTTATTCTATAATAGAATTCAAAGAAATTATAATGATTCATTGCAACTCTTTAGAATTTTATTATCTTACAGTTGCAATAACTACAAAAATTAAAATAATTTATTTCAACACTAACAACTGTTGAAGGATGTGTGCTCCCTTAACACTTAGGTTATTATTATTCTGGATATTCAAGTACATACCCAGTATACCCACAATGGATAGGATTACCCTACCTACTTGTCTTGATGCGTATAAACTAATGGATGATGCAATAAAAAATATTTTATTGTGTAGTGTCCACCATTACGTTTTTTAATAAAACATCAATGTAAGAATGTTAATATCATGTTCATAATATCAATACTATCAATTTGTCATAGATGTGATCTATCACCACGTGGTTTTTTCTCGCACGTTTTCAACGTAAAATAATTTACAAGAGCAATGACCCAGCGGATTGTAGTATGGGAGTTTTTAGTAGGCAGTTACAGAAATAACTTCATGGAACAGTAGGTTACTGGTACATTGGCTTGGCTACTCAATGCATTGGCTAGCTTAGCTCAAAAGGTTGTACGAGAAAAGCAGGTAACACTAAATAAAATATGTACCTTTGTGTAGTTTTTTTAAAGTCAAATTGAGGTCTAATAAAAATCTTTTATTTCAAGATTACAACAAAATACGATTTGTGTACGCTTAACAATATTTATAGTAATATTCAATACTTAGGAATTTGTCTTATTCGATCATACAACGTTGATGAAATTAAATAATTTAAATGAACTAATCTCTGATGATTACGAAAAAAAAATATACATTTCTGTCATGTTCTATCGCAAAAATTGCGAAACAGCGACAGCTTGTGTTAAAAGGTTAAACTGTGTAGTCTAACGAAACTATATCGAGTAAGTTAATTTTGTTTCATTCTAACAGATGGCGTTAAACGCACAAAATATGAGATTTATATTGGCGTATCCATGTTGCATTTTTAACGTGTGAAAATGAACAATTTATGGGGATACATTTGTAATTTGTTAATTATCAATTAATTAATTAGTATACGTACGAGCGATGGACGGTATGTTCATGGCGGTCAGTGAAAAATTCTTGAACATTCTAGCATGCTTATGTTTCTAGAAACTACTAAGACGTTCGGCTATTCCCCGGCAGATGGCGCGTTTACCACTTTCTTGACTGTACGCGTTGTTTCTCGATTGCTCTCGCTATTTCCATGTTGTATAAAAGCAACGCACAGCGCGCCCCCTGCAGTCATTTCATTTGCAACCAAACAAGCGAACTAACAAGACAAGAGCGGAAACGCGAACTCCATTGTAAAGTAAATAAATACACATTGTACACAAGAACTAGGAAACAATGGCGCTTCTACCCTATTTGTTTGGCGAATTAAGGCCACGCCGAGTACGAGACCAGCTCTTTGGCTTGGATTTAGCAGACGACCTGTTAACTGACGTCTTTGACCGGCCTACATTCCAAGCACGCCGGTACTTACGGCCTTGGAAGAACTTGTCATCGCTCGCAAGAGATGTCGGGTCTACCATCAAGTCTGATAAGGACAAATTCCAAGTGAACATCGATGTTCAGCACTTCGACCCGGAGGAGATCTCTGTGAAGACTGCAGACGGGTTCGTGGTGGTGGAGGGCAAGCACGAAGAGAGGAAAGATGACCATGGGTACATTTCTCGCCAGTTTAAGCGTCGGTATGCGTTGCCAGAGGACTGTAACCCGGAGACTGTGGAGTCAAGGTTATCTTCAGACGGTGTGCTGACTATCATAGCTCCGAAGGCGTCAGGGGAGAAGGATGAAAGAGCTGTGCCCATCACACACACTGGCCCTGTCAGGCGGAAGATCGAAGATGGGGAACAAAATGGCGACACTGAATCTGACGAGAAGGAGGAGAAAACTCCGAAAAAACGCAGGCGTTAGCTTAGAAACAGCTGCATTTAATTGTATAATAATTATTGCCTAATTAAGACTGATTTGCTTAAGTTACAATAAATAAAAGATTTTTGTACTAAAAGTTGGTTTTGATTATATTCTGCCCTAGATTTTGTTAAGTACGGACAGCCACACGTCGGCATAAACAAATCTGTCAAACACGTTTGGTTCAATATACTTGAGGAAAATTTGGCAGATTGTTGTTATCCAATGCGTGGCTGTCATACGCACACACACTGTGGCAGAGCCACGCTTCGGCATGAATGAGCGGGCCGAACGACGTACAAAACACACACGTGCTTGATTTTTTTTAAAAATTCATCTCGCTTAGGTTACCCGCCCACGTCACCCTTTTTATAGAAGTTATAGAATTGTACTGAACTATACATGTAGTGTAGCCATGAACTCGATACAACCTGTGCGGATAAAGAATGGGATCGCACACTATTTGCGTCTATACTCGCACTCGTTGGCTGCGAGTATAGACGCAAATAGTGTGCGAGCGAGAAGTGGATAGACTGGCCGCCATTTCTGATCCCATTCTTTATCAGCACAGTTTGTACGTACCAACTTGTTATCGTGGTTATTCTGAGGTACTTTTTGTAGGAAGTGTACCTACCTACCTAGTGTAGATTGCGTTGCAATCTGTACTACTTGTATTAAATTCTTCTTCGTCTAAATATTTTTTGTATAAAAGAAATTCGGCTGACTTTGATCTTCTGTGCAGGCGATATTCAAGCCATTTTATTATAAATCGCGATCTCAGGCGACGGGTAGGGCACACTAACGACGCCAATCGATTTTAATTGTTATCTACCAAAACAAATATATTTTAAATAATTACGGGGCTTCAGTCTCTCGGCAAATAGTTATACTATTTAATTAATAACCATGCCCAAATGTTGGGTCTGTTTTTGTACAAAAAAAAAATTATTCACATCAAAAGTGGACACTTTTGGCGGTAATTCAAAATTCGAGTGCAAAACCAGATCAAATAGCTAATTATAACTATTAAATAAATAGTATAGATGTTTACCGAGAGACTGAAGCCCCCAAGTTGCTTAAAATAGATCTGGTTTAGTAGCTAATAAATTAAAATCAATTGGAGTCGCTAGTGGGGATACCTTTCACCTTAAGTTATTATCTTACTAAAGCTCATGGCACCTGACATCCCGTTCCAACACGTAATACGAATTTTGATCCAGGATTATGCTTAGTTTAAGATAAGATCTGGCGCAGCTAGGGTTACCATATGGAAATTTCAAAAGTCCAGAGAAATTGGTTCAAATGCAATGAAAAATCCTAAGAACGGCCCTTATCGTGTCAACTACGACGGGTGGATCCCCATCGGTGGCTTGTTGTATGATCTACGAAGGGGAGGGGGGGGGGGGGATCAGTCCTGGGCCCGGCGACCTCTCAAAAAAAGTCAACCATTTCATCAATAAATTTTAAAATCCACAAATCCTGAGATTTACCTACATTTTCGAAGACCGGCCGGAATCCTGAGACACAAAGCTACTAAAAGCGCCGCTAGTAAAAACTAAGCTTCACAGTTCTAGCCCATCGACGCAAAATAGCTTGTAATTGTTCTTCGGGGAGGGTGCTGCTGAGATGCATGAGCTCATTCCGCCATACCTACCATCGAGAGAGCAGGCGAACTGGGGGACATCATCCCTTCTTGGTGAATTTCGTTATTTGAAAAAATTCCTCGATTGCGCATAGCCAAGGATGGTACGCCCTGCCAACGTGTGTTTTTTGCAGTGATTACAAACCCAATATTTTTAAAGCTTGAGTGAATAGGCTACTTTTGGGTAAGTTCGCTCCATCGTGAGTTTCTTCTCAACTCTAGAGTTCAGTGTGACACCAAAAGCAAACTTATCATCAATAAAAAAAAAAACAAAAACCAAGACCTCAGGACAAATTCTGAGATAAGTAGGTCTGGTGACCCTATGCGCAGCAGTGCAGTCATCCTTCTTGATTCCGAGAAGGCTTTCGTCTATTCAGATTTACGATTAAGAATTTTATAAGCGTCAAAGATCAAAGACAAAATAACAGTCTTTGTCAAAAAAATGTTCAAATCAAGTGTCAACACGAAAAATAAAGTGAGGGACATTGAAACCAAAGTCCCTCAAAAGTTTTTTAAGTATTTTGTTACTGCAACAGTTTCTTTGTCTCTGTTTGTCATTTGCCTACTTTACATGTGTTAAAAACAATAAAATGTATTATTTCAAATACTAAATCGTAATTAAATAATCCGGATTCCGAAGACATTAGCAGATTAAGAAAATGTCAATTTCGTCTTTGATGTTTTTTATAATGTTACACCAAAAAGACCTGTTGGATTATCAGAATTAAATGCCCATTGCTTCTACTTAAAATCATGAGGATAGCGACAACACTCAACTATAAACGCAATTACAAATCACTAAAATCCGATGAAAGATCAAATTAAGATTGCAGAAAAATGGATGACTTGTCCGAAGGTCGTCACTGAATTCCCTGGACTGGCATACATTTATCCTTTGAACGAGCTGATCGTGGCCAAGAAATTTGACGCCTTCCATGAAGTGATAGGGCATAAAGGGGACTGCTACACAGTCTTCAACAACGAAGGGCAGAAGATATTCCTAGCAGTCCAGAAAAAGGAGTGTCGTAAAATTGATTTGAAGATCTTCAATTTTTACGGGAATGAGGTGATTCAGATAAAGAAACCTATCACAAGACGAGTACAGGTTTGGGCTCCAGCTGGCAACTATGTAGGGAAGGTTGAGAAAAGTGGATGTAGGAGGACGTACTTCGTTAAAGGAAACGGAACTGATTTGAAGGTGAGAGCCCAGTCTAGCCGCGGAGGCCACTATGACGTTCTGTTTGGGAACGAGCTGGTAGGCCAGATACGGAAGCAGTGGCAAGTGAGGGCCCTGATGGGACTGGATAACTACGGAGTGTCTTTCCCTTTGGAAATGGAAGTGGGGGACAAGGCTGTATTGCTCGGAGCGTGTTTTTTAATCGGGTATTTGAAATGTTGAACTAACTTTATGAAATGATGTAACAAAGGATGTGTTTTATTTTTGCTTCAATTTGATTATGCCTAGCCTAGCCAGTTCGACACCTATAACCTTTTTTTTTATATCCTGACCAGCGGTAGTCCATAAGTACCTACCTCTAAGTATATTGACACATTTCTGTTCTGTATTATGGTGTCATGAACTAATTATGTGCGTACTGTTTTCTTTTTGCTACTTTATCAAAAAAAAACCTCTATTTTTCTGTCTGATCAGACATTCAAAAAAATCCTCCATTTTCCGTCCGATCAGACAATAATAGAAGATTTTTTGTGATGCAGTAGCAAGAAGAAAATCGAATTCGATACAAGTCGACTTGTACCACTTTTCACAGGACGCACAGAATTATCTCTAGGTATGAATAATTGTTCTTGCACTTGAAGGAGGGAAGCTTTTTTCATTGAAAATACAATATTTTATTTGTATGTAATAGATGACAGACGAGCAGACGGATCACCTGATGGTAAGTGACTTGCAGCGTCATCTATTGCTGAAGTAAGACACTAAGTGCCCACTTGTGCTACGCGTGCTCGGAAAACGGCGACATCTTTGATTTTGTTACAACAACGTAACTAATTTGTTACAATACTCCAACAGATGGCGTTTGTACCTATAATTAAAAAAGTAAAATGATATTCATACGAGTATAAAATGTAGATAAGTGACTTCTTGCTAATTTAAATGGAATTATTTCTTAATTAGATAATAGTGCGCGCTACATATTTATCTAATTACTAAATTATTCCATTAAGGCGACGGGTAGCCCTAACTAGCGACACCATTCGTTTGTAATTGTTAGCTACTAAACCGGGTTTATTTTAAACAATTTCGGGGTTACCAACCTCTCGTCAAACACTTATACTATTTATTAAATAACCATGCATAAATGTTGGGTCCGGTTTTGTATGCGAAAAACTGATTACCGCCAAAAGCGGCCGCTTTTAACGTGAATCCATTTTTCGCGTACGCGTTGGACCCAACATTTATGCATGGTTATTTAATAAATAGTACAAGTGTTGTTGTAACCCCGAAATTGTCAGATCCGGTTTAGTAGCTAAAAAATAAAATTGATTGGCGCTGCTAGTGCACACTCTACCCGTCACCTTAAAAACATCTCATCGCGCATATCAATTTATTATCATAGAAAAAAATAATTTTGTCTTTGATTTACTAGGAGTTTACACTTGCAGTAAAATAAAGATTGTAATAAAATCGCAAAAAGCCAACGTACGCGGTGTTTCCAGGCGGTCACCAATCCGTGCGGGCCGTGTGAGAGCCAAGTTTCGGCATGAATGGGCCGGCTCGACCGGAGAAAGCCGGCGTGAAGCAGCACTGTGCTGTTTCGCTGCGTGAGTGAGGGTACCGGAGGCCCAATCCGCGGTTAAGGGGAGTTTAAAGTTTGGCAGCGCACTTGTGACTCCACTAGTGTGGCGAGTGTCCATGGGCGGCGGCAATCGCTTGCCATCAGGTGACCCGTCTGCACGTCTGCCACCTATCACATGAAAAAATCCCAGTTATGGACCGCGCCCGACGTTGATCGAAAGAGAAACCGGTGTTTTCTACGTTGTATGGCTAGTTGGCAATAATAATATGTAATCAAATTTTTAACCAGTGTGTAATATTGCAGCCCCTTAAGTAAAAAATTGCCGTGTGGAATAGGCCACCCTCACTCTTACCGAGGTGTCGTGAAAGGCGACTAAGGTAAAGCTGCTGGCATGATCATCAGCAGCCAGAGAAGGAAAACTCTGCATTTATATCTAAACCCTCGCCAACCCGTCTGCCAAGCGTGGTGAGTATGGCAATTACCCCTCATGTGATTGAGGGAGGCCCGTGCCCCAGCAGTGGGGACTTAAATGGGCTGATGATGATGATGATGATGATGATGATGTAAAAAATAATCTCACGCTCCGAGGGTTGCCTTTTTTAATGGAAAACGCAGGCAAACAAATTGACAAGTTACCTGATGGTAAGTGATGATCACCGCCGTATAAATCCCCTATACCACAATGAGTGCAGACGGGTTGCCAGCCATTTTTGAATTAAATTTCTACCATAAACGAACATTCGTGATCGTGTGATGATAACTTTTAGGGTTCCGTACACAAAGGGTAAAATAACTGAACCATGTACGAAGGTTTCTTCAATAGATATTCACGCTAATTTAGATTACAACCGTTGAGGAAATTAAGGTGACGGATAGGGCACACTAGCGACGCCAATCGATTTTAATTTTAAGCTACTAAATCGGATTTTCGGGATTACAATTTCTCGGCAAACACCTATACTCTTTATTTAATACTTATAGTTAACTGTTTGGTCTGTTTTTGCACTCGTATTTTGGATTACCGCCAACAGAGGCCGCTTTGGGCGTGAGTCAATTTTATGCGTACAAAAACGGATCCAACATTTGTGCATGGTTATTTAATAAATAGTATAAGTGTTTGCCGAGAGGTTGTAACCCCAAAATTGTTTAAAATAGATCCAGTTTAGTAGCTAAAAGTTAAACTCGATTGGCGTCGCTAGTGTGCCCTACCCGTCACCTTAAGCAAAGACTTACCTACCGTAGGTAAATGAATCTGAATAATAAACAAATACTTAAATAAGATTTCTATTACATAAGTAACTCTTTTAATTGCTTTCGTGTTTAAATTCAAATTTATTACTTATCAAGTCTGGAGTCACAGAATTTTTAGTAAAACACTTTTTTTTTATATATTAAATGGGTTTGCACCACAGATCACCACAATTTGGGTGATCTGTGGTTTGCACTTGACCTCATCTCACCTGATGGAAAGTCACAAAAAGGTCTAAGATGTAGCGTGCTTACCCTGAAGAAGCCTATGCACACTCGATTTAGACACCCAAACTCTCTCTGAGAATACTGAAGCCGGCAAGTTGATCCATTCCTTAGCAGTTCGTACCAAGAAAGAAGAAGCGAAACGCTTAGTACAAGCTGGTGGAACTTCCGACAGTGTAAGGGTGGATTCCTGTCGTCTTCTGCAATGTCCGGTGGTAGAAAGGAGAAGGTGGTATCAGCTCGTGAAGCTCATTCGAACAGTCTCAAAAATGTATTCTATAAAAAACCGATAGACAGGCCACTCTACAGGTCGGTGAGCGAGGCTATGGGATTTACCCTCCACTAATTCTCCACATGACGCTCAAACGAGAGCAGCCAGCTGATACTTGGCAGAGCCATCCCATAGGTGACTGCAATATCTATGCACGAACCAACTTGAGCTTGATAGAGTTTGTATTACAAAGGATTTTTACTAAAAATTTTTTGGTTATTCAATGCCCGTTGTTACAAGGTTACGTTGTCGAATTTTGATGAAGTGTTATAATGCGGCCTATTACTTATTTTGGCCCTAATGTACCTACATACCTATTTGTTCTGTTCTGCGGCTACAAAAACCGCCATTAAGGGCCAAAGTTGAATGAATGAATGAATATACTTTTATTGCACTCAAAATAAAGTATGAAAACTTAAAACTAGATATTACAGGATGTGTACAACGAAGGCGGCCTTATCACTATGAGCGATCTCTTCCAGGCAACCTTTGGATAAAGGACACTGATGAAGGTGTAGGGCGGTGCAATCTTAAATATTTATATACTTAAACAGAAAGTTTAAATGCAAATACATAAATAAAATATGAATATACTAATACATACAATATATATAATATATATGATTAATAAATAGATAAATATAGCAACTAAAATAATAACAATGGATCCCAAAGCAGACGAATGATTCTCAGAGGACAGGAAGAGATGGGTGAGAGGAAGTGGGAGCAGTGGTCTCAAAGTTTCAGGAAATGTGATTTAATTTGGGCTTTAAAGATGGGTAGGGAATTGGATTGCCTGATTGTCAGAGGTAAAGCATTCCACAGTCGGATGAAGTGAAGGATTGGGAGTAGGATTGAGTTGAATGAGGAGGGAACTTAAGATGGAGAAGTTTGGAAGAACGCATATGACCTCGAGTGGGCTGGAGAAACTGGAAACGTTGTTGTTAACTTTATTTTTACATTTCATTGCCAACTTGATCCGTTGCTCTCCGTGATCTTTTGCCATCTTATTCTAAATCGTTATCTACAGTTATTACCGTACTAAAGCTCATGTCATCCCGTTCCAACACGCAATGTTAAAATGGGCCGACAGGAATTTTGTTCCTTGACTATTTTTAGTTCGCAATGTGTAATAAGGGGGCCCATGTTTAAACAGTTACGTATCTAAGTACAACCCGTGCGGATAAAGAATGGGATCAGAAATGGCGGCGCATCTATTCACTTCTCGCTCGCACACTATTTGCGTCTATACTCGCACCCCACGAGTGCACAGGTTGTAGGTACTTTATTTCTATCAAGACCAGCACCCCAATTTTCGTGCTCGTGACATAGTTTTTTGTATGGATTTCAAGTGACATCCGCCATGTTTGCAAAATATCACGAGCACGAGAATTGGGCTCCAGGAGCACAAGAGCCCAATTCTCGGGGTCATGACATTTATTTTCATACGATACCACTAAAACATAGTTTTTTTGTGTGGTTTTTAGGTGATATCCGCCATGTTTTCAAAATGTCACGAGCACGAGAATTGGGCTCCAATTCTAGTTTTCCTGACATTCGTTTTCATACGTCATTTATCACTAAAACATAGTTTTTTTGTATGGTTTTTAGGTGATATCCGCCAAGTTTTCAAAATATCACGAGCACGAGAATTGGGCTCCAATTCTAGTTTTCCGACATTCGTTTTCATACGACATATATCACTAAAACATAGTTTTTTATATGGTATTTAGATGATATCCGACATGTTTTCAAAATATCATCAGCACGAGAATTGGGCTCCAATTCTAGTTTTCCGACATTCGTTTTCATACGACATATATCACTAAAACATAGTTTTTTATATGGTTTTTAGGTGATATCCGCCATGTTTTCAAAATATCACGACCACGAGAATTGGGCTCCAATTCTAGTTTTCCTGACATTCGTTTTCATACGACATTTATCACCAAAATATAGTTTTTTTGTATGGTTTTTAGGTGATATCCGCCATGTTTTCAAAATATCACGAGCACGAGAATTGGGCTCCAATTCTAGTTTTCCTGACATTCGTTTTCATACGACATATATCACTAAAACATAGTTTTTTTGTGTGTTTTTTAGGTGATATCCGCCATGTTTTCAAAATATCACGAGCACGAGAATTGGGCTCCAATTCTAGTTTTCCGACATTCGTTTTCATACGACATATATCACTAAAACATAGTTTTTTATATGGTTTTTAGGTGATATCCGCCATGTTTTCAAAATATCACGAGCACGAGAATTGGGCTCCAATTCTAGTTTTCCTGACATTCGGATATCACCTGAAAACCATACAAAAAAACTATGTTTTAGTGATATATGTCGTATGATTATAAATGTCACGAGCACGAGAATCGGGCTCCAGCTCTCAACCTCCGCCATGTTTTTTCGTATCGAAAATACCGAGAATTGGGCGGCTGTTATTAGCTTTAAAACATTCATTGTAATTGCTACCATATTAAGACAGCTGTAAATCTTCCGAATAAAATAAAATATAATTATCAGTGTGTGTTCTATATTTTAATTTAAGGTTTTCTGTGTATATGGATGCTTTAATCTGAAATAAAAATATTCATCAATTACAGGGGTGATCCGAAATTTGACCAACCGGTTTCTTCGCGCCTGATTTCTATGGTCTCAAAAATATTGTTCAAATTTAATTAAAATAAGGATAGGTGTCTTTACGAGTTCTTATTACAATTTTAAATTCTAATTTGATCAATATTTTTTAGCCCATGGAAATCAGCATCACCGACATATTGTTATTTGAATAATAGGGAATTCTCATATTTTTTCTAATATTTTTTATAATGCTCATATATATCAGATAATCATGCATTATTTTTATTTCTGCAAAATATGCCTGCTAAATATTATAAAAAAAATATCAAAAATTTGACGTAAAATATACGCGCTAAAACACCGACCGCCATGATGGTGACGGCGCATGACGTCACTATAACTAAATCAATGGGCATTGAACTAAAATTGAGAAATGTCAAAATTTCGATGAACGTTGTAGGTAAGTAAACAAAGATGTCAAAAAGATGTTTTAGTATAATGACGTCACATCATGGCGGTCGGCGTTTGAAATCACGTGACATACAGATACTAAAAAGTCAATTTTGATTTTGAAAAATAAAATTTATCTTAGGATTTCATGGGAAAATAACGTTATATTTGCTTTTCCCGTGGGGAAAACTATACAAGTAATATAATTTCATAATTTATTGTTGATAGATGAAAATGGCCTATTGTATGTATATCAGTTCAGGTGGGTAGACAGTAAGTAAGTTTATTCACTATAAATTTGCTTTTTTCAAAGCGTGGGACAAATATCACATGTTAGAAAGACGAGTCACTTCTGCGCGTGTAACGTTAAGTAATACGGGGTTAAAACTTTTTCTTCTTGAAAATGGTAGGTACGTCAAACTTTGGAATTGAAAGAGAATTCGTTTAAAAGATGCCTAAGCATTTGCGACTGGCTTCGTTCGGGTAAAAGGATTAAAATAGATGGGTACGTGGCCATGTGGTCCCCGGCAGAGTTGAATAGGCCACCCTCACCCTTACCGAGGTGTCGTAAAATGCGACTAAGGTAAAGCTGCTGGCATGATCATCAGCACCCAGAGAAGGAAAACTCTGCATTTATATCAAAACCCTCGCCAACCCGTCTGCCAAGCGTGGTGAGTATAGCAATTAACCCGCATGTGATTGAGGGAGGCCCGTGCCCCAGCAGTGGGGACTTAAATGGGCTGATGATAATAAAGAGATAGGTACGGACAGCCACACATTGTCATTCTCCTCATCTTAGCGTGTAATTTCCTGTTTCTTCCAAAGCAATAAGCAAGGATAGCGTAATTATACTTCATTGTGTATCATATTAATAATAATATCCTCCAACCGATTTCCGCCGCCCATGGACACCAATGGAGTCACAAGTGCGCTGCCAACCTTTAAACCCCCTTTTCTCCCGGATTGGGCCTCGGGTACCCTCACTCACGCAGCGAAGCACTGCACAGTGCTGCTTCACGCCGGTTTTCTGTGAGGCCGTGGTATCTCTTGTTTTAATTCTCGCAAACACAAGTGCACTCTATATTCCCTTGCCCTCATATTTCGTTGGGACGACACCAGTGTGATCGGTTGAGGGATCGAACGCAGAACCAACAGCTTAACGTGCCTTCCGACACGTGTTGGTGGTCTTGTACGGGGGTATAATACCACCAACTTCCAGACTCCGGGCCGACAAGAATTTCTTAACAGAAAAACTTAGGTAAAATTTTTTAGCCTGACCTGGGGATCGAACCCCAAGCGCAGTCGTCGCTTTAAAGTGTGACGCACTACCCTCTGCGCCACCGAGGCAATCAAAACACAATAAACAGTTTAACATAGACTTTAAAACGATAGCTTTGGAACCCTGAGTACGCTTAGACCATGATTCAAGATTTGAGGAGCCACTTTGGAGTGTTCTGTTTAAAAAAAACTTGGACTTTGTCCTAAAATTGAGAAACGCACATAGACATGCACTCTAAACAGACTGTGCCTTTTCATATAAATACTTGAAAAACTACGCGAAGCCAATAAACTCATTTCGCTTTGTCATGATATCGGTGACAGCAGGACAGAGTTATACGTGAACCACACGTTAGAAAGAGACTAACGTGAGAAATGTATAGATTTTGACATCTGTCACCTATACCATGCTAAAACGAAAGGAATACAGTTCTGGGGTGACGTTTTTTCTCTACCGCACCCGTATAGAATCTGCGTCAGGGCCAATTGGATCTCTTTCACACTCTGTGACATTTTTGGAGAAAATGGCAAATTCCGTGAAAATGCATTTTTGCTACAAAAAATTCACGGAAAATGTCAAAAATGTTTTGTCCATAGAATTAGAGAGGCATTCTAAGTCTTTGATTCTGACGCGGCTATAAGTCTATGGTTCTGACCACAGATTTAATAATAGTGTTCTGACCATGAATTTAATTCTACGTCGATGGTTCGTGCTGACTGACGCTAGTGACGGCTGCGCTAGGGACCCCAAGGTTCGATCCCCCGGTCGGGTCAAAATTAGTAGGTACCTGAGTTTTTGTGAAGAAATTCTCAGTGTCAGCCCGAAGTCTGAGAAACGTCGGTCTTATACCCCGTGCCTCGGGGAGCACGTTACGGTGACGGGTAGGGCACACTAGCGACGCCAATCGATTTTAATGTTTACTTACTAACCCGGATCTATTTTAAACAACTTATACTTTTTATTAAATAACCATGCACACATGTTGGGTCCAACGCGTACGCGTAAAATTGATTCACGCCAAATGCGGCTACTTTTCGAATCAATTTTTCGCGTACATAAACGGACCCAACATTTGTGCATGGTTATTTAATAAATTGTATAAGTGTTTAAATATTGTAACATGTAACATGTTGCGTTAATTATCTCTTGAGCTTTTAGGCATACATCATTTTGGACTACAATCTCGTTATGTACATTTTCATTCTACTAAAATAAGTCTCATTGATTGTAATCTGTTTTGTGTGCTATGATAATAAATAAATAAATAAATAAATATTTATTTTAGGTAAATAAAGATTTTGTTGTTGTTGTTGTTGTTTGCCGAGAGGTTTTAGCCCCGATATTGTTTAAAATAAAGCGGCTTAGTAGCTAAAAAATTAAAATCGATCGGCGTCGCTAGTGTGCCCTACCCGTCACCTTAAGGTACTGTTACACCTGCTTATGTTAATGCTTAAAGCATGCTACTTTTGAGCAAGAGCTACTTAGTAGCATGTGTGGACGGACGTGCTACAAATAAGCATGCTCAAAAATCGCACGCCGGTCGATTTTTAAGCATGCTGGCTGTAGTGCGGGTGGAAAGGGGAATGTGGTGGAGTGCTTAAGCACGTGTAAACCGGTTTGCTTATTTTTAAGCATGCTAAAATATGGTAATAGCATGCTTATTGTTAGCTAATGTGGACAGTTACTTAAGCATGCCAATATTTAGCATGCTACAAATGAGCCTGTGTTTAAAGTTAATTTGACGCTTCTGAGAGCGGCAGCAACTTTAGCAATATTATTGTCTTTTTATCAATCGACATTGGCAGAATCGTGCACACGTGTGTCCAACAAAAATCTATAAGCAAACATTACAAGAACTATACAAACTTCATTAACTAAAATCCATAACTTACTACCAACTTAACAAAACAAGCACAGACAATAACACAAAACTTAATACCGAGGGAAAATAATACAGACGAGAAATCTCCCTTTCTTATTAGGAAAATCTTTAATTGAGTCTATGTTATTGTGTGCATACATACACACACACACGAGAGAGACAAACACTTGGTTTTATATAAATAGTTGTTCAGATATATAGTAATAAAGTATAAATGATGGAACTAACATATAGGAAAATATAATATATTTGTTCGCATAGCTACGAGTTGAGCTATATATATTACTTGGTGATGGAGTAGGGGAGGTGTGGAGTCGGGTTTTGATTTTTATTAAATTAATATAATATATATATATGATAGCTCAGTGGATGTGAACGGGTGCCTTTTTAACGGGAGGTCGTAGGGTCGAATCCGAAGATATATTTGTACCATTCGTTCGGCGGTTAAGGCGACGGGTTCCCCTAACTAGCGACGCCAATCTTTTGAAATTGTTAGCAACTAAACCGGATCTATTTAAAAAAATTTCGGATCTCCAGTCTCTAAACAAACATTAATACTATTTATTTAATAATTGTGCACTACTTTTTATCTGTTTTTGTCGGTAACTCAAATTCCGAGTACAAAAGCAGTCCAAAAAGTTAAGTGTAAGTATTAAATAAATAGTATAAGTACTTTCCAAGAGGCTGGAGCTTTCGAAATTGTTAAAAAAATATCAGGTTTAGTCGCTAACAATTTAAATCAATTGGCGTCGCTAGTGTGCTCTAGATGTCACCTTAACGAAAACATCGTAAAGAAACCTGTATCACCCTGTACGTAACATAAAATAAGTTCGGATAATTTCTGATATGTGTAACCATTTTTAAGTTTTCATACTTTATTTTGAGTGCAATAAAAGTATATTCATTCATTCATTCATTCATTCATGTTATTATTCAGTTGGTTTGGTTTCTCTGTCTAAGGTTTCCCCCTGGCGAAGCTCAGTCGGCACTTGTCTCACTGTTATTACCAGACTCACCAAATCATGGATTCATGTTCCAAACGTAGCCCGGGTTCCAAAGTGACGGCTTTGGCCGCAACCGGGAAAGGAATCGATGATACGCCTAGCCTAGATGATAATGGTGATTTTGTTAAGGTGACGGGTAGGACACACAAGCGACGCCAATCGTTTTTAATTTTTAGCTACTAAACCGGATCTATTTTATACAATTTCAGGGTAAACACAATTTACCACTTTGGGAGCGTCTCTTGCGCAAAGTATTGTGTTTAGAAAAAAATGATGTTAAAAACCTCAACATCATTTTTAAGGAGAAATAATAAACAAGGCCACAGTATTTTTATTTGGCCACGCGCGCAAACTTCTAATTTACTAACTAAGCACCGGGAAATTGAAATAGCCTTTAATTAACTGATTCATCTTCTTTACAACGCCAACTAAAAATGTTAAAGAAAGCGTCAAGTCAATATCAACAATTATTTTACTTGTCCTTCTGATTTATACATTGCAAACTAATTTACTAACTCAGCCACGAAATTTGTAACTCATCACCATATTACGTCTAACAGCTTCAATACAAGCTCCTCAAAAATTTGTATTCAAGCTTCTATGCTCAACATCATATATTATAACTTAACATGTAAAATAATACTTCATATTCTTTTATCGTGAAAATAGCCACTGTACGATTTGGCGCGAGTGCGCGACATGACAACAACCGGCCATTTGCGGCCAATCAGAGAGCGCTATTCGATACTTGTGCCGAAGCCCTTATTTTCTTTTTCCTTTAATCACGTAATTATACGTGTTAATGTTTATTAATTACTTTTCTATAAATGATTGTACTTGTTACACATATTAATACACAAATTGATTTGCATAAATAAATGGTTTTACTATGACTGTCCTTAATAGTTCTTCTTCTTCTTCATATTTGCGTACATAGAATTATTTTGCGTATAATTCCCGGTTGAGTCCAAAGCTGGGCTTTGGAGCCCAGGGTACGCTTTGATCATGATTCAGGATTTGGGGAGCCTGGTAATTAGGTACAATGAAGCGACTGCCGTGAATTGACAAGACCAACTGAATCATGGTTACACGCTTCTGAAACTATCCCAAATCTTGTGTTTTCCTTCACCGCCGAGGTAAATATAGAAATATGCACATAGATTTGAAAAATCTAGAGAAATCGACCCTCCGCATGGAGGGCGCGTTCTAAACCACTAGGCTGCCATCGCTCTGACTGACTTTCCTTAATAGTTCATGTGTAATACATAATAATAATATGTAGTGGCTTTAATTATACTATTTGATGACAATTTTAGGTACATTTAACAATCGATTAATGTAGGATGAGTTACATTTTATTCATACTAAATTATGCAATTAGAGGCTAATATTCTTACTATTTTGGTGTCATATATTAATACTTTAGAAGCTTCCTATTTGAATGCATACCACAAATTTAGATGCTAAAAAATAACCACTATGCTGAGTTATATTTACAGTGGCTTACATATAAGATAACTAGTGTGTCTGAGATACTATTATTAAGACGCGCATTGGTTGTGGCCGACTTAGTAATTTAGAAGGTAACATATATTTTCTGAGGCGAATAATGCTATTAAAAAGAAGCTTGTTTAATTAGTACCCATTTTTAAAGACCTATCCATAGATATATGAGTTTCAGTTTCAAGTATGGAGACCCCCCCATTTTATTATTTTTTCCAATTTTTGTGTAAAAATCGTAATGCGGTTAACAAAATACATATATTTTCCAAGTTTCAATAGTATAGTTCTTATAGTTTCGGAGAAAAGTGGCTGTGACATATGGACGGACACACAGACGTACAGACATGACGAATCTATAAGGGTTCCGTTTTTTGCCATTTGGCTACGGAATCCTAAAAAACGTGGGCAGGTTTAAAGCATGAAAGTTAGGTTATAGCTGACCCTAAATGTTGTGAAAATCTGGTGTCGCTGTAGTCAACATAGTAATAAAATATGATAGCTTATCACTACAGATAAGATATGTCACGATAAATGAAAACATACTTACATCGATACATGAAGACCTTAATTGACGACCCGTTTAGCGTAGTGGTTTGTGAGCCGGTTGAGACGAAGGTTCGATTCCCGAACCAACACAAATGTTTGTTGATGAAACACAAAACATTTAGGGCTGTTATTGTATCTACCTATCGCCAACACATTTATTTTTATATTGTTAGGTAACTCTGCCAATGCCTGAATAAAACTTTACCGGTTAAGCGGGATTATACTCTTCTGAATATTATACCATTAAGGCGACGGGTAGCCCTTACTAGCTACACCATTCGTTTTTAATTGTTAGCTACTAAACTGGATATATTTTAAACAATTTCGGGATTACAACCTCTCGGCAAACACTAATACTATTTATTAAATAACCATGCACAAATGTTGGGTCCGTTTTTGTACGCGAAAAATTGATTACCGCCAAAAGCGGCCACTTTTAGCGTGAATCATTTTTTCGCGTACTAATGTTGGGTCCGCATTTGTGCATGGTTATTTAATAAATAGTATAAGTGTTTGCCTAGAGGTTGTAACCTCGAAATTGTTTAAAATAGATCCGGTATAGTAGCTAAAAAATAAAATCGATTTGCGTCGCTAGAGTGCCTTACCCGTCACCTTAAAACGAAACAGTAAAACGTATGTATGTACAAACAAAAGTTATTTAGCAGGATATTAATTGTCACTATATTCAATACATAAATTAGGGATGATGGTATCGCAGTAGACAAGGTCCCAGGTTTGAGTCCGAGGATGCAATTCTGTATTTTTTAAATCCAAGTCTGTGCGTTAATATCATGAGCTCGGCAGTGAGGAAAACATGGTCATACTGTGGAAACACACAATTATTAAGATAACAACTCTGAACGTGTAAATATGATCCTGTGAGTTGGTCTGGTTCCTGGCGGTAACTGTGAGATGGTAACTGCTACATTGTATCGTATAATGGACAGAAAAAAAACGCATTCCGAAATGAAAAAACTAAATGTATTTTTAGGCACATAGAAATTTAAGAAAAATAATTTCAGAATTTTGAACGGATATTTATGGAGAAAAAAAATTGAATGTTAAATTCTCATATGGCGTCATCACTCGGCATTACACTTTCATAACGCTTTTGCTCAAGTTGATTAAAAAAAAAGCGGTAAAGAGCACCGACATCACAATACGTTGATCCTTAGGACTACGTCAAAACTAAAAAATGTGGGTCTTCTTTTTTTTCTTTCTTTATTCAAAAAGCGAAAATAAAAATTGTATTTTTTTTTTCGTATTGTCCATTGATTTTCCATATCCTAGATCATGGGCCTTGGGCTCCAAAGCGATGACTTTGGACGAAAGCGAATGTCATGTTTTCATGTAATACATGGCACCTGATGGTATGTGTATATAAATAACTGTCGACGACACAGGTATAAAGGGTAAAGCTTTATTAATAGCTCATGTTTATACCGAGCATTATGAAAAAAGTGTACATAGTTTTTTCTAAGTTATTTTTCTGTATTAATCCTGTCGAGCCGGCCTATTGATGTCAAAGCGTGTTTCATCCACGATAAGTATGATGATGATCAATCCATTATACAAAAAAAAAAGGCGTCCCACCGACTCCACACCTCTCTAGTCCTGTACACACATACGAACCGAGGCGCTCCGTCTTAAGGACGACATATGAAGTAATTTTTTTCCAACCGCCAAACAGTCTCAATTGCACCCTATCGCGAACGCCCTTAGGTTGGAATTCGCAGTATCCGCGAAATATTTTTTCCATTTCATATTTACGAATATGCCCCAAATTCTCCAAAAATTAGAACCGTGAAAGCGGGGAGAGGGGGGCGGAGGGGTGTGTGGGTAGCAGGAATTTTTGTACGCACACTCGCGTGGGGAGGGGGTCGGAATGAGATGGTAGATAGTTTTAGAGAAAGAAATATTACGCCGCGTGCTTGAGTCCCTCAGTGAGTCTGATTTTTTTTTTAATTTTTCATCCGCTAATGAGGCGAAAATTTTGAGATGACGGAAGTCGTTCTACATTTATGACGCGGTTGGTCATATTCTTCCTCATCTTAGCGTGTGGTAGCATGAGGTACGCTTGGACCATGATACAGGATTCGGGGAGTCGGGCAATTACAATGAAGCGACTGCCGTCTGACCTTCGCAACTGGATCGTGGTTACACGTTCATAATCACTATAGCCGTGTGGTCCCCGGCAGAGCAGAATAGGCCACCCTCACTCTTACCGAGGTGTCGTAAAAGGCGACTAAGGTAAAGCTGCTGGCATGATCATCAGCACCCAGAGAAGGAAAACTCTGCATTTATATCAGAACCCTCGCCAACCCGTCTGCCAAGCGTGGTGAGTATGGCAATTACCCCTCATGTGATTGAGGGAGGCCCGTGCCCCAGCAGTGGGGACTTAAATGGGCTGATGATGATGAATCACTATATCTAGTATTGTAGAGATCCACAATTCTGAGATCGAATCCGAAATGAGGTGATCCAGCAGAGAACCAAAGTCATCGACATTGCTCACCGGATTAGCAAGCTTAAGTGGCAGTGGGCTGGCCATATTAGCTGCAGAACCGACAACCGATGGGGTAAACGAGTTCTAGAGAGGAGACCGCGTCTTGGCAAACGTAATGTAGGGCGCCCTCTGGCTAGGTGGAGGGACGATCTGCGCAGGATGGCTGGCAAGAGCTGGATGCGAGAAGCCATGGATAGATCACGATGGCGAACAACTGGAGAGGCCTATGTCTAGCAGTGGACTGCGATAGCCTGATGATGATGATAGATCCACAATTCTGATAAACTATTCGAAACGTGCAGTTTTCCTCACGTTGTTTTCCCTCACGCACTAGCTAATGATAGAAGTAGCATTTAGTCGCTGTCCCTCACTCTTTAAGGGTTACTGAAACTTTTCTGTTTCAGTGTATTTGTCAAAATTAATTTGGAATTCTTCAATTCACTTAAACCATTTGGCAACCGTCCTGAGCCGTGTGGTCCCCGGCAGAGTAGAATAGGCCACCCTCACTCTTACCGAGGTGTCCTAAAAGGCGACTAAGGTAAAGCTGCTGGCATGATCATCAGCACCCAGAGAAGGAAAACTCTGCATTTATATCAAAACCCTCGCCAACCCGACTGCCAAGCGTGGTGAGTATGGCAACTGCCCCTCATGTGATTGAGGGAGGCCCGTGCCCCAGCAGTGGGGACTTAAATGGGCTGACGATGATGATGATGAACCGTCGTGATAGATATAAATACAATTTCAACCATCCAATTGTAAATAATATTTTTAATCAAAAGAGTGCTTTTATAAATGGTATTAAGGTATATAATAATTTGCCCGATAATAATCGATTTCGGGTAAAGCGGCTAATCGCAAATACGCAGGATATATTATAGTGCTCAAGTGTATGCTCAAACACAACTGCACTCCCTATTCCCTTGCCCTCATATTCCAATGGGACACCAGTGTGATACCTTAGAGGGATCGGGCGCAGGACCAAAGGCTTAACGTGTTTTCCGAGGCACAGAGGTACAAGTCCGCCAACATCCAGACTTCGGGCTTACACGAGAATTTCTTAACAGAAAAATTCAGGTACAAATTGTGCCCCGACCCGGGGATCAAACCCGGGACCCCAAGTGCGACGCACTACTCAACTCGCTGCGCCAACGAGGCAGTCAGCCCAGTAATAAAAAAAAATAGGTCCTCCAACCGATTACGGCTACGGCGGCCAATCTCAACGATCAGCCACGTACGCAGGATACATTATAGTGCTCAAGTGTATGCGCAAACACAAGTGCACTCTCTATTCCCTTACCCTCATATTCGGATGGGACACTACTGTGACACGACCAAAGAGGGATTGGGCGCAGGACCAACGGCTTAACGTGCTTTCCGAGGCACGGGGGTACAAAACCGCCAATTTCCAGACTCCGGGCTGCCACTAAGAATTTCTTACCGAAAACTTAGGTACAAATTTTTGGCCCGACCTGGGGATCGATCCCGGGACCTCTTGCGCAGCCGTCGCTTTAAAGTGCGACCCACTAACCACTGCGCCACCGAGGCAGTCAATTCAAGTCAGCCCAGTAATATTAAAGCTTTGGATGGCATAATCCAAATAACTCTAAAAATGGTTATTAGACAATATTTAACACCCTAAATGAATATTATGAATATCACAAATGTTGGGACCCAACATTTGTGCATGGTTATTTAATAAATAGTAAAAGCATTTGCCGAGAGGTTGTAACCACGAAATCGTTTAAAATAGATCCGGTTTAGTAGCTAAAAATTTAAATCAATAGGCGTCGCTAGTCTGCCCTAACCGTCATCTTAAAGCAATAAATGATTCTAATTCCAATGCTGCACGGAAACAAAAAGTTATCATGATACAACAACATTAGACAAAAACACAGAAAACTAGCGTGAAGCAGCACAGTGCTGTGTTTCGCTGCGTGAGTGAGGGTAGCGAAGGCCCAATCCGGTAGAAAGGAGGGTTTAGAGGTTGGCAGCGCACTTGCGACTCCACTGGTGTTGCGGGTGTCCATGGGCGGCGTCAATCGCTTACCATCAGGTAATCCGTCTGCGGGCCTCCCTCAATCACATGAGGGGTAATTGCCATACTCACCACGCTTGGCAGACGGGTTGGCGAGGGTTTTGATATAAATGCAGAGTTTTCCTTCTCTGGGTGCTGATGATCATGCCAGCAGCTTTACCTTAGTCGCCTTTTACGACACCTCGGTTAGAGTGAGGCACCATGTGATAGGTGCCTAATAAAAATAATCAATAGGTGTGTTTTTAACATTTTAAATTGTGTTTTTGTAGTACAGACAGCCACAAATCAGGTAACTCATCATCATATTAAGCCGTTTTCAACTAATTTGTATATTCTATTTTGGGCAATTGAAGTTCAGTTATGCGCGCCAATCTTTGCAGAGTCTCTCCATCGCATTTGTGGCCTTCCGATAGGTCTTTTCTGATCCCATGGCCTCCACTACAGCATTTCCCTACATCAGGTAACTACAATTTGTCAAAGGAGATCATTCAGGATCTGTTTGTTTTTGACTGACAATTTTTTTTAGGCCATAGTTATTATTGCACGGAAGTTTTAAGATTCCTGTAAACTAAGTTATTTGAGTTCGAAGATTCGATTGTTCCATACATTAATTATTCAAAAGAGCTTGAATCAATCCTACAACTTCTAAAGGTGTCGGGTATGGCACACTACCGATGCCAATCGATTTTAATTTTTAGCTACTAAACCGGATCTATTTTAAACAATTTCTGGGTTACAACCTCTGGGCAAACACTTATACTATATATTAAATAACCATGCATAAATGTTGGGTCCGTTTTTGTACGCGAAAAATTGATTCATGCTAAAAGTGGCCGCTTTTGGCAGTAATCAATTTTTCGCGTACGCGTTGGACCCAACATTTGAGCATGGTTGTTGAATAAATAGTTTAAGTGTTTGTCGAGAGGTTGTAACCTCGAAATTGTTTAAAATAGATCCGGTTTAATAGCTAACAATTTTAATCGATTGGTGTCGCTAGTTAGGGCTACCCGTCGCCTTAACTAACTTTCGTTCCAAATAGCTGGATTTACATATCGTACAAATAAAAATTGTCGGCCGGCTACTTTCATGGGAGGGCCCAATATGAAAGATGTCATTGCCAATTATTAGTATCACAGAAATATAACTACATGTTATTTAAAAGCGATTATAGTAACCCATAGAAGTATATTAAATATGAAAAAAATGTCTAAAACTCTTCCGTTTTTTTTGTATAGCGGGCACGAAATCTTGGCCAAAGTGTAATTTTCATACAAACATGCTCTCTTTACAGGTTCACAGAGCAAAAAAAATTGTTTTCTATGTACCAATTTTAACGTTTATTTAATGTTTGAATGCTCAACTTTCAATTAATTAATTCTTGTTTTTTTATATGAGAGGTGGCAGACGAGCAGACGGATCACCTGATGGTAAGCAATTCCGCCGCCCATTGACACCCGCAACACCAATGGAGTCACAAGTGCGCTGCCAACCTTTTCCCCTTCCCCCCAATTGGGCCTCCGGTAACCTCACTCACACGGCGAAACACAGCGCAGGCGCTGCTTCACGCCGGTCCTCTGTGAGGCAGTGGTACCGCTCCGGTCGAGCTGGCCGGATTCAAGCCTAAGCGTGGCTCTCCCACACTCAACTCATGATACCACTGGATTTCTACAAAATCAGAAAAATAATGATTTCTTTTTACATCCCACATGATTATGAAGAAATTGAGTGGTTTCAAGAGTCGATTGAATTAATTAATTGAAAGTTGAGCATTCAAACATTAAATAAACGATAAAACTGTTACAGTGAAAACAATGCTTTTTGCTCTGTGAACCTGTGAAGGGAGCATATTTGTATGCAAATTACTCTATGGCCAAGATTTCGTGCCGGTAGGTATATAGGCCTAGGTCACCTGGACAGTAATAAGGAATCGATTGATACCTCATTCTTCAAAATCGGCTAAGTAGTTTTATTTTATGTGATATTCGGCAGACGAGCAGACAGATCGCCAAATGGTAGGTAACTGCCGCCGCCCATAGACACCCCCAACACCAGTGGAGTCACAAGTGCGCTGCCAACCTTTAAGCCCCTCTTTCCCTAGGATTGGGCCTCTGGTAACCTTAGTCCAGTAGTTTAGGCAGAATCTTGGACTATACAAACATAGACTGCAAAACTCATAACCCTTCCTTTTTGACATCTCCGTAGTCGATAACATGCGATCGTTTCGTTTGACTAATATTAAAGTCCTTCTAAGAAATGGCCTACGAACGCC
Source organism: Marasmia exigua (assembly GCA_019059595.1). Classification (NCBI taxonomy): domain Eukaryota; kingdom Metazoa; phylum Arthropoda; class Insecta; order Lepidoptera; family Crambidae; genus Marasmia; species Marasmia exigua. The sequence goes on from CM032488.1 coordinate 15,428,133, forward strand.
CTGTTGGTCTAGTGGTTTAAGTACCGGGTCGTGATCTTGGGGTCCTGGGTTCGATTCCCGAGTCGAGCGAAAAGTATGTTTCGAATTTTTCGAACCTAGCTCGGGTTTGTGATATGATCACCAATCCGCAATTCCCATCATAGTAGCGATAACTTGATTTCTATTATGGAGGCCTTTGCCCTGCAGTGGGGCAGATTATAGGCTGATACTTTACAAGGAATGCTAACACACCTACTAATAATATTGTTCCATTCGTTCGCCCAAATATATGGAATTAACTGCTATTTTAAGTGGCAATAAAATAATAAAAATCGTTCCAAGTTAAGTGGTCACAGAGGGTTACAGGAAAGTCACTCAGAAACAAATACTTACCTACAAGAAGTTGTAAGTTTAACGTAATTATATTTTGTTATTGTAACTAACTATGTAGATTTCTACATCATTATTATTGAAGTCGTCTTATGTTAGAAAAAAACCGGCCAATTGCGAGTCGGACTAGCCCATGAAGGGTTCCGTAGCAGCAAGTAAGATATATGGAAGGTAAATTGCGGTTTACGGTTTATAACGTATTATAAAAAACTAGATAGATAGATATTCTTTATTGCACAAAAATAAAATACAAGCATTGTATCATGCTTGTATTTTATTTTTTTAATACAGCAACAGACAGTACAATAAGGCGGTCTTATCGCTTGTAGCGATTTCTTTCAGACAACCATTGGGCAGAGGAAAGAAATATCGTATTCGTAATAAGGGAAGGCAGTGCAAAGTAGTTTAACAAATGAAATTGAGAATGGCAGAAATATACATTATTTTATATATTAAAATTATTACATTACATTACATAAATAATAATAAATAACTACTTACTAGATCTAGTTTAAACCAATTTTCATTGTTAGTTTTCCTGGTAATGTGTATACATTACCATGAAAAAAAATATATTGTATAATATATTTTCTTTTAGTTTTATAATTCTTTTATTACAGAAGTTAGAGGGGGTTGGGCACATTTTACCACTTTGGGAATATTAATTTAAAAAAAAAAAATAGAAATCTCAACATCATTTTTAAATGCCCTATCCATAGATACACGTATGGGTTTGATAAAAAAAATTAAGAGTTTCTGTTCTAAGGATGGGGACCCCCCAATTTTTTTCCCTATTTGTGTGTAAAAATTAGCCGTGTGGTTCCCGGCAGAGTAGAATAGGCCACCCTCACTCTTACCGAGGTGTCGTAAAAGGCGACTAAGGTAAAGTTGCTGGCATGATCATCAGCACCCAAAGAAGGAAAACTCTGCATTTATATCAAAACCCTCGCCAACCCGTCTGCCAAGCGTGGTGAGTATGGCAATTACCCCTCATGTGATTGAGGGAGGCCCGTGCCCCAGCAGTGGGGACCTAAATGGGCTGACGATGATGACGTACCTTGGTCAACTTAATTGCAGTTTGTGTGAGACTGATGCCTATGATAGGTATATGGATACCTGTTATACAAGTCATCAGGCTCCCACCACCACGGAACAAGGGAGAACTATACATTTGTAACTTATTGATGTGATTTACATTATCGAAATAAGAATCGGCTCTTAGTACGGTAAGGTAGTAATTAAATCAATGTATGAGATGTTGCATTTGATTATTATTTATTACTTTAAGTCAAGTCCTAAAAATTAAGCCAAAATTTAATCGAAGCTTTAACCGTGGGAGAGCCACGGTTTGGCATGAATGGGCCGGCTCGACCGGAGTAATACCACGTCCTCACAGAAAACCTTCGTGAAGCAGTGCATTCGCTGTGTTTCGCTGCGAGAGTGAGGGTACCGGAGGGCTAATCCAGGGGAAGGGGGGTTAAAAGGTAACAAGCGCACTTGTGACACCACTGATGTTGCAGGTGACCATCAGGCGATACGTCGGCTCGTCTGCCACCTATATCATAAAAAAAAAGGTTTAAAAATCTGAAGTCCTTTCAACACTATTCATCACACGTTATTGTTCAACGTAGTAATCGAACCCAAGACTCTTGCCACCTTATTATAAATGTCGATCTAAACTTATTACCGTACTAAAGCTCATGTCATCCTGTTCCAACACGCAATATTAAAAGGAGCTAGCACGAGTTTTGTTCCGGGACTATCCTTAGTTCACGATTAGTAATAAACCCTCTTATTCCAAAACGTGGTTTAAAATAAGTAGTGTGATTAATTCTGGGAATAACTGACGAACTAGAATAAACATTATAGCAAAACTAAGTTATTTAGTATATCAACTTTAATACTTAAGTTAAACTACCCAGACCCCTAGTTTAAAACGAGTACTAAAATAATAACCTCAAAATGTTTATTCAGTAACCATGACAACTTATCCCTGTGACAGTTCATTCCGTTTTACACCAAAGTTATTTGTGAGAAAGTGGCTAATTTATTTTTGGGATTTAATCCCAAAAATATATGCAATTCCTATGCAAAATTTAATCGAAGGTTTTAACCGTGAGAGAGCCACGCTTCAGCATGAATGTGCCGGCTCGACCGGAGTAATGCCACGTCCTCACAGAAAACCGGCGTGAAGCAGTACATGCGCTGTGTTTCACTTCGTGAGTGAGTATACCGGAGGCCCAATCCAGGAGAAGGGGGGTTAAAAGGTAAGCAGCGCACTTGTACTTCCACTGGTTGCGGGTGTCCATGGACGGCGGCAATAGCTAACCATCAGGTGATCGGCCTGCTCATCTGCCTACCTGTCACATAGAAAAAAGTTAAATAACCTTTGAATATTACATAATTATCCCTCTCCGGTCGTGTCACGCTGGTGTCCCATCGGAATACGAGTGTAAGGGAACAGAGAGTCCACTTGTGTTTGCGCACACGCTTGAGCACTATAATATATCCTGCGTACGTGGCTGATCGTTGAGATTGGTCGCCGTAGCCGTAATCAATTGGAGGATATTTTTGGACTCTAATAAAAAAATCTTAATTATACCAACAACTTACAATGCTACGAGCTTCGAACAAGAACAGGAGCTCTATTTTTGATTCACTCGTATGACTTAGCGTCGTCGCATGCGACGTAAGTCACATTCACCTTCTAAGTCGCATGAAGCCGATTTTCCCTATTTTTGAATCATTCGATTTCGATGTTGCCAATATAATACGGTAAATTTACCTTCTAACCCTTCCATGCAGAATTTTATAAAAACCGGTAACTTCTGCATTGCAAACGGAATGCAAAAACCATAGATTACTGGCTGAATATGAAAATCTTTGCTTTTTTTGTCAGAAAAAACTATGAATGTCAACTGTCAAAATCAGTCAAATCAAAGTTTTGAAATTTACAATATTTTGTTTACGCTTGTTGCTATTGACAACTATTTTGACGTTGCTTCTACCGCCCGCATTAAGTCTCTCAACCAACGAGTGGGTGGGGTCACTCGTTGCAGACGATTGATTCAAAATAGTGGAATTTTGTATGTCGAAGGAAAATCAGTAGAAATCGTGCGCTCGTCACGACGCTAAGACATACGAGTGAATCAAAAATAGAGCTCCATGATTTCTACTGATTTTCCTTCGACATACGAAATTCCGCATTTTTGAATCATTCGTCTGCAACGAGAGACCCCACCCACTGGTTGGTCGAGTGACTTAAAGCGAGCAGTAGAAGCAACGTCATAGTTGTCAAAAGCAACAAGCATAAACAAAATATGATAAATTTCAAAACTTTGATTTGACTTATTTCGACAGTTGATACAATGTGACATTCATTTTTTTTGAGACCAAAAAGCAAAGATTTTCATATTCAGCCAATAATTTATGGTTTTTGCGTTCCGTTTGCAATGTGGAAGTTACCGGTTTTTGTAAAATTCTGCATGGATGGGTTAGAATGTCAATTTACCGTATTATATTGGCAACATCGAAATCGAATGATTCAAAAATAGGGAAAATCGGCTTCATGCGATTTAGAAGGCGAATGTGACTTACGTCGCATGCGACGACGCTAAGTCATACGAGTGAAATAGAATCGAAATCGAATGATTAAAAAATGGGAGAAATCGGCTTTATGCGACTTAGAAGACGTATGTGAGTGAGTGAATCAAAAATAGAGCTCCATGTCGGTGTCGTAGCAATATCTTGAGAAATTACTACACCGTAGCGTTGCTACGAAATTTCGTAGACGCCGAAATGGGTGACCTAGAAAGCTTTCTTTCACCTTTTCTATATTAAGATTTCTTCTGCCAAGTGTGCAAAATATTATTATAGTCGCAGATCTTTATCAGTTGGAGCTATGGTAGCTGTGTGGATAAGAACGCGCCTTCCATCGGGAGGTCGTAGGTTCGAATCCATGGAAGCATCCCTGTATTTTTCACACCAATAGATCTGATTCAGATTGTTTCCTAAACTGGATTCGGGAATCAAACTCAGAACTTTATGTGCTTGTGCGCAACACCATATTCATAGTGCCTCCAACAAAAAACTTTTACTTTATTGTATGTCAATTTGTTTCTCTTTATTTGACTATTGGTTTTCAAAGGTATTTTCCGGGGGTTAGGGTTTTTTTTTAAATTTATTTATCATATAATAAATTTAAAACTAACTTATTTAGTTAAGAAATTTAAAAAACCCCCGACACAACTAAAGCTCTTTCATTTGATATCTATATTGAGGCAGTTGGAACAACAAATAGGTTAGTCGTCATTTTCTGACGGCGACCATCTTGGATTTGAAATTTTTCACAATTAATATATTCTGCTACTCAAGCCCTTTTATATGATATCCATATTGTGGGAGTTGTGTTAAAACATAAAATCCAAATCTTTGTGACGGCGGCCATCTTGGATCGATTTTTATCCAACATAGCTAAGAACACTCCCTCCTTATTCATCTTTCAAACAAAAAAAAAAACAAAATCATAATCGGTTCATTTGTTCGGGAGCTACGATGCCATAGACAGACACACAGACACACACACAGACACACACACACACACACACACACAGACACGTCAAACTTATAACAACCCGTCGTTTTTGCGTCGGGGGTTAAAAATACATTTCAAATTAACTTAAAATAATCACGCACTTAAACCACTACGGTTTGTGATGGCGCGACCTGAGTCGATGTTAAAGTTAAGCAAAGTGAATAACGAACAATACTACCTGTGCGGATAAAGAATGGGATCAGAAATGGCGGCGCATCTATTCACTTCTCGATCGCACACTATTTGCATTTATACTCGCACCCCACGAGTGCGAGTATAGACGCAAATAGTGTGCGAGCGACAAGTGAATAGATGCGCCGCCATTTCTGATCCCGTTCTTTATCCGCACAGGTTGTACACAATTCCTACCTACATAATTTATTCTATTAAGATTTAAGTAAGTGCATCTCATTCAACATTATCGAGAAAGTGCATTTTAAGTTTCTGTTTAATATTTTTATCATTAATATTTTCACGCAAATCAGAGGTAGGTGGTTAATAAGAGGGGAATTAGATAACTCGCCGTTCGTTCGTTTGTATGTTATAGAAGGCAGACGAGCCGACGGATCACCCGATGGCAATCGACTACCGCCGCACATTTAAAAGATGACGTGTACTTGTGATTCCACTGGTCACGCGGGTGGCCTTTCATCTGCTCGTCTGCCACCTATCACATCATTATCAGCCCATTTAAGTCCCCACTGCTGGGGCACGGGCCTCCCTCATTCACATAAGGGGTAATTGCCATACTCACCACGCTTGGCAGACGGGTTGGCGAGGTTTGTGATATAAATGCAGAGTTTTCCTTCTCTGGGTGCTGATGATCATGCCAGAAGCTTTACCTTAGTCGCCTTTTACGACACCTCGGTAAGAGTGAGGGTGGCCTATTCTACTCTGCCGCGGACCACACGGCCAAAACTAAACTAAACTAGATCTAGTAAGTAGTTTTTAACAATACGTTATAAACCGTAAACCGCAATTTACCTACCATATATCTTACTGGCTCTTCATATATCTTACTGGATCTTACATAAATAATATATTATATAAAAAAATATCATTTACTCCCAGAATATCTCAATGATGTACTCGTAAATAAAGGAAAGAAAATAAATTGCAAAACCACAGCATCTTCCAAAATTAACATATGCACGGAAATCGAACCCGCACTACGTCTATCAGGGGTCCCGAAATGTATGCAACAAAAATAGGGCAGTAGGAATTTTTAAGAAGAGTCAAATAACCGCCGCGGGACCGGGCGAGGGGTTCGTGTGGGGCCGTTAGAAACGCGGGGGAGTTCTTTCTATTAAAATACGTTTTTGATGAAATCTTTAAGTGTGTTATTTACTTAAGAATAAATCGCATAAGATTGCTATAAAATATCAACTATTGATTAAGCAGTCTCATCTTAACTGGTGGTCAAATATTTGTAATAATATTTCCACTGGATATTGTAAATATACCTACAATATTGATGAGACTATCGACAGCTCATGTCGAATCAAGCACTTACAAATTTCGTCGACTTAGTAACGCGTACAGTGGTATAATTGGTAGTACATTCACTCGGATTGTGGAAGGTGTGGGTTCGAGTCCCGCCTGAACACGAGATGAAATTTTTAAGTGTGTTATTTACTTAAAAATACGTTTTTGTCCATAAATGATTTTTTTTATGTGATAGGTGGCATACGAGCAGACGAAACACCTGATGGCAAGCTTTTGCCGCCGCCCATGGACACTGGACATGTTTATTATTTTTTCATTTAATATAAATAATAATAATTTATTTTCAAAAGTGTACAAAATTGTATTACATAACCTGACTCCTGACGTGTGGTCCCCGGCAGAGCAGAATAGGCCACCCTCACTCTTACCAAGGTGTCGTAAAAGGCGACTAAGGTAAAGCAGCTGGCATGATCATCAGCACCCAGAGAAGGAAAACTCTGCATTTATATCAAAACCCTCGCCAACCCGTCTGCCAAGCGTGGTGAGTATGGCAATTACCCCTCATGTGATTGAGGGAGGCCCGTGCCCCAGCAGTGGGGACTTAAATGGGCTGATGATGATGATGAACCTGACTCCTATACTAGGTTAAAACTGTCCTTGATTATTGAAATTTTCTGTCATCATCATTTCCGCCAATAGACGTCTACTGCTGGGCATAGACCTCCCCCAATGTTCTCCACTCAGATAGGGCCTGTGCCGGCCGCAACTAATGGATTCCCACGACCGTCACCAGATCGTCGGTCCAACTTGTGGGAGCCTGCCAATTCTGCGACTTCCTGTACGCGGCCTTTACTCGAAGACCTTTCCGCCCCAACGCCCGTCTGTTCTCCTCGCTATGTGCCCTGCCCATTGCCACTTGAGACATGCATTCCTTTGGGCAATGTCTGTGACCTTAGTTCTTCTACGGATGTCATCATTTCTGATACGTTCTGATAAATCTTCTTTACCTTGATTGAATCCTTATTTATCATGAAACCTTCAAGAAAAGAGCGTATTTAATTTTTTAAGACAAAAAAGCGATCTGTCCGTCACTTATAATAAAAAAAAACAAATTCTGCAGAATTCCTTTAAGTGTATCAATATAAATCAAACAGCTCATCCACACACTGAATGTTGGCATCCTCAAGTGAGATTAGTGGAATAAAATAAAAGTAAAGTAGGTATCAGTCTAAAACTGTCCCACTGCAGGGCAAAGGCCTCCATCATAGAAATCAAGTCATCGCTACTATGATGGGATTAGGCTTAATCACCACTCTTGCCAAATGCGGATTGGTGATCACAAACCTGAGCTATGTTCGAAAAATTCGAAACATACTTTTCTCTCGACCCGGGAATCGAACCTAGGACCCCGAGATCACGGCCTAAACGGATCAGACTTAAACCACTATACCGACAGGGCATTAAATCCTAAGCGTTAAGCAGGAATAAAATAGCCAATACTAATTTTTAAATTTGTTTCCAGTTCGATGTTCCGGGCGTTACAAGCAACATTAAAAACCTTGAGTTTTTTAATGTTGATTGTACCTATTAAAAATAGTATAAGTGTTTGCCAAGAGGTTGTAACCCCGAAATTGTTTAAAATAGATCCTTAAGTAAAACGTCCAGGGCCCAATGTTTGTAATAGATGTTATTAACATCTACCCCCTTATTACAAATCGCTAACTTGTTACTAAGGATAGTCCTGGAACAAAACTCGTGCCAGCCCCTTTTATCATTGCGTGTTGGAACAGTTTGACATGAGCTTAAGTACGGTAATAATTTTATATCGCGATTTGTAATACTTGGACGGGATGGACTTAAATTGAATAAAGACATTTTTTTTAATAAGGTGGACTGTATATTAACATTTAGTATTTTATTTTATTTTCTTTATTAAGGAAAAACACAGCTGTTAAATAGTACTTTGTTCTAAAATTACTTAAATAATACATCAGCAATTTAAATTTTCCACTACAAATTAATACGTTTAGTGTTGTGAGACAAAATACAAAAAAAAAAAATGCGAAAAAGGATGATTATTTTTGTTACCTATTAATTTACTTCAAAACTAAAGATTTTTTAAAAACTGTAATCTTATCATGAAAAATGTCGATATGGTTATAGCTGCTATTAAATTTATTACAAGCTCTAACAATAAAACTATTTTTCCTGTAATTACATTTACATAAAGGAGTAGCAAACGTATTCTTATGCCGCGCGCCTAGGTCTGGAACACTTATAAAACAATTTGCTTAACAAGTAAGGGGAATCGACCATGTTGTTAATTATTTTATATAACAATAACTGATCCCGGTGCTCTCTTCGAGTGACCAAGGGCTCAATTTTATTGGTGTCAAAGTTTGGGAATCTATACTTTAAGCGTTTTAAGAACTTTTTCTGAATTCCTTCTATTAAGTTAATGTATTTTAAATACATAGGATTCCACACACTCGAGGCATATTCCAGCTGAGATCGAACATATGCTTTGTATAATAACACCAATGTTGTTGCATTTCTGAAATCGCTACTCTGTCGGAAAACAAACCCAAGCAGTTTATACGCCCTAGCTATGATCTTATTAACATGGTTCTCAAAATATAGCCCACTGTCCAGCTGCACACCCAGATCCCTGACCTCATTAACTCTTCCTAATGTTTTGCCACCAAGCATATAATTGAAAGTTATTGGATGTTTTTTCCGTGTAAATGTAATAATATGACACTTGGCGATATTTAAGTGTAATTTATTGTTTAAACAATAGTCATAAAGTCGGACCAAATCACGTTGTAACATAAGGCAGTCTCTCTCCGTTCTAATAACCGAGAAAATTTTGGTGTCATCCGCATACAGCAACACTTTTGAACTCTGAAAACATTTTATGACATCATTTATATAAATATTGAAGAGTAAAGGACCAAGATGCGAACCCTGTGGTACTCCGGACGTTATAGGGACAAAAGTAGATGTAAAACCTTTTATCGTAACAGCTTGTGTTCTATTCAACAGATACGATGTCAACCAGCGCAATAGATCACCATGTATACCGATTGCCTCTAGCTTAGCGATTAATAATGAGTGAGAAATCTTATCGAAGGCCTTTGAATAATCAGTATACACGGCATCTACCTGGCATCCTGCGTCCATAGATTCAAAGACTACATCCAGAAACTCGCACAGATTAGTTTCAGTTGAGTGTTTAGCCACGAAACCGTGCTGGTGGCTGGTCAGGAAGGGACTTATTAGGGGATAAAGATTATCGTATACAATTTTCTCGAAAAGTTTAGGCAAAATAGATAATTTAGAGATACCACGATAGTTGCGAATATTATGTTTGTCCCCATTTTTATGAATCGGTACTATAAACGAGCGTTTCCAAATGGACGGCATAATGCCAGAGGAGAGTGATGACTTAAAGATAAGTGTGATGGGGTATGCCAACTGCTTGCTACATTGTTTCAAAAATAATGGATGGAGGCCATCAGGTCCGCTACCTTTAGTTATATCAATTTTAGACAAGTACTTTTCGGTAAGCTCTGGTGTTATGTAAATATTACCGATCACTGCATTATTGGATTCGCTTTTATTTGTATTCAATTGTGAGGTATTCGTATTATCATCAAATACCGATTGAAAATAACTATTAAACATATTAGATATAGTTTGACCATCATAACCCACTTCATCGTCCAACCTTAGAGTATCAGGGATGCTATTTGTGTTTTTTTTAGATTTTATGAAAGACCAAAAATGTTTAGAACAATGATTAATATTATTTTCCGATCTAGCAATGAATAAATCGTAACAAGCGCGTTGCATCTTTTTTACTGATTTTCTTATATCAGAAAACATTTCATAGTCCGCAAGTCTACCGTATGTTTTCCATTTTTTATGGATTCTACATTTTTTCTTGATCATTTTAATTAATGCTGAAGAAAACCAAACAGGACAAGAATTACTATCTTTTATTGTTTTACAGGGTACATATTTGTCAATAATATTGTTAACTTTTGAGTAAAATACGTCCAAGGCACTTTCTAAACTTATATCAGACAGACACTGCTCCCAATCCACTTTCTCCAATTCAGATTTTATGGCATCATAATCTGCCGCGTAGAATTTCCGGACAGCCCTAGCAGCTTGCCGTAGGCCAGCATCCCTCGCAGTGGTACGAACAACAATAGATAAGGATGGGTGATGTCCATCCTCCGGTTCAGACAATGGATCGGCGCGCGTGACCTGGCCGAGACAACTAGAGAGGACGAGATCTAAGAATCTGTTGTTATTGTTAGGTATACCGTTTAACTGATACCACCCGGTGAAACATAATAGTGTAAACAGTTGAGATGTTAGCACATTCCTAGAAGGGGCAGTTAAAATAAAACTATCTTTAATCGTCGGACTTCCGGACCATGTTGCATCTCTTACATTAAAATCACCAACTACTAAGTATTCATCGTTCGGTTTATCAATACTCAGTGAAGATATTGACTCAAAGAAAGACAATTCTGAGACAGCTTGGTCCACATTCTCTGGGAAGTAACAACAGTATAAATGCACCCGCCTATTATCACGACCTGTAGACAATATAATATCTAATTGTGTTACTTCAGCGTCCGGAAAGTCTGGTAATATATGGGAGCAGCGTGAGTCAACCATGAGATCACGTTTGACTGCTATCAGGGTGCCTCCACCCATAGTTAAGCCTCGCCGCTCATAGTCACGATCGGTTCGGTACACGTTATATCGTGGGTCAAAAAGTTCTGTATCAAATATCCCCTTAAGAAGCCAAGTTTCACTCAAAAATATAATATCGTAGTTACTATTAATTAGGTTTGTATAAAAAGTTTTCGTTTTAGTTCGTAAACCTCGTACATTCTGATAAAAACAATGAAAAACTTTATCCAACTCTGCAAAAACCATAAAAGAAATAACTATTATATTTAGTTCTCGTTTCAGTACGAGGTTCATTTGATTTAAAATTAGGTTTGGTTTTCATCCAAAAATAAGCAGATTTCGGGGCAAAAAATATACAGTTTTCGTATACACGTAGTTGCCCAATTAGTAAAAACGAACTAAAATATACCATTACTCCGCAATTATTATCATCTATATTAAACGACAAAAAACAACAATCAGTCAGTTCGATCTCAGCGCGAATACGCATCCCCAAACATTTCACAAATACCGGCCAAACAGTTACAAATACGAATTCCGCATTTATTTTAGAAGACAACAAAATCACACCAAAAACCACAAAAATCATCAAGCGTTTATGGGAATAAAAAGGAAAATACATTACCGTCGGAGTAAGAATCACCCGTCGAGTACAGAGAAAACGTAGAGCACGCGCGGCAATGGAATACATTCGGTGCAATAGATTAAGCTCGCAATGATATAGGTTAGTTACGCAGTAAGTTATAAGTAACCAGATTTTTTGCACTTCGTCGTTGGTTCCACAACCTTTGCACTCGCAGAACATACAACAATATGCACATCGACATTTCTTAGTTACACTTTTGTTTATATTAACATCGTAAGTTAAAATAACACTTATACAATTTTTTTTAACGATTCCGCCGATGTGATGTGCAGGACCGGTGAATTATCGAACTTCCGAACCATGATGGTACAATTGCGAACCCAACAGTACGCGTAGTTCTTATCTTTGGCTTTAAGTTTCGCTTGCATGTATAGTTGTTTATTCCGCACAGAAAGGTGGTCACTAAAGTAAATACGGCTATTTATGCCCAGGAAACCAAGATCACTGGCGTTGAAATTTCTTAATTTTCGAAGGGATGCTAGAAAATCATCCTTCCTATACCTGGATTGCATTTTAAGTATGATTGGTTTAGGATTTTTCTTGTCAGCATCATTCTTTACAGCTACTCTCGTAACAAAGTCGATGTCATTCTCGATGTTTAGAGGGAAACCGCTGCTGTCAGCCAAAGACTTTACAATTTTTAACAGGTTTTCACCTGGCTTCTGAGGTATTCCGTTGATTTGTATATTGGAACGTCGAACCCACTGCTCATTTCTATGGCCGTCATCCACCATCGCCTTGAGTTGGCTTTTAAGTTCTTCGACATCATTGGTCAAACCCTCCACGGCTGCGATTCTCATCTCGAGGTCATCCACACGCGTCGATAGATTATCTAGCCTGGTATTAACCGTCGCTTTTAAATCAGCTATATCTGTTTTCATTTGTTGAAGATCCTTCTGTATGATCTGTATTGTAGTCAACTGTTCTTGCATGTGCGATATTTTAGATGAGATATCTCCAAGTATTGATAGATGAGATGATCCCTGTATTTCCTCCCCGATGCCTGCTGTCTGTTTGGGGGTTGAAGTAGGATGCTTTCTTTCCTGTAGTGGCAATCCCGATGAGAATCTTGAACTGCTCGGAGTGCTGGTCGATTGTGTGTCCTCCACCTTTGAAACTTCCAGTGCAGTCTGGGATGCATCTCTGCAGGCTGTGCACATCCAAGATGCTCTGCCAGAACCAAGTCTTGAAAATCCACGCTCCGTAATGCCACCGCACGTAAAGTGGTACTTTTTTTTACAAATAGAGCAACCTGGCCCGTCTCCTACAGTCTCAGTACAGCTTGCGCATTTCGATGTGAACATTTTGGGAACCTATGACTTTCCTATTCGCAGTTAGCGAGTGTACGTGTCTCCACAACAAGCGCTCGCGCCCGATTGCGTATATTCGTATTAACATATAAGTATATTAACATATAAGTAATTCAGCACCTAAGTATATTGACACATTAGTATTATAACATCTAGGTACTTGTAAATTATGGTTTTGAATTAAAATATGAATGAGTATTCCTGTGCACGTGACATGGAAGTCGAATTCAAGATTTCCATACATTCGTCCATACAATCACGTCCACAAAATACAGAACGATATTATCTATATTTGGTTGTGATACAATGTCGAAGATCGATATAAATTTGTAAAAAATATAATTTGGAAAATAGGAACATTACAGTACGCACGGGGCCACGAAATGCGCGATTTTTTTTAATAGTTCGATATATATCCCCTTCCATTTCACGCATGAGCGGGCGATACATCTTTCATGCATTATATTTTCAGTACTTATTTGTGTGTATATCTATTCAAATTATAAAGAGGAAAGTATTTTTTCGTTGTTTAAGGACCCGAAAAAGAATTGGTAAAAACTTAAATCTTGCTATGACTGTAACATTAATCATCATCAGCCTATCGTAGTCCACTGCTGGACGTAGGCCTCACCAATTGTTCGCCACTGTGATCTATCCATGGCTTCTCGCATCCAGCTCTTGCCAGCCATCCTGCGCAGATCGTCCCCCCACCTAGCCAGAGGGCGCCCTACATTACGTTTGCGCGGTCTCCACTCCAGAACCCGTTTACCCCATCGGTTGTCGGTTCTGCGGCTAATATGGCCAGCCCACTGCCACTTAAGCTTGCTAATCCGGTGAGCAATGTCGATAACTTTGGTTCTCTGCCGGATCACCTCATTTCGGATTCGATCTCATAGCATTAATTAGCAGCGTAACATTAATAGCGTGTGGAAAAAAAAACATCAATTTTTTTAGGGCTCCGTACCCAAAGTGCGCGAGTCGACTTGGCCTATTTTTTATTTACCGTCTTCAAAACAGGAGGAGGTTCTTTAAAAACCACGAATTAAAAAGTGTAAAAATATATTTTAACACTTCATTCCCTTACACAACATGATATAACAGTAAGTACACTCGAAAAAACTATGACGAACCGTTTGGAATAGTGGTAAGGAACACTGCCTTTGGTCCAAGGGTTGCGGGTTCGATCCCTGCACAGTACAAACATTTGTGTGCATGAACATGTCTGTTTGTATTGGTCTGGTTGTTTCCTATGTATTATAAGGATGTATTTACGAAAAAAAAGTATTATATGTATATTTGTAATCCCACTGTTGATTCTGATATCAGTAACACAGGTGCTTGAGCTACCTATCTCGGAGTCAGATCAATGTATGTGATGTTGTAAAATATTTATTATTATTATTATTAAAAAAATGTTGTTATTGAAGTCGCCGCCTTTTCTGTAATACAATAATACTTTGCTGCTGATATGCAATCTAGTTTTGTATTACAGAAAAGGGCCATCCGCGCTATATACCCATAGTTTCAGATCACGTGACTCACTTCGGGAAATATTTTAAGAAATAAATATTTTAACCGTGGCTTCCCAATTTATCCTCGACTGCATTAAGTACGTAAGAACTTGCATAATTTTCCAAAAACGTCCGATGGTCATAGTCTTAACACCAGAATTAAACATAGACTTGCCAGTCCTGAGACTTCATAAAATCGGTACGCGAAAAATTGATTCACGCCAAAAGCAGCCACTTTTAGCGTGAATCAATTTTTCGCGTACAAAAACGGACACAATATTTGTGCATGGTTATTTAATAAATAGAATAATTGTTTGCCGAGAGGTTGTAATCCTGAAATTGTTTAAAATAGATCCGGTTTAGTAGCTAAAAATTAAAATCGATTGGCGTCGCTAGTGTGCCATAGCCGTCACCTTAACGTCTGATATTATAAAGCTAAACGCACATTATAACAAAGTAATTTCAACAAAATTTCATATTATAGAGAGCGTTTTCATATCCTTAAAGTTTATTAGAGGTCAAAGCCCGAGTATATCTACCTACTTATATTATCGGTATTTTATAATCATTTACATCCTGAAAACCTCATAATAGGTATTGCGAATTAAGCCCATTTAGTATGTTTTTATATGCTTGAGGCGACAAACTAGCATGCGAGTCACCCGATGGAAAGTAATCATCGCCGCCCATGAACAACGGTGAAATGAGAGAGATCACAAATGTGATGCCGGCCCTTTTTAATAAAATAAAAGTAAAAAAACTAAAACCCAACTACGACAAAAAACGTCGCTGAAAAAGTATAAAACAAGCCTTCGTTGTCAATTTATGCAATATTCACTATGTAGAGATAAAATTTCATGTTTGGAAATCCGCAGTCACACGTTGTCAAAGGGTAGTATATTTAACGTGTGACTACGCCTTTCCAAACATGAAATTTTATCTCTACATAGTGAATATTGCATAAATTGACAACGAAGGCTTGTTTTATACTTTTTCAGCGACGTTTTTTGTCGTAGTTGGGTTTTAGTTTTTTTACTTTTATTTTATTTGTACTATTTTGGTGTCCAAGTGCTAGTAATATATATATATTCAAAATGTACAAGTCAAGCGCTTTCAAATGATACCAAACACGGCATATTTATCATAACTTTATTTTTTTACTCTGTATGTTTTGTCCGCTAGAGGGCGCCACATTAGATTTTGTGAAACTTCATATAGCCTATAACCAGCGGACGATCAAGACGCTTATAATGATATGTCATTTGTCGAATTCTGATAAGTAGTTAAGAAGTTAAGTGGAAACAGATGAACATACATACATACATACATACATACATACATACATAGCCTGTCAAAATCATAACCCTCCTTTTGCTTTGCCGTAGTCGGGTAAAAAGAAGTACGCTCTTCTCTTGAAGGTCCCTAAGTAGTAGCCGTCGGGAAATGGCAAACCGTTCCACAGTACTGAGGTACGTGGTAGAAAGTTCCGCGAGAAACGCACTGTATTAGACCGCCATCCATCGAGATGATGGGGATGGAATGACAATCGTTTGCGTGTGGTTCGATGTAAGAATTCAACTACAGGGAGTAGAACAAACAGAGCACTCCTCATGATAAATGCGGTATAGAATGCTGAGGGAAGCTATATCCCGCCGCATTGCTAGAGGATCAAGTCAATTAATAACAAAATAAACAAAATTATCAGCTGTTCCATACAAAATATAATATCCACTCGGCAATAATGTATGGAATAGCCGGTTTTTTTTTAAATTGACTTGGAATATCAAATTATTGGGATGTCAAAGATAAAAAATAAAGGTGTATTTTTATCTTTTATCTTAGGATATCAAATACATTTTTTATCCATCCATTGAAGGAAAAGTCTTCCAATTTATAGTATATGTAAACTTATTTTCCGAAATAAAATATCGCCCTGTTGGTCTAGTGGTTTGAGTATCAGGCCTTGATCTTGGGGTCCTGGGTTCGATTTTCGGGTCGAGAAAAGATATGTTTCGAATTTTTAGAACATAGCTCGGGATTGTGATCACCAGGCATTAGGCAATAGTGATTAAGCCTAATGCCATCATAGTAGCGATGACTTGATTTCTATGATGGAGGCCTTTGTCCTGCAGTGGGACAGTATATAGGCTGATACTTTAAAACTTATTTTGTAAGTAAAGAGCGAGGGTGGCTGAGTAGAAGATCGCGTCTTCCATGAGGATCGTGGTTCGAATCCGAGCATGCACCGATTTTTCAAATCAATGTGCGTATTTCTGCTTAGTTCGGCGGTGAGCGAAAATAGTGCTGGGAAACCTGAACTCTCAGATAGTTTCTCAAAATTTTGGATACCAACAATAAGTGGTCTGGTTCCCCTGTCTAAGGGTTGTGAAGGTCAGACGGCAGTTGCTTCATTGTAATGACCAGGCTCCCAGATTCCTAGATTATTGTCCAAGCGTACCCCGGGCCATAGAGTAAAATGTATCCCAGGGTTTCGAAGCGACAACTTTTTTTTTGTGATAGATGGCAGACGAGGAGACGGATCACCTGATGGTAAGCGATTGCCGCCACCCATGGACACCCGCGACACCAGTAGAGTCACGAGTGCGCTGCCAGCCTTTAATCTCTCCTTTCCCCTGGATTGGGCCTCCAGTACTCACACTCACGCAGCGAAACACAGCACAGAGCTGCTTCACATCGGTTTTCTGTGAGGCCGTGGTATCACTCCAGTCGAGCCGGCCCATTTATGTCAAAGCATGGCTCTCCCACGGTAACTTTGGACCACCATTGACGCAACTGGGATTGAGGTACAAGATGAGGATGTGGTTGTCTTTAGATCATCACATATTAAGTATATAAGCCGTGTGGTCCCCGGCAGAGTAGAATAGGCCACCCTCACTCTTACCGAGGTGTCGTAAAAGGCGACTAAGGTAAAGCTGCTGGCATGATCACCAGCACCCAGAGAAGGAAAACTCTGCATTTCTGCCAAGCGTGGTGAGTATGGCAATTACCCCTCATGTGATTGAGGGAGGCCCGTGGGGACTTAAATGGGCTGACGATGACGATGACATCTCACACATCAAACTTTCAGTTGACGTTCTTGTTGTATTTTTGCCTCAGTGACCGAACCTACTTCGGTCGTGACACGGTGTTGTACCATCAGAATATGAGGGTAAGGTAGAAAATGCACTAGTGTCTGCGCACACACTCGTGCATATTATGTCCTGTGAACCTGGGAGATCGTTTAGCAGTCGTTATCGAAATATCGACTAGAAGATAAATATCACATTGTCATAACTAGTTTCTAGTTTTGATATTGGTTGACTCTTATGTCTTAGTTAATAAGAATCAATTTATAGTACGTAATAATTAATTATTCATGTTCATCTTTGGAGGAGACAATCAAAAATTTTAAACAAAAAAAATCCCAATTCCATCCCGAGTTCCAAATTTGAAATTCGCGCCATCAATCTCCGCTTTAAAAAGAAAAACAATGACCTAAAAAAAAGATATCTACTTTTTCTTTTAAAAAGCGGCCGGGTTTTAAAAATCGAATCAGCCCCCGGCCTTGAGAGGAGGTTCTGCCGTCAACATATAAATCATATTTCTGGAGAATTTTTAAAAGTCCTATTGCTTTCGCGTATTTGCCATGTACTCCCCCCGGGGGGGCGGGTGGTGTGTACTTACCCCCTCGTTTCCTAGTTCTCGGCGAGTACAGGGTGTCCCACATTTGTTGCTTGGCGGGTTGGCCTTGAGTTTCCGTCATTGTATGAACTATTGTTTTGGGGTAATCGTTGTTTTGAATTTGGAAGGGATTCTATTAAAATATTGTACATTAACTGCGTTTAATAATAAGGCCTAGTAATTATTTTAGAGTGTGGGAGTTTAAATAAAAAGTCGCCATCAACATTCAAATTTGAGCCTTATGCTTATACACACAAGGAATCTCAAACTTGAGTTCCGTGTTTTTCTGCGGAACCTTTTTCGTGGCGCCGACTCTACACCGTTATTTTTTTATCGTTTACATTCCGAAAACCTCATAATGTATCGTGAAAGTAAAGTAAAGTCCATTTAGCATGTTAAATCAACAAAATAAGCGAAAAAAAAACCCAAGTGCGAGTCTGACTCGCGCACCGAGTCCGCCGTATAAACGTAGCGGTTTACAATTTGTAACGTATTAAATCAAATTACTTACTAGATATTTATTAATTTGTCATGTAAGCAAAAATAATATTTTAATATTTTATGTAACTTCATTGTTCATGTCATTTTTGCAATTTTTCCTTTATCTGTACTATTTAACGTAGCTTCGTGCCGAATTTCAAGATTCTGAGTTCACAGGAAGTACTCTGTAGGTTTTGATTCCCAAGCGTGTGACGGAAATTCGTCAAAGGTGTCGGTATAAACAGCTGTATCTTTTGATCACGTTCACTTAGAAGTTTAATTTTTTTCACAGCTTAAAGGAACAATAGATCTAGGTATTTGGTATAAATTTCAATTTGATACCTTTATTCGTTCGTGAGAAATAAGGTAGTAAGTTTTATTTATTAAAATATTTTTATTATATTATATAACTAAAAAATGTGATTTTCGCAATTTTTCCTATATTTGCATTATATGACAATGCTTCATGCCAAATTTCAAGATTCTGAGTTTATGGGAAGTACCCTGAAGGTTTTGATTCCTTTGCGAGTGTCGAAAATTTGTTGAAAATATCGACATAATTGGCTGTATCATTTGATTGGCTTGGCTTAGAAGTTTGATATTTTCACAGCTTAAAGGGACAATAGAATTGAGTATTTGATGTGAATTTCAGCTAGATATGTACGCGCGTTCTTAAGATAAAGGGTCTTGACAGACAGACAGACATCAGACGGACAACAAAGTGACCCTATAAGGGTTCCGTTTTTTCCTTTTGAGGTACGGAACCCTAAAAACAGCTGTGTTCGATACAAAGTAGAATATAAACCCGGCAAAAATGTATGGAACAGCTTATTTTTTTCGCGATACCTATTATGAGGTTTTCGGGATGTAAACGATAAAAAATAACGGCGTATATCATCATCATTATCATCAGCAACCCACACTCGTCTACTGCTGGACATAGGTCTCCCCTAGTGCAAGCCACTGCTCCCGATTTTCGGTCACTCTCATCCAGCCCACACCAGCCAGCCTTCGAATGTCATCATCCCATCTTGTCGCAGGGCGTCCTACACTACGCTTACTGAGTCGCGGTCTCCATTCAAGGACTTTATTTATTTATTTATTTATTTATTAGGTCCACTTACAATTTATGCATTATAAAATATCGTAACACATTAATTCTTAGAAGCATGCTAAATACATAAATCAGTTACAAGTAGACACCTCATGCCATTCCAGTGTACTTGATGCAGTTACATTTAAATAGGTAGTTGAAATAAAATTACGGTAACACTATATATAAATCTACAATAAAATACACAATCACACAGATAAAAATAGGCCGACAGTGAGCTAGCTAGCACAGGGTCTTGATGCTAGTATTAGTCTTTTGATCTTGCCAATTGAGTCGTGAAAGATATCCATCTGGTCACTATAATAATTTAGGGTTCTGGAGAGGCGAGGAATGGTAGAATTGGCACCCAGAACTGTACGTCTGAGAGGGGGGCAAAGTGGAGTAATGCGGTTTCTTGGAACCCTACGTGGCACTTTGAGTGAAAATAGGGATAAAAGTGGGGGGCAATTTATTTTACCTGTAAGTACTTTGCAGAGGAAAGTTATATCAAGTACATCCCGTCTTTTCTCTAAAGAAGATATTTTAAAATATTCGAGTCTGGCCTCGTAGGTTGCTACTTTCCTAGCAATTCCCCTGGAGTATGCTAGATGCCACAAGAACCTTTTTTGTACACGCTCCAGCCTGAGCGTATGCGCGGCATAGTGAGGGCGCCATACAATACTACCATATTCAAGGATACTTCTGACTAGAGCGTTATATAATAAAATCTTTGTTTGGGGCTTTCTAAACATCTTCCCATTCCTAATAACAAACCCGAGTGTTTTAGATGCTTTTTTCACGACGTGATCGATATGAGGCACGAATGATAGCTTTCCGTCGAAGTATACTCCCAAGTCCTTGACCATTTCATTAATCTGTAGCGGTACATCATGGAGATAGTACTGTGTCTGGATAGGGTTGGTTTTACGGGTAAAGGTGACTTGTTGGCATTTAGAGATGTTAAGCTTCATGAAGTTGCGCTGGCACCATTCAACTAAACTATCCAGATCCTCCTGCAAATTGAGGGTGTCATGTTTTGAGTCAATAACGCACCCCAGCTTTAGGTCATTAGGTCATCATCACTTTACGGCTCCAACGGCGTATATACTGTAAATTATGTAAGTAACTTGCAGAGCGGGCATACTAAGGGCCGAGTTCACCAACGTTAAAACATCGGTAATCACGCTTTAACCTTACAAGCACCAATTTATACAAAGCATGGTTAAAGTGTCATTACCGTGGTTCTAAAGTAGATGAACTCGGCCCTAAGTTTATGGTACTTACCATAGACTTAGGGCCGAGTTCATCAGGTAGGTACTTACCTACCTACTTTAATTAGCTATGATTTACAAAACGTGATTAAGGATGTAGCAATAATATAACAAGTTATGTTTAACCGCGCAGTTCAATTGTAGTGTGTGACTCACCTAGCCCTTAACTTGGTTTATTCCCGCTGTCCACCCTCTGCTTGTCCACCCCGGGTGGACAGTGAAACACATGTTAAAAAAAATCCCGCTGTCCACCCCTTCTTGGTTGAAAGAGTAAGGGACAGGGGGAATTTTTTTCAACAATTTGTTTCACTGTCCACCCGGGGTGGACAAGCAGAGGGTGGACAGCGGGAATAAACCCTTAACTTAGGTATATAGAATAGATTTAGTTCGTAATAAAGATGCAATGATAGGCTTTGTGGCCCCTATGTCGGCTCGAGCCGTGTGTTCCCCGGCAGAGTAGAATAGGCCACCCTCACTCTTACCGAGGTGTCGTAAAAGGCGACTAAGGTAAAGCTGCTGGCATGATCATCAGCACTCAGAGAAGGAAAACTCTGCATTTATATCAAAACCCTCGCCAACCCGTCTGCCAAGCGTGGTGAGTATGGCAATTACCCCTCATGTGATTGAGGGAGGCCCGTGCCCCAGCAGTGGGGACTTAAATGGGCTGATGATGATGATGATGGGCTTTGGGGTCATGTTAACCAAACAAGTGATCCGCTATAACTGTCTTTATTACGGACTAAATCTTTCTTATATACCTAACTTAAGGGCGAGGTGAGTCACCCACTACACATTCGTTAAAGGGTTGCGAAGGTCAGACGGCAGTCACTTCATTATAGTTACCAGACTCCCCAAATACAGAATCATGGTCTAAGCGTACCCCGGGCTCCAGAGCGGACAGCTTTGGACGCAACCGGGAATTACACGCTAAGTAGAGGAGGACTCGTTAGTAATCTTTGATTGATTTATTTACTTTTACCTAGAAAATAGATAGCAAAGTAAATAGCCAAATTAAATAGGTAACTAAATAATTATGGTTCAAATAATGTATAAATTCAATACGGAAATAGCATCCGTCCGTATTATGAAGGAAATGATAAAAAAACCTAGTAAATATTATTTTTAAAAACACTGTTCATAAACTTCATGTAAAGTCGGATTATTTATTTATTTTATTTTATTTATTGATAAAGATTTACCAACAACATATCAGTTTGCACATACAATACCAGTACAAGGGTGCCTTAACTAAAAGATATGCCTATTATAGGTAAATACAGCATTATTGAACTTAATTACGACTAAAATATAGTTATAATAGGTAAATTATCTACTAAGTATTAATTTTTATCTACAACTCACAATCCTTCAGCTTATCATTACATTTCCGCTTATATGTATGGATGGAATCATGAAAAATATCTATGTTATGATCCTTTATGTCATTATATGAGCGCATACACCGGTACAAAGGAGCACACCTACCCAGGTTGGTCATTATTAAGGTGACACCGCTGTCTGTAAGATTTACCTCCTTATAAAATACAAATACAAATCTTTTATTTGTAAAACATAGGTGGAATGATACAGGTGTTAAAATGTTTTTGTAAGTGTAGCACTATGTCTTGCCCTTTGTAGGCGTACAAATATAGGTATAGGTAGGTAAAGAATTATTTATAATTAATTTTGATTCTGATCATCATTGAAGTGTCGATTTCTCCTAACAAACATTGCCGTTTCATAAATATACAGTGATGGTACAGTTAATATTTTAAGACCTATAAAACTGGATCGACAACTATCTCTATATTTTAATGATTTCATAGCTATATAAACCTCCTTTACCTACTCCTATCCCTAAATAATATAGATATGAAAATATATAAATCAAAAAAATCAGTAAAAATGTGTTGAAAATTCTACGCTAGGAGCATCCTGTGCGTTCGTAAGGCGCCGCCGAGGAGCGAGGGCGGGCGGCCGCGCGCCGCGCTGTATACGCAGAGAAAACAGATAAAACGGAATTTTTAACTACACAAAAACAAGAAATTCCATACACAAGTTAGGTTTTTTTAAACGCCCATGGACACCAGGAGCCCAATTCTCGATATTTTGAATGCCATGTTTTCAATATTTTGAAAACATGGCGGATGTCACATGATATCCATACAAAAAAACTGTGTTTTAGTAATATATGTCGTATTTAATTTGGTTATTTACTTTCCTATCTATTTTAATGTACTATTTCAATAATTACTGTGACGTTAATCTGTATGTGTACCTTAAATAAATAAATAAATCATAAGTATGATAATAAATGTCACGATCACAAGAATTGGGCTCCAGGAGTCCAATTATCGTGCTCGTGATATTTTGAAAATATGGCGGATATCACCTGAAAACCATACAAAAAAACTGTGTTTTGGTAATATATGTCGTATGAAAATAAATATCACGAGCACGAGAATTGGGCTCCTGGAGCCCAATTCTCATGCTCGTGTTATTTTGAAAACATGGCGGATGTCTCATGAAATCCGTACAAAAAAATATATGTTTTAGTGATATATGTCGTATGATAATAAATGCCATGAGCACGAGAATTGGGCTCCTACAACACCAAAGCAGTCAAGTGAGCCGTCGGCCTTTTAAAAAGGAGTTCGCTCTTTTCATAAAGGTTTAATATAAGAAAATAGCAGATCAGGAGGTCATACTGACCGAGCTGACCTCAATAAAAGTATGTGAGTGTTGCTTGTGCCTGTGTGTGTTTTGCGTGTTTGAGCTTATTCAATAAATTTATTTAAAAAATTAAGTACCTACGTAATATACAGAAGAAAAATATGTACAGAGAAAAAAATACAGTAAGCCTAATAGAGGTGGTGGGTGTATGTATGTTGTGACACTTTTTGGAGTCAGAAGCTTTTCAATATCGTCATTATTTAGTCCCTAAAAATAGTTATTATTACTATATTTTGGTTGCGTCTAGGTGTTAGTTTTCTTTTTTATAGTGGCTCAGTAGGTATATTGGCTCTCCTCAGCCTGATGGTAAGCAAGAGAAGAGCCCAAGTTGCAATTAGATTTAAGTTTATTTTTGTGAAAAGTTTCATATAATATTTTTAACACATTAAGGTGGGAGGCGGGGATAGCTTCCCATCAGGTGATCAGTCTGCTCATCTGCCATCTGTCACGTAAAAAAAACTTAGTTACAGAAACAGTCTTTTAGGTTTAATCTCAATATAAGGCTTTTCTGAAAGTTTTTAACTTGAGAATTTGTATTGTTAATGTCACTTTAACTACTGACAGTTTTTAGAAGACTTTTCTATAATTTGGTATAAGAAATTCCAAACCGGAAACGGCGTTTTATCTGCAATCAACGCTTATACTACAACCGACACACATGTGGTGGGGCACTAGGAAGAAAGCGGGCGAAGAAAAAATGAGGGAGAGGAAAAACTAGAGCAGGACGGAAAAGTGGGAGAAAAACGAAAAATTTCACCCCCTCCCGGCTCCACCGCCCGCCCCTCGCACACGCACACACGCGTGAGGCTACGCCGCTCTAGTCGCCTTGATACTGGGACTTTCACTTTTTTTTGTAGGAAGTAGTTTTTAGGTGGAAATTTTGAAGATTTATTTTTTCTTTCTTTCTTACGCAACGTTTTCCGAATGCTGGGTCCAATGGAGGAGTGTAGGGAAGGCCTTACATACCTCCATTGGACCTGTATAACGCCGTTCGTGGCAAATTTCGGGCATAGCTGTATTAAACGTTAAAGTTATTTATCGAGAGTCAAAGTATGTACTTATATTTTTTTTCAAAAAGTGCTTTATTCTCAGATTATCATGCGCCATCTTGGCGTTTGACGACCTGTTTGGAACAGAAGTAGTGAACGCTGCCTTTGGTCTAAGGGTTGCGGGTTCGATCCCCGCACATTACAAACATTTGTGTGCATGAATATGTGTTTGTATTGGTCTGAATGTTTTCTTTGTATTATAAGTATGTATTGTATGTATATATTTTGTAATTCTACTGTTGGTTCTGATATCCGTAACACAGGTTCCTGCACTATCTATCTCGGACTCAGATCAATGCATATGATGTTGTGAAATATATCTGTAAGCTCTCAGGTTTGGTAAAATATAAGTTTCGTCTGTAGTAAATAAAGTTGTTTAGTTTAAAATATGTATTTGTGAAGAGAATAAATACATTATCAGTGGAATCCTTTTATGACAAGCATCATTTAAAGGACGATGTTACACATCGTTATTATTATAATTTCAATATATACCTGCCGTCGCGGGACATATAATAAATAAATAAATAATAATAAATAAACATTTCACAACGTCACATACATTGATCTGACTCCGAGATAGGTAGCTCAAGTACCTTTGTTACGGATATCAGAATCAACAGTGGAATTACAAATATATACTACTTTTCTTTGTAAAAACATACTTATAATACATAGGAAACACCCATACCAATACAAACAGACATGTTCATGCACACAAATATTTGTACTGTGCGGGGATCGAACCCGCAACCCTTGGACCAAAGGCAGCGTTCACTACCACTGTTGTAAACTTTTGCCATACCCTCCAGGTTAATGTGCTTGAATTAAATATTTATTTTATTAAAGCTGGAAACCTTAAGCGTGCAATAAAGAATTTTAACTATTTCATTGTATATTCAAGTTTCTATTTATTTGCGTACGTTAATTGTGCTCAAATACAATTTCCTATTACCGAATCCCTTCGGCAAGTATCAAGAGGGCGCGATCCTGTGGGAGGCTATTGTAGCATGTTTTTATACCCAAAAATTTTAAGTCAGTAGGCGCTCGCACTCAGAGCGGCTTGAACGTTTTTATTATTATTAATATATATTTATATTTCGTTTTAATTTACAAGTTTTCCACGGTTCATAATTTTAATATTTTTATACCGTTTTATACAACAAAGTGTTTATAGATAGGAGATAATTACAACATTGGACTTTACAAACACGGGAACTCGTGAAGGAAACAACGTTTAAGTTTGACAGCAAGTTCGGGTGACAGTTCGCGGATTCGAATTTTAAAATTGACGTTTGAATCAACATGGCGGTGTGTGCGGCCGGCGAGTTCGTCGACCCCGTGGGCTCGGACCTGTGAAAGATGATTAACTTCCAAGATATTTGACGATTACTCTATCCGTGAGTATTGCTTAATTTAAAATTTACTTACTTAAAAGCTTATGACGTAATGTCATGGGTTGAGGGAGTGATTGGTGTGCGTGTGGTGGTATACGCACACTTGGATTGTTTTTATCGGTGGCAGTAAATTAAGGGGCCACTATCGAATGGACGATACCCACTGAGTAGTGTTTGGTATTGATTTTTTTCCCTCATTCTGTTAAATTTCATTTATTGGGGGAGCGACCAGTATGACGTATTCGCCGGTCGCGATGTCCGATGTAGGTAGTTTCGTTTCTGCTATCATATTTTGAACTTTAACTGCATGCTATTTAACTATTTTGTAGTTGAAATTCAAATGGATACGTATTAAACTTTTTAATCTTATCTTATCTATTTGGCTTGCGAAAACAAATGATCAAAACGACATATGAAATCTATTTTATCTCTATGAATAAACCCGGATATTAATTTTGTAAAATATTTAGGGGTGTAGTTACATATATTTGATCTGAGTTTTTATTTGACTAGATAACTTTTAAGCGAATTCAAAACCAAAAGACGAGTTAACAAATTCGACTGTATGTTTTTTATGTTAAATTTTTACATTGCGATTACGCTTTTAGTAAAATTATGAACCGATTTTAAATATTCTTTCTGAGCTACAAATTTTTTTGGTTTTCATAGTTTTAAGGTCATTGATTCATCATCATCATCGTCAGCCCATTTAAGTCCCCACTGCTGGGGCACGGGCCTCCCTCAATCACATGAGGGGTAATTGCCATACTCACCACGCTTGGCAGACGGGTTGGCGAGGGTTTTGATCTAAATGCAGAGTTTTCCTTCTCTGGGTGCTGATGATCATGCCAGCAGCTTTACCTTAGTCGCCTTTTACGACACCTCGGTAAGAGTGAGGGTGGCCTATTCTACTCTGCCGGGGACCACACGGCTCATTGATTAATCGGAGAAATATATTAACTAATACAGTGTGACTTATATTTAGGTTGATGGCAAACCAGAACTATTGTCACAGTACAGTCAGCTGCACAAAGATGTTATACACTTAAGGAAGGAAGTACTACCTTGTCACAATAATTCCGTGTAGGTCCAAACTTAAGTACCTTGTCACAATAACACCGTCCGTATATCCGGGTTGAAAGTAGAATAGAGATGATACCACGTAGCTATTATGACAAGGCCAAGGTGCTAGTGTATAGATTTTGCAGCCGACCGTACAACTACTGTCTTCTAAAGAAATTTGACATCCATTCTGACCGTGGGAGAGCCACGCTTCGGCATGAATGGTCCGGCCGGCTCGATCGTAGTGATACCACGGCCTCATAGAAAATCGGCGTGGAGCAGCATTGTGCTGTGTTTCGCTGCGTGAGTGAGGTTACTGGAGGCCCAATCCGGGGGATAGAGGGGTTTATAGGTTTCCACTGGTGTCGTGGGTGTCTATGGGCGGCGGAAATCGCTTACCATCAGGCGATCCATCTGCTCGGTTGCCACCTATCACATAAAAAAACGGAAAAATATCGCAAAATACGTAGAGCCTTGTTCATAAATAATTGTTAAACCTTTGTTAACTAAATCGGGGCTATAAAGCAGTTTTCATTCTTTTTTCGAAAATTTTATGTGTTTTTTTTTGTTCCAAACGTCAAAACTGCTCTATAACACCGTTTTAGCTAACAAAGGTTTAATGAACTTTTATGATTAAAACCCATAGTAACTATTTGGTATGGTTTTAATGCGACGTGTGCCGTGTTTGTTCATATCGGAAATCCCGAGAATTGAGCTCCAGAGGGCTTCATTATCATCATCGTCAGCCCATTTAAGTCCCCACTGCTGGGGCACGGGCCTCCCTCAATCACATGAGGGGTAATTGCCATACTCACCACGCTTGGCAGACGGGTTGGCGAGGGTTTTGATATAAATGCAGAGTTTTCCTTCTCTGGGTGCTGATGATCATGCCAGCAGCTTTACCTTAGTCGCCTTTTACGACACCTCGGTAAGAGTGAGGGTGGCCTATTCTACTCTGCCGGGACCACACGGCTCATGTCGAATTCGCCCTCTGAGGGGCAATTCTCGTGCACTCGAGATCTAACTCCACTTCGATGTCGAATGCTCCAGAATAAGCTCTCTGGTCGGAATCGCGCAATCCTGCTGGATGCCGGCTACCTGCAACCTTACACTGGAAGTCAATGGGGGTGGCCTATGTTCAGCAGTGGAGGTTCTGAGTCTGATGATGATGATAAAAAACCCCACAGCAGACGTTATGTGCTTGACTTAATTTTCGTCTCACCGTGGTAAGTGACGTCACGGTTGCAGGGCATTACATTTTTTTTTTTAATTTTAATTTCTGAACTTTCTAACAGTGGTAGAGTCACGCTTCGGCATGCCCGGGCTTGCTCTACCGGCTGGCTGTCGATGTCAACGTTTGTACAGGATGGCCAATTATCAGTTATCCAAAAAAAAAAATGGCTCATCTGACATATCCCTAAAAGGGGTACCTACCGCTATTGTAGTATTTTTTGAGTTTTTTTTATATTAGTGTGAAAATTTACGGTCAAACGTGATTATCATTTTTTTAATTCCTTTTTTTATGAGCACGAAATAACACAAAAAGGAAGTTGAGAAGAAGCAAAAGAAAGTAACAATAAAAATTGTGTTATCTTGTGACGTCAATACTTACATTAAAAAAATCTCAAAATATTAAAAAATATAAAAAATCGCGGCACATATCTGAAGGTGTTTTAGATGCCTTGTTGTGAGGTGAGAAAAAAATTTTTGGACCGCAGAAAATGGACCAGCCTGTATAATATTTCAGGTACTAACCAGGTACATACATATCCTCCAACCGATTACGGCTACGGCGGCCAACGATCAGCCACGTACGCAGGATATATTATAGTGATTAAGTGTGTGCGCAAACACAAGTGCACTCTCTATTCCCTTACCCTCATATTCCGATGGGACACTACTGTGACAGGACCGGAGAGGGATCGGGCGCAGGACCAACAGCTTAACGTGCTTACCTAGGCCCAGGGGTACTAGACCGGCAAATTCCAGACTCCAAGCTGGCAGTGCTGGCACTAAGAATTTCTTACCGAAAACTTAGGTACAAGTTTTTGGTTCGACCAGGGGATCGAACCCGGAACCTCTTGCGCAGCCGTGGACACCAGCGTGGCACGACCGGAGAGGGATTTAGCGCAGGACCAACGGCTTTCCGAAGCACGGGGGCACAAGATAGCCAACTCCCAGACTCCGGGCTGACACTAAGAATTTCTTACCGAAAACATGGGTGCAAATTTTTGGGCCGACCCGGGGATCGAACCCGGGTACTCTTGGGCAGCCTTCGCTTTAGAGTGTGACCCACTAACCACCACGCCACTGAGGCAGTCAAGTACTGGTACTAATCTAGGTATACTTATCACAACAATCTGTCGCTAGTCGGTCTGATGATTGACAGGCATTGTCTGGCGTCTTAATTCAGCAGCCATTTTTGTATGACTGACATACACGTGGAGTGATATTATTCTAGTATCATATTATATTAATAAATATTTCAGAACATCACATACATTGATCTGACTCCGAGATAGGTAGCTCAAGCACCTGCGTTACGGATATCAGAACCAACAACGGAATTACAAATATATACATATAATGCTTACTTTTATTTTGTAAATACATACTCATTAACACAGAGACCCATAGAAACAGACATGTTCAGGCACACAAATGTTTGTACTGTACTCGAACCCGCAACCCTTGGACCAAAGGCAACATTCACTACCATTGTTCCAAACGGGTCGATTAATGTCCTCTTCTTATCCATATTTCGGCCCAAACGCAGACATACAGTGTGATTCTTCATAAAGTGCACATATCGAAATTGTAAAATGCCAAAAATTATGAAAAAAAAATATATAGATTTTCTTCAAGTTTCACTTAATTATAAATTTATAGGGTTAGTTTTGGATTGGATATTTTTACTTTATGGATACGGCTTATTATTAGACATCATCACAAAATTTATTCCACTGCGATAACACACTTGGTTAAAAAATTAATAAATAAACAAATATTTTTCAATTTTTTCTGTTGATTAATGGGGTGTAGGTACCCTGATTTTGATATGTGCACTTAATGAAGACTCACACTGTATAACAGCGCACAAGTAAGTGTGTGTGCAAATACAAGTATTGACAGTCATATGCGGTTATTATGTGGTATAACTCCTTTCGCTTTATCAAGATATCGGTGACAGCAGGACAGAGTTATGCGTGACTCACACGTTAGAAAGAGACTAACGTGAAAAATGTATAGATTTTGACACCTGTCACCCATATCATGCTAAAGCGAAAGAAGTAAGTAGGGTTTTTTTTTCAACCGGTTACTAGGAAGTACTGAAAAATCCGGAAACTTCCAGGGAAACTGCAAACGTTGCCTGTTTGTAGGCAGCCAACATTATGACTTTTTTGTGATGATATCGTGCCTTAAACAATGTCTACCTTACTATACTCTACAGCCTCCCCCCACCCCCAGGAGGTCTCAACCAGCAAAAGGCATGTTATTGAAGAAAATAAACGAAAAAAATTGGAAAAGTTAATTTGTGAAATTGGACTTAACCGGTTGGTAAAAGGAGTCGGAAAGCATTTTGGCACTTAGCCAATGACCTCGATGTCCACAAAACAACTGATATTAGGACTAACAGCCATCTTTATTGAGAAGGGGGTCGGGGATCCATCCTGGGACCTGTCTAATAGGCTTGGAATAATAAATCTATTATTAAGTAACAGTTTGGAACGTTTGGAACAGTGGTAGTGAACGCTGCCTCTGGTGCAAGAGTTGCGGGTTCGATCCCAGCACAGTACAAACATTTGTGTGCATTAGCATATATGTTTGTATTGGTTTGGGTGTTATCTATGTGTTATACTTATTCTTATATACAAGGAAATACTTAATGTGCAGCCTTAATACTTAATATATGATGGTGAGCAGCCTGGCTGAATCTTCCTAACGCATCGATCTTCGATTGAACTTGGATAAAACCAAGGTTTTATCCAAGTTCATTCGAACCGGACCAACGAGCTCGTTGATCCGGGACCGGTCGTTGTAAATGGAGTACTTGTTCAGGAATCTATCTAGGACAAACCCTCTTATTAGGCAAAAACAACTTCGAGAGAGAAGCCAATAGAAGAATTCAGCTAGGCTGGGCAGCATTTGGTAAACTTCGTCAAGTCTTCTCGTCACACATCCCTCAAAGTCTTAAGTCGAAAGTCTTCGACCAGTGAGTCCTCCCGGTCATGACTTACGGTGCCGAGACGTGAACACTCACGGAAGGACTAGTCCACCGGTTCAAAGTCGCTCAAAGAGCTATGGAAAGGGCTATGCTCGGAGTATCTCTGAAGAACCCCATCAGAAATGATGTAATCCGACAGAGAACCAGAGTCACCGACATAGCCCACCGAATTAGCAAACTGAAGTGGCAGTGGGCTGGTCACATTAGCCGCAGAACTGACAGCCGTTGGAGCCGTAAAGTCCTTGAGTGGAGACCGCGACTCGGTAAGCGTAGTGTAGGACGTCCTGCGACAAGGTGTGGGCTGGATGAGAGTGGCCGAAAATCGGGAGCAGTGGCGTGCAATAGGGGAGACCTATGTCCAGCATAGGTCGAGTGTGGGTTGCTGATGATGATCCAAGGAAAAGATTGGTCAAATCGAGTCTGTAGAACGAAGTATAGGTAGTATAGGTAGTATAGGTAAGGTATGTAATAAGTATTAATTTATGCAAGTACTAAGTGCATTGAGCGTGCAGTTTCTGCGCAGCAACTTTAATAGGGTTAACTAAGGTTAATAATGAATAGTAAAGTGCATTTTGCAACTGTAGCCACTATAACAATTTTACCGTGGGAAAACCTAGCTTCGGTACGAATGGGCTGGCTTGACAGTGATGATAGGCCTCACAGAAAGCTGATGTAAAGCAGCGCCTACTTTTATGTACCCTCACATACCGGGGAGACAGGTTGGCAGCGCATTTGTTACTCTCAACGGCAACGGCAATCAGGTGATTCGTATGAGTGTTTGCCAAATATCACATACCTACAAAACTTTAATAAATAACCCCGACACAAGACCAAAAAAGGGGATGTTATAATTAAAAATCAGAATCTTTTTCCTGACTAATGACAATTTTCAGAAATAAAACCTGACAATTGTCAAGAAAGATAAGGCTTTACTCGCAACGGCAATCAGGTGATTTGTCTACTTATCTTCCAAACTTGATTAACCTCGACACTGCACCAAAAAAGGGTATCACCAAGTCAAGTATCAGTAGGACCGACTGCAGGGCTAAGGCCTCTATCATAGAAATCAAGTTCTCGCTACTATGATGGGATTAGGCTTAACTACCACGCTTGCCAAATGCGGATTGGTGATCACAAACCTGAGCTATGTTCCAAAAAAATCGAAACATTACTCTTTGCTCGACTCGGGAATCGAACCCAAGACCCCGAGTTCACGGCCCGGTACTTAAAACACTAGACCAACAGGGCGTTGAAAAAAAAAAGTTTGAAAGAATGGTATGTTATAACCAAAATTAGTCCTGACAATTGTCAGAAATGAAATTTTGGTTTTCTAGTAGTTTTCTCGAAAACGATTCAAGTGATTCTGTCAATAAGTACACCTAATTTGTCATATTTTTAGCTTTCCTACATCGTATGCGCGACAGTCATACTTGTCATTTTTTGACATAAACATAGTTATGTCAACTTGTCAGTCGTATTGAACAGGGTCATGGCCGCTAAATAAAGAATTTATCAAAGTTCCCATTTTGAATCGAAATCCATCCCATTGGTCAGTCTTACCTTTCCTCAATGTTCCATCTCCATTGCCGTCCCAAAAACGACCTTGAACGGAGCCCCTTTTATAATCGCTCAATGTACTCGACAGAACGCGACACAGCCGCTCAATTGTACTACCCAGGGAATTCCCTATGCAAACAAGTTAACATAAACCGTTACACGATTTCCGACCTTGTGATGATACAAATAAAGCGTGTTTGGAATGTAGAGCAGTTTTTGATTCGTTCTCAGTGACGCATGGTGATTTTGTTGGTGGGTTTCTTGCGTAGAGCTTTTTCGGTCGGCTCTGTCGGTGGCTAGTCTTAGGGTTTTTAAGTTGCGTACATGTAGAAATTGGATATCCACGTTCTTATGTAGAGTCTAAAGTAAAAAAATAGCGATCCAATTCAATTAATTTATAACCATACACATAACCAGTATGTATTACATTTAATACATAAATTAAATGTAATACATACTGGTCTTAAAATTGAATGTGTTGCAACTTTCACTGTAATAGGCATAATGAAATTTTAAAGTGACTTCATCATCATCATCATCAGCCCATTTATGTCCCCACAGCTGGGGCACGGGCCTCCCTCAATCACATGAGGGGTAATTGCCATACTCACCACGCTTGGCAGACGGGTTGGCGAGGGTTTGGATATAAATGCAGAGTTTTCCTTCTCTGGGTGCTGATGATCATGCCAGCAGCTTTACCTTAGTCGCCTTTTACGACATCTCGGTAAGAGTGAGGGTGGCCTATTCTACTCTAAAAGTGATATACTTAATTATATTTTATTATTTGCATGCCGTTAACCTCATGATAGGTTTCGTGAATGAAGTCCTTTTAGCATGTTAGATCAACAAAATAAGCAATTAGAGTAACAGAATAAAATAGTCAGCTGTTTCATACATTGTTGCCGGGTGGATATTCTATTTTATATGACGTTTAAATTACAGAATGATGAAATATGATTATTCCGTGCCTTAAGTTAAAACGTGCCTATTTATAACCCCCGACGCAAAAACGACGGGGTGTTATAAGTTTGACGTGTCTGTGTGCGTGTGTGTGTCTGTGTGTCTATCTATGGCATCGTAGCTCCCGAACAAATGAACCGATTTTGATGTTGATTTTTTCTTTGAAAGATGAATAAGGAGGGAGTGTTCTTAGCAATGTTGGATAAAAATCGATCCAAGATGGCCGCCGTCACAAAGATTTGGATTTTATGTTTTAACACAACTCCCACAATATGGGTATCATATACAAGGGCTTGAGTAGCAGAATATATTAATTGTGAAAAATTTTAAATCCAAGATGGCCGCCGTCAGAAAATGACGAATAACCTATTTGTTGTTCCAACTCCCTCAATATAGGTATCAAATGAAAGAGCTTTAGTTGTGACGAGGTTTTTTAAAATTTTCAATTTAATTTGATGTTATGCAACGCGGAATTCTAAAAAACTGTCTTGTGTTTTCTGTCTACAAATAATATATATTCGTTCCACTTTTTCAATTCTGATTTGAATTCAATATGAATTCTTGTTAAAAAAAGAGAACTTATTTAAATTTGTTTTATTGATCCCTAACAAAGGTTATCTCTGCGTAATTTTATTATATCACTATTTCTCAACTCTTACTAACAAGTAACCAGAGCTACTTGCGTTTATGTGACCCGCTTGTTCGTTTGTCGCTCTAGTATTAAAAGCGGCCAAGTGCGAGTCGAGCGAGCCGTGTGGTCCCCAGCAGAGTAGGCGACTAAGGTAACGCATGATCATCAGCACCCAGAGAAGGAAAACTCTGCATTTATATCAAAACCCTCGCCAACCCGTCTGCCAAGCGTGGTGAGTATGGCAATTACCCCTCATGCGATTGAGGGAGGCCCGTGCCCCAGCAGTGGGGACTTAAATGGGCTGACGATGATGATGAACAAGTAACCAGAGCTACTTGCGTTTATGTGACCCGCTTGTTCGTTTGTCGCTCTAGTATAAAAAACGGCCAAGTTTTAATATTAAAGTGCGAGTCGAACTCGCCCATGCACGGTTCCGTGCTATGGAACCCAATAATTGTTTTTTTTATATATTGAGTTGGTTGAATTAAGAAGTAAATTGCTAATTACAATTTATAATTAAACGGCTAGTCGCTAGAGCTTGTTCAAACCATTTTTTGTTGAAAGTTTGCATGGTAAATAAGCAATAAATCATGTTTTTAGGGTTCCGTAGCCAAATGGCAAAAAACGGAACCCTTATAGATTCGTCATGTCTGGGTGTCCGTCTGTCCGTATGTACGTCCGTCCGTATGTCACATCCACTTTTTTAAAATTTTATCATTCTCTTAATATAGAAGTTAAGTAAATGATAAATTAAGTAAGAATTGATGTTTTTTGCCATTTGAGTACGGAACCCTAAAACCACTAGGCGCTAGAACCTTGTACAACATGGGATGGATGAGTTATTTTATTTATTAAAGTATTAGTAATCTAAGCACGTGTCTTGAGTCACATTTTATAGAACTAATGTGTAACACATGCGTTACCATAGAAAAATACTATAAATGTCCTTTTGTGACTCATAAATGCTAACTAGGGCCTGCGCATGCGCATGCTTCGCAATCAACATTATATGACAGTCTCGAGGGCGCAGTGGCTAGTCGCACTTTATAAAGACAGCTGCGTATGGGATCTCGGGTTCAATCCCCGGTCCGCGGTTAGTAAAAGTTTTTTTTTCAATTATATAGGTGGCAGACGACCCGATGGATCACCTGATGGTAAGCGATTACCGCCGCCCATGGACACCACAAGTGCGCTGCTTACCTTATAACCCCCCTTCCCCTAGATTGGGCCTCCGATACCCTCACTCACGAAGCGAAACACAGCGCATGCGCTACTTCACGCCGGTTTTTTGTGAGGACGTGGTATTACTCTGGTCGAGCCGGCCCATTCATTCCGAAGCGTGGCTCTCCCACTAATTTTATATTCATTGCATTATATTAAAAATCATCATCATGATCATCAGCCCATTTAAGTCCCCACTGCTGGGGCACGGGCCCCAAAATAAATAATTATATTAAAAATGAATGTTGTAAATTCCATATTATTTAAAAAGAGTAACTAAGTACTGAGTTTCTTGCTGATTCTTCTCGGTAGAAATTGACATTCCGAATCAGCGGTAGATTACATAATATTTGACATAAATATATTTTTGTTTGTTTGGTCCCGATTCACGCCAAAAGCGGCCACTTTTGGCGTGAATCAATTTTTCGCGAACAAAACGAACCCAACATCTGTGCATGGTTATTTAATAAATAGTATAAGTGTTTGCCGTGAGGTTGTAACCCCGTAATTGTTTATAATAGATCCGGTTTAGTGGCTGAAAATTAAAATGGATTGGCGTCGCTAGTGTGCCTTACCCGTCACTTTAAGAAGTCTTAAATCCTTTTTTGTACCATATGTTTTTCAGGAAAGAAAAAAGCAAAACCGCCCGTGTTTTTTTTTGTGTCAGTCCTATGCCTAGAATTTGGCGGTATTGTAATCACGACCCCCGTATGGAAGGCGCGTTCTTATCCACTGAGCCATCACCCTTCGCTTTGGAGCACGGGGTGCGCTTGGACCATGATTCAGAATTTGGGGAGTCTGGTAATTACTATGAAGCGACTGCCGTCCGATCTTCGCAACCCTTTTAACAGAGGAACCAGACCAATTGATTCATGATTACAGGTTTCGGAGACTATCTGAAACGTGCAGGTTTCCTCGCGACGTAGCACAAAGAAAAGTATTAAACCCGAAGGTTGTCTGGTAGAAATCGCTATCAGCGATAAGACCACCGAAATTGTACACAAAGTTTCTGTAATGCCTAGTACTTAAGTTGTGTATTTTGTGCAATAAAGTATATTATCTATATATCTAAACGTATATATTTGCAATTCCTCTGTTGGTTGTGACATCAGTAACACAGGTGCTTTAGCTACCTATTTCGGAGTCTGATCAATTACAATCAATATGTGATGTTGTGAAATATTCATTTATTGTTAAGTATCATCATCATCATCATCAGCCCATTTAAGTCCCCACTGCTGGGGCACGGGCCACCCTCAATCACATGAGGGGTAATTGCCATACTCACCACGAGGTTGGCGAGGGTTTTGATATAAATGCAGAGTTTTCCTTCTCTGGGTGCTGATGATCATGCCAGCAGCTTTACCTTAGTCGCCTTTTACGACACCTCGGTAAGAGTGAGGGTGGCCTATTCTACTCTGCCGGGACCACACGGCATTAGCCGTGTGGTTAAGTATATCAAAGCTTAAATTTACAGACACAATTTCAAAATTTTAAGTAATTAAAATCCGTTATAAAACACCAATTTCAATCCATTGTTATTTACCCAATAATAGGGAAATACCCGCTCTGCCACGCCATCTTGCCAAGGACATGACGTCACAATACACGTTGTATAATTTAATTAAAATTATATTGCTATCAAAAGTTGCGTATGAGTTGGCCCGGCTCATACGTGAAGATGACGTGTGGTGACGTCATTTATTTTAATGAGACGATCTTTGGGATTCGAATTTAGATTCTAAATAATTCAAATTGTATTCGTTCTGAATAGCGCTGTGACTGTAATATTGTGCCCAAGCGCGGAAGATCCTCGGTTCAGATCCCAGTTCAGGTACGGAATTTTCTAAATTGTTTTGGGTCACTCAATATCGCACTTGAACGACCTCCCCCCTTTCCCCTTCCTCCCTTGAATGGGAGACAGAATTTATGAAAGATCCCGTGATTAATTAATGACATAAGACATTTTTTTTCTATGTGTCAATTCTTATCTTTCAATTATTTTTCATATTTAGTCTTAATTTTAACCGACTTCAAAAAAAAGGAGGTTTTTAATTCGACATGTATTTTTTTATGTTTGTTCGCCGATTACGTTGTCAAAAAATGAGACACTAAAAACTTGAAAAAAAATGTTTCTGCGAAAAAAAACCGCCTTCAAAAACCACGAACTAAAAAGTGTAAAATAATATTTTCAACACTTTATCCAGCCTGTCTATGTCCTATCGGTGCCACTTGCTTAAGCTATGATGTTTATACGAAATATCATATTTTATTTTTAACCCCCGACGCAAAATCCAAAAAAGTACATACTCAGATTCGACCTCATTTGTATGTGCACATTCTGACCCACTGAGCTGACCATCACTCTTATACATTCTATTCATTTTTTTAATGCCAGAGGCGGACAAACTGAGCAAGCGAGTTACCTGAAGTAAAGTAATCATCGCCGCCCATAAACATCCGCGAAATCAGAGAGATCGCTAATGTGTTGCCTGCCTTTTTAACCCGACGGGGTGTCTTATAAGTTTGACGTGTGTGTGTGTGTGTGTCTGTCTATGGCATTGTAGCTCCCGACAAATGAAGCGATTTTCATTTTGTTTTTTTTTTTGTTTGAAAGATGAATAAAGGGGGAGTGTTCTTAGCTATGTTGGATAAAAATCGATCCAACATGTCCGTCGTCACAAATTGGATTGTATGTTTTAACACAATTCCCTAAATATGGGTATAAAAGGGCTGAGTAGCAGAATATATTTATTGTAACAAATTTCAAATCCAAGATAGCCGCCGTCAGAAAATAACGAATAACCTATTTGTTTTTGTCGGGGGCTTTTTTTATTTATTTATTTCATTTATAAATAGGGCCCTCTTTGGGTGTCTATTACTTCGCGCAAGCGTTTGGCGTTTTCGGTCTACCTGTACAGCTTGTCTATAGAATTTATCTTTTTAAAAATAATTAAAGTTAACTTAAGTTTAAAACAAATAATTTAGAAATTGTATTGTCTCAACCCCCATTTTACCACTTTGGGGGTTGAAGGAAAATAATGCCCAAATCAGAATCACTTTTCTGAAACTTGTAGGTATGATGAGTCCAATACACATTTTCATGACTCAAACTTTAAAAATAACGAATCTCCCATACCCATACTACAATGTTTCTACCCCCCTTTTTCCCCTTTAGGGGTTGAACTGAAACAGATAAATTAACTTTTTTTTTAAATTAAACTTAATCCGAATTTTCGAAACTCACAGCTGACAGACTTTCATATTAACATTTATTAGCTTGGAAACTCTTCGAGATAGGACAATTTGAAAATCACTTAAAATAGGCTTACCCAAAACGCTCTATACAAACGGCGACGCGAGGCGTGACGTCAGCCCTCACTAGTTTGTGCGCATCGTGAGATAGCTTTGTTCGATAGCTATATGAAATAGTGCGTTTATGACAATGGTTTCTTAACAAAAGTTGCTATAAATTGAATAAGATATCGATTGCTATATAAATATTTCGTAAATTTAAGACTTAAAATTTACTTGCCTATCTTTGCCTTTGAGGGCTCATAACAAAAATTTTGTACATTGCTCCTTTTCGTTATTTCTCAATGCTATTTAAAAAATCTGCCAATCTTTGACCTAGTACACAAGCCTATTTTCATGATATTCGGTCCAGCAGTTTCGATTGTGCGTTAATAGATCAGTCAGTCAGTCAGTCAGTCAAATGTGGGAGAGCCACGCTTAGGCATGAATGGGCAGGCTCGACCGGAGTGATACCACTGCCTCACAGAAGACCGGCGTGAAGCAGCGCCTGCGCTGTGTTTCGCTGTGTGAGTGAGGTTACCGAAGGCCCAATGGGGGAGGAAGGGGAAAAGGTTGGCAGCGCACTTGTGACTCCACTGGTGGTGCGGGTATCCATGGGCGGCGGAATTGCTTACCATCAGGTGATCCGTCTGCTCGTCTGCCACCTCTCATATAAAAAAAGTCAGTCATTTATTAACAGTATAGATATAGATACAGATTGTATCCAAACGGGAATTAACACAATATTTATTATGTGAAACAACATTGTGTACTCACATATTTGGCTCGACGTTTCGGCTGCGTTACAGCAGTCGTGGTCACGAGCGGACATACAATCTGTGCGGATAAAGAATGGGATCAGAAATGGTGGCGCATCTATTCACTTCTCGCTCGCACACTATTTGCGAGTGCGATCCCATTCTTTATCCGCACAGGTTGTAAATATCGTGTTAATTCCCGTTTTGATACATTATAGTTATAATGCAACGCGAAAATCTAAAAAACTAGATACAGATTGGTTCGCAAACACAGTACCTACTTACCTAACAGGTTTTGGTTGAATGTCTTGTAACGATGGGAGAAACGGGGGCGGTGGGTGACACGATGGTGCATGCCCAGGGCACAACGGGGAAAATGGCCGTGAGACAACTGCAAGTTAACTTTGAAAACAAAACGTACTCGTAATTTGTTACTTTGGTCATTTAATATGTTGTAGGTAGTATGATGTCTGCATGGTATAGACTTACTTGTTAACTATGGTAGCTAATAATCAATGATCGAAGTAGGTAGAGCTATTTGGGTTCATTGACCGCTAACATAGATGTTAATATGGATATGCCCCGGGATTCTGACTATGATCCTCCTTATTATGATCCGCCTTATTGTACTGTCTGTTGCTGTTGTATCATGCTTGTATTTTATTTTTGTGCAATAAAGAATATCTATCTATCTATCTATCTATCCTGTGATTATAATAAAAAAAAATTTACCTTAATATTGAACGCATTTTACACCTTCGGCACCACCACATTTACTTAAAGTTTGTCCCTTTCTATCTATCGTACGTGTCTTGAATTTTGAAAGACCAAATAGAACTTTTTTTAATTAACATGGTATCACAAAGCGTTTATGAATAAGTTCGTAAGGATGACGTTAATGCTCGTATGTATGAAGGAAAATAACTGTTAATAGTATAAAGTGTATCTTTAATCCCGGAATTCCCGGGATTCCAAGCATGTCCGTATTATTTGAAAAAACCGCAAGTACCAAAAAGCTCTACCTACTCCGATCATTGCTAATAACACTACCAGAGTCATTTCACTTAGTACTTTTTCCTTAGTATGGGAAAATTAGTTCAGCGGTTTGCGTTTGATGGAGTTTGTAAAAAGCAGATGTAGCTTTAAAAAGCAGATGTAGCCTTAAAAAGCAATCAAACAGATGGATCGGCATTGTTTCGGTAGATGTCACTATGCATTTTTACATCGCCCAAGTAAAGCGTGTTTCCGAAACAATGACCTCAAGCCGCCTACATGAGCAAAAAAGTATGGGAAATAAACCACGGTATTGGGAATTTTCGTTTATAGCAAATAAAATTATTTGTGATATTTTATTTAATCGTCAGTGAGGGCACTGATTCTCGGAGGTTTCTACTTAGCCATTGAGTATTTGGTCGTTTTCCACTAAATGGCGCCAGCACTGGCCAGCCGAATGATGCCTCTATCTCAGTATATATAAGTTACTCTATGAATACTACCATCTTACGTACCTCGTCTGCTACCTATCACATAAAATAACTAGAAAATATCGCTTTGACACTTCATGTCACTGTGTAAAATTAAATCCCAAAACAAAGTAAGGGCGAGCCACTAGTACCTGGCTAACATAATATTGGTGACTTTACTTACATATCATTTATTGTGTCTGCGCCTACGCAACATGCAGTCTGCATAAGGTTTGCTCCGGAAATTCCATGCGAAATTCTGAGTGAATTACGCTGGATGCATTTATGCCTATTTTCTTAAAATGCAATTAGTTATGATGGATTTTTGTTCTGCCAATGCCAAGATAGAATGTTGAACTACTAATTAGTACTTTTACCGTGGGAGAGCCACGCTTCTGCATTAATGAGCCGGTCGACCGGAGTGATACCACAGCCTCACAGAAAACAGGCGTGAAACAGCACTGTTACGCTGCGTGAGTGAGGGTACCGGAGGCCCAATCTGGGGGAAATCGGTTTCCATCAGGTGATCCGTCTGCTACTTAACACATAAACACAAAACCAGAAAAAATCGCTTTGACACTTACATAATAGTGACTTTACTTACATACAATTTATTTTGCTTGCGCCTTCGCAACATGCCGTCTGCATGAAGGTTTGCTCAAGAAATTCCATGCGAAATTCTGAGTGACTTAATGGTGCTACTATATCTCACGCTGGATGCATTTATGCCTTTTATTTTAATCAGCCTATAAACTGTCCCACTGCAGGGCAAAGGCCTCCACCATAGAAAGCAAGTTATCGCTACTATGATGGGATTAGGCTTAATCACCGCGAATTGGAGATCACGAACCCGAGCTATGTCCGGAAAATTTGAAACATACTTTTCGCTCGACCCGGGAATCGAACCCAGGACCCATAGATCACGGCCCGGTACTTAAACCACTAGACCAATAGGGCGTTGTTTTAATTTATGCCTTAATTTAATTTATTTATTTATTGTACATGTGAGTATACAAAGGTCTTATAAATATCAGAGTAACATGACCTTGGAGGGCGTTGCAAAATCATGCATTTTAATTTAAGATTCAATAATCTCAGAATCTCAGAGAGCAATAGGGCTATGTTCGGAGTCTCCCTGAGTGATCGTATCAGAAATGATGAGATCCGCAGGAGAACTAAGGTCACAGACCTAGCCCAAAGGATTGCATGCCTCTAGTGGCAATGGGCAGGGCACATAGCGAGGAGAACAGACGGCCGGTGGGGCGGAAAGGTCCTCGAGTGGAGGGCACGTCCAGGAAGTCGCAGCCGTGGCAGCCCCCCACAAGGTGGACCGGCGATCTGGTGAAGATCGCGGGAACCCATTGGATGCGGGCGGCACAGGACCGATCTGTGTGGAGAACATTGGGGGAGGCCTATGTCCAGCAGTGGACGTCTATTGACTGAAATGATGAGGATGATGAATCTCAGAATGCCATAAGATAGGTTACATAATTAAGGTTTTATTACTATTTACTAAAATAGTGTATCCGTCTAATTAAAAAATTGTTCATTTTACTATACAAATAAAAGTTTCGATATACATATGTTTCCATGATATTTTATAGAATTTATATTTTTTAGAATGCAATTTTCTTATGATGGATTTTTTTCGGCCAATGCCAAGAGAGAATGTTGAACTAATATATAGTACTTTTACCGTGGGAGAGCCACGCTTCGGCATGAATGGGCCGGCTCGATCGGGGTGATACAACGGCAGGACTGTGTTTCGCTGCGTGAGTGAGGGTACCGGAGGCCCAATCCGGGGGAAAGGGGGGCTTAGAGGTTGGCAGCGCACTTGTGACTCCTCTGGTCTCGCGGGTGTCCTTGGGCTGTGGGAATCGAGCATACATATCACCTGATGGTAAGATCAGGTGATATGTATGCTCGTCTGCCACCTATCACATAAAAATAATAGTACAATTGAGGGTTATTATTATTATCCCTTTTTCTCATAATCACCCAAATTTCATTATATTTAGACGCTCCCCCCCCCATTTCAGAGTAAGTCATATTTTTTTAGTGATCCGTCATAGCAACAATGAATAGGATTCCACTGTTGTTACTATGGAGTGCAAGAGAGACCAAGTGCGCTGACAACTTTTAAACTCTTCTAAACTCTGAAGCTTGTGACGGTACCGGAGCCCGATCCGGGAGGATTGGGGGTCCGGTACCTTCACTCACTCAACAGGCTCTGCTTCACTGGTGCTATGTGAGGCAGTGGTATTTCGGCCGAGCCGCCCCAGTTATGCTGAAGCCTGGCTTGCCCACGGCAATATTTGTGAGATCTCATATAATTTGCAATTTCACACCTAAAAATTACGGAGACGTCGCCGTACCTAATATAAATTCAATAAAAAAAACAATCATTGAATCAAAGCCGTTACAAATCTGAATATATTTTTTAACTAAATTGAATTTTAATTTTTGACCATGGGAGAGCCACGCTTCGGCATGAATGGGCCGGCTCGACCAGAACGATACCACGGCCTCACAGAAAACCGGAGTGAAGCAGCAGTGAAGGTACCTGAGGCCCTATCCGGGGGAAAGGGGGGTTTAAAGATTGGCAGCGCACTTGTGGAGTGTGGACGACATCAGTGGAGTCACCACTGGTGTCGCGGGTGTCCATGGGCGGCGGCAGTCGCTTACCATCAGGTGATCCGTCTGCTCGTCTGCCACATCACATAAAAATAATAAACATGACCGGCCCTCGTCCAATTCATAGCCCTGCCCATCGTCATACAACATGCCATGGGGTCAGCAGCCTCGAGGGAAGCCAGTCGGCCGAGCTGGACTAAGACGGCCTCAGTCAGATGGGCCTTGAGGCTCACGCCAAAAGTGTACTATACCATAAGGATTGGAATGCCAATTTGCTAATAGTTTAATGACTTACAGTAAAAAAACTTTGGAAACCACTTAATTAACTACGTAGAAACTTGAATGTCTGTCGGTCTGTCTCGGTTTGGCCTTTCCACCGATTATGTAGGAATCTTAAGATCAGCATATGAATGTGGAGGAAATAAACTTGGGAAATCTGAGTAGCTTTTGGAAGAGGTTTTCCTACTATGGACGATATTGTACTGTTAGAAATATATAATGTGCATAATTTTACAACCACTTGACCTCATTGGTGTGTCTGTACTAATCTATACTATATATAAAGAGATAACTTCTACAGACAAACACATGGCTTATAGGGAAACCGAAAAGACAAAACATTTGCGCGATGCTGTTGACGCCCAATGCCATCTATTGGTACTGATTTAAAATTTCCCGAAACGATGTGACGGAGGCCACTATAGTCCTTTTCACATAGCATGATCTGGGTGACAGCAGGACAGAGCTATACGTGAGTAATACGCTAGAAAGAGACTAACGTGAAAAATTTATGGATTTTGACATCTGTCACCCAGATTGTGAAAAGGACTAAGTATAATATAATAAGGTTCTTCAAAA
The DNA here is from genome assembly GCA_019059595.1 of Marasmia exigua. Lineage (NCBI taxonomy): Eukaryota > Metazoa > Arthropoda > Insecta > Lepidoptera > Crambidae > Marasmia > Marasmia exigua. The sequence continues at coordinate 15,473,089 of CM032488.1, forward strand.
AAGGAGTGTTAAGGTTTTTAAAGGGTCCCTGGAGTTGCAAACGTCCATAGGCTGGGGTAATCGCTTATCATCAGGCGAACCGCACGCTTGTTTGCCACCGACGTAGTATAAAAAAAATATCCTCTAACCGGTTACGGCTACGGCGGCCAATCTCAACGATTAGGCACGTACACATATATTATAGTCCTATAGTGTGTGCGCAAACACAAGTGCACTCTCTATCTACTGTGACACGACCGGACAGGGATCGGGTGCAGGACCAACAGCTTAACGTGTTTTTCGAGGCACGGGGGTAGGTACAAGACCGCCAACTTCCAGACTTCGGGCGTTCCACTAAGAATTTCTTACCGAAAACTTACGTACAAATTTTTAGTAAGACCCGGGAATCGAACCCGGGACCTCTTGCACAGCCATCGTTTTAAAGTACGACACACTAAACACTGCGCCACCGAGGCAGTTAATAAGTCGAGAGTGCTTTGTAGTATAATAATGAGATTTGCCACAAAATAAACACAGAAGATCGGCTCCTGATGACATAGATACCGAATATTTTGTTGACTTACACACCACGTTGTACATATTGCAGATTTTCTAAGAGACTTGTCAAAAACGGGTCATTACGAAGACAAGGTTACATTCAATTCTTGTCATCGTCTAAAAACAGCTACCGAATCAAAAAGTAGCTTACCAGTGTAGAGCCACGCTTCGGCATGAATGGGCCGGCTTGACCGGAGTGCACAGAAAACTGGCGGGAGTCAGCGTCGTACTGTGCCCCGGGAAAAAGGGGTTTATTGGTTGGCAGCCTATTTGTGACTTCAATGCTATTGCGGGTGTCCCTGGGCGGTGGCAATTGCTTACCATCAGGTGATCCGTCTGCTCTTCTGCCACACTTAAACCGTACAATAAACGAAACAAATGAAAAACCGTCTTATTTAAAATACAAATTTATACATCAGGAAGGAAACATTTAATAAGTAAGTAAGTATTTAAGCCTACGCTGAATAGTATCTTTCAAGTTATTGCGTAACATCTGACCTCATCATTTTCCAATATCATTATATAAAATTTGTGGTTAACAAAGAGAAAGAAGTTAATTCTATACACAATGAGGTAAACCGGAACACAAAACTCTTGCGCGATTAAAACTACAGCTAGCGCCATCTATTGGTACTAATTGTGAACTCATACATTTCCGAAACGCAGTGATGTCGGATGGACAGTAAAAAGAAACACATCTGCTGGTAGACTGGATGAGTCAAACCTTAAAGATAGAGTAAAATGACGAATGGAAGAGACCTGCAATTGATGATGATTACATTTCTAATTATCCCGTTCTTCAACATTGGTATTACAATTGGAACACGGAACCATAGGGCTCAGCAAACCTGGTAGAAATCCTTCCTGCTCACTCAGCTGCATTTCCCCGAAGCCAAAACTTAGGAACTTCCACATATCAGCTAAGTCTTGCTCAGTTGGCACATAGCAATCACAACTTTTAGCCGGGTACTGCTTTATATCCTGACATGATGCTAACACAGCTAAACCGAGAAATAAGCACGAGCGAAACACCATCTTGCCTTGACGAATAAATAATCTGAATTAATTGGATTTTACGCTACCTTTTATATTTGTTCGGAGTTTTTGTGTGTAAATGTTTAACCACAGTCTGAGGAATAGTGTTGCATTCGAAACCGCGATTAAGACTATCGATGGCGCAGAACCAGGCAATACAATCGATAGAATAACGACACTTTTTGACGATGGGAGAGCCACGCTTCGGCATGAATGAGCCGACTCTTTTTTTTTATGTAATAGGTGGCACCCGCGACACCAGTGGAGTCACAAGTGCGCTACCGACCATTAAACCCCCCTTTCTCCCGGATTGGACTGCTTCACGCAGGTTTTCTGTGAGGCCGTGGTATCATCGAACCAGCCCGGCCATGCCGAAGCGTGGCTCTCCAATAAAAAAATATAGAGACACAGATCATGGTTCTCCTCAGCCTGATGGTAAACAAGAGAAGAGCCCACATTGCAATTACAACGAACGTGATGTGAAGGCATCACCTCCGTTGGCACCGCCATACTGGCCCGCGAGATGCTTTTTCACGCTTCGTTTGAAGGAATCAATATTGTATATTTAAGTTTGTTTATTGCCTAGTTCTAATTTTGTGTATTTTGTTCAATAAAATATATCTATCTATATAATGCCACAACTTCAAAGAAAGCCGGCGTGAAGCAGCTTCTATGCTGTTTCGCTGCGTGAGTGAGGGAACGGGTGAGCTTCCCGTACCCTTCCCTTCCTGGAAAAAGGGGTTTAAAAATTAAATAAATAAATATTTCACAACATCACATACATTGATCTGACTCCGAGATAGGTAGCTCAAGCACCTGTGTTACGGATATCAGAATCAACAGTGGGATTACAATTATATACATATAATTCTTTTCTTTTGTAAATACATACTTATAATACATAGATAACACCCAGACCAATACAAACAGATATGTTTATGCACACAAATGTTTGCACTGTGCGGGGATCAAACCCGCAACCCTTGCACCAGAGACAGCGTTCACTACCACTGTTCCAAACGGGTCTTCAAATTGGCAGGGCACTTGTGACTCCAGTGACATTGCGGGTGTCCATGGGCGGCAGCAATCGCTTACCATCAGGTGATCTGTCTGGTCGTCTGCTACCTTTCACAAAAAAATACTATCGATAGCACCGATCAGATTAACTATGACCCCCTTATTACAAATCGCTAACTAAGGATAGATCCGGAACGAAACTCGTGCTAGCCCGTTTTAACATTGCTTGTTGGAACATGATGACATGAGCTTTAGTACGGTAATAATTTTAGATTGCGATTTATAATAAGGTGGTGATAGTTTTATACCAATTTAGAGCACATAGAGCCTACTAGATAAAAACATAGGTTTGAATCCGAGCCCTCTAAATATTCCAAATAATGTGCGTTTTTCTACCGCTAGCGAAAGGAAACGTGCACGTTTTGGATAGTTCCTTAAACTGTGAATACTCAATAAGGTATTTCTCATTTCTTTTTGAAAGAAAAATAATATCTCGACTGATAAAAGGGCATACTTATTTGGGTTAAGGTGACGGGTAGGGCCCCCTAGCGGCCCCCTAATCGATTTCAATTTTTAGCTACAAAATTCAGGTAAAAATTTTTGCCCGACCCGGGGATCGAACCCGTGACCCCAAGCGCAGCCGTCGCTTTAAAGTGCGACGCACTACTCAACTCACTGCGCCAACGAAACCAGGCAGTCAGCCCTATAATATTAAAGCTTTGAATGGCATATTCTAAACAACTCTAAAAAATGGTTATAAGAGAATATATTCTACACCTTAAGGTGACGGGTAGGGCACATTAGCGACGCCAATCGATTTTAATTTTAAGCTACTAAACCAGATCTATTTTAAACAATTTCTGGGTTAAAATCTCTCGACAAACATGTATAATACTACTTATTTATTAAATAACCATGCATAAATGTTGGGTCCGTTTTTGTACGCGAAAATTTATTCACGCCAAAAGCGGCCACTTTTGGCGTGAATCAATTTTCCGCGAGGTTTGACGTATTGACGAAACTAGCGCCGCCAATAGATTTGTAATAATTGTGGCGAGACATTAAAAAAAATACAAAGGTGAATCTATTAAGGAAAGTATTAAGATTTTTTGAGACCAAATTATGTCTAAACATCTTCTTACAAGTAACCATAATTTTGATAATTGCTAAATGTGGCCATTTTGGGCAACAATAAGAATTATGGTTCCTTTTACTAAGGTAATATTACATAAGTACATCTCTAAACATTCTTAATACCTACTTGCCTTCATGGATTCACCGTTGTACTTTTTTTTAAATGTTTGACAATCGTCACAAAAATGGCCGTGTGGTCCCCGGCAGAGTAGAATAGGCCACCCTCACTCTTACCGAGGTGTCGTAAAAGTCGACTAAGGTAAAGCTGCTGGCATGATCATCAGCACCCAGAGAAGGAAAACTCTGCATTTATATCAAAACCCTCGCCAACCCGTCTGCCAAGCGTGGTGAGTATGGCAATTACCCCTCATGTGATTGAGGGAGGCCCATGCCCCAGCAGTGGGGAATTAAATGGGCTGATGATGATGATGATGAATCGTCACAATTAATACAAATCTACTGGCGGCGCTAATTATGTAATAATTACGCATTGACGTCGATGCGTCACCGAATCAGTTACTCGTATATGAATTATTTATTTTTTAATCCCAGTGGCACTGTTGGTCTAATGGTTTAAGTACCGGGCCATGATCTCGGGGTCCTGGATTCGGCAGATGACGGAATAGGGCAGGCCCTATTCCGTCATCGCTTCCCAGTGGAAAACATTACATCACGGACAAAAAAAAATGGCAGTTCCTTTTGCTGCCGCACCATCAAGAAATGGAACTCGTTGCCGGCGCATATATTTCCTCCTTCCTACAATATGGATTCCTACAATATGGATTCCTTCAAACGAAGCGTGAAGAAGCATCTCGCGGGTCAGTATGGCAGTGCCAACAGAGGTGATGCCTTGACATCGCTTTTTTTATTGCTTAAAATAGGCATGCGGCCCATCTGATAGTAAACGGTAACCGCCGCTCATAGACATCAACAATGCCGGAGCACAGTCATGCCGCTGCCTACCGTGAGAGAAGAACTCTTTTCAAACCTCGTTTAAAAAAGGACATGTCATAGCGATCAGGGAACACCGCGGCTGGAAGCTCATTCCAGAGTTTGCACGAGCGTGGGAAAAAGGAGCCTGGAAACGAAGCGATCTGGAAGGGATTGGTTCCAGGTAGTATTGGTGAAGTTTGCCGCGGCGTCTAGTCATGCGATTTTAGAATGGTGACCCTGGCTTCCGTCGTAAATGCAACTTGGGCTCTTCTCTTGCTTACCATAAGGCTGAGGAGAGCCAATATAAAAAAAAAAACAATACATTCAAATTTATCGAAATCCATCGATAGTATTTTTTCTATTTCATTGTTACTAACATTCTTAGTCGAATTTTATTTTTATTTTGTATTTTATTGGTTTAATTTAATAAACATTTTTTTATGTCAGGTGGCAGACGAGCAGACAGATCACCTGATGGGAAGCAATCGCCGCCGCCCATGGACACCCGCGACACCAATGGATTCCCAAGGATTGGGCCCTCACTCACGCAGCGAAACACAGCACATTCAATGCATTTCAATTCAATATATTTTTAACCCCCGACGCAAAAAAGACGGGGTGTTATAAGTTTAACGTGTCTGTGTGTGTGTGTGTGTGTGTCTGTGTGTCTGTCTATGGCATCGTAGCTCCCGAACAAATGAACCGATTTTGATTTTGTGTTTTTTTTTGTTTGAAAGATGAATAAGGTGGGAGTGTTCTTAGCTATGTTGGATAAAAATAGATCCAAGATGGCCGCCGTATCAAAGATTTGGATTTTATGTTTTAACACAACTCCCACAATATGGGTATCATATAAAAGGGCTTGAGTAGCAGAATATATTGATTGTAAATAAATTCAAATCCAAGATGGCCGCCGTCAGAAAATGACGAATAACCTGTTGCTATTCCAACTGCCTCAATATTGGTATCAAATGAGCTTTAGTTGTGTCGGGGGTTTTTTAAATTTTCAATTTATTTTTTTTGTAATATAGATCCTTGTTTTACCTCCGTTGTTATGGCGAAGATGGCTAATATCTAAATACTTTAATAATTGGTGTTTAGTCAGTCACTTAGTTAAGTAAATATTTAAGGCAATAAAATAAGATTTTTTCCTAATTCCATCAACAATGAAAAATCAATCACGAAATAGGTACAGTGCCAATCCATGAGAATGTTTCGTCTGTTTCCGTTTTGCAACGAGGAAATAATATTCATGTACTTATCTACCACAGGCGTAGACTGCTTCTTCTCAGTCACTACGTTTCCGCTCTCCATAATATAACTGATACCGATGTTATGGCACATGTGGATATACTGGTCCCAACGCGTATCCCCAGGGATGAGGGCGGAGCGGTGGCCCCGCGTCGCAGGCCGCGACTCCTGCGCAAGCCCGTCACTCACACGGTGCAGGCCGGTAACGCACCGACTACTGTTCGCGCACTTCGTCTGATTGGGGACATACTCACTCAGTGTAGTCACATTGACATCTTTGCTGATATTATTATTATTATTTGATAGAAATGGGGTGAGCCCTGCGTCTCATAGCCACTGCGACCAGTAGATGATCTATTGTGGCAGCCCCGTAACCTATTACAGCACCTCATGTAGCTCCAGTTCCAGGATAAACCCGAGAATGGAGCTGATGGGGGAGCTCTTGATCTCGTCAGCTGAGATCATGTGTGCTCCCAGGTGCCGGCTTCTGCAGCGGTGCAGCGCTATGCACTCGCCGAGGACGTGGATAATCGTTTCCTCGTCCTCGCGACAGAACCTGCAGATTTTGGTATCTGTAAGGCCCATGTTGTGCAGGTGCTTATTTAATTTGCAGTGCCCTGTGAGGGTCCGAGTGAGTGCCCTAACATGTCCTCTACTCAGTTGCTGATAGTGTCAGACACATAAGCGCATAGGCTCTGAAATACCTCGAATCTCATAATTATTAATTTGTATTTTGACAGCTTATTTCTATTTTTGACATCTTTGTATTTTTGACATTTTTGCATTTTTGACTTTTTTGTATTTGTGACATTTAATATTGCATTTATGCCATTTAATTTATATTTTTTCATTTAATTAACTGTTTCTCTATTGCGGACATGTTTTTCTAATTTAATTTATCTTGTATTATTATTATTAATGTGAATTATTCTGTGCTATATGTAATTATGTATGATGACTTGTTGGTGTGTTGGAATTTTCGTATTCTGTTAACTGACATGTAAATGATTAAATAAATAAATATATATACCTCGACTGCCTCGGTGGAGCAATGGTGAGTGGGTCGCACTTTAAAGCGACGGTTGCGCCTGGGGTCCCGGTTTCGATCCCCGGGTCGGGCCAAAATTTGTACCTGAGTTTTTCTGTTAAGAAATTCTCAGTGTTAGCCCGGAGTCAGGAAGTTGGCGGTTTTGTAACCCCGTGCCTCGTAAAGCACGCTAAGCCGCTACTAAACCTGATCTATTTTAAACAATTTCGGAGCGGGTGTCTGTAAGCAAACATTTATACTATTTATTTAATAATTTTGCACTACTGTTTGCTCTGTTTTTGCACTCTAAATTTGGATTAACGCTATTAGTGGCCGGTTTTGGCGGTAATTCAAATTTCGAGTTCAAAAGCAGACCTATAAATTAAATTTAAGTATTAAATAAATAGTATAAGTATTTTCCGAGAGGCTGCAGTTTCGAAATTGTTAAAAAGATATCCGGTTTAGTTGCTAAATATTTAAATCAACTGGCGTCGCTAGTGTGCTCTAGCCTTCACCTTATTAGAGAATGATAATATGATTAAAATTAATATATTCGTATTATAAGTGACGCACTGTTGATCTATTGGTTTAAGTACCGGGCCGTGATCTCAGGGTCCTGGGTTCGATTCCCAGGTCGAGCGAAAAGTATGTTTCGAATTTTTCAGACATAGCTCGGGTTTGTGATCACCAATCCGCATTTGGCAAGCGTGGTGATTAAGCTTAATCCCATCATAGTAGCGATAACTTGATTCTATTATGGAGGCCTTTGCCCTGCAGTGGGACAGTTTATAGGCTGATTAAAAAAAAAATCAGTGACGTATGAGTTTAGTTACATCACTTCGTATCCTGTATCAGCCTATATACTGTCCCACTGCAGGGCAAAGGTCTCTATCATAGAAATCAAGTTGTCGCTGCTTTGATGGGATTAGGCTTAATCACCACGCTTGCTTAATGCGGATTGGTGATCATAAACCCGAGCTATGTTCGAAATCCTCGAAACATACTTTTCGCTCGACCCGGGAATCGAACCCAGGACCCCGAGATCACGGCCCGGTACTTAACCCACTAGACCAACAGGGTTTCGTTTCACTGTTTATTTATAAACAACCAGGTAATTTTAATTTCATTATAAGGTATGATAATGGGTACTTATAAATAAGTAATTAAACTTGATGAATATTTTAAAATTATCTTTAATAGTCTCATCTCTTCCTATTTACATTAAAACTAATAAATTTGTAGCTCGGAAACTTATTAAAACACTTATATTAAAATATCATATTTTTTTTGGCAGTCTGGCTATGCTAATTAGCTGTAATCTTATAACTAACCTTATTTAATTTAAATAAATTAATATTTTTTCACTGGATTTGTCACTCGTGATAAAATACGATTTGGTTTTTTTTGGACATCATTTAAAATAAAAATTAGGAATATTTATACAATGAAAGCTTTAAAATTTCCACAATAATTTAAAATTATGTTATTCCATAAATAAGCTTAAGATTTGGAATAAAATACCGAGATCAATATTTGTAATTAGCCAATGAATTAATTCTTAATCTTACTTTTAAAGGTTAAATTTTTTTCTTTATTAGATCGCACTAGCAAAAAAAAAGTACCTCATTTAAATTTTATAACTCTATTTTATGTCTTTTAACTCTAATAGCACTGATTCATTATACTTAGTCACGATCATTTTTCAGTCACATTTCACTTAATTACTTGAGTCCACTTTATTTGTACATATCCGACAAGTTGATGCATCTGAAAGCCACTCTTCCATAACCAACAGGGCACCTCGAATCCTGCCTCGGAAGCATCTCTTCCTCAGCACTGGCGTCTGATTCTGGATTTGGGAAAATCGTACGCTTCCTCCTCGCACCGTCATCCAAGCAGTTCCCACAAGGTTTCAACGGAGATAGAAGGCCAGGGAACACTGCCCGATCAGTGTTGAACAACTTCGTCATTAATGTCTCCCAGACTTGTTTCGTCTCCTCTTCGGTAGGGTACTCGCACTCACAGGCATGTGTGTGCGCAACGCTCAATGCGCAAAGAGCAACGAAAACGTACAACTTAGCCATTTCGATGTTGACTAACTCGGGGACACTTTGAGAGTGGACAACTGGATTTACCGAACACTTTATATATTAACCGAGGCGAGGGTATTCTCCATCTGTGACTCATTATTGACGCATTACATTGTTTTTAACTAATTCAAATTGACATTTTCTGAGTAGTCTTTAGTTTTGAGGTAAATGGACTAATTTTAATTGATTCTATTGTTCCGTAATTGCTATTTTTTGTACAAGTCGTTGGTTTTACAATACTTGCATAATGTCTTTAAGTGTGTTGTTATAAGGAAACTAAATAAATATTTCTAGTTCTAGCTTTGGATATGCATTACAATATAGTACAAATGTGCATTATTTATTACATAATGTTCATTTGATATTTCAATTAAAACAAACAACATAGCTAAATGATAGTTTTGCAATTAAGACAATTAAAATACTTGTCTACAGGTTTACATTCATATGTATGTAATACATATGTATTACATAGGTATAATTTTGTGACTGCTTATGTATTATGTATATATGCATAAGAATTTTTATAGAGGCTCAGTATATTGGCTCTCCTCAGCCTGATGATAAGCAAGAGGAGTCCAAGTTGCAATTACAACGCATTTTGCGCTGCGTGAGTGAGGTTACCGGAGGACCAATCCGGGGGAAACGGGGTTTAATGGTTGGCAGCGCACTTGTGACTCGACTGGTTTCGCAGGTGTCCATGGGCGGCGGCAATCGCTTACTATCAGATGAACCGTCTGTTCGTCTGCCACCTATTCAGAGATAACAATTACACATCTAATCAAAAAAATGGTATACAGTAAAACTTATAAACTACTCTGAATAGGCTACCTACTCAGTATTGTCAGGACTCGCTAGAATGGTGTAAGCAGTCTCTATATATATAGAGACTTCTATATATTTTAGGTGTTGGATGATATATCCTGTGCTCCCGAATTTATGGGAAAATTTCCCAGTGTTAGGTTTTTCACGTTTACCTAATATTTTAAAGTAACCATATGGTGGGTTACATGAAAAAAAAAAACGCTTTATAACAACGTCAAGTACACCTAAAATAAATTTGAAAAAATGGCGTTTGGAGATGTTTTTGCGTAAGTGCTCCGAATGTAATGTATTAATGTGTATTTTGTTAAATAAATAATTCTCTTAGGGCCGATTTTTTTATCCGTAGTGAAACTAAACTAATGGATTAAAAAAGTAACCAATGGTAATATATCGCTAAAATGTGTTTTAAAAGCAATAGTTATACAAATACAAATACAGATAATCTTTATTTGCATAAAACATGGTACATTATTGGTGTTATTAGTTTACGCATGTTTAGTCGATATATCGACAAGCAAATGTGTCCGTCCTAATTTAAATTATGTGTAGAAAAAAAAAAACATCAAATTCGGAGTCAAATAAACAAAAAAAAATACAATATTTCATTTACACAATACAAATTTCATTAACTTCAATAGAATATATAAACAAAAATTATAATAACATTTAATAAAAAAAATAGTAGGTATATATAAAAAATGTCAACAATTAAAATTAAAATATACATATAGTTAGTTCGACCAATAGTTATATTACAAGGAATTATGTCACTTTGACTATTGGTTAGACAGTTAACAATAGTTAATTTAACCAACCAATCACTCAATCGACCAATCAAATCGCTTACTCGTCTGCATAAACAAATCGGCCCCTAGATTATTTACTCCACGGGGAATCGTATCCGGAACTTTCCGTGCTTGTACTCAACACCATTGCTACTAAACCGTAGAGGATAATTAGAGGGTAAAGTCAATTTCATGGGATTTTTGGATTTGTCGTTCCGTACGTATGGAAAAACCAACGGAATCGGTGAATCATTTCATTCAAAATTAAGTCCAAGATTTACAGTCCAAGTAGTACCTAAATCGTTTTATGTTACTTGTGTCTGGATCGCCATATGTTGATAAACGATGATGACGACCCGTTTGGAACAGTGGTAGTGAACGCTGCCTTTGGTCCAAGGGATGCGGGTTCGATCCCCGCACAGTACAAACATTTGTGTGCATGAACATGTCTGTTTGTATTGGTCTGGGTGTTTACTATGTATTAGACTGACCGGATGGCCCAATTGGTATTGACCCTGCCTCTTACGCCAAAGGTCGTGGGTTCGATCCCCACCCTGGACAAACATTCGTGCGATGAACACTTGTGTTTGTTCAGTGTCTGGGTGTAATATATGTATTTTAGTATATATTTGTGTTCCTCTGTTGTCTGATATCTGTAACACAAGTGCTTAAGCTACTTAGTACGGAATCAGGTCAACGTATGAGATGTTGTGAGAATTATTATTATTATTATAAGTATGTATTTACAAAAAAAAGTATTATATGTATATATTTGTAATTCCATTGTTGATTCTGATATCCGTAACACAGGTGCTTGAGCTACCTATCTGGGAGTCAGATCAATGTATGTGATGTTGTGAAATATTTATTTTTAAACATACCTAATGTTTTTGCACATGTCCTACATGTGCATCTGAGAACCGTGTGAGAGCCACCTCGACCGGAGTGATACACAGAAAACCGGCGTGAAGTATTTTATTTATTATTTGTTAGAAATGGGGTGAGCCCTGCGTCTCATAGCCACTGCGACCAGTAGATGATCTATTGTGGCAGCCCCGTAACCTATTACAGCACCTTAATTACCCCACCACTGCCGCCGAGCTAACGGTAGCTCTTCGGCTGCTTCTCTGAAGCTCTTCTGCTTCCTATCGTATTAAAAAAAATAAGGATGGAGTTATCAAAAAGTCATGACATTCTTGTGACGTAATGGACTCCAGTATGTAACTAGGTGACTTCCCTGAGTGACGTTTGGCCCAATTCCACTAGCCCAACCCACGTGCAATAAAATAGTATTGTATCTTTATTGGTACAGCCTACAATAATAATAGTAGCCTTGTTTACTTTATTCCTATTAAGTTTTATAGCCTTATACATAGCCTTATACATACTTGCCGTGTGGTCCCGGCAGAGTAGAATAGGCCACCCTCACTCTTACCGAGGTGTCGTAAAAGGCGACTAAGGTAAGCTGCTGGCATGATCATCAGCACCCAGAGAAGGAAAACTCCGCATTTATATCAAAACCCTCGCCAACCCGTCTGCCAAGCGTGGTGAGTATAGCAATTACCCCTCATGTGATTGAGGGAGGCCCGTGCCCAAGCAGTGGGGACTTAAATGGGCTGACGATGACGACGATGACATAGTATCAGTGAACAGTGTAATCCTTAAAAAGTTGTGAATTAATAATAATAATGATAACGAGAAAGTTTTTATCGTCTGGATCCACAACCCTTAACACTATGACGCTTGACAAAGCATAGCGTAATATCAAGTAATTACCTTCACGAGAAGTACACCTTTTTTTTTTTGTTTTCCCATGGGAAATGCATTACGCATACCCGTCCGCCTGGGGGTGAACGGGTTATGTCGGACTTCCCCCGCACGACGGCGTGGGCTTACCGACTAAAACCCCTGGGCACCCTCTCATCGTCCATAGTGGGGGGTCGTGGTGACGGGCACGAAGCCATGTGCACGACCCCCCGGACGGAGCCCACCTAAACGCCGGGTGGGTTAGGGGGGGCGTTAGGGACAGCCGAGGGTGAGTAGCCGTCCCTAACGAGCACTGGAGGTGACCGGTGTAATGTCGGCGTGGGTACCCCAGTACCGTGCGCCGGCTGGCCACCTCCTAGGAGAGGAAGGAGACGCGCATATTGTCGGCGTCTCCGACCCCTCCTCGCTCTTCGGAGCGCGTCGGCGGAAGGATCTTCCTCCCGCGCGCGCTCCAGAAGTAACACACCTCATATAGCTAACTACAATGTTCCTGGTGCACCCCTGGTTCGTGTAGATGAAATCCTAGATTTAGGTTTAACGTTAGACGTAAAATTGGATTTTAAACAGCATATACGTAATATTTGCAAAAGCGCTAACAAAATGTTAGGCTTTATAATGAGCCTTTTTAATGCATACGTTCGTGCTAAGCTCGAACACGATGGATTTATTTGGGACCCGTATGAAAAAAACTATGCGGCAATGCTAGAGAAAATCCAGCATAAGTTTGCGAGGTACGTGTTCAAACGAATGTTTTGAATATTATCCCTACTTCTATACCCCTCTATTTGTCATAGGTCGAAACACTTTAAAACTAAGTTAAGACTCAAGCACTATTTCCTACTCCTGAATAATAAGGTGAATAATCTAAGTGCACTGGAACGTATAAGCTTCCTTGTACCCCGTAGGCACATGGGAGGATCTCTAGGTAGCGTAGGCCCACGCCGAAGAATGCGCCTGTTTGTTAACGACTTGCTAACGCATTTTCCTGACATACACGTCCATAATTACAATTTAGGATTATTTCTAAAACGTGATGTAACTTTTTTAATTAAAAAAATATAGTAAGTAATTTTAGTTTTATTGTAGCTTACATAGCTTGTGTATACTTTGGTGTAATAGCATTGTAAAATACGAAGTTTTCTTTTTTTTTATTGCTTATAGTAGGTAGACAAGCTTGCGGCCCATCTGATGGTAAACGGTAACCGCCGCTCATAGACATCAACAATGCCGGAGCACAGTCATGCCGCTGCCTACCGTGGAAGAAGAACTCTTTTCAAACCTCGTTTAAAAAAGGATATGTCATAGCGATCAGGGAACACCGCGGCTGAAAGCTCATTCCAGAGTTTACCCGCCTTTTTTTTGGAGAAAGATGCGAAGTCTTAAATATCATAATAATAATAATGAACACGCCCTATCACACAGATCACCACTATCAAGACTCTTTACAATTGCCCCCACCACATCACATCACAATCAGATTCGTAGTATAGGAATTGTACTTGGCCTAGGCCCGTAAATTTCGGAAAAGCCAGCACCATAAAAATGTGTGTAAATTAAGTGGACTGTAGTTTTAGCGAAACGAGAAACGAAAACAAAAATGGTTGTTTGCTCTGCTAGACCGGGAATCGTAATCTTGTGCACTACTTACATGGAATCCCTGGAGCTTGTGGAACGGGTTCACACTAAAAGGTTCAAACCTAGCACAGCTGAGACTAATGTTATCTTTACCCAAAGTGGAACACTCCTCCTCGTAGGCTGCCAGAAGACGATGCGGTGGTTGCAGCCACAAATTAGTAATGCTAATTTATAAAGAAATTTTTGAAAATATACGAAAAATGAGAGCGACGAAAAATTGTGTGTGCTGTAGCGCGAATTCGAAAAAGAAGAGCCATAGCACAAGTACCCACTATTCACTTGGGATACCAGCGTGACACGACCGAAGAGGGATTGGGCGCAGGACAAACGGCTTTAAGTTCTTTTCGAAGTAGGTACATTACCGCCAACTTCCAGACTGCGGGCTGACCGAAATCTTAGATACAAATTTTTGATCCGACCCGGGGATCGAACCCGGGACCTCTTGCGCTGCCGTCGCTTTAAAGTGCGATCCACTAACCACTGCTCCACCGAGGCAGTCCGAGAAGGATGTAACTGTTCATCTATACACCCTGTATAAGAATTTAGAATAGGTTGTATTAAATAGACGTAGGAAGTTCCAACTAAAGATGACCTCTTTTAGTATATTCGTGGGAGAGCCACGCTTCGGCATGAATGCCCCGGTTCGATCGGAGTGATACCACAGCCTCACAGAAAACCGGCGTGAAGCAACACTGTGTTTCGCTGCGTGTGTGAGGGTACCGGTGGCCCAATCTGGGGGAAAGAGGGATTTAAAGGTTAGCAGCGCACTTATGACTCTAATGGTATTGCGGGTGTCCATGGGTGGTGGCAATCGCTTACCGTCAGGTGATCCGTCTGCTCGTCTGCCACCAATTAAAATAAAACACCTATTGCTATTTGACTCATTTTAAAAATTTTTGGAAATTTCTCAAGTGTGAAATAAATTAGCTACTATGTATTTTAAATTGTTCTAACATTAATTTCAAAATCGACTGTTTTAATAGAAAAAGGTTGGTGGCAAACGAGCAGACAGATCATCTGATGGTAAGCGATTGCCACCGCCCATAGTCACCCGCAATACCATTAGAGTCATAAGTGCGCTGCCAACCTTTTAACCCCCGAATGAGGCCTACTTATCGTACGTAATACACAATGTTACTGTCCGATATTGGCTGCTAACCTTTATATCCCTCTTTCCTCGGATTGGCTCTCCGGCCGTCAAGCACAGAAGCTGCTTCACGCCGGTCTTCTGGGAGGCGCTGGTATCACTCCAGTCGAGCCGGCCCATTCGTAAGGTTATGTTTTTATGCTAAAGGCGACAAACGAGCAAGCAAGTCACCTGATGGAAAGTAATCATCGCTGCCCATGAACATTCGCGCAATCAGAGAGATCACTAATGTGTTGCCAGCCTTTTTAAAAAAGAACTTGAATCGAGTATTCAAAAATATAAGTCAATTCTGTGCGTCCTGTGAAAAGTGGTACAAGTCGACTTATATCGAATTCGATTTTCTTCTTGCTACTGCATCAAAAAAAAATCTATTTTTCTGTCTGATCAGACATGCAATAAAATCCTCAATTTTTCCGTCTGATCAGACAGAATCATCATCATCATCATCAGCCTATCGCAGTATACTGCTGGACGTAGGCCTCTCCAATTGTTCGCCACTGTGATCTATCCATGGCTTCTCGCATCCAGCTCTTGCCAGCCAGCCTTCTTGCGCAGATCGTCCCCCATCTAGCCAGAGGGCGCCCTACATTACGTTTGCCAAGACGCGGTCTCCACTCCAGAACTCGTTTACCCCGTCGGTTGTCGGTTCTGCGGCTAAAATGGCCACTTAAGCTTGCTAATCCGGTGAGCAATGTCGATAACTTTGGTTCTTTGCCGGATCACCTCATTTCGGTAAAAAAATCAAGAAGCAGAATACTAGAAGATTTTTTTGTGATGCAGTAGCAAGATGAAAATCGAATTCGATATAAGTCGACTTATACCGCTTTTCACAGGACGCGCAGAATTATCTTCGATTTGAATCTCACAACTAAACATCAAAATTACTTCTTTCAAAAACGAGGTTATGCGTTCTTCTGTACTAACCTCAAAGCAACAATCCAAAAAATAATGCATCTAAATAAACAGCCCAACCGAGAAATGAGTCTTTCCTCGATTCTCCGTCCAATAGTTGCAACACACATGTACGATCGAAGCTTAGTAGTGTTCGTTGAAATGTCTCCCTCCCCCCTCCCCCCAGCGGGTGCTCAACACTGTTAAACTAATTATTACGGGGGGAAAGGGGGCAGAAAGCTACTAAGATTTTTCTACAATGTACATGTGTGTGAGTTTGGATTCGCGTTACGAAGGAAATAAGGTTTAATTCTTAAAGATTGGAAGCTATTTGACTTACATAGGAGTGTGGGCGTTTAGCGACCTCTGGGTATTACTGAAATTCAGCGGAATCAGAATCAGAATCTTTATTGCTTATAACTGTAGGTATTACAATTTGCGGGTGACATTGCAACATAATATGTACAGTGGCGGACAGGTCCAGCTATACAAAACTGTCAAATTTCCTCAATCGATTTCGAACTCAATGTGTAACAATATAAGGTTTATAATCGAATGAAGAAATTTGACAGTTTTGTATAGCTTGATGTGTCCGCCACTGTACAACAACAGTTTACCCATATCGGGTATGCAATACTTATTAATTACAACTTACCAAACATAAAATAGAAACTAGAAATAGAAATTGTAATGTTTACTGTTGAAATATTCATCTATATGTGTATATAAAAGGAGAACCTGAGTGACTAAGGTATTAAGTGACTAGGAATGCACCCACAGCCCAAGCTACTGACCCTGGAAACTTGAAATTTGAGAAAGTGGTTCCTTTAATAGTGAAAGTGAGCACTTAGAAAGGATTTTTGAAAATTCAACCCTTAAGGGGGTAAAAAGGGGGTTAAAAGTTTGTATGAAAGTCCGCCATATTTGATGTTCGAAATGTAAAAAATTGTATTGAGACTAATAATTTAAAATAAAAAGTAACCTTATTAATGTTATCTTAAAAACACCCTTAAAGCCAGTATGGGGGTTTATCCGTTTTAGAGTAAGAAGCTTGAAAATTGCTATATGTTCTCCTTATTTTAAACCAAGAACAAGTTGTTTTAACTGTTTTATAAATTCAACCCTTAAGGGGGTGAAAAGGGGGTTTGAAGTTAGTATGGAAGTCCGTCATTTATTATGTTAGGAAAGTAAAAAATTGTAAATTAAAATAAAAAGTAATTCACTTCAAGGTTTTTGGAAAATCACCCTTTGAGGGGGTAAATTAGGGGATGAAATACGGTCTTAGGAATTAGACAGTTTAAAAGTTAGAATCTGAAAATTGATGTTGGGCACCGGTTTTGAATTAAAAAAAAACTTTTGAATTTTTAACCCTTATGGGGTAGTTGCGCGGGTTTGAAGTTTGAAATAACACTTCTGTAATGAAGACTAAAACTGCGTGAGTACCGCCGCGGGCGCAGTCTAGTTTAAATTATAAAATAGATTTTCAGTAAACCACTTTTTTGCGGTTTGCTAATTTCTTCTGACAGCTTCGCTTATCAACGACGTGTGCGGAAACACTAATGCATTCTAACTACTCTCATATTCCGATTGAGCACAGTGTGCCACAACCGGATCGGGTGGAGGACTTAACGTGCTATCCGAGGTATGGGGGTACAAGACCCCCAACTTCGAGACTCGAGACTTGACTAACCGAAAAATCTGGTACCTACACATTTTGGCCTGATCCGGGATTTGAACCAAGCGCGGCCGTCGCTTGACTGTCTACTATGACGACATCTTTTTTTTTATTGCTTATAATAGGAACTTGCAGCTTGCAGCCCATCTGATGGTAAACGGTAACCGCCGCTCATAGACATCCACAATGCCGGAGCACAGTATGCCGCTGCCTACCGTGAAAGAACTCTTTTCTAACCTTGTTTAAAGAAGGATATATCATAGCGATCAGGGAACACCGCGGCTGGAAGCTCATTCCAGAGTTTGCACGAGCGTGGGAAAAAGGAGCCTGGAAACGAAACGTTCTGGAAGGGATTGGTTCCAGGTAGTATTGGTGAAGTTTGCCGCGGCGTCTAGTCGTGCGATTGTAGAATGGTGACCCTGGTATGATATTAAACAGCTCTCCAGAACACTCTCCAAGGAAGAGCGTATAGAAGAAGGAAAGACAGCCAAAATCTTTTCGCGACTCCAACGACTCCAATTTTTCCGTGAGATCGGGATCCCCGACAATCCTGTTCTTTTGTCTTTTGTATTTTAATTTTCTATATCATGCATTTATGTTGGTGGATAAAATAATTTACTCAATGATTTTATCCATATTCTTAAAAAACCGCTGGACAATAGCCCAGCAGTTAGCAAGAGAGCAAGGAAGCAGTGTGTTATTTCGTCGATACATTATTTTTGTTGTCAAAATCAGCCAACCTAATAAGATCGAAATAAAAATTGTTAAACCTTTGCTAACTAAAACGGTGTTAAAAACAGTTATCATTCTTTTCGCAAAAAATTGTATTGTTTTCTATGACAAACGTCGAAACTGTTCTATAACACCGTGTTAGCTAACAAACGTGGATTGAACGTTTATGAATAATGCTCCAAACTACCAAGACAATTAAAAAAAAATCAGACGTTGCCTTTTGTTTCCAATAATTAAAAAATCAGGGCAGATAATGGGCAGGGCACATAGCGAGGAGAACAGACGGCCGTTGGGGCGGAAAGGTCCTCGGATGGAGGCCACGTACAGGAAGTCGCAGCCGTGGCCCCCCACAAGGTGGACCGACGATCTGGTGAAGATCGCGGGAATCTATTGGATGCGGGCGGCACAGGACCGATCTGTGTGGAGAACATTCGTCTATTGGCTGAAATGATGATGATGATGAATTAAAAAATCTATGGAAATCCTAAAAGGAAGAAGTCTTTCATACCGCATATTATGGAAAATATAATTTAAAGGAAATTCGGAGTCATTCACCGACTTTACTACCTGGTTTATCAAACTGTCCACTAGATCCACTAGATGAATTGTCAGTGAAGCTACTCCGACACACTACACTAACAGTATCGGTGTTTGTTTGCGTTAGTAACGGCCTAGCACGGGGTTTACACTTGTTAATTACTGGATTCCATGTCGATGATATTTTATGTCCATCCTCCCGATTGAAAGTCTTATACTTCTTGATCTCAATCGCTTTACGTACTATGGATACATTATAGTTATAATGCAACGCGAAAATCTCAAAAACTATTTGGTTTATCAAAATTAGCGAAACTTGGAAAATGGCGGACCTCTCAAAGAGTTTTCTTGGAACTGGAAACAAACACATTCAAGAAATAGCATGTACAGTCGAAGACTTCGTTCGTTTGTCTTCGTATTTAATCGTACAATATTGACAAACTTCGTCATTAAGTTTTTATTATTTACAATATTATCAAGGTCCTCGAGTGGAGGCCGCTTATAGGAGGTCGAATCCGTGACAGGCCCCCCACAAGGTGGACCGACGATCTGGTGAAGGACGCGGGAATCCCTTGGATTTTGTTGTCCAGCAGTGGACGTTTATGATTTATATTTTATGATTTATAAGATTGACAGCAAAAAATTAAAATTGGATTCTGACACTGTCAATATTGTCAACTTTAAAATATCTAACCGTCTATTCAAGATGATGATGACATATTTTTTTTTGTTACAACATTGTACATTGTATACAACATTGTGTACTCACATATTTTACTCGACGTTTCGGCTACGTAACAGCAGCCGTGGTCACGAGCGGAGGTAACATATCCGAACCTTCGAGTAAAATATGTGAGTACCTACACAATGTTGTTTCACATATTTAAATATCGTGTTAATTCCCGTCTTGATTAATTATAGTTATAATGCAACGCGAAAATTAAAAAAAACTATAACATGACCAATTGCTAACCATTAAATTTCCTCGACTGTACCTTATTTCTTATTATTAATAATACCATTACCGTTTATTTACACGAAAATAAGTACATTAATTAATTGTTACGCGTACTAATTCACGTCATTTTGAGAAACCACAAACCACGTCATTTGAGTTTTCTGGCATAGTCTTAATAATATTTATATTGCTCTTAGCAGTTTATAAAAATAATATTAATGTGTGTGTTCACAACTAGCGTCATACTGAAACTTCAGCCAGTAAACGTCCACTACTGGACAAACCGTAAGCGTAGTGTAGGACGCCCTGCGGCAAGATGGGATGATGACTTTCGAAGGCTGGCTGGTGTGGGCTGGATGAGAGTGGCCGAAACTCGGGGCAGTGGCGTGCATTAGGGGAGACCTAATGTCCAACAGTGGACGAGTGTAGGTCGATAATGACTGGACAAAGGCCCAATGATCTTCACACAGAGCGCCCCTGTGCCGGCCGCATCAAAAGGATTCTCGCCACCTTAACCAGGTCGTCGTTAAGTACCTTACTTATTAACATTTATTCAACTACAGATGCCTTAGATCTTGTAAAGTCGAAGACGTGTAAGAGTGTTTCTGAAATGTGTAACCATGACACAGTTTGTCTGGTTTGGCTGTCTAGGGGTTGCCAAGGTCAGAGGGCAGCAGGGACCGGAAAACCCCTTTTCAGAGTTAAGCCTATCGATAGGGAAACCCTATTGTTCGCTTACCAAATCAATAGGATTACCCTATTGATCGTGTACCGTACTTGTAACCGCTTACAGCATAGTAAGGATTACCCTTTTGATTCATCATCATCATCATCAGCCCTTTTAAGTCCCCACTGCTGGGGCACGAGCCTCCCTAAATCACATGAGGGGTAATTGCCATACTCACCACGCTTGGCAGACAGGTTGGCCCTATTGATTGTCTATCTCTTTTCCACGACCTGTCAAACGAACGAGCTCTATTCGACCAATCGAGTTAGTGAGATGCACAATATTGATTCAAATGCTTTGTGCGTAGAGATTAAAACAGTTTGGTAGAATTCTAAAACCCTATCTTGATATGGTAAGTCTATTAGAGTGTTTTCCGTGATGATAGCGCTTTCCGTAATGAATGGGTAAGTATATTGATGAGGTAAGCCAATAATAGGCTTACCTTATTGCCCTAATAAGGGTAACAGGTTACGGTCCCTGGACGGCAGTCGCTTCATTGTAAATACTAGACTCACCAAATCTTCGGCCATGGTAACGCACCCCAGGCTCCAAAACCATATATGCAAGTACTGTGTATATTTCTTCACCATTATAATTCCGTTGATATACCTAAGGGATACGATCGGAGATGGATCGGGCGCAGGACTAACGTCTTAAGGTGACGGGTAGGGCACACTAGCGACGCCAATCGATTTTAATTGTTAGCTACTAAACTGGATCTATTTTATGCGATTTCGGGGTTACAACCACTTATACTATTTATTAAATAACTATGCACAAATGCGGACCCAAAATTTGTACGCGAAAAATTGATTCACACTAAAAATGGCCGCTTTTGGCGGTAATCAATTTTTAGCGTACAAAAACGGACCCAACAATTGTGCATGGTTAATTAATAAATAGTATAAGTAAGTGTATGCCGAGAGGTTGTACCCGAAATTGTTTAAAATAGATCCAGTTCAGTAGCCAACAATTAAAAACGAATGGTGTCGCTAGTTAGGGCTACCCGTCGCTTTAACGTATTTTTTGAGGCAAAACTTCAATCTTGAAAAAATCTTTTTTCGGACCACTACAATCTGGACATCTTCTAGGCAAGAGTGAACAAGCATCTTCTAGGCGAACGCGTTACATCCTAGACCTCATCGTCACTTTCCATCAGGTGAGATTGTGGTCAAGCGTTAGCCTACAGTTCATAAAAAAAAATCTTTGAATAAAGTTTTATTTAATTAACCAGTGGCCCTCCCTCACTTTGTGTCGGGATAATAGTACCACCTTATACCAATAGATGGCGCCAGATGTTGTTTACATCGCGCAACCGTTTCGTGTTTTCGGTATCCGTATAAGCGTTGCCACTGTCTATAGGATTTACCTCTTTATAATATAAACATATATAGATAGATAGGTAATTTCCATTAAAATAAAAGTTGCCCTGGAGCACCCAATGTTTTCTTCGACCCTGTGGATTCGAAAAATCCTGAGTTTCTCGCATACCACAAGACGCACGCACTTATCCATTACTTGCGTAGGCGCACATGCGTCCATACTCCACTTATCCCAACCTGTGACGCATTTATAGAAAGATATATGCTGGTATTGCGTAGTATAGAATATGCCACCACAGACCGCAATGCGCATGAGTTGGTTTGATAGTACCCCACCAATATAGCACTTTACATATACCTGTTAAACTGTCTACTTGTTTTTCGTGCGGTGTGTGCGGGCGTTTCTCTGCACACCCAGAGCCGAGTCAATTTAGTAAAGTTTCCTTTTATCTGATCGGGAATCTAATTCGAGACCTTCTGCGTTCGGAACCAAATTCCTTTTGCGTCATAGATGCCGTACGACCCCAATACGGCTACGGCGGCCAATCTCAACGATCAGCCACGTACGTATATTATAGTGCTCAAGTGTGTCATCATCATCAGCCCATTTAAGTCCCCACTGCTGGGGCACGGGCCACCCTCAATCACATGAGGGGTAATTGCCATACTAACCACGCTTGGCAGACGGGTTGGCGAGGGTTTTGGTATAAATGCAGAGTTTTCCTTCTCTGGGTGCTGATGATCATGCCAGCAGCTTTACCTTAGTCGCCTCTTACGACATCTCGGTAAGAGTGAGGGTGGCTTATTCTACTCTGCCGGGGACCACACGGCGTAAACACAAGTGTGTGCGCAAACACAAGTGCTCTATTCCCTTACCCTCATACTCAAATGGGGCACCCACTGGTGTCCCATCAGATTATGAGGCTGTACGTCAACGACCGGAAAGGTATCGAGCGCTCGACCAACGTCCAAGACACTAAGAATTTCTTACCGAAAACATAGATGCAAATTGTTGGCCCGACGTGAGGATCGAACCCAGGACCTCTTGCGCAGTTGAAGCTTTAAGGTGCGACCCACTAACCACTACGCCATCGAGGCAGGAAAATTAATAGTAATAAATAAATAACAGACACCGATGTGTCTGGTGTTCAACGCCCTGTTGGTCTAGTGGTTTAAGTACCGGGCCGTGATCTCGGGGTCCTGGGTTCGATTCCCGGGTCGAGCGAAAAGTATGTTTCAAATTTTTCGAACATAGCTCGGGTTTGTGATCACCAATCCGCATTTGGCAAGCGTGGTGATTAAGCCTACTCCCATCATAGTAGCGATGACTTGATTACTATGATGGAGGCCTTTGCCCTACAGTGGGACAGTTTATAGGCTGATACTTTATGTGTCTGGGATCAGGTCGATACGTGATCCCAAAAAAATGGCCGATGGTTGAGATTGGCCGCCGTATCCGTAATGGGTTGGAAGGATATTTAAAATTTTATGTTACTCTCCCGTTACTGATACTATGGGAATTCACAGACGTCTCTCGACATAAGGAAAACTCGACATGAAAATATTGATAACATATAATTTGCGTACAATTTCAACTCGTTCTACGTACATGATATATCACCAAACGTCGTGTAACGTACTTTTAGCCGTGGGAGAGTTACGCTTGGGCATGAATGCGCCGGCTCGAGCGGAGTAATACCATGGCCCCACAAAAAACGGCGTCATACAGCGCATGCGCGTGAAAAGGGTTTAAAGGTTAGCAGCGTATATGTGTTGCGAGTATCTATAGGCAGCGACAATCGCTTTCACTCTGGTGATCCGTCTGCTCGTCTGCCACCTATAATATAAATTAAGCAATCACGTTAGGGTGTTACTTGACTAATTGATCGATCATCGATCAAAGCTGCGCGACTGGTCTTGTAGCTTTAATTGATCGACGGATCCCTTCGACTAGCCTATTAATTGATTCCATCGGTCAAAATCGAGAGATGGTCTATTTTTATTTTTTCAAAATCTACAGCTCTTAAATTATACTATTTAGAATTTATATACTACTTACAGCCAATAACAGATTTAAAAAAAAAGATAAGATAAGGTCTGGTAGTAAAAGATCAATTGGTCTGGTAGAATCTATCGATCGACGAAGACTTATCCATTCCAACCAACGGTCATTGACCTCAATCGGCGATCGATCTATGATCTAAGTTATACTTAAATACATATATTACACCCAGACACCGAACAAACACAAGTGTTCATCGCACGAATGTTTGTCCAGGGTGGGGATCGAACCCACGACCTTTGGCGTAAGAGGCAGGGTCACTACCAATTGCGCCATCCGGTCAGTCTTGGGTTGGCGAGGGTTTTGATATAAATGCAGAGTTTTCCTTCTCTGGGTGCTGATGATCATGCCAGCAGCTTTACCTTAGTCGCCTTTTACGACATCTCGGTAAGAGTGAGGGTGGCCTATTCTGCTCTGCCGGGGACCACACGGCTGAGGTGTCCATTATTCTTACATTATCTTATTATTCCGGCGATAAGCAGCGTCTGTGCTGAGTTTTGCTAGGTGAGTGTGGGGGAATGGGGGGTTCAAAGGTTGGTAACGCACTTGTCACTCGACTGGTGTTGGGTACATAAAAACAATCTAGACGAATGCAAAGCACTAAAGTATAATAATGAATTTTGTATTAAAATGCATCGTTTTTTTTTATTATTTTCAACCACTTCATTGCTTTGAATTAAGTAACTATAAGTAACTAGTTTAGTTGACGACCCGTTCGGAACAGTGGTAGTGAACGCTGCCATTGGTCCAAGGGTTGCGGGTTCGCGGTACAAACATTTGTGTGCATGAACATGTCTGTTTGTATTGGTCTGTGTGTTTCCTATTTATTATGAGTATGTATTTACAAAAGAAAAGTAGCTAATGTATATATTTGTAATCCCACTGTTGATTCTGATATCCGTAACACAGGTGCTTGAACTACCTATCTCGGAGTCAGATCAATGTATGTGATGTTGTGAAATATTTATTTATTTATTATTGACTAAGATATCGTCACATATTTGTCATCGACCCGAAATGCCAGACGTTTGGTTATTGCTTTATTTGTTTTCATTTTATTTATTTATTTGTATAATTATTCTTCTGTTTGTGTTTGTAATTAATTCGTAAAAAAAATGTATCGATTTTGTTCTGGTGTCAAAATTAATAAATGTAAGTATCTTCTTTCTATGTGACACATCTGTCAACATAGGTATCTTTCTTTACCATGGAATAAATACACAAAAACCTATTTTTCTTTAATTAGCTCCAAAGTAGATTCCCAAACTCTTTCCACCATTTTGTCATCTGCTGCCAATTTAGAAGGAGCAGCAATTTGGCATTCTGCAAAATATTCTCCAGTCACATTCCCTAATTCAGGAGATACGCACAAATGTATGGTAGTCTGCGCCCCCTCCTCAACCGACTTGAAAAACGCATCCACAATCCACAAGGTCACAACCTTGGTCCATCCTCTCATCTTGTTAAATATTTCCGTCTTTACCACTCCTGGGTGCAAAACGTTAACCGTCACTCCTTCAGGCAATCTTTTCGCCAATGCTTTTGCCCACAAAATTTGACACAATTTACTGTTTGCATATATCCTCCACTGTACAAAAATACCGCGCTTTATTTTTACTGCTGCAATATCTTCAGGATTAAAATCGTGGAACTCGTTTGCCTTTGAAGAAACTATCACTATGCGACTTGGCTTACAATCTGCTAGTTTATCTAGTAGTAAATTTGTAAGCAGAACTGCTCCTACGTAGTTTATTTGTGTGACTTTTTCAATGCCATCATCAGTTAAGACTGGCTTCAAACCTGCACATCCAGCATTGTTAACTAATATATCCAAACGGTCGTAGTTTTTGTTGAAATCTTCAGCAAATTCTCTGATACTAGAGAAATTTGCAAGGTTAAGACTCTTGTAGAAGACATTGGTGTTTCCAGTAGAAGCGACCACATCTTTGACTGCTTCTTCAGACTTCTTCGTATCTCTGCTGGCTATGATAACGGTGGCTCCTCTCTTTGCTAAGTCTCTTGCTGTTTCTCGACCGATCCCCGAGTTGCCTCCAGTGATGAGGGCGACTTTTCCTTTTAATTCCACATTTTTGCACTTGCACACGCCTTTGAATGGCTGTAGCCACTGTTTCACTCCGATTAGTGATGCTAGGAGAATTATTGTTAAACAAAACACAGCTTTTAAAACAAACTCGATCAGGGAAAGCAGCAATTCAAACATTTTGGATATCGCTTATCTTTACATAGTCAACAAGAACGTTGTTAAAACTAACAATTTTTCGTTAAATTAAGGACGTAAATACATTTGTTAGTGTCAATTGGTGTCAATGTGACTGTCAAGCGCCAACTGTTTAATTCTGATGTCACCAAAGGTTTTTGAATATGTATTCAGTATGTTAAGTGGATGAACGGAATACATATTTGTAACCAGGGTCTGTTCACATCGTGATACATCTGACGATACAATTGAATCTTTTTTGCATAGTTTGTTTCCGCCACTTAATATTATTGAAAGTTGATTTAGTTACTACTATAGAAAACTAGGTGACTGACGAGTAGACGGATCACCTGATGGTAAGCGATTGCCGCCGCCCATTGACACCCGCGACACCGGTGGAGTCACAAGTGCGACGTGCGCTGCCAACCTTTAAGCCCCCTTCCCCCAGATTGGTCCCCGGTAACTTCACTCACGTAGCGAAACAGCACAGTGCTGGTTCACGCCGGTTTTTTGTGAGGCCTTGGTATCACTCCAGTCGTGCCGGCTCATTCATGCCGAAGCGTGGCTTTCCCACGGTCAAAAACTAGGCAACTAGGAATTACAGACTGAGGTGTGCTGAACAGACATTGTGACAGCGCATTTTTCTTTGTTAACTAAATCCGAATATTCTTAAATAATGTATTCGCTGCTGATTACAATTATAGAGGTCGACGAAATGTCATCAGATAATGAGTATGAATTTTATTATGTGTTTAATACTGTACATAGAAACCAAAGTGATCAAAGTTCAAGTTTCCGCAGCGAGGGTTCCGTATAACGTTGTGTGTGGCACGTACGTAGCTCGTACGTATGATGTTGCTACGACACATCTACGAGGTACGGACGCGCTCCGCACGTAGCGTTGCGTGTACGTAACACGTTGCTACGACACACGTACGAGCCACGAATGTGCTCCGCACGTAGCGTGGCGCGTACGTAACACGCTTCTACGACCCACGTACGAGCTACGGACGTGCTCCGCGCATAGTGTGGTACGTAACACGTTGCTACGACACACGTACAAGCTACGGATGTGCTCTGTACGTAGCGTGGTACGTACTTAGTAACACGTTGCCACGACACACGTACGAGCTACGGATGTGCTCCGCACGTAAGGTGGTACGTAACACGTTGCTACGACACTCGTACGAGCTACAGACGCGCTCCCAACGTAGCATGGTACGTAACACGTGGCCACGACCCACGCACAAGCTGCGGACGCTCTTCGCACGTAGCGAGGAGCTATAGCTCGTTTGTAGCACATTCCTTTCGAGTAAACTATTACAACGACATGCTCAATGGCGAAGTGGGCTTGGAGACGCCCCTGGCTTTGTCATCTAGCACTCATAATGCCTGGAGCCCAATTCTCGTGCTCGTGATATTTATTTTCATACGACATATATCACTAAAACATAGTTTTTTTGTCAGGTTTTCAAGTGATATCCACCATGTTTTCAAAATGTCACGGGCACGAGAATTAGGCTCCAGGAGCCCAATTCTCGGGTTTGTGAGATTTCAAAAACATGGCGGATATCACTTGAAAATCATACAAAAAAACTATGTTTAAGTGATATATGTCGTATGAAAAGAAATGTCATGAGACCGAGAATTGGGCTCCTGGAATGTTCTAATTTGTGACATACTTGTATTATTCGTTTTGAATTGAGTTACCCATTTTTGTGTGCTATCCCATTATGCATGAAGAGTTTTATTCTTAACACTTTCATTCATTCATTCCTTAAGTGTTCAGTCCATCTGATACACTCCCTTGAACTTAGATAAGATAGCGAAACCCGCCCGCAGGATCTCGACGCCTCGCAATATCACTTCTTTTAACTACAGATCTTTCCGTAGAACGAGACGGCACTATCGGACCTTTCAATTTTCGTCCAGCGTTTCTTATTTAGTTTCGCGCAAATTATCTCCAATTCTTCATATTATTAAACATCGGAGGGAGAACTAGCCTCCCCCCGCCCGGGAGGGGGCTTAATGACGCCGCTGACCGCCCCCTCCCAACTCACTTGTTTCTTCTAAAATTTTTCCCCAATCTTTATTTCGTCCGTATATAATTAGGAGGGCAGAGTGTGCGTGTGGGGGTGTATGTGGGTGTGCGTGTGAGGGTGTGTAAGTCCGGTTATTAGTTTTCTTGGGAGTTTCGTTGGGATGCTTTGTTAGATTTCGATAATTCGCGACAGGGTAGCATGGGGGCGGAAAAAATCAATATGGTGGAATGAATATGCCACGTCTGGAGTTATTAAAGGGAATTCTTATTTATCTAAGGAGTTTCTGTTGTGAGGTTTCGTTTGGCAGGATTGTAGTTCTGTGTCTGGTAAGGATTCGAGGGGTTCCTGAAAGTTTATTGCAAGAAGTATTTAATTGTGTGCTCTATATTTTTCAGTTCGTATGATAAAAAAGACCGAAGCATTTCTCATTAGGTTTGATTGATTTCATTTCTGTTAAGAAAGAAACATTTTATTGACCATCACAATACATAATTGAACAATTGACCCTCATTAGGAAACAGGTAATCATAATTTCAGCCAATAAACGTCCACTGCTGGACATAGGCCTCCCCCAATGTTCTCCATACAGATCGGTCCTGTGCCGCCCGCATCCAATGGATTCCCGCGATCTTCACCAGATCGTCGGTCCACCTTGTGGGGGCCTGCCACGGCATAGGTAACATTCACACATTAATACATTACAAATAAAGATGAGGTTGTCTGGAAGAGATCGCTATTAGCGATAAGACCGCCTACATTGTTTTAGTATAATAACTTAGGCTAAGATCTGTAAATTTTGTGCAATAAAGTGTATCTATCTATCTATGAGTACGAAAACAGACGATGGGTAGGTAATAAACAGTTATACAATGAAATTATTCTAAATAAATAGGCGTCTGTGAAGTGTGAGGTCAATCAGGTCCTGGCCTCAGCATGGTGATGCCAAGACACCGACAGAAAACTCACTGTCTTAGTGACGCAGTGGTTAGTGGGTCGCACTTTAAAGCGACCTAAGTTTTCGGTATGAAATTCTTACTGTCAGCCCGGAGTCTGAAATGGTCATGTACCCCCGTGCCTCGGGAAGCACGTTAAGCCGTTGGTCTTGCCCTCAACGGTCACGTTGGTATCATCATCATCATCGTCAGCCCATTTAAGTCCCCACTGCTGGGGCACGGGCCTCCCTCAACCTCATGAGGGGTAATTGCCATACTCACCACGCTTGGCAGACGGGTTGGCGAGGGTTTTGATATAAATGCAGAGTTTTCCTTCTCTGGGTGCTGATGATCATGCCAGCAGCTTTACCTTAGTCGCCTTTTACGACACCTCGGTAAGAGTGAGGATGGCCTATTCTACTCTGCCGGGGACCACACGGCACGTTGGTGTACCATCGGAATATGAGGGTAACGGAATAGAGAGTGCACTTGTATTTGCACACACATCTGAGCACTATTATTATATCCTGCGTACGTGGCTGATCGTTGAGATTGGCCGCCTTAGCCGTGATAGGTTGGAGGATATTCTGGCAGGACCTGTTGTGAATGACGACAGTGTTAATAAAGAAACATAGATAAATAAATACTAATGTGAGATAAAATACCATGTTAGGCCCGATCGAATGACCCTACGATACGCGAAAGGTCGTGGTTTCGGTTCCCACCTGGACTAACCTTCGTTTAATGAATACTCGTGTTTACTCAGTGTCTAGATAATAATAATAATATTAATAATAAGAGACTCATTACCCCCACCACATCACAATCAGATCCGTAGTGTAGGAACTGTACTTGGCCTAGGCCCGTACATTTCTGAAAAGCCAGCAAATAGCTGTGATACTCAGCATATAAAGAACATAATAATAATAATAATAGATGAAGTGAAGAGAATGTGGAAATTACAGAATGTTAAAATAGTCCCCATAGTGATATCCACAACTGGAGTTATCCCACACCAACGACATCACTCCAAACCAATCACTTAACCTACCGCAGTATACATACATTCTGTTACAGAAAGCTGCTATTTTAAATACGTGTAGGATTGTAAGGAATTTCCTCCAAATAGATGATGATACCCCATCAAATTCACGAGGTGTTAACCAGGCACACATATTCTCTCATTCACAGCCTTACGTCCCACAAACACACCCAATCACACAACCACACAGATCATCACAATCAAGACTCATTACCCCCACCACATCACAATCAGATCCGTAGTGTAGGAACTGTACTTGGCCTAGGCCCGTACATTTCTGAAAAGCCAGCAAATAGCTGTGATACTCAGCATATAAAGAACATAATAATAATAATAATAGATGAATCCCACACCAACTACATCACTCAATCAATACACTTAACCTACCACAGTATACATACATCCTGTTACAGAAAGCTGCTATTTTAAATACGTGTAGGATTGTAAGGAATTTCCTCCAAATAGATGATGATACCCCATCAAATTCACGAGGTGTTAACCAGGCACACATATTCTCTCATTCACAGCCTTACGTCCCACAAACACGCACAATCACACAACCACACAGATCATCACAATCAAGACTCATTACCCCCACCACATCACAATCAGATCCGTAGTGTAGGAACTGTACTTGGCCTAGGCCCGTACATTTCTGAAAAGCCAGCAAATAGCTGTGATACTCAGCGTATAAAGAACATAATAATAATAATTCTTACAACATCTCATACGTTGACCTGATTCCGCACTAAGTAGCTTAAGCACTTGTGTTACAGATATCAGACAACAGAGGAACACAAATATATACTTAAATACATATATTACACCCAGGCACTGAACTAATACCAGTGTTCATCACACGAATGTTTGTCCAGGGTGGGGATCGAACCCACGACCTTTGGCGTAAGAGGCAGGGTCACTACCAATTGTGCCATCCGGTCAGTCTAGATAAATCCCGGTCAGTCTAGATAAATCTATTTAAGTATTATATTTTTAATTCCGCTATTGTCGGATATCTTTAACTGTAACACAAATGCGCTATTTATGTACGGATTCTATTATGAGATGTTGTGTGAATTTATTTAATTTCATGACAATATAAAATATGAAACAACATGACATACATTGACCCGACCACAAAGTAAATAGCATCAGCACATAAATTTACAAAAAATCTACAAAGGTAACACAATTTTCGCCTCAGTTCTGTGGAACGGTTTGGCTGCTTTCCCGAACGCTGCGACTTAAGGACCTTCAAGAGAACAGCGTACTTTTTTTTTAATAATAATAATAATAATAATTCTCACAACATCTCATACGTTGACCTGATTCCGTACTAAGTAGCTTAAGCACTTGTGTTACAGATATCAGACAACAGAGGAACACAAATATATACTTAAATACATATATTACACCCAGACACTGAACAAACACAAGTGTTCATCGCACGAATGTTTGTCCAGGGTGGGGATCGAACCCACGACCTTTGGCGTAAGAGGCAGGGTCACTACCAATTTTAAAAGGCCGGCAACACATTAGCGATCTCTCTGATTTCGTGGATGTTCATGGACGACGTCGATTACACTCCATCAGACGAATCGCTCTCGTTTGTCGCCTCTAGCAAAAAAAAAAACAATATCTATCCAGATACAAACATAAGTTCTCTTTACACGAATATTTGTCCCGAGATGTCATTTTGTAACATAACAGTGGGAGAGCCTTTCGGCATGAATGGGCCAGCTCGATCGGAGTAATACCACGTCCTCACAGAAAACCGGCCTGAAGCAGTGCATGCGCTGTGTTTTGCTGCGTGAGTGAGGGTATCGGAGGCCCAATCTAGGGGAAGGGGGGTTAAATAAATAGTATAGGTGTTTGCCGGGAGATTGTAACCCCGAAATTTTTAAAATAGATCCGGTTTAGTAGCTAAACTTAAAATCGATTGGCGTCGCTAGTGTGCCCTACCCGTAAATGACAAGAATTTGTGGAAATGATAAACTGTTTGCCTACACTCATGACATTGTTATCGATATACTTAATGTTGGACAAAAAATCAAATTGATTTTTTTTTTTAAATATCGAATAAAGAGTAATTGGCCAGTTTCTTGCCGGTTGTTCTCGTCAGAATCAACTTTGCCCTGCGGAGGGACAGTTTATAGGCTGATGATGATACTTTACCACAGAATAAATATAGGACTTTACTTTATTTCTTAGGTCAACGAACTCTTCGATAACAATGTGTTTTGTGCCACAGAGTATCCAATAAGGTTCTACGTATAAAAATAAGTCATACGAAAATTGAATTTCAATCAGAATCCGTGGGTATATACGTGGTACGTTTTCTCGAAATACTCTGAATGAAAATCGGCCAAGTGCGAGCTGAACTTTTTACCGAAAATTCCGTACGAATAGATAAATATATTTTCAAACTCCAAATTAAAACTGTTTTTTTTCCCAAACCAGTCAACTTTTCTTTGTTTTTTTAATACAGCACGATATTTTCAAATTCCGAATAAAAACTGTTTTTCCCAAACCAGTCAACTTTATTTTGATTTTTTAATACAGCACGATATTTTCAAATTCCGAATAAAAACTGTTTTTCCCAAACCAGTCGACTTTTCTTTGTTTCTTTAATGCAGCACGTATGCTGCCTGGTTATGCTCATTAGTTATTCTGCAGGGCAAAGGTCTCCATCATAAGCTACTATGATGCGATTTTGCCTAATACGGCTTGGTGATCACAAACCCGAATTATGTTCGAAAAACTCGAAACATACTTTTTGCTCGACCCGGGAAACCTAGGACCCCGAGATCATGGCCCGGTACTTAAGACACTAGACCAACAGGGCGTCCGGGAGAGCGGGGTTATTTTTGCCCAAAGGTGAAGGTTTTTCCTTTTGAAGTGCGGTACCCTAAACAACATTGGTTATATCTATAGTAGTGTTGTATACAACATCGATCTTATTCTTAATTTATTTGTCCAACCGCGAAATGCAGTTTCAGCACTTGACGAATTAAATGAGACAGAACAAGCGATTCATCTTGCTGTTTGTGGGGGGAGGGAGGGAGAGCAACCGTTTTGACAAGACACTTTAGGCATTAGTAAGAACGGGATGGAAAAGTATAGTTTTCGGGGAACAACTTCGTTAAGGTGACGGGTAGGGCACACTAGCGACGCCAATTGATTTTAATTTTTAGCTACTAAATCGGATCTATTTTAAACAATTTCGGGATTACAACCTCTCGGCAAACACTTATACTATTTATTAAAAAACCATGCACAAATGCGGACCCAGCATTTGTACGCGAAAAATTGATTCACGCTAAAAGTGGCCACTTTTGGCGGTAATCAATTTATCGCGTACAAAAACGGACCCAATATTTATGCATGTTTATTTAATAAATAGTAATAAGTGTTTGCCGAGAGGTTCCCCCGATATTGTTTAAAATAGATCCGGTTTAGTAGCTAACAAATAAAAACGAATGGTGTCGCTAGTTAAGGCTACCCGTCGTCTTAACATTTAAGCGATTTTGAGAGATGGCAGGGCGATGAATAAGACCGCGCCACACGTATTCGAACCTACCCTTAAAGGGTCGTAGGTTCGAATCCGAGAAAGAACTGTTGTATTTTCAAAAAGTATATATGTATTACTACCATTAGCTCACGGTGAGGGAAAACATCATACAAAAACACGTTTCGGATATTTTCAGTTTTTTTACAAATTATATAAATGTAGTTTGTTACCGTGAAGACCGTGGGAGAGCCACGCTTTGGCATTAATGGGCCGGCACGACCGGGATTGTCATCCCGGTCATCTGTGAGGCCGTGGTGTCCCACGGCCTCACAGAAAAGCAGAACGTGCTGTGTTTCGCTGCGTAAGTAAGCGTACCGGAGGCCCAATCCGGGGAACAGGGGGGTTAAAGGTTGGCAGCGCACTTGTGACTCCAATGATGTCGCGGGTGTCCATGGGCGGCGAATCGCTTACCATCAGGTGATCCGTCTGCTCGTCTGCTACCTATCACATGAAATAAATGTTAACGGAGCCACATTTTTTATGTGATAGGTGGCAGACGAGCAGACGGATTACCTAATGGTAAGCAATTGCTTCATCTCAGCATGTAGGTTATACCCCGTCGCGTCCAAAGCTGTCGCTTTGGAGCCCAGAGTATGCTTAGACCATGATTCAGGATTTGGGCGTCTGGTAATTATAATGAAGCGACTGCCGTCTGACCTTCGCAGAGGACCCAGCAGACCAACTGAATCATCATCATCATCATCAGCCCATTTAAATCCCTACTGCTGGGGCACGGGCCTCCCTCAATCACATGAGGGGCCTGAATCCCATGAGGGGGTCACTGAATCATGGTCAATTCCGAAACGATTCGAAACGTGCAGCAGTGAAAACATCGTGTTTCTTTTTTAATGGGAATAATAGACAGTCGAGCATGCGGCCCATCTGATGGTAAATGGTAACCGCCGCTCATAGACATCAACAATGCCGGAGCACAGTCATGCCGCTGCCTACCGTGAAAGAAAAACCCTCAAACCTCTTCTTCTCGAATTGTCTAAAGGTAATCCTCGAATTATCGGTGACTTGACTCTCTATAGTCGACTTGATCCTCTAGCACTGTTGATCTACTCGCTGCCTGAATTCTTACATCGAACTACACGCAAGCGATTGTCATTCCATCCCCATCATCTCGATGGATGGCGGTCTAATACTGTGCGTTTCTCACGGGACTTTCTACCACGTACCTCAGTTCTGTGGAACCGGTTCGGCTGCGGGAGTATTTCCCGACGACTACGACTTAGGGACCTTCAAGAGAAGAGCGTACTCTTTTTTAAGAAGGCCGGCAACACATTAGCGATCTCTCCTGATTTCGCGGATGTTAATGGGCGGCGTTGATTACTTTCCATCAGATGACTTGCTTGCTCGTTTGTCGGTCTCTAGCATACAAAAAACTGAAACGTTCATATTGTCAATTTATTCTATTGTAATCTGGGCGCACGGCAGTGCCCCGCCAAGTCGAGCGCGAAGCAAACATTGCCGTAGCACCTTTTCTTTATAAAGTGGGTCATGTCCTTTATACATCAAAAATGATTCAGCTTTAGATATTTATTTGTTAACATGTTATACACGGCGACACGCGTGGAGTTACCCTTTTTTACCCCGTAGTCGGGTAAGCCAAAACGGAAGGGTTATGATTTTAGCAGTCTATGTATGTATGTATTTGTATGTTCCCCGGTGACTGCCTCGGTGGCGCAACGGATAGTGCGTCGCACTTTAAAGCGACGGCTGCGCTTGGGGTCCCGGGTTCGTTCCCCGGGTCGGCCCAAAATTTATACCTCGGTTTTTCTGTTAAGAAATTCTCAGTGTCAGCCCGGAGTCTGGAAAATGGCGGTCTTGTAACCCCGAGTCTCGGAAAGCACGTTAAGCCGTTGGTGCTGCGCCTAATCACCAAAGAGGTTTGGTCGTGTCACACTGGTGTCCCATCGAAATATATACGGGAATAGAGAGTGCACTTGTGTCGTCGCCAAATACTTGTGCACTACTATAATATGTCACTGCGTCGATAGCTGATCACTGAGATTGGACTGAGCCATAACCTAAATATCGGTTTGGAGGACATTATGCTCCCCGATTCCTGCCTAAACTACCCAGCCGATTTTTATGAATGAGGTATCAATCGATTCCTTACTGTCCGCGTGTTAATAGGCTTATACCTACTGTATTTGAAAATAATAGCACAGTGTGAAAAAAAAACTCAAAGATTTTTTTTACTTTGGACCGTCCTTAATATCTGAGACATAAGTGCTATTTTTGCACTGCGGGACCTCTTGCGCAGCCGTCGCTTTATAATGCGACCTACTAACCACTACGCCACCGAGGCAGTCAACCGAACCAAAGGCAATCAAAGAAACCGAGATCCATACTAATATTATATAATTACAAATGCAGATTAACCATGGCTCAAAAAAGCTCATTTCATATAGTCATCAGAGTCTTTAATTCGTTACCTGATGAACTGAGAGGTCTGAGTGGAGCTCACTTCTATAGCAAACTACTTACGTGGCTTATGGAAAGGTCTTTTTACTCGCTGACTGAATATTTTGATTTAGATTTTAAAAATAAGTGACATTAATTTATCAATCCCATTATTTGAATGAATTATTATTAGGCAATAGAGTAGATATTAATTATTTATTACTGACATAGTTTTTATATCATTGTTATTTTTAAGTGACATTAAGACATATAATAAATGAATTAAAAAACTAAGAAAATATATATGATGTAAATAATCATGAAAACTAACAACGAAAATTGGTTTGGACTAGATCTAGTAAGTAGTTTTTTTTTAATACGTTACAAGCCGTAAACCGCAATTTACCTTGCATATATCTTACTTGCTGCTACGGAACCCTTCATGGGCGAGTCCGACTCGCACTTGGCCGTTTTTTATCTTTTTCTAACGCGAGTGAAACCGCATCAAAACCTAGTGTACATGATGATGATGGTGATGGTCTATCCATTCTGGGTCATCAACATTATCATCTTAGCGTTTTGTCCCGATTTAATTTTGTTTATGTGATAGGTGGCAGACGAGCAGACGGATCACCTGATGGTAAGCGATTGCCGCCGCCCATGGACACCCGCGACACCAGTGGAGTCACAAGTGCGCTGCCGACCTTTATATCCCCGTTTCCCCCGGATTGGGCCTCCGGTACCCTCACTCACGCAGCGAAACACAGCACAATCCTACTTCACGCCGGTTTTCGGTATCCCTCCGGTCGAGCCGGCCTATTCATGCCGAAGCTTGGCTCTCCCACGGTCCACGGTTGCGTCCCAAGCTGTCCCTCCGGAGTCCGGGGTTCACTTTCCTGCTTCTACACCTACACCTGGCGCAATCTTGTGTCTACCCATTCTATGTCATCATTACCTAAAGAGTTTTTACTCCACCTGCCTTCACATGAATTTTTATTATGTGCTAGGTAGCAGAAGGACCGCATCAGAAATGATGTAATCCGACAGAGAACCAGAGTCACCGACATAGCCCACCGAATTAGCAAACTGAAGTGGCAGTGGGCTGGTCATATTAGCCGCAGAACTGACAGCCGTTGGAGCCGTAAAGTCCTTGAGTGGAGACCGCGACTCGGTAAGCGTAGTGTAGGACGCCCTGCGACAAGATGGGATGATGACATTCGAAGGCTGGCTGGTGTGGGCTGGATGAGAGTGGCCGAAAATCGGGAGCAGTGGCGTGCATTAGGGGAGACCTATGTCCAGCAGTGGACGGGTGTGGGTTGCTGATGATGAGGTAGCAGAAGAGCAGACGGATCACCTGATGGTAATCAATTGCCACTGCCCATAGACGGCGACACCAGTAGAGTCACAAGTGCGCTGCCAACCATTAACCCCTTTCCCCCGGATTAGGCCACACACGCATCGAAACACAGCACCGTGCTGCTTCACGCCGGTTTTCTGTGCGGTCGAGCCGGCCTATTCATGCCGAAGAGTGGCCTTCCCACGGTCAAATAGTTCCATTACTCTTAATCCGTTAAGGTGACGGGTAGGGCACACTAGCGACGCCAATCGATTTTAATTTTTAGCTACTAAACCAGATCTATTTCGGGGTTACAACGTCTAGGCAAGCACTTATGCTATTTAAGGCGAAAAATTGATTCACACCAAAAGCCGCTTTTGGCGTCAATAAATTTTTCGCGTACGCGTTGGACTCAATATTTGTGCATGGTTATTTAATAAATAGTATAAGTGTTTGCCTAGAGGTTGTAACCCCGAAATTGTTAAAAATAGATAGTGAAGCAGCATTGTTCTGTGTTTCGCTGCGTGAGTGAGGGTACCGGAGACCCAATTCGGTGGAAAGGAGGGGTTTAAAGAGTGGCAGCGCAATTGTGACTCCACTGGTGTCGCGAGAGTCCATGGGCGGCGGCAAATTGGTAGATACATAATATTTGACATTCATTTTGTTCTGTATGGACTTAAATTGAAAATGTACCGCAGGCCCAATCCGGGGAAAAGGGGGTTCAAAGGTTGGCAGT
Source organism: Marasmia exigua (assembly GCA_019059595.1). Taxonomy (NCBI): domain Eukaryota; kingdom Metazoa; phylum Arthropoda; class Insecta; order Lepidoptera; family Crambidae; genus Marasmia; species Marasmia exigua. The sequence continues at coordinate 15,511,465 of CM032488.1, forward strand.
GCATTTGTGACTCCACTGGTGTCGCGAGAGTCCATGGGCGGCGGTAAATCGGTAGATTACATAATATTTGACATTCATAAATGTACTGTATGGACTTAAATTTAATAAAGATTTATTTATTTAAATTTTTGATTTGAATCGCTTACCATCAGGTGATCCGTCTGTTCGTCTGCCACCTATCAGATAAAAAAATCCGACATCATAACAGACTTTTGTCCTGTGTGTTAAACACGTTTCCCTCTTTCTAAACAAAATAAAACCAAACTTATCTCCCAGTTTCAGATCCATTCTATCAGAGAAAGAATCTAAGAAAATCAGTGCAATCTCAAATTCAATTGACCAAGAAACAAAGCTTTCTTTATTTTTAACTCGACAAAGCTTTCTGCGAGGAAATAATAAAAGTGAAAAAAAATACTACATCACAGGGAATAAAATAAAATGGAATAAAAGGCATGTGAGTAAAATACGTCCTCGCCCGCACACATGCGTATAGTCCAATTTATAATATTGTTTTCCTTGGGATATATTTTTTCACTAGCGTGGGGGGTGGGTGGCCCCCTCCCATCCGGGGCCGCCCCCCCAGTTATTATTAAAGACGTAGAACTCACACATTCTTGCCGAAATTCAGTGTGATTAGATTAGTACGTACGTTTGTATATACGTAAGTAAAATGTTATAGGAAACGCCGTGTGATTTGGAGCTTGTTTTTCTTCTAAATGGTAGTTTATGGTAGGATTGGGTAGTTTGCTAGTTCTTCCATCGATTGGCACATTTTTAAAAAAAGGAATTAAAAGTAAGGAGATAATTTATTTACTGAGTTGTAAAAACATGTTTTGGACTGTTACATTTGTGTCTGAGTGTTTATTAAATACTAGCTTTTACCCGCGGCTTCGTTCGCTTTAGAAAGAGACAAAAAGTAGCCTAACTCACTCTGCGTCCCTCAATTAACTCCACATAAATCACTATACGTTCCACATAATCACTTTCAAATTTAGTTTTTTTTTTAATGTAATATGTGGCAGACGAGTAGACGGATCGCCTGATGGTAAGCACCCATACCCCATAGACACCCGAGACACAAGTGCGCTGCCAACCTTTAAACCCCCGTTTCCCCCGGATTGGGCCTCCGGTGCCCTTACTCCCACAGCGAAACACTACACAGTGCTGCTATAATATTATAGTATGGATATATTTAACACCCAGATTCTGAAAAAATCATATGGCTTTTTATCACACAAATGTTTGGCCATAATAGGAAATGGAATCGAATCCAGACCTTTGGAGGATCAAGAAGGGTAACTACTAAGGCTGTTAAAAATACACATATTTTACACCCAGATAATGAAGATACAATCTAAGTGTTAATCACACGAATGTTCGTCCAGAGTGGGGATCATTCCCATGATCTTTGGCATAAGAAATAGGGTCACCACCAAATGCGCCATCTGGGCCATTTTTTAGCATTTTTTGTTATTTTTTTTACTCAAGGATTTAATATAACGCACATTTCTTCTTCTCCAAAAAAAACCCATCACGTCAGGATTTGAACTCAGTACCTTCCACGTTCCGAATTTTGTAAGTGCTTGTTTTTTAAGTGTAGAAATGAAAATATTTTTTTCTAGTTTAGATCATGCTCTTGTGTGTGTTATGTAAAAAGTATTAGCCTATATATATACTGTCCCACTGCAGGGCAAAGGCCTCCATCATAGAAATCAAGTCAACGCTACTATGATGGGATTAAGCTTAATCACCATGCTTGCCAAATTCGGCTTGGTGATCATATACCAATCCGAATTTGGCAAGTGCGCGACAGAGTGCGAACCGACCCGGGAATCGAACCCAGCCCAGGACCCCCAGCTAGATCACGGCTCGGTACTTAAACTGTTAGACCAACAGGACGTCTCTTATATATCTTATAGGTAATCCGAAAACGAAACGCTTGCGTGATATAATCGACACCTAATGCCATCTATTGGTTTACAAGTGGAACTAATGTCCCGAAACGAAGCAGGGCGGGCCACTAGTAAAATAATATAAATGTTTACACGTGTCACAAAATGAAAGTTCCATTTTTCGCGCTCAATTAGGATTCTTTCTAGAAATTTCGAAACAAGGAAAATGATGTAAGGTCCTTTGAGATTCTTCACGAAATTTAATATCTAGGGAAGACCTTGCCTTTTCCTAGCGAAATATTTGAAAGTGTACGGTACAGGGAATAAAAAGGTTCGTCACTTTAAGGTAAATTTTCCCTTGTACGGCAAGAATCAGTTGTACCAACATACCGTTTTAAAAAGATCTGCCAACCTTCTTTAAATTTTCTTTACATCAAAAGGAATCAATGTTGCTACAAGCAAATCTGAACTTTCTGATCTAACAGTTAAGCCTAATTTTCTGTGCAACAGGTATGACTCTGACTAAAAATTAAGAAAGATAATAAGTGCTCATAGCATATCAAACGAATCAATTTGAAACTGACGAACATTACATGTTGGAAATGTAATGTTAAGACTCGTGGCGGCAGGAGGTAGAGTAATGATAACGACTGTTACAAGTCATTTAAAATCATTTAAAATCATTTATTTATTTGCACAAAACATGGTATACAAGTATGACATAAAAAAAAATTCTCATCGGCTCGAGTATAACAGTTACTTCCTTTAAACCTCGTCATTTTGAACAACTTAACTATTACATAATTCATTATTAAGACGACGGGTAGCCCTAACTAGCGACACCATTCGTTTTTAATTGTTAGCTACTAAACCGGATCTGCCGTGTGGTCCCCGGCAGAGTAGAATAGGCCACCCTCACTCTTACCGAGGTGTCGTAAAAGGCGACTAAGGTAAAGCTGCTGGCATGATCATCAGCACCCAGAGAAGGAAAACTCTGCATTTATATCAAAACCCTCGCCAACCCGTCTGCCAAGCGTGGTGAGTATGGCAATTACCCCTCATGTGAATTGAGGGAGGCCCGTGCCCCAGCAGTGGGGACTTAAATGGGCTGATGATGATGATGAAACCGGATCTATTTTAAGCAGCTCACCGACAGCTCATGTCGAATCAAGCACTTACAAATATCTTCGGCTTACTAACGCGTTCAGTGGTTTAATTGGTAGAACATTCACCCGGATTGTGGAAGGTGTGGGTTCGAATCCCGCCTGAACACGGTATGAATTTTTTAAGTGTGTTATTTACTTATTTTAAGCAGTTTCGGGGTTACAACCTCTCGGCAAGCACTTATACTATTTATTAAATAACCATGCACAAATGTTGGGTCCGTTAATGTACGCGAAAAATTGATTACCGCCAAAAGCGGCCACTTTTAGCATGAATCATTTTTTCGCGTACAAATGTTGGGTCCGCATTTGTGTATGTTTATTTAATAAATAGTATAAGTGTTTGCCGAGAGGTTGTAACCCCGAAAATGTTTAAAATATATCCGGTTTAGTAGCTAAAAAATAAAATCGATTGGCGTCGCTAGTGTGCCCCTTACCCGTCACCTAAATGATTGAAATCTACGCGTCAGCTTTAGCATGAATGGACCACCTCCGCCAGTATGATACAACAGAAAACCAGTATGTAGTAGCTTCTGTGAGTGAGGGTTCCTGAGGCTCAATTCGGAGGGAGGAAAAAGGTTAGCTAGCAGTGCACTTGTTACTGGTGTTTGGTGTCCATGGGCAACAGCAATCGCTTACCACCAGGTGATCGGCCTGGAGCCCAATTCTCGGGCTCGTGATATTTTGAAAACATGGCTGATATAACCTGAAAACCATACAAAAAAACTATGCTTTAGTGATATATGTCGTATGAAAATAAATGTCACGAGCACGAGAATTGGGGTCCTGCAATCCAACTATCACATAAAAAGGCTGCCACACAAGCGTATGTTTCTCAACATGTTTGTCGGGGGCTTTTAATTTTTTTTATAATTTTTCGCTTTTTAAAGATACTCTCAATTTTTTTATTACAGTCGCGATTTTATGGGGGCGGCTATCTTGGTTTTGAAATTATTCACAGTGTATTGTATTCTACTAATCAAACCCTTTTATTTGATACCCTTATTGAGGGGGGGTTGTCATACAATACTTACAATTAATCCGACATATTGTGGCGGCGGCCATCTTGGATTAATTTTTATCTAATTTAGCTAAGAACACTCCCGATCAATTCAACTTTCAAACAAAAAAAATCTAAATCAAAATCAGTTCGCCCGTTCGGGAGCTAAGATGCCACGTACAAACACACGCACACACACACAGACACGTCAAACTTATAACACCCCGTCGATTCTTCGTCGGGGGTTAAGAAAGAGGACTAACTAACTAATTATTGCCATAGTGTAGCGATCCTAGAGAGTCTATATTAGGAAAAGCAGATGAAACTATTTGTCGTTTTGTATTACACCACAAGCCAGAAGATCCTTGACGCCCTTTAATCTATTATTTACCACAACAGCCACGCTTACGAGCTTTGGTGACCGAAACACGATAACTTGATCGATCGGTCGGTACATTTTTAATTTCCCCTTATCAACTATTTTATCTTTAAACTAACTCATGGACAGATAAAAATAAAAATTGGGCGTAAAATCAATACGTGTCCGCGGTTGGCTGACAGCCATACATAGCGTGTATGATCTACGTGCCTCAGGGTTGATGCATTCAAATCAAAGCTGGAGTTGGAAGGAATGAAGTTAAAAGGTCTCTAGGTATTGACGACCCGTTTGGAACAATTGTAGTGAACGCTGCCTTTGGTCCAAGGGTTGCGGGTTCGATCCCCGCACAGTACAAACATTTGTGTGCATAAACATGTCTGTTTGTATTGGACTGAGTGTTTTCTATGTATTTTAAGTATATATTTACAAAAAAAAAGTAATATTATGTATATATTTGTAATCCCACTGTTGTTTCTGATATCCGTAACACAGGTGCTTGAGCTACCTATCTCGGAGTCAGATCAATGTATGTGATGTTGTAAAATATTTATTATTTATTTATTCAATGGGACTCGAATGTAAATTAAAAAAAAATAAGATTTACTAAATAACGCACTTAAAATTTCATCGGATTCGGCGGGTAGGTAGGGCTAAAACAAGCCGCGTGGGCTGATGTAATTCAAAGGTTTTAAATTAGTGTCTGATGGTTTTTAGTGTACAAATTTGGTGTTTATTTGTGCAGTGAAGTGCCGCAAAGTGATCCTAATAATAAGAATTGTTGGATTGTATCGTTTTTATTACTGCTATTGTGTGTCGAGTAAGTTGTCTCGTGGCAACTTGCTTGGACCAAATAATCTTAAAACCAGCGATTGCTTTTAGAGTATATTAGTATGATATCCGCTGAATCCGTAGGTCGATAAAACGTAAAACACAGGCGTTTTATTGAGTAAGTGTGACATTGACTGAGTTCGACTGTTGACTACCTACTTATTCTCAATAAGTTACTTGATTTATCTTCAGTTAGAGCCATATTAAAAAAAAACATTGCGTGTTCAGGCGCGATATGAAATGAATCCACGTCTTCCACGTTCCGGTTGGCTATTTTACTAAGTAAAGTACAGAATTCTTGGGGTATAGTTTTTTTTTGCAATTTATTCTTAAGTTAATAATGCACTTCAATATTTATCGGCAGTCTTCGGGTGGGACTCGAACCCACGATCTTTTAGTAACTGGGAAACTGTTTTACCGACTAAGCTACCGGAGACCTTGGTAAGTTGACGAATTTTTGTAAGTGCTTTTTGCTTCGCCGTGAGCGGACGATAGTTTCATCAATATGTGAGGTACAATCTGTGCAGATAAAGAATGGGATCAGAAATGGCGGCGCATCTATTCACTTCTCGCTCGCACACTATTTGCGTCTATACTCGCACTCGTGGGGTGCGAATATGTTTATATTTTTACTGTATTATTTCATACTATATAGATACTGAAATTCATCGAGTTACCAAGCGTATTTTATATCAAATACTTTTTTTAAAGAGAATTTGTGGCGTGTCTGAATGTTTAACGTGTTCTTTTTATTTTTAATTGTTATTTAAACTAAACTTCGTCTGATTTATATCGCGCAATATATTTTAAAATTGTATATATAAAATCATTTATTTGCTGTAAGCTTCACGCAATTATATTCTGAAATTTACTTTTAAGAGTTGTACATTTGGAATAAACGAAAAATAAAATAAAATAAAAAAGGTCTTTGGTAGCTTAGTCAGTAAAGCCCACTTAGCAAAAGATCGTGGGTTCGAGTCCCACCCGAATACTGACGATAAATTGTTACATGCATTATTAACTTAAGAATAAACTGAAAGTCGCAAACGTCACTAAGCCGACGGATTGTAAGTGCTTGATTCGCCATAAGGTAGCCAATATGTTTAAGGTGACGGGTAGGGCACACTATCGACGCCAATCGATTTAATTTTTTAGCTACTAAACCGGATCTATTTTAAACAATTTCGGGGTTAAAATCTCTCGGCAAACAATTATACTATTTATTAAATAACCATGTAAAATATTAAGTCCGTTTTTGTACGCGAAAAATTGATTCAATTCATGAATCAAATTTTCGCGTACGCGTTGGACCCAACATTTTTGCTTGGTCATTTAATAAATAGTATAAGTGTTTGCCGAGAGGTTGTAACCCCGAAATTGTTTAAAATAGATCCGGTTTAGTAGCTAAAAATTTTAATCGATTGGCGTCGCTAGTGTGGGCTACCTTCACCTTAAGAACGGGTGCATTAAATTGCTATAGCAAAAATATAATATAAAAAAATTACACTTATAGATTTTTATGTGATGGGTAGCAGACGAGCAGACGGATCACCTATGGTAAGCGATTGCAATCACCCATGCACGAATAGTCGTTGTGTTTTGACAACCCTACATGTATTTTTTCGTAGTGCGTGCGTTTACGTAACACTAGGCGGCGGATATGGCTTCGCTCATACGAATTTCCGAAGCCAAATCTTTTGGCAGACATGGTTATGGCGCTGAAATAAACGAGGCCACAGGTCGGTTCATCTGACTTTAACTTTGTCGTAGAAAAAGGCGGCGATCTTTCATACGACGTATATGGAAGATTACCGTTTTTAAAACTATACGACCCATTTATAAATACATCGTGCTTTTCTAAAGCGTGTTTTAATAACTTCTTGAAGGCCTTATAATAAGGTCTTATGAAAACTATTATTTTCCTCCAAGGAACATATGACCTAGTCTCAAAAAAGGCATTATCTTTCCATAAAAAAGTTGTCAGCTGTTTTTAATTATTTTTTTATGTGATAAGTGGCAGACGAGCAGATCACCTGATGGTAACCGATTGCCGCCGTTCATGGACACCCGTAATATCATACCAGTGAACCCCGCTTTCCCCCGGATAGGGCCTCTGGTACCCTCACTCACGCAGCGAAACACAGCGCAGTGCTGCTTCACGCCGGTTTTCTGTGAGGCCGTGGTATCATTCTGGTCGAGCCGGCCCATGTTTTGTGTCCCTAATGTCCCCAAAATGCTGGCAGCATTACCCCGATGGATCGCGATGGAAATTCGCTGGGCGCCAGCCTTTGGCTCTCCCGTGACTTCGACTAGACGCTTAGCTTAGTCACGGAAGAAAGAGAGAAGCGTCGGAACCCCACGGGCCCAGTGTTTCAACACCGAAAGCTACAAAGTGGTAGGCACCAGATAGATGCCTATACTTAGTAGCTTTCAGTCTCTCTGCCGCTCTCTCTCAGGCACTCCTCGTAGTCCATAATATATTATTTTCTCAAACTAAAACAAAACGAGAACCAGGGGTCATAAACCGTTTCTTGGTCCAAACATCTTAATTAACCACTACGAAACACCCAAAAACAAAGTGATCAACTCCGTGTTTATCCATTCAGAAATTTTTCAACTCTCGCTATATTTTTATGGCCGTCGTTAAGTTTGAAATATCGGTCGAGGGTGGCGCGGGGGTGCCAGGGGGTGTGGAGAGGGTGGGGGTGGTTGGCAAATAAAATAAAAATAAAGGCCGATTACTGCCGACATTTTATAATGGACGTGGAATGACATGCGGGCGCCTACCGGAGCGACGCCGGCGCGGCGTCAAATGTCAGTGGGACGACGGCGAAAGGTTTACGGTTTGCGCTTTTTTGGATTGATTGTTTTGGAAAATGTTTAGGAAGAATGATGGCCTGCGAATACCGGTCAGATACAAAGAAACAAATGTCTGGCCATGCCACCATCGCCGGGTTCTGGCAGAAGGGGTACCTAAAGAGATGTGGCCTGACATTGTAAAGGATGACATGTGTGCCAATAAATTGACCACAATGGATGCACAGCTGACCGTGGGAGAGCCACGCTTCGGCATTAATGGGCGGCTCGACTGGAGTCACAGAAAACCGGCGTGAAAGCAGCACTGTGCGTGAGAGAGGGTACCGGAGTCATATAAAAAAAATCCCGGTTCTGTGGACTTCAGCAATCGCTTACCAACAGATGATCTGTCTGCTTAAAAAAATAGAATAAATTAAAATTTATTTGGCTAATTTCTACAAAAAAACAACCCCCTCCTGTCCCTTTGAAAACAAATCTATCCTACTCCACACATACCCTGTCACATGTCACCTCCTGTTTACATTCAATCAGCCCAGGGATCGAACCCGCACCGCACGCCCCCGCCAGGTGTCCGATGATGGATCAACAAATTTATAATTGACACTTTTTGACACCCTGTATTGTAAAATTGCGCAATGTGGGGGTGTTGTTAATTTCAATTTAGATTTTGGTTTCGCTTGGAATGTTTTAAAGGCACTAGTGAGACCAATTGATTTAAAATTGTATGGATTTAATCATATTATACGTTTAATAAAAAATTGTTTAAAACATTATAATGTATACAAAATAATTGAAGAGACAACCACGTAGGTTGGTATCTTTCGTAATTATTAGTAAGTAGGTACCTTATTTTGCGACCTTATTAATATATATGTCACCGGAAAATAACAAGATCCGTAAGTTTATCAATTTACTAGGAAGTTTATAAACTTTCGTAGGATTCTAAATGAGAGATAAATTGCATTATTTTACGTCCACACTTTCGTAAATTTATCAACTTATGACGTCATACCGTAAATTTATAAACTAACAGATATCTATTCGTAAAATTTTATATGGTTCGACCAATCCCACAAACTCTTTTAAACATAAGAATCTTTGAAAAATGTAAAATAACATACTGCTCTCTTATTGGTCAATGTTCATAGTGGCAACGCCAATCAGATCGCGCGTAGTGTTTGGATATTGCTTACTTATTATTTTACGAGTGAGTTCAGTAAGTTTATCAATGTACGAAAAGGTGGACGTAAAATAATACAATTTATCTCCTGTTTAGAATCCTACGAAAGTTTATAAACTTCGTAGTAAATTGATAAATTTTACGGATCTTATTAATTTCCGGTAACATATATATTTCTGATGAGATGTAATATAAAGATAGATATATATCTTAGGTGGTTTAATACTGCGCTGTATATTATGTGAAAATAAATATTTTCTATTTCTATTTCAAACCTTTGTCAGCTAAAATGCTGTTATAGAGCAGTTTTGACGTTTGAAATAAAAAAAGAATGAAAACTGCTTTATAGCTATTATAACACCTTTTTAGCTAACAAAGGTTTTTTGGCCTTATGTGAATAAAGCCAAGCCGAATCTTTTTTTTACAAATTTGGAGCTTCAACCTTTTGGCAAACGTATTAACTAATTATTTAATTATTGGGACTGCCTTGATAGCGCAATGGGTAATGGGTTGCACTTTTAAGCCACGGCTGCGCTTGAGGTCCCAAGTTCAATCCCCGGGTCGGGCAAAAATTTGTACCTCAGTTTGTCTGTTAAAATATCTCAGTTTGGAAGTTGGCGGTCTTGTACCCCCGTGCCTCGGAAAGCACGTTAAGTCGTTGGTCCTCCACCCGATCCCTGTCCAGTCGTGTCACACTGCTGTCCCATTGGAATATGATTGGCCGCCTTAGCCGAAATCGTTTGGAGGATATTATTGTTTGTCGTTAGATTCATTACCTTGAGCATTTATTTAGATATAGTTATTGAGGTTATTACTAAAATTACCCGACTACGGCGAAGCAAAAATAAAGTATAAAAAATAAAACCCGACTACCAAAAAAACACGTTCTAAAAAGTACGAAACAAGAAAATTGTCTCTGCTGAAATTATTATGCCGTATCACCGTGGTCGTATGCCACATTGATTTTATTTTATTATTATGATGGATGAATCTGTTTTGCTACAGTAGGTGGCATACGACCACGGCGATACGGCATAATAATTTCAGCTGAGACAATTTTCTTGTTTCGTACTTTTTAGAGCATGTTTTTTTGGTAGTCAGGTTTTAGTTTTAAACTTACTACGCTAATAGGTAATTGGAAAACACGAAACGCATGTGCGATGTAATCGACACCTAGCGCCATCTATTGGTTTAAAGTGGAATTAATGTCCCGAAATGAAGTGAGTACAGACCACTAGTATAAGATAATGATGGACGAAAAGACATCAACGCGTTATACATTTCTTTTATATATTTTTGTTCTGTATATTGTCGTCCAACTTTCGTTGTGTTGGTAATGTGTGTCGTGTGTGCTGAGCAAATAAATGTTTTCTAACTTTAAATAATTAAATTAAGTGGAGATGCTGTAAGCAACATTATATTTAAAGTATTATGCGTACAACCTGTGCGGATAAAGAATGGGATCAGAAATGGCGGCGCATCTATTCACTTCTCGCACTCATGGGGTGCGAGTATAGACGCAAATAGTGTGCGAGTGAGAAGTGAATAGATGCGCCGCATTTTCTGATCCCATTCTTTATCCGCACGGGTTGTATTTACTACACAATTGATTTTGTTAATTTTAATTTAATATTACATTATTTATTTGGTAATCAGCGTCCTCTTTCCTCTCCCATATAGCATTGCCCTCGCCAGGTCTATAGTGAAATCTATATTTACTTTCTTTCTTTATCTTTATTTACCATAAATCTTTATCTTTTTTTACCGTAAAAAGTACAGTCTTGTTCACTTATTTCTATTGGCTCTGCACTAAACAAAATTGTTTAGGTCGCAGCAGCCAAGAACGATTTACAGTGTTGACTTGCTGGTGGCGTTAGACATTAGGTTCGGATTAACATTTTAAAGATTGATAATTTATAAGTATTTAAACATTATGGGCAAAAATGCTGAAGTTAATTAGGATTAGTACAATTTTGAGGAAATTGCATTAGGCACTAAAGTTAAAAGGAACAAAAATGTTATGCCTAGTAGGGTGATATGTGTAATGCGTTGTCTATGTTGTATGTGCGTGTGTGTATGGGTTCGTGGGTGTTGTGAGTGTATGTGTGTCTGGTGTGTGTGTATGTCTGTATGTCTGTTTTTACGAGGGTGTGTTCATGCATACGGTGTTTTCGGGAAGTGGAGGGGTCATTTCACGAGCTTCTCCGTTTCGTTATAGTCCAACTTTACCAACTAATTTTATTATTTTAACCTATCCAAGGATAAAGTTTTTGAGCACTTATACCTGTTGCAATTTTTCCAAAGAGAACGAGATGAGACACTTCTTAATCTTAAGACCAAATTAGTTCTGATTGTGACCAAACAAACTGCAGGAGAGTCGCCTATCTATCTATACTACTTGTAAAGAGGTATATCTAACAGTAAGACAGCGAACATGCTTATAGGTAATCCGAAAACACGAAACGCTTGCGTGATGTAAGCGACACCTAGCGCCATCTGTTGGCAACTGAAGTGAAACTGACCATGAGAGAGCCACGCTTGGGTATGAATGGGCCGGCTCGACCGGAGTGATACCACGGCCTTACAGAAAACCGGCGTGAAGTAGCATTGTGCTGTTTTGCTGCGTGAGTGAGGGTACCGCAGGGAAAAGGGGCTTAAAGGTTGGCAGCGCATTTTTGACTCCATTGGTGTCGCGAGTGTCCATGGGCGGCGGCAATCGCTTACCATCAGGTGATCCGTATGATCGTCTGCCACCTATTACAGAAAAAACATAAAATAATAATAACAATTTCGAAGCGCAGCCTCTCGGAAAACACTTATACTATTTATTTAATACTTGAACTTAACTTTTGGGTCTGCTTTTGTACTCGAAATTTTAATTACCGCCGAAAACTTAGGCGTTAATTACTAATTTCAGGTGCAAAAACAGATCAAAGAGTAGTGCACAATTATTAAATAAATAGTATAAAATGTTTGCTAATAGACTCCCGCTATGAAATTGTTTCAAATAGATTCGGCTTAGTAGCTAACAATTTAAATCGATTGATGTCGCTAGTTAAGGCTACCCGTCGCCTTAAGGTGACGGGTAGGGCACACTAGCGACGCCAATAGATTTTAATTTTTAGCTACTAAACCCGATTTATTTTAAACAATTTCGGGGTTACAACCTCACAGCAAATGCTTATACTATTTATTAAATCACCATGCACAAATGTTGGGTCCGTTTTTGTACGCGAAAAATTTATTGTCGCCAATAGCGGCCACGTTAAGCATGAATCAAAAAACAACTAACAATTAAAAACGAATGGTGTCGCTAGTTAGGCTACCCGTCGCCTTAAGCATCATCGGCCAAAAATGCCTACTTGTGATACCTGAAACGTTTTTTTTTATTTTCTAGCACATTTTCCACATAATAAGGCTGTTTATGTTGACACATCAACAAAAATAGCTTCGTCTAAAATTATAACCAGCCTCCAAGACTGAAATAGATTAGCGAACCAGAGATCCGCTGGATACAGAATAAGAAACCCTAAACTATAATAATAATTCATTTATTTCAGGCAACAAGATACATTAAAAAAATATTTCATTGGCCCATGTCATAAATACCTTACAGTCTAACATACATACATAATATAATAAATTTCACTTTTTGTATAACATTAAATTTACGTGCGGCACGTAGAGTCAGCATTTAAGTCCCCACTGCTGGGGCACAGGCCTCCCTCAATCACATGAGGGGTAATTGCCATACTCACCACGCTTGGCAGACGGGTTGGCGAGGGTTTTGATAAAAATGCAGAGTTTTCCTTCTCTTGGTACTGATGATCATGCCAGCAGCTTTACCTTAGTCGCCTTTTACGACACCTCAGTAAGAGTGAGGGTGGCCTATTCTACAACAATTTCGGGATTACAACCTCTCGGCAAACACTTATACTATTTATTAAATAACAATGCACAAATGTTGGGTAAGTTTTTTTAAAAAAAAATGATTGACTTACCCAGGATCTAGTATTTTTGCACAGACTGATCAACGGAAACCTGAACTGCCAAGAGTTGCTTCAATACATAAAGCTTTCAGTACCGGCCCGCCTACCTCGCCATTCGATCAAAAAGATATTCAGAATAAGAATAAGAAATAATTTATTGACCACAACACATTACATACAAATCTGAATAAGGACAAAACATTATCAAGTTGCGGCCAACAAGGTTCAGCCTCAGCATGTGCTACAACAACCGCTAAGCAGCCGCTGCAGCGCTGATTTTCAGGCTGTAATATATTCGCCTTACTTCCAGCCAGAACTAATTTAGGTCATCACGCACCTCTGGCCCGATGTTGTGGGACATACAATGAACTTCACCTGAAGGACATTGATATTTTTTTCGACTCCTTGCCTAGCTATAGGCGAAAGTTGATAAATTTATTATATGATAGGTAGCAAACCTCTTATAATGTTGTTTTATTTCAATATTTTTTTTAAGTATTTTTTGTTTCTTTTTAGTTTATCTTTTGTGTTTTTACGTAGAGATTTTTAGCAACGTTGTGTACGCCTATAAAGGGTATATATATAAGACTTGTACTTTAATTAGCATTTTTAATTTTTTCTATATGTATACTGTTGGTGTACCTGTTTAATAAATAAATAAATTAACGTCAATTTTTCGCCTACAAAAAAATACCCAACATTTGTTCATGGTTATTTAATTAATAGTATAAGTGTTTGCCGAGCGGTTGTAACCCCGAAATTGTTTAAAATAACACCGGTTTAGTAGCTAAAATTTATAATCGATTGGTGTCGCTAGTGTGCCCTACCCCTCACTTTAACCGAAAAACTCAGGTACAAATTTTGGCTCGACCCGTGGATTGCAACCCGGACCTCTTGCGCAGCCGTCGCTTTAAAGTGCGACGCATTACCCACTGCGCCAATGAGGCAGTCAAGTTTATGCGTAATATATACGTTGCGGCATGCAGAGAGGTTGGAAGCTCTACAATGGAAGTTGTAGACGAGTACATCTACCTCGGACAAAAAGTTCAGCTTGGTAAGTCCAACTTCCAGAAAGAGGTCGATCGACGAATCCAACTCGGCTGGGCAGCGTTCGGGAAGCTATGCAGCATTTTTTCGGCCCACCTACCGCAGTGTCTCAAGACGAAAGTTTTTAATGCGTGTGGGTTTGCCAGTGATGACATACGGAACCGAAACGTGGCCGCTTACAATATGCCGATTAAAGAGGCTCAAAGTCACCCAGAGAGCAATGTAGAGGGCTATGCTCGGAGTCTCCCTGCGTCATCGTATCAGAAATGATGAGATCCGCAGAAGAACTAAGGTCACAGACGTAGCCTAAAGATTGCATGCCTCAAGTGGCAATGGGCAGGGCATATAGCGAGGAGAACAGACAGGCCGTTGGGGCGGAAAAGGCTTCGAGTGGAGGCCACGTACAGGAAGTCGCAGCCGTGGTAGGCCTCCTACAAGGTAGATCGACGATCTGGTGAAGATCGCGGGAATCCATTGGATGTGGGAGGCACAGGACCAATCTGTGTGGAGAACATTGGGGGAGGCCTATGTCCAGCTGTGGACGTCTATTTGCTGAAATGATAATGATGATGCAGAGAGACTGAAAGCTGCAAAGTATAGGCATCTATCTGGTGCCTACCACTTTTTAGCTTTCGGTGATAAAACACTGGGCTCGTGGGGTTCCTACGCACTCTCTTTCTTTCGTGACTTAGCTAAGCGTCTAGTCGAGTCTATCTAGTCGACATAATAGTATAAGCATTTGCCGTGAGGTTGTAACCCCGAAATTGTTAAAAATAGATCCGGTTTAGTAGCTAACAATTAAAAATGAACGGTGTCGCTAGTTAGGGCTACCCGTCGCCTTAAGAAATCCGTAGTGTCAGCCCGGAGTCTGGAGGTTGGCGGTCTTGTACCCCCGTGCCTCGGAAAGCACGTTAAGACCTTGGTACCGCGCCCGATCCCTCTCCGATCGTGTCAAGCTGGTGTCCCGTCGAATTATGAAGGCAAGGAAATAGGGAGTTCACTGTGTTTGCTGTGTACAAACACACTTGAGCACACTTGAGATAAATCCTGCGTAAGAGAATGATCGTTGAAATTGGCCGCCTTAGCCGAAATCGGTTGATATTTTAACCTTTAATTTTTTACCAATTTCCTTTCTTTTCGAGGAATGTATACGGGCCCCTAAACCAAGAAATGACTTCCCCGCCTCCGTACAGGGTCATCGAATATAAATAGGATCATAAGTGTCACGGTAAGGGCCCTATTGACTTGTTACTGACGGTACAACCCTTAGTATCGTTACCTGTGACGTCAGAATGTGTGTAGATCAATAGTAATGAATTTGTGTGAAGGCACCTTTTTATTTTAAGGTGACGGGTGGGGCACAGTAGCGACGCAAATCGATTTTAATTTTAGCTACTAAACCGGATCTATTTTAAACAATTTCGGGGTTAAAACCTCTCGGCAAACACTTATATTATTTATTAAATAACCATGCACAAATGTTGGGTCTGTTTTTGTACGCGAAAATTGATTCTCATTAAATTTTTCGCGTACGTGTTGGACCGAACATTTGTGCATGGTTATTTAATAAATAGTATAAGTCTTTGCCGAGAGGTTGTTTAAAATAGATCCGGCTCAGTAGCTAAAAATATAAAATCGATTGTCGTCGCTAGTGTGCCCTACCCGTCACCTTCAGAACTATTGGCCCACCCCTACTTCGTTTCGAGACTTCAGTTCCATTTTATACCAATAGATGGCGCTAGACGTCGATTACATCGCGCAATCGTTACGTGTTTTCGGATTAGCTATAAGTGTTGCTGCTGTGTGTACAATTTAGCTCTTAATAAGTAGTATGTATTGTTTGAATGTCTCGTCGGCGCAGTGGTTAGTGCGTCGCACTTTAAAGCGACGGCTGCCCTTGGGGTCCCGGGTTCGATCACGGTCGGACCAAAATGTGTAAGTACCTGAGATTTTCTGTTAAGAAATTCTCAGTCTCAGCACTTCGGAGAGCACGTTAAACCGTTGGTCCTGCGCCTGATCCCTCTTCGGTCGCCTTATACTGGTGTCCCATCGAAATATGAGGGCCAGGGTATAGATGTTGTACTTTGTGTCTGCGCAAACCCTTGTGCACTATAATATGTCCTGCGTCGATGGCTGATCTCTGAGGTTTGCCGCCATGAAGCCGCAAGGATGGTAGTATAGTACATAAAATCGGCTTTGAAATCGACCTAAGAGTTCTTCATAGCTTATGCATCGGATCCCGAAGCGACATATTTGGACGTAACTGGGAATGACATGCTGAAATGATACTATTTTCTACACTGAATAGCTATGTTATGTAATCTGTGATCGGAATAGGTAGTGCAATTAAGGGTCAACGATCTCAAACATTACATTAGTATGGATACGCCTGCGAGATCGCGAGATTTCGGAAACTTTAGATAGATAGATAGATAAATATACTTTATTGCACAAAAAAAACACAACTTTAAAAGGAATTACAGAAACTTAATATACCGAAATTGTACAAATTTCGGCGGTCTTATCGCTGGAAGCGATTTCTACCAGACAACCTTCAGGCAAAGGACATTTGATAGTAGAGGAGGGGTAGGTGGTGCAATATTGAAAAAGGGAAATAAGAGTGAACTGTATATATATTAAAATATTTATAATGCTAATACATAAATAAACAAAATATTATATACTAATAAATAAATATGTTATGCTTATTATATACGTATAAAAAAAATTCTCTTATCAGAAATTAAAAATTGAAACAAGTATTCACAGTAAGTAAAATAAAATAATAATAAATATTTCTCAACATCACGTACATTGATCTGACTCCGAGATAGGTAGCTAAAGCACCTATGTTACGGGTATCAGAACCAACAGCGTAATTAAAAATATATACATATAATACTTTTAAAACCATAATACATAGAAAAAACCCAGACCAATACAAACAAACATGTTTACGCACCCAAATGTTTGTATCGTCTAGGGATCGAGGAATGCCCTTGCACCAGAGGCAGCGTTCACTACCACTGATCTAAATGGGACAAAGTAAAACATTACATTTAGTATTAGCATAGACTAATTAGTCTAGATAATTATCTAGTCCATGTTATAAAATAAATATTTCACAACATCACATACATTGATCTGACTCCGAGATAGTTAGCTCAAGCACCTGTGTTACGGATATCAGAATCAACAGTGGGATTACAAATATATACATATAATACTTTTCTTTTGTAAATACATACTTACAATACATAGCAAACACCTAGACCAATACAAACAAACATGTTCATGCGCACAAATGTTTGTACTGTGCGGGGATCGAACCCGCAACCCTTGTATCAGAGGCAGCGTTCACTACCACTGTTTTAATCGGGTCGTATAAAGAGACAAGTTATTAGCAACACTTAATCGAAATTTCCATCTATTTGTAAGTCGAGTCCATGTTAAGATTTCGTTAAAAATTGCACTCCTGGATCTGATCCAAATTCCGAAAGCCTAGAAGAGTGGAATACTCTCTGTCTCTCTTTTACGCTGTCCTAACTTTCCTACTGACGTAAATAAGACACTTAAAAATTTCATCTCGTGTTCAGGTGGGACTCGAACTCACACCTTCCACAATCCGGGTGAATGTTCTACAATTAGACCACTGAACGCGTTTCTAAGCCGACGAAATTTGTAAGTGCTTGATTCGACATGAGCTGTCGATGCTGAGCTCTAGCCACCTAATTATAAATCCCGATCTTAAGTTAATACCGTATTAATGCCTATGTCATTCCGTTCCATCCTGAGTTCGCGATTCGTAATAAATTTAAATTAAAATGATGGCTTAAATAAATAGGTTATTCCTGATTTGACGCGTTTTCGATAACTCTTATTTTTGTCTTTAGTTTTCCTCGTCTTCTCATAGCTATTGCGTTACTAGTGCGAAATTATGACTAATTAATTGTTTACTTCTGCAATTTGTTTATATTTCTACAAATTAATTTTGCTAAAACTAGTTCAACCCACATCAAAGTTGCCGCTCACCATGATACAACTTGTTCACGTATTGGTCTGCGCATGAAACCTATTAAGTAAATAAATAAATTCGTAGAGTTAAATTGAATTACATAAATGATTGTACACAATAGGATAATAAATTATTGCTAATTACATAATTCACTCGTTTACAGTTGTACCAAGTTTATAAGTTACATCGGCAAATTTCGTCTACGCAGAAGAGCAAGTTATATCCGATTGATTACGATTGCGAAAGCAGTTGAAATACAAACTTTATTGCGTTACGTTAAGATTAAATACAATAAATTCAGAGAGGAATGCTATCTCTCTCTTAAGTGCACTCGCACCGAAGATGCGCTGACGCATCAACCAATTAGATATTGTAATTTTGGCGCGCGTAAATGAAGCGTTGTGATTGGTTAAGATATTTCCGCAGTTTTCGAAAATAAGAATTCTGCGCAGGTACATTGCTATTTAATAAAATTGGTAAAACTATACCCCAGGACCCCAATTCTCGTGCTCGTGACATTTATTTTCATACGACATATATCACTAAAACATAGTTTTTTTGTATGGTTTTCAGGTGATATCCGCCATATTTTTTTTATATCGAAATCCCGAGAATTGGGCTCCAGAGCGGTTGTCAGTTCCGCGGATAATATGGTCAGCTCACTGGCACTCAGCTTGCTGGTCCGGTGAGGTATAATAATAATAATAATTCTCACAACATCTCATACGTTAACCTGATTCCGTACTAAGTAGCTTAAGCACTTGTGTTACAGATATCAGACAACAGAGGAACACAAATATATACTTAAATACTTATATTACACCCAGACACCGAACAAACACAAATGTTCATCGCACGAATGTTTGTCCAGGGTGGGGATCGAACCCACGATCTTTGGCGTAAGAGGCAGGGTCACTACCAATTGCGCCATACGGTATGTAGATGACACTGGTTTTTCTGGCCTGGCCTGATCACCTCGTCATCATACGATCGATCGGAGTGGCGAACAGTTGAAGAGGCCTATGCCCAGCAGTGGATTGCACAGGCTAGTGATTATTATGATATAATTACCGCCTTATTTGCAAATTTGGTCGATTATCGGTTAGTCGCATCCAGGTTCCGCTAGCAATCTTGGGCATAACGTCACTCCATCTGGCTTGAGGGCGCCGTACTGAAATATGCTACAAAAAACTGAAAGAAACACAGAAATTAAACTATTTACTCGTAGCTCGGACAACCGCATGTTAAAATATCCAAATCAGACTTTATTGTGCTTTTTTATTAGGGTTCCGTAGCCCAATGGCAAAAAACGGAAACCTTATAGATTCGTCATGTCTGTCCGTCTGTCCGTCTGTGTGTCCGTCCGTATGTCACAGCCACTTTTCTCCGAAACTATTAACTCTTGAAACTGTTTTTTGTTGTATCTATGGACAGGTCTTTAAAAATGATGTTGACGTTTTTAACATCATTTTTTTCTAAACACAATACTTTTTATAAATATTTTAAGTAATAGTTACTGTATAAATAGTTACTTATATAATAGTTATTTTTAATGGGTTGCTTGTCTATTGCATTGGGTCTCAGCCTGTAATAATAGATTAAGTTCAGTAAATAAATAAATAAATAAAATAAGTAATAAAGATTTTATTATTTCATATAAGAACATAGTTCACTTACAATGAGCTTAAAAATAATTATATTAATTGAAGTAAATTACTGATGTCTGACATATCACACTTTCTCTTCAATTTCGAGTTAAGGCGACGGGTAGCCTAACTAGCGAAACCATTCGTTTTTAATTGTTAGGTACTAAACCGGATCTATTTTAAACTATTTCGCGGTAACAACCTCTTGGCAAACACTTATACTATTTTATTTAATAAACATGCACAAATGTTGGGTCCGTTTTTGTACGCAATTAATTGATTAATACCAAAAGTGGCCGCTTTTGGCGTGAATCCTTATTTCGCGCACGCGTTGGACCCAACATTTGTGCATGGTTATTTAATAAATAAATAGTACAAGTGTTTGCCGAGAGGTTATAACCCCGAAATTGTTTAAAATAGATCCGGTTTAGTAGCTAAACATCGATTGGCGTCGCTAGTGTGCCCTACCCCTAAGTTTATATGTATTACCTATGCTATGGTGACGGGTACGTCACCTTAAAAATGCCAAAAGATTCGCAATCTTTTATATCATTTGGAAGATTATTATACATCTGTGCTCCCTCAAACAATATATTTTTCCCGTGACTGATTCTTAGCGTATTTAGACTTATTTTATTTATGATTCTCAAATTGACCTTAATCTTTAAAACCCCCGCCAGGAATTCTCTCCGAAACTTTAAAATGAAACTCATAAAGTATTTCGCCATTTTTTCTCGTACAATAGGAAAATTTAACTTTGCAATCTAAAATTACAATAACTCTAATAATGTGAATTGATGCCTACTTCCCTTAACTAATTAAACTTGTTATTTAGAATTTTTAATATAAAACTTTTTACTTCGAAAGAAATTATGATGGAACAGCTCGGTTGTTTATGCCAAATAAAAATACTCAAGAGAACTTTGTGCGGATTTTTTCGGGGAAATAAGGAAGGAGCTAGGTTCTTTTTGCGCGAATATTTTGATGAAAAGCCTTAAAATTTGAGGGACAACTTTGTATAATTTCGTTGTTCTAAATGTTATGATCTAAATTAAGACTGCTTTGCAAAGGGCCGAGGAATGAGGAAGTGAGATATCTTTATCTATTTACACCACCTACAGTAGCTAAACAGATTAATTACAATAGTAAACTTAGACGACCGGTTTGGAACAGTGGTAGAGAACGCTGCCTTTGGTACAGTCAACTTCAAGAATATGTGTACACTTTAGGACGTTGTCACAATATATAATATAAGAAAGTAAACCTCTACTTTCTTATAGGTAAGTATTGTGACAAGGTCCTAAAGTGTATACATATTTTTGGAGTTGACTGTACAAGGGTTAAATAATAAATAAATAAATAAAAATTGGTTTATTGCTCTCAAACATACATTTTATATCATATTTTATATCAAACAGGCAGAGTAATAGGCAGAGTAGAATAGGCCACCCTCTTTCTTACCGAGGTGTCGTAAAAGGCGACTAAGGTAAAGCTGCTGGCATGATCATCAGCACCCAGAGAAGGAAAACTCTGCATTTATATCAAAACGCTCGCCAACCCGTCTGCCAAGCGTGGTGAGTATGGCAATTACCCCTCATGTGATTGAGGGAGGCCCGTGCCCCAGCAGTGGGGACTTAAATGGGCTGACGATGACGATGATGATTGCTTCGGAGCCGGGGTACAGGATTCGAGAAGTCTGGTAATACAATGAAGCGACTGCCGTCTGACCTTCGCAACCCTTAGACGGGGGAACCTGATGTTAACTTAAGTGAAGACGAGGTCAAAGGTTATTAGGAAACAAACACCGCTGGTACAAAATATTTCACCTCATTTTATGTAATTCCAGTTGCGTCCAAAGCTGTCGCTTCGGATCCCTGGGCACGCTTGGACCATGATCCAGGATTCGGGAAGTCTGGTAACTACAATGAAGCGACTGTCGTCTGACCATCGCAACCCTTAGACAGGGGAACAGTTGGCAGCGCATAAATGCGCTGCCAACCTTTTCCCCTTCCCCCTATTGGGCCTCCGGATGGATCATGATGCAATAAATAATATGACTATGACTATGAAATCCAGAAGTGCATGCTCAGATTCGAAATACGACCCTCCGGATTTTTTTATGTAATCGGTGGCAGACGAGCAGACGGATCACCTGATGGTAAGCGATTGCCATCGCCCAAAGACACCCGCGACACCAGTGGAGTCGCAAGTGCGCTGCCAATCTTTAAGCCCCCCTTTCGCCTGAATTGGGCCTACCACTCACGCAGCGAATTAGAGCACAGTGCTGCTTCACGCCGGTGTTCTGTGAAGCCGGTCGAGCGGGCCCATTCATGCCGAAGCGTGCTCTCCCACAGTCAAATGGCCGTATGGAAGTGTAAGGGTCGTAAATAGTGAGTAAAACCAAGAAATTGTTATCCGAAATTAAAAGGAATTAAAGGGTAATTCCTTTTCATCATCCTCCTGCCTTTTTCCCAGGTTATCTGGGGTCGGCGCAGTATGTTTTCCTTTTCCATACGTCCCTGTCATTCGTCATCGAATCATCCACCTCTTTTTCCATCATGTCATTCTTCACACAATCCATCCATCTCTTTTTCGGCGGTCCTCTGTTCCTCCAACCATTTACGTTTAAACTCATCACTTTTTTGGCAACATGTTCTTCCCCTCTTCTCCTTACATGGCCATACCAGGAAAGAAGATTTGCCTTCAATTTATCAATGATAGGGGCCACTTTCATACTTCCTCTAATATATTCATTCCTTATCTTGTCCATTCTCGTCACTCCACACATCATTTAATTCCTTTTCAACCTGCAAAAAATACAATATATGGTTACGTGGACGTGCGGCGGTTCACTCTTGACACTTTCGTCAGGAGTCCATATTCAAAAGCATACATTTTCTTCTAAACGTGACATTAAACCGACAGCCAGCAACGAAGGAGTTCACCATAGTCACAGAAGCATACGAGGGGGTCGTAGCTCCAACCGTTCATATCCGCGGAATTACCACGGCTTTAGTACAAAATAAACAAGACCAAAACTTAGAAGCCAATTTATTCCAATTCGGAAACTTCCCGCATAATTTGGGTAGCAAATAACAACTCACGAAGTTTCCATTTAATTTTTTAGAAAATTAAAAACGAATTTATGACTCTCTTCAAAATGATTCGAATTTATGGACGGCTGTTGTCGAATGGCGGGAGTGCGATGCAAGATACGACGAGCGTATTGATAGAGGGGGACGAGTGTATTTACACTGGGCCGCCCCTTTGATAGTGTTTCCAAATTTCGGGAAAACAAAGTGTATTGTTTGGGCTAAGGGTGGGTTTACATGTCAGTGCATTGCAAGAGTTTAATCTAGGCTCCGATGTCTTTTTTGGGTAGTATGGTCTGCAATTTTTATCTAGAGGAAATTGTGTAAGTATACCGGAAGCCCAATCCGGGGGGATGGGGGCTAAAAATTAGCAGCGTACTTTTGCTTTTACTGGTGTTACGAGTGTTCATGGGTAGCGATCACTTACCATCAAGTGATCCGTCAGCTCGTTTGCTAACCTGTTTAAAAATATTGTAAAAACGTTCCATTTTGCATGCAACAGCAAATGTTTTTTTCGCTTATTTTATTAATCTTCTAAAAGGAACTTTCTAAGAGGAAGTCTTGATACCTATACAGAGAGCTTCGTCAAAACAACCACCATTTTTTTTTACAGTTACATGTATTATTCATCATCATCTTAGCGTTTTGTCCCGGTTGCGTCCCAAGCTGGCCATTTCGGAGCTCAGGGTACGCTTTCCTACTTCGACTTTTCCACTTCGCACAGTTATTGTGCATCCCTTATGGTTAGTTTGCTTATGTACAAGTATGTACAACACATCAAAGTATACAATACTGTCATCCTCTTTTGTGGTCCACGTGCGGCCAGTTTTTTTTTGCTATATTCTGTAGGACCTGTCCCCTTGAGTATTTATTACCATGGCTCTAGGGTCATAACATTAGCTATCCTTAGTTTTATTTGAGTTCAAAAATCAACATTTTTTCAGAGAATTATCTAACAAAAATAATATTTTTTTTTTGTAATGGCTGCTATTGCGTTTGCTTATGCCAAACACATTTTTTTAACTCTGCCAATGTCGAGTGATTAACGAGACACGTTTTAAAAGGAAAATTGACCGGTATAGATGAGATTAAAATAATATTTTTTCCGGTATTCCAAATCTTGACATTTGAACATCAGGAGGACAAGTCCTAACAGAATACAGCAAATCTTTTTTTGCCCAGCACCTTCATGTTTGGACCAATAATATATGAAAGTCCGTGGATCTCCTTTCTTCATTAGATTCTCGGCTTTATGTCAAACGAGTTCAGTTCAATATCAATTGAGGAATTTTGACTGATTATAGGTCTGTACATGTATTATTAATCGTTTGAAAAAAATGTACGCCGAATAAAATTCGTTACTAAAAAAAACTCGCCTGGCGCCATGTAATCCGCCCCTTCCCGGCAATGCAGGCCCCCAGGCCGGGGGTAACAAAGGGCCGGGTGGGGCCGATTTTTGCCATTTCACCCAAAAAAAGTTTCCAAACACTATTTTATCTAAAAACACGCCAGTTTTGAACGCACGCGCACTCGATAACACGCTTCGTAACTTAGTGACGTCATCAAAAAGTTTACGCAAAAGTTTTTGATTAAAAAGCTTTCTAATTTTTGAATTAAGAACTCACGAAAATAATCGAACGTGAAAGTATGAATAAAATTTTGAATTAAGAGCGCGCAATGTTTGGGTTTTCAAATGCAGAAAGTGTTCTTTTTAATTTTTCGAATTTAGAACTTTCGGAGATTTATTTTGAAATAGAGTGTGATTATACAATGTATTGAACTGAGAACTCTTCAAGATAAAATATAAGTTTTTGAATGTAGAACTCATGAACAGCTGTGTTTAGTGAAAAATATTGTTTTAAATAATGGTGTTACGGACTTGAGTGATCGATGAAGGAGCCACAGTTGTGTAATCCAGAGAATAGGTGAGGTTTCCTATAGGAATCTTATAAGAGTTTTTTTTTGTTTGTGCAGGATATTTGGTATTTTTTTAACAAATTGTGTTTTTTCAGTACTTTATCGATAGTAATTTTTGTCAATAAACTGTTATTACCTAATGTTGACATAGATAATATTATATTAAAAACGGACAGGTGCTCCTAACATCTGTCAGTTTATAAGTCAAATAAATCATTCTAAGAATAAATTATTTCTAAAAGAATGGTGTAACCAAATAAATCCGTCACTAAACACAAGCTCTATTATGATTGTGACTTTCACTGATAATTATATTTGTATAAATTATATTATTAAGGTGACGGGTAGGGCACACTAGCGACGCCAATTGATTTAAATTGTTAGGAACTAAATAGGATATCTTTTTAACAATTTCAAAGTGGCAATCTCTAGGAAAACACTTATACTATTTATTTAATACTTGTACTTAACTTTTGGGTCTGCTTTGATCTCGAAATTTGAATTACCGCCAAAAACGACCACTTGTGCCGTTATTCCAAATTTCGATTGCATAAAAAACACATCAAAAAGTAGTGCACAATTATAAAATAAATAGGTAGTATAAATGTTTGCTTAAAGACTCCCGCTCGTAAATTGTTTAAAATAGATCCGGTTTAGTAGCTAACAATTTAAATAGATTGGTGTCGCCAGTGGGGCATACCCTTCACCTTAGAAAAAAAAAACGTACTTATATTGTTACCTATTATATTATTATTATTGTTATTATGACCTATTTTGCATGTAAGGGTTTTGATATAAATGCAGAGTTTTCCTTCTCTGGGTGCTGATATCATGCCAGCAGCTTTACCTTAGTCGCCTTTTACGACACCTCGGTAAGAGAGAGGGTGGCGTATTCTACTCTGCCAGCAGTGGGGACTTCAATGGGCTGATGATGATGATGATGATGATTGCATATAAGGTGACGGGTAGGGCACACTAGCGACGCCAATCGATTTTAATTTTTAGCTACTAAACCGGATCTATTTTAAACAATTTCAATTACAACCTTACCGAACCCAAGTTTCCTCTAAAATAATTGAAAATTTTAAAAACCCCCACCGGCGGCCATCTTGGATTTGCAATGTGTCACAATAAATATATTCTGCTACTCAAGCCCTTTTATATGATACCCATATTGTAGGTTATGTGTTAAAACATACAATCCATATCTTTGTGACGGCGGCCATCTTGGATCTATTTTTATCCAACATAGCTAAGAACACGGGGGGTGTTCTTAGCTATTATTCATCTTTAAAAAAAGGAAAACAAAATCAAAATCGAATCATTTGTTCGGGAGCTACGATGTCATAGACAGACACACAGACACACACACTCACTCGTCGGGGGTTAAAAAACAATGCCATAGTTTCTGGATTAGGTACAGTTATATTGATTCGGTGATTCCTTTATAGTCCTTGAAGATTTTTATTTATTTTTGTACAGTCAAAGAACGAATAGGTTCGTAAGTTTTCAAATTGATTCGTTTGATATGCTATGAGCACTTATTACCTTTCCTAATTTTTAGTCAGAGTCATACCGGTTGCACAGAAAATTAGGCTTAACTATTAGATCAGAAAGTTCAGATTTGCTTGTAGCAACATTGATACCTTTTGATGTAAAGAAAATTCAAAGAAGGTTGGCAGATCTTTTTAAACGGTATGTTGGTACAACTGATTCTTGCCGTACAAGCGAAAATTTACCTTAAAGTGACCTGTTGCACAGAAAATTATGCTTAAAGTAACGGGTAGGGCACCGGATCTATTTGAAACAATTTGTGGCCACATTTAGCGTGAATCAACTTTTCGCGTACGCGTTGGAACCAACATTTGTGCATGGTTATTTAATAAATAGTATAAGTGTTTGCCGAGAGGTTGTGACCCCGAAATTGTTTAAAATAGATCCGGTTTAGACGCTACAAATTGAAATCGATTGGCGTCGCTAGTGTGACCTACCCGTCACCTTAAGAACCGCTACCGGTTTTTTATTGATTATGATAAAATAAAAACTTTAAAAGATGATTGTGACATGAATGTAATGTGCAAAATAAGCATAACAATCAATAAAAATCTTTGTTTGGCGGCGCCAATCAACCGTAAAAGCCCTCTCGTTTTATCCTTATCCAGACATTGCCAGAAGTCCATCTAATGTCAGGAGGCAGGGCGTCTCACCCATCAAACTCAAAGGCTGCACAAGAGGTCCCTGGTTCGATCCCCAGGTTGGGCCAAAAACTTTGTACCTAAGTTTTTGGTAAGAAATTTAAAAAACGGCGGCGGTAATCAATTTAAAAAAAAGAACGGTGCCAACATTTGTGCATGGTTATTTAATGAATAGTATAAGTGTTTGCTGAGAGATTGTAACCCGGAAATTGTTTAAAATAGATTCGGTTTAGTAGCTAAAATTTAAAATCGATTGTCGTCGCTAGTATGCCCTGCCCGTCAAATTAACTGTTAGATCAAAAAGTTCAGATTTCCTTGTAGCATAATTGATTCCTTTTGATGTAAAGAAAATTTAAAGAGGGTTGGCAGATCTTTTTAAAACGGTATGTTGGTATAACTGATTCTTACCGTGCAAGCGAAAATTTTATTTACCTTAAGGTGACGAACCTTTTTATTCTCTGTACTTACTGTGTTTAAATATCCTACAATCATGTACGTATATATGCTTATGCATGGCTAGATATATAGGTATTATCTTCTATAAGTCATTGTAGTCTTGATTGCACTACCTTCTTTACACCAAGGTTATATTTCTCTGTAAAAGTAACATAATACATTGTTAGTACTTAAGAACTGTGTAAAACATCCACGAGAGCTACTGCCGACAAACTGTTCTGCAGTTTGGCAGATTTTGTAATAAGTACTGTATTTGTATTAAATAAATAAATAAGTAAAAAAAAAAAAAAAAAAAACTTACTTGAAACGTTAGATAAAAGCTAATAATATTTATTTTCACTGGCGATTACGTTAGCACCAGGCTTTATATATTTTCTAGATAACTGTTTATGTAACCCTCATGATCCGGGAATCATATCTGGGGAAAGGGGGTTTAATGGTTGGCAGCGCACTTGTGACTCCACAGGTATCTAGGGACGGCGGCAATCGCTTACCATCCCGCGTGAAGCAGCACGGTGCTGTGTTTCGCTGCGTGACTGAGGGTACCTTAGAGGTGCAATCCGATGGATGTCACGGGTGTCTGTGGGAGGCGGCAATCGCTTACCATCAGACGATCCGTCTGCTCGTCTGCCACCTATGTCATAAAAAAATGATCGTAGTAGATACGGTAAATGCGTAGATCAACAATCAGTGAAGGCTGAACGTCCTCCAAAAACTGTCTCCAAAAAGCGCCAACTATCTGGTTTCTTTTAATATGGCAGATGAGCAGACGGATCGTCTGATGGTAAGCGATTGCCGTCGCCCACAGACACCCGTGACATCAGTGCTCCGCCAACCTTTACACCCCCCTTTCCCCCGGACTGGGCCTCCGGTAACATCACTCACGCAGCGAAACACAGCACAGGTGCTGTTTCACGCCGGTTAGCTGTGAGGCCGTGGTATCATTTATGGCGAAGCGTAGCTCTCCCACGGTCAAAACGGTATCCTACGGTCGGTATCCAACTTACATTTCTAATGATGCCGTCCTGGAAAATTTCGGCGAGGGCAACCTGTTATACAGCTTCTCTTACAAGTCTCTACCCTGGTGCATTATCCTCACGTGCGCTAAATATGTGAACTGGTGAGGATACGGCCATGGATGTAGATATGGTGGGGCAAAGTGGCACGCTTGCCCCACCCTGTCCCTGTAAGGTACCTAATTAGACAAAGGCCCAATTCGACCAATCTTTATCTGTGGATAGATCTATGCTATAACCTCAGAATTGTATATAATGACGGCGCTATACAGTAGACTTAGTATCGGAATAAAATTGGTCGAAACGGCTCTTAAGAAATTTAATAATCTAAGTGTTGACTACAATACTCAAAGTACACATTCGAGAGTCGTCAGTCGATATAGAAAAAGTACGATCAAAACAAAAAGCGCGTTTAAAATAATAATACTTTCCTATTATTTTAGACTGCTGCCTGAGTCCATAACTGCCCCACTCTCAGCCCATGACTGCCCCACCCTGACCGCAAAACTGCCCCACCCTGAGCCCATAACTGCCCCACTTTCAGCTCATGGCTGCCCCACCCTGAGCTCAGAACTGCCCCACCCTGAGTTCACGACTGCCCAACACTGATCCCATATCTGGCTACGCCATGGACACTGCTTCAGACACCTAATAACATTGCTTTGTTTTCAATTTCAGATGCGGCGGTGACGCGATGTCAGTCGCGCCGGCGGTGAAGCGCGAGTGCGACCTGGAGAGCGGCGGCGGCAGCCCGGGGCGCAAGCGCCGCAAGCAGGCCGCCCCCTCCCGCGCGCCGCCTCCCCCGCCCCCGCCGCTAGACCTGCACGCCAAGATGCAGGACATCTACAAGTCAGCCCTCGCCTTCGGGGAGCTCGCCCTCCCCGCCTTCGACCCCCTCGCCGCCTTCCGCCTCCTCCCCCGACACGAACCCCCCCGCATCTTCAACCCCGAAGCCTACTGCGACCTCTGCTGCAAAGAATTCTGCAACAAATACTTCCTCAAAACCCATCGCGCTAACAAACACGGCATCTACGACGGCGGAGAACCGCAACCAGCACCACCACCCCCTGCCCAACCCTCACCCCCCCGAAGAGCATCCGACGAGGAGTCTGGAGGCACCCCCCGCCGCCTCTCCCCGGACTCAGCCCGCCGGGCCCGCGAGACCGGCTTCCAGCCCGACGTCCTGCGGCGACTTGGTGTCGTCAACCCTGAGGCGTTCTGCGAGATATGCTGCAAGGAGTACTGCAACAAATACTTTCTCCGGACGCATCGGGAGCGGCGGCACGGCGTCCCGGTCCACCGGTCCCCCGTCGCGGACCGCTCGCCCCCCTCCGCTACGCCACCCATCATGGCGATGACTCCGCTCAGCACACCGCTTCGGGACTCCACTACCAACGCCACTCACCACCCCGCCGGTCCCTCCTACCAGCGCTGCGGACACACCTCCCCGCTCGCATTCCCTCCCACCCCCCTTTGATGCCGAGGACATGGCCGTAGTCAAGCGCGAGTGCGAGGACGACTTCGAGGCGGCGCTGCGCGATGGGCAGACGAGCCCGCTCAACTTAATCATGGAAGAGCGAGGCGCCGCCTCCCCGGGCTCCGCCAGCGAGGAGCTGCGGAAGCTGCAGACCATGATCTCTCAGCTGAACGAGTTAGCAGCAGAACGGCTCGCGGATGAACCACCCGAGGTCGGCCCCCGCGCGCCCTCCGCGTCTCCCCCGCCACCCGACGAGCGCCGCGCCTCCTCCTCCGGGTCCTCATTCTGTGAGATCTGTAACAAGGAGCTGTGTAACAAGTACTTCATGCGCACTCACATGCAGCGCATGCACGGCATCTCGCTGGAGAGCGGCACGCAGCTCGGCGGCGTCACCTGCGACATCTGCCACAAGGAGCTCTGCAGCAAATACTTCCTGCGCGTGCACAAGCACAACACGCACGGCATCCCCGCTCCACCGGCCCCCGCGAGCGCCGCGCCAGCAGAGCCCTGTCCACTGTGCGCGCGTCGGTTCCGGGGCCCGAGAGCGTTGCGCGCGCATCTACTAGCCGAGCACGCGCCTCCTGCGCGACCACCGCCGCCTCCTCCGCGTCCGTTAGACCTCCTCGCGCGGGACAAACCGTACGCCTGCTCCTACTGTCCATTCACAACGGACGTGCTGGCGTTTCTATTCGCGCACGAGCGCGCGCACGCCCAGCAGCAGCAGCAGGCCAGCGAGGAGGCGACGCCGGAGCCGCCAGCGCCGGAGAGCGAGGGCGACGCGGAGAACAACGGGGAGGAGAGCGAGCCGGACGCGTACTCGTGTTCGCGCTGCGAGTTCCGCGCGGAGGGCTTCGGCGCGCTGGAGGCGCACCTGCGCGCGGCGCACGGCGGCGCGGGCGCGCTGCTGGCCGTGCCGCGCGCGCCGCAGGCCCCGCTCACGATGCAGCCGTTCGTGGTGGAGGAGGCGGGCGGCGCGCTGAGCCTGGTGCCGGCGCTGGTGTTCCTGCCCGTGCGCCGGCGAGCCACGCGGCGCGCCACCGTGACGCTCACGCTCACGCCCGCCTAGCGCCGACGCGACGACGCACGCGCGCGCCCGCGGCCTGCGATCACACCGCCGCTGGCGCGCGCTTACGATCGCTGAACTGTACTAACTACATTTAACGCTGTGTGCCTTCAAGCGATTGCTGAAAAATATTATGAGACGTAATTATAATCGGAGATGCAGCCGCGGCCGCCCAGAG
The DNA here is from genome assembly GCA_019059595.1 of Marasmia exigua. Taxonomy (NCBI): domain Eukaryota; kingdom Metazoa; phylum Arthropoda; class Insecta; order Lepidoptera; family Crambidae; genus Marasmia; species Marasmia exigua. The sequence continues at coordinate 15,542,815 of CM032488.1, forward strand.
CGCCACACCGCGGCGGTTGCGGTCATTTTTTTTGTCAGAGTCTAACTTCATATATTGAGAATTATATTGAACGGGTGATATATGAAACGTTGCCGCTTATATATTCGATTATTTATTATTATCTCCTCGATGTTCCGTCGGGTCGGTCCGAGACGAGTTTAAGAAACGTCGATTTCGATCGGGAGAAGAAATACACCCTAGAAGTAATTTATTTAACGTATTATTGGGTGAGTGCGCGTCACTAGTAGTGCGCAAGCGCAAATGTTGATCACTGGGCGCCAGGATACAACCACTCTACCTCACGTTAGCTTTTATATTAGCTGTTATTGTATTAAATTATATTTTGGAGTTACGATGAGTACAAATATAGTAACTGCGTTGCGGCGGAGGCCGCGGTCACTCGGTACTATTTATTGTTGTCTACGAGTGACGCGAAGCACAAAGATACGTACTATTGGGCAGTGATCAACATTAAACGTAATTTTAGTATTAAATTTGATTAGATATGTGGTCAGGGCTCGGTCGAACGGTTTAGTTTAGTTGTTTCACACAATACGGGTCATTGTTTTGGGGGGGAGCGCAGCTCTCTCCCAGCTGTTGGGCCGGGCTTACTTATTTGTATTGTAATCAATAACTTATGTGTTACTGCTGCCGTTGGGCGTCTTAGTCATCTCTAGTGTGCACAAGACATTACCATATCGTCCCTCATCAGTGGACGAGACTAATTTGTAACATTTTTAAGCTGTAACTTTAAAACGAATTGTACAGGGTTCATTAGAACTTGGCAAGCATTTAGATGAACATTCTGATGTGAATTAAGAACACCATTTGCAAAGACTGAAATATTTATCGAGAAACACAGTAGAGATGAGTGAGACGGTTTTCTAGTCGTGAAATATTATTATCTTGATAATCAAGACTAATTTGATGGGTAATGTAACAGAGTTTGTTTAATAATTCATTATTCGGTAGATCAGTGTGGGGATTAGCTTGTACAAACCATGCAGCTTTGAAAGAAAGTTCCTATGTATGTACGTAAGTTGTAATTTTAATTAAAACTAGAGGTCGCTGGCGGGACGGCTCCGCTCGGGGTTCCACAAGGCTTAAACCTGGTTTTGATAATAATGTTGTGATTGTTAATCAGGGTAAAGCTTTCGATACTGTAGACACTGTTACTAAAATTGGTATTCGGACTGACGCTGATCTAGTACCTGAAGCAGAAACAATAAAACGTATCAGAGATAATGTTGATGATTAAAAAGAAAGAAATGATTTGTATGTTGTTGAAAGAGTTGAAACAGTCGATCAGTTGACAATTAAAGTTCCTAATTATACTTCCAAAGTTCTGTTGAATGTTTTGACGTGAGAAATTCGATTTGTTATTGAAGACAATGGTCGTCCTGAAATGTTTAATTTGAAAGATAGCCATCTTCCTACCAGTCTTCCTGCCCACAGCCAAATCTACATTCCAAGCGGAGCCGAGCCGTCTGCGCGCGGTACAACAAATTATATTAATAACGTTTTAAATAATAACAAAATTAATAAAAATTGTACGCGTGGTTACGATTGCCTCGCCGCAGCCCACACTTCCGCTAAGGGTGGCATTTTTGAACCACAGCTAGAGATTAATGCCGAGAATTTTTACTATTTAGAAGCGCGGGCGCCGGTGACGTCATCAGCGTCATTGATGTAGTGAAAATGTATTGAAGTTGTGTTCAGAATCATTTCCCTTAAGCATTGTGCCCGACGTGGACTAAAGCAAACCAATAGTACAAATATACCAAAGAGAGAGAGAGGTAACGGAGATTGGTTAACAAATAATTTACAGTACAAATTAATATTAAGTGTAGTTGAGAGGTTTACAGGAGTGAATACAACAATTAGAATATATGTATACTCCACTCGGGAACAATGCCCATATACAGATCGATACAGTCGCACCTTATTTTTAGTTCGCTTTTTGTATATTAAGATATATACTGCGTCGAAAACGAAAAAGTCCATAATTTTTAAAAGTTAGACGAAAAATGTTGTAATTTAAAAAATAAGTTATTATGTTGTGATAGAAACTTCTAATAAACTTAGGTTCCTGTACTAGCATTTAATAATGGAATTATTTTAATAATTATTCTAAGATTATACAATGTTACAAGTGACTGTGTGTCGAAAGTCAAGATTCCTCCAATGTTTTATTGTAATTTTACATTTGTATTATTTATCATGAAATCTTTATTTTTACTTAAAAATAAATGCAATCAAGATCATGTATCTAACTATTAAACTTAGTCATCACATTAAGAAACGCTTTATATCACTTAAAATATGTTAGGTTTCAATTCGAGTATATTACATAATGTAGGTCCCAAGGTTTTGCCTTGCGTCATGCCAATTGTTTCCAAGTTGTTCCTATATTATTCAGTATTTTCGATTTGCTGCTTTTATACGAAGTCTATTTGTAATCTGATTCGAAACTGTTTACAATATAAGGTTGATTGGAATAAGATTACAAACCGATTTTCTGTTAAGTTTTCCTATCAAATGTTCCTGAAAAGTCTCTGTTTGAGATTTCGGTAAGCCATTCCATAATATTAATCGTAGGCATTTCCTTAGTCCTAATCTAGTCGAGTTCAATGAAGATGTACCTTGAACATACAATTTATTATTTTCTAGTGCGACTGTATAAACGGGATGAAGTCATAATTTTCCAGTTATATAAAACTGTGTTGTTTCTAGTCAAATTATTTTGTATATTTAACCAATGTGGACCTCGATTAGCATATATAGATAATATTTAACTAAAATACGTAAACAGATACACTTATATGAATAGAAATATTTAGATATACAAACATTATGAAACTATTTGGAATGGAGAGTACAAATCGTGTTGTTTATTGTGAAATAATAATTATAATGGAAATAGCTTTTCACTTCCACATTGGGTAAAATTGTATTTTAAATATATAAAGAGAATTATATTATGGCTTTAGGAGAAAGCCAAACCTTATACTGTGGCCATTTTGTAGCACTCAACAATTTTAAAAATGTAGATCAAAATCCAAAAATAAGATCAAATATGAATAAATACGTAATTTGACTAACCAAAGTATCTTTTTAAACTGAATTACATGTAAAATACGAAAGGAGGAGAGATACTCTGGCAAGTCTTGGTGATACATTGGTCGGAGATTTGGTCTGAAACCACATTTTTAATTTAAAATATAATTTATTTATAAAAAAGAAATACAACAGCTTCAAACCTCAGTTAATTATCTTTTTGAAATGAATCTTTTCCAGTGCTAATTGCTGAATGAAAGAATGAATATACTGAGACAATGATATTGGCATATGAGTATCTAGAGAAGCAATGGGAATATATTGGAGAAATTCCATGCTTTTTACTAGACACCACAAACAATACCAGATTTTATGAAGTTAAATTAGTAAATTCCTTATCAAATAAAAACGAAATTTCATAGTAGACAAAAGATCTAGTTGTCTTTATTATTTTGTTAACATGTAGGGTATTTAATACCAACAAATGGTAGCCAAGTCATGCATTAGTTTGCTTTCTTGGTACTTTAATTTTATTTAGGTGGCGATCGACGTTGTATGTATATCGATGATAAGATACGAAGCGGTCACTGATTCATACAATGTTTGATAATCACAACAAAATTTGGCTATTCATAGGATATTCAATCTCCCTTGCGCTATGCATCTTTTGTCGTGTTCTATTGTTCTTTATTGAAATTATTAAAATCTATTGCATCATAATTTAATCAATTTAATTTAACTATTGTAATATTACTTTCACCTTCCATTATATCTCCTTCAGCGTTTACTATTATTATAAGTATTTGGTTCATAACGTTGAGTGCTACAGGGTAACTACAGTCGGTATATGTTCCTAGATCCGTCTGTTTGTTATATTTGTTTTCCATTAATTACTACGAAGCATTTCTACCGTATTCAATAAATTAAATATACAAAAATACTGTGTATTTTTTTTTAGATCTTACCTGGATAATAGATTGTAATTTTCAGTAATTTATATATCGTACAGTAAACTAGAATATGGTTTCCAGAATCACAGAAAGCCGGCGTGAAGTAGCGTCTTTACTGTGTTTTAATGCCTGAATGAGGGTACTAAAAGCCCAATCCTGGAGGAATGGGGAGTTAAAAGGCTCTTGTGACTACACTGGTGTTGCGAGTGCCTATGGGCGTCGGCAATCTCTTACCACCTGATGGTAAGAAATTGCCGACGCCCATTGGCTTATATCATTCTTCTGCTCGTCTGCCACAACATAAAAAAAAATGTTTTTAAAAGTTTTCGAAATTCATAGAAACTTCTAAGACATTTAATGGGTTGATGGAATAAAATTTGTCAGTAAAAATAGATCTTAATAAAAAGTTGCATGGCTGTTAAGGTAACTGTTGATATTATACAGTGTTTTTTTTTCGCCATTTGTAACACAGTGTATGCAATAAATAATTCTGATACTGGTCTGCTCATAGTTAGTAGCTATCAATCAACAGCTTGTGTCCTTATTGCTCAACGGAGGCCTTCTTAAAGTGACGGGTAGAGCACACTAGGGACTCGGCAAACACTTATACTATTTATTAAATAACCATGCATAAATGTCAGGTCCGTTTTTCACAAAATTGATTCACGCCAAAAGCGGCCACTTGGCGGTAATCCAAAATTCAAGTGCAGAAGCAGACCAAACAGTTAACTATAAGTATTAAATAAATGGTATAGGTGTTTGCCGAGAGATTGTAACCCCGAAATTGTTTAAAATAGATCCGGTTTAGACGCTAAAATTTGAAATCGATTGGCGTCGCTAGTGTGCCCTACCCGTCACCTTAAGAACCGCCACCGGTTTTTTATTGATTATAATAAAATAAAACTTTAAAAGATGATTGTGACATGAATGCCGTGTGCAAAATAAGCATGACAATCAATAAAAATATTTGTTGGCGGCGCCAATCAACCGTAAAAGCCCTCTCGTTTTATCCTTATCCAGACATTGCCAGAAGTCCATCTAATGTTAGGAGGCAGGGCGTCTCATCCATCAAACTCAATGGCTGCACAAGAGGTCCCTGGTTCGATTCCCAGGTTGGGCCAAAAACTTTGTACCAAAGTTTTCGGTAAGAAATTCTTAGTGTCAGCCCGGAGTCTAGAAGTTGGCGGTCTAGGCTGTTGGATATGTACCTGATCCCTCTCCGGTCGTGTCACAATCATGTCCCAACGGAATATGAGGGTAAGGGAACAGAGAATGCACTTGTGTTAGCGCACACACTTGAGCACTATAATATATCCTGCGTACGTGGCTGATCATTAAGATTGCATAGCTGTAATCGGTTGGAGGATATTATTATTAATAGGTTACCTAGCTACCTATAATAAAATCAAATTTTAGACCAATATCTATATTACCAGCAATGAGTAAGATCTTTGAAAAAATAATATTCACTCAATTAGCAGCTCACTTCAAAATAAATAACTTATTTCATAATAACCAGTACGGATTCACTAAAGGGAAATCCACTACTGATGCAGGAGTGGCACTAATGAAACATGTCTTCAATGCGTGGGAAAATAAGCAAGATGCTGTTGTGTTTCTCTCTGCGATTTATCCAAAGCCTTGATTGTGTTAACCATGAAACTTTAATAATGAAGCTACGGCATTATGGTGTCTCAGACAATGCACTTTCAATACTGCAATCATACCTTTCTTGTAGAATCCAAAAGTGAGTGTTAATGAAATAAATTCTACTGGCGCCCCCTCTACTCATGGGAGTGCCGCAGGGCTCCATATTGGGACCCCTACTTTTTTAATTTATATTAATGACCTTCTCTCACTTTACAAAAGACCTATGTGAGACTGTATTGTTTGCCGATGACACTTCTCTGATTTTTAGAGTTGATAGGCTTAAGCAAGTATTCGACGACGTAAACGATGCACTCTCACAAGTGGTATATTGGTTTACAACTAATAATTTACTACTTTAATGCCAAAAGACTAAATGTGTTAAATTCACAATGCCAAATGTGAGGCAGGTTAATACAAATATAACCATAAATAATGAGCATCTTGCGCTTGTAAATTCAACAGTATTTCTAGGAATCACATTAGATTCTAAGCTGCAATGGGGTCCCTATATTGATGTCCTGGCAGGTAGACTTAGTTCTGCTGCATATGCAGTTAGAAAGATAAGACAACTAACTGATGTTGAAACGGCGAGGCTGGTTTATTTCAGCTACTTTCATAGCATCATGTCATATGGTCTATTACTATGGGGATCAGCTGCTGATATACAGACTATTTTCGTATTACAGAAGAGAGCCATCCGCGCCATTTATGGCCTTAGATCGCGCGACTCCCTTAGAGATTTGTTTAAAGAAATCGACATACTTACCGTGGCTTCTCAATACATCCTTGATTGCCTTATGTACGTTCATAAGAATCTCCATCTGTTCTCGAAGAAGTCCGACTGTCACAGCCTTAACACCAGAAATAAGCACAAACTGGCCGTTCCAAATATCAGGCTCCATAAGGTTGGTAGTTCATTTATAGGATTGAGCATAAAAATGTTTAATAAGTTACCTCAGATTATTATTGACTTGCCCACACATAAGTTTAAATTGTATATAAAAAAACTGTTTAATGAAGAAAGGCTATTATAAAATAGACGATTTTTTGAATGACAATAATTTAGGGACATATTAGTAACACAAAAAAATTGTACTATATTTTAAGTTAATGGTGACATTTTGTAAAACATTTTTTTTTAAAAGAGTAACTGCTGAGTTTCTTGCTGGTGTCTTCTTGCAGAAAACTACATTCCGAACCAGTGGTAAACATGTTGACATTCATAAGTGTTCTGTATGGACCTAAATTGAATAAACAATTTTCATTTCATTTCATTTCATTTCAAAATCAAAATATTTTATTATTATTTTATAGTATAACTGTCGTTTTGCTTTAGAATATAAGACTATTTTGAAATCTAGTAATTAATAATAGTAGCTTTGTTCTTTATTTTTGCAATTGGAAAAAAATATACTACTTACAACCTGTGCGAATAAAGAATGGGATCAGAAATGGCAGCGCATCTATTCACTTCTCGCTCGCACACTATTTGCGTCTATACTCGCACTCGTGGGTGTGCGAGCGAGAAGTAATTTGATGCGCCGCCATTTCTAATCCCATTCTTTATCCGCACAGTTGTATATAATTCAGCGTCAATAAAATTTTGATGGAACCCTTTAAAAGGTTTTGACCATTTCATGATACCTACTCTAACCCTAAACTGACAAGGTGTACTTTAAAAATCTGTGCGTAAAATATGAAATCTTCTATTCTTCTTCAGCAGCATGTAAGTATTTGCCCACTGCAGAGCCTCTCCAATTTCTCTCCACTTTCTTCTGTCGTCGGTTTTCCTGGACCACGCTACTTCAGCTTGAGCCTTGATGTCATCGGACCATCTGGCAGTTTGTCCGCCAACACTCCTCTTTCCTTCTCTTGGTCTCCATTCAAGGACATCCTTGCTTCACCTCTCATCACCCCTTGTGCACACATGACCGGCCCACGTCCATATCAGCTTTGCGGCTCGGTACACTACGTCTATCACTTATATCAAATATGAAATAAAACATGGTAAATAAAAATATTACTTTTAAGCAATATTTTAGTAATAATAATCTTAATAAAATAATAATTTCTGTTGCAGCTTTTACACTATTACGCATGAACTGCACAAAAAAGCCATTACGCACAAAAAGTCATTAAATACTGGTCGCAAATAGAAATAAAATTGCAAAGACTATAATAGTCGTTCGGACATGCCCTAATACAATTTTGAATAATACCCATGAATTTCCAGAAATAATAAAAATCCAAGTCGCCAATAAAAATGCAAAAACGCTCAATAGCCATACAAAATTGAACCCAAAGACAGTAAAAATGTGAACGATATTTCCTCGTTTTAATTAACTTATAGGACATTAATATTAAAATGAGGGGACACCGTTTGTTATACTTTAAATGCATTTTCTCCTTTACACGCAAAAATGGCGATTTCCCCTAAAAATTAATGTTCTGCACGCGTCTCCCCTATTTGCATTGTATTTAAACTTTTTTCGGTTTTGGCAGATGTCTGCGTAAATGGCGCGAGATTTTGACAACGAATAATTTTTGGCGCGCACAATGACAGCTCGGAGAAAAAAGAAAAAGTTAATATCGGCCATTTTATTGAACCCTTTTCCAAAGGATTGCATTCAATTACACTATCGAAAAAAATGATAATAAAGGGACCCTTTTTACACATTTTTGGAAACGGGGTGTATGTAGGTCACTGGGTGTAGTACTTAGCGAATTAAAGTTTTTTTTTTTATTTTTATCAAAAGGGCAAAGGGATAAAAAAGCGGCGCGCGCTTGTCACGTGTCGGAAAAGCAAGGGTTTAAAGACGTACAATAGCTTTTTATAAAATGATTTAGAGATTTTTTGTCGACCGTAACGGATTTACTCTTTTTGCAAAAATCTAACATTTTTAACAAAAAATAACAGTTTTTAATAATAAGGTCGAAGGGACCATCGTGTCAAGAAGAGGTGGAACCTGGAAGGTGATTGATTGAACATTGTTGGTTTATGTGAATAAAAAACATTATTATCAAAAAAAATAGAAGTCATTTTGAAAATGTTTTATACAATACCTACTTAAGAGATCCCTAATTATTTTTTAAAAGTAAAGAAAAAGATAAATAAAAAAATAATTAGGGTGTGAAATATTTCATCATAATCATAAACTTTATTTACATAAGTAGGTAGGTACATTGTATATACAGATGTGCATAGAATAAAGTGTCTACATGTCTTGCCAATTAAATTGGCATGCATATCTCAACAAAGTATTACATATCAATAAAAAAAAATACAAACTAAATTTTAATAGTTAAATACATTTTTAAACATCATTTGTTATGTCAGATAAAGAAATAATAATCATCAATGTCAAAAATGAAACGGAATAATAATTTCATTAAAGACATGTCACGTTTGAAATTTACGGTCGATTTGGGCTCCAATTCTCGTGCTCGTGATATTTATTTTCATACTACATTTATCAATAAAACATAGTTTTTTGTATGGTTTTCAGGTGATATCCGCCATGTTTTCAAAATATCACGAAGCCGAGAATTGGGCTCCAGTTCTTTTATAACATATATATCATTATCAATTGATTTTTGATATCTTGAGGGATTTTATTATAGATTTTTATACACATGCTTACACAATTCCTTTTGTATTTTAGTAATTCTTGACTATATTTTCCTTGTTGTGTCAATCGGTCACATTTTTTTCACTTTACTTATTCTAACTCCCTTCCCGATCATCCGGGAAGAACCCAGTAGGAGCTCGTTCAAGTGTAAAGGCCGGTTTAAGGCGACGGTTAGCCTAACTAGCGACACCATTCGTTTTTAATTGTTAGCTACTAAACCGGATCTATTTTAAACAATTTCGGTGTTACAACCTCTCGGCAAACACTTATCATCATCATCATCATCAGCCCATTTAAGTCCCCACTGCTGGGGCACGGGCCTCCCTCAATCACATGAGTGGTAATTGCCATACTCACCACGCTTGGCAAACGGGTTGGCGAGGGTTTTCATATAAATGCAGAGTTTTCCTTCTCTGGGTGCTGATGATCATGCCAGCAGCTTTACTTTAGTCGCCTTTTACGACACCTCGGTAAGAGTGAGGGTGGCCTATTCTACTCTGCCGGGACCACACGGCTGAAACTACTATACTATTTATTAAATAAGCATGCACAAATGTTGAGTCCGTTTTTGTACGCGAAAAATAGATTACCGCCAAAAGCGGCCACTTTTAGCGTGAATCAATTTTTAGCGTACAAATGTTAGATCCGCATTTGTGCATGGTTATTTAATAAATAGTATAAGTGTTTGACGAGAGGTTGAAACTTCGAAACTGTTTAAAATAGATCCGGTTTAATAGCTAAAAAAATGGATTGGCGTCGCTAGTGTGCCCTACCCGTCACCTTAAGATAATTGCCAAACTGGCAGATTGCGAGAGCGTTTTCAAAGGGCAGCGCCGAGGCAGCCAACACGTCGCGGTTGCGCAGAGTTCACGCCGCGGATCCGCGACGCCTCGGAGATCAGTGTGACCAAGTTAGGCGATTTTTCGCCTTTCAGGCTACTCCGAAGGGTGTCTGAGCGACCAAAAATGGTGTTCGGCGACTAGTCGCCAATTAGCCTATTTTGAAAAAAAAATGGCGAAGGCTTAGTCTCTTTTGTACGTAATCAAAATAAAAATGCGTATAAAGAAACGCATATTTTAGCACACGTGCCAAACTAAACATTCTGAACATTCAAAAACATAATTTAATTGGATGATATAAAGACGATAATGTATTGACAATCGTACTGTAAACTAGAAAATGGTTAACAGTCTCACAGGAACCCGGAGTGAAGCAGCGTCTGTAGGTACTTACTGTGTTTCGATGCGTGAGAGGGGGTACTAGAGGCCCAATTCCACCTATCATATAAAAAATTTGGCGACAGGTGTCTGAATAGAACAGGCGAATATTTGTGTCGGAGGCTTCAGTGGATCACTTCGGTTCAGGGGTAGTAAATAGCCTACTTCTGGTAAGCTCACTCCATCGTAGGCTTTTTCTCAACTCAAGGTTTAGAGTAAAGCCAAGAGCAAATCCATCAATAAAATAAAGTCAGTAAGTGAATAAGAATAAGAAATATTGACTTGCGTAGCACAAGACCCAGAACAAAATTATGTAGGTACTTATTTATGTCGTCCGTGCGCCACATTAATAAAACCAGCGCCATGATGGCCTGCAGGTACTCCTACATAAAGCCATGGACGAAGCTGAGTGAGCTTCTTTTCACTGATCATCGCATTTTCTTATTTTTTTATCTCCTATTTTTCTACAATAAAATACAAACTAAAGTTTGGTGTTGTAGTTTGTATTTGTTTCTTTTTCTGTATGTTTTAATGTAGTATAATTACAGATACTTATTGTATCCGTTCGTACCTGTAAAATGTGGTGTGTCATATTCTAAGTGAATAAATGTTTCTATCTAGGTATCTATCTATCAAAAGATAACAACACAAAGACACTCAGCAACAATTAACAGTGGATATTTATTCAAACTTATTAAATTGCAATGTCCTTAACACATTAAAAAACCCTCCTACATTTTCGAACCACGGTTCAAATGTTACCAAGCGTGCATGCGCCGGGTTAACTTACCGAAAAATATTGACACTGCTCAATAACGAAAAAAAACTTAACCCTCCGATGTTTGCGAAATTTTTTCAACATTTAACCCATTTTTCAACAATTTCTCCATTTTTCCCCTAAACTCTTTTGACAGATGTGCCGGCACCCTCTCGCGTCGATTTTTAATGCCTGTCGCTTTTTAATAAAAACTACTTTTTTGTTAAAGTGTAGTTTTTTTGTTAATTCTAAGCCGACAGTTGACGCGAACATAATCTTCAATTAAGAGTATTTTTGTCGTTTTCCCTTGAAGGGATGTAATTGTGTGATTTATTTATTGATAATTTTCCGGAATAACAGGGTTAATGTTTGTCACGCTTGTTTCAAAAGACTCTTGATATTGAACACGATTTTGATTTTGAAATTTAATGTTGATTGGGAATTGAGCATATCTCAGGGAATTCAATAGCTTTCATTAAATCTAGCACATAGAATCCGATGGCTCGGTCACATCGAGAGAATGGCATCAGATCGCGGCGCTAAGAAGGCATATCTCGGACAACCTACTGGCCGGCGGCCAGTTGGGCGTCCATGCTATCGCTGGCGGGATGTAGTGAACGCGGACCTGCAAGATATGGAAGCAGGAGATTGGCGTGAAGCTGCACAAGATCGAGACAAATGGCGGCATCTCGTATCGGAGGCCAAGACTCATTTTGAGCCATCGGAGTAAGTAAGTAAATCTAGCAGACATCCACTGTTTAATATGCTCCTCTTCCATCGACTTCCAGGGTGCCATTTACCGAAAATCGATATACTTGTATGTATAGGTATCGTAAAGACATTTAACCGTGGGATGGCCATGCTTCGGCTAACCTAATCCGTTGATGAACACGATCCTCTGTCATCATGAGGGAGCTTTGAAGAGGAAGTTCTCAAAGTGAGGGAGCGATCGCAGAGAGCGAGAGTACCTCCTATCACTACTCCATTCTGTCGGGAGTACAAGAGTCCTCAATTTTTTTTTTAATATGGCTCTACCCAAAGATAATTTGCAAATGTCAAGTAACTTATTGAGAATAAGTACCTATGTAGTCAACAGTCGATAAAACGCCGGTGTTTTACGTTTTATCGACCTACGGATTCAGCGGATATCACTCTAAAAGCAATCGTGGGTTTTAAGACTCTATTAGGTCCGAGCAAGTTGTCACGACACAACTCACTCCACAAACAGTAGCAGTGTTAAAAACGATACAATCCAACGATTCTTATTATTAGGATCACTTCACTGCACAAATTAACACCAAATTTGTACACTAAAAACCACCTTGAAACCTTTAAATTACATCAGCCTACGCGGCTTGTTTTAGCCCTACCCGCCGAATCCTCAAACTATTTAGTAGTTACTTCTTTTACATGAATTGTCTGTCAGTTGTCAAAGTCATCTGTCAGACTTTCAAGGAGCTACAAAAATACGCTCCTTGGCCAGAAAATTATGAAAATTATGCAATAACAGTTTCAAAGCTCACGTTTAGTGCTTACTAAAGTTAATGCTTTAGGTTGTGTGACCAAGGACTACATCTTTTCAGAAAGTGAACTGAAACTGTCTTACTCATTTGAGAATTTCTGAGCTACCATTTCGGCGGTGTAAACATCTTTAAGTGTAGTCGTTTGTGAGCTGAGCAGATCACATTGACGCTACAATCATCTACGGTAGTAACTTGTCGCGTTGCAGAACTCTACATACGCTACAAGGATTCCACCTCCAAAATTACTTCTTACCTTACGCAAAAACTTAGGTACGTTACAAAAGACTTCGTAAGCATACCATCTGTGTGCTCCGTTTCACGCTTCCTGTGCTACGTGAGCTTGACAATACATAACTACGTGAACTGCAACGCTACAAACGACTGTAGAAGACTTCTGCAGCAAGAATTTGAAGATTTCTATAGAGTTGATATTACGACTGTTGTAAAAGATGATGAGCCAAGTAGCGCCGATCCCCACTGCGCCGACGCAGCCTTTTCCGGAGCTGATAAAGCCCTTAGATGTTGAGCCTGACGTCGAAACTGTCCAAGAAGTCGAAGAAGTAAGTACATATGTAACTCTCATAGTCAATCTAAAAGGTCCGAAGGCGCATTTGATACTTAAAGTGACGGGTAGGGCACACTAGCGACACCAATCTATTTTAATTCGGGTATATTTTAAACGAATTCGGGGTTACAACCTCGGGGTTAAAGTGTTTGTCGAGAGATAGTAACCCCGAAATTGTTTGAAATAGATCCGGTTTAGTAGGTTAACATTAAAATCGATTGGCGTCGCTAGTGTGCCCTACCCGTCACCTTAATTAGGTTCTGACAAACAGTTGCCAAGATGTATTGTTTTTGTTGATCTGATTTCCCTGTCTAATGGATGCGAAGGTCGATCGAAACAGTCGCTCCATTGCAATTTCCATACTCACCAAATTCTGGAACAAAGTCCAAAAAACGCCCCAGGTACTGAAGCGATGGGTTTAGAATGAATTTTAGGTTGTGTTATGTTATTGCTACATAAGAAACATTATCGATATTTTAACCGAATTAAAAAAAGGAGGTTCTCAAATCGACATGTATATATATTTTTTAATTATGTAAGTATACAAGGGCACAGCCTTTTGGTCTAGGTTTAGATACCGGGTCGTGATCTCGGGATCCTGGGTTCCATTCCCGGGTCGAGCAAAAAGTATGTTTCGAATTTTTCGAACATAGCTCGGGATAATATCTGTGGCTCGGGTTTGTGATCACCAATCCGCATTAGGAAAGCGTGGTGATTAAGCCTAATCCCATCATAATAGCGAAGCGACTTGATTTATATGATGGAGGCCTTTGCCCTGCAGTGGGATAGTTTATAAGCTGATACTCTACTCTACTTCTTTAAATGGGCTATAATAGAGACGGTTGTCTAACCCTCTTACAATAATAGGTAAGTATAATACTTATCGCTTATTGATTAAAACTTCACATAATACTTATTGTGGCCGTGTGGTCCCCGGCAGAGTAGAATAGGCCATCCTCACTCTTACCGAGGTGTCTTAAAAGGCGACTAAGGTAAAGCTGCTGGCATGATCATCAGCACCCAGAGAAGGAAAACTCTGCATTTATATCAAAACCCTCGCCAACCCGTCTGCCAAGCGTGGTGAGTATGGCAATTACCCCTCATGTGATTGAAGGAGGCCCGTGCCCCAGCAGTGGGGACTTAAATGGGTTGATGATGATAATACTTATATCAAACTGAGTGAACAGGAATCTTCTAGGCAAACGCGTTACATCCTAGACCTCATCGTCACTTTCCATCAGGTGAGAATGTGGTCAAGCGTTTGCCTAAAGTTCATAAAAAAACTCCCTCATTTCTAATACAGGAACTGCTGACAGCACCATGCTTGCTGCAAGGTCTGGCTCCAGTAGACCGACTGCTCATCACCAAGAGATTGAAGGTTAAAAATGTCATGTTCCTACGAGGGAAGAAGAACAGGTTCTTTGTGCGCACACCGGACCAGAACTTGTTGTATACTGTTGAGGAAGAGAACAGGTATACTTCTTCTACCATCGGGGTGTAGATTCGTTTTCTGGCAGCTCAACTTATAACTCATAGGAGTGATGAGTATAAATGTGTGTAAGGTAGAGGAGCAAAGGAAGGCCGAAAATGAAATGGATGGATTGTGTTAAGATAGATGCGGGATGGGGTTTGGAATAAAATTACTATACCTATTTATTATTTCAGCGTCGTCTGTGCACCGTCTTTACACGTCGTCAGCCATTCATCGTCTCTCTCACTCTCGCACGTCATTCTAATTCAAACATCGAACTCATACACGTTCCTTGCCATACATCTACCGATCACCAATCCCACATCGATATAAGAAAAGGAAGGAAGTAGTGTTGGTTTTCGGTAGTCCACTATCGAGAGTCTGAATGATTTTCGAGGTCAACTGTCGATAGGGAACAATCGATAGTTCTGCAACACTAGAAGGTACATCGGTAGTACTTCTTCTTCCATTCTTCATCCACTTCCTCAGATCACTGCACCCAAATAACTAGAAACAAGCCAGGAGAATGATGATGAAATGAAGTAACCATAACCGTGATACTACGGCCTCACAGAAAACCGCCGTGAAGCAGCACTGTGCTGTGCTGCGCTACGTGAGTGAGGCCCATTCCGGGGGAAGGATGTTTTAAAGGTTGCCAGCGCACTTGTGACTCCACTCTTGTCGCGAGTGTCCATGGGCGGCGGTAATCACTTACCATCAGGTGATCCGTCTGCTCTTCTGCCACTTATCACAAAAAAAACTATAACCATACCGAGTTCGTTATCCTGAAGTCTTGTTTTATAGTGCCATGGTATATTGGCTCGCCTCAGCATGGTAAGCAAGAGAAGAGCCAACGTTGCAATTACAACGGAAGCGATGTCAAGGCATCACCTCCGTTGGGCAGTCCCAACGGATCCCCATACTGCCCAGCCATCAACTTCTTCACGCTTTTTTGGTAGCTTCTGATGATTGACCTTGGATACTCCATTCTCGCTGACAGAACTTCAGATCTTCTATTCCTCCCAAGGAAAAACTAACACACACTTTAAAAGAGACATCGAGAGTTACCAGTAATTTAGTGTTTTCTCTTTCAGGATCAGTGGTGCTGACTCTAGTCCAAGGGTTACGGGTTCGATCCCCGCACAGTGCAACCATTTGTGTACATGAACGTGTATGTTTGTATAGGGCTGGGTGTATTATAAGTATGTATTTACAACAGAAAAGTAATTCCGCTGTTGGTTCTGATATCCGGAACACAGGTGATTGTTTCTTCGGCGCTACAACCCTTTGTGGGTCTTGGCCTCTTCTACTACGGACGGCCAAGCGCGACGATCCCTGGCTGTTCGTCTCCAGTTCCTAAACTTTTTGATCGCCTTAAGATCGTCTTCGAATGCAATCGCACCATCTCTTGTTAGGCCTTCTCCTTGGTCTCTTCTGCTGCGGCTTCCAGTCAGTCATTATTTTTGGAGCTCTGCTTTTGTCCATTCTCTTAATATGCCCATCTAAGACGTTGCGACTAGATGAATCTGACAATCGTTTCATGATTTATAAGTCCCTCTAGCTCATGATTTATCCGAATACGGTATTCACCTTTTTCATCTCTGAGAGGCCCAAACACTTTGCGTGAAACTTTCCTTTCAAACACAGCTAATTTCTGGATTTCCTTAACTGTCAATGACCATGTCTCACATCCATTTGGTGATGGGGCGGATGATGGTTTAGAGGACAGTTTGGATTTTGAGCTAAGATGTTTTGAGTGAAGGAGTTTGCTAAGAGAATAGAAGCACCTACTGCCGGCCATGATTCTAGCATTTACATCTTCATACCTATTCTGACCTATTTATACCCAGAGAGCAATGGCGAGGGCTATTCTCGGAGCCTCCCTGCGTGATCGTAACAGAAATGATGAGATCCGCAGGAGAACTAAGGTTACAGACATAGCCCAAAGGATTGCATGCCTCAAGTGGCAATGGACAGGGCACATAGCGAGGAGAACAGACGGCCGTTGGGGCGGAAAGGTCCTCGAGTGGAGGCCACGTACACGAAGTCGCAGCCGTGGCAGGCCCCCCACAAGGTGGACCGACGATCTGGTGAAGATCGCGGGAATCCATTGGATGCGGGCGGCACAGGACCGATATGTGTGGAGAACATTAGGGGAGGCATATGTCCAGCAGTGGACGTCTATTGGCTGAAATGATGATGATGACCTATTCTGGTCAGGGATCGATATTGACTGACCAATGTATGTGATGTTGTGAAATATTATTTAGACTACCTTTTTTGTGTATCTAGATGGTGGGTAGGCTACTTGTGCTACGGGCTGCGGCCTCTCCAGCTGCACGTGAGTGACAACCAGGGCCGCGAGGTGATGAGACTGGTGCGCCCTTTCGCCTGCACCGCGCGCGTGCTGCCGTGCTTCCTGCAGAGGATGCAGGTGATGGAACACGCTTAGTGCATGATGGATCTTCCTCTGCTGTAACTCCTGCCTAACAAATTAGGTTAGGTTAGGCAGATAGTACGAATGATGAGTGATACGCCTGCATACCCTATTATTGTATATTAGCTAGACAGACCCAAAGGAAAGGAATTGATCAATACAGCAATTGGTAGAGTGGCTTAATCGACGTCGAACATAGTAATGTTCGACGTCCACCACCACCACACGCTTCTGGTGCTGCTTT
This sequence comes from Marasmia exigua, assembly GCA_019059595.1. NCBI lineage: Eukaryota > Metazoa > Arthropoda > Insecta > Lepidoptera > Crambidae > Marasmia > Marasmia exigua. The sequence goes on from CM032488.1 coordinate 15,560,315, forward strand.
GGTGTACTACACCACACACACAGAGAGACAAAAAGATCTGATTGGCGTTATGGATCTTGCTGAAAGCAGGCCATCTGTGACCGGATTCTCTGGAAGTCTTTAGTTCAGCGACTGGTTTATTTCGTCTGATCCTGATGATTACCCTATAAAAATAGGCCGCCCCTTTCAAATTCAGAACTTATCTATCAGCTTGTATAGTTACTTGTTACTTCACAGGTACAATCTCCGCCGGGAAACCGCATCGGCAGCATAGAGCAGCAGTGGACTGCAGTCCGCCCCGTTTACATTGTCAAGAACAGGGATGGCGATCATGTCTTCTGGATTCGTGGTATTTTTGACTCTTAAGTTTGAAAATATTCCAGAGGATCCAACAATGATCGGAGGTCGAAGGTAGTCGATGGCCATTTATAGCCGTAGGCCGCTATAATTTGTAGCAGTGGGTATTGGTTGCTGGTCGTAGAAACCACTTTCACTACCCGTATGGGTGAGTCCATAGAAATCGTATTAAAATCATGTACCACGCTTGTTGTTAACATTTTGGTGGCCCGTTTGCGGAAGCCATAAGTTTGACAGCAAATTTTACTTACTTATTGAATCCAACAGGACCTCAACCCAGAAGAATGTTCTTCTTCAACACAAGGGATCGCCACCTTCTTCTATCCCCACCCACACACACTCACACATCAATCACGCACTCATACACAACACGCACTCACAGACACAAACGCAGACACTAACACACTCTGGCAAACGATTTTTAATCGTCGTTTTAATGTGAAATGTAAACTTAAGTTTAACATTCTACTCCTTGCTTAGTTATATTATACTGTACTTCATAGTCCTATTAAAATAATCCTCGGAAGAAGAGCGAGGCATTCCCATCACCCGAAGCCCCGTCCACAAATTGTACTTGTTTTACTGAATAAAACACTTTTTTTCTTTTTTTTTCTATTCTGAGCGGTTTTAAGTCAGCCCACTTATTTTTGCGTTCCAGGGCCAATGATCACGGTGAGCTGCTTCAGAGACGTGCAGTTCCAGATCATGAAGGTGGACGGCTCGCACGTCGGTGCCACGTGCAAGCGCTGGCAGGGGCTCTGGCACGCCATGTTCATGTCTCCAGTCACTGACAGGTGAGGAGCTTGTTACAGTACCTATATATTGAGGGTTTAGATTCAGGGTTTAGGGAGTCTATAAATTACTATGAAGCGACTGCCGTCTGACCTTCGCAATCCTTTAATAGGGGAACCAGACCAACTGGATTTAAAAACTGGATCGACTGGATGGAAAAACGTGCAGGTTTCCTCACGATCTTTTCCCTCACCGAGCTAATCTTAGAAATATGCATATAGATTTGGGAAATCTAGAGCTCGAATACGAACCTCGTGCGTTCTAGACGTGTGTAAACTCTTTACTAAAACGACACAGTGATCCGACTCAGCCAAATGATACATTATTCAGAATCACTAATGTTCGCTCCGAATGTATCAACCGACTCAGATGGATCTCGAGTCCGAGTGAACCGAACTGAATGATCCGATGAGCTGAATGATCCGAGTGAGCTGAATGATCCTGATTAAGCCGAATGATCCGTTCCCGAAGACACTTCCGTTACCTGCACACATCGCTTACCACAACATCATAGCCGTCGCTAGTTATAAGTTATTTATTTACTTATCTATTATCATTAAGTAGTAATAATACTAACATAAAAAAAACAATCTCTACTAAACTAAGAAAGACTAAATAATGTAAGTAGCACTAAATTATGTACTTAGCAGGTACTACTAACACAAAAATATTTTTACGAAACACTACTATATATATTAGTATGTACTAAACAATCTAATTAAGTAGCACAAAAAATATTGTATAAATACATTAGTTAGTACTATTACTTACCTAAATATTTTAAAATATATATATACAAAGATGGAGGTAGTTTACGCCTCTCCTCAAACAAACAAAACTAGCACTTAAGCTTAGACTAGTGGCGGTATTGTTAAGTTAGCAAGAAAACAAATAAATCAATGTATTAATGTAAGAAAAAGTCATTTTTGTGCGCGGAGAAACATAACTAAACTAGTATAAGCAAGCAAACACACTCTGTAACTAGCAAACAAAGGTACGGACCCAGAGTCTGTGGTATGTATATAACCAATAAAAAATTAAAAATAAAAGAGTTCAATGATCCGAGTGAGCGGAATGAATCACGAATCTATCTGAGAGTCGATGTTACAAAAGAAGCGTTTCACTGTTTCCGCATCTCTGCACTGATCCAGATGCAAATGTTCCAATCTTTTGAAAGATACTTGTGGCCAGGTCTAGTGCGTTCCTATTCCCTGAGGTAGCTCAGGGAATGGATCTACGAATGGTTCTATCATTATCTCCTCAGATTCGGCGTGGCCTTCGAGAGGGACCTGTCTGATGAGGAGAAGGGTCTGCTGCTGGCCGCCACGCTGCTCATGGACTACATGTACTATGACGTGTGATGAATAAATGTTCAGATAATAGATTGGCTTTCATTTTAGAATCCTTAGGTTGCAGATACATTCGGGGTGGCACTTTTTAACCGACTTCAAAAAGGAGGAGGTTCTCAATTCGACCCGTATGTTTTTTTTTTGTATGTATGTTTCTCGATTTCTCCGCCAATTATGAATGGATTTAAATGATTCTTTTTTTGTTTGATAGGCCATCATTCAGAGGTGGTCCCATAAATTTTTTATCAAAATTGACTTAGTGGTTTTTGAACAAAACAACAATAACCAAAAAATACAGATATTACGTCGTTGTTTGGAGATGAAATTCGGTATATATATGAAGTTTGCGGTCTGGAATTCGGGAAGTATGCGGTCTGGAAAAAGTAATGGTGGAAAAGTGGTGGGAGACCAGGTCAAATTCAACAACCTACAGAATTTATAACAGATTGAAAGGCAGCAATCTTGGGCAAATGCTAAGTGGTCATGAAGAGTGCGGTCTAGAATTCGGGAAGTATGCGGTCTGGAAAATGTAATCGTGGAAAAGTGGTGGGAGACCAGGTCAAATTCAACAACCTACAGAATTTATAACAGATTGAGTGGCAGCTTCCGAACAATTATTACTATTTGTTATTATTATTATATTAGTAAAGAATATTTTGGAGACCAGGTTATGGTGAACAGTCCGACTAAACGGTAACACACAGAAAGATGGTCCTAAATAAATATTATTCAAAATCTTGGGCAAATGCTAAGTGGTCATTTTCTTTTTCAAAATGGCCTCCATAATTAACATCACTCTCAACGACATGAAAATCAGTATAAAATATGAACTGCATGATCATAACTAAGAATTAGGTCCCAATAATTTCAGAAATGTCGATGACATTCTCGAAATGTGGTCTTACATCTCTATAGAGAATATTGTTTGACATTAACCAGGTCAAAGCTTGGTACAACCTGTTTGTATCCACAATAAACTCTTGGGAGCGTTGCAAGTTCTCGAGACTTTCCAGAACAAGAACTAATCCCACTTGGTTTGGCGCAAGTGGTAGTTGTTCCGCAACTTCAACTACGTCTTTGGTATCTTCTACAAGGCGATGAGAACGTTGCTCTTCGGTCTCTTTTGATAAACGCTCATGAATCAAGGCAAGGCGATGAGAACGTTGCTCTTCGGTCTCTTTTGATAAACGCTCATGAATCAAGGCAAGGCGATGAGAACGTTGCTCTTCGGTCTCTTTTGATAAACGCTCATGAATCAAGGCAAGGCGATGAGAACGTTGCTCTTCGGTCTCTTTTGATAAACGCTCATGAATCAAGGCAAGGCGATGAGAACGTTGCTCTTCGGTCTCTTTTGATAAACGCTCATGAATCAAGGCAAGGCGATGAGAACGTTGCTCTTCGGTCTCTTTTGCTAAACGCTCATGAATCAAGGCAAGGCGATGAGAACGTTGCTCTTCGGTCTCTTTTGATAAACGCTCATGAATCAAGGCAAGGCGATGAGAACGTTGCTCTTCGGTCTCTTTTGATAAACGCTCATGAATCAAGGCAAGGCGATGAAAACGTTGCTCTTCGGTTTCGTTTGACAATCGTTCATGTATTAAACCGAGTCGTCGAGGGCGAATTTCTGAAGTTTCATAGTTATGAAGTTTCTTGACAAATTTGTATATGTCCTCATGAAAAAAGTCTGTGAGCCCGCTGCTCCTCACTCTCATTCGCAATGGTCATAGAATTTCTTTCTCTATTCTTTTGTAAGCGATCTTGCCTCTCGGCGTCACTCTCCTCTAAACGACCCTGCCTCATTTGGACAGCGCGTTTAGTAGGCCTACCCATACTAAAAATCACTAACTTTCCACTAAAAAGTGAAAAATAAAATTAATTTTTGAAAAAAAATAAAAACCGACTTCTAGACTACACTAACAATATATACAATTGAACTAAAAAGTATAAAATAATATTTTAATTACAAGCCAAAGAACACTAAAGGAAAATCAACGAAATTATTGATACTTATGCATACTATTTACATTTTAAAATCAGTTATTTTTGGAGTCGGTGCCAGCCAAAACAAAAACAATATATTAATGACACAAAAATAAATTACTTAAATAATTGAAAAACAACCGATAATTGAAAAGAAGACAATAAAATAATGTATCTATTAATAACACAAAAAAGAAACAAACTATGAAAAACAACTGACAATTGAAAAGAAGCGCATAAAAAATTTTAAACATTAAGACACAACCATCAGCGTCGTCTGCCCTCACGCGTCTGCCCGCATTCGAGTATTTCACTCAGCCACGTCCCCACTCCGTGGCGTGGCGTTTAATACTTTGTTGTAAACACAGTAATATAATTGTTGTTCTGGAACGGGATTCCCTGTCGTCCGTGGCTGGCACCGACTCCAAAAATAACTGATTTTAAAATGTAAATAGTATGCATAAGTATCAATAATTTCGTTGATTTTCCTTTAGTGTTCTTTGGCTTGTAATTAAAATATTATTTTATACTTTTTAGTTCAATTGTATATATTGTTAGTGTAGTCTTGAAGTCGGTTTTTATTTTTTTTCAAAAATTAATTTTATTAGGGGGAGTGTTTAGGCGCATCGCCTACTCGTATGGCGTGGACGGACTTGGTGGCTGTGGTGCTGCTTGTGGGGTCTGCGATGCCTGACCACGGGCGGTGCTAGCCCGTGGTCATGCATGCATGTACATAAGGGACCTACTATTTTTCCTTTTTTCTTCTTCATCGTCAGCCCATTTAAGTCCCCACTGCTGGGGCACGGGCCTCCCTCAATCACATGAGGGGTAATTGCCATACTCACCACGCTTGGCAAACGGGTTGGCGAGGGTTTTCATATAAATGCAGAGTTTTGCTTCTCTGGGTGCTGATGATCATGCCAGCAGCTTTACTTTAGTCGCCTTTTACGACACCGCGGTAAGAGTGAGGGTGGCCTATTCTACTCTGCCGGGACCACACGGCATCTTTCTTTCTTTTCTTTCTTTCTTTTTTTCTTCTTACTGATTGTATATTCCCTTATGTCATCTTTATAAAAACAAAATTTTCTCCCGCTATGATGTTTCCTCAAGAAGCATAACTAAAATTAACTTCTTTAATTAATTGAACATTAAAAGACTGTGATTAGGAGTGCTTGTGTAGTGCTCGAAGCAGTTGCGACGCCTGAAAGAACTCCTGCAGGCCTCAGGAGTCCCAAGGTAAATGAGACTTTGCTCCCAAGTCCTAGTCACAGTCCCAGACGTAGAAATGAGATTATCGGCCGGTTGGATGGAACCAGACTACGCTGTGTCACAAATACTTACAGGGCATGGGAGTTTTAACAGCAGACTGCACGCGATGACTCTCTGTGAGCCACCTGTATGTCCCTGTGGAGAAGCTGATGAAACTCGGGACCATGTGCTGTGGGAATGTCAGCTGTATGAAGACGAGCGGCAACAGATGCTGAATGACTGGAACAGAAATGAGATAGGACCAGTATACCATCAAGAGATGGTCAACTCTGCAGAAGGTTTTCGACGGTTGCGTGCGTTTGCACACAAAAGGCTTAACATTAGGAAGGAGATTGATTGATGTGGAACTGCCCGAGCGCGAGTCGCTTGTGTTGTGGTGTTTCACGCCCCATTTGGGGAGAAGTGACATTGAGATGGGACACAGACACAGACTTTGTAGGGAGCGAAGAAACGCACGGGGGAAAGAGCCCTTAGCAAGTACCTGGTCAGCGTCTCCCAAGATTCGGTCCGTATGCCGAGACGGTAGGAAGGACCATGGGCTGGTGGAGGGACTGTGTCTAAGTCCTAGTCACAGTCCGCGTGCGAAATAAGCTCCCCGCCTGGAGTTAGTTCAGGCTATTTACACGCCACTCCGGGGAGAAAGATCTCAGCTTAATCCTTTCAGAGGAAGAAAAGTGGGCGGAAACGACACGAGCGAAAGCAAAAAATTAAAACCACTGACAAACCCTAAGTTGTTGCCTAGTTTTAAAGCATTTCTTAACCTCCTTAGAAGCCTCTAAACTCAAGTGTCTCAATACAAAAGTCTTCAATGCATGTGTGTTGCCAGTGATGACATAGGGAACCGAAACGTGGCCGCTTACAATGTCCCGATTAAGGAGGCTCAAAGTCACCCAGAGAGCAATGGAGAGGGCTATGTCTTCCTGCGTGATCGTATCAGAAATGATGAGATCCGCAGGAGAACTAAGGTCACAGACATAGCCCAAAGAATTGCATGCCGCAAGTGGCAATGGGTAGGGCACATAGCGAGGAGAAGAGACGGCTGTTGGGGCGGAAAAATCCTCGAGTGGAAGCCAAGTACAGGTAGTCGCAGCCGTGGCGCCCCCCACTAGGTGGACCGACGATCTGGTGAAGATCGCGGGAATCCATTGGATGCGGGCGGCACAGGACCAATCTGTGTAAAGAACATTGTGGGAGGCCTATGTCCAGCAGTGGACGGCTGAAATGATGATGATAGAAGCCTCTCGAGTGCATTATACTGATGAAAACAAACATTTTGACGCCTTTTTGGATCAGTGGTAGTGAACGCTGCCTCTGGTGCAAGGGTTGCGGGTTCGATACCCGCATATTTATTTTTATTCGAGGAACAAAGGATCTAATTTAAAAAAAAAACTGTTTTCATTCAAAAGTAAGTGAACTGATTGATGGTAGATATTTGTAATACCTAGAAAGTGCACTTTTTTACGATTAGACTTCCTAGATCTCGTTAAGTCATTAACGATTCACTTTAAATGCTGTATGAAGATTTTACTATCGTAATCACTTCCCACGATTTAGATACTGTTAATTATTCCGTGAAAAACATTAACTGTGTTTAACATATGGGACCTTGATAAACATTCGACAGTTCTCGTGACACCATACCCATTTTCACGGGTGGGGGAGTACCTGGATAGGTTTAGCTGGTATGCCGAGTAAGAGAGGTTCGAAACCCCCTAAGTGGCCTGCGCCGATAGGCCAGAGTCGGGTCCCTCCCTTGAGGGCAAGGTCTGTCAACAGATGCTTTCTCCTCCAGTTTGGTGGACTACGTGGTGTAGTGTGGGTTAGGCACGTTTCCTCTACCCAAGATACGGAACAGGGAGGGGGGCATTCCTCCAGCGTTAATAAAAAAGGTAACAGATACTGCTGATACCGTATTATCCTTTTCTCGAAGCAATTCAGGCTATTTTCGTCCCCCCTATAATTTCGTTGTGGATAATACAAGAAGTCTGAATTAGTTTAAGAATGACAACTTGTTAATCAAGTAGAAATTCAGAGAGATTAGTACCTACTGGCTCACCAATCCATCTACTAGATTGTATACCAAAAGCTGTCTCACAATGACAGTAAAGTTGTATAATAAACTTCCAACTTATATTAAGGAGTCCCTGTCGCCACAATCATTTAAAGCTAGACTTAAACATTTCTTGACTGAACATTGTTTCTATAGTACCTACCGATGACTACATAAAACATGTTTTAGATGATAACAATTGATGACCATACTCCGTTGCACCGGTGTACGCGGTGGCGATAGCCATTATTTCTTCTTCATTTATTTTAATTTATGCCCAATAAAAATGCGAGGTATCAAAACTGCATCTATAATTTATGAAACAACATGAAAAAAAGTAGTAGGTATAGTTACTGGGTTTATCGGTAGGTAACCATTTTCCCTCTAAGTATATTATTCCGTGCCTTTACTTACATCCACCTCTTTTACTAACCATTGTGAACAACATTTGCTCTACGACTTTTTAGAGCAAGAGCCAGCGGCCCGCAGACCTTCGGTAAAGTATAAAACCTGTAAGTTTCTCAATGTATGTCCCCAACACAGGTAAAAACGAATCCCGTCTATGTAACTTAGGTCGCGGTGGCTGTCGCAGGTATCAGGTAATAAAGGTGTGTAAAATTGTGTGTTAAATTTGGTAAAATATAAAACTCAGTTTTTACATATTTTACTTATAATAATCCCAAAAGTCATCTTGCCGAAAGCCAGACACTTCGTACGGTTCCAACCCTCTGCCAGACACCCTTAAAGTATATTTAATTGTTACTATACTTACGGTATAGTATAAAATCTGCAATTTATATATGTTATTTGGATAACTATAAAATAATGTTTTTTCAATAGCCAGACAGTTTCTGTGGTTCCTTTATGTTGCCAGGCACATAAAAAGTCTAATGTAGGTGCGAGCGTGAGGGATATATTAGTCAGCGGGTGCGAGTGAAATAGCGCGTTCGGTCCAATGGAAGGATAATTAATTTGTTTTCTGTGTAAGAAAAGTGATGGAAAAATAATATTGTTTTCTGAAGGAACATTAAAAAAATGTCAAACTATTTTAAAGGCGAGGAAAATACATAACAGCGTTATTTCACCAAATGAATATACATAAAAGAATTTTATAAACATTTATTCGTTGATTCTAAGTTATTATACCCTTACTTATGTATTTTATTAATGAATTTTCATAGTAAATCTGGAAAATAGTTCTCATTATATTATAAATGACAGTTGATGCACAGTAAAACGTCGCAATGGACCGAACGCGCTATTTCACTCGCACCCGCTGACTAATATATCCCTCACGCTCGCACCTACATTAGACTTTTTATGTGCCTGGCAACATAAAGGAACCACAGAAACTGTCTGGCTATTGAAAAAACATTATTTTATAGTTATCCAAATAACATATATAAATTGCAGATTTTATACTATACCGTAAGTATAGTAACAATTAAATATACTTGAAGGGTGTCTGGCAGAGGGTTGGAACCGTACGAAGTGTCTGGCTTTCGGCAAGATGACTTTTGGGATTATTATAAGTAAAATATGTAAAAACTGAGTTTTATATTTTACCAAATTTAACACACAATTTTACACACCTTTATTACCTGATACCTGCGAAAGCCACCGCGACCCAAGTTACATAGACGGGATTCGTTCTTACCTGTGTTGGGGACATATATTGAGAAACTTACAGGTTTTATACTTTACCGAAGGTCTGCGGGCCGCTGGCTCTTAGACTATTTGAAAAGTCATATAAAATTGAGCTTTTCATCCAAACTCGTTCACGTGGCATTGTTCATTTTTGAAGATGAATCGAAAAATATTTCGACGAATTTTCAAAACGACCCGTTTGGAACAGTGGTATTAAACGCTGTCTTTGGTCCTCAGTACAAACATTTGTGTGCATGAACATGTCTGTTTGTATTATTCTGGGTGTTTTCTATGTATTATTGTAAGTATCTATTTACAAACCAAAAGTATTATATGTATAAATTTGTAATCCCACTGTTGATTCTGATATCCATAACACAGGTGCTTGAGCTACCTATCTCGGAGTCAGATCAATGTATGTGACGTTGTGAAATATTTATATATTGTCGGGTGGATAATCTATTTAGGTTGGTAGAAGAAGTACGTATGTATTTTTTTACCCACACACCGTGTTTTTCTTAAATAAAAGAAAGTACTTAACTGGCACAGAATTGGACAAAATCAATTCTCCACCCTACAACGCGACATTCACAAAATTTCCTAAAACTCGATCACAATGTGCACTTTTGTTCTCATCCCCAAAATATGCATCGAACATGATCCGAGGATGCAAATGGCAGGGGATCATTTAAATTTGTGAAAAAACGCGGAAACTGTAGCTGCATTTGCAACAATGTGTCCGAGGACAATAGGCGTGGGGTGACCTTCATTTGTATAAGACGCGGACGATGGGACCCATTTTCGATCCTTTACCTATACACCGTTATTTTTTATCGTTTACATCCCGAAAACCTTCTAATAGATATCGTGAATAAAACCCATTTAGCGTGTTAGATTTCCAAAATAAGCGAAAAAAAACCGGCCAAGTGCGAGTCGGGCTCGCGCACAAAGGGTTCCGTAGCAGCAAAGTCCAAAATTACAGTTAAATCAACCTATCTCAAAAACTATAAGAGATACTTTGATCAAACCAAAAATCGTTGAAAGAGTTAATTAGCATGCATCACCTCTATTTTTTTTAGAATTTTATACCCCGTAGTTATAAAAATAGAGGGGGGGGGGACATACTTTTTACGACTTTGAGAGCTGATATCTCAAAAACCGTTCACTTTAAGAAAAATGTTTTTTAGAAAACTTTATATCATTTTAAAAGACCTTTCCATTGATACCCCACACGGGTATGTACATCGAAAAAAAAAATTCATCCCTCAGTTACATGTATGGGGGGCCCCACCCCCAATTCTTTTTTTTACTATTTAGTGTCATATTTTTGTAGCGGTTCATACAACACATATTCCCATCAAATTTCATCACTGTAGTACTTATAGTTTCCGAGTAAATCGGCTGTGACAGACGGACAGACGGACAGACGGACAGACGGACATGACGAAACTATAAGGGTTCCGTTTTTGCCATTTTGGCTACGGAACCCTAAAAAACAGCTATTCCATACATTACAGCTGATTTTTTTTTTGCTTATTTTGGCGATTTAACATGCTAAATGGATTCACAATATCTGTTATGAGATTTTCGGAATGCAAACGTTAAAAAAATAACGGTGTATAGATACTTTATTGTACGATAATTTTGACAGATTTGTACCTTTCAAGGGAACTTCCCTTCAGTGTACCTATAGGCACAAATCTCTTACATTTCTTTAATCAAGTCCCACCTTCATGTGAAACACGTTTGGTTCAAAATAGATTAAGAAATAAATTATGGCGCCACAGTCACTTACGTCTTACAGGTATGGTAAATCTATAGGGGCTTGTAGATATAAGGACTGTTAAAATTTAAAACAATAGATTCATTCAAGAAATATGAGCAAGGCGGATAAACATCAAATTTTAAGGTTTTTTCTGCTTCTTGTTAAACATTGTCCCGTTGAATCCAAAACCCATGGCCACCCGCCCACTTTAATACGTCCCCGATGCGCACGCGCCGCGCATGCGTTTTATGCAAAAACGCAAATTTTAGCGAAATTTGAAACGGTCCATTGTCGCAGCTCTGAATGGATAAAAATAATCGCCGTCAACTTAATTTTTGGGGAGAATGCGCCATTTTTGCGCAGGTCTAGGGATGTAAGGAAAGAAAATATTTTTATATTCGATTTAGATTACTTATACACAGAATTAGATCGTGGGTTATCTACTTGTATAACCGCATCGTGTATTCAATTGCTCCGAAGTTGCAGACGTCCATTAGCACGAATTATGTTATTATTATTGTGTTCATAGACTCCGGTAGTGGCTGCCATTGCGAATCGCACGCTATTTTGCCACGGACGTAGTATAAAAAAATCGGTATAATATAATTAATTAAGTCGGAGATTAACACGAAATTTATTAAGAGATACAACATTTTGTACTCACATATTTTGCTTGAAGTTTCGTCTGCCGTGGTCACAAGTGGACTGACTTAATTTATTATAGTTTTAATGCAACGCGAAAATTTTAAAAAATATTTATCAAATCGATATACTTACGAAACAACCTACTTATGTGACAATCATTATCAGCCTGTCGCTTTCCACTGCTGGTTAGACATAAGTAGGCCTCGATCGATTCAATCGAGGCTTTGATCGATCAAGCTACTTTTACCCTGAGGTGTTCACCCAAGTTGAATAGGTATATGTACCTGTTACATCCAAACAAAAGAGATGCACGGCGCCTGCGCTGTGCATCTCCTTCCTTAAAATTGAAGCGACTGTGGCGCCATAATTTATTTCACCTGTGAAAGGAAGAGGAATAAGGATTTGACCGTGAATTCGGTTTTGCTTCAGGCCCGCTACTCCTGTCATCATGCGCAAATCACAGACGTGCACCCGTAACCTGACGGAGCCATTTCATAGAAAGTCATATTTGAAAGACCGGTGACCTGCTGGGTGTCATTCTTTCTCCACCGCATCCGTATCGAGATGCTGAGAGAGAGAGAGAGAGAGATGAGATAAAGCTGCGTCAGATCCCGTTATATCTCTTCCACACTCTGTTTTTTTCTGAAAATGGCACATTCCGATTAAAGCGCGCGTTTTCCGTTGCACTCGTTCCATAAATCATATATAAGTATATCTTGATATTTCCCAAGTCCTTAACTTTTTTTAGTGTCGATACTGGCGAATCCTCAAAAACGAATAAAATCGTCACATCTCTACGCAGGTCGGCCATTGTGTGTGCGCAGGAGTGTGTCGGATGGCATTAACGACAGTTTTTATGCAAGCTCGAATTAATAAGCATCGGGATGGTCAGCATTTTATCGATTTAAGTATGTTTAGCAAACCATAGAAAAAGCAAGATTTTAGACCCAAATGATCTGTTTCATCGACGAAAACTTTCTTAGCTTGCGTTGGTAGTCAAAGTTACGGGGATCGAACCCGCGACTTTTCAGTCTCAACCGGGACTTATTTAAGGTGACGGGTAGGGCACACTAGCGACGCCAGTCGATTTTAATTTTTAGCTACTAAACCGAAACTATTTATTTCGGGGTTACAATCTCTCGGCAAACATCTATAACTATTTATTTAAGGTGACGGGTAGGGCACACTAGCAACGCCAATTGATTTTAATTTTTAGCTATTTTATCTATCTATTTTTCTCTAATTTAAACAAATTCGGGTTACGAGTACAACCTCTAGGCAAACACTTATACTATTTATTTAATACTTATAGTTAACTGTTTGGTCTGCTTTTGCATTCGAATTTTGAATTACCGCCAAAAGTGGCCGCTTTTGGCGTGAATCATTTTTTGCGTACAAAAATGGACCCAAACTTTGTGCATGGTTATTTATAAATAATATAAGTGTTTGCCGAGAGATTGTAACATCGAAATTGTTTAAAATGGATCCGATTTAGTAGCTAAAAATTAACATCGATTGGCGTCGCTAGTATGACCTACCCGTCACCTTAAGTAGATGGCATAGGTTAGTAATTCTTGAATAGCCCAATTAGTCGGCAAGTAATAGTTTCCAACTGATATTACTACTGTACCTATCAGTAGGTACCTATTATTATGAGTCTGTACTCAAGGTCCAAACTGAAAAACGGGTCTAAACCGCTGCATGCTGAGCTTGATGCTTCGTGCTTGGTCCTTGTTGACCACTTCACTTATTTCCTTTTTTTCTTTAGATAGATAGCCGTGTGGTCCCCGGCAGAGTAGAATAGGCCACCCTCACTCTTACCGAGGTGTCGTAAAAGGCGACTAAGGTACAGCTGCTGGCATGAACATCAGCACCCAGAGAAGGAAAACTCTGCATTTATATCTAAACCCTCGCCAACCCGTCTGCCAAGCGTGGTGAGTATGGCAATTACACCTCAAGTGATTGAGGGAGGCCCGTGCCCCAGCAGTGGGGACTTAAATGGGCTGACGATAAGATAGATATTCTTTATTGCACAAAAACAAAATACAAGCATGATACAACAACAACGGACAGTACAATAAGACGATCTTATCGCTTCTAGCGATTTCTTCCAGAGAACCTTTGGGTAGAGAAAAGAAAGGACGTATTCGTAATAGGGTCTTTCGTGGTCACTAGTTTGTAATAACTTTTTTATTTGTTTTTGTTTGACTATTTCTTTCCCATGTATTACTGTGCAATATCTATTTAATGTTATGTGTCATTTAAGTCCCCACTGCTGGGGCACGGGCCTCCCTCAATCACATGAGGGGTAATTGCCATACTCACCACGCTTGGCAGACGGGTTGGCGAGGGTTTTGATATAAATGCAGAGTTTTCCTTGTCTGGGTGTTGATGATCATGCCAGCAGCTTTACCTTAGTCGCCTTTTACGACACCTCGGTAAGGGTGAGGGTGGCCTATTCTACTCTGCCGGGGACCACACGGCGGCTAAACTATAAATGGGCTGATGATGTTATGTGTCACATCCCTGTAAATCTTGTATGTGGTCAATAATGTTTACTTACTTACTAATATAAAATAGGGATTTTTTTTCTTTTTAATAAAAGACCAATGGTATTCACGTAAATTCCGTTATTTACTTTTGTACTTTAACATTTTTTAATCTCATACGATATTAAATAACATTCATACATTAGTTTGTGTTTGTGTTTCGCTCGAGATACAAAATGTTTCTTTTAATTCTAAATAATAACTATTGTATTTAATAATAATAATACACAACAATGTTTAAATTATTATTAATTATAATATTTACTACATAACTGTAGCGCAATAAATATTTATTCATTGTTTACTATTACACAAAGACTAAGGTATTTCTACCAGTCAACCATCGTCATCATCATCATCATCAGCCTATCGCAGTCCACTGCTGTACGTAGGCCTCTCCAATTGTTCGCCACTGTGATCTATCCATGGCTTCTCGCATCCAGCTCTTGCCAGCCATCCTGCGCAGATCGTCCCCCACCTAGCCAGAGGGCGCCCTACATTACGTTTGCCAAGACGCGGTTTCCACTCCAGAACTCGTTTACCCCATCGGTTGTCGGTTCTGCGGCTAATATCGGCTAATGTCAACCATCGTGGAAGGCTAAAATTAACCATAGTAATAATATCAATTGCTTTGCGTTTGTATTTTAATTAATAATATTAATGCAATAATATTATTAAAAATGTATGTGCTATTGTCTGATATTTATTTCGATTATAATATAATGCCTCCTAAGAATTTTATATTTAGCAAATACCTATTAGCTAAAAATTTAAATGTAAGAATTTGTACATGTTTCAATATATTATGTAAGGTAAATAAACTCTTTTTTACAAAGTAGATAGTAACATTTAAGGCACTTTAATATCATGTCAATGTTAACGTCAATAACAACGTTAAAAAAATTTAGTAAACCCATATTCGTAGTTTAATTTACCTTTAAGATTTTATTTCTGAGCGAAATGAACACACACACACACTGTCAAAAGACGCAATAACAAAAATAACGATTCTCTCTACTATTATTATTAAATCTACAATAAGGCTCACTGATTCGCAGATTTACTTAAAAATAGATAATATAACATTAATCTTTTGTTCGATATTTGTTTTATAAGAAATTACTTCTATACAAAGGGTGTCAATGTTTTATGAACAATTTAAATTCAAGCTGCCAGCCAGCAAATACATTTATAATAAAAGTTTCATAATATCAACGTTTAAAATTGACACCCTGTGTTTTTAATGTCAACGACAAACAAAATACTGTATTAAGACACTAAATACAGGTTCTAAAATAAATTCATCACAAAACTTAACATCCACACGTGATTGCGTAACCAGTGTTAAAGATTTCTTCAAAATCTCTTAAAAATATTATTTACAATTTTAAAATACAAGCATCTGAATATTGGCTAAAAGCAAGGCACTTCGCGATAAGTTTTACATATAAAAATAGGTAAATATCTCAATAAATATCGTCTAAAAATATATTGTATCACATTTTTATGTAATTGTGGTCCTCTAGTTATTAGATTACATTCCGTTATATTATAAATATTATATGATATATTAGAAAATATTATTATATTAAATACGTAATTAATAGACACCAAGTGTACATAGTCTTTAAGTCTTGTAGAGCACCATTTTTGAAAACTCTATTTTAAATATGATTATGCTTAGGATTAACCAAAATGACGTTACAAAGAGTTTGTAAGCTGTTGATTTTTTTTTAATTAGAATCACTAGAAATATCTACACTTAAAAAAAATTAAGTGTCCATTAGTTACTTCGCATTAAGATATACTTATGTACCTACTGAATAATACATATATTATATTACAATATGTTTTGTTTATGTACAAAATTGAAAATTCATTACAATACTCTTTTGAATGCTAACACAACCCATATTTGCACACATGAGGGTAGAAGTTAGAAAATGTTAAAAAATCGACTAATTTAACATTAAAATCACTAAATCGATGAGCTGGTAACTAAATTATCACGATTGCTAAATGCTAAAGTCTAAATTAGGAAAGGCACCTCAAAATTCTAAATCTCTCTTTTTTTTTCCAACTCGAAAATGATGTCTTTGGTTTTTTCTAGATTTACTGGGACTTGGAAAATCGGGTGTTAGTATTTCATAAAATATTATCTTAAAAGGCGTAGGATACCTTATGTCAAAATAAAGGTAAAACAAGGAGTAAACTACAATCGAAAAATATTTGTAGCAAAAATCACGTGTTTCATACAATCAAGTCTGTCTTGTAAAAAAAGTGTCTCATAGAAATAAAATTTATAATATTTATATTTCTCATAGGAAACTTTTTCTATAATACAAATAATGTAATAATATCAATGTCAATGAAAATAAATACTTTTATAATTATTTCTGAATATAATATGTACTTAAAAAATATATCTCATTAAAATATTGAAGTAAAAGAAGTGTTCAATTAGGTTTGTCTATTTTTAAGTTACACCATACTTAATTTCTGAATGAAATTTCACATTAGAAATGTGTATGATATTATGACTTTATGACAATTCTCTGCATTAGACTGGCATGTCGTAATTTATATTCTCGTGTGATACGTGTTTACACACGTTGTGTTAAAACATTTTTGAGCCTGATGAGCCTTACAGCTCAACCTCCTCCTCAACCTTTAAAAAAAATGTTTTTTTTTAAACTGAACTTCGACCGTTATACAACTCGAATGGCGCCCACGCATGAAGTTTCTATGATACCATAGACAATTATTGTAATGACGCACAATTTCACCTTTTTGGTTAATTTTTTTTTTACCATTTCTATCTAGAGGAGAGGATTCCAATAGTATTTTTTTCTGATTAGAAAAGAGGGAACAAACCTTGCTTTATGCTTCTAATCCTTGGTTGTTCGAGTCTTCTTTTGTTCCCTAATATTAATTTAAAAACGTGAGTTTTAATGTATGCCATCCACACTTACGTCTTTTAAACCAGGTAAAATAGAGATCTGCTATATTTAAGGTACTTTAAGGTCGAAAAGTGGTCTACCGGGAACTTTGTCGATGTTGTACAAACAACTATTATTTGTTGAAAACCGCCATCTGTTGGTCGAAATAATAAACTAGCAATATATTTCAGGTACTTTTTAGACCATTAAAGTATGAATATATGTAAAATACACATCAGAACTGCTATAATAACTTTAAAAACATAATAGCTATTGGTTTAGTAATTTAATTTACAAAAAAACATCTGAAATAGTTGCTTTTCATTAAGAAATATGTAGTAGACATATTGGTGCCATAAGCAGATATTAAATAAAAAGATAGCGGTTTTTAAATGAAAAGTAAGAAAACGTGGACTTGCTAGATAAAGAATTTATTTTTATATTTTGTAGACATAAATATAAATATATTAAAAACTTATGTAACATTTATTTAGAGGTTAACTTTTGAAGTACCTACATTTGTAACATAAAGACGCATTTTATACCTAAATTCTTTGAATTTAGTGTCTAAAATTTAAACATTTTTCTCGTGACATTTTTTCCTTCAATCATGGAAGTCGATTCTCAGCTCTCAATTTTATAGGTTTTTTTTAAATGGCGAATTCAGTTTCGCCTTTTACTACAGACATCTATCGTTATACTTTTACAATTTTTAAAATGTCAAAACGTCTAGCCATTTTTAAGCCAAACGTCGTGTGACGTGACCAGTCAGTTTTTTCTTAAACTAGTTTCGATTTTATTTTTGATAGGAATAGTATTTTTTTTATAGAAAGGCCAATCAGGATGACCTCACTCCGCCTGATGGTAAGCGGCCGTGAAATCCAAATATGAGGTTGACAGGCACAAAACAACTAAAAAAGTACTCATTGAGTCTGCCATCCTCACCCGGACGACCTGCTGAGATGAGTATGTACAGTGGCGGACAGGTCAAGCTATACAAAGCTGTCAAATTTTCTCAATCGATTTCGAACTCAAAGTGTAACAATATAAGGTTTATAATCGAATGAAGAAATCTGACAGTTTTGTATAGCTTGATGTGTCCGCCACTGTACATAGTTTTTAGGTATTCGAGTAACAGTAACAAATAACAGTTCAGCGAAAACTGAAGAGCTGATGGTATATTCTCGAGCAATCGACATTATAGTCGATTCAGAGATTGCATACATTCGTCCATACAAATCTCTTCAATGTCAAATGCATGAAAACAAGCCCTATAAAGTGACGTCAGTTTGTACGGCAATTTTGTTAGCCGAAAAAGTGGCATAAAATTGGCTATCATTTTTGGAAAGATATTTTAAAACGCATCTTGGATTATTATATATCTCTTACAATGATTACTTTTCTTAAAAAAGCGTTATTTAGTAGGAAAATTATTTACGACTTTGAAGATAACGTGATACTTGCGGCTTTGACATCTCATTTTAATAAACAATACACAAACTATACTGACAGCACGATGGCATATCTATTGAAATGTGTCATCGCACAGATATAAAACTCAAATCTGTTTTACAAAAATAAAAATATTTACAATTCATTTTCATACAAAACACGTAAGTACGGTACAGAGAATAAAAAGGTTCGTCACTTTAAGGTAAATTTTCGCTTGCACGGCAAGCAATACCAACATACCTGTTTTAAAAAGATCTGCCAACCTTCTTTAATTTTTTTTACATTAAAAGAAATCAATGTTGCTACAAGCAAATCTGAACTTTCTGATATAATAGATAAGCATAATTTTCTGTGCAACAGATATTACTTTGACAAATTACGAAAGGTAATAAGTGCTCATAGCATATCAAATGAATCAATTTGAAACTGACGAACCTTTTCATTCTTAGACTGTACCAATTGTATTTTTTTATGTGATAGGTGGCAGACGTCACAAGTGCGAGGCAGACCTTAAAGCCCCTCTTTCCCCCCGATTGGGCCTCCAGTGCCCTCACTCACGCAGCGAAACACAGCACAATGCTGCTTCACGCCGGTTTTCTGTGAGGCCGTGGTATCATTCCGGTCGAGCCGGCCCATTCATGTCGAAGCGTGGCTTTCCCACGATCAAAATTGTAATGTATTTTTATTATGCAGCCTTTTAGAGTAGAGAAATACATATTGAACACATTGACTGACCGGATGGCGCAATTGGTAGTGACCCTGCCTCTAACGCCAAAGGTCGTGGGTTCGATCCCCACCCTGGACAAACATTCGTGCGATGAACACTTGTGTATGTTCGGTGTCTGGGTGTAATATATGTATTTAAGTATATATTTGTGTTCCTCTGTTGTCTGATATCTGTAACACAAGTGCTTAAGCTACTTGGTACGGAATCAGGTCAACGTATGAGATGTTGTGAGAATTATTATTATTATTATGTTTGTCAGTTGTTCCATAACCACGGGCAATTATGTCCCGGACTTTTGGAAGGCGTGCGTGGGGCCGAAGCCAACACGTAGAGGCCCGTTCAATTGATAGTTTTACTATAATGTGATGTGACACCAGCCGGCGACTATCCCTCTATACACTACAGAAGTGTAGCCAAGGACAGTCCCCGGTTCGCATAAGACTATTGAAAATAATGGAAAACAAAATGAACTGGGCTATTGGGTTGAGGTGTTAGTGGACCGGTTAACTGGTACTATGGAGAGACTATGGCACCTGCCCGATCAATGATAAAAATCACGAAAAAATGGGCAGGTGGTGACTCGCCACTCACTTATTATTATTATTATATTTAAGACTTCGCATCTTTCTCCAACCTTAAAAAAAGGCGGGTAAAACTACCTATGGCGCGGACCTCAGTCAAGCGTCATAGTGTTAAGGGTTGTGGATCCTGACGATAAAAACTTTCTGGTTATCCTACATGTATTGAGAATGCTGGCTTTTTGTAGTAAATATGTTAATTTGGTTGGGATATTCAGTATTTCCAGGCTTTTCTTTATGCTGTGTGGTATCAATCCAGTTGAAGATATTACTATTGGGATTATGTGTACAGTGTCTGCATGCCATTGTTTCTTTAGTTGGATCGCCAGGTCGTGGTATTTGGTTATTTTTGCAGAGATAGTTGGTTGGAGATTGTGACTATTAGGGATTGCTATGTCTATTAAATATATGGTTTTATTTACTTTGTCTTGAAGAGTGATATCTGGTCTGTTATAGTGAACGGTTCTGATTATTATTATTACATTTCATATCTTTCCGTGACAACTTTGAAATAGCCAATGGAGTGAAAGGCGCTACAGTTTCAGAAAAAGTAAAAAAACTAAAACCCAACTACGACAAAAAACGTTTTTTGTCGTAGTTGGGTTTTAGTTTTTTTACTTTTATTTTATTTGTACTATTTTGGTGTCCAAGTGCTAGTAATATATATATATATTCAAAATGTACAAGTCAAGCGCTTTCAAATGATACCAAACACGGCATATTTATCATAACTTTATTTTTTTACTCTGTATGTTTTGTCCGCTAGAGGGCGCCACATTAGATTTTGTGAAACTTCATATAGCCTATAACCAGCGGACGATCAAGACGCTTATAATGATATGTCATTTGTCGAATTCTGATAAGTAGTTAAGAAGTTACGTGGAAACAGATGAACATACATACATACATACATACATAGCCTGTCAAAATCATAACCCTCCTTTTGCTTTGCCGTAGTCGGGTAAAAACTGACCGTCTAGTGAGCTGAGAATGTCGTCGGGCGTCGCTGGTGCACCTAGGCGCCCAGGTCCATGTCGAAGCAGATGGCGCGCGCGTGCGCGTGCGCGTGCGGCGCGTGCGGCGCGTGCGGCGCGTGGTGGTGCGGGCCGCCCAGCAGCAGCGCCGGCAGGCACGCCTCGCCCAGCAGCGCCGCCTCCGCCAGCAGCGACGACCCTGCCGACACCAAACATCCTATTAACAAAGTCGCCCGGGAAACTTAAGGTTTAGGGTCAAAAAAAAACTTAAGCCAATTTTGATTCAGGTTCCTCAGGACTCCAAATGTATGTCCTCAAAAGTCAGATGCAAAGCTCAAGTTCCCCTGTTTACCTCGATGACATTATGATCATTTGCTTCTGTCATAAGAGGTTGAAATGCACAGAATGGACTACATTTCATATTGATATTTTATAGCAATCTTTTGCGATTTATTCTTAAGTAAATAACACACTTAAAAATTTCATCATCAGCTCATGTCGAATCAAGCACTTACAAATTTCGTCGACTTAGTAACGCGTTCAGTGGTATAATTGGTAGTACATTCACCCGGATTGTGGAAGGTGTGGGTTCGAGTCCCGCCTGAACACGAGATGAAATTTTTAAGTGTGTTATTTACTTAAGAACATTTCATATTTTTAACATGTCCATATTGTTTTTTTATATGAAAATAGACATAAAATGAACGGACCCATATCTTTTCTTTTTTTAAAATTTGTCCATTTTCATGCATAAAATAATTATTAAAATTCTTTATATTCTAAATAGACGTAAGCGCCAAATGACGTCATCGGACGGCTGAATACAGCGATATTCCTTTGCTTATCATTGTTTTAATAAAAAAAAGGTACTACTGTCAAAGGTAAATAATACTAGTGTCAACATTGTCAACGTCATTCATTCATTCAACGTTGACAAGTTGTCTTTTTTTGACAGTTGCATGTCATGGGTTTGGCATTTCGTAAATTTAAAACTATAATGTGCTAGGCAAAGAAATATTTTACATTCTTCCGTCCGATGACGTCATCTTACGTTTTTTAGTTTTTAATTTTTTTCTCAGTAAATAAGCAATATAAAAAATTAATAAATATATATTCGCGCAGCGGAAAAGTAAATAAAGAAATGGTATTTTTTGTTTCAGAGCTTAGCAATTTTGAAATGTTGTCCTTTCGGCCACTGCAGCAAATGCTGAGGTTGGGCCTTGCTGGCTACAGAATTTGTCATACTTGTATTTATGTCACTCATGTTTAATTTGTGTTCTGTGGCCAATAAAGAACTCTTTATCTTTAAAAAAAACTTAAGCTGATTTTGATGCAGGATCGTTCCTCAGGACTCCAAATATATGTCCTCAAAAGTCCCCACCCCTATTGTGTCCGCGTCCCCCCCTCCCCTCCTAAATAGGTCCCGATTTTCAGTGTTTATGAGTTTTTTCATTTACTCAAAAACGGTGAGAGTTAGGTAAAAACTGTCAAAGAAGCAAATTATCCTCATTAAATTCTCTATCAAATGAGACTTGTATCATTCTTATCAAAAGTTAACTTATTGATTCAGGGTTGTCAACAGGTAGGGAAAAAATTAAATGATCAAAATTTCTACAGATTACTTAATTTTATGAAAAAACCTTAAGAGTATTCAAAAAACTTTGTTACTAAACATTAATCCTCGTACGTTTGTCTATAAAATGAGATAAAATTTTCTTAAATTGACCTATAATTAATAGAGTTACAGTCCATTGAAATTAAACGATAAAATATTTTGCAGGGTATATAATGTAAGTCCGTTATATGGAATGTAATATAGTTTTCATAGTAAGTCTTATTGTAAAAAAAGACTAAATTTAAATTACAAACTCGTTTTATATAGATTTTAGTAAAACTGTACCAGGTTACCTAAGAAAATATTTTAATAGAGAAGTGAGGTAAGTTCAAAATCATTATCGCACCAGTTCCACAGTTTGAAAAACGACCCAAAACGTAATATCAAATAAAAATATAAAGTATCCCACTGCCGAGAAAAGGCCTCCATAGAATTCAAGTCATCACTACTATGATGGGATTAGGCTTAATCACCACGCTTGCCTAATGAGGATGATCACAAACCCGAGCTATGTTCAAAAAACTCGAAACATACTTTTTGCTCAACCCAGTAATCGAACCCAAAACCCCTAGATCATGGCCCGGTACTTAAAACACTAGACCAATAACGCGTCACAAAACGTGCATTTCTAATATTTCCCCTCGCCGCCGAACTAGTGGTAGAAATATGTACCTGCTGTGTGCGTGGTATAGGAGGGCGGGTCGTCATGAAGCATCGACATGTTTCGATCCGCGACATCGGCCACCACATCGCTCAGACATAACTGGGAAGTTGGCGACGAACACAACATAGGATCCCCTGAAAAAAATACAACACAAATATAAAATGAACAGCCCAAGTATAAACTCCATTTCAATCTAGTACCAACCTTGGTCTTCATCCCCCTTGGCTAGGATTTGCAATACTTTCAATAGCTTAAATAAGAAATCGGCAGACTTGGATATCTTTAATTTATCTCAAAAAGTTTTTTAAAATTCATTGTCGAGACTCCTTGGCCCCCTCGACTCCCACAGTAATTAAATCAAAAATGTCTTATAATTGGTTCTAATGATTATAACTAATTGTGAGACTTTACTTACACAAAATACACTAGTCATGCGTCCGTGGCACTCATTCAGCTGGTCTCACTGAAAACCAGCGCCATGGCCTTTGTCTGGGCTGTGACATAAGCTGAGTGAGGGCCATTTATACTAGACGTCATAACACACCATAATATTCATTTGGTCACTGTCTGGACATGATTGAATATAGTTTTGTTTTTTTTTTTATTTTTATGTATTTTTAATTGTTTTATGTTTTGTTTTCTGTTTGTGCCAAATTGTGTTCTGTTTACAATTGCTATATGTTCTGTGTTGTGATGTCTATAATAATAAATATTTTCTTTCTTTCTTTCTTTCTACTTTGTTGTGAATGCTTGTAAAGGCTTACATATAAGGTCCCCAATAGACTACCTATGTAAATGTTTGTATGTCAAGCTGTAAGCATTCCTATTAAATAAATAAATAAATATGTTAGATAAAAATCGATCCAAGATGGCCGCCGTCACAAAGATATGGATGATGTTTTAACACAACACCCACAATATGGGTATCATATAAAAGGGCTTGAGTAGCAGAGTATATTTATTGTGACAAATTTCAAATCCAAGAAGGCCGCCGTCGGAGGTTTTTTAAATTTTAAATTTTTATACTCTTATACTGAAATGTGACGTCATACATTGCTGAAACATGACCTACCGGAGTTCTCGTATCCACAGATAATAAATAATAAATAAGTTACTTATATTTCACAAAAATAATAATATTTGAAATTTATTTTCATTCAAAGGTGTTTAGATTTGTATTACTATTGTATTATTTATATTGTATTATTATTTTCAACCAACAAGCAACCTATGGTAACATATTTCATATCTTTCCATGACGACAGTCAAATAGCTAATTGCATAAATAACTTTGTAATACCATATAAATATATAAGATTACCAAGTTATATTTACTGTTCCACCCACCACTACTTTTCTCAAAGATGAGCCACGGTAAAACTATTTTCAATCTACTCTCCGTATAAAGTGATATTTTCCATCAACTTTGATCATCTCAGATCATTTCGTTTCAGGGTATTTACTTATTTATTTTCTTTATTAAGGAAAAATACAGCTGTTAAATAGTACTCTGTTCTAAAATTACTTAAATAATTCATCAGCAATTTAAATTTTCCACTACAAATTATAACGTTTAGTGTTGTGAGACAAAATACAAAAAAAAATATGCGAAAAAGGATGATTATTTTTGTTACTGATTAATTTAATTCAAGACTAAAGATTTTTTAAAAACTGTAATCTTATCATGAAAAATGTCGATATGGTTATAGCTGCTATTAAATTTATTACAAGCTCTAACAATCGGAGGATCTAAGTATCGGAGTCTCACTCAATCCGGGGAGTTTTAAGTACTCTACTGTAAATCGTTCCACCATCAAGTGATCCGTGAATTCGTCTGCCACCTATCACAATTACCTTGCGTGACGGGGTTGTGTGAGTCGTCGTCCATGAGGTCCTCTATCTGAGCAAGGTTGAGCACGGCGTCGCCCTCGCTGCCCCCCAGCAGCCCGGGGGAGGGGGATAGCCGCATCTGTCATGTTACAATTAATTTAGTTAATGATAGAACAGCATTTGACTCGAGTACCTTGCTACAGAAGAAAAAAAATCTTCCCTCGCAACTAGCGTTTTTCGCGAAAAAAAAATTATGTAAGCAACTGGTTGGATGAGGGTACGTCAAGTTTAGTCGGTATCATCGTCATCGTCAGCCCATTTAAGTCCCCACTGCTGGGGCACGGGCCTCCCTCATTCACATGAGGAGTAATTGCCATACTCACCACGCTTGGCAGTCGGTATGCGCACCGCCTAACGTCGGAGCAGCCTGACATAACCCGCCTACCCTGCGGTAGGGTATGCGTTCCTCAGTGTCAACAAAGAAAATATTCAATATTTATTAATTAAAAAAAAAGACCTAGAAGTACAGTGATACTTACTCACTAGGTTACATAAGCGAATACTTAAAACAAAACTTGTATAAAGCATCTTATCTAAGCCCTAATTTTGTCAATGTATTCTATTTTATTACGACAAAAGTTTTAGTTTCTTTTTTTTGTGGGTAAGTATAAAGAAAAGGTCTGGTTCTAGACACATGTCTGGCTCTAGACACAGGTCTGGCTCTAGACTCAGATCTGGCTGATGCCATCTATCCTACTAACCTTAATATCCTTATGGTTGAAGAGGTTCTCATGCACGGGCTCGAGGCACAGGTCCGGCTCGAGGCAGCCCAGCGACAGGCCCTCGTCGCGGCTGAGCGGGGAGCACGACCCCAGCTTCAGCCCGTCTGGAACGTCCGTAAGTGGAACACAAGATATATTACTAGGTTTAAACGTGAATGAATGAATGAATGAATGAATATACTTTTATTGCACTCAAAGTACAGTATGAAAACTAAATACTAGGTATTACAGGATATGTACAACGAAGGCGGATTTATTACTATGAACAATCTTTTCCAGGCAACCTTTGGATGACTTATTTGAAACAAAAGTGACGTTAATCCATATTATAGTGATCTGTGCGTTAATCTATAAAATTAGATCAATCCATAGACTTAGGATGTCCCTATGGATCAAACAGCCAAAAACTTGTATAAGGGACCGTTGAAGTATTACGTAAGCATCGAGAGGGGGGGAGGGGGGGATCTTAGCTGGGTTTTGGTTATGGCAATGGTTTTGGTTATTTTTGCTGAAGCATAAATCAAGGGAGAACAAAACATTCCGAAATTTTCATCCATTTTTTCTAAATATACCAACTGCATAAGTAACATGGTAATCCGATATAAATATATAATATTACCAAGTTATGTTAGCTGTTTTCCTCACCACCGCTTTTTCCTCCAAGAAGAGCAATGGGGGATCAATATTTTCACAACTTTTCTAAGGTCTGCTTTTTGTTTAAAGTATGTAGTATTTATGTATTTTCCATTGACTCGATAAAGTCTGTCGTGCAGTGGTCGCCTGGACCAAAAGCTTCGGTATGTACGAAAGGATAATAAATCGGTTTTAGTATTCATATGTCACAAAGTGTGACAGCCGAAACTGTACTCCAAAGTGTCGCCATGACCCGGAACTTTATGAATGTCATCAAAAAGCGGAAAATCGAATACCTGAGTCACGTACTTAGGCATGAGAGGTACAGGTTGCTTCAACTCATCATGATGGGTAAAATAGAGGGAAGGCGACGCGTCGGAAGAAGGAAAAAGTCATGGCTGCGTAATATAAGGGAATGGACTGGCATCGCATCTGTGGAACGGCTGTTTCGTCTCGCAATGAATAGAGAGCATTTTGGAAAGCTGACGGCCTTCAGAACTGAAGAGGCACTCAAAGAAGAAGACAAAGTCCCTCCACCAGCCCATGGTCCTTCCTACCGTCTCGGCATACGGACCGAATCTTGGGAGACGCTCACCAGGTACTTGCTAAGGGCTCTTTCCCCGGTGCGTTTCTTCACTCCCTACAAAGTCTGTGTCTGTGTCCCATCTCAATGTCACTTCTCCCCAAATGGGGCGTGAAACACCACAACACAAGCGACTCGCGCTCGGGCAGTTCCACATCAATCAATCTCCTTCCTGATGTTAAGCCTTTTGTGTGCAAACGCACGCAACCGTCGAAAACCTTCTGCAGAGTTGACCATCTCTTGATGGTATACTGGTCCTATCTCGTTTCTGTTCCAGTCATTCAGCATCTGTTGCCGCTCTTCTTCATACAGCTGACATTCCCACAGCACATGGACTCAAAGAAGAAGAATAAGCATTCATAAATAGCTACCTAGCGCATCCAGAGCTGAGAGGCACTCGGTGGAGGGCATGTCGCGCAGCAGGTCCGGCGGCGGCTCCCCGAGCTCCATCAGCGGCGCGGGCTCCGACTTTGGTAAGATCACCTCCTGAAATCACAAACAGTATGTTCTATATAAGATAGTGTACCTAGGTATTTTTTGGCAAATCACCCGCTTTCCAAACTTTTTTTTAGAACAAGTTTCGTTGTAACTGATAGACCCCATTAAGACCCTCGTCTCTCAATAAATAATAATAATAATAATAATTCCCACAACATCTCATACGTTGACCTGATTCCGTACTAAGTAGCTTAAGCACTTAGTGTTACAGTGTCTAGTGGTTTAAGTACCGGGCCGTCATCCTGGGGTCCTGAGTTCTATTCCCGGGTCGAGCAAAAAGCATATTTGGAATTTTTGGAACATATAGCTCGGGTTGGTGATTACCAATCCGTGTTTTGCAAGCGTGGTGATCAAGCCTAATCCGACCATAGTAGCGATGACTTCTGCCCTGTAGTGGGACAGTATATAGGCTGATATTATCAATTTTTGATTATATCGCTCTGTGCAGAGCGACCCAAACGACAGCTCACGAAGTTACTGCTGGGTAAACTCAGGCAGTCTTCAACGACTTGAAAGCGCAGGCGAGATTCATAGAGCAACGGCTAGCTGGAAAGACATTTGGACACGTCCACTCTCCTGATGCATAAAGGGCGCACGAGTTACCTATTTGCGAACCGCCCATATTGATCAAACCAAGGTCTCACCGGTGTAGGCGCATGCGCCGGCGACGCGTGCGTGTCGGTGCTAGCGGTCTCTACGCCGGAGTCATCCGTGTGCGGCGACGCCCAGCCGCTCGACTCGCCTGATAGCGACAACCCGTGCAGTCGGGCTAGCCGCTCCAGTTCCTGTTTACAAAAAAACACTGCAAAGTCAATATTTATTTAGATAAGATAAAGATCCTATGGAAGAGCCACACAGCACAGCAGTGGGTCGAGTGAATGCGGGTACTGGAGGCCCAATCCAGAGAGAGAGTTTAAAAAGGTTGGCAGAACACTTGTGACTCCACTGGTGTTGCGGGTGTCCATGAGCGGCGGCAATCGTTTACTATCAGGCGCTCAGTCTGCTCGTCGGCCACCTACTACATAAAAAAGAAGTTTTGTTAATGCTCTCAGGGATAAAACGGACAAGCGGGTCACATGATGGTATTGGTAAATAATTACCGCCTCCCATGAACATTCGCCAGATCCGGTGAGTCGCTTATGCCATGGCCTTTCAGAAAAGAGTGATCTTTCTTCTGCCCTATGACTTCTGGTGAAAAGACCAATAACTGACCTGTATCCTCAACTGCTGCCCTAGTTTCTTTGAAATAGGATCGGTTTTACAGCTGTCTTCTGGTGAAAAGACCATAAACTAACCTGTACCTCATGTTGCCGCCAAAAGACTAACCAGTATAACCAGTTTGTTTGAAATAGGACCGGTTTTACAGCGGTCTTCTGGTGAAAAGACCCACTGACCTGTATCCTCAGCTGAAGCTTGCGGTTATGAAGTTCAATCTGTTTCCGCCTCTGTTCGCTCTGCTTCAGCCTGTTGACCTCATCCCTCAGGCACTTGATGTAGTCCACACTACTCTTGAGGATGGTGCCCTTGTTCGGCCTCACGTCGCGGATGACCTCGTAGAACGGGTCGTTGGTCTTCGGGAGAAGCGTCCCTAGCTCTTTGATGCGGTCGTTTATGTTGAACCGGCGACGGCGTTCAACTGGAATAAAGATAAGTTTATCAGCTATATAATGTTTGAGTAAAGTTCCTAGCACCTAAAGTGGAGGTGGGCAAGACGAGCCAACATCTTCTCAAAGGGCAGCCGTGCGGACATACACGCCCTCAAGATAGACCTTAGATGAACTAGAAGGACGGTGTTATGAAGTTTCAAGCATCTAAAGTAGAGGTGGACAGGACATGTCGTCCCTCTACTGGACGACCTACAGGGCGTCATCCCTTTGTTTGTCCCAGCAGATCTTTTGCCCGCTCAATCCTGCGTACATGGCAGAAGCTTGCCAGCGTAGTTGGGATGATCTTATCTTCCCTGTAATGTTCTGCTAAGATTCTTAATACACAAGTTAATTTAATACTTACTCATATTATGATTGTCTTTCTTCTGCCTGTCCTTAGCCAGGGCATGCATATCAGACTCTGAGAGGAGAGCGCAGTCCCCGGCCACGGAGGAGGCCGTGGACGGAGGGCCGGAGGACGACAGCGGCCCCGTGCCGCCATCTAGCGACAGGATGTCTTCTAGGAACTCGTCAGCCTGGAAGTTGAGGAAGATATTTGGTGAGAAATTAAATAGACGAAGAGCCAAAGGACCGGAGGAAGCGTATTTCGCTCTCTTTACGCTCTGCTAAGGAACTGTTCGATATAATGTCTGAACTGAAACATGACCAATCAAGCAAAAATGTGTCGAGAAGCCTGCTCAAAGTGAAGTGGGCTGCTCACCGCACCAACGTTTCTGACCTGAGCTTTCGAATCAATCAAAGACTTTCATCGATTTGTGCATGTACTCACCATGTTTGAACATGCGAACAGATCTTGAAACATTTAATGGTACAGGGAAGAGTGGAAGGTCAACGCTCCCGAGGCAGATCACCTACAAGGTGGACAGATAGCATAAGTCTGCTACAAAGTGTTCCTTGACTGAATGTGCCCTCAGGGCCACAAACAGAGAAAGATGGAGAAGTTTCGCAAAAGCCGCTACCCAACATACAGACAACCCATAATCACGACCACTCCGTCAGGAGTGTACGACTGAGAAGAAGAAGACCATTCCCAAGACTCATCCTTATCATATACATGGCTGGCGGTACATTGTAAATGCACAGAGCGTTTTTCACGGGACTGGACGGTGGATTAAGGTGACGGGTAGGGCACACTAGCGACGCCAATCGATTTTAATTTTTAGCTAACCCAACATTTGTGCATGGTTATTAAATAAATAGTATAGGTGTTTGCCGAGAGGTTGTAATGGCAAAATTGTTTAAAATAAATCTGGTTTAGTAGCTAAAAATTAAAATCGATTTACGTCGCTAGTGTCCCTACCATTCACCTTAAAAAAAATACCGACAGCCAAGAATTGGGAGACGTCTTGTGGGTAGACACCTGCCCGATGGAACGTTTTTGTCCGATGACATTAAAGAAAAGGATTGAAGGAGTGGCGTGATGAAGAAGATTCCTATACTCAGCAGCAAGTGTTTGAGCAGTTGGTTGATGATATTATGATGACGATGATCCACATCTGAGTTGGTTCGTTAGGGTGGGAACGAGCCAACTTTTTGCCAGTGATTCTTTCTCTTTATGGTAAGTGGCAGAACAGCAGACGGATCACCTGATGGTAAGCGTTTACCATGGACACGCGCGACACCAGTGGAGTCAATCACAAGTGCGCTGCCAACTTTCAAACCCCCTTTCGCCCGAATTGGGCCTCCGGTACCCTCACTCACGTAGCGAAACACAGCACAGTGCTGCTTCACGCCGGTTTTCTCTGACGCCGTGAAGTTGTGTGTAATTAACCGAAATGACGATCTTTTGTTTTAGAGACCAAGACTAGTTGAGCCAGCGGAGTATTATTATTATTATTTGTTAGTAATGGGGTGAGCCCTGCGTCTCATAGCCACTGCGACCAGTAGATGATCTATTGTGGCAGCCCCGTAACCTATTACAGCACCTCATGTAGCTCCAGTTCCAGGATAAACCCGAGAATAGAGCTGATGGGGGAGCTTTTGATCTCGTCTGCTGAGATCATGTGTGCTCCCAGGTGCCGGCTTCTGCACCGGTGCAGCGCTATGCACTCGCCGAGGACGAGGCCAGCGGAGTAAGTAAATGAGGCACCCACCTCTGAGTTGTTGGTGCCTATGGAGCACAGCCCAGGGCTGAGCAGGGAGGAGGTGGAGGCGCGGTCGGGGGACGCGGCGCGCCGCGCGCCCAGCTCCGGTGCCGACGCGGCCGGCGCGCTGCGCGTTGATGACGTCACCTGGAGACAGAGGAGCAAAAATAATTAAATTGCGGAAATTTCTAACGGTGGAGAACCAATGAATCCCTAGCAGCTGATCATCATCATCAGCCCATTTAAGTCTCCACTGCTGGGGCACGGGCCTCCCTCAATCACACATGAAGGGTAATTGCCATACTCACCACGCTTGGCAGACGGGTTGGCGAGGGTTTTGATATAAATGCAGAGTTTTCCTTCTCTGGGTGCTGATGATCATGCCAGCAGCTTTACCTTAGTCGCCTTTTACTACACCTTGGTAAGAGTGAGGGTGGCCTATTCTACTCTGCCGGGAACCACACAGCGTAGCAGCTGGTGTTTAGATAGAATTATCTTTATATTTTGGATAATACACAAATAATAGGTCTTATTTTTCTAGACATAATAAGTAAGATAACATTCATTGACAACATACAAGATTTATAGGGATAGGACACATTATCTAACATTTTAGATATTGCACAGTAACACATAGGAAAGAAATAGTCAAACAAAAACAAATAAAATAGATTAGTACATAAACTAGTGACCAAGGAAGAAAATGGACCAAAGTGAAGTGGTTAACAAGGTCCAAGTGCTGCGGCACATGCGGCTCCATATTTAATAATCAAAAAGTCACTATACTATAAATTAATTTTTAATTGAAACCTTAAATATTGCCTATATTTTAAGGTTCGTATTAAATAGAAATCAGTGTTCAGGATTTGGGATTGTATTTGTGATACAAAAAAAAAATCTTAAAAATTATCCTTTTTTGATAATTAGTAAGTAAGTAAGTATTTATTAACCAAAAATTGACGTTTTCATTAATAGTAACAATTGCTGCTTCACACTGGATTTCTGTGGGGCTATGGTACAACACGGGTTGAGCCAACTCATTCCGGCTCTCCCACGGTTGATTAATTATAATCATTCATAGGCGATGTATTCATCATCATCATCGGCAGCCCATTTAAGTCCCCACTGCTGGGGCACGGGCCTCCCTCAATCACATGAGGGGTGATTGCCATACTCACCATGCTTGGCAGACGGGTTGGCGAGGGTTTATATCAAAACCCTCGCCAACCCGTCTGCCAAGCGTGGGGAGTATGGCAATTAACCCTCACGTGATTGAGGGAGGCCCGTGCCTCAGCAGTGGGGACTTAAATGGGCTGACGATGATGACGATGATAGGCGATGTATTACATATCTTAAATCTATTGACACATTATCACTTCTTCCGTATGTGCGTAAGCGCAAATAGTATCAATTCACAAGATGTCTCGATTTCTGGTCATTTGACCCTACAATGTAGTGGATCCAATTCTGCTAATTGGTGAATCACGAAGCGTATGAGAATCTTAACAGTCAAGGACTGCCAAAATGTATACGATGTGATACATCGATATCTCAACATATCATCCATGGGCAAAGGAGAGAACCATTGCCATTTCGATGTAATAGATAGATAGATATACTTTATTGCACAAAAAAAACACAATTTAAAAAAACTTGACATTACAGAAACTTAATCGTACAATTTCGGCGGTCTTATTGCTGGAAGCGATTTATACCAGACAACCTTCAGGCAAAGGACATTTGATAGTAAAGAAGGGTAGGTGGTGCAATATTGAAAAAGGGAAAATTAAAGTGAACTGTATATATACATATTAAAATATTTATAATGCTAATACATAAATAAACACAATATCATATACTAATAAATAAATATGTTATGCTTGGATAAAATAATATAAAGGACTAGATGTTCATTCATATAAATTAAATTAGGATCTTAGACGGACCATCGACTACTACCGATGACTGGACCTGTAAAGTCTTAAAGGGATTTCTATTTATTTATTTAAAAGGTGAGTTTTGACTGGCTTTTAAAATGTTTAATGCTGGAGACTGTCTTATTGATAAAGGTAGGGAGTTCCATAGACGGATGGACTGGACAGTGAAGGTCTAGGTAGAGAAATGAGAGGAGTGGGAAGGAGTCTTAAGGCGGATAATAATAATTATCTTAAAAATACTTTCGATATCGTCTGCCTCGGTGGCGCGGTGGTTGGTATATAGGCCAAACATTTTTACCTAAGTTTTCGTTAAGAAATTTTTAGTTTCAGCCCGCAGGAAGTTGGCGTTCGCACGTTACGCCGTTGGTCCTGCGCCCGATCCCTCTGCGGTCAGGTCACACTGGTTCCATCGGAATATGAGGGTAAAGTAATAGAGAGTGCACTTGTGTTTACGCGCACACTTGAGCACTATAATATATCCTCGTAATAGTTGAGATTGGCCGCCGTAGCCATAATCGGTTCGACGATAAAATTTTATGTGTAGGCAAATTTTACGACCCAATCTAACATTTTATTCAAAATATGTATTACATAAATAATATCGAGATATTTATGACTCATCGCTCTATTTAAATTATATCTAATCACATTGCAAATAAAAACTTTTGTAGCCAAGTCAATAACTCTGACCCGGGAATCGAACCCGAAATCTCAGTCTACCGCACGCAGCTGCCACTACATGACCGCTACGTATTTTTTGTGTTAATTAACTTTTTAGATACCATCCAAAATGATAATTTTGGATAAATTCAAGATATCAAATAATATTTGGCCAAATAGTTTAAATATACTAAAGATATAATAAACATAAATATAATTAAGAAGCAACTTCATATAACCTTTGATAATTTAATATGCACGCTATGCACTGTAAAGTGCATCACGCATCCAAAAACACTTTATAGTCTTTCTTAGACTAGGGAGGCCTATGTCCAGTGGACTTGATCAACATACGGCACTCGGGGGTTATGTAGTTCCGGAAAATCGAAACGCATGTGCGATGCACGATACATGCACCGCCATCTATAAAGTCAAGTTGGTACTACGATACGTCGTGATAAGCACACTTTCAATATGGCTTCCCCTAACAAAATAAGACCCAGTGGCGCCACGAATGAATAAATTTATATTATTGTAGTTATGGATTACTAAAAATATATTCAAATGGACAGTTTGCACAAATATTTTATAAATACACTTTCATGTACAGTTATCCCTGAAGTTGGCCATACTCAGTCAGTTCTTTTAGCCCAAACCCGTGTTTACTCGGGTAATCCGCGAGATGTCACTAAACGTGGCAGTCCTCAATTCCAAACCTCCTCATTTCAGCATGTAATTCACAGTTGCTTCCAAAGCTGTCGCTTCGGAGCCCGGGGTTCTTATAAATTAGGTATAAAAAAATAAATAAGCCAATCAAATAATTCAAATACCTATTACATATCTTTAGTACGCGAAAAATTGATTCACGCCAAAAGTGGCCGCTTTTGGTGTGATCAATTTTACGCGTACGCGTTAGACCCAACATTTGTGCTTTGTTATTTAATAAATAGTATGAGTGTTTGCCGAGAGGTTGTAACCCCGAAATTGTTTAAAATAGATCCGGTTTAGTCTTAGATTAAACTATTTTGATTTAATCTAAGGGTTAAGTAGCCAAAAATTTAAATCGATTGGCGTCGCTAGCGTAGCTTAATATGACGTTTTGTGCTGATTTTCTAAATTTTTCTAAATAATTATTACTTTTTTATATGTACTTAGGTAATATTTACTACCTATACTTTATTACCTAAGTACATATAAAAAAGTAATAATAAGGAATTTGTTACTTTCTAATACATAATTAATTATTTACATTGGAAGAACATTGCAATGCCTTGTTAGGTATTAAGTATTTAAGCTACATTGTATTATTTTGATATCTTTTGTACAACTTAACATGCAATTAACGATTATGATTTAATGAAGCGACAGTCCTCAAATCCATTGAAAGCATGAGAAATCTTAAAAAAAAAAATAGAAAACCTCTTCGTATATTATTTTAAATTCGGAATAGCAGACTGGGGGACTGCCACACGGTATTGATATCTTTCATTTATGCCCAGGAATCAGTGGAGTGGAGTCACAGATTTAGAAAAGAACCGAGGGCCTATTCCCGAGCAATTAGTCCACGGTCATGTTAACGATTTGTATGGATGGACGGATGTTTAATATCTCTAAATTTGACTTCACATTTTTTAATCATATTTTTTAAAGATGATTGTGTCACATGAATGGCGAATGCTAAATATACATAAAAAATCGCAAATTCTTATTTATTTCAAATGCCTTAATCAAATTTTAATTTTTTGTCTTAATTCCATTATAATTTTAAGATACTTTTTTTATGATATAGGTGGCAGACGAGCCGACGACGTCGTTGAGATACATTTAGATGACACTTTCCTATAGGTAATTAAATTTTATAAAGTTTTTTTTTAAGGTGACGGGTAGGGCACACTAGCGACGCCAATCGATTTTAATTTTTAGCTACTAAACCGAATCTATTTCAAATAATTTCGGGATTACAACCTCTTGGCAAACACTTATACTATTTATTAAATAACCATGCACAAATATTGGGTCCAACGCGTACGCTATAAATTGATTCACGCCAAAAGCGGCCACTTTTGGCGTGAATCATTTTTCTCGTACAAAAACGGATCCAACATTTGTGCATGGTTATTTAATAAATGTATAAGTGTTTGCCTAGAGGTTGTAACCCCGAAATTGTTTAAAACAGATCCGATTTAGTAGCTAACAATTAAATCGATTGGCGTCTCTAGTGTGCCCTACCCGTCACCTTAATAGTCCGTCTCATTGCACGCCGTGGCAACCTATAAATAAAATGACACTTAGCTTTAAGATTATATTGTCTCTATGCTCTATGCTTTATTGCTTGTAAGTGTCCATCTTGTTGGTTGTCCTAATAAAATAAATAAATAAATAATCAGTAAAAAAATGTTGGTGACGCCACTGAACTGACGGCCCTTTATTTTATATAATATCCCTCCAACTGATTACGGCTACGGCGGCCAATCTCAACGATCAGCCACGTACGCAGGATATATCATAGTGCTCAAGTGTGTGCGCCAACACAAGCGCACTATCTATTTCTTTACCCTCATATTCTGATGGGACACCAGCGTGACACGACCGGAGAGGTAATGGGCGCAGGACCAACGGCTTAACGTGCATCCCGAGAATAATAATTTCTGACCGAAAACTTAGTTACTCAGGTACAAATTTTTGGCCCGACCCGGGGATCGAACCCGGGACCTCTTGCGCAGCCGTCGCTTTGAAGTGCGACCCACCAACCACTGCACCACCGAGGCAGTCATATTAAATAATGTGTCTTTTACGACCATTTTTGCGCAGTGGATGCTAGGTCAGGCAGGAGTTTCCACACCATCGCAATTTGATTCTTTTTTTCTACAAAGGTAGAAGAAGAAAATTCGGAAATAGGAATGTCAATAGTGTTATTTTAGACCTCAATGGGTTGTTAAATAGTTTTTTAGATTTTCGCGTTGCATTATAACTATAATGTATCATACGAGCGGACTCCGCTCGTGACCACGGCTGCTGTAACGTAGCCGAAACGTCGAGCCAAATATGTGAGTACAAAATGTTGTTTCACATAATAAATATCGTGTTAATCCCCGTATTGATACATTATAGTTACGTCAATGGGTTATAGCGTCTGGAAGCGCTAGGTTTTAACTTCGATTTCCGGTCGGATCACTGGTGCTCAGCGTATTTTTATGGTGAACCAGGGAAACACTGCTAGCATCATGGGGGAACATGGTCTCAGGGGCCTACTTTTTTTTATGTTCATGCAGACGGATCACCTAATTGCAAGCGACTGCCATTACACATCCACAGGACGCCCACAACACTAGTGCAGTCACAAGTATGCTTATTATTCGAAGTCCACGGTCACCATAAATCGTATGATGGCCATGGGAGCGATAGCCTTAACCTCCTCAGGGCAGATGTGGTAGCTGCCCAGGGTGTGGCTTCTTGGGTGCCCGAGGGCATCGCACTGACAAAGGACGTTCATCGGTGTCTCGTCCTCTGCCTTACAGAATCTACAGGTGGGGTCTCCTTCCAGCCCGGTTCTAGTGCCGTGTTTGTTCAGCCTACAATGACCAGTAATGGTTCTTATGAGGATGCTCATCTGTCCGCGGGATAGCGCTAAGGCCTCTAGCGTGTACTTGTTGGAGAATCCTCTCATTAAGGTCTTGGCATGTGCCTGACCCAAACCCACCTTCCCCCAGATCAGGCCTCCTGCACCCTCACTCACTCGGCAAAACACAGCGCAGACGCTGCTTCATGCGGGCTGTTTGTGAGGTCATAGCTTCACTCCCCTGTCGAGCCAGCCCATTCATGCCAAAACGTGGCTCTGACACGGTAAATTGCTATAGAATTATTAAACTTAGGTGAGTGTGCGTACCTGTGTCTGCGGTTGGAAGGATTCACTGAGGTACTGTCGCACCTGGCTCTTCTGCTTCTGTATCACGTGATACCGGGTGGGGTTCTCCAGAACTGTTCGGACCTGGAACATCAGGAACAAATTCATTAAATACCTAGGTACATTATATGATTTTTTTGGTTATAGCAATATTTTGCAATTTATTCTTTGACGGCCCGTTTGGAACAGTGGTAGTGAACGCTGCCTTTGGTCCAAGGGTTGCGGGTTCGATCCCCGCACAGTACAAACATTTGTGTGCATGAACATGTCTGTTTGTATTGGTCTGGGTGTTCCCTATGTATTATAAGTATGAATTTACAAAAGAAAAGTATTATACGTATATATTTGTAATCCCACTGTTGATTCTGATATCCGTAACACAGGTGCTTGAGCTACCTATCTCGGAGTCAGATCAATGTATGTGATGTTGTGAAATATTTATTATTATTATTTATTATTATTCTTAAGTAAATAAGTAATGCACTTAAGGTGACGGGTAGCCCTAACTAGCGACACCATTCGTTTTTAATTGTTAGCTACTAAACCGGATCTATTTTAACCAACTTCGGGGTTACAACCTCTGGGCAAACACTTATACTACTTATTAAATAACCATGCACAAATGTTGGGTCCGTTTTTGTACGCGAAAAATTGATTACCGCCAAAAGCGGCCTCTTTTAGCGTGAATCAATTTTTCAAATACAAAAACAGACCCAACATTTGTGCATGGTTATGTAATAAATAGTATAAGTGTTCTTGTAAACCCGAAATCGTTTAAAATAGATCCGGTTTAGTAGCTAAAAATTAAAATCGATTCGCGTCGCTAGTGTGCCCTATCCGTCAAGCCAAAAGCGGCCGTAATTACAAATTCGAGTGCAAAAGCAGACCAAACAGTTAACTATAAGTATTTAAATAAATCATTCAGCTCATTCGGATCATTCGGTTCACTCGAACTCGAGAACCATTTGAGTAGAATGATACATTCGGAGCGAATATTAGAAATTTGGAAAAGTGTATCTTTAGGCTGAGTTGGATCACTGAGTCGTTTCAGTATAAACTTACACACGTTGACTAAAAACCTTTAAACTCGCCATTCGGATTGGATCTCCGGTATCCCCACTCATTCAGTGAAACACAGCGCAAGTTTTACACCTGCATTCGCGAAGAAAATGCTTGTTCATCATCATCATCATCAGCCCATTTAAGTCCCCACTGCTGGGGCACGGGCCTCACTCAATCACATGAGGGGTAATTGCCATACTCACCACGCTTGGCAGACGGGTTGGCGAGGGTTTTGATATAAATGCAGAGTTTTCCTTCTCTGGGTGCTGTTACGACACCTCGGTAAGAGTGAGGGTGGCCTATTCTACTCTGCCGGGGACCACACGGCGAACTTGTTCACTCTGGCCTTAAAGAAGCTTATTAGGTATTCGTAAAAGTATGATTAAAGCCTATAGTCACCTGTAGAACCTGTGGAGGTAGTTCGACGTGAGGCGCGATGCGCGGCACGTCTGTGGGCGAGGACTTCTTCTTCTCCTCATTGTCTTTGGATTGGCCAGCCTGCTGGTTCTGGAAAAATAATAGACAAAATGTTATAACAAGAAAATAAGTAGGATATAGCACCGAAGATTGGGATCAGTAGCTGACCACATCTGCTGTAGAGTGATGTTCATCGTCGTCAGCCCATTTAAGTCCCCACTGCTGGGGCACGTGCCTCCCTCAATCACATGAGGTGTAATTGCCATACTCACCACGCTTGGCAGACGGGTTGGCGAGGGTTTTGATATAAATGCAGAGTTTTCCTTCTCTGGGTGCTGATGGTCATGCCAGCAACTTTACCTTAGTCGCCTTTTACGACACCTCGGTAAGAGTGAGGGTGGCCTATTCTGCTCTGCCGGGGACCACACGGCGTGAGAAAAAAAAACCAAAAAATCAGGAAGGTGAGTTTAATTTGGACCTTGAAATAACATGTTTTCGGAAAATTTCATGAAACTATTTACGTACAGTCACCTGCAATGAAATGTAAACACCTCGACTCTTAAGGCCGAACCAAAGGTTCATATTTTGTTTGTATACTTATTGTGCACGTGACTGTACGAGTTATTTTTTCTAATCTAGTCCATAAATAAAGAATATTCTTATCAGTTTTACATGCTGCCAAAAATGAGACAATAAAATGCATGAAAAATTACTACGAAAAAAAAAACCACCTTCAAAAACCACGAACTAAAAATTATAAACACTTCATACACTTCAGTACCATTACGATGGGTTTGAAAAACTGATCTCGCTATCGAAAACTATAGCTTTGTCCCTTTCATTGTGGTGCATGTGAAAGAGATAGAGCAATAGTTTTGAATAGCGAGGATAGTATTTCAAACTCATGGTAAAGCCTCAGATAACATTTTATAACAGTACACTCGAGAAAAGATGTTAGGTACAGTCGGCTCCTTATCCCGTGGTTTTTGAATGCAGTTCTTTTTCGTAGAACTTTTTTGAATTATTTTTTTATTATGCATGCATGAAAGTAATCTTCGCCGCCCATGAATATCGCTAATGTATTGCCGGCCTTTTTAAAAAGAAGTACGCTCTATTACTATTTTATAATATTACATTTAGCTAAAACCGTTTAGTTATTGTCTGCTATCGGCGGCATGGTGGTGGAAAGCCACAGACATTGAAACGCAAAGGCCACCTGTCACGTTCGAAAGTAATCTTGTAATCTCGTTGTGTGAGCGATGTGTACTTACAAAGCAACGCTAGGGTTGACACAATTTTTTAAAGTGATAAGTGGAAGACGAGCAGACGGATCACCTGATGGTACGCAATGGACAACATTTCAAAATTGCTAAGCTCTGAAACAAAAAATACCAATTCTTTGTTTACTTTTCCGCTGCTCGAATATATATTTATTAATTTTTTATATTGCTTATTTACTGAGAAAAAAATTAAAAACTAAAAAACGTAAGATGACGTCATCGGACGGCATAATGTAAAATATTTCTTTGCTTAGCACATTATAGTTTTAAATTTACGAAATGCCAAACCCATGACATGTAACTGTAAAAAAAAAGACAACTTGTCATCGTTGAATGTATGAATGACGTTGACAATGTTGACACTAGTATTATTTACCTTTGACAGTAGTACCTTTTTTTTATTAAAACAATGATAAGCAAAGGAATATCGCTGTATTCAGCCGTCGGATGACGTCATTTGGCGCTTACGTCTATTTAGAATATAAAGAATTTCAATAATTATTTTATGCATGAAAATGGCCAAATTTTGAAAAAAGAAAAAATATGGGTCTGTTCATTTTATGTCTATTTTCATATAAAAAAACAATATGGACATGTTAAAAATATGAAATGTTGTCCATTGCATGGACACATGCGACACCAGTGGAGTCACTAGTCCGTTGCCAACCTTTCAATCCCCCTATTCTGGATTGGTCTGCTTCGGTTTACCTCACAATATTTATTTTATTATTTCCTTTTTTTTTATTTTGTATTACAATTAAACTTGGTACTAAAGCTTGGTATGATGATGACACAAAATTGTATGAAAGTTCGGCGACCAGAAACAACTTTTCGAGCCGGTGGTAGACCTATATTTTATGTATCAACATATATATGAAGGGTACAGGAAAAGAAAGATCATTGTCACTTAAGGTTTTTTGAGAGAACTGTTAATGTTTATTTAATTTATCAAAGTCATTATTTAAAAACATTGTAAAGTATTTTTGTGCTATGATTTTATGTGTTATAAAATCGAATAACATTAATTCAGATTTTTGCTAGATTAGAAAAAAAATATGTAAGATTTTTTAAACCAAACAATGTATTAAATTTACAAAAATGGACTATGATCTTTCTTCCCCTGGACCCTTCATATGTATTCACATGCCGCAATTAATACATAAGTACTTAAAAATAGTTTTAAATTGCTTAAATGTATGGCGATTTGTAAGTGCTGTGTACAAGCCTAAGAATGCAAATAAATATTTTTTTGCCTTGACTTGGCCTTTGGTAACCTCGTTCATGCAGCACAAAACATTCTAGGCTCCCACGAACGCCACTGCAAATATTTTTTTTTATTGCTTATAATAGGCAGACGAGCTTGCGGCCCATCCGATGGGAAACGGTAACCGCCGCTCATAGACATCAACAATGCCGGAGCTCAGTCATGCCGCTGCCTACCGTGAAAGAAGAACTCTTTTCAAACCTCGTTTAAAAAAGGACATGTCATAGCGATCAGAGAACACC
Organism: Marasmia exigua; assembly: GCA_019059595.1. Taxonomy (NCBI): domain Eukaryota; kingdom Metazoa; phylum Arthropoda; class Insecta; order Lepidoptera; family Crambidae; genus Marasmia; species Marasmia exigua. Next base: position 15,602,489 of record CM032488.1, read on the forward strand.
GCGGCTGGAAGCTCATTCCAGAGTTTGCACGAGCGTGGGAAAAAGGAGCCTGGAAACGAAGCGTTCTGGAAGGGATTGGTTCCAGGTAGTATTGGTGAAATTTGCCTTATATTTTAAAGTGATAAGTGACAGACGAGCTGACGGATCGCCTGATGGTAAGCGATTGCCGTAGCCCATAGACACCCGCGACACCGTGAGGTCACAAGTGCGCTGCCAACCTTTAAATCCCAGTTTTCTCCAGATTGGGTCCCCGGTCCCTCACTCGCGCAGCGAAACAGCACAGTGCTACTTAACGCCGGTTTTCTGTAAGGCCGAAGTATCACTCCGGTCGAGCCGGCCCATTCATGCCGAAGTGTAGCTCTCCCACGGTCCAGTGTCTGGCAACCCTATTACAATCGCGTGCTCTCGCGCATTCACTTGCGCTATTGCCAAACGAGCCGGTATGGTAATGCGCAGGTCCCCAGCTTAGCTGTCATTGTTAGCACCGCGTAATAAAACTATCGATGATTTGCTTGTTTATCGATGTTTTACGAATTATCGATTAATCGATCGATAAACAACTACAACTAAATTACAACACTAAAGACAGTATCTGATCACAGATCATCATGATTGGTCGTACCTTGACGACCCGTTTGGAAAAGTGGCAATGAACGCTGCTTTTGCCTTTGCTTCAAGGGTTGCGGGTTCGATCCCCGCACAGTTCAAACATTTGTGTGCATGAACATGTCTGCTTGCTTTGGGTGCTTTCTATGTATTATAAGTATGTGTTTACAAAAGAAAAGTACTATATGTATATATTTGTAATCCCACTGTTGATTCAGTAGTAAGTGTCTATGAAAGGCGCATCGCTTACCATCAGGTGATCTGTCTGCTTGTATGCCACATAAAGAAAAACCCGCAATGTTACTCCTTTGTAATACCTGTGTTAAAATCCATTTTAAATTCAATTCAATAATGTATAATAATAATAAAACCTTTTTTTTATTTAAAATTTATACATCAAATATTTGCAAAACATATTGAAACTTACAATTTGTACCTACCCATGTTATTCTCTGTAATAATGTTGTTACACATGTTTTCGTAACTAAATATATTTCATCTTTTATGTAAGTTACGAAATTTACTGTTTGCCACTCGGTTATGTTTCTATCGTTTAAAACAATAAAATATTTATGTCTTTATTAAATTATCGATACCTGTCTGTAACACACATCACTAGCCCGACTAAAGTTGTTGCATTTTACAAACAATTACATTATTAATGTATGCTGTCTTAATTTTGACGTGGAAGAGACGCGTAATAAAAAGGTTATACATACTTATCGATTGGTATTTTGTAATTAGAACTAATAACACGTGTATATAATTATTTATAACTAAACCTTGACTGTGAGTGGTACATGATTAACTGTTTCTTTTATTTTTAACTATAATTTATTAAGGTGACGGGTAAGGCACACTAGCGACGCCAATCTATTTTATTTCTTAGCTACTAAACCGGATCTATTTGAAACTATTTCGGAGTTACAACCGCTCGGCCAACACTTATACTATTTATTAAATAACCATGCACAAATGTTGGGTCCGGTTTTTTTTAAATTGATTACTGAAAAAAGCGGCCACTTTTAAGCGTGAATCAATTTTTCGCGTACAAAAACCTACCCAACATTTGTGCATGGTTATTTAATAAATAGTATACGTGTTTGCCGAGAGGTTGTAACCCCGAAATGGTTTCAAATAGATCCGGTTTAGTAGCTAAAAATTAAGTAGATTGGCGTCGCTAGTGTGCCTTACCCGTCACCTTAGTAAATTATAGTTAAAAATAAATAAAACAGTTAATCTTGTACCACTAACAGTCAAGGTTTAGTTATAAATAATTATATACACGTGTTATTAGTTCTAATTACAAAATACCAATCGATAAGTATGTATAACCTTTTTATTACGCGTCTCTTCCACGTCAAAATTAAGACAGCATACATTAATAATGTAATTGTTTGTAAAATGCAACAACTTTAGTCGGGCTAGTGATGTGTGTTACAGACAGGTATCGATAATTTAATAAAGACATAAATATTTTATTCCCGTCACCTTAAGACGGGGATTATCACGAATTTTCTCAAAAATTGCAATATTTGAGATAATGATTCTAAACGTGTAACCGTGAACCAGTTTGTCTGGTCCCCCTGTAAGGGTTGCAAAGTTCAGACGGCAGTTGCTACAGTGTAATTACCAGACTGACCAAATCCTGGATCATAGAGCCTTAGCGCGAAGACGCCTCCTAACGAATAGAATATGCCTGTCGCATCCAAATAAGGAGACAGCGCATGTGAAAGGGAGAGGAACTCCGATTCGGTCGTAACGTTCCGAGATGCTGATGGGCGGACTCCCTAAAGCTCCCCCAGCTGTGGGAGGCGCGGACGGGTTATGTAGGGCTCTTCTCTGGCCGTGGCAGTATACGTCAACTCACTCAAACAGCAGCGGGGGAGGCCGTGTCGGGCCCGCAGTGTAAGTGAGCCCTCCGCCTGAGGAGGGACGTGAAGTAAGGTTCTTTAACCCGTATTCATGTCCCCTCCCCACTCTGGCGATGAGGGAGCATCGCTGGGGTTTAGTTGGTATGCCTCTGGCCGGCTTCTCGCTAGGAGAAGCCCCGCCGGAAGAGAGCCCGACATAACTCGCCTGCCCCCCGGCAGGAGGGTATGCATAAGGAAGCATTCCCCAGCGTCAAAAAAATAGGGGGTGCTCCCTTCTACGCCTGAGTGTGGTGGAGACACGAGAACTGACTTAAGTTCCTTCTTCTCTTTATCATCTTCATGCCCTCAGTCGGAGGCCCGTTTACAGAGTGGGCTCGATACGATTCACCCTGGATAGGCTGGGGGAAAGATGGGCCCAGCCGGGAGCACCGAGCCGTCCCCACCAGGCTGCAGAAGAGGCCTCTACAATGTCGGAGTCAATGCCTCCTCACCGGCTGCCGACAGGCCTCCCCTACGGAGAGAAGCGCTAAGGCCGCCTGGGTCAAGCGCACTCCGGGATCGATAGCTTTGGATGCAATAGGCTATGTGAGAGTGATAAAAATATTCATTTTTTTTATACCATCAGTTTTAATATATTTTTTGTGGAGCGATTTGTAATAACGCGAGATTAAATATAGTATTATTTCATTAAAATTCGTCTTCTAAAATTATTAATTTTTAAACGGGGGTCACGTGACTAAAAACGGCCCGTGACGTAGATTACGCGTAAGTCTACTGCCTATGGTTGATTGCCTTTCCTTCATAGGAAGAAATAATAAAAAAAAAGAATCACTGAAATACCAACAAGCTCAATTGTTTATTTATGGACAATCTACGTCACTGGCCGCCATATTGCTTTAAGACGCGGCATATTTGAATATTGCATTTTCTTTTTCGTTTTTTTATTAAAATATCTAAAATACAAACAGAAAAGTATTTTTTAGGGCTCCTTATAAACAAATGAATACCCTAAGATAGTTTTCAGAATTTTGTCAAATAGCCTATTGTGCATGCTAAGATGATGGGGATGATAAGTTTTATCTATGAAGGTCATCACCTGTAATGATTCTCTGCGCAGCTGCTCCTGTGCATGTTCGCGCATCAACTGTTGCTTGAGCTGCGTGCGCGACGTCGGCGTCAGCGTCTTGAACGTCGGGGGACTGGAACAATAGAAACGATAGCTTAGACAACTCATCATTTGATGCGATCAGCTGTTTGATCACGGCCCCAGGCGGCAAATGGCAATGGCGGAATCTATCATTGGGAGTGCTCTGAGGAACTGTGTGATCTACTCCCTGCAGCTGAATTCTCACATCGAACCACACGCAAGCGATTGTCATTCCATCCCATCTCGATGTATTACGGTCTAATACTGTGCGTTTCTCACGGAACTTTTTACCACAGTTCTGTGGAACGGTTTGGCTGCGGGAGAACTATTGTACACCTCGTCCTGCAGTTTATTAGTATTGGATTAAGTACTCTGTGACCTATGAGGGGAACCTAAGTAGTCATGCTCACTCAAATGTCTCTGAGGTGGTGGCGTTATGTGGCGGGTCATTACATTCCCTCTAATATGGTTGAGTGAAATGATGGCTGACTCATACGTCATACTTGTGAACAGATGCCACCTTTGGGGACTGGTCCGCTTCGGTTTACCTCATATTTAGCAGTTGATTTGCTTCATTCTATTTTGTGTTGCATTAGACTGTATGACTTGGTATGAGGATAATAAAACATTGTAAAAAAGTTGGCGATTAAAAAGAGTAACTGGCGAGTTTCTTGCCGGATCTTCTCGACCAGAAACAACTTTCCGAGCCGGTGGTAGAATCGCATTATGTTTGTTGAGTATTTCCCGACGGCTACGACTTAGGGACCTTTAAGAGAAGAGCGTACTCTTTTTTTAAAAGGCCGGCAACACATAGCGATCTCTCTGATTTCGCGGATGTTCATGGGCGGCTTTGATTATTGTGACTCGCTTGCTCGTTTGTCGCCTCCAGCATAAAAAAATGGATAGAGGCGGAAAAATCTCGGCTTCATCCTGGAAAGAAGGCGGCAAAATAATCTTCCGCCGACACCTACGCTACGCTACGCCACTGTTACGATCAGTGGCGTATTAACGGCACGTTTGGATCGGTAGTGAACACTCCCTCTGGTGCAACGGTTACGGGTTCGATCCCCGCACAGTACAAACATTTGTGTGTATGAACATGTCTGCTTGAAAGAAAGTTCCGCTTGTATCGGTCTGGGTGTTTTTTATGTATTTACATGTTTTTTTTTTCAAGAAAAGTATTCTATGTATTTGTGATTCCGCTGTTAGTTCTGATATCCGTAACACAGGTGCTTGAGCTACCTATCTCGGAGTCAGATCAATGTATGTGATGTTATGAAATATTTAGTTTTAAAGGTGTCCGAATTTAGTCGGACCGATTTTCAGACTTACAAATTTTTCATACCATTTCTCGCCGATTTTATGCAGGCCGTGTGCGTTACGCTATTGATGTAAGTAAATACTCGTACGTACTTTTTTCTCCAACAAAAAATCGATCACCGATTATCGGTCATGTGGGATCACCTTTAGGGATGCTACATGACCGATAGGGATCACCCTAAAGGAAACACTCGCTGTGATAAGAACTACTGTGATAAGGGCAAGCTCAAGTTCAACTGTAGGTAATGTAAAAATGTATCATAAGTATCAACAAAAAAAAAACAAAACTTAGTTAAGTTCGGTCAGGCTGACCGACGCAGACGCCGTGTGGTCCCCGGCAGAATAGAATAGGCCACCCTCACTCTTACCGAGGTGTCGTAAAAGGCGACTAAGGTAAAGCTGCAGGCACGATCATCAGCACCCAGAGAAGGAAAACTCTGCATTTATATCAAAACCCTCGCCAACCCGTCTGCCAAGCTTGGTGAGTATGGCAATTACCCCTCATGTGATTGAGGGAGGCCCGTGCCCCAGCAGTGGGGAGTTAAATGGGCTGACGATGACGATGATGGTCTTAAGACCAGCGTTGAAGCGTCCCTTCGGCATATGCTGAGTGCAAACCTTTTTGGTGACACATTTTTATGCCTTTATCTCTTTTACTATACCTTAACCTTAATAATGTTTATACATGTAATAATGTTTGTAATTTTGTTATTTTATTTGTGTCACTATTTTTTTTCTTTCTTTCTTTTCTATTTAGGGACACCGGGGACAGAAAAACGTAAAAAGGGCTGTCCCTTTCAAAACGGTACGTTTGGTCAACGGCTTTTGCAAGCAGCTGGGAATACAACTGGACAAACATTCGTGTGATGAACACTTGTGTGTGATCAGTGTCTGGGTGTGTAATATCTGATTATATGTATTTACGTATTATATTTGTAATTCCTCTGTAGTCTGATATCCGTAACACAAGTACTTAAGCTACTTAATACGGAATCAGTTCAGTTTCCCGTGGGAGAGCCACGCTTCGGCATGAATGGGCCTGAGTGCACTTGTGTTTGCGCACACACTTGGGCCACGATTTATAATATATCTTGCGTACGTGGTTGATCGTTGAGATTGGCCGCTGTCCCGTAATCGGTTGGAGGATATTAATCAAGCTAATATTTTACGGATTACAATTTCGACCTTTGGATATGGGCCGGCTCGACCGGAGTGATACCACGGCCTCACAGAAAACCGGCGTGAAGCAGCACTGTACTGTGTTTCGCTACGTGAGTGGGGGTACGGGGGAAAGGGGAGTTAAAAGTTTGGCAGCGCACTTGTGACTCCACTGGTGTCGCGGGTGTCCATGGGCGGCGGCAATTGCTTACCATCAGGTGATCCGTCTGTTCGTCTGCCACCTATCACATAAAAAAATGTATGAATTTATCACGGTCACTGCAAAAAATATATAGTCCACTTGATTGTACAAAGCCCGGTATCGAATGTAGTATCATACATGCAAGTTTCAATACGAGTCATACATGCGCACGAGTTGATTCTCAATTAGCGGTCAAGGCACACTCGTTACGAATGCCGCGGCCAGTATACAGGGTTACGCGTATTGTAACTGGCTTCGTGGAATACTGACCTAACGCAAACTGACATGTGGAATAAGGTATTCGTGGCGTTGAAGCCATGGTAGCTCAGTGCATAAAAAAAGATAAAAAAAATCTTTATTCAATTTAGGTCCACACAGTTATGAATGTCAAAATAGGTACATAATATATACCGCTGGTTCGGAATGTCGATTTCTACTGAGAAGACACCAGCAAGAAACTCAGTAGTTACTCTTTTCAAATATTGATGATGTTACAGTTTAGTTAAAATAAACAAACAAAAACAATACCCCCACAAATACAATAAATAGAAATAACGACAGTGGCGCCATCATTCACTCTCCTGCTCAATTTTTTATTCACACAATTACACGCTAAGATGAAGGAATATAATAATGACGACCCGTTCCAAATAACAGTTGTAGTGAACGCTGCCTTTGAACCTGCACAGTACAAACATAAATATTGTGCATGAATCGGAAAACACGAAACGCTTTCCCGATGTAATTGACACTTAACGCCATCTATTGGTATAAAATGGAACTAATATCCACTAGTAATCAATGAACATAACACGAACTGGGCCGGATTTCAACATTATTAGGACTACTGGAAAACATCTCCTTTTCCTAAATATTCTTTTAGCTACATGTAATCTGAAATAAAATAGAGGCAAGGAAAACTCATGATAGTGAAAAGTGTTTATATTTCAATCGCGATAAGCGCTTTAAACCCCAATTGTTCAATCGATTGATCACAGATATCAATCAATTATCTTAAGATCTCTATGATAATAATTGTAATCTGTAAACCATTAGAAACAATTTAATCTTTAAAAATGTTAATGAAAAATTATTTTTAGTTTAATAACTGATGATGGATCTATTATTATAACTATGTCGGACACACCTTCTCTGCCGATAGTGATATATATTACACGTATAAGCTTTTAAGATTACATTATTTTCATTGAAGTTAAAAAGTACGTAGCTCAAACCTATAATTTTTGACCCACTTTGAATGGATCAGACTTGTAATTTAGACCCACTTCGCATTCAAAGAAATTTTGGGTATGACCCATTGGTCATTTTGAAGCATTTAACGTGACGGGTTGGGCACACTAGAGACGCCAATCGATTTTATTTTTAGCTACTAAACCGGATCTATTTTAAACCATTTCAGGGTTACAACCTCTCGGCAAACATACTATTTATTGAATAACCATGCACAAATGTTGGGTCCGTTTTTGTACGCGAAAAATTGATTACCGCCAAAAGCGGCCACTTTTAGCGTGAATCAATTTTTCGCGATAGATCCGGTTTAGTAGCTAAAAATTAAAATCGATTGACGTCGCTAGTGTGCCCTACCCGTCACCTTAAAGCGTCTCATTAGTCAAAGTTAGTGACAATATATAACTATGATGTTTAATTTTAATACGATCCTTACAGCTTTCATATGTAATCAATTTAAGTCAATTAATAACTTAATTGTGACACGCAATAAGCGAATTGAATTGAATTGAACTCATTTTTTATTTGTTTCTGCTAAAATTATTTGTTTAACGAAAGTATTTTGCTAATTATTTAAAAGTACGTATAATAATTTCCAGTTAATACCTTAGATCAAACCAAAACCCTATTTTTTTTTATTTATTTATTTAAGACAACAAACAATTACACACAAGTAACACTATAAGTGATGTATACTAGATAACAATACTTAGTGTGCAATCAGTACCGCTGTCTACAGATTAGGTACAGACATCAGAAAAGGGCAATAGAGAATAAGCAGGTACGTACAATACAGCTTGGTTCGTATAACAAAACATAACGCGTATCGGAATCAACAAGCATCCTGAGGCCCAAGTAAAAACCTGTTACTAAACAGTAACACACATATGACTACGGTGAAATTACCAAAGTAGCTACTAATAGTTTCTTGCCTTGAGTTGTGTGTAATAAAGAATACACATCCATTTCTAATGAGAAATAATTAAGTTACATATGAGTAAATAAGGCCACTATTATTTGATTTAATCGATGGCTAATTGACAAAATCATATAATCATATAATCAACTTTTTAACCCTTTTCTTCTTCGTAATAACTTTAAGAATCATTAATCACATATTTGGTATTCACTTGCTCCGTTCGAGTCACTTATGGTGACTTTAAAAACCAGTGGCATTTTATTAACGATCTTTAGAGCATCTTTACTTTCCCCTGCCTTGACTCTTAAGACAAGAAGTTCATTAAATGCATATAAAGTTATTTTAATCGTTGTAAAAATAAGGCCAAGTTCAACAAATGGAGTGTGAATTATCGTTATCAAGGCTTAATGGGACGGGTAGGGCACACTAGCGACGCCAATCGATTTTAATTTTTAGCTACTAAACCGGATCTCTTTTAAACAATTTCGGGGTTACAACCTCTCGGCAAACACTTAAATGCTACTAAATAACCATGCAGAAATGTTGGGTCCAACGCGTACGCGAAAATTGATTCACGCCAAAAGCGACCACTTTTGGCGTGAATCATTGAATAAATAGTATAAGTGTTTGTCGAGAGATTGTAACCCCGATTTTGTTTAAAATAGATCCGGTTTAGTAGCTTAAAATTAAAATCAATTGGCGTCGCTAGTGTGCCCTACCCGTCACCTTAAATCATTGACATTGCAATTGTTTAGATCCGACCTTTTTTTTTCTTTATGGCTGCTACTGTGTTGCCTACGGCGAACACATAATAACTGCCAATGTCGAGTGATTAAAGAGACACGTTAATTTAATGGTTATTGACCGGTGTGGCGAGTTAAATCCTTTTGATGTTTATTCCGACCTTTTTTTAGAGTTCCGTACACAAAGTGCAAAAACGGACGGACTGTCTGTCACCCAAAAACTACTAAAAACAAAAAAAAAATTGACCACATTTACCTATATCATACATGATATAAGATTGTTTTAACTTTCCTGAAACAATAGAAATCAAATAACCACCTCTTTGCGGTTATCCTCAACATTACGGTCTCGTGACGTCACCAGCTTGTCTCCTACGTCAACGCATAAAAACAATAGTTAAGTTGCTTTTTGTGAGCTTCTCGCATATTTGTAAGAATGTCCTCGGTGTCCTAACGTCCTCAAACGGGTTAAAGAATGGCATTTATTTCATGGCATTTTTGAGATGAATGGGCGGGTATTGGGTAAACAATTTTGACAAGTGTTTTTGGTAATTAATAAATTAAGTAACGGTTCATATTGTGTTAATTGTTTACTTGTTTGTGTCTTAATTTGCAAAGATTTATGTTATTTACATTTTTAAAGGCACCTTTTTTTTATAAAAATGTTTGAGTGACGTGACCGTATTTGAATTTTATAGAAATTTAAAATTTTAGCTACTAAACCGGATCTATTTCAAACAATTTCGGGGTTAAAGCCTCTCGGCAAACACTTATACTATTTATTAAATAACCATGCACAAATGTTGGGTAAGTTTTTGTACGCGATAAATTGATTCACACTAAAAGTGGCCGCTTTTGGCGGTAATCAATTTTTCATTTCATTTGGGGGTTGGTAAAAAAATTTCCGCTGTCCACCCCCTCTTTCAAGCAAGAAGGGGTGGACAGCGGGAATTTTTTTAACAATTGTTTCACTGTCCACCCGGGGTGGACAAGCAGAGGGTGGACAGCGGGAATAAACCAAATGTGGCTGGCTGTGAAACCCCACATTTGACGTTTCTAAATTTTAGCTTCATAGAGAGGTGACCTTTTTTTTTATATGAATGGTGGCAGACGAGCAGACAGATCACCTGATGGTAAGCAATTCCGCCGCCAGTGGAGTCACAAGTCCTTTTCCCCTTCCTCCCATTGGACCCATTCATTCCATTGGACCTCCGGTAACTCACACGGCGAAACACAGCGCAGACGCTGCTTCACGCCGGTCTTCTGTGAGGCAGTGGTATCACTCCGGTCGAGCCGGCCCATTCATGCCTAAGCGTGGCTCTCCCACATCTAAACCTACTAAAAAACTTCGATTAAAGTGAATAATCGAAGTGTTATAGATAATAAATGTCAAATGCGGCCTTTTATTTTGGCCCAACTGTATTTACAAAGAGGTAATTCCTCGAGACAGCTGCAACGCTTATAGATAATCCGAAAACACGAAATATCTCTCCCTCCAGATTAAAATGATCAGGGAATACAGACCTCAGCAAGGAATATCCTTATACTAAACAAATTCACATAACCACATGACAGCTTTCGAATCGTCTTGACCTATCATCATTTCGTCAATTGATCATTAGTTCGCACGCGTCCTGGGAAAGAGTTCCCCAGTAGCATACTAAGTGATTTAAATTGTGTTGGTAGCATTGCCAGGCAGCAAATTTGGAAACCTGCACGGGTCGAATCATTTCTGAAACGTATAACTGTGAGGTGATCCCACACGACCGACTTTTCTCTTACAAAAAATCGGTCATGTGCTGTCACCCTTATTCGCAGGGTTGCGAAGGTCAGACGGCAGTTGTATGACACCAGTGCCAGCATAGCACAGGCTCCCTCCGCAGCCTGGTAGCGACGGGGCAGTTTTCCCGGCTGTGCCTGTCTCCTCTCTCGGCCAAGCCGGGGGAGGATGATGATGGATGAGGGTCACGGTGCCAGGGTTCACCCTTTTGAACCCACGATTCCTCCCCTCTTTTTTTTTTTTGATATAGGTGGCAGACGAGTAGACGGATCACCTGATGGTAAGCGATTACCGCCGCCCATGGACGCCTGCAACACCAGTGGTGTCACAAGTGCGCTGCTTACCTTTTAACCCCCCTTACCCTGGGTTGGGCCTCCGGTACCCTCACTCACGCAGCGAAACACAGCGCATGCACTGCTTCACGCCGGTTTTCTGTAAGGACGTGGTATTATTACTCCGGTCGAGCCGGCCCATTCATGCCGAAGCGTGGCTCTCCCACTGTTCCACTTAAGGGCGATGAGGGATAACCGCTGGGGTTTAGTCGGTATGCCTCTGACCGGCTTCTCGTTAGGAGAAGCTCCCGGCAGAGGAGTGCTCGACATTACCATCCTGCTCCCCAACATGAGGGTATGTCGGCATATTGCAGTCCGGGTCGGCGGCACTCTACAGCGCAAAAAAAAGTTCGGCAGTTGTTTCATTGTCTTCCCCAAAACCCTAAATACTCAACCGACCAAAGACCGACTAAAAACGCAACCGAGAATTACATGCCGAGAGAAATTGAAATAATGGAGAATGCTACCAGGTATACAATATCCAGCCGTGTGGTCCCCGGCAGAGTAGAATAGGCCACCCTCACTCTAACCGAGGTGTCGTAAAAGGCGACTAAGGTAAGGCTGCTGGCATGATCATCAGCACCCAGAGAAGGAAAACTCTGCATTTATATCAAAACCCTCGCCAACCCGTCTGCCAAGCGTGGTGAGTATGGCAATTACCCCTCATGTGATTGAGGGAGGCCCGTGCCCCAGCAGTGGGGACTTAAATGGGCTGACGATGATACAACATCACATAAAACTATTGTCCCAGTAGAGCTAATATCTAAACAAATACACACGTTTTTATTTCATCAAAAAAGACCAAGCATTGATGAAATTATAGAAAATTAAAATTTCGCAGGCACGCGCTAGTATTGTGACGTCACCGTCAAACTATTTTTTTGAAATTACACGGAAAATACACGGCGTATCGTAATAATATTTTCAGTCATGGTTTTCATTTTCAACCAAGTTGATGGAGATACTGGCGATGTATTACCGGGACACGCGAGTGAACTGAGCTAGTGTTGCGAAGTACTGGGATGGCGATGACGTCACTCTAAAACCCGTGTATTTGGTAATAAAATATCTCGGAAAGTACACGACGTATCGTAATTTTTTTTTCAATCATATTATTTATTTTTAACCAAGTTTTAGGAGAGCTAAAAAATAAAAATAGTGAACATTCTCCATTTGAAATAGAGGCCTAATTTTAGCGTGCAATTCCTTTGCATCCTAGTTGCATCCAGTGCTGTCGCTTCGGAGCCCGGGATACGACTCCAAGATTCGGGAAGTCTAGTAAATATATTTCATCAATAAATAGTATAAGTGTTTGCCGAGAGGTTGTAACCCCGAAATTGTTTAAAATAGATTCGGTTTAGTAGCTAACAATTAAAATTGATTGGCGTCGCTAGTGTGCCCTACGCGTCACCTTAACAGGGGAACCGAATCTAATGAATCGTGGTTACACGTTTCAGAAACTATCAAGCTAGTCCTCAATAATATTTTATCTTTCTTGGAGATTCTTTTTAAGAATTCTTCTTGCGCTGTAGTATTTAAGAGTACATAGCAACACTTCCGTGCTATACAATGTGTAGGTGAGTATTTTAAATGATCTGCATGTTTGTTCGAATCGTGACTGCCCCGTTACCTCTTAAATCATTTAAAAGGCAAAGAGGAGACTAAATATAACTGGTTATTTCCAGTTTTAGTGTTGACTGTGTGACTCTATTTATCAAATTATTATTTAACTTTTTATGAATGGACCAAATACCTTTGCTCATAATTATGTAAACCCTTATCTCTAGACCGTAATGTATCTCGATTTATTTCCACGGCTTTCTACAGCATCATTCAGGATCTGTCAATAAAGAATAAAGTTTTTCTTGCAAAAATGTTACAGTTTCACTCGATTCGATCGTAGCAACATCCATTATTTGGAAATGGAGAGTTACAAAGTAGATAGTAAGTAGGTAAGTTTCATCAAGTAATCCGTCTGCTAGTCTGCCACCTATCACATAAAAAGTAAACTGGAAACATTTAGGTGTTTTACTTTGCTCTTGGTTTAAACTACCCGTCAGCATATAGAAGTGCTTAAATATGGGGCCAAGTCGCATAAGAGTTGGAAATTGTAGTCGTATAAAGTAAAGTAATCCTATAAACTGTATCATTCTATGTTCCACTGAATGACAAAGTCCTCCATCATAGAAATCGAGTCATCGATACTATGATGGGATTCGGCTTAATCACCACGCTTGCCTTATGCGAATTAGTGATCAAACCCGAGCTATGTTCGAAAACTTCAATATACTTTTTGCTCGACCAGGGAATCGACCTCAGAATCCCTAGATCACGGCCCGGTACTAATCACTAGAGCAACAGCCGCACAAAGTCGACAAAAATGGAGAGACATCGCAAGACGTGCGGATGCGATGGAAGCCAGCGGCGACAGCCATCGTCGACAGTCCATCAACAGCCAGGAATGCACGACTAAGAAGAAATGTGTTATATAGATAAGTAGGATTGTGACGTGGCGGCCTTGCCCCTACTCTAATACTAGTGTCACGCTCACTAATCGCTTCCACAAACAGCGACGAAATACCCGATAAGTGCAGCTAAGGACAAGTACTTAGCTAAGTAGAGATAACCCACATCCAACCAAATAAATCATACGCAATGAGAATTCAGTCCAAAATTGCGCGACACAACACGAACTTGGCCGGTTTTTTGCAAATCATCATTTCAGCCACACAGATCGGTCCTGTGCCGCCCGCATCCAAGGGATTCCCGCGACAGTCACCAGATCTTCGGTCCTCCTATACACGGCCTCCACTCGAGGACCTTTCTGCCCCATCGGCCGTCTGATCCCCTCGCAATGTGCCCTGCCCATTGCCACATTGTGGCTTGCGATTCTTTGGGCTATGTCTTTGCCATTGGTTCTCCTGCGGATCTCATCATTCTTTACACAATCACACTTTTTTTGCCAATAATTTTCTATATTGTCTGGTGTGTTACCAGGGCAAAATACACTTCTGTGTTATCTGGCGTGTTACCACCTGTCACATGAAAATTACACTGGATATCCGTTACAAATAGTAGGTACTTAGGTAGCTTTGGCGAATCAAGGCGACGGGTGGCCCTAACTAGCGACGCGAATCGATTTAAATTGATAACAACTAAAACGGATATCTTTTTAACAATTTCGAAGTTCGAGCATCTCGAAAAGAATATATACTATAATATATTTAATACAATTAACTTTTTATCTGTTTTTGCCCTCAAAATTTGGATTAACGCCATAAGTGCCGTTTTGGCGGTAATTCATATTTCGAGTAGGACGTAGACGAAAAAGTTAATTATAATTATTGAATCAATAGTATAAGTTCTTTTCGAGATGCTCGAACTTCGAAATTGTTAAAAAAATCCCGGTTTAGATGCTAACAATTTAAATTAAATGGCGTCGCTAGTGTGCCCTATCCGTTACCTTAAACCAAAGTTGTCATAAAGAACACCACGATATGAATTTTGACAGCGTCGTATTTTACGAATCCGACTCGTAAAGATAGCCTATCATGCAACTGATAGCTGTTTAGACAGTTGCCAGAGATTTATATTATCAGGATTTCAGTCAAAGAGTAATGGTTTAGCCACAATTAATTACTGACTTAATGTCCTATGTCCCCTAGGTGGGGCAAAGGGCGTAAACAAGGCTCCGCCATCTCGAACGGTCTTGAGCTTCACGTTTTACTTCGCTCCAAGTCCTAAGGTCTTCGCTTCTGCAGTGATAGTCCGGCGCCAGGATTGTTTAGGGCGGTCACGTTTCCGTTTTCCTTGGGGGTTCCAGTCTACGGTTTGCCTCGGTATGTGGTCCGGTTCCCTTCGGAGCGTGTGGCCGATCCAGTTCCATTTGATAGATAGATAGATAGATAGAAACATTTATTCACTGGAAAATACGACACACCACATTTTACAGATAATAACGCAACAAGTATAATCAAATCAAATACAAACTAAAACAGCAAACACAACATTACAAATATAAAAGGAGACAAACAGAGAAAAAAAAAATTAAGAGAAAAAAAAACAAAGTAATAATACGGCTTCTCAAGCCGGGCACTAAGTATTTGCGTACAGGTGTGTGTGTAAGGTATGTCGCGATAATCAGTATCAGTGAAAAGTAGCTCTTTCAGCTTCGGCCATGGCGCTGGTTTAATGTGACGCACGGACGATATATGTGGTACATAAATAGTTTATATGTATGTGTACATAAATAGTTTATAAATAAATTTAAGATAATGTTCTGTCTAATAAAGGTGTACAAATAAATATACAATAATTTGCCGCGTTTTATCTGCTGATCAAACGGAGTCTCACCGCAGCGACCCCACAGATCTAAGATCGTGATTGTCTCGGGCCAGTATACCCCGAGAATACGGCGAAGGCAGCGGTTTACGAAATGAATTACAGTTCACAAAATTGAGTATAACATACAGTAGGTTTTTTTATAGT
Organism: Marasmia exigua; assembly: GCA_019059595.1. NCBI lineage: Eukaryota > Metazoa > Arthropoda > Insecta > Lepidoptera > Crambidae > Marasmia > Marasmia exigua. Next base: position 15,618,306 of record CM032488.1, read on the forward strand.
AACAGAGTATTTTGGTTCGCCTCAGCCTGATGGTAAGCGAAAGGAGAGCCCACGTTGCAGTTACAACGAAAGTTGGCACTGCCAAACCGGCCCGCGAGATGCGGGCCAGTATGGCAGTAAAACATGTGTTGAAAATTATCAGTAACCAGTAAAAGATATATTTACTCAATAAAGAATTTCTTTATTCAATTAACTAACTAAAAATATGTTAAATACATGTCTACAAAAGTGATACCTAATAATTATGTACATATTTACAAAAAGAAATTGTCTGCCCCACTGATATTGTCCAACGTGCCCAGAATGCTAGCGGCGTTGCCTCTTTGGATGGCCAACCCTAAACTTTGGCCGAGGTAACTGCCAGCATTCCGGTCCCCAGAGAACTCGATCAGTCGGGCAGACAACTCTTGAAAGAGTTTGCGGGCCTCCGGTCCCCACGGCCCCAGTGTTTCCACGCCAAATGGGGCAAAGCGGTAGCAGCTATCTAAGGTGGAGTACTTGTACCGTTTTCGGGTCTCCACCGAGGCAGCTGCAGCGCCTGCGCCCCGTGCAGTGGCATGGACACTGAAAGGAGCCAGTGTATCCGCGCAGGTCGCATCCCACACCAGCGCCTTCCCCGACTCCATGGGATGATAGTCATCCCATCGGGCCTCTTTCCGTCACTCCGACATAATATGCCGAGAGGTTTTAGGTTCTTATATTTACTTATGTCTATCGCTTCCAAATATGACTCCGCATAGTAAGACTGGCCTAAGGGGTAATTCTCGTGCAATCGACATTCAAGTCGAATTTAGAGATTTCATACTTTACGCTTCGTTTGAAGGAATTTTGTATGAAGGTCTTTAGTCAACAAATCACCAATTTCGACAGAAATCCCGAGTCATTTTGATTTTTTTTTTTCAAATATTTCAGTAGGCTTCCTGAAATGTTTCTAGGTCTAACAATGGACACGGAAGCACTCATAGGAATTACAGTCAGTATCGATGTAATGGACGTCCACTCTCATGGCGATTTGCCTCGTCCTTGGCGGTAGGAAGAGCGCTATTTGCAAGCTGCGGAAGGTCGAGAGTTGCAAGTCATCAGCGCTAGCGGTTACCGTTGTACAGCCACAGATAGATAAAAAGATATTCTTTATTGCACAAAAACGAAATACAAGAATGATACAACAACAACAGGCAGTACAATAAGGCGGTCTTATCGCTTGTAGCGATTTCTTCCAGACAACCATTGGGTATAGGAAAGAAATATCGTATTCGTAATAGGGGAAGGCCTCATATATGGAATTATAATATAATATATGGAATTTGACGACCCGTTTGGAACAGTGGTAGTGAACGCTGCCTTCAACCAAGGGTTGCGGGTTCGATCCCCGCACAGTGCAAACATTTGTGTGTATGAACATAGTCTGTTTGTATTGGTCTGGGTGTTGTTGTATGTATTATTACAAAAAAAACGTAATATATGTATATATTTGTAATTCCGCTGTTGATTCTGATATCCGTAACACAGGTGCTTGAGCTGCCTATCACGGAGTCAGGATCAATGTATGTGATGTTGTGAAATATTTATTTATTTCTTATTTATTTATTCTTAACCGTTGAATTTGAATTATATTATTAGGTCTTTACCTATGAAATTGCCGTTTTGTATGACGATTTTCTTAGAAGTTGTATTTTCCATACATAACCTTTTTTTTAATTGTAAAGTAACTGTTATAATGCTACTACTCCAAAATTTGTATGATAGTTATTTATATAAAAAAACAAAGTTATTATTGTTAAAAACGTCAGACAAAGCACAAACACAGCGCGTGTTAAAGAGGGGGGTTATAGCGAACGCGAGGTTAGGCGTACCGGTTGTAGTTTTTGGTTATTTCTAATTAACTTACAAATTTAGGAAATTATAAATATATCACTGAAAACCAGCGTCATGGCCTTTGTCTGGGCTGTGACATAAGCTGAGTGAGGGCCATTTATACTAGACGTCATAACACATCATTATATTCATTTGGCACTGTCTGGACATGATTGAATATAGTTTTGTTTTTTTTTTCCTTTTGTTTTATTTTTATGTATTTTCAATTGTTTTATGTTTTGTTTTCTGTTTGTACCAAATTGTGTTCTGTTTATAATTGCTATATGTTCTGTGTTGTGATGTCTATAATAATAAATATTTTCTTTCTTTCTTTCTTTCTTAAATATAATTTACATATTATTACACCAAGACACTGAACAAATACATATGTTCATCATAAGATTTTTTGTCCATGGGGGGATTGAACCCACGAACGTTAGCGTACAAGGCAGGCTCACAACGAAATCCACTATCGTTCCAGTAGAGCATTTAGCTTAGTATGTGTAGAGATTTCCAAATTGTTTCCTTTTTAATATTGTAGATTTTTGCGTCTCGTAATGACTGGTTATGCAAACGCCATCAAAAACTTAAGTTAAAAAGTGAGGCTATATACAAAACGTTAGGTTAATATTATTTTTTATTGCACACTTATCCACATTAATTTTATTCACTGACATCATCGGATCAAACTATATCCCAAAAGCTGCGTGTCAACATAGTTTACATATTTATACAGTAAATTGCCTGTTATTTACTTAAGATCTACATGTGCTTATCACAACTCCCAAAGCGCTGGAATAAAATTTTAAAAGCAAACAACACATCTGCGCATTACGTAATAATAATAAAATCTTGGATCTTGGCACGTGTTTCACACAGAATGAAATCGTGTGTTGAAAATTATCAGTTACCAGTAAAAGATATATTTACTTATATCTATCGCTTCAAAATATGACCCCGCATATTAAGACTGGCCTAAGAGGTAGATATATAGATAGATAGATACACTTTATTCCATTTCTACGAGCAAAAGAACTGGATTCCTTCCTAATGGTTATTTATTTAATTAAATATTATGAATGTTGAAATTTGACATTATTTTGAATTCATTGACATAATATAACTGACATATAATATTTAATTAATCATTATTCTACATTGTCTAAGTTATTCTATGCTGTTATCGCAAAAGCTGACATTGTAACTCTCATTTTCTAATTTATTTTAATTTTGTCACACTTTGCATGCCAGTTTCTGGTGAATTATGTACCATCCCTTGTACCGCTTTTCTAGCAAACAAATGGTTTTTGATTTCTGCACAAAATTTACAGATCTTAGTCTATGGTATTATACTAGTACAATGTAGGCGGTCTTATCGCTAATAGCGATCTCTTCCAGACAACCTCAGGGTAGAGGAAAAGTATAGCGAATCAAAAAAGATTAAGGCAGTGCAAGTCAGAAAAAGAAAAAAATGACATTGTATAAATATGTGATTCTCGTGCAATCGACATTCAAACCGAATTTAAAGATTTCATAAATTCGTCCATTCCTTAGACAATTTAAATTGTCTACAGTCCATACGAATCTTCTACTCAACTTCACGTCGAGTGCTCGAGAATTGGTCCTCTGATTCTCTCTCTGAAGGTCCTCTTGGTAGTTGCACTAATATTATATGTATTTTAGTATTATCATGAATTTCTAATTCGTCTGTTGTTAGACATTGGTAACACAAGTACTTGCCCTATTTAGTACGAAATCAAGTCAATGTATGAGATATTGTATGAATTTATTTTTACTAGTAACCCGCCTTCATCGCCTCATAGCTTCGGGACGTTAGTTCCACTTTATACCAATAGATGGCGCTAGGTGTTGATTACATCGCGCTATAAGCGTTGAAGCTTTCTGTAGGATAGATCATTTATTTGAGTATGCCCACGCGTTATGTCCAAACATATTCGTTGACCTAGTAAAATAACGCGTTCTGTATGGATCTAAATTTATGTACAATCTCGGTCTATACTAGTAACTAAGTATTGTACTAGACACCTAACAAATGTTAAAATCGCGCGCTCATCGCTTGGACCACACACCAAAACCGCCGACTTTAATCCCAAAAGCAAACCCCATTCGCACACATTCGCGTATGTTACGCTTAAAATTCGCTCATTGACGGTCCAGCACAATCATTGACGGTGAAAACGGACCGTCATCGCCGCCGTCGAGTCATCGCCAGCATCGCGTGACAAGTCTCGTTACCGCATAGTACTTACTTACATGTAATCATGCTTGTAATAGTTAACTATGGGATGTGCTATTCAATTTAGTTACAAATTACTTTCAGTTTCAATGTCTCGTTGGAAACTAGATTTTCAATTGAAAAGGAACTTGAATTTTTATCATTTTGTCTAGTTTTTTTTTTATATATGATAGGTGGCAGACGAGCAGACGGATCACATGATGGCAAGCGACTACCGCCGCGGCGCCCATGGACACCGGTGACACCAGTGGAGTCACAAGTGCCCTGCCAATCTTTAAACACCCCCTTTCCCCCGGATTGGGCCTTCGGTACCCTCGATCATGCAGTGAAACACAAGACCGTTGCTGCTTCACGCCGATTTTCTGTGAGCCCGTGTTATCATTCCAGTCGAGGCGGCCCATTCATGCCGAAGCGTGGCTCTCCCACGGTTATACATAAGAAATGTATACGAAATCGTCATAGACATTCCCTTACACTCCCCTACACTTTTGACGACAGTTTGGAACAGTGGTAGTGAACGCTGCCTCTGGGCAAGGGTTGCGGGTTCGATCCTCGCACAGTGCAAACATTTGTGTGCATGAACATATCTGTTTGTATTGGTCTGGGTGTTATCTATGTATTATAAGTATGTATTTACAAAAGAAAAGTATTATATGTATATAATTGTAATCCCACTGTTGATTCTGATATCTGTAACACAGGTGCTTGAGCTACCTATATCGGAGTCAGATCATTGTATACACTAAAATAAAATAAAATAAAATTCATCATCATAAAAATTCCCATTATATAACCCTACGCCTGTCGCTTTATGAATCATCAGCACATTTTCCATCACGTCTGCCGCTTGCACCACAGACCAATTGAGGGGTTAATTGCCATAACCTCATGTGTGGGAATCATATCGGATACCATTAGTGGGTTGAGGACGAAAATAATTCGTTGGCGGTGAAAATTATAGTGCGCAAGTCAGGGCCACTGAAACTGTAAAATAGTCATCATCTGTGGGAGAGCCACACTTCGGCATGAATAGGCTTGCTATACTCCTTTGCGTTGTTTCGCTGCATGAGTGAAAGTACTGAAGGCCCAATCCGGACAAAGGGGGGTTTGAAGATTGGCAACGCACTTGTAACTCCACTGGTGTTTCGGGTATCCAAGGGCGGCGGCAATCGCTTTCCATCAGGTCATCCGTCTACTCGTCTGCCACCCATCACATTTATGTGAGCCTTTTCGCGTCACGGTCTTCGGGAGACTTGGTCGCTTCATCATCATCATCATTTCAGCCAATAGACGTCCACTGCTGGACATAGGCCTACCCCAATGTTCTCCACACAGATCAATCCTGTGCCGCCCGCATCCATGGGATTCCCGCGATCTTCACCAGATCGTCGGTCCACCTTGTGGGGGGCCTGCCACAGCTGTGACTTCCTGTACGTGGCCTCCAATCGAGGACCTTTTCGCTCCAACGGCCGTCTGTTCTCCTCGCTATTACTTTATCAATGGACTGGACACTGGAGTATTCAAAGCTTAAGGCGACGGGTAGCCCTAACTAGCGACACCATTCGTTTTTAATTGTTAGCTACTAAACCGGATCTATTTCAAACAATTTCGGGGTTAAAACCTCTCTGCAAACACTTATACTATTTATTAAATAACCATGCACAAATGTTGGGACCGTTTTTGTACGCGAAAAATTGATTCACGCCAAAAGTGGCCGCTTTTGGCGTGAATCAATTTTTCGAGTACGCGTTGGATCCAACATTATTATATCAATATTTAATAAATAGTATAAGTGGTTGCCGAGAGATTGTAACCCCGAAATTGTATAGTAGGTTTAGCAGCTAAAATCGAATGGCGTCCCTAGTGTGCCCTACCCGTCAACATCATAATAGCGATAACTTGATTTCTATAATGGAGGCCTTTGCCCTGCAGTATAGACTGATACTAGCTAGCTACTATATAACCCATAACAAACCGGCCGTGTGGTCCCCGGCAGAGTAGAATAGGCCACCCTCAGTCTTACCGAGGTGTTGTAAAAGGCGACTAAGGTAAAGCTGCTGGCATGATCATCAACACCCAGAGAAGGAAAACTCTGCATTTATATCAAAACCCTCGCCAACCCGTCTGCCAAGCGTGGTGAGTATGGCAATTACCCCTCATGTGATTGAGGGTGGCCCGTGCCCCAGCAGTGGGGACTTAAATGGGCTGACGACGATATAACTCTTATATTGTCTGACACTGGAGTATTCAAAGCCTAATTAAAATGATGCCCTACATTGCGTCAAGAACGCTTGCATATTATTATTTTAAGACACTTTTCGTGGCGTTCATATCGTTTTCATGATCTCAAGGAAATCAACTTCGACCGTAATTTTTTTTTCTGCAACCTCATCCGGCGAGTTTCCTTTGCGTCCCTCACTATTTAATTGTTCACACTACACAGTATAAGAATTTCCAGTGGCAACAATTAGAACTGACGTGAAATGAAATATTATTTACTAGTCATCATCATCATCATCAGCCCATTTAAGTCCCCACTGCTGGGGCACGGGCCTCCCTCAATCACATGAGGGGAAATTGCCATACTCACCACGCTTGGCAGACGGGTTGGCGAGGGTTTTGGTATAAATGCAGAGTTTTCCTTCTCTGGGTGCTGATGATCATGCCAGCAGCTTTACCTAAGTCGCCTTTTACGACACCTCGGTAAGAGTGAGGGTGGCCTATTCTACTCTGCCGGGGACCACACGGCCATTATTTACTAGTGATGGGCTATTATGAGAGATACTAACGAAATCATTCGATTATGAAATTGTTTTAACCTCCCATCCCCTGGGCTGGGCCTCCGGTACCCTCACTCACGCAGCGAAACACAGCGCATGCACTGCTTCACGCCGATTTTCTGTGAGGACGTGGTATTACTCCGGTCGAGCCGGCCCATTCATGCCGAAGCGTGGATCTCCCACTGATCGAATATGCCAATCATTCAGAATCGCCCACCACTATCATTTACTACTATGGCAACTATCTCCACTAAAAAAACACGTCAATAAGTCGCTAAGTTTTCCCATGAAGGACAAACAGACAGACAGACTCACCCATTTATAATATTAGTATGGATTCACAAATACTTATGTCAAATATAGTATCTACAGCTGATTCGCAATGGCGATTTCTACCGAGAAGAACCATCAAGATACTTTGTAGTTAGTCTTTACAAATATGATCATTACAATTTTTAATTTGCTAAAAGTGATTTAAACTGTTAGCTACTAAACCGGATCTATTTTAAACTATATCGGAGCGGGAGGGAGACATTTATACTATTTATTTAATAATTATGCACTACTTTTTGGTCGGTTTTTGCACTCGATATTTGGATTAACGTCATAAGTGGTAGTGTTTGGCGGTAATTCAAATTTGGAGTACAAAATCAGACTACCAAAGTTACAATTTTGAGGTTACAACCTCTCAGCAAACACTACTATTTATTAACCATGCACAAATGCGGACCCAACATTTGTACGCGAAAAATGTATTCACGCTAAAAGTGGCCGTTTTTGGCGGTAATCAAGTTTTCGCGGACAAAAAGGGACCCAACATTTGTGCATGGTTATTTAATAAATAGTATAAGTGTTTGCCGAGAGGTTGTAATCCCGAAATTGTTTAAAATAGATCCGGTTTAGTAGCTAAAAATTAAAATCGATTGTCGTCGCTAGTGTGCCCTACGCGTCACCTTAAGGCGAACGTTCTAAATCTTTAGCTCAGATTTGACTATTGAAAGTACAATCAAAAGCACATCAGACTATACACTTTGACCTTGAGACCGCTCTTATGTCCGGGGCATAAGCGTTATTATCGTACTGGAAGTGTATACCGTGATGTGCTGTTGACCGTACAATAACTCTTTGTACTGGAAATTCTTATTCTATACTATAGATATTATAAAAAACCTTAATTAAGTCCTAGGACAAGTAGACCTGCTCATCACCAGGTTGGTTAGTCACCGGATGAAGCCGATTTAACACTTATTACGATCGTAATTAAGTCGATGTTGCGATAACATTTGCATATAATGGAGTCTGCTTCATTCATAAGGTTTCCATTCATGCTGGGGTTATAATTTTAGCGTTATTATTAGGTACTTGTAAGCTAAGTTTATTTTTTTTTATATTTTTTTAAACTTTGCTGGTGGAGATGAATTGAGACATCACATGCAACGTGTATACCTATAAAAGGAGCAATAATACTTAAGGTGACGGGTAGGGCACATTAGCGACGACAACCGATTATAATTTTTATCTGCTAAACCGGATCTTGTTAAAACAGTTTCGGTATTACAATTTATTAAATAACCATGCACAAGTGTTGGTCAGTTTTTTTACGCGAAAAATTGATTCACGCCAAAAGCGGCCACTTTTGGCGGTAATCCAAAATTCGAATGCAAAAGCAGACCAAACAGTTAACTATAAGTATTAAATAAATAGTATAGGTGTTTGCCGAGAGGTTGTAACCCCGAAATCGTTTAAAATAGATCCGGTTTAGTAGGTAGATAAAAATTAAAATCTATTGGCGTCGCTAGTGTGCCCTACCCGTCACCTTAAGGATGTGAAAATATATCGTGTAAAGACTTCAGTGCGAAGTTCAAATATAAGGATCATCTGAGCGAAAAAGAAATCAGCTGTTCCATACATTATACATAAATACAAACATCAATTTCATCAACAAATGATTATGCAACCCTTGCGTCTCAACGGAAGCTTAAAAACTTTTTTTTTGCTGACCCAGGAGAAATGCGTTACGTCTCCCCCGGCGACGGCTTCTCCTAACGAGAAGCCGGCCAGAGGCATACCGACTAAAACTCCTGGGACTCTTCCTCATCAAAAACTGCCCTAAACTGGTATAACAGTGTACGGCGTAAGCCTGAAAGGAAATCATTCATTCATTTCAGCCAATAGACGTCCACTGCTGGACATAGGCCTCCCCTAATGTTCACCACACAGATCAGTCCTGTGCCGCCCGCATCCAATAGATTCCCGCTGCCATGAAAGGAAATAGTTAGTTTAAATAAAAATCTCACTCTTAATGTTTTTTTTTTATGTGATAGTTGGTAAACGAGCAGACGGATCACCTGATGGCAAGCGATTGTCACCGCCCATCATAATCATCATCATCATCAGCCCATTTGAGTCCCCACTGCTGGGGCACGGGCCTCCCTCAATCACATGAGGGGTAATTGCCATACTCACCACGCTTGGCAGACGGGTTGGCGAGGGTTTTGGTATAAATGCAGAGTTTTCCTTCTCTGGGTGCTGATGATCAAGCCAGCAGCTTCGCCAGAAGTCGCCTTTTACGACACCTCGGTAAGAGTGAGGCTGGCCTGTTCTACTCTGCCGGGGACCACACGGCCATTATTTACTAGTGATGGGCTATTATGAGAGATACTAAAGAAAACATTCTATTATGAAATTGTTTCGAGATACCTTTTTTTATGTCATAGGAGGCAGACGAGCCGACGGATCACCTGATGGTAAGCGATTACCGCCGCCTATGGACACCTGCAACACCGGTGGTGTCACAAGTGCGCTGCTTACCTTTTAACCTCCCATCCCCTGGGCTGATCCTCCGCTACCCTCACTTACGCAGCGAAACACAGCGCATGCACTGCTTCACGCCGATTTTCTGTGAGGACGTGGTATTACTCCGGTCGAGCCGGCCCATTCATGCCGAAGCGTGGATCTCCCACTGATCGAATATGCCAATCATTCAGAATCGCCCACCACTATCATTTACTACTATGGCAACTATCTCCACTAAAAAAAACACGCCAATAAGTCGCTAAGTTTTCCCGTGAAGGACTAACAGACAGACAGACTCACCCATTTATAATATTGGTACGGATTCACAAATACTTATGTCAAATATGGTATCTACAGCTGATTCGCAATGGCGATTTCTACCGAGAAGAACCAGCAAGAAACTTTGTAGTTAGTCTTTACAAATATGATCATTACAATTTTTAATTTGCTAAAAGTGATTTAAATTGTTAGCTACTAAACCGGATCTATTTTAAACTATATCGGAGCGGGAGTCTCTAAGCAAACATTTATACTATTTATTTAATAATTGTGCACTACTTTTTGGTCTGTTTTTGCACTCGATATTTGGATTAACGTTATAAGTGGTCGTTTTTTGGCGGTAATTCAAATTTGGAGTTCAAAATCAGACTACCAAAGTTAAGTTTAAGTATTAGATAAATAGTATAAGTAAACAATTTTGAGGTTACAACCTCTCAGCAAACTCTTATATACTATTTATTAAATAACCATGCACAAATGCGGACCCAACCTTTGTACGCGAAAAAATTATTCACGCTAAAAGTGGCCGTTTTTGGCGGTAATCAATTTTTCGCGTACAAAAAGGGACCCAACATTTGTGCATGGTTATTTAATAAATAGTATAAGTGTTTGCCGAGAGGTTGTATCCCCGAAATTGTTTAAAATAGATCCGGTTTAGTAGCTAAAAATTAAAATCGATTGTCGTCGCTAGTGTGCCCTACACGTCACTTTAAGGCGAACGATCTAAATCTTCTGCTCAGATTTGACTATTGAAAGTACAGTCAAAAGCACATCAGACTATACACTTTGACCTTGAGACCGCTCTTATGTCCGGGGCATAAGCGTTATTATCGTACTGGAAGTGTATACCGTGATGTGCTGTTGACCGTACAATAACTCTTTGTACTGGAAATTCTTATTCTATACTATAGATATAATAAAAACCTTAATTAAGTCCTAGGACAAGTAGACCTGCTCATCACCAGGTTAGTTAGTCACCGGATGAAGCCGATTTAACACTTATTACGATCGTAATTAAGTCGATGTTGCGATAACATTTGCATATAATGGAGTCTGCTTCATTCATAAGGTTTCCATTCATGCTGGGGTTATAATTTTAGCGTTATTATTAGGTACTTGTAAGCTAAGTTTATTTTTTTTATATTTTTTTAAACTTTGCTGGTGGAGATGAATTGAGACATCACATAGCAACGTGTATATAAAAGGAGCAATAATACTTAAGGCGACGGGTAGGGCACATTAGCGACGACAATCGATTATAATTTTTAGCTACTAAACCGGATCTTGTTTAAACAATTTCGGTATTACAACCTCTCGGCAATAACTTATACTATTTATTAAATAACCATGCACGAGTGTTGGGTCCGTTTTTGTACGCGGAAAATTGATTCACGCCAAGAACGGTCACTTTTGGCGGTAATCAAAATTCGAATGCAAAAGCAGACCAAACAGTTAACTATAAGTATTAAATATATAGTATAGGAGTTTGCCGAGAGGTTGTAACACCGAAATTGTTTAAAATAGATCCGGTTTAGTAACTAAAAATTAAAATCGTTTGGCATCGCTAGTGTGCCCTACCCATCACCTTAAGGATGTGAAAATATACCGTGTAAAGACTTCAGTGCAAAATATAAGGATCATTTGAGCAATGAAGAAATCAGCTGTTCCATACATTATACATAAACACAAACATCAATTTCATCAACAAATGATTATGTTGGTGCGGGAATCGAACTTGCAACCCTTGCGTCTCAACAGAAGCTCAAAATCTTTTTTTTTGTTGACCCAGGAGAAATGCGTTACGTCGGACTCTCCTCCGGCGACGGCTTCTCCTAACGAGAAGCCGGCCAGAGGCATACCGACTAAAACTCCTGGGACTCTCCCTCATCAAAAACTGCCCTAAACTGGTATAACTGTGTACGGCGTAAGCCTGAAAGGAAATCATTCATTCATATCAGCCAATAGACGTCCACTGCTGGACATAGGCCTCCCCCAATGTTCTCCACACAGATCGGTCCTGTGCCGCCCGCATCCAATAGATTCCCGCTGCCATGAAAGGAAATACTTAGTTTAAATAAAAATCTCACTCTTAATGTTTTTTTTTTATGTGATAGTTGGTAAAGGAGCAGACAGATCACCTGATGGCAAGCGATTGTCGCCGCCCATCATCATCATCATCAGCCCATTTGAGTCCCCACTGCTGGGGCACGGGCCTCCCTCAATCACATGAGGGGTAATTGCCATACTCACCACGCTTGGCAGACGGGTTGGCGAGGGTTTTGATATAAATGCAGAGTTTTCCTTCTCTGGTTGCTGATGATCATGCCAGCAGCTTTACCTTAGTCGCCTTTTACGACACTTCGGTAAGAGTGAGGGTGGCCTATTCTACTCTGCCGGTGACCACACGGCTATTGTCGCCGCCCATTCTGCGATAAAAGTGCCAAACATTTTGCTAGGTCTATGTCCAGCAATGGACTGCAACAGGCTCGTGGTGCTGATGCCTCGAAAACTACTCGCAATTTACTAGTAGTAGTAACTAACGAACACAAACGACATATTACACGAGTGTTGCTCTCGCGTCATTTCCCATACGATTATCGTTAATGATGGGAATGCGTCTCTTCCGTATGTCCGACGCGACCAGCCGTGACGGCGGACACCCATCACAAACCATGACGTAGGTGCTTATGCTTTAGAAATAGAATTAGCTGTCAAAATGATTAAAATAGAAGTCCAGTAGTCAGATTCCTCTGTCTAAGGCTTGCGAGGATTGAGGCAAACACTCCGCGTGAGCTGATGCAATTCAAAGGTTTTAGATTAGTATCTAGTGGTTTTTAGTAAACAGTTTTGTAGTTTAGCCGTGTGGTCCCGGCAGAGTAGAATAGGCCACCCTCACTCTTACCGAGGTGTCGTAAAAGGCGACTAAGGTAAAGTTGCTGGCATGATCATCAGCACACAGAGAAGGAAAACTCTGCATTTATATCAAAACCCTCGCCAACCCGTCTGCCAAGCGCGGTGAGTAAGGTAATTACCCCTCATGTGATTGAGGGAGGCCCGTGCCCCAGCAGTGAGGACTTCAATGGGCTGATGATGAGTTTATTTATGCAGTGAAGTGCCTAAAAGTGATCCTGATAATAAGAATCGTGGAATTGTATCATTTTTAACACTGCTATTGTGTCGAGTGTGTTGTGACGGACAACCTAATAGAATCTTAAAACCTGCGATTGTGTTTAGAGTGGTATCGGCAGAATCCATAGGTCGATAAAACGTAATCTGACTGTGGCTTTGACTGACTTCGACTGTTGACTACCCACTTGACATTGGCAAGATATCTTCGGATAGAGCCGTAATATAAAAAAGGCTTGCGAGTCTCAGTCAGATCATTTTAATTACCAGATCTCCCAAATCCTTGATCAGCGAATTCGGACACCGGACTCGGATGCTACGGTACGTTTAGACACAACAAGGAATGGTTTGACACTTTATGATGATGATTCCGTATATTAGCCGTCCGTCCGTGATATTAGCCGTGTGGTCCCCGACAGAGTAGAATAGGCCACCCTCACTCTTACCGACGTGTCATAAAAGGCGACTAAGGTAAAGCTGCTGGCATGATCATCAGCACCCAGAGAAGGAAAACTCTGCATTTATATCAAAACCCTCGCCAACCCGTCTGCCAAGCGTGGTGAGTATGGCAATTACCCCTCATGTGATTGAGGGAGGCCCGTGCCCCAGCAGTGAGGACTTAAATGGGCTGATTATGATGATGATGATTCTAAAGATCGAAATAATTTGAAAAACTAGTTTAGGTTAACTTGACAGTTGAAATTAACACATTTAAATATCAAGAATTAACATTAGGAAAGAAAGTTCAAAGCATTAAAATATTAAGATAAAAATAAAGTGAGCCATTTAAGCATGAACGAAAATCTATGAAAATATATTTTACATCATTAAAAAGTGTATATTATTGTTAACAATAATAGTGGCATATCGTGAGTCGAGGTGGCATAGGAGAACAAGTTAATTAAATACGCATTCTACAAAAAAAATATGAAGGATAAGCTTTAAAATACTCTATAATAATCAAACATTATTAACAAAATGACAAATATAAGCACTAATATGTAAGATTATGATCATACGTTTGTACTAGATATAAGTTACTTTGCAGTACACTTTTTCTTTATTTTTTATTTTATCGTCATTAATCATAAATGTTCCTTCTTAATATGTGCCAAATTTGTGAAAATAGGTCATTAGGTTACTTGTTGGTAACCTAATGATTGGTTGGTTTAGGTTTAGAAATAGGTAAACTTTAATTAAAAAACACGAGAACATAACAATTTACCTTGATTTTCCTGCTATCACAGCGCTTCAAATTCCTGATATGAATGCTTAACTAAATTTAAATAAAGCAAATAAGACTGTTGAAAATGAGTTTACTCGCGATGTAGCTAGTAAGTAATGTACTACACTGATGAATGTATCAGAACGCCCTGATTATGATGACGAAGATAAGCTACCAGATAGAGGAGGAGCTTTGAGCTGAATTGACGTTGAACAAACAGGAAAACAGTTGAAGAAACTTACACCCCCTTTTCACATTGCGTGTAGGAACGGGATGACATGAGCTTTAGTGCGGTACTAACTTTAGATCATGATTTATAATAAGTTGGACAAGGTACATTTTCCCAAATACTATCATCAAACTTGTTGTTGGTTTCAATAGCTTGCTTTTTGGCTACGAATATAATAATTCTCACAACATCTCATACGTTAACCTGATGCCGTACTAAGTAGCTTAAGCACTTGTGTTACAGATATCAGACAACAGAGGAACACAAATATATACTTAAATACATATATTACACCCAGAAACCGAACAAACACAAGTGTTCATCGCACGAATGTTTGTCCAGGGTGGGGATCGAACCCACGACCTTTGGCGTAAGAGGCAGGGTCACTACCAATTGCGCCATCCGGTCAGTCAATATATTAAAATATGTTAATTGATTAATGAAAAGTTTTCATCATTAATTTTTCTACAAAACATATTTATCTTCTCGAAATCAATGAGTCTCATCGATCTATTATTTTCATATCG
Organism: Marasmia exigua; assembly: GCA_019059595.1. Taxonomy (NCBI): domain Eukaryota; kingdom Metazoa; phylum Arthropoda; class Insecta; order Lepidoptera; family Crambidae; genus Marasmia; species Marasmia exigua. The sequence continues at coordinate 15,633,379 of CM032488.1, forward strand.
CTCACCTAGATTCTAATGGTTATCCATGGGATCTGTGTCTGAAGATATGACAAAAGTTAAAATAAAAGAAGACGATCCAGTGTCAATATGTCAAGTGTAGTTTCAAGGAGTCTTCGTAAAACTTATCAAAATGGTATACTTATCTGCTTTTCCCTTTCATGGTACTTAACTTTAGCCTAAAATGATTATTAGGTGGTTTTTTTAAACCAAAAATGCTGAAAATAGGCATGCAAATCAGATAAAAATTTGAAGAAAAGAGGATACGACCCTGGCTGGCAATGAGATATTATATTTCAAAAACACATGCCTTGAGCACGATTTTAGCATATTTTTCTCATATATTTAATTTTTGGCCGTGTCATATTCTCCTTTGTCTCCAAATGAGGCACTTAAGCTAATACTTACTCTTTCTTATTGTTGACTACAATGACTAGTTTCACTTTCCGAGGGCCCTTTGTCATTTTGCAAATGTCCTTGCCTTTGTCAACCGGGCCCTGGGTTAGTATTTTTAATAGAGGAATGTTTCCGGAGCTCTCCCACCTCAGCCAAGGCGGCTGATGCCTTGGTCACCTCACTGACATCATCACTATCTATCACCACTTCCACACGAACACATTTTCAGTCTTATTCTTCACTTATATTTTCAACTATATCACTTTTAGTACATTTAATACTGATACGATCACTCACTTTAAAATCACTGGTGTTAATACTAATTAATACTTATGTCTTAGGAGGTAATCTAGAATGAAAAGATTTATTAGTTAATTCTCGAGTCGATTTCGTTCTTAATTAAAATTATTTAATAATATATCTAAGGATTAAGATATGTTGATCGATGCATTTGTGACGTTACTTGTAATGATAGTAGGATTAGTGTCACCCGCGAATTAAGTCGTAAGATAACATAAGTAAATAGGGAAGAAGTATGATTTTTACACCGGTTATATAATAAGTAGGTTACGTAGAGATGTTCTCTTGGCGACAGATGTTATCGTAATGAAGCCGACGAGCGGAGCCGAGGTGTCATGATTCCGGATGATGTATGATGATACATGGGAGATGATAACAGACTATCAGATTAGTTGCTACAGAACTGTACGTAGATGTCAAATATTTAGACAAACGGAGTGGAATTTGGTTCTACTCCAGTTAGAGCAGGAAATAGTTTGTGACGTGTAATTGTGGATTCATGATTTAAGTTCAGTTACGTGGACGGACGTCACTGTAGTATGTAAATTGAATATAGTATGATAACAATATGGAAATACAAAGAGATACATCAAATGTTGTACGTCGGTGTTACTATTTCGATATTACCTGGAGATTGATCCTCGCTTGTAATATGTGAGATTTTAAATATTCGCATTGCGTGAATAAAGCAAGACCACCTCCCTTCCCCGACATTTAAACATCGAAAAATAAAGAAATATGGTCGGTGAATCTGGCGCTTAACCACTTCCAAACGAAAATCGCACGAGGCTGCCAAAAAATGAGATACTAAAAGGTTTTAAAAAATTTTTCTAAAAAAACCGGGTTTAAAAACCACGTCAGTATATTCAGTATGCGCTTTAATACTTTCAATTTGTTATTTAGTATTTATATATTTGTTATTGAATTGACTTTACACATTGAAGTTAACTTCGTGTTTGGCGTTAACATTTCGTAGATCTTTTGTAACAAAAATGTTATTTTTTTTAAACATTTAAACGTGTCTATCTGCTTATCCGTTAGCTAATCGGCTTTGGTGCTATTTCCTTCGTTTTGTTAGAATGTGTTTATGATAATTTTGTAATCCCGCACTAATAAAGCTTTATTGATTGGTTGTGTAGTATTTTGAAACAATTTATTTCCTTCAATCTTAGACAATCGTCTAAGCCTTCAATACATTCAAACGGCCTAGACTGACAAAGCCATTAGGATTTTTTATTAGGAGACGCATCACCAGATGGGAAGCTATTATCGCCACATATAGACACCCACCAACAACACCAAGTTTTAAACTTCCCTTCCCCTGGATTGTTCCTCTGGAACCCTCACTCACTGGGCGCAATACAGCGTAAGCGGTTATACGCCGATTTTCACTGAGGCCTTGGTATCACTCCAGTCGAGCCTGTCATGCCGAAGCCACCGTCCACCCGTCGCCTTTATCAGGCGCCACAGATCATAATGTATTATCTTGACTGTTAATAAAAAATAAAATTTATATTGGATTGAGCTTGTATTATTACCTTACTCTGTGCATTGAGCTGTCATTTTACAATTGTAGTTTACAATAAAAAGAAAATAACACAGTGGGATTAAGTGATCGTGGACGCTCACTACACAGACCACCACGGACCGACAGAGAACTAGAGTCACCGACATGGCCCACCGAATAAGCAAACTGAAGTGGCAGTGGGCTGGTCATATTAGCCGCAGAACTGACAGCCGTTGGAGCGGTAAAGTCCTTGAGTGGAGACCGCGACTCGGTAAGAGTAGGACGCCCTGCGACAAGATGGGATGATGACATTCGAAAGCTGGCTGGTGTGGGCTGGATGTGAGTGGCCGAAAATCGGGAGCAGTGGCGTGCATTAGGGGAGACCTATGTACAGCAGTGGACGAGTGTGGGTTGCTGATGATGGACGCTCACTACCAGGCGAACCAGTAACCGTTTATCAATAGGCGAGCCGCACGCTTATTTAGCTCGCCTGGTGGTAAGGTCCACTGGCTCACCTGGTGGTAAGCGTCCATTGGTTCGCCTGGTAATAACAAACAACCACGTGGGTGTTTAAAAATAGAGAAAAATAACAACAAACAAACTAACGACCTTTGGAAATTATTTATTTTATGGTCTGAGAGATTAAGATAAACAAAAAATTCTTGAATTACACATTAACTCAAGGACAATACTCGGAGTAATAATAATTTAATAACATAGTATCAACCAGCGATTTAAAACCAACTTTTGTTGTTAAAAACCAAGATAAAATATAGCTTAGTTATTATATTCTTTACCTAAGGGAATATTTGGAGGAAATTAATAGAAAAAGTGATAAAATTACTAGATATCATGACTCCAATTCTCGTGCTCGTGACATTTATTTTCATACGACATATATCACTAAAACATAGTTTTTTTGTATGGTTTTCAGGTGATATCCGCCATGTTTTCAAAATATCACAAGCAGTAGAATAGGGCTCCAGGTTTTTTTATACAAAAACTAAAAACCATACGGTTTTTAGGAGATATCCGCCATGTTTTCAAAAAATCACGAGCACGAGATTTGGGCTCTTGATCAAAGATATTAGGCGATAAAAGAGCGTTGACGACCCGTTTGGATCAGTGGTAGTGAACGCTGCCTCTGATGCAAGGGTTGCGGGTTCGATCCCCGCACATTACAATCATTTGTGTGCATTAACATGTCTGTTTGTTTTGGTCTGGCTGTTTTCTATGTATTATAAGTATGCATTCACAAAACAAAAGTATTAAATGTAGATATTTGTAATCCCACTGTTGATTCTGATATCCATAACACAGGTGCTTGAGCTACATATCTCGAAGTCAGATCAATGTATGTGATGTTTTGAATTAAAAATATTTATTAATTACAAAAGCCGGCAGCGCATTTGTGACTTCTTTAAAGGTGTCCATTGTTCCAAACGGGTTCTTTTTCTTATAAGATGGGGGGAGACGAGCAGACGGATCACCTGATGGTAAGAGATTACCGCCGCCCATGGACACCTGCAACACCACAGGAGTCACAAGTGCGCCGCCGACTTTTTAAAAAGGAATACGCTCCTTTCTTGAAGGTTTAGGTTTTAGGTAGGTTGTCAGTATATTTTTATACTAAGTAGTGATGATGTAGGATCACCCTAAAGATATGTAAATGTTATACCCTATACAGGTTTATGGTCACCAAGATTCGTGGGAACCCTCTGAGTATTTCGAATATATTCAAGCAAACAAACACAAAAGAATGGAACCACGTGCGCCCCCACGTGATCGTAATTACCTGCGCAAGAGTCATGGGAGAGCGTATCAAACTAACTATTTAGCCTCATTGCAGCTATTTGAAAAACTCGATTAAGTAGGTAAATAATGCGCATAAAAATCTTCGACAGTTTTCGAGTGGAGATGGAACGCACGACATTTTTTTTTTATATTACGGCTCTAGCCGAAGATATCTTGCCAAATTTTCCTTTTTTTCCTTTTGTTTTATTTTTATGTATTTTTAATTGTTTTATGTTTTGTTTTCTCTTTGTGCCAAATTGTGTTCTGTTTACAATTGCTATATGTTCTGTGTTGTGATGTCTATAATAATAAATATTTTCTTTCTTTCTTTCTTTCAAATGTCAAGTAACTTATTGAGAATGTGGGCAGTCCACAGTCGAACTCAGTCAAACTCAAACTCAAAAAGTTTACTGCATTCATGAATGTAAAATAAAATCTTACACAAAGTTTCCTGTACATAATGTTCCCCTTTTAGGCATAGCATAATATATGAACGTGAAATGGACTTAAGGTGACGGGTAGGGCACACTAGCGATGCTAACCGATTTTAATTTTAGCTACTAAACCGGTTCTATTTTAAACAATTTCGGGGTTACAGCCTCTCAGCAAACACTTATACTATTTATTAAATAACCATACAGAAATATTGGGTCCGTTTTTGCCGTACGCGTTGGCCGTACCCAACATTTTGCCGTCGCCCATTGTATTGAAACAAAAATATGTACAAATCTTTCCTCTTCCTAATATTTTGATTCCTATGATGAAGATGACTAATTCAAAAGCAAATAATAATTTCTATAACATTTATTTGCCTCTGATAACTTTGCTAATTGTTACTCGTATTTGTAGAATAACTGGGTAATTATAATAACCTATGTGCGTAAATTCATTTCACGCCTATTTAAATAAATAGGTATGTATGTGTCAGAGTGTTTTGATATCCTCTCCGTAGCTTCAAAGCCCAAAGATCTAGGCTCTTATTTATAAATGTTTGTCAAACCTTTGTTAACTAACACGGTATTATAAAGTAAGACCAGACTTCTGCGGACTTTGGTCTTTTAGATACTTATGTACGGCTCCGAATCATGGTCTATCCGCGCAGCTGACCGAAAGAAGATAGAGGCCTTTGAGATGTGGTGTTGGAGGAGAATTTTACGCATACCTTGGACCGAAAAAGAACCAATAGATCAATTCTCGACCAACTGAAGATCAAAACCAGACTGTCGACTATCTGTTGCCAAAGAGTAGAGGTTACTCTGGCCATATCGCCTGGAGACAGTCCGACAACTTGGACAAGTTGGATGTTGTGGGGAAGGTCAATGGTAAAAGACGAAGAGGCGGTTCACCTCTTCGTTGGTCAGACTAAATAAGGGATGTAACCGGACTCACTTTGCCAATTACCCTAAGACAAGCCAAGAGGATAGGAAAGAATGAAAAGACCTTGTCACCGCTTCGGTAAAGGCATTTCAAGAAAGCCACGACCTTCAGTAATGAAGAAAACGATGAAGATTTTTTTAATGATTTTTACCCGACTACGGCGAAACAAAAAGGAAGGGTATGATTTTGACCTGTGTGTATGTATGTATGGTTGTTCATCTGTTCCCTCATAACTTCTAAACTAGTTATCATATTTGAACAAATGAGTCGTTAGAAGCATCTTGATTGTCTTCTGGTTATAGGCGATATGACGTCACGTTAAATTGTCTACAGCGCTCTCTAGTGGACTTAGAGTAAGACACTAAAAAAAAAAGCTTGACGGTACCGAGTGGGGTATCAAATGGAAGAGCTTTTTTAGCACATTTAAAATATGTAATATTATTTTCATAACTAAAAATATTACAAATAAAAATAAAGTTTAAAAACTAAAACCCGACTACAAAAAAACGCTCTAAAATGTACGAAACAAGAAAATTGTCTCTGCTGAAATTATAATGTCGTATTGCCGTGGTCGTAAGGACCAAATTAAAGGAGCTACATCCCTTCCAAAGTTGATACCCTTCGACGTGATGAAGGCTACTTCCAATCGGAATCAATGGAGAAAGTTTATTTGGTTGTTGAGTTCCAGTGACCACGAGCCTCTGTAATGAGGCACCGACTAAAGAGAGTACTAAAATACACAACACCTTTAAGCCCTCCGACCTTCGACGTAACCGGCACATCACAACATGACAAAGTAGACTAACAAACGCTATTACATAAGCTATCTAAGTATCTTTCAACTGAGTTAACACAATATATTGAATAAGTACAAACTCAAATATTTTGTACGGGTAACAATATAATATGGATTCAAGAGATATAAATAATTTATGGCTGCAGTAAATAGTGCCAAGCGACCTAGAGAATAGTAACACAGCATAATTTTATGCAGTACCCTCATCTTCATCTTGTGGCAGACGAGCAGAAGGATCGCCTGGTGGTAAGCGATTGCCGCCGCCCATAGACACCCGCGACACTAGTGGAGTCACAAGTTTTCTCCGGATTGGGCCTCCGGAACCCGCACTCACCCAGCGAAACACATCACATTGCTGCTTCACCGCGGTTTTCTGTGAGGCCGTGGTATCACTCCGGACGAGCCGCCCCTTTCATGCCAGCGTAGCTCTCCCACGGTTCTCCCACAGAAGTTCTCCACTCTGGCTCTCCCACGTTCATCTTGCGCCCAAAGCTGTCGCTTTGGACGCTAGTGTACGCTTGGTCCACGATTTTGGATATCGGGTAATTACACTGAAGCGACTGACATCTGACCTTCGCGACCCTTAGACATGGAACCAGACCAACATTAAATATGTTGATACCTATTTTGAAAAACTATCCGAGGTGCACCGTGGATCCTATCATCGGATTCGATCGTGAGGAAACCTGCAGGTGTCCTCACTATATTTTCCCTCACCGCCGAACTAATGGTAGAATTATGCACATATATTTGAAAAATCCAGAGGTCCATAATCGGATACGAACCACGGAAAAATGCAAAAATTTTGGATCCGTTTTTGTACGCGAAAAATTGATTCACGCCAAAAGCGGCCACTTTTACCGTGAATCAATTTTCCGCGTACAAATTTTGTGTCCGCGTTTGTGCATGGTTATTTAATAAATAGTATACGTGTTTGCCGAGAGGTTGTAACCCCGAAATTGTTTAAAATAGATTCATTTTAGTAGCTAAAAATTAAAATCGATTGGCGTCGCTAGTGTGCCCTACCCGTCACCTTAAGGCTACACAGCACGAAACTAGCGCCGCCTTTATATTGATTGTGGCGATTAAGTGACAGTTTTTAAAAATGTACTTCAATGAATACTTAAAGGAAAGTATTAACAAATATTTGCGACCCACCTATGTATATAATAATTTCTTCCTACAATGATCAATAATTTCCAAAATTGCTAAAAGTGGCCACTTCAGACGGCTATGAAATTACATAAGTTTGTCCCAAAAAAATGTTAATACTTTCCTTAAAGTATTCATTGAAATTATACTGTCCCACTGTAGGGCAAAGGCCTCCATCATAGAACTCAAGTCTTCGCCACTATGATGGGATTAGGCTTAATCACCAAGACGCGGATTGCTGATCAATCCTAAAAAAACGTCCTGTTGGCCTAGTGGGTTAAGTACCAGGCCGTGATCTCGGAGTCCCGGGTTCGATTCCCAGATCGAGCAAAAATCATGTTTCATTGAAGTACTTTTCAAAAATGTCCCCTATGCGCAACTACTATCGTCGCGGTGTCACTTAAGTAGATGATGAAGTAACTGCCGCACACATAGACGTCAATTAAGCTAAATGTTCACTTACTTAATTACGCAACGTCTTTATGCGTATTGAAATAAGTGTCAATATTTTTTCTTAAGTATCAATTAAAGTTAATTTGACGTTGATTAATTAAGATGGCTACTTAAAAAAAAATTACACTTATTCTGATACGCATAAAGACTACCGATACTAAAGTTAATAAACATTAGCTTAAATGACGTCTGTGAGTGCGGCCGTTAGACACAGATAAAAAAATCCCAGTCAAAATATTATAATAGCATAGCTAAGTAAAACAAACATGCAGAGAAATAAAATCATTTTCATCAGGTGAGTGAGTAAAAATTAATGAAGCAATCACAGTTAAGAGCAAACAGCCCGATAATGTGACAGGTAACAATCTCGAGATAAGATATGCGCCGGCGCATTATTGCAAACACAACTCGACATTACTTGACCTACTGAAGGGAGAGCCTGAAGAAATGTACGATCTGTCTAGAGATTGGGACAGTTGAGTTCTGTCTAGAGATTGGGGACAGTTAAGTTCTGTCTAGAGATTGGGACAGTTGAGTTCTGTCTAGAGATTGGGACAATTGAGTTCTGTCTAGAGATAGGGGCAGTTGAAATTAATGCCGAATCTTGGCATCGGATAATTTTTTTTTGGGAAGCTACGCAGCATATTTTCGGCCCATCTACCGCAGTGTCTTAAGACAAAAGTTTTTAATGCGTGTGTGTTGCCAGTGGTGACATACGGAACCGAAACTTGGCCGCTTACAATGTGCCGATTGAGGAGGCTTAAAGTCACCCAGACAGCAATGGAGAGGGCTATGCTCGTAGTTTCTTTGCGTGATCGTATCAGAAATGATGAGATCCGCAGGAGAACTAAGGTCACAGACATAGCTAAAAGGATCAAGTGGCAATGGCCAGTGAATCCTGACGAGTTCATAAAATTTACCTAGTATTAATAAAACCTGTTTTGACGATTGTTTGTTGTTATATGTACTTATTCACTTTTCATGTTGCGTCAATCTTTAATTAAGGCATCTATATCATGTGTTTTAAATCATAAGTTAAAATTGTAAAGTGTATGCTTTGTTGGTTGTCCTTAAATAAACTTAATTTTCATACAAACATACTAATTTCAGAGGCCTAATGATAATTTTATTGTAAACCGATTCCAAATGTCTTCAAATTTCAATTAATTATACGATACGAACGCGGTTTCCACGCAGGTGGTCGAGGTTCGAATGCGAGCATGCACCAATGGTTTTTTCAAATCTATGTGCGTATTTCAACCATTACCATCTGCTCAGCGGTGAGGGAAAACATCGTGAGGAAACCTACACGGAAAAAGTTTCTGAAACGTGTAAAAATGATTCAGTTGGTCTGGTTCCCCTGTTAAAGGGTTGCGAAAGTCAGACGGCAGTCGCTTCATTGTAATCCTGAATCATGGTCTAAGCGTACCCTGGGCTCCAAAGCGATAGCTTTAGGACGCAACCGGGAATTACACGCTAAGATGAAGAAGAAGACCTTCGGAGATTACAGAAAAGTGCCGATTTCTTAAATTATGTAGTTGGTTGTAGCATCCCGTAATATTACGTGGAAGAAGACAAACGACTTGCTTAATCCTAATTTTAAGAATATCGACATGTTTCTAGAGGCTTGTTAAACGATATACTAAAAGTCAAAAATAGTTGCATTTTTGACATCCATTTACATTAAAATTTTCGCTAAAGCAATATACTCTTATATTTATAGGCCTCTGAAGTTAGTATGTATGTATGTATGAAAATTGTGTCCTGAGTCGATTTGGTTGCTCGTGAGTGTAGTTTGAGGTACCATCCGAAACATGAAGATCTTGAATTACACAATGGATTGCAAATGGAAATTAGTCTGATCTTCAAACTAACCTATTACAATGGTTAGTACTATTGTAATAATAATGGCTGCTTGCTACACTTCTAACAAACATGGATTAACTCTCAACAGGCATCTCCAGTTGAAGAGCTATGAATCACAAGGAATTTGCGGTAATCTCACGTAGGCTTTACATTATTCTGTCACGTTTGTAGATAAATTAATATTGACACTATTTCAAAGGAGGAAAACAAACCAAAATGTGCCTACATCTTTCCGCCCATAGCATATTTTTTTGATCAAACCGCCCATAGCTATTTTTTCTAATTTAACCGCCCATAACATATTTTTCTAATCACACCTTCCATGGCATTTTTTTTTCTAATTTAACCGCCCATAACATATTTTTCTAATCACACCTTCCATGGCAATTCATTTATCTCCATAGTGCCTAAAACAAACTCAAACTTGAAAACGCAACACTTCCTTGATCCGACTTTAGAAAAAGAACAATCCGCCCATAGCATATTTTCTAATCTAACCACCAATACCAAATTTACTTATAAAACCGGCGAGAAGCAGCACTGTGCTGTGTTTCGCTGCGTGAGTAAGGGTACCGGAGGCCCAATCCGGGGGATAGGGTGGGTTTAAAGGTCGGCAGCGCACTTATGACTCCACTGGTGTCGCGGTTGTCCATGGGCGGCTGCAATTGCTTACCATCAGGTGATCCGTCTGTTCGTCTGCCTACCTATTACATAAAAACCGGCCAAGTGCGAGTCGGGCTCGCGCACAAAGGGTTCCGTGGCAGCAAAGTCCAAAATTACAGTTAAATCAACCTATCTCAAAAACTATAAGAGATACTTTGATCAAACCAAAAATCGTTGAAAGAGTTAATTAGCATGCATCACCTCTATTTTTTTTAGAATTTTATACCCCGTAGTTATAAAAATAGAGGGGGGGGGACATACTTTTTACGACTTTGAGAGCTGATATCTCAAAAACCGTTCACTTTAAGAAAAATGTTTTTTAGAAAACTTTATATCATTTTAAAAGACCTTTCCATTGATACCCCACACGGGTATGTACATCGAAAAAAAAAATTTCATCCCTCAGTTACATGTATGGGGGGCCCCACCCCCAATTCTTTTTTTTACTATTTAGTGTCATATTTTTGTAGCGGTTCATACAACACATATTCCCATCAAATTTCATCACTGTAGTACTTATAGTTTCCGAGTAAATCGGCTGTGACAGACGGACAGACGGACAGACGGACAGACGGACATGACGAAACTATAAGGGTTCCGTTTTTGCCATTTTGGCTACGGAACCCTAAAAAACACGCTATTAGCGGCGTGGTTCTGATCAAATGTATGAAACTATTGCTAAAGAGGAAAATTGCAGTTAAATTAAAATAAACGTTACAGAATACACAAGATTTTATTTAATAAATTGTATGATCAGTTTTTTTTTAATTCAATTCATACGAAATACAGCTGTCGTTTCAAATTCACTTGCGCACGCGCAGACGAGGTCACTAAAGCAATACATCACCGGCATTCAACGATAACACTGACAGAAGGCAGGCTATAGATTTTGCTTTTAATCCTCGAGCCCTTATCTCATGATAAGGAGGCTTTGTGGCGAATACGCAGGTATAAGGTACCTTCAGTACTGATTGATTTCCTAAGTTGTCGGATAAACCCGCCATTGTGTAGGTACTTCAAACGAAGCGTAATAAATGAGGAGACAGCTACAAGACCTATGTAGTATCTACATAGTATATTATTGTAGTAAGTTTCTAAATACTAAGAAATACTTTTATTACATAACATAACCTAGATAGCACGTTCTATTTAAAATATGAAGCATAAGGAAAATCTCGTGAGTATATAGTCACCTTGAAACCGCCATATCTAACCATTGCATATCTCTCCAAGAGAAAAATAAAATTGTGTGAGGATTTATACAATCATGTCATTCATAGTTGCTATACAGGGTGTAGAGAGCAGGTATAATTAAAAGTAAGTAAGCCGTAACTCAGTCTCGATTAGCACGGTAGGTAAAGATTAGCGTTACTTGTATACAGCCAACTTAAAGTATTTTGTTCTTTCTTTGATGCTACGTTCTATTGTTTTGTTTTAGGTGGAGTAAACCTCATTTAAAAAATAACAATCTATGAAACAGTAAAACAACCTTACAAAAGTCAATTTTCAATTAAAAACGCGTCTCTTCAATCACTCGACATTGGCAGAGTTATATAAGTGTTCGCCGTGGGCAACACAGTAGCAGCCATAAAACAAAAAATACAGATACCAAAAATCATCATTTATTTATATCTGGATTCCAAAACCATAAATCATCTGGTTTTTTTAGATGGAAAATTGATAAATAGCTAAATTGTAAAATTACATAATTGATTGTGTATTTTGTGTCCATACATCACTGATTAGAAGATTTCTATACATCCGATCCTATATATCATTTGCTATCATAATTTTATTTAATTTATCAGTGTATGTCGTACGCGTTGAGTTAAAATTATTTTTAAAAATCCATACAAATGTACTTAAGTTTACGAAATAATCATAGTTTTTTAGATTTTCGTGTTGCACTATTATATATATATATATATATATATATATATATATATATATATATATATATTATCACTAGACATTGTCAATATCCGTCCGCTCGTGACCACGGCTGCTGTAACGTAGCCGAAACGTCTAGCCAAATATGTGAGTACACAAAGTTGTATCACATAATAAATATCGTGTTAATTCCCGTCTGGATACATTCTACGAAATAATCATGTTCATTATGGATTTTCTAAGTACTAAAAGTTCTATATCGGCAACCGTTTTAAAAACCAAATTTTATAAGTTAATGATATTTTTCCTCTGACTGTACCAAATTTTTGCTTTGACAATAGATGTTATTGTCAAATATATAAATGGTAAATTATAAATGGGTATAGTCGCCGGAAGAAAAATATTAAAATTCAATCATCCGGCAAGTGGCCCCGCGGGTGGTGGTTACCTATCTTAAATTCGAATGTTTTTAGTGCGAATTTCATTATAGCGAAAACGTTTTGCCACATTTTTCTTTTCCATATTTTCATTTGACATACGTAGTATCTTCTACTTAGTTTGTGCATTTGACCGAAAAAACGACTGACATATTTCTGATATTCCAATTTTCAAATAACATATTTTTTAAATCTATACGTCTTTAAAATTCGTCAACCTTTGATAGCTAAACACATTTTAGACGAATTAATTTCCAGATAATCGTTTTCTATGTTATTAAAGACAAATAAGTTTATACAACTATTACTTATTATGCATGCATGCAGCATTCAAGCAGGCATGCAGCATGCAATCGGGCATGCATGCAAGCAGGCATTCAAGTATGCAAGCATGCATTGTTTCTGTCACGGCTCCGGCGCTGCAAGGCTTCGGCGGTCCCACGCGAGCTTACCGGCAGATGATTTTCGCTCGACACCGCAGCCTCGGCCTATTTGCTCCTCAGCTCGCGGGCCGCCTCGCCCTTCCGTGCCTACGCGGGTTTGAATTACACTCTAGGGGTAGGGCAGACAAGACTACGTGGAGTCGGTTTTGAAGCGATTCGCTTTTGTCAATACATTTTATAGCGCTAAATCGAGCACTAAATAAACCAATGTCTTTAACCTTAATTAATAGACATCTTTTTTTACACTTGTTTTTTTTTTATTTCAATGAATAATGTTTACAGATAAATAAGATCGTTTGCAATAATAGGAGAAAGGTTACTTCGATATTAATTATGTTTATAATAAAAAAATATTGTAAGTAATACAACTCTAAAATTAAAAGAGAGGTTTAGAAAATCGGCTATTAGCTTTTCTGGAAAATGAAACATATGTAAATTAAATTGATCGCATACAATGTTATGTCAAAAAATATATCTTCGATTCAAAACTTCGATAGTTCGAAGTTTTGAAATTCTAATATTAAAGTTTCGAAGGTACGATAGGTTGCTTTCGTGTCCACTCGCCGGAAACCTCTGTGGCTTAACGGCTTTCTAGTTTATGACGGGTTGCATCACAAAAATGGTTCAAATAAATACTTTATTTCAAATGTTAACAAGATAATGTCAGTTTTCACGCCTAAAAGAACGTTATCTATACATTTTGAAAGCATAGTTATCAAGGTCAGCTGCCAGATAAAAATATCATCCCGATAGTTGAGATGACAGATAGGCAATTTTGATATACTTACTACTTACCTACCTAAACATATAGTTTTGCTGCCTTATCTTAACTCCTCACGACAAATTTTATCTTTTATCACTAGTTCTATATGAAGCTAGCGTCTAAGATAAAGTTTAACATTGTATTTTGTTCATCAGTAATGAAAATAACACGATAACTTTTATAGATTTTTTATGGTTTAAAATCGGAAAATACCAGTGAACAAGTGCAAATCGCACTGAATTAAAAAATAGATAGATATAATTACCGTGGAAGTCATCAAACCCCCTATTTCTCCAAAATGGACATCAGAATCTTAAAATTTACGGATTATGTCGAAAGCCTTTTCTAAAAACGTTTTTTTACGTTTATTTTTAGATTTTGACGTAAGTAAAGTGGGGGAAAGTATGGTTTAAAGGTTGGCAACGCACTTGTGACTCCATTGGTGTCGCGGGTGTCTATGGGCGGCGGCAAACGCTTACCATCAGGCGATCTGTCTGCTTGTCTGCCGCCTATCGCATAAAAAAAAGTAAGGACATCCTCTTTTTTGGTCCAAGTACCAGCTTGAAATTGTTTTTGCTGCATTCTGTAGGACTTTCCTTTCGATATTCCAAATCATGACATTTGAACACCAGGGGGACACGTCCTAACAGAATACGACCCGATTGGAACAGTGGTAGTGAACGCTGCCTCTGATACAAGGGTTGCGGGTTCGATCCCCGCACAGTACAAACATTTGTGTGCATGAACATGTTTGTTTGTATTGGTTTGGGTGTTTGCTATGTATTACAAGTATGTATTTACAAAAGAAAAGTATTATATGTATATATTTGTAGTCCCACTGTTGATTCTGATATCCGTAACACAGGTGCTTGAGCTACCTATCTCGGAGTTAGATCAATGTATGTGATGTTGTGAATTATTTATTTATATTTATATATTTATTTAATACAATTTTCTTTTTGGTCAGCATTTAAGTTTGGACCAAAAATATATTAAAGTCCGAGGGTCTTCTTTCGGAGTATGGATTTTAAAACTGCCACGGTACCTATACATATCTGTATATCTATATATCTGTATGAGAATGACCCGTAACTATTATCCTACCTGGTTTCAAAAACGTTCATTAAATACCTCTTCATCTTAGTGAGTAGTTCCCGTTTGCTTCCTTAGCTGTCGCTTTGGAGCCTAGGGTACGCTTAAACCATGATTCAGGATTGGGGAGGCAGGTAAAGAAGCAACCGGTCAGATTACCAGTGGAACCAGACCAACCGAATCATGGTTACACGTTTCAGAAACTATCCGAAACGTGCAGGTTTCCCGACGATTTTCCCCTTACTGCAGAGCTAATGGAAAAAATACGCATATTTGAAAAATCCGCAGATGCCCCCGCTCGGATTCGAACCACCATATATAACTACTTTTACTAATATATTTTTAAAACTCAAATGATCTTATGATATTACCAATGCTAAAAGGTGCTGGTATTAATTTTGGTTCCGGGATTATCCTTAGTTCGCGATTTGTAATGAGGGGGTATGTCATTATTAAACCTCTGAGATTGATTCTGGGTGTTAGAATCTGACTTCCACTTTTTTTTTTATATATTAAATGGGTTTGCACTTGACCTCATTTCACCTGATGGAAAGTGACAATAAGGTCTAAGATGTAGCGTGCTTACCCAGAAGAAGCCTATTCACTCTCGACTTAAAGACACCCAAATTGTAGCTCTCTGGGAATACAGAAGCCTGCAAGTTGTTCCATTCCTTAGCAGTTCGTACCAAGAAAGTGGAAGCGAAACGCTTAGTACGAGCTGGTGGAACTTGCACAGTGTAAGGGTGGATTCCTGTCGTCTTCCGTAATGTCCGGTGGTAGAAAGGAGAAGATGGTATCAAATCGTGAAGCTCATACTTTAGTTTATTTAGCAATCTCATCTTAACTTGTGGTCAAATATTTGTAATAATAATTCCACTGGATATTGTAAATATACCTACAATATTGATGAGACAATCGACAGCTCATGTCAAATCAAGCACTTACAAATTTCGTCGGCTTAGTAACGCGTTCAGTGGTCTAATTGGTAGAACACTCGCCCGGATTTTGGGAGGTGTGGGTTCGTGTCCCGCCTGCACGCGAGATGAAATTTTCAAGTGTGTTATTTTCTTGACTTACACTTTTCCTTAATGAACAATTATCGCCATTACATAAGACTTTACGTGCGAGTATGTCAAATCACTGTAATTTTAACAAGTTATGCATAATAGTTTCCGTTATTTATCTATTTAAACACAGGGCAAAGAACTATTTCCAAACAAATTACATAATTAGAAGACAGTTCCTAATAGTAATTAAGTTTTAAAGTAAAAAGGTCAAAAAGTATCAAATTTACAAAAAACCGGCCCAGTGCCAGTCGGACTCGAACATGAAGGGTTCCGTAACAGCAAGATACCACCGCAGACGAGTGGCAAGCCTCTCAGACTTCTACCGGATTCATTTCGGGGAGTGTGCGGAGGTTCTGCATGATTGGATCCCGCCTAGCCCATTCCATCACCGGTCAACAAGGCGCGGCGAGGGGTTTCATCTATACGTTGTTTGCTTACCCCTTATTCGGACGAAGCGATTTGCTTCCACATTCATAATGCGGACAGCTAAGTAATGGAAATCCTTGCTATGGTCTGTTTTTCCCGACCACTACAATTTGGACATCTATAAGGCAAAAGTGAACATTCATCTTCTAGGCCAACGCGGTACATCCTAGACCTTATCGTCACTTTCCATCAGGTGAGATAGAGGTCAAGCGTTGGCCTATAGTTCATAAAAAAATATATAATATCGACCAAATTATTTGTAACTATACTTCAGCATTCACAGTTACTTGTAATATACTTACAGAAGCATGGAAATTTGTAAAATAAATATATATATACCTTTACTCAATATATGTACCTTTCATCATCATCATCAGCCCGTTTAAGTCCCCACTGCTGGGGCACGGGCCTCCCTCAATCACATGAGGGGTAATTGCCATACTCACCACGCTTGGCAGACGGGTTGGCGAGGGTTTTGATATAAATACAGAGTTTTCCTTCTCTGGGTGCTGATGATCATGCCAGCAGCTTTACCTTAGTCACCTTTTACGACACCTCGGTAAGAGTGAGGGTGGCCTATTCTACTCTGCCGGGGACCACGCGGCTAGTGTAGGCAGTAATATACCTTTATTCTGGTGGTATTTACCCTTTGAATAGGGATCCCTAAAACCTGTTCTTAAAATTACAGTAATTATCCCATAAAACAGAACGACACGAGTCTCACTAAACTAAGTAACATTATAAAGAGGTGTCCTTCATAGTAACAAAGTCAAGGCATTCGAACAATTGTCGCTAAATCGCGGCATTTTGCTCGCGAAACCAATGTGTCGAATTTGTGTAATTTGTTTTAAGCGCCGTGGAGTAGCTAGTGTTTTAATCAGCTACTGTGAATGAGTTAGCAGCAATCACAGCTTCTATACTTGCTACTTCTATGTATAGTTAGGTATGATGTGCATACTAGAAGAAGAAGTCGGTATCACCACATTGGACTGGCCGGCGCTCAGCCCTGACTTGAATCCCATTTAACAAGTGTGGTATGAACTGAAGAAGAAGGTTCGTTCCAGAACTCCTGCTCCTTCATGTCTGAATGCGCTGAAAGCGGCGTTGATTGAGGAGTGGGAAGGTATTCCACAAGAATCAATTCAGAAGCTAATCAGGTCTATGAAGAATCGTCTTCGAGCAGTTATTAGGGCGAGGGGAGGGAATACAAAGTATTGACACTTAATTTTAAAGCTAAATAAATGTTTTATTAATAAATTTTTGTTGTTTTATTCATTCATTATTTTTCCATATTTCCTTGTTTTCCTACCTCATTCGCTTAATCCGGGATAGCTCCACAACTACTGGCTCGATTTGAATGAATTGAACAGTTGAACCTTTAAAATGATGCCATTTTTATAATTACAAAAAAAATATTTACTAAGCAAGATTGCGCGAAACCAATTTCAAGTAAGTGATTCCAAAATTTTGCTCGCGAGTGTAGATCAAAGATAGTAAGGGCACAGATATTATAATACTACGTAAGGGGGAAGTGTGATATTGGTGTGGTCCACAACAATAGCCCAATTCTCGGAATATTTTGTCTGATATCCGTAACACAAGTGCTTAAGGTGAAGGGTAGGGTGCTTAAGGTGTAATACCCCACTAGCGACGCCAATTCATGTTAATTTTTAGCTACTAAACCAGATAAATTTTATAATTTCAGAGCTCTAGTCTCTTTAGCAAATATCCATACTATTTATTTAATACTTATTGTTGGAGCAACATCGTCGTGCGCGCAGGATGGGTGCGGGACGCAGTGCAAGATCCATATCCATCAATTGGTCGCTGGTTCAAATCCGGCTCGAAGGACCAATGTTAGTGTTCTAACGATTGGGGATGAATATATAAATAAAAAGCGGACTGTAAATTAAATAGGGGCTGTAATCTGCCGGTTGATTTACAAAGAATAGGTCAGACGCGAAGGCTAGTATCGGCGGTGGGGATCCCGGGCAGAGTGTGCGATGCTGCGTCGCGGGGGTCATCCGCGCTGGCGGCTGTGACGTCACTTTTGCACTGCGTCCCGAACCCCTCCTCCCGCGCGCACGACGATGTTGCTCCAACACTTATAGTTAACTATATGGTCTGCTTTTGCACTCGTATTTTTTGAAATCACAAAAAAAGGGCCCAACATTTGCGCATGGTTATTTAATACATAGTATAAGTGTTTATCGAAAGACTGGAGCCTGGAAATTGTTTAAAATAGATCTGGTTTAGTAGCCAACAATTAAAATCAATAATACATAAAATAGGTACACTAAAAAAATTAATAAACATAATGCGATTCTACCGCCGGCTCGGAAAGTTGTTACTAGTCGAGAAGGTCCGGAAAGAAACTCGCCAGTTACTCTTTTAATCGCCAAACTTTCATACAATTTTGTATCAGCCTCATACTAAGTCATACAGTGTAATTGTAACATTAAATAAAATAACGAAATAATAAAATTAGTATGAAATGAAACGGAAAAAGACCAGTCGCCAAAGGTGGCACCTGTTCACAATTTGAGAAGTCTGACCCGCTGATAGATGGATTATCACAAAATGGAAAAATGGCAGTTAACAACAAAAGTGTAATCGATAACCGTGACGAATTGGAACTCTGAAGGTTAAAACTCTAAAAGTGACGAATGAGAGCATTCCATTTTACACGAAGAATTATTTATGTTTATGGTATTTTGCTTATGCTAATTCGTGTAGAAGCTGCTAAGATTCTCAAAGAATAAAGTTTAAAAACTAAAACCGGACTACCAAAAAAACACGCTCTAAAAAGAACGAAACAAGAAAATTGTCTCTGCTGAAATTATTATGCCGTATCGCCGTGATCGTATGCCACATTGATTTTATTTTATTATTATAATGAAACTGTTTTGCTACAGTAGGTGGCATACGACCACGGCGATACGGCATAATAATTTCAGCAGAGGCAATTTTCTTGTTTCGTACTTTTTAGAGCGTGTTTTTTTGGTATTCGGGTTTTAGTTTTTGAACTTATTTTTATTTAACATACTTTTAGTTATGTAAATAAAATTACATATTTGAAATGAGCTAAAAAAGTTCTTTCATTTGATACCCCACACGGTACCGTCAAGCAATTTTTTTTTAGTTCCTTACTCTAAGTCCCCTAGAGGGCACTGTAGTCAATTCAACGTGACGTCATGTAGCCTCTAACCAGACGACAATCAAGACGCTTCTAACGACACCTCATTTGTTCAAATATGATAACTAGTTTGAAGTTATGAGGGAACAGATGAACAACCATACATACATACAGGTCAAAATCATAACTCTCCTCTTTGCTTCGCCGTAGTCGGGTAAAAATAGAGTAATATTTGAGATATAGGAAAGGCTAAGAAATCGTAGAAAAACTGATTGTGGTTTGGAACACCGAAGGCAGAAGATCGCGCGGTCGTTCACCAACAAGGTGGACCGATCAGTTAAAAGACTCGTGCGCAGTCGTAAGAGATGCGCTAGACAGAAACCGGTGGAGGCAGATCATCCGCTCTAGATGCAGACATGAGGCTGACCACGAGCCTCAGACATGAGGGACCGACTCAAGAGAGAAAGAGAGAATGGACTAAGATTCGAATCCATAAAGGCACCTTCGGATATTTTCAAATCTCCCTAGTCTACGGTCCAACCGAATCCAGGACTCCCTCAACTCTTCGCAGCTCCACTTCTATGGAAATGCACCCAGTTGCTTTGGAGCCCAGGGTATGCTTTTTTTTTATTGCTTATAGTAGGCAGACGAGCTTGCGGCCCATCTGATGGTAAACGGTAACCGCCGCTCATAGACATCAACAATGCCGGAGCACAGTCATGCCGCTGCCTACCGTGAGAGAAGAACTCTTTTCGAACGCTTCTGCATTAATGAGCCGGCTCGACCGGAGTGATATCATAGCCTGACAGAAAACTGGAGTGAAGCAGCACTGTTCTGTGTTTGGCTGCGTGAGAGAGGATACCGGAGGCCCAATCCAAGGGAAAGGGGGACTTGCACACTTGTGACTCCACTAGTGAGTGTCGCGGGTGTCTTAGGGTGGCGTCAATTGCTTACCATCAGGTGATCCGTCTGCTCGTCTGCCACCTATCACATAAAAAAAAGTAAATTAAAGAAAGCAAATTGAGATACCTTTGAATGCCCTGATTGGCGCATTTGGTATTGTAGTGACCCTGCCTCACGTGTCAAAAAGGTAGTGGGTTAGATTCCCACTCCAGACGTTAGGTTTTCAAAAATGCTACTTAGTACGGAATCAGGTCAATGTATGAGATGTCGTATGAATTTATTTACTATTTTATTTCGCCTTTTCTCGTAAACATTTGCAATACCATAGGCAATACTTACATGTGTCCACAAGCAATGTTACTTATTATAATTTTTTTAAGAGCTATTTTTAACTATTCAAGTTTGTAACAACTTTTTTATTTTAACACACATAAGGTTGTCATTGGCACAGCACCCCGAACGAAACCGACTCGACGAAGTATGAATGGCGCGACGTTAGTACACTTCAGTACGCGGTCTGAAACTGAATACTATAGGCATTATCATGAAAACACAAATAAAACACTCGAGTGATAAGTGCGGATAGTGCGAGAGGTGGGCTGCGCGTGAGTGGTCGTGTTTAGGATGATGTTAAAAGGTAAATTTTGTTATACACCATGCTTTTTTAACCGTCTTACACTCTCATCTGAGGCACTATAGTAATGAAAATAAATACTTTCCGTAAGGAACATTGGGTCTGATCTCCAAAAAAATTTTCGCCTTCTGATACAAATTGCACTAATCACTTTTGTATGAAAAGGAGATTCTTTTTTTTTGAAATTGGACCCAATGTTCCTTGGGGATAAATGATTGTTTTCATTAGTAAAGTGCCCAATATAAGGGAGTAAAGTATCAGCCTGTAAACTGTCCCACTGCAGGGCAAAGGCCTCCACCATAGAAATCAAGTCATCGCTACTATGACGGGGTTAGGCTTAATCACTACGCTTGCCAAATGCGGATTGGTGATCACAAACCCGAGTTATGTTCGAAAACTTCCAAACATACTTTTCGCTCAGACCCCGAGATTACGGCCCGGGAATCAAACCGCTAGACCAACAGGGTGTCAGGCATCATATAAGGAAATAAGACGGTTAAACATGGTGTATAGAGGGCTTCATTCATAAACGTTCAAAAAATATTTGTAAGCTAAAACTGTGTTATAGAGCAGCGTTTACGATTGAAACAAAAAAATGTCATAAGTCAAAATTGAATACTGTTTTTTTAAATGAGATAGGTGACAGAGCAGACGGATCACCTGGTGGTAAGCGATTGCCGCCGCCCATGGACACCCGCGACACCAGTGGAGTCAGAAGTACGCTGCTAACCTATACACAGTTTAAGTTAACAAAGATTTAATCAACATTTATGAATAAGACGCTTACACGCTACCTAAAATTTTAATACAACGTACTTGTTTTGTTATCCGATCATTTTTTATTCACAAAATATGGATAAATCATCATCATCAGCCTATCGCAGTCCACTGCTGGACGTAGGCCTCTCCAATTGTTCGCCACCGTAATCTATCCATGGCTTCTCGCATCCGGCTCTTGCCAGCCATCCTGCGCAGATCGTCCCCCCACCTAGCCAGAGGGCGCCCTACTTTACGTTTGCCAAGACGCGGTCTCCACTCTAGAACTCGTTTACCCCATCGGTTGTCGATTCTGCGGCTAATATGGCTAGCCCACTGCCAATTAAGCTTGCTAATCCGGTGAGCAATGTCCATGACTTTGGTTCTCTGCCGGATCACCTCATTTCGTATTCGATCTCAGAGAGAGACGCCGAGCATTGCTCGTTCCATAGCCCGCTGAGCGACCTTTAACTTGTGGACCAGCCGTACCGTAAGTGTCCACGTTTCGGCTCCGTATGTCATGACGGGTAGGTCGCACTGATTGAAGATTTTCGTCTTTAGGCACTGTGGATAAGTAGTCCATATAAAAAGAGCTGGTTTTAAACAATCATTAATGCAATAAGCATAAAACCTATTTGTTCAAAGCTATACCAAGTTTTCGAAATAAAGTTAAGAATTTCAAATGCTTTTTATTCGATCAAAAATAACTTTTCCATATAGGCCGGATTCGACCAATATTTGTCCATGAAAAAATCTATGGAATAACGTTAGATTTGTAAATAAAAAAAGCGATATACTAGATTTACTATCAGAATAAGATTCAATTCGCCCTAAGTTACGATTCGACCAATCTTAATCCGAGAAATAATCTACGGTATAACACGTCAGATTTGTATTGTATGACAGCGCTATACTATAGATAAGTTCTCGGATAAAGTTTGGTCGAATCGTGTGATAAAGGTGAAAAACTTATGGTTTGAGATAACATTATTTTAAATAAAATATTGATTTACTATGACAAATGAAGTTTTAGTTATATTTTTCATTTAAGTTTTTGGAATTTGATACCAGCTACTCCTTTCTACCACCGGACATTACGGAAGACCTTACACTGTGCAAGTTCCACCAGCTCGTACTAAACGTTTCGCTTCTTCTTTCTTGGTACGAACTGCTAAGGAATGGAACAACTTGCCGGCGTCTGTATTCCCAGAGAGCTACAATTTAGGTGTCTTTAAGTCGAGAGTGAATAGGCTTCTTCTGGGTGAGCACTCTACATCTTAGACCTTATTGTCACTTTCCATCAGGTGAAATGAGGTCAAGTGCTAACCCATTTACACCTGCAACACCAGAGGAGTCACAAGTGCGCTGCCGACCTTTTACAAAGAAATACGCTCTTTTCTTGAAGGTTTGCAGGTCGCATCGGTCCGGAAATACCGCGGGCGATAGTTCATTTTATAATTGTTTTTTCTGTTCGATATACTTTAGTATATCTATCTGATTAGAATTTTTCATTCATTATTAAATGCATACCTATCGGACAAAACCGGATACAAACAATTCTAAGCAAGGATTTATGCATTATTCTCGTTACCATGGAATACGCAAGGCAGTATAATTAAACATCACGATAAATAGTTGCATCACAGTGGAAGTCGCTACTTTACCGCATTTTACACCTTCGATATTTTTTTTCACATAAGATGGTCATCATACGTACGTAATACTTCGAGATGATAGGAATGTAAATAGAATTGTGTAACCTTTAGACGTGTGTAATTCTTTACCGAAACGACTCAGTGATCCGACTCAGCCAAATGATACACTTTTCCGAATCTCAAAAGTTCGCTCCGAATGTATCATTCGACTCAAATCTATCTCGAGTCCGAGTGAGCCTAATGATCTTAGTGAGCCGAATGATCCGAGTGAGCAGAATGAATCGAATGAGCGGAATGACCCGAATTCAGAGCGAAAGAGTAAGCTGTGGGCTGTCCGGGGTGAATAGGTAATCGTCTTTCCATGAATTACGCGGGGGAAAGAGGTATATTAACATGGTACAGCAGGAGGGGATCGATTATTCATTCGTAACAAAATCATTTAATCACGGATCTATCTGAGATTTGATGTTCTAAAATCCAAACGATTCAAATGAAGCGTTTCACTGTTCCGCATATTTGCACTGATCCAGATTCAAAATGTTCCAATCTTTTGAAAGATACGTTTTGGCCAGGTCTAGTAACCCTGTATAAGAGATGCATTAATTAAAGGACTAATGGTGTTCTTAGCTATGTTGGATAAAAATCGATCCAAGATGGCCGCCGTCACAAAGATATGGATTGTATATTTTAACACAACTCCCACAATATGGATATCCTATAAAAGGGCTTGAGTAGCAGAATATATTTATTGTGACAAATTTCAAATCCAAGATGGCCGCCGTCGGGGGTTTCTAAATTTTCAATATTTATACATGCATTGTTTTGCTTAGTGAACTCCTTTATCGTTTTTACATTGTTACTTTAACTGCAAGCTCAAACTCGTCGCGTGCGCACCGCGCCATTAGGTCGCGTTCGATATTACCTGCACGATGCGCCCGCGCCGGTAATGTGAGAAAAACATGGAGACAACCTTGAAGGATGATAGGCTCATCGGTGAATAGGAACTGTTTATTGTGAGACTTTTTGGGGTTCCGTAAACAAATGGCAAATAACGAAACTCATTTAAATTCGTCATCGTCGGACGGACAGACCGTCCGAAAAAAAAACATTCAATTTTATAAACATAAACCTTATGCATAAACAGTGAATTATTTTGCTGCTACGGAATCCTTCATGGGTGAGTCCGACTCGCCCTTGGCCGATATTGTTAAGGGACTTCGAAAAAAGGAGAAGGTTCCCAACTCGTCAGGATATTTTTTTTGTGATGTGTCACAGACGAGTAGACAGATCACCTGATGATAAGCGATAGACGCCGCCCATGGACAGTCACAAGTGCGCTGTCAACCTTTACCCCGGATTGGGCCCATGGGTACCCCTGGAAACTATTTTATGTGATAGGTGGCAAACGAGCTGTGAGCAATTGTAGCTCAGTCGAAAAGAACGTGAGCCTTCTGATCGGGAGATCGTAGGTTCGAATCCGATTTACACCTTAGAACTTTTCAAAACTATCTGCGTATTTTGACCATTAGCTCAGCGGTGAGGAAAAACATCGTGGGGAAACCTTACTTTCTCAATTGTTCGATAGATAGACTCTTTATTGCACAACATACAAAACGTTCACTGCTGGACATAGGTCTCCCCTAATGCACGCCACTGCTCCCGATTTTCGGCCACTCTCATCTATCCCACACTAGCCAGCCGTCGAATGTCATCATCCCATCTTGTCGCAGGGCGTCCTACACTACGCTTACCGAGTCGCGGTCTCCACTCAAGACACAATGCAATACTGAGATACAATGTACAATTTAGGAGTGATCTCTACAAGACAACCTTCAGGCAAAGGACATTAGATAGAAGAGGGGAGGGTGGTGCAATCCTTCTGATATTCAACATTGATTAAAGACATAACTTTTTTTTTAATATAATAATTCTCACAAAATCTTATACGTTGACCTGATTCCGTACTAAGTAGTTTAAGCACTTGTGTTACAGATATCAGACAACAGAGGAACACAAATATATACTTAAATACATATATTACACCCAGACACTGAAAAAACACAAGTGTTCACCGCACGAATGTTTGTCCAGGGTGGGGATCGAACCCACGACCTTTGGCGTAAGAGGCAGGGTCACTACCAATTGCGCCATCCGGTAAGTCAACATGTTGACATAATGGACAACATTTCATATTTTTAACATGTCCATATTGTTTTTTTATATGAAAATAGACATAAAATGAACAGACCCATATTTTTTCTTTTTTCAAAATTTGTCCATTTTCATGCATAAAATAATTATTGAAATTCTTTTTATTCTAAATAGACGTAAGCGCCAAATGACGTCATCGGACGGCTGAATACAGCGATATTCCTTTGCTTATCATTGTTTTAATGAAAAAAAAGTACTACTGTCAAAGGTAAATAATACTAGTGTCAACATTGTCAACGTCATTCATACATTCAACTTTGACAAGTTGTCTTTTTTTTTGACAGTTACATGTCATGGGTTTGGCATTTCGTAAATTTAAAACTATAATGTGCTAAGCAAAGAAATATTTTACATTCTGCCGTCCGATGACGTCATCTTACGTTTTTTAGTTTTTAATTTTTTTCTCAGTAAATAAGCAATATAAAAAATGAATAAATATATATTCGAGCAGCGGAAAGGTAAACAAAGAATTGGTATTTTTTGTTTCAGAGCTTAGCAATTTTGAAATGTTGTCCATTGTTATTCTGAAATCTGAACGTGTAATCATGGTCCAATCCGTTTCCCTGTAGCGTTAGCTGTAAGTTCAGACTGTAGTCGCTTTGTAATAACCAGAGTTCTCAAATCCTGGATCATGGTCTAAACGTACCCTAGGCTCCGATGCAGCGGGAGCGACTGGGAATGACACAGTTAGATGATGAACTCGTACATCAAAATCTTGTCTGCACACACAGGGGGTTACTGTATCAGTGTCTATACACTATGAAATGCAAATAAAGAATACAAGAATAATATCTTCCAACCGAATACGGATAAGGCGGCCAATCACAATGATCAGCCACGTACGCGGGGTATATTATAGTGCTCAAGTGTGTGCGCAAACACGAGTGCACTGTCTATTTCATTACCCTCATATTCCTAATGGGACACTAATGTGACACGACCGGAGTGTGATCGGGCGTAGGACCAACAGCTTAACATGCTTTTCAAGGCACGGGGGTACAAGACTGCCAACTTCCAGGCTCCGGGCTGCCACTAAGAATTTTTAACCGAAAACTTAGGTACACCTTTTGACCCGACCCGGAGATCGATCCCGGGACCTCTTGCGCAGCCGTTGCTTTAACGTGCGACCCACTAACCACTGCGCCACCGAGGCAGTCGTTAAAAATAAAGAATATTGAGTTTGAAATTACAAAATTTCTTAGAACAGAAAACGAATGCTAAAATCTGCGCGAACGCGCTCTATGCGCACACGCAGGCGCCATTGTCGCCGCCTGCTTCATATTCATAAGTTCATAAGCGACACAAAAGCACGTAAATAGCGTGGAAAACGACGCCAAGGGGATCACGAGAAAATTTCTATATTTGGGTCAAAAAATAAAGATAATTTAAAAAGTAATAATGATTAACAGAGTGTATCTGTGAACATTTACATCCTTTTAACCACGTGTTCAATCAAATTCAATTACCCCTCATGTGATTGAGGGAGGCCCGTGCCCCAGCAGTGGGGACTTAAATGGGCTGATGATGATGATGATGAACCACGTGTTCTACCAACCATTCTGAACAACATTTGTTCTACGACTGTTCGAAATCAGTCGAAAAACATATGTTGTTCAGAATGGTTGATTAAACACGTGGTTAAAGGGATCTAAATGTCCACAGATACACCCTGTATAGGAACAACATTTTTTTTATGAGAAAAGCGAGTCAACTAATGGTAAGCAGATCATCGCCGCCTCCATAGGCGTCCATACATCAGCCACACCAGAAGAAGTGGAGACGAGTTGCCGGAATTTTAGGAAGGTATAGGCTTGTTTCTTAAAGATCGCAATGGGTCGTACCGGTTCGGAAATATCAAGAAAGATTGTTATTTCTACCCAAAGTTTAAAGGTTGGCAGCGCCCTTGTGACTCCACTGGTGTCGCGGGTGTCCATGCGCGGCGGCAATTGCTTACCATCAGGTGATCCGTCTGCTCGTCTGCCACATATGACATAAAAAAAATCGAACGGTCCTTGCAGCATTAGGCGGGGTCACTACGACATGCACGATCGAACCAGTCATTAATATCCAACAGTCATTACAAGGTAATGACGTCATAAATCGGAAAAGCGTTTCTAAAAGCGTTTTATATACTTTTATCTTTAGTATATACTTATGTTTAGCTACGTTTAAATCCTCATAATGAGTCATGAAATAATTTTCATAGCTCATAAAACTAGCATCAGTAAAACGTTTGTTTTGTCTTAGTTTATGGCGTGGATATAATAAACTATGAGTGTACCTACTTGCATGCTAGTAGGGATTCAAAAGATGCCTCCTCATCTTAGCGTGTTTTTTTTATGTGAGAGACGGATCACTTGATGGTAAACAATTGCCGCCGCCCATGCAAACCCTCGACACCAATGGAGTCACAAGTGCGCTGCTTCAATCTTTAAACCCCCTTTCCCCCAGATAGGGCCTCCGGTACCCTTACTTAAGCAGCGAAACACAGCACAGTGTTACTTCACGCTGGTTTCTGTGAGACCGTGGTATCACTCCGTTCGAGCCGGCGATAAAGTCAGTACGTTAAATGCCTCTTTGGCGCATTGGGGCCACGGGTTCGATCCCCAAAATTTGAATAAATTTAAAAAAATAGTTTTAGATCGTTTTAGTGCATCATTTTTACGTGACCGGTGTCAACGTTTCATTTTTTATTTAAAAAGCCGTGAAGTAAACACATTTGTATGAAAAATACACCCTATGTGTGGTTAGAATGGAGCTATGATATCGAGGACTGCCTCGATGACGCTGTGGGTAGCGGGTCGCACTTTAAAAGCAGCGGCTGCGCAAGAAAGAGTTCTCCCGTTCGATCCCCGGGTCGGGATAAAAATTGTATCTGAGTTTTTCTGTTAGAAAATGGACAACATTTCATATTTTTAACATGTCCATATTGTTTTTTTATATGAAAATAGACATAAAATGAACTGAGCCATATTTTTTCTTTTTTCAAAATTTGTCCATTTTCATGCATAAAATAATTATTGAAATTCTTTTTATTCTAAATAGACGTAAGCGCCAAATGACGTCATCGGACGGCTGCATACAGCGATATTCCTTTGCTTATCATTGTTTTGATAAAAAAAAGGTACTACTGTCAAAGGTAAATAATACTAGTGTCAACATTGTCAACGTCATTCATACATTCAACGTTGACAAGTTGTCTTTTTTTTTTACAGTTACATGTCATGGGTTTGGCATTTCGTAAATTTAAAACTATAATGTGCTAAGCAAAGAAATATTTTACATTCTGCCGTCCGATGACGTCATCTTACGTTTTTTAGTTTTTAATTTTTTTTCTCAGTAAATAAGCAATATAAAAAATGAATAAATATATATTCGAGCAGCGGAAAAGTAAACAAAGAATTGGTATTTTTTGTTTCAGAGCTTAGCAATTTTGAAATGTTGTCCATTCTCAGTGTCAGCCCGGAGTCTGCAAGTTGGCAGTCTTGTACCCCCGTGCCTCGGAAAGCACGTTAAGCCGTTGGTACTGCGCCCGATCACTCTCTGCTCTTGTCACACTGGTGTCGCATCGGAACATGAGGGAAAGGGAATAGTGAGTGCACTTGTGCACCTGAGCACTATAATATATCCTGCGTAAGTGGCTGATCGCAGGTCGAGATTAGCTGCCTTAGCCGAAGTCGGTTGGAGGATATTATTATTATTATATCAGTCCCTACAAATAAACGTTATATCTATCTATTAAGCGATAACTTGATTTCTATGATGGAGGCCTTTGCCCTGAAGTGGGACAGTTTATAGGCTGATACTTTTACCTACGTTCTATTTTTCTCCTATAAAAAATCGGTTACCGATTATATTGTTCATTTGGGATTATCCTTATCTAGATCTGATTACTTGCTCCGCCTATATACATGTTGTGTTGTCTTGTATAAATCATAGTCAGAAACCGCTTTCATAACTAATCTAACCATTTAATCCTTAATTACACCAGTATCGCATTTACATTAACGCTAGCTTTTCATAGAACTCATTACTGACTTATAATCCACCCATAATAAACGACATGGAACCACTAGCGCCGCCATTTGATTTTCAACCACCTTGTGGCATCAGCTGCCAACGATGGTGTTTCCGAACAGATACGACCTGGTTAAGAGCTGGAAATGAGCTTAAGCCACTGTTACACATGCTTATTTTCTTGCCTAAAACATGCTACTTTTGAGTATGCTCAAAAATCGCATGCCGGTCGATTTATGAGGTGAGATTTTTAAGCGTGCTACCTGCAGTGCGGGGAGGGGGGGGGGGGGAGTGTGGCGTTGTGCATTAAGCACGTGTAAACAGGTTTGCTTATTTCTGAGCATGCTAATAGATAGCTAATAGCATGCTTCTTGATAGCAAATGTGAACAATTCATTGAGCATACTACAAATGCGCATGTCTAACAGTAGCTTTATTCCTTCCCAACAAATCTTGAGATCATATGTGATGCAGATGTCCATGGGCGGCGGTAATCACTTACCATCAGTTGAGCCGTCTGCTCGTTTGTCCGCAGTAATGTAAGAAAAAATTGACGCCAAAAATAAGTTTCTATGTTCGACTGTACCCCTGCAGGACAAATGCCTTTATCACAGAATTTTAAAAAATGTATTGTTAGAAAATAATTCTCAAAATGATAATGATGATGATGATTATTAAACACTATTACAACATTGTGTGCATGAACATGTCTGTTTGTATTGTTCTGGGTGTTTTCTATGTATTATAAGTATATATTTGTAATTCTGACACACTTTCGATTCACTGATGATATCCTAGTCATGGCTGAGACCTTGGAAGACTTAGGCACAATGCTTGACCCCCTAAGTAGAGTCACCCAACAAGTGGGTCTGAAAATGAACATGTACAAGACGAAAATTATGTCGAATTCCCATGTCGTACCCACTCTTGTAAAGGTTGGAAGCTCTACACTGGAAGTTGTAGACGAGTGCCTACCTCGGACAAAAAATCCAGCTTGGTAAGTCCAACTTCCAGAAAGAGGTCAATCGACGAATTCCACTCGCCTGGGCAGCGTTCGGGAAGCTACGCAGCATATTTTCGGCCCATCTACCGCAGTGTCTAAAGACCAAAGTCTTCAATGCGTATGTGTTGCTAGTGATGACTTACGGAACCGAAACGTGGCCGCTTACAATGTGCCGATTAAGGAAGCTCAAAGTCACCCAGAGAGCAATCGAGAGGGCTATGCTCGGAGTCTCCCTGCGTGATCGTATCAGAAATGATGAGATCCGCAGGAGAACTAAGGTCACAGACATAGCCCAAAGGATTGCATGCCTCAAGTGGCAATGGGCAGGGCACATAGCGGGGAGAACAGACGGCCGTTGGGGCGGAAAGGTCCTCGAGTGGAGGCCCCGTACAGGAGTCGCAGCCGTGCCAGGCCCCCCACAAGGTGGACCGACGATCTGGTGAAGATCGCGGGAATCCATTGGATGCGAGCGGCGCAGGACCGATTTGTGTGAAGAACATTGAGGGAGGCCTATGTCGAGCAGTGGACGTCTATTGGCTGAAATGATGATGATGATGAATTCTCAAAATGATGATGATGATGATTCAACACTATTACAACATTGTGTGCATGAACATGTCTGTTTGTACACTTTCTGGGTTTTTTTCTATGTATTATAAGTATTTTTTTTATTATTGTTTTTTTTTTCTTGTCATAAATACATGTGTCAACAATAAATACAAGAAAAAAAATGCGAATAAATGTTTTATCTATCTATCTATATTTGTAAGTCCGCCTGTTGATTCTGATATACGTAACACAGGTGCTTAAGCTACCTATCTTGGAGTCAGATCAATGTATGTGATGTTGTGAAATATTTATTTATCTAAAAAAATCGAATGGCGGCGCTAGCGGGCTCAATAAGCAGCCTTAAGTCGACAAAGATTATAAACCTAATGAATATTGATAGGAGACTTGTTAAAAATACGGTTTACGGCTAATTACGTCCCATTTAGTCGTATTTAGTTAGTTAATAGTAAATACTAAATACGCAGTTTTTAAAATGACTTTTTGATAAGGAAACCGCGGCGGTGGTTTAGAAATCGAGGGAGGTGGGTTCGGATCCAACTAATCAGCTTCGCTACTTGGGTGAGGGTACCGGAGGCCCAATAGGAGGAAAGGGGTCATTGTTTCCCCACTGGTGTCGCGGGTGTCCATGGGCTTGTTTACCAACTATCACATTTAAAACAAAAAAAAAACTAAGTAGGTATCAATAATTTTGCTAACGTTAACGCGACTTGATGCCGTACCTTTTATATCTTATGGGTGGCAGACGAGCAGACGGATCACCTTATGGTAAGCGATTGCCGCCGTCCATGGACACCCGCGACGCCAGTGGAGTCACAAGTGCGCTGCCAAACTTTAGACTCAGGTTTAAAGGTTGGCAGCACACTTGTTACTCCCCGGGAGTGGGTCTCCGGTACCCTCACGCAGCGGAACGCAGCACAGAGCTGCTTCACGCTGGTTTTCTGTGAGGCCGTGGTATCACTCCAGTCGAAGCGTGGCTCTCCCAACTCAACCTTAGAAATTATTTAAGTAACTTCCACTTAAATGATTTCTAATGGTTTAATTATTTAGGGTAAAAGATTTTGCCCTTGAACCTTGCAACACCATGTTACCAGCAAATAAGCAAATTGATTCCATAAAAAAAAACCATCAAACATGAATAACGTGATACGATTTGTATGAACCACAGTAGAATACACACAGTAAAGCAACTCACTTACTCCGCTGGCTCAACGACCCGAACCGAGTCTTAAGCCTCCGAAACAAGAGAGCGCCACTGGTAAATCCTGCACTATTTCATGCCAGTCATTGACTTGAAGTTCTCGCAGATCACTATTACAATACTCGTGTTAGGCATTTTCAAATGATTCCTTTGCTATCATAGATTCCCGCCAACTGGACTTGACATTGACGTTTGTATCTTCCGTCTCTGTTGTTTTCTGCCGTATCAAGTGTTTTTCAGTACGCGTAACTCAAGTTACGCGTAAAAAGGACTATTCGTGGTTTTTTAACCGACTTCAAAAAAAAAGGAGGTTTTCAATTCGACATGTATATATTGTTATTTTATGTTTGTTCGCCGATTACGTTGCCATTTATGAACCGATTTAGACGATTCATTTTTAGTTGGAAAGTAGATAGTCCCGGATTGGTACTATGATCAGGATATCAGGATCTGATGATGGGATCTTGGAAAAATTGAGGTGAACTCTCAAATTTTATAGGGATACGTAATGTTTTTGTATTTAAAAAAACAGACAAACGCTTGACGGGTCTATAAGACGCGATTAAGGCAAACTCAGTTATCTACTGTATACATTATTAAATATGTGACTGTATACATGTTGGCCCGCAAGAAATAGTGCGCCGTTCATTCTAAATTTATTTACTCATATTCTTGGGAGAGTTTGTTTATGTTACGCTGTGACAAAGGTGTAGCGTTGTCGATCCTGGGAACGGAGGTGACGTCGCGCTTACGGTGCAATGCCGAACGTGGCCGCGGGTAGCTATCAAGCTATCAAGTGTCCCATTGTTTTTGTGTTTACGTTAAGTGGTGCGATGGTGTTATGAAGTTGGGTTATGTATTCCGACCTGAGCATTGACAGAGTGCGACTCGTTATCCGTTCTTAAAATAATTAGTTCCATTTTAGTTGTGATAAAAACTTAGTGGTGAACTATTACTTCACTTGATTGCGTATTAGTTTTTTAGATTTTCGCGTTGCATTGTTGGTCACGAGCGGACCACGGCTGCCGTAACGTAGCCGAAACGTCGAGCCAAAGACCTGGATGGATATCCAGGTCTGTCAAGCATTTGATCTAGAATTAAGGAAGAGCTAAAAAGTGGCAAACAAAATGACATTTGAAAACAAACCACTGAAATTTTTTATAATGCAGGACTCAGAATATTGGGGAAAAAGAAACATTAGAAGAGATAGAGTGGACAGAAGAATGCGAAAGGGGTGTAAATGTTTACAGTTACACCTCCCTTATTATTGCAAAATGCGATCTAAAGTTATTCCCTACTAAAGCTCTTGACATCTCGTTCCAACACGCAATGTTAAAAAAATTCTACGAAAAAAAACCGCCTTCAAAACCACGAACTAAAAAGTGTAAAATAAAAATTTGAAGACTTCATACCCTTTACATAACATTTTACATCCCTGCTGACTAATTTAATGATGAATATTACAAGCAAGTATTAGGCGCCGACTTCAGTAACACACCTTTTCTCGAGTGTACTGTTATAAAATGTCACCATGTCAGGACATGGTGACAATGGGACCAACTTGGGAGTGTGTTCTTTCAAATAAAAAAATAATTTTGCAAATCGATCCATAATTGGCGGAGTAATCGGTGAATCATATCGGAGTAATCGGTCGAACATAGAACCTCCTCCTTTTTTTGAAGTCGGTAAAAAAGGGAGAGCACGAGTTTAGTTCCCGAACTATTCTTAAATCGAATTTTATAATAAGGTGGCTGGTGTCTATTAATTTTCACAAATTGCCTTACTCTCCTAGTCTTAACTGTGACTCTACTTTCACGCTCACACGCAACTGATCAGTTCGATCATTGTGATGCTTGCGCAAGCGCCGCCCGGCGGCAAGGCGAACGAAAGTCTGGCTCTATGTAGAGCCACTTGCTAGACGATTGATAGAGACACTTATTGGTACTCGAACTTATCTCGTCAGGGGCATGTCGAGCTAGTTGCTCGGCCATTGAAAATCGTCGAAATGTAGAGTCACTTTTTGCTACAGGTCTTCTCAGGGCTTAAAAGTCAGAGTGGGGTTATAAATAAAACCTCAAAGGAGGAAACTCGCCCGGAAAATCTCGTCCCAGAATTTCAAGGTTTTTTTGGTGGTCACTGTTCTAACCCATCCTAACTTTACCAATATTTTTGTGATGCGAATACATATTAAGCGGCTTCCATACGAGCTTTCTTGGTTCGAGTCCCAAGCATGCACGAGGATTTTTCAAATCTATTTATTTATTAAATTCACAAAATCCACAGCTCTTAAAATAAAACTATAGTGTTACAAATTTTTCTTACAGCCAATAAAGGATAACAATTTATATTCATAATTTTCTTAAACGGTCTACAGCAAACATAACGATATTTTTTTATTGTGTTAAAAAAAACCACGTATTTCTTTTAAAATGTTTTTTATATATAAGGTTTGAGATATCATCTAGTTACTTAACATTGAGCAAAACTTAAAGAAAGTAAACAAAAATAAAATAAAATAAATATGTGCATATATAGTATAGAAACCTGCACCTCTCGGATGATATCTTAAAATTTTGGATACCTACAATATTTGAGATATTGATTCTGAACGTGTAAACGTGATCCAGTTGGTCTGGTTCCCCTGTCTAAGGGTCGCGAAGGTCAGACGGCAGTCGCTTCATTGTAATTCCCAGACTTCAGGTCTTGTTCTCTCCTTCTCTCTGCATGGATGGAGTCTCCTTGCGTGACCATATCAGGAATGATGAGATCCGCAGGAGAATCAAGGTCAAAGACATAGTCCAAAGAATTGTATGCCTCAAGCGGCAATGGGCAGGGCACATTGCGAGGAGATCAGACGGCCGGTGGGGCAGAAAGGTCCTCGAGTGGAGGCCGCGTATAGGAAGTCGTAGGAATCCTTTGGATGCGGGCGGCACATGACCGATCAGTGTAGAGACGTTCACTGGCTGAAATGACTGACCGGATGGCGCAATTGGTAGTGACCCTGCCTCTTACGCCAAAGGTCGTGGGTTCAATCCCCACCCTGGACAAACATTCGTGCGATGAACACTTGTGTTTGTTCGGTGTCTGGGTGTAATGTATGTAGTTAAGTATATATTTGTGTTCCTCTGTTGTCTGATATCTGTAACACAAGTGCTTAAGCTACTTAGTACGGAATCAGGTCAACGTATGAGATGTTGTGAGAATTATTATTATTAATGATGAGGTCTTGTTCTGATTTATGGGCGTGCTCTATTTCGCTTGCCTTGCCAAAAATAACAATAAAAATGAATTAATTTCGGTGATAAAATTATTGTAACAAAAGATCTATTATTATGACAACTATCGAAGCAATACTAAACCCATCCTTGACTATAGAAACCTGAACAAAAAGTAAGGCCGCCCCGCCCCCATTCTTCTGCGGGCAAAAACTGAGCATTTTGCTCCACTTCAGCTGGTTGTTTCATCTAAAGTTAGTTCCGGTTTTACTGACTAATGATATTGTATGAAATACCCAAATTAATTTAACAGTGGGAGAGCCACGCTTCGGCATGAATGGGCCGGCGCGACCGGAGTAATACCACGTCCTCACAGAAAACCGGCGTGAAGCGGTGCATGCGCTGTGTTTCGCTGCGTGAGTGAGGGTACCGGAGGCCCAATCCAGGGGAAGGGGGGTTAAAAGGTAAGCAGTGCACTTGTGACACCACTGGTGATGCAGGCGTCCATGGGCGGCGGTAATCGCTTACCATCAGGTGATCCGTCTGCTCGTCTGCCACCTATATCATAAAAAAAAGTCTTTTATTCTTATTTTGTTTTTATTGATTGAGGAAACTCAATAATGATCATGCCTAAAAAATGTGACACTTGCCCCCATATTACATCATAGTAATATTTATTTTTTGTTTATTATTTACTAATCGCGAACTAAAGATAGTCCCGGAACAAAACTCGTGCCAGCCCCTTTTAACATTGCGTGTTGGAACGGGATGACATGAGCTTTAGTACGGTAGTAAATTTAGTTCGCGATTTGTAATAAGGTGTTTAGCCAAGAACAGGCTATCAAAATTACATTGTCTCACGAGACATTGACGCTTAGAATAATCACAAAATAATATGTAACTCGAACAATAAATCTATATCTTAAACAATAATACGTTATTCATTAATTAATCTCATTGTTATTATTAAACCTAATTTTAATAGACGTGGAAGACATGGGTTCAAATCCCGCCTGAATCCCAATTCACGAAGTGTTCTTGCGATATCGTTTTTTGATAAATATCACAATTTATCAAAAATCGATATCGCAAGAACATAGTTTTTTGTATGGTTTCAAGCGACATCAGGAGCCCAATTCTTCTGCTCGTGACATTTATTATCATATCACTAAAACATAGTTTTTTGTATGATTTTCAGGTGATATCCGTCATGTTTTCAAAATATTACGACCACGTTATTTTGTCATCATACGTTATAGGTAGGTATATAACAAAAATATAGTTTTTTTATGGTTTTCATACGACATCCGCCATGTTTTTTCATATCGTAAATCCCGAGAATTGGGCTCCTGTACACGCGATGAAATGTTTAATTACCAGACTCCCCAATTAATGAATCATGGTAAAAGCGTAGGTCCCCGGGCTCAAAAGCGACAAAACGCTAAGATAGTTTTTTAGATTTTCGCGTTGCATTTTAACTATAATGTATCAATACGGGGATTAACACGATATTTATTATGTGAATATATATTACAGCAGCCGTGGTCACGAGCGCTGTAACATAGCCGAAACGTCGAGCCAAATATGTGAGTACACAATGTTGTTTCACATAATAAATATCGTGTTAATCCCCGTATTGATACATTATAGTTAAAACGCTAAGATGTATAATAAACTGTCTAAATAGCTTTAATTACGTATGAAGTAAATCATAAGGAAGCGGTCTTAAAGATTACAACTGAGCTGAAGGTCAAGGAACAATGCCTCGTATTTCACTGGACGCACGTGCGAATACTCCACAGGTGGACTATGACTAAAAATTTAAAGCAAGTATAGTAATTAAAAATTCTATCAGTGTCTTTAATACTTTTAATGCTACAATAATTAGTCATAACAAAGATCTCCATTAAAAATAAATAATTAAAAGTTATTAATTTAAAGAATTATTGTCAGCCCATTTAAGTCCCCACTGCTGGGGCACCGGCCTCTCTCAATCACATGAGGGGTAATTGCCATACTCACCACGCTAGGCAGACGGGTTGGCGAGGGTTTCGATATAAATGCAGAGTTTTCCTTCTCTGGGTGCTGATGATCATGCCAGCAGCTTTACCTTAGTCGCCTTTTACGACACCTCGGTAAGAGTGAGGGTGGCCTATTCTACTCTGCCGGGAACCACACGGCGTGTATACATACTAAGTGGTCATTTTTGGGCATTTGCCCATAATGTTAATTTTAAGCATGTATGCATGAAGCGCAATAAAATAAGTTAATTATAAATTAGTATGCGATTCGGTCTTTAGTGAAAATCAGCGCTATGGCTTAGGCCGTAGCTAAAAGTTGAGTAGGGACCGTTTCGGCACTTAGCTTTTAAGATATTTCGTCTGTAAATGTCCATGTTAAGTGTCGAATAGATGATTTCTTATCTTGTCTCAATAATAATATACCAGGAGCCCAATTCTCGTGCTCGTGATATTTTGAAAACATGGCGGATGTCACATGAAATCCATACAAAAAGAACTATGTTTTAGTGATATATGTCGTATGATAATAAATGTCACCAGCACGAGAATTAGGCTCCAGGTCATCAAGCGACATCAGAATCGGAATCGGAAATCATTTATTGTGGTAAATGTGGTTCCAATAAGGTACCTACATACATTTGTTTTGTTTCTAAAAGAGAGTGAGCATCGTCTAAAGTTATAAATATTCAAAAAACAATAAGAAAAATCGGTCAATCATTAATAAATGTGGTAAAGTCAACAATTTGAATAAATATGTTCTTTAAATCTTACATTCCATAAATTCATAAACACTCTAAAAGAATTTGTCACACAAGAGTATAAAGTAGACTTCATATTTTTTTTATTGGCGGACCATTTAATGCTTCTGGGAATTTTAATTTCTTCTTCTTCCAGTGTCATATTTCTCATCGGATGTCGGCAATTATGAGATATTCCCTATTATATAAAAACCACTTGGTGATTAAAAAGAGTAACTGGCGAGTTTCTTGCCGCATCGCCTCGAACTCTCGACCAAAACCCACTTTCCGAGCCGCCGCGGTGGTACAATCGCATTAAGTTTATTTATCTCTTAGTATATTTTATGTATTGGCATATAATATGTAATTGCATGTAAATCATTACTATACTTATAAATCGTTACAAGACGATTTGTAAGTCGTGTGTATGTCACCGGAATATAACAAGATCCGTAAGTTTATCAATTTACTAGAAGTTTTTAAACTTTCGTAGAATTCTTAACAGGAGATAAATTGTATTATTTAACGTCCACATTTTCGTACATTGATAAACTTACTGAACTCACTAGTAAAATAATAAGTAAGCAATATCCAAGCGCTACGCGCAATCTGATTCGCATTGCCACTATGAACATTGACCAATCAGAGAGCAGTGTTTTATTTTACGTATTTCAAAGATTCGTATATTTAAAAGAGTTTCAGTGATTGGTCTAACCATATAAAATTTTATGAAAATATATCCGTTAGTTCATAAATTTACCGTGTGACGTCGGAAATTGATAAATTTACGAAAGTGTGGACGTAAAATATTACAATTAATCTCCCGTTTAGAATCCTACGAAAGTTTATAAACTTCCTAGTAAATTGATAAACTTACGGATCTTGTTGTTTTCCGGTGACATGTACAAGCCTCTGCAAGTAAAGAATGTTTTGACTTTGATTCCTCTCTATCTAGTGCTCTGCTTTTTAGTAGAGCAACGTCATTTATTTCGGTCCATTCATTAAGATTGTTCTTTCAGGTCATCCTTCTACGTCGCCTCCCTCCCATCTTTATGGTCAATAAATGACTTACCTACTTACTTACGAACTTGCTTTCATTTACTGCGGTTTTTTTCAGAGAGATGAAATATGTATGATCAATGGGTTTTTGGAGATATAATGGATATCTATCAAATATAGATACCTGCACTCATTCAAAACGTTAAAGTTTAATCTGAACGTGCAAAGATATATGTATCTTATCTTATAGTCTATTCCAAGAATCAGATCCATCATCTTGTCAGTTGATAGGAACCTACCTCCAGATAAAAAAACAATATCCTCCAACTGATTACGGCTACGGCGGCCAATCTCAACGATCCGCCACGAACGCAGGATATATTATAGTGCTTAAGTGTGTGCGCCTTAGACACTAAAATAATAATAAAAAAAATATTAACAATAAAAATAAAGAAAAAATTGATATTAAAAAGAGAGAGGTTACTAAGAGTTACCAAAGAATCTGGTTTCAGTGGTCACTCCCCGCACCAGGCACTTCCAGACACATAATGATTTTTTTTTATGATATAGGCGGCAGACGAGCCGACGGATCACCTGATGGTAAGCGATTACCGCCGCCCATGGACACCTGCAACACTAGTGGTGTCGCAAGTGCGCTGCTTACCTTTTAACCCCCCTTCCCCTGGATTGGGCCTCCGGTACCCTCACTCACGCAGCGAAACTTAGCGCATGCACTGCTTCACGCCGGTTTTCTGTGAGGACGTGGTATTACTCCGGTCGAGCCGGCCCATTCATGCCGAAGCGTGGCTTTCCCACTGTTATATAGGTGATAGAAAAACATTAACCTTGGAAGAACCTAGCTTCAACGTTAATCGGCCAGAGTGATACCACGGAGTAAATTAGCGCCTGCGCCATATTTTGCCGAGTGAGTGAGGATACCGGAGGCCCATTTCGGGGGCCCTGTGGCTAGGGAACACTGCCAAGGTTTTCCCGGTCTCAAAATCAAAATATACAGACAGCTTTGGACGGGTCCGGGATCACAAAAAATCTTGTTGATTTACCAATGCCCAAATTTAAAACACATGTTATTATTTAATGGAAAAAGCCTATTATTATACAGTTAATGATTACTTAAAATACAAGATTTTGTGGAAATTATAAACTGTTCGCCTACACCCAATGATACTGTACTTATAAAAATTTTGGCGATTTAAAAGAGGAACTGCCGAGTTTCTTGTCGGATCTTCTCGTCAGAATCAACTTTCCGATTCCGATGGTAGAATCACATTCATCATCATCATCAGCAACCCACACTCGTCCACTGCTGGACATAGGTCTCCCCTAATGCACGCCACTGCTCCCGATTTTCGGCCACTCTCATCCAGCCCACACCAGCCAGCCTTCGAATGTCATCATCCCATCTTGTCGCAGGGCGTCCTACACTACGCTTGCCGAGTCGCGGTCTCCACTCAAGGACTTTACGGCTCCAACGGCTGTCAGTTCTGCGGCTAATATGACCAGCCCACTGCCACTTCAGTTTGCTAATTCGGTGGGCTATGTCGGTGACTCTGGTTATCTGTCGGATTACATCATTTCTGATGCGGTCCTTCAGAGATACTCCGAGCATAGCCCTTTCCATAGCTCTTTGAGCGAATTTGAACCGGTGGACTAGTCCAGCCGTGAGTGTCCACGTCTCGGCACCGTAAGTCATGACCGGAAGGACGCACTGGTCGAAGACTTTCGACACATCATCAGAATCACATTATACATATTTATTCATTTTTTAGTATATATTTTGTATCGACATATATGTCTAATTACATGTATAGTATACATAGTTATAATTTATATTTATCATGAATGACGATTTGTAAGAGCTGTATATAAAAAAGCCTATGCAAATAAAGTACTTTTGAATTTTGATTTTTTTTTGACACGCTAAGATGATGAAGAAGGTTGATGTTTCCTAATAGGAGGATAGTAGTAATTTCAAAACACAGCTTAGCAACAAGCGCTAAGATTATATGAACAAAACAAATAAATAAAATATTTCCTCAAGCTATATTTCAAACCCAGCAATCTCTAATCTTTATTATCACACTTGACACACATACATAACCAATGCAAACAGCATACATCATTGTGTATAAAATATACAATCATATAAAGCTGGGAGTGCACTCATGCACTTCTCGCTTTTTTGTGTCACAGGCCAGGGGAAACCATCGTAACGGGGACCTTGTCAGATGTGCAGGGTACACTTGGACCATGTTTTTTATTTGTGAAAGGTGGCAGACGAGTAGACGGATCGCCTGATAGTAAATGATTGCCGGCGCCCGTAGACACCCGCGACACCATTGGAGTTACAAGTGCGCTGCCAATTTTTAAACCCCCCTTTCGCTGGATTGGGCCTCCAGTACCCTCACTCCCGCAGCGAAACACAGCACACGCCGGTTTTCTGTGAGGCCGTGGTATCAATCCGGTCGAGCCAGCCTATTCATACTGCATGGCTCTCCCACGATTGGTGCACGGTTGAATTCCAACCTACAATATTTTATCCA
Source organism: Marasmia exigua (assembly GCA_019059595.1). Taxonomy (NCBI): domain Eukaryota; kingdom Metazoa; phylum Arthropoda; class Insecta; order Lepidoptera; family Crambidae; genus Marasmia; species Marasmia exigua. The sequence continues at coordinate 15,675,413 of CM032488.1, forward strand.
AGATGGTGGTAGCCTTGCCTTATCGCTCTGGACTAGGAACTGGATATTGAAAAAGCCTTCACCCCCTTATTACAAACCGCGAACTAAGGATAGCCCCTTTTGACATTGCGTGTTGAAACGGGATGAAATAAGCTTTAGTACGGTAATAACTATAGATCACCATCACCACCACCATCACCATCAGCCCATTTAAGTCCCCACTGCTGGGGCACGGGCCTCCCTCAATCACATGAGGGGTAATTGCCATACTCACCACGCTTGGCAGACGGGTTGGCGAGGGTTTTGATATAAATGCAGAGTTTTCCTTCTCTGGGTGCTGATGATCATGCCAGCAGCTTTACCTTAGTCGCCTTTTACGACACCTCGGTAAGAGTGAGGGTGGCCTATTCTACTCTGCCGGGGACCACACGGCCTATACTATAACTATAGATCGCGATGTATAATATAGTGGTCAGTGTCCACCCTGCTTAGCACACACATACATTATATTTTATACTGAACATACAACACACAATGTTCTCGTGATGGACTATTTAGTATGTTGGAACGTGACTGAAACGTTTCAGAAGTAGGTATTTTGTGTATTATGTCATGAAGCCGCGCCTTTTGAAAACAACATGTACGAGAAATAAAAGAAATACTTCTAGATAACCGGTTGCATAAAAAACTAGTTATAAAGACTTTTAATGCAATCCGATTTGTTTTGTATGATAGTTATGGTCGATTTGAATAAATAATCTTGTTAGGTCTGTTTCAATCGATATTAGAGTTCAAATATGTAAGAAAATAACGTCCTGTTGGTCTATTAAACGCCCTGTTAGTATAGTGAACGTCCTGTTCGTCTATTAATCGCCCTGTTGGTCTATTAAACGCCCTGTTCGTCTATTAAGCGCCCTGTTGGTCTATTAAACGCCCTGTTGGTCTAGTGAACGCCCTTTTGGGTCTATTAAACGCCCTGTTGGTCTATTAAACGCCCTGTTGGATCCCCCGGATTGGGCCTCCGGTAGCCTCACTCACTTTGCGAAACACAGCACAGTGCTGCTTCACGCCGGTTTTCTGTGAGGCGGTGGTGTCACTCCGTTCGAGCCGGCCCATTCATGCCAAAGCGTGGCTCTCCCACGTTAAAGGATTGTGGTCAAGCGTTAGCCTATAGTCCATAACTAGCTTATAGTTCATAGCCTATTATCTGACTGCCTCGGTAACCAGTGGTTATCGCACTTTAAAGCGACGACTGCGCAAGAAGTCCCGGGTTCCATCCCCGGGGTAGGCAAAAAATTGTATCTAAGTTTTCGGTAATAACGTTGAGATTGGCCGCCGTAGTCGTAATCGTTTGGAAGATATAATAGTCCATAAAAAACATACACATACTCCAAAATCTTAACATAATCATCATCTCAACATGACATTCCCGGTAGCGTTCAAAGACGTCGCTTGGGACCCCAGGTTATGCTTGTTAATGCTTGGATCATCCATGATTTGAGGAGTCACAATGATGGAACTGCCATTTGTTCTAGGGGAACCAGGGCAACAGAATCATAGTTATTTTCAGAGACGTATTAGGTAACGCCGTGTGATTCTCGGCAGAGTAGAATAGGCCACCCCCACTCTTACCGAGGTGTCGTAAAAGGCGACTAAGGTAACGCTGCTGGCATGATCATCAGCACCAAGAGAAGGAAAACTCTGCATTTATATCAAAACCCTCCCCAACCCGTCTGCCAAGCGTGGTGAGTATGGCAATTACCCCTCATGTGAGGGAGGCCCGTGCCCCAGCAGTGGGGACTTAAATGGGCTGACGATGATGACGATGATAATTAGGTATCCTCACGATGTTTTCGTTCATCGCCGAGCTAATGGTAGAAATACTTTTGCACATAGATTTCAGATCCAGAAAAATCCAGAGGTCGAAAAGCTCGAATTCGAACCCCTGACACTGTCAGTTAGATCAACCCGGCCCATTCATGCTGAAGCATCAGGGTGACTAATGCGTATCATTCAAATGTATATCTAGCATCTTTATCGAACTAGGATAACTGTGTTTCTGATAGGTGCCATCATGAGACTCACAGACAGTCTCGACATAGTTTCATGACTAAACTGATTAGTCCAGTACATAAAATATGTCAATGCTCAAATCCAAGTACCTAACATCGTGTGCGCATGCGCGGGCCCGCATCGCAATTAGAGACAGCGCTAGCGCACACAGTGAACGGCAAAACAGTAGAATAACAAAAGAAAAAAAAATAAAATAGAAATACCAAAAGTCCGCACAAAGAGGTTTGAATCCTGTTTTCTTATCCGTACTGCGAAACAGTGGAATCAGTTGCCTGAAGAGGTGTTCCCTAGTGGCTACAATTTTGGGGTTTTCAAAGCGCGAGTGAATAGGTATCTTCTAGGTAATCGTGCTACATCTTAGACCATATTATCACTTACCATCAGGTGAAATATGGTCAAACGCTTACCTATCTACAGTAAAAAAAAAAAATAACCACGATACAACAGCACACATTTAAACAAGTTCAAAAAGGTCCAGGAAATATTAGACGTGTGTAAATCTTTACTGAAACGACTCAGTGATCAGACTCAGCCAAATGATACACTGTGCCGAATCTCTAATGTTCGTTTATATATATATTGCAACCTTGGGATTTTGGAGATATAATGGATATCTATCAAATATAGGTACCTGCACTCATTCAAAACGTTAAAGTTTAATCTGAACGTGCAAAGATATATGTATCTTATCTTAGAGTCTATTCCAAGAATCAGATCCATCATCTTGTCAGCTGATAGGAACCTACCTCCAGATAAAAAAACAATATCCTCCAACCGATTACGGCTACGGCGGCCAATCTCAACGATCCGCCACGAACGCAGGATATATTATAGTGCTTAAGTGTGTGCGCCAACATAAGTGCACTCTCTATTCCCTTGCCCTCATATTCTGATGGGACAACAGTGTGACACGACCGGAGAGGAATCGGGCGCAGGACCAACGGCTCAACGTGTTTTCCGAGGCACCGCCTTACAAGACCGCCACCTTCCAGACTGCGGGCTGACACTCAGAATTTCTTAACAGAAAAACTCAGGTACTAATTTTGGGCTCAACAAAACCCAGGACCCCAGCAGCCTTAAAGCTTTAAAGAGTGACGCACTACCCACTGCGCCAGCAAGGCAGACTTCATCATCATCATCATCAGCCCATTTAAGTCCCCACTGCTGGGGCACGGGCCTCCCTCAATCACATGAGGGGTAATTGCCATACTCACCACGCTTGGCAGACGGGATGGCGAGGGTTTTGATATAAATGCAGAGTTTTCCTTCTCTGGGTGCTGATGATCATGCCAGCAGCTTTACCTTAGTCGCCTTTTACGACACCTCGGTAAGAGTGAGGGTGGCCTATTTTACTCTGCCGGGGACCACATTACTAGGCAGACTTCATTCTTCAACATTCATGAATCGCAATAAACACTTTGTCTTTGACTTTTGATTGTATAATTTCACTGTTGTTTACCCAACTGTGTATGATGGAAGCTCAGAGACGTCAGCGCCACCGCCTTGGCCGAAGTAATTGAAACGCAACACGATCGTTAGTGAGGTCTTGGAACACAGAAATGAACGATATTTTTTATTAGACATACTAACAATGAAATACCTACCATACCACAGATGAATGATATATTCCCACAGGAGAAGTATATATTTTATCGTAGGCTAACAATGTTGGACAGGTTTAAACAGATAATATTAAATTATAACAGAAAATATTAAAAAAATATAACTTAAGTACTAGGCATTACAGAAATTTCATGTACCACGTACCTCAGTTCTGTGGAACGGTTTGGTTGCGGGAGTATTTCCCGATGGTTACGACTTAGGGACCTTCAAGAGAAGAGCGTACTCTTTTTTAAAAAGGCCGGCAACACATTAGCGATCTCTCTGAGATCGCGGATGTTCATGGGCGGCGTTAATTATTTTCCATCAAGTGATTCGCTAGCTCGGTTGTCGCCTCTTGCATAAAAAAAGAGAGTAAGAGCGATTTCTACCAGAAAACCTTGGCAAAGAACATTAGATAGGTTTGTTTGATCTTTAAAGGAAAAGGAAAGTACTATTTTTTCCCTTTTGAGTTTTTTTTTTGTATACCTGTCGCATCCAAACAAAGGAGATACACAGCGCGTGTGAATGGGAGGGAAACGCTGATTCAGTTGTCAGGTTCGTTATGCCACCTGGACCTTTTCTTTTTATGTTAACAAAGAGGAAATGCCGCCTGCCCGATGTGCAATGTACAGACGTCGGCGCCAGTGGTCGCATTATGCACACCCGTCAGCTGTGTAGCGGGGTAGTGTGGGGCTCTCCTAGTCAGAGACCGTCCAGAGGCATACCCACTAAAACCTCTCCGACGCTTCCCGCAATTTACAAGCACCGAGACGGGACGAACCCTGGCACCGCTTCCCGCCTCACGGATAGCGAGGCTCGCCGGTACGGCCTCCTCCCACAAACTGTGGGAGGACCGCTGGGTTGCGACGTAGGCGTTCCCTGAAGGTTCTCCGCAGGACTCCCTCGCAGACCCGCACCTTGCTAGCTGCAGGGCAGGGAAGGGAATGAGAGCCCGCAGGCTTTCTAAATTATACAACTATGCCAATATTCAAGTTCAAATTCACCACCTGACCTCATATCTATGTAGACGCAAATTATTTGCATGGCTTGTATCGCTCTCGTTCCGGGAGTCAGAAGACCTGATAAGATATGCTCAGTAATATATACAGCACATACGCGGGTGCAGACCACGCCCATACGCACACAGACATACACAGACACGCACACAAACAAACACACACACACACACACGCACACGCACGCACACGCACACGCACACGCACACGCACACGCACACGCACGCACACGCACGCACGCACACACACACACACACAGACAGATAAAATATTAATAGCATAATAATACTTTTAAGTCTAGTAATTGTAATTCATGCATGTTTGTTTTAGTTAACACGTTAAGTGCGAAGCGAGGCCTAAATCACCCCTAATGCAACTTCCCTGTGGTGCGGCAAGCAAAAAAGTGAATTTCTCTGTCGTGCGAATGGCATAACTTTGGTTTGGTCCAGCGCTAGGAAAGAGATAAATATATATTTGAGATCACTAATGGTTCCGGACTCGGTGGTGTCCTTGGTACCGGATGTCTTAGGCCTCGTGCCGCACTGAATTAATATAATTTTAAAGCAGTGCGGAACGAGGCTAAAACGTCCCATATACCCCCTGACCTCGTACCGCACTCAACGCGAGCTTCCCGCGACTAGTGTTGTGCATCACGTCGATTGGAGAGCACGTCCTTTTACAGCGCCGAACATGTCTAAACGATGTCGGAAGAAGTTAATTTAAAAAAACCCAGAAACAGAGCCAAAACAGGTAAGTTTTTAATGAAAAAATCTTCAGTAAGTACCTAGTTTTTTCTTATCTTGGTAGCTATGTATGTACCTAAAGTAAGTGTAAGATATGATTACTTAAGTATACTCGAAAAGGGTGAAAAAAGGAGAAGATGTGTTGGTTGTTACCAAAAACTACGCACATTTTTACCATCTCGTGAAGCTGATAAAAAATCTAAAAAGATTTTGACTCAGTGCACTCAGTGCAAAAAATCTTATTGTCTACCCTGTTTCAATGAAAAACACTCATAAATAAGTACATATATATTGAGATTTTTATAAAAAAAAGTATATTGATACTGATTTTTTAATGTTAATTCAAGTTCTAATAAGTGTATTTTTAAAGCCCGAGGCAGAATAAATAGGACAGTTTCTTTTCTACTTCTGGTTGCCTTTTTTTTCTATTCTGTGAACCGCATTAAGATTTTCATATACAAATAGAAAGATAAACCTTATGCATAACCGTAATCCATTATTTTCCAATAATAAGTCTGTAATAGGTGCCTCTTAATGGTATAGAATGGAACGCTTCGTGCGCGAGTCCGACTCGCACTTGGCCGGGTTTTTTTTTCTTTATGGCGCCTTCAAGCACAATTTAGATTATTTAAATATTTGATAGCTTTGTGTTGTTTTGCCAGGTTTTGCCCTTAAAACGATCTAATGAGATATAATTGATCAAAATCGGTCAAGTCGTTGCGTAGTTAAGACAGTTTAAAAACGTCGATATTATTTTTCCCATCACTAATCGCAGCGAAAATTTGCCCTATGTCAGTGCGTTACGAGGTGTATTAGATCCCATATTTTGTTTTCCTAATAATTCCTAAACTAGCCATCCGATCCCGGGGCGACGGTGGATTAGGGTTCATCAATTCACTGTCTATATCAATAAGGACCAAAATTCTCATTTATCTTTGATTTCGCGCCAGTAAATGGATTTTAGTCTGTAAAAGGAGGTGGGGTCTGATAGACCGCGTGTCGCCCTAACGTCTGGTCACGGTACGGGCCGATTAAACCTCGTGCCGCAGGAACGGAAAGTATGCAAAAATTGGTGCCGCAGCTAACGTGTTAAATGTAACCTCGACAACCACTGTTTGGAGAGGGCGTTCTCACTGCGCTTCAGTTTAAAACTTTTGCAGCTGAGAACACCACAAATGTTAAGTGGTCCATAAAGTTTTTGATAAATAAAGAATTTTGTATTTTTGTATTGTATTTTTTTCACGCTAGGGCACAACTTTAGCGACTAAATACTGCGCAATCAAAATATGTCAAAAAAAAATACAAAATCACTTTCATATTATTTTAGACACATCTTCGAATCCTTGATCTCATCAAATTGAATGACCACGTTATTGTCGCCGATCCTCAGTTATGATTCTGATGCTAACCGGCGGTCCGCACGATTCCTATGATTATAGTTGTGAAATCTCAAGCCAGCTATTTGGGTAAGGTAAATAAAAGTTAGGTAAAATACACGTTTCGCAGCCTGAAAAACGTGATTGAAATTATGTCACTAAGTTTCTTTTATCACGCAAATGCGATGCTAATCTACCTTTTTACAAGCGATCTAAAATTGTTACCGTACTAAAGCTCATGTCCCGTTACAATACGCATCCCCTTTTAACCATGTTAACCCGGTAAAAGGGGATGTCACGAGTTTTGTTCCGGGACTACCTTAGTTCGATATTTGTATTTTTTTTATGTGATATGTGGCAGTCGAGCAGACGGATCACCTGATGGTAAGCGATTTCCGCCGCCCATAGACACCCGCGACACCAATGGACTCACAAGTGAAGCTGCCAACCTATAAACCACCTTTACCCCGGATTCGGCCTCCAGCACCCTCACGCAGCGAAACACATCACAGTGCTGCTTCACGCCGGTTTTCTGTGAGGCCGTGATATCACTCCGTTCGAGCCGGCCCGTTTGTTAAAAATTGAATAATAAACCGGCCTGGAGCTCAAGCTGAGACCATGATTGATTCGGGGAGAGTGTTAATTACAATGAATCGACTGCCGTCTGACCTTCGCAACCCTTTATAGAGGAATAAGGCTAACTGAATCATGGTGACTTAATTTAAAGCCATCCCGTAACGATCGAGAATATACCTGCCGCATCCAAACAAAGGAGACACACAGCGCGTGTGAAAGAGAGGAAATCTCCGAATTCGGGTGTACTCAGGTTACACATCGGTCTCGCCCACCAAGCCTGTTCTATAAACATGTGTTTTCCTAAGAAACCGGTCGGTAAAAATATATTGTCTTTCATTATGCCTGAAAAAACTACGTAGACACCGTTAAAAAGAGTTGTTACACACAAGCCATAATGTGCATTCTATGTCCAAGGCTAAGCCGATTGAGCCCGAAATAAAAACTTGAGGCAAACCAGGCATTCGACACATGCCTGCAAAGTCATCGGTCAACGTATACACACTCACACACATAATACATGTATGCAAAGTAGGTGATTATATTTTTTTATGTGAGAGGTGGCAGACGAACCCATGGACACCCGCGACACCAATGGAGTCAGCGCTACCAACCTTTAAACCCGCCTCCGGTACCCTCACTCACGCAGCGAAACAACAGTACTGCTTCACTCTAGTTTTCTGTGAGGCCGTGGTTGCACCGGGGTGCAACCAACCTGCCCATTCATGCCGAAGCGTGGCTCATCCACGACCTGTGCTTCTAAGTTTCAGAGTGCGCCGGAGAGGGAAAATATTGCAAGGAGATTTGGACGGCGGCAATCACTTCCCATCATGTGATCCGTCTGCTCGTCTGCCATCTTCCACATAAAAAAAACACAGACAGAACGGCATTGACAGATGTACAACATCGACAAAGTTCCCGGTAGACCACTTTTAGACCTTATTCCAATACTTTAAGGTCGAAAAGTGGTCTACCGGGAACTTTGTTGATTGTACATAGATTTGACGAAAAGGTAGACTAGTTAATAGAATAGTACGGAGCTATTTCCAATCCTTATGTAACGATTGAGGAAAAGCCCTTACAACAATAGATGGCCCTACAACTACTTAAGGGCTAGGGGCGTCCCCTAATCACAGACTATTAACTTAACAGCTATATAATTAAGAGAACAAACAAGACAAACATTTGTAACGGAAAGCTTTGTAAACGACAATAACAGCAATTAAAAGGGAAAATACTATAATTTGAGTAATCGACTTACTAATTGAAAAATCTTTGTGTATGAATGTTGTTCAATATAACTTAATGAATACTTACCTAGTTTTAATGCATATGTCGCAGCCATCTGGTTAAATTAGCCATCCAAACGGACGCCTAGGGCGTTTGTTAAACGCCTGCATCCAAACAAATGACTGAAGAACAACTAGCGATGTCGTTGATCCGCAATCGTTTAACCAGATGGACTGAACGTTTGTAGCTACCATCATCCAATTGGATGCCTAGGCCCAGTGGTTAGACCCAAAATCATACGATTCAGACTTTTTGTAAGAACTTGCAGACGGCATGCTAATATTTCACACTTCCATGTATATAGACTATTTTGACAATATTACACTTCAATGTTGCTTACAATTGCACACCAAAAGGAGATAATCGAACCACAGCAATAACAGCTGTTGTCGCTACAGACGCCATATTTGTAGGTATTGATGATTACTAGCGCTGCAGTGGAGAAAAGCGGAAATAAATTTGAATTACTTGGCTGAGTTAAGACCATTCATTTTGAATGGGCTACCTCAATTCAATATGCCAAGCTGTTAAATGTTGAGTGATTTTGTTCTCACAACTATCGGTCTAGGTATCCAATTGGATTCCGGCATTTATCGAGCGCCCTAGGCGTCCAATGAGATGGCTAATTTAACCAGATGGCCATCCACATACATTTTGTACAATTCCAATAGATTAAGAATGATTCAGAGTGTTTTTGATCGCTATTAAAATATCATCCAAAAACAACAATCACCATTTGTTCTTCAAATTGTTTCCAACTATTCTTAAATCGCTATCATAATTATCATTGTCGTCACCAAATTCAATTCCCAGGACATGTGTGGTCGACGCTATTATAAGTGGGTATACTGAGCATGAAATTTACATTACCAACATGTTCATTCTAACAAGCGAACCCATGTATTTAAGTATATCATTTTCATACACATTTTATGGGAACATATTATTTCATCTTTCTTTGTTTTAATCAATGATTCAGGACTAGAGATGCGCCGAATATTTGGTTCGTATTCGGCATAATTTTTACTATCCGTATTCGGCCGAATATTCGGTATTATGGCCAAATAATTCGGTATGAGTATTATTCTTCTCTTAGGTACATGACTTTGAAGAACTAAAAGACAAAAGTTATTTCGTATCATTATATTTATTTATAGATTCAGTAACAAACGTTATACTTCGTTTTGTTATCATGTTTATTCTAGTTCTTTGGTTATTCCTTAATAATAGTGTGTATCCCAGTACTTATAACAAACCACGTTTTGTAATAAAAGGGATTGAAAATAAATATTTCTGTTATGATTACCACATTATCATAACATTATAATGCGATGTTTTTCAAAAGTGGTATCGCGGTGTTGGAGTGGGTAGCGGGCGGTGAGGTACAAGCTGGCTAGAGCCAGTAGGGCTACGTAGCGTACATGGTTGAAACCTGTTAGCGCGACAAATTCAATGATATCGTTAGCCGAATAATTCGGCGGAATATTCGGTTCGGTAAAAGTTAAACCGAATATTATTCGGTTTTCAGTTATTCGGTTAAACCACTATTCGGCGCATCACTATTCAGGACAGAAATAAAAACAAATCCAGAAAATTAATAAAATTAAGCCTTTTTGGAACTTTGTAAAATATTTTATGGGATCGAAAGTTTACATTTACTTTTTATTGTTTTTCGCTATGGTGATAAAGATGACTTTTAAGTGATTATGGCGGAATTAGGTATTATAAATTTGGGTGCTTTACTTACTTTTAGCTCATACCTAGTACATATATAAAATAAAAATGCTATCAATCTAAATATGGACGTTTTCAATTTGTGAAATGGAAAGATCTTTTTTACTAAAAGGCACATCTACCATATTTTTGACGCTCAGTGTATTTTTTGTGTTTACAAGAATCGAACAATGTCGGCATCTTTGGCAATTAGTTTCTGCAATCCAAGATGAATCATTGAACATACATGAGTTATACGAATACTCATTGTATTTGCACAAATTATTATTTTGTGGTATTTGTGAACACAGGTTCAAGATCAAGATCGAAGTTTATTTACCGTTTCTAAGAAATGAGCCATACATCAAAATTCTTCGTAACTTTTAGACAATCCTAATATCATCGTGGTTATTATCGTCGACTGCCTCGATGGCGCAGTGGTTAGTGGGTAAGTAAGGCAACTGTTTAATATAGACAATATAGATATATCAAAAGGAAAAAAGGATAATACTACTAACACATAGATATCAAAAATGATGTTTGTGACTGTCGCCAACATGTCAAGCTGTAATCCTCTTCTGGTGGTCGAGGTTCGAATCCGGGCACCAATAGTTTTTTTTTTGTTTCAAATCTATGTGAGCTGTAAGTTTCTGAAACGTGTAACCATGATTCAGTTGGTCTGGTTCCCCTGTTAAAGGGTTGCGATGGTCAGACGGCAGTCGCTTTATTGTAATAACCAGACCCCTCCAATCCTGAATCTTGGTCTAAGCGTACCCTGGGCTCCAAAACGACAGCTTTGGACGCAATCGGGAATCACACGCTAAGATGAAGATGAGGAGAGATTGTATCGAATAAATAGAGGTTGTAACCCCGAAATTGTTTAAAATAGATCCGGTTTAGTAGCTAAAAATTTAAATCGATTGGCGTCGCTAGTGTGCCCTACCCGTCATCTTAAGAGATTCTTAATGTCAGCCCGGAGTCTGGAAGTTGGCAGTCTTGTACCCCCGTGCCTTAGAAAGCTCGTTAAGCCGTTTGGTCCTGCATTTGATCCCTCTTCGATCGTGTCACAGTGGTCTCCCATCGAAATATGAGGGCAAAGGAATAGAGAGTGCACTTGTGTCTGCGCAAACACTTGTGCACTATAATATGTCCTGCGTCGTTGGCCGATCTCTGAGATTGGCCGCCATGACCGATATATCGGTTTAGTAGGACATTATTATCGTAATTTTACCGTGGGAGAGCCACGCTCGCAGAAAGAGAAGAAGAGGCGCTGTATTGTGTTTCGCTGCGTGAGTGACAATCCAGGGGAAAGGGGGTTATTGGTTGGCAGCGCACTTGTGTCTCCACTGGTGTCGCGGGTGTCTAGGGGCGGCGGCAATCGCTTATCATCGGGAGATCCGTCTGCTCGTCTACCACCTATAACATAAAAAAAAACAGTAGACCACCAGCATCTATAAATCAAAGAACGTTCATGTTTTCCGGCCTCTAAAATCTGGAGCACGAGTAGCGGGTAAAAGTCCGCCCATATGGTATGATCGCAATTGCACCGCCATTGATACTGCGCTCGCGCCGGCCCTGTTTCTTAAGGTGAAGGTTCGCTTACGTCACAAGTTTCCATTCAGAATGTAATGGTTGACAACACTTGTATTGAATTGCTTTTTGTTATGATGTTGTTAGGCCGTGTGGTCCCGGCAGAGTAGAATAGGCCACCCTCACTCTTACCGAGGTGTCGTAAAAGGCGACTAAGGTAAAGCTGCTGGCATGATTATCAGCACCCAGAGAAGGAAAACTCTGCATTTATATCAAAACCATCGCCAACCCGTCTGCCAAGCGTGGTGAGTATGGCAATTACCCCTCATGTGATTGAGGGAGGCCCGTGCCCCAGCAGTGGAGTCTTAAGTGGGTTGATGATGACGATGATGTTGTTAGAATCAAATTCGATGGATGCGAAGCAATGGGAGCTCAGTGGTTTTTTTTTTATGTGATAGGTAGCAGACATGCTGACGGGTCACCTGGTGGTAAGCGATTGCCGCCGCTCATGGACACCCGCGAAACCGGAGGCACAAGTGTGCTGCCAATTCTTAAACCCTCGTGTTTCGCTGCGTGAGTGAGGGTACCGGGGGCCCAATCCGGAAATTGAAGCACAATGTTTTCTGTGAAGCATCACTCCGGTCGTGCCGGCCCATTCATGTGCTGTGTTTCGGAGCGTGAGTGAGGGTACCGGAGGCCCAATTCGGGGGAAAGGGGGTTAAACGTTGGCAGCGCACTTGTGACTCCTGGTGTCACAAGTGTCCATTGGCAGCGGCAATCGCTTACCGTCAGTTAATCCGTCTGCTCGTCTGCCACCTATCACATAAAAAAAATCACCGCCGTCCATTTTATTTTTGGTCTCGCAGGGATGCTTTTTGCTTTGCACACCGTTCCGTCAACTCGGGGGACCTGGCGGGGTGTGTGGGACTCCCTCTGAGAAGGTGACCCAGAGGGATACCTGTACCCACTAAAAATCCTACGACGCTCGCCGCTGTTGACTTAGGCGAGGCCTACAGTCACTCATCAGTCCGCATGACCCCGCTTGCGGCCAACGACCACCCAAGCTAAATGCGCAGACCTCCTCAGAGGGATGCAGTAATAGCACACACTTCTACCACCAGAAGGCGCACCGGGTCACTGCCGCTCATGGATCAACTACACCAAAAGGATTGAAGATGTTTTGCCGACCGATATATCAGACTATGCACATTTCCTTGACATATCTTACCTACCATAGAAATAGTTGCGGCTGTGGAAATACAGTATTCAAATTGGTATTCATATTTCCTGTTAATATACCACTTTTAATATATAAACCTAAGTAAAGAACAGGTTTTGGTTAGCTATTTGTCATGTAGATCTTGTACCTACAAAATAGCATGGGACAAATATCCCATAGCACATTTGCTCTGAAATACGTTTATAAACTAGATTTCCTCAATGCAACTCATTTAATACTTAACTTCATGTAAGTAAAACCACTATTAATGGACTTATTTTTCCTGTACTATTGACATAGACAATTAATAATTTAAATTAGCTAATCATCAATCGAAGAGGGGATGATAACCTTGAAAAACTGGTCATTGTTGGCAATACTGAAGGAAAGATCGATGATCACCAAGACGATAGTCTGACCAAGGGCTACATCCCTACCAAAGTTCTGCGACGTGGTGAAGGCTACTTCTAATCGGAACCAATGGAGAAAGTTTGTTTCATCATCATCAGCCCATTTAGGTCCCCACTGCTGGGGCACGGGCCTCTCTCAATCACATGAGGGGTAATTGCCATACTCACCACGCTTGGCAGACGGGTTGGCGAGGGTTTTGATGTAAATGCAGAGTTTTCCTTCTCTGGGTGCTGATGATCATGCCAGCAGCTTTACCTTAGTCGCCTTTTACGACACCTCGGTAAGAGTGAGGGTGGTCCTATTCTACTCTGCCGGGGACCACACGGAGTTCCAGTGACCACGATCCACAGCAATGAGGCACCGACTAGAGAGATTAGCTAATCAAGATACCTACTTCTGCAAGTAATTAAACATTATCGTGTTACACACGGTCTCACAGAAATCGGCATGAAGCAGTGCCAGCGATATGTTTGCCTAGTGAGTGAGGGTAAGAACCTTAACGGGTGGAAAAAGGTATGCAGCGCATTTGTGACTCCATTGTTAATGCGACTGTCCATTGGCGATCTACCGGATTAGCAAGCTTAAGAGGCAGTGGGCTGGCCATATTAGCCGCAGAACCGACAACCGATGGGGTAAACGAGTTCTGGAGTGGAGACCGCGTCTTGGCAAACGTAATGTAGGGCGCCCTCTGGCTAGGTGGGGGGACGATCTGCGCAGGATGGCTGGCAAGAGCTGGATGCGAGAAGCCATGGATAGATCACAGTGGCAAACAATTGGAGAGGCCTACGTCCAGCAGTGGACTGCGATAGGCTGATGATGATGATGATGATTGGCGATCTATCAACCAGATGGTCTGATTGCTCGTCTTCCACCTCCACTTTATCTTAGCTTTAATTTCCGGTTGCGTCCAAATCCGAGGGTACTTTTGATTCAGGATTTGGGGAGTCTGTTAATTACAATGAAGCGACTGCCGTCTGACCTTCGACACCCTTTAACAGGGGACCCAGAATAACTGCATCATGGTTACACGTTTCGGAAACTATCCGAAACGTCACTGTTGTGCCAAAAAACATATTAATTTCTTTACTACCAGACGCCTAGATCATGAAATCACCTATCACGTAAATAAAACGTTCATCAGCTATTCAGTGTATCGTTGACTTCAACCAATTATGCCCGTAACACCTTACTGTTGCGCTCCTGTCGTTATTATAACAGCCATTTTTGTGACTTAGATATATTTAACGCTACACTGCGAGCGTACAAAAAGGCTGTTGTGGGTAAATTGTCTCCTGATTTTCAAAGTAGATATTTGTTAATTCTTCCTTTTTGTTTATATTACGAACATCATGTTGCGGTTTTTACGATATTAGTTATTAGTGGAAACTTAATTGGTTTAAGATTATGTTTTTGTGTGTTAAATAGTGTTATTTTATTATTTAAGTACTGTATGTTTTCTTACAATAAAGAAAAAAAAACTCAGTAGGTAACAAAAAAATATCATTACTCAAATCAGTTAGGAGCATCACCCAAATGTTCACATTCAGTGTAACTAGTATTTTTATCAAAACACTAACCTATGAAACATTTTTAATCATATAACTCTCAGCCTCAAGGCTAAGCGTCTTGGCCACCAATTCAAAGCAATAAAGACTGAGTGTAATCTCACGCAATGACGACGAACTAATTACCAGCTCTGATAAAAAAACTGACATGGCCTTAGCGCGAAGACGTCCCGTAACAAACGAGAATATACCTGTCGCATCCGAATAAAGGAGACACACAGCGCGTGTGAAAGGGAGGGAACTCCGATTCATTCGTCACGTCCGCTTCGCGCTTAGCCTCAGATTCCGATCAAGATTGCCGGTCGCAGTGCTATCTACGAACCGTTGAGTGTCATATCCGTTGAAATGTCATTTAAAATAGTGATGCTTTGTGAGGCGTTCAGCTTGAGTGAGATCCGTAAAAAATTACACTAATTTTAAGAAAAAGTACCGAATTAATTTGAACTAGTTCTGCAATTTGAGTCGTCTCAGTCAAGTGACCTGCGAAATTTATTCGTTGAACGAATGCCCAATTGGCCCTGAGAGGTCTTATTCTTGACCACTCGACATTTATGTCGAATTTGAAAATTTCAAACATTCTTCCATACAAATCTTTAATGTCGAATGCACGAGAATAGGCCTTCTGAGGGCCTATTCTAGAATTTTAGTTGATATTTAAATAAACAAAAACCGTTAACTAAGTTAACGCCGTGTGGTCCCCGGCAGAGTAGAATAGGCCACCCTCACTCTTACCGAGGTGTCGTAAAAGGCGACTAAGGTAAAGCTGCTGGCATGATCATCAGCACCCAGAGAAGGAAAACTCTGCATTTATATCAAAACCCTCGCCAACCCGTCTGCTAAGCGTGGTGAGTATGGCAATTACCCCTCATGTGATTGAGGGAGGCCCGAGCCCCAGCAGTGGGGACTTAAATGGACTGATGATGATGATGATGAGGGCCTATTCTCGAGTATGATTCTCTAAATTTATAATGATGCTTCGTTACCTTTAACATTTAGTAACCCTAATCTGGATAATACGAGTAACTGCTAGTCACTAGCCAGTCGAAAAGTCTAGTCACCATTCAAGTCGCAAATTTTAACTAGGTTCACGTCATTAATTTGAGAACCAAGTTTGAATTGATGCGTTAATATTTGACTTGTTTGTATGACATCTAAGTAATTAACGTCAGTTTGGAATAAGGAAATGTGTAAATCTATTTAATGCCCCGCCTGGCTAAATATAAAAAGTTATTCTAGTAATTATGTTGAACAGTGAGTTAAATGACTTAATTTGTAGGTAAATAACAAAATGCACATCCGTCGTAAAATAATTACTCGTGAATTTATTTCGACTCTAATTATAGTTATGTTACATTTCATCATAAATGAGCCAGCCAGAACGTGAACTCTAAAGAAATTGATCTAGGAAGGTTGTTTAAGTTCATAATGAAATCAAAAACTTAGGTAAAAACTTACTTTAATTTAGGTAATTGAATAATTGGAGCAATTATCGTTCCTTGAAGCACACCTTTAAACTATTTACTTTCTAGGAAATCTATTTTATAATGTAGTAGATTTTTATTGACATTTTCCAATGGTTAATAGTTGTTTTAGATTTTAAGACTTGTTCCCGGCATAGAACATACATTTTGATTTAACATTATTTAGAACACTTTCCAAAGCGTGTTTAAAATCTAAAATTATATAGATGTTTTAAAGGAAGTGTTAGGGTAAGCTTCATATTAATTGGTGACTGTTACCACAGCTCTAGATTGAATATTTTGCAACATATAAACCGTACACCATGGTATATGTAAAGGTTGTGTACAAACGGCCACCGCACCGATTCACGAATTGGTATTCACAAAGTATGGTGTTGCGCATAAAATTCGCAACTTGATACCCATGGCCTAAATGTGAGAGGAAAATTGGCAGTAGAAAAAAATATGAAATGCATATCGCATCATAAACTAAGTGTTCAACTTGTTGAAGGATAACGTGATGATTTCATAAACAACTGTTATTTTATTCTTACAATAAAATAGCACTTACAATTTGTTTGTGTTTTATGCACGTGAGTTGTTAGAAATATCACGTTCGAGTCCTTTATTAAACAAATTGTCATTCTTTATTCAGTAGGTATTTACCATATTTTTTGTATTTGATCATAGTATAATGTTCTGTACCTTTAAGGGCAATAAAGCATCTATATAGGATTATTTTTAATTTCAATTACATTTATAGCAAGTAGAAAACCTAGATAAGTTTTCGTTCATCATCAAATTACAGCTTCCGTCGTATTTTTTTTATCTGCAGCTATTATTTATATTATTGTATTGTCGCCAAGATAAAGGAACTCACAGTTTAATTGACAAGAAAAACAATTTAACGCTACACAATTTATTTTAATTACAAAACAAAAGTGACCTTACGTCGAACCTCAGCTTCATAGATTAACTGGAAGTAAAAACCCATGCTGTACAAACTGACCAAGAAGATAGTCCGGGAGGTGCATAAAACATTCAGATTACGAGGTTACATTTTAAAATACTAATAATGAACTGAGATATGGTAGCTCATTGGATATCAACGTGTTGCTTCTGAATGGCCAGTCATAGTTTCGAATCCGAGCTTGCACCTTAGGATTTTCAAATATAAAAATGTGTAGTTTGCAGGAATCCTGTACGGTCAGATCTTCCTCGAACCTCGAAATGTGGATATCCTAAATTGTTGAGATAATTATTCTGTACTATACCATTTTGTATTATACAATCGCTTCCCGCCCGTACAACGTCTAACCATGATTCAGTTGGTCTGGTTCATTGCTTAGACGGCAGTTGATTCATTGTAATTACTAGACTCACCCAACCCCGAATCATGGTCCAAGAAGATTAGACGTAACCGGGAATAAACAGTAAACACCCTTATAGTAATGGGTTATCAAAAATATTTCACAACATCACATACATTGATCTGACTCCGAGATAGGTAGCTCAAGCACCTGTGTTACGGATATCAGAAACAACAGTGGGATTACAAATATAAACATATAATACTTTTCTTTTGTAAATACATACTTATAATACAAAGAAACACCCAGACCAATACAAACAGACATGATCATGCACACAAATGTTTGTACTGGGCGGGGATCGAACCCGCAACCCTTGGGCTAAAGGCAGCGTTCACTAACACTGTTCCAAACGGGTCGTGAAAAAAGGTCACGTTGTTTCTTTAGGGAAAGAACAATTAATATAAGTCTCTGACGGGAAATAATTTTATTTACGTTTTATCTATCAGTATTGTTATATCTAAAAGTTTATCGTGACCACCTGTACTATATATCGGTGCAGCAACGGTTATCGGACAGAGGTCGGCCAGTGATCATGAATCGCAAAAAAATCTCTGAATCACTACCTGACGTCCGTTCCAGTCAACACGATAAAAAACTTTAGTATGTCCTTGACAAACTTATAGTGATTACCCAGTTAGATGATGTGGTGAACGCTAGGACACCAAAGAAACAGAAGGCCGGTTGCCTACATCGTGTGCTAAATACGCATACGCGCATAGAACGATCCGGCGTGAGAGAAACAGACTACATATAGGTCATCATAGGCCTTTCCATCTATAGCAGATGTTTTAAGCAGCATCGCGCGGTGTGATGACATTACAGCTGCGCTCGTGGCTGTATAGTCCTATGCGGAAGTGAATTCTGTGTTCAACAGCGAGCTCATCTCACTCTGCCACCGAGAACTGAAAAGCATGCATGACGCGCTTGCCGCAATCTTTCAACTGGAGCATAGGCCTTCAGATGGGTCTTTTAGCATCACCTATCTCTCCCAAGAGAGCATGCCTTGGCGACGAGCAAGATCCATACGGTGCACATGCCCCAGCCAACGAAATGTTCGTGTCTTCTTTGAAATTTTCGATTGTGTCTATTTTCGATGCTATGTCTATGTTATATGTGACTGAACGCTGGAACTTGTGGCAGAGGTGACGTTATTATGTCGTGGGCTAATCGTTGCAATGGACCGATAGGGATCTGCCTGTACACATCACGACATGCTGGCGTGTCCTGATGAGTGTGAAGTAGGTCAGCTTACTAACAGTAGAACAAGAGCTTTCCAGCTCTGAGTTATGGTCCACCTAGAGATTCCTTCACTCCAACTGTAGGTGATTACCCTTCACTGGAGATCACCCGATCAGCAAACGAAATTTCATTGGCCTCAGAACTAATAATCTTAAATTCTTTTCGCCTTTGCGTTGATTGATTTCAAATCTACTGGTCTGTTTGTCATCAGCTACCACGAGTATTTGCGTTCAGTTATAGGGTGTATTGCAAAATATTTGCTCAGTTTATTACCCGTATGAGTTACCTCTTTAATTTATGGCTCTGAATTGCAAACTTTATGTTCAAGGTGTCCTTGGTACGGATGTATCTAATCGAGTAAAAAACTGTTTGAATGGCCAAGGTTATATTAATACACTATAGAAGTTTTTGTCAATGATTTCCAAATTTAGGAAAAATACTCATACTCAAATACAAAATTTATTATATTTGTTACTGATACCCAACTACATTTTTCTACAGCTTACAGACTCCAGGCTGACATTGAGAAATCCTTAACCGAATAGGTCCCACCTACACAAGAATCAAATCCGAAGGTCTAAGGATCCCATACAAAAACTCCATAACTATTTTGGCTTAATTTTTTTTATTTTAAAATAATCAATCTCAATTATTAATTTTTATATATATTTTTTAAATATAAATATTTTACAACATCACATACATTGATCTGACCGCGAGATAGGTAGCTCAAGCACCTTTGTAACGGATATCAGAATCAACAGTGGGATTACAAATACATACATATAATACTTTTCTTTTGTAAATACATACTTATAATACATAGTAAATACCCAGACCAATACAAACAGACATGTTCATGCACACAAATGTTTCTACTGTGCGGAGATCGAACCCGCAACCCTTACACCAGAGGTAGCGTTCACTACCACTGTTCCAAACGGGTCGTCATATTCAGTCGTTCGTCATTTTCGTTCGTCTTTACTATAATATTTAAAAAAGCCAAGAATAGATTTTTTTGGTGTAAATATTTCTACATCAGCAAAATAGTGCAAAATATTCATTCACTTCAGAGTAGAATAGGCCACCCTCACTCTTACCGAGGTGTCGTAAAATGCGACTAAGGTAAAGCTGCTGGTATGATCATCAGCACCCAGAGAAGGAAAACTCTGCATTTACATCAAAACCCTCGCCAACCCGTCTGCCAAGTGTGGTGAGTATGGCAATTACCCCTCATGTCATTGAGGGAGGCGCGTGCCCCAGCAGTGGGGACTTAAATGGGCTGACGATTATGATGATGATGATGATTCATTTACTAAAAATCATGTTGCACGCGTGTGATAATAACAATAACTCTACACATTTAGGTATAATATCAGACTCTGCATAGTTATCTAATCCAAAACAGAAGGACGACCTTGAAACGTCGTGATTGACGCAATAATTTAATTTCGCATGCGCGTACTTTGATAATATCCTCGAATAATTTCAAGCTGTAAGAAGGATTTCGTAGAAGTAATCGCTAAGACGTTGTAGATCAATAATAACCTGCCAAATTGGAACAAGTAGTTAGGAGCCAAGTTTAAGAGCGTACTCTTATTTAAAAAGGTCGTGTTTAATTTCGCGGATGTTCATGGGCGGCGTTGCTTAATTTCCATCAGGTGACTCGCTTGCTCGTTTGTCCGCCTCTAGCATAAAAAATAAAAGTTTAAGAGGTAGTCAGCATTGAAAAGAACTATATCGTCCAAGACATCAAAGTTCATCAAGTCAAATTATTTAAGTGTTAAATTTACCTTCTTACACTTCTATCAAGATGATTTTTGACTTTTGATTTGACTAAACGTTATTTGATAATAACGTTTAATCAATTTATGCCTGGAAAGATTTCTCACAGCACAGCGTAAGGCTGTCAACATTGTTTTACAAAATTCATGTAATAATAGATGGAAGTTTTTTGTGTCCAATGTATATTGTGTGCAGTATATTCATTCAATTTGACAAAACCATATCGATTTCCTCACCCATTTGTATAGATTGTATTTTCTCTGATAGAATTCTTTCATGTCAAATAAATGTTCTGAAAAGTTGATAACTAATAAATACAGACAATAGCGTCTAGAAGGTCGAAGTCGTGGCAGGCCCCCACAAGGTGGACCAAAGATCTGGTGAAGGTCGCGGGTATCCCTTGGATGCGGGCGGCACAGGACCAATATGTGGTGATCATTGGGGGAGACTTTTGTCCAGCAGTGGACGTTTATTGGCTGAAATAATGCTTATGATGATGAAATTCAGACAATTTATAAAATTACACTCGAACACAGACCGGCGGTTCAAAATCTGAATTAAATTTGAAACCATGATAAAATGCGTACTTAAAAAAATTTAACCAAACCAAATGGCACATATAGTAAGGTAAACTAATCCGTAACAAATCTAACATCAAGATTGCGAAGCTAGAAACATCAGTTTATAATTCACAAAATGGTGTGAAATTGATTTTACATCTTCTTAAAATTGGCCTTTTAGGCCGATTGATTTGAGTAATTATGACTTGGGGATATTTTTATCTGCTTCACTTTTTACTTGAAGAGTTACAGTTTTGAATTATAACTACATATTATATTAGCCTAAGAATTTCTAAGTGTCGCATTCAGAGCCGTCAAATTAACTTTAATTGGTAGTAAGGAAAAAATATTGACACTTATTTTAATACGCATAAAGACTGTCCATAATTAAGTAAGTGAACATTTAGCTTAATTGACGTCTCTGCGTGTGGCAACTAGCTTAGTGACTGGCTGAAAATGAAAATGACTCTTTTGAGACTGCGAATATGTTTTCCACCAAATCTACACCTACATCTTTATTAAGTGTCCTACTTAAAGGTTGTCTGGAAAAGACCGCTCATTCTGATAAGGTCGCCTTCGTTGTTCATTACTCCTGTAATACCACCGAGTTTTTAGTTTATACCTGTTTCGTGTGCAACAAAACTATATTCGTTTATTCAAATCAAAAAGAGCACATAACTTCCGGTGTACAACTTGGCCCTGCACGCTTGTGCGCCTAAACGCGGACGATTACAAATCGTTTTACTTTCGCAACTGGATCTGATCGGGTCGCCAAAAACAAATCGTGCAATCACCTCGCTGGTGATTACTTATGATCCTGTTTTGGGGGTATTATTATATTGAGTGTCGTGTCATCGGCCTAGGTAGGGCTGGCTATGTGTAGTAATTTTTATTTAAACTAGTCGCTTTCACTTCGTTTAAATATATGGCGCTAAGTGCTGGGGCACGGGCCTCCCTCAATCACATGAGGGGTAATTGCCATACTCACCACACTTGGCAGACGGGTTAGCGAGGGTTTTGATATAAATGCAGAGTTTTCCTTCTCTGGGTGCTGATGATCATGCCAGCAGCTTTACCTTAGTCGCCTTTTACGACACCTCGGTAAGAGTGAGGGTGGCCTATTCTACTCTGCCGGGGACCACACGGCTAACATACCTATAATAATATCAAAATAATACGGCCTTCGTGCCTGCCGTGTGGTCCTCGGCAGGGTAGAATAGGACACCCTCACTCTTACCGAGGTCCCTCCACCAGCCCATGGTCCTTCCTACCGTCTCGGCATACGGACCGAATCTTGGGAGACGCTCACCAGGTACTTGCTAAGGGCTCTTTCCCCGGTGCGTTTCTTCACTCCCTACAAAGTCTGTGTCTGTGTCCCATCTCAATGTCACTTCTCCCCAAATGGGGCGTGAAACACCACAACACAAGCGACTCGCGCTCGGGCAGTTCCACATCAATCAATCTCCTTCCTGATGTTAAGCCGACTAACCGACTCTTACCGAGGTGTCGTAAAAGGCGACTAAGGTAAAGCTGCTGGCATGATCATCAGCACCCAGAGAAGGAAAACTCTGCATTTATATCAAAACCCTCGCCAACCCGTCTGCCAAGCGTGGTGAGTATGGCAATTACCCCTCATGTGTTTGAGGGAGGCCCGTGCCCCAGCAGTGGGGACTTAAATGGGCTGACGATAGGTATGTTGGTTGTCGTGTCATTAGCCGAAATAGTTGCCTAGTGTGTAGATTTTTTTATATTTAAACTAGTGATCCTCACCTTGTAATTTTTATTTAAGTTACTATTATTATTTACCACAACATGATCAAGCTATTATTTTGAAAACAACTTCACTAACCGACTTGTCCAAAATGGCATGATTAAAATTCTTAATTTTTAAAGTTATATGTATATCAGTAATACCGATACTATCTGTAAACCTTCAAGAAAAGAGCGTTCTCCCTTTCAAAAAGGCCGGCAGCGCACCTGTAACTTCTGACGTGACAGGTGTCCATGGGCGGCCGTAATCGCTTACCATCAGGTGATACGTCTGCTCGTCTGCCCCCTATATAATAAAAATCCTTTACCTAAATGTTATGTGGTAGAATTATTTTTATTAGCATAGAATAAAGCATTAAAAAAAATATAGGTTTTACGAGTAATGAAATAACTCCACCTAGGTATGCTATGTTATGAATGAAATTTATCATATATTTCTTTAATAAGGATAATGATGTTTTCCTGTAAATTGAACTCGTTGGTACGATTCCCAAGTATCTGCAATTATGACACATGTGTTGCATTTCTGTATTACCTACTCGTAGGTTCAAACCTTAAGCTTGAGTTCGCATTAAAAATGAATATCACGGCTGAACAAAAATTCACGACCAGTGTATCCTACCAGTGCTCACTTATGGAGCTGAGCACTTGGGTTCTTAATAAGGATATTCTCCACAAACTTGAGGTTACTCAAAGGGCAATTGAGAGGAGGCTGGTAGTAGTAATGGCCGTGTGGTCCCCGGCAGAGTAGAATAGGCCACCCTCACTCTTACCGAGGTGTCGTAAAAGGCGACTAAGGTAAAGCTGCTGGCATGATCATCAGCACCCAGAGAAGGAAAACTCTGCATTTATATCAAAACCCTCGCCAACCCGTCTGCCAAGCGTGGTGAGTATGGCAATTACCTCTCATGTGATTGAGGGAGGCCCGTGCCCCAGCAGTGGGGACTTAAATGGGCTGATGATGATGATGATGATGGTAGTAGTAAAACTCAAAGATCGTAGAAGAAATGAGTGGGTCAGAGAGCAGAGCAAAGTCAGCGACGTTGCGAAATGGATCTTGAGGTTGAAGTGGGAGTGGGCTGGTCATGTCGCCCGAAAACATGGCTCGTGGTGCAAGGCAGTGGTAGAGTGGAGACCGTGGGCCGAAAAACACTAAAAGAAAGACCCCAAATGCGTTGGTGTGACGACATCAACAAGGCAGGAACAAAGTGGATAGAAATCGTCCAAGATCGACAACAATGGCATAAACTGAAGGAGGCCTACACCTTAGAGGTTGAAAATGGCTTAAGAAGAAAGAAGGTTCAAACCAATATATCGATGCCAAATGATTTTGCTTAGGCGACATGTCAGTAAAATAACCGGTCTCTACCACGGATTTTTTCAAAATACTTAACACATTTAGCACTTTTCACCTGACATCGTGTTGGCAACACTGCGTGATGTATAGTAGTTTTTGCTTAGGCGACATGTCAGTATAATAACGGGTCTCTACCACGGATTTTTTCAAAAATTTTAACACATTTAGCACTTTTCACCTGACATCGTGTTGGCAACACTGCGTGATGTATAGTAGTTTTTGCTTAGGCGACATGTCAGTAAAATAACGGGTCTCTACCACGGATTTTTTCAAAATTCTTAACACATTTAGCACTTTTCACCTGACATCGTGTTGGCAACACTGCGTGATGTATAGTAGTTTTTGCTAAGGCGACATGTCAGTTTAATAACGGGTGTCATCGGACCGTTAGGAATTTCGTACTTACTGATTGATATAATACGTGTAAAAACACGCAGTTATTTATTGCTAAGGATTTTTTGATTCTTCGAAGGATATCCACTTCACTTGTTAATGAAAGAAGATCTTTAATGTCTATTAACATAGACTTGTTTGTTTTTCAGTTGGCTACTAGAAAATTTTGCAGACAATTTTAGATCAATAAATATGCAAGTACTACCTATCAATTGAAAGAAGTAAAGGGAATCGTTTGTCCTGATATGGATGTATAATTAGAAGAGATGAAGACCACGTAACCGAAAGAGTGATGAGTGAATATTAGTGAGTGAAGAAAATGAGGACGGCCGAAAATGAGGATGGATTGTGTAAAGAATATAATGGACAACATTTCATATTTTTAACATGTCCATATTGTTTTTTTATATGAAAATAGACATAAAATGAACAAACCCATATTTTTTCTTTTTTCAAAATTTGGCCATTTTCATGCATAAAATAATTATTGAAATTCTTTATATTCTAAATAGACGTAAGCGCCAAATGACGTCATCGGACGGCTGAATACAGCGATATTCCTTTGCTTATCATTTTTTTAATAAAAAAAAGGTACTACTGTCAAAGGTAAATAATACTAGTGTCAACATTGTCAACGTCATTCATACATTCAACGTTGACAAGTTGTCTTTTTTTTTGACAGTTACATGTCATGGGTTTGGCATTTCGTAAATTTAAAACTATAATGTGCTAAGCAAAGAAATATTTTACATTCTGCCGTCCGATGACGTCATCTTACGTTTTTTAGTTTTTAATTTTTTTCTCAGTAAATAAGCAATATAAAAAATGAATAAATATATATTCGAGCAGTGGAAAAGTAAACAAAGAATTGGTATTTTTTGTTTCAGAGCTTAGCAATTTTGAAATGTTGTCCATTGAAAGGGAAGTCGAAGTCGAATCGATGGCGAATGACGGGGACATATGGAAGAAGAAAACGTACTGCCACCAAAGATAGTCTGGGAACAGGACAGAAGAACAATGACGATATATTGAAACGAGTTCTGTATCTGGTAACAACTTGTAAGTAGTAAGTATTTACTAACCTAAAATTGCACATACATATATAACTTTGCTGGTCCCCACACTAGGCAAGCCTGTCCTGTGGGGAACAGTAAACGATTAACAGAGTAAATTTAACTTTGTCTTTGACTTGAAAGGATCAAGAAAAAAAATAAAATGAGAAGGATTACCCCAATCTTCGAAAAAAAAAGTTTCTCCTAGCCTGCCAAGATTCCTGTGACCTCCGATGTGATTGGCAATACAGATGGTTGTTTCTTTTGCCAATAATTTAAGCATTCCACACCTCGCGTGGACCCAAATCCGACAGCTATAAACATGCCAACGAAAGCATAATATAAGCAAGGACGAGTGTACGTTGGTCATATGTGAGGCCAGTGTGAGCCGATGAATTTTGATTTTTTTAGTGCACTTGTTACCTAACCAAAAGGAGCGATGGTAGCTCAGAGCATAAGAGCACATACCTTTTGTGTGACAAAAATACAAATACTGTAAAATACAGGATGTATCTGTGAACATTTACATCCCTTTAACCACGTGTTCTATCAACCATTCTGAACAACTTTTTGTTCTGACTTTTGGAAATTCGCATAAAAAACCTTCAACCTCTCATACGAAGTCGGTCTCGTGACTTGGTAATTTTGTATGGGGAGTAGAAATTTTATCGACTAATTCGTAGAACAAATGTTGTTCAGAATGGTTGTTAAAACACGTGGTTAAAGGGATGAAAATGTCCACAGATACACCCTGTGTAATCGGAGAACATACAAAAAAGATTTTTCAAGTCGCTTAAAAGAAAATTAAAGATGATTTCGTGTACCACCCTTCTTCAAAGCTACACACGACTGTCGTGATGGGGCATTTACTGGTAGTAGAGACTCTTCCCTAAAGTATTGGGTTCGATACCCATTGTGGAAAAAGCTTGCGAAATGAACACTTGTGTTTTTTCAGTGCCCGGGTGTCATGTACATTCGCGTTACCTTCATTGAGTATGGTGACAATAACAAAAGATCTTAAGCTACTTATTTTGAGATCAGGTCAATGTGTGGTGCACTGCTTTCACATATTTGTTTTATGTTTCATTTTCTGAATATCAAGTTTCTTTAAAGTCGATGCTTTTAACTTTTTCCTTTCGTGCCGAGCCACGCTGTTTCCTGTCTTTACCATGATCGTAAATTTTAAAGAAGATATAAAAAGATACTTTTATAGTTCGCGATATATTTTG
This sequence comes from Marasmia exigua, assembly GCA_019059595.1. Taxonomy (NCBI): domain Eukaryota; kingdom Metazoa; phylum Arthropoda; class Insecta; order Lepidoptera; family Crambidae; genus Marasmia; species Marasmia exigua. The sequence goes on from CM032488.1 coordinate 15,702,721, forward strand.
AGAATCAGTTATTGATTTAGCAAGGGTAATCTTGACCTGATTGCCTATTGTCGTCGTTGTTTATTGTAAATGACCTCAGAGGAAAATCGAAAGTATAATTGCGAAGTTTTTTGCAGAATTTAAACTATTTTTGTTGACGTCTAAGATTTGATTTCAATTAGCACAATAAGACGAAGTCTTGACTTCAGATGCTTATCTTATCAAACTTCTATTTATCTATCCTCTTTATTAGGGGGAAGGACTAGCAGACGGATTTAATGTTAGCATCCTGCAACACCGAAGGAGATCACAAGTACGCCGCCCGCCTTTATCTTCTTGTGTCTTCGTATGTTGTTCCCAGTTTAAATATTTCACAACATCACATACATTGATCTGACTCCGAGATAGGTAGCTCAAGCACCTGTATTACGGATATCAGAATCAACAGTGGGATTACAAATATATACATATATTTTTTGTAAGTTGTGTCCAAAGCCAACACTACATAGTCCAGGCTACGTTTTGACCCTGATGCAGGATTTGTTAAGTCTGGTAATTACAATAAAATTTTCATCACGATGTGTTTTTTCTTCATCGCCGAGCGGATTTGAAACTACGTCCACTTGTTTATAGAAGCGCATATTCTTATCTACTAGGCTACCATCATCAGAACAACAGGCGTGATTACTAAAGTTCTCACTTCACCGTCATTTAAAGCAAAGGTGTAAACCGAATCAGTACGAGGAAAACTCACAATAGTAACATGCACCGAGAGACACTTAACCAGTTATCTATGCAACTATTGTTTTGCATATGAAATCATTACGTGGCTAAATTATACGCTACTATTTTACGAGAAGTGTCGTTTTAAAACGTCTGTTTAAGTTTTTTTTGCTGCTTGTTTTTAACGTCCCATTTGAAATCAATATGTGCGTATTTTGAGAGAAGACATTGCAAGAAAACCTGCACAAAAATGGGTATTAAAATGATACTGATTCAGAATGTATCCCTAATAAAGTTAGTCTGGTTCCCCTGTCTGAAAATTGTGATGGTCATTGTAATCACCAAGGTGAAAAAATCCTGGATCATGGTCCAAACGTGGGTTACGTTTGGACTCTGAGATGAGTAAGGGGAGAGTCAACTAATGTTTTACGAGTATTATTCCATCATAATTCTCACCCATTATGAACTTAAAAATGACCACATATATTATTAAAAGTACCTTGCACATCAAACAATTTTGTAAAACTCCATAGAAATAACAGAAATACGTGTTTATCATACCAAAAACGCACTGAACCGGCGCAGGAGCACAAATGCATAGTAATTTGTTCAAAATCGGTCGCCATTATTTTCACGCTGTTACATATGAACAAATGGATGGATCTGGGTCATAACGAATTGAGAATATAACAGGTTGCATCAATGTCAGCCCTGGTGAGGTGCGTTTTGTAGAACCACAGTGTAACTAGTGAATCAACACAGTAAATAATTAACTAAATAAATAAAACACATACATTGACTTGACCCGAACATAAGAAGCTGAAGAACTTATAGGTATCAAAATCAACGAAGCAACACAAATACATACTAAATAGATATATTACCCTCAGCAATTAAAAAGACAAATAAAGGACGATTTCTTGCGACAGAGAGGACAAGCAATGTTAAGATGGATGTGTGCCATGACGAGAATGGTTAAGATAAGGAATGAGTGTATTAAATGTAAGTCAATGTAGGACCTATCAATGAAAGACTAAAGAGAATACGTTTGTCCAGGTTTGGAGTAATGATAAGAGATGAACCAAAGAAGTGGGTATTAATGGTAGTGCGAAGAGGAACAGAGGACGGCCGAAGGAGAGAAGGATTGGTTCTGTGAGGGATATACATCAAATGATTAGGTGATTTTCTAGATAATCTAAGTCTTGGTACAAAAGTACCGTTTCCCTGAATCACATACAATAGCCGCTGCCACGGCCTATTGGCCGTAAACACAAGTGTGCATAACACAAACGTTTCTCCAGAGTGGGTATCGAACCCAAAACTTCCCTAAGATTTTGGGTTCGGTGGCTCTCCTACCAGTAAATGCCCCATCACGTCAGTGCAGTCGTGTGTAGCTTTGAAGATGTGTGGTACACGAAGTCATCTTTAATTATATTTTAAGCACTCTTAAAAAGCATGGAGGTTTCAATTCGTCGAGATCTTTCTTTTTTTATGATCCCCAATTATACATTGTAGTTACTTATTGAGTAGACGCCTCATATTTCGTCGTTTTTATTGGTCCTTATCGAAAAAGAAGAGAAATCGATGGCGAAAGACAAGGGCGTATGGAAGAAGGAAACAATCTACGCCGACCCCAGAACATGGTAGGTAAATGATGGTTAGAGATATTTCACTCATCAGACAACATCCCAGAAGCAGATTTAATCTGCTGGCATGCAGCAGGCTGCCATTACCTATATTTCCAATGACCGTCACCATTGAAGCAAAGTGGTCCTGCGGATCGTAGAGGTAAGGATTCTAATGAAGGTAAGATGATGAATTAAAATATGCCAAGCTAAGTAATCAGCCTCGAATTGAAATGGGAATTCCATGAGTATATTACAAGTAGTAAGTTACTTAAACAAGTCACTAACAGGTTTTTATCTTTTACCTACGGAATTTCTCCAGCCTTGGGGTAATTTGAATTTTTATTAACTATTAATTTAAACATTGTCTACGTGAGACAATTGGGACCGTGACTTGGCTTAGTATTTATTCTTCTCACTCTGCGATTATCTCAAAAGAGACTCTAATTCATAATATTTGTTGTGCATGATATCAGGTTACATATTTATAGATCTTCTTTAAACAATCAATTCTCCAACTTCTACCTTTACAATGAACACATTAAGAACTTAGTTTTTTTTTATGTGATAGGTGGCAGAAGTGCAGACGGATCACTTGATGGTAAGCGATTGCCGCCGCCCATGGACACCCGCGACACCAGTGGAGTCATAAGTGCGCTGCCAACCTTAAAAGAGGGGTTCCCCCGTATTGGGCCATTTGCAGTGCAATGGGCTAACGTCGCCACTTTTCAGCAGCGCCTTATGCATACCCATCCGTTGGGAGACGGACGGGTAGTATCAGGCTCTCCCATGACTGGGGCTTCTTCACCTAATGTGAGGCCGGTCAATGGGCCTACCGACAAAAACCACTGCGGCTGTTCCCGGCATATCCAGGGCTACGGGATGGGATAAGGGCTCGACGGACGAACCCTGGCACCGCATCCCATCAATGGACAGCGAGGCACTAGCGTGCCTCGCTGTCCATAGATGGGATGCGGCCTCTTTCCTAAACCAGGGGGCTCAGAGCCCCCCCCGGGCAGCTCCCACTGCCCTCCAAGCAAAGCCCCCACCGGGCGGCGCCCACATCGCTGGATGGCGATGAGGTCGTCGCGGGCAAGGGCTCCTGCAGGACACCCCACAGATCCAAACCCTGCTGGCTGCAGGGCGAGGAGAAGGGGTGAACCCGCAGGCTTCCAAAGGTTACACCGTCTAGTCGGCTCCACGGCCGGCTGCGTTGGATTGCGCAGTCGGTCGGTGAACGAAAAGGCGTCCCCCGTATTGGGCATTCGGTAACCTCACTCACACAAAATGAAGTAATCTAGCAGGAGACCATAGTCATTGGCATGGCAACGGATCAGTAAGCAAATATGGATGCTGTCAGGCTGTCTGCCGTAAATGCCATTAAGTAATTAAGTTATTCATCATCATCATCAGCCCATTTAAGTCCCCACTGCTGGGGCACGGGCCTCCCTCAATCACATGAGGGGTAATTGCCATACTCACCACGCTTGGCAGACGGGTTGGCGAGGGTTTTGATAAAAATGCAGAGTTTTCCTTCTCTGGGTGCTGATGATCATGCTAGCAGCTTTACCTTGGTCGCCTTTTACGACACCTCGGTAAGAGTGAGGGTAGCCTATTCTACTCTGCCGGGGACCACACGGCCAATTAAGTTCTTCGCCCTCCCGGAAATAAAGCAGGATCCCAGATCTAAGGATTATCGTATCCTCGCCCTGTCGTCGACTTCGGATAATCCTACGATATTCCAGAGAATTTTACTTAATTCTTCCTCTAGCTCCAGCTGCTTCTCTTCGGTCGGCAGTGTGCGTGTGTTGTACGTTGCCTGGGCCAAGGTGTAAATTAATTTTGATAAATATATGTCAAAACCTTAGTCAAGAAGAGGTTAATCAAATTTTAATATCCTTCGTTATGTTATATAATAATCATCATCAGCAACCCACACTCGTCCACTGCTGGACATAGGTCTCCCCTAATGCACGCCACTGCTCCCGATTTTCGGCCACTCTCATCCAGCCCACACCAGCCAGCCTTCGAATGTCATCATCCCATCTTGTCGCAGGGCGTCCTACACTACGCTTACCGAGTCGCGGTCTCCACTCAAGGACTTTACGGCTCCAACGGCTGTCAGTTCTGCGGCTAATATGACCACCCCACTGCCACTTCAGCTTGCTAATTCGGTGGGCTATGTCGGTGACTCTGGTTCTCTGTCGGATTACATCATTTCTGATGCGGTCCTTTAGAGAGACTCCGATATATAATAATAAACTAAAAATATGAACGACAGTTATTGGTAATTAAAAATATTGACTAACTTTATTACTTATTTATTAATTAAACACATCAGATTGGAATATTTGTGCAACGATGGGAATGAACGATAATGCTGTATGTAAGATGTCGAAATACACATCATATTTGCGATTCTTAACTTTTGCATGTTTGTATGGGTATTTATTTACTCGCGGCCATTAGCCTCTGATATCTTCGACGTATGTACGTCCGGCAAAGTTTCCGATAGACCACTTTTAGACCTTATTCCAATGCCGTGAGGTCGAAAAGTGGTATACCGGGGACTTTGTCGATGTTGTACATCACTTACATTTTCAACTTTACCCTGACTTTCTAGGAGATCAGCTGGAGATTCTCTTGAAGACAATACTAGTGTATAATAATTAAATTTTATGATCAAGGCAATGAAGTGGCTAGTGGGTCACATAGGATTTAAAGTACTTTTATAAGTTGTGATTAACTATTTATTTATATTCAAGTCCATTTGATCTTTTTTTTAATGCTAGAGGCGACAAACGAGCAAGCGAGTCACTTGAAAAGTAGTAAGCAAGTTCTGTCTTATTATTAACATCTTGTAATTGTATTCGTTTCTTGTAAAGTTTGAAGTTCGACACTGAAAGTTGTAGACGAGTACATCTACCTCGGACAAAAAGTCCAGCTTGGAAGTCCAACTTCTAGAAAGCGGTCGACGAATTCAACTCGGCTGGGCAGCGTTCGGTAAGCTACGCAGCATATTTTCGGCCCATCTACCGCAGTGCCTCAAGACGAAAGTCTTCAATGCGTGTGTGTTGCCAGTGATGACATACGGAAATGTGCCGATTAAGGAGGCTCAAAGTCACCCAGAAAGCAATGGAGAGGGCTATGCTCGGGGTCTCTCTGCGTGATCGTATCAGAAATGATGAGATCCGCAGGAGAAGGTTACAGACATAGCCCAAAAGATTGCATGCCTGAAGTGGCAATGGGCAGGGCACATAGCGAGGAGAACAGACGGCTGTTGGGGCGGAAAGGTCCTCGAGTGGATGCCACGTACAAGAAGTCGCAGCCGTGGCAGGCCTCCTACAAGGTGGACCGACGATCTGGTGAAGATAGCGGGAATCCATTGGATGCGGGCGGCACAGGACCGGCACAGGAACGGCACAGGACCCGGATTGGGCCGATTGGATAAAGGATGGCAGCGCATTGTGACTCCACTGGTGTCGAGGGTGTCCATGGGCGGCGGCAATCACTTCTTACCACCAGACGATCCGTCTGCTCGTCTGCAACTTATCAGATAAAAAAAACTTTTAAGGATTTATTAAAAAATACGAACTGCATTGTTGTGCCCGGCCGTGTGGTCCCCGGCAGAGTAGAATAGGCCACCCTCACTCTTACCGAGGTGTCGTAAAAGGCGACTAAGGTAAAGCTGCTGGCATGATCATCAGCACCCAGAGAAGGAAAACTCTGCATTTATATCAAAACCCTCGCCAACCCGTCTGCCAAGCGTGGTGAGTATGGCAATTACCCCTCACGTGATTGAGGGAGGCCCGTGCCCCAGCAGTGGGGACTTAAATGGGCTGACGATGAACTGCATTGTTTACATCAGTATCATAATATTCATAATATTTGCAATATACATATATTTTTATTGATACTATAAGTTTACTACAAATCAACGTATTTCTTATCAATGTTATTACTTCGAAGTCATTAACCGTTGACACTATACTGTAATATCATTTATTACTATTGAGATTGTGAAATTTTATTAAGGGGTCCGGCGAACAACGTATTCCCCATACAAACGTAATATCAAAATAATTTGCAATTTGAGAATATCTCGACGTTTCTTTGCTGTTATTCGGAGTAATTTGTCTGTGCTAAAATTAAAAAATATCTTCCACTTTGTAAATTTTTGACGTAAACGACCTATTTTTCTGCCTATTTGTTTTATGTTATTCAACAAATGTAAGCTGTGTCTCTGTACACAGCTTGTATTGTCTAGTTACACACTAAAAAAAACAGTATATAATTTACCTTTTTTTATTCGCAAATTAACACAACTTTCTTACTAATTTCAAACACATCAAAATAGCCATCTTTCTGTTTCTACTCGCGCGTAACGGCGTCCGAGGAACGGCGAAGCTTGCCGTGAATTGAATTTGAACTGACCTCTGCAGACTCTTAATACTGCCATCATTTTGGGAACTGTTACAGGGGCCTACTTTGTTTTAACTTTTCCTTTTTTTTTAGTTTGCCTATATCGTCCCGTCACGTCGATTTTAGGTTTGCCCCGTTGTCGGCGTCAGGTTACCATTGGGTGACGATTGGTAAATCTTTTGGGGCCCATTCGACAGACATGACCCGCCCATATCGATTTCAGTTTGGCAGTATTTTTGCCAACATCAATTCCATCTGATGGTAAACGGTATGCTCATAGATAATATCAACAATGCTGGAGCATTCATGCCGCTGCCTACCATAGAAGAACTCTTTTCGTACCTTGTTTAAAAAGAACTTGTAATAGCGATCAGGGAAGGCGGCTCATTCCAGAGTTTGCAGAGGTTGTTCCTAAGGTTTTCTAATGTTGTAAAAAATGCATAATTATCTTGAAAAATAACACATTAAGATTTCCATGAGTACACTACAAAGATATCTACCTCATAATTGATAATGGGCGATCCCAGGTCTTACGTTGAATCTGTTCGTCGATAATCTATTATCACAGATGGTTTTTTACTGCAATAAATTACCCGTATGGTTGCATACATGCTTCTCAATTACCCCCCCCAAGGTCTCTAACCTGCATGTCGGCGTGAAGTCAAGGTCTGTCTCCAGAGAAAGGCCTGCATCATCGCTGCCGGCTGTCACCTTGACAACTAAGTAATGGCTCTGGTTGGTGTACTTATATCCTAATTATTTACTTGAGCGTACCCATTACTGGGGGGTGGGGTTGTTCAGCATACGACTCAGCGGGAGACGACTTTACTGGGTGTCCTGGTAGGTCATACACCAAAGAAGGGCTAACGCGGCGAGGGCTGTCCGTCCGTATGTCACAGCCACTTTTTTCCGAAACTATAAGAACTATACTATGGAAACTTGGTAAATAGATGTATTTTGTTAACCGCATTACGATTTCTACACAAAAATAGGAAAAAAAATGTTTGGGGGTCCCCATCCTTAAAATTAAAACCTTTTTTTACCTTACCTCTAACTTCTATACTAAAAAAAAATTAATTAAAAAATATATGATATACATTACCATGAAAACTAACAACGAAAATTAGTTTGAACTAGATCTAGTAAATAGTCTTAAGTTATGAACCGTAAACCGCAATTTACCTTCCATTTAGTCAACTCAATTGTTTTACAATTATGTAATATGTTACTTGCTGATATGGAACCTCATGGGCGAGTCCGACTCTCACTTGGCCGGTTTTTTATCTCTTCCTGACGCGAGCGAAGCTGCGGGCAATGGCTAGTAACAGCATAAATATAAATGTACTTATTGATAAATTGTAGATAATTCAACTCAATCACTGGTATCACACGGTGCTGAGTCTGGGGGGACTCAACTCGCCTTGACCTATATCACTGTATATGTAATATATGGTCAAGTTACAGTTGCTATGGTGATCATTTACATTAATTGTATAATTTTGCATTGATTTATTGTATAAATAAACAGGCAACAATCGCAATTGTATGGAAAAGCAAACGATTAAAGGTCGATTCACAAAGATGACCACAAATGGCCAGCGATTATGCATGTGATCTCATGAAGAAAAGACTTAAGGTGACGGGTAGGGCACACTAGCGACGCCACTCTACCGGAGACCGGATCTATTTTAAACAATTTAGGGGTTACAACCTCTCGGCCAACACTCATACTATTTATTATATAACCATGCAAAAATGTTAGGTCCCACGCGTACGCGAAAAATTGTAACACGTCAAAAGCGGCCACTTTTGGCGTGAATCAATTTTTCGCGTACAAAAACGGACCCTAAATTTGTACATGGTTATTTAATAAATAGTATAAGTGATGGCCGAGAGATTGTTACCCCGAAATTGTTTAAAATAGATCCAGTTTAGTAGCTAAAAATTGAAACCGATTGGCGTCGCTAGTGTGCCCTACCCTTCACCTTAAGACAAAAAAACATTTTCAATGGACAACATTTCATATTTTTAACATGTCCATATTGTTTTTTTATATGAAAATAGACATCAGTAAATAAGCAATATAAAATATAAAAAAATATATATTCGAGAAGCGGAAAAGTAAATGAAGAATTGGTAATTTTTGTTTCATAGCTCAGCAATTTTGAAATGTTGTCCATTAAATATAGAATGTGTTTAGTCTAAGCCCTTATGATGTGCCAAATTGTGAATGAGCCATTTCTTCATGAGATTACATGCGTAGACGGTTGTCATTTATGGTCAACTCTCGTGAATCGACCTGTACGCATACATGATTTTGATGAGACTAATGTTTCATGCTTAGATCTCCTGACTTTTTAAAGTAATAAGTGGTAGACGAGCCGTCTGTTCGATAACCTGATGATAAGCGATTATCACCATCCATGGATTGGACACCCGCAACACCTCTTGTAGCACATGTGCGTTATCAACCTTTAAGCTGACCTACCCTCGGATGGGGCCTCTGGTTACCCTCAATTACTCGGGGAAAGGTCTTATAAAGGTTGGCTCTACACTGGAAGTTGTAGACGAGTGCATCTACCTCGGACAAAAAGTCCAGCTTGGTAAGTCCAACTTCTAGAAAGAGGTCGATCGACGAATCCAACTAGGCTGGGCAGCGTTCGGGAAGCTACGCAGCATATTTTCGGCAGATCTACCGAAGTGTCTCAAGACGAAAGTCTTCAATGCGTGTGTGTTGCCAGTGATGACATACGAAACCGAGACATGGCCGCTTACAATGTGTCGGTAATGTGTCAAAGTCACCCAGAGAGCAATGGAGAGGGCTATGCTCAGTCTCCTTGCGTGATCGTATCAGAAATGATGAGATCCGCAGGAGAACTCGGGTCACAGATATAGTCCAAAGGATTGCATACCTCAAGTGGAAATGGGCAGGGCACATATCGAGGAGAACCAGACGGCCGTTAGGGCGGAAAGGTCCTCGAGTGAAGGTCACGCTGCAGGAAGTCGCAGCCGTGGCAGGCCCCCCATAAGGTGAACCGACGATCTGGTGAAGGTCGCGGGAATCCATTGGATGCGGAGTGGCGCAGGACCGATCTGTGTGGAAATCATTGGGGGAGGCCTATGTCCAGCAGTGGACGTCTATTGGCTGAAATGATCAATGATGACTCGGTGAAACGCTGGCGCTGTTTCACGCCAGTTTTCTGTAAGGCCGTGCATCACTAGCTCGTGGCTCTCTTCATCTACAGCACCATCAACCGCTGGGGCAATCGAGTTCTGGAGACCACGTCTCGGTAAACGCAGTGTAGGACGCCCTCAGGACATATGGAGTGGACCTATTCAAGATGGCTGGCAGGAGCTGAAAGCAAGTAGCTAAAGATCAATGAAAGCGGTGAACATTTCGAGATGCCTATGTCCTGCAATGGACTGCAACAGGCTGAAGGCGAAGTCTTATAACTTATTCCCCTGTTTTTCTAGTGATTGTGACATTTAATAATTTTAACGCGTTCATCATCAGCCCATTTAAGTCCCCACTGCTGGGGCACGGGCCTCCCTCAATCACATGAGGGGTAATTGCCATACTCACCACGCTTGGCAGACGGGTTGGCGAGGGTTTTGATATAAATGCAGAGATTTTCCTTCTCTGGGTGCTGATGATCATGCCAGCAGCTTTACCTTAGTCGCCTTTTACGACACCTCGGTAAGAGTGAGGGTGGCCTATTCTACTCTGCCGGGACCACACGGCTAACGCGTTACTAGATAACATATTAGTATGAATGATATAGGTCCAAGAATGCGCTTTGGATAACCCATCGGATGTCATTTACGTCTGAGCGAATTTCAGCATTGCAACAGGTGTCTGCACTGTTTGCCTTAATTACAACTTTAATGCACAGACACTAGGGTTTCTTATTGCACAACCGATTAGAACTGTCTAGTCAAGAAGTCAGGTCTGTTACCCTGCCTATTTACACCTTACTGCACAAGAATTAGGGCTGCTTATTGCACCGTTTAAGATCAGTTGGTCTCAGGTCAAGGTGTACCTAGAGGTCAGAAGTGAACTATTATAATCTGATTTTTTTTTTATCGATTGTAACGTTTGAATCGAAATGAGGGTCAGTTGTGGATTAGGTTTTTGCTAAACGGTTCTTTTGATTCTATGATACAATTCAATTAGAATTAATCGTTGTAGTTTAACGAATTATTATATAATTAATAAGAATTTTATACTATATGACTGACCGGATGGCGCAATTGGTAGTGACCCTGCCTCTTACGCCAAAGGTCGTGGGTACGATCCCCACCCTGGACAAACATTCGTGCGATGAACACTTGTGTTTGTTCAGTGTCTGGGTGTAATATATGTATTTAAGTATATATTTGTGTTCCTCTGTTGTCTGATATCTGTAACACAAGTGCTTAAGCTACTTAGTACGGAATCAGGTCAACGTATGAGATGTTGTGAGAATTGTGAAAAAAAAAATTAATAAAGGAATTTCTCCTTTATTAATTTTTTTTTCACAACAAGGTATTTACCTTGTAGTATATTGTAGATCTGTTATTTAGGGTTCTGAATCTAGAAAGGAAACAACGAAACCCTTTAAGGTGACGGGTAGGGCACACTAGCGACGCCAATCGATTTTAATTTTAAGCTACTAAACGGGATCTATTTTAGACAATTTCAAGGTTACCACCTCTCGGAGTGGTAACCCCGAAATTCGTTTAAAATAGATCCTGTTTAGAAGCTAAAAATTAAAATCGATTGCCGTAAAATGGCCTGCTTTTGGCGGTAATCAATTTTTCGCGTACAAAAACCGACCCAACATTTGTGCATAGTTATTTAATAAATAGTATAAGTATTTGCCGAGAGGTTGTAACCTGGAAATTGTTTAAATAGATCCGGTTTATTTAGTAGCTAAAAATTTAAATCGATTGACGGCGCTAGTGTGCCCTACCTGTCGCCTTAAGGATCACGTTGTTATTCTTATGACTATCTGTCAAGGCCCCTTTTTTTCAGTAATGCGTTTTTTTTTTCGTTCCACTGCTGAGCATAGGCCTCCCCTAATAGCCCCTAATTATAGTAATAGGAATGCGTTAAGGTATCAAAAAGGAATCTTTTCTTGAAGGTTTGCTGGTCGTAAGTCTCCGTAAATATGGCAGTAGATAGTTTTTTTTTTATGAAATATAGACCAACACTTAAGCCACACGCAGTGTGGTCCCGGCAGAGTAGAATAGGCCACCCTCACTCTTACCGAGGTGTCGTAAAAGGCGACTAAGGTAAAGCTGCTGGCATGATCATCAGCACCCAGAGAAGGAAAACTCTGTATTTATTTCTAAACCCTCGTCAACCCGTCTGCCAAGCGTGGTGAGTATGGCAATGACCCCTCATGTGATTGAGGGAGGCCCGTGCCCCAGCAGTGGGGACTTAAATGGGCTGATGATGATGATGACTTAACCACAATCTCACCCGATGTAAAGTGACGCTGAGGTCTAGGATGTGACGAGTTCATTCCATAGTTTATCCATAGGTTCCTTTATTATTATCTATTTCGTATAATGTAATAAAAAACCCATTTCCTGAGATGCATATCCAATTAAAGTTAGTCATAATTGATATACCTAGTGTCATCATGTTATAATTATCAACACAAACGTGGTGCGCCTACGCCCCTCCGCGCATGTCACTCGCTGATAACTATGACGATACTAATTAATTCATACGTACTGAAACAAATTTTCACGTAGTGAACATTTTTTTTCATGTTATAGGTGGCAGACGAGCAGACAGATCACCTGTTGGGAAGCGATTGCCGCCGCACATGGACACCCGCGACACCAGTGGGGTCACAAGTGCGCTGCCAACCTTTAAACACCCCTTTCCCCCGGATTTGGCCCTCACTCAGCGCAACACAGCACAGTGCTGCTTCACGCCGGTTTTTTTGTGAGGCCGTGGTGTCACTCCGGTCGAGCCGGTCCATTCATGCCGAAACGTGGCTCTCTCACGGTGAAATCGCATCATCCAACAAATAATATACCTACTTATTTACTAGGCAAGCACACTGGTAGCATAAGTAACAGGGCCATATAACATATTTTTAGTTATGTAAATATAATTACATATTTGAAATGTGCATTTTTTTCAGTTCCTTACTCTAAGTCCCCTAGAGGGCGCTGTAATAAATTTAACGTGACGTCATGTTGCCTATAACCAGAAGACAACCAAGACGCTTCTAACGACACCTCATTTGTTGAAATATGATAACTAGTTTAGAAGTTACGAGGGAACAGATGGACATATATACATACATAGCCTGTCAAAATCATAACCCTCCTTTTGCTTTGCCGTAGTCGGGTAAAAAACTGTGTTTGAATGTTAATGGGAAGAGGAATACAGGACGGCTGAAAAAGAGATGGTTAGATTGTGTGAAGAACTAAATAATGACATGATTAAAAAAGAAATTGATAATTCGATGACAAATGTGACGTATGGAAGAAGAATACGTAAGATGTAGGTATTATCTCGCCCACCCCAGATAACCTGGGAATAGGGCAGGAAGACGATTGCTTTTCATTTCACTTGTGTACCAGAAAAGGATTACTGTAGAGAAATAAACAAAATACGGATTCTAAATACAATAGATAAGGAAAATTTTTGAGAGGAAACTGCACTTAAACGTAACATGTCTGTATAATGTGGCCGTTACCTCATTGGTTTCCTTGTCAGGCTACAAAGGTCGTATGAGTCATATCTTAAAAGACAAAAACTTTCCTTTAAGGGTTTTGCCGTCGTGGATTGATAAGAATGGGCATTTTTTAAGACTTCAAAAAAGGAAGAGGTTTTATGTTCGACTGTACATTTTTCTTTTTTGATTTACTGATTGTGGCGATAGAACTGTATATAAATGAGCGCTGGTGAGGGATGCCAATAAAAGCCACTGATATCAGCAAAACATTGATGGTGTATTTCTAGAGGTTCACAGACTCATAAGACATCAAACTTATAACGTAAATTTTTCGTCGGTGGTTAAAAAGAATAACAAAACTAATAATCTATCAAAACCAATAAAAAAGTATAAAAACAATATAAAAGAGGCTGGTCCTATGATCCTCAATACTGATCATAGGCTAAAGTCGACACGGTTATTTGGCACGTGGCAGAAGTCGGAACTAATGCTGTTTTGACATTTTCGCATAAAAAAAAACGTTGTACAACGCCCTCTTGTCTATGTCACTGAAGTGCCTTCTGATCTTGGTCGGTCTGTAATGATTGAACACAATCACATTTGACGGAAAGAGACACAGAACCATAAAGAACATATTACTTAGATACCTATATAACTAAAAAACTAACTAGTAAACATATTTACATAAATATATTATTCAAGTAAGTAGTAAATTATTTTATTATATTCAAGTGCAGTTATCTGGCGCTTTAAGCTTGATACTTGATAATTCCATCTTCACATTGATTAGCTAATCCTCTCAACATTATTACAAAACAACAAACATACAGTATCCTTCAATTATTTCAACACGTGGAATCACAATCTTCGCATTATAGGATTCACCTGACAGTGTAATCCCAGTGGCGTCCAAAGCCATGGTTTTGATTGGACCATGATCTAAGATTCCGCAATGGTAACAATGAAGCGACTGCCGTCTGACCTTCGCAACCCTTTACAGGGGAACCAGACCAACTCAATCATGGCACTTTTGAGAAACTATTCGAAACGGTAGGTTTACCGACCATGTTTTCCCTCGCCGCAGAGTTAATGGTAAAAATACGGAAAATTCGCATTATAAATTATCACGCAGTATTTAAGAATATCGATAAACAAACCACAACAACACTAAAAACAAATAAGAAGACCATATTAAGGCGTCATTAATTAAATGACTCAGACCCTGAACTGGTATCTAGATTTACGAGTAGCTACATAAATGTCAATTTTGGAAAAATAACGGACCATTGGCACCTAGAAATGGATATAAAATATCAAACACTTTTAATTAGTATCTGCTAATATGCATTTGAAACTGTAAGCTTGTAAATGTAGGGCATTATAAAGGAGTTATCTTAAGCATTGGATTTGGAAAGCATTTCGTTAAAGTTTTCATGCCTCTTCAATAAAGTTCATGACTAAATCTATTTGTAAAAAAGCATTTTGTAATAGTATGTACAAACGTAGAAACGTTATATATATGTAATGTACCTATCTCTAGAATCTGTATTTAAAATTATGACTAACACTTTGTACGCACAAACCTTTTAGATGTGAACGAAATTTTAGAACTAAAAACTTAGTTACTTGTATGGCCGCCGGCAGCGCATTTGCGCAGAAGACTCTGTCTCCTCATGGTGTGATATCCGTGCTGGCGTGCCGCAAGGTGGCGTACTGTCTCCTCTCCTTTTTGCTATTTTCATCAATTCAATTACCCATCACATTTCTTCTTCTTATCACCTATATGCAGACGATCTCCAAATTTATAGTCAGGGTAGCCTTGATAACCTTTCCAGCACTATACAAATGATTAACTCTGACCTAAGGCAGATTTCAACCTGGAGTCGGTCGTTTGGTCTCATGGTTAACCCTGACAAAACGCAGGTTATCACTGTTGGAAGTGCTAGGCTAATTCCCAGGATCAACTGGAGTGCCTTGCCCCCTATAATTTTTGACGGTGTCCAAATTCCCTTCAGTAAGACTGTTAAAAACTTAGGTATACACATCGATAGCACATTATCCTGGACAACACAGGTTACCCAGGTTAGTAAAAAAATGTTCGCTGCAGCTGGAGCTCTTAATCGACTACGTAACTTTATACCCATACCCACCAAAATTGCACTTGTACAAGCTCTTCTTTTTCCCATTCTTGATTATGCAGATTGCTGTTACTCGGACCTAAATGAAAACCTTCTCAATAAGCTCGAACGTCTCCAAAATTTTTGCATCTGAATCATTTACGGTCTGCGTAAATATGACCACGTCTCCGAGTATCGATCTCGACTCCAATGGCTGCCTATACGTCTTCGTCGTGACTCCCACATTCTTTCCCTTTTATATACGATACTATTTAGCCCAAAATCACCACCCTACCTTCGGCAGCGCTTCCAGTTTTTGCAGCCCATCCAGGGCCATATGCGGTCGTCCAAACATCTTCGCCTGAAGACTCCCCCTCACTCCTCTCAATTCTATACCCAGTCCTTTACCGTCCAGTCCATCCGTTTGTGGAACTCCTTACCCCTATCCATAAGACAGTCTCAATCATTGCCCATTTTTAAAGCCCGAGTCAAAACTCACTTTTTGCAACTTCAACACCCTCTCCTTCACTCTTCCTCATCCCATTAACTTTTTTACAATCGTCCTGTTATCGGCAGCGTGTAATCGATGGTCCATCTTAGATCCATTTGATTATCATATTATTATTATTTTTGTCTTTTTCTGATATCAATCTCACAATATTATGTGTATGTATTTGAGCATAACTTATTTATTAGTTTATAATACTGTATTTTATTTATGTATTAGGGTTATATGTTATATTTTAACATTTACAGTTTCTTTTTTTTCTTTTTCTTTCCTTATTGAATATTGCACCCCCTACCCCTTCTCTACTATCAAATGTCCTTTACCCGAAGGTTGTCTGGTAGAAATCGCTTTCAGCGATAAGACCGCCGAAATTGTACACAAAAATTCTGTAATGCCTAGTACTTAAGTTGTGTATTTTGTGCAATAAAGTATATCCATCTATCTATCTATTACAAAGCTATCAAATGATAACGCCATTGAACGTCAATTAATTCCCAAAAATCATATAACAAAACGTTTTTCAACGGAAATGAAATAAAATAGTAAAACTAGTGTACTAGTGTACCTACAGCCAAGAGCAAAAGTCGATCTACCTACAATTTCGACAGCTATTGATTCTTATGCAGTGTTCAAATCTATTCAGCTACTTTTGCTGTTCACTGTACAATATGGATTCAATTGATGAATATAACACAAATGTCACGTCGGATAAAGCGTTATTATTTTGATGGCGTGACTAATCCGAAGACCTTAATAAACTGTTAATTTAGCCTGTTGTGATGCCCATTGAACAGAAGCGAACACGCAAATGGCAGCTAACATTTTAACAAAGCTAGCCGTAGCTAAATTAAATGATGGCTAAAATAAAATATCATAATTATAGTGTTTTTACGAGCAGGCGGGATGCCACAACAGAAGGAGTGCAGATGCGTTGCTGGCATTTTAAGAAGATGCAAGCTCGTCTCTTAAAGATTTCTACGTGAAAGTTCCAATACCGCTGCGGGAAGTTGATTCCACAATTAATAGAATGTTGATAATAGAAACAATAAATAAATAAATATTTCACAACATCACATATTGAGCTGACTCCGAGAGAGGTAGCTCAAGCACCTGTGTTACGTATATCAGAACCAACAGCGGAATTAAAGATATTTGTATACATATCATACAATACTACTCAATTGAATTTATTTAAATCTAATTAACCACTGATCTACATTGGCGTGAAGGAAAGGAGGCCTATACTCAGCAGTGGGTACTACCGGGCTGATGATGATGATGAACTACTGATCAATGTATAAGCAAATTTGTTTTAAGAGTTTGAAGTTTTCTAGTATTGTTATTAGATCTATGTAAAGAACGTGAAACATAGAATGGCAAATCATACTCCTGCTTTGTAGAAGTCAAGTTTTTTAAACTAGCCTCCTGGAAGGAAAACATTTCGAATCAACATAGGTTTACATATATAGTTACGTATGTTTAGGTAAGGTTGATATAAATCATCGCCCTTGATAGTCACTGATATTGATGATAGAAGATAGATATTCATAATTTCACATAACAATTACAGAAATTGGAATTATAGATATTAATTATGATGTTAACGTAGACTTATCTATCATTAACAATAATCTATTTAGACAAACAATAGGTGTAAACAGTACAAAGAAAATTAAGGATGGGGTTATTATATCACGTACGTGGAAAATGCATTAAATCAAGCGAAAATAGCGAAAAGAAGATTTTTTTTTAAATGTACATTTGATCTTGTTAATTTATTCTGAAAGAAACGGCGAGTCAAACAACACTAATAATCATTCAAGTCAATACTTTCAAAATTCTGAACTTGTAAAGGAACCTAATGGTTGTCTAACGAAAGAGATCGCGATAATCTTAATCGTCGTCGTGTGTGTGGAATGGCAATTTGTATTATTGTTTTGTGCAATAAATTGTTTTATCTATCTGGTTCAGTCAGCACATTATTGTTCATAATCGTCTCGTCACTAAAGATTTCTGTGTATCTCTCTGTTTCGTGATAAGTATAATCAAATAATCTATTGTTTGTATCATTATTAACAAAATGATTAACTTTTTAACACAAAATTTAGATTTATCTTGACTTGCAGAGTTACGTATTGCAAGCGGCCCCAATTCTTGAAAATCACAGTATGAGTAAAGCATAGCGGATATCACATCAATACATAAAATGTAAGCAGTTGTGCTTACATTCTATGTATTTATGTGATATCCGATAATTGGGGAATTTTAAAGACACCTTACGTATAGTGTAAGCATCAGTCCCAATTTTGTGTAATTTTCCAAAATATCTAACCTCACGAATAAGAGGTTATGATTATGCAACTTCATTGCAATGCACATTCAAAATTATCGTTATTACGATTCAAAATACTAACTTCACCTGTTATGCTATATCCATCCAGATATTGGAATTTGAAAATAAATAAACTTCAAATTGAGTTTTTATGTTTTTTTTTTATTTTGCAATTGTATAGTTTCATTAAACCTTCACCTAAGGTATTTCTGCTGTTGTAAGGAAAACTGAAGGCTGGTTCCAGACCAAAGACAAGTATCTGTCTTAACAACAATTATTTTAGAACTTACGCTAGCAAATGACTAATACGCAGACTAATTTTACAGAAGTATTCCAAGATAATGTGTTTAATTATAGTAGTAAAACCGGTTATGTAGATTAAACACGTGAATTAGAAGCAGAATTTATACGCGTAATATGGAATTTAGGAAGGCTATTGTCAGACAACTAATTGTGTGAGAAACTGATTGTCATTATGTTGACAACATAGATTATAACAAAAACAACGGCCTTTCAAATACTACAGATAGTTTAGCATATACACTAACGTTTGAAAAAAAAATTATATTTAATGAGCGTTTGATTAAGAATGTAACCTTGATCATTTAGTTCCTACTGAAACTTTTAACAAATTTCTTAATTAAACGTTTCTTCCTACTTATTTACGTTACTAGATCTATCATCATCAATACTACTACCAATTGGTTATCATCATTATCAATGACGTTCGTCCATTCAATATTATCAACACCAGCGAGTTGCTTGGTGAACCAAGCAACTCGCTGATTCTCGAAATGTCTCTTTTGAATAAACACTGTTTGCATTCAAAGACGTGATTTGAATTTTAAAGATCCTTCAATTAAACTATGTCCACGTATTGTGTTCGAGAGTGGAGCATGTCTCTGACAAATTCGACATTGTCCGTCAGATAGTACGTGAGGTTGTGTGATTTGAGACTAGACAATACGCATAACTCCTCTCCACTCGTCCTCCTGATGGCACCGATCAATAATGACACTTACGCCACTACAATAAGATCGTACATGCGACTTAAATGGGTGTAATAGTCACTTAACTTCTTAACGAGTACCGCTCATTGATAGTATCAAAACTATTAGCGTTACGCATGCGTAGAATCAACGTATCGATAATAGGTACACTGTTTTTTAACTAGGAATTATTCCATTGACGGTTAAAACATTTTTTTTTAATTACAATCGAAATCGACTCAAGCTTGATAAGCATACCAAATCTGCTGAACTGATTGAGGCAAGGCAATCCAATGTCAAACACAAAACTGTCACACACAGGTCTTGTTTGGTTTTTATTTACTCACAAACACACGTGTTGTTGTGGACCGCACGCGCGTCACCGCGTCCGTACTCGACAGAGATCTGAGTGACACTGACGGGGCGGCTGATACGCGAGCAGACCGGCGCTTGCGCACCTGATAGCGTGCACAACAGGTAAATTACTGAAAACAGTGACGCAATCGCTTCGGCTGTCCTCTTTTCCTTCCTCTGATGGCTAGGGATTATTTTAATAAGTCAGACTGGTCAGTCGAGGAAAGATTTTTAGATATGTCTCAAGACGGCCTCCGAGGTGAAAGTGTAAGCGAATTTAAGCTGGACTTGTTTTATGCAATGTCGACGAGACAGGTTAGTGAAGACATAATTGTGAATGAGTTTAGGAAAGGTTTCGCACGAAATTTTTATGGGTTTAATTTGTACGAGTATTATGGCGCGTTGTAAATTGCAGACAAGTTTTTGATTTTCTTACTTCTGATAGTTATCTACTCCTGCAAAATTCTAGATGGACTAAAAATTATACTGTGCAGTATATACGTATTCTATTTATCTAGCTACAATGAAATGGTCTTCTTGTATATTTTATTTAAATGTAACCTAAATTAGCGGATGAGCCTGCGGACCACTTAAATTATAGGAATTGGGCCTAATCGTCCATCTTCAGATATGTCGGAATTATCACTATCCCAAGAAGTCCTGAACACGCGACGTAAGCGCACGCGCAGCCCATTGAGTCAATTGGCGACGTTGCCTCCTGATCGATAGAGGGGTGCGATTCGTTAAATCAATCACCGGAGATATGGGAGTATTGTTTGGGAATTCATTGATGGGTGTTAATTTTAATGTGAGAATTAGGAGCTTTTGTGGTTTCAGAGTATTTAGAAACTTTTGTGTCAGAGCAAAGTAAAGAACGTCGCAAAACGGGTATTGCAGTTGAAGTGGGCTGGTCATGTAGCCCGGAAACACGGCTCGTGGTGCAATGTACAACCTGTGCGGATAAAGAATGGGATCAGAAATGGCGGCGAATCTATTCACTTCTCGCTCGCACACCCCCGAGTGCGAGTATAGACGCAAATAGTGTGCGAGCGAGAAGTGAATAGATGCGCCGCCATTTCTGATCCCATTCTTTATCCGCACAGGTTGTATAGTGTGGAGACCGAAAGGCCCAAGAGGAAGGCTTCAATTGCGTTGGTGTGACGATTATCAAAAGGCTGGCAGGAAGAAAAAGGATAGAAACTAACCAAGATCGACATATACTGTATAAACTGAAGGAGAACCCAAGAGGTTGAAAATGGAAAAATAAGAAGAAACTTTGTGACAGATAGATAGATAGATAGATATTCTTTATTGCACAAAAATAAAATACAAGCATGATACAACAGCAACAGACAGTACAATAAGGCGGTCGCTTGTAGCGATTTCTTCCAGACAACCTCTGGGTAGAGGAAAGAAATATCGTATTCGTAATAAGGGAAGGCAGTGCAAAGTAGTTTAAGAAATGAAATTGAGAATGACAGTTAGGTGCTTATTATTTATTTAACAAAAGTGGATGTTTTGATGGCGAATGATAGGAAATTTGGACGTATAGAAGAAGAAAACTTGCTGCGCAGACCCCAGAGAGGACCATTGCAGGATATTGAAGATAATGAATCAGTGTACTCGCTACGCACAAAGTCGACAAAAATGGAGAGACATCGCGCGAGATGGAAACCAGCGGCGACGGTGAGCCGCAAATCCTGTTCATCAACAGCCACGACCACTCTGCCAAGAGTGCTAAAAAGAATGATAATGCTTATTTTGTACGAGAACTTAATGCATCGACATTTCACATGCGATCATTACGCTATCACCTTTAAAGACAGTATGCTTTCCACAATTCGTACTACCAACACACCATACACCTAAGTCATCAGCTATGTCATGATGATCAGGTGATGGTACTGGCTATAGTAGGTAGGTAACTACAATGGACAATACGATAAAATCACATTTTCCGAAATTAAAAACTCTACTTCAAGATTACACTAAGAATTTAAGAAAAATAATTTCAGAATTTTTAAATCGATATTTATGGAGAAAAAAATGTGAAATCCTCCTGTGACGTCATCACCCTGCATGACCCTTTTGCTCACGTTAATTTAAAAAAAAGTAAAATTTCTGATCATAAAATGGCAAGACAAAATAATGACAAAACAGTGACAGTTTTTTATTGAGCCTCATTTCTGGTATTTAAATTGAAAATTAAAAAAAATATATTTTAATAAAAACACATTTAATGATAACTGAAAATATGGATCATCTTTTTTCTCTTTCTTTATTCGAAAAAGCGTATAAAAATGCTAATATATTTTTTGTCGTATTGTCCATATACATTTGTCCCTTAGTTGAAAATGAACCAACGTGTTTTCGACATTAAGGTGACGGGTAGGGCACACTAGCGACGCCAATCGATTTTAATGTTTAGATACTAAACCGATTCTAATTTAAACAATTTCAGGATAACAACCTCTCGGCAAACATACTATTTATTAAATAACCATGCACAAATGTTGGGTCGGTTTTTGTACGCGAATAATTGATTCACGATAGGCCGTTTTTGGCGAGAATCAATTTTTCGCGCACGCGTTGGACCCAACATTTTTGTATGGTTATTTAATAATTAGCATAAGTGTTTGCCAAGAGGTTGTTACCCCGAAATTGTTTAGAATAGATACGGTTTAGTAGCTAAAAATTAAAATCGATTGGCGTCGCTAGTTCCCGTCACCTTAAGGTGAAAATCGATTGAAGAAATTTGAGAGATTTGTAAACGTTGATGTGTGGCTGTACTTGCTACATATAAATAATAATAATAAAATAAATACATTTATTTTTTCCTTTCACAAGGTAATTCTATTACATAATACCTAAGTACATTCTTGCATATTGTGGTTGACCTTGTAAAGGACTGGTGCCTGAATTATATTTAATAAAATCTGTGACACAGGTCTCCAGGCCATTCGCAGCCCTGGGAGCCCAATTCCCGGGCTCGTGACATTTTTTTCATACGACATATATCAATAAAAAATTGTGTATGTATTGTTTTCAAGTGATATCATCCGCCATGTTTTTTTCATATCGAAATACCGAGAATTGGGCTCGATATGAAAAAAACATGGCGGATGGGACAAATACAAAGGGCTTTAAAAGAAAAATAGAGTTTAAAAATTAGTGTCTAGATGTGGTGTGGTGTACCTAAATTCGTGTAAGATGGATACTGTGTGTGTGCTGTGTATGATTGTACTTATGTTTGTGTCGGCAAATAATGTTTGTGTGCTCAAGAATGTGAATAAAGAACTCAGGGATGTTGTCTGATTGATTTTTATAACCTACTCTAGGTCCCTTCCTTTTTAAAACATTCTGTACTTTTATGATAATATATGTACAGTCAACTCCAAAAATATGTAGGGTCAAGTTGCCTAAGTTGGACCGGTTCGTAATTTGTACCACCTCAAAATCTACCAAACCTTAATATTTAGATTTGAATTGGCAATACTAAAAAGAAGTGCTACCAATATGACGCAATCGCTGCCATTTTGAATTCGGTGACACAACAGGTTAAATTGTGGTGAACCAAAATAATTATTAGGGCGTTTTTATCTTGTTTTTCGGATGTTTGGCTAAGGATTTCCTGTTGCAATGCTAAGTACACTACAGCTGCTATACCTATACGTTTTTGGAAAGAACACTTATTAGTGTGTTTTTTAGAAAATATATTTTCATGATTGGCATTTCGAGGTTATGATGCAGGCTTGCATAAAAATAAAACTTAGTGTTGCCTAATTTGTACCAGGTAGGGTACCCCTAAATTGTACCGGTACAATTTAGGTGTATGATGGTTCTTCAACTCGTTTTTTAACTAGATGAAAATCTTTTCAGATGTCTGGCGACAGTAAAAAGTAATATAAATGGACGCAAGGTGACTTACAAAAAGCCTTAGATTGTTTAAAAATAAATCTATGGGAATTAGTCAGTGTTCACGCACGAAGAGAGTTAATTAAACCTTTTCTTTTTAATGACTTCTCTTTCAAATGAGTGTTCATTTTTCTTATTTTAATTTATAATATTTAAAAGTTCCTATATTGAAATTGCAAGGCTGATTAGTTCATAAATATTAACAACATTTTCCAACTGATTAAGATTTAAGTAGATTAAGAGAAAACTTGAGCAGCTTTATGTACTTGAAATTATTATTTTATAACGGTGTTTTTTTTGGTTATTGGAAGTTTATTTGGGGTACTTAGGTACATTGTTAATGTTTCGAAATTTATGGATACTATTTTTATAAATATTTATAACGCCAAAACTAATTTAAATTTATAAAAGGCATTTAAATTTAATTAAGATCTAAGGGTACAATTTAGGATACCTATGGTACAATTAAGGAAACCGGTTTCCTAAATTGTACTTTTTCCGACTTTTTTTAAAATTCTTATTGTCGTCATATTTTTATATATTACTCATATTATAGTGACAAAAAAATAATGTCAATAGACCAAACCTTTTATTTCTACTGAAAACATACTCAAAAGTCAAATAGTTTTTGAGACAGCTCGTGAAGTTTGTTAACAGGTACAATATAGGCAACTTTACCCTATACACTTTAGGACCTTGTCACAATACTTACCTATAAGAAAGTAGAGGTCTACTTTCTTATATTATATATTGTGACAACGTCCTAAAGCGTATACATATTTTTTGAGTTGACTGTACCTACCTACCAGTTTCAGTTATTCCCCGTTTAAAGTCAGAATATTTTCCTCTTAATCCATTTGCAGACAACTTTACAAGTGTAGGTACGTTTATGTGCTTCAGACCTTATCATGGCAGATCTTAGTTTTAAACGTGATATTGATTAGATTGGATCAGTGTGGTGTGAAATTACAAAATGCGTCGCAAGATTTGAAATCTTCACTTCACATAATTCTAGAAGAAGAGCCATTCTTCGACATGAATGTACTGGCTCTACCAAAGTGATAGCGATTCTGGAACAGTTCGCCAACAGTCATTTAACCCATGAACGTTTGACTCACAGAAAACCGGCGTGAAGCAGCACTGTGTTGAGTGAGGGTACTGGAGGCCCAAACTAAAGGAATCATCGCCGCCCATTAACATCCGCGAAATCAGAGAGTTCAGTTATGTGTTGCCGGCCTTTTTAAAAAGGAGTACGCTCTTCTCTTGAAGGTCCCTAAGTCGTAGCCGTCGGGAAATACTTCTACTACAATTTTCGCCATATCGGTCAAGAGACATGTCACTTCATATAAAGCGGCTAGATTAAAAGAATACATTATGTTGACTGTATTAAGCTAAACTGTATTAAGCTGGCCGTGTGGTCCCCGGCAGAGTAGAATAGGCCACCCTCACTCCTACCGAGGTGTCGTAAAAGGCGACTAAGGTAAAGCTGCTGGCATGATCATCAGTACCCAGAGAAGGAAAACTCTGCATTTATATCTAAACCCTCGCCAACCCGTCTGCCAAGCGTGGTGAGTATGGCAATTACCCCTCATGTTATTGAGGGAGGCCCGTGCCCCAGCAGTGGGGACTTAAATGGGCTGATGATGATGATTAAGCTAAATGCAGGCAAAGAGATGACATAATGGCTGCATGTCATTGACCCCGCTTAGATTTAGGCCAAACTCATATTTGGTCTAGTCTAGAGTTACTTGTTTACAAACTTCGAGTCATAATGGCGATTATGACTAACTGATAACATTTCCAACAACAGGGACTTTCCTCCTCATCTTAGCGTGATATTTCCAATTGCGTTCAAAGCCGTAGCTTCGAAGACCGGACCACGTTTACACCATGACCCAGGATTTGGGAGTCTGGTAATGACAATGAAGCGACTGCCGTCTGACCTTCGCAACCCTTTAACAGGGGAACCAGACTAGTGTTGTTTAGTCCACTATCGACAGGCTATCGATAGGCTTTCGATTGTAAAAGGTGGTAAAAATAAAATCGTTAGTATCGATAGTCTATCGATAGGTTGTCAATAGTATCGATACAATCGATAGTAAAATTAGATCAATACTATTAATAACGCTAATTCTGTCGATTGTTTGTCCGATACTATCGATAGTAAGCGACACGTTTAATCAGGCAGGATTCTATCGAAATATAGTTGACTATCGATAGTTTTGTAATATGGTTGTTTTTTGAAAGAAACACAATAATATCGATAGTACCAGGCATTAAACAATCGATGGTATCGATAGTATTAGCGTTATCAATAGTATTGATCAAATTTTATTATCGATAGTATCGATAGTTTTAACCAAAAGCAATACTATCGACAGTTCTATCGATAGTTTGAATGATTTTCGAGGTCAACTATCGATAGGGAAACTATCGATAGGAAAACTATCGATAGTTCCGTAACACTAAACCAGACCAACTGAATCATTTTTACTCATTCAGATTTCAACCACTTTATGAAGGACACAACATAATATTTGAGCAGCTCTCAAGGGCCAGAAGCGTTTGAGTACCGACATCCCCTTTTTTGTGAAGCCCTTTTGGTCAAAAGGTTTAAGTACCGGGCCATGATCTCGGGGTCCTGGATTCGAATCCCGGGTCGTGCAAATGTTTCGATTTTTTTCCAAAATAGTTTGAGTTTTAAATCACCAATTCGCATTTGACAAGCGTGGTTTTTTTTTATGGGATAGGGTGCCGACGAGCAGACGGATCACCTGATGGTAAGCGATTACCGCCGCCCAAGCTGGCGCCCGGTGATCAAGCCTAATCCCATCTTAGTAGCGATGACTTGAATTCTGTGATGGAGACCTTTGCCCTGCTGTGGGACAGTAAGCTGATACTTTCCTTTTTTTATATTCCTTTTGCATCCTAAGCCGTCGCCTTAGTGTCCAGGGTTCGCTTGGACCATGGATCCAGGATTTTATAAGTAGAGGTAATTAGAAGCGTTTCAGTAAGTACCAATTCGGACGTGATTCTTTTTATTTTTAACTAAACTACATAGGTTGGCGCAGCGAACCAAAGTGAGCTTTGGCCTCCGATAATAAGTGTCTCCATCTTTATTTTTTTTTGTTTTTGGTCACGTAGCGAGAATGCCGCCGGCTAAGAAAAAGCCGCCTTGTGCACACCCGGCCGCTGAGAGTAGGGCAGGTAGTGTAGGGCTCTCCCCTGGGGCATACCCACTAAACACAGTTTCCATTCCTCGCCCGGGAGAAACTCTCACAGCGGAAACATGGGCCATAGGACGAACTATGAAGAGTCACCGCGAACCTGTTCAGGGCGAAAGATGCTCGCCTCCATCCTCTGTTCCGACGGACCTAGGGCCTGTTCCACGGCCCATCAGAACCGCCCATCGAGTGCCATCCAACTGCTGGCTGGAGGAAAGAGCCGCCACCTTCTGCTAGTCATCCACCAGAAGTCCGCGCAAATCCTTTTCGACCTAGTCTCTTCAGCGTTACCTTTTTAGGGTTCCGTAGCCAAAATGGCAAAAACGGAACCCTTATAGTTTCGTCATGTCCGTCTGTCCGTCTGTCCGTCTGTCCGTCTGTCACAGCCGATTTACTCGGAAACTATAAGTACTACAGTGATGAAATTTGATGGGAATATGTGTTGTATGAACCGCTACAAAAATATGACACTAAATAGTAAAAAAAGAATTGGGGGTGGGGCCCCCCATACATGTAACTGAGGGATGAAATTTTTTTTTTCGATGTACATACCCGTGTGGGGTATCAATGGAAAGGTCTTTTAAAATGATATAAAGTTTTCTAAAAAACATTTTTCTTAAAGTGAACGGTTTTTGAGATATCAGCTCTCAAAGTCGTAAAAAGTATGTCCCCCCCCCTCTATTTTTATAACTACGGGGTATAAAATTCTAAAAAAAATAGAGGTGATGCATGCTAATTAACTCTTTCAACGATTTTTGGTTTGATCAAAGTATCTCTTATAGTTTTTGAGATAGGTTGATTTAACTGTAATTTTGGTTAAGTTATTGTGCTTACACTGAAAACGATGGCTGAACCTTATAAGATAGATCAAAAAATATACTACAGTATTGTACACCTTTAAAAATCCGCGATGATATAAAATCTTTATAATGTATATTTGCTGCTACGGAACCCTTTGTGCGCGAGCCCGACTCGCACTTGGCCGGTTTTTTTTTATTTTTAGATTATTTTTATTTATTTCCAGGGAACATACGGCTTTTTCAGGGAAATATTAAAAATGCTAACAAACTGTCAAAAATTCTTGCGATAAATTGGTGTATCGCAACGCACCGGTTATTCTAAACAATATGAAATAAGCCAGATTATAAATAACCATGACTTATATTGCAACACCATAACAATACGTAGTATATTATTATTACATTAAGAGTTCATATTTTTTTATGACGTGATAGGTGGCAGACATGGGCGTAGCCCCGGTGGGGCAGGATGGGACACTTGCCCCACCCTGGATCTGACGTGTAAGGTACCTAATCAAACTTAAAAAACTTAATTATCTAGGTACTAACTACAATACTTCGAGTCGTTAATTGACACAGAAAGATAGCGATCAAAATAAAAAGCGCGCTAATTACTTATTACTTTAGACTGCTGCCCCGCCCTGAGCCTGTGACTGCCCAGCCTAAGTCCATGGCTGCCCCACCCTGAGCCCATGGCTGCCCCACCCTGGCCCATGACTGGCCCACCCCTGCGTTCATGCCTGCCCCACCCTGAGCCCATGGCTGGCTACGCCCATGGTGGCAGATGGATCAGGTGCGCGTGCCGCTGTCCATCCCCGGCTTTCCTCATCTTGTCAATACCAGCAGGCCTTCTAGGGTTCGCCCCACCCAGGATCTGATATGTAAGGTACCTACCTAATCTACTTTAAAAAACTGAATTATCTAGGTGTACCTACTAACTACAATACTTCTAGTCGTTAGTTGACACAGAAAGTTGGCGATCAAAACAAAAAACGCGCTAGTTAGGTACTTATTACTTTAGACTGCTGTCCCAACCTGAGCCCGTGACAGCTCCACCCAAAGCCTACAGCTGCTTCACCCTCAGCCCTTGAGCTTATGACCCAAGGTGCCAATGTTTACAGATGGGTCAAGTATGCGTTTGCCGCTGTTCATCACATGCTTTCCACATCTTGTCAATACCACAGGCCTTCTAGGGTGTTACAAGACCAATTTACCGATCGTCGGTCGAGGGCACAGATCGATAATACTTCTAGTCGTTAGTTGACACAGAAAGATGGTGATCAAAACAAAAAACGCGCTAAGTACTTATTACTTTAGACTGCCGTCCCACCCTGAGCCCGTAACAGCCCCACCCAAAGCCTACAGCTGCCCCACCCTCAGCCCTTGAGCCTATGACCCAGGGTGCCAATGTTTACAGATGGGTCAAGTATGCGTTTGCCGCTGTTCATCACATGCTTTCCACATCTTGTCAATACCACAGGCCTTCTAGGGTGTTACCAGACCAATTAATCGATCGTCGGTCGAGGGTACAGATCGAGGGTAGAATGGATAAATCTACTTCGATCCAAGATACCAGACCAATCGTTTAGAGCCACCACCAGACGTATCGATCGACGTCGACCAGTGAAATTAATCGACAAGTTAGTCAAACGGAATCCAACGATCAATTAGAGCTACCCGACCGCGGTTGGCGAAGATCGATGCCTTCGATCGATGATCGATAAATTGGTCGGTAACACTTAAGTAGAGCGATGGTAGCTCAGTGGATAAGAATGCACATTCTACACGGGGGTTCGTAGTTCGAATCCGAGCATTCACTTCTGGATTTTTCAAACCTATGTGCGAATTTCTATCATTAGCTCGGCGGTGAGGGAAAACAACGTGAGGAAAACGTGCACGTTTTGAATAGTAACTAACGTGTAACCATGATTCAGTTGATCTGGTTACTCTGTTAAAAGTTTGCGAAGGTCAGACAGCAGTCGCTTCATTGTAATTACTAGACTTTCCAAATCCTAAATCATGGTTTATCTTATCTTGTCTGTTAGGGGTCATTTTCATGGGGCACGTCGACCCTAAGGGATCTTTTGTACCTCCCCTATCTTTTGCGCTCCTACTCACGAAAGATTCGTTTCATCAGCGTCACGAAGTCTTTCGGATTGAAGTGCCTGTAGTCTCCTGGTTTAGGATAAGCGTTACCTAGAAGACACATTCTGCCTCTGGCTAGTGAGTAGTATTCACATAAAAGATGTTCTATGGTTTCCGTCTCCTCCTTGCATGCTCTGCAGTCGCTGTTCGATGTTATGTTCATCTTCATCAGCATTTTGTTCGTTGAAAAAAAAATTGCGCTTAAACCCATGGTTTAAGCGCACAGAGCTCCAAGAGGGACAGCTTTGGACGCACCGCCCAATAAGTAACTCCAAAGATTGTCGGTTCAACGGCAAAAATATTATTTCAACATGGTTATAGTAATACAGTAATGCTTTCTCGACATCTAAATGTCTGTTATCAGTTGTGAATAAATAAAAATAGTTCTGGTAATCTGGTTATGATCACACTTTTGGTCCATGTTCTAAAGTACCATCTGTAGTCTTCTTACTATATACAACCCATGCGGATAAAGAATGGGATCAGAAATGGCGGCGCATGGCATACTCTGACCCCACAAGTGTGCACCTCACAAGCACCCTACAAGTGTGAGTATAGACGCAAATAGTGTGCGAGCGAGAAGTGAATAGATGCGCCGCCATTTCTGAACTCATTCTTTATCCGCACAGGTTGTACATAAGTTCATGTTGTCCAAAAAATTATGAAATATTTCCTTGTCCTCCAAGATAAATATACAGTGGTGGCCACTCTACTTTCACAGGACGAAACGAAGCCATGATCGGATAACCTTACATCTGTGATACCTCATGTGTTGCAATTGGCGGAGGTAATCACGGTCATCCATCAGGAGAGCCGTCTGCTCGTTTGTCCACCATAATGTAAAAAAAAAGCTCGCTCAATCCCTGACTAAGAACGAAGCTTTCTTTTGTCTCATTCTCGATCTTATTTTTAAAATATGACATACTTTCTGTAAAGAAATAATGTGGAAAATATATTTTTTGTGATTAAATCGTTTTAGAGTTGTATACGAGCTCGTTTTGGGCTTTTTCTGGTTGAGTAAAGTCTCCGTCTGGGGGGTCGTGCACCTGACTTCGTGCCTGTAAACACGATCCCCCCACTACGGACGATAAGAGGGGAGGTTTTAGTCGGTAAACCACCGCCGTCATGCAGAGAGTCCGACATTAATTAAATTAAACAAAAAACAGGCAAACACGTAATACATTTCCCCTGAGACAACAAAAAAAGATGTAACCAATTAGCACATCTATACAAACATCCTCAAAATACTTTTTCAAGGCCGATAGATAGATAGATAGATAGATACACTTTATTGCACAAAATTTACAGATCTTAGCCTAAGTTATTATACTAAAACAATGTAGGCGGTCTTATCGCTAATAGCGATCTCTTCCAGACAACCTCAGGGTAGAGGAAAAGTATAGCGAATTAAGAAAAGGGGTAAGGCAGTGCAAGTCAGAAAAAGAGAGAAAAAAGAAAATAGTTGTGTGCTAGCTATCTAAAAAAATTGATCTTGCAAACTGTTCTTTTTTTATATTATACGGGCCAGACGAGCAGACGTATCACCTGATGGTAAGTGATTACCCCGCCCATGGACACCAGGTTGTCAAAGGAGCTTCCCTGTGATGCCTGGCCTTAAATGTTTTAAAATACATACGAAAACATCCTGTATACTCAAATTATTATTATTAGAAAACTTAATAATAAGATAACAGTTTAGTCTCGCACCTCCAACATCAGATAACATCGGTTTTTTACATCAACCTGTCGAGATAGGGCAATCAACGGATCTTGTTGACTCAACCTTCATTTTAACATCTCTGGTTGACAGATAGGATTACATTGTGTAAATGTTCTTTTTTCTGTAAATTTGGCGTTAGAGATTGCAAATAAAACTTTGATCCCACGTCAGATGTATTTGCCTAGTAACCTAGTACCGAACTGGAGCTCAATTCTCGGGACGTGATATTTTATCCTCATACGATATATCGTGATGTGAAAACATAGTTTTTTATATCGTTTTCATGCGACATTGGCCATATTTTTACCCACTACGGCGAAGCAAAAATGAGGGTTATGATTTTCACCTGTATGTATGTATGGCTAGTTCATCGGTTCCCTCATAACTTCTAAACTAGTAATCATAGTTGAATAAATGAGGGAACAGATGAACATTCGAGTCGATTGTCTTCTGGTTATAGGCGACATGACCTCACGTTAAATTGACTACAGCGCCCTCTAGGGGACTTAGAGTAAGAAACTAAAAAAAAATTTTGCTTGACGGTACCGTGTGGGGTATCAAATAAAGAGCTTTATTTTAGCACATCTAAAATATGTATTTTTTTTTTCATTTGGAAAATCCTGAGACTTAGGCTTCTGAATGCAGCTTTACGAATAACGT
This sequence comes from Marasmia exigua, assembly GCA_019059595.1. Classification (NCBI taxonomy): domain Eukaryota; kingdom Metazoa; phylum Arthropoda; class Insecta; order Lepidoptera; family Crambidae; genus Marasmia; species Marasmia exigua. The sequence continues at coordinate 15,734,914 of CM032488.1, forward strand.
TAGAAAATATTTGTTGGATAACTGTTTGATATACCTTTTCGAATCGGCAAGTTACAGGTACAGCAAATTGTTACACAAAGCTGTATAGTATCTTATTTTACAAGGAGTATCTATGAACATTTACATCCCTTTAACCACGTGTTTTACCAACCATTCTAAACATTTGTTCTAAGACTTTTGGAAAATCACAAAAGAAAATTGCAAATTTTCATACCAAGTTGGTCACGTGATTTGACGAAAAGATGTGGAACAAATGTTGTTCAGAATGCTTGGTGGAAAACGTGGTTAATAGGATGTAAATGTTTACAGATACTGTATACACTTGAACAACGGCTGTGGGGTTTGTAGAGGACCGGCTGATGATAATGAATGGGCCAAAAGTAGACTACCTTCCCTTTGAATATTGAAAGTAGCGCATCTGATTACACTGGTGTTGTGGGACACCCATGAGCGCGGCGGCAATCGCTTAACTAACAATATAAAAAGTTCCAAAATAACTCCTTGAGCGTTTTAGTCTCAATCCTAAATTAATAGCAATGAACACAATACAACAGAGTACCTACATTTTATTTAACAACTGCACTACAATTGAAAGGACGCCAAGTAGTTTCTAAATATCTGACACGACCCGGTCTCAGCATTAATAACTTGCGACTAATAGTGGACATAAATAAACTGACTCTTGAAGATACTCATTAGTCGCAATTTTAAAATACGTTTGAATCCGAGCATGCACCTCTGCATCAGGGATGTTGCAGATACCCATTTTTTACATCCGTAGATGCGGAGTTTTTCAGGCTCACATCCGCACATGCGGATGCAGATGTTTAAGATATTATGTAAATAAAGTCTATTAGTGAAGAATTAACACAATAATTTCTTGATTCATCGTCAGCCCATTTAAGTCCCCACTGCTGGGGCACGGGCCTCCCTCAATCACATAAGGGGTAGTTGCCATACTCACCACGCTTGGCAGACGGGTTGGCGAGGGTTTTGATATAAATGCAGAGTTTTACTTCTCTGGGTGCTGATGATCATGCCAGCAGCTTTACCTTAGTCGCCTTTTACGACACCTCGGTAAGAGTGAGGGTGGCCTATTCTACTCTGCCGGGGACCACACGGCTCTTGTTTATTTATTATTTATCCGCTCCCATTGGTTATTCTTACGGCGCCGCGACAATCGCCGGGCCCACCCAATTTCTTTCTAGTCGCTACTTGCATGATATTCACATCCGCATGAACATTCGCATTGATTGATGTGGATGCGGATGCAGAAGTTCAAATCTACGCGGAAGTTCCGCATTTGCGGATGCGGATACGCAACATCCCTGTTCTGGATTTTTGAATTCTATGTCCATACTTCTATCTGCGGTGCCACAGCAGCGCTGGTATTCTGGTGGGACTTGGTTGCGAGTGAGTGAGGAAAAACATCGTGAGGAAACCTGCACGTCTCAGATAGTTTCTCAAAATTGCGGACTCCTACAATATTTGTGATTATGATTCTGAACGTATAACCGTGAGCCAGTTGGTCTGGTTCTCCTGTCTAAGGATTGCGAAAGTCAGACGCCAGTTCCTTCATTGTAATTACCAGACAGAGTGCTCTGAAGAGCTGTTTAATATCATACCAGGGTCACCATTTTACAATCGCACGACCAGACGACGTGGTAAACTCGACCCATACTATCTGGAACCAATCCTTCCAGAACGCTTCGTTTCCAGCGCTCATTTTCCCCACGCTCTGGAATGAGCTTCCAGCCGCGGTGTTCCCTGATCGCTACGACATGTCCGCTTTTAAACGAGGTTTGAAAATAGTTCTTCTTTCACAGTAGGCAGCGGCATGACTGTGCTCCGGTATTGTTGATGTCTATGAGCGGCGGTTACTGTTTACCATCAGATGGGCCGCATTCTCGTCTGCCTATTTTTAGCAAAAAAAAAGATTTCCCGAATCCTGGATCATGGTCCAAGCGTATCCCGGGTCCGAAGCGACAGCTTTCACACAGCGTTCATCACAAAAAATAATATAGGTATGTCCAGGATGATGATCAAATCCACGACCTTTGGCGTATAAGGCCAAATGCACCATCGGGACAGTCTCAACGACAGGAAAAGAAAGATTAAATTAAAAAGATATTAAGTCAGCAAGATATGAAGTCAGAAGTCGGCCGTGTGGTCCCCGGCAGAGTAGAATAGGCCACCCTCACTCTTACCGAGGTGTCGTAAAAGGCGACTAAGGTAAAGCTGCTGGCATGATCATCAGCACCCAGAGAAGGAAAACTCTGCATTTATATCTAAACCCTCGCCAACCCGTCTGCCAAGCGTGGTGAGTATGGCAACTACCTCTCATGTGATTGAGGGAGGCCCGTGCCCCAGCAGTGGGGACTTAAATGGGACTAATGATGAAGTCAGCAACCGGCGGTTTCATCCGCCACGTTACACATCTGCAGAATATGTAACGATGCGGATGAAACCCCTATACACATAATCAATGAATGCGGACCACTGATGCGCAAACGTAGCTTACATCTGGGAAAGCACTTTTTGAGCCCAAATGAAGCTAGGGATCTCAGTCCCAAACAGCTAATATACACTTTCTGAAAAGTGTAGGGTTTGGGACTGATATGTAGCACAGTGGCGATCACAATAGATCAAACTGGTCGCAGTGATACTGGTCTGAATAGGCCCTGCAAAGCCGCCCGCTTAAAATAAAAAAGAAAAATAAAGTCAACACACACTCAAAAGGTTTATTATCTTGCGATATTTTATTCAAAAAACGTATGTAAGCGAAGAGTTAGCAAGAACATAATAATTAACAAAAAAAATATATAGCTGTGGTTCTTCGAAATCGTACCGAACACAAGGTTACACCAACAGCTTTTATTTTTATTTTATTCTCGCAACAATCTATCTGAATGAATATCCATTCCAGCTAATTTACTAAAATAAATAAGTTTTGAAGGAGTCAGCGAGCAAGAACGTGTTATAGGTATATATATTCATATATACCAACTCGTAGAACAAAAATTAGATAAGTAAGGTATTGATCACCTCAAAAGACAGTTCTTCTTCTTATAAGATTCTAAACTTGCGCGTTGCATTATACAAATAATTAATGTACACGCTGTCTATCAGGTTTTTTATAGGATGCATTTAGAGAGTGTTCGAATGAGCTTCACGACCTGATACCACCTTCTCCTTTCTACCACAGGAATCCACCCTTACACTGTGGAAGTTCCACCAGCTCGTACTAAGCGTTTCGCTTCTTATTTCTTGGTACGAACTGCTAAGGAATGAAACAACTTGGCGACTTCTGTATTCCCAGAGAGCTACAATTTGGGTGTCTTTAAGTCTGAATAGGCTTCTTCTGGGTGAGCACGCTACATCTTAGACCTTATTGTCACTTTCCGTCAGGTGAAATGAGGTCAAGGGCAAACCCATTTAATATAAAAAAAACACGGGGCAATACGCGGTTATTTTTATATGTAAGTACATATTCGTAGTAGCATATACTCACAGCTTGACGTTTCGACCGCGTTACAACGGTCGTGGCCAAACAGACGGCTTGTGAATCTTCGATGTACGTGTAACAAGTATGTACTTACATATAAAAATAAATGCCTTTTGTCGCGTGTACATTAATTGTTCTTCTTCTTATTTTTTTTGTGGCAACTTTCACTTCTCGACTGAGAAAATTACTGCTGCCATTATCATGTTTTAGATTTTAGCCGTATACCGTCAAAAAAATTCAAGTGATATTTCTGGGAAAATGCGTAATCAATATTCGAAATCAGTCAAGTCACTCAATAGACGTATCATCATCATTTGCCATTATCATTTTTTAGATTTAGGAAAAAATTCAAGTGATATTTTTGGGAAAATGCGTAATCAATATTCGAAATCAGTCAAGTCACTCAATATGACGTATGGGTTTAGCGTTTTATCGACCTACGCTGAGACTAGCCTTAACGAAATCGCAGGTTTTAAGACCCTATTAGGTCCAAGCGAGTTGTTGACGTGACAAATCACTCGACCTACAATAGCAGTGTTAAAATCGATACAATTCAACGATTATTATATCACTTGGCGGGAAGTCACTGCACAAAACAACACCAAATTTGTACACTCTAAACCACTAAATACTAATTTAAAACCTTTAAATTGCATCAGCCGATACCAATCATTTTACTACTCTTCACAGAATCCCAAAAGACAGTTGTTGAAAAAAAAAACATAATGTTGTCTTGTCGGCGAGGAGCCAACGAAGAACAAGAGAGACATTGGCGGAATCACACGTGCGGCCGTCACCGCGCGCGGGTTTAGGACAAAAAAAAAAAAAAGTAAAACTGAGTCAACACAGTCCAAACATCAGCATATGTTTTCAGTGTGGCCGCTCAATTTCAGGTTAGATCTTGAGTAACGGTCAGTACCTAGAAATCGCAGCTGATAAGTGAAGAACAGTGAGTTATTTTTTTTAGAGGCTCAGTGTATTAGCTCTTCTCAGCCTGATGGTAAGCAAGAGAAGAGCCCAAGTTGCAATTACAATGGAAGCATCACCTCCGTTGGCATTGGTACCGCCATACAGGCCCGCGAGATACTTCTACACGCTTCGTTTGAAGGAATCCATATTGTAGGAAGGAGGAAACACTTAGTTATTACTTAATAGATAAAAGAGTACGTTAAATAAAAGACGTACGTTATTCAGCTTTCGAGTTTTGACATACAAAAGTATGTATTTAAAAAAACTTTTTTCCTGTAGAAAAGTCTTCGGCATAGTGCGTGGATGTCAAACGTAACGTAAATATACGTTTCGAGGACAAATCTTTTGATCTATAGGTCAATGACCAATAGATACAAAGATATATAAATATACAACATTGAGGCATCATCTATCTTTAGATTATATCATTTGAATGTTTAGTATGAATGATTTGTTATTGACGGTATGATTGATTGGTTAGCCGATGAATTAGTACCCTAGCATTAAGATCTCGAGAATAAAGATGATGAATCAAGATGTATTCATAAATCAAATAGATGTGTGGTTCAAAATATTATTCAATCCTTTCAACGCCTTACTATCTATTCCGTAAACTACAGATCAAAACGAAAACAACACATTTGCTTAGCTTATAGACGCCTCAGCCATCCAAAACAAATACACACACCAAAACACAAACATAACTACACTTAAAACGACACTATTCTGTTTACTTTTTGGTATGAACACTTCTAAAAATTCCTATAAAACTCTTTAGTGCACAACACTAGCACAATAAAAAGTAACAGCAAAACTCCTTGGTATCTGTGGCTGTCCACTAAGCCAAATCCGAAGCACTGACCATTTGCGTCAAATCGCGCGGGAAATTTGACATCCGAATGTCATCGGCGGCGGCCATATTTGTCTCATAGCTTGTTTATAGCATAATTTAGTTTTAACTGCAGTTATTAGCTATTTAGACGAGTCGGCCGGCGTCGTGCACGCGTAGAACTGCTAGCCGCGCATTCGAAAATAGAAAACCTAATTGGAATAGAGTCTCGCCAGACGAGCAGACGGTTAGGGTTGCTAAAATTACGGCTTAAATACGTGAAGATTTACGCTCGAACCGGCTCTCGCAAGGTCCCCGCGTAAGCCCTAAAAATACGTTCGTTAGGCCGTACTTTCTGGCGCCTACCCGTGGAGATGACGTAGCCTGTACGCAGTCAGAATTTGGCCTCCTTTTGGCACTGGATTGGAAATGTTGAAAAGATAAACAAAGCATGAGTGGCACTTGACCTCCACCTTTTAGCAGATATCTTTGATCTTATAGATTTTGGATTAGAAGAACGCAAAATGACTAAAGTACTTGAAAATACTTGAGTAGACTATGAATTTAAAAGAAAGAAAGCTCGACACGACATTAATGGGCTGGCTCGACCGGAGTGATACCACGAGCTCACAGTAAACCAAAACTAAATCAAGCAAGCGCTAGCAATTTGTTTCGCTGAGTGAGTGAGGATACCGGAGGAAGCCCAATTCGAGGTGTAGGGGAAAAGGATGGCAAGAGCAATAGTGACTTCACTGGTAGGTATTTCCATACCTAGCGGGTGGCAACATCAGTAGTGGCAATGGCCTCCATCAGGAGATCCGGCCTATTGGGAGAGCTACGCTAAGGCAGGGGCCTTAGCTAGCTCTCCTAACCACGTTTGTGTACTAAAACACACCTTTAGCATTATATGCAGCCAAAATAATACCAGTAATTGGGCCTCAAATCCTCAGGACATCCTCATAAGTGCAGTCGTGCACATGTCATTCAACCGATCCTAACTGGATAATTCTGCTATGACGTCACGTCATCTTACATCGCGAACCTAGGTTTTAAGCACATTGCGAAATCTTTAATCCTAGGCACAGCGTTTTAGCTGACACTAAAAATCTACAGTAAATTAGGCGACAGTCCGACCTAATTTAAGCCGAAAAAATTAATGGACAGTGGACAAATACTGCAAATTCTATGAAGAAATGTCTATAGTAAGAGCGGCTGCGCAAGAGGTTCAAAAATTCGGACCTAAGTTTTCAGTTAGAAGTTCTGTTTTAGCCCCGTAGTCTGGATTTGTGGAAATTGGCGGTCTTGTACCCTCGTGCCTGGGAAAGCACATTAAGCCGTTGGTCTTGGGCCCGAACCTTTTTCGGTCGTGTCACCTGGTGTCCCATCGGAATTTGAGAATAATGGAATAGAGAGTGCACTTTTGTTTGCGCACACATTTGAGCACTACAGTATATCCTGCGTACGTTGTTGATAGTTGAGATTAGCCGCCGTAGCCGTAATCGGCTGGAGGATATATCATTTTTAAACCGTTTTAATGCCAAAGCCATCATAATAGAAATAACAAATTCTTATTTCTGCCACGTAACGCGAAGAGGAATTGTTGGCAACATTGAAGGCAAAAGATAACGAAGCCGATTACCAACCCGATGGTTTGACCAAATAAAAGGAGCTAAATCGCTTCACAAGTTATACGACGTGATGAAGGCTACTTCCAATCGTAAACGTTAGGTACACAAAATACACTAGACAAGCGTCCGTGGCACTCATTCAGCTGGTCTCACTGAAAACCAGCGTCATGGCCTTTGTCTGGGCTGTGACATAAGCTGAGTGAGGGCCATTTATACTAGACGTCATAACACATCATTATATTCATTTGGCACTGTCTGGACATGATTGAATATAGTTTTGTTTTTTTTTCCTTTTGTTTTATTTTTATGTATTTTTAATTGTTTTATGTTTTGTTTTCTGTTTGTGCCAAATTGTGTTCTGTTTATAATTGCTATATGTTCTGTGTTGTGATGTCTATAATAATAAATATTTTCTTTCTTTCTTTCTTTCAATCGGAATCAATGGAAAAAATGGTTTGATTGATGAGTTTCAGTGACCACTAGAAGCAGAAGAAGTATGCTCCTTTTGTATACTAGATCCAAAATTTATGAGCGTAAAAAATATCAGCAGTGTTCTATACATTTATGTATTCCTGCGTTAATATTTTATTTTGATATCCTACCTATATGATATGCTTGAGCGATGAGTAGATGAAACATTGTTTAATTTTGTTATTATAGTATTGTTATCTAATAAGCACAATAATGGACATAAAGGTCGGTAATGTTTTAGTCAATTAGGCGACGACGTAAATTGACATAAAAAACGCGATTAACGTCATATAAGACTATGTAAATTATGGATAACTCATAAATGGGTAATCCCGTAATATCACTGATTCATCACAACACTAAAGCTAGCTGTTACTTTTACCTAAATTCAATTCCAAGAAATGAAACTAAATGAAATAAGAGCCAATTCAATACAATGTAACAGTGGTGTGACACCACTGGTGTTGCAGGTATCCATGGGTTCAGCCGTGTGGTCCCCGGCAGAGTAGAATAGGCCACCCTCACTCTTACCGAGGTGTCGTAAAAGGCGACTAAGGTAATGCTGCTGGCATGATCATCAGCACCCAGAGAAGGAAAACTCTGCATTTATATCTAAACCCTCGCCAACCCGTCTGCCAAGCGTGGTGAGTATGGCAATTACCCCTCATGTGATTGAGGGAGGCCCGTGCCCCAGCAGTGGGGACTTAAATGGGCTGACGATGATGACGATGATGATGATGGGTTTACCATCATCGGCGATCATCATCATAGGTGATCCGTCGGCTCGTCTGCGACCTACCTATACCTACCATTAAAAAAAAATATTTGCCTTAATAGGTGCTAAGTTCAACGGAAAATAAAGAATTGTAGAAATTTTACTTGGTTGGTCTGGTACCTAACTTATTATCTAAAACGGTCGTAAGAGTAAGAAACCTCTTTGATATTCCAAAATCAAATGAGGAAAACTGTAAAAGTAGGCCAACCTCAAATGTGACGTCGGTTCATTTAATAGAGGGTAATAAAAAAAATACACATTGACTTTGTAATACTTACAATACTGCTGAAAGTCAGTAGGTAGTAGCTGTGTTGAATACGTTAACTGGCTTACCTGTAACAAGACATTTTTATTAGGCACAATGTAAAAACATTAATTTCTGTATAGGTACATACTGCATAATGAAAGTTCGAATCTGAGAAAACAAATCTATATGCGTATGTCTTCGATCATTATGTGAACGAAGACGATCTGCCATTATCCCCGAGACGAGGTAAGACACCGTGAGGAAAACTACCCATTATGGAAATTATTCCAAATGTCTAAACATGATCCAGTGGTCTGGTTCCTGGTTGCGAAGGTCAGACAGCAGCCTTTTCATTACCACACTTCCCAAGTCCTTAATCATGGACTCAACGCACCTCGGGCTCCAAAGCGACAGCTTTGTACGCAACTGGGAATGATAGCAATGATGACAGACATGACAGTAGCAGCACTAACTCACAGCAAAAAGACGTCAACAAATAACCTTTAGAGTCTAAACTATCTGGCCTTGCGGAGTTGCATAAAAAATTATACTATCATCCAGGTAGCGAATCTAATTGTATTGCGTGTGAACAACACGTGTCTCGATCGGTCGTAATCGCCTGTATACGGTAGAGATGCGACGCGATTCTGTTGAGTGACATGCGAACGATTTTTCATAGTTTCAATCCATACACATACACCCACTGCAAAGAGAAGGTGACTTCTTTATTTCACGATTTGGATGAAATGCTGATGTGGATTTTAAATCGAAAACAGTTATGTTAGTAGTTTACATCACCGTCACATTTAGAAGTAGATAAAACGAGCGTACTTTTTCCTTAAAGGCGGCAGAGCATTAGCTACTCTGGCTTCTTGTTTATGACTATGGTGTCCTAGAACCGGCAGACGAAATCCGGGTCGTCCAGTGTCACGATGGATCGATGATAACACCAAAATCGTGGGGACTATATAGATCCGAGCGGGTCAGGACCGGGTACATTGGCGTAAAGGAAAGGAGGCCTATACTCAGCAGTGGGTACTACCGGGCTGATAATGATGATGAATGTAAAACGGCAACATAATTTTATCAGAGACAGCAAAATGGCTGAATAGTTCTGAAAGTTTGAGTATTTAGACGTGAGATTTGCAAGAGGCCATATCTAAGATAGATCTGCCCATGGGTGACTCAAATCAGAAGTAGTGTGCTGATGCTGAATAAAAGTTTCCTTAGACCCACACGAGTGACTCCAGCCAACAACTTCACTCAAATAGAAACTTATCTTGATGATTTGGCGAAGACTTGTAACATCACTAGGCGATCAATTCGTAATCGTCTGTTTACTGTCGTTTAAACAGTATGGCGGACACGTGACGTGCCAGCAGATGGATCGGATTTCTGTATCTTTGTCTACGGGGAGAAGGCCTCATCTTACTGGAAGCGCGCTTTATTATAAATCCTTAACTATTACAGGACATTGCTGTACTTATCTACTGATGCCAGATTTCAAGGGCAACAATTTATCTCAACGTGTTATTCCCGGTTGCGTCCAGCGGTTGGAGGCCTGAGGGATGTGGAAGCGACTCCCGTTTGACCTTTGCTACCCTCAGGGGAATCAGACCAACCGGATAGGTACACGTTAAAAGTCATTATCTCAACAATGATTGTTATCCACAAACTGGAATTATTCTTTTTAGGAACTGGAATTTTCATAGATTTGAAAAATCCAGATTTGCGTGCTTGCATTCGAACCAACGACCTCTCGTTCAGAAGGCGCAAGTTCTTATCGCTAGAGCTAACATCGCTCTCATCATTTGAATTACATTGGAAATAAATAAATTTAACCAGCAATTTTGATCCAGCGTGTTCAAAAATTAGGGACAAATATCAAAACTTTAAATCCAATGCCGGGAGATCTTGATAATGATATTAAAGCTTAAGACCGAAAAACAGACCAGACTAATTTACATCCTAGGTCATAGCCTAGGATATAAATGAATATCATACATATATGGTTAACGCACATTTTGCTGTAACTCATTGCTTAGGACAGACATCATGAAAACTAGTTTACTAGCGGTTTCTCTAGTTTTACAAGCGGCATATGACGCGATTGGCGAGATGACGTCTCGCAAAGATTTCACTATTTTGTCTAGCAACACTCATTATCAACATGACGGAAAAAAAGGGCTTGATAAATATGCGGGGGTAAACTATCTATCAGTAAAACTTGTTTGGGAATGAATCACGGATTTCTAATGGTTACGAAATTGTATATACATTCAAGGGCCTCAAATACCGTCATAAAATGATGAATATCTTGGAAATAGTAAATCTAGCGGTTATGAGTGACGCGGTTGGCACCACTGCGTTTCAGAATATAGACTGTTCGCACGAGTGACGTCGTATGACGTTGTTTGAACACGCAAGGGTTCGTCTTGCTCTGGTCCTGTATGACATTGAAATCTTCAAGAAACGAGTCGAAATCTTCTAAACTCGTGCGAACACAAGTGAACGTGTAGTAAATGTGTAATATCGTTTTTTTTTTCAAATTAGTTACTTAAATTTTAAAGTTAGAAGCTTGTTTAAAATCAGATTTTCCCTAACTAAATTCGTTTACATTTTTGCTTTTGTTGATCATGTTAGATTTATTGTAACGATAGTTTTAAGTTTGTTCTGTTTTTAATTTCAATTAGTGAAACTGTAAGTCTATTATTAATCATATTTTTGTGCAAAGTTTGTAAATTTATGACTGTTTGTTTCCAAATAAATAAATAAACTCTATTCCTTTGCACTATCAATGTTAATCTTTTAAGGCGACGGGTAGCCCTAACTAGCGACGCCAATCGATTTAAATATATGGTAACTAAACCGGATAACTTTTTAACAATTCTGAAATTCAAGCCTCTCGGAAAGAATATATAGTTTTTATTTAATACTTATATTTAACTCTTTGATCTGTTTTTTAGACCGGAAAGACAGACCGAAAAATTAGTTATAAGTATTGAATAAATAATATAAGTTCTTTTCGAGATGCTCGAACTTCGAAACTCTTAAAAAGATATCCGGTGCAGATGCTAACAATTTAAATCAGATGGCATTACTAGTGGGCCCTACCCTGACGGGTACCTACCCGTCAGGGTAGGGCCCACTAGTAACAGGGAAGGTCACCTGACCTTTAAGAGAATTGATGTTATACAAGTAAGTCACCTGATGGATAGTGAAGGAATCATGAATGATCCTGGTGATAGAAGGTTTCCAATAGGATGGAGACTGGAGTACACACATGCGCATTCAACGGAAAATTCTTTTTTTTTTAGGGAGAGGGGCTAAATTAGCGAACCAGTCTCCTGATGGTAAGCCATTGTCGCAGTTCATGTATATGATGCACTGTACCAGGAGGTACAGTGCATCATATCCATAATTCCCATCATTGCCGTGTGGTCCCGGCAGAGTAGAATAGGCCACCCTCACTCTTACCGAGGTGTCGTAAAAGGCGACTAAGGTAAAGCTGCTGGCATTATCATCAGCACCCAGAGAAGGAACTCTGCATTTATATCAAAACCCTCGCCAACCCGTCTGCCAAGCGTGGTGAGTATGGCAATTACCCCTCATATGCTTGAGGGAGGCCCGTGCCCCAGCAGTGGGGACTTAAATGGGCTGACGATGACCACGCAGAAACCACTAGACCAACAGGGCATTTTTACAATATTGTTGCTGAAAGGTGATTCCACAGTGAGATGCATGGTAGAAAATTGCGACGTAGCCACGTATTATTCTGGGCTTACCTATATTTCTTGGTGCTATTATTTGCTTTCAAGGAACACTCCTAGAGGTCCAAGAAAATTAAAAACCCTTACACACCTATCCTATCTATGACGTTTTTGCTGCGTCAGCAACCACGTCTGCCAAAACTCGTCTGGCGTAAAAATAGACCCTATAATTATAGAACAAGGTTTAAAATCAGATGTTTTGACTGTGTGTTTATAAATAGTGTTATTGCAGAACAGTTCAACTGTTTTGATAGTGAATGGTTTATGATGAAAGTGTAAGGTTCGAATTAAGGTGACAGGTAGGGCACACTAGCGACGCCAATCGATTTTAATTTTTAGCTACTGAACTCGATCTACTTTAAACAATTTCGCGGCTACAATTTCTCGGCAAACACTTATACTATTTATTAAATAACTATGCACAAATGTTGGGTCCGTTTTTATACGCGAAAAATTTATTCACGCTAAACTAAAAATTAAAATCGATTGTCGTCGCTAGTGTGCCCTACTGTCACCTTAAGTAGAAGATCATCGTCTATGGTTGCGATAAAAGCCGGCCCGAAAGGGGGGTTTAAATGTTGAGAGCGTACTTGTGACTCCAGTGGCGTAGCGGGTGTCAATTGGTGGCGGCTATCGCTTACCATCAGGTGGTTCGTCTGCAAGTCTGCCACCTAACACATTAAAAAAAAGTGCAGCTTTCCTGGCAATGTTTTACCTAACTTAAGCTATTCGAAGAAACCACATAGATTAGAAAAGTACATAGCTCAGATTCAACCTCATTTGTAGGTGCACATTCTAACCCTGATCCGATCACGCAGGGAGACTCATACTCGAGCATAGCCCTCTTCATTGCTCTCTAGGTGACTTTGGCCCTCCTCAATCGGCACATTGTAAGCGGCCACTTTCAGAAATGATGAGATCCGCAGGAGAACTAAGGTCACAGACATAGCCCAAAGGATTGCATGCCTCAAGTGGCAATGGGCAGGGCACATAGCGAGGAGAACAGACGGCCGATGGGGCGGAAAGGTCCATGAATGGAGGCCACGTACAGGAACTCGCAGCCGTGGCGCACGTCCACAAGCAGGACCGACGTTCTGGTGAAGATCGCGGGAATCCATTGGATGCGGGCGGCACAGGACCGAACTGTGTGGAGAACATTGGGGAAGGCCTATGTCCAGCAGTGGACGTCTATTGGCTGAAATGATGATGATGATGATCCTAACCCACTGAGCTACCAACGTTCTTAAGTATTCTATTTTTTTATGCCAGAGGCGGACAAACGAACAACCGATGACACCTATGGATACCTGATGGAAAGTAGGTAATCAACGCCGCCCATAAATATCCGCGAAATCAGAGAGATCGCTAATGTGTTGCCGGCCTTTTTAAAAAAGAGTAGGCTCTTCTCTTGAAGGTCCCTAAGTCATAGCCGTCGGGAAATACTCTTGCAGCTAAACCGTTTCACAGAACGGAGGTACGCGATCTAAGCCTTATCAACACAGAAGCTAACAAACATTAAAAGCAGTTAATGAAGTCGCACATTAAAATAATTGAAGTCATTGAATTGACACAAAAACATTGCCATCAAAGGGCTTGAGCTAACGAGACGGGTTGAGACGAGAGGAAGCGCAGGCGCACAGTGAAACCGTAAGCAGTAGCTTTTGTTATTTATGAGATAGGGGTCGATGAGCAGAAAGATCACCTGATGATGCTATTACCGCCGCCCATCTTCATTTCAGCCAATAAACGTCCACTGCTGGACATAGGCCTCCCCCAATGTTCTCCACACAGATCGGTCCTGTGCCGCCCGCATCCAATGGATTCCCGCGATCATTCACCAGATCGTCGGTCCACCTTGTGGGGGGCCTGCCACGGCTACGACTTCCTATACATGGCCTCCACTCGAGGACCTTTCCGCCCCAACGGCCGTCTGTTCTCCTCGCTATGTGCCCTGCCCATTGCCACTTGAGGCATGCAAGCCTTTGGGCTATGTCTGTGACCTTAGTTCTCCTGCGGATCTCATCATTTCTGATAAGATTACGCAGGGAGACTCCGAGCATAGCCCTTTGCATTGCTCTCTGGCTGACTTTGAGCCTCCCTAATCGCACATTGTCAACATACAGCGCTGCCCAGCAGAGTTGGATTCGTCGATCGACCTCTTTCTGCAAAACAGAGCAGTCCCAACTGCACTGGCGAAACAGAAAACCGGCGTGAAACAGCACTGTTCTGTGTTTCGATGCGTGAGTGATGGTACCGGAGGTCCAATCCGGGGGAAAGGGGTGTCAATAGTTGGCAGCGCACTTGTGACTCCATCCATGGGTGGCGGCAATCGATTGCCAACCATCACATCAAAAAATGCATTCGTGGCTGAGATTAGCTGATTTTGACGATTAATGGTAGGAGGACATATGTAATGATTTTGTTTATTCATCATCATCATTTCAGCCAATAGACGTCCACTGCTGGACGTAGGCCTCCCCCAATGTTCTCAACACAGATCGATCCTGTGCCGCCCGCATTCCTGTACAACTTCCTGTACGTAGCCTCCATTCGAGGACTTTTGTTCTCCTCGCTATGTGCCCTGCCGATTGCCACTTGAGGCATGCAATCCTTTGGGCTATGTCTGTGACCTTAGTTCTCCTGCGGATCTTGTTTATTATTCCTCTCTTATTGTCTTATTGAGTCCAAACTCAAGATTTTCCAAAAAGCTATGGAGCGTAGCGTTCTAGGGATCAAAAGATTAGATAGAGTGCGCATCTCTGACATACATTCCAAGACAGGAATCACGAATGTGGGGGAAAACTGTGAAGCTAAAATGGGAGTGGGCGGGCCATGTATACAGAATGAACCCTGAAAGATGGACAAAAATCGTCACCCAGTGACAGGCCCAGAAAAAAGATGGTGCAATTTCAATACATTATGTCCAAAAATGACAACTAAGGGCATTGGATAGGGAGGAATGGAGAGACTTGGGGGAAGTTTAAGCCCAGCAGTGGGACTCTATAGACTAATTTAAAAAAAATCCTCTCTTAAAAATATATCATCATGAAAGTATCTATTTTCCATTCTAATCTACTGATTCTCTGGTATGGATTCTACAAAAACCTGCGTCACATCAAACACATAACTGACCACTGAATTCGACTGCACTATGTATAATGTCTAATTTTTCAAGAATGTCGGTTAGGACAGCCGCTGTTTAATTGCCAAACCAAACCTAACCAGTTCGCACTAGCATGCTGTACTGTGCTGTAATTGTGTTGTGGTGCTGAATTACATGTATTTATTAGTACTGCCATGGTACTACGCTTCATTCATATTCGTATAGTCCTCATAAATAGTAAAGTAAAGTACCAGCCAACCGATATTCGGCCATGGCGGCCCATCTCAAAGATCAGCCACGTCGCAGGATATATTACAGTGCTCAAGAGCGAACACACTTGACATAAGTGCACTCTCTATTCCCTTATTCCAATGGGACACCACTGTGACACGACTGAAAAGGGATAGGCCGCAGAACCAACGGCTTATCGTGCTTTCCGAGGCACCCCCGTGCCTCAAACAAGGCATCGGGCTGACACTGGGAACTTCTTAACAGAAAACTCAGGTCCAAATGTTGACCCAATTCCGAGGATCGAATCGAACCCGCGACTCCAAGCGCAGCCGTCCGGTTTAAAGTGCGACGGACGGACTACCCACTGCGCCAACGAGATAATCAACCTATCTATCACATTACACATTTACTCGTACATATTCATCAGCAACCCACACTATAGGCCTCCCCTAATGCACGCCACTCTGCTCCCGATTTTCGGCCACTCTCTTCCAGCCTAAACCAGCCAGCCCTCGAATGTCATCATCCCATCTAATGTCGCAGGGCGTCCTACACTACGCTTACCGAGTTGCGGTCTCCACTCAAGGACTTTACGGCTCCAACGGCTGTCAGTTCTGCGGCTAATGTGACCAGCCCACCGCCACTTCAGTTTGCTAATTCGATGGGCTATGTCTTTTTCTGTCGGATTACATCAGTCTCGTACATATTAATCGTGCAATCAGGCGGCAACGCTTATAGGTAATCCGAAAACACTAAACGCTTGCGCGGTGTAATCGACACCTGGCGCCATCTATTGGTTTAAATTGGAACTAATACCTCGAGACGAAGTGAAGGCGGGCCCCTAGTTTAGTTTAGCATAGAGTGTGAACGCGTAACGAATCCCACAGTGCTAGGCTAGACTAGAGGCATAATTTTCCGTTCGTCACAACAACGGGTAGCATTGAAGTGTCACACCTATGAGAGGCCAAGTGTTCCATAACATCGATTAGGGTTGCCATCTTTAGTAATTAGTTACTTGTGTAGGGTCTGGGTGTTTGTGGTAGGTTCGTTTTTTTATGTGAGAAGTGGCAGACGAGCAGACGGATCTATGGTAAACAATTTCCACCGCCCATGACACCAGTGGACTCACAAGTGCGCTGTCAACCTTTAAAACCCCCTTTACCCCGGATTGGGCCACCGGTACAAATACTCGCTCACGCAGCGAAACACAGCACAGCGCTGCTTCATGCCGGTTTTCTGTGAGGCCCGTGGTCACTCCGGTCGAGCCGGCCCATTCATGCCTATGCGTGGTCAAACCGGTCGTTGTTCTTGGTTTCCATTGTACAAAAGAAAACCTTAGTTTAGGACTGGAACAGTGTGATGTTGTTTCAACTTACCGAGTTATTTAGTTTCGGGATATTAGTTTCGTTCGTTAGCCAATAGATGGCGCTAACTGTCGATAACATCGCGCAAGCGTTTCGGATTTTCGGAATACCTATAAGTGTTGCCGCTGTCTGTACGATTTACCTTTTCATAAATTGTATAGAAGATAATCATCATGATCAGAATTATTAGCGTGTAATGCCCGGTTGCGACCAAAGCTGTTGATTTGGAGCCCCGATACGCCCGATCCAGGAATTGAGTCAGGTAATTAATTATAATGAAGCGATTGTCATCTACCGCAGTACATATACACCGCAGTGTCTCAAGACGAAAGTCTTCAATGCGTGTGTGTTGCCAGTGATGACCTACGGAACCGAAAAGTGGCTCGGAGTCTCCCTGCGTGATCGGATCAGAAATGATAAGATCCGTAGGAGAACTAAGGTCACAGACATAGCCCAAAGGATTGCAGGGACATAGCGGGGAGAACAGACGACCGTTGGGGCGGAAAGGTCCTCGAGTAGAGGCCACGTACAGGAAAGCCGTGTCGCTCCCCACCAGGTGGACCGTCGATCTGGTGAAGATCGCGGGAATCCATTGGATGCGGGCGGCACAGGACCGATCTGTGTAGAGAACATTGGGGAGGCCTATGTCCAGCAGTGGACGTCTATTGGCTGAAATGATGATAATGATGATTGTCATTTGACCTTCGCATCTCAATCTAAAGACATGGTAACATGTTCAGAATAATCATCTCAAATATTGTAAGTATCTACAAATTTGAGAACGAGAGACGTGCATTCACATCACGAACCATCAAAATAAAAGTTTGACGTGCAAAATAACACTTGCGAAGGTCCGAAATTATAAATAAATAGATTTACAAGCTAAAAGCTGTAAATCGATTGGCGACGCGAATGTGTATTTCCCTTCGCCTTTTGTTTATTTTCATTTTGACAGCCCTATGTCAGACGTAAACGCACACGTGCGCTTGCGCACCGCACATGGAAAGCGTAAGGACGAACGGATCCAGGTCAAGTCGGAGTCGCCCCAGCTTTACTGCGTTTTATAGATATAATTCAGAATAACAATCGTTTATTTATATGTACGTTTTATCTATACTATTTATAAATAGGTGAATCCTGCAGACAGCGGCCACGCTTAAAGGTAATCTGAAAACACGAATTGTTTGCGCGATTTATTCGACACCCAGCGCCATCTACTGGTATAAAGTGGAACTAATCTCCCGAAACCAAGGTGAGGGTAGGTCACTAGTAAAGAATAAAAGAAAAGTTTCCATTTAGGACCTACTAACCGAACCTACTGAACTGCCCCAGTGGCCCAGTGGCTTGTAAGCTGCGCTTGGGAATGGATCCCCGGTAGCCAAAATTTGTACCTGTATCTTTCCTGAAACTCTTAGTGTCAGTTCTTAATCTATAATTTTTGTCCTCCCAATCCTTAATCTTGCGCCCGGTACATCTCAAATCTCAAGTCGTGTCCATGGGACTAGAACACGTGCACTTAAGGTAACGGGTAGGGCACACTAGCGACGCCAATCGATTTTAATTTTTAGCTACTAAACCGGCTCTATTTTACACAATTTCGGGTTTACAACCTCTCGGCAAACACTTGTAAAAATTTATTAAATAACCATGCACAAATGGTTGGTCCGTTTTTGTACACGAAAAATTGATTAACGCTAAAAGTGGCCCCTTTTGGCGCGAATCAATTTTTCGCGTACGCGTTGGATCCAACATTTGTGCATGGCTATTTAATAAATAGTATAAGTGTTTGCCGAGAGGTTGTAACCCCGAAATTGTTTAAAATAGATCCGGTTTAGTAGCTAAAAATTAAAATCGATTGTCGTCGCTAGTGTGCCCTACCCGTCATCTTAAAACGGAATGTGCAATTTTCGGAAAAAAAACGTCACAGAGTGGGAAAGAGATGCAGCCATAGAGTATATTATTTAATGGATCCAGCCCTGACGCTGATGCTATACAAGTGCGGTAGAGAAAGAACGACACCCAATCCGTCACCACAGTACCTACGAACGGCTCTGCGAAGTTTTCCAAGTATACCTTTCTATGAAAAGGCACAGTCTGTTTAGGGTACATGTCTTTGGTATTGTCACACTCACTGGTAAACCATAGACATATTTTTTTTATGCTAAAGGCGACAAACGAGCAATCGGTTCACCTGAGAGTAAGAAATGATCACAGGAAGAGAAAGATCGCCTTTTACCTTAGGAGAACACTCTTCTCTTAAACGTCCGTAAGTCTAATATGAAGATAAGATAATAGAGAGTGCACTTGAGTCTGTTGTGAAATCATTGAATTGGTAAAAAAAAACAGATAAAAAATCGCTTTTGCGATAACAATGCAGAAGTGGATATTGTTGTCTGCGTTGATACGAAATTATATTACATAAGTTAGAAATAATTACGTAAACTATTGAACGAAATAAGCTGTAGGTAAACCTTTCACTTCAAATTCGCAAAAACGATGAAAAGTTCTGAAAATCTGTGCAAGTTTTACCTGAACAACGCCATCTATTAACAGAAGCTTGTACTATCATCGTTACTAGTGTTTCGATGGCATGCTATATTGCCTAACAATAGTTCGGGCGCCCGTCAACAGAGCGAGCTGTGATGAAACCAAGCGCGTAATTTCTGATCTAATGTTTATCTTCTTGTAGAAAGTTTAATTTTGTTACGTAAATTTTGGTTGTTTACAGGTTTTGCGTGGGCGTTACATTTATGGAGTTATGTGTAGGTCTGCTTTATATCATGTTTTAGTCGAAAAATAAATACTGTCTTTTTTACCTCTTCTAAGTAGGTTTTGAGGAAAATGGTGTAATATTATCTACACGCTAGAGAGTCAAGAGCAAACCCACCCATCAAATAAAAAAAGTAAGATTGGGCTTCCAGTACCCTTACTCCAAACAAAGCGCGAGCATTAGAGGCAGGCCGTGGTATCACTCTCCAGACGAACCGGCCCACCGGTCTAAGCATTCAGTAACTTTTAACATTAATAACACTTTGATAAGAATTTATTGTCTTAACCACGTTGCTATCTAAATGTTGCATCGTCTTTAATTAAATTGCCTAGACATAGCTATTAGATACGACTGGAGCCGATCTTGTGGCTAATTAATTAATTTAATTAGGTATTTATTATAAGCTTATCAATTATGGAATATGGAGATTCATTCATACTCTAAATTGATGTCTTTCAATCGAACATCACAGAAAACCGGCGTGAAGCTGCATTGTGCTGTGTTTCGCTGCGTGAGTGATGGTACCGGAGGCTCAATCCGGGGAAGGGTGGTTTAAAGGTTGGTAGCGCACTTGTACCTCCACTAATGTCGCGGGTGTCTATGTGCGGCGGCAATCGCTTACCATCAGGTGATCCGTCTGCTCGTCTGCCACCTATCACAAAAATATTATAGGTACGATTCCTGTCTGAGTCTGAATGCAAGGGCGAATCCAGGGGGTGTTGTAGGTTCATGACCGCCCCCGGCTTAGTCCAGGATTAAGCATAATATCTGTGGTCCAGGAGTACCCAGCGCAGGAGGGATTTCATTTATAAGTTGTAGGTACTTTAAATATTTAATCAAATTGATATACTTAATACTTTGTTTGACGGCAAACACATTATTCGGGAACGAACGTATTGAAATTAAAACTACAACGAAATTAATTTGTGTGACACCCTGTGTATATATTTTTTTGCGGCTTGGTTAATTCACAAGTGTTCTGTATAGCCTGAAACTGATAGATTGCACAAAAACGCTTGTAGCGTTTTTGTGCAATCTCTACCCAAAGGTTGTCTGGACAACCTTTGGGTAGAGGAAAGAAATAACGTATTCGTAAGTAATAGGGGAAGGCAGTGCAAAGCAGTTTAACAAATGAAATTGAAAATGACAAAAATATACATACTCATATATTAATAATATTAGATACCATAAACTATAATAAACTATACATATATAGATAATTTATAATAGTTTTTTTTCTTATACACCAGAGAACTGAATAAAGAGTTTTGAATTATTTAAAACTGTACTAAGGTAATTTTGTTCTTTAGTTATAATCACAGAAAATGGCCAATTTCGTCGAATTGGCAGCCATTACCATCTTTTATGAATTCAAAGAGGTATTCTTTCATTGTTCCTTGATGTTATTCATTCCTTTCGATGGCTGTTCCATTATTCTTTAATTATGATCGTTTTTATTTAATAATAGGCGATGATCTGTACGATGGGTGTGTGTTACTATGGTTATTATTTTAAATGGAGTGGTTAAACTGAACATTGACGGTACATTTAGTAAATACTAATGTCCTGCCCTCACTAAAGTGGTCTTCGTTTCGGGGCTTTAGTTACAAATTGTAGCAATAGATGGCGTTGTGCGTCGTTTACACCGCGCAAGCCGGGTCGTTCCCTATAGAATATTCTCTAAGGCTCGATTCGTCCAATCTATATCAAACGATCTATGGCATAGCGCAGTTATATGCAGTGTAAAATACAAAATCTGTTCTAACAACTACTCATGCAACAGTCAACAAAAATATCCCCGTGACATTACGATGAACCACAAAAGTAAAGTAAAAAAAGTAAAGCGTGAGCTTACATACTGACCCACTGCAGGGCAAAGGCCACCATCATAGAAATCAAGTCATCGCTACTATGTTGAGATTAGTAGGCTTAATCACCACGCTTGCCTAATGCGGATTGGAGATCACAAACTCGACTTATGTACGATAAATTAGAAACATACTTTGCTCGACCCGGGAATCGAGCCCAGGACTCCGAGATCACGGCTCGGTACTTAAACCACTAGACCAACAGGGCGTCAAGCCTGGCAAGTGTTATTAAAAGCACATAAACAAATAGCGCTAACCGTCAGCCTTGACTTTGCTGCGCCCGACGCACCAAAATGATTAACGCGCTGCCAAAACCGTGTACAGTAAACGCATACGCTAGCCACAACTACATACGATTATGGATCTTATTCCGTTGAAGTAAGATAGATGTTGAACTGTCTGTATAGTTAAATAACGAATTTATCTGTGAGTAGGTAATACATGAAATTATGGAAAATTTGTGAATATTAAATTTATTTGCATACAATATCTCATACATTGACCCGAGTAAGTAACCAAATGGCTTATATGTCCGTCGCAGCCATCTGGTTAAATTAGCCAACAGATTGGACGCCTAGGGTGTTCTTTAAACGCCGGCATCAAATCAAATGAAAACAACTAGCCATGTCGTATGTCGTTGACTGCAATGTTTAACTATATGCCACCATCATCCAGTTGGATGCCTAGGCCGATAGTTGTTTGAATTCAATTACTCAACTCAAACTTTTCGTAAAAAACTTGCAGACCAACTATTATTTGGCACTTCCATGTTTATAAACTATGATGGCAATATCACGCTTTAATATTACTTATAATTTCACAGAATCACGAGATTATCAAACCATATTTCTTTCAACAGTGGGAGAGCCACGCTTCGGCATGAATGGGCCGGCTCGACCGGAGTAATACCACGTCCTCACAGAAAACCGGCGTGAAGCAGTGCATGCGCTGTGTTTCGCTGCGTAAGTGAGGGTACCGGAGGGGGGTTAAAAGGTAAGCAGCGCACTTGTGACACCACTTCACTTGGCCGAGTCTTGATCACTCATTTTGAATGGGCTACCTGTCAATACACCAAGCTGTTAAACGTTGAGGGATTTTAGTTCTAATAACTATCGGCCTAGGCATCCAACCAATTGGGTGCCGGTGTTTAAAGAACGCGCTAGGCGTCCGATTGGCCTAATTTAACCAGATGGCTGCGGTATAATATCAAAGTATAAAAAAAACTTATAAGTTACCGATGTAATGTCCTTTTGTGATGATGGAAATATTTATTTTTAATCCCAGACTCCATCATTGGCGAGACTAAAGCGCATCGACTTCGCTGGCTCGGCCACCTAGAAAGAATGGGAGACGATCGTGCGGTAAAGCGATCGTATCAGGGACGTCCTAATGGCAAAAGGCCAGTCGGCCGTCCGAGATATCGCTGGAAGGATGAGGTCGAAAAAGACCTGCGCGGACTCTCGGCAGATGACTGGCAGGAGGTGGCGCAGGAGGCGATCAAGATGGAGGCTCTTATTATCGGAGGCCAAGACTCACTATGGGTCGCTGCGCCAACCTAGTTAGTTAGTTAATCCCCGACTCCGGGCTGCCACTAAGAATTTATTACCGAAAAATTACGTACAAATTTTTGGCCCGACCCGGGGATCGAATCTGGAATCTCTTGCGCAGCAAGTATTTATATTGCAGTAAGTATGGTAACCCCATTTTAGCGTGCAATTATCGATGTGCGTATTTCTACCATTAGCTCGGCGGCGAGCCAAAATTATTGTGAGGAAACTTGCACGTTTCGAATAGTTTCTGTAACGTGTAATTATGATTCAATGGGTCTGTCTGGTTCTCCTGTTAAAGGGTTGCGAAGTTCAGACGGCAGTCGCTGCATTGTAATTACTAGACTCTCCTGAATCAAGGTCTGAAAGCGTACCCCGGGCTCCAAAGGGCCATCTTTGGACGCGACGGGAATTAAGAGCTAAGATGAGGAACCTTTACCCAGGAGAAATGCGTTACGCATACCCATCCGTCTGTAAACGGATGGGCCAGAGGCATACCGACTAAAACTCCTGGGACTCTCCCTCATCTGTCCATGGGTGGGCGGGTGACATGGGGCCAAAGCTCGGAGCCTTTCACCACGTCACCCCCCGGAAAGATGAGGAACCTTACTCAACATGGGATATTATTGGGATATACATTTTTTATAGAAAGGCCAATCAGGATGACCTCACTACGCCTGATGGTAAGCGGCCGTGATATCCAAATATGAGGTTGACAGGCACAAAAGAACTAACAAAGTACCGATTGTGTCTGCCATCCTCACCCTAATGATAATACTACTTATAAAGAGATAAAACTTACAGACAGCGGCAATCCGTAAACGAAACGCTTGCGCGAGGTAAACGACACCTAGCGCCATCTATTGGTATTACGTGGAACTATTGTTCCGTAACGAAGTAAATTAGCATAGCCATTGATAATTGAACTTTAATACTAGTGTAGTAGTTACAACTCAGGGCATCCTTACCACTGAGCCTTTTGAAAAACCGCGCGAAGCCGTTGGTACTGGGGTGACGTGCGGGGCGACGTTCTTTCTTTATCGCACCCGTATAACTTGTAATTCTATGTCGCTCTTGCCACAGCGGTCGTGGTCACGTTGAGGCGTCCTTATTGGTGGAGGTGGACACAGCTTTCCTCACGATCTCTCGCCACCTCCCTCTGTTCATAGACTGTCTGGCACAGTCTGACACGGGGTTTCCTATTGCGGATTTCACTTGACCAGTCCAGCGCATCGGTGATCTGCCGCGTATCTGTACCGTATAACATCATTGATAAAGATGCACAGGGCCCGGTTGGATCTCTTTCACACCCTGTGACGTTTTTTCTGGAAATTGCGTTTTCTAATTCCATGCTGGGCATAGCATGAGGATGTCTCATTATCCGACTACGGCGAAGCAAACAGAGGGTTAGGATTTTGACCTGTATGTACGTACGGTTGTTCGTCTGTTCCCTCATAACTTCAAAATTAGTAATCATATTTGAACAAATGAGATATCGTTAGAAGCGTCTTGATTGTCTTCTGGTTATAGGCGACATGACGTCACGTCAAATTGACTACAGCGCCCTCTAAGAGACTTAAAGTAAAAACTAAAAAAAAAAATTGCTTGACGGTACCGTGTGAGGTATCAAATGAAAGAGCTTTTTAGCACATTTCAAATATGTAATTTTATTTAAATAACTAAAAATATGTTAAATAAAAATAAAGTTTAAAAACTAAAACCCGACTACCAAAAATACACGCTCTAAAAAGTACGAAACAAGAAAATTGTCTCTGCTGAAATTATTATGCCGTATTGCCGTGGCCGTATTGCCGTACCTAATGAAGCAAAACAGATAGGTTTAGGTTTAAAGACATTCATAGACAGATTCATTATAAAGTCTCTTGTTTCGTAATTGTTTGAGTGTGTTTTTTTGGTAGTCAGGTTTTAGTTTATAACTTTTTTTTTATTTTCGGTTTGTTTCTCAAACATTGGCTGTCACGGACTTTCTTGGCGTAGAGTAGGTTATGTTTAGACGGTTTTGTTCAGCGGATTGTTTGTAAACATTTTCTACTTTAGGAGCTATTAATTAGGTTTCGAGCTCAGCAATCATCGAAGTGATGATTGAATTGTTCCGAGAATTCAAATACATGACGTAAGATTAGGAATCGAAATCACGTAATTGAAAGTTGACTAATTGGGTTGGAAATAGCGTGGCATACCGTAACATGGGTGACGATAATAAATATTTCTCTAATGGTGACGCGTAGAAGAAGATGAATTCCACAGCTGGACATATCAGATCTCCACACAGATCGGTCCTGTGCCACCCGCATCCGAGGGATTCCCGCGATCTTCACAAGGTCGTCGGTCCACCTTGTGGGGAGCCTGCTACGGCTTCGACCTCCTTTACGCGGCCTCCACTAGAGGACCTTTCTGCCCCATCGGCCGTCTGATCTCCTCGCAATGTGCCCTGCCCATTGCCACTTGCGGCATGCAATTCTTTAGGCTATGTCTGTGACCTCAGTTCTCCTGCGGATCTCATCATTTCTGATACGATCAGGCAAGGAGACTACGAGCACAGCCCGCTAAATTGCTTTTTGGGTGACTTTAGAGCCTCCTTAACCGGCACATTGAATTTATTATGAATAGTATAGATAACTAACAATTTTATTTATTTGTATTTTAACCTTGATACAGTATTTGTTAATAAATGACGCATTTGACCATGAAAGATCGGTTTTTGCGAAGGGACCTGACCTCTTCGGGTTTGATTAGGTTTCGAACAAGACAGGTCTTGACGAAAATAATATTATAGCAATACAATGTATGTTCAAAAATTATTCTGATTTTTTTTGTCGAGTCGGCAACGCGTCGACATACCTCCTGCCTATTATACTCCGGGTGTTTGCAGATTTCCATAGACATAGGTGATAATCAATTACCATCAGGTGTGCAGACTGCTCGCTTGCTGACTATTGTGTAAAATGTAAAGAAAGGCAAACTAATTTGATATGTGATCACAGCAGCTACAACCTGTGCGGATAAAGAATGGGATCAGAAATGGCGGCGCACCTATTCACTTCTCGCTCGCACACTATTTGCGTCTATACTCGCACTCGTGGGGTGACGTAAATAGTGTGCGAGCGAGAAGTGTATGGATGCGCCGCCATTTCTGATCCCATTCTTTATCCCTACAGGTTGTACAATGATGGAATCATTGTAATCATTTTGCATAAGGGAGATGCCACACGTGCGGATTTCGAGCGTTTTCAAACCGGAGCAATGAAGCAGCGAACACATGGCGGCTACGCAGCGTTCACACCGCGGATGCTCAACGGATTCGGCGCGGAGGCGCAACGAATTCGCCGGCGTGTTTCTGCGTGGGTGCCACAAAAAATTTGGGAGAGCCACGCTTAGGCATGAATGGGCCGGCTCGACCGGAGTGATACCACTGCCTCACAGAAGACCGGCGTGAAGCAGCGCCTGCGCTGTGTTTCGCCGTGTGAGTGAGGTTACCGGAGGCCCAAAGGGAGGGAAGGGGAAAAGGTTGGCAGCGCACTTGTGACTCCGCTGGTGTTGCGGGTGTCCATGGGCGGCTGAATTTCTTACCATCAGGTGATCCGTCTGCTCGTCTGCCATTCGCAACGTGAAAGCTAAGCAGCCGCGAAGTGACCGCTGGTTCACTTCGCGGCACTCCGCTTTGAAAACGCTCGCAATTCATCAGTGTGACAACTCCCTAAGAATAATATAAGATTATAAATACAAGTACAGACCGACCAAGATCAGAAGGCACTTCAGTTACGTAAGGGGGCGTTGTACATGTTTTTTCTATGGGAAAATGTCAAAAGCAAGCACTGACACTTATTGGTGTAAAGGAAACAGCTTTAGTTGCAACTTTTGTCACATGCCTAATAACCGCGATCGGACTTTACTCTGGTGGTACTCCAAAGACATGCACCCTAAACAGACTGTGTCTTTTCATAGAAGCCATACTTGAAAAACCGAAACCGTTAGTGCTGGGTGGACGTGCTATACGAAGTTCTTTATCTACCGTACTCGCATAGAATCTGCTTTCTGCGTCAGGGCCGGTTGGATCTCTTTCACACTTTTCCGAAAATGGTAACTTCCGTTTAAGGTGACAGGTAGGGCACACTAGCGACGCCAATCGATTTAATTTATAGCTACTAAACCTCTATTATAAACAATTTCGGGGTTACAACCTCTCGGCAAACACTTATACTATTTATTAAATAACCATGCACAAATGTTGGGTCCAACGCGTACGCGAAAAATTGATTCACGCCATAAGCGGCCACTTTTGGTGTTAATCAATTTTTCGCGTATAAAAACGAGATTGTAACCCCGAAATGGACAACATTTCATATTTTTAACATGTCCATATTGTTTTTTTATATGAAAATAGACATAAAATGAACATACCCTTATTTTTTATTTTTTCAAAATTTTGCCATTTTCATACATAAAATAATTATTGAAATTCTTTATATTCTAAATAGACGTAAGCGCCAAATGACGTCATCGGACGGCTGAATACAGCGATATTCTTTTGCTTATCATTACTTAAATAAAAAAAGGTACTACTGTCAAAGGTAAAGAATACTAGTGTCAACATTGTCAACGTCGTTCATTCATTCAACGTTGACAAGTTGTCTTCTTTTTTTGACAGTTTCATGTCATGGGTTTGACATTTCGTAAATTTAAAACTATAATGTGCTAAGCAAAGAAATATTTCACATTCTGCCGTCCGATGACGTCATCTTACGTTTTTTAGTTTTTAATTTTTTTCTCAGTAAATAAGCAATATATAATATAAAAATATATATATATATTTGAGAAGCGGAAAAGTAAATGAAGATTGGTATTATAGTTTCGTCATGTCCGTCTGTCCGTCTGTCCGTCTGTCACAGCCGATTTACTCGGAAACTATAAGTACTACAGCGATGAAATTTGATGGGAATATGTGTTGTATGAACCGCTACAAAAATATGACACTAATAGTAAAAAAAAGAATTGGGGGTGGGGCCCCCCATACATGTAACTGAGGGATGAAATTTTTTTTTTCGATGTACATACCCGTGTGGGGTATCAATGGAAAGGTCTTTTAAAATGATATAAAGTTTTCTAAAAAACATTTTTCTTAAAGTGAACGGTTTTTGAGATATCAGCTCTCAAAGTCGTAAAAAGTATGTCCCCCCCCCCTCTATTTTTATAACTACGGGGTATAAAATTCTAAAAAAAATAGAGGTGATGCATGCTAATTAACTCTTTCAACGATTTTTGGTTTGATCAAAGTATCTCTTATAGTTTTTGAGATAGGTTGATTTAACTGTAATTTTGGACTTTGCTGCTACGGAACCCTTTGTGATTTTTTGTTTCATAGCTCAGCAATTTTGAAATGTTGTCCATTCAACAACCTCACCGCACCGAGTCTCGAACAAATGCCCGACCGCATGACGGCGATCGTATTTATCGGCGTTGGTTGGCGACGTCACGAATTTACAGCAATCTATCTTAGGTTCCGCTAACAGTATATATTTGTAATTCCACTGTTGATTCTGATATCCGTAGCACAGGTGCTTGAGCTACCTATTTCGGAGTCAGATCACTGTATATGATGTTGTGAAATATTTATGAAAAATATTTATATATCTCTTTCAGATCTTAGACGAATTCACCAAGGACCTCTTCATTTTTTCTTCATTTACTCTTCCTGGAAAAGTAAATGAAGAATTGGTATTTTTTGTTGCATAGCTCAGCAATTTTGAAATGTTGTCCATTGTTTATATTAGATCCGGTTGCCCTACCCGTCACCTTAAAGCGCTGTTTCTAGTTCCATGCCATCCAATATACATTTTATTAAACTCATTCCTCTCATCCATAAGTCATACGCAAAAACCGAGTAAAACACCAATATTGGCACCTCACCTAGAGAAGTGTCTGTGTTGCAGGACGGAGGAATTCGGAAACATTAAGTCGTATTTCGTGTATGGTCATTGGTCACATTATAAAAATTCACAGTAGAACGTTAGTTCGAGCGCCGCCGCGCCGCTTCGGAGAAAACATATAAATTGAAACTCAAGATTGCCAAAAAGTAGTCATGAAAATTTTGTGCAGGTGCACGTTGCGACACGGGCATACGGCTTTTTATCATCATCATCATCATTTCAGCCAATAGACGTCCGCTGCTGGACAAAGGCATTTTATTATAAACTATCTATATATTGTGAAGTATGTATGTATTGTTTATTATTGTTTATGTTATGTAATATTATTTCTTTCCTACGACACTTCTTTCCTCTACCCAAAGGTTGTCTGGAAGAAATCGCTACAAGCGATAAGACCGCCTTATTGTACTGTCTGTTGTTGTTGTATCATACTTCGTTTTTGTTTTGGTGCAATAAAGAATATCTATCTATCCATAGGCCTCCCCCAATGTTCTCCACACAGATCGGTCCTGCGCCGCCCACATCCAATGGATTCCCGCGATCTTCACCAGATCGTCGGTCCACCTTGTGGGGGGTACCACGGCTTTACGGCTTTTTATAAAGACCATAAAAAAGAACAGGGTAAACGAGCAGACAAATCACCTGATGTAAAGCGATTACTGTCGCCTATAGATAGATAGATATATCTTTATTGCACAAAAATAAAATACAAGCATGATACAACAGCAACAGACAGTACAATAAGGCGGTCTTATCGCTTGTAGCGATTTCTTCCAGACAACCTTTGGGTAGAGGAAAGAAATAACGTATTCGTAATAAGGAAAGGCAGTGCAAAGTAATTTAACAAATGAAATTGAGAATGGCAGAAATATACATTATTTTATATATTAATATTATTACATTACATAAATAATAATAAACAATACATACATACCCAATAATATATACATAGATAATTTATAACAAAAATTCAATAAAAATATTTCTTATAGATAGGTATAAATGACCAGAGAGCAGACCACATAAAAAAGGGAAAAGAGACAAGGAAAGACAGTGTACCTATGTTTATTTTTTTAAGGGAAAGGGAGGCAAACGAGCAAGCGTGTCACCTGATGGTTAGTGATTACCGCCGCCCATGGACATCAGCCACAACAAAGGGACTGGAGATGCGTTGGAGGCATTTTAGGAAGGTATAGGCTCGTTTCTTTAAGATCTCAATGTCGTACCGCTGCTGGAAGTTTGGTGATTTTTTTTATCAGTTTGTCATTAGTTACTTTTGCCGAGTGCCAAATGATTGTGATGTTCCATATTTGAATTTTTTTTGTGTGCGTGAATGCAGGGGTGGCACGCATCATTCCAACTTAGACAATCTCTACATTATGTCGGGCTACTAGTAATATTTGCACTGTGTCATAGATCGAGTTGGGTGGCAGCCAACGGAAAACATCTTCAGATGGTTCTTTGTCTGAAAAGCGACCAGTGTTTTTATAATTAATCATACTACCCGCAAATAGATCACTGTTAAAAACAATAGTATTCGATGTATCTATATTAAGTAGGTAGGTATGGCTTCCTGTATAGAAGGCGCGTCCTTATCCACTGGGCTACCATTATATCGATATTCTTTGTTACGTGTCCGGGTATAGGGATGGCCGATACCGTATATACACACACCTTTATTTTTTATCGTTTGTACCCCGTGCACCTCATAATAGGTATCGAGAGTAAAGTTATGACATAGGTGGCAGACGAGCAGACGGATCACCTGATGGTTAGCGATTGTCGCGGCCTATGGACACCCGCAACACCAGTGGAGTCACAAGTGCGCTGCAAACTTTTAAACTTCCCTTTCCGGGGGGAAAGGGAAGTTTTCCGCAGGGAAGAATCCGGGGGGATTGAGCCTCCGGTACCCCACTCACGCAGCGAATCGGTTTGATATTACGCTCGATATCAATGATTTAGATTTATGGTGCGTATTGATTTATACACTTATGTGTAACTATATCGCATCGCACTAATTTCGTTCAAAGATTTATAGTTCTTGTGAAGTTAGGACGGGGGAAGGGGATTTTTAATGCGATAATCCTCAACATTGCTGGGAGTGTTGGGGTGATAAAGGATTCCTAGATGTTGGGATTTCGAAAGGGGGCAAAATTTGATTTTGGAAGGGAATCCCCCACGGGTCCAACCAACCAAACCACTTAATTTACCCTCTCTACGGAAACACCAAAGGAACCCTCTAAAGAACCCCCCTCACGGAACCACCTAAGGAACCCTCCACGGATTCACTAAAGGAACTCCCTTCGGATCCACCTAAGGGACCCCTATACCGATCCACATAAGGGACCCCACGGATCCACCTACAAAAGTTAACAATGACATACCAACAAAGAATCAATCAGTTCACTACATCGGTGAGCGAGCGCGATGGCAGCTCAATGGTTCGAATCCGAGCATGGATTTTACCTCTGGATTTTTCAAATCTATTTGCGCATTGAGGGAAAACATCGTGAGGAAACCTGCACGTTTCAGATAGTTTCTGAAACGTGTTGATTCAGTTGGTCTGGTTCTGGCGATGTTTAGACGGCAATCGCTTCATTGTAATTACCAGACTCCCCAGATCCTGAATCATGGATCACTCTACCCTGGGTTGCAAAGCGACAGCTTTGGGTGCAACCGGGAATTACACGCTAATATGAAGAAGAAGAGTCCAGCTCATCGCTGATCTGCCGCGTGATCTGGTTGCTTCTACCTTCCCCTCATAGTTATGAGATGTTGTACGAATTATTATTTGGGAAATAAATAAATGTGGGAGAGCCACACTTAGGCGTGAATGGGCCGGCTCGACCGGAGTGATACTACTGCCTCACAGAAGACCGGCGTGAAGCAGCGCCTGCGCTCTGTTTCGCCGTGTGAGTGAGGTTATCGGAGGAGGAGGATGGCGGGAAGGGGAAAAGGTTGGTAGCGCACTTGTGACTCCACTGATGTTGCGGGTGTCCTTGGGAGGCATGGCTAGTCTGCCACCTCTCATATAAAAAAAAGAATTATTATTTACTTTGGGTCCAGGTCGATGTACGAATGAGTGACGTTGTCTCAAACAAGTTGGGGAAATCGTGAGTGAACCTTAAATGCAATAACACGATCGGTCATCTAAGGTGTGGTATTGGGCTTGAGGTTTAAGCCCTTAAAATAGTTCGAGGTCTTTTACTAACCAGGGTTACTAACCCAAAGTATTTAGGCACCCTACTTTACTAAAAGTACCTATCTAACCAGAGTTGCCATTAAACTAGTGGGAAACTTCTGGGAACCGTGGGAGAGCAACGCTGGGAACCGCGGGAGCGATACCACATCCTCACAGGAAACCGGCGTAAAGCAGCGCTGCGTAATACTTCGCTATGTGTCCGGGGGAAAGGGGGGTTTAAAAATTGGCAGCGCACTTGTGATTCCGCTGGTGTTGGGGGCCATGGGCAGTCCATGGGCGGCGGTAATCGCTTACCATCAGGTGATCCGTCGCCCGCCCGTCGCCGCGTCGTCGGATCACCCGACCATCAGGTGATGGCCGTGTGATCCCCGGCAGAGTAGAATAGGCCACCCTCACTCTTACCGAGGTGTCGTAAAAGGCGACTAAGGTAAAGCTGCTGGCATGATCATCAGCACCCAGAGAAGGAAAACTCTGCATTATATCAAAACCCTCGCCAACCCGTCTGCCAAGCGTGGTGAGTATGGCAATTACCCCTCATGTGATTGAGGGAGGCCCGTGCCCCAGCAGTGGGGACTTAAATGGGCTGATGATGATCCGTCTGCTCGTCTGCCACTTACTACATAAAAAACCAATACGTATCGATTTCTGAAGTCCATCAGTACGAAGTCCATCATCGATGCTCCGGATCTATTACAGCAGCTAACCTTCTCAGCACCACTTAAACTTCCTCGCCCATCTAGATTCCACATTCTTGTTCAGCAAAGTAGCAATTCTAACTTAGGTCAAAATGCTCCATTGAACCGTCTTGTTAAAAACTACATCAGTTTGGCTGGATCAAAGGGTCTCGATTTATTCGCGGGTGACATTTAAAAAATCATTGGCTGCCTAACAGCCACACTACGTAAAATGCGTTTCTAAATATTGTTTTCTTTACAATTTTTTTGTTGCTTCTTAACTTATTCTATAGCATGCAGTCTGCACCTGTAATTGTAAATGCATTAAGCTTTATACCCTATTATTTAACCCCTAATGTATTGTCAAAATGTATTTTATGTTGGTGTTCTAATTAAATAAATAAATAAATAAGTACTTTTTCTTCATCGTTTTCTACATTACTGAAGGTCGTGCCTTTACCGACTCATCAGTACTAAAGATAGGTAATATAACAGATAGGAGATTTTTTCCCCAACAATTTCTAACATAACACGACTTGCTTTCTTTTTCTCTTTGCATAACAAATGTGTCACACATAGCGCAATCCTAATGACACGTGTACGATAAAATGTGCCGCATCAAAAACGTGAGCGTAAAATATTGGCCAAGTTCTGGTGCCAAGAATGTCTGACAGTTAAAAACAAATATTTTTTATGAAAGATCTCATACACCTTTTAGTAGGAAATGCACTGATATTCGTTTCCTTATTTTTATCAAAAACAAAGTATTACGTTACTACTCGGTATTTTTTTTGTAGTAACAGTATATTTTCTCTCCTCAGCCTGATAGGAAGCAAGAGGAGTGCCCAGATATATTTGAATTGTATGGAATGGCTATTATTATCCACTGAGCTAACATCACTCATCTGTTTACATAACATGTGTTAAAGCATTCATTAATTTGAAACACGTATATGAGAGAAAATAATCATTTTTGTAATTGTGGAAGTTTTAAACTTCCATGATCACACGTTAGAATAGTTTTTTAGGTAATTGCTACCATGTTTGTGTTAGGCACAATTGCAAGTGCAATGTCACGGTGTAACCATGACAATTTCAGCATTGCTAAAATATCGGAAACTCAAAAATAAGATAACAATATGGTATCAGGCCCGTAAAAAATACTTATACTGATAACAGAAGAAGCTTTTGTGTCTCAAAACTGAACCGAGTAGATCGGCTGAGTACTCGGTTTGAGGAACTTTGTACCGAGTAAACTCGGTACTCGGTAACTCGGTAAAAGTAGTACTCGGCGCATCACTAATATTTTATAAATATAAAGTTAAAGTTAAACAAATACAATACTACTACCTATGGGAAAGTTATTGTGCACTAATGCAATAACTGTGCTTTTCTTATGTGATAGGTGGCAGGCGAGCAGAAGGATCGCCAGATGGTAAGCGATTGCCGTCGCCCGTAGACACCCGCGACACCAGTGGTGTCAAAAGTGCGCTGCCAAGCATTAAGCCCCCCTTTCCGTCGGATTGGGCTTCCGGTACCCTCACCTCCGGTGTGCCTGGTAAATAATTACGTCTGTAGGGCATTCCTTGTTCTATGATTACTGGACATCGCTGACGATGATGAGCATTGACATTTCTGAGAGCAAAAGCGCACCTTGCAGGCTACCATTCCACCAATGCGCTGCAGCGAATCAAAACTGCATTAATGGTCCACTCCACGCATGAACAAAAAATAATCATTAGGGGAAGAATGCTGCATTAACACTGCTGTAATCACTACAACTAATAATGTCCTCCAAACCGATATTTCGGTCTTGGCGGCCAATCTCAGAAATCAGCCATCGACGCAGGAGATATTATAGTGCTCAAATGTTTGCGCAGACACAAGTGCACTCTCTATTCCCTTACCCTCATATTTCCATGTGACACGACCGAAAAGGGATCAGGCGCAAGACCAACGGTTTAACGTGCTTTCCGAGGCACGGGGGTTCCAGACTCCGGGCTGACACTGAGAATTTCTTAACAGAAACACTCAGGTACAAATTTTGGCCCGACCCAGGGATCGAACCCGGGACCCCAAGCGCAGCTGTCGCTTTAAAGTGCAACCTACTAACCACTGCGCCACCGACGCAGGCAAAGTCACTACAACTATACTGTCAAAAGTGGAAAGACGTAGAAAAACGTTTAGAAATCGGTTCAAAACACTATCACTACATGTAAAACTATTGGCCTACCCTCACATTTTTACAGGACACTAGTTCCACTTTAAACCAATATAAGCTTTATATTATACATAGATAGATGGCGTCAGATGCCGATTACATCGCGCAAGCGCTTCGTGTTTTCGGAATACATAATAAGCGTTGCCGCTGTCCTCGGGATTTATCTTTTTATATTATATAGTATTGATTAAGTGGCTTTCGCTGTCTGCCCCTATTATTTTATATTTATACTTAGATCTTTAAAACTACGTAACGGATTTTGATGGAGTTTTTTTTTAACAGATAGAGAGAGTAATTCAAGAGGAAGTTTTATATGTATGTGATGTAATATTACACCCGTGCGAAGCAGGGGCATGTCGCTAATTAATTATAAATCGATAAATTGCGATGTAAATCCAAAAAAAATATTCATTTAAGCTTACAAAATCTTTTAAAGAACTGATCAGGTCCATGAAAAAAACTGCATGTACCACGTTAATAAGTTACATCGGCAAAATTCGTCTACGCAGAAGAGCAAGTTTAATCCGATTGCTTACGATTGCGAAAGCAGTTGAAATACAGACTTTATTGCGTTACGTTAAGATTAAATACAATAAATCCAGAGAGGAACGCTATCTCTCTCTTCACTGCACTCGCACCGAACATGGCGCCAACGCGTCAACCAATAAGAAATTGTAATTTTTGGCGCTCGTAAATGGTGCGTTGTGATTGGTTAAGATTCTACCGCAGTTTTTGAAAATAAGACTTCTGCGCAGGTACATTGGTGTAACTTAAAATTTGTAAAACTGTACCTATATAACCACTGTACTAATATAGAACTTGCCGATAGCACTTCGTGCGCCGTAATGTACACTTTCCATGTGGATGCTGAGCAAAAACGATAACTATGATATCTGTTTCAAGTTGGACATTTGTGTGTTTTGTGAACTACAGTTACCGACAAAATCGTTAATGGTATGGTAGAATAAAAATATAATATTTTTTGCAGAGTGAACGAATTAATAAAATATCTAACCTTCACAATTTTAAAAATGACGAAGGATTAAAAAATATGAAATTATTATATTTTTATCAGACGCTAACTTACAAACGAGGAAGATCTTCTATAGGCTCTTCCATGGAGAGTGCTCCGTGGAGCTGTTCAATATCATACCAGGGTCACCATTCTACAATCGCACGACTAGACGCCGCGGCAAACTTCACCAATACTACCTGGAACCAATCCCTTACAGAACGCTTCGTTTCCAGCGCTCCTTTTTCCCACGCTCGTGCAAGCTCTGGAATGAGCTTCCAGCCGCGGTGTTCCCTGATCGCTATGACATGTCCTTTTTTAAACGTGGTTTGAAAAGAGTTCTTTCACGGTAGGCAGCGGCATGACTGTGCTCCGGCATTGTTGATGTCTATGGGCGGCGGTTACCGTTTACCATCAGATGGGCCGCCAGCTCGTCTGCCTATTATAAGAAATAAAAAAAAAGGTAATCCTTACTAGTTCGACGATTGAACTCATCGATCGATTGGTGAGAACGAACCATACACAAATTGCTTCAATCAAGTGTCCCATCGGAATAAGAGGGTAAGGGAATAGAGAATGCACTTGTGTTTGCGCACACACTTGAGCACTATAATATATCCTACGTACGTGACTGGTTGTTGAGATTGGCCGCCGCAGCCGAAATCGGTTGGAGGATATATTATTATGATAAGATATCAAAAATAGCAAATTCATCCCATATCTTTATCGGATCTGTCAAGTTTAAGTGAGTAGGTAATTCTATCTGGTTTTTTCATATTTTATTATAGATTTATATGTTAATATTTTTTATGCTAGAGGGGACAAACGAGCAAGCGGGTCCCCTGATGGAAAGTAAACCACGCCGCCCATGACATCCTCGAAATCAGAGAATACGCTTTTCTCTTGAAGGTCCCTAAGTCGTAGAAATACTCCCGCAGCCAAACCGTTCCACAGAACTGAGGTACGTGGTAAAAAGCCCTCCATCGAGATGATGGGGATGGAATGACAATCGCTTGCGTGTGGTTCGATGTAAGAATTTAATGAGCAGTTTTCCAGTAGGTATTTTCGGGTGGTTTCTAAAAGCAACACCAGATGACGCCACTCTCACTATCAATTAAAAGTTCCTTTTTTGTGATAGATAGGAAATATTTGATAAACCAAGCATCATCATGACATTTAGGGTCCTGCCATATTTAACTTTATTTTACCCATAAGAAAATAGAGATAAAAATTAAACAAGTAAAATACATATTTCACTTGTTTTATGAAAAGTTTCGTTTTGAATCACTCTCTGTCATTTAAAATGTACATAGTACTAAATATACATATTAACTGCAAAGTATTAAGATATTTAATGTAAAAAACCTAAAACAATTTTCCCACAAATTAGGGTCCATATGAAATATCATACCACACCTAACATTTACAGGGACTGATTGCGCCATCTAGAAAACTGCTCATTGTCATATTTTAAAATCGAGGTATTTTATTGTGGATCATACTAAGGCAACTTTGTATAAACCTGTCAAGAGAACATTTTTAACGCAGAACATGATAAGGGTGACGCATAATGATAATACTGTTTGATTGTTATTATGTTGCAGATTTACCTATGAATTGAAAGAAAAAATATGACATAATAGGATTTACTTAAGTACTTATATCATTTTATGATCATTTCACTGAATCTTTTTCGGACCACCACTGTGATGAGTTTCGCTGCGTGATAGATAGATAGATAGATATTACTTTATTGCACAAAAAAAACACAACTTTAAAATCTAGGCATTACAGAAACTTAATTGTACAATTTCGGCGGTCTTATCGCTGGAAGCGATTTCTACCAAACAACCTTCAGGCAAAGGACATTTGATAGTAGAGGAGGGGTAGGTGGTGCAATATTGAAAAAGGGAAATTAAAGTGAACTGTATATATATATTAAAATATTTATACATAAACACAATATTATATGAACTAATAAATAAATATGTTATGCTTGGATAAAATAATATAAAGGACTAGATATACATTCATATAAATTAGGATCTTTTCATATAAATTAGGATCTTAGACGGACCATCGACTACTACCGATGACTGGACCTGTAAAGACTTAAAGGGATTGTGATGAGTTGCGTGAGTGAGGATTCCGGGTCTAATACGGGGTAAAGAGGGATTTAAAGATTGGCAGTGCATTTGTGACTCCACTGGTGTTGCGGCAATCGCTTATATTAGGTGATCCGTCTGCTCGTCTGCCATCTAACACATAAAAAGGCTAAACGCTGCTATGGAATGGAACAACTTGCCTGCGTCTGTATTCTCAGAGAGCTACAATTTGGGTATCTTTAAGTCGAGAGGGAATAGGCTTCTTCTGGGTAAGCACGCTACATCTTAGACCTTATTGTCACTTTCCATCAGGTGAAATGAGGTCAAGTGCAAACCCATTTAATATATAAAAAAAAATTGATCATATCACTAGATTTGTTAAGAGAAATGATAAAATCGTGTCGTTATTTTTCTGTGTGATTTGATCAAATCTCTATTTTTATCATAATACCCTATGATATAAATAAACCGATGAGGATATTGGATTTGAAGACTGCCACGGTTAGTGACATCTTTCAAATGACCCGAATAATCATTGGAGCGACGCGACAGATTTAGGAAAGAAAACTGCCCATGTGTCTTAGGCACAGATATATCCCCACATCTTGACCGGCGTCTTTGCTTTCCTTTAAAACAGTTTAAAACTTACTGACCTTTTTCAATAACTGTCATTAATTATTTTATCTACACTCTTCCATAATCTTCAAATTAAGAAAACAAAAGTAAACACATTTTCACAGGCTTTATAATATTGATATAGCTTTAAAAAATAATTAAACAGTTAGGGTGTTTCATAATAATCATAATATTATGCAACAGCCCAATTACTTAAATGACAATATTAGAGAAATGTTATCATCATTAATTTATACTGCCTAAAAAGTTAGAAATTGACACCCCATAAAACACACTCAAGAATACTATTTAAAAAAAATCTGTGAAAAAACACCGCCTTAAAATACCACGAACTAAAAAAGTGTAAAATAATATTTCTAATACTTTATAAACTTCAAATAACATTTTATAACATTACACTCGAGATAAGGTGTTACCGAAGTCGGCGCCCAATACTATCTTGTAATTTAATAGAACAATCAATTATTCAACAGAGATTAGGCGCCGACTTCGGTAAAACCTTTTCTCGAGTGTACTGCTAAAAAATGTTATTTGAGGTGTTTAAAGTGTTAGAAATATTATATGACACTTTTTTAGTTCGTGGTTTTTGAAAGCGGTTTTTTTCATAGAAATTTTTTTTCAAGCTTATTAGTGACAAAAATGAGACACTAAAAAGACCTCTTTAAAATTTAAGGGTTCTCTTTTTTTGGCAACAACCGGGATTTTTGATCCGGGACTATCCTCAGTTCGCGATTTGTAATAAGTGGGCTTGCGTTGGGTAAACTTCAACCATATTCCTTCCACATAATTTATGTATGTGTGCCACGTTTTGCGTATGAGCTATTGGAGATAACATAACACAAACC
Organism: Marasmia exigua; assembly: GCA_019059595.1. Taxonomy (NCBI): domain Eukaryota; kingdom Metazoa; phylum Arthropoda; class Insecta; order Lepidoptera; family Crambidae; genus Marasmia; species Marasmia exigua. The sequence continues at coordinate 15,774,634 of CM032488.1, forward strand.
GGTCTTACCTAAATTATGGTCTGAACTCAGTCTAAAACATAAGACATTTATGTGAAAATATAAACTATATTACGTAGAGATAAGATCAAGCTGTAAGCATTCCTAATAAATAAATTAATAAATAAAATAAGATATCTTTCTAATCTGTACACGTCTTTGACGACCAAACTAACAAAACCCGAAGCACAGAATAAACTAAGTTTAAAATTGGTACATACTTTTTTTATAACCGACTTAAAAAAAAAAGAGTTCCTAAATTCGACATGTATATATTTTTTGAGAATGAGACACTAAAAGGCTTGAAAAAAATTTTTCTGCAAAAAAAACTGCCTTCAAAAACCACGAACTAAAAAGTGTAAAATAATATTTTTAACACTTTATACACCTCAGATAACATTTTTTTACAGTACACTCGAGAAAAGGTTTTATCGAAGTCGGAGCCTAATTCCTGTTGAATAATTGAATGTTGTATAATCCCAGTTGAATAATTGAATGTTGTATTAAATTACAATCCGACTTCAGTAACACCTTTTTTAGTGTACTGTAATAAAATGTTATTTGAAGTGTATGAAGTGTTAAAAATATTATTTTACACTTTTTAGTTCGTGGTTTTTGAAGGCGTTTTTTTTTTTGCGGATTTTTTTTTTGTGGTGAAATAACATACCACAGACTCTAGGTCCGTGCCTTATTTTTGCTAGTTACATAGTTTGTTTGCTGATTTTAAATTATAAATAAAGTTGCTCCGCGCACAAAAAAAAGTTTTCTTACATACATTATCATATGAGATTTTCAGCAGACGAGCAGACGGATCACATTTAAAGATACCGTAAAATACGTACTTTGAATATGTTGCGTAGATCTGTTTATTGTATTGACGATTATAAAGGAGTCTCATTAGCAAAACTAAATAAATAAATAACAAATAGTTTACAACATTGATCTGACTCCGAGATAGGTAGCTCAAGCACTTGTGTTACGGATATCAGAACCAACAGCGGAATTACAAATATATACATATAATACTTTTCTTTTGTAAATACATACTTATAATAGATAGACAACACCCAGACCAATACAAACAGACATGTTCATGCACTCAAATGTTTGTACTGTGCGGGAATCGAACCCGCAACCCATGGACCAAAGGCAGCGTTCACTACCACTGTTCCAAATGAGTCGTCATCCGCGTCATAACAAACTGATAATTGGGCATAAATAATGAGATAGATTTATCTTGCTTAGAATTTAGATGACGTCTAAAATTTTTTTTTAACTGTTTATTATACATAGAGCCGACTCGAAATTGTGAAGTTTTTTTTTTAATTTTCGGTGGCAGACGAGCAGACCTGATAGTAAGAGTTTGCCGCCGCCCATAGATACCCGTAACGTAATTTACCGTGGGAGTGTCACGCTTCGGCATGAACGGGCTGGTTCGACCGGAATGATACCACGGCCTCACAGAAAACAGGCGTGAAGCAGCGCTGTGCTGTTTTTCGCTGCGTGAGTGTGGGTACCGAAGACCCAATACGGCGGGTGCATTTGTGATTCCACTGCTGTCGCGGGTGGCGCGCTTACCATCAGATGATCCGGATGCTCGTCTGCCACCTATCACTTAAAAAAATATATTAAAAAAGTGGTCATCTCTGGACGAATATCTTATGCATTCATTGATAACTTTTCGCCTGATAATAAATCAATACAGACAGAAGTTCACAGCAATTGACCCTGTGTTCGCGCTGATTGGTCAGCCACACCAGGCACTAACCAATAGGAAGACCTACAGAATTGGCTGCAATTTAGTACAATATGGTACTTGTTGGTGACAGTAACTGGTGTCACGTGGAAACTGGAAGTTCATCGGGTAACTGTGGAAGTTAAACGCCAAAACACACACAACGCGGTCTTTCCGCAGAACAAAATTTTCTTCTCCTTCTTAATCAGTATACTTTTTCTTATGTAATAGCCACCGCCCACCGTTGGGCATGTGTCTCTCCAAAGCACCTCCACTAGGCGTGGTCATTAGTTTTCTTGGTCCATAAGATACCTGCGTAGCTTCGTAGATCATCTGACCATCTGGCTGGTGTTCTGCCAACGCTTCTCCTGCTCAGACGTGGCCTCCTGGCTAAAATACACTTTTTTTTTTGTAATTAGCACCCTTCCATCGCTTATAATGCGAGGTCGTGGTAACGGGCACGAAGCCATGTGCACTACCCCCCGGACGGAGCACGCCTAAACGGCGGGCATGGCGTTAGGGACAGCCGAGAGCAGCCGTCCCTTACGAGCACTGGAGGTGACCGGTGCAATGCCAGCGCTGGTACCCCAGTACCATGCGCCAGCTAGCTACCTCCAAGGAGAGGAAGGAGACACGCATATTGCTCCTCCGACCCATCCTTGCTCTTCGGAGCGCGTCGGCGGAGGGATCCTCCTCTCGCGCGCGCTCCGCAGGCCTCAAACACACTTGCTCCATCTTTCGTCGTGTCGGCGACATAAGTGGCCAGCCCATGACGACTTTAATTTAGCGACGCGATAGCCATAGAACAGAGAGCTTAATATTTATCACTATGGAAACCTCCCAACGATCTTAGTATTGTGCGTCTTTTCAGTAAAAACATAGATAAATAGATAGAAACATTTATTCACTGAGAATACGACACACCACATTTTACATATATGAAAACGGACACAAGAAGTAAGTACATTAAAACAAACGGAAAAATAAACAAATACAAAATAAAACAACAAACGAAACATAACACCATACAGGTGTGTATCAGTTCAGTGAAAAGAAGCTCACTCAGCTTCGGCCATGGCTTTAGGTAGGAGTACCTGCCGGCCATGGCGCGGGTTTTATGTGAGCCCTAATGTGACGCACGGACGACTCTAATAAGTACATAAATAGTTTATAAAGAAATAAAATGTAATGTTCTAAGGGAGCGCAAATAAATATACAATAAGATTTTGTATCTTATTGTATATTTATTTGCATACCGTGTAACGTCTTGCCGAAATGGCATAAACTTTTTACCACGGCACGGTCGGAGAATTTAACCACCTTCAAACGAAAATCACTTACTTGCACGCATGATACCAAAATGGCTACATTTAAAACAAAAAGCTATGCAAGCTGCAAACGATTTTTGCTCTTCAGGTGGTATGCGTCAGATTCCCCGACAGTACATCAATGTAAAAATTGAGCTTGATCATTACTTAAAGGCCGGCAACATATCCTGGACTATTTAAGAGTCTGTGGACTCATCTCACCGCTGATTATCATGCTCCTTGACCTCTTTCTTACTTCTTATTCATGTCAATACTTCGAACCAATGGACAACATTTCAAAATTGCTAAGCTCTGAAACAAAAAATACCAATTCTTTGTTTACTTTTCCGCTGCTCGAATATATATTTATTCATTTTTTATATTGCTTATTTACTGAGAAAAAATTTTAAATCTAAAAAACGTAAGATGACGTCGTCGGACGGCAGAATGTAAAATATTTCTTTGCTTAGCACATTATAGTTTTAAATTTACGAAATGCCAAACCCATGACATGTAACTGTCAAAAAAAAAGACAACTTGTCAACGTTGAATGTATGAATGACGTTGACAATGTTGACACTAGTAGTATTTACCTTTGACAGTAGTACCTTTTTTTTTTACTAAAAAAATGATAAGCAAAGGAATATCACTGTATTCAGCCGTCCGATGACGTCATTTGGCGCTTACGTCTATTTAGAATATAAAGAATTTCAATAATTATTTTATGCATGAAAATGGCCAAATTTTGAAAAAAGAAAAAATATGGGTCTGTTCATTTTATGTCTATTTTCATTTAAAAAAACAATATGGACATGTTAAAAAAATGAAATGTTGTCCATTCTCCGCCATTTTCTTTTTTCATGTGATAGGTGGTGGCACATGAGCAGACGGAAGATCGAGGTGTATCATTTTAAATAGTATCAATAATTATTTTCTTATTCATTATTTTAGTTCGGCATCTACGTAAGTTGATTTAGAGATTAAGTCGATAATTGGGTTTTAACTCATTTTGGCGGAGGCACTTCTGTGCTTCCAAATATAGTAAGTTTTTTTTATTCACCCAACGTTAGTTTTATCTTCTACGAAATAAATTCGTTTTTTTTAAGATATTTTCGCATTATCATCTTTGCGCAAATATTCTTATTTTTTAGCACCTGCAGCTAGGTATGTAGGTATGTAACACTTAAAACACATCTACAATAAAATTTTCGATTGACATACCTACGCTACGTGATAGGACATTATAAAAAAAAACATATATACATTTTTTTTGTATGATAGTTGGCAGACGAGTCGACGAATCACCTGATGGTTAGCGATTACTTACCGCCGCCCATGAACACCTGCAACACCAGTGGCACCAGTGTCACAAGTGCGCTTCTTACCTTTTAACCCCCCTTCCCCTGGATTGGGACTCCAGTACCCTCACTCACGCAGCGAAAACCAGCACATTGCTGCTTCACGCCGGTTTTCCGCGAGGCCGTTGTATCACCGCGGTCGAGCCGACCCATTCATACCGAAGTGTGACTCTCCCACTTATAAGATAAATCTATCTCATTATTTATGCTAATCTGTCAGTTTTACAATACCGTATAATCCCAAGCACGTTTTTGCTAACAAAACTCCTTCATAATCGTCAATACAATAAAAAGAACTACGCAACGCAACATATTCAAATATGTATTTTTTTAACTTTTGTTATTTTGGTCAGAGGCGTGTACAGACTAAAAAAATATCTTTATTCTTATCACCACCCATTCATGCCGAAGCGTGGCTCTGCCACGGTCAACATTCAATAGAGGTACAACCTGTGCGGATAAAGCACCCCACGAGTGCGAGACGCAAATAGTGTGCGAACGAGAAGTGAATAGATGCGCCTCCATTTCTGATCCCATTCTTTATCCGCACAGATTGTACATACATACCTAAAAGTAACTTGTTCGCTTATTAGTCTGTGCCTATATTTATAAATTTAGTGGGTATTAAAGATTATTACTTCTTTGCTTAGTGTTAATGTGGTATCAGACAGTTCTCAAATCTTAGATTAAACTGGTTTTCATTTAATCTAAGTCATCAATCGATCAATAGGATCAATAGTTTCGTGTGTGTTCAGATTATAGTAATGTAGATCATGCTAATGTTTAATCATATATAAACAAAGCCTACTAGATAATAAAAGTCGTAGGTGATGAGCATAGAGTAGCGCCACGAAAGGAGTCCCGCGGAAAAACATGGAACTAAAATTTAGGATTCCTTGTGTACATGAATATAAAGCTCAAATTTGAATTTTGATGGCGACTGAAGCGGGCGTTTCACAACATGGCGCGGACTTTGTTAGCTCTATGCTCTGTGGAAATAAGAAGATGGCCTTGCACAATGGACAACATTTCAAAATTGCTAAGCTCTGAAACAAAAAATACCAATTCTTTGTTTACCTTTCCGCTGCTCGAGTATATATTTATTAATTTTTTTTATTGCTTATTTACTGAGGAAAAAATTAAAAACTAAAAAACGTAAGATGACGTCATCGGACGGCAGAATGTAAAATATTTCTTTGCTTAGCACATTATAGTTTTAAATTTACGAAATGCCAAACCCATGACATGTAACTGTCAAAAAAAAGACAACTTGTCAACGTTGAATGTATGAATGACGTTGACAATGTTGACACTAGTATTATTTACCTTTGACAGTAGTACCTTTTTTTTATTAAAACAATGATAAGCAAAGGAATATCGCTGTATTCAGCCGTCCGATGACGTCATTTGGCGCTTACGTCTATTTAGAATAAAAAGAATTTCAATAATTATTTTATGCATGAAAATGGACAAATTTTAAAAAAAGAAAAAATATGGGTCTGTTCATTTTATGTCTATTTTCATATAAAAAAACAATATGGACATGTTAAAAATATGAAATGTTGTCCATTCAAATATGTCAATTTCGCTCTAAATCTTTTTAAACCACGTCATTTGGGACTTTTGGAGTTAAAGATGTATAAACGAATAGAGTTATGGAGTTAGTAAGTATTTTGCAAGGATGTAGGTGCACCTTTTGTCCCAATCACTCCAGAGTTACATATGTCTAGAACATAGACGTGCCTCCTTAACAGACTGTGCCTTTTTATAGAAAGCCATACTTGAAAAACTGCGCGAAGCCGTTATTACTGGGATGACGTGCTGGGCGACGTTCGTTCTCTACCGCACCCGTATAGAATCTGCGTCAGGGCCGGTTTGATCTCTTTCACCCTTTCACACTCTGTGACGTTTTTTCCGCATATTCTATGGTCTACAACGCACCTTCCATGCGGGGGTCGAAAGTTCCAACCCACCTATGGATTTTTCACATCGATGTGGGTATCTCTATTCGCTCGGCGGTGACGGATCAGACGGCAGTCGCATTATTGTAATGACCAGATTTATAACCGAAGCTCTAAAGCGACTGCTTTGGACGCAACCAGGAATATAACATAATGAGGCTGGGCAGCATTCGGGAAGTTACGCAGCCGCAGTGCCGAAAGTCCCATCTACCGAAGTGACGAAAGTCTTTACGGCGACGAGTAGGGCACACTACCGACGCCAATTGATTTAAGTTTCAGCTACTAAACCGGATCTATTTTAAACAATTTCGGGGTTACAACCTCTCGGCAAACCCTTATACTATTTATTAAATAACCATGCACAAATGTTGGGTCCGTTTTTGTACGCAAAAATTGATTCATGCCAAAAGTGGCCGCTTTTGGCGTGAATCAATTTTTCGCGTACGCGTTGGTGTTTGCCGAGTGTTTGCTGAGAGGTTGTAAGCTCGAAATTGTTTAAAATAGATCCGGTTTAGTAGCTAAAACTAAAAATCGATTGGCGTCGCTAGTGTGCCGTACCCGTCACCTTTTTTTTTGGTAATATGTTTTTACGGCTCTGGGTTCTAGCCCTTTTGAGCCTGACGTTTTATTATTTTTCAAACTTCTACAATTGGCCCGTCACCTTAATGCGTGCGTGTTGCCATTGATGACATAGGGAACCGAAATGTGGCCGCTTAAAATGAGCCGCCTAAGAAGGCTCAAAGTCACGCAGAGAGCAATGGAAAGGGCTATGTTCTGCGTCTCCTTGCGTGATCGTATCAGGAATGATGAGATCCGCAGGAGAACCAAGGTCCAAGACATAGCCCGAAGAATTCCATGCCTCAAGTGGCAATGGGCAGGGCACATTGCGAGGTGATCAGACGGCTGATGGGGCAGAAATGTCCTCGAGTGGAGGCCGCGTACCTACAGGAAGCCGAAGCCGTGGCAGGCCCCCTACAAGGTGGACCGACGATCTGGTGAAAGTCACAGGAATCCCTTGAATGCGGGCGGCATAGGACCGATCTGTGTGGAGATCATTAGGGGAGGTCTATGTCCAGCAGTGGACGTCTATTGGGTGAAATGATGATGATGATTTGTTTGTAGATAATGAGTTAAAGATATCGAAAGTAAGATTGGTGTAGATCCTGAGGTACAGCCACGCCAATTAAGTCTAGCGGTGACCTTGAATGTGCAAACATATTTTTTAGTACACCCTGTGCGGATAAAGAATGGGATCAGAAATGGCGGCGCACCTATTCACTTCTCGCTCGCACACTGGGGTGCGAGTATAGACGCAAATAGTGTGTGAGCGAAAAGTGAATAGATGCGCCGCCATTTCTGATCCCATTCATTATCCGCACAGGTTGTATAAAGTGAAGTGAGCTATTTTAGTAGTGCACAAACTAGTTGTCAGTGCTACACTTAATCTTAAATCATTTTGACCATGTCCATAGGGCATGATTCAACAAATTGAATCGCACAGCAGTTCAATGGTCGTAACGTAAATAAAAAACAAATCTGGTCATGTGATTGTCTAATCATCTAATGTAAACAACATCTAACAATATAAACGCATAAGGTGAAAGAAAACTTTCTGTTGAATAACAGTCTATGTTGCAACGTTGTTAGATAATTTTAGGGTCCTTGTAGCTATTCCACGAGTGAAATGTAGTAAAAATCACGTGTTTTTATTGGCATAAACGTCATGGCATGCCATTCATGTTTGGCCCCTAATGTTCGCGCGAGATTCGCACGCGAAAGGAGGTCAATTTTGAAAGTAATGATACCTAGTCTGTGGAGTCTACGATATCAACAACACTTCCTTGAATTAATCACGTGAGGAAATATCAACAAGAAATAAATAAAAAACATGACAGAAAAGAAAAACAATCAAAAATCCTGTCCAACAAAAAAACGCGGGAAAGTATAATTTTCAAAAAAAGAACAACCATTTTTTAAGAAACTTTTTTTACTTTTTGGTTTAATAAAAATATAGAATAATGTATGATGAGGTTTATTAGCCTATTTCATTTTAATAATATAAAACCTACCATAGAGCAAGTCACTAGTAGAAAGACCAACCTAAAAAATACACGATTGAATGCTTGCAAAATGATAGATAGTGATAAACAACATGGTAAAACTGGGTGCTTTGCCAAGTCCAGTTTTCAGGGTCGCGGCTTCGGAGAAATTGTTCCTCATAACGTGCTAAAAATATTCGCAAAGTATACACGATACGCAAATGTTAAACAAGTGCTGTAATTACTGCTAAACACTTACCTTTCCGTGATGGGCACGGCTTTGGACTTCAGCTCGTAGAACATGAAGTCCTGATGCTCCTGGGCCGCAGACATCTCATCCAAGATCTTCTGATCAACGTTAAAATCGTTCGTCAGAAGAGAAGCGAGATCATAGCCCATGTCAATCCCGGATTCATCCATTTTTGAACGGAACACAAACACAAACTTTTCCACTACGAATGTATTTATCAAACATCCATTTTAAATAACAAAACAAAACTATACAAAAGAAAACAGGATGAATATCTCGACAGCATCCATCCTCCCAGCTGTCTACTTTTGTTGCTTTTATTGACTATACATAAGTAGATATAGTGATAAAAGGAATGACTATAACCCTTCCTAAATCAACTTATCATTAGGACGTATAGCTTCCGCTGATAACACAAGACTTTTGAAATATGCAGTCTTACAGAAGATAAACATTTTTTTGACAAGGCAATGCGACTCCGGCGCAGTTTCTTTCGTATTTAAATTTTAATCAAATATGTTATTGAAACCAAAGTTACGTAAATGAACTCTTAAACTTTCGTGAAGCTTTTCTTACACGGTTTTGAATTTTTTACGGTACATTTTTTACAAAAACATAGTCATGAAATATTTACACATGGCAAGCAAAGAAGCACCTGAATTCGTTCAGAAACTAAACCTTGTTTCTTTAGTTTGTAATTATTTCTCTACTTAAAAGGCCGATTTCGCTAAAATATTCAGCTAAAAATGAAAAAAATATTTATTTAAAATGTGAAACGTGAAGAACAAACATATTTCAGATTACAATTCTTAATATTTTACAAAATTACCTATTTACTGCAAATGTCGTGAATATCATGAAAAAATAGTCGAGTCGAAGATAAAAACTACTAATTAGTCGTTTTTGGTCTAAATCAAAATAGCGGAAGATAGGTGACTCGTCTCTACCGCGTGGACCGCATAAATTAGGACCCAGTCGCCTTATTTCACATAGACTGACGTAGCATGCGTTTAGCACCTTTTATGACTCCTTCAAACAAATAGGCCCGTTTTCAGTTGTCTAATTGAAAGGCCGTATCTTCCGCTATTTTAATTTAATCTAAGTTTTTGGTATGTTTTTTACTAATAACAACTTTGTTTATCATAAAGCGTCAGATATCGAGTTATACGCTGCTAAAGATGTAACAAGGGATTCTGATGCAATTCAAAGGTTTTAAATTAGTTTCTAATGGTTTCGGTGAACAAAGGTCTTAATAACTAATTGTGTGTCGAGTGACTTGTCACGTTGGACTAAATAGAGTCCTAAAACCCGCGATTGTGTTTAGAGTGGTATCAGCAGAATCTGTAGGTCGATAAAACGCAAAATACCGGCGTATTATTGAGTGACTCTGACTTTGACTGACTTGGACTGTTAACTACCCCCTTATACGTAATAAGTTACTTGACATTGGGAAGATTAATATCTTCGGGTAGAGCTATAATGAAAAAAAGATGTAATAATAATGAAGAAAACCTCACGTTTTCTAGGTTTTATCTTACCTAAGAACGGTTTCGATGAATTTTGATGTGACCTATAGATTTTTGAAAGCTGTATTTTTAGAGAAAAAATCAGAATGGAGAACACAGATAGTGGGACAAAAGTACCAAGCCCCTTTAAAGATGACAGGGCTGCGATGATAGTAATGAGAAATTGCCAAATAAGCAGCATTTTTTTAGACAACTAGTGCTGCAGCTTATTTCATGTATATTGTATACATATAATCCGAACATGGTTATTAGGCACGTGGTAAAAGTCAGAACTAATGCTGTTTCCGACATTTCTACATAGAAAAAACATTTGGCAAGGCCCCCTGTCCATGTTCACTGAAGTGCCTTCTGATCTTGGTCGGTCTGTAATTATGCCAATAAGACCATTAAAAATATATAAATGAAAGAAAATCAATTGTCAGCCATGCATGTTCAATATTTTTTATAAAAGATAATTATGTAATTTAACCAAAACTTACATTTAGACATCTACTAAAGTACATACTTATAAGGGTTAATACCGCAGTATTATTACCTTACTCTACAGTTAATACTCTGAAAATCATAATGATCATAAATAAATCCAAATCTATGAAGTTGCATTTCTTGCACTGACAGGAAAAAAATGCTTTTCCAAAATTTTGTGAGATTTTCCGATAGCTTGATGATAACTCAGATCTGGGTTTATGAGGATAAGGAAAATTATTCCTTATTTAGCAGAAATTTCGTTTCTGCGTTGACAACATTTTTAATGCCACGGCTAGAAAAAGAACTTGTGCACATTTCTTTTTAGTCTGTGATTGCTGGCTTGGATTGGTTGTTGGGTTGATTGGATTGGACGGACAATAAAAAAAAGAAATTTGAGAAAAAAGCCGCCTTGTCGTGTTTAGCGTTGTTTTAACGGAGTTGTGGGAAATTGTTGATAATATCTCGTAAATAATTATACTTTCTCGTTAAAATGTCGAAGGCTCATCCTCCAGAACTGAAAAAGTAAGTAAATCTAAATGCCAAAAACTGGCCGTAGCGTCATTATAACCTATGAAAGTAATAATGTTTTTCAACGTTTTTTGGTAGATACGCTTAGTATCTTAGTAACAGAATAATTTATTCCTCTCTTTGTTGGCTTATTAAGCGTAGAAATGGATATATTAACCTAGGCTTGCTGATTAGAAATGGGTTTACTGTAATTTAAACATAGTGATTACTCGCACAGTGCTGCTGTAATCCTCAGCCTGCTAATCTTTTTGAAGCTACAAACTAACACATAGTTATTGATGATGTACACAAAATAAAAAGGCCACAAATACGAACAAACTTATTAAATTTTCAGATTCATGGACAAGAAATTGTCAATAAAGCTGAATGCAGGCCGTGCTGTGACAGGAGTGCTGCGTGGGTTTGATCCGTTCATGAATCTGGTGCTGGACGAGTCGGTGGAGGAGTGTAAGGATGGCCAACGTAACAACATTGGCATGGTGGTAAGCATTTGAGTAAAGTTTTTTTTTTTAAGACAAACAATTACTTACACACATGTAACACTATAAGTGATATACTAGATAACAATACTTAGTGTGCAATCAGTACCGCTGTCTACAGATTAGGTACATACATGAGAAAAGGGCAATAGAGAATAAGCAGGTATGTACAATACAGCTTGGTTCGTATAACAAAACAAAACGTATTGGAATCAACGCCCATCCTGAGGCCCAAGTTAAAACCTGTTACTAAACAGTAACACACATGACTACGGTTAAATTACCAAAGTAGCTACTAATAATTTCTTGCCTTGGGTTATGTGTAATAAAGAATACACATCCATTTCTAATGAGAAATAATTAAGTTACATATGAGTAAATAAGTAAATTATTATTGTACAGTAATAAGTAACTGCCTGTAGCTCCGTCACACTTGTATTCAGTTCTCCATGAAACAAAGTCCATGGTACCGAGATATTATTGATCTAGTTAATATAATAGTAGCTTTGTATTGAAGATGTTATTTTCATAAGTAAATAACACACTAAAAATGTCGTCTCGTGTTCAGGTGGGACAAATTAATTAGTTAAGAATAAATTGCAAAAGATTGCTATAAAAAAATAATATCAACTAGAAATTTACATATTTCATAGATGCATTATTTCCTAAAAACATTAGAACTCTAGAACCTTACCTTCTTAATTTAATGTAAAGATCATTTAGAAACCTAGTCAAGAAAACAAAAATTACATCTTATGACTTACCAATATTTTTTTTTGTTACAGGTCATCAGGGGCAACAGTATAATCATGTTAGAGTCACTAGATAGACTATAACTTACATTATAATTTTAAGTTTAAAAGTAAGCGCAGAAATAGGTTAATACTATCAAAGATTATGGGAGTGAGTCTTACTGCGAACTACAAGAACATTAAGGGGTTACAGGATCAGTACTTGTGATTTGTTACCTAATGAGTTGCTTGTACCTATTTACTTTGATAATAAATTAAGTTAAGAGTAACTTTTGTTTTTATTTCATGATTATCCTCAGCGACCTTATAAAAGTAAATTTGTTAGCATGCCTAGAAAATATGTATAGAACAAATTTGCAGAGCAACAGATTGGTGGTGCAAAGATTAATCTAGGGTCTAATTTCTGAAGCTGTCTAAGGATGACAAATTGAAAGTTTTCCATACAAGTTTATGGGATAAATCATATGAGGTTCCGTTATAATAATGTTATCGATAATGGCTAAACGTAATATAACAGACGATTGAATTCTAAAGAGGAGATATTAAAGAGTGGAATAATAATATTAAAGAGTAAAATAGGAAAATATTTAGTGATCAGAAAAGTTTCACTTGAAAGTTATACATTATGTGTATTTTAAAATATTTCATCCTATGATACTGAACCTTTGAGTACCTAGTTGACGAGTATGGAATTAAGTAATTATGTTATGACAAGAATTTCAATAAAATTAGCTTTTTGGAGTAAAAAACTGCCATGTTTTGTAGTTCAGGTATCTGAATAAATTAATCACAATAACTATATTGTAGATAAATTATTTTTCTTCGTAATACTGCGATTCGGACCGCTTATAGCTGTCAAGTGTCAAGCATTCTCTGGCGCTGTCATTTCATTTTGACAGCTGGTGACAAATCAAATCAAAGTTTTGTAAATTATTGGCCCCGTCCTGTCGTTGTACAGTTATTTCATTGTTTTGGTGATAACAAATATTATCAGAAATTACACAACGATGCATTAAGTACGGCACAAGTGTTATAAAAATAGCAATTATTGACAAGTGATATCCTTCATACTTACAAGGTATCAGTAAGTTTTTTTGTTTACCTATTCGTGATTCTGTGTTCTGATTCATCAATTCAATACTCAGTTCTGATTGCATGCTAGTAATGTATTCAGACTCCCACATTGCGAGACAGGGCGGCATACAGTAGTTCTTTGTTACAATACGTAGATAGTTCTGGATATGAATGTTAGAAATTCTGCAATTTTCGATCTGATGAGGTCATCTAACTAGTTCTAGGTCAATGTTGATTTAGTTTTCGCATTTGCGGCTTGCGTCTCTGTTGTCATCATTTAGCATTTTTGCTAGTTTTAGTGAAAACTTAGTACTTACTCTATAAGATTGTTTAATATTTTGCTAATATCTATTTTAAGTGGCTTTTACTATGGAAGATATTCGTCTGTGTAAGTAGAATATTACACATATTTTTAATAACTAATGTTTATCATCATCAGCCAAGGGACTGAAGTTCAGTAGTCACTAGTAACATGTGTGTATTTAACACTAGACAGTTTATTGTTCTATTTAATGTTTATGACTTCCAAATGTCCAATTTACTTGCAGTAAATAGGAATTTTAGGCAGTTCACTTGGTAGATATTAATAACCACTGACAAACCTTTGATTTTGTAAACAGATGTTTGTAATTTTAGAATTTCTTACACATTGTTTTTGAAACTAGAGAAAGTTTTCCTATATTAAAGGTAAGGTGTTTGTCTGTATTAAAATGTAGCCTATATTGTGAAGTCTTGAGAGAATATAAAATTGGACAGTTGGTAAAAGCAACTAAAACCATCTGGATGTATTTTTGTTTTAAACATTAAACATACAGATCTTTCCTATCTACAAATAGACAAACAACATTCTCTAAGTAGTTTGTATTTTAAAGTTTACTTGAATGTAATGTATAATCATTCATTTGCATCATTCATGTAGTAGGTACATAAGGATAGTACATAATGATTCTGATCTCATATTACACCAGAATCTGGCATGCAAACACGATCTTAAAATGGTGGTAAGGTGGTGATATTGGTATTTTATAATATTAAATTCTAATCTTTAGATATTAATTTATTTTTGTGATGTAATAATTTATGTAATGTAATGCAAACAAATAAATGATGTTTATGATTATTATAAATGTTTGCAGACCTAATTGGTTGCCTTATATTATAAAATAATCAACTATCAGATTTTTTTTTAAGAGATACACAAATAAGAAAAGACATACTTATATAATAATTCTACAGTACATTATGGATGCACTAAAGATTTGAGTACCTATTGAGATATTTTAACACCTTGACAAGACCACGACCAAATGCACAATCCGGCCTGTCTAAAATGCATGTTTTGGTCCAAGTACCACCTAAAAACCTTTTTTGCTATATACTGTGCCAAATAAATAAGGGGGGCGAGTCTGCCCCCTGAGTATTTATTACACCAAAGCTGTAAGTTCATTATCTTTTGTTTTATTTGAAGAGAAAGTAATGTTTATATATTATGTTTATATGAGTTCAAAAATCAACATCTTCATACATTTTTAGTGAATTAACTATTAACAAAAATATTTTTCTTAGCATTTAAACATCAGGGGGCTAGTCCCCCAAAATACAGCAAATTTTTTTTTGGCTTACATTTTCATATTGGAACCAAAAATATGACATTCCAAGGATCTTCTTTCATGGTATTTTAACTCAGTACATCTACTTTTGCTAGATCCTTCTGTTATACAAACAATGAAAGTTATGCATCGCTTGTCCACTATCATAACAACATATTGTATAACTCTGACTCGACACTCATCGGATTGTAAAAGAAAGCTATGTAATCATCACTCTTTATTTGAACTTCCTCAACATGTAAGCAAGTCATTATGAATGTGGATCATAAAATCTCAACTCATTAAAATACTAGAACAATAAAGAATTAAAAAAAATGCATTTGAGTTCAGTGTCCAGAGGGCCTAATTTAAAGCAGACATTACGACCGAATCAGAGGTCCCTCTCTTTCATACGCGCTGTGTATCTCCTTTGTTTGCATGCCACAGGTATGTTTGTTAGGTACGGGATGGCTTCAAAATAAGCCACCAGGTTTAGGTGTTTCTTTTTTGGGAATTTATAATTTTTGAATAAAGCCATGAAAAATAATTTGCTGTTTACGTTACTGCATTGTATATATCATACATATTTTTCTGAAAAATTTAACTCCCCCTTGTTAGTAAAAGTATTTGTTATCTATCCAATTTCATGTTGATCAAAACTTTTTGGCATCAATCCTTTTGATATGTTACTGGTATTGAATAAAATATCAACACTTTTGAAAAATTTAAGTAAGAATATTATGGTTAATAACTGATTTTTATTTCCAGCGACGAAGCCACCTGACATGGCTGAAACACTTGATCCTCTGTCCCCGAGTGTGAATGCCTCCACCAGAGCGCCAGGGCTGATGAGGAAGCTACGAGCCAGGATCAGCAATCGGCCACCCATCAGTCGATCTTCCGGGGATGGTCAGTATAGTTATCGTACATGCCACAGGAAAAGTAGTTACTAGATTGATTGGTGATAGGTAGAAACTATCCGAAAAGTGCAGGTTTCCTCACAATGACTTCCCTCACTACCAAGCTAATGGTAGAAATACGCATATAGATTTGTAAATCCAGAGGTGATCGCTCGGATTTGACCCGCGATCCCCTCATGGAAGGTGCGTGATGTGTAACTCAGGAGTGATTGGAACAAAGAGGTACATCCTTGCAAAAGAGTTACTAATTCCGTAACTCCCTTTATTCTTGTATAAAGATACATA
This sequence comes from Marasmia exigua, assembly GCA_019059595.1. Taxonomy (NCBI): domain Eukaryota; kingdom Metazoa; phylum Arthropoda; class Insecta; order Lepidoptera; family Crambidae; genus Marasmia; species Marasmia exigua. Next base: position 15,790,902 of record CM032488.1, read on the forward strand.
TTTACATCACTATCTCTCAAATGACGTCGTCTAAAAAGATGTAAGTTATGATTAAATCGCCATATTGGGATTGTGTATGCTAAAAAGAGATAGTGAGTGAGCGAGATTGATTTGAATGAGTGAGTGAAATCGCCATAGCTCGATTCTGTAAGCCAAAAAGGGATGGAGCATGATTAGAACGCGTCGCTAACTCCGTAACTCTTTCATTCCTTTACACATCTTTCAACTCTATGACGTGAAGATAAATGTGCCTCCGGTACCCTCACTCACGCAGCGAAACACAGTACAGTGCTGCTTCACGCCGGTTTTCTGCGAGGTCGTGGTAGAACTTCGGTCGAGCACCATTCAGGCTGAAGCCTGACTCTCCCACGGTCGATTCAACTGTTATTTTCCTGTGTCTGAGGAAAACAATATGTATGTACTTTAATAATCATTTATTTCTTCGCATGTGACCTCACGAAGTCTCGATTGATTTCACGTTTTTGCAATTAACAGTAGGTAGCTATTTTAATATTTTTTCTAGTCATTTAATTTTATTAACCGTGGGAGAGCCACGCTATGGCATGAATGGCTTGGCTGATGTGATTTGAACGGACTCGCAGCAAACCTAGCGCGAGGACTATAAAGGTCGCTAAGCCACAGGGAATTGCTGTGGCTAGGCGACTTTTTAGTCCGCTAAGCTAAAAGTATAGCGGACGGCAGTGTGTATATCAGTGCATGTCCCGTGTTTAAATGCACATGGCATTTTCCTTCTTATCTTAGCGTGTAGTTTCTGGTTGTGTTGTGAGCCCAGGGTAGGTACGCTTAGACCATGATTCGGGGTTTGGACAATGAAACGACAGCCGTCTGACCTTCACAACCCTTTAAAAGAGGACAGACCAAATGTATCATGGTTACACGTTTCATAGACTATCCGAAATATGCAGGCTTTTTCTTACTGTTTTGCACCGCCGAGATAGAGGTAGAAATACGCACATAGATTTGAAAAATCCAGAAATGCATGCCCGGATTCGAACCTACGACCACTGAGAAACTAGCATTGTATTCGTTAAATTCATTATTTAATTATTTCTTAATCATCTGTTAAGAAATTCTCAGTGTCAGCCCGGAGTCTGGAAGTTGGCGGTATTGTTCCCTCCGTGCCTCGGAATGCACGTTAAGCCGTTGGTCCTGCGCCCGATCCTTCTCCGGTCGCGTCACACTGGTGTCCTATCGCATTATGAGGGACAAGGGAATAGAGAGTGCTCTTGTGTTCGCGCACACACTTGGGCACTATAATATATACTGGCTCCTGCGTAAGTCGGCTGATCATTGAGATTGGCCGCCTAAGCCGAAATCGGTTAGAGGATACTATTTAATTCATTTATTTATTCACAATAATGAAGTTCTAGTCTTCAGATGTCTGACCTCAAATCCGACTTTAGCGACAGTAAAAGGTATTTTTTGTATCCGTATTTCTTAGCAATTACCGTAACATCTTGGGGCATTGTTTTCAAGCAATCCAAGGTGAATAAAATGATAAGCAATGAATTGTTTTTAAGTTTAGTTTAACTTTGACTGTGATAGTGAAGACACGTGCGTGAAAATGAGTGTAAAGGAATGCGTGGTCGATAATTTATATTTAAAAGGAGGTAAAGTAAAGTGTTTTGATATTCACTTGTGTAAATACATATGATGTAATACCTATGTAAGAGGATTCGGAAGAAACGGATTTTGTTAATTACTTTCTTTAGCCACAGAATACGACTTATTTGACGACCCGTTTGGAACAGTGGTAGTGAACGCTGCCTCTGATACAAGGGTTGCGGGTTCGATCCCCGCACAGTACAAACATTTGTGTGCATGAACATGTTTGTATCGGTCTGGGTGTTTGCTATGTATTATAAATATGTATTTACAAAAGAAAAGTATTATATGTATATATTTGTAATCCCACTGTTGATTCTGATATCCGTAACACAGGTGCATGAGCTACCTATCTCGGAGTCAGATCAATGTATGTGATGTTGTAAAAAAATACCAGCGCCATAGCGTTTCCAAGCAATAGTATTATCCTAAGTAGAAACATCTTGGTAGCAAATTCTGGGGGCACAACAGTGCCACCGCCAACTCAAACACTGCCGTTACTAATTTCTCTGGAATTAGATTTATTCACTATAGTGGTCCGCCCTCACTGAGTTTCAGCGCATTAGTTCCACTTTGTAATAATAGATGGCGCTCTTTGTCGATTACATTGATTTCGGATTAATTATAAGCGTTGCTGTCAGTTAAATTTACCTCTTTATAAATAGAACAGACTAGTTTTTATTGTTTGCTTATTAGCTATCAAATTAAATATTTATCATTTACCATCAACATACCACCAACAAACGAACTCAACATTTGTGCATGGTTTTTAATAAATAGTATAAGTTTTTGCCGAGAAGATGTAACCCCGAAATTAGTTTAAAATAGATCCGGTTTAGTAGCTAAAAATTAAAATCGATTGGCGTCGCTAGTGTGCCCTACCCGTCACCTTAAGTAACGATCGCAATGAAAATAGTCAGGGCATATGCTGAGAGTGGAAAATGAGAAATGAAATAAAATAATAACAGAGAGGTACCCCAGGGATGGTGATTTTCTGCAGGACATACCCATAAGTTAATAAGTTCCTTGGCATTGTTTTCAGCCACCATATCCGCCCGTCTCATTCAAGGTCATGATTTCCAGGCTATGTGGAGTTCGGCGAGTTCAGAGCAGAGAGCACCGGCGTCAAGAAGGTCGGCACCTTCGCCGGGGTGTTCTGTCCTGTCGTGCTGTCCATGTTCAGTGCCCTTATCTTCATACGGATGGGTGAGTTAATAGTTTTTATCTACTTTACACACACACACACACACTTACACTTCTTATCTAACTTATAACACCCCGTCGTTTTCTCGTCGGGGGTTAAAAAAGGATGTACTTATAACTTAGTACTCGATTCGGGACAGTCAGTGTCAATATTTAATTAAAATAGACGATTTTTTGAATGTCAATTATTTAGAGACATATTAGTAACACAAAAATTGTACTATATTTTTAAGTTAATGGTGACATTTTGTAAAACATTTTTTTTTTAAAAGAGTAACTGCTGAGTTTCTTGCTGGTGTCAATACTCAATACTCAATACTCAATCATTTATTGCAAAACCATAATGTACAATAAGATGTTACTAGTAATAGTAATGGAACAATGTTATGGACCCTGTCGGGCACGCAAAATTAGGTTTAGGAGAGAGGAAGCGCTTTTATAATAAACTTTAATTTTAATTAAATCATTTGGAGAAACCTATATATGTATGATCAGAGTGGTAAACATGTTGACATTCATAAGTGTTCTGTATGGACCTAAATTGAATAAACAATTTTCATTTCATTTCATTTCAATTCATAATTAATGAATATTCATGATATGCACTTTTCAATAATCGTAATCTGTAATGTGTATAAAATAAATAAATAAAATACTGCACCCTCTGCGACGAGTCTTTGCGTTGAGTGTAGATTGATATCTATCGAATGCGAGCACCCAAAATTTTGCAACATCTAGAAAGCTGATCAAACGTGTGCGCTCAGTTAGAAACTTTTCAAGGTTAAATTGCATTTGTAGAATGTAACTCGTCACTAACATTTCGAGTAACAATGATTCAATATTTGTGGTACTGTTTTTTTATCTCTTAGTTGGTAGACGAGCAGATCAGGAGAGGGATCACCTGATGTAAAGTGATTGCCGCCGCCCAGGGACACCCGCGACACCAGCGTAGTCACAAGTGCATTGCCAACCTTTAAACACTCCTTCCCCCGAATTAGGGCTTTCAGGTACCCTCTGTGACGCCGTGGTAACATTTCGGTCGAGCCAGCTGCAGCCCATTCATGGCTCTCCCACGGCCTCTAGAGGAATAGTCACAACAATGAACGTTAAAAATTTTCGTCTTCATCTTAGCATTTCTGACATTTTTTTTTTATTTATTTATTTCTATTTAACTTGACATTTATAATCCCCTATGAATTTAATTTAACTTGACATTTATATACTTATTACAATGTATGAATGTCAAATATTGTATTGCTATAATTTACTATTCTATTTTCTATTTTGTATATGACCTGTAATTTGGTTGAAATAAATGATACCTATTTAATTTTAATTTTAGCGTGTGATTCCCGGTTGCGTCCAAAAGCTGTCGCTTTGGAGCCCGGGGTACGCTTAGACCATGATTCAGGATTTGGGGAGTGTGGTAATTACAATGAAGCCACAGCGGTCTGACCTTCGCAACCTTTTAACAGGGGCACCAGACTAAATGAACCATGGTTACACGTTTCAGAAACTACTCAAAACGTGCAGGTTTCATCATGATGCTTTCCCTCACCGCCGAGCTAATGGTAGAAATTTGAATATAGATTAGAAAATTCCAGAGGTGCATTCTCGGATTCGTACCACGACCCGCCGCGTCGAAGGCGCGTTCTTATATACTGGGCTACCATCGTTCCTATAAACTTTATTAACAAACTATTGAAATAAGCAATTTCTACCACTGCCTTAGATTTATTTATTTAGTTAATTACAAGGGTTACCAACATAAGTTACAGCAAGTTGCAATAGATACATTTAACAAAAGTTGCTTCTGGCTAACTGCACTTACAATTATAAGGTTAACCACAGCATGCGTAAATGACAAAAACGCTTAGAAAAAACAAAATGAAAAAACTAAACAATAAAATATATCCCTCATCAAAATTAAGAGTAATAATGCAATTAACAAAAGAAAAGATAAATAACGAATTACATTTCATAACAGTCAAAATTATCGGTTTTTGTTTAAATGGAAAGATATATTAGCTACACTTTTGCACAAGTACCTACTTCTAGCGCTGACTGTACCTAATAACATTGATAGATAGATAGATATACTTTATTGCACAAAAAAAACACAACTTTAAAATCTAGGCATTACAGAAACTTAATTGTACAATTTCGGCGGTCTTATCGCTGGAAGCGATTTCTACCAGACAACATTCAGGCAAAGGACATTTGATAGTAGAGGAGGGGTAGGTGGTGCAATGTTGAAAAAGGGAAATAAAAGTGAACTGTATACATATATTAAAATATTTATAATGCTAATACATAAATAAACACACCTGATAACATTTTGCTAAACCAATTAACTTCAATAAGATTATACGAAAGTCTTTGCCAAGGCCATGTTGACAAATTCAAATTATTTCTAGCTCTTTAATTCAAAGTGTGAGTAGTTCTAAGAATTTATTTACAGACTATATCAGAAAAGCATTGAATAAAAATTGCGAACATTTTTTTTTCATTTATTATACTTCATTAATAATAGCCGTGTAAAGTTACTATCAAAATTATCTTAGCTGAACGCTACCAAAAATAATCTGAGCATTTTCTTTATGTGATAGGTGGCAGACGAGCAGACGGATCACATGATGGTTAGAGACACCAGTGGAGTCACATTTGCATTTGACAAAATACAACTGTATGTGTGTATACGCTAAGGTGAATTCCTAATTGTTGTTCGAAAACAAATGACAGCAAATGAAAGTACCTATAGATATTTGTGGTTCAAGCTAAAGTGTTTTTCAAATGTTTAGATATTTTTGGTATGGTTTAACGCTAAGATCATTTTGATGCTGACTGTACCTACTGTAAGTGCAGTTACAGTACATTCAGTTTCGATTTTTACCTAAATTTAGTGGATGTAAGAATTGCGCAATAAACCAATATTCCCATTTGTTTTATCACTTTGCGATTAGTCATAACAACATGTGCTGATTCTGGGTCAACCAACTGGGCACTTCATAACATTCTTGTAATCTAATGACATAATTTTATTCTCTTCATTATTGTAATAACATTAACAAGTGATTTATTGGAATTATGAATAAAAATAAGTAGTGAGAGACAATGGACAACATTTAATATTTTTAACATTTCCATATTGTTTTTTTTTATATGAAAATAAACATAAAATGAACGGACCTTTATTTTTCCTTTTTCAAAATTTTGCCGTTTTCATACATAAATAATTATTGAAATTCTTTATATTCTCAATAGACGTAAGCGCCAAATGGCGTCATCGGACGGCTGAATACAGCGATATTCCTTTGCTTATCATTGCTTTAATAAAAAAAGTATGTACTGCTAATCAAAGGTAAAGAATACTAGTGTCAACGTTGTCAACATCATTCATTCATTCAACGTTGACAAGTTGTCTTTTTTTGACAGTTGCATGTCATGGGTTTGGCATTTCGTAAATTTAAAGTACTAAGCAAAGAAATATTTTACATTCTGCCGTCCATGACGTCATCTTACGTTTTTTAGTTTTAAATTTTTTTCTCAGTAAATAAGCAATATAAAAAATAAATAAATATATACTCGAGGAGGGGAAAAGTAAATAAATAATTGGTATTTTTTGTTTCATAGCTCAGCAATTTTGAAATGTTGTCCATTGACCGAGGGACATACACGGTCATTTTTTTATCGTTTAAATCCCGGAATCCCCATAAAATAAGCAAAAAAAAATCAGCTGTTCTATACATTTATTATAAATAATAAACATTTCACAACATCACATACATTGATCTGACTTCGAGATAGGTAGCTCAAGCACCTGTGTTACACGGATATCAGAACCAACAGCGGAATTAAAAATATATGCATTTAATACTTTTCTTTTGTAAATACATACTTTTAATACATAGAAAACACCCAGACCAATACAAAAAGACATGTTCATGCACATAAATGTTTGTACTGTGCAGGGATCGAACCTGCAACCCTTGCATCAGAAGCAGCGTTCACTACCACGGATACAAACGAGTCGTCAAATTGCTGTATGGATATTTTATTTTGTATGGAACAGCAGATTCTTTTTCGCTTATTATGTTGATCATAAATTATTGCTAAAATGAGAAAAAAAATCATTATTGACAAAAGAAAAATGTCCTGTTCCATACATTATTGCTGTGGAGATATTCTATTTTGTATGGAACAGATTTTTATGTCGCTGTCAACGCCCTGTTGGTCTAGTAGTTTAAGTACCAGGCCGTGATCACGGGGTCCTGGGCACGACTCCCGGGCCGAGCAAAAAGTATGTTTCGAATTTTTTGAAACATTGCTTGGGTTTGTAATCACCAATCCGCATTAGGCAAGCGTGGTGATTAAACCTAATCCCATGATAGTAGCGATGACTTGATTCCTATAATGGAGGCCTTTGCCCTGCAGTGGGACAGTTATAGGCTGTTATTTTATGAGATTTTCGGGATTTAAACATAATATTTATTGTTTATTTGCAGGTTACCTAGTGGGCAACGCAGGTCTACTCGTGACATTAGCTCAGTTCGGGATGGCCTACCTGATAGTGGTGTTCACGGTCTCTTCCATCTGTGCGATATCTACCAATGGAGCTGTGGAGGGCGGGGGAGTATATTGTATCCTTTATAATAACAATGACATTGAATCACAATGAATTAATGACTGCCTCGGTGGCGCAGAGGGTTCGATCCCCCCGGGTCGTCGGGCCAAAAATTTGTACCTAAGCTTTCGGTAAGAAATTCGTAGTGAGTGCTCAAAGTTTGGAGGTTGGCGGTATTGTACCCCCGTGCCTCGGAAAGCACGTTAAGCTGTTGTGTCCTGCGTTCGATCCCTCTCCGGTCGTGTCAATGTCCCATCGGAATATGAGGGGAAGGGAGTAGGGAGTGCACTTGTGTTTGCGCACACACTTGAGCACTATAATATATCCTGCGTTCGTGGCTGTTCGTTGAGATTTTCCGCCGTAGCCTTAATCGGTTGGAGGATATTATTAATTATATCAATTATTTGAACAAAAAAAAATTACCTACTAGTACTCTTTTTTGAAACGACTAACCATATTATTGGTCTGGGTCCACAGTTAAAAGTTTTGCTTTTCTGTGAGGCCATGGTATCATCCCGATTCAGCCGGCCTATTCATGCCGAAGCGTGGCTCTCCCAAGGTGAATTATTACCGAATAGGAAACGGTTATTTCTTACGCCGTTTGGTCGCCGGCAGAGTAGAATAGGCCAGCCTCACTCTTGCCGAGGTGTCGTAAGAGGCGACTAAGGTAAAGCTGCTGGCATGATCACCAGCACCCAGAGAAGGAAAACCCTCGCCAACCCGTCTGCCAAGCGTGGTGAGTATGGCAATTACCCCTCATGTGATTGAGGTAGGCCCGTGCCCCAGCAGTGGGGACTTAAATGGGCTGACGATGATGATGATGATAGTTTGTTCAATATAGCTTGATACGTGGGACGGAGGCATCTTCTAGGCGAACATCCGTTACATCCTAGACCTCATCGTCACTTTCCATCAGGGGAGATTGTGGTCAAGCGTGGGCCTATAGTTCATAAAAAAATAGAGTCATACGTTAGGACCAAAACTGCGTTAAGCGGGCGCGGGCGAGTGTTCCCGCGCGTGTCCCCGCGCGTGCTCCCGTCGCGTGTTGTCGCGAAATATTCAGTTCAATTTTATACTGCATGATAAAAGATAAAAAAATGTTTATTCAAATTAGGTCCATACAGAACACTTAAAATAAAATATCCTCCAACCGATTACGGCTACGGCGGCCAATCTCAACGATCAGCCACGTACGCAGGATATATTATAGTGCTCAAGTGTGTGAGCAAACACAAGTGCACTCTCTATTCCCTTGCCCTCATAATCCGATGGGACGCTAATCTGACACGACCGGAGAGGGATTGGGTGCAGGACCAACAGCTTAACGTGCTTTCCGAGGCACGGGGGTACAAGACCGCCAACTTCCAGACTCCGGGCTGCCACTAAGAATTTATTGCCCAAACTTAGGTATATATTTTTGGCCCGATCCAGGGATCGAACCCGGGACCTTTTGCGCAGCCGTCGCTTTAAAGTGCTACCCTCTAACCACTGCGCCAACGAGGCAGTCACACTTATGAATGTCATGTACAGTAAAGTCATGTTAATGGAAAACTAAATGTAAGAAATGAATAAAATATGACATTTCTTGACAGCTGTCACCCGTATCAAGTTACAATGACGAAAGTAGGCAATGCGGTCTTGCAATGAGAAAATGTCTAGGTTTGACAGAGTGAGATGAGTTCATCCGTCTATTTTTGTGTCGTTTGTGTGTCAGAATCAATTTGCATTTGAATTCGGTACATACCTAATGTGGCCATTTGTGCAAAATGCCAAATTCGTCATTCTACAAGTATAGACTTTCCTTAGTCACCATAAGATTGATTGACATTTAAGGTGACGGGTAGGGCACACTAGTGACGCCAATCGAATTTAATTTTAAGCTACTAAACCGGATCTATTTCAAACGATTTCTGAGTTACAACCTCTTGGCAAACACTTATATTATTTATTAAATAACCATGCACAAATGTTGGATCCGTTTTTGTACGCGAAAAATTGATTCACGCCAAAACCGGCTACTTTTGGCGGTAATCCGAAATTCGAGTGCAAAAGCAGACCAAACAGTTAAGTATAAGTATTAAATAAATAGTATAGGTGTTTGCCGAGAGGTTGTAACCGAAATTGTTTAAAAAATTAGCAAAAAATTAAAATTGATTGGCGTCGCTGGTGTGCCCTACCCGTCACCTTAAAGGGATGTGAACATTCACAGATACACTCTGTGTTTATTTTTTGTGGTAGGATCGCCTGAGGGTAAGCGATTGCCGCCCATAGACACCCGCGACACCAGTGGAGTCACAAGTGCGCTGCCAACCTTTAAACCCCCCTTTATCCCTTTATCCTCCGGTACCCTCACTCATGCAACGAAACACAGCACAGTGCTGCTTCACGCCGGTTTTCTATGATGCTTCTTTTGACCCTGGGGACGAAGCGTGGATCTTCGACAACGCAATTCGCAATGGGCCGGCTCGACTGGAGTGATACCATCCTGTATAGGAGTAAGAGATCCGAAGAAAAGCGTATTATTAAGAAGAGAATAGTAGGTACCTGTATAGTATAGTGTAATATAATATAATATAATATAATATAATATAATATAATATAATATAATATAATATAATATAATATGGTATAGTATAGTATAGTATTTTATAGTATAGTATAGTAGGTACAGGTAATACCTGTTTATAATTTACGTTATTTGAAAAAAAAAAATCCTTAATTCATCCTCCAGTTATGATCAGCAGAACTCTAGGCCCAGAATTCGGAGGCGCTATCGGCACCCTATTCTTCTTCGCCAATGTCGTATCCAGCGCGCTTTGCATCTCTGCCTGCACTGAGGCGCTGGTGGAGAACTTTGGACCTAATGGTGAGTTGATTAAAGTTTGTTTCAAAACTGATCCTATTCTTCTACGCCAATGACGTATCCATAATAGTATCCAGCGCGCTTTGCATCTCTGCTGGCACTGAGGCGCTGGTGGCGAACTTTGGACCTAATGGTAAGTAGATTAAAGTTTGTTTTAAAACCGCCGATCCTATTCTTATTCGCCAATGACGTATCCAGCGCGCTTTGCATCTCTGCCTTTACTGAGGCGCTGGTGGAGAACTTTGGACCTAATGGTGAGTAGATTATAGTTTGTTTTAAAACTGATCCTATTCTTCTTCGCCAATATCGTGTCCAGCGCGCTTTGCATCTCTGCCTTTACTCAGGCGCTGGTGGAGAACTTTGGACCTAAAGGTGAGTTGATTAAAGTTTGTTTTAAAACTGATCCTATTCTTCTTCGCCAATATCGTGTCCAGCGCGCTTTGCATCTCTGCCTTTACTCAGGCGCTGGTGGAGAACTTTGGACCTAAAGGTGAGTTGATTAAAGTTTGTTTTAAAACTGATCCTATTCTTCTACGCCAATGTCGTATCCATAGTAGTATCTAGCGCACTGAGGCGCCGGTGGAGAACTTTGGACCTAATGGTGAGTAGATTAAAGTTTGTTTTAAAACCGCCGATCCTATTCTTATTCGCCAATGACGTATCCAGCGCGCTTTGCATCTCTGCCTTTACTGAGGCGCTGGTGGAGAACTTTGGACCTAATGGTGAGTAGATTTAAGTTTGTTTTAAAACTGATCCTATTCTTCTTCGCCAATATCGTGTCCAGCGCGCTTTGCATCTCTGCCTTTACTGAGGCGCTGGTGGAGAACTTTGGACCTATTGGTGAGTTGATTTAAGTTTGTTTTAAAACTGATCCTATTCTTATTCGCCAATGACGTAACCAGCGCGCTTTGCATCTCTACCTTTACTGAGGCGCTGGTGGAGAACTTTGGACCTAATGGTGAGTAGATTAAAGTTTGTTTTAAAACCGCCGATCCTATTCCTATTCGCCATTGACGTATCCAGCGCGCTTTGCATCTCTGCCTTTACTGAGGCGCTGGTGGAGAACTTTGGACCTAATGGTAAGTAGATTAAAGTTTGTTTTAAAACCGCCGATCAGTCCTATTCTTATTCGCCAATGACGTATCCAGCGCGCTTTGCATCTCTGCCTTTACTGAGGCGTTGGTGGAGAACTTTGGACCTAATGGTAAGTAGATTAAAGTTTGTTTTAAAACCGCCGATCCTATACTTATTCGCCAATGACGTATCTAGCGCGCTTTGCATCTCTGTCTTTACTGAGGCACTGGTTGAGAACTTTGGACCTAATGGTGAGTAGATTTAAGTTTGTTTTAAAACTGATCCTATTCTTCTTCGCCAATATCGTGTCCAGCGCGCTTTGCATCTCTGCCTTTACTGAGGCGCTGGTTTTTTTAAGTTATCCATTGGCGAGACGAAGATTCACACTAGCACATCTGGTGTCAAATCCAAAAGAAATATTTCATTCTAGACTAGTTTACAAATATGGGATTATATGTAATTATGACACGGTTTTCAATAAAACAAAGCAAAGCTGTATGTAGCTGTACTTAATAATTTATTGATTGTATAACAATTTCGTGTGGTCCCGGCAGAGTAGAATAGGCCACCCTCACTCTTACCGAGGTGTCGTAAAAGGCGACTAAGGTAAAGCTGCTGGCATGATCATCAGCACCCAGAGAAGGAAAACTCTGCATTTATATCAAAACCCTCGCCAACCCGTCTGCCAAGCGTGGTGAGTATGGCAATTACCCCTTATGTGATTGAGGGAGGCCCGTGCCCCAGCAGTGGGGATTTAAATGGGCTGATGATGATGATGATGGTAACAATTTCATTTACTGTTTGGAAAATAGTTTGTAGCCTGAAAATTTATTTATTTATTTATTTATTTATTCTTACAAAATCCACAGCTCTTAAATATAATAATTACAGCAAACATATTTTTCTTACATCCAATAACGGACTTACATTTTATCAACATAACTTTTGTGAACGGTCTACAGCAAACATCACGATATAAACAATATAATCATAACAACAACAAAAATAAATTCCTTAATAAAAATAGCTGCATGCAGTGTGTGAGCATGTGTTTGTGTGTGTGTGTAGGTGTGTGTGTGTGTATATGTGGTCGTTTGTGTGTGTGTGTGTATGTGTCTGTGTTCTCTTATTATAAATCATCTTCCGTAACCTCCAGAATCTGCCTTTTAAATAATCGCTTTGTACTACAGAAAATATCAACAGAACTAAACCTCTTATTGTAGCAGCTATGTAGTCTATTCACAAGCGAATGATGAGAACAAACTCATTTTTAGTGAGCTTGGTTTGATTATTCTTAAAGCGGTCTTCCATATAAATGTTTAACTTCATAATTTTGTCTTTTGGGAACTTATTCCCGAAGCTGCGTACATATTACATTGAGGAACGAAACAATACTTCGTATTTTTGGTTTATTAGCAGCTGGTTTATAATATTTAATCGTGAACATGAATAAATCAAAACTTTTAACCAAATATTACTTCAAAATTATAGACAGCTAAAATATTTAACAGTGGGAGAGCCACGCTTCGGCATGAATGGGCCGGCTCGACCGGAGTTAACCACGTCCTCACAGAAAACCGGCGTGAAGCAGTGCATGCGCTGTGTTTCGCTGCGTGAGTGAGGGTACCGGAGGCCCCATCCAGGGGAAGGGGGGTTAAAAGGTAAGCAGCGCACTTGTGACACCACTGGTGTTGCAGGCGTCCATGGTCGGCGGTAATCGCTTACCATCAGGTGATCCGTCTGCTCGTCTGCCACCTATATTATAAAAAAAAATAAAAAATATTATAAGTTTCGTTCTTAGAGAGCTTCCAATTATCTTTGACTATATTTGACTCGCCAATAGTTCAACGATAGTTTATAAAACAGAGTATATAAAAAAATATTTTTTTATTCAAGTGAAGTAAGTAGTTATGTGGTCCCCGGCAGAGTAGAATAGGCTACCCTCACTTACCGAGGTGTCGTAAAAGGCGACTAAGGTAAAGCTGCTGGCATGATCATCAGCACCCATAGAAGGAAAACTCTGCATTTATATCAAAACCCTCGCCAACCCGTCTGCCAAGCGTGGTGAGTATGGCAACCACCCTTCATGTGAATGAGGGAGGCCTGTGCCCCAGCAGTGGGGACTTAAATGGGCTGACGATGATGATGAAGTAGTTATGTAGGACGACACCACCGGTGGTATCGATTTGGTGGTGGCAAGTGGAAGGAAGGGCCAGCTTGTTCTGATCTTCCTTATTATATTCCAGGGTACCTAGTCCACGGCAGCCCCGGCATCCCAGACGGCTGGTGGTACCGCTTCCTCTACCGTTCGATGCTGAACGCGTGCGGTCTGGGCGTGTCGCTGGCGGGCGCTGCTCTATTCGCCCGCACCAGCTTAGCCATCTGGGTGACGATGCTGGTGTGTCTGGGCAGCGCGTTCATCAGCTTCTTCATCACGCCGCCCTTACAGGTAAGTCTTGATTTGAGATACTATCAACATCATCATTTTAGCCAAAAGACTTACTATCAGGTGATCCGTCTGCTCGTCTGCCACAAAAAGACGTACACTGGATATAGTCCTCCCATAGGGATTTCCAAACTGATCGCCCCTGTGCCGCCTGCAAGGTATAAATATCACCTTCTTCATCACACCCTCATTAGAAGTAAGGGTCTTAATACAGTGGGAGAGCCAAGCTTAGGCATAAATGGATCGGCTCGACCGGAGTGATACCACGGCCTCACAGAAAACCGGCATGAAGCAGCACCGTGCGGTCTTTCGATGCGTGATTGAGGATACCGGAGGCTCAATCCGGGGGAAGGGTCTTTAAATGTTGGCAGCGCACATAACGCGGGTGTCCATGGGCGGCTGCAACCGCTTGCCTTAAGGTGAACCAATCTGCCACACATGGCTGGTGGTACCGCTTCCTCTACCGTTCGTTGCTGAACGCGTGCGGTCTGGGCGTGTCGCTGGCGGGCGCTGCTCTATTCGCTCACACCAGCTAAGCCATCTGGGTGACGATGCTGGTGTGTCTGGGCAGCGCCTTTATCAGCTTCTTCATCACACCGCCCTTACAGGTAAGTCTTGATGTGAGATACTATCAACATCATCATTGGAGCCAAAAGACGCAGCTGGATATAGTACAGTCTTAAGGATTTCTAAACTGATCGCTCCTGTTCTGTGCCACCTGCATCTAACGTATAATCAGCTTTTTCATTACGCCCTCATTAGAAGAACGCTGTGATCTGAACTTATTCAAGAAAAGAGTGAATAGGCTGTTACTTCACATCATCAAATACCATCAGGTGAGATTGTGGCCAAATGTCTGGCTATTCTAGTTTTAAAAAAGGCTCTTAATACCTTCGGAGAGCCACGCTTCGGCAAGAATGGGTCGGCCATACAACAGAAACCGGCGTGAAGCACCACTGTACTGTGTTTCGCTGTGTGAGGTAGGGCACCGGAGGTCCAATACGGGGGAAGGGGGAGTTAAAAGGTTGGCAGCGCACTTTTGACTCCACTTGTGCCGCGGGTGTCCATGGGCGACGGCAACCGCTTGCCATCAGGTGATCGACCTGCTCGACTGCCACCTATCACTGAAAAAAATATAATTAATTTGGTTTTTTTTTATTTCGCATAACTTTTTTTTGTGGTCAGTCAATAGGCTAACGCTTGACCACAATCACACCTGGAGCCCAATTCTCGGGCTCGTGACATGTATCATCATACGACATTTATCACTAAAACATAGTTTTTTTGTATGGTTTTCAGGTGATATCCGCCATGTTTTCAAAATATCACGAGCACGAGAATTGGGGTCCAGATGGAAAGCGACAATGAGGTCTAGGATGATACGCGTGTGCCTAAAAGATGCCTGTTCACTCTCCAGATTATAGTGGTCAGGAAAAACAGACCCCGACAGGGAGTTTCATTACTTAGCCGTCTTAAACAAATGTAATATTTTATTATTATTCTCAAATTTGTAGATCAGCAAACCAGACACCAACCTGCTCACAAATGCGACATACTTCAACTACACTGGCCTGAGCTCAGCGACGTTCCTCGAGAACCTTTACCCTGCGTACGCGCAGGATTATACCACCAGCGACGGCGCTATGGTGGACTTCGCCTCTGTCTTTGGAGTCCTCTTCACCGGTTTAACTGGAGTCATGGCGGGAGCCAACATGAGCGGTAAGATTTATTTTTAAACTAAACTTAGTTCTAGGAACTATTATTATTTTTTCACCCCGTAGTAACTGTGGAAAAACCCCGATTGCGCGTGAATGCTGCGATATTATTGTTCTGAGAGTTACACAATGTCTTAAAAAAAAATCAATATATAATCAATTTTCATTCATCAGTTTTGGTATTTTCAAATGTACACAATTTTCCTTACTAATTTCAAACATCCATCTTGCTATCTCCATTCGATAGATAGATATACTTTATTCCACAAAATACACAACTTAAGTACTAGGCGTTACAGAAATTTTATGTACAATTTCGGAGATCTTATCGCTGAAAGCGACAGCGACATATCCAAGGAACAGCGAAGCTCGCCGCGAATTGAATTTGAACTGAACTCTGCTGGACTGTTAATAGCTAAATGTTTGTCTTGTCATGTTTATCTTCTCAAGGTGAGCTGAAGAACCCAGCCCGCAGTATACCAGTGGGCACCCTCACCGCGCTGGTGTTCACGGCGATCTCCTACGTAGCCCTGAGCCTGCTGACCGCGGCCAGCTGCTCCAGGTAGTGTTGTCATCGTCATCGTCAGCCCATTTAAGTCCCCACTGCTGGGGCACGGGCCTCCCTCAATCTCGTGAGGGGTAATTGCCATACTCACCACGCTTGGCAGACGGGTTGGCCAGGGAGTGTTGTAGTGTGCCTATATCTGTCCCACTGCAGTTCTAAGGCCCCCATCATAGAAGTCAATTGTGATCACCAATCCGCATTAGGCAAGCGTGGTGATTAAGCCTAATCCCATCATAGTAGCGATGACTTGAATTCTATGATGGAGGCCTTTGCCCTGCGTTGGGACAACGATCTCTTCGATATGTTTTGTGCCACAAAGTAAGCTAAGTCATACGAAAATTGTATTTCAATCAGAATCCGTGGGTATATGGTACGTTTTCTGGACATACTTTGAATAAAAATCGGCCACGTGCGAGCTGAGTTCCTAGACGTACGGGGACTTGTACCAAAGATTCCGTACGTCTAGATAAATATATTTTCAAATTCCGAATACTCGTAAATACTGTTTTTTCCCAAGCCAGGAGACTTTTCTTTGTTTTTTTTTTAATACAGTACATTATCCTGGCTAAGCTGCTGGTTAGTTATGCTGCAGGACAAAGGTCTCCATCATAGAAATAAAGTTATCGCTACTATGATGGGATTGGGCTCAATCACTACGTATGCCTAATGCTGATAGGCGATCACAAACCCGAGCAATATTCGAAAAATGTGAAGTATTTTTTTTGCTCGACCCCGGAATCGAATCCATGACCCTGAGATCATGGCCCGGTACTTAAACCACTTTTTTCTTTTTTTTTCTATTTCATATTGTTTATATTTTATATGGTTATAAGTTTTAACGGGCACCACTGGTTCCAGGGCTTTGCTGCAGAATAACTACGTGTATCTGCTGCCTATAAATGTATGGGCGCCTTTTATTGCTCTTGGTGAGTAATACATCAATTTTAACTGAGGCGTTGTATAGTGAAACTTTGAGAGAACTTTATCCTGACCTCATGCAAGTGCAATCAAATATCGCCCCCAAAATGGTTCCACCAGTTTCATTGAAACTGTTTCATCTACTCCCTGCAGCTGAATTCTTACATCGAACCACACGCAAGCGATTGTCATTCCATCCCCATCATCTCGATGGATGGCGGTCTAATACTGTGCGTTTCTCGCGGAACTTTCTACCACTTACCTCAGTTCTGTGGAATGGTTTGGCTGTAGGAGTGTTTCCCGACGGCTACGGCTTAGGGGCCTTTAAGAGAAGAGCGTACTCTATTGTAATAAGGCCGGCAACACTTTAGCGATCTCTCTGATTTCGCGAAAGTTCATGGGCGGCGATGATTCTATTAATTTTAAAATTTAAAAAACCCCCGAAACAATAAAGCTCTTTCATTTGATACCTACATTGAGGCAGTTGGAACAACAAATAGGTTACTCGTCATTTTCTGACGGCGGCCATCTTGGATTTGAAATTTTTCACAGTTAATATATTCTGCTACTCAAGCCCTTTTATATGATACCCTTATTGTGAGAGTTGTGTTAAAACATAAAATCCAAATCTTTGTGACGGCGGCCATCTTGGATCGATTTTTATCCGATCCTTATTCATCTTTGAAACAAAATCATAATCGGTTCATTTGTTCGGGAGCTACGATGCCATAGACAAACACACAGACACACACACACACACGCACACACACACACACACACATACACGTCAAACTTATAACACTCCGTCGTTTTTGCGTCGGGGGTTAAAAAATAAATAGTATTGTGAATCTCAAAAGGCCGTTAAATCATCAACCTGAAAAAGTCCTTATTTAAAACGAGTACAATCGGTTTTTGGTTGTATTCTTGTGCTTATATGACTTTTTATATTGGATAATTGATAAAATAGAAGATCATTTGAATAAAATCATCAGATTTGCTAATTCTCTCATGTCATATATGACGTGCGTATAAGTATATAAAATATTTCAAGAACTATTTTTTCTTTTTCAGGCATGATAATAGCAACATTCTCAGCCGGTCTGTCGAACTTAATTGGAGCTTCTAGAGTTTTAGAAGCATTGGCGAAAGATAATATTTTTGGTAAGTTTCAGGACAGTTGACCGCGGGAGAGCCACGCTACGGCAAGAATGGGCCGAATCGACCTTAATGATACCACGGCCTCATAGAAAACCGGCGTGAAGCAGCACTGTGTTAAGGGAAAAGGGGGTTTAAAGGTTGGCAGCGCACTTGTGACTCCATGGTGTCGCGGGTATCCATAGGCGACGGCAATCGCTTACCATCAGGCGATCCGTCTGCTCGTCTGCCACCTTTCACATAAAAATAAAAAAGTTGACATGACGTGTGACGTCACCCCAAATATTAAGCAGAACGCCGGCCTCCGTTACCCTCACTCACGCAGCGAAACATAGCACAGTGTTGCTTCACGCCGGTTTTCTGTGAAGCCGTGGTAAATTATACGAGTAAATTACCACGCGAACAGATATTCTCTTATAACTGTCATGTCGGTCGAATCCACCCTTAGAACTCATATTTTATGTCGTTTGAATCAAATCCTAACAATTTTTGCAATACTAATTTGCCGATTTTCTGTATGTTTTAGGTTTCATCCTCCGTCCCATGGTGTCCCGGTCGGGCAACCCAGTTCTGGCTGTAATTGTGTCATGGTTGCTGGTTCAGATCGGCATCATGGCTGGATCTTTAAATGCCATTGCACAGGTAAATAAAAAAAATCGTTGTAACCAACATAAGAAAAAAAAAATTTCATTATTTCATACCTATAATAATCAATGTAATCTATTTTAGGTGAACTCTGTGTTGTTCATGACAAGTTATTTCGCCATCAACCTGGCGTGTCTGGGATTGGATCTTGCGTCGGCGCCAAATTTCAGGTGAGTGTACGTTTTAGTAAAAAGAACCTAATGCCGAGAATATTTTTAACTTTTTATGACGTGAATCACTTCTGACATCCTAAATCTTCCAAGGTGTTTCCAAGTGAAACCACAAGGTCTACCTACAACTATAGTCCATTCAGAATCTGAAGAACTTTTTTGTGTTCTGCTTCTTCCAAAATTACATGTAAGTATGATTATTTCTCAATTAATCTGAACAAGAACATAAATTAGTTATTACCTATAAAATTTGTAAAAAATATCTTTTGAATTGCATAATGCGCTAATCGGAATTATTGCTCATAGGGATTGACACAAACAATCACAATAAATCAGTAATCGGTATGGCGACCATCTTACCATCGAATCACGAGTATTGTCTCGTGCAAAGTATGTCCGCGTAGATTGCATTAGGGATCAAGAACTAGTGATTTGAAGGTGTTTCCTACACGTCAAGCGAGTATTTTTCAGATGAATAAGATTATTTAATTATTTGTGATTTATTGCGTGTGTGCCACTAAGAATATTTACATATTGCATTCCATATCTCATCATCATCATCATCATCATTTCAGCCAATGGACGTCCACTGCTGGACATAGGCCTCCCCCAATGTTCTCCACACAGATCGGTCCTGTGCCTCCCGCATTCAATGGATTCCCGCGATCTTCACCAGATCGTCGGTACACCTTGTAGGAGGCCTGCCACGGCTGCGACTTCCTGTACGTGGCCTCCACTCGAGGACCTTTCCGCCCCAACGGCCGTCTGTGCTCCTCGCTATGTGCCCCGCTCATTGCCACTTGAGGCATGCAATCCTTTGAAATATCCATTATCTTTGAATTCCATATCTAGATAGTTCAAATTCATAGATAAAATGTTGATTAAAATTTAAAATAAAACAAATTAAATGTCGATTAGATTTCTAAAGAAAATATTCTCGATTCTTAAAAATATCGGTTAGGTTTAAAAAGAGCGTCTCACTTTTAATGTCAAAATAGAACTGTCCAATTCACCTTCAGATACTGAATGAACTATAATCGAATGTTTTGAAATTTTGTCATTTTATTTGTGTCACTAAATAAATATTTTATCTTTTTTTCTTCCAACGACAGTCTCGTAACAAATGAGAATAAAAATATCATATGTAAAAAAAATCTGCGAAAAAAAACCGCCTTCAAAAACCATAAACTAAAAAGTGTAAAAAAAATGTTTTATCACTTTTTATTCACTTCAAATAACATTTTATAACAGTACACTCGAGAAAATGTGTTACCGAAGCTGGCGCCCAATACTATCTTGTAATTTAATACAAGAATCAATTTTTCTACAAAGATTAGGCGAAATAATATTTGGCAAAAAAATGAGACACTAAAAAGACCTTTTTAAAATTTGAGGGGTTTTTCAAAACTAAGCATTGCACGAGTGGTACAAAGAAGTCGGCCTTATCACTGTGAGCGGTGTTATCCAGGAACCATTGGGTAAATCGTAAATGTCACTTGCTGAAAGTGTAGAGCGGTGCAATCAAACACAAAATGTTTGTTAAACCTTAGCTAAAACGGTGTTATACAGCAGTTTGTTTCGTTATGTTATGTTATTTTTCGAAAAGTATTTTTTTTTGTTATCCCAGGCCAACATTCAAGCACTTCTCCTGGCTGACATCCCTCCTAGGGCTCCTCGGAGCAGCAGGACTTATGTTCGGACTACGGCCGCTGTACGCGCTGGGCGCGGCGCTGGCGTGCTGTTCCTTGGTGGTGGCCCTGCACTTGTTGTCGCCGGCCGCGGCGGAGCCCAAGTGGGGGAGCTTAAGTCAGGCTTTGATATTCCACCAGGTTAGTCATTGTCATCGTATATTTTATATTAAAGAAAGAAAGAAAATATTTATTTTTATAGACATCACAACACAGAACATACAGCAGTTGCAAACGGAACACGATTTGGCACAAACAGGAAACAATTATAATACATATAAATAAAAACAAAAGATGAAAAAAAAACAGAAATACCTATATTCAATCATGTCCAGACAGTGCCAAATAAATATTATAGTGTGTTATGACATCTTGTATAAATGACCCTCACTCAGCTTATGACGCTAGTTTTCAGTGAGACCAGCTGAGTGAGTGCCACGGACGCTTGTCTAGTGTATTTTGTGTACTTAACGTGTATGTGTGTAATGTGGGTATATATAATACTTAAATTTGTGTCTAAATATATCTACTAAAAAGAAAATATCAAATAATAATGAGATACATACTACCTACTAAATTTTTATAATGAATAAATAGAAGTGTGGGTATCTACAGTTTAAATATAAAATTATTACGGCTAACAAATCAAAACAACTTCTGGCGCGCGCATACAGTTATTATGCACACATAACTTACTGATATGGCTCTACCCGAAAGTATTTTGCCAATGTCAAGTAAATTATTGAGAACTAGACTGCGCCTGCGTCGTTACTCACACAGTTTTAGTCTTTTTTAGTTTGACAGGGGTAGTTACCCCTTAGGGGTTTAAAGGTTCAAAAGTCACCTTTTTATTCAAAACCCGTGTCCAAACATTAATTGTAAGATTCTAATTTTTAAACCATCAATTCCCCATTCTGCATTACCCCTTAATTTCAGGGGGTCCCCTTTTAGGGGATCCTCAAGGGGAGATTTTCCAATAACGTTTAAGTGAATTACTTTTTATTTTATATTTTACGTATACCTATATGCAATTTTTTACTTTTCTAACATCAAAGGTAACGGATTTCCATACAATTTTAAAACCCCGTTTTTGTTGGGAGAAACGCAGACATGCGCTGCGCCTAGTATAATTTAAGAGCAATACACACGCTGATGCCTCCTTGCGCGTCGCTTTAAGTACGTACTGTCTTCTACGGTTGATAACATTCATAGTGCTATGTCATTGTTAATTGAGCTACAATAAATATTTAGAAGATCTACCTGATGGAAAGACGATTATTCCATGCAAATGGGTTTTTAAACGAAAATTCGATCATACTGGAGAAATCACTCGCTATAAGGCTAGACTTGTAATTAAGGGTTACAAGCAAAAAAAAGGAATAGATTACAATGAGATATACGCACCTGTTGTTCGATATACGTCGATTAGATATCTCATAGGTATAGCTGCAAAGTACAATCTAGAAATTCATCAAATGGATGCTATTACAGCATTTCTGCAAGGAGATGTTGATGAAGATATTTATATGTCTCAACCACCCACTTTTGATCGAGGAGAGAAAGTATGCCATTTAAATAAAGCTATATATGGTCTCAAGCAAGCTAGTAGACAATGGAATAAAAAGCTAAACTCCGTATTGTTAGAAATTGGCATGAAACAATCAAAACTTGATCCTTGCATTTATTTCCGTATATTGAGCAAAAATGATATTTTATTTATCTCTGTTTATGTCGACGACCTTCTTTTATTTTATAATAATTCTGAGACTGGTGAAGAAACGAAGAGAAAGCTCAAAGATAACTTTAGTAATGAAAGACATGGGAAAAGCAAAACAATGTATTGGATTTAGAATAACATGTGAAGATCAAAATAAAATATCACTGGATCAATCAATATATATTAAAAAGATACTTACTCGTTTTGGTATGGACAATTGCAAGCCAGTCTGGACTCCATGTGATCCAAACATTCAATTAAAGAGAGCCGAAAGTGAGGAAGAAATATTGAGAAACATACCTTATCAAGAAGCTATCGGGTGCTTATTATATTTGTCGCAAGGGACAAGACCTGACATAACATATATTGTAAATTCATTAAGTCGATACAATGGTCAACCCACTGCAGAGCATTGGACTACACTGAAGAGAGTCTTAAGATATTTGAAAGCCACCATTGAATATAAATTGACATATGATAGAAAATCAGAAGGCAACATTACAGGCTATTGTGATGCTGATTGGGCCAGTCATTCTGAAGACCGTAGATCCTGTACTGGATACATTTTTATTCTTCAGGGTGCTGCAATAAGTTGGTGCTCTAAAAAACAGCCAACTATAGCTCTATCAAGCACAGAGGCTGAATACATGTCTCTGGCAACTGCTATGCAAGAAGCAATTTGGCTAAAACAATTAAATGAAGATTTTTGGCCTGAATCATCAGCTATCCCTATTGTTGTTCACTGTGATAATCAAAGTGCCATTCGCATTTCAGGAAATGAAAGTTACCACCAACGCAGCAAACACATCGATGTTCGCTATCATTTTGTCAGAGAAAGGATTGCTGCCAAACAAATCCTAGTAAAATATCAAAGGAGTCAGGACATGACTGCGGACATTTTGACCAAAGGACTGCATAGGCCAAAACATGAAGCCTTCAGCAGAGCGATGGGTCTGCGTTCAGGAGAGAATGTTGGGAGAAACGCAGACATGCGCTGCGCCTAGTATAATTTAAGAGCAATACACACGCTGATGCCTCCTTGCGCGTCGCTTTAAGTACGTACTGTCTTCTACGGTTGATAACATTCATAGTGCTATGTCATTGTTAATTGAGCTACAATAAATATTTTTCTACAGTTTAAAGTCTTGCTTCTTCCTTATTTTATCAGTTTTCATCCCCTTAAGGGTCCAATTTCCAAAAATGTTAAAACAACTTGTTCTTGGTTTTAAATAAGGAGAACGTATAGCGGTTTTCAAGATTCTTCCTTTAAAATGGCTAAACCCCCATACTGGCATTTCATCCCCTATTTTACCTTCTTTAAGGGTTATTTTCAAAAAACGTTCTTTGGGTTGCTTTTTTTTCAAACAGTCTGAATACAAAATTTCACCTTTCTAACATCAAAGACACAACCATTTTTACCCCTTTAAGGGAATGAGAGTGAAGCCTGGAGTGGCCATTTTCCTGAATAGTGACAACGAGATCAAAGCAGAGCGCCGCGTAGGGCGATGTCCAGAGCGACCATTTCATCAAAAGTCACAGTACCAAAACCAAGCAGAGCGCCGCGTAGGGCGAAGACCCGAGCGGCCTTTTTATCACAAATCAGTGGTAAAACAAAGCGGAGCGCCGCGTAGGGCGAAGCCCGGACCGACCCCGTTCTATCAATCAAGAGTTCAATCTGCCAGACAAAAGTCTAAGCCACAGATCACCCCCAATAGATACCGCATAGGAGGCCGGAAAAAGTCACCATACATAGTTGCATTTGCTACTATAAGTCTCGATCGCTGGGAACGCTACTTCACTTGTGACCAAGTAACAGACCCGTGCATTACGCGTATTTAAATACTCTAAAAAATACTTTTCGGTGATTGACGGGTACGAAAATGGCAACATATGCTATAAAATGGTGTGGGAAATCGAAAAGAACATCAAATTTTCAAAAAGATGGTATCACATTCCACCGATAAGTAAAATAATTTTAACTGACCACTCCCAAACAGCTCAAGTTATAATAGACATTAGAAGAAATCGTGCGTTTTAAAACGAGCGTGCCTTGATGTCGTTGGAAAAATCTCTTTTTCTCATGTGAATTTTACAATAAGCTATCTCTTTTTGACAAAATACTAGTGATTACCTTGTACAAACAAATCTTTATCGATGAATGCATTGGTTTCTAGCTTTGGCTTCAATGTGTTTTTTTTAATTATAATTTATACGGTAATCCCAGTCCGGCACTTAAGTGATAAAACTGTTACTGAAGCCGGCGCCTAATCATTGCTGATTAATTGAATGTTGTATTACAAGATAGTATTAGGCGCCGACTTCAGTAACACCTTTTCTCGAGTGTACTGTTATAAAATGTTATGTGAAGTGTAAGAAGTCATCAAAACATGATTTTACCCTTTTTAGTTCGCGGTTTTTGAAGGCGAGTTTTTTTCGTAGAAATTTTTATTCATGCTTTTTAGTGTCTCATTTTTCGGCATCCAAATAACTAAAAAACTAATTGTGAGTACAGTTTTGAAAGAGATATCCTTTAACTCCTTACCGTTGAGGAGTTGACCTTCCATCATCAGCAGAGCCACAAAATCAATACAATTAGGTGTAAGTACTGGTGCAGCTTTAAATAATATACAAAACATTACGTATGCCTATAAAATTTGAGGGTCCCCCTCGATTTCTCTAAGATTCCAACATCAGATTCTGACATGGTGACAATGGGACCAACTTAGGAGTGTGTTCTTTCAAATAAAAAAAGATTTCTGCAAATCGGTCAATACTTGGCGGAGTAATCGGTGAACATACATAAAAAAAAAACAAAGATACAGTCGAACTTAGAACCTCCTCCTTTTTGAAGTCGATAAAAAGTAACGGTGTATATCTTTCCCCAACTCCTGGCCATATTATCTAAATGCGTAAGTAAGTATTATAGTATCACGTTTTGAATAAAATTAAAACAGTCGATAAATAGTGTTCCGTCACTATTTGCGGGCAAATAAAAGTTTGACCTTGAATCAACCAATCACAGCACCTCGGTCACGCTCCCCGCTACCCGTGCTTTCCTCAAACTTTACTGACTTTTATGCCATACAAAACGCTTAAGATGCGGAATCTATTGGGGGTGATCTGTGGTATAAGCTCAAACTTTATCCAACCCTGCCCAAGGACACATATATGATTTATCCTTGCTCTTTGGGCGCACAAAAATAAGAAGGGCAGAAACCACAAATGGTGCATCGCCTCATGTAAGGTCACGTGGCCGCAGGCCGAACTGCGACCCGCGAGGCCATTGCTCACTTTATAAAAAAAAATCTCCTTTTCTCCCCAATCAATATAAATCACTTGGCGGTGAGTTTACCTGCAATGAATGAATGAATGAGCATGAGATTATCTGCAATGACAGGCTTTAATTAATAATAGGCCTGGCCTCTTTACTCAACAGCCCCTGCGTCCTGGCGTTGATTTCCCTCGCCACCGAGCTGGTGGTAGAAGACTTTATGTACTAAACCTCCTTACCTTCTTCATCAGGTGCGCAAATACCTCCTCCTGCTGGACCCTCGCCGAGAGCACGTTAAGTTCTGGCGGCCTCAGATGCTACTGCTCGTCGCTTCGCCCAGGCAGTCTGCTCCGCTGATAGACTTCGTCAATGATCAGAAGAAAGTGAGTTAGTTTCATAATTGTGCAAAATAAATCAGATGGGAATCTGCTCATCGATGGTGGTGCTAACTGGTGCCATTCATTTGAATTAATAGTCAATACGAAGTACTGACAGTTGTGCGGCTAATATGACCAGCCCACTGCCACTTCAGTTTGCTTATTCGGTGGGCTATGTCGGTGTCTCCGGTTCTCTGTCGGAGTACATCATTTCTGATGCGGTCTTTCAGAGATTCTCCGTGCATAGCCCTTTCCATAGCTCTTTGAGCGACTTTGAACCGGTGGACTAGTCCAGCCGTTGGAGCTGTAAAGTCCTTGAGTGGAGACCGCGACTCGGTAAGCATAGTGTAGGACGCCCTGCGACAAGATGGGATGATGACATTCGAAGGCTGGCTGGTGTGGGCTGGATGAGAGTGGCCGAAAATCGGGAGCAGTGGCGTGCATTAGGGGAGACCTACGTCCAGCAGTGGACGAGTGTAGGTTGCTGATGATGATGATGATGACGAAGTACTGTCAGTCCACAACCTATACGGCGGTGCCAACTGGTGCCATTGTACTGTCATCCACATAGACTGCGGTGCCAACTGGTGCCATCAATTTGAACTTAGTTTTTTTTAAAGTGATAGGTGGCAGACGATCACCTGATGGTAAGCGATTGTCGCCGCCCATGGACACCCGCGACACTAGTGCGCTGTCAACTTTTAAACCTCCCTTTCCCTGGATTGGGCCTCCGGTACCCTCAATCTCGCAGCGAAACACAGCACAGTGCTGCTTCACGCGGTTTTCTGTGAGGTCGTGGTATCATTCCGGTCGATCCGGCCTATTCATGCCGAAGCGTGGCTCTCCCATGGTCAGTCTCCCTCGGTAGTAAGTTATATTTGCCCTTGAGTCAATACAGAGTGGTGTCACCTATAGTAACTGCACGTCCCCTATCGTCATCGTCAGCCCATTTAAGTCCCCACTGCTGGGGCACGGGCCTCCCTCAGTCACATAAAGGGTAATTGCCATACTCACCACGCTTGGCAGCCGGGTTGGCGAGGGTTTTGATAATAATACAGAGTTTTCCTTATCTGGGTGCTGATGATCATGCCAGCAGCTTTACCTTAGTCGCCTTTTACGACACCTCGGTAAGAGTGAGGGTGGCCTATTCTACTCTGCCGGTACCACACGTCCCCTATAACAAACAATAATTAATTACCCACGGATCGATAAAAGAGTTTCCCGTTTGTCAGTTTGTGTGTTTATCGATAAAACAGTACGTTTTCGGATATCAGAATTGATGTTTAATTTATTTCCCAGGACTCGAGTCAATTGAAACACTTTCAAACTTGTCTAATGTTTCTAATAGATGTTCAGTTTTGATAATAATAAAGCTGGCCGATTTTGGGACATCTCTTTTAAAAATGTGTGTTGATACAGGGTGGTCTGTTTGTGCTGGGGCACGTGCGAGTGGGCCAACTCGACGGGAATGGTGACCCCTTGGCTGCTGAGCAAAAATATTGGCTGAAGCTTATTGATCATCTTAAGGTATGTTGCTTTGTATTTATTTTCATAGAGATTTCGGTATTAAAGAAATTAAAATCTATTTTAAAAAGCTGCTTCTGTCTTCAGGCACCACCATGTAATTTTAGTTAACTTTGAAAAGTTTTTTAAAGATATAAATCAACTTAGGGAACCCTCAAGAGGAGTACGTACCGTATTCTGATCCGTGACTTTCCTGATCTCGCAATGTTCGTGTCAATTACCTATATTACACACCATCTTTCCTCTCTTTTTTGTTCACTCGATAAAGAAATCGAATAAGACATTCCCATACATTCGTCCATATAGATGTCCAATTCGACATCTATGTCGAATGCGCGAGAATAGACCCTCAGGTGACCCATTTGATAGTTTGTCGCCTCTAACATAAAAAAGTCATTATTAGAAAATTAAAAACTTAGTATATATTTATATACACACAAGCTCACTCTCTCTTTTTCACACACACAATCATGCGCACACATACAAGCATAGACACACACATGTACTCACACACACACTAAAGACGCACCTAAACAGGCAAACATACACATGCAGGCATCGTACTATTAATTAAAGAAAAAAATAGGAAGACACTGGTCTCCACGACACAGGGAATTCTAGTGTGGAGTCCAGTGTTACGCTATAATTAACCCTATTATCATTTCATTGTAATAGTTAAGCGTAAAACCATATATGTACTAAATAAATATATATATGTTTATTATTTTTTGCCTGTAGGAAGACCCATAGAGAAGATTTATCTTTACGCATAGCCAAATGTTTCAGGAAATCAACCTAATTTTCATTTTCGATCGACTCTTTATTATCGTCGGACCAAAGAGGATGGTTTTATGTATAAAATGGTTTGTTTACTATTGTTTATATTTATTATGGATGTATTTCCAGGTGAAAGCATTCGTAGAACTCTGCCTAGCGGAGTCAGTTCGCAGCGGCGCCGCTCACCTGACCAGACTGTCGGGTCTGGGCGCTATGAAACCCGACACAGTGTTGCTCGGCTTCAGGGATACTGACCAACCAAAGGACTTCTTTAGAGAGTGAGTAAATGAATGGTAGATTTCAAAAACTGATGTAAATTGAGTGAATGACTGAACGAAAAGCTTAAGGGCATGATGACGAAAACGAACGAAGATCCCCAGTCAGACTTGTGAATAGATACTGCTTTTTACGCCCTGTTGGTCTAGTGGTTCTAGTAAGTACCGGGGTCCTGGGTTCGATTCCCGGGTCGAGCGAACAGTATGTTTCGAATTTTCCGGACATAGCTCGGGTTTGTGATCACCAATCCGCATTTGGCAAGCATGGTGATATTAAGCCTCATCCCATTATAGTGGCGATAACTTGATTTCTATCATGGAGGCCTTTGCCCTGCAGTCATGGGACTGCATGGGAGTTTATAGGCTGATAGTTTACTTAAATGGAATTAGGCTGGCCATACTGTGAGAATGAACCCGGAGAGATATACCCATGTTGTCACGAAATGGCAGTCTGTAGATTACCGTCGTCCAAGGGGCAGGCCGAAGGCTTGACGACCTGGACCAATACTCCCGTAACTGGCAAACGCTGGCTAATGAATAGGGACCAGTGGAGGCTCTTAAGGTGACGGGTAGGGCACACTAGCAACGCCAATCGATTTTAATTTTTAGCTATTAAACTGGATCTATTTTGCGTGAATCAATTTTTCGCGTACGCGTTGGACCCAACATTTGTGCATGGTTATTTAATAAATAGTATAGGAATTTGCCAAGAAGTTGTAACCGCGAAATTGTTTAAAATAGATCCGATATTGTAGCTAAAAATTAAAATCGATTGGCGTCGCTAGTGTGTTCATACGGACAATTGTATGTTTGATATCTGATTTTGATAATAATGTTTTGTTTCAGCGCAACATCCCCGTACAGGACCGACAACTTCGACCTGGAGACGGGCGAGGTGATATTCCCGACGCGTCGTCCCATAGACCCGCGTCTGTCGGCGTCTGAGTACGTCCGGATCGTGTCCGACGTGCTGTGCGTCAACAAGAACGTGTGTCTGTGTAGGAACTTCCAGCAACTCGATATGGCCGCTGTAGAGAAGTGAGTATGATAAAGGTGTTGTACAAAATTGCTCTGTACAATGGACAACATTTCATATTTTGAACATGTCCATATTGGTTTTTTATATGAAAATAGACGTAAAATGAACAGACCCCTATTTTTTCTTTTTTCAAAATTTTGCCATTTTCATACATAAATTAATCATTGAAATTCTTTATATTCTAAATAGACGTAAGCGCCAAATGACGTCATCGGACGGCTGAATACAGCGATATTCTTTTGCTTAACATTGCTTTAATAAAAAAGGTACTACTGTCAGTCAAAGGTAAAGAATAGTGTCAACATTGTCATCGTCATTCATTCATTCAAGGTTGACAAGTTGGATTTTTTTGACAGTTTTAGTTGCATGTGGGTTCGGCATTTCGTAAATTTAAAACTATAATGTGCTAAGCAAAGAAATATTTTACATTCTGCCGTCCGATGACGTCATCTTACGTTTTTTAGTTTTTATTTTTTTTTCTCAGTAAATAAGCAATATAAAAAATAAATATATATATTTTCGAGAAGTGGAAAAGTATATAAAGAAATGGTATTTTTTGTTTCATAGCTCAGCAATTTTGAAATGTTGTCCATTTGCTTGTCTACTTGGCTAGGACATGGTACAGTTGTTCAAAAACCAGTATACCTACTATTGCAGCCGGCCGGATTCGTCCGAGTAAAACATATTTTACAACACACCCATTTATTTCCTTCTGTTTTTTGAGGAAAGAGTTTTGATTTGAAAAATAGTATAAATGATTGCCGAGAGGTTGAAACCCCGAATTTTTTAAAATACTATCTGATGGATCTATTTTAAACAATTTCGGGGTTACGACCTCTCGACAAACATTTGTACTATTTATCAAATAACCATGCACGAAGAAATGCGGAGCCAACATTTGTACGCGAAAAATTGATTCGCGCTAAAAGTGGCCGCTGTTGTTTTTCACGTACAAAAACGGACCCAACATTTGTGTATGGTTATTCAATAAATAGTATAACAATAAATAGTACACAAATGTTGGGTCCGTTTTTGTACGCGAAAAATTGATTCACGCCCCAAGTGGCCGCTTTTGGCGTGAATAAATTTTTCGCGTACGCGTTGGTGAATTGTTTAAAATAGGATCCGGTTTAGTAGCTACAAATTAAAATCGATTGGCGTCGCTAGTGTGCCCCGTCATCTTAAACGTAAATTGTGTTTAGAGTGGTATCCGCTGAATCGGTGGTTCGATAAAACGTAAAAACATCGGCGTTTTATTGAGTGATTGTGACTGACTTCGACTGTTGACTACCTACTTATTCTCAATAAGTTATTTGACATTGGCAAATTATCTTCGGGTGGAGCCTTACTGTACGAGCTACTCGTACAGTGCAACTCAGCAGCGACCTGCATGCAGCGCGCTTGACCGATGGACCGTCTTCGTGCACCGTCGGCACTCTACACCGACGACACACCAACAAATACCTTTCTATGTATCAATAATGTAAACCATGTATATAAACCATTAAACAGATTTCAACCGTCTGTGTTGGGTCTCATTTCTCCCGCTGCGGCCAAGACACCTTTAGCCGTCACTATGATCAGTCGAGTGAGCCTGCTCGACTGGCAGCGGTTCCCCACCTACCTACCGTCCTGACTCTTCCCGCTTGCTACCCTGGGCGACCCGGGAGCAAGCTCCCATTACCTTATCTATATATGTATTTATCCCATGGATAGGCAGGGCTGGGGCTCTAGGGACTTAGTGTCTTAGGCTCACTAGAGAGTTAGGTTCCCTTCCTTTCCTTATAATCTGTTCGCTGGGACGCGGTGCCGTACACATACTAATAAAAAAAAATATTGGTCGGTCTGTAGTAAAGATAATATTGATTCGTTTCAGACGGGCATCCCACCTGAAGTACATCGACGTGTGGCTAGTGGAGCTGGTGTCCCCGTGCCGCGAGGAGGCGTTCACCGTGCGCGCGCTGTTCGCGCTGCAGCTCGCGGCCGTCGTGCGCTCCGCGCGCGGCTGGCAGCACCTGCGCCTGCGCGTGCACCTGCCCCCCCCCGACCCGCCGCCGCCAGGTCAGTAGTCGCTGCACCTGCCCCACCCCGACCCGCCGCCGCCAGGTCAGTAGTCGCTGCACCTGCCCCACCCCGACCCGCCGCCGCCAGGTCAGTAGTCGCTGCACCTGCCCCACCCCGACCCGCCGCCGCCAGGTCAGTAGTCGCTGCACCTGCCCCACCCCGACCCGCCGCCGCCAGGTCAGTAGTCGCTGCACCTGCCCCACCCCGACCCGCCGCCGCCAGGTCAGTAGTCGCTGCACCTGCCCCACCCCGACCCGCCGCCGCCAGGTCAGTAGTCGCTGCACCTGCCCCACCCCGACCCGCCGCCGCCAGGTCAGTAGTCGCTGCACCTGCCCCACCCCGACCCGCCGCCGCCAGGTCAGTAGTCGCTGCACCTGCCCCACCCCGACCCGCCGCCGCCAGGTCAGTAGTCGCTGCACCTGCCCCACCCCGACCCGCCGCCGCCAGGTCAGTAGTCGCTGCACCTGCCCCACCCCGACCCGCCGCCGCCAGGTCAGTAGTCGCTGCACCTGCCCCACCCCGACCCGCCGCCGCCAGGTCAGTAGTCGCTGCACCTGCCCCACCCCGACCCGCCGCCGCCAGGTCAGTAGTCGCTGCACCTGCCCCACCCCGACCCGCCGCCGCCAGGTCAGTAGTCGCTGCACCTGCCCCACCCCGACCCGCCGCCGCCAGGTCAGTAGTCGCTGCACCTGCCCCACCCCGACCCGCCGCCGCCAGGTCAGTAGTCGCTGCACCTGCCCCACCCCGACCCGCCGCCGCCAGGTCAGTAGTCGCTGCACCTGCCCCACCCCGACCCGCCGCCGCCAGGTCAGTAGTCGCTGCACCTGCCCCACCCCGACCCGCCGCCGCCAGGTCAGTAGTCGCTGCACCTGCCCCACCCCGACCAGCCGCCGCCAGGTCAGTAGTCGGTGCAACCTGCCCCACCCCGACCAGCCGCCGCCAGGTCAGTAGTCGGTGCAACCTGCCCCACCCCGACCAGCCGCCGCCAGGTCAGTAGTCGGTGCAACCTGCCCCACCCCGACTAGCCGCCGCCAGGTCAGTAGTCGGTGCAACCTGCCCCACCCCGACTAGCCGCCGCCAGGTCAGTAGAACTTTTGTAAGAACTTTTGTATTGGAAGAAATGTCTCGAGCGCATAACATAAAACTACTATTTTGGTAGTTTTAACCAAAACTATGACAACCTCTTGGTTTATTCTGATTGGACAAAATAAATCCTTGTCACTGATTGGTGAAAATAAGCACGTCTTGCACGTGGGAAAATTTAATGAATTTTCCCTAAATTTGCACCGACTTGCCATAGAAAATGAAGCGACAGTATAAAGAACTGTCAAATTGAAAACCACTTCCGATTAAAAGTAGCTCCTAAGTCGCTGAAGTAAATCTTATTTTTAAATAGCAAAATCTACCAATAGGGATGGCATAACAGGAATCCCGTCCTTGGATTAAAAAGTCAAGGCTGGAAATTCAAAATCACGAAAAATTGTAAAGCACCCAGAGAAGGAAAACTCTGCATTTATATCAAAACCCTCGCCAACCCGTCTGCCAAGCGTGGTGAGTATGGCAATTACCCCTCATGTGATTGAAGGAGGCCCGTGCCCCAGCAGTGGGGACTTAAATGGGCTGATGATGATGATGATGAAGTAAAATGCTGACGCGACAATGTGTACGCTCTTGCCCGTACATGCCCCCGGGCCAAAACTTGCAAGATGAGGTATAGTGTGTTAGGCGAATGACATGAGACAAGGGTGAGGGTAAATATTTCTCGATAGGTCAAGCACACTCCAACATTGTATGAAAGTTTGGCGATTAAAAAGAGTAACCGGCGAGAGTCTTGCCGGATCTTGTCGACCAGAAACAACTTTCCGAGCCGGTGGTAGAATCGCATTATATATTATTTTTTTTAGTATATTTTATGTATGAAAAAATTTATGTATTAACATATTTATGTATTAACATGTAAATTATACTTATAGTATAAATATAATTATAGTTTTAAATCATTTAAATGTATGACGATTTGTAAGTGCTGTGTACAAGCCTATGCAAAAAAAGAATTATTTGACTTGACTTGACTTGACTCCGCACCCCGCTGATTGGCCCAAAGAGAAAATAAACTTACCGTTTAACAGCGGGACTTTCATATTTTTCTACAGAAACGGGCAGGACCATGTCCATACACCCCGACCAAGCCACCGGCGCGGCGCACGAAGCGAGGCCGGCCAAGGACAGACTGGACGAGCTACTCAAATTGCTCAGGATTAGCGCCACCACGCATATGGTAAGAATTGGGTTAAACCATATAAAAATCATGTAAAAAATGGAGAGGGCTATGCTCGGAGTCTCCCTGCGTGATCGTATCAGAAATGATGAGATCCGCAGGAGAACTAAGGTCACAGACATAGCCCAAAGGATTGCATGCCTCAAGTGGCAATGGGCAGGCCACATAGCGAGGAGAATAACTCGAGTGGAGGCCTCGTAGGTACAGGAAGTCGCAGCCGTGCCGCCCCCTACAATGTTGACCGACGGTCTGGTGAAGGTCGCGGGAATCCATTGGATGCGGGCGGCACAGGACCGATCTGTGTGGAGAACAGTGGGGGAGGCCTATGTCCAGCAGTGGACGTCTACTGACTGAAATGATGATGATGAATATAAAAACCAAACTATTATGTTTTTTTTTGGGTATAGCAATTTTTTTTTTATTAATTTTATCAATTTTAATTTGGGTTAAGCAATTTAGCCGTGTGGTCCCCGGCAGAGTAGAATAGGCCACCCTCACTCTTACCGAGGTGTCGTAAAAGGCGACTAAGGTAAAGGTGCTGGCATGATCATCAGCACCCAGAGAAGGAAAACTCTGCATTTATATCAAAACCCTCGCCAACCCGTCTGCCAAGCGTGATGAGTATGGCAATTACCCCTCATGTGATTGAGGGAGGCCCGTGCCCCAGCAGTGGGGACTTAAATGGGCTGACGATGATGATGATTTATTGCAATTTATTCTTAAGTAAATAATGATAAAAATAAAAAAATTCGGCAGTCTTTGTGGGGGAATCGAAGAAGTCGGTTTATAAAACGCGGTTTTTTGCGTTTTATAGACATACGGATGATATCTATACGGATACCACTCTAAACACATTCGCGGGTTTTAAGATTATTAGGGCTATCTGTACAGACGGCGTCAGGTCAAGTTATACTGCTGAATTTCACCACCGTACTACACGCCGTAAACTAGGTTTTATTTTTACATTATAGCGGACAAACGAGCAGACGGCACACCTGATGGAAAGTGATCACCGCACCCATGGACATCTGCAACACCTGAGGTATCAAATATGCGTTGCCGGCTCTTAAGAAAGGAGTACACCCATTTCTTGAAGGTCACCAGGTCGTATCTGTTCGGAAACACCACGGATGACAACTGGTTCCACAGTTTTACTGTGCGTGGTAGGAAATGACGTGAGAAACGCACTGTAGTCGATATAAATCCATCCAGGTGATGTGGATAGAATTTGGCGTTCTGACGTGATGTGCGGTGGTGAAGAATTGCAGCTGGAATAAGGCCGAACAGCTCCTCGGAACATACCCCATTGTAAATGCGATAGAAGATGCACAGTGATGCTACATCTCTACGCAATGACAGAGGATCAAGTGTGTCGGAAAGTGCCTGGTATTCCACCCGTACCATCTGGATGGGTGGAGGTCCACCACCGTGCGTTTTACACGTAATTTTTTGCCACGCACCTCCTCATTGTGGAATCAACTTGCCGCAGCGGTATTTCCGAACCGGTACGACATTGAGATCATCAAGAAACGAGCCTATACCTCTCCATTCCCTCTGGTGTGGCTGATGTCCATGGGCGGCGGTGATCACTTACCATCACTCACTGTGACTCGCTTGCTCGTTTCTTCTGCCTTCGGTGCATTGTGTATTATTATTCGAAGTTCTGGGGAGCGTTCGTTGCCGAGTGGTCACTGCGACCAGATTTGATCTATTGTGACCTCCGCTCCCCCTTGCAGATCGTCTCCGAGGCCCACGGCTTGCATAAACCGTATAATGGCCTTGGGAGCGATAGCCTTAACATCCTCCGGGCAGATGTGGTAACTGCCCAGGGTGCGGCTTCTTGGGTGCCCGAGGGCATCGCATTGACAGAGGACGTGCATCGGTGTTTCGTCCTCTGCTTTACAGAATCTGCAGGTGGGATCTCCGGCCAGCCCGGTTCTGGTACCGTGCTTGTTTAGCCTGCAGTGACCAGTAATGGTTCTTGTGAGGATACTCAACTGTCCGCGAGATAGCGCTAATACCTCATGTGTAACCGAAATATGTAAGTATGCGCTGTGTGCTCATGAAAGTCTTATTTATATTCCTTATGTTTAGGTGACGGAGTGGCCGGCGTTGCAAGAGTCAAGATGGGGCAGTGACTCGGAGCCAGATGAAAACAGCATGTACCAGCGGGTTCCACTCAGCTATTTGCAGACGTAAGTCGCAGGACCATCGGCTTAATATTATTTCCAAGGGACCAGTATAAGATCTCCAACTTCCTGAGTCTGATGGGCAGACATTGAGATTTTCTTAAAGACAAATTCGTGTTCTACCAAACATTCTGAACAACATTTAGTCTGTGACTTTTGGAAATTCAATTAAAAAAAAGTACAGGAAGTCGAGTGTGACTTCCTCACTTTTAGCCGTGGGGGAGCCATACTTCGGCATGAATAGGCCGGCTCGACCGGAGAGATACCGTGGCCTCACCGGCAACCGGCGTGAAGCTGCACTGAGCTGTGTTTCTCTGCGTGAGTGAGGGTACCAGAGGCCCAATCCGGGGTAAGGGGGGGTTTAAAGGTTGGTGTCGCGGGTGTCATTGAGCGGCGGCATATCGCTTACCATCAGGTGATCCGTTTACTCGTCTGCCGCCTATCACAAAAAAAATGAATTTTGAAAAAAAAATCAAAATATTTAAGGTTAGAAAGGTTGGTAGAACACGTGGTCAAAGGGATGTAAATGTTCACAGATACACCCTGTATCATACATTATTAATGAATGAAATATTCTAACGTCTGCCGGGAGTCCTTGTTTTTACTCAGAATTAGAAAATTCTTTATTTGCATAGGCTTGTACAGTACACAGTACTTACAAAATATCATCATACATTTACAACCTGTGCGGATAAAGAATGGGATCAGGAATGGCGGCGCATCTATTCACTTCTCGCTCGCACACTATTTGCGTCTATACTCGGACTCGGAGTGCGAGTATAGTACGAATATAGCACACTTTGCGTATACACTACGGAGTGTATACGCAAATAGTGTGCGAGCGAGAAGTGAATAGATGCGCCGTCATTTCTGATCCCATTCTTTATCCCCACAGGTTGTAAGTAATTTAAATGAAATGAAATGAAATGAAAATTGTTTATTCAATTTAGGTCCATACAGAACACTTATGAATGTCAATATGTTTACCACTGGTTCGGAATGTAGTTTTCTGCCAAGAAGACACCAGCAAGAAACTCAGCAGTTACTAATATATTGTTTTAAACTTTCATGGTCACTAACATTAGAATAGTTATTTACGGGATTGCTACCATGTCGTACCTTATTTTTGAGTATCCGATATTTCGGCGCTGTTGCAAGCGCCATGGTCACGGAATAACTGAAGATTCTGCGGGTAAGATGTTATTGGCAGACATATCGGTCTACCCTCCTTCTTAGTCTTTTACTGCGTTCACCTCCGGTACCACTGTTTCCTAACTCACTATTTATTCGCACCTGTTCTCGACACACAACACTCACAGTATCTGCCCGCGAAACGACACTTTGTTTAGTTTTACGGTTCCTACACTTACAAATCACTGGATTCCAGACATTTGACAATTTAAACCCATCCTCACGATTGAAATTTTTGAATTTCCGGATTTCAATCGCTTCCCTGACCAGTCTCGGTATGTAGTGGCGTTCTGTCGAAATTATCTGAGGGTTATAAAACTCAATCCAGTGATTTGGACCCGATTCCAACAAATGTTCTGCAATTGCTGATTTCTGCTTGTCATTGTTTTTGACCGCTTTTATGTGTTCTTTTAGTCGGCATGATATGGTGCGTTTAGTTTGGCCAATGTATGAACTACCACAGCTACAGTCAATTTTATAGACACCAGGCTTTTCGAGCGGAAAGCTGTCTTTGGGCGATCGCAGGTATTGTGCCACTTTTTTAAGAGGAGTGAAGACAGTTTTTATAGAGTATTTATTTAGCACGTTGGAGATCTTGTCTGTCACACCTTTAATGTAGGGCAAAAATACCGGCTGTCTATCTACCCTGTCTTTATGTTGCTTAATTGTGTGTCTTGGTGGAAGATGCCCTTTATATCCGTTGTTCTGTAGGACTCCCCGAATATGATCCAGCTCCTGATCTAGGTGTTCATCATCGCAGAGATCATAAGCTCGGTTCGTCAATGCAGTCACTACAGAATTCAGATGTCTCGGGTGATGATGAGACATGGCACTTAAATAGCGGTCAGTGTGTGTGACTTTCCTGTACACTGAATGGCCCAGTGATCCGTCATTCCGCACACATATTTTGACATCAAGAAACGCTAAACTCCTGTCTTCTTCCGTCTCAGAGGTGAATCTCATTTTCGCGTGGATGCCATTTAAATTGGCCAGATGGGACTCCACATCATGTCTGTCACCCTTCAGTACACAAAATACGTCGTCCACATACCTCTTCCATAGTTTAATTTCCGTGGGTGCCGTGGCAAGGGCTTTATCCTCGAAAAACTCCATCCAGATGTTAGCAACTACTGGAGCTACCGGACTGCCCATAGCGACCCCATCTATTTGGAGGTAGTATTGACCGCGATATACAAAGAAGTTAGTAGACAGACAATGATGTAAAAGTGATGCATACTCCATCTGGATGTTGTGTTCTTGAAGTTTCACCTTTACTACTTCCATACAATCTGCTACTGGCACATTCGTGAAGAGTGATTCTACGTCAAAACTGACCATCAACTCATTCACGCCCACCTTGTTTTGGTGCAGAATGTCTATGAAATGACGGGAATCCTTGACGTACGACGACGTCCGTCCCACTAATGGCTGCAATACTTTTGCTACGTGCTTGGCCAATTCATATGTCGGTGAATCAATCTGACTCACAATCGGACGCAAGGGCACATTCTGCTTGTGAACTTTTGGCAGACCATATAGTTTCGGAGGCTGGGCATTCCTGGGACGAAGCAAAAACTTCAGACTATCATCGTCAAAGGCGTCTGCGTTCTGGTGAATTAGTGAGCGAGTGCTTCTGTCAGTTCTTGCCGTCTGGTTGTAGTTCACCTTTTTGTACGTATTTTCATCACTGAGTAGAAAGTATCACTGAGTAGTCCTAAGAAGGAGGGTAGACCGATATGTCTGCCAATAACATCTTACCCGCAGAATCTTCAGTTATTCCGTGACCATGGCGCTTGCAACAGCGCCGAAATATCGGATACTCAAAAATAAGGTACGACATGGTAGCAATCCCGTAAATAACTATTCAGCAGTTACTCTTTTAAAAAAGAAATGTTTTACAAAATGTCACCATTAACTTAAAATATAGTACAATTTTTGTGTTACTAATATGACCCTAAATTATTGTCATTCAAAAAATCGTCTATTTTATAATAGCCTTTCTTCATTAAACAGTTTTTTATATACAATTTAAACTTATGTGTGGGCAAGTCAATAATAATCTGAGGTAACTTATTAAACATTTTTATGCTCAATCCTATAAATGAACTACCAACCTTAACTATTTATAACATAACATATGTCTAATTTACATGTTAATTTTTTTTTTATATGTATAACTATTTATAACATAACATATGTCTAATTTACATGTTAATTTACATGTTAATAACTCGTATATGTTGATACATAAAATATAATAACAAAACATATACGCATAATGCGATCGGATTTTTTTTCTGGTCGAGAAGATCCGGCGAGGAACTTGCCAGTTACTCTTTTATCATTATCATATACATTATTATAATAAAGCAAAGTAAACATTTATTGACCACATAAGGAGATTGCACAGTAATATATAGGAAAGTAAGTGAAGTAAAGTATCAGCCTATGGACTGTCCCACTGCAGGGCAAAGGCCTCCATCATAGAAATCAAGTCATCGCTACTATGATGGGATTAGGCTTAATCACCACGCTTGCCAAATGCGGATTGGTGATCACAAATTTTAAATGTGGGAGAGCTCGACCGGAGTGATACCTGCCTCACCGTAGACCGGCGTGAAGCAGCGCCTGCGCCGTGTTTCGCCATGTGAGTGAGGTTACCGGAGGCCCAATGGGGGGAAGGGGAAAAGGTTGGCAGCGCACTTGTGACTCCACCAGACTACGCTGTGTCACAAATACTTACAGGGCATGGGAGTTTTATCAGGTCAACTCTGCAGAAGGTTTTCGACGGTTACATGCGTTTGCACACGAAAGGCTTAACATTAGGAAGGAGATTGATTGATGTGGAACTGCCCGCGAGTCGCTTGTGTTGTGGTGTTTCACGCCCCATTTGGGGAGAAGTGACATTGAGATGGGACACAGACACAGACTTTGTAGGGAGTGAAGAAAAGAAACGCACCGGGGAAAGAGCCCTTAGCAAGTACCTGGTGTGCGTCTCCCAAGATTCGGTCCGTATGCCGAGACGGTAGGAAGGCCCATGGGCTGGTGGAGTGACTGTGTCCACTGGTGTTGCGGGTGTCCATGGGCGGCGAAACTGCTTACCATCAGGTGATCCGTCTGCTCGTCTGCCACCTCTCATATAAAAAAAAAACAAACCGGAGCTATGTTCGAAAAATTCGAAACATACTTCGCTCGACCCGGGAATCCGACCCAGGACCCCGTGATCACGGCCCGGTACTTAAACCACTAGACCAACAGGGCGCAGGAAAGTAATATTTAAACGAAAACAAATAAAATAAGTTAATACATAAACTAGTGACCAAGGAAGAAGAAAAGGAACAAAGTAAAGTGGACAACAAGGTCCAAGCTCAGCACATGCTGCAGCGATTTGCCGCCGCTGCCGCGCTGGTTTTCAATTTGGACCTTGAGTGACTTACGAAATCAATTTTGGATGTGACAGAACAAAGAATGTGAAAAATAATCAAATATAACAAAAAGAAAAGACAAAAAAAACTCTGCGTACAAAACCGCCTTCAAAAACCACGAACTAAAAAGTGTAAAATAATACTTTTAACACTATACAATTCAAATAACATTTTATAACAGTACACTCGAGATGATTTTACCGAAGTCAGCGCCCAATACTATCATGTAATTTAATACAACATTCAATTATTCAACAGAGATTAGGCGCCGACTTCGGTAACACCTTTTCTCGAGTGTACTGTTATAAAATGTTATTTGAAGTGTATAAAGTGTTAAAATATTATTTTACACTGCTTAGTTCATGGTTTTTGAAGGCGGGTTTTTTTCGCAGAAAAATTTTTTTTCAAGTTTTTTTGAGGAGGAGTTTTAAATAAAAAATAAATAAATAACAATAATTTATTCATTGTTACAAAATATGACACGGTTACAATAAAAATAAAGTAACTTACAAGCTATTACAAGGTAAAAGTTTATAATTAAGTATACTATTGACTATGAGTAACACTAAAAAGGTTTCCTCTCAGCATTTGTCGAGGTGTCTGGTAGACTCCTCGAAGCTGGTCTTCCGAGTATACCGGAAGAGTGGTTGCCACTGCGTGCGCCAACGTCGACCACATAAACATTTAAACGGATGAATAAATATGGAAAAACTAAGAGCATATAATAATAACATACATAATAGTGTTAGTTAATTTAAGTTAGATAATGTACACAGCTACTCTGCTATTTAATTTTTTGGAGGTTTAATAAATATAATTTTAATTTTGTTTTAAAGGATTTAACACTAGATAGGTTTCTAATAGGAGTTGACTTTCCATCATCAGCAGAGCCACAAAATTAATACAGTCAGGCGTAAATACTGGTGCAGTTTTGAAAAAAGATACAAAAACATTTCGTGTCTCTATAAATTTCGAGAGTTCCCCTCAAATTTTCCAGGATCCCATCACCAGATCGTGATATCCTGATCATGGTACCAATCCGGGACTATCTACTTTCCAACTAATAAAGAATCATCTAAATCGGTTCATAAATGGCAAAGTAATCGGAGAACAAACATAAAAAATATATATATACATGTCGAATTGAGAACCTCCTTTTTTTTCATCATCATCATCATCATCAGCCCATTTAAGTCCCCACTGCTGGGGCACGGGCCTCCCTCAATCACATGAGGGGTAATTGCCATACTCACCACGCTTGGCAGACGGGTTGGCGAGGGTTTTGATATAAATGCAGAGTTTTCCTTCTCTGGATGCTGATGATCATGCCAGCAGCTTTACCTTAGTCGCCTTTTACGACACCTCGGTAAGAGTGAGGGTGGCCTATTCTACTCTGCCGGGACCACACGTCCCCTATAACAAACAAGAATTAATTACCCACGGATCGATAAAAGAGTTTCCCGTTTATCAGTTTGTGTGTTTATCGATAAAACAGTACGTTTTCGGATATCAGAATTGATGTTTAATTTATTTCCCAGGACTCGAGTCAATTGAAACACTTTCAAACTTCTTCGAGTAGAAAAAGAACGATAGTCTAGATCCAATTATATGGTTGAAGTTTGTCCCTAATCGCATCCTGTATGATTGCAGCGTGAACAATATTATAAAGCACCGCTGCGCAGACGGCGCCGCCGTGACGTTCGTGCAACTCCCGCCGCCGCCCAAACTCCCTGCTGCGTCCACGCCGGAGAGCGACACCATTTGCGACCAGTATCTCAAGGTAACACTAACGAATAGGGGCCTAATAAAAATAATGTTTATGAACTAAAACCTGCTTACCATCAGGTGATCCGTCTGCTCGTCTGCCACCTTTCATATAAAAGAAAAAGAAAGAAAGAAAGAATGACCCGACTGCCAAAAAAACACGATCTAAAAAGTACAAAACAAGAAAATTGTCTCTGCTGAAATGATTATGCCGTATCGCCGTGGTCGTATGCCACATTGATTTTATTTTATTATTATAAGGTCCTCGAGTGGAGGCCACGTACAGGAAGTCGCAGCCGTGGCGCCCCCCACAAGGTGGACCGACGATCTGGTGAAGATCGCGGGAATCCATTGGATGCGGGCGGCACAGGACCGATCTGTGTGGAGAACATTGGGGGAGGCCTATGTTCAGCAGTGGACGTCTATTGGCTGAAATGATGATTATAATGAATCTGTTTTGCTACAGTAGGTGGCATGCGACCACGGCGATACGGCATAATCATTTCAGCAGAGACAATTTTCTTGTTTTGTACTTTTTAGATCGTGTTTGGTAGTCGGGTTCTAGTTTTTAAACTTTATTTTTATTTAATATATTTTTAGTTATGTAAATATAATTACATATTTGAAATGTGCTAAAAAAGCTCTTTCATTTGATACCCCACACGGTACCGTCAAGCAAATTTTTTTTAGTTCCTTACTCTAAGTCCGCTAGAGGGCGCTGTAATAAATTTAACGTGACGTCATGTTGCCTATAACCAGAAGACAACCAAGACGCTTCTAACGACACCTCATTTGTTCAAATATGATAACTAGTTTAGAAGTTACGTGGACACATGAACATACATACATACATACATAGCCTGTCAAAATCATAACCCTCTTTTTGCTTTGCCGTAGTCGGGTAAAAATGCGGCGAAATGGTTCCAGTAAAGGATGTTACTGTTATGACAAAACTCTTGTAAACATTAAAAATAAATCGGAAGAAACTTTTAAATAACCTTGTCAGTTGGTTGCTTAGTACCTATAAGAACTATAAGCGTAGTGATTATATTCTCTTTGGTAACTATTACTGTGTTGATTATCTTTTATGAAAACAGTGCAAAAATAACAAACACCAAGTATAATACGTATTTTTATCAACCAGGAGTGGAACTAATTATCATAAACAAGAATTGTAAAACGAAAAACAGTTTTATTTCAATTATGATTTTAACCGACAATCTGATATAAATAACACGAGAGGTATCTAGAAAATCAGTACACAAGCACATGACCTAGGACATATACTAACTGCAAATCGCGCCGATCACCAATGGACAACATTTCAAAATTTCTGAGCTATGAAACAAAAAATACCAATTCTTCATTTAGTTTTCCGCTTCTCGAATATATAAAATATATTTATTTATATTTTATATTGCTTATTTACTGAGAAAAAAAATAAAAACTAAAAAACGTGAGATGACGTCATCGGACGGCAGAATATAAAATATTTCTTTGCTTAACACATTATAGTTTTAAATTTACAAAATGTCAAACCCATGACATGCAACTGTCAAAAAAAGAAGACAACTTGTCAACGTTGAATGAATGAATGACGTTGACAATGATGACACTAGTATGCTTTACCTTTGACAGTAGTACCTTTTTTTATTAAAGCAATGATAAGCAAAGGAAAATCGCTGTATTCAGCTGTCCGATGACGTCATTTGGCGCTTACGTCTATTTAGAATATAAAAAATTTCAACAACTATTTTATGTATGAAAATGGCCAAATTTTGAAAAAAGAAAAAGTAAGGGTCTGTTCATTTTATGTCTATTTTCATATAAAAAACAATATGGACTTGTTAAAAATATTAAATGTTGTCCATTCAACAACCTCACCGCATTCAGTCTCGAGCAAATGCCCGACCGCATGACGGCGATCGTATTTATCGGCGTTGGTTGGCGACGTCACGAATTCACAGCAATCTACCTTAGGTTCCGCTAACAGTATATATTTGTAATCCCACTGTTGATTCCGATATCCGTAGCACAGGTGCTTGAGCTACCTATTTCGGAGTCAGATCAATGTATGTGATGTTGTGAAATATTAATGAAAAATATTTATATATCTCTTTCAGATCTTAGACGAGTTCACCAAGGACCTCTCCCCCACTATACTCGTCCGAGGGCTGAAATCCGTCACCTCGACCTCCCTGTGATAAACTGCTAAGGTATAATTAAATTATTATG
Source organism: Marasmia exigua (assembly GCA_019059595.1). NCBI lineage: Eukaryota > Metazoa > Arthropoda > Insecta > Lepidoptera > Crambidae > Marasmia > Marasmia exigua. The sequence continues at coordinate 15,835,720 of CM032488.1, forward strand.
ACAGAAAACTGAAAGTATATCCAAAGTGATAAATGGACCACATAGGATTTGTGACAGAGTATAATACTCGTGTGCAATTAATAAGTATTAAAATTGACGTTATCTATACTATTCATAAACAGGTCAAGCTACTGTTACACATGCTCATTTATAGCATGCTTTTTAAGGAATTGTTCACATTTGCTATCAATGAGCATGCTATTACCCATATTTTAGCATGCTTATTTGTAGCACGTCCGTCCACACACGTTACTAAGAGTTTGCTTGCTCAAAAGTAGCATGCCTTAAGCATGTGTAACAGTACATTAAATCCAACAGACAGCGGCAACGCTTATAGGTAATCCGAAAACAAGTAACGCTCGCGCGATGTAATCGACACCTAGCGCCATCTATTGGTATAAAGTGGAACTAATGTCTGCCACGAAATGAGGACGGGGTCACTAGTAAATGAATAAACAGAATGTGTGTTTATGTTATCGTAAATTTCAAGAATCAGAAGTTAGATTGATAATGTATCTCGCATGTTTCAAAATGAATGTAATGGCGGTTATTGTGCGTGGAAAAGCCGTTAGATGCCGTACTGTGGGATTAAGGTTATATTCTTTTTTTATATTATGGCTCTAACAGAAGATATTTTGCCAATGTCAAGTAACTTATTAAGAATAAGTGGGTAGTCAACAGTATTAAGTCAGTCAAAGTCTCAGTCACTCAATAAACCAGCCGGTGTTTTACGTTTTATCGAACTATGGATTCTGCCGATAACACTTTAAACGCCAGATTTAAGACTATTAGGTCAAAGCAAGTCACTCGTCACACAATAGCAGTGTTAAAAACGATAATAATTCAACGATTCTTAATATGGCGGAACTGCACAAATAAATACTAAATTTGTTCACTAAAAATCACTAGATACTCTTTTTTTTGTTATGCCATCTATTCATAGACATGCACCTTAAACAGACTGTGCCTTTTCATAGAAAGCTATACATGACAAAACCGCGCGAAGCCGTTAATACTGGGGTGACGTGCTGGGACCGTTGCTTTCTCTATCGCCACCCCGTATTAGTGAATCTGCCGTCAGGACCGTTGGATCTCTTTCACACTCCTGTGACGTTTTTTCCGAAAATGGCACATTCCGTTTTAAAGCGGCTTTTTCCAGTTCCATGTTCTATCGTTATTTCGATTTAACTTTTATAATGTCGAGCGATTAAAGATGTACTGATTCGAGACCTTTGAATTGCGTCAGCCCACGCGGAGTGTTCGAGTCGATCTCTTTCACACTCTGTGACGTTTTTTCCGAAAATGGCACATTCCGTTTAAAGCGCTTTTTCCAGTTCCATGCTTCTATCGTATTTCGATTTAACTTTGATAATGTCGAGCGATTAAAGAGGTACTGATTCGAGACCTTTGAATTGCGTCAGCCCACGCGGAGTGTTCGAGTCCTACCGCCAGAGTCGAGATCCAACTTCAACAGCATTGGCTGTTTCGTTTGTCAAACTGACATTTTGACATACCACTTTCAAGAATAACCAACCACCTTGCATAGACATGCACCCTAAACAGACTGTGCCTTATCATAGAAAGCCACATTTGAAAATTTGCGGGAAGCCGTCAGTACTGGGGTGACGTACCGCACCCTTATAGAGATGCATTAAATTTGTGTCAGGACGGGTTATATTTCTTTCACACTCTGTGATGTTTTTTCCGAAAATGGCGCATTCCGCTGACTTCTAGTTCCATGTCACATTGTAGATGATAAGTACGCCATCTAATTGATATTGCACACGCAATAGTCCTCATGTTTTTCTGTAAAATGATGACATCCTGTGCGGATAAAGAATGGGATCAGAAATGGCGGCGCATCTATTCACTTCTGTGTGCGAGCGCAACGCAAATAGTGTGCGAGCGAGAAGTGAATAGATGCGTCGCCATTTCTGATCCCATTTTTATCCGCACAGGTTGTACTAAGATTTTTATATTGACAACAATGTGTTCAACTCCGTCTCGGTAATCTAATATTATGTAGTCAACATCATTAGTTTTAATAAAAATAATTCATTTCGTTTATTTGTTTAAAATGCGAGTTTATTTTTGATGCGAATGTGATGACTTTAAATCAGATATTAGTGAAAAAAATAATGAATGAGCTTAGCAAACGATTTTAATGTAAATTACTGAGGACAGTTAGTGATTAAAAACACGAGGTACTCAATTTTTTTCTGGTTTGAAATATATAACCTCTTAAAGAGTATAATGGGCCTTGTAAATAGCATCAGATTTAATTTAAGCTGCAAGTCCTGAGAAAAAATTAACAGTATTTAATTTAATATGTTAACGCCTAGCTAGGATGATATGTAAGGGCTTGACTAATTAAATTGTAATTAAATGAATTTGTATATAATTTCATAAAAAATTAATTATTATTGCTTAGAACTGCTCAGAACTTTTAACATAAATAATTCGTAGTGTAAATTGAACAATTTATCATTTACTTTAGCAACTAATAGTAGAAAGATAACTTTAATTTTTATTTTTTTACTTATTGACGATCTATTATTATTATACACCGTTATTTTTTTTATCCTTTACATCCCTAAAACCTCATAATAGGTATCGGGAATAAACCATTTAGCATATTAAATTTAAAAAAAAACGAAAAAAAAAATCAGCTGTTTCATACATTCGTCAGCCCATTTAAGTCCCCACTGCTGGGGCACGGGCCTCCCTCAATCACATGAGGGGTAATTGCCATACTCACCACACTTGGCAGACGGGTTGGCGAGTGTTTTGATATAAACTGCAGAGTTTTCCTTCTCTGGGTGCTGATGATCATGCCAGCAGCTTTACCTTAGTCGCCTTTTACGACACCTCAGTAAGAGTGAGGGTGGCCTATTCTACTCTGCCGGGGACCACACGGCCACTGTGGCCGTTTGGCAGTGGCCGTGTGGTCCCCGGCAGAGTTTCATACATTATTGCCGGGTTATTTTGTGGATATCTATTATGAGGATTTCGGGATGTAAACGATGAAAAAATGACAGTATATATAGCATGAATAATCTCTAGGTTAGCTAGTTAATTACGACTATGAATTATGATAAGTTTTCAAGTAGTTAATTTTCAGCAAAATACATTCTTATGATATACGCTTAGGGTGCAAATTAGCTTATTTAGAATTAGTATACTATGAATTTTTGTGATTAAATTTTTATTACGTTTATTTTTATACACTGTAGAGTATTATTAATAAAAAAACTGTTATTCATACTATGTGCACCTATTGATATTAAATATTCATTATTAACAACAATTTTCTGTAAGAATGAATGGAATGAAACTGAATGTATGGGGGTGAAATATGAAAAAAGCAAATCGCCTCCTCATACAAAACTCATATCTTCATTATCATCATTTCAGCCAATAGACGCCCACAGCTGGACGTATGCCATACAAAACTCATATGCATGACGCAATTTGTATTGGAATGAGATTTTTTAAATATATCGCCCTGTTTCTTAGAGAAAAATGTTCTATACTAAACTTTATTTACTATACTTAATTACAAAACCCCATTGGTCTAGTGGTTTAAGTACCGGGCCGTGATCTCGGGGTCCTGGGTTCGAGTTCCGGGTCGAGCAAAGGTATTTTTCGAATATAACTCTAGTTTGTGATCACCAATCCGCACTAGGCAAGCGTGTGTGATTAATCCTAATAATCCCATCATAGTAGCGATGACTTGATTTCTATGATGGAGGCCTTTGCCCTGCAGTGGGACAGTATATAGGCTGATACTATACTATACTTACAAGTTATGGGATATAGAAAGAAGTACGTCGTATATCCCAAGCTTTCCTTATCCAGCCTCTGCAATTAGGTTTCCTATGCTAAGTATTTACTTATGAAAAATTTCTTATTCCCAAAATTAATTAGTCTTTTTTACATTAGTTTATATTTTAGTAACGCTTTGCGAATATATTTTATTATTATTATAAAATATACCTATGAAATTGTCGTTTTTTCTCTATATACAATAAGATGTATAACTCCTCTAATAAGCAAAAAGTCATCATACTATAGTCTTATTTAATAAGACTATATTTTAAGGTTTATATTAAATAAAGATCAGATATTATTGTATTTGTGATGCAAAAAAAATCTTGTAAATGACCCTTTTTTAGTTGGCAGAATTGACTTTTTTTTATGTAATAGGTAGGAAGACGAACAGACGGACCACCTGATGGTAAGCAATTGCCGCCGCCCATGGACACCCGCGACACCAGTGGAGTCACAAGTGCGCTGCCAACCTTTAAACCCCCCCTATCCCCCGGATTGGGCCTCCGGTACCCTCACTCACGCAGCGAAACACAGCACAGTGCTGCTTCACGCCGGTTTTCTGTGATTTATCGATAATAACATTTAATTTAAAAAAAATATTTTTTCAAAAACTATCCTACACGTTCTAAACGTTGCCCATTAAAAAAAATGGATAAAGATAAAGATAAAAATTCTTAATTCAATTTAGGTCCACACAGTCGATCGGCAGTACGGCTTTCGCCAGGGCCGATCTACTGGGGATCTTCTTGTGTACGCTACTCATAACTGGGGTGAGGCATTGGACAGGCACGGTGAGGCTCTTGCAGTCTCGCTGGATATCTCCAAAGCCTTCGATAGGGTCTGGCACGACGGCCTTCTTAGCAAGATTCCAGCTTACGGAATTCCTGCTAATCTTTGCCTATGGATTTCGGACTTTCTGAGGAACAGGTCGATTCGGGTAGTCGTAGACGGTTGCTCGTCCGATCCGTTGGCGATTGACGCTGGAGTCCCTCAAGGGTCTGTTCTCTCTGCAACCCTTTTTTTGTTGCATATCAACGACCTGCTTATGCCCGGTATCTTTGGGTACGCAGATGATAGCACAGTTGCAGAGAGATACATGTCCGACGCAAGGGCTGGTTCGGCTGAAATCCATGCATGCAGAGAAAGAATGGTTGGACGGGTGAACGCGATCCTGGAAGCAGTCTCCGATTGGGGGGAAACTAACAGAGTCGTGTTCAACGCTTCCAAAACACAGGCATGTCTCTTCAGCTCTAAGCGGACCGCTTTCACCTTGTCCCCCACTTTTCAAAACGTGTCCTTGCCTGTTGCAGACACTCTAAGTCTACTAGGTATGGACCTAACCTCCAACCTTAACTTCGGTCGCTCTATTGAGACCAAGGCAGCCACTGCTGCTAAAAAACTTGGTATCCTATGCAAGGTTAGGCGATACTTCACGCCGGAACAGGTTCTTAAACTCTATGAAGCTCAAGTTCGGTCGTGCATGGAGTATTGCAGTCACCTATGGGATGGCTCTGCCAAGTATCAGCTGGCTGCACTCGACTCGATTGAGCGTCGAGCCATGAGGTTAGTTGGTGACGCAGAATTAGTGGATGGTAAATCCAAAGCCTCGCTCACCGACGTAGAGTGGCCTGTCTATCGGTTTTTTATAGGATGCATTTTGGAGAGTGTTCGAATGAGCTTCACGACCTGATACCACCTTCTCCTTTCTACCACCGGACATTACGGAAGACGACAGGAATCCACCCTTACACTGTGCAAGTTCCATCAGCTCGTACTAAGCGTTTCGCTTCCTCTTTCTTGGTACGAACTGCTAAGGAATGGAACAGCTTGCCGGCTTCTGTGTTCCCAGAGAGCTACAATTTGGGTGTCTTTAAGTCGAGAGTGAATAGGCTTCTTCTGGGTAAGCACGCTACATCTTAGACCTTATTGTCACTTTCCATCAGGTGAAATGAGGTCAAGTGCAAACCCATTTAATATATATAAAAAAAAAAAAAAAAAACACAGAACACTTATGAATGTCAAAATAGGTCCATAATATCTACCCCTGGTTCGGAATGTTGAATGGAGTAATAACATTAAAAGTTACTTTACAAATAAAAAAAAAGTTAATATGGAAAATACAACTTCTAAGAAACGGCAATTTCAAAGGTAAAGACTTGGAGTCTGCCTAATTTTTCCGTTATAAAGTAACAACTTTAAGCCTATGGCCGCGTCCCGAGATACGCTCTGAGCGCTGTCAGCGCGCTAATAGTCGTTCTGTTTGATGTGAGCGCGTCCATAAACGATTTCTTGACTTCATGCATGACGTCATTATCGGCGCCATCTTGCAATTACAGTGCTCACGCTCAAAGGCAATACTGTAAGCGCTGTCAAAGTGACATTTCAAAAGTAGTATTGTTTGTTGTGCTATTATCTCCAATAAACATTTTTCTTTTATAAAAGCTATTTAATTACTTAAGGAATAGATATGACAGACAAAGATAATATAATAATTTAATCTTTGGCGAACTATCCGTTTGAAAAACGTCATAATCGCTGTTAGCGCGCCAACAGATAGTTCCGAATTGAAATATCGCTATCAACGCTGTAAGCACGAAAACTAAATCGGAACGGCTGTTGGCGTTGTGAGTGCTGATGGCGATGTAAGCGTGATTCGGAACGCGGCCTATATAAGGCTGTACCAATATTAAAATTATAACCATGCCCATAGGTATTAAGTAGAAAATAATTCGAACAATTGCCGTGTGGTCCCCGGCAGAGTAGAATAGGCCACCCTCACTCTTACCGAGGTGTCGTAAAAGGCGACTAAGGTAAAGCTGCCCGCATGATCATCTGCACCCAGAGAAGGAAAACTCTGCATTTATATCAAAACCCTCGCCAACCCGTCTGCCAAGCGTGGTGAGTATGGCAATTACCCCTCATGTGATTGAGGGAGGCCCGTGCCCCAGCAGTGGGGACTTAAATGGGCTGACGATGATGACGATGACGATGAATTCGAACAAGTTATCACCTTCATAAACGCTTTTTAACTGTGGGAGCTGCTTACATCATGCTATGTCTTTCTCTGTCAACAGTTTATTGAAAGATAGCAGACGATTAGATTCCTGTGGCCTATGGGGTCCATAGGCCACAGAAATCTAATCGTCTGCTACACCAGTGGAGTCACAAGTGCATCGTCAATCTTTAAACTACCCTTCCCCCCGGATTGGGGCTCCGGTACCCACAGCGCAGGCGCTGCTTTCCGCCGATTCGTGCCGAAGTGTGACACTCCCACGGTTATATCACGATTTATGGCAGAGAAAACAGTATGTTTGAGTAGGTCTCATATTTGAGTAATGTTTAAAATTTTGGGCGTTGCATACTAGTTTTACTTATTGGACAATTTATGAAATCTTTTTTCTGGGACAAATTAAACCAAACTGAAAAAATCAGCTGTTCCATACATTATTGGCGGGTGGATGTTCTGTTTTGTATAGAACAGCAGATTTTTTTTTCGCTTAAATTGTTGACCTAACATTCTAAATGAACTTTATAACGATGCCTATAAATGAGATTTTCGGGATGGATTTTAAACGAAAAAAAAATTACTGTGTATTTGATAAGCATATGTATTATGTATTTCACTGGCTTCACTTCCTGGCTTAATGGATTAAAAATGTATTCTTAAGTACGTAAGGATATTTATAAATATTGTACCTAATATGCATATCATTAATATTTAAGGATAATAATTGTCCAACTCAATTTATTAGTATTGTTTTTTTAATCAATTGTAATTAATAAATGTGATATGACAATAAATTGACGTATATTTTAATAAAAAACGTGTTTTTTCTACTTCTCTTTTAAGGTGAATCGTATACAGCACTAGCGATGCCAATCGATTTTAATTGTTAGGTAGTAAACTGGGTCTATTTTAATAATTTCAGAGCTCCAGCCTCTGGTCAACTTATACTATTTATTTAATACTTATAGTAACTTTTGCACTCGAATTTTTATGGCGTGAATAATTAAGCGTGAAATTTTTAGAGTACAAAAACAGAGCAAACATTTGTGAATGTTTATTAAATAAATAGTATAAGCGTTTGTCAAGAGACTGGAGCTCCGAAAGGATTAGAAATAGATCTGGTTTAGTAGCTAAAAAATTAAATCGATTGGCGTCGCTAGTATGCCCTACCCGTCGAAATTCAATCAAATCAGTATAAAGGAATGTCCTTCAGAGAATGTTGTTCAAAGGTCGCGATCCGGCTCGAAGGACCAGAAAATGGGAACGCGGTGATGAGGATGAAAATGGAGCTACCTATAAAAACACAAGGGAACTTACAGTTATGTACCTAACCCTGTAGCCGCTGATAGGGTCCGCCGGCCGGCGACTTCGTGAGCTTCTTCTTCTTCCCTTAAAAATGGACAACATTTAAAATTTTTAACATGTCCACATTGTTTTTTTATATGAAAGTAGACATAAAATGAACAGACCCATATTTTTTCTTTTTTCAAAATTTGTCCATTTTCATGCATAAAATAATTATTGAAATTCTTTTTATTCTAAATAGACGTAAGCGCCAAATGACGTCATCGGACGGCTGAATACAGCGATATTCCTTTGCTTATCATTGTTTTAATAAAAAAAAGGTACTAGTGTCAACATTGTCAACGTCATTCATACATTCAACGTTGACAAGTTGTCTTTTTTTTTGACAGTTACATGTCATGAGTTTGGCATTACGTAAATATAAAACTATAATGTGCTAAGCAAAGAAATATTTTACATTCTGCCGTCCGATGACGTCATCTTACGTTTTTTAGTTTCTAATTTTTTTCTCAGTAAATAAGCAATATAAAAATGAATAAATATATATTCGAGCAGCGGAAAAGTAAACAAAGAATTGGTATTTTTTAAAAAGGTACTAGTGTCAACATTGTCAACGTCATTCATACATTCAACGTTGACAAGTTGTCTTTTTTTTTGACAGTTACATGTCATGAGTTTGGCATTACGTAAATATAAAACTATAATGTGCTAAGCAAAGAAATATTTTACATTCTGCCGTCCGATGACGTCATCTTACGTTTTTTAGTTTCTAATTTTTTTCTCAGTAAATAAGCAATATAAAAAATGAATAAATATATATTCGAGCAGCGGAAAAGTAAACAAAGAATTGGTATTTTTTGTTTCAGAGCTTAGCAATTTTGAAATGTTGTCCATTGCGCGCGAAATAATGTTTACGGGTGCGGTACTGTACGCGGTACATATCTATCAAGCAATTTTCTTCTGTGACGGCGACGTTCAAGTTGATACAGGTTCCGTAAACTACTTTGGTTTTCAATGGATAGCCAAAGAGGATATGGCGCGAACACCTTAAGTACATAAAAGTCACAGTCACGATCAACGTAAGTAACTGTATTTAACATTAGCCCATAGTGTAGTCAACTCGACTCGACTCGACTTGGGTAGAGGAAAGAAATATAGTATTCATAATAATGGGAAGGCAGTGCAAAGTAGTTCAACAAATGAAATTGAGTTGTTTTTTTTTTTTTGAAATATTTTTTCATCCCTCTTCGTTTCTTTAGACATAAACTTATTTTTTCCACAGTCAGAGGGTCTACTATGAAACGAAATTCACTACCGAATCTTTACGTCTGCACCCTTCAGACGCTCTATACGTCTCTTTTGTTTGTATGCGACAGGTATATTCATGTTCGTTTCGGGACGGTTTCTTTGCAGGCCCTTTGTTGAAAACTTCGCTCCAATCTCCAGATTTAATCTGATCGAGCTGGCAACACAGGTCAACGACTGGCAACACAGCCCATATTTAATTGGTCGAGTGAAGGGTGCTTCAGACGCCTTTGTGCTCGTCCCATTGTGTTCCCTATCAGTCTTGGAGTTGCAGGAGCCTTTATGAAAACTTGACGTAGGGATGGTGACGTCATGACCTATAAAGGCAGACGATGTTAAGGTGACGGGTAGGGCACACTAGCGACGCCAATCGATTTTAATTTTTAGCTACTAAACCAGATCTATTTTAAAAAATTTCGGGATTACAATCTCTCGGCAAACACTTATACTATTTATTAAATAACCATGCACAAATGTTGGGTACATTTTGACGCGAAAAAATGATTGACGCCAAAAGTGGCCGCTTTTGGCGTGAATCAATTGTTCGCGTACGCGCTGGACCTAACATTTGTGCATAGTTAATATAAATAATAACCCCGAAATTGTTTAAAATAGATCCAGTTAAGTAGCTAAAAATTTAAATCGAATGGCATCGCTTGTGTGCCCTACCCGTCACCTTAAGGCGAGACTTCGAACAAACTAGGGGCGCCAGTAGAATTGTAAGGATTATGAGACATTTTTACAAAGGTTTTCACGGTCACTAACATTAGAATAGTTATTTTTGGGAATTCTACTATAATAATAATAATAATAAGTGTTTAGGGAAGTGACGACCCCATCGCTGGTGAGAGTTTTTTTTTAATATTTCACAACATCACATACATTGATCTGATTCCGAGATAGGTAGCTCAAGCACCTGTGTTACGGATATTAGAATCAACAGTGGGATTACAAATATATACATATAATTCTTTTCTTTTCTAAATACATACTTATAAATACATAGATAACAACCAGAACAATACAAACAGATATGTTCATGCACATAAATGTTTGTACTGAGCGGAGATCGAACCCGCAACTCTTGCACCTGAGGCATTGTTCACTACTACTGATCCAAACGGGTCGTCGCAACAGTTGGTGCTCTTGCTTAAGAGCAACAACTCTCATCAGTGCAGTCAGTCTCCCCAGGGCAGCGTTGTGGCGCGCTGAATGGGAAGTGACATCCCTTGGGTCCCATATCCCCGAGAGTCGATCAGGCCCCTCTCCCCGGCTTGCCTTTATTGGCCGGCCAGAGTGGGATGTCAGAGCTATGCTCGCAGGGTGGAAGTGAAATGATGCATAAGTCGCGAGTTGGCACAGTGTCTGCTAAGACACTGGGTAGAAAGCGGTGTACACCTCTCGACACCCTGAGCAACACCCCACAATGCTTGCCCCCTTGTAGCTCCTTGCAAGAGCCTGCCCATTTTATTCGTGATTTTCATCATTGATCGGGCAGGCGCCATAGTCCTTCAATAGTCCCAGTTACATAGTCCATCAGCACCTCAACCCAATAGCCCAGATTATTTTGTTTCCATTTCTTCCAATAGTCCTACACCAACCAGGGACTGTCCTTGGTAAAACTCCATAATGTATACAGGTATAGTCGCTGGCTGGTGTCACATCACTTTTAGAGTAAATTGTCAATGGAAAGAGCCTCTACGTGTTGGATTCGGCTCCACACACGCCTGACAAAAATCCGGGACATAATTGCAAACATAATAATAAGAATATTTATTTATTTTCTCCTTCACTATATAGCCTTTAATCACTATGTATCTTATTTTTGAGTTTCCGATATTTCGGCACTGTTGCAAGGGCCATGGTTCGCGGCCAGATACTGCGAGTGTTGTGTGTCGAGAACAGGCGCGAGAAAATAGTGAGTTGGTGAACAGTGGTACCGCAGGTGCGCGTAGTAAAAGACTGCGAAGGAGGGTAGACCGATTTGTCTGCCAGTAACATCTTACTCGCAAAAACTTCAGTTACTCCGTGACCATGGCGCTTGCAACAGTGCCTAAAAAGAAACTCACTATTCTAATTTTTAGAAACAGAAAACCGGCGTGAAGTAGCACGGTGCTGTGTTTCGCTGCGTGAGTGAGGGTACCGGAGGCCCAATCCGGGGGAGGGGGGGTTTAAAGGTTGGCAGCGCACTTGTGACTCCATTGGTGTCGCGGGTGTCTATGAGCGGTGGCAACCGCTTCCTATCAGGCGATCCGTCTGCTCGTCTGCCACCTATCACATAATAAATAATAACAAAAGATCTTTTAAGAATACCTAACTGTGGCACAGGACCGATCTGTGTGGAGAACATTGGGGGAGGCCTATGTCCAGCAGTGGACGTCTATTGGCTGAAATGATGATGATGATGAAAGGAAGGTATTAACATTACAACAATTTTAAGAAAAATGATGACAATTTTATGTATTTTTTAAAAACTCCTTTATGTATTTTTTAAATTTTATTAAACAAAGTTTTTTAGCGGGCGTAGTTTCCTTGCTGTTTCACCCTAAAATAAGTACGTACTTTTTAGAGCGTGTTTTTTTTATATGAGAGGTGGCAGACGAGCAGACGGATCACCTGATGGTAAGCAATTCCGCCGTCCATGGACACCCGCAACACCAGTGGAGTCACAAGTGCACTGCCAACCTGCCTCCGGTAACCTCACTCACACGGCGAAACATCTTTTTTGGTAGTCGGGTTTTAGTTTTTAAACTTTATTTTACAAGACCGCCAACTTCCACACTCCGGGCTGCCACTAAGAATTTCTTACCGAAAACTTAGGTGCACATTTTTGATCCAACCCGGGGATCGAACTCGGGACCTCTTACGCAGCCGCCGCTTTAAAGTGCGACTCACTAACCAGTGCGCCACCGAGGCAGTCATCTTATAAGCACTAAGCTGAAGTTTGTAACATCATCTAATACCTGTGTTCCACACATAGACTTTGTGCCGTGTGGTCCCTGGCAGAGTAGAATAGGCCACCCTCATTCTTACCGAGGTGTCGTAAAAGGCGACTAAGGTAAAGCTGCTGGCATGATCATCAGCACCAAGAGAAGGAAAACTCTGCATTTATATCAAAACCCTCGCCAACCCGTCTGCCAAGCGTAGTGAGTATGGCAATTACCCCTCATGTGATTGAGGGAGGCCCGTGCCCCAGCAGTGGGGACTTAAATGGGCTGACGATGATGATGACACATAGACATAGGATGCCGCCCCAATTCTATGGTTCCACAATAAAGAAATGTACGACTTATAGGTTACTTTTTGTCTCTTGCTAAACTCGAGCGAAGCCGCGTGCAAAAGTTAATTCGTTATTTCGTTAACATAAACGTTTCGCTGTCTTCATAAGCTTTAACATCGAAAGTGACGCCATGACCTTTGTTCTACCGCCCCGAAGACTGCTAAACTCATTACTCACTTTATTGGCGTTTTGGTTAAAGTCATTATAATACTGCAACTTATTGCAGTGTGGCATCTCCTATTCTCATTTTTCATGTTAATACTCAACACGTTTCGCCGAACTTTTCGTAATACTCAAAATGTTTTGCCGAGTAATAATACCTCTATGATTTTGCCTTTTTTATTTGATAGGTGGCAGACGAGCAGACGGATCACCTGATGGTAAGCGATTGCCTCCGCCCATGGACACCCTCGACACCAGTGGAAATCACAGCTGAGCTGCCAACCTCTTTTCCCCCTGACTCACGCTGCGAAACACAGCACAGTGCTGCTTCACGCCGGTTTTCTGTCAGGCCGTGGTATGACTCCGGTCGAGCCAGCCCATTTAAAGCGTGGTTCTCCCACGGCAATTTTTGCCAATGAACCTTTCGCCCACAGAATGTTTGTCTCATTAACGTTTCGCCAAGAAAACGCTTTAATGTTTTAACAACAGATTTTTTTGCCGTTAGTTCACAAGCAAAGCATTTTCAGACGTAACAGCTACGAAGTTTTGGAGTAGTTTTAAGTGCTTCACTTATGTTGCGCATACATGGTTTCTAAAAGTTATAATTCTTTAGCTAGCATAGAGTCACTTTTTATATTGAGATAGAGACATCTAGAGGAAAACGGCCAATACTCAACTGCTATTTAGAACGGCCACTTTCGAAAATCCGTCAGGGAAAAATATCAGAAATAATTTTGCATTACCCTTACAGGGTTATATGAGGACTTAATAGGTTATACGACCAAATTGTACCGCATTATGCAATAAATAAATATGAATATGAATTTTCTTTACTGTACTATACCAAAATTCTAGATCTAAGGTTTTATTCTCTTTTAATTCGTTAATTTGTTAAATTGCTATGTGGGCAGGCGGCTTGAGGTCATTGTTTCGGAGACAATTTACTTGCGCGTGTAAAAATGCATAGTGACATCTACCGAAACAACGCCGAACCATCTCCTTAATTACTTTTTAAAGTTACATCTGCTTTTTACAGGCTCCATCTAGCGAAAACCGCTGAACTATTTTTCCCATACTAAGGAAAAATGTACTAAGTGAAGTGACCCTGATAGGTAGCTCCTATAATACCTCACTGTTGTCTTTTCTTCACTATGCAATAACCCTCCAATCCTTGCTATAAATCATGCTTACGTCATCGGAGGGCGATGAATGCCGCGCGCTGATTGGCTCCGAGGTGGCGATTTTACCGGCACGTTTTAATGGGTTTGTGTGCAATAACCCGTGGCTGCTAACATTAGGAGGCTTTGTCTTTAACAAGACTACATTATAAACTGGGGCCTACAGAGAAACCGCCCCGTAATGATCGATAATATACCTGTCTCTTTCAAACAAAAGGGGCGCGCAGCTCGTGCGAAAGGGATGGGTATTTCGTTGTTAGGTCCTCTGGTTCTCATCTCAACATGTCATTCCCGATTGCGTCCAAAGCCGTCGTTCTAGAAAGGGTATGCTTGGACGAAAGGATACGGATGCTACAAGTACAACTGCATTGAATCCTATTTTATCTGATTTGTGGCAGACGAGCAGACGGATCGCCTGATGATAAGCTCCAACACCAGTGGAGTCACAAGTACATCCTACACTGCGTCTGCCTAATTATGGTGTTCATGGGCGGCGTTCATTACTTTCCATCAGGTGACTCGCTTGCTCGTTTGTCCGCCTCTAGCATAAAGTAAAAAAGCGTGATGTTCATTCCAAGACACGGCTTTTTTCCCGAGGGGAAACCATCATAGCCGTCACCTATTTCACTTGTGGGCCTTGGGAACAAGGTGTGGGACTCCTAATCCTAAACAATATCTTGGGGTTTTTAGCCCATCCTGCCCCACTCTGGCTCTGACATATTACCTTAAACGCTCATTTTATCTAGTTAGGTACTAAGTTAGTACCTAAATAGATAAAATGAGCCTAACTGCAATACTTAAAGTTTACAACTGAATATGTCATCAGTCGACACAGAAAAATTGTGATCATAACAAAAAGCGACCTACTTACTATTATTTTAGACTTGCCCCACCCTGAGACATGGCTGCCCCACCCTGAGTCCATGGCTGCCCCACCCTGAGTCTATGGCTGCCCCACCCTGAGGCCTGGCTGCCAGACCCTGAGCCCATAGCTGCCCTATCCTGAACACAGGCTTCAACATCCTGAGCCCATTTCTGCCCCACCCTGAGTCCATGGCTGCCCCACCCAGAGCCCTGGCTGCCACACCCTGAGCCCATAGCTGCCCTATCCTGAACACAGACTGCAACATCCTGATCCCATTTCTGCCCCACCCTGAGACATGGCTGCCCCACCCTGAGTCCATGGCTGCCCCACCCTGAGCCCTGGCTGCCACACCCTGAGCCCATAGCTGCCCTATCCTGAAACACAGGCTGCTACATCCTAAGCCCAAAGCTGCCCACATTGATCCCATGGCTGGCTACGCCCATAAATAGGTACCCCACAGCCGGGACTAGACCGCTAATCGATGAAAAGGCGGCGAGCCCTGGATGCGTCAAGTTACTTCATGATACGGCTGCTCCAAAGATTGAATATGATATTTTTAAAACATAATACAGCTGATAATGTACTCCTAGGCGCGCAACATGTCGGGAGTAGCGTGGCCATGGGTTTTGGTTTGCGGAGATTATTCCTGAAAATCGACTGGGCCCATCAATTGACATACCACAGATGAAACTAATAATGGGTATGTGCTAAGACGGTTTGATTAGGGCGAATTCATCTTTTTTTATGTGATAGGTGGCAGACGAGCAGACGGATCACCTGGTCATTTGGGGCCCTTCTCTAAAAATGAATATCTACCTACCTACACGAATTTCAATCTCCGTCCCTCGCCACTAAAGAGACGCATAGTGCGTTGGCTGCCCTCGTGGCTGGCCGTTTACGTTTCTAAAATCGTGGTTAACATTTTTATGGATGTCGTTGCATCGACACATCGCTTATGGTGTGGGAAATGTGGGAGAGCCACGCTTAGGCATTAATGGGCCGGCTTGACCGGAGTGATACCACTGCCTCACAGAAGACCGGCGTGAAGCAGCGCCTGCGCTGTATTTCGCTGTGTGAGTGAGGTTACCGGAGGCCCAATGGGGGGGAAGGGGAAAAGGTTGGCAGCGCACTTGTGACTCCACTGGTGTTGTGGGTGTCCATGGGCGGCGGAATTGCTTACCATCAGGTGATCCGTCTGCTCATCTGCTACCTCTCATATAAAAAAAAATTACATTTAGATCCGCATTTTTCTGACTTACTCCGTTGTCACCCTACCCCGACCCACTTTCAGATGTAGGTCACCGCAGGCAACAAGTACTCGCGTAACGAACGGCTCTCGCGACTAGATGATGATTATGAGCTGATGATGAAATCTCTAAGCTTGTCGTTGTGTTTGTAAAGTAATTATCTCAATCAATCTCGGTGGGGCAATGGTTAGTGGGTCGCACTTTAAAGCGACGGTTGCGCCTGGGGTTCCGGTTTCGATCCCCCGGGTCAGGCCAAAATTTGTATCTGAGTTGTTCTGTTAATAATTCTCAGTGTTAGCCCGGAGTCTGGAAGTTGGCGGTCTTGTACCCCCGTGCCTCGGAAAGCACGTTACGCCGTTGGTCCTGCGCCTAATCCCTCTTCGGTCGTATCACACTAGTGTCCCATCGAAATAAGAGAGTAGTGTAGTAGAGTGCACTTGTGTGTGCGTAAATACTTGTGCACTATAATATGTCCTGCGTCGATGGCAGAACGCCATGACCGAAATATCGGTTTGGAGGACATTATTATGAAAGTAATTATATTCTCATTGGTTTTATGTAGCGTGTGCTGAGCAAATAAAGGAGTAAGGATTCCGGCACATTTTCCCCATTAGGCTCTATTTATTTATCAGAGAGTCACGCTTCGACATGCGTGGGCTGACTCGACCGAAGTGGTCTATATGGGGAGTGTACCACCTCACAAAACCGGTGTAAAATGCGCTGGCACTGTGTTTCGCCCCGTGAATAAAGGTATAGGAGGCCCAATTCGGAGGCAAGAGGAAAAGCTGTGACTTACTATCTATACTTGATGTCATACCTAATGGTAAAGTCACAACATCTGTCTGCTCGTCTCCCACTTATTAGGTACATAAAAAATGATTTGGACCGCCTCATTTTTGTTTTGCTCGGAGTCTCCCTGCGTGATCGTATCAGAAATAATGAGATCCGCAGGAGAACTAAGGTTACAGACATAGCCCAAAGGATTGCATGCCTCAAGTGGCAATGGGCAGGGCACATAGCGAGGAGAACAGACGGCCGTTGGGGCGGAAAGGTCCTCGAGTCCCTCTGTTTTTTCTTGCACCTCCACACGATCGGTCACATCCCGTTCGCGCTGCACCATCGGCGCGCGGTCTGCCATCGCCACGGCAGAAGGTTATCTTATCACTGTATTATATGTATAGAAAATTACTACTGCTTTTTTGTAACCTCGTTCTTTTTATCTTTTTTTTGTTATCTTTGATTATTTCTCGCATTCCTTGTTATCTGTCACATTCAACATTGATTTCCCCAGTCACTCAAGGTCCAAACTGAAAACCAGCGCGGCAGCGGCGGCAAACCGCTGCAGCACATGCTGAGCTTGGACCTTGTTGACCACTTCACTTTGTTCTTTTTCTTCTTCCTTGGTCACTGGTTTATATATTAACTTATTATTATTTATTTTTTTGTTTTTGTTTAATATTTTTTTCTCATGTATTACTGTGCAATCTCCTTATGCTTATGTTATGTGTCCTGTCTATGTGAATCTTTTATGTGGTCAATAAATGTTTACTTACTTACTTAATAGGGGGTCCAGACTAACTCATGGTCACAAGTCAGAAACTATCCGAAACGTGCAGGTGAGAGGAACTCAAACATAGTCTGGACTTTTCCGACTCGATTCTGTGTTTGTCACCCTACCTGACCCACTTGCAGATGTGGGTCGCAGGCAACAAGTGTGCGCCTAATGAACGGCTCTCGCTGTGGAAACAGACTGAATCATTGTGTGCTCTGGATTTATGGCGACTGTAGCGACACGGCCGTTTATCGCTTTTGGGGAAATAAGGGTTTGACTTTGTTTTCACAGGTCAAGAGAAGAGCGTAGTAAAGTAAAAACTCCTTATTTAAAAGGCCGGCAACACATTAGCGATCTCTCTGATTTCGCGGATGATCATGGGCGTCGATGATTACTTTCTATCAGGTAACTCGTTTGTCGCCTCTAGCATAAAAAAGTACCTTCGTTGTATTTTATTTTCTAATTAAGCCAGCCCTTAGGTTTAACAAACGACCAGATGGCACACGATGATGATTTTTATATAAAAGATGGCGGACCTTCCCCCCGATTTTATTTCCAGTACTTTCACTGATACAGTGAAACACAGTAAAGACACTGCTTCACGCCGGTTTTCTGAGGTCGTAGTATCACTTTGGTCGAGCGGGCCCATTCATGCCGAAGCGTGGCTCTCCCACGGTTCGTTGTAAGGGATTACCACCGACCATGACATCTGAAACAGCACAGGGATCACAAATGCATGGCTGGCTTTTAACGAAGGAAAAGTTAAGGTCTTTTAATATTTTTTTACGGCATCATCTGCCACCTATCACATAAAAAAAAGTCGTTGTTAGCATAGATAGACAGATGGAGTGACGATCAGCGCAGGATAGCTGGTTGGAGCTGGATGCGAGAACCCAAAGATCGCTTGGAGTGGCGGACATTAGGAGAGGCCTATGTCCAGCAGTGAACTGCAACCGGTCGATGATGATAATATGTTAGGAAACACCACCGATGGCAATTATTGATAGTTCTATAATATTTATGTTGTAATTTCCATTAAAATTCCAATGAAAATCTAAGCAATAACTTCCACAATATTCCGTGTAATAATCCATGAGATAATGGCTGCAGCCGTCTTGTTGGAGCCGAGGACGGCCGACAAGCCGTGACGTCACTCCTAGGTATCGTGGCCATTTTGCTTTGTCTCAAAATGGGACATGCATCAGTCTTTTTAAAAGAAAGAAAATATTGACCATCTTAACATTTACAGAGAATACAAGAAGGTATATCAGAAAAACGAATTTGCAATATCACAAAACCCACACTTTTACCATGGGAGAGCCACGCTTCGGCATGAATGGGCCGGCTCGGCTGGAGTGACACCACGGCCTCACAGAAAATCGGCGTGAAGCATTATGCTGTATTTCGATGCGTGAGTGAAGGTACCGGAGCTGCGGAGGCCCGATCCGGGGGAAGGGGGGTTTAAAAGTTGGCAACGCACTTGTGACTTGACTTGCGGCAATCGCTTACCATCTGGTGATCCGTCTGCTCGTCAGCCACCTTTGAAATAAAAAAAACACACAGCACATAAGATTTGACACAAACACATAAACACCGTGACGATTTGATTGCGATATTGATTTTTGGTCTGGTTCCTTTGAAGGGTTGCGAAGGTCAGACGGCAGTCACTTCATTGTAATTAACCAGACCTTCCGAATCCTGAATCATGGCCCAAGCGTACCCCGGGCTCCGAAGCGACAGCTTATACAACTAGGAATTACATGCTAAGATGGGGACAGGTACGTATACAGTTGTGATTGTGTGAGGTTAATCAGGTCAGGAAATCAGCATTTGCTGCTACGGCATTATCGGCGGTTTCGCAGCTGCGCTGATATTCTGGTTGGGCGTGTTAGCGAGTAAAATAAGTAAGACGTACCAAAAAAGTCAATGCGGGTCGGAAGATACGTGCCTATCTTTGTTAAGGGTACCAGAACCAATGTGAGTCATCACGCCACCATGCACAGACTACAGCGACAATACAATAAGCTCCACAAAGCGTGTGAAATAGATATTTTCGCAAATAAGCCTCAAAAATTCAGGCGTCAGGTGCTGCAGTGCTTGACGCCTGAACCACCTACTCGTTAGCGAACACGTCACAAGTCTTGGACATAATTAAATTTTATAAAGTTAAACAAAACTTTATAAAATTCTTAACGCACTAATACACATTGCATGCCGTGGCGACCTATAAGTAAGGTGACACTTAGCTTTAAGATTATGTTTGTCTATGTTCTTATTTGCTTGTAACAGTGTTTATCTTGTTGGTTGTCCTGATAAAATAAAATAAATAAATAGGACTTTATTACATTTTTCATCCTCTTTCAACATTTCAGAGTGCTTTCCGATTGCGTCCAAGGCTGTAGCTTCTGAGCTTGAGTTTGTACCATGCTTACAATTACAAAGAAGTCTACCAGCAGGTCAGTCATGGGAATCTATTGGATGCGAGCGGCATAGGACCAATCGGTGTGGAGAACATTGGGGGAGGCCTATGACCAGCTGTAGACGTCAATAGACGTTGTAGACGCCTAGACGCTCAGTGGACCGACGATCTGGTGAAGGTTGAGGGAATCCATTGTATGCGGGCGGCATAGGACCGATCTGTGTGGAGAACATTGGGGGAGGCCTATGTCCAGCTGTAGACGTCTAGACGCTCAGTGGACCGACGATCTGGTGAAGGTTGCGGGAATCCATTGGATGCGGGCGGCATAGGACCGATCTGGGTGAAGAACATTGGGGGAGGCCTATGTCCAGCAGTGGACGTATATTGGCTGAAATGATGTTGATGATGAACATTACTATAAATAGTGAAGCTGTGTCATCATCCTTCTGCCCTTTTCCCAGGTTTTCTGGGGTCGGCGCAGTATGTCTTCCTTTTCCATATGCCCCTGTCATTCGTCATCGAATCATCCACCCCTTTTTCCATCGTGTTATTTCTCAAACAATCCACCCATATCTTTTTCGGCCGTCCTCTGTTCCTCCACCCACTTACATTTAAACTCATCACTTTTTAGTTACATATCCTTCCCCTCTTCTCATTAATGGTCATACCAGGAAAATAGTTAATGTGTGTATTTTTTTTTATTTATGTTGTGTTTTATGTGACTCAGCCATTAGGCTCAAATGATGATGATGATGATGACTACCGGCCTAACCTTCTCAACCCTTAGAAAAAGAAATAATAGCACCGGAATTATGGTTCAGACGCGTTCAGAATCGTCTCTTAATAAAATCATTTGAAAAACAAATAATTTTTGGGTCACAGGCTAAAAACGGGATTGTCCCATTCAAACTGAGAATGTCTAGTCACCCTACTCTTAGGGCATATGACGTAATGGACACACCCCTGACATTTAATACCAGCGCTTAATAGCTTTCCACTAATACATGATAGTCTTGGCTTAGTCACAAGGTAGTAAACACAGTACGCCGGCTGCCTACATCGTGTGCTAAACAGACTACCCACAGCTAAGTAAGTAGTGATCTCGGCGTGGTTCGGCATGAGGAAGCGACAGACTATACGGAACGTGTCCAGGAGAGACACGATACGCTATACGGAATCTCGATATCAATGGCGACTCGTCGTCGACTACCGATCATGCTGAAATAGTCGTCTTTCTTTACTAGTCGGCTCATCTCTATCATGGGTGTAGCCAGCCATAGGTTCAGGGTGGGGTAATCATGGGTTTAGGGTAGGGCAGCCACGGGCTCAGGGTGGGGCAGTCTTGGGCTCAGGGTGGGGCAGTCATTTGCTCAGGGTGGGGCAATCATGGGCTCGGAGTGGGGCAGTCTTTTGCTCAGGGTGGGGCAATCATGGGCTCAGAGTGGGGCAGTCATTTGCTCAGGGTGGGGCAATCATAGGCTCAGGGTGGGCCAGTCTCAGGATGGAGCAGCAGTCTAGAATAATATTAACTAGCGCGCTTTTTGTTTTGATTGCAATTTTTCTCTGTTGAACCTACTCACGAGTGAGAACTTTTAGTGTGTAGTCAATATGTTTTCATCAGTTTGATCAGAGCCATGGTGGGGCAAGTGTCCCACTCTGCCTCACCATGACTACGCCCATTCTACATATTATAACATCTTATCCACTGAAAACCAGCGTTAGCGGCTCCTACTCTAGTCGCTAACACATGCTGAGTGGATACCATTTTGGGCACATATACTTGTACACCTGTATTGATTTGCCTACTGTAAAATGTTAAGTTGTGTTATTTGAATGTACTTGTAATTTTAATTGTGTCCAAATAAATATTTTTTCTTTCTTTCTTCTTTCTTATATCAAATTTTCATTACCCAAATCTATCCAAATCATACAATATCTACTAACATAAACTTAGTTGAATATGGCAACATAATTTGGCTTTACAATGTAAATTCCGTTATATCCTTCCGTAGAACCGTGTTATGCAGCCGCCTGGCCGGAGCCGAGGCATCGAATCGTGACGTCACCGAGGGATGACATCACTGACAAACTTTAAACATGTCGTAGGTAACTTATTTATAGAGTAACTAGCAGTAAAGTAAAGTATCAGCCTATATGTATACTGTCCAACTGCAGGGCAAAGGCCTCCATCATAGAAATCAAGTCATCGCTACTATGATGGCATTAGGCTTAATCACCACGCTTGCCTAATGCGGATTGGTGATCACAATCCCGAGCTATGTTCGAAAAATTCGAAATATACCTTTGCTCGACCCGGGAATTGAACCCAGGACCCTGAAATCACGGCCTGGTACTTAAACCACTAGACCAACCGGGCGATAACATAATTAGCAGTGATAAATATTTTTTTTTGTGTAACAAATATCGACTGCAGTCGATTTCTCTTACTGTTATCTTAGAGTCACAGGTGCCCTACCGGCCATGTAAAGAATAAAAATAATTTTATTTGCATTCTTCTTCTTCTTTGAGTGTCTCTTCAGTCCTGAAGGTTGGCCGTCAGCTTTCCAAAATCCTCTCTGTTCATTGCGAGACGAAACAGCCGTTCCACAGATGCGATGCCAGTCCACTCCCTTATATTTAATAATTTGCATAAAATATAGTAACGCCCTGTTGGTCTAGTGGTTTTAGTACCGAGCCGTGGTCTTGGGCTCCAAGGTTTGATTCCCTGGTCGATCAAAAAAAGTATGCTTCGTACTTTTCCGATTGTGATCACCAATTGGCATTAGGCAAGCGTGGTGGTTAAGCCCAATCCCATCATAGTAGCGAAGACTTGACTTCTATGATGGAGGCCTTTGCCAGGGCAGCCCACTGCAGGCAGTGTGACTGTATATAGGCTGATACTTTAATTACTTTACTTTATAAAATATGGTAATTTGAAAGAAAATTAAATAATCTTTCTGTTTTTTTTTCGTATAGCACCCACTATGCTATTATTTTCAAATAAAATATAAGCCTAAAATACTGCGTCAAGAAGGTGAAAAACTAATTTTTGAGGAACCAACGTAGAAAGATAGATATATACTCTTTATTGCACAACATACAAACAAGCTAGGTATACAGAGATACAATGTAAAGTTTCAACTATCCCACTGCAGGGTAAAGGCTTCCATCAT
Organism: Marasmia exigua; assembly: GCA_019059595.1. Classification (NCBI taxonomy): domain Eukaryota; kingdom Metazoa; phylum Arthropoda; class Insecta; order Lepidoptera; family Crambidae; genus Marasmia; species Marasmia exigua. The sequence goes on from CM032488.1 coordinate 15,859,044, forward strand.
AGAATTCAAGTCATCGCTACTATGATGGGATTAGGCTTAATCACCACGCTTGCCTAATGCGGTTTGGTGATCACAAACCCGAGATATGTTCGAAGATCTCGAAACATGTGAAACTGTAGAATGAGCTGTCGCACGCGGTGAAATGGGTTAAAATGGTAACGTTCTTTTCTTTAAGGTTTAATAAACGCATCAGTTCAGAATACCTACCACTAGCGTTAGAGCACTAAGAAAGAAGTCCCGCGGCTAAACATGGAACTAAAATTTTAGATTCATTCCACCTTATTATAAATCGCGATATAAAGTTATTACCGCATTAAAGCTCATGGCGTGCGTTCAAAAGTTCAAAAAAAAATATTTGTAAAATGGTTAAATTATATTTTGATACATGCGCCGTGTGGTCCCCTGCAGAATAGAATAGGCCACACTCACTCTTACCGAGGTGTCGTAAAAGGCGACTAAGGTAAAGCTGCTGGCATGATCATCAGCACCCAGAGAAGGAAAACTCTGCATTTATATCAAAACCCTCGCCAACCCGTCTGCCAAGCGTGGTGAGTATGGCAATTACCCCTCATGTGATTGAGGGAGGCCCGTGCCCCAGCAGTGGGGACTTAAATGGGCTGACGATGACGATGATGTTATGATAAATAAATATTTTTTTTCACAATATTTTTTTTCTTTTATGAAAAATCTTTACCCCCATATAAGGGCCTACAAACATTTTTTTTATACGGGGCCCCGACAAGGTACGCTACGCCACTGACACAATGTTAAAAGAGACTGACAAGAATTTTGTTCCAGGACTATCCTTAGTTCGCGATTTATAATAAGGTGGCTTGTGTCTCTGAACTTAAACCAGACATAGGCCAAAGGATTGCAATACCTCAAGCGGCAATATAGAATACAGAATAGAAAAGAACCGACGCTCGAGTGGAGGCCACACACAGGAAATCGCAGACGTGGCGCCCCCACAAGGTGGACAGATGATCTGGTCAAGGTCGCGGGAATCCATTGGCCGATCTGTGTGGAGAACATTAAAGGAGGCCTATGTCCAGCATTGGGCGTCTATTGATGAAATGATGATGATGAACATAAAACTCAAGTTTGAATGTTAAAAAGCGACTCAAAGCGTTTTTTACGGGATCTTACTGTAGCACTGTGATCTGTAGTTCCTTGTTTCATTTTATGTAATTTCTATTAGGGTTTGACAGTATTCTGACTGACCGGATGGCGCAATTGGTAGTGACCCTGCCTCTTACGCCAAAGGTCGTGGGTTCGATCCCCACCCTGGGCAAACATTCGTGCGATGAACACTTGTGTTTGTTAAGTGTTGGGTGTAATATATGTATTTAAGTAAGTATTCGTGTTCCTCTGTTGTCTGATATGTGTAACACAAGTGCTTATGCTACTTATCAAATAATTCTTTATTTGCATAGGCTTGTACACAGCACTTACAAATCGTCATACATTTGAATGACTTAAAAGTATTTATAAGTAGTACGGATTCAGGTCAACCTATGAGATGTTGTGAGAATTATTATTATTCTCCATTCTTTGCAGCCATGCCATAGATAGGTAATAGTTATCTAACTAACTTAAAGAGATGGACTGAGCATTATTAATTAACTGAGCGTTTAACAGCCTGTAGGAATACCTGCAAAACGTGACATCGTTGCAAAACATCTAACGATAAATTGTCACAATGCACAAAGGATGTCGCAGAGAGTGGACGCGCAGAGCTTCAATAGGCTGGAGTGTCACAGTGAAACTACATAACAGTGAAGATAATAACCACTATGTTTAAATTGGGAGTGGTTGACCAAAAAGGGACCTGGAGGGCTAACCTGGAGGGATTGGAAACCGTTATTTACTGATTCATAATTTTTATTTGCTTTACAACATTGTCATAATAATAAGAATATAAAAAAGTAGGTACTTATTTACAGATGCTAAAAATAGACAGTTATTTTATGAGGTTTTGAATCTGTGGTCTTATCCCTTTGTATTGGTGACTATTATTATCTTACTCTATGGTTTTGGTCTAGAGTTCGCGCCATCAAACAAGACCACCATCAAATCTAAGATATCAGCACTTTATTACACAACGCGATTTAAAGTTATTACCATACTAAAGCTCATGTCATCTCGTTTCAACACGCAATGTTAAAAAATGCAGGCACGAGTTTAGTTCTAAAACTATTTTTTGATAGAGTTATATAATAAGGGGGAAGGAAGCTCAAATTACAGTACCGTGTTATTCCGTGGGAATGCCTTCGTAGCGGTTAGCGCGGATTCTATCGGAAATATTTTTGGCTGTGTCCTCGACGTTCTCAGAAGATTAATATTTAAAAGCGGACTGTAGGTGTAAATGGTTGTATTAATAAGATCAAGAGCAAACAAACAAATAAATTTAAATAAACAAATGCGAGTGTCCGCAAGCCGCTTAATCGTGGAGTGTGGTCGGCCAGCGCTTGGGTGCCTGCCCCGCGCCTGCTCACCCCTCCGCTGGTGACGTCAGGCCGGCTGCAGCCGTGCACGCAGTCGACGCGTGGACAAGGTGCAATAGTTTTTGTTTTTTAATTTTGGCTACTTACCTTCTCAGCGCACACTAGCTTTTGGAGGCGAAACTTGTTTCTACTCGAAACATCATACGCGATTTACTCATCGTCATCGTCATCGTCAGCCCATTTAAGTCTCCACTGCTGGGGCACGGGCCTCCCTCAATCACATGAGGGGTAATTGCCACACTCACCACGCTTGGCAGACGGGTTGGCGAGGGTTTTGGTATGAATGCAGAGTTTTCCTTCTCTGGGTGCTGATGATCTTGCCAGCAGCTTTACCTTAGTCGCCTTTTACGACACCTCGGTAACAGTGAGGGTGGCCTATTCTACTCTGACGGGGACCACACGCGATTTACTCACTCAAAATCAATTATATTCCCTTGAGGTCCCTTTTTGGTCAACCACTCACAATTAAATAACATTTTTAACGAACGATTTCGAAATGAACCCGCAGGAATCTCTCTTTCACAAAATCAAATAAGTGATTAAATCCTTCATTGTCCTGAAACAAAAACCACTTATGCAATTAAAGCCCGCGGTCTCCATGTTCTAGAGACAATCAGCTTACACTACGGAAGCAGTTCACTTTCAAGGTAAACTTGAACATACCTTGCCGTCGTCCACCGCACTATGCCTGAGCTAGTTGTAGAACAATAGCGAGTGAGTCTGTCCGCAGCAAACTGTGGATGGCTGGTCTGGTAACAAGTAGTTACGTAAATTACTAGCTGTGGTTTACTTGTTTGCATGGAGATATACTTCGGCATGAATGGGCCGGCTCGACCGGAGTGATACCAACCAAAAATTAGGTGTAAAGCAGCGTATGCTCTGTGTTTCATCGAGTAAGTGAGTTCTCTTCTTCAGCAGAATGTATTTGAATACATATGCCTCTCCAATTTCTCTCCATTCTTCTGCCGTAGGTTTTCCTGGCAGAGAACCAAAGTTATCGACATTGCTTACCGGACTAGCAAGCTTAAGTGGCAGTGGGCTGGCCATATTAGCCGCAGAACCGACAACCGATGGGGTAAACGAGTTCTGGAGTGGAGACCGCGTCTTGGCAATCGTAATGTAGGGCGCCCTCTGGCTAGGTGGGGGGACGATCTGCGCAGGATGGCTGGCAAGAGCTGGATGCGAGAAGCCATGGATATATCACAGTGGCGAACAATTGGAGAGGCCTACGTCCAGCAGTGGACTGCGATAGGCTGATGATGATGATGAGGTTTTCCTGGACCACGCTACTCCAGCTTGAGTAGATCTAGCTTTTTCCAGTATTTCCATCTCTTGGTCTCCATTCAAGGACATTCTTGTCCTTGAATGGATTCTCCACCTCTCATCTCCCCTTCTGCACGCCCCCCCTCCGGCCCACGCCCATTTCAGTTTAGCGGTTCTGTACCCTACGTCTATCACTTTTGTGCGTTCCCTGATGATGGAGTAGCGCACTCTGTCTTGTAAGGATATACTGAGCATGATACGTTCCATAGCTCTCTGTGCTATCAGTGTTGCGGCGAGCGGCCAGGTCTCACAGGCATGCACGTCATTGTAATTGAGAGTGAGTGCCGGAGGGCCAATCTGGGGCAGAAGGGGAGTTAACAGGTGGGCAGTGCATTAATTTGTAACTGCTCTGGTGTTGCATTGCAAGTGTCCATAGGTGGTAATCGCTTACAACCTGTGCGGATAAAGAATGGGATCAGAAATGGCGGCGCATCTATTTACTTCTCGCTCGCACACCCACGAGTGCGAGTATAGACGCAAATAGTGTGCGAGCGAGAAGTGAATAGATGCGCCACCATTTCTGATCCCATTCTTTATCTGCACATGTTGTACCTTCAGGTAACCCATTAAGTTGATATTTTTTATAGCAATCTTTTGCAATTTATTCTTAAGTAAAACATTCACTCGGATTGTGAAAGGTATGGGTTCGAGTCCCGCCTGAACACGAGATGAAATTTTTAAGTGTGTTATTTATTTAAGACCCATCTTAAGTTTCTGTAATGTGTAGTTTTTTTAACTTGTGTATTTTGGGCAATAAAGTATATCTATTTATCTTTGCTGGGCTGCTGTAACGCAGCCGAAACGTCAAGCAAAATATATGACGGTATTTGACTAATTTTTTTTTATTTTTGTAATCAAAAGACCTCTCAATGATAGAAACATCGTTGAAAGAATTACTTGATTCTCATTTAAACTACCTGAGATATCGCAACTTTAAAATCACATTATTTTGGGCAAACCCAAAACGCTCCATACAAATGGCTACCATCCATTATAATAGTTGGTGTAAATAATATGGGTTATTCAATGGTTTAATTATTTATTAATAATTTCATACTTTTAAAATGGACTTGCCCATGAATCTTTGAATGACCATAAAACCGGCTAGACGTTATATTTTTAATTGAGAATTTTTGCTATTGGCACATATTTACCTATATTTTGATAAAATATGTTTATTTTGTAAAATCTCGAGCTTAGTCAAATACCCTTTAGCTTACTACTAACACCATCTAGTGGGTAACTTATGTACTAAGGAATGTCAAATATATTTTCTCTTTTGAAATAAAGGTTGTTTGTAGCGAACGTACAACAAGTTTTAATACATATTGTTGTATTACATAATAAATTTCGTGTTAATCCCCGTCTTAATTAATTAAAGGATTTTTTTTCTAAAAGTGAGCAACAAATACTTTAAAAATATGTTTTACAAATTTCGCGACCCACCTATGTAATAATTTTTTCCTACATGTAGGTAACAATAAGCCCCATAATTGCTAAGAGTGGCCACTTTTAGCAATTATCAAGGTTAATCCAAATTTGGCCGTGTGGTCCCCGGCAGAGTAGAATAGGCCACCCTCACTCTTACCGAGGTGTCGTAAAAGGCGACTAAGATAAAGCTCCTGGCATGATCATCAGCACCCAGAGAAGGAAAACTCTGCATTTATATCAAAACTCTCGCCAACCCGTTTGCCAAGCGTGGTGAGTATGGCAATTACCCCTCATGTGATTGAAGGAGGCCCGTGCCCCAGCAGTGGGACTTAAATGGGCTAATGATGATGATGAAGGTTAATCTCCTATTCGCCACAATCAATATAAATTACTTGGCGCTAGTATCGTCCCGGATCGCCTTAATGTCAAACACGTTCGGTTTGATGACAATTGAGGAATTTTGTCAGACTACAGTACTGTATTATAATGTGTTGCTGTCTGTACTCAACTAAGCAAAAACATAACGTAATTTATCACCATCTTACCTAAAGTGTAAAGTAAATTTTGACAGCCTTACTAAAATGTAACGTGTCCATCCAAGAAACGTACACGTGGGAATTATAAATTATTAAGACGTGTAGGGTGACCAGGACCACTAGGCAAGATAAAATGTTATATTTTTTTTTATATAATGGCTCACATATTCATGTTCTCGTTCCCGAATAATGTGTTTGCTTGACGGCAAAACTTATATAAAAAAATATATACATTCAGCCGTCAAAAACCAAATATTAAGTATATTAAATTGATTAAATATTTAAAGTATTGTACAGTCAAAGAACGAAAAATTTCATCAGTTTTCAGATTGATTCGTTTGATATGCTATGAGCACTCATTACCTACCACCTTTCGTAAATTTGTCAGAATAATGCCAGTTGCACAGAAAATTATGCAATGAATATTATGAAAATTAAGTAAGATCAGAAAGTCATTTGCTTGTAGCAAGATTGATTCTTATTGATGACACAGAAAACCGGCGTGAAGCAGCAATGTGCTGTGTTTCGCTGCGTGAGTGAGGGCAGCGCACTTGTGACTCCACTGGTGTCGCGGGTGTTCATGGGCGGCGGCAATTGCTTACCATCAGGTGATCAGTCTGTTCGTCTGCCTACCAATCACATAAAAAAAAATGTAAAAAAAAAATTAAAAAGATTGGCAGATCTTTTTAAAACGGTATGTTGGTAGGTATACGTAATTTAAGTAAGTAATTCTTGCCGTGCAAGCAAAAATTTACCTTAAGGTGACGAACCTTTTTATTCTCTCTACTTGCAGGGTGTATCTGTACACATTTACATTCCTTTAACCACGTGTTCTACCAATCATTCTGAACAATATTTGTTTTACGACTTTTCGAAATTAGTCGATAAATTTTTTGGACTCCCCATACAAAATGACCAAGTCACGTGACCGACTTTGTATGAGAAGTTGAAATTTTTTTATGCGAATTTCCATAAGTCGTAGAACAAATGTTCTTCTTCAGAATGATTGATAGAACATGTGATTAAAGGGATGTAAATGTTTACAGATACACCCTTTATAAATAAAATCCCCCTTGACCTAGAACATGGCCCTCATGACCACCCCCCTGGATCCGCCCTTGAGTGGTGGTCACCCTACAAGATATCGATTAAGAACTAGATTTGTGGCATGTGAATATTATTAAATAATGTTGCCACGTAACCATTACACGTAAACAATACCTGTCTTAGGTACCGTGACCGTGTGTGTTGCGGGTACTGTGGAAGCGCCACGCTTTGGCATGAATAGGCCGGCAAAACCAGTAATGATACCACAGACAGAAAACCGGCGTAAAGCAGCGCTTTTGCTATTTTTCGCCGAGAAAGTTAGGAGCTATTGGAGTTAAGGTGAAGGCCTCACTAGCGGCACCAATCAATTTAAATTGTTAGCTACTAAACCGGATCTATTTTAAACAATTTCGGAACGGGAGTCTCTAAGCAAACATTTATTTTATTTAAGGACGGGTAGAGCACACTAGCGACGCCAATGGATTTTAATTTTTAGCTACTAAACCGGATCTATTTTAAACTATTTCGGGGTTACAACCTCACGACAAACACTTATATTATTTATTAAATAACCATGCAAATATGTGTTAGTGTTTACCGAGATGTTGTAACCCCGAAATTGTTTAAAATATATCCGGTTTATTGGCTAAAAATTAAAATCTATTGGCGTCGCTAGTGTCACCTAAATAATTGTGCACTACTTTTTGATCCGTTTTGCAATTGAAATTTTAGATTTAGATTTAGATTAACGCCATAAATGGCCGTTTCTGGCGGTAGTTCCAATTTCGAGTACAAAAGCAGGCTCAAAATTTAATAAATTGATTGCCGAGAGGTTGTAACCCCGAAATTGTTTAAAATAGATCCGGTTTAGTAGCTAACAAATAAAAACGAATGGTGTAGTTAAGCCTTAAAAGGTTCGCAGCGAACTTGTAACTCCATTGTTGCTGCGTTACCGGTGTACTTCCCTAGGCAGCGGCAAACGCTTCCCATCAGGTGATCCGTAATCTCGTCTGAATATATGATAGGTGGCAGACGGCCTAATCCCACCATAGTAGCGATGATTTCTATGATGGAGGCCTTTGCCCTGCAGTGGGACAGTATATAGGCTAATACTCATGGCAGGTGAGCAGACGGATCACCTGATAGTAAGCGATTGCCGCCGCTCATGGACACCCGCGGTTCAGGTACCCTCACTCCAGCGAAACACAGCACAGTGCTGCTTCACGTTGGTTTTCTGTGAGGACGTGGTATCACTCCGCTCGAGCCGGCCCATTCAGTCTTCTCGTCTGCCTCATAACACATCAAAAAATTTGGAAATTTACTAACGTTTTCTATTATAACTGGATTTTAATAAAATGTCACAACGCAACAGACAGAATGTAGTGAAAAGGAATCCCATATGCGTGTACTGCTTCCAGGGTGGGGCCATAATTGATTCCCACCCCCCACCCCCACCAGGAATGTGACCCCATAATGGCTGCTTCAAAAACTCATTTGGCAGACATAGTGTAAATATCGCCAGTAGGCGATTTTGCTCTAATTCAGAAATAGGCAATAAAAAATTAAATTTAAAATTTAAAAAACCCCCGACACAACTAAAGCTCTTTCATGTGATACCTTTATAGATGCAGTTGGAACAACAAATAGGTTATTCGTCATTTTCCGACGGCGTCCACCTTGGATTTGAATTTTTTTACAATTAATATATTCTGCTACTCAAGCCCTTTTATATGATACCCATATTGTCGGAGTTGTGTTAAGACATAAAATCCAAATCTTTGTGACGGCGGCCATCTTGGATCGATTTTTTTCCAACATAGCTACGAACACTCTCTCCTTATTCATCTTTCAAACAAACAAAACAAAATCAAAATTGGTTCATTTGTTCGGGAGCTACGATGCCATAGACAGACACAGACACACACACACACACACAGACACGTCAAATTTATAACACCCCCGTCGTTTTTGCGTCGGGGGTTAAAAAGATTATGGTAATATAATCTTATTATACCAAAAAGATTACCTCTTTTTGATTTAATCTAAGTACCTACCTAAATATTTTTTCTGATGTCATCAGAATAATTATTTTGTGAATTTCTACCCGAATACGGCGATGCAAAAAGAAGGGTTATGATTTTGACCTTTAAATAGGTATTTATCAACCATACATATCTACATACAGGTCAAAACTAGGGATTGCAATCCAGCGGCGTTTTCAATCCAGCTGGATTTTTGCTGGATTAACCTAAATCCAGCTGGATCCAGCGCGGATCCAGCAAAATGTAGAACGAACATAGAAATACGTCATTTTTGAGCCTTTTTTTATTGATTTTTACTTCTTACGATAAATCTATGAAATATTTCACTTATTTGGTGATATCATATAATAATCAATGTTTTCTTTGCTTTTTTAATCATTTTACATCAAAAGAATCAACTTCAATTGAAATGACTTACTCAATATGTTAAAATATTATATCAACCTCATATAACATTTTAGATAAGGTTTCTGAGTATTCTCTTGTTTCATTTACTTTTAATACTAGGCCGGCTTATCGGTAGCAAACAATCTGTCTTACAAATTATTTTAAAATGGACTACAAAAAGGACTAATAATAACACAATTTTAATCATCAATCACTTATTGAATCAAACAGAAGAAGCTCCGAAATAATCCTCTATCCACTTCTTTATCTCATAATCTTTAATAATTAGGCAGGTTTCATTATACGTATGGTAATAATAAGAGATCATTTCTTTTTTTTGAGCTCTTTGAAAATTAGACCTTAGAAAACAAATTTTATCGAATGTCTCATCTCCCCAGTAGGCTTCGCACAGAACTGCATATGAAGCCGGCTGCTGAGAATGCCCTTTCGGCCTCTATACTCGTCGGCTTAAAGGTCATCAAATACTCAAGATCCGTAGACAAATTTTCGTCTAGCACTCCTTCGGTCTCATATATGTTCATTTCTTTTTTTAATACCTTTTCGTAATTTTCAAGCTCCTGCTCCAAAGTCATTGGCGAAGGTTCTGTCACTTCTGCGTCATTATCTAGACCCTCCTCCATAAAATATATAATATCTTCTCGCACCGGCGGCTCTACAATCTATTGTTTATTCACTCGTTATAGCAGAGTTTTCATCTCCTGCTGCATCGCATTCTTTTTTGGTACAGGATAATAGCCAGGCTTTTATAACAGCTTTCTTCATACTTTTTTAGATTTTTCAAGTACACTAACGTACCAGTTACTTCGGAGAGGCGCCGTTCTTTGATTCTGTCGCGTCGCCCTCTGCGCTGTTTTGAAAATTGAGGCAATTCAAAAGCAAATAATTGGAATCGAATCGTATGCGGATCCGCATCGCTGGATCCAGCACTACCTGCTGGATCCAGCATGCTCAAAAAAGCGCTGGATCCAGCTGGATTGCAAGATGCTGGATCCAGCAATTGCAATCCCTAGTCAAAACATCTGTTCCCGCGTAACTTCTAAACTTAGTTATCATATTGAACAATTGAGGTGTCATTAGAAGCGTCCTGATTGTCTTCTGGTTATAGGAAACATGTTAAATTGACTACAGCGCCCACTAGGGGACTTAGAGTAAGGAACTAAAAAAAAATTGCTTGACGGTACCGTGTGGGGTATCAAATGAAAGAGCTTTTTTAGCACATTTCAAATGTGTATTTTTTTATATACATAACTAAAAATACGTTAAATAAAAATAAAGTTTAAAACTAAAACCCGACTACCAAAAAAACACACTCTAAAAAGTACGAAACAAGAAAATTGTCTCTGCTGATATTAATTTGCCGTATCGTCGTGGTCGTATGCCACCTACTGTAGCAAAACAGTTTCATTATAATAATAAAAAAAACAGTTTAAAAACTAAAACCCGACTGCGAAAAAAACACGCTCTAAAACGCTTGCCGTGGTCGTTTGCCACATTGATTTTATTTTATTATTATAATGAATCTGTTTTGCTACAGTAGGTGGCATACGACCACGGCGATACGACATAATAATTTCAGGAGAAACATTTTTTTTGTTTCGTACTTTTTAGAGCAGGTTTTTTGGTAGTCGGGTTTTAGTTTTTAAACTTTATTTTTATTTATGTTAATACAATTACATATTTGAAAAGTGCTAAAAAGCTCTTTCACTTAATACCCCACATGGTACCGTCAAGCAAATTTTTTTTTTGTTCCTTACTCTAAGTCCCCTAGAAGGCGCTGTAGTCAATCAACGTGACGTCATGTCGCCTATTACCAGAAGTCAATCAAGACGCTTCTAACGACACCTCATTTGTTCAAATATGATAACTAGTTTAGAAGTTATGAGGGAACGGATGAAAAACGATACATACATACAGGTCTAAATCATAACCCTCCTTTATGCTTCGCCGTAGTCGGGTAAAAAATATAAGGAATACTGCTAGGTTCATTTATACTTTTTTTTTATCCCAGGGGAAACCATCATGGCCGTCATCTTGCTACATGTAGGGAACAAGGTGGTGTGTGGGACTCAAACCCTAACTAAAACCCCTGGGGTGTCCATCTCTGCGCAATCGCGGATGGAAAACCCCCACAGCCGGGACTAGACCATACCGCTAATCGCGCTTGCCGCTTCACCCCTATCTGGCGCAATACAGCCCTTCAACGCTGTATGACCTACCAGGACACCCGGTAATGTCGTCCCCCGCGGAGTCGTATGCTGAGCGAGCCACTCCCCAGCAGTGGATACGCTCACGTACTCCGAAAGCCCGTTTAGTCGCCTCTTACGACAGGTCGGGAAAACCTTGGCAGTATTCTTAAACGCTCCTGGCCGCACGGCGTGGGTTCATTTATACTGTGGTAAGTTTACGAGTGATATAGGGCATACTCTACGTGTTGTCGGTAGCTCGCTATGTTCTTACTATTTCGTTTATTCATTTGAGGAACGTGGCTGGTTAGTGTCGCTAATGAAATGGCATAGTTGTCTAATGATCTAACCTATTATGTTAGTGACGCATCGGAGAAACTAGCGCCGCCAATAGATTTGTATTAATTGTAGCATGACGAATCACCTGATGGTAAGCGACTGCCGCTGCCCATGGACACCCGCGACACCAGTGACCTTTAAACTCCGGTACCCTCACTCTCATTGGGCCTCCGGTACCCTCACTCACGCAGCGAAACACATCACAATGCGCTGCTTCAGGCCGTGGTATCACTGGTCGAGCCGGCCCATTCATGCCGAAGCGTAGCTCTCCCGCGGTCAAAACTAACAGTTAACTATAACTTATTAATTACTTTGTAATAGTGTGTTTTATTTATATATTATTGTTATACATTTTAACATATTTACAGTATTTTTTTGTATTATTTTCCCATTCAATATTGCACCACTTACCTGTCCTCTACTATTGAATGTCCTTTACCAGAAGGTTGTTTGATCGCTTCCAGCCATAAGACCGCCGAAATTATAAACAAAATGTTTGTAATGCCTTAGTACTTAAGTTGTCTATTATGTCTATTTTGAGCAAGCGGGTCACCCGATGGAAAGTAATCAACGCCGCCCATGAACATCAGCGAAATCAGAGAGAACACTAATGTGTTGCCGGCCTTTTAAAAAAAGAATAGGTACGCTCTTCTCTTGAAGGTCCCTAAGTCGTAGCCGTCGGGAAATACTCCCGCAACCAAACCGTTCCACAGAACTAAGGTACGTGGTAGAAAGTTCCGCGAGAAACGCATAGACCGCCATCCATCGAGATGATGGGGTTGGAATGACAATCCCTAGTAATAAGTTGGTTTGGTTTCCCTGTTAAAGTGCTGTGAAGGTTAGAAGGCAGCCGTTACATTGTAATTACTAGACTCACCAAATCTTGAATCATGGTCAAAGCGTACCCCGGGCTCCAGAGCGACAGCTTTGGACGCAATCGGGAATTTTACGTGACCCAAAAAGGAGGGTTATGATTTTGACCTGTATGTATGTATGTATGGTTGTTCATCTGTTCCCTCACTTCTTAACTAGTTATCATTCGATACCTTCAGGCTCATTTTGGCCAAATCGAGTTATGTGTACCATTTTGTTCAGATTTTTTTTCTCTATCGATTTGTATATTCGAAATATTGAAATTTCGGGCGTATAAACATTTTTTTAGCGAATTTCAATATTTCGAATATACAAATCGATAGAGAAAAAAAATCTGAACAAAATGGTACACATAACTCGATTTGGCCAAAATGGTTTATACGCCAATTGAGCCTGAAGGTATCGAATATTTGAATAAATGAGGTGTCGTTAGAAGCATCTTCATCGTCTTCTGGTTATAGGTTACACGATGTCACGTTAAATTGACTACAGCGCCCTTTTTTTTTTATATGAGAGGTGGCAGACGAGCAGACGGATCACCTGATGGTAAGCAATTCCGCCGCCCATGGACACCCGCAACACCAGTGGAGCCACAAGTGCGCTGCCAACCTTTTCCCCTTCTCCCCCATTGGGCCTCCGGTAACCTCACTCACACGGCGAAACACAGCGCAGGCGCTGCTTCACGCCTCTAGGGAAATTAGAGTAAGGAATTAAAAAAATGCATGACGTTACCGTGTGGGGTATCAAATGAAAGAGCTTTTTTAGCACATTTCAAATGTGTAATTTTTATTAACATAACTAAAAATATGTTAAATAAAAATAAAGTAAAATTCAAATGTGTAATTTTTATTAACATAACTAAAAATATGTTAAATAAATATAAAGTTTAAAAACAAAAAAAACACGCTCTAAAAAGTACGAAACAAGAAAATTGTCTCTGCTGATATTATTATGCTGTTTTGTCGTGGTCGTATGCCACCTACTGTAGCAAAACAGATTAATTATAATGTTATTATCTAAGATAATAATAATAAAATAAAATCAATGTGGCATACGACCACGCCGATACGGAATATACATTTCATCGTATGCATTTAGTTCGCTAACATAACATATACCCTATTGGTGCACAGTGCAAGCCTAGTTAATTAAATACTTACCACAATAAAGCCTTTGATGTTGAAATTCCGGAGTTGTTGGTAATTAATTAATTCAATAAAAACCGGTCAGCCAGAAGGGATCGGTACCATGTAAGTAACTATACTTACATTACTAACATTAAACCTTTATCAAATATATATTTTTTTATGTGTTAGGTGGCAGACGAGCAGACCGATCACCTGATATGTACCGGTAAATGATTGCCGCCGCCCATGGACACCCGCGACACAAATGCGAGCCTTCAAAATCCCCTTTCCCCCGGATTGAGCCTCCGCTACCCTCACTTACACAGCGCAACGCAGGTTTTCTGTGAGGCCGTGGTTTCACTTCGATCGAGCCGGCCCATTCATGCCGAAGTGTGGCTCTCCCACGGTCCAAATATTATCCTTTATGTATGGAAATGTTGTACGGGGGCCCAATTTTTTATAAAATTTTATTAAGTATGTAAATCAATCAAATACTTACCTATTTGGTAAATATTTGAATCGTCTAACTGTTGATTAATATATAGAAAAACGGTAAAAATAAAACACTTACTACCTGTGCGGATAAAGAATGGGATCAGAAATGGCGGCGCATCTATTCACTTCTCGCTCGCACACTATTTGCGTCTATACTCGCACTCGTGGGTACTGACTGCAAAAAAAATATTCTGCGTTCCCTTCCCTGTCGCATCAGACCGACGCGTTCTCAGTTTTTCCGTGGTTTTGAACCTTTCGTTATTTTGTCATTTGTTATTGTTTGTTGTTATAGTTTATTGTTAATTTGTATGTTAAATAATTGTTTTGTTAGTAATTTATTGAGTATAGATAGTGTTTTAAGATATAGTTACAATAGGATATAGATATAGTTAAGATATACTTATTACAATCTTTTATTTCAAGATACTAATTTTAAAAGTTATGAAGTGCATGTAGAATAGACATGAAATTAATGTAATTAAATTACAACTGTATAAATCATAAACTGTTCCAACGCAATCTATATTTAATACTAATATTAAAAAGCTAAATAGTTGGTTTGAACGCGATGTACTCAGGATCTACTGGACCGATTTCAATCATTCTTTCACCATAGGAAAGGTACGTTAGGTAGTCATAGGCTATGTATGTACCACGGGCGAACCCGGGGCGGACCGCTAGTAAAAATATATTTACTTGAGAACAAATTCGTTTATCGTTAAATATATATAATCTGCAATCTGAATAATTTTCATACATTTTTTATATACTGTCAAAAAGACTCCAAAATAATAAAACCTATAAAACATACTCGTACATAAATAGTATTTTAATTAATAACATTAATTTATTTATTAAAAAAAAAACGAAACAGTTTCAACGGCAACGATATTTTATGCTGAAAAACGTCAAAATAATTTTTCAAACCGTTGATGCTGACGGTACCGGCTCCACGCGCCGCCATTTCTAATCCCATTCTTTATCCGCACGGATAGTACTTCCTATGACCTATGTACAGAAGGCGTCAGGTATGCACTCCCGCAAAAATAGCACTTGTGCCTACTACATAAGGACGGTACAAAGTCCAATAATGATAACTCCTCATGACGCGGGCTGTGCTGTGACGTAACGAACAATCATCTCAAACAAACTGTTGAAGCGACGCGCTCGATCGAATCTACCCGAAACTTACGTAGCTTACATCATGCTGTCCCTACTATGTCCTTATGTCGTACGTAATAGAGTAAATTTTCATTTAGCTTTGATGAGGCTTACGTAGGAGCGCAGCTGCGTTAATCGTGTACTCGGAGCTACGTTCTCCCCAATATTTTCAATCGTAGTGCTCAAGAAATAGGATCCATATTGGTTTGTTATTTAACCCGACACGAGTAGCGTGAGTTTTGAATTACGTCATGCAGTCGTCTATCTTCTGTGGACCTTAGTATTTGTACCATAAGGATTATTTTTAAATGAAAGTTTAATGTATGAAAGATTGTGTAAATTCGAAGCGACGCGACGTTGCCGCTCTAGCAATTATTTTGCGGTCGCTCGGTTACTCTTATACATTGTTTAGTTGCTTGCGTTCCGTTGCGTGCGTGCGACCGTCTGTTTGTTCCGTAAAATCAAAGTCAAATTGGATAAATGTTATAAAAACATTTTAATTATAGTGAGGTTGTTGTATAAACTGTGCATCGTAATATGTCGTCAAATAAAAAGGCCAAGTTTCTTCCCGAACCATCCAGGAATCGACGAGGTATCAATTTCAAGATCAAACAAAAAATCATATCGGATGCCGAATCAGGAATGAAGACGTCAGACATAGCAAGGAAGTATTCTTTACACTACTCCACTGTGAACACCATAATTAAGAAAAAGGATAAAATTCTGAATGCTATAAGCAGTATGCCTTCGTCTCATACCATGATAACACATCGCATAGGTATTAGAGTGAAAATGGAGAATATGCTGCGCGCTTGGTGCGAACGCCAAGCACAGACTGCCCCTTTGGATGCAACGACCATCCAAAATAAAGCGCAGAGCATATTCGACCAGCTTTATAAGGATTCTACGAGTGAGCGAGAGAGAAGAGTAACATTTACTGCCAGTAGAGGATGGTACGCCCGGTTTAGGAGGCGTTGCAACGATTTGTACATGACCCCGTCTGAGACGACGAAGAAATGTGTGACATTCAAAGATAAGCTAAGAGTTTGTATTAACGATGGCGGGTACTGTGATCAGGCTGTCTTTAATGTTAAGCAAATTCCTCTCTTCTGGAAAATGATCCCTAAAGCAAACTACGATGACGAGCCGGAGTTCAAAGACAAATTGTCTATCATCCTTGTTGGAAACGCTGCCGGCGACTGCAAGCTGAAACCAGCTGTTGTGTACCACTCAGAGAACCCAGAACCATTGAAAAACAAATCTAAAGCCGGCTTACCTGTCATTTGGAAGACGAATCCCCAATCAGCAGTCACAGCTTCCATCTTCGAGGACTGGTACGGCCACCACTTTATCCCTGAAGTGGAGAGGTACTGTCTGACGCAGAATATACCATTCAAAGTGTTACTCATTCTTCAGTTGAGTCCTTCGTATCCGCCCGTCACGATTGTCGACTTCGATCCTCGAGTTAGAGTCCTTTACTTAGCTACTGATTCTCTCTCCCTCCAACCATTTGATAATGGAATCGTGAGAGCCTTCAAAGCTGTTTATGTACGCCAACTGTTGGACAATATGAAGTTAAGTGGATTAGATCTGAAGAGCGCCTGGAAGGCGTTCAATATACTGGATTGTGTTCGTGCTATTGGAGAGTCCTGGTCAGAAGTTTCGAAGTCGATCATCAACAATTCTTGGAGAGAATTATGTGAGCAGTTTGTTGTTGGGAGTGTTATATCATCAGATGAGCTGATTGAAGATATTATTAATGATATTGTAAAGGTAGGGAAAAAGTTAGGTTTGGATGTTGATAATCAGGGAGTTGTAGAATTTTTGAAGGTAGATTCTTCAATAGCTGATTCTGTGAAAGAGGAAGAAAACATGGAGATAGATACAGAGAAAAAGATGACGGCGGAGTTTTTGAAGAATGCTTTAGACAAGATTAATGCTGGAATCAAGAGTATTGAAGAAATGGATTCCAATGAAGAGCGAGTGATAAACGTGAAGAAAGAGGTCGAGAAATCCATAGGCTGTTATTTGGATTTGTTGCAGAAGAAAGAAAGTGATATTAAACTGAGTTGCGATAGCGATCCGAAGCCTTCCACTTCTCATACATAGATGCAATATTTATTATTTTATTTTTATTGATTATAATATTATTTATAATAATATTTTAGTCAAAAATTAATGTCAATAAATAATAATTTAATTAATTTTAAATTTGGCAGTTCCAATCTCTGCCGCACCATCAAGAAATGAAACTCGTTGCTGGCGCATGTATTTCCTCCTTCCTATAATATGGATTCTTGTAAAAGCATCTCGCGGGCCAGTATGGCGGTACCAACGGAGGAGATGCCTTGACATCGCTTCCGTTGTAATTGCAACTTGGGCTCTTCTATTGCTTACCAGAGGCTGAGGAGAGCCAATATACAGAGCCTCTATAAAAAATGTCGTTGATTTGTGTCAAAAATGTCAGTTTTACAAACTGTAAAATTTATTGTAATATAATAAAAGTGGATTAGTTTTAAAGGTTGTTCATTTACTTGAGAAAGGATCTAGGTAGCTCCAGCCTCATAAATAAATTTCAGTAAGATAAATATATTTATAGTTGCTTTTCCGAATGACGGTTTATTTACCGCCAATCGCACAGGTAGCATCAGTGGATAATGTGCGCCTTTCTATAGGGAGGTCGTAGATTCAAATCCGAGCATGCAACTCTAGAGATTTGTATACATTGATGTGTCGTTGTCTGTACCTAAGTATTGTTATGATAGTATAGATATACTACTACTACTACTACTACACACATACACACACTCAGACACACACGAAAACGCAAGCGCACGCGCACACGCAAGCGCACGCGCGCACACACACAGAAGAGATGTTATATTATTTTAGATGTAAATTAGCTTCTTAGATGTCAACCAGCCAAAACCACATACTCTCATCTTCCGCCTTAGAGAGTCGGGAAAAGTTGAAAACCAGCGCTGATCGAGAGGTCTCCCTCGAGGCAGCATGAGCTGATCTTTATCTTTTCGGGCTAGCAAATTAGGTTATGTGGATGTACTGTTTTTCCCTTCTACTTAATGCATATGTTAACCTTGTATTTTTGTTAATAAGAGACAATAAACGATTTTTATTTATTATTTATTTATTCTAGTAATTAGATTGTAGTGGTTTGGGGAATTTACCTCTCATAAGTTATTTATAGAATACATAGTAATTTTCATACTTATTTAGATAAAACGTTTAACTACCAATAGACCATAAAATACAACACACACAAGGAATGAACTACTACAAGGATATTATGTCCCTTCGCACTATAATTTATACAGTCTATAATCGCGTGCATCGGGCCTGCGCACGCGCCGGACACACGTGCAGCGCATCTGCGCATTGTACACATTTGGACAGGTCGTCCGTAAACAACCTTTTTTGAAATATTCTCAAAGAAAGTTAGTTTATTTTTTATTACTTAGGCAACTTTTAACTAAATGTCAATTTTATGAGAAAGGGTAAATTTTATGGGAGGTACACAAGGACGTGGATTACCTGATGGAATGTAATTACCACCGCCGAAGGAAGAATTCTTCATAGCGCCTATGAAGTTGCATCGTAGGAAACATTTGCTCGTGAAATAACTACAGGTAATAAAAGTCCAGTCCAAATCTTATATTAAATCAAAGTCAAATCAAAAACATTTGATTTAATCTAAGGGCCAAATAGTGTCATGAGTCAGATAACAATATTTCTTTTTTTTATTATTAGAATAGCCATTGACATTTGGCCACGCTGATGTGGCCGAGGGTGGATCATGTCCGTCTAGTTAGTAACAGCCTATTCACTCTTTTCCTGAATACGTTCAGATCATAGGATTGCGTTCAGGGGACACATCTTCCGGCAGAAACTTCCATTCCTTAAATGTATATTTAAACCGTTTGGTAGAAATTGCCGGTATTGCTACGACATAAGGGTTGTAACCCCTTCTATGTCTTGTGGCCCGATGATGAAAGGGAACCGGTGGAATCTTACATCGAACTACTCGCAAGCGATTGTCATTCTATCCTCATCATCTCGATGGATGGCGGTATAATACTGTGCGTTGTACCACGTACCTCAGTTCTGCGGAACGGTTTGGCTGCAGGAGTATTTCCGGACGGCTACGACTTAGGGACCTTCAAGAGAAGAGCGTACTCTTTTTTAAAAAGGCCGGCAACACATTAGCACTCTCTCTGATTTCGCGGATGTTCATGGACGGCGATGATTACTTTCCATCAGGCGACTCACTTGCTCTTTTGTCCGCCTCTGGCATAAAAAAAATCAGATCATGTAATTCTTTGTTTTTCTTTCTTTTCTTATACGGATAATTTAATTTTAACTTCGTTAGTTGGCCACCCCTGTCGACAGCAAACAGTGCTGATTGTGCTTGTCATAAGCATCAATCAATGCGTAGTATAGTCGGCAGTGGTCGTCAAACTATGGCTTGGATTTTATAACAGGATGTCTGTCAACTAGAAAAATTGTTAGCGTAAGCTTCTATTGTCTGTCAGTATTCCCAGAGATGAAAATAATAATAAATATTTCTACCTACTGTGTTTGCTATCTACCGCCCAGTTTTAGAAATGTCAATAGCTTCTGATTCTTTACTGAATTACCGGCCGTTAGTCGTACATTTTGAATCTTTATATTTCAATGTTTATGTACCCCAGAAGTGATGGTTACCATATAGTTTTTTAGATTTTCGCGTTGCATTATAACTATAATGTATCAATATGGGGATTAACACGATATTTATTATGTGAAACAACATTGTGTACTCACATATTTGGCTCGACGTTTCGGCAACGTTACAGCAGCCGTGGTCACGAGCGGACTGACAAAGCCAAATATGTGTCGAGCCAAATATGTGAGTACAAGTACACAATATTGTTTCACATAATAAATATCGTGTTAATCCCCGTATTGATACATGATGGTTACCAGTTTGGAAAATATTTAAAAGATGTTACCAAGAGATCATTTTAATTTCGTTTCTTAACGTAAGTAAAGAATCGGAAGCCTTTAAAGTTGTAAATCTAGGCAGTAGATGGCGCACACTAGTGTGCTCATGTGCTGGTGTCATTACTGACTAATGTTGGTCTTAAAAATGAAGGCAATCAGAATTTAGAGTTGTGTGGCACATGAGCCGTTAATCCAGTTGGTTGAAGAATACATTCCTACCAAAGTACCTACCTACGTATCTATTCTACATGTTAATCCAATTAATCTTCATAGTAATGCGACTAATGTGTGTTTATATAAATGCACCTTTACATTATTTTGTGTGACAATATGACTTTGTGTTACAGATATTGCAATATTCCATTGTGTTTCATTTGGGTGATGTACAATATTTTTAACCTCCGACGCAAAAACGACGGGGTGTTATTGAGAGTCAGTCTATACACTGTACCTCGCGTCGATCAAAGTACTCCATTATAGATCTGATAGACAGTTGCAGACGTAACCTAGATCTATCTACGAGTACAC
Organism: Marasmia exigua; assembly: GCA_019059595.1. Classification (NCBI taxonomy): domain Eukaryota; kingdom Metazoa; phylum Arthropoda; class Insecta; order Lepidoptera; family Crambidae; genus Marasmia; species Marasmia exigua. The sequence continues at coordinate 15,880,039 of CM032488.1, forward strand.
CGGAATATTATGTATCTTTAGATATACTTTTAGTGTTGTGATCGGTGGGTCTTGCGGGACGATCCATTTTTTTTTGCGTTGGACGAATGCCGTGGGCCAGGAGCTCTATTTTTGATTCACTCGCCTCGATACGAGCGCACGATTTCTATTAATTTTCCTTCGACATATGTACGATATTCCTTATTTTTGAATCATTCGTCTGCAACGAGTGAACCCAACCACTCGTTGGTCGAGTGCATGGCTCTGAATCCTGTTACAAAGAAATTAGTCATGTTGTCTATGCTATCATCTTTCAGATGTTCAGAATCTCGAATGAATGTATGAATACCATCATCTCAATCGTTCATTTAATGATTGATGAGCTTTTTGACTTGTCACTAGGGGTATCCACTTTGAAAAAACATCGATATTTTTATCGATTCGATACATATCGGATGAAAACATCGAGTACTTTCTCTTAAGTATATTGCAAAGCTAAAGTCATGTCAAAAATGCCAGTCAAAACGGGTCATCTTTTCAGAGTGAAAATGTTTGTATTTGAAGGTTATGAAAAAGCTAAATCTAGTATCTTATTATAGTTTAGATTTTCATTTTTCAAAAAATAATATATCTAACTTCCTTCGTTGTCTCCGTGAATCTGTGTATACCAAAAGCGGCCACTTTTGGCGTCAATTAATTTTTCGCGTACGTTTAGGTATATCCAACATTAGTGAATAGGTATTTAATAAATAGTATAAGTGTTTGCCGAGAGGTTGTAGCCCCGAAATTGTTCAGAATTGATCCGGTTTAGTAGCTAATTATTAAAATCGATTGGCGTCGCTAGTGTGCCATACCCGTCACCTTAATAATCTAAGGTGACATCCGCCATGTTTTATCATAAATGATCAATGTCACACGAACACGAGAATTGGGCTCCAGAATTTCAATCTTAAGGACGGATTGAAATTTTCATCGGCGTGGAATTTACCACGTAGGTCTAACTCCGGGATTAACAACTCAAAAGCTTTTTAGTACCAAACAGAAAGACATACCTAATCTGGCGCATAACTACCTGAAGAGCAATTGCTTGCAGCTTGCATAGTTTTTTTATTAAATTGTCACTTTTTGAGTCGTGTGTAAGCGATTTTCGTTTTAAAATGGTTAAGGTGACGGGCAGGGCATACTAGCGACGCCAATCGACTTTAATTTTTAGCTACTAAACCGGATCTATTTAAAATCGGGGTTACAACCTCCTCGCAAACACTTATACTATTTATTAAATAGCCATGCACAAAAACGCTTGGGCGATGTAATTGTCACCTAGCGGCATCTATTGGTATAAAGTGGAACTAATGTCCCGAAACGAAGTGAGAGCGAGCCCTAAAATAAAAAAGGATTTGTGATTTTTCAAGATTTTATTGCACACGCCATTCTTGCCACAATAATTTCTAGCAAGATTTAAAATTTTAGAGTCTGGAAGTTGGCGGTCTTGCCTCGGAAAGCACGTTACGGTCTGTCACACTTGTGTCCCATCAGAATATGAGAGCAAGATAAGATAGAGTGCACTTGTGTTTGCACACACACTTGACCACTATTACATATCCTGTGTAAGGCTGATAGATAGGTATGAGAAATCGTTTGGAGGATATTCTACTACTACGTAGATGCAACACTATTTGACTACTGATGGCTATGTGTGGCTAGACCACCCGTCTGGCACTAACCTACAAAAGCTCGGCGGACTTTCTCCTCAATCCGATTACTTTTTCATTCAACAGATGGCGGCAGTATCTAATTAAGCCTTTTGAGATTGTACCTTTGTTGTTTTCTAAACGTCGCATCAGAAAATCTAGTTTCCCACAGTTTTATCCGAGAGGAATATTTTTAGAAAATATGTTGGTACCATTATTTTTATGTGATAGGTGGCAGACGAACAGACGGATCACCTGATGATACTGATGGTGGACAGTCGCGACACCAGTAGAGTCACAAGTGCGCTGCAAACCCTTAAACCCCCCTTTCCCCCAGATTGGGCATCCGGCACCCTCACTCACGCAACGAAACAGAGGCCGTGGTATGACTCCGGTCGAGCCGGCCCATTCATGCCAAGCGAGGCTCTCTCACGGAGTGAAGAAATAAAGTTAGTTTTCAAAACCTTTGGTCTATTTCATATATGTAATTAAGAATAAAAATTAAAAGCTTCCTTTCTTAAGAGCCGGCAACGCATTCGTGATGCCCCATGTGTTGCAGATGTCCATGAGCGGCGGTCACTTACCATAAGGCGAGTCGTCTGCTCGTTTGTCTGCTGTAATTAAAAATATATATGTAATAGATATGGCGTTTACATAGTCCCTAGTTTTCGGTAAGAAATTCTTAGTGTCAGCCCGGATTCTAGAAGTTTGCTGTCTTGTACTTCCGTGCCTCGGAAAGCACTTTAAGCCGTTGGTCCTGCGCCCAATCCCTCTCCGGTCGTGTCAAGCTAGTGTCCCGTCGGAATATGAGTGTAAGGGAATAGAGAGTTCCCTTGTGTTTCGCACACACTTGAGCACTATAATATATCCTGCGTAACGTGGCTGATCGTTGATTGGCCGCCGCGGCGTAGCCGTAATTGGTTGGAGGATATTATAACCTTGCTAACCATCCTGTTTAGATACTTAGATAGATAGATAGATGTCAGGTCACAGCAACAACATGCGATCCACGGATGCCTCTAAAATTGAAGGGCAAAATTTGCAAATCCGTCATTAGACCTGTTGCTATGTATGGATCAGAATACTGGGCTGTTAAGAAGACGATTGCATGCGACAGAGATGAGAATGTTAAGATGGATGTGTGGAGTGACGAGAATGGACAAGATAAGGAATGAGTATATTAGAGGAAGTATGATAGTGGCGCCCATCATTGATAAATTGAAGGTAAATCGTCTTTCCTGGTATGGCCATGTAAGGAGAAGAGGGGAAGAACATGTTACCAAAAAAGTGATGAGTTTAAATGTAAGTGGGTGGAGGAACAGAGGACGGCCGAAAAAGAGATGGATGGATTGTGTGAGGAATGACATGATGGAAAAAGAGGTGGATGATTCGATGACGAATGACAGGGACGTATGGAAAAGGCAAACATACTGCGCCAGATAACCTGGGAAAAGGGCAAGAGGATGATGATAGATAGATAGATGTCCTGCCCCCTATCACATTAAAAATATTAAGGTTAGTATGACTTATATTGATATTTGGGATTTTTTCAAATAATATGGACATGCCTGGAATCCCGAGATTAAAAGTATACTTTATTACTGTTGGAAATAGTTACTTACATACGATACGAGCCTTACGAACTTATTAACAAACGCTTTGTAATACCATGTTAATATAAAAAAGTTATATCTGTTCTTTCTGATAGAAAGGAACAAACTGTAAGTAAACATGGTGGTATCGAACGTTAATGGACAAGCCCTTTCAATATAAAATTCGTTAAATATTTAACTCTAAAATAAAAACAAAATATTAATCCCGTGATCATAGACATATTAGATCCCGTACAATTATATTAAATAAATAAATAAATAAATAAAATAAATAGTCAGAATCCCGGCGCATGTCCATATAACATCTATAATTGCGGTCAATGAACCCAAATAGCTCTACCTACTCCGATCATTGATAATACCATAACTCGGCTGGCAAATTGTGCTTGTAAGAAAGCTTTACTTGTACCTTGATCTTGACCTCCTACCACCTTATTATAAATCGCAATCTAAAGTTATTACTGTACTAAAGCTCATATCATCCCATTTCAACAAGCAATGTCAAAAGAGCCCAACACGAATTTTGTTCCAGGATTATCCTTAGTTCGCGATTTGTAATAACAGGACTAAGGCCGAGCAGACAAAATAGAAAATCCAATTGCCAAGCTTTTATTTCGTATAGTTAAAAGTCATAAACCCTTTTATCTACATGATAAAATTACCCGGTCTTCTCGAACACGTCTCGGCCCCATGCTCCACACCGCACCACAACATTCAAAGGAAGCTTCAAATATACTGCCGCTAAAATTTGGAACAACATACCCCCACCTATGCTCCATTCACCGTTAATTCACACATTTAAACCAAATTTTAAAAAGTATATTCTTCATAAACAATTAGGCAGGTAATGAACAAACACACACACACATACAGACACATACAGACAAGTCAAACTCATAAAACCCCGTCGAATTTGCGTCGGGGGTTAAAAAGGACTTTGAGCATTACGACTTCAATATGAAATGTAACCCAATAACCTAATACCTAACACATGCACCGGTCAGTATGTACGAATTATCTACAATGGATGAAATTATGGTACGGACAGCAAACACAACTATTATTAGTAAAACGTGAAATTACGTAATTTCATTGAAAAAATAATATGTTAAACTGCCGTCTGACCTTCGCAACTCTTAGACCAACTGGATCATGGTTAGGTATAAGTTCAAAATATTTTTCTGATTTTTTTGGATAAGTATCCACGTCTTTATGCTGGAGGTCTATTAAGGTGCTTTCTGTATTGCACTCTGTTCCTACTGTACAATTTGAATTGTATTTTACATTGTAAAACTGTATTTTAAAAATGTAAGGTGCCTAATTAACAATTGATTGACTGGATGGCGCAATTGGTAGTGACCCTGCCTCTTACGCGAAAGGTCGTGGGTTCGATCCCCACCCTTGACAAACATTCGTGCGATGAACACTTGTGTTTGTTCAGTGGCTGGGTGTAATATATGTCGCACATCCTCTGAAAAATTGTCATAACCCAAAAAGCGTCTTTTGAGAGAAACGCGCTTTCACTTATTTGTAACTTAATTAATGTTACAGCTCAGTTATCAATACAAATTTTTTGGGATTCAAAATATTTAAACTGTAGACGAGTTTATTGAACTCGTTTCTAAAATGTAAAAAAGGCATTTATGCAATGTGAGGGTGGTCTTGTCTTATGGCAGTTTTTCAGAGGATGTGCGATGTATTTAAGTATATATTTGTTTGTGTTCCTCCGTTGTCTGATATCTGTAACACAATTGCTTAAGCTACTTAGTACGGAATCAGAGGGCCTAATTTAAAGCAGATTTTATGACCGAATCGGAGTTTCCCTCTCTTTCACACGCGCTGTGTGTCTCCTTTGTTTGGATGCGACAGTATATTCTCGTACGTTACGGGACGGCTTTAAATTAAGCCACCTGGTCAATGTATAAGATGTTGTGAGAATTATTATTATTTATTTTCAAAGTTCAAAACTTTCTCCCTCCTGCTACAAGGAGTGGGTAATTTCCTGATACGCGGACCTCAGTCAAGCGTAACAGGGTGGAGTGCGACTGCTGTCAATCCAGATGACAAGAATTTTTGTGTGATGCGGCATGTATTTAAAATTATGGCTTTCTGAAGGGTGTAGATTATATTAAACTGTAATTAATTATCACGGATATTATCCGTTATTCTGATAAAAAAACAACCCAATTGTGCCTAATCGGGGGGAGGGGAAGGGAATAAAAAGTTTAGCAGCGCACTTTGGACTCCACGGGTGTCTATGCCGGTGGTAAACGGTAATTTATTTATTTATTTATTTATTTATTATTCAGACACCTTACATGCTAACAGAAATTAATCCAAAACGCAGTATAAGGTTAGGATACATTATTACATTACACTCACGGATAATTTACAATAAAAAAGCAGAAGAATACAATCCTTGTCAAATTAATTACAACTAAAAAATAAAATAAAATAAAAATAAGCGCGACAGATAATATCAATACAAATAGCCCAAATTGTCAGTATCTGAGTCAAAAGAAGCAAATTAAAATACACAATAGAACAATAAAATCAAATAAATAAAATATAATTAATTTAGATTTTTTTTATATAATGTCAATAGTATTAAATATGTTTATTATGTCAAAAAACTACGGTACTTGTAGCAGATTTGAACAAAACTGTCTGCAAATAGGTCTATTTCATCGTGCCGAGCAAGTATGTCACCGATAAGTCGCAGAGCGCGGGTAGTAGGCGCGTGAGCCCCGCGCTGCGTGCGCGCAGTAGGCGGGGCCAGCAGGCGCGGCCGGCGTCGCGGCGGCACTAGCCCCGCGGAGTCCCACGAGACCGTAGGAACTAAAAGACGGAAACTCGCGAGTGTGTCCGGATCATCGATCCGCCGATGCAATATCGACAGGTAGTGTACTACAAGTAGCACAGCTCTCCTGTACTTTAGAGTATCGACTCCAATCATCCCCGAGACGAATAGCGACGGATATAAGTAAGGATAATATCCGTACAGCTTTTTGTAAAGCCATCGAGAAAATTTCCTTTGTATCTTCTCCAACATCAGCACATATTTTTCTTCATATGGATCCCAAACTACTGATCCATACTCCAGCTTGCTGCGAACATATGCAAAGAATAAAACTTTTGCAACTAGTGCATTGTCAAATTGTGACGCCGTGCGAATAACAAAACCCAGCATCCTATGAGCAGATTTACATACACTTAATATATGCTCATGAAAATCTAATTTACTATCTAACTTTATACCTAGATCTTTTATGTCAAATACTTTTTCCAGAGGAACGTCCGATAAATAATAATTGTAGTTTACTGGTCTCAGTTTACGAGTAAAAGTCATAACTTTGCATTTAATATCATTTAAAGGAAGATGATTATCATGACTCCATTGAGACACAGTGTCTATATCCCGCTGGAGTTTTATTGCATCAGCTTGGGTTTTGACGCCCATGCATAACTTCAGATCATCAGCATATAACAGACATTCAGAAGATGAGATCATTCTGGGTAAGTCATTTACAAAAATCAAAAATAAAGTAGGTCCTAACGTGCTACCTTGACTCACCCCGGATCTTGTGAAATAGTCTTTGGAATAATATCCATTGAGGTGGACATATTGAGAGCGGTCTTTTAAATAGCATGCAAAAAGTTGCAGCAATTTGGGTGATAAACCTATTATGGCTAATTTCTGTAGAAGTCTATCGTTATCGACTAGATCGAAGGCCTTCTTAAAATCAAAATAAGCTGCATCTACCTGCTTTCCACAATCCATCTGTAAGTAAACGTAGTTTACATGAGCTACTAGATTTGTGGTGGTGGAACGACCTTGGCGAAATCCAAGTAATAAGGTGATCCGTTTGCTCGTCTGCCACCTATCAATAATAACAACAAAAAAAAACTATTTTCTCTGCTGACCCTCCACCTCCCTCGCAACAATGCATCTGCCGAACACCTGTTGCCAAGACCGATTAGTCACTGCCCACTGGCCATCTTCATAACCCTTGTCACAAGTCGGTAAGGTTCCAAATGCCCTAGCTCCTTCAATACCCTCTGGCTATCACAGGTGACCGTTATTACCAGCTCATAAGGTTCCTAATAACTTGAACTGACCACAAGTTGCCAGCACCTTGGTGTCTGAAGGGAATAGTATTGTGTAGGTGTGGTACAGTCGAGGAAATTAAATCTGTAACAGTTAAATCGTTCACATTTTTTTAGTGATGTATAGGCCAACCCTTGACGACAATCTCACCAGATCTAGTCTAGGATATTACACGTTTGCGTAGACGATGTTCATTTTTTTCTTAAAGATATCCAGATTGTAAGAAAGAAAGAAAATATTTATTATTATAGACATCACAACACAGACCATATAGCAATTGTAAACAGAACATAATTTGGTGCAAACAGAAAACAAAACATAAAACAATTAAAAATAAAACAAAAGGAAAAAAAAAACAAAACATGTATTCAATCATGTCCAGACAGTGCCAAATGAATATTATGATGTGTTATGACGTCTAGTATGTATGGCCCTCACTCAGCTTATGTCACAGCCCAGACAAAGGCCATGACGCTGGTTTTCAGTGAGACCAGCTGAATGAGTGCCACGGATGCTTGTCTAGTGTATTTTGTGTACCAAACGTGTATGTGTAATGTGGGTAGTGGTCCGGAAAAACATACCTCGGAAAGGGGTTCCATTCTTTAGCTGTCCACATTATGAATGACGTATAGAAGCGAATCGCTTCGTGTGGATAAGGAGTAGGTAAGTCAACGAAGCATGGATGAATCCCCTTGGGAAAACTAAGTATGACAATATTTGAATTCAATCAAATATTTGATGGCAATCGCTTACCATCAATTTTACGTCTGAATGATCACCTAAAACAAATCAATGTCAAAGATTAAAACAATAGAAGTACCTTTGCTGCATTCCTCAATTTTTGGATTCATCATTCATCATCAATCAGTGTAACATGAAACGTTTGCCGAGAGGTTGTAATCCCGAAATTGTTTAAAATAGATCCGGTTTAGTAGCTGAAAATTAAAATCGATTGGCATCGCTAGTGTGCCCTAACCGTCGCCTTAAGGTGACGCATCGGTGTAACTCGATAGCGGCGCCAGTAGATTTGTATTAATGTAACGATTAATTTTTACGAAATGATTTAACGACCGTGGGAGAGCCACGCTTGGGCATGAATGGGCCGGCTCCACCGGAGTGATATCACGGCCTCACAGAAAACCGGCGTGAAGTAGCATTATGCTGTGTTACGCTCTGTGAGCGAGGGTACCGGAGGGCCAATCCGGGGGAAAACTTGTGACTCCACTGGTGTCGCGGGTGTCCATTGGCGTCAGCAATCACTTACCAACAGGTGATCCATCTGCTCGTCTGCCGAAAAAAAAAGAGTATGAGACATTTTTAAAAAAGTATAACGGTGAATCCATAAAGCAAAGTATAATAATACGACATACGACCACGGCGATACGGCATAATTATTTCAGCAGAGACAATTTTCTTGTTTCGTAGAGCGTGGTTTTTGGTAGTCGGATTTTAGTTTTTAAACTCTATTTTTATTTAATTTATTTCTATTTTTATTTTTAGTGCCTTACTCTAAGTCCCCTAAAGGGCGCTGTAATCAATTTAACGTGACGTCATGTCACATAAAACCAGAAGACAATTAAGACGCTTCTAACGACACCTCATTTGTTCAAATATGAAAACTAGTTTAGAAGTTATGAGGGAACAGATGAACATCCATACATACGGCGACCCGTTTGGTACAGTGGTAGTGAACGCTGCCTTTGATCCAAGGGTTGCGGGTTCGATCCCCGCACAGTACAAACATTTGTGTGCATGAACATGTCTGTTTGTATTGGTCTGGGTGTTTTCTATGGATTATAAGTATGTATTTACAAAAGAAAAGTATTATATGTATATATTTGTAATCCCTCTGTTGATTCTGATATCCGTAACACAGGTGCTTGAGCTATCTATCTGGGAGTCAGATCAATGTATGTGATGTTGTGAAATTGTAAAAAAAATTATGTGTCGTTCCCTGTACATCTATCTACATCCGAAAATTTTTTGTACCCCATTCAATTATGATTAAGAACCAAACCCCATGAAGCAGGAATCTTCATAAAACAGTACAAACAATTAATATTTAAAACAGCTGACGGAATGCAAATGGCGAGAATTAGAATTTGGCCGCCATTTTCCTGTCGCCATTTTGCTAATATGCCGTTTCACCCGACGATGTTCGTTTCCTTTCCAAACTAACGACTGTCTCAAATGTGAGAGCTTCTCAAACATATTGTTCTCTGTCATAAATCATGATTTTTGAGTAGCTCCTAAAGTGGAACAGTGTTTAAGAGAAAGAGAGAGTGATAGTTGAGTGGGTAAGATAGTGCATCTTTGAAACGGTAGGTCGTAGGTTCGAATCCTAGCTAGGAATATTTTATTAATTTATGTGCTTATTTCTCCTCCAACCGATTACGGCTACGGGGTCAATCTCAACGATCAACTACGCAGGATATATTATAGTGCTCAAGAGTGTGCGCAAACACAAGTGCACTCTCTATTCCCTTACCCTCATATTCTGATGGGACACCAGCGTGATAAGACCGAAGAGGGATTGGGCGCAGACTTACGTGCTTTCCGAGGCACGTTTGTGGGTACAATACCGCCAACTTTCAGACTCCGAGCTGACACTAAGAATTTTCTATCGAAAACTTAGGTACAAATTTTTGGCCCGACCCGGGGATTTAAGGGGATTACCATGGTAATAACAATGCCGCCGTGCTAATGGTAGAAATAAGCAACCCACTAACCACTGCGCCATCTCGACTTAGAAGCGACGCGGCTTCAATCCCTTCAATCCCCAGGTCGAGCCAAAAATTCGTACCTAAGTTTTCGATAGGAAATCTTAGTGTCAGCTCGGAGTCTGAAAGTTGGCGGTATTGTACCCCCGTGCCTCGGAAAGCACGTAAATCCGTTGGTCTGCGCCCAAGCAGTCTCCCCAAATCTTGGACCATGGTTCAGCGCTTGAATTAGGCCCTTATAAAATAGCTCTTGTCCAGTATTGATCGTGGTTGTGTGATGTCTACCACACATAAAACTCAAGTAATTATCATGTACCATGATTTACTTGAGTATACACGCAAGATAGAAACAAATTAAATGAAACCTCCTTCAATTGTCCTTTACCCAAAGGTTACCTGGAAGAAATCGCTTATAGTTAAAGGCAGCTTTCGTTGTACATATCCTGTAATACTGTACCTTGAGTGCAATACCCATCAGCCCATTTAAGTCCCCACTGCTGGGGCACGGGCCTCCCTCAATCACATGAGGGGTAATTGCCATACTCACCACGCTTGGCAGACGGGTTGGCGAGGGTTTTGATATAAATGCAGAGATTTCCTTCTCTGGGTGCTGATGATCATGCCAGCAGATTTACCTTAGTCGCCTTTTAGACACCTCGGTAAGAATGAGGGTGGCCTATTCTACTCTGCCGGGGACCACACGACTTTTTACACGCTAGTATCTAAAGTACGTGTGTGTTTCCAGTGATGACATACGGAACCGAAACGTGCCCGCTTACAATCAATGTGCCGATTAAGGAGGCTCAGAGTCACCCAGAGAGCAATGCAGAGGGTTATGCTCGGAGTTTGCATGTGTGATCGTATCAGAAATGATGAGATCCGCAGGAGAACTAAGGTCAAAGACATAGCCCAAAGGATTGCATGCCTCAAGGGGGGATTTGGAAGGGCACATAGCGAGGAGAACAGACGGCCGTTGGGGCGGAAAGGTCCTCGAGTGGAGACCACGTACAGGAAGTCATAGCCGTGGCGCCCCCCACTAGGTGGACCGACGATCTGGTGAAGATCGCGGGAATCCATTGGATGCGGGCGGCACAGGACCGATTTGTGTGGAGAAAATTGGGGGAGGCCTATGTCCAGCAGTGGACGTCTATTGGCTGATGATGATGATGATCTAACGTACTAGCGTTAACGTATCTCCGTATCTTAGCGTGTAAGTCCCAATTACGTCCAAAGCTGTCGCTGGATGAAGCGATTGCCATCTGACCTTTGCAACCCTTAGACAGGGGAACCAGACCAACTGGATCACGGTTACACGTTTCAAAAACTATCTGAAACGTGCAGATCTCCTTTTTATAAATACGCATGTATATTTTTTTAATGTGATAGGTGGCAGACGAGCAGACGGATCACCTGATGGTAAGCGATTGCCGCCGCCCATGGACATTCGCGACACCATTGGAGTCCAAGTGCGTTGGAAACCTTTATTAAAATTCAAGGGGGTTCAGATTCATTCTCTAGTTTGTATCGACAGTTTTCAGATACGACTTATTAGAGATGTGCAGGTTTTCTCACGATGTTTCCCTGACCGTCGAGCTTATGGTAGAAATGTGCACTTAGATTTGAACTCCAGAAGAGCATGCTGGGATTCGAACGATCCCCCGTATGAAATTCGCGTTCTTATCCACTTAGCTACCATGGCTCTAGTATGTAATATATCTGTCGCAGCCATCTGGTTAAATAAGCCATCCAATCCTTGACCAATTCTTGGCCGTTTGTCAAATGCCGGCATCCAATCAAATGACTGAAGTACAACTAGCTATGTCATTGATCGCAACGTTTAACCAGATGACTGAACGTTTCTAGCCACCACCATCCAATAAGATGCCTAGGCCTAGGATAGTTGGTTAAACTAAAATCACTCGACTCAAACTTTTTTCTAAAACTTGCAAACGTACGACAATAAACTTAAATTTTGCTTTGCACTTTTGCACAATTTGCAGATAATACGAGACAAGATAATCGAACCATAACATTCACAACTTTTATCTCTGCCATATTTCTTTGATGATTACCTACTAGCGCTGCAGTGGAGAACAGCGGAAACAAATTTAAATCACTTGGCTGCTTGTACAGGCTAACTTTCAATACTCCAAGCTGTTAAACGTTGAATAAGAGGTTATTACGAAAAACTGCTTTGATAACGGTTTTAATCCTAATCTATTCCCTAATAATCATGAACTTCATGATTATTAGGGAATAATGTTAGTTCTTAATTTTTTATTACAAATCCTCGACTAACCATAGACCACTTAGTACCGCAGGATAGTGTCAAAATTGATGAATCATTCAATCATTCTTTCAGTGACATTTCATTTTAAATAAATAAATAAATATTTCACAACATCACATACATTGATCTGACTCCGAGATAGGTAGCTCAAGCACCTGTGTTACGGATATCAGAATCAATAGTGGGATTACAAATATATACATATAATACTTTTCTTTTTGTAAATACATACTTATAATACATAGCAAAAACCCAGATCAATACGAACAAACATGTTCATGCACACAAATGTTTGTACTGTGCGGGGATCGAACCCGCAACCCTTGTATCAGAGGCAGCGTTCACTACCACTATTCCAATGAGGTCGACAATTTTACATAACCTTATTTCGTTGTCTGAAGTAAACATTTTTTACAATTGCTTTTAAGCAACAATAAATTTAAATATTGACCTAAGTAACGTTTCCAAGTAATATGCATTGAAATTGCTTATATTTTTGGGATTAAATCCAAAAAATAAACTAACTACTTTTTCACAAATAACATTGGTGTAAAACGGAGTAAAGATCAGGGATAAGTTGTCATGGTTACTGAATCGATATTTTTAGGTTATTATTTTAGTACCTACTCATTTTAAACTAGGGGACCGGGTGGTTTTACTTAAGTATTATAGTTGATATACTAAATAACATTAAACTTAGTTTTGTAATAATGTTTACTCGAGTTCTTCAGTTATTCCCAGTATTAATCCCTCTACTTATTTTAAGCCAAGTTTTGGAATAAGAGGTTGAGTGATATAAGTACTAACAACTATCGGCCTAGGCATCCTATTGGAGGACTAGTTTAACCAGATTGAATTGATTGAACCTTTTTATTATAATACAATTGGACAGACAGACCAACTCTCCGCTTTTAAGTTTACCTAGTAATGAATTATTCAATCGTCATTGCGAATTTGGCAGAGCGACGGCGAGTTAGCGGAGTTGCGAATACTTTTGAACGAATTAATTCCAGATGGAATATCATCCGACTTCAATTTGGAATTAGGACCGCGTTACACTATCGTAGGGGGATGATTCCATGCGGGATATTGGAACTATTTATAGCCTACACGAAATAAGAAGGTTTCCGATAGTACCGAGTCATAGTGTAGGTATATAAAGTGCTGAAGGTGAATAGGACAGTTCAAACGTTTCGTATCATGCATCCATCATTCTACAAATAAAAATATTCAGTTGTAAAAATCATTAACTTTTTTGTGTTCTTATTCTCCAAAATTACAAATAATCAATAAAATTTGTGATCCATATTCTCGTCTGGCACCTATGTCATTAAAAAAATAATAAATCTTTTTTGAAGTCGGTTAAAAATAGAATATCCACCCGGCAGTAATGTATGGAACAGCTGTTTTTTGATCTAACATGCTAATAATTGGACTTTATACATGATACCTATAATTATGGAGGTTTCGAGATGTAAACGATACAAAAAATAACGATATGTATAGTATACTTACACAGAAAGTTTAAATATGAGTATATGATCGTATCAGAAATGGTGAGATCCGCAGGAGAACTAAGGTCACCGACATATCCCAAAGGATTGCATGCCTCAAGTGGCAATGGGCCGGGCACATAGCTAGGGGAACAGACGGCCGTTGGGGCGGAAAGGTCCTCGAGTGGAGGCCGCGTACAGGAAGGCGCAGCCGTGGCAGGCCCCCCACAAGGTGGACCGACGATCTGGTGATTGCGGGAATACATTGGATGCAGAAGATTGGGGGAGGCCTATGTCCAGCAGTTGGCTGAAATGATGATGATATGAGCCAGGGTCAGTACAAAAGGCGCCATACGGCCAGTCACTCTTTCCTTGTTGATTTTTCATGTCGATCTTCCATCATCAATCCCATGATAATTAGCGCTCATTCTATGTACTTGTATAAGTACACGAGCGCGGGCACCCTTTGATTATTTTTACGCGCGGCGCGGCCATCTGGCGGCGCGAGCGCATCAAAGAACAAAAGAATGGGCCCTGATGAAAGTAAAAATAAAACGCGGAATTATAGGGTGTTGTACAGAATATTTTGTATAGAGAGGTATACTTTATTACACAAAAACACAGCTTAAAAAAACTAGGCATTAAAATAACTGAAATGTACAATTTCGGTGGTCTTATCGCTGAAAACGATTTCTACCAGAAAACCTTCAGGAAAAGGACATTTGATTGCAGAGGGGGGGTTGGTGGTGCAATATTGAAAAGGGAAATAAAAGTGAACTGTATATAATTAAAATTTATAAAACTAATAATAAATAAAATTATATCTTATTAATTAATAAATATGTGGGATGGGGTTTCGCATAAAGCCAGGGACTTGGGAATAAGTATTTTATATTAACAAGCGCCGTCTTCACACCGTCCTTCCGTCTTTTCTATGCTGATCGTCTTTTTTTTCTCTTTATCTTCTTTGTTTCGTCGTCGTCTTTCTTATTCGTCCAAGGCTTTATGTTTTATCCATCCCGGACGAGCCCCCAAAAATGTGGGATGGGGTTTCGAATAAAGCCAGGGATTTTCTGAATAAGTATTCTTATATTCACAATCTTTTAGCGTCGTCTTATACCGTCCTTACGTCGTCCACCATACGTCATCTCTCATCTCCATCTCTCTCTCTCGCACGTCATTCTAATTCAAAAATCGAACTCATACACGTTCATTGGCATGCATCTACCGATCACCAATCCCACAAATATGTTATGGTTTTCATGTATACTTTTTCATTAGGTATACTTGTAACTATAAAAAAATTCTACGAAAATAGACCACGAAGTAAAAAGTGTAAAATTATATTCTTAACACTTCATACCCTTTACATAACATTTTATAACAGTACACCCGAGAAAAGGTATTACTGAAGTCGGCGCCTAATCCCTGCTGATTAATTGATGTTCATCTGAAGAATCTGAAAGTTGGCTGTCTCTACCCCCGTGCCTCGGAAAGCACGATCCTTCTCCTGTCGTGTCACACACACTGGTGTCCCATCGGAATATCGCAAAGGAACAGAGAGTGCACTTGTGTTTGCGCACACACTTGAGCATTATAATATTTCCTGCGTAAGTGGCTTATAGGTATGAGATGGGCAGCCATTGCTGAAATCGGTTGGAGAATATTATACATTATAGTCGGACAAAGAACTTCCTCCGTTTTTGAAGTCGGTAAAAAAAAGAAATCCAGGTCGTCCAGTGTCACGATGGGTCGACGACATCACCAAAATCGTGGGGACTACCTACATAGATCCGAGCAGGTCAGGACCGGGTACATTGGCGTAAAGAAAGGAGGCATATACTCAGCAGTGGGTACTACCGGGCTGATGATGATGATTTGAAATCATAGGGTTAAAAAAACAGTTTTTTTTAGACGAGCTTGCTTTCCATCTGTTTGTAAACGGTAACCGCCGCCCATAGACATCAACACTGCCGGAGCACAGACATGCCGCTCCCTACCGCGGAAGAAGAACTCTTTGCAAACCTCGTTTAAAAATTACATATGTCGTAGCAATCAGGGAACACCGCGGCCTGATTAGATGCAAATGGTTCTAACGGGGAACTAAAAAAGCCTATGGTTTAGCTAAATAAGGTACAACATTACAAACTATTCTAGTGTTACTAACCATAGAAATTTAAAACAATAAAAAAATCTGTGAAAAAAAACCGCCATTTCGGTAAAACCTTTTCTCGAGTGTACTGTTATAAAATGTTACTTGTATAGTGTTAAAAATATTATTTATACTTTCTAGTTCGTGGTTTTTGAAGGCGGTTTTTATCGCAGATTTTTTTTAGCTTTTTAGTGCCTCATTTTTTGGCAGCACCCCCCCTCCCCCCGCTCCCTCTTCCACCCTCGTCAAATAAATAAAAATCTAATTGTAGTAATCTAATTGTAAATAAATAAAAATCTAATTGTGAGTACAGTATTGAAAGAGTTATCCTTTAACTCTGTACCATTGAGGAGTTGACCTTCCATCATCAGCATAGCCACAAAATTAATTCAATCAGGCGTAAATACTGGTGCAGTTTTGAAAAAAGATGCAAAAACATTATGTTCCTATAAAATCTGAGAGTTTTTCCAGGATCCCATCATCAGATCCTGATATCCTGATCACGGTACCAAAGGATTCGAACCTACCATCTCCCGATAAGAAGGCGCACGTTCTTTATCTATCTGCTGAGCTACATCGCTCTATTATCTGATGATTTCTCTACTAACTACATTTGGAAAAGATTTAAGGTTGCCTGGTAGAAATTACTTTCAGAGCGCTGAAAATGTACACCAATAAGACATGTCTGTTATGCCAAATTCTTATTAAGTCCTGTTTTTGTAATGCCTAAAATGTATTTCATCTATATATCTAAATTTGAATCAAATCAAAAAACGAACATGCTGTATCTGCGGCGAGGTGCCCCGAAGAGGCCCCGCCGAACCCGGGCATCGAACCCTGGACATCTGGTTGCGCACGCGCCGGCCGCCGTCATTCATCGTTATTTTCCGGTTTTTTTTTCAATCAATATATCTAACCAATCCGTAAATTTTGAAAAGTAATCATACTTATACATTGTCTGAACGATGGTAGCTCAGTGGATAAGATCGAAGTCCTTCCTAACGCTCGTAGATTCTCAACCCAGCATGCATCTACCACGATTTTTTAAATCTGTGTTGGTAGGTGAAGTGGAGGCCACGTACAGGAAGTCGCAGCCGTGGCAGGCCTCCTACAAGGTGGACCGACGATCTGGTGTAGATCGCGGGAATCCATTGGATGCGGGCGGCACAGGACCGATCTGTGTGGAGAACATTGGGGGAGGCCTATGTTCAGCAGTGGACGTCTATTGGCTGAAATGATGATGATGATGATGATGGTAGGTTTTTATTTCATAAACGTTTTTTCTATTCTATTATATTCTTACCACACTGTGAACGTGTGTGGCTTAATTTGAAGCCGTCCCGTATCGAACGAGAAAATACCTGTCGCATACAAACAAAGGTGACACACAGCGCGTGGGAAAGAGAGCGGACTCCGCTTCGGTCGTAACGTCTGCTTTAAATGGACAACATTTCATATTTTTAACATGTCCATATTGTTTTTTTATATGAAAATAGACATAAAATGAACAGACCCATTTTTCTTTTTTCAAAATTTGGCCATTTTCATGCATAAAATAATTATTGAAATTCTTTATATTCTAAATAGACGTAAGCGCCAAATGACGTCATCGGACGGCTGAATACATCGATATTCCTTTGCTTATCATTGTTTTAATAAAAAAAAAGGTACTACTGTCAAAGGTAAATAATACTAGTGTCAACATTGTCAACGTCATTCATACATTCAACGTTGACAAGTTGTCTTTTTTTTTGACAGTTACATGTCATGGGTTTGGCATTTCGTAAATTTAAAACTATAATGTGCTAAGCAAAGAAATATTTTACGTTCTGCCGTCCGATGACGTCATCTTACGTTTTATAGTTTTTAATTTTTTTCTCAGTAAATAAGCAATATAAAAAATGAATAAATATATATTCGAGCAGCGGAAAAGTAAACAAAGAATTGGTATTTTTTGTTTCAGAGCTTAGCAATTTTGAAATGTTGTCCATTAGGCCCTTAAGATCTAGTTGGTCTGTTTCCCCTGTCTAAGGGTTTCAAAGGTCAGAAAGCCGTCGCTTCATTGTAATTACCGGACGTAAGTATTAACAAATCTTGGATCTTGCTCCTAGCGTCCTTTGGGCTCCGAAGCGGCACCTTCGGGCACCAAATCAGTGTAAGTTGGGATCACGGGAGAGTCACGCTTCAGCATGAATAGGCTGCCTCCACTGAGGTTGTACCACTGCTTCGGATAAAACCAGCGTAAAGCTGCGCTGTTACTCCGATTAAGTGAGGGTACCGGAGGAAAACCCCCTCGCAGGCCCGCTTCGAGCAAGGAGAGGACGAGTTCGGCGGAGAACTCTTCGTCCTCTCCGTGGAGGTGGCCAGCCGGCAACAGGGACGGGGGTCCCTGTGCCGGCACTGCCATTGGCACCTCCACTGCTCGTTGGGGACGGCTCAGCTCTTCCGGCTATCCCCAAACCCCCTCCTCCTAGCCTGAGGAGAGGCGTGGCCGCACACCCCGTGTAGGGGCCTGTGGGGGAGTGGGGTTGCGGGGAATAGCCTCGTGCAGTTCCCGTGACCCCATTCTATACCCACGGGTGGTTGAGCCCCGGGAGTTTTAGTGGGTATGCCCTCAGGTCGCTTCTTGTTAGAAGAAGCGGCCCGGAGGGTGAGTCCCACAGTACCCTGTCGCCCCCCGGCGGCAGGGTCTGCGTAATGCATTTCTCCCGGGCAAACAAAAAAAGAAAGGGTACCGGAGGAACAATCCAGGGTGGGTTTAAATATTTGGCATCGCACGTGACTCCACTAATGTAGCGAGTCCATGAGCGGTAAGCTTTTTATTAGGTGACCTGTCTGCTCGTGTCGCGCCTATTGTTGCTTACTTCTGATATTGTCAGTTAGGAGCGGGTGTGCGGCCCGCTAAAAATTAGCACCCTGGCCGGCCAGATCAGGCAGACCAGGGCAATATGCTGAGCGGGCGCCTATTTGGCAATAATTAGTTATAAGTTTCATATCTTGTACTGTATTGTATTTAACCGATCCTTTTCTTTTGCATGTTAGGCTTGTATCTTTATTTAGCTTAATAAATTACTTACTATTGTCGTCCTGCCCAAATATCCTTTTTAAAGCAATGTTTAAAGACCCAAAAACAATTGAACTTCTATTGTAGATAAGATAAGATAAGATAAGAAACGATTTATTGACCACAACACATTACACATAGAACAAAACAGAGAAAACAAGGTACAGAGACAAAGAGTCGCGGCCAACAAGGCTCAGCCTCAGCATATGCTGCAACTGCCACACACAGCAGCTGCAGCGCTGATTTTCAGGCTGGACCTTGGGTGACGCCTTTTCATTGAAAAAAAATATTATAAAAGATAGTAAAAAGAAAATGAAAAATTACATATACAAAACAAAGAAATAATAACACAGAGATACATACATAATCAATTTAAAAACATTAAAATTATATTAAAAAAACACACACACACAAAAAAAAAGAAACAATAAAACAACAAAAAAAATGGCATTCGCGGGTGTCAAACCAATATTGTCATAAGCAACAGTGGCGCCATCAATTAACTGCGCGCATTATTATCTGTGCCACAATATGTATACAATGATGGAGAAAAAAAAATGTAGGTACCTATCTGTTGTCTCACTTATTGTCGATTCGACCAACATGACAGTTATACATATAAGGGAATTAATATCCGCGGGATATTTTACTCCGTTACTTTATTTTCGTAATAAACTCAATTGAGTTCGTCCAAAGCCGGTTTATCTATTACTAGCTTTTGCCCGCGACTTCGTCTGCGTTCACACAATATCTTTATAAATTATAGCCTATGTGTTATTCTGATCTATAAGCTACATTACTGTAAAGTTTCATTAAAATCCGTTTAGTAGTTTTTGCGTGAAAGAGGAACAAACATCCATACATCCATCCAAACAAACTTTCGCCTTTATAATATTAGTAAGGATGTATAGATTGTTTGTTAATGAACGAATGACATTATAAACCGGCAAAAAACAACATGTGTTATTCTGTGGTTCATGATAATGACACTGGGATATTTTTGTTAAGCAGGGTTATACAGGTAATGTCAAAAATCAAAATCAGCTGTGACAATGACAACGCCATTTTGAATTCCCTAGGATATTCGTTATTCTGTCAAAATCAAAGAGAATATACTTAATCACTGTTAAAATTGTCGGTCTAACGACTTACCTTTTGGAATAGGCCTTAGAATAGGCATTTACTGTTGGATGAGTTTTTTTAAGCGATTAGTGGCAGACGAGCAGACGGATCACCTGATGGTAAGCGATTGCCGCCGCCCATGAAAGAACGGAACGGAGTATTTGGAAGAACGGAGTATTATTTTACACTGCATATAACTGCGCTATACCATAGACTTATCGTTGGATTAATCTTAATCCATGCATAAATCTATGGTATAACGTCAGATTTCTATAGAATGGCAGCCCTATACCATAGATTTAGTATCGGATTAAGATTGATGGACTCGGCCCTGATAATAAAACAAAAAGCATTTCAATTCATTCATCTATATTTTGCGAGCTCGTGTAAAAGTAGCCCAAACAAACATTTCCATCACTTTTACAACAACGCACGTAAAAATAAATGTACATAATCTAAAACAGCCGTTTGCATAATATTTGGGCGAGCGCGTGAATAAAACACCCCAACACAGTAATCCTTTGTTCGATTTGGTGTTAGCATACATTTCTAAGAATTCGGACATGGCGCAGTGTCCATTAAGCCAGTAGCCCGACTCGATACGGCGGACGGAGCAGACGCTCCAGAGGCCGAATCCTGGCGGCGAAATTTTTTCATTAATAAAATTCTTTTCTTAAGTGCCGATAACGCCAAATTCCATCCACATCACTTGGATGGATTTATATCGACTACAGTGCGTTTCTCACGTCATTTCCTACCACGCACAGTAAAACTGTGGAACCAGCTTTCATCCGTGGTGTTTTCGAACAGATACGACCTGGTGACCTTCAAGAAAAGGGTGTACTCCTTTCTTAAGAGCCGGCAACGCATATGTGATACCTCAGGTGTTGCAGATGTCCATGGGCGGCGGTGATCACTTTCCATCAGGTGTGCCGTCTGCTCGTTTGTCCGCTATAATGTAAAAAAAAAACGCATATGTTATACCTCGTGTGTTGCAGATGTCCTTGGGTGGCGGTGATCACTCACGATCAGGTGTGCTGTCTGCTCGTCTGTCTGCTATAATGTAAAAAAAAACAAAATTCTCAACACACCGATTGTACCGGACGCCCAATCCAGGGGAAACGGGGGTTTAAAGGTTTGCAGCGCATTTGTGCCTCCACTGGTGGCACGGGTCTCCATGGGTGGCGGCAATCGCTTTCCCTATCATATTAAAAAAAAACTGTATTAGAGAGGCGCCATAGTTGATCTCCCTCTATTCTATTAATTACTTCGGCCAAGCGCCCGTTTGTGATACCACACAAAACGCGTGAAGCAAGAAATCCGAGCATGCACCTCTTGTTTTTTTAATCTATGTGCATATCGTACCGTTAGCTCGGCGGTAAGGGAAACCATCGCACAGTGTCGTAAGCCTTTATCATAAAGCTTTTTTCTAAGTTTTTAATGATTAACATTTCTGAAAAACCCCTGTTCCACTCCATCCCTTCAAATATCTCTTCTATGTTTTTCCGTGAAAGACGTACCTACAAACAAACAGACAAACACATACACTTTCCCATGTATAATATTAGTAGAAATTAGACGTGTGAAACTCTTTACTAAAACGACTCAGCCAAATGATACACTGTCCCGAATGTCTAATGTCTAAAATGTCCTCCGAATATATTATTCGACTGAAATGGATCTCGAGTATCTCGAATGATTCACCATCACCACCATCAGCCCATTTAAGTCCCCACTGCTGGGGCACGGGCCTCCCTCAATCACATGAGGGGTAATTGCCATACTCACCACGCTTGGCAGACGGGTTGGCGAGGGTTTTGATATAAATGCAGAGTTTTCCTTCTCTGGGTGCTGATGATCATGCCAGCAGCGTTACCTTAGTCGCCTTTTACGACACCTCGGAAAGAGTGAGGGTGGCCTATTCTACTCTGCCGGGGACCACACGGCCCGACGACCGAATGATTCGAATAAGCTGAATTATCCGAGTGAGCCGAATGATTCGAATGAGCTGAATTATCCGAGTGAGCCGATAGATCCGAATGAGTGGAATGAATCACGGATCTATTTGAGAGTTGATATTCCAAATGAAGCGTTTCACTGTTCCCCATCTCTGCACTGATCCAGATGCAAATGTTCCAATCTTTTGAAAGATACGTTTGACAGGTCTAGTAGAAACGAATTGCATTTACAACAAGGGCTTCGGGGCGGCGTTCGTTGAAACATTTTTCGTCTCTACTGTGGCTACTGCTTATCTTTCAACTGTGGACTTACAAAAATGCATGAGTTTAGTGAATTCTAGTTTAGTTTTTTGGACAAAGAGATTTTGAATTCCGTTTGGTTTTGCGAAAACGTTTGACAAAGCGGTATTGCATACCAATCAATCTTACTTGTATCTTATGAAAGCACGGCATAAATTGGGCTTATCTGTTCGGTATCTATTTATACGATATCTTTGTTATATCTACGTCAACGCAACGAAAAATAGCCATGAAGCACTGTGGGTAAGTTATTTAGGTCGTGTGATTTGAATAAAGTCAATAGTAAGACCCCTTAAGGTGACGGGTAGTGGACACTAACGACGCCAATTGATTTAAAGTGTTAACAACTAAACCTGATCTTTTTAACAATTTCGAAGCTGCAGCCTCTCGGAAACACTTATACCGTTTGTTTAATACTTATACTTTACTTTTGGGTCTGCTTCTGTATTCGAAATTTGAATTACCGCCAAAAGCGGCCACTTATGGCGTTAATCCAAATTTAGAGTGCAAAAACAGATAAAAAAGTAGTCCACAATTATTAAATAAATAGTATAAATGTTAGCTTAGAGACTCCCGCTCCGAAGTTGTTTAAAATAGATCCGGTTTAGTAGCTAACAATTTAAATCGATTGGTGTCGCTTGTCCTAACTAGCGTAACCCATCGCCTTAAGGTGACGGGTAGGGCACACTAGCGACGCCAATCGATTTCAATTTTTAGCTACTAAATCGGATCTATTTTAAACAATTTCGGGATTACAATCTCTCGGAAAACGCCAATACTATTTATTTAATACTTATAGTTAACTGTTTGGTCTGCTTTTGCACTCAAATTTTGGATTACCGCCAAAAGCGGCCACTTTTGGCGTGAATTAATTTTTCGCGTACAATAACGGACCCAACATTTGTGCATGGTTATTTAATAAATAGTATAAGTATTTGCCGAGAGATTGTTATCCCGAAATTGTTTAAAATAGATCCGATTTAGTAGCTAAAAATAAAATTGATTGGCGTCGCTAGTGTGCCCTACCCGTCGCCTTAATACTTAAACTTTTGTGTCTTCTTTTGTACTCAACATTTCAATTACCGCCAAAGACGGTTACTTATGGCGTTAATCAAAATTTCGAGTACAAAACATATCAGAAAGTCATCATCATCAGCCCATTTAAGTCCCCACTGCTGGGGCACGGGCCTCCCTCAATCACAAGAGGGCTAATTGCCATACTCACCACGCTTGGCAGACGGGTTGGCGAGGGTTTTGATATAAATGCAGAGTTTTCCTTCTCTGGGTGCTGATGATCATGCCAGCAGCTTTACCTTAGTCGCCTTTTACGACACCTCGGTAAGAGTGAGGGTGGCCTATTCTACTCTGCCGGGGATCACACGGCCCTGTATCAGAAAGTAGTGCACAATTATTAAATAATGTTAGCATAGAGACTCCCTCTCAGAAATTGTTTAAAAAAGATCCGGTTTAGTAGCTAACAATTTAAATCGATTGGTGTCGCTAGTTAGGGCTACCCGTCGCCTTAAAAAGGAGTTCGCTTTTTTCGTGAAGGTTTGCAGGTAGTGTCAGAGTTCTTTTTTTATGTCATAGGTGGCAGACGAACAGACGGATCACCTAGTGGTAAGCGATTGCCGCCGCCCATGGACACCCGCGACACCAGTGAAGTCACAAGTGCGCAAACCCCGCTTTCCCCCGGATTGGGCTTTTTTCGCTGCGTGAGGGTCACGCAGCAAAACAAGGTGGATCTGGTGAAGGTCGCGGGAATCCATTGGATGCGGGCGACGCAGGACCGATCTGTGTAGAGATCATTGGGGGAGGCCTATGACCAGCAGTGGACGTCTATAAAGCTCAATTACGTCATATTACATAACGATGCTAATTATTGGCCAGAGAACATGGTTCCATGGAGTAGGAGTGGATTTGTGAGAAACGATTTGTGACATTATGAAACCCGAAATCCAGCCCACAGTGAGCCGTATCATTTTTTTTTGTTTTATTTTCCTCTCTTAATTTTTTTTGTCTGTTTTTATTCTTGTATGGTTTTTGTTTGTATTTGTTTATTTTTCTGTTTGGTCAAATATAGTATAATTATACTTTTGTGTCTGTTCTTATATGTACAATGTGGTGTGTGTCGTATTTTCAGTGAATAAATGTTTCTATCTATCTATCTATATTTTAGCTAAATTTGAATGTTGATCGCGAATCAAGCGATTTTCACGAGTGGCGAGGATTCTAGGCAAACTTGTAGTGTGGATCACCTTTATTTTTTAAAAAATCACGCTACTTTTTTATATATATTTTATATGAGAGGTGGCACACGAGCAGACGGATTACCTGATGGTAAGCAATTCCGCCGCCCATGGACACCCGAAACACCAGTGGAGTCACAAGCTGACTCCACTGGTGTGCCAACCTTTTCCCCTTCCCCCCATTGGGCCTCCGGTAACCTCACTCACACGGTGAAACACAGCGCAGGCGCTGCTTCACGCCGGTCTTCTGTGAGGCAGTGGTATCACTCCGGTCGAGCCGGCCCATTCATGCCTAAGCGTGGCTCTCCCACATTTGATATCTCCAAAATTCTTCATAATGTGACCTGAATTCCCCTACACACTCAGTCTAAACGTAAATACCTGCCTATTACTCTTTGTTCACCCTAAATGTGCCATCGACAACAAAGCTGTGAACAATCACAAACCCCGATATTCCCCGAACAAGGCGATAAACACAAGTCTATTATGCGAAAACTTTACGATAATAAATAACTCCAGAAGCCAGAAACCAGAAACAAAGACCAGAGGGTGGCCAGCCGACCAGAACGGCCCGAATGTCTTAGCTAAATGTCGCAGTTTAACATTTCAAGTTGACATTTCACTGGCAACCCCATTTCTGACATTTGGGCGACGTCATTTTGCGAGTTTTGGCGCGATAGTATCGCTCTCTGGGGAGGTGGCAAATGTCAGGTGAAGTGACATTCTAAGTTGGTATTTAGTGATCCGTCCAATAAAGTTTTTGCAGGGGTCGTAAAACCTAGTATTACCTACTTAAGAGTCCTATAAAAAGTAGTCCTAACGGTCGGTATAAGTACGGTTAGAAACACATCAATGAATACAAATCTGTCAAATTTGTTCAAGCGACTCTCACCTTTATGTCAATCGCGTTTGCTTCAATTTCAATTGAGGAAATTTGACAGACTGTGGTAAAGTAATATGTGGCTGCCTGTACATAAAACTTTAGTCAATAACTTCAAACCAAATCTATAAGTACAAATTTATCAATTTGCACTTGATATTAAAAGATAAAAGATATTTATTTACCAAAACATGTGTAAAGACATATTACAACAGAGCATAATATGGGTTGGTACAATTAATTTAGTTTCAACATGTCCTGCCAACTTTGGCGTGTAAAATTTAAATTAAACATAGATAACTAATTAATCAGTACTTCAAATCATAAAATTAAATTTCCAATATTGTTACTTAATTGTTCAAATCATAAACATACAAGCGTCCATAGGATTCAGTCAAAATTTATCATTAAAAAAATCATCTACACTGTAATAGCATTTCTCAGTAAGAATTTGCTTAAGTTTCTTTTTAAAGATATTGGCAGAAATAACTCACAAACAGAACAAAATAACAGTATTCACCTATTGAATACTACATTATATAATTTAGTTACTAGTCATAGCGACAACTTTGTGTTTTTTGACACAAATAAATTTATTAATTATAAGTTGATAGTGACTGGCAAAAAGTTTTATTTGCCTTATAATGTAAAAAAAGAACTAGCTACTTTGTTAGCATTTAATATAAATAATATATATATAGGCAGACTTTGGAAATTATTCCAAACAATTTCAACCAATATGAAGAGTACCGGAATGGAATCCCGGAACATGGTCCAAGCATACACCGGGTTCCAGAGCGAAATCTTTGGACGCAGCTGGGAATATCACTGATGAAATTAATAAATAAAAGTAATTTTGAAACGGAGTATGTGTATTTTCTAGATGGAATTTCCAACCAAAGACAAGGTAGAACGGGTTACTATGCATATGCATACTCTAGACTTTCGTATGGTGTTATCTTCTGGGGAAACTCTTGTGACGCAGAAAAAGTTTTCATATTGCAGAAAAAATGCATAAGAATACTTACAAATATAAGCCAAATGGAATCTTGTAGACCCCACTTTAATAAATACAAAATCTTAACCTTAACGTCAATATATATTTTAGAGTCTTGTAAGTTTGTAAAAAAACATCAAACGTTTTATTCACCTGATAAAAGAGTCAAACGAAATGATAGATACAATAATAAACTAAAAATCCCCTTTACCAAACTTAATTTAGTTGCATCTAGCCCTCACTATATGTTAATAAAAATTTATAATCACATCCCAAATTATATCAAAAACTCAGTAAGTCTTGCAGCGTTCACTAAGAGTCTAAAAATATTCTTAGTAAGTAAATCGTACTATAATTTACAACAATTCTTTAGCGACAAAAACAATTAAAATGCTTCATTTTCTCCTCACCACAACACGTTACTTAATTATAAATATAAAAATTGTTGATGTAAAAATATTATGTAGTAAGTAATAACGATTAAATTCTAAGTTTGCTATAGGGCGTCACATGTTTACTTTTATCAATTTATTTATTTGTAACATCTTGATGTAATGTAACTTGCAATAAACTATTTGAATTTGAATTTGAATACTTGTGATGTTAGTAACACTACAGTTGAGCCTAAAATAACAGGCTACATTTGACGTTTCTTTTATTATGTACTTCAAGCAAACGTGAATCGAATAAAATAATAATGGAAAATAAATTATTAGTACTTTTATTAGGAGAAATGTAAGTGAAACGAAATCAAAGATAATGTGGCCTTTTATTTTGGCCCAACTATACTGTTGTGCCAATCTATAAATAAGGGTTTTAATTTCAATATTACAACAATCTTGCTACGATAAGGCGTATCGCAGAAAGAACTGAATATTTGACAATAACATTAAAGTCGTTTTTCAGTTTCAAACTTTGCCCAGAACAGCCAGAGCCACCATCGGGCGAGTGAAATACTTTCACTGGTGTGGATCGGTTCAGGCCTGATGGTGACTCTGGCTCATACATTTTGACATTTTCGCTGCGTTGGTGGTCTACTTCTTCAAGTTGTTGAACGGTAAAGTGAATAACCCGGAATTGCTGGGTACGGTATGCCTCAGCGTGCCGGACCGCTACGCGGAGCGCCGCCGCCGCCCGCGCCTGCTGGCGCTGCCGCGCGCGCGCACCAACTTGCTGGCGGAGGCGCCCCTCACTCGCGCCACCAGGCGTTTTAACGAGGTATCGGATGTAGTAGACCCTTTTAATTGCTCACTGAGTGAATTCGTAAGAGCCGCGCTTTTTATTGTTAGTTATAAGTAGCTGTAACTAAATTAGATAATATTGTACTCTATAGTCATAGAAAATAGTATTTTATTCTATCGCATTAGGTGATTACCCTGTAAAGATAGAATAAGTTAGGGAATAAATAAATAAAATTTTGCTTGTATTAAAATGGGTCAAAATGTATGGTATTGACACAATGTTACTATGAACAGAGTCATCGCCACTATGGAGGGCCCATTAAAAGCGCGATTGAGTCGCCATCAATATTCAAATTTGAGCTATATACTTATAGACACAAGCCCTCTTATTACAAATCGTGAACTAAGGAAAGTCCCGGAACAAAACACGTGCCAGCCCCTTTTAACCTTTCGTTTTGGAACGGGATGACATGAGCTTTGGTACCGTAATAACTTTAGATTCCGATTTATAATAAGGTGGAAGGCCACTGGCCGTGTGGTCCCCGGCAGAGTAGAATAGGCCACCCTCACTCTTACCGAGGTGTCGTAAAAGGCGACTAAGGTAAAGCTGCTGGCATGATCATCAGCACCCAGAGAAGGAAAACTCTGCATTTATATCAAAACCCTCGCCAACCCGTCTGCCAAGCGTGGTGAGTATGGCAATTACCCCTCATGTGATTGAGGGAGGCCCGTGCCCCAGCAGTGGGGACTTAAATGGGCTGATGATGATGATGAATCTCAAAATGTAATTTTAAAGTTGTGATATCTCAGGTAGTTTAAATGAGAATCTCAAGTAATTGAGAGGTCTTTCGATTACAAAAATAAAAAATAAATAAAAACCGTATTCTCATGCTCGTGATATTTTGAAAACATGGCGGATATCACCTGAAAAGCATACAAAAAAACTATGTTTTAGTTAAATACGTGGTATGAAAAGAAATGTCACGAGCCCGAGAATTGGGCTCAGGTCTTTGTTGTTTGCCAGCGACTTCTTGCACAATTTTCAGCGTTTTCATAAACACCCGAAGTGTGATTAATCGTAGTTTGTCGTGCGGAAGTTTGTTTTCGCTTTTATCGTGAAATTTATTGTGTTTACAGAAAATTAGTTCGGTGCTGCCATCTACGGCAATTTGCACGAAATTATACGCCTATTACGATCTACCACTAAAGACAATCACACATATCAGGTTACTAGAATCGGTCAAAATCAGAGAGACCGCGAATGTGTTGCCCGCCTTTTTAAAAAAGAGTACGCTCTTCTCTTGAAGGTCCTTAAGTCGTAGCCGTTGGGAAATACTCCCGCAGGCAAACTTTTCCACAGAACTGAGGTACGTGGTAGAAAGTTCCGCGAGAAACGCACAGTATTAGATACTGTGATGTGTGGTTGTACGTACACCTTCTACAAAGCTATGTTTTCCTGGTACTAAAATTGTAAAGGTCGAAAAAAAAGGAAAGATTTAAGTTAATTTATTTAAAAAAAATCCAACTCATTATAATTTAGGTGGGAAAAAACACTACAAACTTCCGTACTAGCAGTGTGACAACAAGTCATGGTTTTAATCTATGATTCGGTCCCACATCTTTTTTGTTCTTTCCAGGCTCCGGTTACACCAATGTGGGTTACACAGACTCACAGATACATGTCTATGTACAGACTCCACAATGTACTAAAATTCCTAAATATATTATATTTAGGGAATCCATTTTAGTACAATCACCCCTCATGTGATTGAGGGAGGCCCGTGCCCCAGCAGTGGGGACTTAAATGGGCTGATGATGATGATGATTTTAGTACATTGTGGAGTCTGTATAACCGGAACCTGGAAAGAACAACGAAAAAAGACGTGGGACCGAAACATACCGGCGCCTGGTTAAGGGTTAATATGGAATTCTTCGTCCACACCAGTGTGACAAACCGCGGTGTGGACACGAGTCATACTAGCCTTTATTTTAATAAACACAAGTGTTCATCATAAGATTGTTTGTCCAGGGTAAGGATCCCTTAGCTTTGGCTTATGACACAGGGCCCCTACCAAATAGCGTCATCAGGTCAGTCAAAAATCTCCGATAAATTACTCATTGATGACAACTCTCAACAGTTGTTTCAAAGAAAGTAAACCATTTCCAACAGTTATTTGTTTTTTCTTATACTTTGCCACTTTCATAAAATCATTTCAATGAAAGTTTTCAACAACCTGTAATTTCAAACGAATCATAGCTCCTACGTCGTTAAAACTAAAATAAGTTAAAACTGGACCCATAAAAGTTTGAGCTGACATTTTTAAAGGTCTTAATTAAGTTGATAACATCTCGCCAAGTCTAGGAAATTATGTTATTAAATTCGGTAGGGCACACTAGCGATGCCAACGATAAGCGATATAACTGTTATGTTAAAAGCGGACTATTTACCTTCATCATCATCATTATCAGCCTATCGCAGTCCACTGCTGGACGTAGGCCTCTCCAATTGTTCGCCACCGTGATCTATCCATGGCTCTCGCATCCAGCTCTTGCCAGCCATCCTGCGCAGATCGTCCCCCCACCTAGCCAGAGGGCGCCCTACATTACGTTTGCCAAGACGCGGTCTCCACTCTAAAACTCGTTTACCCCATTGGTTGTCGGTTCTGCGGCTAATATAGCCAGCCCACTGCTACCCGTCCTACCCGCCATGACATACGGAGCCGAAACGTGGACACTTACGGTACGGCTGGTCCACAAGTTAAAGGTCGCTGAGCGGACTATGGAACGAGCAATGCTCGGCGTCTCTCTCCGAGATCGAGGAGAAATGAGGTGATCCGGCAGAGAACCAAAGTCATCGACATTGCTCACCGGATTAGCAAGTATTCACCTTACTCTATGGATAATTGGTACCTACAAATTCAAGTGCTATATCAATGAAATAACAATGTAAAAAGCCGCAAAGAAAGACATCAAAGCTAAAACGCCCGTCGCCAGCCGGAAGATCGATGCGGTCAAGCGTTTCAAATCCTCCCCTATCTTGACCCATTTTCTTGGGGGTGAAGTCGAATTTGGGTACAATAAGACATTTATGGTATGCAAGATGACATACGGTCTTCTGTACAACTTAGACTTACTATGGAACGGAAACATGGTCACTCCTAGTCACTTATCTTCTAATAGCGCGTAGGTTTTTTTTTATGTGAATGGTGGCAGACGAGCAGGCGGATCATCTGATAGTAAGCGATTGCCGCCGCGAATGGACACCCGCAAAACTAGTGGAGTCATAAGTGCGCTGCCAACCTTTAAACCCGCTGTCTACAGTAAATTCGTTCCAAACAACAAATACTTGAAACAATTTTGGTTCTTAGAATTTTCGATAGGTGTCGCTGTGCAAAGATACATCGTACAAGCATTGATTTTCTTTTTTCATTTTTCAATATACGCACTCTTACATAGCCAGCAGAAACTTGCTTTTTTATTTATTTCTACTCGTTCCTACCTAGTTATTTGGAACACTGTACACCCTCTTTCATCCGAATTGGGATCCCGGTACCCTCCCACGCAGCAAAACACAGCACAGTGCTGCTTCACTCCGGTTTTCTGTGAGGCCGTGGTATCACTCCGGTCAAGTCAGCCCATTTAGGCCGAAGCGTGTACGTTAATGCGAAGGTACATTGCCATTGCTCGGACCAGGACCCAGATCCGGGAAGTATGAAGATACCTTTCCATGTGAAGACGCCTGGAAGACCAAGCTCAGGGCTTCTTCTCGTTTCTTCTAAATCTATGCCAATTTAAGTAAGTATAAAGGATAAGGTAATTCCTCAGATCGTGATCACACGTTTACCACAAATGCGGCCATCTTGAGACGTCGTCAAGATGGCCGATTTACGGGGGCCATAAAGCGCGCCAAAATTAACAAAAGGTTTGGCAGCTGACCGGTTTAAATATAAAATTATGATGGAAATCGGCCGAGATCGGTTGCTCACAGAAGTGCGGTATAAATAGGCGGCTGGAGTACGCGGTACACGAGTGCAGGGTAATCCCTGAGTGAGTCGTTCAATATACCTAATAATAAATATCCTACAACGGATTCAGCTACGGCGGCCGATCTCAACGATCAGCCACGTACGCAGGATATTTTATACTGCTCAAGTGTGTGCGCACCACACGTGTGCACTCTCTATAGAGAGTACCTTATCCTCATATTTCGGTGGGCCACCATAGACTACACCACGAAAAGGAAGAGAGCAAGAGATCAGGTGCAAGACCATCGTATTAAAGTGCTTTCCAAGGCACGGAGGTACAAGTCCACCAACTTCCAGATTTCGGGCTGACACGGAGAATTCCTTAACAGATAAACGTAGGTAACCACACATTGTTGGCCCACCCGGGCATCGAACCTGGGACTCCAATGCGTAAGCCTCGTTTTAAAGTGCAATCCACAAGCCACTGCGTCTCCAAGACTTTAAATCAGGTGTGATATGGTTAAGCGTGCCGTGTGGTCCCCGGAACAGTAGAATAGGCCACCCTCACTCTTACCGAGGTGTCGTAAAAGGCGACTAAGGTAAAGCTGCTGGCATGATCATCAGCACCCAGAGAAGGAAAACTCTGCATTTATATCAAAACCCTCGCCAAACCGTCTGCCAAGCGTGGTGAGTATGGCAATTACCCCTCATGTGATTGAGGGAGGCCCGTGCCCCAGCAGTGGGGACTTAAATGGGCTGACGATGATGGTTAAGCGTTTCCTATGAACAATAAAAAATGAGCCATTTTATTTTAGGACGAGACTTTAGAAAACTATAAGTCGATTAGTGCAAGTGGAGACACTTGGCGCGAGCCACATCAGCTTCAGCACACGAAAATGCTATATCGTAAACCACGATTACTCTGTCAAGAGTGAACGACTATGGAGGAAGATTAGTGCTGAACTAAAAGAACAAACTGCACTAGATGAGCGACAGTTCCTCATACAAAGGAACTCACTCTTCAATAAACAGTTCAGCTCAAACCTAGCATGTTGCTTATGAAACCGGGTGATTCATGTGGCTTCGATGTTACATGAGCTGGTAATTATTTCTAGAATTAGTTCGGTTTGAGGTATGGTACTTTGATTTTGCGTTTCTCAATCATGTTTTGAAAGTCGAAGCTAAAGATTCGATTGACCGTGGAAAACATACCATCATCATCATCATCATTTCAGCCAATAGACGTCCACTGCTGGACATAGGCCTCCCCCAATGTTCTCCTCACAGATCGGTCCTGTGCCTCCCGCATCCAATGGATTCCCGCGATCTTCACCAGATCGTCGGTCCACCCTGTAGGAGGCCTGCCACGGCTGCGACTTCCTGTACGTGTCCTCCACTCGAGGACCTTTCCGCCGCCGTCTGTTCTCCTCGCTATGTGCCCTGCCCATTGCCACTTGAGGCATGCAATCCTTTGGGCTAGGTCTGTGACCTTAGTTCTCCTGCATTAGTAGTAGTTACATTCCATCACGGACTAAAAAATTCGGCAGGTGCTATTTCTGCCATACCACCAAGGAATGGAACTGGTTGCCGGCGCATGTATTTCCTCCTCCCTACAATATGGATTCCTTCAAACGAAGCGTGAAGAAGCATCTCGCGGGCCAGTATAGCAGTGCCAATGGAGGTGATGCCTTGACATCGCGTCCATTGTAATTGCAACGTGGGCTCTCCTCTTGCTTATAAAATGACGGCGTCCCGTTAATACCATCCTATATCTTCCTAAAAGACCGGCCACTCCTAATAGATGTGTATTTTTTTTATGTGGTAGGTGGCTGACGAGCAGACGAATCATCTGATATTAAGCGATTATCGACGCCCATGGACACCCGCGACACCAGTGGAGTCACAAGTCCCAACCTTTAAGCCCTCCTTTCCCCAGGATTGGGCCTCCGGTACCCTCACTCACGCAGCGAAACGTAGTACAGTGCTGGTTTTTTGTGAAGCCTTAAAACTTCTGGTGTACCTAATGGTTTTCCATGACCAACGGCAATTGCTTACAATCAGGTGTCTCGATTGCTCATTTGCTTTCCTTTCAAATAAAAAAATACCGATTCACAATTGGACAAAAAAGTTGGTCATTAAAACAATTGTAACTGAACCCCCCAACTAATTACACTAAACTTAGCACTTTCTCTAAAACGGCGGATCGGATCAGCCGCATTGTCTCAACGAAATGACCGGATCCGCCGAATTAATAGAGCGTGCTGGTCCCAGCACAATGGAACAGACGGACTGGTCCAATGATCAACGATGAGCAGACAGGGCTTTTCTTACGATGTGACCGCACATTCAATGCGTCAAGAAAGTCGTGACAAGGTATCTTTGAGAAACTAAGGCCCCTTTATTACGAAAAGAGTTTAGTTCCGGAACTTTTCCGGAATAAAGGGGAGGGAGTTTCTATGGGGTCACCATATCTCATATAACATAAGCAACGGTGGACGCCATAATTTATTTTCGTGACTTTAATAACAATTTAAATTCAGTTTCTTATTCATTCTAGCGATATGTATTATATTATTACTCTTTTTTTTACAGAATTATGGTTTCCACAGAATACCAGCGTCATGGCCATTCGCCATGACAAAAAGCTGAGTGGTAACCATTTTGGTAACACGTCACGGAAAAGTGTCTCTTTGTTTTGTATTTTCTTGTATTTTGTGATGTGTTAACCAAATAAAATTTTATACATTCATTCCTTCATTAAATAAATATAAATAATTATACATTAAATAAATATTAATGTTATTACAAAAACAGTTGCATAGAATCCAGTCATTTCCTTTCGGTCGACAAATTGTAAATATGTACAGTGGCGGACACATCAAGCTATACAAAACTGTCAAATTTCTTCATTCGATTATATATTCTTAAACTTATTCCGTACATTGTTACACATTGAGTTCGAAATCGATTGAGGAAATTTGACAGTTTTGTATAGCTTGACCTGTCCGCCACTGTACTGTCATACCAGACCGACTAGGCTGGATTATAGTTATGCGTTTGGGGTTCATCATCATTTCAGCCGATAGACGTTCACTGCTGGATATAGGCCTCCCCAATGTTCTCCACACAGATCGGTCCTGTGCCGCCCGCATCGAATGGTTTCCCGCGATCTTCACCAGATCGTCGGTCCACCTTGTGGGGGGCGCCACGGCTGCGACTTCCTGTACGTGGCCTCCACTCGAGGACCTTTCAGCTCCGTCTGTTCTCCTCGCTATGTGCCCTGCCCATTGCCACTTGAGGCGCAACGCATTTGGGGTTATCAAAACCTATTCGCTTGTTCCCATCTGTCCCCTCTGCGGGTCATTGTTGCGTGGCGAGGTCGTCGCCCTCGCGGGGTCACCCGGTACAGCCATTGTTTCACGGGTTCAAGCGATCGCCCCACTTTAGGACATGCCTGTGAACTATGACCACGGCTAGAGCACGACTGCAGTAAACCTTTATGTCCTATGATAAAGACAACTAAGTAAAATAACGAAGAAAGCTCTCTATACTTCAAAGAAAGCCTTTTTTTGTCATTGATGGCAGACTGATCACCTGATGGCAAGCTATTTATTTTATTTTCTTTATTTGTTACACATAGCAAAGTTACACCAATACATGATTACACAAAACAAAACATAGACGAAATGGTAGGTTCATCATCATCATCATCAGCCCATTTAAGTCCCCACTGCTGGGGTACGGGCCTCCCTCAATCACATGAGGGGTGATTGCCATACTCACCACGCTTGGCAGATGGGTTGGCGAGGGTTTTGAAATGCAGAGCTTTCCTTCTCTGGGTGCTAATGATCATGCCAGCAGCTTTACCTTAGTCGCCTTTTACGACACCTCGGTAAGAGTGAGGGTGGCCTATTCTACTTTGCCGGGGACCACACCAAAAATTGCAACACCAAAAATACGTGTAAATAACATAACAATCAAACAAGAGAACCATCATGCAAATATTAACAAGTTTTAATGTATTATATATAAAATCAATATCAAAAGTGTGTGGAAGTTAAATAAATACTAAAAAATATTATATAAATATAACTTGACGATATTATAAATTGATATTATCTATTATTTTATTATAACTATATATTCTAATTTTAGTATCACTGTATATACTTATATAATTTTTTTTTGTATTTTTACCTTAGTAGGTAGTTTAATTTAAAATTGATGGAAAGCGTGTTTCCATCTATGAATGGTTGAACTAAAAATGTCAGGTATATCGTCCAAGCGTTTACATATTGCGTTATATTCGCGGCATTCTCTATAGTTAGGGTTATGAGATGGACAAACATACCTAGCGGATTTTTTTTAAGCTAGGTATATTATTTGATGTTATGTAGGTACTTTTATTAATGTTGGCTGGTGACTATCTCTCTTTAACCCTATGGTTCCCATACTGTTGAGTGGTAACAATTTTGAAGCATATCATGGAAACTGTTTTTATTTTGTATTATCATTATTTTTTTTTTATTATAAGTAATAATCAAAATCAATCAACATCAAAATCAAATAGTTCTTTATTTGCATAGGCTTGTACACAGCACTTACAAATCGTCATACATTTGAATGATTTAAGACTATTAATTTAAAAGTACTAATGTAATATCATCATCATCATCATTTCAGCCAATAGACGTCCACTGCTGGACATAGGCCTCCCCCAATGTTCTCCACACAGATCGGTCGTGTGCCGCCCACATCCAATGGATTCCCACGATCTTCACGAGATCGTCGGTCCACCTTGTGGGGGGCTTGCCACGGCTGCGACTTCCTGTACGTGGTCTCCACTCGAGGACCTTTCCGCCCCAACGGCCGTCTGTTCTCCTCGCTATGTGCCCTGCCCATTGCCACTTGAGGCATGCAATCCTTTAGGCTATGTCTGTAACCTTAGTTCTCCTGCGGATCTCATCATTTCTGATACGATCACGCAGGGAGACTCCGAGCATAGCTCTCTCCATTGCTCTCTGAGTGACTTTGAGCCTCCTTAATCGGCACATTGTAAGCGGCCACGTTTCGAATGTAATAATTTACATGTTAATACATATATATGTTGATACATAAAATAAACTAAAAAAAGTAAATAAACATAATGCGATTCTACCACCGGCTCGGAAAGTTGTTTCTGGTCGAGAAGATCCGGCAAGAAACTTTTACTCTATACAGTTACCTCTACATCATGTGATGTATTTACCAAATACATGCTTATTCTATTCTATTCTATTGTCTCGCCCCTTGAACACATAACATCAGGAGAGTCACAAGTGCGCGCCACTAACTTTTTGATTCCTCTTTCCCCTGGATTGGGCCTCCAAGCTCCAATACCTTGCTCATTGCACAGGTGTCCATGCAGGGCGGTAATCGCTTACCATCAGGTGATACGTCTGCTCGTCTGCCGCATATATCATAAAAAAAAAGAATCATACCATTCTCGGATAATGAATGGTCGAATCATGCCTCAGTCAGATTAGATTTCTCGATTTCACCTTTCTTTCCAATTTCGTCCTCAAGATAAAATTTAAAAATTCCTATTTCACCAAACAGGGACCTTTCTCAAGGACAATGGGACGAAAAAACAATGCGAACCATCGAAAGCCAAAATGCCTAAATCCCATTCTTCCAAGAGCTACCAAATTATCCCAACATCCAAAAATATACTTTGTTTCTACTGAGCTTAACATCAAATTCAATTGCAACAGTAATTTTGACCTCTGTGTTTTAATAAAGAAATTAACCTACGGAAAGCAGTTTCTATTTATAGTAGATTTAAGATTTAAATTCCTGTAGCGTTTTTTTGCTTCCGTTGCCATTTTTAAAAGCCTTCGTAGCTGAAGAGGATGCGGACATGTTATTGGATTGTAGACTCTATTTTGAATATTATAGAGTCGATTTATGCATGGAGGATGAGTATTGATTGCTGGTCGGTACAACCTGGGTTAATTCAAGTTTACTGGGTCATTCCACTCGGAACCCTAGCTTTGGTTTATCCTAGGTTTATATAGACAGTGTTTCAAAACGATACTGGTTAAGGTCCCTAGTTCGAGCCATGAGATGTCCCAGATTGTTTTTTAAGGTGACGGGTAGTGCCCTACCTGTTGGGTCCAACACGTACGCGAAAAATTGATTCACGTCAAAAGCGGCTACTTTTGGCGTGAATCAATTTTCCGCGTACAAAAACGGACCCAAAATTTGTGCATGGTTATTTTAAAAATAGTATAAGTGTGTGCCGAGTGGTTTAGTAGACAAAAATTAAAATCGATTGGCGTCGCTAGTTTGCCTCATCTTAACTATTGCCACTACTACGTACTTTCTACTTTAGTACTCGTACTTTCTATCACGTAACTCAGTTCTGTGGAACGGTTTGGTTGCGGGAGTATTTCCCGATGGCTACGACTTAGGGACCTTCAAGAGAAGAGCGTACTCTTACTTACGCGACAGCACATCTCTCTGATTTCGCAGATATTCATTTCATTCATTCATCGTCATCGTTATCGTCAGCCCATTTAAGTCCCCACTGCTGGGGCACGGGCCTCCCTCAATCACATGAGGGGTAATTGCCATACTCACCACGCTTGGCAGACGGGTTGGCGAGGGTTTTGATATAAATGCAGAGTTTTCCTTCTCTGGGTGCTGATGAGCATGCCAGCAGCTTTACCTCAGTCGCCTTTTACGACACCTCGGTAAGAGTGAGGGTGGCCTATTCTATTCTGCCGGGGACCACACGGCTAACACTGCTAAGTACTTCAGATTACAAGTAATGTCAGCTTTTCTGGTCTCCCTCAGCTCGGTGATAAAAACCAGGACACGGAAGGGCCTCCAGCGTCGTACGTCTCCGTCCCGCTCCAATAAACCAAGTCTGTTAAGTACTAACGTGTTTCTCTGTAGACCACTTTTAGACCTTATCCCAAAGCATTAAGGTCGAAAAGTGGTGGAACTTCTCTGAAGGTACCTTGAGAGGTATTTCCATCACGCAATTACGTAAAGCGTCTGGACGCTGGTCTGGAACACGTGGCTTCGGCCCAATTTCCGAACAGCTAAATCACAAATACCCTATAAAATTTCGAAAACCACTCTCCATACAAAAATACACTCTAACTTTAAGAATATAAGTTCCAATTTCGTTTGGCGATTTGTGTGGCGGTTAGGATGTGTGTGCGAGGGAGACGGGTGTATGTGTAAATCAATCGATCGATTCGTCCGATCGACGCGTGCGCGGCTGCTAGCGATCAAAAGCTGCTATTTCGAGTTTTCAGTTAAGGGGAAGTCTTTCCTTATTTTAATTTTTTTTTCAACAAGTAAATGGAAATTTCCTCTTGGATATTAACTTGGTATTCGATGCCACCAAAAATACAGAAGGTCGGCTTTAGTGGAAATTGATATTGATGAATTCGCTGACTCATGCGCTAGGAAAAATATCGAATCGTGTCTTTCCCGCACAAATCAATCTCTCTCTGGCACTCGATTTATTTAACTTGCACTTCTGCCTATATAATTCTGCCGATGTGACTTATAAACGTGGTACAGCTGTACGTTGATATTATTATCAATAATAGTTATAATAATAACCCTAATAGGCCCTGGTAGCCCGGATGCATTCTAACATGAGATCTGTGCATAAGCACTTCAGAAAGTGCTCTTGTTAGAATAGATGAAAAAAAAATGAAAAAAATATTTTCTAACAAAATGTTGATACATGGAAAGATAAATTAAAGGAAAATATGTCCAGTTAGATTACCTTCGGTCCTCACAGTAGGATAACCTGTATCGTGAGGGCCTGGCATGGAATTAACATAATTTTAAGATAAAGGCGCTCTTGAAAACATAGTGCTAATACTCATAATAAAGGATATACCTACATTTATATCTATATGTTTGTACATAAATAATTCGAATATGTATTTATGTACATATATTATTATTATAGGATCAGGGAAAACTAACTAGGTACTGAGCTTACGAGCTTCCAATTGTAAGTGTCCTCAATAGATCTAAATTTAAAGATAACTAAAGTTATTTTTTTTTTAAATTGCCTTTTTCTCTGATCATATCTCTCCGGTCGTGTCACACTGGGGACACCAGTGTGACACGACCGGAGAGATATGATATCGAATTATGAGGGCAAGGGAATAGAGAGTGCACTTGTGTTTGTGCACACACTTGAGCACTATAATAATATCCTACGTACGTGGCTGATTGTTAAGATTGGCCACCGTTGCCGTAATCGGTTGGAGGAGGATTATATATTACAAAATATGAATAATATCTTTACCCAAAGGTCTTCGCCTTAACCTCTCACATAGTGCAGGGTGGCTGGGGCCACTTTACGTTATAGAAAGCGGCTGGAATATTATAAAAATAGCATAAAAATCACCTCAACCGATCGCGTGCCGATCGTAATATTCACCAGAGACTTGGTGTTGCGAAAGCGCACCAGAATTATTCTGGCAAGACATTTTGTACTATCGTAAACGCAAGGACTCGTGGCAAAAAGAAATTAACATTTTAACATTAGCATCACAGTACATCTTTGACTGTATTATGTATGTTTATAAAAATTTTGAAAACTTCCCTCGAAAATCCGACAACCATAACCTAAATACTAGAAATAAACACAAGCTTGCTTTTCCACATCTCAGACTTCATAAGATTGGTAATTCATTTATAGGAATAAGTAGGTATTAAAATATTTAATAAGTTACCACAAAAGCTTGTTGATTTACCAATGCCTAAATTTAAAACACATGTTAAAAATGATTTGATGGCAAAAGCCTATTATACAGTTAATGTTTACTTAAATGACAAGAATTTTTGGAAATGATAAACTGTACTTAAAAAATGTTTAGTGATTAAAAAGAGTAACTGGCGAGTTTCTTGCCGGATATTCTCGTCAGAATCAACTTTCCGATTCCGGTGGTAGAATCACATTATATTTATTCATTTCTTAGTATATTTTTTGTATCGACATATATGTTTAATAACATGTATAATATACATAAATATAATTTATATTTTTCATGTATAACGATTTGTAAGAGCTGTATATAAGCCTATGCAAATAAAGTACTTTTGAATTTGAATTTTGAGACGATAGAGAATTTTTACCGTGGGAGAGTCATGCTTCGGCATGAATGGGCCGGAGTGTGCTGTGTTTCGCTGCGTGAGTGAGGGTACCGGAGGCCCAATTTATTTATATATTAAAAGGACAACCAACAAATCTTACACTAAAAAAACATTTTATAAATTTCAAAGAACATTTAAGTGCAGAATGCAGATTCACTTACAGGCTGCCACGGCTTGCAAATGTGAGGCAATTAACCAATACGGGAGAAAGGGGGATTTAAAGGTTGGTAGCGCACTTGTGACTCCACGGTGTCGCGGGTGTCAATGGTGATCGCCAAAATCAGGTCTCAGTATAAAAAATACTCTATGACATCAGGTTGGTCCTTTTACCGCACTTAGACTCTCTTTGGCTACATTGTACGCACAAATCATATTCATTAGATTGTACGTGATGCACTCCACGTGGTTAGAGAACATACTTTCACGAAACTCTGGGTACCGAACCCATAACTTCTTCAGATTATTCTAAGCTAGCCTTATTACAAACTCAGACAGGTCCCAACTTCGAGTGTGACGGTACAAAGCAAACACTTTGAGCAGCGCAAGTTGCAGAGACGAGCGGCGCCTAAGCCGCTAGTCCAGGGGATAAAGGACAGGGGACTGAGGATTAGCTATCAAACTAACTAGGCTTGCGTAGTGACCCAAAGTGAGCCTTGACGTCCGGTGATAAAAGCCTCCATCTAGGTCGGTCTGGTGCCACCTCCTGCAAGTCATACGCCAATAGTCCAAGCAAATCGTTTTCGATAGATAGTGACGAGGCTAGGGAGCCTTTTTAGAGTATTTTTATCTTGTTTATGCTCTGTCTGTCTCTTCTTGTACAAACGTCATAGCGGTTGGTTTGGTCTTATATTATATACTTTACTGTAACTGTTGTAAAATGTTATTTGTTTGTTGTTATATATATAAACATTTAACAACAAACAAATAACATTTTACAACAGTTCGCTCGAGAAAAGGTTTTTATTTGAGGTGTACAAAGTGTAAAAAAATATTATTTTACACTTTTCAGTTCGAGGTTTTTGAAGGCGGTTTTTTATTTTTCAGTTTTTTTTTATTTAAATATTTTCACTCTTTCATTCATCCAGTCAATTTCTATAGCTCACAAATAGATTGATATATGTATATTATTGTAGTAATTAAAATACAACTAGAGATATGCATTACAAAAACGTAAATGTAATCTCATGTCTCCAGCGGTATCTTGGAGGGCATGGTAGGATTAGATATCAAATTCCTCATCATAGCATGTAATTCCCGGTTGCGTCCAAAGCTGTAGTTTCGGAGCACGGGGTACCACTTAGACTATGATTCATAATATTGATGCCGACGTCAAAGTCAATCAATCAATCAGCCTATCGCCGTCCACTGCTGAACGTAGGCCTCCCCCAAAGAGCGCCAACCAGCCCGGTCCTGAGCGGTCCGCATCCAGCTCACACCGCAGGGCGTCCAACACTG
Organism: Marasmia exigua; assembly: GCA_019059595.1. Lineage (NCBI taxonomy): Eukaryota > Metazoa > Arthropoda > Insecta > Lepidoptera > Crambidae > Marasmia > Marasmia exigua. The sequence goes on from CM032488.1 coordinate 15,922,430, forward strand.
CGTTTCCCCACGTGTCGACCGCTCCACTCCAGTACGTGAAGACTCCATCTTTTATCAGTTCGTCTAGAAACATGACCAGCCCATCTCCACGTCAACGCCCATCTGACGTCAAAGTAATCCTAACCTAATCCCCCGCATGGAAGTCGCTTTATAGACTATCGCCTTAGATAGATATCGCTGGATAGACCAGGTCGAGAAAGATCTCGGACACCTATAAAGGACGGATTGGCGACAGGTGGCTGAGAACAGAACAGAATGGCGAATTCTCCGAAAAAGTCCGAGGCCAATATCCACTTCGGGTCGCTGAGCCAGCATAGTAAGTAAGTAAGTAAACTATCAAACTGTTGTAAAGGAAAATCTGGAATTTGATTTACCAAACCCTTTCGGCAGGAGAGTCAAAGTCAAATAATTCTTTATTTGCATAGGCTTGTACACAGCACTTACAAATCGTCATACATTTGAATGACTTAAAACTATTTATAAGTACTTATGTATAATTTAAATGTTAATACATAAATATGTTGATACATAAAATATACTAAAGAAATAAATAAACATAATGCGATTCTACCACCGGCTCGGAAAGTTGTTTCTGGTCGAGAAGATCCGGCAAGAAACTCGCCAGTTACCTACTCTTTTTAATCGCCAAACTTTCATACAATGTTGTGTCATCATCCACAGAGTTCCAAGCAATGGAAGAGTTGGGCAAGAGATGTGTAACTCAAGCCAAGTGGAGTGATGATTTAAGGGGTTCATCAAAATTATTTCTTTTTTTATCTGAAAGATGACCAGACGAATCACCTTTTTTTTCGCAGTGAAAATGCCACCAACCCGGAGTGCAATGGACTGACATCGCCGCCTTTCAGCGGCACCTTATGCACGCCCGTCCGGCTGGGAGACGGACGGGTAGTGTCGGGCTCTCCCATGACTGGGGCTTCACCTAATGTGAGACCAGTCAATGGCCCTTGGACTAAAACGCCCTGTTGATCTAGTGGTTGATCTAGCAAAAAGTATGTTTCGACATCCCCAACATAGATCTGATTTGTGATCACCAATCTGCATTAGGCAAGCGTGGTGATTAAGCCTAATCCCATCATAGTAGCGATAACTTGATTTCTATGAGGCTGATACTTTCAGAAAGGTCTGAAGGTCGGATTTTTAAACAGCAGAGTGCTGCTTCACGCCGGTTTTCAGCGAGGCCATAGTATCACTCCAGTCGAGCCGGCCCTTTCATGCCGAAGCGTGGCTCTCCCACGGTTTCGTTTTTAGTCCAAATTTTCAGCTGAACTGGTTAAATAGTCCGGCTTAAAGACAATCCTATCTGACTATATCTCCTAAGTGTGGCCGAACAAAGCAAACAGTACCTACTTTGGCCTACAAGTTGCAGTGTGACGAGCGCTGCTTAAGCCGCTACTCTAGGGGACAGGGGACTGAGGATTACCATAAAACTTCACAAAGCGAATCTAGATTATCTTTGTAACAAGAGGTTGATACCCTGAGCACACTTTCGTTGTACTGACAACCCCTTGTTGGTTATAAGTTATCAATCAATCTCAGTATTGATATTGAACCAAATTGAACCAAATGAATGACGACATGATTACGGCCTCAGAGAAAACCGCTGCTTGGCTTCGCATTAGTGACTCAACTGGTGTCACCGTCTGCTCGTCTGCCACCTATCACATAAAAAAAAGGTTAAGATGAGAGTTGACTTACTCTTCCTCCACTTCGCACGTTCTTGTGCTTCCCTATTGGTCAGTTTAATAACACGCACGTCATCCTTTACGATGTCAAGTAACAACCAAAACGTTTACCCCTTCTGCCGGGGCCGGACGCGCTGTCCCCGTCCGTAGATACATGTATGTAGAAGAATAGAATAAAGATTATTTTATCTTAATTTTATAGATTATTGTCTATACGTGTTGTTACTAGTTCATAATCATAATAATCATAATCATATATTCATTCATAAACATGGGTAAGTGTTACAAGATATTAAATAAAATATTGTTAGGTGCAGCCATGATTCACCGTAAAGGTATATGAATATAAATATTAATATCTGATACATAAATTAAATTAATTAGAGACTAAAGCGCATCGAATTCGCTGGCTCGGCCACCTAGAAAGAATGGGAGACGATCGTGCGGTAAAGCGATCGTATCAGGGACGTCCTAATGACAAAAGGCCAGTCGGCCGTCCGAGATATCGCTGGAAGGATGAGGTCGAAAAAGACCTGCGCGGACTCTCGGCAGATGACTGGCAGGAGGTGGCGCAGGATCGACCAAGATGGAGGCTCTTATTATCGGAGGCCAAGACTCACTATGGGTCGCTGCGCCAACCTAGTTAGTTAGATACATAAATTACAATTCAATTTAATTATTATTACATGCATGTAAATCATATTAGTTTACAATTTCTTATAATAAGACATCATTTTCACACTTCTAAATCTAAAGGTATTTTTACAGCATATCATCAAAGATAGATCTAACATCTTCTGCGTTTGAGCATATCATGCTAGGTAATACATCCGTGATAGCGAATGTTTTACGAACGCAGTGTCCATGCCATATCATACCCTATGACGTAAGCGGCAGGGGCGCCATCATTTATTTTCTCGAGTTTATTGACAAATCGTAATGTGATCTCCCTCCTGTCCCCGGAACTACGTCGGTAATGAAGCCGGCGCCGCTGGTTCTCATTACTGTTGTATTGTCACAGTTCGGATCAGCTGACATCCTAGATACCTAACACGTTTCGGCAATTTTTTACCTAGACACAAACTAAATTTATTAGTTAGGAGGCCCTCCCTCACTTTGCACGGTGACATGGAGTGTCTTCTTTTTACCCGACTACGGCAAAGTCAAAAACCGGCCAAGTGCGAGTCGGACTCGCCCATGAAGGGTTCCGTAGCAGCAAGTAAGATATATGGAAAGTAAATTGCGGTTTACGTTTATAACGTAAAAAAAAAACTACTCACTATATCTAGTTCAAACCAATTTTCGTTGTTAGTTTTCATGATTATGTTTAGGTACATCATATATATTTTTTAGTTTTATAATTAGTCTCTCTAACTTCTTTTTTAGTCTCATATTCCGGTGGGACACCAGCGTAAACGAACGGAGCGTGCCTTCGGAGGCTAGGGGTTACAAGACCGCCAACTTTAGAATTTCCTAGTGAAATCTTTGGTACAAATTTTTGGCCCGACCCGGGGATCGAACCCGGGACCTCTTGCGCAGCCTCAGTGGCGCAGTGGTTTGTGGGTGCACTTTATATGTATAATAAGCAAAAGCTGTCTGACTGATTGACTGATCTTTCAAAACATCATCATCATCATCGTCAGCCCATTTAAGTCCCCACTGCTGGGACACGGGCCTCCCTCAATCACATGAGGGGTAATTGCCATACTCACCACGCTTAGCAGACGGGTTGGCGAGGGTTTTGATATAAATGCAGAGTTTTCCTTCTCTGGGTGCTGATTATCATGCCAGCAGCTTTACCTTAGTCGCCTTTTACGACACCTCGGTAAGAGTGAGGGTGGCCTATTCTACTCTGCCGGGGACCACACGGCCTAAAGATAGTCATAATCCTAGCTAAACACGCCCAGTCTTCCCATTAATCAGAAACATCGAGGTGACCTTTCACCCAGACCTTGAAACCAACAATACAGGCTTGCCATATATTCCCTATCACCACTTTACCCTGGTCCCTGCATCCGTAATCCTTAAGAACGAATGACTCCAGCTCTCTCCTAGCAAAGGTCTAGTTAAACTGGTTTGGTTGTCCACTGTAACATGGCCTCTCCTTTCTTGTCTATTTTATGAGTTCTACGTTTACTTAAAGGATGGAAGGGGTCTATGTATTTTGGGGGGTTATAAAATAGGAAATGTGAAGGAAAGTAGCGTCTAAAATGCGTCTCTTGGGATTGTTTTCAATCGATTTTGTATAATTTTGTTATGATGTTGTTTTTCGGGGGCCATTTTTGTGTTATACAGATTAGTCGAAATATAGACTGTTGTGCGTGTTCTCTTTAATAAACCACAATGATACCACAATTCCATACTCTGACCATACATGATGTATATATGTATATGTAGCTCGGTTTGTGCATGCACTTTCTATGGGACCAGTGACCACTGACAGTGTATGCGACATGCGCAGTTGTCATCTGATGCGACCGAGCGGGTGAGCAGGTTGCGGATAGCTCGCCCTCCCCCATACCCACCTCTTTGCTTGAGGACGGGAGAGGGTGTCACGTTGACACCGGACAATAGATGGCTGCTCCGAAACCCAATCCCAGGCTAGGAGCATTCCTGACAACCTCAAACCCATGCTCCCCGCCTCATCCTCGAACCACCCTAACTCACCTTATCCTTCCCCTCATGTCCTGGAGGAGTTAACCTCGACTCTAAAAAACCCCAATCTAAGGTGTCATCCGACCCGTGCCGATAGATGCATGGCCGAAGGGATGTTCGGTCGAGAACGGAGGGGCCTCGAAACCAGGCGAAATCGAGGTCTATTTAGCCTTACCCCTGCAAGCGGGGCTCTGCAGGGGTGGGACCTTTACTTCCCTAGCTTCTCGTGGGAACTATATGGATATTCTTGACATTATAGACAACCATTTAAATTCTACCGAAGAGGTACCAGGTACCTCTGAGGCTATGCTCTTTGGTAGCGATACTGAGGAGCATACTATCACTTGCCGAAGCACCTGGGACTGATGGACCAGGTACTTCTAACGCGGAGTCGACCCCTCTGGGTGCAACGCACCAAAGGGACTCGTCGACCAAGGGGCCAGAGAGTAAACCCAGGGTTAAGCTCTCTGGAGCTGATAGGAAGCAAATCTATCGGCTCGTAGCGAAGGGTATGACCTTCGAGCAGGCGCTAGAACTGCGCATGAGTGAGAAGGCTAAGCAGAGGACCCAAGAGGAGGGGGAAACGAGGGAGCGGGCGACTAAGCGCCCTCTCAATACCTCGTCTACCTCGAATCAAGGCAATCCTACCAAGGCATCGAAGCTTGGCGAGCCTTCCACCTCGAAGCCTACTTTTAAGGAGGTTGCTGGGTCCGTCACGTGTGGCATCATAGACGCCCTGGGAAAAATGGACCAGGAGAGGGTCGAAATGCTTCAAGATGCTATCTTGAAGTGTATTGACACCTCAGATGATGGGGACGGTCCCAGCTTTATTGGATGCAAACCGCGCTCGGGTGGCATCCTTTTGGCGTGCGCAGATGAGGACTCGAAGGAGTGGCTCATCCGCAAACTGCCCAACATTAAACCCTGGGATGGGGCTAATCTCTCCGCTGTAAACGAAGAGGATATGCCCAAGCCTAGGTATGGCACGGCCTGGATACAGGAAGCCAAACACGACGCAGGTACCATCCTGCGGAGGTTGGCAAAACAAAACAAAGGTTTAGACCTCTCGAGTTGGAGGGTAGTCAACCGGAAGCCCGAAGCAAAAGGTCAAACAGTGACCTTTTCCTTCGACGAGGCGGCCTTGGAGACTATTCTTCAACGCGAGGGGCGCCTCTACCTTGACTTTGGCCTTATCCAGATAAGGGTCAAAGGGGGCAAGGTATCCGGGGACAAGAAGGAGGGGGCAAGCGTCGAGGCTCGTCCAAGTACCTCCAACTTGGTCTCGGGTACGGAACCCTCAAGAGGAGCAACTGGAGCCGACTCCAGCAGCACCACACCTCCACCCGTCCGGGGGACGCATGGAGTCTCGAGGGGCAACAGTCGTGTTGCAGGACCCTCGAGAGGCAGGAGCACCACTACCTGCCAACGATCTGCCCTAGACAGCAGAGGTCGTGGTCGTGGTGGTCGAACACGACCAGCAGGGGGACGCGGCAAGAGAGGCGCTGTGCGAAGGCCGGTAAATCTACCGACCCTTGCACAGGAGCACTCCAGCAGGAAAGCCGCAAGCAACCTGCTCAACAAAAACAACTAATCCCCCCCCCCATCCCCGTAAGAAACAGACACAACCCACCTACACAAATATCCTCCTATCCCTTCCCTCCGAATTTAGAAACTTTCTCCCAACCCTTCCCTTCCCAATCCCCAAACCCAACAACATAATGATTAAGGTGATACAAGTAAACCTCCAGCACTCAAAGGCAGCCTCAGCTGCCCTTTGCCAAAGATTCCTCTCTGGGACCTGGACATCGCCTTGATCCAAGAACCGTGGGTGAATAAAACCACAGTAATGGGGCTAAACTCGGCAGGTAAGATATTAAGTAACACCTGCGGAGCAAGGCCAAGAGCATGCATGCTCTTCAAGAGAGGCATAAATGGACGTAGTTATGCTACAACGTTCCAATCCACACGAAGGTCGAACTGAGAAAAACGCGTTTTTGTGTTTTTGTGGTACACTTTTTTATGGTAGCATGTAGAACCGAGGAGTGTGTATCATCTATACGAAATAAATAAATATTATTTTATCATAAACCTTTCATTGATAAAAAATAATATTACCCATAAAAATTTAAAAAAATTGTACATGGAACGTTTTAACAAAAAGGCATTTTATATGAAAGTGGGATTTAAATTAATCCGATAAAACGTTCCAAAGTGTAAAAGTTACTATATTTGAGTAGTTTATATATATTTTATCGACAGTAAATACATATAAGACAATAAAACAATATTATTAATTATTTGAAAAATATTTATTTAGAAAATCATTCAGCATCTTGGTCGAAATCCAGTTCCTTCCCATAACCGTCAACATCATCAATAGCTTCGTCAGATTCTTTTAAGTTTTTATAAAATTGCAAACAATCTGCTGGAATGAATTTATTTTCTTATTCTTCTTCTTAACTCACTTTTACTATTAAAGACACCCCTCTTCCCAAATTTCAAGTTTCTAGGGTCAGTAGTCTGGGCTGTGGGTGCATTCCTAGTCACCTCCTTAACTCACTTTTACTATTAAAGGCACCCCCTTCCCAAATTTAAAGTTTCTAGGGTCAGTAGTTTGGGCTGTGGGTACATTCCTAGTCACCACAGGTTCTCCTTTTATATATATAGATATGATTTATATTTATATACCTAGATAGTATTGGCGCAAAATTAGCTTTCGAAAAAAAGCACTCGCATGCACTGAGTAGGTACCTACTCGGAGAGAGAGTGGAGTAAGTTCAAAAGCTACGGAAGTCGTAATAGGCTGATGAGATACGAATGTGCCAACTTTAATTTACAACCACCCAATAGTCCATTTACAAAGTTCAGTTGCAGCAGTTTAAGAAAAAGAACATATTTAGGTACACGTCATGCTTGGCAGCCTTCCAACATGCGTGCATCGCGGACTTTTCTCCGCGTATCACCTTCAAAAATGGCTTTAGTTAATATTTATTCATTTATAAACAGCAAAAAAAAAGTTTATTACAGCTACATACTATTGAACCAAAGATACCTAGTAGATATTAATAATAATATTAATAAATTACTGCATGGAAAACAGTTTGGATTTACTAAAGGAAAATCCACTACTGATGCAGGAGTGGCTCTTATCAAACATGTTTTTGATGCGTGGGAGAAAAAGCAGGATGCAATAGGTGTTTTCTGTGATTTGTCGAAAGCATTTGATTGCGTTAATCATTAAACACTATTGATGAAGTTACGGCATTACGGTGTATTGAATAACGCACTTAATATGATTCAATCTTATTTGTCTGATAGAATTCAAGGGTTAATGTTAATGGAATCGACTCTTCTGGCGCTCGTCTATTAATGGGAGTGCCCCAGGGCTCAATATTGCGCCTTTTGTTGTTCTTAATATACGTTAATGACCTTCCATACTTTACGAAAGATCTATGTGAAATAGTGTTATTTCCTGACGACACTTCCTTGATTTTTAAGGTTGATAAATATAAAGAATCAATTGACGACGTAAATGATACTCTCTCACAGGTATTGCACTGGTTTACGACCAACAATTTACTTCTTAACTCAAAGAAAACTAAATGTGTAAAATTCACCATGTCAAATATAAGGCAGGTCGATACAAGTATTAAGATGAACAATGAATCTATTCAAACCATTAATTCTACAGTTTTTCTCGGTATGACTATAGATGCCAAACTGCAGTGGAGTCCCCATATTGCTGCCTTGGCAGGAAGACTAAGTTCCGCTGCATATGCAGTAAGAAAAATTAGGCGTCTGACTGATATCAAGACGGCAAGACTGGTCTATTTCAACTATTTCAGTGTGATGTCATATGATCTACTATTGTGGGGGTCTGCTGCTGACATACAAACTATTTTTACTTACAGAAATGGGCCATCTGCGCTATATACATACAGCCTTAAATCACGTGACTAACTTAGGGAAATATTTAAAGAAATAAATATATTAACCGTAGCTTCCCAATTTATCCTCGACTGCATTATGTATGTACGTAAGAACTTGCACACTTTTCCAAAAAAGTCCGATAGTCATAGTCTTAACACCAGAAATATACATATACATAGGCTTGCCGTCCCTAAAATCGGTAATTCGTTTGTTGGCTTAAGTATTAAGATATTTAATAAGCTACCACAAAATGTCATTAACCTATCACTGGATAAGTTTAAGTCTCATATTAAAACCTGCCTAATGAAGAAAGGTTACTATAGTGTACAAGACTATTTAAATGATAAGGATTCTTGGTCATGTTAATTGATTGATCATTTGAGTTGTTATTCATAGTAGTCTATTAACTTTCATAATTATATTTTTTTTCTCTTCTCAATTGAAACTCTGCAACATCATCAATATTTGAAAATAGTAACTACTGAGTTTCTTGGTGGTGTCTTCTCAGTAGAAATCGATATTCCGAACCAGCGGTAGATATTATGTGCCTTACCTATTTTGACATTCATAAGTGTTCTGTATGGACCTAAATTGAATAAAGAATTTTTTATCTTTTATCTTTATATAATTTTTTCTGAGAGCACTATGAGCATAATGTAGTACCATTGTTAATTTTAATATTTTTTCAGGTCAGTGTCTAAGTTCTTTGTTAAGTAACGTATGTAATAGTTTAAGCTAGTATAATTTATTATTCAACCATACAAAATCAAACTTTTGTCATTACTCTATTTGTGTTGCATGTGTCTATGGGCGGCGGCCATTGCTTACGATCAGGTGATCCGTCTGCTCGTCTGCCACCTATTACAAAAAAAATAGTTACGACCAATTTTAAGAAATCTAATTATTTTAGCTGCCTTCAAGTTTCAGTTTGTTGCCTAGCAAAATAAATAATACGTATTATTTTTTTAACAAGACCTTATATTATAAGAAATACAAAAGTGATGGATCGTTTCATGACTAGATAAATGTATGTTCCTACTAGTATATACGTTTTGAATCGTTTATTTTTACCATTATAACTTCTTTACAACATTACAAAGTACTTGAAACGTTTTTTAGAAATAGATTTTTCATAATATACATTTTTACAAAACGTTCCAAGTTGACTGGACCATTGTTTTGTCCAAAACGAATTAAAAAATACGATCCAAATGAATTGACACATTTTAAGGATATAATTAGGTCTTTTGGGACGTTTTATCGTTTGGGCGGCTTAATTATTTCAATAATTACTATGGTAAGAGTGTCAGTGTCTTCAGCAGTAGATAGAACGGTCCTAAATACGTAGCTTGAGCATGAAAACTCGATTTTGACCACCTTGTGGATTGGAACGTTGTAGCATAACTACGTCCAAATTACCTCCCGATCCCTTCTCTGTGTACAGATGATGCTGTTGCAGCGTATATAGACCTACCCGGGGGGAAAGGTGGGGAGACATTCATAGTCAGCTCCATGTACCTACCCGGTGAGGACCAGGATCCGGTGAACAAGGTGACGCTGGTAGTGGAATACTGTCTGGAGAGAGAAACCCAGCTGCTGGTGGGTACCGACTGCAACTCCCACCACACATCATGGGGCAGCTCCAACACGAACGCTAGAGGTGAGTTACTGTTTGACTACTTGCTCACTAATAATCAATTTGTTCTTAACGTGGGTAGCAAACCAACCTTTACCACACGTTCTAGGCAGGAAGTACTAGACATAACTTGGTGTTCAGGTAATCTCGCACACCGAGTGACTAATTGGCACGTCTCAGATGAGCCGTCCATGTCCGACCACACCCACATTAGGTACGACATACTATGCTCGGGAACAAAGGAACCGAACACCTACCGTGACCCCAAGGGAACAGACTGGGAGGGCTTTAGGAACTCCCTTAGGTTATACCTTGGAGATTTTAAATACATCAAAACTGTGGACCAAGTGGAAGCCGCAGCAGAGGACTTAGGCAAGAGCCTAATGAATGCGTATCTAGAAAATTGTCCTCTCAAGACCACTAAGAGCAACAGAAACACGCCTTGGTGGAACAAAAACCTGGAGCATCTGAGGCAAAAGGCCCGTGCCTTATTTAACAAGGCAAAAAAAGACAAGAACTGGGATGCTTACAGGAAGGCGTTAACACGTTTCAATAGGGAGCTCAGAAAAGCAAAAAGAAGATCCTGGCAAAAATTCTGCGGGTCAATCAAGGACACTGCCCAAGCTGCCAGGATCCACAAAATACTATCCAAGACACCTGAATCCCATCTAGGCCTGCTAAGGAAAGCGGATGGATCTTTCACAGAATCTCCGGAGGAAACACTGAGACTGCTTGCTCAAACGCACTTTCCGGAATCCGTGTACATTAATAACGAAAGAGAACTCCAGGTCAGTAAGTCTCCGGACAGGAGACCGAGGAATGAAGACTGGAGGAGAGCTTCCGTTATTTTTCGTCCCCAGCAGATAATTTGGGCCATTAGGAGTTTCAAGCCTTACAAATCTGGTGGGGTCGATGTATCTGTATCTTCCCGGCTTTGTTGCAGCGGGGCGAAGATATCATCATCTCTACGCTGATAAAATTATACCGTGCAAGCTTTGCTTGGAGTTATTTGCCATCAGCGTGGACTCGGGCGAGGGTCACTTACATTCCCAAGGGAGGGGACAAAGACAAATCGCAGCCCAAGTCCTACAGACCGATAAGTCTCACCTCATTCCTACTAAAAACGATGGAAAAGGTGTTGAACAGTCACATCAGGGCAACATACCTCGTTGAAAAACCCCTGAGTGCAAGACAACATGCCTACCAAACAGGCAAGTCCACGGAAACGGCACTTATTGACCTGGTGGACAGAATTGAGAAAGCCATAGAAGACAAAGAAATTGCACTCTGTGCCTTTCTTGACATCGAAGGGGCGTTTGACAACACCAACTTCGATGTTATAACACGTAGTATGGTGAATCGTGGTATCGACGACACCACCACCAGATGGATGGGATCCATGCTACAAAATCGGACTGCAACAACAACGTTGATGAATAAAACCCTACATTATAGAGTGACCAGAGGATGTCCACAGGGCGGAGTCCTATCACCCCTTCAATGGTCATTGGTTGTTGACAGTCTCATCTGCGAGCTCAATGAAGCCAGATTTCTGACTCAGGGTTACGCAGATGACATAGTAATAATGGTCATAGGACAATGCCCTAGCACCATTTCCAATCTTATGCAAAGGGCCCTACGAATAGTAGAAAACTGGTGCACGAGACACGTGCTAACAGTCAATGCACGTAAGACGGTCTTAATCCCGTTTACCAAAAGAAGGAAACTAGAGGCGCTGCACACCCCAACACTTCTTGGTACGAAGCTATGCTTGTCCAACGAGGTCAAATATCTCGAAGTCTTTTTAGACCAAAAACTAACATGGAACAAGCATCTCGACTACATCACTAGAAAGGCAAAAATTGCGATGGGGGCAAGCAGTAGGTTGGTGGGGCTAAAATGGGGGCTACGGCCCATGGCCGCACTCTGGATTTATAAAACGATAGTGAGGCCGATCGTCACTTATGGCTGCTGTGTGTGGTATAAGAAGATGCACCAACTTAACTGCGTAGAGAACCTCAGCAAAGTTGCCTGCTGCCTGCAACTGCAAAAGAACTGCCTGCCTTATAGCCACTGGCGCGCTTTCGTCCTCTCCCTCTGCAGCACTGGATGCCCTCCTGAACATTCCACCTCTGCACATTCACGTGCAGATGGAAGCGAGGATGGCTATCACGAGAGCGAAAATCAGAGGGAGGACGAGATGGCATTCTAGGGTCATGAGAGGCCTCTACAATGAACTAATGAAAATTCCGGTCATGGATATGCCCTCTGACTCCATGGTCCGTGAACACCGCTTCGATAAGCGTATTACAGTCTTGTTACCAAGTAAACAAGACTGGGAGGCTGGAACTCCCGGAAATGTTAAGCAGAATGACATCGTTTGGTATACAGATGGCTCCAGGAAGCAGGGCATATCTGGGGCGGGATTTTGTAATGATCGCTGCGGAATACGCAAATTCGCCAACCTGGGTCGCTATACCACAGTGTACCAAGCGGAAGTCTTCGCAATAATTGGCTGTGTCCAAGAGAATCTACAAATGAATCTCCAGAATAAGAAGATATTCATCTTCTCAGATAGTCAAGCTGCCCTCAAGGCGTTAACATCCTGTGAACTTGACTCCAAACTCACTAGCGAGTGTGTCCTGCTCCTAAACCAGCTTGGCAATGCCAACATTGTAAATCTGATTTGGGTACCGGGACACTGCAATATCAGAGGCAACGAAGTCGCTGACGTGCTAGCAAAGGCCGGGGCAGAGAGCCCACTACTCGGACCGGAACCAATAAGTGGCGTTCCAGCATGCATGGTCAGGTTCGAGTTAAAAGAGTGGGAGAAAAAACAAAGCACTGAATTCTGGAAAAGACTACCTCGACTAGAACAGTCTAAGGCGTTGATACAGGCGTTCGATCAGAAACGAGCTGTAGAAATAACAAAACTGAGTAGAGGACATGTTAGGGCACTCACTCGGACCCTCACAGGGCACAGCAAATTAAATAAGCACCTGCACAACATGGGCCTTACAGATACCAAAATCTGCAGGTTCTGTCGCGAGGACGAGGAAACGATTATCCACGTCCTCGGCGAGTGCATAGCGCTGCACCGCTGCAGAAGCCGGCACCTGGGAGCACACATGATCTCAGCTGACGAGATCAAGAGCTCCCCCATCAGCTCCATTCTCGGGTTTATCCTGGAACTGGAGCTACATGAGGTGCTGTAATAGGTTACGGGGCTGCCACAATAGATCATCTACTGGTCGCAGTGGCTATGAGACGCAGGGCTCACCCCATTTCTATCAAATAATAAATACATGATGTACAGTCGGTATCGGTAAATTGACATAATTCCCCATTATGATTCCCGTACGGCATTTTTTTCAAACAGTTTTTATGTAACATGTCCAAAAATATATAATCACTTACCTGATCACCTAAAGCAAAACAATGGAAACTGTTTTAAGAAGAAGTTGTTCAATCATCATCATCATCATCAGCCCATTTAAGTCCCCACTGCTGGGGCACGGGCCTCCCTCAATCACATGAGGGGAAATTGCCATACTCACCACGCTTGGCAGACGGGTTGGCGAGGTTTTTGATATAAATGCAGAGTTCTCTGGGTGCTGATGATCATGCCAGCAGCTTTACCTTAGTTGCCTTTTACGACACCTCGGTAAGAGTGACGGTGGCCTATTCTGCTCTGCCGGACACCACACGGCCTAGTTGTTCAATATACTTATCCAAAAAAAATATTGTTCTCTTAATGAATACTTCAATGACAAAATATAATTCTATTTTATTGTATTGTAATGAGATAACAGGTATTATTTCAATGCAAGTGTTAATTTTAATTATGATCTCATTTGGTTATATGTTAAGACTGAATTTAATTCAATTTAATTTCTGGGGTCAGAAGCCAGGGACTTTGTGTGGGAGATAGGCCGTAGATTGTGCGAGGTGACAGGTGACTCACGCTCTGGGCCGTTTCTGGTGCAGAAGCTGGCCATCGCTATTCAGCGTGGTAATGTGATTGCACTCACTCTTAAAGTTTAACTCGTTTAGGATAGAGGGTGTAGTTGTACCTTATCGAATATATTATCGCTTATCGAATAGCAGTCACTCTCGGAGGAGTCGCGAGTTTCCATTTCCATGTATTTAAAAAAAATATAAATATAATAAAAAGGTTTGCAACTGTTCTGTTTACCGATACATTTTGTATCCGAACCTTGTAACAAAAAAGTTCAAAATCTTATGACGCAAATTCTTTCAGAACTATGAAGAATATTTCAGTAAAACAATTTCAGCGGCTGAAATACTGCTAACAAACAGATACATACGAATGCGAGGTCATATTTTTGGATGGTTCAATCGAACGATGTAGATGTCTGTATTCCAGTGTTGCCCGCTGCGTTATGTGAAAGTAACTAATAAGTAAAATAAAAAAAAAACATAAAAGTAACTAAGCGTTATTAATTTCATGTGTAAAAATACTAATTGGATACATTTCGACCATGGGAGAGTCACGCTTCGGTATGAATGTGATACCACGGCTTCACAGAAGACCGAGCACTGTGCTGTATTTCAATGCGTGAGTGAAGGTACCGGAGTCCTAATCCGGGGGAAAAGGGGATTTATAGGTTGGCAGCGTACTTGTGACTCCACTGGTGAAGCGGGTGTCCATTGGCGGCGACGTTCGCTTACTATCAGGTGATCCATCTGCTCGTCTGTCGCCTATCACATAATTTTTTTTAAGAAATCTGGGGAAAACAAAAGCTAATCAAAACATCATATTTATCAGTCTGTATAGTCCACAGTTGGACATAGGCGTGGCTAAACTAAAAGTTAATCAATTGAAAATAATATTAAAACAATGTTGGTCTTTGTAGCAGGGTCTCAAAAAAATATATACATGTCGAATTGAGAACCTCCTTTTATTGAAGTCGGTTAAAAATGCTAGCAGCATTACCTCCGCTGGACGCGATGGAAATTCGCAGGAATAAGTAGCCTTTGGATCTCCCGTGACTTTCAACCGAAAGGCTTAGCCTCTTTAATATCGACGACGACTTATATTTTAGATTTATTACCTACGTTTTTTTTTATGTGATACGTGGCAGACGAGCAGGCGGATCGCTTGATAGTAAGCGATTGCCGCCTCCCATAGACACCCGCGCCACCAGTGGAGTCACAAGTGCGCTATAAACCTTTAAACCCCCCTTTCCCCCGGATTGGGCCTCCGGTACCTTCATTCACGCAGCGAAACACAGCACAGTGCTGTTTTACGGCGTTTTTCTGTATGTTGGCAATATCTTTAAACTTGTCGGTATCTATTTTTATCTATACCATTTATAAAGAGGTAAATCCTGCACACAGCGGCAACACTTATAGGTAATCCGAAAACACAAAACGCTTGCGCGGGGCAGGTAATCGACACTGTAGCGCCATCTATTGGTATAAAGTGGAACTAATGTGAAACGAAGTGAGGGCGGGACCACTAGTCATTAATAAATTGAGAACAATTTTATACTAAATTGGGGTGAATCTCCACCTCTATTCGTCTCTTTCTGGAAATGATTAATAATTCTAGCATCTAATAAGCGTGATGTTTATTACATATAAAGGTTCCAAAGGTACCTCTCTGGCAACTCTGCTCTTTTCCTCTATACTATAGGGGTAGTTGCAGTTTGCGTGTGTGTGGGTGAGGCCGGGAGGGTGCGGCGCCAGAGAGTAGAGAAAATGCGAAATTATACAGAAGAGACACACATTTTATAGTCGTCTATACAGGGTGTATTTTTGTTTGACTGCCTCGGTGGCGCAATGGTTAGTGGTCGCACGTTAAAGCGACGGTTGCGCTTGGGGTCCCCGCTTCGAACCCCGGGTCGGGCCAAAATTTTTACCTGAGTCTTTCTGTTAAGAAATTCTTAGTGTTAGCCCTGGAAGTTGGCGGTGTTGTACCCCCGTGCCTCGGAAAGCATGTTAAGCCGTTGGTCCTGCGCCTAATAACTCTTCGGTCGTGTCACACTAGTGTCCAATCGAAATAAGAGGATACGGGAATAGAGAGTGCACTTGTGTCTGAGCAAATACTTGTGCACTATAAGACTTGTCTAATATGTCCTGCGTCGATGGCTGATCGTTGAGATTGACCGCCATGACCGAAATATCGGTTTGGAGGACATTATTATTATTATTATTATTATCAGTGAACATTTAAACCCCTTTAACCACGCTATCTAGATATAAGATAAATAGAGTTTCTCAATCTAATACATCGTATGGCACCTGTGTTACGGAATTATATAAATAAATAAATATTTCATAACATCACATACATTGATCTAACTCCGAGATAGGTAGCTCAAGCACCTGTATTACGGATATCAGAATCAACAGTGGGATTACAAATATATACATATACTTTTCTTTTGTAAATACATAGGAAACACCCAGGCCAATACAAACAAACATGTTCATGCACACAAATATTTGTATTGTACGGGGATCGAACCCGCAACCCTTTACCAAAGGCAGCGTTCACTACCACTGTTCCAAACGGGTCGTCAAATTTTACACATTATCGCGAAGGTCATACAGCAGTCGCTTCAATGTAATTATGACACTCCCCAAATCCTGAATCATGGTCCAAGCGTACCCAGGGTTCTAAAGCCACGGCTTTGGACGCAACCGGGATCATGATACAAGATGAAGAAGAAGAAAGCTAATTTAAGGACGCAAACCTGAAAACTTTTCAGTTAAACTGAAAACTATTTTTATTGAATGTCCTATCTGTAATTTTTACTCATTGCCACCAAGCAACAGGTGACGTTATCGAACCGGGGTCGTTTGTGAGCGTCTCTACGTACAGCCTTCAGCAAAGTTTCTTTTAAACTTCAACCTTATTCTCATTCCTATAAGACTCAAACGCCTTCATAGGAAACATGATGACGGTGAGTCTTAAGTCGAAGGAATAAGGTTGAGTTTTTTATTTGTATTTGAAGGGGGGAAGAGGGAGGAATTGATGGACTCGCAGAACTGAACTCTTCCAATGTATGGATACAAATATGGGAGATCTAAGTGTCTGAAAGATTCGCGGGTACATTGGGGTAGTCTTTTGGAATGGATGTCCCGGTTGTGTCCAAAGCCTTCGCTTTGGGCGCCGGTGTACGCTTGGACCATGATTTGCTGTCTGATAAATTAGAATGAAGCGAAAATCGACAGTTGTGAAATTTTCCGAAACTTTCTGGTTTCCATATAATATATTTTTCCTCATTGCCGACCACTAGTTGGGGTCTGGTTGGACCTTTTTCATTTATCTTGACTCTAGGTCAGTGCTTTTGTTTGCTAGTTTACATTTTTTTTAATTTTATGTCATAGATGGCAGACGAGCAGATGGTAAGCAATTGCCATCGTCCATGGACACTCGTGACACCAATGGAGTCACAAGTGCGCTGACAACCTTTAAAGCCCCCCGTTCCCCAGGATTGGGCCTCCGATATTTGTTGCTTCACGAAACACTTTAGTGTTGATACCTATATACTCATACATACATTTTCTAACTATCTACATTATGTGCCTATTTATACATTTAACTTATGGTTGTACCTTCGTTGTTCCTGGTTTCCATAGCACAATGAGAAAGCTTATTTTGGGACCAGGAAAAAATGTCTTTGATTTGATGTATCAGCTTCTTCCTCTGGATCGTATCCAGCGAAGGGCGGTCAGAATTGTCGACGACCAGGCACTTTCCGACACACTTGATCCTCTGTCATTGCGTAGAGATGTAGCATCACTGTGCATCTTCTATCGCATTTACAATGGGGAATGTTCCGAGGAGCTGTTCGGCCTTATTCCAGCTGCAATTTTTCACCACCGCACATCACGTCAGAACGCCAAATTCCATCCACATTACCCTGGATGGATTTATATCGACTACAGTGCGTTTCTCACGTCATTTCCTACCACGCACAGTAAAACTGTGGAACCAGCTGTCATCCGTGGTGTTTCCGAACAGATACGACCTGGTGACCTTCAAGAAAAGGGTGTACTCCTTTCTTAAGAGCCGGCAACGCATATGTGATACCTCAGGTGTTGCAGATGTCCATGGGCGGCGGTGATCACTTTCATCAGGTGTGCCGTCTGCTCGTTTGTCCGCTATAATGTAAAAAAAAATGTTGTCTCAATTTATTTTTAGACAATTATTACCTCTAACTTGGTAAAACACACCTTAGTCATTTCACCTGCTTAAAACAAACCCCCGCCCCCAAATTATGAAACGGCAAAACGCTAAGCATTATCGCGTCAGGAAGCCGATTGTGCAAGTAACCAGGGATATTAACAGTCGTTTGATGGTGTGACTGGCCCGGAAAGCGTTTAGCCGCTTCCCCACTTTGATGGATGGACCGGAACTAAATATTCTAAGCGATAGTCGGGTAGGGTTTCCATGGGACATAGACGACACCTTAGTCGGGCATTTTTGGGTCAGTGGTCGTGACTTGTGACGCTGGCATCCTCGTTTTTTTTAAAGTGATAGATGACAGACGAGCAGACGGATCACTCTGATGGTAAGTGATTTCCGCCTCCCATGATCACCTCGACACCAGTAGTGTTACAAATGATTGGGTCTCCAGTACCCTCAATCACGCAGCGAAACAGCCGGTTTTCTGTGAGGCCGTGGTATCACTCCGGTCAAGCCGGCCCATTCATGTCGGAGCGTGACTCTCCCACGGTTGTCCCACGCTCCCAGATTTTCATATTCAGTCAATAATCTTTGGTTTTTGCGTTCCGTTTGCAATGCGGAAGTTACCGGTTTTTATAAAATTCTGTGTGGAAGGGTTAGAATGTCAATTTACCGTATTATATTGGCAACATCGAAATCGAATGATTAAAAATTAGGAAAATCAGCTTCATGCGACTTAGAATGCGAATGTGACTTACGTCGCATGCGACGACGCTAAGTCATACGAGTGAATCAAAAATAAAGCTCTACGTCGCGGCTGCGCAGCGTTCACCCCGAGAATGCGCGAAGGATACGCTGCGAAGACAAGTCTGAACGCCATTGTTTTTTGTGGATGCAACACAAAAAAATTCCGGCGAATCCGTTGCGCACCCGCGGCTTGAACGCTGCGCAGCTGCGACGTATTCGCTGCGTCGTCGCTCCGCTTTGAAAACGCTGGCAATTCGCCAGTGTGGCAACGCCCTAACACAATTAACTATTATGTATAACGGTAATCCTTTAGGATATTATTCCTTCTTCTTTAGGCAGTCAGGGACACCCCACTTTTTACGTAAGGCAAAAGCTTGCGTGCGGAATATCCAGGAATTACACTTCTATTTTGTAAGTTATCGCCAGCAGGACGCAAACTCATTGTTAGTAAGTAAGTCAGTAGTATTTTGAAAGGTTTTAATGCTATTTGCATAATTTTCTGTGACGTTGTAGTTATATCGCATTTTAAATGCGGGACCGCCACGCTTAGCCATGAATTGGCCGGCTCGACCGGAGTGATACCGCTGCCTCACAGAAGACCGGCGTGAAGCAGCGCCTGCGCTGTGTTTCGCCGTGTGATGAGGTTACCGGAGGCCCAATGGGGGGGAAGGGGAAAAGGTTGGCAGCGCACTTGTGACTCCACTGGTGTTGCGGGTGTCCATGGGCGGCGGAATCGTTTACCATCAGGTGATCCGTCTGCTCGTCTGCTAGAAGTAAAACTATGAACACCGTTTTTTTATGTGATTGTGGTGGCGGACGAGCAGACGGATCTCCTCATGGTAATTAATTGCTGCCGCTCATGGACACCTTTCTCATAAATCCGCTAGATGGCGTACTGTTGGACTGAGGTCCAACATCAACCGCGTTGTTTGTTTAGTTTGTCAAATTGTCATTTTGACAGATCACGTCAAAAATAACCAACCATATTGTATATGGACCTCACTCCTATAAATAAATAAATAAATATATAAACCTTATATTGTTACACATTGAGTTTGAAATCGATTGAGGAAATTTGACAATTTTGTATAGCTTGATCTGTCCGCCACTGTACATGTCGACTCCATCTTTCATCAGTACGTCTAGAGACATGACCGGCCCATCTCCACTTCAGCGTGCTGATCCTGCGTGTAATGTCTATGACTTAAGTTCTCTGACGAATAACTTTGTTACGAATTTTATCCGCCAGAGAAACTCCGCATGCTTCATCGCCTACTGAGGTACCTTAAACTTGGTGTGAGCTGGATGGGTACTCTCAGGAGCGTGTTGGTTGGCGCTCTTTGGGGGAGGCCTACGTTCAGAACCACGGGTAGGGGGAAACACGCCCTATTAAAACTCAACTTCTTCTTTGCCTGTTCCCACTTTAGGTGGGGTCGGCTCTCCTTATCCTTCTGCGCCAGGACAATCTGTCCTGGGTTTTCGGGTCAGGTAGACCCGACGGCGTTCCTAACTAGGTTGGCTGTACTGGTCCACCAGGTCGAGGGCGGCCGTCCCCTTCTTCTCTTGCCTTCTGGGATTGACGTCCGCATGACGTGGCCGTATCATCTGAGACGTGTTTCGGTGAGCTTTTCCTGGACAGGGGTGACTTTGAAACTACCTCGGACGTATTCGTTTCGAACTTTGTCTAATTTAGTCACTCCGCCCGACCACCTAAGCATCTTCATTTCGGTCACGTGTAGTTTCTGAGTATGTGTTTCCTTCACAGTCCAGCATTCAGCCACGCAAAACATCGCTGGTCTTACTGCTGTCTTGCACACCTTTCCTTAGTTCTTATTAGGCATGCGCGGGTCGCATAGAACTCCAGTAAGTGTGCGCCATTTTTGCCAAGCAACATTTATTCTGTGGGGCATTTATTAAAACTCGTCCTCGCCCTATAAAAATTCTGGGACGAGTTTTAATAGGGCTAGTTTCCCCATAACCCCTCAGTCGGACGGCGAAAGGCTGATTGATTGATGGACACCTGCAAAACTATTGGAGTCGCAAGGGTGCTGCTAGCCTTTTAACTCCCCGTTCACCCGTAGCCTTCGGTACTCACCCACTCGGCGAAACACAACGCAAGCGCTGCTTCACGCTGGATTGATTATGAGGTCGTGGTATCACTCCGGTCAAGCTGGCTTATTCAAGCCGAAGAATGGCTCTCCCACGGACAAATGAATTTACCACGGATAAAAAATCGTCGTCGTAAGAGGTCGTCGGTAGTACCTATATGATCGAAGCCTTTGAATGCTTCTTCTCTTTCAAACCTTCTCTTCCGAGTATAAAATAAACGATCTATAGCTATTTGCTATTCCTAATAAATAAAAATAAAAAGAACCTACTTCCAGTACCAGTAGTAAAGCGGCGTGAGGCAGTACTGTGCTGTGTTTCGCAGCGGAGTGAGGGTACCGGTGGCCTAATCCGGGGCAAACGGGGGTTTAAAGGTTGGCAGCCCACTTGTGACTCCACTGGTGACGCGGGTGTCTATGGACGGCGGCAATCGCTTACCATCAGGCGATCCGTCTGCTCGTCTGCCTACCTATCACTTAGAAAAAAGGTACAAAAATAGCACGTTCTTAAATTCATTAAGTCCACAAAATTAGAAAGAAAGAAGAGATTTATACAATAGCCAATAGCAATAGCTAAAAGGCATTCCATATCAGTTAATTTTTGAGTCAAATATAAAAGACAATGGTCTTATCCACTGTACTACCGCTCTTTCTTTGTAACATAGTAAGAATCATAATTATTTCCTCAGTTCGCAAAATTTCATCCAATCTTGCACACTTTAACAGCCAGCACTCAAGCTCAGGTCAAGAATACCATCCCAGGTGGCAGTAATGAGCATGCTGTCCTTTTCACACCTGTGCAGATTGATCTTGGTTGGTGAAGGATGGAGGTAATAAAATTTTCAGGTTTTGTAAACTTGTGTTTAGTGTAACATGGTTTAACCTTTAAGTGTGGATTCGAACAATCTTTATCCTACGATAAATCTTTATAATATGCAGTGTAAAATAAAAATCCGTTGTACCAACTACTCATCCAATAGTCCACGCCTTTTGCAATGGTAATTCGTTAGACCGCCAATTTTGACAGAATTAGTAATATCATAGATAATTCAAAATGGCGTTGTCACAGCTTTTATTCATTTGATTCGGCGGGTAGGGCTCAAACAAGCCGCATGGGCTGATGCAATTCAAAGGTTTTAAATTAGCGTCTAGTGGTTTTTAGTGTACAAATGTGGTGTTTATTTGTGCAGTGAAGTGCCGCAAAGTGATCCTAATAATAAGAAACGTTGGATTGTATCGTATTTAACACTGCTATTGTGTGTCGAGTGCGTGTCTCGTGACAACTTGCTTGGACCTAATAGAGTTTGCTTTTAAAATCCGCGATTGCTTTTAGAGAGATATCCGCTGAATCCGTAGGTCGATAAAACGTAAAACATCGGCGTTTATTGAGTGACTGTGACTTTGACTGACTTCGACTGTTGACTTTCTCGTTTATTCTCAATAAGTTACTCGACATTGGCGAATTATCTTAGTAAGTAAGTAAGTAAGTAAACATTTATTGACCACATAAAAGATTTACATACACAGGACACAAAACATAAGCATATGGAGATTGCACAGTAATACATATATTAAACAAAGACAAAAAAAAAAGAATAATAATAAGTTAGTATATAAACCAGTGACCAAGGAAGAAGAAAAGGAACGAAGTGAAGTGGTCAACAAGGTCCAAGCTCAGCATGTGCTGCAGCGGTTTGCCGCCGCTGCCGCGCTGGTTTTCAGTTTGGACCTTGAGTGACTGGGGAAATCTAACAAGGAATGCGAGAATTAATAAAGATAACAAAAAGAAAAGACGAAAAGAACGAGGATACAAGAAAGCGGTAGTAATTTTCTATACATATTCCAATACAGTGATACAGTGATTGGCAGACCGCGCGCCGAGTGTGCAGCGCGAACGGGATGTGACCGATCGTGTGGAGGTGCCGTCAGCTGTTTAAGGACGTCACCTTTCAAGCAAAAGGAAAAACAGAGAAAAAAAAAAGAAAAAAAAAATGTCTATGAACGCCATATTTTTCAGTCACAAATGTCACAATCGCAATGTTTATTACTTTTAGCAGAATATTCGTATTATGAAATAAAATTGTACTATGTTTCGTTTGCGTCCAACATAAAAAGGAAAAGGAGAATGTTAAACTCAGTGCATTTAACAGCGACTACACCGCCCGGCCACGCCCGGCCACACCCAATTTGGGCACAAACTGCCACGTCAACATAGGATCTGTAATTGCCCATTGAATAGTAGAATCATTAATGGTAAGAAGACCGAATAAGTTCTATAACGAGATCAATGAACCTAAACACATCTAAGCCGAGAACATACCATTTATATGCAATAATAAGTTCCGTGGGACGTTGTACGGAGTATTTATGTATGTCATTGTAGCCGGCGGAAAGTATGAAGTATAGTAGTGCGATAATAAATAAATAATATTCAGTGGAGTGTTGAGTGTGTTGGGACTAAGTCCTCACCCTTCTGCGCAAGACAGCCTCACGAGTGCCGGGACCGATCCCCCAATGCGCGTCGTGAATACCCTGGAGGTACGTAGCCACACTTTTGCTCAGTGATCAAATGCTTTTTGAGTTTGTTTCTAAAAGACTGCAACGTTTCCAGGTCACGCATCGGCGGCAGGAGACAGTTCCAGCACTTCGTGGCAACGAACCTGAAGGAGCCGCGGAATGCAACTGTGCGGTGTTTGGCTGTGCTGAGGATCTGTGTACACGACCTTTTCGGGTATCTACTGGAGTCCCTCGCCCATACCAGCTTGTCAAAAAGGTATGGAGGTCGCTGCTCCTTTATGACGCCAAATAGCATGGTGGCAAGATGTAGACGTCTACGTGCTTCCATTTTAAGCATATTACCAGCGTTAAGGAACGGAGTGACGTGTGCTCTAGGTGGAATGCTAAAACAGAAGCGTGCACAGGCATTTTGGACTCGCTGAACTAATGTCTGGGTCCTGGCAAGTAGACAGGGGCCATAGACAGTGTCACAGTAGTTCAGCTTGGATAGCACTAAGGTCTCGCATAAGGTAATTCTGATTGCTTCACAGATATAAGGTCGTATTTTGTACAGTAATTTTAGTCTGTAAAAGCAATTCCGGGCACACTCAGCGATATAGCTCTCGAAGTTCAGATGCCCGTCAATGATAAGTCCCAAGTTCCTAGCTGAATCAACTCTCTCAACAAGCTCACCATTGATTAATATGTTTAGAGGGATATTTTTCAATTTTAGGAGACTCTTCCTTGTCCCGATTAGCAGCAGCTTTGACTTTTTGGGGTTAAGTACCAAACAGTTGGACGTACACCATTCGGCAATCCGTTCCAGGTCCCTGTTTATTTTGCAAACAGCAAGGTCATAGTTATCTGGCTTGAAAGACAAGTAAAGCTGTAAGTCGTCTGCATAGATGTGATACTGGCAATCCTTGATACATGTCGTAATGTCTGCCCCATACAGGGCGTACAGGAGAGGCCCTAGGATCGATCCCTGTGGCACGCCTCTAACTACAGGCATATTAGTAGAGCGTGCCTTGGTTCCATCAAGGTTGGTTATCTCCACGCACTGCCACCTATTCTCCAGGTAGCTATGGAACCAGCGTACAGTGTCAACGCTGAACCCATAGTAGGCTAGTTTAGAAAGTAAGAGAGCAGTATTAATCGAGTCGAAGGCCCTAGAAAAATCGAGTAGCAGCAGGGCAGAGACCTCCCCTTTATCCTGCGCGGCCAACAGGTTGTCTACCACGTCCGCAAGAGCAGTAGCAGTCCCATGCCCTCTACGAAATCCGGATTGTCGCTGGGGCAGTATGTTGTTTTCCTCAACATAACCCACTAACTGTTGGCATACCACTTTTTCCAGGACTTTTGAGAGGCAGGGCAGCAAACTGATGGGGCGCAGATCACTTAGAGAGGCTGGACTAGTGGTTTTAGGCAGCGGCTTCACCACCGCAATCTTCCAGCTGTCAGGGAAAACTCCATTGGTAATTGAGTGGTTGATTATGGTGGTGATGGCCGGCAAGGACTGTGGCAGGGTCAGCAATAACATACTCAGCGACATTCTATCCATGCCCAGGGCATTCGACTTGAGCCCCCTAATAATCTTGAGTACTCTATCTGCAGTCACTGTGCACAGAGAGAACTCAGATGAGCTGAATCTATGATACTCAAAGAAAGTTAGCTGGGAAACCTGAACTTTAGTCTCTCCAGGCACCTTGAGAAAGTGCATGTTAACTGCATCTGGGTCTCTGCAAGATGGGGGGAGGTCCACATTACTCTTGTTGCCCGGGATAATGGAGGATTTAAGATTACTCCACAATTTCTTAGGGTCTTTTATATTGTTGTTGATATACTTGTTAAAGTAGCCTCTTTTCTCCTGTTCCAGTGCCTCAATCACAATGTGCCTCATAGTCTTGTAGCATTCCCTCGCCGACTCAGAGTTGCAGCGTTTCCATTTATTATGGTAGCGATTTCTGATGTGCATCATAGTTTTGACTGTGTCAGTGACCCATGGGTGAGGTGGATGCTTGAATTTCGTTGTCTTGGTTGGGGCATGCAGATCAAACAAAGATGTTATACAGCTTGTAAACAAGTCAACGAGGATATTTGTGTCGTCCACTTTATAGAATTCACTCCAGTCGATACTGTAAAGATCCCGGTTGAAGTTTTCTAAAATTATATTTTTTAGCGGCCTATATGTGACCCATTGTGTAGGAGGTTTCTCGGCCTTTATTTTAAATTCCGCTGTAATCATCGCGTGGCCGCCCAATTCCGGAGTGTGCTTGACAACAACCATCTGTGATCTAGTGTCTGTGCAGATCACATCTATCAGGCTACTGCTATGCTCGGTGAAGTGGGTGGGCTCGTCAACCACTTGGTTCAATCCAGTGCTGCTGAGGAACTGAGTGAGGAATTTGGTCTTACTGTTTCCACTGTCCAGTAAATTTATGTTGTAGTCTCCCGTGACGATTAGCGCGTCGTAGTTGGAGAAAGAGGTTATAGAGTCCGCTATTGAATCCAAAAAGACGCGAGCGTCCAGCCAGGGGGGCCTATATGCTGTTCCCACCATGACCACCACACCGCCCGTGCGAACCTTGAGCCACATCTGCTCCACATCCTTGCATGGTGGGAAATCACACGACAGTGCGTTTATTCCCCTCCGTATGTAGAACCCGATTCCCCCCCCTCTACCCCCTCGGGTGTGTGTAGGTCTGGGGCAATGTTTCAGCCGGTATCCAGTCAACCTAGGAGCCTTATCATTGTCGCCAGCTCCGAGCCATGTTTCATTGATGGCGAGGATGTCAGGGCTTAGCTCACCTGCAGCAACAGTGAACTCTTCGTGCTTAGTGCCGAGTGAGCCGGCATTGTACAAACCAATTTTAAGATTTTTCAAAGGAAGTTTTGTGCATAGAGAGAGATAATTAAGAGAGCTTGTGTAAAATATAGGGTGAAAATACATAGTACTATAGCTTGTTTTTTATATATATATACTTATTAGATGTAGTGAGTGTAAATTTAAGGATATAATAAGATATATAGATAAAATAGGATGATTGTTTTTTAGTGTATATGTTTTCAAATTGATTTGTTGTGGATAATGCATAGTAGTGGAAGTTTAATGTATATATAATGATGTATGTAGTTTTTATAAGTGGATACTTTAAGTTGTGTATTATAGATGTACAGTAATAATAATAATATTGTTTCTGTGTTGATTGATGGACTTGGCTTATTGATTTATAATATTCATATAATAGAATATATATTATATCTTGACCCCCGTGTACACCATTGTTATGATTCACTAATTCATCAGACTCTTTCCAAATGAAACATATAACAGGTAAATACCAAATTCTTGACAGTGAATAACCATGATTTAGAAGATAAATACAAAAATAATAACTAACTAATAACTTAGAGTAGAGCCATAATAAAAAAAAAGCTATTGACTTTTGACATTACCTGTATAACTGACAGGTAGCCCGAACTAGCGAAACCAATCGATTTAAATTGTTAGCTACTAAACCGGATCTATTTTAAATAACCTCGAAGCGGCAGGTTTATATTAATAAATAAATAAATAATTAGTTTTAAATATAAGTTAATGCATATTTAGATTTAAATAGAAAATATATACTTCTAAACTTTACATTGCATTTTTCTCAAAATCGTTTTCAAATGTGAAGTCTGCTCGTCAAAAATAAAAGTTATTTTTGAGTTTGTTCGTATGTATACTTAGACAAATTCTCTAAGGATACATACATACTACAAAGTATCTTTACATGGAATTGGAAAATACATAATCCAAATCTTCCCTATTATTTTATGTTACTAATAAACAGTAAACAATAGGTTCCTACACGACGATCTTATCTCTAGTAATCTCTTCCATCCACGATAAGGCGCAGGCGAGTCCAAAATGGGAAAGACCACTTCGCAACTTAAATCTAGGAATAAGTAACAAACAATTTATCTTTGTCTGTCAGTTTGCATAATGTAAGCTTAACGTATCCGGGGGTTGACAGAAACAATAGCGCAGATTAAAGCGTAATTTGATTTATTTATTTGTAATAATTGCTGCAATATTGGTGCCATACACTTGCGACCGTTGTCGATGTCGAGCGATTATAACTGAGTGGAGAAAGAACGGGCGCCTTCCAAAACGGCAGGTCACAGGATCAAATCTAAGTATGCACCCAAAGAAAGAAAGAAAGAAAATATTTATTATTATAGACATCACAACACAGAACATATAGCAATTGTAAACAGAACACAATTTGGCACAAACAGAAAAAAAATATAAAACAATTCAAAATACATAAAAAAACAAAAGGAAAAAAAAACAAAACTATATTCAATCATGTCCAGCCAGTGCCAAATGAATATTATGATGTGTTATGACGTTTAGTATAAATGGCCCTCACTCAGCTTATGTCACAGCCCAGACAAAGGTCATGACGCTGGTTTTAATAAAGGTATAATAATAGTGCATGCACCTCTGTATTTTTCAAATCTACCCTATCACATAGAAGGTCTAATTGTGACACTGTAAAACCAACTTTTTAACGATGTCACTTTTGCAACGCTTTTAATCACGTTGATTAAAAAAAAAGGTAATCCAAAAAAACCAAACGTGAAACAATGACATTGACAGTATGTAAGTAACTTATCGCTTAAACTTTTTTATTGTACATACAGAACCGACATCACAATACGTTGAGCCTCAGGACTATGTCACTTCCAGCATATTAATTCATATTTAAAAACACACATTTAATGAGAACTAAAAATAGGGGTCGTCTTTTTTGTTTCTTTATTCGAAAAGCATATAAAAATGTACAGGAAGTCGCAGCCGTGGCAGGCCCCTCACAAGGTGTACCGACGATCTGGTGAAGATCGCGGGAATCCATTGGGCGGCACAGGACCGATCTGTGTGGAGAAAATTGGGTGAGGCTTATGACCAGCTGTGGACGTCTATTGGCTGAAATAATGATGATGATATGAAAATTACATTAGGTACATCTGACAAAGTTCCCGGTAGGCCACTTTTCGACCTTAATGCGATGAAATAAGGTCTAAAACTGGCTTACCGGGAACTTTGTCAGATGTACATTGACCTGATTCCTTACTAAGTAAATCAAATCTAAATTTTGTCGGAACTTTGTGGCGAATTGTAACTCGATCAATAATTAATATCAAAGGATGTTTGGAATGTTAGCCATTATGAGTACAGTTGGCAGCAAAATAACCTTAGCGGTTTTTACTTAGGTACCTACTTACTTTAAAATATTAAGAGTGATGGTCACAAATCAAATGCGCCTTCCAAACGGGAGGAACGCCCTTTGGCTTTTTCAAATCTATGTGCGCATTTCTGCCACTAGCTCGGAGGTGAGGGAAAACATCTAGAGAAAGCTCCAACATTACGGAAATGATTCTAAATGTGTAACTATGATCCAGATGGTCTCGTTCCCCTGTCTAAGGGTTGCGAAGGGCAGACGGCAGTCGCTTCAATGTAATTTCCAGACTTTCCATATCCTAGCTAGAGCATGGTATTATATTATATAATCTGTGATCATGGCAATCATGGTCCAAATGTATTCGTGTGTCTAAAACGACAGCTATGAATGAAGAAGAAGAGAATGTCTCGTTAGGTGATAACTTAAATAGATTTAAGTACTTGCATACAATACATGTAGATACGAAATTAAATCTCTTGTATTCAGACAACACCTAAGGGCCTTCAACGAAACCGTCCCGTAACGAACGAGAATATAACTATCTCATAGTGTGTATGAGATAGGTATATATCCACATAAAAGACGGTCAGCGCTTGTGAAAGGGACAGGAATAATGATTCAGTTATGAATTCCGTTTCGTTGTAGGTCCTTTGGATATATTTTGTTCAGTTTAGTCCTTTTTCTGTCGTGTCATTGTGTGGGCTATTGACATAGACTGGAGCCACTTAGGCAAAGTGGTGTCTGCGCGGAAATTGAACTCTGAACTTCGGGTTTTTGAGACAACGCTTTGCTAATACATCAATGTTGTTAAACAGTATACCATCTTATTACAAATCGCGATCTAAAGCTATTTTCGTACTAAATCTTATGTCATCCAGTTCCAACACGCAATATTAAAATTGAAAATTTAAAAACCCCCGACGGCGGCCATCTTGGATTTGAAATTTGTCACAATAAATATATTCTGCTACTTAACCCTTTTATATGATACCCATAATGTGGGAGTTGTGTTAAAACATACAATCCATATCTTTGTGACGGCGGCCATCTTGGATCGATTTTTATCCAACATAGCTCTAAGAACACTCCCCCCTTATTTATCTATTAAACAAAAAAAAAAACAAAATCAAAATCGGTCCATTTGTTCGGGAGCTACGATGTTATAGACAGACACACAGACACGTCAAACTTATAACATTCCGTTGTTTTTGCGTCGAGGGTTAAAAAGGGACTGGAAAGAGCTTTGTTCCGGGACTATCCTTAGGAGAACTAAGGATAGTCCCGGCTTATTTGTAATAAGGGGGCTGTAGTTCTAGCAAATTGAAAGTTCTTTAATCTGTATTTGTATGAAATTATATCTGTTAACGTGCTGTT
Organism: Marasmia exigua; assembly: GCA_019059595.1. Lineage (NCBI taxonomy): Eukaryota > Metazoa > Arthropoda > Insecta > Lepidoptera > Crambidae > Marasmia > Marasmia exigua. The sequence goes on from CM032488.1 coordinate 15,952,468, forward strand.
TACAAAGTCTAATTAGAGTCGGGGCCAGCAAATGGGTCCCGAAAAAAGCTCACTTGAATCGTCATCAACATTTAAATTTGAGTTTTATGCTCATAGACACAAGGAATCTCAAATAATAGTTCCATGTTTTTCCGAGGGACTTCCTTCATGGCGCGTACTCTAGTAGCCATCTTTCTTTCATCTTTTTTTTTTATAATATGACTCTACCCGATGATATTTTGCCAATGTCAGTAACTTATTAGTAACGACTGACCGGATGGCGCAATTGGTAGTGTGTTATGATATAAATGCAGAGTTTTCCTTCTCTGGTGCTGATGATCATGCCAGCAGCTTTAACTTAGTCGCCTGTTACGACACCTCGGTAAGAGTGAGGGTGGCCTATTCTACTCTGCCGGGGACCACACGGCGATTATATAATTAATATCAATTTTAATAAATTAGGCTTAGCAGCATTTATTATTGTATACAAATTGATTAGTACTAAATATTCAACAATTGACAAGATGCTAACCACCTACTATTGTACACCTCGTCCTGCAGTTTATTAGTATTGGATTAAGTAACTACTACTCTTTGTGACTTATGAGGGGAACCTAAGTAGTCATGCTCACTCAAATGTCTCTGAGGTGGTGGCGATATGTGGCGGGTCATTACATTCCCTCTAATATGGTTGAGTGAAATGATGGCTGACACATACGTCATACTTGTGAACAGGTGCCACCTTTGGGGACTGGTCCGCTTCGGTTTACCTCATATTTAGCTTTTAATTTGCTTCATTCTATTTTGTGTTGCATTAGACTGTATGACTTGGTATGAGGATAATAAACCAGGTTGTAACCCCGAAATCGTTTAAAATAGATCCGGTTTAGTGGCTAAAAATTAAAATCGATTGGCGTCGCTAGTGTGCCCTACCCGTCACCTTAAATAAGTAAACAGAAATAAACACACTCTTTATATCCCAACGACCCCAGAGTATGTGCGCTTAAACATATTAGCCGCTTAACAATTACCAGATTAAATTAGTTTTTACCCGACAACGGAGGAAAAAGGAGGGCAATTTGCTGGTGCATTAATCCCCTGTGCCTTTGCTGGGGATTGTCTTACTAGGACACCCGGTTTCAAGGAGAAAAAAAAGATATTATTTAACTACAGCGCGAGCAGTCGCCCTCAGCTTTGTTCGCGTGGATTTAGGTTTTTTTTTTTTTGGTGACCCAGTGAAAGTTCACCTTATCCACGCTGAGAGGGGCTCTCCTCCGGGTTAGGTCTCTGCTAATCAGAGACCGTCCGGAGGCATACCCAATAAAAACACTGGGGCGTTTCCATCCCTCGCCCAGGAAACACTCAGACCGGGGTGAGGACTGCCACGGGGGCTTCATCCGTCGCCCGGTCGGGGCGAAGAGGCTCACCAGCTCGGCCTCTCTCCCACTCAACCTCCCGGGTAGCATCCACGCTGCTGGATGCAGTGCAAGCACCACCGAGAGGAGGACTGCGGTCACCCCTCCCCGCACATACACTGCTGGTTGCAGTGCAGTGCGAGTTAGGGACAAACCCGCAGGCTTTCAACATAATAACGCGTCGCAGAAACCGACTCCGCTGGCTGCGGAGCCGGGGAAATCCGCGACGCAAACAACTCCGACCTACCACCGCAATCCGCTGGCTGCGACCTTGCGGCGCAGGTCCCCAAACCTTGCGGCCTTGCGGCCACTGCGCCCGGAGGCGCTCCACTCTAGGGGGATGCCGACGTCAAAGCATCCCCAGGTCCGAAGACAAAAATGGCGCCTGCAACCCCGCTGTGCAATGGTTTAACCCGCTTTCACGGGCCCTAGTGCACCGTCAGGGAACGACGCGAAGACGCCGGTCCTCAGACCCTCGGCGCGACAATGTAGGCCCTGTAGCGAAGTGCGCTTCAGCGCGGTCGCACGACAGGGCCGGTCCGTCGGGTGTGCATCCTTCGGCTAACAGGTAGCAATCCACGAATGAATTACTACCCGTCATTGCCCAGGAAAAACCGTGCTCTGCGGTAACCGTTTTTGCCTAATACCAACCGAAGTTGGAATTAGGACAGAACTGATTACCAGCAGGGCCACTCGAGGAGGTAGATGCACCTGAGTCCCCATGTGGATTTAGGTTTGCCACAAAGTATGCCAGTCGCCATACCTTCAACTTCTTTTTTAATGTGATAGGTGGCAGACGAGCAGTTAGATCACCTGATGGTAAGCAATTACCGCCGCCCATGGACACCCATGACACTAGTGGAGTCACAAGTGCGCTGCTAACTTTTAAGGTGACATTAGCGACGCGAACCGACTTTAATTTTTGAATGCGAAAAATTGATTCACGCTGAAAGCGGCCACTTTTGGCGTAAATCAATTTTTCGCGTTTGTGCATGGACCAACATTTGTGCATAGTTATTTAATAAATAGTATAAGTGTTTGCCGAGAGATTGTAACCCCGATATGGTTTAAAATAGATCCGGTTTAGTAGCTAAAAATTAAAATCGATTGGTATCGCTAGTGTGCCCTACCCGTCACCTTAAGCCGCCTTTTCCCCCGGATTGAGCCTCCTGTACGGTTTTCTGACTCACGCAGCGAGACACAGCACAGTTCACTTATCTGCAATTAAAAAAATATACGAGACGAATTGAGAATCTCCTTTTTTTGAAGTCGGTTAAAAATCACGTCACTTCCTCTGTTTTGTAAAAAATGAGACAGAGACATACACTTTACCATTCATAATATTGAGCTCAATATAACAAGAATTTTATCAATATTAGTATGGATAAGTATCGAGGTGAAAACAGCTACTTACGAGGGACACACCGTTTTTACCGTGGGAGAGTCAAGCTTCGGCATGAATGGGCCGGCTCGACCGGAGTGATACCACGGCCTCACAGAAAAGCGGCGTGAAGCAGCACTGTGCTGTGTTTCGCTGAGTGAGTGAGGGTACCGGAGGCCCAATCCGGGGGATAGGGGGGGTTTAAAGGGTGTCCAAGGGGTGTCCATGGGCGGCGGCAATTGCTTACCATCAGGTGATCCGTCTGTTCGTCTGCATACCTATTACATAAAAAAAAACAAATGCCACCACCATCGGGTCCCGGCAGAAGGGGTAGACTTAAAAAGATGTGGCTCGACATCGTAGAGGATGACATGCGTGCGAATTAACTGACCACTAGGGATGCACAAGATGTGAAGTGAAGGAGACGAAGTAAGAAAGCGAACCCCGGGCTCCGAAGCGAACACTTAACGGGGACTAAACGTTCGGATGATGATGATGATGATTATGGATGTCAAAAGCGATGGTAGCGCATTCGAAAAGAATGTGCGTTAAGAAACCAGAAGTTCACCGCGGGAGAGCCATTTCCGCATGGATGGCTTGACTGTAACCGGCGAACAATAAGTAACTTCACGAGATTCGGCGGGTAGGGCTAAAAGAAGCCGCGTGGGCTGATGCAATTCAAAGGTTTTAAATTAGTGTCTAGTGGTTTTTACCCGACTACGGCAAAGCAAAAGGAGGGTTATGATTTTGACAGGCTATGTATGTATGTATGTATGTATGTATGTATGTATGTATGTATGTATGTATGTATGTTCATCTGTTTCCACGTAACTTCTTAACTACTTATCAGAATTCGACAAATGACATATCATTATAAGCGTCTTGATCGTCCGCTGGTTATAGGCTATATGAAGTTTCACAAAATCTAATGTGGCGCCCTCTAGCGGACAAAACATACAGAGTAAAAAAATAAAGTTATGATAAATATGCCGTGTTTGGTATCATTTGAAAGCGCTTGACTTGTACATTTTGAATATATATATATATATTACTAGCACTTGGACACCAAAATAGTACAAATAAAATAAAAGTAAAAAAACTAAAACCCAACTACGACAAAAAACGTCGCTGAAAAAGTATAAAACAAGCCTTCGTTGTCAATTTATGCAATATTCACTATGTAGAGATAAAATTTCATGTTTGGAAAGGCGTAGTCACACGTTAAATATACTACCCTTTGACAACGTGTGACTGCGGATTTCCAAACATGAAATTTTATCTCTACATAGTGAATATTGCATAAATTGACAACGAAGGCTTGTTTTATACTTTTTCAGCGACGTTTTTTGTCGTAGTTGGGTTTTAGTTTTTTTACTTTTATTTTATTAGTGTGCAAGTTTGGTGTTTATTTGTGCAGTGAAGAGCCGCAAAGTGATCCTAATAATAAGAATCGTTGGATTGTATCGTTTTTAACACTGCTATTGTGTGTCGAGTGCGTTGTCTCGTGACAACTTGCTTGGACCTAATAGAGTCTTAAAACCCGCGATTGCTTTTAGAGTGATATCCGCTGAATCCGTAGGTCGATAAAACGCAAAACACCGGCGTTTTATTGAGTGACTGTGACTTTGACTGACTTCGAATGTTGACTACCTACTTGTTCTCAATAAGTTACTTGACATTGGCGAATTATCTTCGGTTGTCCCGCTTAATAATGCCTAAAATCTAAAACATGATAATGGCAGGAGTAATTCTCAGTCGAGAAGTTGATTGCCACAAATAAAATAAGAAGAAGAAGAAGTAACTTCACGTGACGCCGTGGGTATATTACATGGCAACCCTGTGCTGTAGGCCTGCACAGTAAAATAGTACTTAATGTAATTATAATAATTGTGATGTTCAAAGTTCGCTATTCTATCCTTTTTGCCGGTTAGTGGTGAGTTTTGACGGTAGTTTCATAATTTGGGAATAGAGCTAAGTGTTTTTGTCTAAATTAATGCACTTTGCAGTTTTAAAAACCTATGTATCTCGTGTGTATGTGCCATTAAGTTTTTTTAATGTGGCAGACGGGCAGACGGATCACCTGATGGTAACCGATTGCCGCCGCCCATGGACACCCGCGACACCAGTGGAGTCACAAGTGCGCTGCCCCCTTTCACCTGAATTGGGCATCCGGTAACCTCACCTCACCTCAGTGAAACACAGCACAGTGCTGCTTCACGCCGGTTTTCTGTGAGGCCGTAGTATCACTCCTGCCAAAGCTGGTCTGTTGCTGTCCCACGATTTGTAATTTTTTTGGGCGTTGGGGCGGAAAGGTCCTCGAGTGGAGGCCACGTACAGGAAGTCGCAGCCATTAGATCATGATTCAGGATTTGGGGAGTCTGGTAATTACAATGAAGCGACTGCCGTCTGACCTTCGCAACCCTTAGACAGGGGAACCACACCAACTGGATCACGTTACACGTTTAGAATCATAATATTTTTGTAGTTATCCACATTTTTGAGAAACTTACGATACGTGCAGGTTTCCTCACAATATTTCCCTCACGAGCTAATGGTAGAAATATGCACATAGATTTGAAAAATCCATAGGTGCACGCTCGGATTCGAACCACGACCTTCTGTATGAAAGTCGTGTTTTTATCTACGGAGCTTTCGTTTCAACGTAAGGCCGTGCGCTGTTTAAGGTGACGGGTAGGGCACACTAGAGACGCCAATCGATTTTAATTTTTAGCTACTAAACCGGATCTATTTTAAACAATTTCGGGGTTACAACCTCTCGGCAAACACTTGTACTATTTATTAAATAACCATACACAAATGTTGGGTCCAACGCGTACGCGAAAAATTCATTCACGCCAACAGTGGCTGCTTTTGGCGGTAATTCAAATTTCGAGTACAAAGGCAAATCCAAAAGTTAAGTATGAGTATTTAATAAATAGTATAAGTGTTTGCCAAGAGGTTGTAACCCCGAAATTGTTTAAAATAGATCTGGTTTATTAGCCAACAATCTAGATCGATTGGCGTCGCTAGGGCATACGCGCCGTGCTCCGTCGCGGACAAATAGCCCGTCGCATCTTAAGGTGTCCATGGGCAGCGGTAATCGCTTACCATCAGGTGATCCGTCTGCTCGTCTGTCACTTATATCATAAAAAAAATGCACACCGTATAAACTTGGGTACGTAAGTTAAATTTTCTTTTCATTCCAGGCATTATACATTTATTATCCTTGAGACATGTCCTCTAGTACAAAACTTCCTGGTGTCCTTTTGTAAGAATACTAGACTGCGCCCGCGACGTTACTCACTTAGTTTTAGCCTTAATGCGTGGTATCACTCCGGCCCATCATGCCGAACCGTGGATCTCCCATGGTCAAAATCTTATGTGGTAGTCTGACATGTGCCTAAGCTATATTATTGTGAAGTTTCATCAAAATCCATTCAGTAGTTTTTGCGTGAAAGAGATACTTACATAACCTCTTGTAATAAATAATGTAATTATGTATTTTTCTGCCATTTTCAATTTCATTTATTAAACTGATTTTTATCTGCTTTCCCCCTACCCAAAGGTTGTCTGTGTGGGGTCAAAACATTTTTTTTCTTATCTTCTCTTCAATACTTGTCAACGGGCAACCCTACTGAGGTCTGTGCGGTAGGTTTTGGAAGTTTATTTGAGAAGTTTCGAACACGGGCAATGACGGGTCAGATCGACGCCCATGGATGAGGGGTGACCGACTTAACTTCGACATGAGCACGATATGATAATAATTTCATAGTGAAATTGTACAGCAAGTCAAGTGAGAGGGGACGGTGGAACCGCGAAGGCGACCGCGGTTACTGTGGTGGCCCACCACGCGAACCAGGTACGCTGCGCATGCACCGACCACTCATGCATTGCGTCTTATAGGGGATATGCTCGCTCACGACTGGAGTATTGTTTTATTTGCAGACAGTTTCGGTCAATTATGTTACAAAGCTCGTTTATATATTGACAATGAGAGCTGCCTTTAGATATACTCGTACTTCGACTGTGCTTCTCACTTTATTATTAAGTAATAAATATAATTTTTGCTAAAAATATATTTTGACATTTATTATCACTATGTAATTTAATTATGTTTGACAGATAATATTTTTGACATTGTATTCGTATTGTATTATTGACTTTTTTGATACTTTATTTATTTGACTATTTACTGGGATTGGCATCCTGAATTTTCAGGCATGCTGTTCGCATGTAAGTACCTAGACTCTGTTCTTGAATATTAATTTACCGAAAACTTTATGTATGTATGAATATTATTGAATTGTATAACGCTTTGGTATTAAACTGTAATGTTATGCAATCGTATGTTAATAATAAATAAAATAAAATAAATAAGTAAACAACCTTAGATTTAACTATGTTGACGCAGTGAGTCTTGGCCTCCTCTAATAAGCGCCTCCATTTCGGTCGGTCTCGCGCCGCTTCCTTCCATTCATCCACCAAGATTACGCCGAAATCTCATCTTTCCAGCGGTATCTTGGACGGTCGACTGGCCTTCGCCCATTAGGACGTCCCTTACGCTCGCTTTACTGCACGATCTTCTCCCATTCTCTTGAGGTGGTGGAGTCAGCGAAGTCGATGCACTTTAGTCTCACCAAAGATGTTAGGCTCGCCAACCTGGTTTTCCAGCTTCGCCGTTTTTGAGTCCTCCTCCAGGCACCATACGGTGTTTGTACAGGTCCCAGTATCCTCCTCCAGATGTTTCGTTCTGCTCACTAGAAGTTTGGTCTCTTCTTTAAGGGTCAGTGTCCAGGCCTAACAGCCGTACATCAAGATTGGACGTAGGTAGTACTGTCTTGTATATTCGGATTTTTGTGATTTTGCTAAGAAGCCTGGACACCAAATCCCTGTGTAGTGCTGCACTACAACGGAGGCCATTTTGGATCCTTGTGTCTATTTCTTGCTTCCTGGTGTTAGTGTCCGTTACATACATGCATATTCGCAGATACAAAAATGTCAGTGTCCCAAGGCAAAACTTCAAGGTTGGAGAGATCTCTTACAAAGGTGTAGATAGATTTAAACAACCTAAGAGTAATTTATATTTACCAACATCATCATCTTACTGCCACACTCAGAGTCGTTGATTAAATTAGATAAGAAAAAACTACTTAAGAAAAAATATTGACACTCATTTTGATACGCATAAAGACTACCCGATACTAAAGTTAATGAACATTAGCTTAAATGGACGTGCTCTGAGTGCGGCCGTTATTATTTAAAATGCTGAGTGATGTCCATTTATACTAGACGTCATATAACACAATATTCATTTACAGGCACTAGCCTGGACTTGATTGATTAGATTTTTGTTTTTTTTTTTAATTTTTTTTTTTTTAAGAATTTTTAAAGTTTTCTGTTTGTGCCAATTTGTGTTTAGAACTGCTGTACTCCCTGTGTGGTGATGTCTATAGTAATAAATGTTTTTTCTTTCTTTTCTAATATCTAGTTGCGTCCAAAGCTGTCGCATCGGAGCCCGGGGAACGCCATACTGTGGAATAATACCAAGGTTCATAAATACCTAGATAGCCACAGGTCGGCATAAATTGTTGGCTGTCTCGATCTAGTGACTCCTCTCGTGCTGGCTATGGGCGGCAACAATCGCTTGCCATCGGTGATCCGTCTACTCATCTGCTACGTAACACATAATAAAAACAATAAAATACGGCTACGGCGGCCAATCTCAACGACAAGCCCTGTACGCAGGAAATATTATTGTGCTCAAGTGTGTGCGTAAACACAAGTGCACTCTCTATTCCCTTGCCCTCTATTCCGATGGGACACCAGGACAGTGGCAAGACCAACGGCTTAACGAGCTTTCCGAGGCACGAGGGCATAAGGCCAACTTCCAGACTCCGGCCTGACACTGATAATTTCTTAAGGCGACGGGTAGCCCTAAGTAGTGACATCATCATCATCATCATCATCAGCAACCCACACTCGTCCACTGCTGGACATAGGTCTCCCCTAATGCACGCCAGGGCGTCCTACACTACGCTTACCGAGTCGCGGTCTCCACTCAAGGACTTTACGGCTCCAACGGCTGTCAGTTCTGCGCCTAATATGTCCAGCCCACTGCTACTTCAGTCCAGCGTGGTGGGTTATGGTCCATTCCCCCTAATGAGTAGTGACATCAATCCATTTAAATTATTAGCTACTAAACTGCATCTATTTTAAACGATTTCGAAACGGGAGTCTCTAAGCAAACATTTATACTATTTTTTAATAATGGTTCACTACTTTTTTTATCCGTTTGTGCACTCGAAATTTGGATTAACGCGATAAAAGGCCGTTTTTACCGGTAATTCAAATTTCGTATAAGTATTAAATTTGACTGACCGGATGGCGCAATTGGTAGTGACCCTGCCTCTTACGCCAAAGGTCGTGGGTTCGATCCCCACCCTGGACAAACATTCGTGCGATGAACACTTGTGTTTGTTCGGTGTCTGGGTGTAATATATGTATTTAAGTATATATTTGTGTTCCTCTGTTGTCTGATATCTGTAACACAAGTGCTTAAGCTACTTAGTACGGAATCAGGTCAACGTATGAGATGTTGTGAGAATTATTATTATTAAATAGTATAAGTGTTTTTCGAGAGGCTGCAGCTTCGAAATTGGTAAAAAATATTCGGTTTTTTTTTTATATAATGGCTGCTACTGTGTCTTTCGACACATCTATAATTCTGCCAATGTCGAGAATATTCGGTTTAGTTGCTACCAATTCAATTGACGTCGCTAGTGTGCCCTACCCGTCACCTTAACAGAAAAACTCAATTTTTTAGCCCGTCCCGGGTGTCGAACCCGGTACCCTAAGTGCAGCCGTCGCTTTAAAGTGCGACGCACTACCCACTGCGCCAACGAGGCAACTTGTACGATAAAAAACTAATTATGTGTACAACGATGTAAGGGTTCTCTCTGCGCTTTGCCTGACATTGACCGAAAAAATAGGGATGTTCGAAGTGACATTTTGAAACGGATATCGGAATGAATTATATCGGGATCGGTTACGGAAACTATGTATGAATATTTCGGTCGGTCGGTCGGAGGCCAGTTGACTGCGACTGGCTCGATCGATTTTGCACTTGGTAGAGACTCTGCTTCAAACACCAAAGGTCGTGGATTCGATCCTAAACGTGGACAAACATTCGCCTCATGAACACGCAAGCCTACTGTTTGTTTGGGTTTTTTTTTATGTGATTGGTGGAAGACGAGCAGATCGATCACCTGATGGTAAGCGATTGCCGTCGCCCATGGACAAGCTGAGCACAAGTGCGCTGCCAACCATTAAACCCCCCTTTCCCACGGATTGGGCCTCTGGCACCCTCACTCATGCAGCGAAACACAGCATAATGCTGCTTCACGCCGGTTTTCTGTGAGGCCGTGGTAGCACTCCGATCGAGCCGGCCCATTCATGCCGAAGCGTGGCTCTCCCACGGTCAAAATATTTATAATTGGGTATAATTAATGATAATTTATAATTAGTCTGTGGTCTGATATCTTCGTGCTTCAGCTAATTAGTATAGAATTAGGTCAATGTATGAGATGTTGTATGATTTTAATTGGTCATCTAAGATACCGTTGGAAAATTGAGGTGGCTCAGTGGTTGTCGAAGTTTCATTTCAACGTAATGAAGAAAATACTTGATATAAAACTAACTAACTAAGTTGGCGCAGCGACCCATAGTGAGTCTTGGCCTCTGATAATATAGGTATGCCTAATGAAAATGTGAGGTAAGTGAAAACCATTCACCATATGTAAGTTTTATAACATACTATTTTCAATTCAATTTAATTTATTTGCATAAAACACGGTATATACAAGATCTTATAAAAATACATAAAGTTCACATGTTTAGCAAAAAATTATAGCATGCAAGTGTTTAATATAAATCACCATTTTCTATCCAAAAAATCTCTGATGTCGTAGAAGCTAAATTTCAATTACGGAGAGTTTTTTAATTCAGATAACCGGTAGTTTCGGTTGTCTTGTTACAAATGTTCTTAACGTCCCTCCCTAACTGCTAAAATGGGAGGGGGTAACTAGAGGGGGGAGGGTCGTCTATCACGACTAGAGGAAGCCCCGTCGAAAACTCATCAGCGCTGTGAGATGTGTAATTGATTTGGGAATATATTGAGTAAACAGTTTTGTCCTTTTAACTTATTTTATCTAGAGAGGCCATTTTTATGGAACACGTCGACCTTATGGGATCTTTCGTACCAGAGTCATTTCACACTTCCCTGTGGACACAGCGCAGCACACCTCGGCGGTATGTGCGCCGTAGGCACAGGCTCGCCACGCATTGGTGGCAAAGGTCGGCCAGGACCTCTCACTCTCTAATATAGCGAGAGCTATATTAGCGAGTGAGGATGCCTGGAAGGCCTTTGCTGCATATTGCGAGCACGTGATGGCGGCGAAGGAGGAGCACGAGCGGCGGAGCACGAGCGAAAGGCTGGACCTCTAGCCCTCGCGATCCGCAAGGCACGTAGAGGGAGGAGACGACGCCAATACTTGGATCTCCTTCCCCTGCGAGGAGCAGGTCCGCTGGTGCGTGGGGCTGGGGCCCCACCACCGGTATTGCACGGACCTCCTCCTACGCCTGGTGGGAATAGCACGACTCTCTCATCTGTCCCCATCCCTCCCCTTATCCCGGGAGAGAAGCGCCGTGCCCGCCGTGCAGGCGGGCTTTCCTGCCCGTTGTGCGTCGTGGTGCCAGGCTCCGAGCTGTAATCCCGTAACACTCACACACTCATGGACAGATGAGGGAGAGTCCCAGGAGTTTTAGTTGGTATGGCTCTGACCGGCTTCTCTTTAGGATAAGCCGTTGCCAGAGGAGAGTCCGACATAACAAAAGTTTTGTCGGACTAGCGTCCGCGAAAGGCGGATGGATATGCGTAACGCATTTCTCATGGTTCATAAAAAAATATAATTTCACTTAGTAGGTACGGTTTTCGTTTGATGGAGCTAGTAATAAACAAATGTAGTTTTAAAAAGCAATCAAGCAGATGGTTCGACGTTGTAGCGGCAGATGTCACTATGCATTTTAACATCGCGCTAGTAAAGCGTGTTCTCGAAACAATGACCTCAAACCGCCTGCCCACATTAGCAATTTTAAAAAAGTATCAAAAGTTTAATCGTCTATATATAGAAGTATTGGTTTAAAGGAAAAAAAATCCGATATTTTGACTCCCCGACCGATTCCCGAAGGTGGCCCTACTACAGAGCTGTTGAGTATTGGTCGTTTTCCTCTAGATGGCGCTAGCACTAGCTAGCCGATGCCTCTATCTCAGTATATATAAGTTACTCTATATTTTGTACATCCCCTGCTTCAAACTCGTACTCACGAAAACATTTTTTCATCTGCGCCACGATGTCTATCGGATAGAAGTGCCTGTAGTCTTCTGATTTCGGATAATTTTTAAGCTAGAGGCGACAAACGAGCAAACCGGTCATCTGATAGTAAGTGTGGCGATTCACATCCGAGTCGCGTATCACCATAATACGTTTAAATAGAACGCGAGTGCCATCTGTCAGTGTCAGACAGTGAAACGTTAGAATAAGGTGATCATGACAGACAGGTTCGCGGTTTTTCTCTCTGTATAAAAGGATGTTCGTGAAATCTCCTAAATAACTAATTGTTCTAATAATACTACTGTGTGGTGTAACTGCGGGAATTGTCCTGCGTGGTGTTAGCATTGTATCTCAATACATCGTGACGAAAGTGTACCGCCTTTTATTTGACGGCCGGGGACCCCGTGAACGGTTCCCAAATAAGTAATCAACGCCGCTCATGAACATCCGCGAAATCAGAGAGATAGCTAATGTGTTGCCGGCCTTTATTAAATACGCTAGTGTGTGCACAGATACAAGTGCACTCTCTATTCCTTTACCCTCATAATTTGATGGGACCGTACTGTGATACGATCGGAGTGAGATCAGGCGCAAGACCAACGCCTAAAGGTGCTACATCGGTGAAACTAGCTTAAGGCTTAAGGCCTTTAGGCCTTTAGAACAAGTAACATTAATCTGCATAAATGCTTAAAGTGGCCACTTTCAATCATTTCATAAGTTTAATTAATCAAGACGTGAATTAACACGATATTTATTCAAATTCAAATAGTTTATTGCAAGTCACATTACATCAAGATGTTACAAATAGATAAATTGATAAAAGTAAACATGTGACGCCCTGTAAGGGCATAGCAAACTTAGAATCTAATCGTTATTACTTACTACATAATATTTTTACATCAACAATTTTTACATTTATAATTAAGCAACGTGTTGTGGTGAGGAGAAAATGAAGCATTTCAATTGTTTTTGTCGCTAAAGAATTCTTGTAAATTATAGTACGATTTACTTAATAAGAATATTTTTAAACTCTTAGTGAACGCTGCAAGACTTACTGAGTTTTTGATATAATTTTATTATGTGATACAACATTGTGTACGCGCATATTTTACTCGATGTTTCGGCTACGTTACAGCAGCCGCACAATTATAGTTATAATACAACGCGAAAGTTTAAAAAACTAGATTTCATAATTTTTCTCAAAAAACCGTTAATACATTCCTCCAAGTCTTTAAAATTGTACTTTTTTTATAAATATCTCATAATCGCCACAATCAATTAAAATCTGCTGGTTGCGTTAGTGTTTTCGAGGCACAGGGGTACAATACCGGCCAACTTTGACCGTGGGAAAGCCACGCTTCGGCATTTATGGCTGAACCAGAGTGATGCCACGGCCTTACAAAAAACCGGCGTGAAGCAGCACTGTGCTGTATTACGCTGTGTGAGTGAGGGTACCGGAGGCCCAACCAGGGGAAGGGGGGGTTTAAAGGTTAGCAGCGCACTAGTCATTCCACTGCTGTCGGGGTTGTCCATGGGCGACGGCAATCGCTCACGCATCAGGTGATCCGTCTGCTCGTCTGCCACCTATGATATAAAAAAAAAATTCAGACTCTGGGCTGACACTCAGAATTTCTTACCGAAAACAGGTACTAATTTTTGGACCGACACAGGAATCAAACCCGGGACTCTTGCGTAGCTATCGTAGAGTATCGATTGTATTGTGTTTCTTAACAGAATGAATCTCCTATCGATACAAAACTATCGATAGTCAGCTATGTTTCGATAGTATTGCTGCCTGATTTAATGTGACCGATATTATCGGACATTAAACAATCGATAGTATCGATTAGCGTAATCAATAGTATTGATCTAATTGACAACCAGCAATACTATCAACAGACTATCGATGGTGGACAATCGTCAAGCAACACTAGTTGGTCCATTCCATAAAATCAACTTATATCCCGTGTTAAAAAAATAGGGCAACCTATTAACTGTTCGATTAGTGTACGAACTGCTGGCGTAAGTGTGTCAGAGGTGGAAGTGGGGCGGGCGGATGTCCCGCCCCGCCTGCTTCCTACGCCGCCGACTCACCTACCAGCGGATACTGACAACGAGCGTGGGTATGCCTGTGTGAAATATCTTGCATAAACAAATAAATAACAGGCAACAGCACGGACAATCCTATCCATAAAAACCGTGGAGAGCCAATCTTCGGCATGAATGGACCGACTCGACCAGAGTGATACCACGGCCTCACAGAAAACCGGCGTGAAGCAGCGCTGTGCTGTGTTCCGCTGCGTGAGTAAGGGTACTGGAGGCCCAATCCGGGGGAAAATGGGGTTTTAAGGTTGGCAGTGCACTTGTGATTCCACTGGTGTAGCGGGGGTCTATGGGCGGCGGCTTGCTCACCATCAGGCGATCCGACTGCTCGTCTGCTCACCTACTTATCACATAAAAAAAATGTCTCTGCTGAAATTATTATGCCGTATTGTCGTGGTCGAATGCCATCTACTGCAGCAAAACAAATTCATTATTATAATAAAGAAAACTCTGCATTTATATCAAAACCCTCGCCAACCCGTCTGCCAAGCGTTGTGAGTATGGCAATTACCCCTCTTGTGATTGAGGGAGGCCCGTGCCCCAGCAGTGGGGACTTAAATGGGCTGATGATGATGATGATGATGATGATGATTATAATAAAATAAAATCAATGTGCCATACGACCACGGCAATACGGCATAATAATTTCAGCAGAGACAATTTTCTTCTTTCGTACTTTTTAGAGCGTGTTTTTTTGGTCGTCGGGTTTTAGTTTTTAAACTGTATTATTAATTAACATATTTTTAGTTATGAATATATAATATCATATTTGAAATGTGCTAAAAAAAACTATTTCATTTGATACCCCACACTGTACCGTCAAGCAAAATTTTTTTTAGTTTCTTACTCTAAGTCCCCTAGAAGGCGCTGTAGTCGATTCAACGTGTGATGACCTATGACCAGAAAACAATCAAGACGCTTCTAACGACACCTCATTTGTTCAAATATGATAACTAGTGTAGAAGTTATGAGGGAACAGATGACCAACCATACATAGATACATACAGGTCAAAATCATAACCCTCCTTTTTGCTTCGCCTTAGTCGGGTAAATACTGGGGGACTGGTCCGCTTCGGTTTACCTCATATTTAGCTTTTAATTTGCTTCATTCTATTTTGTGTTGCATTAGACTGTATGACTTGGTATGAGGATAATAAACCATTGTAAAAAAGTTGGCGATTAAAAAGAGTAACTGGCGAGTTTCTTGCCGGATCTTCTCGACCAGAAACAACTTTCCGAGCCGGTGGTAGAATCGCATTATTTTTATTTACTTTTTTAAATATATTTTATGTATCAACATACATATGTATTAACATGTAAATTATTACATAAGTACTTATAAATAGTTTTAAATCATTCAAATGTATGACGATTTGTAAGTGCTGTGTACAAGCCTATGCAAATAAAGAATTATTTGATTGATATTTGATTGATTGATTTGACTATGGCATTCTTGGCGGATGATCTGATGGAAGTTTTCATATTAATTTAGCTAGAACGACCGGCGAAGCCCCCGAAAGACAATTAAGGAATTGGAGCCCAATTTCTCGTCTGTCCATGTCGTATCATATGTGCCTATTATGTTGTAATACTGTAAACTTGTTCTCTGTTCTATCATGTTGTTTTTCTTTACCACTGGGCTAGTGGTAAAAATGTGCACAATGATTTACGATGAGGGAAAAGATCGTGAGGAAACCAGCATGTTTCGGACAGTTTCTGGAACGTGTAACAATGATTCAATTGGTCTGGCTCCCCTGTCGAAGGGTTGAGAAAGTCTGTCCTTCAGACTTAGGACCTAGCTACTACTCTATGAGGGGAACCTAAGTAGTCATGCTCACTCAAATGTCTCTGGGGTGATGGCGCTATGTAGCGGGTCATTGCATTCCCTCTAATATGGTTCAGTGAAATGATGGCTGACACATACGTCATACTTGTGAACAGGTGCAACCTTTGGGGACTGGTCTGCTTCGGTTTACCTCATAATATTTATTTTATTGTTTCCTGTATTTTATTTTGTATTACAATTAAATGATGAAGTAAGAATTGGTATTATGAAGACACAACAATGTATGAAAGTTTGGCGATTAAAAAGAGTACCTGGCGGGTTTCTTGCCGGATCTTCTCGACGAGAAATAACTTTCCGATACAAAAAAAAAACATAATGCGATTCTACAATCGCATTATGTTTTTTTTGTATATTTTATGTATTAACATAAGATGTCATCATCGTCATCGTCAGCCCATTTAAGTCCCCACTGCTGGGGGCACAGGCCTCCCCCACATGAGGGGTAATTGCCATACTCACCACGATTGGCAGACGGGTTGGCGAGGGTTTTGATATAAATGCAGAATTTTCCTTCTCTGGGTGCTGATGATCATGCCAGCAGCTTTACCTTGGTCGCCTTTTATGACACCTCGGTAAGAGTAACATAAGATGTATTAACATGTAAATTATACATAGATAGATAGATAGATATACTTTATTGAACAAATAAACACAATTTAAAACCTTATTGTCAAACACTTTCGACTCAATATCAATTGAAGATTTTTGACGGACTATAGTAGCCTGATGTGTGGCTGTCTGTACACAACTGTCAAATTATATTGGTTGTTTTCTTTTTTTTCCCTTTTTTGCTGCCCCTTGGCTGTTGTATTTATATAAGTTTGTTAATGTATTTAAAATCTGTTATTGGCTGTAAACAGTATATAAATTTTAAATAGTATAATCTAAGAGCTGTAGATTTTGAAAAACAATAAATAAATAAATAAATAAAAAAACTAGGCATTACAGAAACTTAATTGTACAATTTCGTTACAGTTCGTTAATTGTACATACATAAGTGTTTATAAATAGTCTACTTATTAAATAGTTTTAAATCATTCAAATGTATAACGATTTGTAAGTGCTGTGTACAAGCTTATGCAAATAAAGAATTATTTGACTTTGACTTTGAGATAGTCGCTTAATTGTAACTGATTACTAGACCCTCCAAGCCCAATATCATGGTCTGATCGTACCCCCAAAGCAACTTTGAGGCCCGGGAATTACACGCTAAGATTGACGTGTATCGGTCAACATGTCTGTTGGCGAAACGATTCAAAATCCTTTTCTTTTGTAGTTCATCCTTTTTATTTTTTATTTTTTTTATTTCTAATGAAATTCCACGGACACTGGTTCCGTGCTTTTATTGTGCTCGTTGTTTAAGTGTTACAAATTATTTTTGAAATTTTCTCCGCGATAAAATTAAACTAAATTAAATTACAATAATAATCTTAAGTTTAGGCAGTCATACATGGTTAATGTTAGTAAGATGTATAAAATTAAAAAAAAGTTTTTTTTTTTTGGGGTAGGGGGTTTGATGATTTTATGTATGTAAGGACCTCAGAGGGGGGTTCAGGGGTATGTTAGTAATTTATATTTTATTTGCAAGCTTGTCCCTAACCGCGTCATCGCCCCGGCGGATCGCCATCCTTTTTATTTATAAGTAGAAGTAAGTATCCATTTTGTTTTGGTTATTTTGTCAATATCAAGGTTAAAACTGACGCCAAGCGAATAGGCCACAAGCATGGATGATTTGATTCAGCGGCTTCCGTCACGGCGCGCCCACGGGCGTGGCGGCCCGGCCCTCGCCAAGCCTGTCTGCTAGTAATTATGTTTTTCTATTATAAAAATGTTAGCTTTTGGTTAGAATTTCGTGGGATTAGAAAACCATGTCTTTTGTTGGAAGGTGAGTAATAATAATATTCTCCAACCGATTACGCCGGCCAATCTCAACGATCAGCCACGTACGCAGGATATGCAGGGTGTATCTGTGGACATTTACATCCCTTGAACCACGTGTTCTAACAACCATTCCGAACAACATTTGTTCTACGACTTTCCGAAATTAGTCGAAAAAAATTTCGACTCCCCATACAAAATGACTAAGTCATGTAACCGACTTTGTATGAGAAGTTGAATTTTTTTTATGCGAATTTCTAAAAGTCATAGAACAAATGTTGTTCGGAATGGTTGATAGAACACGTGGTTAAAGGGATGTAAATGTTCACAGATACACCCTGTATTATAGTAATCGTATGTGTGCGAAGTCAAGTGCAATCTTTATTTCCTTTTCCTCACGTTCCGATGGGACACGAGTGTGACACGACTGGAGAGGGCGCAGGACCAACGGCTTAACGTGCTTTCTGAGGCACGGGTACAAAATCGCCAAATTCAGGCGCTGGGCTGAGACTAAGTGTTTTTTAGGTACCGAAAACTTAAGTTTTTTTTTATAGAAAGGCCAATCAGGTTGACCTCACTCCGGCTGATGGTAAGCGGCCGTGAAATCCAAATATGAGGTTGACAGGCACAAAAGAACTAACAAAGTACCTATTGTGTCTGCCATCCTCACCCTAATGGCCTGCTGAGATGCCGTTTAACGCCCCGCCTAAAGACCCCGGATTGTGCACATGAGCTGGGAGGGCATTCCATGCCTTGATGGCTCGGGGCAGGAACGAGGAGCCAAACCTCTTGGGGCAGTAAGTAGGGGGAAGTCGTAACGCCGGACGGCACCTAGCGCCGGACACTCGTACTATTTAAGATAGTAATAATCTGTTCGATTAAAAATACAAGTGAAACTCAGGTACAGGTTCACGCGCCGCGCCCTGCCAGTGACGCAAACAATTTTAGCAAGTACCAGCTAATGAACGAAAATGTCTGTCTCTTAGCACCGGACACTAAGTCGTCCCTTAGTTCCGGACAGTAAACATATTGATATTTCTTGTAAGGAAGTACGTAGGAATTTGATTCTAATTATTTAATTTTGTTTAAGAGTATAGAAGAAAGAATATAATTATAAGAGAGAGGGTGATAAGCTGCAATGCAATACAGTATTAACTGTCGTGGGTGGGTATATGAAGCAAGGCTTTCATATCTTTTGAGCATAGCAAGCGGTAAAATAGACTGTCCAGAGCTTCTTGAACTTATAGGGCTGCGCACCAACTCGATGTCTTTCAGAAACCCCAGCTTGCTCTTTTTACCGCACGCAAAGACTAATTATAGGCGGAACGCATTTTCCATTAGAACATGTCAACTATTTAATAATTTGGCAAAAGTAAATGTCGACATTGACTTGTTCAACACTTCAGTATCGAAATTGAAACGTGTACTGAATGATAACTTTTTCTCAAATGTTATTTAATTTTTTTTTTCCTGATAATGTCAGATGACTTGATCAAT
Source organism: Marasmia exigua (assembly GCA_019059595.1). Taxonomy (NCBI): domain Eukaryota; kingdom Metazoa; phylum Arthropoda; class Insecta; order Lepidoptera; family Crambidae; genus Marasmia; species Marasmia exigua. Next base: position 15,971,956 of record CM032488.1, read on the forward strand.
TTCAATGTTTCTTCTTCTGGGAGTAGCAAATACGTTGTTCGTTTTGTTTGTAATTTAGTAACTTTTTGTTTTTTTTTCTCTTTCTTAACATTAGGTACCCACTTGCATTTCTGTTAAACAACCTAGTGATTATCAGTGGAAACTTGTAATTGGCCCTCAATGTTTTTTTTCTGTGACTGTATCTCTAAATCTAGCTGTAAGTTTTCCAAAAACTTGTAAAATAAAAATAAAATAAAATGTGGAGACATTCCAGAGTGTTGAGATGGCTACATATATGTGATCGGTGCAGGTTATTTTGAAATAATAATAATAATTCTCACAACATCTCATACGTTGACCTGATTCCGTACGTAAGCTACTTAAGCTTAAGCACTTGTGTTACAGATATCAGACAACAGATGAACACAAATATATACTTAAATACATATATTACACCCAGACACCGAACAAATACAAGTGTTCATCGCACGAATGTTTGTCCAGGGTGGAAATTTATACGGCCACGACCTATGGCCGTGGCCGTATAAAATATCCGGTAATAGGTGCCACTTTTTAAAAATATACTTTTTGTAACCAAAGTTTGATTGATAGTATTAATTAAGTTTTAGCAGAGGTTGTATTTTTGTTACTTTAATTTGATTTCTAACTTTATTATCTAATATAACTCATAATTTAATAAACCTACTAACCACTGCGCTGCCGAAGCATTCAAGGAAGTAAGAAGTGAAGCAGTCAAGGAAGTAAGAAGTTTTCAAAATTCAAAATTCAAAAGTTCTTTATTTGCATAGGCGTATATACAGCTCTTACAAATCGTCATACATGAAAAAAATATAAATTATAGCTATGTATATTATACATGTAATTAAACATATATGTCGATACAAAAAATATACTAAGATATTAATAAATATAATGTGATTCTACCACCGGAATCGGAAAGTTGATTCTGACGAGAAGATCCGGCAAGAAACTCGCCAGTTACTCTTTTTAATCACCAAATTTTTTTAAGTACAGTATCATGGGTGTAGGCGAACAGTTTATCATTTCCACAAATTCTTGTCATTTAAGTAATCATTAACTGTATAATAGGCTTTTGCCATTAAATAATTTTTAACATGTGTTTTAAATTTGGGCATTGGTAATTCAACAAGCTTTTGTGGTAACTTATTAAATATTTTAATACTCATTCCTATGAATGAATTACCAATGAGATGTGGAACAGCAAGCTTGTGTTTATTTCTAGTATTTAGGTTATGGTTGTCGGATTTTCGAGGGAAGGTTTCTAAATTTTTATAAACATACATAATACAGTCAAAGATGTACTGTGATGCTAATGTTAAAATGTTAATTTCTTTGAACAAGTTTCTAAGCGAGTCTCGTGGCCTAAGTCCGTATATGGCCCTGACAGCTCGTTTCTGTAGCACAAAAATAGCTTGAATATCAGCCGCAGAGCCCCATAACAGCAGACCATAAGACATAACGCTATGGAAATAACTGAAATACACAAGTCTGGCTGCTTCAATATCGGTCAGATGTCTTATTTTTTTGACTGCATATGCAGCCGAACTAAGTCTCCCTGCCAGGGCTGCAATATGAGAACCCCACTGTAATTTTGAGTCTAACGTGACGCCTAGAAAGACTGTAGAATTAATTACTTCAACATTTTGAGTATTCATATTAATCCTAGTGCTGACCTGTCTTACGTTGGGCAATGTAAATTTGACACATTTAGTTTTTTTAGCATTGAGAAGTAAATTATTTACAGTAAACCAATGTAGCACTTGAGTGAGAGCATTATTTACATCGTCAAAGTTATCTTTATGTCTATTAGTTTTAAAAATTAAAGAAGTATCATCTGCAAATAATACTATGTCACACAAGTTTTTAGTAAAGTAAGGTAGGTCATTTACATATATAATAAACAGTAAGGGCCCCAATATCGAGCCCTGGGGCACTCCCATCTGTAAAAGGGCGCCAGGAGAGTTAGTTCCATTAACATTGACTTTTTGAATTCTATCACTTAGGTATGACCGTACTAAGCTCAGAGAGCTATCTGTGAGGCCGTAATGCTGTAAGCTTCATTAATAATGTTTGGTGATTAACGCAGTCGAATGCTTTGGATAGGTCACAAAATATACCTACAGCATCTTGCTTATTTTGCCATGCATCAAAAATGTGCTTGATGAGTGCAACTCCCGCATCAGTAGTAGATTTGCCTTTAGTAAATCCAAATTGTTTATTATGCAATAATTTGTTTAGATTAAAATGACCCAATAATTGATGGAATATAACTTTTTCATATATTTTACTAAGGGCAGGTAAAATGGATATTGGTCGTGCGGAGGGAGGCTCGGAAGATCCTCCAGAGGCGATGGTCTGAGCACCTCGTCCTCACTCCGTACGGCCGCAGAACGCTCGACGCGCTCGCCCCGGTCTTGGACCGGTGGCTTGAGCGTCACCACGGCGTAGTCTCCTTCCGGATGGTGCAGGTAATGACCGGGCATGGCTGCTTCGGTTATTACCTGCACAAAATCGGCAGGGAGGAGACGCCTTCGTGCCACACATGCGGCGACCCTGTGGACACGGCGCAGCACACCTTGGCGGTGTGTGCGCCGTGGGCACAGGCTCGCCACGCATTGGTGGCAAAGGTCGGCCAGGACCTCTCACTCTCTAATATAGCGAGAGCTATATTAGCGAGTGAGGATGCCTGGAAGGCCTTTGCCGCATATTGCGAGCATGTGATGGTGGCGAAGGAGGCGGCGGAGCGCGAGCGAGAGGCTGACCCTCTCGCCCCCGCGATCCGCAAGGCACGTAGAGGGAGGAGACGACGCCAATACTTGCGTCTCTTTCCCCTGCGAGGAGCAGGTCCGCTGGTGCGTGGGGCTGTAACCCCACCACCGGCATTGCACGGACCTCCTCCTACGCCTGGTGGGGACGGCACGACTCTCTCGGCTGTCCCCATCCCTCCCCCCGACCCCGGGGAGAAGCGCCGTGCCCGCCGTGTAGGCGGGCGTCCCTGTCCGGGGGGTGACGTGGTGAAAGGCTCCGAGCTTTGGCCCCATGTCACTCGCCCACCCATGGACAGATGAGGGAGAGTCCCAGGAGTTTTAGTCGGTATGCCTCTGGCCGGCTTCTCATTAGGAGAAGCCGTCGCCAGAGGAGAGTCCGACATAACCCATCCGTTTACAGACGGATGGGTATGCGTAACGCATTTCTCCTGGGTCAACAAAAAAAAAAAAAAAAAAAAAAGGTAAAATGGATATTGGTCTGTAATTAGATGGGTCACTTCTATCACCTGATTTGAAAAGTGGTAGAACTTTGCTATATTTCATCAGATTTGGAAATTGACCAATATCTACGCATTCATTAAATATTACAGCTAAATATGGAGCAATGATTTTTATTGTATTCTTTAATATTTCTACTGATATTCCCCACAAATCTTCTGTTTTCTTTACGTTGATGTCTTTAAAAGTTTTAAGTATAGTTTCCGGGTTGATGTGATGGAAACTAAAAGAAGTCAAGCACTCATCCACACTGGATTGAAGAAGACAATTAGCAAGCTGAGGACTAGAATTTAAGTTACTAGTGGTAATAAGAGGTATATTAGCAAAGAATGATTCAAATGCCTTTGCTATTTCTACGTCCTCGTTGAGTTGTTTATTATCAATTTTCAAAGAGTACTTAAGGTCTTGAGTAGTATTTTTACAAGTCTCTTTATTAATCATATTCCAAGTGGCTTTGATTTTATTATTTGAATTTTTAATTTTATCTTTTAAATAATTCGCTTTTGCTATTGCGCAGACTTTTTTAAATAGCTTGGAATAGTTTCTAACATGTTCAGTTATTGTAGGATCATTGGAGTTAGCTTTAATGTTATATAATTCAAATAAAGTGCGCCTGCTTTTGAAGATGCCTTTAGTAGCCCAATCGCTAAAAATTGTTTTAGTATTGTCTACTTTGACTTGTTTCTTAGTAAAAATTACTTCAAACTCCTTTTCAATAACATTAAACAAAGTATTGTAAAATCGATTGGCGTCGCTAGTGTGCCCTACCCGTCACCTTAATGTAATCGCATTTACTAATCAAATTACATTTTGCCCATACCTAAAAAGTCAATTGTTCAAAGCTAAGTTAAACAACAAGTTAAGCTGGTTACTTTTTCAAACATACCACCAACATGAATAGTGATGTTTAATTATGACGATTAATTAATCACGGTTAATAAATGAGCACAGGATGATCGGACAGAACGCGTCGCATCTGCGCGGGGGGCTGACGGAAAACGACCAAGTCTCGACTAGTGATATGCATAAGTAAATAACGTATTTAAAAAAAATCATCGCGTATTCAGGCAAATAGTGATGTGCTGTTGGTTGGTATCGCTTTACTGGAATGTGGTATATTTTATAAGAAAGGGAAACAAACGAGGTAGTGGGTCACCTGAAGTCATCACCGCCGCCCATGGACATCAGCATCATATATTGTAGGTATAAAATATATCTTCTCTAACCTTATAACGTATCTATAAGTAGTATTTTTTATATAATTTTATATGAAATGAAATGAAAATTGTTTATTCAATTTAGGTCCATACAGAACACTTATGAATGTCAACATGTTTACCACTGGTTCGGAATGTAGTTTTCTGCCAAGAAGACACCAGCAAGAAACTCAGCAGTTACTCTTTTAAAAAAAAAATGTTTTACAAAATGTCACTATTAACTTAAAATATAGTACAATTTTTGTGTTACTAATATGTCCCTAAATTATTGTCATTCAAAAAATCGACTTTTTTATGATAGCCTTTCTTCATTAAACAGTTTTTTATATACAATTTAAACTTATGTGTGGGCAAGTCAATAATAATCTGAGGTAACTTATTAAACATTTTTATGCTCAATCCTATAAATGAACTGCCAACCTTATGGAGCCTGATATTTGGAACGGCCAGTCTGTGCTTATTTCTGGTGTTAAGGCTGTGACAGTCGGACTTCTTCGAGAACAGATGGTTATATGGTATAATTTGTGTAGGTTATATTGTATTTTAGTTAGGTACCATTCCTATATGTTAGTGTATGATAACATTTTTATTTTTTATCTAGATATATGTATTTATACTATAAATTTACTTCCACAAAGTTTAAAATCAACCACCCTCCCCTCTTCTATCTAATGTCCTTTACCTGAAGGTTGTCTGGTAGAGATCGCTCCCAGCGATAAAACCGCCTAAATTGTACATTGTATCTCTGTATACCTAGCTTTTAAGTTTGTTTGTTTGTTGTGCAATAAAGAGTATCTATCTATCTATCTATCAGCCACACCAGAAGGATTGGAAGGAGAAGTAATGGGCAATTCTTATTTTTGAGCTGTCCTCCGTTAAATTATAGCAGTGGCAGAGCCACGGTTTGTCATGAATAAGGCTCGGCTTGAACGGAGTGATCACGGCCTCGACGAAGCAGCGCCTGCGCTGTTTCGCTGAGTGCGTGAGGGTACCGGAGGGGCTATCGGGGAAGGGAGTTTGAAGGTGGGCAATGTACTTGTTAGTCCACTAGTGTGGTGTCCAACCGTATACCTTCAGGTGATCCGTCTGCATGTTTGCCAGCCACCTATCACAAAAAAAAACATAAAAAAACTTCGGCATGAATGGGCCGGTTCGGTCGAAGTAATACCACGGCTTCTCAGAAAATCGGCGTAAAGCAGCACTGTGATGTGTTTCGTTGCGTGGGTGAGGTACCGGTGGCCCAATCCGGGGCCAAAGGGAGTTTAAAGGTTGGCAGCGCACTTGTGACTCCACTGGTATCCCGGGTGTCCATGGGTGGCGGTAATCGCTTACTATCAGGTCATCCGTCTGCTCGTCTGCCACCTATTACATAAAATGAAACTTGAGCCCATAATATCTAGATAGGTACAATTTTATCAATTTTATAAGTTACACCAATGTACCTGCGCAGAAGTCTTATTTACGAAAACAGTGGCAAAATCCTTAACCAATCACAACGCTCCATTTGCGCGCGTCAAAAATTACAATTTCTTATTGGTTGATGCGTCAGCGCGATGTTCGGTGCAAGTGCGGTTAAGAGAGAGATAGCATTCCTCTCTGGATTTATTGTATTTAATCTTAACGTAACGCAATAAAGTCTGTATTTCAACTGCTTTGGCAATCGTAATCAATCGGATTTAACTTGCTCTTCTGCGTAGACGAATTTTGCCGATGTAACTTATAAACGTGGTACAGCTGTTATAAATATTTTATACAATGTATCTGATGTTGTCTGAAATTCATCTATTTAAAACATGATCTTAAGGTGACTGGTAGGGCACACTAGCGACGCCAACCGATTTTGATTTTTAGCTACTAAACCGGATCTATTTTAAACAATTATTCTTGGTTACAATCTCTCGGCAAATTATTTATTAAATAACCATGCACAAATGTTGGGTCCGTTTTTGTACGCGAAAAATTGACTTACGGCTAAAGTGGCCGCTTTTGGCGTGAATCAATTTTTCGCGTACGCGTTGGACCCAACACTTTTGCATGGTTCATCATCATCATCATCATCAGCCCATTTAAGTCCCCACTGCTGGGGCACGGGCCTCCCTCAATCACATGAGGGGTAATTGCCATACTCACCACGCTTGGCAGACGGGTTGGCGAGGGTTTTGATATAAATGCAGAGTTTTCCTTCTCTGGGTGCTGATGATCATGCCAGCAGCTTTACCTTAGTCGCCTTTTACGACACCTCGGTAAGAGTGAGGGTGGCCTATTCTACTCTGCCGGGGGTTATTTAGTAAATATTATAAGTGTTTGCCGAGAGGTTGTAACCCCGAAATTCGTTTAAAATAGATCCGGTTTAGTAGCTAAAACTTGAAATCGATTGGCGTCGCTAGTGTGCCTCACCCGTTTCTGACCTAATTAAATAACCCATCACTAAGAAGAGTGACGGGAGGGACTCGAATGTGCGACCCCGAGGTCGCGTGCCGCCCACGCCGCGCCTAGACCCTATGACTCCATGCGGGCATATGTCACTGCTACTATCAGGTAATTAATCATTGGTAACTTCATAAATCTATAGTACGACAAGGAAATTCTGGCCAGAGGCAAGAATATTAATCTAAAGGGTGTATCTGTGAACATTTACATCCACGTGTTCTATCAACCATTCTGAACTACATTTTGTCTATGACTTTTGGAAATTCGCATAAAAAAATTACAACTTTTATACTTACAAAGCCGGTCAGGTGACATGGTCATTTTGTATTGGGAGTCGAAATAATGTTCAACTAATTTTTATATTTCTCTTCTAGCTCAGCGGCGAGAGATAGATAGATATTCTTTATTGCACAAAAACAAAATCCAAGTATGTTAAAACCACAACAGACAGTAAAATAAGGCGATCTTATCGCCAATAGCTATTTCTTCCAGACAACATTTGGATAGGGGAAAGATATAACGTTTTTTTTTATGTGATAGGTGACAGATGAACACATGGATTAGCTGATGGTAAGTGATTGCCACAGCCAATGGACATTCGCGAGACCAGTAGAGTCACACGTGTGCTGCTAACCTTTGAAGCCCACGTTCCTCCGGTACCCTTACTCACGCAGCTAACACAGCACAGTGTTGCTTCACGCCGGTTTTCTGTGAGGCCGTGGTATCACTCCGGTCGAGCCGGCCCATCCATGCCGGCAGTGCAAAGAGAGGTGAGGCGGAGAAACATCGTGAGGAAACCTGCACCTGTAGTTTCTGAAACGTCATGCTTATCATGATTCAGCTAGTCTTGGGGAACCTGTTAAATGGTTGCGAAGGTCAGACTGCAGTCACTTCATTATAATTACCACACTCCTCAAATCTTAAATCATGGTCTAAACGTACCTCGGGCGTAAGCGACAGCTTTAGACGCAATCGGGAATTATACGCTAAGACGAGGAGGGGGAGTTAAAAAATAAAGAAAAGATAAAGATAAAAAAAACTTTGTTCAATTTAGGTCAATAAAGAACATGTATGAATGTCAAAATAGGTACACATATTATCATCTACAGCTGGTTCGGAATGTCGATTTCTACTGAGAAGACACCAGCAAGAAACTCAGTAAGTAGTTACTCTTTCAAATATTGATAATGTTACAGAGTTTCAATTGAGAAAAGGGAACTGCTGTCCACCCCCTCTTTCAATCAAGAAGGGGTGGACAGCGGGAGTTTTTTTAACATTTGTTTCACTGTCCACCCGGGGTGGACAAGCAGAAGGTGGACAGCGGGAATAAACCACCTAACCGATACTTTTAAGCATTGAGAATATTTTCTTTAGAAATGTAATAAACTTTTTATTTGTTTGATTTTTAAACTTAATCAACATTTTATCTATGATTTTGAACCATCTGAATATGGAATACAATATGATTGTAAATATTCTTAGTGGTAGGTACACACTCAATAAATCATTGATGAGTTGTTTATGTCAATCCCTATGAGCAAAAATTCCGATTAGTGCATTATGCAATTCATAAGATATATTTTTTTAATTTTACTGGTAAAAATATCTTCAGTTCTTGTTCAAATTAATTGAGAAATTTTAATACTTGTTATTTTGGAAGAATGAGAACACAAAAAAGGCAAGATTTTTTTGAATTGAATTTGATATTGTAGGTTGGGAGTTTTTTTGTCTTTGTAGTTTATGGGCCTCAGAGGGGGGGGGGGGGGGGGGGTGTTGTGTTTGAGGTATGTGGATATTTTATGTTTCGTTTGCAAGCTTGTCCCTAACCGCGTTATCACCCCGGAGGATCAGGATTCGAAACGTTTTAACTATCCTATTCACCTTTAGACACTGAATGGACTATATTTCAACGTCGACAAACATTCGTGTGTTGAACTCTTGTGTTTTTCAGTGTATGGGTGTAATCATAATTCCTCTGTTGTCTGATATCCGTAACACAAGTGCATAAGCTAAGTAGAACGGAATCAGGTTATCGTATGAGATGTTGTATGAATTCAAAACAGCCTTGTACTTTATATTGTAGTTTTTTTAAGTTGTGTTTTTTTGTGCAATAAAGTATATCTATCTATCTATTGTAACAACCCCTTGCGAAGTCCGACAAAGTACCCAGAAAACGCCCACTATGATTAATCGGAGGGTGTCTCCATCCGTCTGTTTGTCCGAGCGCTAATTAAATTACACAGCATTTACTGCCATCTTAAACTTTTACACATGTTTGTTCGTTTTATGTTCTCGTTTAGGGTTTTCTGAGGCGCAATGGGCTTGTTGCCACTATTTTAATTATTTGATAGAACGGTTCATTACAATTATATTACGCCATAAAAAAAAATATGAATTACTTTTCAAGCAACTCTCCTGTAATATTACTTTAAGTTTTCACAAATTATAAATTAAATAAAGTATCATCCAACATAATTAGCACAGTCACTAAAGGGACTAATAATTAATCGATTTCCTTCCGACGTAAATAAATATTGCTTTAACGTCCGGTTGTCATAGTCCCTGCTTTGACTCATGATTAGTCAAAGCCGCGACTATAAACGATTTAATGAATATTTAGAATCGGTTTCCGTCCGGTAGATTAATATTATTTTAACTTCCGGTAGAATATCGTAGCTCCCGATTTGACTGTTGGTAGAGTCAAATCAGCGACTAAGACCATTAGTAGAGGGGATATAAAATGTCGGCATTCGACTCTGAACGGGACCAGTATCGTTACAGATATCGTCTAGGTGGTAGCTCTGCTCGAATGTGGTATAACTGCGTATCGAAATACAGTGTTAAAAAGTGTACTTGCCTTTAATTTTACATTCCACGATAGTAAATTAATAAGTGAGGAGCCTGCAGTTTTTCACTCCTATACTTTAAATTATATTTTCGCTATAAAGCCATAAAAAGCCGTCCGCCATGATGGCCTATTAATTATCTGTGCCGTGACGTCACTGTTATTGTAAGCACATGACTGTCATAACCATTAAGGCGTATAAATGAAAGACCACGAATAACCTCAAACTGGCGTTTGACGTTTTATTATTTACAATAATGGTGACTGAGAACCATGGCGGACGGTGTTTTCATGAGAAAATAATTAATTAAAAAATTAATATTTAATAAAAATAACTTAATATTTATTGAAGTTTATAGATACATTTCGGATCCTTGTACCGAATAATATTTGATTTAAAAGTTATTTTTATAAATGGTGACATGTGGTAACTTGCCTATGGAACTTCATTAATTAATTCAGGTTTATTAGTTTCACTAGTGGCCCGCCCACGCTTCGTTTCAGGACATTAGTTTCACTGTAAACCAATAGATGGCGTTAAGTGTCGATTACAACGCGCAAGGGTTTCGTCTTCGTTTTTGGAGTACCTTTAAGCGTTGCCGCTGTCTTTAGGATTTACCTCTTTATAAATAGTATTGATTTGTGCGAGTATATTTTTTATGTGACGGGTGGTAGATGAGCAGACGGATCACCTAATAAGCGACTACCGGTACCATGGACACCCGCAATACCTGTGGAGTTAGTGCGTTGTCAACCTTTGAACCCCTCTTTCCCCCAGATTAGACCTCCAGTACCCTTAATGACTCAGCGAAACACAACACAGACGCTGCTTCGCACCAGTTTTATGTTAGGCCGTCGAGTCAGCTCATTCATGCCGAAGCGTAGCTCTCCTACTAAAGAAATATCTCGTGGAGTAAAGCGATTGACATTATAGTTTCATCATCTTGATGGATGGCGGTCCAGTAGTGTGAGTTTCTTTCTACCACGTCCCTAAGTTTTGTGGAGCCACCATAGAAAATCAGTTTGGGAGACAATTAAGTAAAATATCAGAAAACATTTATTTGCTATAATAATACAATTTCCAATATCTTTTGGATCTCTCGTTTATTTTCCTTTCCCATACTGTTTTAAAATTGCTAATGTGGACAGGTGGCTTGAGTTTTGGAAACACGCACTAGCGTGATGTAAAAATTAATAGTGACATCTACCGAAACAACGCCGCACCACCTGCTTGATTACTTTTTAAAGCTCCATCTAACGAAAAATATTTTACCCATACTAATGAAAAAAGTACTATGTGAAATGCCCCTGCCCGATAGCTTAGTTTAAGTTTTCTTAAATTACAAAGACCGTTAATGAGCCCTCAAAGTTTATTAAGAATAGATTATAATTAAAACCTTAAAATACTCTCCCAAAATACGAAAAAAAAAACTTAATTTTCCTACCCTTGTAAAACTAGGTATATTTAGCGATATAACTGCAAAAAAATGTCCAAAAAGTCCGCAAAGGACCATCCATCACTCTCACAAAAACGACGTCGCTAGTCATTAGCAGTAATTAAACTAAAATAACAACGACATGACAAAATGGACCCTACTCCTTTGAGATAGAGTCTGACAGTTTGACTGACACGTCTGCGTGCGGCCTGTCAAAAGTTCGATGAGACCAGATACGTATGTTGGTAAGTTTGGTTAAGTAACTGATAAAGTATCGATCGAGGAGATATGAACAAGGAAAATAACCGACTTTCTAAATAATGACGCCTTATATTTTGTTTTATGTGACAGTTAACAGACAGGTCACAGGCGCAACACTAATAAAGTCAGAAATGAGCTGTCAACTTTAACTCCCCTTCCCCTCGGATTCGGCCTTCGGTTTCTTTACACGCTCGGCGAAATATAACGCAGGTGCTGCTTTACGCCCGTTTTATGGTGAGGCGTGGTATCAGCACATTCATGACAAAGCGTGGTTCTTACTCGGGTTTTTTTTATGATATAGGGGGCAGACGAGCAGACGTATCATCTGATTGTAAGCGAGTACTGGCGCCCATGGACACCTGCCACGTCAAGAAGTCACAGGTGTGCTGCCGGCCTTTTAAAGAGAGTACGCTCTTTTCTTGAAGGTTTGCAGGTACACCGCAGGCGATAGTTCATTCCACAGTTTTGTCGTACGAGGTAGAAAGTTTCTTGAGAAACGCACAGTTGAAGACTGCCAACCATCTAAATGATGGACATGGAACTGTTGTCAGGTAACAAAAGGTCTCTGTTTTCTCAGCATTACCTGGAAATCAGGTTCGTTCAGTTCATCCTTAACATAACTTCTGTTAACATTTTCATAAGATCTCACACATTGTCAATGATGTATTTATTTATTATAACGTAGAAGCTCTGACTCATTTCTCAATGATTTTTCGAGATGTGACAGTCAAATCCAACATTACTCCGAAACCGGCATAAGAATCTTAAAATATTCTGAATAAATAAAAGGTTTCTCCTATAAATAATATAACTTTAACGTGCATATTAAGATTCTGTTGTCGGTTTCATATTGGCTTTAAAGATGGCCTCGAAAGTCACGTCGAGGGTGCACTCTTCTATTGAATGGTTCAATGGTTCAAAGAGTTGTGGTTAAAATTTTAACCACCACTATTTATCGACGACACACGCATTCAAACGCTATGCTGGCAAGTTACTCATATAATAGAACAAATCGATATCAGTAGTAGAAGCGATCTCATTTTTACTCTATTGATCACTATATAAATGAATAGATATCGATTACATAAAACATACAGATAGTAAATTCTTATACTATGTTTGCGATCTTATAATAAAAAAACACTTCCGAAAACTTCTAGTACCCACTTACAAATCCGAACATACCTCCGTTGACAGACCACTCGTCGCCTCTGATTGGTCGCCGCCAAGGTGCGCGCGCGCCGGTGACAGCTGTCAGCGCGGACATTTGTCGACAGTTGAGGCGAGTGATAAATCGTTTTGTTTTACAGACGATGATGGAGTTACTAATGTTTGTAATGGCCATTTCCTATGAATCTTTTGTTAGTTTGACAGTTTGTGCGTACGAATCATAATGTGTTTTGATATCCGGTGACAGATATGTTATACAGGATTCTACTCGTCATTCAGACAGGGATGTAGCTAGAGTCGGGTTAAAGGTGGGGCATCATTGGTTACAGGGAAAGTCCGCGCCACGAAAGAAGGCCCGCGGAAAAACACGGAACCAAAATTTGAGATTTGGCCTAAAGATCAAATTAGAGCGTTCATGGCGTCTCCAGCGCGGTTTTCACGGGACTTCTTTGGTGGCGTGGACTTCAGGACTGATTTTGTCAACATACCATCTACGACGAAGGGGATTACGATTTTAAGGTAGGGAGGGCATTGACCCTCGATGACCCCCTTCCAGGTACGGCCTGCGTTCAGACTGTCTTACTTTTAATCATGGACGAATTATTTAATCTTTGCCTTAAGTACCTATACAATTCATTAATATTTCCGTCTCCAAAACAGAAATTGATAGAATCTTACGATTAATCAATTTGGCATTCTAGTTCCGTTGTTGTATTAAAACTTGCCAGTTGACAATCCTGGGCGTGCCGGCGATCGGCGTTGTCTGCAACTAAGCGAGTAGGGCACGAATCAACCCGCCGGAAGTGGCTAGTATGGCCACGAAACACGAGGTAGAAATCAGAAAAAAAAAGGTTTTCTTTAGAAAACCTAATTTTTCGGCACGGTAGTAAAAGACTGCGAGCGAGAGTTTGAGAGACCGTTTTGCCTGCCAGTAACATATTACCCGCAAAAACTTCAGTTACTCCGTGACCATGGCGCTTGCAACAGTGCCGAAATATCGGAAACTCAAAAATAAGGTTCATAGTAGAAATCTCGTAAATAACTATTCTAATGTGATTATGAAAGTTTAAAACAATATATGGTTTTCTTAATGCTGGAGGCGGCAAACGGCAAGGGGTCGCTCCCGACCTCCTATGAGAAACACGCATGTCAGTTCTTACGACGTGAAAGCAACCTTTTTTGGTTTACATTGACCGGTTTTCTTGTATACTAGTAGCCAACGGCCGAGGGGCTTGGTAGGTTATCACCACCGCAAATGAACATTTGCGAGATCAGAGAATTGGCTAAGGATTTTTAGGGGAGGTCATGGAGGGTATCATTTGCTACGGGGGCGTCTCCCAGGGGCTAATCGTTTCCTACGATGAGGTCTCCCGGCGGGTCATCATTTTGCTACGGAGGCGTCTCCCAGCTTTCATCATTTTGCTACGGGGGCGTCTCTCAGCGGCTCATCATTTGCTACGAAGAGGCCCCCCGGCGGCTTATCATTTTGCTACGGGAGCGTCTCCCAGCTTTCATCATTTTGCTACGGGGATGTCTCTCAGCGGCTCATCATTTGCTACGGGGGCGTCTCTCAGCGGCTCATCATTTGCTACGAAGAGGTCCCCCGGCGGCTCATCATTATGCTACGGGGGCGTCTCCCAGCGGCTCATCATTTGCTACGAAGAGGTCCCCCGGCGGCTCATAATTATGCTACGGGGGCGTGTCCCAGCTTTCATCATTTTGCTACGGGGGCGTCTCTCAGCGGCTCATCATTTGCTACGAAGAGGTCCCCCGGCGGCTCATCAATTTGCTACGCGGGCGACTCCCAGCGGCTCATCATTTGCTACGAAGAAGTCCCCTGGTGGCTCTTCGCTGTGCTACGGGGGTGTCCCCCAGCGCCACTTTATTTGGTACAAGAGGTTCCCAGGCGGCTTTTCATTTTGCTACGGAGGCGTTTTCTAGTGGCTCAAAATTTGCTACGAAGGGGTCCCCCGGTGGTTTTTCGTTTTGCTACGGTAGCATCACCCAGCGACTCATCATTTGCTACGAAGATGTCCCCCGGTGGCTCTTCATTTTGCTACGGGAGAGTCCACGAACGACTGCTTCTATCATTTGCTACGACGGGTATTTATCTAGAGGCCAAAGATTTCTACAGTTTGCTCGAGAGGTCGCTGCTGCTTTGCCGAACTATTGAAAGGAGTAGGCTTGAAGGTGCGTAAGTCGTCCCCCGCCAGATAATGCTGCTGCATTCAAAGCATGGCTAAACATTTGTTGCCAACATAGCTATCCGCTCTCCTTAGCTCGCTTTACTTCATAGTACTCGTATAAAACAAAGTCACTTTTGATAGGTTCCTAGTCTGCTTTTTAGAATAGCCAGACATTTGGCCACAATCTCACCTGACGGTAAGTGATGATGTGGCCGAGGGTGGACCATGCCTGTCTAGTAACAGCCAATTCACTCTTTTCTTAAATAAGTTCAGATCATAGCGTTCAGGGAACACATCTTCCGGCAGAGAGTTCCATTCCTTAGCTGTACGCAACATGAATGTACATTTGAACCTTAGCTTAGCTTAGATCTTTAAAACTGCGCAACGGAGTTTCATTGCGATTTTGAGAATTGATTAATATGGCCCTTTACAGCATGCAATTAAAATTTGTATTTTCGAAGATACTATAAATTTAAAATGCAGGGACATAGCTGCGGCCAGCGTCGGAGGCTGCGGCTGGGCCCTACCCCCCACAGCGCCTACTGATGTTTTGTTACTGTTTTAATCGAATATCCCGACACGGTGTGAGGCCGTGCCTCTAGTACATATTAAACGTCCTATCGATCCATCCCATTAACCACCAACTTATCCATACTCCAATCAAGCCATGGCTTCCCCAGTCTAATCAAAGTCCCAACAATTCTGACGAATATTAATTCATCAAAGTTTTCGCCTGTGATTGCGTGTCCGATGAGACAACCTTGCAACCCTATCCAGCTACACCAATAACTACCTTGATTCTTTCTTATAGGGTCCAAATTTGTTCCTCAATCTAGATAGGATGACTTACTTAATCCTACAAAGAAATCTATACCTTATTTTTTAATGTATAAACCATAAAATTGCTTAGCAAGTTTGGTTTCATTGTTTACCATAGGCCTAAGACTGACCTAACATTATTACTCAAAATCGAACCTTATTTGTTTACATTTATAGTTCGGTTTTGATTGTTAGGAATTGTGTAGGCTTGACAGTTCCGAATGTAGCCGAAGCAATTTCTAGGCAATTGTTTTGATATAAAATTGGTTTTAATTAATAAACGGTGTGATGTTTTGAAATGGAACGAACGAATGAATGAATGGTAGCACGCGAGTAGACACTTTCGGATTTGATTGAGTTATAAGAATAGCCCTTTTTGTTCAATTTGGGCCCATTGTTCAATTGAGAATGGAGCTTGAAATATAGCCCTTCATTCGTAATCTGTTCTTTAAGTTAATTTAATAACAGTTGTGAAAGTGTTTTAATATTGGTAAATATTTCAACCGGCAGACATGCGGATTACCAACCAAATAATAAAATAAATAAATATAATAGCTCAAACACCTGTCGTAACACAGATGTCAGAACCAATGGCAGAATAAGAAATATATAAATTTTAATTTTAATATAATTTTTATACATACTTATAATATTACATAGGAAACATCCAAACCGACAGTTCATGCACACAAATGTTTGTACTGTGCGGGGATCGAACCCGCAAACCCTTGCACCAGATGCAGCGTTCACTACCACTGATCCAAACGGGTCGTCAAATGTATCTGTCGCAGCTATATGGTTAAATTAGCCATCCAACTAGACGCCTTGGGCGTTCGTTAAACACCGGCATACAATCAAATGGCTAAAGAACAACTAGCCATGGCGTGTCGTCGTTGCCTACAATGTTTAACTAGATATATCCTCCAATGAGGGTTTTCGCGTGTGAAAAATCCGCTAGATGTCGTACTGTTGGACTGAGGTCCAACATCTACCGCATTGGATATTTAGTTTGTCAAATTGACATTTTGACAGGTCACGTTTAAAAATTACCAATCACATTGAATATGGACCTCACATAAACGTAAAGTCCTTGAGTGGAGACCGCGACTCGGTAAGCGTAGTGTAGGACGCCCTGCGACAAGATGGGATGATGACATTCGGAGGCTGGCTGGTGTGGGCTGGATGAGAGTGGCCGAAAATCGGAAGCAGTGGCGTGCATTAGGGGAGACCTATGTCCAGCAGTGGACGAGTGTGGGTTGCTGATGATGATGATGATGGACCTCACTCCTATAGTACTCTATCTAGCGGATTTTTCACACGCGAAAACCCTCACTATTTTAACCTCACCCCAGGTCATTTTTTATGTCTTATGCCTCCGACAAGTAGCTGGTGTTCACGGGACGCCCGCGACACCAATGGAGTCACAAGTGCGCTACCAACCTTTAAGCTCCCCTTTGCTTGATTGGCCCTCCGGTACTCTCACTCACGTAGCGAAACACAGCACAGTGCTGTTTCATTTTACAAATCTATCGTATAGGACTCCGAATCCACATCCTCAGCTCTTCATGAAAAAAATACCAATAAAACTTCATCCAGTTACGCAATACTCTAAAAAATGTATTTGACAACTGCGATCCAACATGGCGGTCGTCACTTGTCAGTTGCACTCGAGTCGTCAAACCGAACGGACGTATGTAACCACAACCGATTTTGCAGTTAGTAAACAGGATTTCAGCTTTACAGCTTAGGAAATAAAGTTGAGAATGTTTGTGCGGGTTTTTCTGATAATATTGTTGGCGAGCTAATCCGCCTTGGTTTTGCTGGTGTTGGGAGTTTTTCATTAAGCCCGACGTCACTTTATCTGATAGTTGCGACACAGATGTTGTGTAACGGGCCTGATAAAACATGCTTCCATGGCAGCTCGTAGTTATAACATTGGGGCTTTCCAGGATTTGTTAATCGGCGGTTTTGATTCTGTAATCCTTTGTTTTGTGGAGAGTAGATAAAAATAGACAAGTTAACTTGAAAACAAAAAGTATTTAAAAGTTGATTCTAAGTAGTAAATGTTAAGTTGGGGGATCCTATTACTGATTCAGAACGTGTAACCGTGATGCTGAGTTGATAAGAACTCGCTTTCCATACTAGACGTATCTTTACTGAAACGATTCAGTGATCCGACTCAGCTAGATGATACATTGTTCTGTATCTCAAATGTTCACTCCGAATGTTTCATTCGATTCAAATGGATCTCGAATTCGAGTGAATTGAATAATCCGATGAGCCAAATGAGCTGAATGATCCGAGAGAGCCGAATGATCCGATGAATCTAATAACTGAGCACTACTATTTAATCTGTTTTGCGGTCGAAGTTAGGATTAACGCCACAAGAGGCCGTTTTTGGCGGTAATTCAAATAACGAGTACAAAAGCAGACCCAAAAGTTAAGTATAAGTATTAAATAAATAGTAAAAGTGTTTCCCGAGAGGCTGCAGCTTCGTAATTATTAAAAAGATATCCGGTTTATAAATCAATTGGCGTCGCTAGTGTTCCCTACTCGTCACCTTAATAAAATGTCTCCTATTTGCCACAATCGATATAAATTACTTGGCGGCGCTAGTATCGTTGAGTCACCTTAATTCACAGTGAAGCTTGTATTAAATCTTATGTCATCATTATTATGTCCCTTACCATCTTTAAGTATCCCCTAGGTATACATAATTTAGAGTGTCGGTTCTCATAAAATTAAAAGGTTTTGAGTACGAATCCCAAAAGGGACATAAAACATTGTCTAAGTTTTCTTAGTATATTCCTGACGGTTTCATTCGTTTTCATGTTATACATTTTGATTGAGTTGAGTAGAACAGGAGTTAAGCTATAATGTATCAATACGGGGATTAACACGATATTTATTATGTGAAACAACATTGTGTACCTACTCACATATTTGGCTCTTCGACCAATTTATACTATAAATATTCTTTTGATTTTCTGACAGGTGGCAGACAAGCAGACGCATCACCTGATGGTAAGTGATTACTGCCACACATGGCAACAACAGTGGAGTCACAAGTACGCTGCCAATCATTCTACATTGGGCCTCCGGTACGCTCACTTACGGAGCGAAACACAGTGCAGACGCTGCTTTGCACCGGTTTTCGGTGAGGCCTTGTTATCAATCCAGTTGAGCCCATTCATGCCGAAGCGTGGTTCTCCTACGGTAAACGGAGATGTCATTAATTAGTGCTTTTAGTAGGTACGGAAAAGTTATCTAGAAGAGATTACTTAGTTAGTTTGCGCACTTATAAAATACGCATACTATAGTTGGCCGTGTGGTCCCCGGCAGAGTAGAATAGGCCACCCTCACTTTTACCAAGGTGTCGTAAAAGGCGACTAAGGTAAAGCTGCTGGCATGATCATCAGCACCCAGAGATGGAAAACTCTGCATTTGTATCAAAACCCTCGCCAACCCGTCTGCCAAGCGTGGTGAGTATGGCAATTATCCCTCATGTGATTGAGGGAGGCCCGTGTCCCAGCAATGGGGACTTAAATGGGCTGACGATGACGATGATGATGACTATAGTTGATATTTTTAGGGTTCCGTACCTCAAAAGGAAAAAACGGAACCCTTATAGGATCACTTTGTTGTCCGTCCGTCCGTCTGTCAAGACCCTTTTTCTCAGGAACGCGTGGAGGTATGAAGCTGAAATTTAACCCAAATACTCAGGTCTACTGTCCCTTGAAGCTGTGAAAAATCAAACTTCTAAGCCAACGCAATCAAAAGATACAGCCGATTATATCGATATTTTCATCAAATTTTCGACACTCGCAAAGGAATCAAAACCTACAGGGTACTTCCCGTAAACTCAGAATCTTGAAATTTGGCATGAAGCATTGTCATATAATGCAAATATAGGAAAAATTGCGAAAACCACATTTTTTTAGTTATATAAAATAATAAAAATATTTTAATAAAATGAAATTTACTACTTTATTTCTCATGAACGAATAAAGGTATCAAATTGAAATTTATACCAAATACCTAGGTCTACTATCCCTTTAAGCTGTGAAAAAATCAAACAAAAGTTAACGCAATCAAAAGATACCGGCGGAACCCTCGGTGCGCGAGTCAGACTCGCACTTGGCCGGTTTTTTATATTTGCAATGTATTCTTAAGTAAATAACACACTTTAAAAATTTCATCTCGAGTTCAGGCGGGACTCGAACCCACACCTTCCACAATCCGGGTGAAAGTTCTACCAAGTAGACCACTGAACGCGTTAGTAAGCCGACGAAATTTGTAAGTGCTTGATTCGACATGAGCTGTCGATAGTCTCATCAATATTGTAGGTATATTTACAATATTCAGTGGAAATATTATTACAAATATTTGACCACCAGTTAAGATGAGACTGCTAAATCAATAGTTGATATTTTTTATAGCAATCTTTTGCAATTTATTCTTAAGTAATCCCGCCTGAACTCGAGATGAAATTTTTTAGTGTGTTATTTACGCATGTTGTACTAAATATCACCGCTAGACTTATTTGGCGCGGCCTGTAGCAACAATGAAAAAATATCAGAGAAATCTACAGAGATCTCTATAAAGCAGTGTTGGGTTCCGTCCAAAATCCTCCAGATTTACGGGGTCAACAAGCCCGAAAAGGTTCTTTACAATTTTCCTTTACAGCCTGGGCTTGTTTACAGCTTCAGAGAATGGAATTCGCTTGTTTTCGTGAAGGTTGAATTTTTTCAGGCCTGTATCTCTGGGTATTGTTTTGTGAAGCAGTGCATGCGCTGTGTTTCGCTGCGTGAGTTAGGGTACCGGAGGCCCAATCCAGGAGGAGGGGGGTAAAAAGGTAAGCAGCGCACTTGTGACACCACTGGTGTGGCAGGTGTCTATGGGCGGCGGTATTTCTGGGGCTTTTTGTGGAAATGTTTTTGAATTCTGATGTTACGCTTTCGATAGATGCGGGCTTATGCGGGTATTTAGACTTAGATATCAATCATAAAAACCTAGTACAGCCGAGGACATTGAATTTAGCAGTTTATTTGTCATTATAATTTATTTGTGTTACCACCACTAGGGATGCGGGATGCGTGAGTGAGGATACCGGAGGTCCAATCCGGGGGAAAGGGGAGTTAAAGGATAGCGGCGTGGTTGTGACTCTACTGGTGTCGCTGGTGCCTATGGGCGGCGGCAATCGCTTACCATCCAGTGATCCGTCTGCTCGTCTGACACATAAAAATGCAGAAGACCGTGCGAAGTGGAGGAGTCGAAGTAGGAAAGTGGACTCCGGGCTCCGTAGCAAACACTTGAGACCCAACGGGTGGCGGCGATCACTTACCATCAAAAAAAACTCATTTAAAGTACATTTTATATAAGACATATGAGCTCCTTTTTAAATAACAATATTTTTTCTACACTTAGCACTATGTAGATTAAAATCTGAAAAATCTTATTAATTTAAATGACATACTTTCGAAAAAAATTTTAAGACGTAGACGATGAAGACGAAATAAATAACTCAACAAATATTTCGGCATAAAAACACAAGAAGATTAAGACAATAACTAAGAAATAAAATTAAACTAAAAGTAAATAAAAAGGAAAGTTAAAGCAAAGTAGCAGTGTCCCCGTGGCAGTGTCCCCAAAATGCTGGCAGCATTACCCCGCTGGATCGCGATGGAAATTCGCTGGGCGCCAGTCATTGGCTCTCCCGTGACTTCGACTAGACGCTTAGCTAAGTCACGGAAGAAAGAAAGAGCGTCGGAACCCCACGGGCCCAGTGTTTCAACACCGAAAGTTACAAAGTGGTAGGCACCAGATAGATGCCTATACTTTGCAGCTTTCAGGCTCTCTACAGCGTCAGCCGCAGCTCCGGCACTCCTTGTAGTCCCGGGAAGATGAGACGGTGCCAGAGTGTCGACGCAGGTAGCATACCACACTAGAGCACGTCTTATCTTCCAAGGGATGAGAGGCATTCCGTCTGGTCTCTTGCCATCATCACGTAAAGTGCCGTTCGGCTCTAAGTTTGCCGGCACATTGATGGTGGCAAGCGACCGACGGATAATGTTGGCATTGTTCTTAATTTTTAAATAAATATTTAGATATAAATATTTTCACAACATCACATACATTGATCTGACTCCGAAATATGTAGCTTAAACACTTGCGTTACGGATATCAGAACCAACAGCGGAACTACAAATATATACATTTAATAATTTTCTTTTGTAAATACATACTTATAATACCTAGAAAACAGCCAGACATACAGACATGTTCATGGACACAAATGTTTGTATTGTGCGGGGATCGAACCCGCAACCCTTTCACAAGAGGCAGCGTTCACTACCACTGATCTAAACGGGTCATCCTATAATCCAAAAGTATTTTATTTTAATCTAAGTCTTTGCAATTTGGCTGATACATTTGAAATTATTATATTCCTTACTCGTCGCTTATTCCACGAGAGCTAGAGTTCAAGACCAGCACATCCGAGCGTATCCTCATTAGCGGCTTCCTCCGGGATGTGAACCCGCGGTCCCCGCTAACTTGGCGCTTCCTTCATCAGAATGTGGCTTCGTGAGAATATTGAATACAGGTGAAATGAGGTGTGAAGCTAGATGTAGTGTTATGGATGAGATTTCTTGTCTTGATCGGCGATTTTTTTTTTACTATTTGATAAAGATTTTTTTATTATTTTTTGTGTTTGCTTACTATTTTACTTCATGAAGAGTGGTGATGAGGTAAAATAGATGGGATCAATGTCAAGTGAGAATAATAATACATTTTTTTATAATATGGCTCTACCCGAAGATATCTTGCCAATTTCAAGTGACTTGTTGAAAATAAGTGGGTAGTCAACAGTCGAATTCAGTCAAAGTCACAGTCACTCAATAAAACGCTGATGTTTGGCGTTTTATCGTCCTATGGATTCTGCCAAAACCACTCTAGACACAATCGCGGGTTTTAAGACTCTACTAGGTCCAAGCAAGTTGTAGCAGTATTAAATACGATACAATTCAACGATTCTTATTACTTGGATTACTTGTCGACCCGTTTGGAACAATGGTAGTTCACTACCACTGTTCCAAACGGTATAAAGGAGGATGATATAGATTTAGACGCTGCCTCTGGTGCAAGGGTTGCGGGTTCGATCCCCGCACAGTACAAACATTTGTGTGCATGAACATATGTGTTTGTATTGGTCTGGGCGTTATATATGTATTATAAGTACGTATTTACAAAAGAAAAGTATTATATGTATATATTTGTAATCCCACTGTTGATTCTGATATCCGTAACACAGGTACTTCAGCTACCTATCTCGGAGTCAGATCAAAGTATGTGATGTTGTGAATATTTAACAAATAATTTACTTTGCAGCACTTCACTGCACAAATAAACACCAAATTTGTTCAGTAAAAACCAGTAGAAACTAATTTATAAGCTCTGAATTGCATCAGCCCACGCGGAGTCTACAGCCAGAATCAAAATAATATCATAAATCGGGCAATCCACAATCGAAGTCAAATAAATATAGATGTGGCATCATCGTCATCGTCAGCCCATTTAAGTCCCCACTGCTGGGGTACGGGCCTCCCTTAATCACATGAGGGGTAATTGCCATACTCACCATGCTTGGCAGACGGGTTGGCGAGGGTTTTGATATGAATGCAGAGTTTTCCTTCTCTGGGTGCTGATGATCATGCCAGCAGCTTTACCTTAGTCGCCTTTTACGTCACCTCGGTAAGAGTGAGGGTGGCCTATTCTACTCTGCCGGGACCACACGGCCAAAACGGATCACGGATCTGTGGCATACAGATAGGTAATACGAGTTTTTTTTTTTCAAAGTTCGGTTCATTGGAGTGTTGTGTTTTTGCTCGTTTGGTATATTTAAGGTTTAATGGAGATAGTTGGCTTGGTTGCCCCTGCTAAAGGATACAGGGAACTGGTAATACGAGTAAGTTCGTTGCGTTGCAAGACGAAGTCTGATGTCCATCTCTGACAGACACTTTCTGTTAGCGATGATGAGTGGAATGATTGCGAGGACTCGGAAACCTAACAAGAGGCCGGGGTAGAACCGTCTGTGTCGGGTATTACAATTTCCTCCCAATCGCCAAGATCGCCTTGATCGAGTAGACTCCGTCCTAGAAATTAACTTTACATGTAATATTTATCCTAGGGTTATGGGTTATAGGTAGGGTTTATCCTGGAACTGGAGCTACATGAGGTGCTGTAATAGGTTACGTGGCTGCCACAATAGATCATCTACTGGTCGCAGTGGCTATGAGACGCAGGGCTCACCCCATTTCTATCAAATGATAATAATAATAATAATATTTATCCTAATATCTTTTTTATTTGTTACCAGGTTTCCTAATTAGTTTAGTTTAGCCGTGTGGTCCCGGCAGAGTAGAATAGGCCACCCTCACTCTTACCGAGGTGTCGTAAAAGGCGACTAAGGTAAAGCTGCTAGCATGATCATCGGCACCCAGAGAAGGAAAACTCTGCATTTATATCAAAACCCTCGCCAACCCATCTGCCAAGCGTGGTGAGTATGGCAATTACCCCCCATGTGATTGAGGGAGGCCCGTGCCCCAGCAGTGGGGACTTAAATGGGCTGATGATGATGATGATGATGATGACACCTTGCCAAGGTCTGTTTATCCGAACCACTACAATCTGGACATCTTTGAGGGAAGAGTGAACAGGCATCTTTTAGGCGAACGAGTCACATCCTAGACCTCATCGTCACTTTCCATCAGGTGAGATTATGGTCAAGCGTTGGCCTATACAACATAAACTCTACTGCCACATTGGCGCAGTGGGTCGCACTATAAAGCGACAGCTGCGATGTGGGTTCGATTCCCGGGTCGGGCCAAAAGTACTAGAGTTTTTCTGTTAAGAAATTCAGTGTCAGCCCCGAATCTGGAAGTTGGCAGGTCTTGTACCCCCGTTCCTCGGAAAGCACGTTAAGCCGTTTGCCCTGCGCCCGGTCCCTCTCCGGTCCGGTGTCCCGGATATGACGGCAAGGGAATAGAGAGTGCACTTGTGTTTGCGCACACACTTGAGCACTATAATATATCCTGCGTAGGTGGCTGATCGTTGAGATTGGCCGCCGAAAACAGTTGGAGGATATTTGGATATGTTGGAGTTTTTTTTTACCACATAAAAAAATATCTCCCCTAAAATATCCGAACCCACTCCAAGCAGAAGCTTCTTTAGTTCATAATTTATGACCACCAAGAAATGGGCTTATCTTCCACGTAAAGGGAATAAATGTGATGTAAATGAAATTGCGCTGAGCTAGAGACGTGAAAAAGTAAAAAATGGTTTGATTGACGAAATTTTTTATCGATTTTAAAGTCTACACTTTAAAATCGATAAATAATTTCGTTCTTAACTTTAGTACCACTAGAACGACCTAGTACACGTTGGACTGTTCACCTCAGAAGTACTAGCAGTGTCTGAATGAAGAAAGCCAGGGATATTCATTTATACACCGTATTTGTTTCATCAGTTTACATCTGAAAAAGCTTTATATATATTATTATTTATTCATTTATTTTGGAGGCCGTGTGGTCCCCGGCAGAGTAGAATAGGCCACCCTCACTCTTACCGAAGTGTCGTAAAAGGCGACTAAGGTAAAGCTGCTGGCATGATCATCAACACCCAGAGAAGGAAAACTCTGCATTTATATCAAAACCCTCGCCAACCCGTCTGCTAAGCGTGGTGAGTATGGCAATTACCCCTCATGTGATTGAGAGAGGCCCGTGCCCCAGCAGTGGGGACTTAAATGGGCTGATGATGATTTATTTTGGTGTACAAAGCATATTACAATCTAATATTAATTATTTTGTAATGACATAATGTTCCCGACTGCTATACAAGAACATAAAATGTTCTTGTATTGTATATTATACACAGACGAATATCACAAAAAAGATGATAGTTAAAAATATTTATTAAAACTAGAACTTAAATCGTCTGCTCGTCTGCCACCTATCGCATAAAAAAAATCCACAGCTAACCCACTCACATGCAAAATTTGTTAGAGAAGAGGGATAGTGTGTTCTACAACGTAGGTACCTCTTCAATTGACTAAGATTATCGTACCGTTTTTTGACATTTGGCTAAGGAACCCTAAAAAGAGGTGTTCTTAGCGTTCTACTTGTAATGTTTAGGGTTTCGAGACCTATCAGTGTTAAAGTTGAAGACAGACAGAAAGGAGGGACAATATACTCGTAATAGCTATGGTTCCGCTTTTTGGCATTTGGCTACGGAGCCCTAAAATGAGGTGTTCTTAGCGTTCTGCTTGTAATGTTTAGGGTTCCGAGACATATCGGTGTTAAAGTTTAAGACAGACAGAAAGGAGGGACAATATACTCGTAATCGTGTATAAAGTCAATTTAGCAACAAAATAGTTAACTTTCTAAAGTTCACAAAATTCATAGAACAAATGTTGTTCACAGATACACCCTGTATTTGCGAACTTTAAAATTCTAAGTAAAATATTGATGCTCATGAATCAAATCGATTTAAAAAATCGAATATCATATTCGAGTGTAACATCTCTAATAGCTATGGCAGCGGGAAGGGTGCACGAATAAAATTAATTTCGTTTTCGTGCGAAAACCGCTAGGGGGCGGGATCCTATAATTCAGGTAAAAAAGGAATTTGTTGCTTCGTTCTAGTTAAAAAAAATGGGGCGAGTTTAAGTGGTCTTAGTTTAATTAGGACTAAAGTTCAAAAAACTACGCAGCGCTGTCTTTCGCAGAGTGATAGTAACCCAATTCCTGAAAAGAAGTTTAATGGTTGGCAGCGCACTTGTAACACGCCGATGGCAACACTACACGGAGTCACAAGTGTCAACCCCTAAACTCCCTTTCCCCAGATTTGGACCTTCGGTACCCTCACTCACTCACCGAAAAATGTCACCAGACGGTATCACTCCTTTTGAGCCGGCCCATTCTCACTGAAGAGTGGTTCTTTCACGGGTTTGAAAAAGGTAGGCCTAAGTTCCTTACAAAAACATTAACAGGAATAAGCGAATACAGGGCGGGACTGGGTATCTAGTTGGTAAAGGCATTGCGGGGCAAAGCTTTCGGCAGTTCTCGTGACACCATTCCCAGTACCACGGGTAGGTCAGTCGCTAGATAGGTTTATCTGGTAGGCCGCGCAAGAGGGGTTCGAATCCCCCCGCGGAGAGCCCAGCGCCGACAGGCCAGGGTCGGGTCCCTCCCCTGAGGGCCAGGTCTGCAAAAGGGTGCCTCTCCCCTCCACTCCGGTGGACTACGTGGTGTAGTGCGGGTTAGACACGCCTCCTCCCAGTACCCAAGATACGGGACAGGGAGGGGGGCGTTCCTCCAGCGTTATAAAAGGTCCCCAGTCTAAGGGTTGCGAAGGTCAGACGGCAGTAGCTTCATAATTACCAGACTTCCCGAATCCTGGATCGTGGTCCAAGCGTACCCCGGGTTCCGAAGGAACAGGGGACATGGACAGGGCTGGAATTAGTATAGGCATATTCTCGCTTCTGTACCTCGGGCCTTTGTAGGGGGCTCACAAGTTAGGGGAAGCAAATGGCCGAGCCCAGGGGCCTTAGTGCGAACACGTCCTGAAACGAACGAGAATATAACTGCCGCATCCAAACGTGGAGAGCTTCGGCATGAATGGGCCGGCTTGACCAAAGTGATAGACGAAGTGATAGGCCTCACACAGAAAACCCGCTTGAAGCAACGCTATTTCGCTGCGCGAGTGAGGGTACTGGAGGCCTAGTTCGGTGCAATTAATTGGTAGGTTTAAAGGTTGGCAACGCACTTGTGACTCCACCGGTGGAGTCACAAGTGCGTTAGTCGTGCGTGGAGTCACAACGCCCATAGGGGCGGTGGCAATCGCTTGCCACATAACAAAACAAAGGAGTAACACAGCGCGTGTGAAAGGGAGGGACACTCAGAATCGTCAAGGTCGTAAAGGCCCCTGGCCCGAGGCCCAGTCCGACTCTGCGCAAAACTAATGTATTTGGGAGAGCCACGCTTCGGCATGAATGGGCCGGCTCGACCAGAGTGATATCGCGGCCTCAGAGAAAACCGGCGTGAAGCAGCACTGTGCTCTGTTTCGCTGCGTGATTGAGGGTACCGGAGGCCTAATTCGGAGGAAAGGGGAGTTTAATAGTTGGCAGCGCACTTGTGACTCCACTGGTGTCGCGGGTGTTCATGGGCGGCGGCAATAGCTTACCATCAGGTGATCCAATTGCTCGTCTACTACCTATCACATAAAAAAAAACAAAGGAGTAACCCAGCGTGTGAAAGGGAGGGGAACTCAGATTCGGTCGTAACGTCCGCCTTGCGCTAAGGCCCCAGGCCCGAGGCCCAGTCCGACTCTGCCCAGAACTAATGCAGTAGGTAAGTTCCTCGCTTGTAGCAAGTTAGCCTACTTCAGACTAATCGGAACTTTCCTGTTCCATATTACTTTCTTTATTAATACTGCGTTATTTATTACATGTTATTTTATTACTAGTGGCCCGCCCTCACTTCGGTTGGGGGACATAAGTTCCACTTTATAGCAATAGGTGGCGCTAGGTGTCGATTACAAATTCCTCTCCTTTTGTATGGTCATGACAGGTCATGGATGTGGAAAGTTCCTGCACCTTATCGAGCGAGAGGAGACCCCACGTTGCCACTCTTGTGGGGCGGATGAGGATACGGCCGAGCATACCCTAGCCGCCTGAAACTCCTGGGGCCAACAGCGACAGTGGGAGCGATCTTTCGCTCCCAACTACTTATAGTTCAGGCAATGGTCGCCAGCGAACCAGCCTTTACGGCGTTTGCCTCTTTCTTTGAGGACGTAATGATACAGAAAGAGGCTGCCGAGCGACAGCGAGGGCAAGGAGGGGGAGGAGACGCCGAACAGATGCGCGTCTCCCCCCTCTCCGAAGTAGAAGCCGGTTAGCGCGTGGTACGGGGGTACCAGAGTTGCCATTGCACAGGCCTCCTTCTTAGCTCGGTAGAGACGGCTTGGCGCTCCCGGCTGTCCCTATCCCTTTCTTTTCCCAGGGGATACCATCATGGCCCTCACCTTGCTACATGTAAGGAACAAGGTGGTGTGTGGAACATGTAAGGAACTTAAACCCTAACTAAAACCCCTGGGGTGTCCATCTCCGCGCAATCGCGGTCGGAAACCCCACAGCCGGGACTAGACCGTACCGCTAATCACGCTCGCCGATTCACCCCTATCTGGCGCAATACAGCATTTTAACGCTGTATGACCTACCAGGACACCCAGTAATGTCGTCCTCCGCGGAGTCGTATGCTGAGCAAGCCATTCCCCAGCAGTGGGTACGCTCACGTACTCCGAAAGCCCGTTTAGTCTCCTCTTACGACAGGCCGGGAAAACCTTGGCAGTATTCTTAAACGCCCCTAGCCACAGGGCGTGCTGTCCCTATCCCTCCCCCAACCCATCTGGGGGAGTTAGTGTAGCGCCCGCGATGTAAGCGGGCCACTGCCTGGGACGGAACGTGTAGTTAAAGTTCTTTAATCTCTCCTTCCCACTCTAGCGAAGAAGGGAGCGCCGTCGGGGGTTTAGTCGGTAGGTCTCCGGCTTCACCGGAGGAGAGCCCAATATAACCCGTCCGCGCCCCGGTGGACGGGTATGCATAACGACGGCCACGTCGGCCCACTGCATTACGGGCCGGCCGCATCCACCGACGCGAAAAAAAAAAGGTGTCGATTATATCGAGCAAACGATTCGTGTTTTCGGATTACCTGTAAGCGTTGCCGCTGTCTATAAGACTTCCCTCATCATAAACGTGAATATGAGGTGTTATGTTAAGTAATAGTCTTGTTTGTTCTAGTATGAACAGCAATGAAAACAACAAATAATTTTCATTAAAAAAATCTGTGAAAAATAACCGCCTTCAGAAACCACGAACTAAAAAGTGTAAAATAATATTTCTTACATTTTATAAACTCCAAATAACATTTTATAACAGTACAATCGAGAAAAATTGTTACCGAAGTCGGCGCCCAATACTGTCTTGTAATTTGATACAACATTCAATTAACTATTTCACAGGGATTAGGCGCCGACTTCGGTAACACCTTTTCTCGAGTGAACTGTTATAAAATGTTATTTGAAGAGTATAAAGTGATAGAAATATTATTTGACACTTTTTAGTTCGTGGTTTTTGAAGGCGGTTTTTTGACTAAAAACTTTTTCAAGCTATTTATTGTCTCATTTTTTGGCGATATATATACATGTCAAATTGTGAACCTCCTTTTTTTGAAGTCGGTTAAAAAAGAAGAAAAAGTTAGGGAAATGAAATGAATTACTAACTATTGGAAACGAAATTCAAACTAAAAGTTGAAAGAAAGTGGGCTCCTGAGGCAATATTCTCGAAATGCTGGCAGCATTAAACCGCTGAATTAAGAGGGAAATATCGTTGGGTGAAGCAAGTAGCTGCCAGCCTTTAGGATCTCCCATGTTTTTTTTTATATGAGAGGTGGCAGACGAGCAGACGGATCACCTGATGGTAAGCAATTCCGCCCATGGAAACCCGCCACACCAGTGAAGTCACAAGTGCGCTGCCAACCTTTTCCCCTTCCCCCCCATTAGGCCTCCGGTATCCTCACTCACACGGCGAAACACAGCGCAGTGATTTCAACTAAACCCTTAGCTAAGTTACGACAAACTACGGATTTCTACGGAAAAGGGGTGGACGATTCGATGAAGAATGACAGGGATGGATGGAAAAGGAAGACATACTGCGCCGATTCCAGATAACCTGGGAAAAGGGCAGGAGGATGATGAAACTACGGATATCTGAGTCATCGTCAGCCCATTTAAGTCCCCACTACTGGGGCACGGGCCTCCCTCAATCACATGAGGGGTAATTGCCATTCTCACCACGCTTGGCAAACGGGTTGGCGAGGGTTTTGATATAAATGCAGAGTTTTCCTTCTCTGGGTGCTGATGATCATGCCAGCAGCTTTACCTTAGTCGCCTTTTACGACACCTCTGTAAGAGTGAGGGTGGCCTATTCTACTCTGCCGCGGACCGCACGGCGTAATCTGAGTCACATTACAGTTATTACTAGGTAAATCGTAAAACGACTGGTTGCGAGGAGCTCATGCCGACAGGATAGGTGAGGTAGAAAAGATCATAGGCGTAGCCGTCAGCCATTGGCTCAGGGTGGGGCAACCTATGGGCTCAAGTTGGGGTATTCAATGGGCTCAGGGTAAAATAATAGTAACCTTTTTTCTATGTCAAATGTGTCTCGAAGTGTAAAATTTAAAGTAGGTATTGTAGTAAGTATCTAGATTTATTATAAGTATGTATTTACGACAGAAAAGTATTATATGTATATATTTGTAATCCCACCGTTGATTCTGATATCTGATATTCTGGTAACACAGGTGTTTGAGCTACCTATCTGGGAGTCAGATCAACATACATGATTTTGTGTAATATTTATTTTTTATTAAGTTTCTTAAGTCTCATTAGGTACTTTTCAGTTCAGAGCCAGGGTGGGACCAGTGTCCCACCTTGCCCTAAATTGGTTTCGCCAATGGAAAAGATGTAAAAAGATCCCATAGATTTTTTTGTACATTATAGCAGACAAACGAGCAGACGGCTCACCTGATGGTAAGTGAATTACCGCCGCCCATGGGCATCTGCAACACACGGGGCATCACAGATGCGTTGCCGGCTCTTAAGGGACGAATCAGCTCTTTTCTTGAAAATCACCAGGTTGTATCTGTTCGGAAAAACCATCGTTGGTAGCTGATTCCATAGTTTTACTACGCGCGGTAGGAAGTGGCGTGAGAAGCGCACTGTCTTGATTTGTCGTAGCTTCATGGAAATGACCTCAATTTAAGATCTTCTCTGTCAGCCTTGCCAGAGTTCACGTTGAGAGAGAGGTCACGTTGAGGCGTCCTTGTTGGTGTTAGAGGCGGACACAGCTTTCCGCACGATCTCTCGCCACCTCCCTCTGTTCATAGACTCTCTGGCACAGTCTGAAACGGGGTTTCCTATTGTGGATTTTACTTGATCAGTGATCTACCGCCTGTTCTGTTTCCCTCTAACCTCCCTTGAACGATCAGCCGCACTTTCGAGTCGTTATCACGCCTAGAGACGTGACGTAATTTGAGATAGATAATGCTTTAAAATTTTTCTCATTAAACCAGCAAAGCGTGAAATCAATATTTCAATAGCCTGACCCTTTGAACGCCGGGCCAAAACGCGTGCATTGTTGAAGTTTCGCATTTTCCGAACAAATTGCCGAAAGTATACCAAACTTGTCGAAAGTAAACTGAACTTGTTCAAAGTATACTGAACTATTTCGCTGCTTCCCCATCGTTTATCTGATGAGCACAATGAAGGGTAGGATGTGGGTAGACTGTGTTTTCAAGCTTTTGATGAATCCTCATTTTAGCGTCAGTAGTAAGCCAGTTGGCGGTGTGACCAAGTACAATGATCACTGGGCTTCCCGATATAATCGCCCTATGGGAGTTGCCAAACTGGCGGATTGTAAGCGTTTTCAGAGCGGCGCGACAACGTAGCGTTCACGCTGCGAATCCACAACGGATTCTGCGTGAACGCCACAAAAAAAACAATGGCATTCAGCCTTATCTCCACGGCGAATGCGCTGCGCATTCGCGACTTGAACTATGCGCAGCCGCAACGTGTTCGCTGCGTCGTCGCTCCGCTTTGAAAACGCTCGCAATCCGCCAGTGTGGCAACTCCCTAAGGGACAGCCGAAAACCGAAATTGATTGAAAAAAATAGTGCACGAAGCCGCGAGAAACTTTCAAGGACGTGTCCTTGTTCGTTCACCTTCAGAAATGAAGATACCGAGTACACAAACATTTTAGCGTTTAATTCCCGGTTGCGTCCAAAGCTGTCGCTTCGGAGCCCGGGGTACACATTTATTGTCCTGATCTCAAACTAACTAAGGTTTTTCCCTTGTACTATGGAAACCAGAGACAACGAAGGCACCAAAGACACCCAGACCCAACACAAATATGTTTTACATCAACAAACATTTGTGTTGGTGCGGGAATCGAACCCGCGACCCTTGCGTCTTAACCGGTGCACAAACCACTGAGCTAAGCGAGTTGTCGAAATTGTATTTAATATCTAAGTAGGTAGGAATGTGCTTTTCATCATCATCATCAGCCCATTTAAGTCCCCACTGCTGGGGCACGGGCCTCCCTCAATCACATGAGGGGTAATTGCCATACTCACCACGCTTGGCAGACGGGTTGGCGAGGGTATTGATATAAATGCAGAGTTTTCCTTCTCTGTGTGCTGATGATCATGCCAGCAGCTTAACCTTAGTCGCCTTTTACGACCACCTCGGTAAGGTGAGTGGTTGCGAGGAGCTCATGCCGACAGGATAGGTGAGGTAGAAAAGATCATAGGCGTAGCCGTCAGCCATTGGCTCAGGGTGGGGCAACCTATGGGCTCAAGTTGGGGTATTCAATGGGCTCAGGGTAAAATAATAGTAACCTTTTTTCTATGTCAAATGTGTCTCGAAGTGTAAAATTTAAAGTAGGTATTGTAGTAAGTATCTAGATTTATTATAAGTATGTATTTACGACAGAAAAGTATTATATGTATATATTTGTAATCCCCACCGTTGATTCTGATATCTGATATTCTGGTAACACAGGTGTTTGAGCTACCTATCTGGGAGTCAGATCAACATACATGATTTTGTGTAATATTTATTTTTTTATTAAGTTTCTTAAGTCTCATTAGGTACTTAACCTTGCCCTAAAGTGGCTCGCCAATGGAAAAGATGTAAAAGATCCCATAGATTTTTTTGTACATTATAGCAGACAAACGAGCAGACGGCTCACCTGATGGTAAGTGAATTACCGCCGCCATGGACATCTGCAACACACGGGGCATCACATATGCGTTGCCGGCTCTTAAGGGACGAATCAGCTCTTTTCTTGAAAATCACCAGGTTGTATCTGTTCGGAAAAACCATCGTTGGTAGCTGATTCCATAGTTTTACTACGCGCGGTAGGAAGTGGCGTGAGAAGCGCACTGTCTTGATTTGTCGTACTTCATGGAAATGACCTCAATTTAAGATCTTCTCTGTCAGCCTTGCCAGAGTTCACGTTGAGAGAGAGGTCACGTTGAGGCGTCCTTGTTGGTGTTAGAGGCGGACACAGCTTTCCGCACGATCTCTCGCCACCTCCCTCTGTTCATAGACTCTCTGGCACAGTCTGAAACGGGGTTTCCTATTGTGGATTTTACTTGATCAGTGATCTACCGCCTGTTCTGTTTCCCTCTAACCTCCCTTGAACGATCAGCCGCACTTTCGAGTCGTTATCACGCCTAGAGACGTGATGTAATTTGAGATAGATAATGCTTTAAAATTTTTCTCATTAAACCAGCAAAGCGTGAAATCAATATTTCAATAGCCTGACCCTTTGAACGCCGGGCCAAAACGCGTGCATTGTTGAAGTTTCGCATTTTCCGAACAAATTGCCGAAAGTATACCAAACTTGTCGAAAGTAAACTGAACTTGTTCAAAGTATACTGAACTATTTCGCTGCTTCCCCATCGTTTATCTGATGAGCACAATGAAGGGTAGGATGTGGGTAGACTGTGTTTTCAAGCTTTTGATGAATCCTCATTTTAGCGTCAGTAGTAAGCCAGTTGGCGGTGTGACCAAGTACAATGATCACTGGGCTTCCCGATATAATCGCCCTATGGGAGTTGCCAAACTGGCGGATTGTAAGCGTTTTCAGAGCGGCGCGACAACGTAGCGTTCACGCTGCGAATCCACAACGGATTCTGCGTGAACGCCACAAAAAAACAATGGCATTCAGCCTTATCTCCACGGCGAATGCGCTGCGCATTCGCGACTTGAACTATGCGCAGCCGCAACGTGTTCGCTGCGTCGTCGCTCCGCTTTGAAAACGCTCGCAATCTGCCAGTGTGGCAACTCCCTAAGGGCAGCCGAAAACCGAAATTGATTGAAAAAAATAGTGCACGAAGCCGCGAGAAACTTTCAAGGACGTGTCCTTGTTCGTTCACCTTCAGAAATGAAGATACCGAGTACACAAACATTTTAGCGTTTAATTCCCGGTTGCGTCCAAAGCTGTCGCTTCGGAGCCCGGGGTACACATTTATTGTCCTGATCTCAAACTAAGGTTTTTCCCTTGTACTATGGAAACCAGAGACAACGAAGGCACCACAGACACCCAGACCCAACACAAATATGTTTTACATCAACAAACATTTGTGTTGGTGCGGGAATCGAACCCGCGACCCTTGCGTCTTAACCGGTGCACAAACCACTGAGCTAATCGAGTTGTCGAAATTGTATTTAATATCTAAGTAGGTAGGAATGTGCTTTTCATCATCATCATCAGCCCATTTAAGTCCCCACTGCTGGGGCACGGGCCTCCCTCAATCACATGAGGGGTAATTGCCATACTCACCACGCTTGGCAGACGGGTTGGCGAGGGTATTGATATAAATGCAGAGTTTTCCTTCTCTGTGTGCTGATGATCATGCCAGCAGCTTAACCTTAGTCGCCTTTTACGACACCTCGGTAAGAGTGTGCGGGCAATGTGCTTTTCTGACGGTCAGTTCAGTCAATTCTGACTGACCTGAAAGCGCTTTGGTTGTGATTCTGCCTCGTACGCCAAAGATCGTAAGTTCCACCCTGGACAAAGATTCGTGTGATGAAAACTAGTATTTGCTCAGTCTGAGAGTAACATAATCTTCATTTTCGTGGCACAGTGCTTTCATTGCCGTGGACGCTTGTTTCATTTCCGTGCACGTAAATTCACCCAAAGCATATGTGATGCGGGTGTTGCAGATGTCCATGGACGGCAGTGATCACTCATCATCAGGTGTGCCGTCTGCTGGTTAGTCCGAAAAAAAAACATTCGTAATTCCTCTGTTGTCTGATAACCGTAACACAAAGTGCTTAAGCTACAGTACAGAATCATGTCAATGTATGAGATGTTGCATGAATTTTATGTTCTCCAAAATAAAGTCTTCGCCAATGACTGAAGGGCTGAAGGGTCACCAATGTGGACCAGCCCTTTGAAAATCCGAAGGCTCTGACGCGAAGGGACGCGAACTCTTAACTAGTACAAATAACAATGAGCTTGCTCAAGTAACGCCGTTTTTCTTCGGTCTGTGCACTGGAGAGCAAAGAAATTAATATCTTTTTCGCCAATTTTTTTTTATTTATTTTTTTTAAATACAATAATATGGATACAATACCATCAAAAAGCTTGTCGGTAGATATTTTTTTATATCATGATAGGTACCAGACGACGTGTTGCGAGTGTCCATGGGCAATCGTTTATCATCTGGTGACCCGTCTGCTGGTCAGCCGCCTATGACATGAAAAAATACTATGCAAACTAGGATTGCGAAGGATACGAGAGGTGCAAAGGATCCCAGATCACCTTATTACAAATCGCAATGTAAATTGATTACCAGTACTAAAGCTATATCCTGTATCCAACACGCAACGTTAAAACGGGCTAATCACGAGTTTTGTTTCGGGTCTATTCCCTAGCTCGCGATTAGTCATTAGAGGGATAGGGATGACGTGCTCCAAGAAAATGGACCCTAACAGATAAGATTAGAAGTAATATTTATATCAAAATTTCAAAAGTTACAAACATCCAACGATAATAATATCCTTCAACCGATTACAGCTACGGCGGCAAACAACGATCAACCAAGTGCTCAGGTGTGTTCGCAAACATTAATGCACTCTATATTCCTTTACCCTCATATTACCATGCGACAGACTCCGGGCTGACACTAAGAATTTCCTACCGAAAACTTAGGCTACAATTTTCTGGCCCGACCCGGGAATCGAGCCCGGGATCGCTTTAAAGTGCGACCCACTAACCACTGCGCCACCGAGGCTAGTTCCAACCATATCAGGTCACAAACGGCAAGTTGAGTTTTATTGCGAAACTTCAACAAAGTCACTATTTACGAAACCACTCGATGTTTTTAGTTTGGAAACATGAGCTCCGAGTTAGTTCTCTAAATATGTTTAGGTTTAACTTCGGTAAACTAAACAAACAGCCGTACAAAGTTAGCGGCAGCTACGTTTCCTTTGGCTGGAGCAAGTGAAAATATAATTACTAACTTATTTCTATATGCAATTTATATAAAACCAGTTTTTCCGCCCTCACTTTATTTCGCAACATAAGTTCCACTTTATATCAATAGATGGCGCTAGGTGTCGAGAACATCGCGCAAGGGTTTCGTGTTTTCGGATTACCTATAAGTGGCTGTCTGTAGGATTTACGTCTTTATTAATACTGTATGTAGATATATTGTGTAACCACGGTCAGTCAGTCAGGAGTAGTCAGTTACTTCGTTACCATGGCGCTTGCAACAGCGCCGAAATATTAGAAACTTAGAAATAATTTACATGGTAGAAATATAGTAAATAACTATTCTAATTTACGTACAGTAGGTAAGTCACGTTTCCGCATAAATCGGCTGGGTTATCACCCGATCAGAGTGAAC
Organism: Marasmia exigua; assembly: GCA_019059595.1. Classification (NCBI taxonomy): domain Eukaryota; kingdom Metazoa; phylum Arthropoda; class Insecta; order Lepidoptera; family Crambidae; genus Marasmia; species Marasmia exigua. Next base: position 16,009,140 of record CM032488.1, read on the forward strand.
GGGTGAGTGAGGCTACCAGATGCCTATTTCAGGGTAAAGAGGAAAAGGTTGCAATGCACTTGTGACCATACTGGTGTTTCGTGTGTCGGCTAAGGGCGGCGGCTTTCGCTTACCATCAGGTGGATGGATGCTCATCTGCCTATGCAAACTAGGTGACGAAGTTTTGTTAGCAAAGTTAATTTTCTCAATTTACCCAATCAGAATCGAACCCGGAATATCCGTGTTCGGGCGCCACAGTTTACACAATGCCCCACTGAGGTCATATTTTATTTGCACTGCAGTGTACGCACCCACAAACGATACGAGAGCTCCTGTTATTGGCCCGCGTGAGGATAAAACTCTTTGTTAGCCGAGACTCGGCCTCAAGTGTACGCCGGGAAGCGAATCTTGACCTGTACTTATTGAAAGAAAAAGAAAGAAAACACAATAATGATGGCTATCACAAAATGGAAGGTATAGACACAAATAAAGACGCAGAAGGTCGGTTCCAGCTGACATTGATATCGATACGTTAACCTACGCGCTAGGCAGTTTATCTGCCTCTCCCGCACATGTACTTTGTCTCATAGAGTAACTTATATATAGATACTGAGATAGAGGTATCAGCCGGCTAGCCAGTGCTAGCGCCATCTAGAGGAAACCGACCAATACTCAACGGCTACGTAGTACAGCCATTTTCGCGATGTAATTGCGCGGTGTAATCTACACCTATCGCCATCTATTGGTATCTGGTAGAACTTATACCCCGGGCCAAGTGAGGGCGGGCCACTAGTACATAATCATATTTATACTTCATCTGTTGGTATGTATCGTGTGCAAAAATATGTGAAGTAAAGAATTCCTTACTCCAATGTTGAATGATGCTAAAAGCTTTTAATAACAATATTTTTCGCTTTCAATTATTGTAATTAACTTTCAAACACTAAAAGCAGAGCACTTAACCGTATGTTATAAGCAATTCAATTTTCGCATTACTCAGTACACTACAAAATTATTCGTCCATCATACGCACTCATGTTACAAAATGGAGGGTAATAAATCCATTGTTCCTCGTATCCAATGATGGGGAGGGATAATTAGGCTACTCACTACCTCTCTAGATCCATTAGGCTAGTCATATCTACTATAGTAATAAACAGACTATAGACACACGCCGTGTGGTCCCCGGCAGAGTAGAATAGGCCACCCTCACTCTTACCGAGGTGTCGTAAAAGGCGACTAAGGTAAAGCCGCTGGCATGATCATCAGCACCCAGAGAAGGAAAACTCGGCATTTATACCAAAACCCTTGCCAACTATTGTGCTAAGACTCAACCTCGCCAAACCGTCTGCATAGCGTGGTGGTATGGCACTACCCATCATGTGTTGAGGGAGACCCTCGTGCAGTGTGGACTTAAATGGCTGATGATAAAGGACAGCCAACGACGTGCGTTTACTGCCAGTTTGACATTGACATAATAATTATCTAACACACTTGATTCAATATCATAGAGGATGTACATTGCGTTGTGTTAGAATTAGAATAATATTGCTAACACATTTTCATTCATATCATAAGGAAATGTCACACACTTGAAACCTTAAACTCATTGTTTTTTTCATGCAAAACTATACGTCTGGGGGTATCTATGAATAGTCTTTAAAAATGATATTGGGTTTTAACAATACGAATGCGTAATGAGACGTTCCAAGTGGTAAATTGTGCCCCCCCCCCCCTACTCTATAATAAATGAATAATAAAACTAAAAAAATATATGATGCACATAATCATAAAAACTAACAAAGTAAATTGGTTTGAACTAGATATAGTGAGTAGTTTTTCTTAATACGTTATAAACCGTAAACCGCAATTTACCTTCCATATAATCTTACTTGCTGCTACGGAACCCTTCATGGGCGAGTCCGACTTGCACTTGGCCGGTTCTTTTTTTAAACTGGACGCGTCTCTGAGTGCACTTATTAAAATTTAATAAGTTATCAATATCCTCCGAAGCGCCAGATTTTTAGAACAGTAAAAGAGTTCAAATGCAAAGATTTTTTTTAAAAGTAATCTAAAAATCGTCCATGTATTCTTGCTTAGCCACAGATTTTAAACTAACTAATAGAGAATTGGTTAGCAGCCAGCTAAGCTGACGAAACCACAGCTTACCTGTGGATCAGCGGTAAGCTATATTGATTCAGGTGGCCTTGCGTTTGCATCGCGGAACTTAGGAAATGTAGGTCATTCGTCGAACGTTTGAGTAAATTGTCTAGGACGACGACGAAGGTGGACTGACGATCTGGTGAAGGTAGCGGGAATCCCTTGGGTGAGGACGGCACAGAACCGATCGGTGTGGAGAACATTGGGGGAGGCCTATGTCTAGTATGCCCTGTGGCTAGGAGCGTTTTAAGAATAATTAGGCCCTGGATTGGGCCTCCGATATCCTTAAAAAAACCCTCACTCACGCAGCGAAATACAGCATAGACGCTGCTTCATCTAATACCATATTTTTTTGTTACTAATTTTCACTTTTTTCATGGTCAATTTATTTTCCTCAACTAAAAAGGTTACTAATTTTCACTTTTTTTTATGTGATAGGTGGCAGACGAGCAGACGGATCACCTGAATAGTAAGCAATTGCCGCCGCCCATGGGCACCCGTGACACCAGTGGAGTCACAAATGCGGTGCCTACCTTTGACCTCCCCACTCCCCCCTCCCCCGGATTGGGCCTCCGGTACCCTCAATCACGCAGCGAAATACAGCACAGTGCTGCTTTACGCCGGTTTTCTGTAAGGTTCACGTTCTGTTATCGTAATTTTCCATGGTATTTTTTTCCTTAACACTTTCACTGTCAAATATTTTTTTTATAAAAAAATCTGAATTTATTTATTTATGAATAAAGCCATAATTATTAAATTGAAACCATAAAGGAAGTAGGTAACTGTGCAGTTTTCTTATAACCACGCCACTTCAACACAACATTAAATAAAATTCGCTGAAACATTTTCATCGTTGTATGAAACCGCAGAGTGAGCGTTAAATTTCCATACAAAGTGGACAGATTTATGTCTGCCACAATGCGGTGTACAAATGTAGTTTAAGGCACTTATTAAATAAATAAATTCATTTAACATCTCATACATGGACCTGATTCAGTATTATGTAGCTTAAGCACTTGTGTTACGGATATCAGACAACAGAGGAATTAAAAAACTAATATTTCACACAGATATTAGACAAACACAAGTTTTTTATTTTTTTTTATATAAATACGAGTATTTCACAACATTACATACATTGATCTGACTCCGAGATAGGTAGCTCAAGCACCTATGATACAGATTTAATACTTTTCTTTTATAAATACATACTTATTATACATAGAAAACACCCAGACCAATACAAACAAATATGTTCATGTACACAATTTTTTTTGTGTGATAGGTGGCAGCCGAGCAGTCAGATCACCTGATGGTAAGCGATTGCCGCCGCCTATGGGCACCTGTGACACCAGTGGAATCAAAGGTGCTCTGCCAACCTTTAAACTCCCCTTTCCGGATTTGGCCTCTGGTACCCACACTCGCGCAGCGAAACACAGCACATTGCTTCCGGTTTTCTGTGAGGCCGTGGTATCACTCCGGTCGGGCCGGCGTATTCATGCCGAAACGTGGCTCTCAAATCTTTTGAAGTCGACGGAAATCATCGTTTGTCGTCTAATTATTCATCATCATCATCATCATCAGCCCACATAAGTCCCCACTGCTGGGGCACGGGCCTCCCTCACTCACATGAGGGGTAATTGCCATACTCACCACGCTTGGCAGACGGGTTGGCGAGGGTTTTGATATAAATGCAGAGTTTTCCTTCTCTGGGTGCTTATGATCATGCCAGCAGCTTTACCTTAGTCGCCTTTTACGACACCTCGGTAAGAGTGAGGGTGGCCTATTCTACTCTGCCGGGTACCACACGGCTAATTATTCCCTTATTGTATTTTATATGAATATACTATAAGGGAATAATTATTATGATTAATATTACTGTACCAGCCGTGTCTAGTGTTTACTACTAGTATGCCCGAATAGTATCTTGGTTAATTAGAATAATGTATTGTAAATCCAAAAATATATTCTGGGGTAATGGGAACCGACTGATTCCCACTAACCCACTAATGGTTTTTTACCTACGTGTAATAATAAATGACGTGGGGCTTATTTGTCTTGGTATTGTTACGTTTTAAAGTTTATGATTTAATGTTTCAGTTCATTTTTGGTGTCCTGGCTACCATTGCCCCAATGGTGTTCATTGCCCCATCCACTGGTTAAGGTTACCCCAACTCTCGGGCATTGGGAGTCTAATCTACTTTTTTTACATAATGATTACGTCCAAAGTCGTATTGTGATTGTAATTTTGATGATGAGGACTTAAGGCTGATTAGTAGTAGTATACAAAATACCAAATAAAATAATATTATACTCAATATAACAAAAGTTATTGGTCGTTTTCCTTAAGTGGTACCAATTCCCCGCACCTCCCCTACTTCTTATTGTGTCTAGAAAAAAATGTCAATTTCCTGGGTAAGGACCTATTATTATTATCTATTTCTCTATTATTATGCTTAGTGCAGAAGTCGCCATTTTGTAAGACCCTGTTGTATGTTTCTGGTAATAAAGAATTATTTATTTATTTTATGTAATACAGTAGGACTTCAAAGTTAAAACCGCCCTACAAAGAAAAACCGCCCTACGCATTATGCACGAGAGTTACAACTCAAAGTGGCTGCTCCCTGCCCACAACCACTCGGGTCTGTAACGTGATACAAGGCAATAAAGAAGCATCGAAAAATTCCACCACTCAACTTCTGAAATTGATTAAATACTGCATTTTTTTTCCAGTGGCGGAAGCGAGGCGTGGCGGGAGGGGGCCAAGATGGCGCCCGGTATTACGTCACTTTCACACAGTCGTACGTTTTGAAATTAGATCACGACGACCAGTGCTTTACGCGAGGCGGGCGGGGATGGTTGCGCGCCGCAGTGTTTTTCGAAAATTGGTTTTTGAACTTACGCGACTTTTAGTGCTTCAGTTTTGTGTGTTTTTTTTTTATTTTTAACGCATTTCTTAGCACCCACCAACTCAAGCCGGAAGTGCACAGAGCGAGATAGAAAGACGTAAGTTTTAAGACCCCGCCAAAAGATCGATTAAAAGCTTTCGGAGCTTTTTGTACGGTTAAAGGAGCGATAACTTTTCGCCTTTTTCAATAAGTCATTTAATTCAGCGATCGTTGACTTGTATCAATAATTTTTTTGATATTTTTGGTTTTACGTGTTTACGAATAATGAAATTTTCTTTTGAATTTTTGCTGCGTTTTTTTTAAATATAAGCTTTTTATAGTTTTCCTTTGATGTTGTTTCGGTTCATTGAAATAAAATTGCTTTACGACATATTGTCTGCGGTTAACGGAATTAAATCGTAAATTACTGGGGAACCATGGGAATAGACATTTGCGCAGATAAACGGACTTTATTATTGCTTTATTGTCGTTTTTATGTCATTTTACCACAACAAAGGAATAAATTTAAGCAAAATGCTTTAATACAATGATTTAAAATACCACTTTTTTTTTGTTTTACGTCATTCTTAATTTTCAACATGAAAAAAAAACCAATGCAAGATAGGTAGCGATCGTAAAAAATAACCTACTGTGTAATTTTTTTACTAAGATACAATAAGTAAAAAAAAAACTAACACAGTTCAATAAAAGTTCAAAGTTGCAACAAAAAGTTTTTTTTCAGCACCTACTTTCGTTTAAAAAAACTTAACACTTTTCCTGCCTTTTAGATCCAAATCTAGAGTTTCGATGGTCACTTATTTAATTTTTAACGGGAATTGTGTTTTATCAATGAAGAAAAGAACAGTTACGCTCTTCAGTTTAAAATATTGAAAAAATGTTTATTATGATATGATGAAAACAAGTTTATATTACCTTCTAATACCATGGACGAAATCCTTTAGCACGAAAGGTATAATTTTGTCCAATAAATTCAAGAAACTAAAAGAAAAAAAAGGAAACCCTAACACGAGACAGACACACACAAAAAATTACATGGCAACGTAACAAGTAATTTTCAACACAAAATTATGACAAATGACAGGCCCGGAGTGAAACATTTGTCAAACAGCCGTAAGAAAGAGTACGCTCTCATATTGTGTCGCAATTTCCACAGACAGATGGCTTGATTTCAACCCATTGTTCTCCTTTCAAGATTGATGAAAAGAAATACATTATTTTTTTGCATGTTAAACTTATTCTTTTGTTGGAAAGACGGTAATCTTATCTCGCAGGAAAACGCATTTTCAAAATTAACCGAAGTGAATAAAAGCCAACATCTTTTTTTAGGGTACCCTAACTTTGAAGAAAAAACGTAAATGCCATCCCTCTGTTGTTCGGTGTTCCCTCAGTCAGCATTCTAGGAATTGTGTGCAGAATTCAAGCTGATATTAATATGAAATAATTTATATTTTCTAAAAAAATCACTATAAGGGCATTCCGTTGACCCAAGTGAAGACCAATATCTAAAAAAATTACATATTTGAAAAGTGCTATGGCTCTTTCATTTGATACCCCACACGGTACCGTCAAGCAATTTTTTTTTTAGTTTTTTACTCTAAGTCCTCTAGAGGGCGCTGTAGTCAATTTAACGTGCCGTCATGTCGCCTATAACCAGAAGACAATCAAGACGCTTCTAACGACACCTCATTTGTTTAAATATGATAACTAGTTTAGAAGTTATGAGGGAATAGATGAACAACCATACATACATACATACAGGTCAAAATCATAACCCTCCTTTTTGCTTCACCGTAGTCGGGTAAAAATATAAGACTAGGTTGGCGCAGCGATCCATAGTGAGTCTTATATTAAGAGCCTTCATACCGATTTTGCGCCACTTCCTGCCAGTCATCCACCAGGAGATAATGGGAGAGGATCGTGCAGTAAAGAGAGCGTACTTGGAACGTTCTAATGGGCGAAGGCCAGTCAGGCCGTCCAAGATACCGCTGGAAAGATGAGGTCGATAAGGATTTGCGCGGACTCTACAAAAATATACGAAGACAAAATTCCACGAATCATAAGAAGCAAAGGCAGCCACTTCCAACAATGTAATATACGATTAAGCAAAGACAAATTGCTGTTTTCCTCGTATAATTTGGTGGTATATTGATCCATTTAGATTTTTCCTACAAAAAAAAAGAATGTTACTGCCTCTACATCTCTATGAATTTTATTAGTAATTTATACATATATCATAAATAATATCACAAAACGAAAAACGACAATAAAATGAGTACATATGCATTTTTTTTCTCATGGTGTCAGTTTTTTTTATGTAATAGGTGGCAGACGAGCTGACGGATCACCTGATCCTGATGGTAAGCGATTGCCGCCTGCCCATAGACACCCGCGACACCTTTCACAAGTGCACTGCCATCCTTTAAACCCCCCTTTCTCACTCACGCAGCGAAACACAGCACAGTGCTGCTTCACGCCGGTTTTCTGTTAGGTGTTTTCACTCCGGTCGAGCCGGCCCATTCATGCCCAAGCGTGGCTTATTAACCTATATAATTTGATACCGAACCCTCTGTACGTGAGTGTTACTCGCGCTTTACCGTTTTTTTTCTCTTTCTCTAAGTGAGTATTGAAATGGTCTGAATGGATTTTTATTTCAATGACAACTTTGTAAAGAAAAATAATGACGCGATGATACCAGCGTAATAATGGACGAGTTTAACAGCTGTAAAGATTTTATTTTATTTTAATGTGCAAAGATATGTATGTGATAAATATATATCTTGAGAATAGCTTTGTACCTGACATTTAAGTATTAAACGATGACATAGTTACCAATACAACTTTGTATTTTATATTTTTCAACATTAAATTTACTTATATTTAATGTTGAAAAATATTAAATACAAAGTATTTACCTACCTACTGGAAAATGGGTTATTCCGCTAATGGTACCAAAAATTATCCTCGACCACAACCAAATGATTCATCATCATCATCATCATCAGCCCATTTAAGTCCCCACTGCTGGGGCACGGGCCTCCCTCAATCACATGAGGGGTAATTGCCATACTCACCACGCTTGGCAGACGGGTTGGCGAGGGTTTTGATAAAAATGCAGAGTTTTCCTTCTCTGGGTGCTGATGATCATGCCAGCAGCTTTACCTTAGTCGCCTTTTACGACACCTCGGTAAGAGTGAGGGTGGCCTATTCTACTCTGCCGGGGACCACACGGCACCAAATGATTAATCAATACTTTTTGAGTGGCCATAGTTAGGCACAATGAAAATATATATTCATTGCACAAAACGAAATTTAATATTGTCTAGTTATTATGTAATCTACAAAAAAAATCCATAGTACGTACATACATCCGACAAAGTTTCCCGTAGACTCTAGTTTAAGACTTTATTCCAATATGCATTGAAGTCGAAAAGTAGTCAAGCAGTCCTTACATTGTATGAAAAAAATATAATACTTTTTTTTTGTACTTATAATACATAGAAAACATCCAGACCAATACAAACAGACATGTTCATGTACACAAATGTTTGTACTGTGCGGGGATCGGACCCGCAACCCTTGGACCAAAGGCAGCGTTCGCTACCACTGTTCCAAACGGATCGTCAAATTTAAAATACAATACTTTCCCAAGTTTTATTCGTTAAATTGAAAAAAAAAACAAACAACAAAGAGTTGAAAAATTCGAACAACAAATTCAAATAATAGAAGCGCATTTATCATCGGCCTCACGCATTCTGGAACGCTTTTTGAATTGAAATAAAGAACAACGGAAAGCTATGTACGGCGAGGTCATAGTTTGGTCCAGTTTAAGCTGACCCGTCTAGCGTTGGCTTGTGAGGGTCCCTGTCTTGGTGAGTGTGGGGCTAGAGGGGTCTAGAGGTGTGGTCTGCGTACAGGCGAGCACAACGGCGGTCATTGTGGGCGTCTGGGCGACCTACATAGTTTAATTATTGCCGGGACGATCAGGCGCCGTGAGGCCTCAGTGGGAGGATGTACAGTCAAGCGGAAAATGCGGAAGTTATATTTTTTTAGTTTTAAAATCGATGTCATTGCTGTGAGAATATCCGGACCTAGTATTTATAACACACTTTAGGAGCAAGGAAAGCGTTTTTAATAATTAAATAATATGCAGACTAATTGGCCTGAAGACCCAATAATATCAAACCTATCAAATAAGGTTTAGTGTTGGACTCCAGTCTCTCGCGAAAATAGTTGATATTTCTTATAGCAATCTTTTGCAATTTATTCTTAAGTAAATAACACTCTTGCGAAAATGTTCACACAAATTGGACACTATCATTATAGTTGTAAGAAAACAATGTTTTTGTGGAAGAGAAATAACGGATATATTAACCTATCACTGGATAAGTTTAAGTCTTATATTAAAACCTGCCTAATGAAGAAAGTGCCCTCACTCTTACCGAGGTGTCGTAAAAGGCGACTAAGGTAAACCTGCTGGCATGATCATCAGCACCCAGAGAAGGAAAACTCTGCATTTATATTCAAAACCCTCGCCAACCCGTCTGCCAAGCGTGGTGAGTATGGCAATTACCCCTCATGTGATTGAGGGAGGCCCGTGCCCCAGCAGTGGGGACTTAAATGGGCTGACGATGATGATGATGAATGAAGAAAGGTTACTATAGTGTACAAGACTATTTAAATGATAAGGATTCTTGGTCATGTTAATTGATTAAACTTGTGAGTTGTTATTAATAGTAATCTATTAACTTTCATAATTGTATTTTTTTTCTCTTCTCAATGGAAACTCTGTAACATCATCAATATTCGAAAAGAGTAACTACTGAGTTTCTTGCTGGTGTCTTCTCAGTAGAAATCGACATTCCGAACCAGCGGTAGATATTATGTACCTATTTTGACATTCATAAGTGTTCTGTGTGGACCTAAATTGAATAAAGAATTTTTTATCTTTATCTTATCTGTATCTTATTACAGACATTACAGAAAAAATCATAAAAAACAATTATCTTTTCTTTTTCCTTTTTAATATTACTTATTAGCTGTGCTTAGTACCTACATGTAAGTAAAATCAGCGATCATAGAAAAGTAGACCATATCAAAGATAAAGATTCTTAAAGAAATTGATAGTTGATACGCATTATGCGATAAACAATGCCATAGTTCTCATTTCGAACGTCACAATGGCATCTTTTTATGTTATTTCGCTCGCTTATCTCAACCGTCGTGTAATATTCAATTTAAAGCTATTGAAAGTGGGCTTAGAGATTTTAACTTTTAATTTATTGTCAATCAGAATGTATCGAGACTTTTTTTGTGTTACTTACCGTTGGTCGTGATTTTTTTGTCAATTAACTTGTCATGGAAATTAGATATGGGTTTGCATTTTTCTACGCGAACCTATCACTTTTTGCTAGTCACCAACTTGAATACCGCGAAAATTGCCTAAATATTATAAAAAATTGTCTTTCAATTTTCCTGTTCAAATGTTATCAGGTTTTTTACCCTTTAAAAATGTTACGTTACTTGTACATTTTTTTATGACATAGGCTGGCAGACGAGCCGACGGATCACCTGATGGTAAGCGATTACCGCCGCCCATGGACACCTGCAACACCAGTGGTGTCACAAGTGCGCTGCTTACCTTTAACCCCCTTCTCCTGGATTGGGCCTCCGGTACCCTCACTCACGTAGTGAAACACAGCGCATGCACTGCTTCACGCCGGTTTTCTGTGAGGACGTGGTATTCCGGTCGAGCCGGCCCATTCATGCCGAAGCGTGGCTCTCACAACAGTTACACATTACAGAAAAAACAAAAAAAAATAGTTACATACATATAAGTTAAATGCATAACCAACAGCGTTATCCACAGATTAACATAAACAACATCAGTGTAGTTTACAAGAAAAATAAACATTAATGTACTAAAATGCATTAAGTCGATTGTGGACCTAGTGTATTTTTTTAATATAGAAATGAATAATCTGAATTGATTTGTTTTTATACTGTCCGCGAACGTGTTAAGTTAAAATGAAAAATATTTTTATTTTAAATGGTTTTTTTTATTTTATTTTTGCCATTCCGTTCCAACACGCAATGTAAAAGAGGATAGAACGAGTTTAGCCCCGGAACTGTTCTTAGATCGCATCTAGTTATGGGATATCAACAGGTATCAGATACGACCTGGTGACCTTCAAGAAAAAGAGCTGGCAACGCAAATGTGGTACCTCGGGTCTTGATCTGTCCATGGGTGGATCACTCAGCATCAGGTGTGCCGTCAGCTTGTTTGTCCGCTATAAAGGAGGATGATATAGATTTACACGCTGCCTCCGATGCAAAGGTTGCGGGTTCGATCCCCGCACAGTACAAATATTTGTGTGCATGAACATGTCTGTTTGTATTGGTCTGGGTATTTTCTATGTATTATAAGTATGTATTCATCGTCAGCCCATTTAAATCCCCACTGCTGGGGCACGGGCCTCCCTCAATCACATGAGGGGTAATTGCCATACTCACCACGCTTGGGTTTTGATATAAATGCAGAGTTTTCCTTCTCTGGGTGCTGATGATCATGCCAGCAGCTTTACCTTAGTCGCCTTTTACGACACCTCGGTAAGAGTGAGGGTGGCCTATTCTACTCTGCCGGGGACCACACGGCCAAAGTATAAAGTATGTATTAACAAAATTAAATTATTAATTGTATATCTATATTTGTAATTCCCCTGTTGGTTCTGATATCCGTAACACAGGTGCTTGAGCTACCTATCTCGGAATCAGATCAATTTATGTGAAATTGAGAAAAAATTTATGTATTAAAAAAAAACACGAAAGTCGTCAATTCTAATTTAAAAACTGCAACAAAATACTGTTCATTACAGTTACAAGAATCGGCCACGTCGCCGGGGCCTTGAGTCTCTATTTGTTCTCTGATAGAGATAACGATTATCTCCACAATTACCATACAGAACTCTACATACAAAAGAATTACGTTCGTAGAGCTAGCGGACTAAATAACTTTTGTTGTAAATACTTACTTAGTTTAACAGTGGGAGAGCCACGCTTCGGCATGCATGGGCCGGCTCGACCGGAATACCACGTCCTCACAGAAAACCGGCGTGAAGCAGTGCATGCGCTGTGTTTCGTTGCGTGAGTGAGGGTACCGGAGGCCCAATACAGGGGAAGGGGGGTTAAAAGGTAAGCAGCGCACTTGTGACACCACTGGTGTTTCTGGCGCCCATGGGCGGCGGTAATCGCTTACCATCAGGTGATCCGTCTGCTCGTCTGCCACCTATATCATAAAAAAAAAACTTAGTCTCTACATGGATTCGTAGTTGGATAAATTTGAATTAAACTAATGTTCTAATACGAGTCGTCTCTACATTAAATAATTCATACAACATAGTTTTTTACGAGATTTCTACCATGTACCTTATTTTTGAGTTTCTGGTATTTCGGCGCTGTTGCAAGCGCCATGTTGCGTTATCGGAAATGACAAAAAAACTTTATTTTTTTTTTTCTTATGGCGCTCACTTTGCTACTATTTTCAAATAAAATATAAGTCTAGGTCACCTGCACAGTAATAAGGAATCGATTGATACCTCTTTCATCAAAATCGGTTGGGTAGTTTAGGCAAAATCTTGGAACATACAACCTTTGCGGATAAAGAATGAGATCAGAAATGGCGGCGCATCTATTCACTTCTCGCTCGCGCACTATTTGCGTCTATACTCGCACTCGTGGGTGTGCGAGCGAGAAGTGAATAGATGCCCCGCCATTTCTGATCCCATTCTTTATCCGCACAGGTTGTAAATAAATATTTCACAAAATCACATACATTGATCTGACTCCGAGATAAGTAGCTCAAGCACCTGTGTTACGGAAATCAACAGTGGGATTACAAATATATACATATAATACTTTTCTTTTTTAAATACATACAAACATATTTATATACTTACATACATACAGAGACTGCTAAAATCATAACCTTTTGTTTTCGGCTTTGCCGTAGTCGGGTAAAACTAAGGTCCATGGTAGAAATCTCATGCATAACTATTTTAATGTTAGTGACCATGAAAGTTTAAAACAATATCTAATATATAAAATTCTCGTGTCACAGTTTTCGTTGCCATACTCCTCCGAAACGGCTTGACCGATTTTGATGAAATTTTTTGTGCTTATCCGGTATCTATGAGAATCGGCCAACATCTATTTTTCATCCCCCTAAATGTTAGGGGTAGTCCACCCCTAAATTTTTATTTTTATTTTTTAGACAAAATTTTTAATTTCTCTTTTTTTATGATACAACATACAAAAATACATACAATCCTCAATTTTCACCCTTCTACGATCAACCCTTTTATTTATATGGCAAAACAACGTTTGCCGGGTCAGCTAGTATTTTATATATTTACCTGATTCCGTACTGAGTAGCTTAAGCGTTTGTGTTACGGATATCAGACAACAGAGGAATTACAAATACATACTTAAATACATATATTACAACCAAACACGGAACAAATACAAGTGTTCATCACACGAATGTTGTTGAAACCCACGGCCTTTTGGATTTCACGGCGTGAATTAGCCATTGCGCTCTGTTTCGCCGAGTGAGTGAGGGTTCTGTCGGAGTATATCAAAATTAGCAACGTATGTACTTTACATTTCATCGTGTCCATGGGCGGCGGCAATCGCTTACCATCAGGTGATTAGCTCAGCTCGTCTGCCACCTATCACAAAAAAAAACGTTTCCATAGAAAATTCGTAGTATTTTGGGGTCATTGTTCCCCTGGCAATGTCACTTTCATACCAAAAAAGTGATGTCGCTTTTGTAATAAGTACTTCTGTTCGCATACCTAAATCATTACTTAAGTCATTGTATGTCAGTGTATGAAGTCATTTATATTGTCAATCTATGTTATAAGCAATGATTATGTTGATGATAATTGCACAATCATTACGTTCTTTTGATGTCATACTTATGCTAATCATAGCTAAAGTTAGGTACAGATAACACATCAAGTTAATATGGCTTTTAGTCGTTTCGCCCCATGTGAATCGCCCATGTAAATTGTCAGCCTATATACTGCCCAACTGCAGGGCAAAGGCCTCCATCAGAGAAGTCATCGCTACTATGATGGCATTAGGCTTAATCACCACGCCTAATGCGGATTGGTGATCACAATCCCGAGGCAATGTTCGAAAAATTCGAAACATACTCTTTTCTGAACCCCAAAATCACGGCTCGGTACTTAAACCACTAGATCAACAGGGCGAATCGCCCATGTACTGCTTCTAAAGTGGGTCGATTCGCCCCGTAGTGAATGAGATAATTTCAATTACAAATACAAAATACTTTACTTGCCAATTAATAGGGTGGTTACATAAAATGTAAATGTAAATTTACATGTTGCTTAAACCTATTTAGCCAATAAATTGTAGCATTCAAATATTTCAAGTTATAAGACCATTCAAAGTTCTCTGTGGTAAGACCTATTTGTCCATACACTGCACAGATAAAAAAGGGAATGAGAAATATAAAAAAATACATTTTTTTAATTTATTCAAGTTCTTGTTTATCTAAAGTACCAGGGAAGCAGAAATCTATGGAAGTATAGTCCACGCACGAGCTCCTAGGAAACTGGGGCTGAGGAAGTCAAAAGATTAGAATATATTTCGATTTTGAATGCGATATTTTTAATGTAGAGCTCTCGTGGTACATCAAAATAAACGGTTTTTAGCTGGACTTTCATTTTATTAATTAAGCTTATTAGCTTAGTAGTCTCGCAAAAGCACCTACTTCCACTTATTTTCTGCTTCCCTGGTACTTTAGAAATCTAATTAAATCTATCCAACCAAACTAATCAAACGAATCAAGTTTACCCACAGGCCATTTCTTGGCCTGTTTAGAGAAAACCAATTTTCAGATTAAATCAAAGTACCAGGGAAGCAGAAATTAAGTAGAAAGTAGGTGCTTTTGCGAGACTACTAATCTAAATTAATAAAATCAAACTCCAACTAATAACACCCCGTCGATTTTTCGTCGAGGGGTTAAAAATCGTTTATTTGAATCTACCAGGAGAGCAGAACTAACATGGAAATAGGTGCTGGAACGGAAAAGTTTTGTGATGTCATGTTTTAGCACCAACTTTCGTGTAAGGTGTTTCTACCATTCGCTCGGTCGTGAGGAAACCTGGACGTTTCGAATAGTTGGTTCCCCCATCGTACCCGGAATCTTCTCCGCTTACTTTTAAAAGAAAAATTAAATTTTATTCTATTTTTATTACTACTTTTTCTCAAAAAGTAATCAGTTTAAAGTATTAATAAAGCGAAGAATGCACCGATAACTGCTGGTATGCACTTTTCGCCTTCTATCCATTACCGTTCATTAGAGAATGCATGTTTGGACAGACAACGGAAGTATTCGTTTAGGAAAATACTATTTTAACAGACGGATGGATTTAATTGGGAGCTGTGAAGTTTGAGCGAGCTGTAATGAAAGTTCCAGAATGAAGACAGCTTTAAAGTAAACGAAGAATGAATAAATATGAATTTATTATTATACTAGTGGCCCGTCCTCACTTCGATTCGGGACGATTCCACTTTGTTCCAATAGATGGGGCTAGGTGTCGATTACATAGCGCAAGAGTTTTGTGTTTCCGGATTACCTATAAGCGTTGCCGCTGTCTATAGAACTTCTATATATATAGGTATAGATTAGAAGTATTAAATCATCATCATCATCCTCATCATCAGCCTATCGCATTCCGCTGCTGGACGTAGGCCTTCTCTCCAATTGTTCGCCACTGTGATCTATCCATGGCCTTCTCGCATCAGCTCTTGCCCAGCCATCCTGCGCAGATCGTCCCCCCACTGCCTGAAGGACCGCCCTACATTACGTTTTCCCAAGCACGCGGTCTCCACTCCAGAACCCATTTACCCCCCATCGTTTTATCGTTCTGCGGCTAATATGGCCAGCCCACCTGCCACTTAAGCTTGCTAAATCCGTTGAGCAATGTCAATAACTTTGGTTCTCTGCCGGATCACCTCATTTAGGTTCGATCTCGAGAGAGACGCCGAGCATTGCTCGTTCCATAGCCCCTGAGCGTATTAAATATAGGACCTCTATATACATATAAAGTTTAGAAGGATTATAGATTAGTACCTTTGCACTAGTCTAACAAATATCAGACAACAGAGGAATTATTCCGGTCTAAATAGAGAAAAACAAATAAGTGAATCTGGACAAACTCGCATAGTGATGAAAATTGATGGAGATGATAAATACACCATAAATCATCAAAAATGAATTATCAAAAACCTGTCGATCCGACTGCTGCAAAAAATGTATTCAATGTCAAACGAAATTAAGATTTATAATTTTTTTAGGAAAACGGTAAGTTTTATCGCAAAAATAAGTAGACAAAAGTTGTAAACTATACAATTATCTACAAAAGTTGTTTTGATATTTTTTTTGTAGGACTCGCTATTCGTGAGATATGGCGCTGATAAAAGTTAGACAATCATATTTACCTCAACGGCGACAAACGCTTACGTTTTCGTCTGCCTCAATAAAAAAAAAAAAAGATTTTTGCCCATTTTATTTCTAATAAAACTATGCCTGCGTTTCCACAGAAGTGGAGCTGCGCGGAGTTGAGCGGTAGCGGTAAAAATTGACCAATCACGTTGCTCAAAATACACATCTCATCTATTTTGAGCAATGTGATTGGTCAATATTTATAAGTCTCCACTTCTGTGAAAACGCAGCCTAAAGCACTTTAGCGGCCGAGTGTATGCTCACGCGCATGAGTCACTGCGCATGTTGCGTGGGGTTCCGCGCAACATCGCAGCTGACTGCAGACCGCAGAGGGCCCACAATGAAACGGGATTAGTGTTGCTTATTGATAGTTCGCTATCGATAGTAAAAGTAAAATCAATAGTATCGATAGTAAAATTAGATCAATACTATTTGTAAGGCTAATACTATCGATTGTTTAATGTTCGGACATTAAACAATCGATAGTATAGGGTTACTATCGATAGATAGACACATTTAATCAGGCAGCAATACTATCAAAACATAGCTGACTATCGATAGTATCGATAGTTTTTGATTAATTCTGTTACGAAACACAATACTATCGATACTATCGGTAGTATCGATAGTTTTGGCCAATAGCCATACTATCGATAGTACTCAATATTGTTCATCCAAAGTCGGTATAGCTGTACAATCAACAGCAAAAGTTGATGCACACTTTTTGCAGCTAGTGACTCCTGCGAAATATGTGCAGATACTTCTGCTGTTGACGTACCCATAGACTTTGGAAGCCGCCGTGGCTGTACCTTGTTTCACGAGTGAATGTACGAATGAGATTAAAAACCGGCAAAAAACAATATGTGCTGTTTTGTGGTTCATGATAATGACACTGGAATATTTTTGTTAAGTAGGGTTGTAAAGGTAATGGCAAAAATCTAAAACAGCTAAAATAATAATAATAATTCTCATAACATCTCATACGTTGACCTGATTCCGTACTAAGTAGCTTAAGCACTTGTGTTACAGATATCAGACAACAGAGGAAAACAAAAATATACTTAAATACATATATTACACCCAGACACTGAACTAACACAAGTGTTCACACGAATGTTTGTCCAGGGTGGGGATCGAACCCACGACCTTTCGCGTAAGAGGCAGGGTCACTACCAATGGCGCCATCCGGTCAGTCAGCTATGACAGTTACAACGACATTTTGAGTTAGGATATTAATTATGCTGTCAAAATTTTCGGTCCAACGATTTATCTTTGGAATAGGCTTTGACTGTTGAAGAGTAGTTAGTAGAGTAAAGTATCAGCTTATATACCGTCCAACTTCCATCATAGAAATCAAGTCATCGCCACTATGAAGAGAATAGGCTTCATCACCCCGCTTGCCAAAATTTAGGAATGCAATTAATTCGGATTGGTGATCACAAATACGAGGTATGTTTGAAAAATTGGAAACATACTTTTTGCTTGGCCCGGGACCCCGAGATCACGAGATGAGAGATAGGTAGAAAGGATTTTTATTATTTACTGCATATAACTGCGCTATATTATAGATTTATGATGGTATAAAGATTGGATGAATCGGGCCTAGAGCGTTTTATTTTACGCCTCAATCCGAACCCGCGACCTTCGCCTCTGAGGCGCCGATCAATAGCCCCAAGCTACTGCGCCACGGGTTCCTAGAAAATCGTCTTTATGAACTGAATTCATTAAGGTGACGGGTAGGGCACACTAGCGACGCCAATCGATTTTAATTTTTAGCTACTAAACCGGATCTATTGTAAGCAATTTCAGGGTTACAACCCCTCGGCAATCACTAATACTATTTATTAAATTATAAAAAAACACAAAAGTTGGGACCAACACGTACGCGAAAAATTAATTCACACTAAAAGCGTTGGCGTGAATCAATTTTTCGCGTACAAAAACGGACCCAACATTTGTCCAGTTCAATGGATAAGTGGTAGTGAACGCTGCCTCTGGTCTAAGGGTCACGGGTTCGAACCCCGTTAGAACAAACATTTGTGTGCATGAACTGTTAGTATTGGTCTGGGTGTTTTCTTTGTGTTATAAATATTTATTTACAAAAGAGGAGTATAAGTGTATATAGTTGTAATTCTACTGTTGATTCTGATATCCGTAACACAGGTGCTTGAGTCATTAACCTCGGAGTCAGATCAATATATGTGATGTTTTGAAAAAACATTACCTATTTATTTTGAATAGTTTTTTTCCATCTAATCCCAGATCATTTTCAAATGAACCGGAACTCTCCCATACATATGTTCAACATCTAACCTGATAAAAATAAATGGATCGTAAACAAAGAGTGTGATGCGCGGGCGCATGTGGTGCGGTTTCGATGCCGTGTCCAACCAGATAGGCACAATAAGCCTAAACAGACCAGGAGCCCAATTTTCGTGCTCGTGATATTTTGAAAACATGGCGAATATCACCTGTAAACCATACAAAAAAACTATGTTTTAGTGATATATGCCGTATGACCATAAAAGTCACGAGCACGAGAATTGGGGTCCAGGACTAGGTTTATTATACTGTAACTAACGTTTAATTGATGGCAGACGAGTAGACGGATCACCAGTTATTATGGAACTCTTCTGTTTTGCCCTCAACCTACACGCCTTTAAAGAACATACACACGCCACAGAAGACCGGCGTGAAGCAGCGCCTGCGCTGTGTTTCGCCGTGTGAGTGAGGTTACCGGAGGCCCAATGAGGGGGAAGGGGAAAAGGTTGGCAGCGCACTTGTGACTCCACTGGTGTTGCGGGTGTCCATGGGCGGCGGAATTGCTTACCATCAGGTGATCCGTCTGCTCGTCTGCCACCTCTCATATAAAAAAACGCTCTAAACGCACTGTTGGTCTAGTGGTTTAAGTACCGGGCCGTGATCGCGGGGTTCGTTTCCGGGTCGAGCAAAAAGTATGTTTCGAATTTTTCGAACAGAGCTCGAGTTTTTGATCACTAATCCGTATTATTCAAGCGTGGTGATTAAGCCTAACCCCATCATAGTAGTGATGACTTGATCTATGATGGAGGCCTTTGCCCTACAGTGGGACAGTATACAGGGTGTATCTGTGAACATTTACATCCCTTTAACCACGTGTTCTACTAACCATTATGAACAAAATTTTTCTATCACTTTTGAAAATTCGCATGAAAAAATGTCAACATTTATACAAAGGGTTTATTCCTTTCTTAAGAGCCGGCAACGCATATGTAATCCATGGGCGGCGGTGATCACTTTCCATTAGGTGTGCCGTCTGCTCATTTGTCCGCTATAATGTAAAAAAAAAACAAAGTCGGTCACGTGACTTGGTCATTTTGTATGGAAAGTCGAAAAAAATTTCGATGAATTTTGAAAAGTCGTTGAACAAATGTTGCTCAGAATGGTTGGTAGTACCTACACGTCAATTCAGGGGAATGGGAGGTTAAAGGTTGGCAGCGCACTTGTGACTCTATTGGTGTCGCGGGTAGTCCATGGGCAGTGGCAATCGCTTATCATAAGGTGATCCGTCTGCTCGCCACCTATTACATAAAAAAAATACGTGGTTAAAGGGATGTAAATGTTCGCAGATACACCCTATATATAGGCTGACTTTACTATGTACTTCCCGGCTTCGTTTCAAAGGCACGTGCTTGTGCGCACATAGCATTAAATCAATAACCATCTGTGCTGTGCGCAAACAGATAGCTCTTACAGCTGGCTACATGAAATTAGCTTGCGGGGTGACCAGCCGACGGGATCGGGAGCAGGACAGCCTCTTATTTTACCGCTCAAAGGCTCCCCGCATTTGGCCTTAATGTTTTTTTTTCATTTATTTAACAAAAGTAATAATTAATACAATTTTTGTAAGCATCAATTTCAATCAATCAATCAATTTTTTGTAATTCGTACCAAACGGTTCAAAAGTACATTCATGCTGCGTACAGCCACAGATATTAAAATAACAGCTAAGGAATGGAACTCTCTGCCGGAAGATGTGTTCCCTGAACGATATGATCTGGACATATTCAAGAAAAGAGTGAATGGCTGTTACTAGACAGACATGATCCATCCTCGGCCACTTCATCACTTACCATCAGGTGAGATTGTGGCCAAATGTCTGGCTATTTTAATAAAAAAAAACAGCATCGCCAAAACCGGTTGTCGGTTTTTATGGATGCTTACATAGAATATCTTAAACAGTAAGAAATAGCGAAATTCCATAATTTTGAGAAATTACGTAGAGATGTGGCATCGCTATGTGTCTTCTATCGCATCTACAATGGGGAGTGTTCCAAGGAGCTGTTCGGCCTTAATCCAGCTGAAAATTTTCACCATCGTACATCACGCCAGAATTCCAAATTTCACCCACATCACTTGGATGGATTTTACTCCACCACAGTGCGCTTCTCACGCCACTTCCTACCGCGCGTAGTAAAACTATGGAATCAGCTACCAACGATGGTGTTTCCGAACAGATACGACCTGGTGATCTTCAAGAAAAGAGCTTATTCCTTCCTTAAGAGCCGGCAACGCATCTGTGATGCCCCGCGTGTCGTAGATGTCCATGGGCGGCGGTAATTCACTTACCATCAGGTGAGCCGTCTGCTTGTTTGTCTGCCATAGTGTAAAAAAAAATTGAGAAAGGAAAGCAAAGGAACAATGGGTGAGCTGATGGTAATGGTACTTAAATGATCACTGCCGACCATGTTTGTTGCTGGCCTTTTAGGAAAATGTAGGCTCATTTCTTGAGGACTTCAACACTGAGTCATTATTTTTCTCGTCCGATGTACGTAAATAGTTACATAATACCTATACTTGCCTAAACTTATACCTACATTTACCTATTAACAGATCTCAAACATGATTAAATGTACATATACATTTATAATATTGTGGCAGTGGGGAAACAATGGATAAGGCTGCCATGGGACCGAAGGGATTGGCGGGTTATAGAAGAAGCCTATACTCAGCAGTGGGTGGATGTGGGCTGATATGATGATGATGATATACGTATTTGTGATTCCGCTGTTGGATCTGATATACGTAACACAGGTGCTAGAGATCAATGTTATGTGATGTTGTGAAATATTATTATTATGGTCGCATTGTTATTTATCATAGTTATTATCAGTAAACGTACCTACCACAGTAGTAAGTACCTTACTAAATAAAGGGTTCAAGTGATTAATTAGACATTTAATGAAAACATTCCACTAATGTATGATTTAGAGTGACATCAAATCTTTGACAGTGCCAGTCATATGCGTCACAAACGTCTTAATAACTAAGTATGATTTTTGATCATTTAGGTCGCTACATATTTTTTGCGCTGACTGTTCTAGTGCGATTTCCTGAAGCATAAATTATATCGTTACTGTAAAAATACGCAAGTCCGAAAGCGTCCGTACTTTGATGAGTCCCTCCGACGCGTACATCAAACCACCCAAGGTCCAAATTAAAATTTAATTTTAGCAGGAATTAAGTGAGTCGCGAAAAGGGTCGACGTTTAACGCGAAATTGTATAAAATCTGCTTATTTGAATATAATTAAATGGTTTTATGTGTTGGGAGAAAATAAAACTTAAAATTTTCAAGAAAAACAAGGCCATTTTGTTATTCTGAGATTGAGTAATGAATACATATGTATAATGACTATAATTAAAGATTTTAGAAGCCAATATTTTGTTTTAAAGTTTTATTCACAAACGTGGGCCGATTAAATAAAGTTATTTGGGTATTGATTTTTTTGTTTGTTAAAATTTTACCGGAAGTGACCCTTATAGCTCGCGGAGATAATCCTTTTTATAAAACTAAAGGTTCCTAATTAGATATAAAAAAAACTATGAAAAAGTTAATAGGAGCCCATCTATAACTTTATTTAAGTACTAGTGGCTCGCACTCACTTCGTTTCATGACATTAGTTCCACTTTATACCAATAGATGGCACTAGGTGTCGAGTACGTCGCGCAAGCGTTTCGTGTTTTCGGATTACCTATAAGCGTTGCCGCTGTGTTGAATTTACCTCTTTATAAAAAGTATTGATTATTAATTCATCTAGAACATTATTGCACAAAATTTTATTCAATAGGTTGCTTTAACAAAAGAACATTTTGACATGGTGTTCTACTCATAATAATAATAATAATAATTCTCACAACATCTCATATGTTGACCTGATTCCGTAGCTTAAGCACTTGTGTTACAGATATCAGACAACAGAGGAACACAAATATATAATTAAATACATATATTGAACAAACACAAGTGTTCATCGCACGAATGTTTGTCCACGGTGGGGATCAAACCCACGACCTTTGGCGTAAGAGGCAGGGTCACTACCAATTGCGCCATCCGGTCAGTCATAAGCATGATATTTTTTTCTTATTAGGTGGGTACCAATTGTGCAAGTCACAAAAAACCTTCAGTATTAGTATTCGCTTAGGATTCGAAAGGCCGGCAACGCATCTTCACTCCCTCTGGTGTGGCTAATGTCCATGGGCGGCGGTGATCACTTACTATCAGGTGACTCGCTTGCTTGTTTGCCTCCCTTTCTCATAAAAAAATATGATACCTAACTACCTACATATGGGCTATACTCATAAAAAAGAAGTCCAGATTTGTCCAGTAATAACAAAACCCATAGTCACCCCACAATTGCGTCAAACGCTTTATGAAATGTGTACCGAGCCCCCTCTGTTGATTATCAGCTGAGTGATAAGCCCCCCTCCCCCCTTGCCCCACTTTATTGACCGTGCCCGTATTATGCGTGATTAGAAGGCAAATTACTAAACAATCTGAGTGCCTAGAAGAGTTTGTTAGTTTATTGTTCTTGTCTCGTTTCGAGATATTTTGTGAAGCTTAGCGAAACGTAAATATTTCTCCAGAGACATCGAAATGCACCAAAACCTACGAGTAGAAGAAGAGAACGCAAGGAGAGAAGACACAGTAAGGAGACGTGCAGGAGCCCAATTCTCCCCAATTCTGGGGATTTCGATATGAAAAAACATGGCAGATATCACCTGAAAACCATACAAAAACCCATGTTTTAGTGATTGAATGGGCTCCAGG
Organism: Marasmia exigua; assembly: GCA_019059595.1. Lineage (NCBI taxonomy): Eukaryota > Metazoa > Arthropoda > Insecta > Lepidoptera > Crambidae > Marasmia > Marasmia exigua. The sequence goes on from CM032488.1 coordinate 16,032,806, forward strand.
AGCCCAATTCTCAGGCTCGTGACATTTATCATCATACTACATTATATCACTAAAACATATTTTTTTTGTATGGTTTTCAGGTGATATCCGATATCAATCTTTTCAAAATGTCACGAGCACAAGAATTGGGCTCCACAATTTTTCAAGATTGTGGATACTTTACTTGCAATATTTGAGACTAGTGGACTGCCCTTATTTCGTTTCGGGATTTAGTTTCAAACTGAACCAATAGATGGCATTGGGTGTCGCATTACATCGCGCAAGTGTTTTATATTTTCGGATTACCTATGTATAGGCCCAATGCATCTATTGGTTTAGTTTGGAATTAAGTCCCGAAACGAAATAAAGCTTTATCGTTGTCTTTATAATTTAGTTGTCTCTTAGAAATAAACTAGTGGCCCGCCCTCATTTCTCTTCGGGACGTTAGTTCTTTGTACCAATAGATGGCGCTAGATGCCAATTAAATTGCGCAAGCGTTCACGTTTTCGGATTAGAATAGAAAGAAAGAATAGAATAAGCATTTATTTGGTAAACACATCACATGATTTTTACATAAAAGAGAAAAATAATAACAAGGTAAAAACACTTTCCGTGATATGTTACCAAAATGGTTGCCACTCAGCAGTATGTCACGGCGCCGGAACGCCATGACGCTGGTATTCTGTGGGAACCATTAAGGTAGAGAGAGTCACCAGCCAATATAAATAAAAATACCTACTTTACATCAAAGGATATACCTAGATATAAACACGGTTAAGAAGAAGAAACAAAATACGATAAAAATAATAAAACAAAATCAACTCTAAATAAGAAACCTAATGTGCTGCGAGTGCTGCTTTCTTGCATGGATTTGCTATTTGGATGCGTGCGTGCATGTTTGGTATTACCTATAAGCTTTGCCGCTGTCGGAAGGATTAAGTACCTCTTTATAAATAGCATAGAGAGTATGGATATGGATAATTAATGTCACCTGTTACAATCATAGTTGTAACGCCCTGTTGGTCCAGTGGTAGTAGTGGTTTAAGGTGACGGGTAGGGCACACTAGCGACCCCAATCGATTTTAATTTTAAGCTACTAAACCGGATCTATTTTAAACAATTTCGGGGTTACCACCTCTCGGTAAACACTTATACTATTTATTAAATAACCATGCACAAATGCGGACCCAACATTTGTACGCGAAAAATTGATTCACGTTAAAAGTGGCCGCTTTTGGCGGTAGGTAATCAGTTTTTCGCGTACAAAAACGGACCCAACATTTTACATGGTTATTTAATAGATAGTATAAGTGTTTGCCGAGACGTTGTAACCCCGAAATTGTTTAAAATAGATCCGGTTTAGTAGCTTTTTTTTTAACAGTGGGAGAGCCACGCTTTGGCATCAATGGGCCGGCTCGACCGGAGTAATACCACGTCCTCACAGAAAACCGGCGTGAAGCAGTGCATGCGCTGTGTTTCGCTGCGCGAGTGAGGGTACCGGAGGCCCAATCCAGGGGAAGGGGGAGTAAAAAGTAAGCAGCGCACTTGTGACACCACTGGTGTTGCAGGCGTCCATGGGCGGCGGTAATCGCTGACCATCAGGTGATCCGTCTGCTCGTCTGCCACCTATATCATAAAAAAAATAATAGTAGCTAACAATTAAAAACGAATGGTGTCGCTAGTTAGGGCCACCCGTCGCCTTAAGCACCGGGCCGTGATCTCGGGGTGTCCTTAGTTCAAATCCCGAGTCGAGCAAAAAGTAGGTACCTACGAGTATGTATGTTTCGAATTTTTCAATCATTGCTCGGGTTTAAGATCACCATTCTGCATTTGGCATAGCGTGGTAATTAAGCTTAGGCTTAATCCCTTCATAGTATTAGTACCTTGATTTCTATGATGGAGGCCATTGCCCTGCAATGGGACAGTATACCATAGTATGTATGAATGATTCTAAACGTGTAACCGTGATCCAGTTGGTCTGGTTCCCCTGTCTAAGGGTTGCGAATGTCAGACGGCAGGCGCTGTAATTACCAGACTTCCAGAATCTTGAATCATGGTCCAAGCGTGCCCCGGGTTCCGAAGGGACAGTTTTGGACGCAATTGGGTATATCATGATTAATAATTACGATTGCGTTAACTATGCCACTTGCCGGTTATGAATGAACAATGTAATAATAACACACAATACATCACATTGTCCTGTTGTATGAAACATTATAATGAGTTGGTTTTAAATTAACACGATCTTGTTTATACAATAAACCTGGCACAAAAAAACACGGACAGATACACATCTGGGTACCGTCGTATCGTCGTATCGTATCGTCATCGTCAGCCCATTTAAGTCCCCACTGCTGGGGCACGGGCCTCCCTCAATCACATGAGGGATAATTGCCATACTCACCACGCTTGGCAGACGGGTTGGCGAGGATCCTTACTAATATTATAAAGGCGAAAGTTTGTTTGGATGGATGTATGGATGGATGTTTGTTCCTCTTTCACGCAAAAACTACTAAACGGATTTTAATGAAACTTTACAGTAATGTAGCTTATAGATCAGAATAACACATAGGCTATAATTTATAAAGATAAAATTGATAATTTATTTTACGCAGACGAAGTCGCGGGCAAAAGCTAGTTTGATATAAATGCAGAGTTTTCCTTCTCTGGGTGCTGATGATCATGCCAGCAGCTTTACCTTAGTCGCCTTTTACGACACCTCGGTAAGAGTGAGGGTGGCCTATTCTACTCTGCCGGGGACCACACGGCACTTTTTTCTATAGTGACAAGTATATTGACCTCATTTCGTCTAAAAAATTTTTTTTAGTGGTTAGGGGAAAGACAAATACCTAGGTTAAATTCAAATTTAAATTAATTTCTTTTTGCAACATTTCTTTTTTGCTTATTTGTACCACCTCATGTTATACGAGTGCGGACTCTCCTGGCACAAGTGCTTATACACTTAGGGTGAAGGGTAGAGCACACTAGCGACTCCAATCGTTTTTAATTGTTAGCTACTAAACCGGATCTATTTTAAACAATTACGGGGTTACAACCTCTCGGCAAACACTTATACTATTTATAAGTGCGGGCCCAACATTTGTACGCGAAAAATGGATTCACGCTAAAAGTGGCTGCTTTTGTCGGTAATCAATTTGTCGCGTTCAAAAACGGACCCAAAATTTGTGCATGGTTAATTAATAAACAATATTAGTGTTTGCCGAGAGGTTGTTTAAAATAGATCCAGTTTAGTAGCTAACAATTAAAAACGAATGGTGTCGCTAGTTAGGCTACCCGTCGCCCTAAAAGGAGATTCCAAACTCGAAAAATTGTTATGTTATACTTTTTGGAAGCAATAAATATTTTTCATTTTTATTTTATATTTTCATTTATTTTCAATGTAAAACTCATACTTACCAACAGCAAACAGAAGTACTTATCGCGACGATAAACTATGACCTGTTGGATAAGACGAGGTAGGTAGAACTTCCTGTAGTTAATTATTTAGACTAAATAATTTCTACAATGCAATAACCATTGCATTAGAGTTGAAAAAAATATTTTTAAATACCTAATAGGCTGCCTCGATGGCGCAGTGTCAATCAATCTTTTGCGCAGTCGCTGCGACGACTGCACAAGAGATTGATAGAAACATTTATTCACTGAAAATACAACACACCACATTTTACAGATACGTATGGACACAAAAAGTATATACTAGGTACACTAAAACGGGGGAAAGGGGGGTTTAAACTTTGGCAGCGCACTTTTTTTTACGAGATAGGTGGCAGACGAGCAGACGGGTCACCTGATGGTAAGCATTTGCCGCCGTCCATAGACGCCCGCGACACCAGAAGAGTCAACAGACCACCTACTAATTTTCAATAAGTTAGTTGACATTGGCGAATTATCTTCGGGTAGAGCTATTATAAAAAAAAACATAGACGTTAATATGGACATGCTCCGGGATTCTGACTATGATCCCGGGATTAAATGTATTTATTTATTCATGTCCATGTTATTTTAAAAAATCGTGAGTACCAAAAACTGCTCTACCTATTCAGATCACAAGTCATCATCATCATGATCATTTCAGCTAAAAGACGTCCACTGCTGGACATAGGCCTTCCCCAGATCGGTCCTGTGCTGCCCGCATCCAATATATGTACAATGTGGTGCTATATGTACAAAAAAAATTAAGGCGACGTGTCTTTTTTTTTGATAATATTTTTACGGCTTTGGATTCCGTCCATACAGCCTAATCTTAATCAGTTTAGATCATACTCAAGGCGACTGGTTGTGTCATTGTTTGACGTTTGATTTTTTTATTACCTTTTTTTTAAATCAATGTGAGCAAAAGCGTTATTAATTTCTCATGTCGAGTGATGACGTCACGATGAAATATACATTTTTTTTCTCCATAAATATCTCTTTACAAATTCTGAAATTGTTTTTCTTAAATTTCTATGAGTCTAATCTAGACATATTATAATTCATTTCGGAGACTTATTATTTGTCGTATTGTCCATTTGTATGAACACTGAAGTAAATAGTTATGTCCAATTATGATAACTATATAGTTTTGAAGATATGACTATGAGGGAACTGATGAACATACTTCCATACCTACATACAGGTCAAAATTTGTAACCCTCCTTTTTGCTTCGCCGTAGTCGGGTTAAAATTAGATTCTATCTTATACAGGGTTTCATTACAAAACTGCGTATTGCTGTGTATCAACAACTGATTCCCTGTCTTAATTGATGGGTAATTAAATGAGATACTATAATCATTTCTTGTTATTCAAAGATATTTCCATTTGGTGTGGAATTCTTATTTATATAATTAGTTTTTTTTTTAGATATATTGTAGTTGTAATATAAAAAAAAAGGTATCGTGTATTCCTGCTTCTTATTTAAAGCTAGTCAGAGATTTTGACAGTCCTAAGAACTCTGCCGCCTCATAAATAATACCTTCGTTGTTTTAAGATGTTATAATTTTTTTAATGTGATAAGTGGCAGGCGAGCAGATGGATCACCTGATGGTAAGCGATTGCTGCCGCCCATTTACACCTGTAACACCAGTGGAATCACATGTATAATATACAATATACCCAAGTACTTATAAATAGTTTTTAATTACTCAAATGTATGACGATTTGTAAGCGCTGGGGCAAGCCTTCGTTGACCTAATTCTTATAGGACGTATCTGATTTTTAACATTGGACTCCTGGAGCCCAATTTTCGGGCTTTGGTACATTTTTTAAAATACGAATATGTATCACTAAAACATTTTTTTTGTATGGATTTCAAATGACATCCACCATGTTTTTTCATATCGATAATCCCGAGAATTGGGCTCCTGAAGCCCAATGTTAAAAAATGAGATAAGTCCTATTAGAATTAGGTCGACGCTATGTAAATGAAGAATTATTTGAAACTGTGACTCAACAGGTGTTGCGGGATAATGGGCGGCAGCAATCGCTTACCGTCAGGTAACCCATCTGTTCGTCTGCCGTCTAAAACATGACATTTTGAAACCCGGCTTTATTTTATATATATGTAGTTATGGATTCCTACAATATTTGACACAATTATTTAGCACGTGTAACCGTGATTCAGTTGGTCTGATTTGAGAAGGTCAGACGGCAGTCGCTTCATTCATTGTAATTACCAGACCTCCCCCCCCAAATCCTGAATCATGATCCAATCGTACCCTGGCCTCCAAAGCGATAACGTTTAAGGCAACCGGGAAATACACGCTAAGATGAGGAATATCTATACTAATTATAAAGAGGTAAATCTTACAGACAGCGGTAACGCTTATCGTTAATCCGAAAACACGACTACTACTACTGACATCGTCGCACTTGGTGCGGTTCGGGTTTCGGGGTAAACCCTTTACCCGGGCTGCATCTCGCGCCATATTTTGGCGCGGTGTTTTCGCTCCTCTGGGAGAGGAGGCCTCCCGACACTGCGCTGTTACCCCCCCCCGTTCGACCCCTAAAGTGGGGCCTGCCGGCGGCCTATTTGGCGCTAGTCTGTCAGGGACGGGGGAAAGGGGTAGTCGCCGTGTTCAGTCTCGAGGGAGATGTACTCAGCGAGCTCTTTTGCTCCATTTTTTTTTGTGGAAAACACGAAATGCTTGCGCGATGTAATCGACACCTAGCGACATCTATTGGTTTAAAGTTGAGCTATTGTCCCGAAACAAAGTGAGCGCGGGCCACTAGTTGTTATATAGACTTGTATCTAGAAACTAGGTGACCCAACATTTTAATGAAAATACGAAACAAAGGAATATTTTCGGGGTATTCTCAAATATGAAAAGCGTTATTTCTCCACTATGCTCCAATGGAAATGCCTCGTGATTCTGTTCCCGAGAAGCGTGTTGCGCAATGTGTGTTATGTTTTATGTAATAATATGTGCAGGGGTATTAGTCATAGTATATGCTTACAGTGCGGGAGGGAGCAGTCAGTAAATCATGTGAATCATACATGAGATTTTAACTGTGCAATGTTGTGAAAAACTTAACAAAAAATAGTAAGAAAATAGGGAAGTGCATATTTTTTCATTTTATTTCATATTCTTTTAGCGCAGGTTACTATGAAATATACCAACCAGAAAGAGGTCGATCGACGAATCAGTTGGTTTCGTCGATCGACCTCTTCGGCTGGGCAGCGTTCGGGAAGCTACGCAGCATATTTTCGGGTCATCTACCGCAGTGTCTCAAGACGAAAGTCTTCAATGCGTGTGTGTTGCCAGTGATGACATACGGAACCGAAACATGGCGGCTTACAATGTGCCGATTAAAGAGGCTCAAAGTCACCCAGAGAGCAATGGAGAGGGCTATGCTCGGAGTCTCCCTGCGTGATCATATCAGAAATGATGAGATGCGCAGGAGAACTAAGGTCAGAGATATAGCTAAAAGGATTGCATGCTCCAAGTGGCAATGAGTAGGACACATAACGAGGAGAACAGACGGCCGTTGAGGCGGAAAGGTCCCCGAGTGGAAACCACGTACAGGAAGTCGCAGCCGTGGCGCCTCCTACAAGGTGGACTGACGGTCTGGTAAAGGTCGCGGATGGTCCATTGGATGCGGTCCATTGGATGCGGGAGGCACAGGACCGATCTGTGTGGAGAACATTGGGGGAAGCATATGTCCAGCACTGGACGTCTATTGGCTGAAATGATGATGATGATGGAGAACTCTTTTTTTTTTGAGATAATTGTCCATAGAGTTTTTACATTTTTTCTTATGATTTAATGACAACGAAAAGGCCTAAATTTTAAGGGCTGCTCAAACATGCTGTTAAAAGTATGACAAAAACCAAGCAATAAGGCAGCTCTCAAAACATTCGGGATTAAGATAAATAATTTAGAAGGATTTATCTACGAAAATTGCATGATTCACTAATTAAAATTGTCAGACGTTGCAAAAACTCAAAAAAGATATAAAAAGACGCCATCTTGCGGTTTACAAAAGTTCTCGATCATCTCAAATCCTACGTGAATGTTAAAACCTTAATAATTCTTAAATGAACTCTATCGTTCCTGCTATAAAGTCCAATTTGGCTTCATTGGGATATTTTGTTGCTGACTCTGAAGAGGTTTATCTCATAATAAAGATTTGCAGTGTCAGCTTAGCAGTGAGGAAAACATCGCGAGGAAACCGGGACATCCGGTAATCCTGGTTATGTGACCGTGGTTAATAAATGGCTTCCCCTTAGCGATACTACTAGGGATGTTCCTTCATAGTGACCTATTTGTCATATAATTCTTGTAATTTAGGAATGTCGATGACTACACAAACTAATTATTTTAGCACTTACAGTTGAAATGTGGGAGAGCCACGCTTTGGCATTAATGGGCCGGCTCGACCGGAGTGATACCACTGCCTCACAGAAGACCGGCGTGAAGCAGCGCCTGCGCTGTGTATCGCCGTGTGAGTGAGGTTACCGGAGGCCCAATGGGGGAAGGGGAAAAGTTGGCAGCGCACTTGTGACTCCACTGGTGTTACGGGTGTCCATGGGCGGCGGAATTGCTTACCATCAGGTGATCCGTCTGCTCGTCTGCCACCTCTCATATAAAAAAAAAAAAAAGTTGATACGATCTTAATGGTTTATTATTATCATTGCATGCATGTAGGTATAAAGTACGAGAAAAGTTTCTTTTAGTCGATAAATGACATTTAGCAGCAAATTTTCTTAGTCCGGGGAAACGACAGTCAAATCCAGAGATTTCATACATTTGTCCGTATAAATCTCGAAGAGCCGATTTTTTGATCAATTGTTACCTTTTGGTTTAATTAACTATAGATAACTGTCTAACCAATATTCAAAGTGACAGCGTCAAAGTGACGTAATTCCTTGTAATATAACTATTGGTTGAGCTAAGTATTATTCAAAAAACACATTTTGGCGATATGTCAAATATTGGTAACTTTTTTCAACCATTACTTAAGTTTACCTACGGATCAAAAAATCAGCCCTGACTCGATTTCAATGTCAATTGAACGAGAATAGGACTTTAAAAAGCTTGAAATTCTGGGACGAGATTTTTTGGGGCGTGTTTCCCCCTCCCTGTTTTTTTACTAGAAAATATCAAATACAGTAGCTCTGTTTTTGACATTACTCTACATGCGACACTCCCTAAGAAAACAGCTGACATTTTCTATCGAAGAATACCGACTTTTTGCACTGTATTTCAGCTTGTTACGCCATTCATCAAACAGAACAAAAATAGTTATTTTTTCTCTATCAAGTTACTGACTCACTAGATATTTCTAGTGCGACTAAGTTTAGACTCACGTCACTCGTTTATTATTGTTTATATCCAGATTCAATGAATAAAACATCGGAAAACGGAGACGTTGAGGAATCTGTGGAATTTACCCACCAAGTCTATTTAGGGGAGAATTTCCACTGTTTTCCATCAGTACATTCGCAGTGGGTGGGGCAATTTTTCAGTTATGTCAATATTTTCTGATTAGGTGTGGCGTACTAAGGCGTTAGGGGGAAACTCGCCCTATTAAAACTTGTCCCACAATTTCTGAGTTCAGTATTTATTAACGCCACAAAAATATTGGTTGGGTTAGGTTAGAACTGCGGCCAGCAAAAAAATATTAAAATTTAAGGGCGAGTTTCCCCCTACCCGATACAGAGTACTTACTCTATACTTTGAATATTCTATATTCAAAATACAGACTGCCTCGGTGGCGTAAGTGGGTCGCACTTTAAAGTGACGCCTGCGCAAGAGGTCCCGGGTTTGATCCCCGGGTCGGGGCAAAAAGTTGTACCTAAGTTTTAGGTAAGAAATTCTTAGTGTTAGCCCAGAGTCTGGAAGTCGGCGATCATCATCGACGGTCAAGTGCCTTGGAAAGCACGCTAAGCCATTGGTCCTGCGCTCAATCCCTCTCCGGTCGTATCATGATGGTGTCACATCGGAATATGAGTGTAAGGGAACAGAGAGTGCACTTGTGTTTGCGCACACACTTGAGAACTATAATATATCCTGCGTACGTGGCTTCTCATTGAGATTGGTCGCCGTAGCCGTTATGGGTTGGAGGATATTATTATTCTATATCATAATCCTTTCAATGTGTGAATTTGAACGTGGGAGAGCCACGCTTCTGCATGAATGGGCCGGTACGACCGGAGTGATATCACGGCATCACAGAAAACTGGCGTGAAGCAGCACTGTGCTGTGTTTCGCTGCGTGAGTGAGGGTACCGGAGGCCCAATCAGGGAGAAAGGGGGTTTTAAATTTTGGCAGCCCATTTGTGACTGCACTGGTGTCGCGGGTGTCCATGGGCGGCGGCAATCGCTTACCATCAGGTGATCCGTCTGCCCGTCTGCCATCTTTGTTATAAGATAAACAATTGGTGTCGCTAGTGTACCCTACCCGTCACCTTAACTCACATCATCGCTCCCACTTCACTTCAGCTTGCTAATCTGGCGATTATTCTCGATGACTTTGTTCCTCTGTTACCAGGTGGAAGTAGAGTTACCAGAGAGGAAGAAAGACTTACCATCAGGTTATCCGTCTGCTCTTCTGCCACCTATATGCAAATAAGCTGTCGATCTGTAGCTCGGGGTAAGCTTGGATCATGATCCAAAATTCTAAATCATCGTCAGCCCAATTAAGTCCCCACTGCTGGGGCACGGGTCTCCCTCAATCACATGAGGGGGAATTGCCATACTCACCACGCTTGGCAGATGGGTTGGTAAGGGTTTTGATATAAATGCAGAGTTTTCCTTCTCTGTATGCTGATGATCATGCCAGCAGCTTTACCTTAGTCGCCTTTTACGACACCTCGGTAAGAGTGAGGGTGGTCTATTCTAACCTGCCGGGGACCACGGTATATATACGCACATCCGTTTTCCACTGAGCTTCCATCAATATAAGGTTCACAATGTCAAAAGCTGGCCATGAGTAATATAACTTCGCAGCGTATTTCTAGCCACGGACAAAATTGACCCACATGTGAAGGGGTAAATTTGACCCAGAGAAGGGGTAACAGCGACCCAAATTAACCCTTTTATTTTTGGGCATTCCCGGATCGCATTACGAGAGTGTAATTGGTGGATATTTTTGGAGTGTATTCATGTATGTGGGAGGTGCTGGGATCAGTTCTCGCTTAATTTGGGTTGCTTTTTTTTCTGATCGTCAGGTTTATAGTAGGTACCTACCCGAACCGTAAAAAGCGAAGCCTTTTAAATCAATTTTTTTAAATTTCCTTTTAAAATAAAATGAAAAAAAATGTTGCTAAAAATCCGCCTTCAAAAACCACGAACTAAAAAGTGTAAAATAATATGTTTAACACTTTATACTCCTCAAATAACATTTTATAACAGTTCACTCGAGAAAACGTGTTACCAAAGTCAAAACAGAAAAAAAAGAATCATCTAAATCGGTTCATAAATTGCAAAGTTATCGGCGAACAAACGTAAAAAAATATATATGCATGACGAATTGAGAACCCCTTTTTTTTTGAAATCAGTTAAAAAATAATGTTATTAATTAAACGGGGACTAGTTATATGTAATTTAAGGGCTTTATTCATAAACGTTCGAAAAATCCTTTGTTAGCTAAAACGGTGTCACAGTAGATATTTATTTACTTTGACGGTGTAAAATAGAGTTTGCGGTGTAAAATGCAGTTTTGACGCTTTGAAGATCTCGGAAAAAATTAAAACTGTTTTATAACACTATTTTTTAGCTAACAAGCATTTACGAATAGGACCCTCACTGTCTGAATAGCTTCACTGACATTTCATCTAGTAGCGATTTGATAGTGAAAATGTACCTAAGGGTAGAATAAATAAATATAATAATATGTACCTACTTAAATAAATAAATAAATAAATAAATAGTTATTTACGGGATTTCTACCATGTACCTTGTTTTTGAGTTTCCGTTATTTCGGCACTGTTGCAAGCGCCATGGTCACGGAGTAACTGAAGTTTTTGCGGGTAAGATGTTACTGGCTGACATGACTGGGTGTACCCTCCTTCGCAGGCTTTTACTACGCGCACCTGCGGTACCACTGTTCACTAACTCATTACTTTCTCGCACCTGTTCTAAAGTAAATTTCAAAGTTAGCATTACATCTAAAATCTTACCCGACTGATTAAAATAATATTAATATATTAGTTTGTTATAACAGCTGATTGATTTTTTTCTGCTATATTGAAGATTTTAAATTATTCCATCATTTTAAATAACGCGTATAAATTCAGACTGTTGCTCGTTGAGATTTGGTTTTCTGAATGAATAACACTATTCAGAATCATCGGACACCCTTAGGTACAATATATTGTTTTCTTTCGAGTAGAAATACGCACATAGATTTGAAAAATCCAGAGTTGCATGTTCGGATTCGAACCACGACCCTCCGCAGTTCTCTACTGAGCTACCATCGAAAAAAATCTTCAGATCTCAGTCTTCTACTTCTTTGAGTGACTCTTCAGTTTTGAAGGTTGTCCGTCAGCTTTCCGAAATCCTCTCTGTTCATTGCGAGACGAAACAGCCGTTCCACAGATGCTATGCCAGTCCACTCCCTTATATTGCGCTGCCACGATTTTTTCCGTCTTTCAACGCGTCGCCTCTCCTCTATTTTACCATCATGATGAGTTGAAGCAACTTTTACCTCTCATGCCTAAGTACGTGACCTAGGTATTCGATTTTCCGCTTTTTGCCATGACCCATAATTGTATGAATACCACAAGGTTACAGGTCATGGCAACACGTTGGAATACCGTTAAGGAGCCCAATTCTCGTGCTCATGATATTTTGAAAACATGGCGGATATCACCAGAAAACCAAAGAAAAAAACTGTGTTTTAGTGATATATGTCGTATGAAAATAAATGTCACGAGCACGAGAATTTTTTTTAGTAAACACATAAACACATAAACATAGTTTTTTTGTATGGTTTTCGGGTGATATCCGCCATATTCTCAAAATATCACAAGCACGAGAATTTGGCTCCTGATCTCAGTACAAATTGATAATAGATGATTTTTTTTGTGATAGGTGGCAGACGAGCAGACGGATAACCTGATATAACAAACAAATCTTTAATCAAAGATATGACCGTATCTGCGCGCACAGCGCATGCGTTAAACCCGTCAATTTATATTGGCATTTAAATGGCAAGTGTGACATTGAAATGTGGGTGGATGTGGGAAATAACAACACTAACTTAGGTAATGGACAGTCGATTACACACAAAGCTAATATGGGCAGCGCCTCAACATGTACAAATAACCACACCCTGACTTTTTTAAAAAATTATGTTGTACTAAATTAATAGAGTCGAATTGTTTTTTAGATTTTCGTTGCATTATAACTATAATGTATCAATACGGGGATTAACACGATATTTATTATGTGAAACAACATTGTGTACTCACATATTTGGCTCGACGTTTCGGCTACGTTACAGCAGCCGTGGTCACGAGTGGACTGACCACTCCACTCCGCTCCAATCGTGATCGTGTCCGCTCGTGACCACGGCTGCTGTAACGTAGCCGAAACGTCGAGCCAAATATGTGAATACACAATGTTGTTTCACATAATAAATATCATGTTAATCCCCGTGTTGATACATTATAGTTAATAGAGTCGAGTTCGGCGGGAAAGGCTAAAACAAGGCGCATTGGCTGATGCAATTCAAAGGTTTTAAATTAGTGTCTAGTGGTTTTTAGTGTACAAATTTGATGTTTATTTGTGGAGTGAAGTGCCGCAAAGTGATCCTAATAGTAAGAATCGTTGGATTGTATCGTTTTTAACACTGCTATTGTATGTCGAGTGCGTTGTCTCGTGACAACTTGTTGGGACCTAATAGAGTCTTAAAACCCGCGATTGCTTTAAGAGTGATCTGAATCCGTAGGTCGATAAAACGTAAAACACCGGCGTTTTATTGAGTGACTTTGACTGACTTCGACTGTTGACTACCTACTTATTCTCAATAAGTTACTTGACATTGGCGAATTATCTTCGGGTAGAGCCATAATAAAAAAACAGAGAGTCGCTGCGGATGGAAAAAATCTTATTTTTCATTTCTCTAGGCCTACTGTTTCCTCTTAATCATTAACGAGTTGACAAACAAGCCGACGGACCAAAAACCTTTTTATTCCTGCACCATTTTGTTGTTGTATTTTTAATTTATCATTACCAAGTCACGATTGGATGAGGCCGGGACGTCCCCAACTTGTCAAAAAAACGTTCGGTACGGAATTGTAAATGTACGGAGCGGGACCAAATGTTTAAAACAATATTTCTTTGTTGCAGGATGGCTGTTTTATCATGGGAGTTTTTGGTAAGTGTCCTTTTTTAGGGTTCCGTAGCCAAAATGGCAAAAACGGAACCCTTATAGTTTCGTCATGTCCGTCTGTCCGTCTGTCCGTCTGTCCGTCTGTCACAGCCGATTTACTCGGAAACTATAAGTACTACAGTGATGAAATTTGATGGGAATATGTGTTGTATGAACCGCTACAAAAATATGACACTAAATAGTAAAAAAAAGAATTGGGGGTGGGGCCCCCCATACATGTAACTGAGGGATGAAATTTTTTTTTTCGATGTACATACCCGTGTGGGGTATCAATGGAAAGGTCTTTTAAAATGATATAAAGTTTTCTAAAAAACATTTTTCTTAAAGTGAACGGTTTTTGAGATATCAGCTCTCAAAGTCGTAAAAAGTATGTCCCCCCCCCTCTATTTTTATAACTACGGGGTATAAAATTCTAAAAAAAATAGAGGTGATGCATGCTAATTAACTCTTTCAACGATTTTTGGTTTGATCAAAGTATCTCTTATAGTTTTTGAGATAGGTTGATTTAACTGTAATTTTGGACTTTGCTGCTACGGAACCCTTTGTGCGCGAGCCCGACTCGCACTTGGCCGGTTTTTTTAAGTAACGTAAGTAAGTGTAATTTGTAAACTAAATTTTGTAAGTTTAATAATAAGTAGGATAGATGGCAAACGAGCTGATGGATCACCTGACTGGTAACAAATTGCTGCCACCATGGTCAAATAACCACCACAAGTGCGTAGTCAAACATTAAAACCTCCTTTCGTCCGGATTGGGCCTTCAGTACCCTCATTCACGCAGCGAAACACACCAAATTGCTGTTTCAAGCCGGTTTCCTGTAAGGCCGTGGTATCACTCCGGTTGAGCCGGCACAATCATGCCGAAGCGTGACTCTCCCACGGTAAAGAGTGCATGTTGCCCAACAACCAAACGAGCTAATCTAGCCGTAAATCCTTAGGAATTTACAACGTCATAGACTAGCTAGGCTCATGTTTGCTCTGATATGCGCACGCGCATGATCCGGGCAAACAGACGGACCTACATTGGATGCATTTTGTAACTAGTACATTTTAAGGATCAGTAGTTTTTATAGATAAAGGATCGAATTACTGACTGCTAAGGCGACGAGTGGCCCTAAATAGCGACGCCAATTGATTTTAATTTTTAGCTACTAAACCGAATCTCTTTTAAACAATTTCGGGGTTACAACCTCTCGGCAAACACCTATACTATTTATTGAATACTTAACTGTTTGGTCTGCTTTTGCACTCGAATTTTGGATTATCGCCAAAAGTGGCCGCTTTTGGCGTGAATCAATTTTTCGCGTACAAAAATGGACCCAACATTTGTGCATGGTTATTTAATAAGTAGTATAAGTGTTTGCCGAGAAGTCGCAACCTCGAAATTGTTTAAAATAGATCCGGTTTAATTGCTAAAAATTGAACTCAATTGGCGTCGCTAGTGTGCCCTACCCGTCACCTTAAGTATAAGACGAAAGTCTTTAATGCGGTCGTGTTGCCCGTGAGGACATACGGAACCGAAACGTGGCCGCTTACAATGTAGGTACCAATTAAAGAGGCTCAAAGTCACCCAGAGAGCAATGGAGAGGGCTATCCTCCGTGTCTCTTTTCGTGATCGTATGAGAAATTATTAGATCCGCAGGAGAACTAAGGTCAAGACATAGCCCAAAGGATTGCATGTCTCAAGTGGCAATGGGCCGAGCCCATAGCGAGGAAAACAGACGGCCGTGTCGCAGTGAAAAGTCGCAGCCGTGGCGCCCCCCACAAGGCGGACCGACGATCTGGTGAAGGTTGCCAGAATCCATTGGATGCGGGCACAGGACCGATCTGTGTGGAGAACATTGGGGGAGGCCTATGTCGAGCAGTGGACGTTCATTGGCTGAAATGATGAGTATAAGATGTTGAGTTATAATTATCGCAAAAACATGTGTAAACGTACAAATCATGACATCAAAAGCAATGTGACTAAATAAAAATGTCTACTATTTAAAAAGTAAACTACAGGAGCCCAATTCTAGTGCTCGTAACATTTATTTTCATACGACATATGTCACTTAAACATAGTTTTTTTGGTTGATTTTGAGGTGATATCCGCCATGTTTTCAAAATGTCACGAGCACGAGAATTGGGCTCCTGATCTTAAAGTAAACATTATTAATATCACAAGTGCGATTAACGCCCTGTTGGTCTAGCGGTTTAAGTACCTGGCCGTGATCTCAGGGTCCTGGGTTCGATTCCCGGGTCGAGCGATGTATGTTTCGAGTCTTTCGGACATACCTCGGGTTTGTGAACACCAATCCGCATTTGGCAAGCGTGGTGATTAAGCCTAATCCCATCATAGTACCGATAACTTGATTTCTATGATGGAGGCCTTTGCCCTGCAGTGGGACAGTTTATGGGCTGATTAAGTAAGTAAAAGTACGGTTATATTGGTGGGAATTAATATTAAATTATTATATCTGGTCAAGATCGTTTAAGGTGACGGTTAGGGCACACTAGCGACGCCAATAAATTTAAATTTTTAGGTACTAAACCGGATCTATTTTAAACACTTTCGGGGTTACAATCTCTCGGGAAACACTTATACTATTTATTAAATAACCATGCACAAATGTTAGGTCCGTTTTTGTACGCGAAAAATTGATTTACGCCAAAAGTGGCCTCTTTTGGCGTGCATCAATTTTTTGCGTACCTACGCGTTGGATGCAGCATTTTTGCATTCTAGGTCTAATACTTAACTAGTGGCCCGCCCACACTTCGTTTCGGGGCATTAGTTCCACTTTATACCAATAGATGGTGCTGGTGGTGGGTCATTAGTCCCAACTATTACCAATAGATGGCGCTAGGTGTCGATTACATCGCGCAAGTGTTTCGTGTTTTCGGATTACCCATAATAAGTGCTGCCGCTGTCTGTTGGATTTACTTTCTTATTTATAAATAGTAAGATTATACTTAAAGAGTTACAATATTCTTTTAAAATCTATTTCAAAACTGAACTCCTAAACTTCACAATAATTACTTTAGTCTGCGTGAACTTGATTTGATCTTATCTAAAATGTCAAGCTGACATTTAGTTAATGTCGTCAAATGACAACACAACCTTCTAATTGACATTACGTCTTGGCAATAAAGCACCAAAGTCTCAGGATATTGTAGTTTTAAACAACATGGGTTTGTCATGACATTTAATTTAGTTTTTCCCGACTTCAAAAATAAGGTTCTCAATTCGACATGTATATATATGTATATTTTTAAAACGGAACCCTTATACATTCGTCATGTCTGTCCGTCTGTCTGCCTGTGTGTCCGTCTGTATGTCACAGCCACTTTTCTCCGAAACTATAAGAACTATACTATTGAAACTTGGTAAATAGGTATTTTGTTAATCGTATTAAGATTTTTACATAAAAATAGGAAAAAATTAAAAGTTGGGGGAGTCTTCATACTTAAATTCATACTAAAATTCATTTTTTTTTCATCAAACCTATACGTGTGGGGTATCTATGGTTAGGTCTTTAAAAATGATGTTGAGGTTTTTAACATATTTTTTTTCTAAACACAATACTTTGCGCAAGAGACGCTCTCAAAGTGTTAAATTGTGCCCCCGCTAACCTCTGAAGCTACCGATGGCACAATTATTGCGCGACGCGATTTTGAAATTGTCAAAAGTGACAGACGTCATAAACAAATGTCATTCCCGCCATGATGGTTTTTGCTGTTAAATATTGCTATATTTTTTGTGATCTTTTTATTTGTACCAGAAAACGAAGTAATTTCAAAGATTTTGGACGGTTATAAAGTATTTAAGGTATATTTGTTTTTTTTTAACCAACTGCCCAGGGGCCATACAATCTGGGACAACACCTTTATTTTTATGCTTTGACGTATACATCCGATCGTGGTCCTCTCACAGAAATATACCGAGAGTCCTCTTCATTTACTGACCACTGAATTGGAAAAATACTTGTTTTTGTGGAGACCTAAAAAGCTCCTTAGCTAAGTGATTTTTTAATAAAAATAAACTTCTGTTAGGCATTTTCTGAAGGCTTTCCGAAAGTTTTGAAAGCTTTGAAAACCATTTTAGAAGTTTCCTTCTTTCTCTAACTATTAAGAATACCAATGTTGCTTTGATTGTTGTCTTTAAAATAAACATTTTATTCTTTTTTATTTACTTACTATAATATTTGAAAATGAATTTGGGTTCGTCAGTCTAGCTAAAACGGCTATATTACGACTTTGAGTGAGTCTTTTCTTTTAAGAGAAAGTAGTTTTTTTTTTTATCGAATTTTGAAAATATGCCAATTTTTGCTTGGACGACTTAGTTTGAAACTCTATTAGAAACCTCAACATGATTTTTAAATTTAGTTTTAAAAAGCATGAACACGCATAGCGGTTAACAACTATTTTAACGTTGCTTCTACCGTTCGCTTTAAGGTGACGGGTAGGGCACACTACCGACGCCAATCGATTTTAATTTTTAGCTACTAAACTGGATCTATTTTGAACAATTTCGAGGTTACAATCTACTATTTATTTAATATTTATACCTAGTTTACTGTTTGGTCTGCTTTTGCACTCGAATTTTGTATTACCGCCAAAAGTGGCCGCTAGGCGTGAATCAATTTTTCGCGTACAAAAACGGACCCAACATTTGTGCATGATTATTTAATGAATAGTATAAGTGTTTGCCGAGAGATTGTAATCCCGAAATTGTTTAAAATAGATCCCGTTTAGAGGCTAAAATTAAAATGGATTGGCGTCGCTAGTGTGCCCTACCCATCACCTTAAGTCACTAGACCAACGAGTGGGTGGGGTCACTCGTTGCAGTCGAACGATTCCAAATCACTAGAAATCGTGCGCTCGTCTCGGTGCGAGTAAATCAAACAGAGGTTAAATCCTTCCACGCCATATAAGTAGGCGATGCGCCTAGCCAGGACTCACCACATTATAATCGACCTGACCCAACGGCATAGCTAAAGCCGTATCTGCCGTATCAATATCAAGTAAATCATAAAACAATTACCAGGAATATTACTCGAACCAAACTTAAGATACCAACCTTTAGAAATTATTACGGAAAACGCTTAAATAGATACTTAGTCCCTACTCTTTTAAATAAAA
The DNA here is from genome assembly GCA_019059595.1 of Marasmia exigua. Classification (NCBI taxonomy): domain Eukaryota; kingdom Metazoa; phylum Arthropoda; class Insecta; order Lepidoptera; family Crambidae; genus Marasmia; species Marasmia exigua. Next base: position 16,051,741 of record CM032488.1, read on the forward strand.
TTTCACATAGTATAAGAGCAGAATTAACCGATGAAAACTAAGTATAAACATAAACTCAAAACATACTACAAAAATATACTTCAGAATATGTAATCTTAATTGAATACACCATGCGTATCACCCTGTATGTTGCCATTTTTTATGAGCGCTGCTCTGGGCAGCTCAGTGCGAGCGAGATGCATCGGCATAGGTACCTACGCAAAAGGCTCGCAGCGCGTGGTCGTGTAGACAATAAGTATTAGAAGTAGTTATGTTATACTTTATTATTTTTATTTAGTTAAATAAGCGACACTCATGTGTAACCGTGTCAAGGACAAACCGGCAAGGTTTTTATGACACTGTTAATTTACATTCTGTTATTGTAATTATTATAAATAAATGAAAAAAAAATATACCCCCAAAGTGTGTAAGGAAAAAAAAACTTTCTAATTTATTTTATTTTACAAATGACAAAATTCTATGAAGCAATAATTACTTTTTATCCCGCCATAAGCGCGTAATTCATCGATATTGCGATTAGCGTGTACTTTACATTGGATGTTAAACCACGGAGTGTTTATTTACGTGCTTTATGTAGATAAATCTGCATTACATTGTAATTCGGTACAAACAATATTGTTATTCTGTAGGATTAGTAGCAATTTGTAAAATAAATAAGTGCAAGGAAAAGAGAATACCTATCCCAGCGGCGCTGAGATAAGAACAAGTAAACAGAAAAGGGAATAGGTTATAAAAAGGTGCCCAAAATTTCTTAATTTTTTTCAGAGACAAGATACTGTTAGTGATTTAAATTGGAAAGGTAAGTACTACCCAACATAAAGCCCGTAGTGATAAACAAGGAAATCTTTACCCTCATATAAGGGCCTCCAAACATTTTATTTTATACGGGGGCCCCACAAGGCACGCTACGCCACTGACCTGACCCCTCAATAGAAGCTAGGACTTGTGTTAGCGCATTTAACGAATTGCCTATATTTACCTTTGTAATGTCTACTTTTGCCACGGTACCCAACTGTACAGATGATTCATCCACGTTTGTAATTTTATCACTTACATCACCTTTTGTTGTTCTTAACTTATCAGTAGGACAACTATAATGTCCATTTTTGTTGTAGACACACTTTACAAAGTATGTAACTACATCTCCTTGAAGATTTGAACAAAGGGAAACCAGACCATTTGTCTCGGACCAATTAAACGCACCTCAATATGGTAGCTTCGAAAAAGGTTATATTGTCAAACCTACTAACTAAACAGTCGACTTTACAAAATTAATTATGCACTCCAAGAACGCAAGCGGACTTACATGAACAACTTTATTTGTAATGCAGCAAGATCTAAATTCAAATGTATGGTAATTTGAAAAGTAGGAAACCGTTTTGGCGTAGCAACAGATGTAGAACGTAGTGGGGACCATTTTATGTTGGTCTCTAAATCTTCTTTGTGCCTCCTCTGTTTTCAACGTCACGGTTGAAGCGGAGGGGGGAGGGAAAGGTCAGTGTGAATTGGTGTTTTCCTGATTTATTCTTTCTTTGTTTGAAGAGAGCGCGGGACAAAATGTTGACATATTTTTTTTTAAATTTGGGCCAGTGGTAAAGTATTTTTTCTGTCTACGGTGACTTATGCGTTCGTTAACATGTGTTAGTTGACAGTAAACATTTGTATGACTCTAATGAATTCATTTTGAACTCTTACGTGGTTTTAATGGTATGCTTAAGATAAATCATGATAACTAACTTTTAGTTTAGTTTTAATAAAGTTTTTTTTTTGTTTTCGTCACCATATGAAATTGAAAACTGTATTCCTATGAAAAATATGCTATCTAGGAAATTTAATTTGGCATTGGTACGGTTTCAAATTGTAATTTTAATTTTATTTACTGCATGTCACCTTCACAACTTTTAAAATAAATTATCTTTATCAAGACGTAAAAAGTAGCAAAAAATATTTTTGGCAAAAAAGAAGTTTGGAACCGCACTTGAGACTCTTTGGGCGGCGGCAATCTGTTCCATCAGGCGATCCGTTTGCTCGTTTTCTACCTATCATGTACAAAATTGTACCCATATAGGTAGATTTAATTGAACCTACGACCTCTTCTTATCCACTGGTATTATTAACCTTACTCTATGGGCTTAGCATAGTGTTTAACACAAAGAGAGGCGCTAATGAATGAAAGCTTACACATTGATAAATGCAGTAAAAAGCCGCTGATTTATTATAAGAGAGTTAAGAGACCATAAACGATTTTTTTGTTTCCAATCGGACGGCGAAGTTATGAAATCTTCATTCAATGGCCGACAGAACATCAGCGAAGCCAAGAACAAAATCGCTCACTGCATTGATTGAACACGTACATAGATCTGCTATTCGAAAATAGCACTTAATAATCACGTAATAAGGCACAAGGAAAGATACTACGCCGCCACAGAATCCATACTTCATTCCTACACACAAGACATTCAGTCCGAGATAACACTCATTTGTACGTCTAAAGATCCATTCAATATAAACAACCCATTCTTTGAGACGCTCTCAACGTCGCAGTTGCACTTAACAAGAACCTTAACACACCTTATGATCTTGCTGCTAAAGCATACATTCGAATGCCTTTTAAATTGAAAAGTCCAAACGTAAAATTGTGATACGCACTCGCATTACGTTTCAATGACAGCCTTCCAGATCTTAAATATATAAAGATAAAGTCTAAATTGGAACGTTTCGAAAAGATGAACGGCAAAATTCGAATTTGGAAAATGGAACACGTGCGTCGAGCGCCCCACTTGCGTTCGGAAACGTATGCAAATCTCTTTGTTGTCTGCATGGCGTTGCGTCAGTGTAACGGGACCAGATTTCCGAACAGTTTATGGCCTGGCTGTATGGAGGTGTTCCTTTGACGGGTTAGGGATAAAAAGAAAAACAAATTGGCGGACGAATTCTTGCAATACTCGGACCGGGCCGTAAAAGGGTAACATTTTCAAATATGCATATGGTGGAAACCTGTAGCTTCTGGAGTTACACGTTACACTTTACTGATCCAATTTGCTTAGCTATTTTATTGAATGTCTGATGGCACGGGGCTGGTTGAAAGGCCGGTTTTGAAACCAATAAATTTTCTCATTCACTCAATTTTACTTATTCTAACTCAATAATATGCCACAACACACTGTGTTACTAGGTATTGAACAGTGAGTTTTAAATACTTATGTCTTAGATTAAAATAGCGGAAGATACGGCACGTCCCTTCAATCAGACAATTGAAGCACAACTGCAACATTTATTTAAAGTTGTACAATATTGAAAGACAGAGACAAAACTATTTTTTGACATAAGCGTGAGTGGGTCAAGCGTCTCTCGCGCAGCTAAGCTTCAGAGTTGAGTCCTGTCAAAAGGACTCGTCACACATTAATATATTCGTCAATTTCTATCTCATTCTGCAAAATGGTGACCAAATCGTAATGAATTTAGAAATATTCTGAGAAATCAAAACTTTTCTTTTACATATGAGTGAAATGTGAATCCATGAGACTTGTTATTTCTTTTTAAATAATTTGTTTTGCATTTTTTTTTAATCTTTATCCCACTTAAAACAATTTAATAATATTTTTATGTGACACGACCGCTTGTCAGTCTCGCCGATTGGCGACTGTGCAATGAGCACTTTTCCAGTAGGTATTTTCGGGTGGTTTGTAAAAGCAACACCAGACGCCTTTTTTGTCTATGATAGATAAGAAATATTTGATAAACCAACCATCATCATGACATTTACGGTCCTGCCATATTTAACTTTATTTTACCCATAAGAAAATAGAGATAAAAAGTAAACAAGTAAAATACATGTTTTACTTGTTTATGAAAAGTTTCGTTTTGACTCACTCTCTGTCATTTAAAATGTACATAGCACTAAAAATACACATTAGATATTTAATGTAAAAACCTAAAACAATTTTCCCTCAAATTTTCCCTTTATTTTATTTATAATATTTCATGTGGACCCTCCACATGAAATATCATACCACACCTAACATTTACAGGGACTGATTGCGCCATCTAGCTCTAGTCTAATCACTAGGAAATTTATAAATACCTATTGGAAAACTGCTCATTAGGCGACGGGGACCTAATTTAAGCGGTCCACGCGGTTGAAACATCTATTTTCCGCTTTTTTGATTAAACTTGGTTAAGTGGGACCTGGATAAATGGGAAACCTCTATAACTGCAACTCATGCAACGGTCCCTTGCCACTGAATTACCTCTGTTAGTGGGACGAAGCAAACCTCTATATCTGGGATTCATTCTTTCGATTTATCATCATAGTTACCTCTACAACTAGGACAGCGAGATAATTTTATATGTATAAACCTCTGTAACTGAGATAACATTGTTTTGTTTGTTGATTTCTACCCGCAAAGTCTGCACTAAACGACGTAAGTAATTTTGACCTTCGATGCACTCCAGTTTCAGTGTTCCTTTACAGCCATACGAATGTTTGTTAAAAAATGTCTAAAAGAAAGCTACAATCTTTGTCATTACGTGAAAAACTGAAGTTAATATCTGTTTATGAATGTGTGAAAACACGCGCAGTGTTCGCCAGGATGATGTGGTGATGAGCTTTGCCAGGAAAGCTTGGTTTTTGTGACTAAAAAAAAAATATTTTATTAAAACTCATTTATGTTTTCGTAACACGTTATTTTATATAATGATCGCACCTCTATAACTGAAATAACCGATGTACGGACCTTTATTACTGGAACCCTCTGTAAATGAGACAGATATTTTTTTATACCTGGATATCTGAGATACTGGGTAAGTGGAATACCTCTATAAGTGAGATAACATTGCAGGTCCCTTGAAGTCTCACTTAACCAGGTTTCACTGTATATGTAAGACTTAGGTACGTAATATAGTTCAATGGAAATGAATGATAAAAGGAATATGCCAATACAAACTAAACACTCTGTTCGCTGGGGTTTCAAAAAAGGTTACCAAGCGGGAAATACCCTTTTTCTATTTTTCTTATCTTCTTATGTTACAAAAAGTTTAGCAACATTAACAACGTCGGCAATATCCTTCCATAACAAAAGCAACATCATAAGAATTGAATAGGAGGTTAAATATTAAAAAGTAAAGTACATATAGTAGCCTATAACTGTCCCACTGCAGGGCAAAGGCCTCTACTATCATAGAAATCAAGTTATCGCTACTATGATGGGATTAGGCTTAATCACCACGCTTGCCAAATGCGGTTGGTGATCACAAACCTGAGCTATGTTCTGAAAATTCGAGACACACTTTGCTCGATCCAGGAATCGAACCCAGGACCCCGAGATCACGGCCCGGGACTTAAACCACTAGACCATCGCGGGTAAAACATTATTGTACTTATATTAAAGAAATCCATATTGGTAACCTTATGTCGTGGTCCCGGCAGAGTAGAATAGGCCACCCTCACTCTTACCGAGGTGTCGTAAAAGGCGACTAAGGTAAAGCTGTTGGCATGATCATCAGCACCCAGAGAAGGAAAACTCTGCATTTATATCAAAACCCTCGCCAACCCGTCTGCCAAGCGTGGTGAGTATGGCAATTACGCCTCATGTGATTGAAGGAGGCCCGTGCCCCAGCAGTGGGGACTTAAATGGGCTGATGATGATGAACCTTATGTCTTCCCGTTTTACCTTAGAAAAAAAATTTTCAAAAAAAAAGTCATTATTATCCAAATTTTTGTTCAATTTTATACTATGTTTTCTGTGCAATAAAGTATAATCATTCATTCATTCTTTAGAAGACAGACTCAGCTGACCAAATGTTTAATCTGATACAATAAAACACCCTGTTGGTCTAGTGGTTTAAGTACCGGGCCGTGATCTCGGGGTAATGGCTTCGATTATCGGATAGAGTAAAAAGTATGTCTCGAATTTACGACACCTCGGTAAGAGTGAGGGTGGCCTATTCTACTCTACCGGGGACCACACGGCGTTTTCAACAACTTATTATTTTAAAACATAAAATGCTCAGGCCCATAATTCACTTACTCCTATTACGTCACGCGTAGTGTTCTCCTATTTCTAAAACAGGCCAACGACGCATCGTTATACTTATACCAAGCTATGACGTGCTCGAACAATGGAAACGGGGAATAGTTAGCTGCCGCGTTACGCCGTGACTCATCGCCCAATATTATTGAACTAATAAATGAATGCGTTTAGCGTGGGGTGCAAGTCAACGACGATTTGGTCAACTTCATTTAAAAAATAATTGATTAAAACTTGCGACCCCACTGCTGATGCGGGTGTCTATTCAGCATTGAAATTGCATGCCATCAGGTGGTCCCTTCTTGTCTATCACATATGATATAAGTTTTTATATATCATTTTAATGTTTTAGAACTAGTTACCTAAGTATACGTATCTGTCAATTTTCATTTTGTTTTTATTTTATTTAAGGAAACATACAGCTTTTAATATATTTCATTATTAAACTAAGTTATAATAGATATTACATTAGCCTTCACAGTTTCCAAAGTTCAGTTGTACAACCTGTGCGGAAAAAGAATGGGATCAGAAATGGCGGCGCATCTATTCACTTCTCGCTCGCACACTATTTGCGTCTATACTCGCACTCGTGGGGTGCGAGTATAGACGCACACGTAGTACACAATACAATTCTGGTAAGACAGACCCCTAATTCGGTAAAACTAAAGATAAAACAATATAATACTGGGTAGGTATATACTTAAACATTTTGAAACATCATGGTAAAGCTTACATTACTCGTGCATTGATCTAAGAAGACGGCAGTACTTCGCCAGCTTCTCGTGTTACTTGTTTTGTGCATGTCAAGCTTTTCAAATTATATATTTCCTAATGCAAAGGCGTCACCCAAGGCCCAACCTGAAAAAAAAAAGTTGCAGCATATGCTGTGGCTGAGCCGTGTTGCCCGCAACTTTCTGTCTCAGTACTATTTTGCTCTATGTATAATTGACCACAGTCAATAAGATCTTTCTAATCTTATCTTAAACTGTCGTGACCGATGTGGGATTGTTTGTTGGCATTTCCGTTATTATTAATCCAATCCTTCCTCTTAGGTACACCTTGACATTTCGAATCAGCGCGGTAGGTTACATTTATTATTATCTGTGAATTTTGGATAATGATTTTTTCATTTACCAGTGCATATAATGCCAGGAAAGCTTGGTTTTTGTGACTAAAAAAAAAATGTATCAATACGGGGATTAACACGATATTTATTATGTGAAACAACATTTTGTACTCACATATTTGGCACATATCAGTCCGCTCGTGACCACGACTGCTGTAACGTAGCCGAAACGTCGAGCCAAATATGTGAGTACAAAATCTTGTTTCACATAATAAATATCGTGTTAATCCCCGTATTGATACATTATAGTTATAATGCAACGCGAAAATCTAAAAAACTATATAAAAAAAAATATTTTATTAAAACTCATTTATGTTTTCGTAACACGTTATTTTATTTAATGATCGCACCTCTATAACTGAAATAACCGATGTACGTACCTCTATTACTGGAACCCTCTGTAAATGAGACAGATTTTTTTATACCTGGATATCTGAGATAGTGGGTATGTGGAATACCTCTATAAGTGAGATAACATTGCTGGTCCCTTGAAGTCTCACTTAACCAGGTTTCACTGTATATCTAAGACTTAGGTACGTAATATAGTTCAATGGTAATGAATGATAAAAGGAATATGCCAATACAAACTAAACACACTGTTCGCTGGGGTTTCAAAAAAGGTTACCAAGCGGGATTGTAATGTAAAGTTTCACTACCTATCTAGGTACTCGTAAAGGGTCTTATTGATATTGTTTTACACTTAATTAATTAATCCTTTTTCTTGTTTCAGGTCTAACATTCTGAATAAATTGGATGAATTACAACGTGAAACAACATTTAAAATGTAAGTTTACTGTGCTAAAAATCAAAATTATTTATCTAAAAGAATAATCTTACTATCATCATCATCATCATCATCAGCCCATTTAAGTCTCCACTGCTGGGGCACGGGCCTCCCTCAATCACATGAGGGGTAATTGCCATACTCACCACGCTTGGCAGACGGGTTGGCGAGGGTTTTGATATAAATGCAGAGTTTTCCTTCTCTGGGTGCTGATGATCATGCTAGCAGCTTTACCTTAGTCGCCTTTTACGACACCTCGGTAAGAGTGAGGGTGGCCTATTCTACTCTGCCGGGGACCACACGGCGTCGCATTACTGCGGGCATACACACGTCTGAGTTTTAATTGATTATTAGATGAAATTAATTAATACATACAATCAAATTAAATTCAAACACTACAATATGTAACTAAAAATTTCAACATAAATCGCAAATCTCTTATAACTAGCACCAAACAAAAACAAGTTATTTTAATAAACGCCGATTGTTTTACGGCCCAAAGTAGCAAGTTCGATTCCTGGCGAGAAAAGAAATATTGTTCCTCACTCTAAGGAGAGTGGTAAAGTAATGAATTTATATTATGTTTTTTTTTATTAATGCCACTTAGAGGGGAAGAATTGATGAGTTTAGGGCTCTGTAACTCAAAAGGTAGCAGGCCAAAACTGGTGGCTTAATTTAAAACCGTCCCGTAACGAACGAGAATATATATGTCGCAACCAAACAAAGGACACACACAGCGCGTGTGAAAGAGAAGGAAACTCCGATTCGGTCGTAATGTCTGCTCTAAATTAGGCCCTCTGGATTTACAGCACAAAAAAAATATGCTGTTGGTCCCGCGCCTAATCTGGACTAGTGTCCTATCGGATTATAATGGTAAGGTAATAGAGAGTGCACTCGTGTTTGCGCACAGACATGAGCACTGACGTATCCTACGTACGTGGCTGATCGTTGCGATTGGGCGCCGTAGCCGTAATCGGTTAAAGGATATTGTTTTTAATCAATACCTATTCGAAATTGTTTTCACATAGGTACTAAGAAACTCTATGTAACTGAAATGATTGACGCGTGTAAGGGGAGTCCCCCCGTGTTATCAGTTAGTCATAACTGTTATGTATGAAAGAGACGTATTATATTGATATTAATGTATGAGTGACTAATAAAATTTATATCCAGTCGCTCGAAATAATAATATCTTTCTAATTGATATTTGGCCGTGTGGTCACCGGCAGAGTAGAATAGGCCACCCTCACTCTTACCGAGGTGTCGTAAAAGGCGACTAAGGTAAAGCTGCTGGCATGATCATCAGCACCCAGAGAAGGAAAACGCTGCATTTATATCAAAACTCTCGCAAATCCGTCTGCCAAGCGTGGTGAGTATGGCAATTACCCCTCATGTGATTGAGGGAGGCCCGTGCCCCAGCAGTGGGGACTGAAATGGGCTGACGATGATGATGATGAATCGATATTTAGGCTATAGCGGCCAATCTCAACGATACCCATATCTGGACATTTTATAGTGCACAAGTGATTGCGCAGATACTTGTGCAATCTCAGTTACCTCATAATATTTCGATAGTGATAATGATAATGATAATTTATTTCACAAAAAACAGAGTACATGAGATGGCATGGCAACAATAATATCCGTCTATTTAACCAATCAGTGGTATGTGAAATATTGCACAAAAGGGCATGCATTTTATTTATACATAGGAACGTTATTGAATAAAATTTTAATTATACATTACAACGATTCATTAAATTCAAATTAAATTATAGTGTTAAATTTATCATTTAAGAAGTCATTAATAGCGTAGTAGGACTTTTAAGAAGCCACTCGATGGGACTTCAGTGTGACAATCATGACCAAAGAGGGATTTGATCCTTTGATTCAAATTTCAAATCATTTATTGCAAGTCACATTACATAGTAAAATATGTTTTATTATAAACGGAGTAGGTATGCATGTGATGCCCTGTAAGGGCATGGCATTAATATTTAGGTACAATAACAATTACAATTATTTATTTGTAAAAATATATTACACAATGCAAAATCGAAATCTCTAATATTCATTTTCAATTTTGCATTGTGTAATATATTTTTATTTATCATTTTCTATGTAAATTTATCATTTAGATTCTAATATGATTTTTAATAACATTTCTTTTAGTCTTTTTAGAGGATAAATAATGTCTGGTTCTTCCGTTTTATGGTAGACTAGCCCGCCCTTACTTCGTTTCGGGATATTCGTTTTTTACACCAATAGATGGCGCTAGCTGTCGATTACATCACGCAAGCATGTCGTTTTTTCGGATTTACTAGACGCGTTGCCGCTGTCTGTAGGATTTACCCCTTTATTAATTAGTACAGAATACAGATATCCCGTCCATTCGACTCCTCTCTCGAGGGAGAGAGGAGACGAATGGACTAGCTATTAAGGGGGAAATAATCGATTGTCGATTATTCGGAAACACTACACTTTACGAGTGAGCTTTAAATAGATAGATGTTTAGAAAGGATGTATGAAAATCAATTATTTAAATGTCATGAGAGAGGTCTCAAGACATTTAAATCATTCAGACATTCAAATCATCAATCAAAGCTCACTCGTAAAGTGTAGTGTTTCCGAATAATCGACAATCGATTATTTCCCCCTTTTATTAAGGGGGTAGTAATCGATTGTACTATCGATTACTTCGATTTTAATTTTTGATCGATTAAGCGATTATAGTCTATTTAATTGGCGATACTATAGATTAAATCGATACTGGAATTATGCCGTTACTATCAATTGTAATCGATTAATGAGCAATTATTTCTAGATATAATCGTCTTTTATATTATTCTTTCTTAGTCATCTCCTATATGATGGACGATTATACATATATAGAAATAATTGATGATGAATCGATTATAATCGGTATAATCGATGGTACCGGCTTAATTTCAGTATCGATTTAATCTATGGTATCGTCTATTTAAAGGATTAATTGATTATATCGACCAAAAATAAAAAATCGATTTAATCGATAGTATCGATACTATCGATAGGACAATCGATTATGAGATTATTTGGGCCCCATTTGCATTATCGATTAATAATCGACGTACAATCGATTATACGGCAACACTATCGTAAACTCCAAAAGAGTAACTATCTAAGCAAAACCATAGACTGCACCAGCCTAAGGGACGTGTCACTGGCATTAATATTTGAGTGGGTTGCCATCAACGCTTTAGCGCGGAAAGAAACCCCTAAATGGCGCGCCAATTTGGGACCCTAGGGGAACCACACGATGGGGCAAAATGACAACCTGTATACTATATAGCTATGAACCGTGATTTTATAAATTAGAAGAAGACAATTTTATAGGGTTAATGCGAAGCGCTTGCAGTTTTAGTCCCGGATTGGACCAAAAATTGGATCTGAGTTTTTAAGATTTAAAAATTCTCATTGTCTGCCTGAAGGTCTGGAAAATGGCGGTCTTGTTTGTGCCTCTAAAAGCATGTTAAGCTGTTGGCTAACATATAAAAAAGATGTACAGGGACCTAATTCAGAAGCGTCCTAAAAATGCTGGCAGGACTACCCGGCTGCATCGCGTTGTCAATTCACCGGTTGAAGTGGGTTGGCCTTTGGATCTCTTATGACTCCAACTAAACGCTTAGCTAAGTCACGGGAGTAAGAAAGGTTAAGAAAGTAATTGTAAAATTGATTTCAAAAATTTTAACTTTCTTTAACCACTATCCTTCAAAAAGATAAATTCAAATTGAAAGCCAAGTTCAATATCCACCTAAAAGTAAAAAATATGATAAATTTCAAAAACTAATAAGCTTAAAAGACCTTACAATCGCAACAAACGCATTAATTTAGCGCCTGATCCCTCATCATCTATACTGGGAATCAGAGATCAGTCATGTGAAAACAATATATTTATTCTAGCACACAAAACAGAATACTATCGAAGAAAAACATTGTTTAGAGAATGAAATTGTACCTACATATCGAGATTGTGGTCCTAAATTATGTATGCCTAGGAGCTTACAAGTTCATTAACACAACTATACACGAAAGAGGGCTTATTCGGTAAAACAATGGTGAAATTACAGTTGAAATTCTCCTGCAGCCAAATTCTTACATTGAACCACTCACAAGCGAATGTCATTCCATCCTCATCTTCTCGATGGAGGTCGGTCTAATATCACGTATCTCACTTCTGTGGAACGGTTTGGCTGCAGGAGTATTTCCGAACGGCTACGACTTAGGGACCTTCAAGAGACGAGCGTACTCTTTTTTAAAAAGGCCGGCAACATATTAGCGATCTCTCTGATTTCGCGGATGTTCATGGACGGCGTCGATTACTTTACATCAGGTGACTCGCTTGCTTGTTTGTCCGCCTCTAGAATAAAAAAATATTAAAACGTGAAATTAAATTACATTACAAATTAAATTAAATTATAATATAGCCATATAATGAAGCCGTTTTGAATGTTAATTTTTGAAATTTAGGATAGTCTGGTAAATCTAAGAGGGCACAGTTCACCAAAATCTAGATATCAGACAGTAATGGCAGTAATAGTTAAGTTAAACATTAAGGTGACGAGTAGGGCACACTAGCGACGCCAATCAATTTTAATTTTTAGCTACTAAACGGGATCTATTTTAAACAATTTCGAAGTTACAACCTCTCGGCAAAACCTATACTATTTATCAAATAACCATGCACAAATGTTCGGTCCAACGCGTACGCGAAAAATTGATTACCGCCAAAAGCGGCCACTTTTAGCGTGAATGAATTTTACGTGTACAAAAACGGACACAACATTTGTGCATGGTTATTTAGTAAATAGTATAACTGTTTGCCGAGAGGTTGTAACCCCGAAATTGTTTAAAATAGATCCGGTTTAGTAGCTAACAATTAAAATCAATTGGCGTCGCTAGTGTGCCCTACCCGTCACCTTAAGCAGTAGTGTCGAATAAATGATTTTTTATCTTATCTTATCTTCTAGTAATCGCTGCTTTTTTTTGGTCAACATGAATAACCGCCACTCAGCGGTTAAAGGACAGTAAAAGTTTGATATTTGAAAATTTGGTGAACTTCGCCCGAATCGTAGCGCCATGACTGTGCATTTTTTTAAATTATGAGTATCTATTACCTTTAGATAGACCGTAAGTTCGTCTGCCTATTTTTAGCAAAAAAAAAGACGCTTTGACACATATCGCCCAATCGTTTCCAAGGAGATCAAATCAATGATCCAGTTAAGTAAAGTATTAAGAAATCTTAACTATTATTGGTGTGGTGCCCGATGCTTTCCCCGCTATCAAAGAAACCTTTATGTCCGTAAAATCCCAACCCCATGACCACCCCGATAAATCCGAGACCAGGGCGCGGCCACCACGCCCCACAACATTTGCTTACGAGGTGTGCCAGCCCCATATAACTCTATTACGCCCGTAATCGCCAATCCTACCCCATCCTACCCCCAATAGCTTTATTAGAGGACCCAGTCCAATAACTCAGGGAAAACAACCCATAAAAGGCAAGAACGACCTAAAAGGAGAATAAACAGATGATCCAAATGAGGTACGGCTAGTCGCAAAGGTGTGGTGCCCTTCCCTAATGAGGGCTTTTTATGGGGTAAGTCAAATGCTAGTCTGCGCGCGCAAGCACAGTTGTGGGTTAAAAGAAGAGAGTATGGGATTGAATGCTCAGTCTTACACGTGGTGCCGAGGCGGGAGGTGCTCTGGGAAGCACAAAGTTAGTCGCGATCGTAAAAGTGATAAATGGAACAATGTAGTTAGCGACGGAAAACTAGAGAACTTTGAAGACGCTTTGGTTAGTTATAGAAAGTTAGACTTAAAGTTGTATAACATTTCTGTTAGTTTTGAATAATTTTTGTTCAGAATTGTGGAAGTTTTCGACAGCAGTCAGCTGTTTATTAGTGCTTACTATTTAGTCCCGAATATGTCATTCTTTTTCACATTTCATTCAAACTAAATCAGCTGTTTACAGTTCCATAAAATATCGGATAAATAGAGAAATTGTTTTTAAATTTGGTAGAGTTATAAAGCATATTTCTTTCGCTTTTTTAAAGCATTTTGTTCAAATTTTAAATAAGGAACTAGAAATAAAACTTGAATATCCCATCGTATAAATTGTTTGTCCACTTCTATTAGTTTTGAAGAACATTTGTGAATACTTTAACGATTTAAGTACCTGATAGCTTGTTAATGAATTAGATATCTACATTTTTGACCAATTTTTTAGTTTTAAAAAGCATGTTAAAAGTTTTGTTAAAGCTTTGAAATCCTATATGATCACTATTAAATTATACTCGTCAAAACTAGGAAAAAGACTTCAATTTCAAACAGAAGTTCAATTCTATTCCTATTAGAGAACTTTCGTTCACAGTTTCGATGAAATCGTAAAAGTTTTTGACAGGTTGAGTCGGTTGTTCGATGTAACTTGTTCTAGTTCAGTTTAGAGTTTTGTTTCGGTAGGTAGGTATCAGAAATATGGGTTTCAGCTGTTCGTATTTCTGTGATTCGGCCAATTTGGAAATTGTCTAGAAATTCTTTGGTATTAAAGATAAGATAAGATAAAAAATTCTTTATTCAATTTAGGTCCACACAGAACACTTATGAATGTCAAAATAGGTACATAATATCTACCGCTGGTTCGGAATGTCGATTTCTACTAAGAAGACACCAGCAAGAAACTCAGTAGTTACTCTTTTCAAATATTGATGTTGTTACAGAGTTTCAATTGAGAAGAGAAAAAAATACAATTATGAAGGTTAATAGACTACTATGAATAATAACTCAAAATATTAATCAATTAACATGACCAAGAATCCTTATCATTTAAATAGTCTTGTACACTATAGTAACCTTTCTTCATTAGGCAGGTTTTGATATGAGACTTAAACTTATCCAGTGATAGGTTAATGACATTTTGTGGTATCTTATTAAATATCTTAATACTTAAGCCAACAAATGAATTACCGATTTTATGAAGTCTGAGAACCGGGACGGCAAGCCTATGTTTATTTCTAGTGTTAAGACTATGACTATCGGACTTATTGGATGGTTTATCAATTAGTAAACAGGTACCTTTTAGGCTAGCGAGAATATTCTAGGCTGCTTCGAAACTTTTCATCAGGTGTGATTGTGGGAGCGTTAGCCTATAGCAAATATGGATCTATATTATTTTCTGTAATAAATGGATTTTATGAATTTTATTTATAGGTAATTAAAAATCTTTGCAGAATTTTGAAACAAGTTTGACTTGACTCATTTAGAAGTTGTAGCAATATGAAAGTGGGGTGTTATAGAAAAGTGGTAAAAGAATCTCTAAGGCCTTAAGCTGTTAGTCTTAAGCTTAGTTAAATGTTTTCGTTAAATATTATTATTTTATTCACATGTTTTTAAATATTTCATAAAGAAACATTATTTTACCTACAATCGCAAATCTCAACGATTAGCCACGTACGCAGGATATATTATATATTTCACAACAACATCACATACATTTATCTGACTCCGAGAAAGGTAACTCAAGCACCTGTGTTACGGATATCAGAATCAACAGTGGGATTACAAATATACACATATAATACTTTTTTTTTGTAAATACATACTTATAATACATAGAAAACACCCAGACCAATACAAACAAACAATATTATACTGCTCAAGTGTGTGCGCGAACACAGGTGCACTCTCTATTCCCTTATATTTCGATGGGACACCAGCGTGACACGACCGGAGAGGGATTGGGCGCAGAACCAACCGTTTAACGTGCTTTCCGAGGCACAGGGGTACAAGACCGCCAACTTCCAGATTTCAGATAAATAAAAAAAGAAAGAAGCAATGAACGTTTTAATACGTAGAAAACGGAAATTACATACTTGTGAAGTTTTTTTTGAACTGGATTGCCTAAGGTTTGTATCTACATCTTTTGTACTGTTTAAACTCTTAACCAGGCAACTGGACATCATTAAATTTATTTCATTGGTTTTCGACCCTATTTCATTTGCACAAAGTTCAAAATCCCGTAAGATTCACTGCTTGGTTAAGGTGACCGATAGGGTAACTAGCGACGTCAATCGCTTTTAATTTTTAGCTACTAAACCGGATCTATTTTAAACAACATCGGGGTTACAACCTCTCGGCAAACACCTAACTAGTTTGGTCTGCTTTTGCACTCAAATTTTGGATTACCGCCAAAAGTAGGGGGCTAAACTAAAAAACTAATTTTTAGTGTAGCCCCCCGTTAGGAAGTTACTGGTCTTATACAGACAGACACATATTAAGATACAACATTATTTTTTTCTCAATTGAATTTGAACCAAACGTGGTGGACATTAGAGTAAATAAATTATACAGATGTGTATACATTGACTAATGACCCGCCCTTACTTCGTTTCGGGACATTAGTTTTAATTTATACCCATAGATGGCGCTATGTGTTGATTACATCGCACAAGCGTTTCGTGTATTTTTGAATTACCTATAAGCGTTGCCGCTTGCCGCTGTCTGTAGAAATCAGTAGAGTAACTTAAATATACTGAGATTGAAGGTATCAGTCAGTTACCTTTTAGATCTCCGGTATAATTCCCATATTTTTTTAATTGTCAATGTGGGCAGGTGACTTGGGGCCATTGTTTCGGAAACACGCTTTACTAGCGCGATGCAAAAGTGAATAGTGACATCTACCGAAACAACGCCGAACCATCTGCTTGATTGCTTTTTAAAGTTAAATCTGCTTTTTACAAGCTCCATCTAACGAAAACCGCTGAACTATTTTTCCTATACTTAAACAAAAAGTACTAAGTGAAATGACCCTCGAAGAAATAACCTCTTTGTAAATAGTGTAAATGTGTGGCCGCATACATTTTAATGGGCTTCAATTTAAGTTTTCCGTTAGCCAGAAATATTAACAGCTGTACTTTTATAACATTATAGATGCAATAGTGTACACACTTGTTCAACGCCGGTGGGTGTGAAGTTAGGATGCGTTAATACGTGATAATTGCCCGACCCGGTTTAAATGAGTGACTCACCCGAGACTCGAACCCACGTCCGTTAATTGCACTCTAGCCTAGAATCGAAATTAACGAGTGGGCTCTATGCATTTAGAGTAATTGATAGATTGAATGAACTCTAGTAGGTAGATGAAGAGGCTTCAATTTAGGTGGGTGTTTATGGTTCTGGAAGTCTTTAACCCTTAACCAGGCAACTGCAAGCAAGCGAGTCGCCTGATGGTAAGTGGAAATCAGCCACACCAGAGGGAATGGAAATGCATTGCCGGCCTTTTTACTTTACCAAAGAGCACGGTGTTGTATCTCCATGACATGGCCAATAATTCATTGATTTTAACCTTAACTCGTCTGCACAAACAAAATCTGGTGGTCCCGTATGGTTAACTGCCTGGTTAAACTTGAAGGTTCCGTAGCCAAATGGCAAAAAAACGGAACCTAAGATTCGTCATTTCTGTCCGTCCGTATGTCACAGCCATTTTTTTCCGAAACTTAAGAAACCATACTATTGATACATTTTAAGTAGATGTAGATATTCTGTGAACCGAAGATTTTCACACAAAAGAATAAAAGGACAATAAATTTTGAGGCTTCCCCATACCTCACAGAAAACCGGCGAGAAGCAGTACTGTGCTGTGTTTCGATGCGTGAGTGAGGGTATCAGTATCACAAAAAAGTATAATCATCATCATCATCAGCCCATTTAAGTCCCCACTGCTGGGGCACGGGCGTCACTCAATCACATGAGGGGTAATTGCCATACTCACCACGCTTGGCAGACGGGTTGGCGAGGGTTTTGATATAAATGCAGAGTTTTCCTTCTCTGGGTGCTGATGATCATGCCAGCAGCTTTACCTTAGTCGCCTTTTACGACACCTCGGTAAGCACCTTAGCCGTGTGGTCCCCAGGAGAGTAGAATAGGAGCGTTTAATGTTTTGCGTTTAAATCCTTCCCCGACCGCCGATATAAAGTAACTTATTGAGAATAAGTGGGTAGTCAACAGTCGAAGTCAGTCAAAGTCACGTTGACTCAATAAACAGCCGGTGTTTTGTGCCGATATCACTCTAATCACAACCGCGGATTCTAAGACTCTATTAGGCCCAAGCGAGTTGTCACGTGACAACTCACTCGACACACACTATCAGTACCCTTACCATGAGTTTGAAAAAATGTTCTGGCTATCGAAAACTATCGCTTTGTCCCTTTCATTGTCGTGCATGTGAAAGAGACAGAGCAATAGTTTTGGATAGCGAGGATAATATTTCAAACTCATGGTAAGGGCTCAGTGTTAAAAGCGATACAATTAAACGATCATCGCGGCAACTCACAAATAAACACTAACCGCCACACTCAGAGTCGTTGATTAACTTAGTTGGCTACTTAAGAAAAAAATTGACCCTTATTTTGATATGCATAAAGACTACCCATACAAAAATTAATGAACATTAGCTTAAATGACGTCTCTGAGTGCGACCGTTAATGTGCTCACTAAAAACCACCAGAAACTAATTTAAAACATTTGAATTGCATCAGCCCACGCGAAGTGTTTTAGTCCTACCGCCAGAATCAATTCTTTATTCATATATGTTCAATAAACCTTGGTTGTCATGTCAAAATTGACGTTTATGACGAGCCAAGCCTAAGCACAAGAGCATAGTATTTGACGACCCTTTCGGATGAGTGGTAGTGAACGCTGCCTCTGGTTGCAGGTTCGATCCCCGCACAGTACAAACATTTGTGTGCATGAACATGTCTGTTTGTATTGGTCTGGGTGTTTTCTGTGTATTATTAGTATGTATTTACAAAAGAAAAGTATTAAATGTATATATTTGTAATTCCGCTGTTAATTCTGATATCCGTAACACAGGTGCTTGAGCTACCTATCTCGGAGTCAGATCAATGTATGTGATGTTGTGAAATATTGATTTTATAGCTAGAAGCTTTTCTCGAAATGTTTCGCCGTATTTTTGAACCCTCACGATTTTGGTTGAGAAACAAAATCCTTGTTATGTGTGATTGTGCGAGCGAACTTAAACTTCAATATTTTCCGAAAACTTCAATATTTACAGAAAACCACACGTCAGGTTACTACAATCTGTCAAAATTCCTCAATTGATATTAAGCCGAACGTGTTTGATATTAGGGTGAGAATTGACTAAAGAAATTTGACAGTGTTGTATACTTTGATTTGTGGCTGTGCGTACCATGTGTTAGCGGAACTAAAAATCGAATGGCTACACATCACTAATCAATACCTCATCCCTAGTGGCGTCTGTCACTCGAGCTATCAGATTCTCATTAGATTCACGTATTTTGTTATTTTTTTGTGACAAGTGACAGACGAGCAGACGGATCGCCTGATGGTAAGCGATTGCCGCCACCCATAGACACCTGAGACACCAGTCGAGTCACAAGTGCGCTGCCAACCTTTCAAACCCCCATCCCCCGGATTCGGCCTCTGGTACCCTCAATCAAGCAGCGAAACATAGCGCAATGCTGCTTCACGCCGGTTTTCTGTGTGGCCGTGGTTTCACTACGGTCGAGCCGGCCCATTCATGCCGAAGAGTGGATTTGTTAATTAATTGTATTGATATTATAACTGTAATCCTACTCAGAAAGCGTTTCATTAAATAAATAAAAACATAAATTAATATTTCAAAACATCAAATACATTGATCTGACTCTGAGATAGGTAGCTCAAGCACCTGTGTTACGGATATCAGAATCAACAGTGGGATTACAAATATATACATATACTACTTTTCTTTTGTAAATACATACTTATAAATAGAAACACCCAGACCAATACAAACAGACATGTTCATGCACACAAATGTTTGTACTGTGCGGGGATCGAACCCGCAACCCTTGGACCAAAGGCTCCCACTAAAAAAAAGCTACCACTGTTCCACGTTTCATTGTTAATACTGCTTAATTTTATTTGTGAGTTTTATAAAGTTTCCTGGTAAAACATATAAATACTTGCTTGAATTATATACTTTCAAGTGGAAATCAAACATATGTACTAAACTTGATTAAAATAAATATTTAGAAAGATATAACTGATGCCAACACATCCTGTAGGTATAATACACACACACATAAAAAAATTGATAACTAAGTCATTACCAAGTAGAACAATCATTAATCTCTACAGACATTCCATTCATACATTCTATAGCACATTCCATCCATACATACCATAAGCATGGCCATGACTGTGACAAGGCTGTGTGACGTCACATGATTATGTCCTCTGGGAGGAATGCAATGACGTCTGAGTTTTTATGGGTTTTATCAATCTTACGCTTGGACTATGAGCCCAATTCTCGTGCTCGTGATATTTTGAAAACATGGCGGTATCACCTGAAAACCATACACAAAAACTGTGTTTTGATGATGTATGTCGTATGAAAATAAATATCACGAGCACGAGAATTGGGCTCTTTGATTCAGAATTTAAGGAGTATGGTATAACAATCTGACTGCGTGATAGGTAATTCAAGCACCTGTGTTACGGATATCAGAATTAACATCGGAATTACAAATAAATATACGTATAATATTTAATAGCAATACTTACTTAATAGAAACACCCAGACCAATACAAACAGACACGTTCATGCACAAAAATGTTTGTACTGTGCGGGGATCGAACCCGCAACCCTTGCACCAGAGGCGGCATTTACTACCACTGATCCAAACGGGTCGTCAAATGCAATGAAACCTTTGACCTTCTCAACCCTTTAACAGGGGAACTAGACCAACTGAACAATGCTTACACGTTTCAGGTTTCCAAATCTGCATGTTTCATCACGATGTTTTGCACTGCCGAGCTAATGTTTCTACCATTCTCGGCAGTGCAATACGCGCATAGATTTGAAAAATCTAGAGATGCTCGAATTCCAACCACCACCCTCATCAGAATCATCAGCAGTGGTCGCGTATTTGCCACCCTTTTACTCGCATAAAAAAGGTGTACCATATTGATAAAAAATCCTAGCTGTAGGTACTGTCGCGCCGCGATGGCGCAATAAAAAGGAAGATATACGATTTTTCCAAGGAAATCTGTAAAATAAAATTATAACACTAATAGTCACTCGCACGAGTTATAACGCGGACGCGACTCCTCCGAGAGTGACAGCTATTCGATAAACGCCCTCCGAAGGTCAGGCTAGTTGTACCCTCTATCCTTAACGAGGTCAACTTCAAGAGTGACCCAGCATCACCTCTGCTGGCAATCACATTGACAAAAATCACTTTTCAAAAATTAAAAAAGCTTCTTGCTTTTAAATAATAAGTGACTTGCCACTATTTTTTTTTTATGCCAGAGGCGGACAAACGAGCAAGCGAGTCACCTGATGGAAAGTAATCATCGCCGCCCATGAACATCCGCGAAATCAGAGAGATCGCTAATGTGTTGCCGGCCTTTTTAAATAAGAATACGTTCTTC
Organism: Marasmia exigua; assembly: GCA_019059595.1. Classification (NCBI taxonomy): domain Eukaryota; kingdom Metazoa; phylum Arthropoda; class Insecta; order Lepidoptera; family Crambidae; genus Marasmia; species Marasmia exigua. The sequence continues at coordinate 16,073,174 of CM032488.1, forward strand.
TCTTGAGTTCCCTAAGTCGCAGCCGTCGGGAAATACTCCTGCAGCCAAACCGTTCCACAGAACTGAGGTACGTGGTAGAAAGTTCCGGGATAAACGCACCGGGATAGACCGCCATCCATCGAGATTATGAGGATGGAATGACAATCGCTTGCGAGATTATTTGATAGAACGCGTTCTATAAAATAATCTCGCAAGCGATTACGGTTCAATTCGATTATATTACGGCATAAAAAAAAAAATTTTTTTTGAAGCACCTTTCGCATAAAAGCCGTCCGCCATGATGTCGTGTGTGTCACTGTGATTGTAAGCAATACCCGTGACTGTCATGACTGTCATAACATTTTGATCGGAAGATAATGATTTTGACATTTTGTTGTTTACAATAATGGAGAACTATGACGGTGTTTTCAATCAAGAGAAAAAAAGTAAAAACATAACGGGTTTAAGTTGAATTTTAACAGCAATCCCTTATTTAAGTTTAAACATTTCGGACCCTTATACGGCATAATGTAAGTAACAATTCGACTAATATTTTTTTAACTATCCTATGTTTAATTATAAAACAGTGTTTCTTTTTTTAAATTTTTAACCTGTGTAACATTTATTTCTTGTAGTTTGCATGCATGCATGAGATTACCTATAATAATTGTAAGTAAAATTAGATTAAAACAAAGTTATCCACTTCTAAAAAAATAGAAATAGGTTATTTCCCGCTTGGTAACCTTTTTTGAAACCCCAGCAAACAGAGTGTTGAGTTTGTATTGGCATATTTGACTGACCGGATGGCGCAATTGGTGACCCTGCCTCTTACGCCAAAGGTCGTGGGTTCGGTCTCCACCCTGGACCAACATTCGTGCGATGAACACTTGTGTTTGTTCAGTGTCTGGGTGTAATATATGTATTTAAGTATATATTTGTGTTCCTCTGTTGTCTGATATCTGTAACACAAGTGCTTAAGCTACTTAGTACAGAATCAGGTCAACGTATGAGATGTTGTGGGAATTATTATTATTATTATGTTTGTCAGTTGTTCCATAACCACGGGCAATTCTGTCCCGGACTTTTGGAAGGCGTGCGTGGGGCCGAAGCCAACACGTAGAGGCCCGTTCAATTGACAGTTTTACTATAATGTGATGTGACACCAGCCGGCGACTATCCCTGTATTCACTACAGAAGTGAAGCCGTGTATTATTATTATTATTATGTTGGCAATCCAATACATAAATAAATAATATTTGAATCGTTATTTTTGACGTGGCATTTGAGACATGAGGCAACATGCCTATTGGCCATAGCGTTAAAACGGCCAGCAACGAAGGAGTTCACCATCGCTACAGTACCTACCTAGCCATCTCACTTATTCTATGCCATTTCACTCTTCGAATTTTATAAATTCTAAACGAAAACGTTCAAAAACGCCCGACCGACTCCCGGTACGAGTAATTTCGTAAACTGGTTCCGAAAATGCGATTCCGTTCCTTTCCGATTGGAATCGTATCGGGTTCGCGCAGGTCTCCAGGGATCAGTCCGGAATAGGATCGATTCGGAATTCGTTACTCCTATGGAACTAGGAATAAGCAAGTAATAGTAAGAAGTTGAAAATAGATTTCAGTTTTCAGTTTAGATCAATAAAAATAGTCCGTTGGATTGAAACATTCAATTCGCAAATATTGATATAGGTAGTTCTACACCCGTAATTTTTTTCGTAAAGGTGATGGGTAGGGCACACTAGCGACGCCAATTGATTTTAATTTTTAGCTACTAAACCTGATCTATTTAAAAAAAAATCGGGATTACAACCTCTCGGTAAACACTTATACTATTTATTAAATAACTATGCACAAATGTTGGGTACAATTTTTGTTCCGTAAAAATTGATTACCGCCAAAAGCGGCCGCTTTGGGCGTGAATCAATTTTTCGGATTTTTTTAAAATAGATCCGGTTAACTAGTAGAAAATTCAAATCGATAGGCGTAGCTAGTGTGCCCAACCCGTCACCTTAAGCGAAAAACAATCAAGCGGCTACATACATTATTGTCGGGCGAATATTCTATTGTAACAGCAATTCTTTTTCCTATATTTTGTTGATGTGACCTGCTAAATGGACTTTATTCACGATACCGATTATGGGGTTTTCGGGATGTCAACGATAAAAAAATTACGGTGTAAAAGTTTTAGTATGAGTAGTCTCCAAGTAGTCTTCAGCAACGCCGTCAATATTGCTGAAGGAACTTAGCTGATTGGAGTGACCACTTCACCTACCACATGCGAAATGGGCATATCTGACGCCTGATCGTGAAAACCGCCCGTACAGAAGAAAAAAATGTTAGTTCCAAAACCTGAGACAAGTGAGAAAAATTAGACAAATGGATAAAAACAAAGAAAATAAAATAGATGAAGAAAAAAGTGGTCAACGATATAACAAAAATCGGGGGATACGTTTTTACGGGCTACGTCAGCGAAGGGGAAAGAGGCCTACTCAGCATTTAGTACTACCGGCCTGATTATAATGATGGTTTAATTTTAATCGATTTGCAATACACGATTTAAATTTGGATCGAATCCGAATCCCGGCCACAGGAGACCGGCGCGAAGCAGCACTGTGCTGTGTTTCGTTGCGTTAGTGAGGGTACCGGAGGAGCAGGAAAGAGGGCTCTTTAAAGGTTGGCAGCAAACTTGTGACTACACTGGTGTCGCGGGTGTCCATAGGCGGCGACAAACGCTTACCATCAAGCGATCCGTCTGCTCGTCTGCCACCTATTACATAAAAAGAAAATCCGAATGGTGGTATTGGCGCTCTTTATGGGAGGTCTACTTTCGGCCGTGGACAGCCATTGCCTGATGATTGTTTGGACACACGATAGCCAGTTCCTCAGTAATTAAATAATTCCTCAGTAATAAATGAGGATTCTAGATGTTACCACTTACATTGTCGCCACTCACCGGGTCGAAAAAATTTAAGCTGATACTTTTCTGTGTTAAGTTGCCTACGAGTATACGAATCACCTGTTGGTGAGGGAAGCTTAAGCTGTATATTTTTCTGTGTTAAGTTGCCTACGAGTATACGATCACCTGTTGGTGAGGGAAGCCTCCGCCCACGCACACCCACGCGCATTACCAGCGAAGTCACTCCTTCGCTGGCAACATTAAATTTTTTCTTGCCCCGGATTTTTTTTATACTACGGACAAACGAACAGAGTGATGGTTGTAAACACCATCGTTGGGCCTTTGGCACCTTCATCCGCTCTATTATCAAAAATTCAATTTTCTGTCAACAAAGAATCAGATTATCCTTACTTCCACGCCCTTATCTAAAATATTAAAGCCAGTCTTGTTATCACAACTCACAATGCGCCCTTTAAAATATCCTTTTGAGACACAATTGGTTCTCCTCTATCGTGTGCGCACAGCTCTACCCTTGGGATTATTGGAGGCATCATCGGAGAATCGATCGGGAAGATTCTGGCTTTAGGGATGGGTAGATGGTAAAATGTATCGATAATTGATTTGGTTGGACAGAGCGATATTAGCCCAGTGGTTTAGATCACGCCTTCCATAGGGGAGATCGTGGTTCAAATCCGACCTTGCACATCTAGATTTTTAAATCTATGTGCATATTTCTTCCCTTACTCGTAGGTTGGCGGTAAGGGAAAACATCGTGAGGAAAATTGTATGCGCGGAAAATTGTAGATACCTACAATATTTGAGATAGTGATTCTTATCGTGTATCCGTGATCCAGTTGGTTTGGTTCCCTTGTCAAACGGCAGTCTCCTCATTGTAATTTCCAGACTTCCGAATAGTGGATCATGGTCCAAACTTATCCTGGGCTCCGTAGCAAGATGAGGAATTGATTTCTCCTCGCAAATACTCGCAATGTGCCCATTGCCACGTCGGGCTTACCAACCTTTGGGCTATGTCTGTGACCTAAATTCGCTGTATTTCATCATTTCTAATAAGATCACGCAAAGAGATTTCGAGCATAGCTCTCTCTATTACCCATTGGGTGAAGTGAAGCCTATTGTAACCGTAAACGTTTCTGTTCCATATGTCATCACTGGTAATACACACGCTTTAAATACCTTCGTCTTGAGACACTGCGGTAAATGGCCCGAAAATATACTGCGTGGCTTTCCAAACGCTAGCCAATGTAAATTCGTCAAATCTCTTTCTCAAAGTTGGACTTATCAAAGCTAAACTCGAATGAAAGCCACGTACAGTGAGTCGCAGCCGTATCAGGCCCCTCATAAGGTGCATGACGATCTGGTGACGGTCACGATAATTCCTTGGATACGGGCGGCAGGGACACGATCGGTGTGGAGAACTTTGGTCTATATCCAGCAGTGATCGTAGGACGTAAAACAGTAACATCGATGTTTATAATATCGATATTATTTCCCAATCCTAGTTCAGTGAAGCTCTGAATATTTATCCGGAATATGACTCGGGGAAATCTTTTACGATTGATTTGAGATCCGGATTACGGCAACTTGTCGTGTGGGATTAGAGTTTGTCTCTTTGCTGCTCGGACTGGGAACATACTCGTAAGGATGAATATGTTCTGATGAAGAGAAAATAAATATATTTTTATTCTTTATCTTTAAATTTTATAGACAACGACAAGGCATAAGCCTATAATGGCCATCTGAAGAGACGAACCACTTGCGCGATGCAATCGATACCCAGCGCTATCTGGTGGTAAAGTTTCAAGAAGTAGTAGGTAGTAAAATTAAGTCCTGAAATGAAGTGAGGGCTACTAAATTAATACTGTGCGTTCCTCGCGGAACTTTCTACCACGTACCTCAGTTCTGTGGAACGGTTTGGCTGCAGGAATATTTCCCGACGGCTACGACTTAGGGACCTCAGGAGGTGAGCGTACTTTTTTTTTAAAAAGGCCGACAACACATTAGCGTTCTCTCTGATTTTGCGGATGTTCACGGGCGGCATTGATTACATTCCATCGGTTGCTCGTTTGTCCGCCTCTACTATAAATAAAAAACCAGCTGCCATATTAAATTCTACCGGTCACCTAGTCTCAAATCAATTACTATTCCTGTAGTAGGTAAATACTCCTAGATGAGGATCGGGGGCTCACCGAGATCCGGGACACCATCGTATTATAGCCACGCTTTGGAATGAACGGGCTGCGTCGATCGGAGTGATACAACGGCCTCACTGAAAACCGGCGTGTAGCAGAGCGCCTGAACTTTGTTTCAATTTTATTTTTAGGAACACTTTAAAAATTTCTTGCTAATTTACAAAATTTACACGATAGAGCAGTAAATAGGACCGTACGCTTGCTTAGTGGGATTTCGTAGGTTTTTTAAGCAGACGGATCACCTGGTGGTCAGCGATTGCCGCCGCCCATGGACACCCGCGACATCAGTGAAATCACAAGTGTGCTGCTAACCTTTGATCCCCCCTTTCCCCCGGATTGGGGGTGTTGTCACGTAACGGAGGGTTACGGAGCTAAAAGATAGGGGGAAGAAGAAAAGATAAGAATAGAGGAAAGAGGGCTATAATTATAAGCGATATGTACAATGATGGCTCGTCCTAAAGTCTTAAATCTAACTTAAAACTAACTTAAAACTAGCTATTTACACCGGTACACTACACTAAATATATACATAAGGTAAAAGTTCAAAATGGCAACCGTGGTAGGACGGTAACGCAGGGTGAGCACAGGCAGCGCGGCGGTAGGATCCAGCGTCGCAAGAGGCGGGCGGTAGGGCTCCGCCGAGCGCAGGAGGCAGCAAATGGGGCGCGAGACGCAGACACGCGCGCGCCGCAAGCCGGCCGCGGGTAGGCGCGACGCGGATACGCGCACGAGTGAAGGTAGACGCGCGTAGGTGCAGGGAGGCAACACCTTTCGTGCCCCGGCACCGTTACACTACGGGTAAACGTATACTGGCACTGATATAGCTTGAGGTTCTGAGCTTCTTCAGAGCTGGTGGTAGACTGGTCGTCCTGCCCATGTGCGTCCTTTTATATTGCCCATGCGCATTCTATTCTACAACATTTAAATTTTAAAATTCATACAATATAGAATATTCTCGAAACATAGCTAAACTCCATAGTTAAATTTGAATAGACAATTCGATAGAAAAATAAAAACAGTTAGACAACGTCAGCTGTCGGACAATGTCAGATAGACAATCTAAATATTTACAACAATAACTTTAAATTTATTTACAGATAAAAATGTACAAGGAACATTAAAAAAAACACATATAAGAGTAATGCTAATACAAGACATAATCATAAAATGATAAACAAGCTCTATAGCAAACGGAAAACGAAGCTCTATAGTTAACACCAAAGGTAACTTTCTTTATGAGTAGTTATGTAGTATAACGAAGCCCCTGCAGGCTGCGTTACATTTCTCCCACGACCCCAGAAAAATTTTCGACTCAGAGAAAATTTTGATTATAATGTTAAGAGAATACTATCCTTACTATCAGTCTAACCAGTCAACCTTCACTTAAACATACCATTCCACAATCCAAAAACAATTCAAATCCAGTCACTCTAACAATCACTCTAACATACGAACCAATCACAAAGAGGAGTAGGGTTCACTATCAATGACGCAAACTCCATAGGAAGTACCCTAAAAGAATGACTTTAGGCTTATTTAGGGAGTTGTCAGCCGCTCCGTTTCTTAAAACCCATTAGTGTCGATGACCATAGCCGACAATCTAGTCTCTCTCAGGTATTCCCTATCAAAGGACACAAATTTTAAAGGTTGAATTTACCTTTAAAAGAAACGCCTCTGTAGTCAAAGAAGCGCTAAGTAGTAAGTAGATAAGGCAAAAGAGAGCCCTAAAGTTTAGAATTAAAAGGTCAAGAAGCGCCTTTTAAAAGAAAACGTTAAGCAAGTAAGTAGGTACTATAAGAGAGAATCCTATAAGTAAAGAGAGACGAGATTAGTCGCTAAGTATATATAAAAAATATCAGACTGAAGTAGCCAAAAATCAGTCCAATGTGTGTGCAAATAAATACATATAATACTAGTAAAGTCAAAGTCATTTCTTAAAGTCTTTTACATGCCATTTACCGCGGCAACCGTTGCAGTCCTCAAGAATGTATACAAGAGGTGACAATTTCTCAACGACTTTGCATTTAACATATTTAGGTGCTAATTTTGCGCTAAAATATGCACCAGCATTGCTTAAAGGGTAGTCTTTACGCCACACTATATCTCCAACATTGAATTCTTTAAAAGAGTGCCTTAAATTGTAACGGTTAGAATTCTTTACATGAGATATGCGCAGTGCAACCTGAACTCTATCAAAAATTGACGATAGAAGGCCAATATTTCTAGCATATAAATCACGAGGTAAAAAGGTAATTTCTTCTAAGTCGTAACCCTGAGAATAAATAGAACCACAAGTAATGAGTTCACGACCAAATACTAAAAATGCAGGAGTAAATCCAGTTACTTCATTTACAGAGTTATTCATTGCAAACTGAATCTTAGATAGGTGAAGGTCCCAAGACCTATGGTCTTCACCGACCAGTGAAGCTAGTGCGGTAATAATTGTTTTATTGTAGCGTTCTGTAGTATTGACCTGAGGACAATAGTGAGGAGTGTAAGATATATGCGGAATTCTATAACGTCCAAGGAAATTATGGAATTCATGCGATTGAAATTGTGGACCGTTATCCATAATAATTGTTTGAGGTACTCCATGAACTAAGAACACGGAATTCTCTAAGTAATGTATAATACTAGTAGTTATAGCTCGTTTCAAAGGAAAAATAAGTGTATATTTGGTGAATAGACAATTTACAACGAGAATGTACTGGTTACGTCGCCTAGTCATTGGCAATGGACCTATTAAGTCCAAAGAAATGCATTGAAAAGGTCTAGAACAAATTTTGGGTTTTCCCATAGGACCGTAAGGCGAGTGGTTAGAGTGTTTATAAGCCAAACAAGTTTCGCAATTGGAAATAAATTTAGCTATATCTTTAAACATGCCAGACCAGTAATATAACAATGATATTTTTTTGTATGTTTTAAATACGCCCAAATGCGGATCTGTAGCGGAACCATGAGCATTTCTTATCAAAGATTCTCTTTCAGAAGGGATAGGGACTTCTTTCCAGATGAAATCGTCTGTTAAAGAATAAGGAGTATTAGTGCAACGAAATAGTTTATTATCCTTAATCGTATAGTTAGGATGACTTTGAGGATCAGTTAAACAATTACGAAAGATTTTATTATAGCGCTCTAAGTCTAAAGACGTGGCTTCATTCGAAGATAAAGGAGCGATAATATGACTGTCCTCGCTTTTAGAACGAGAAAGTAGATCAGGGACAATATTATCCTTTCCTCTTTTATGTTTCAGCGTGAAATTAAAGCAAGAAAGGCGAAGTGACCAACGAGCGAGTCTACCAGAAGGATTTGTTAAATTCAAAAACCACTTTAATGCGGCATGATCAGTGTATACAGTAAACGGTTTGCCATTGTCAAGATAGCACCGCCAATGTTCTAAGGCAATGATAACAGCTAGAGTTTCTCTTTCAGTAGTAGAGTAGTTTCTTTCATTTTTGTTAAGTGATTTGCTCATGTAGGCTATAACAACTTCTTTGTCGTTAACCGTTTGAGTAAGCATGGCTCCAATGCCAGTGTTAGATGCATCACAATGCACAGAAAACGGTTGATCAAAATCAGGGCAAGCAAGAATTGGGGTAGTTACAAGATATTCTTTTAGTTTCAGAAAGGAAGAGTTAGCCTCAGAACTCCAAGAAAATTTCGGAGAAGTTTTAGCAGATGATGTTAATTTATTAAGAGGTGCAGCTATAGTACTGAAATTAGGAATGAACCTACGAAACCAACTACACGTACCCAGAAATTTACGCACTTCTTTGCGTGAAGTAGGTACAGGAAAGTCCATAATAGCTTGAATTTTGCTAGGATCAGCTCGTAAACCATTATCGTCAACAACATATCCAAGGTACTTTAATTCTTTCTTAAAAAAATGACTTTTTTCAAAGTTAATGGTAAGTTTAGCGTAAGTTAATTTTTCAAGCACTTTAATTAGAAGTCCTATGTGTTCTTGGAACGAGGAGCCTATGATAATAATGTCATCAAGATAACAGAACACTTTGTTGTCAAATTCAGGAGTGAATAAGATATCCATTAACCTCTGCTGTGTAGCAGGTGCATTAGTTAAACCAAAGGGCATAACAGTGAATCTGTACATTCCTCTACCGGGGACATAAAAGGCGGTCTTATCCCGATCGTCTACATGTAAAGGAATCTCCCAGAAAGCTTTAGCGATATCGATACTCGATAAAAATTTAGCGTTTTTGAGATGGTCAAGTATTTCATTGATAAAAGGAAGACTATAGGCATCCCTACGAGTAACTGAGTTGAGTTTTCTACTATCGACACAAAATCGCCATTCGCCATTCTTTTTAGGCGTAATAAGAACCGGAGACAACCAAGGGCTTTCACATTTCTCAATGACCTTCCACTCAATCATTTTATCCACCTCAGCAATTAGAGCTTTTTGTTTCTCGGGAGAGAGTCTATAACAACGTTGTTTAATAGGCAGCGTATCTCCAGTATCGATACGATGGCTAACCAGATCAGTACGACCAAGTTCACCCTTAGCTTCAAAGGAAATTTGCTTAAAACGCGAAATAATATCATCAGCGATAACCTTTTCTTCAGAAGTAAGATTTTCGTAAGGTAGGATTTGTTTCTCCACAGAGTTGTTAAAGTGGGATGGTTTATTAAGAGAAAAGGCACACGATAAAAGTTTGGGAACCAAATTAAATTCCCTCCAAAAGTCAACACCAAGTATCAAAGACGGGTATATTTCAGGAATAACATATGCTTTAATAAGTCTAGTTTGGTCGTTAAAGGTAAAAGGAAGAATAAAAAATCCTAAAGATTTAACACGATGCTTACTAGCAGTGCTAACCGTAATATAATCAGACTTGGATAACGAAAAGCCCAGTTCCAAAATTTTAAAGTGCGAGTTATTACCTAAAATAGTCATTGAACTACCGCTATCAAGTAACGCCGTAAACTCAACATTTGAAATAGAAACGTTAATAAAAGGACGGTTAAAATCTCTTTCGTTGTCGTAGTAAACTGAAGAAGTTCCATAACTTGCGAAAAAGTTCTTAATTATTTTTAACCAATTATGCCAGTCATCAACATCAAAATTTTCTTTTCGTTTATCCAAGTCATATGTTAGTTTTTTGAGTTAGAGGATGAAGAAGGTTGAGGCTTGTCAGCTTTACATTTCGGGCAATCCGAAGCTCTAAAGTCTTTCAAACCACATTTAAAACAGACTAAGAATCTTGGTTTAGTGCAAGAATTCAAAGAATGACCATTTATTCGACATCGAACGCAAAACAAATGCGCCTGAAACTTGGGAGCATTTTCAGATATCGCATGTGCAGAATTTTTATTCTGCGAAGAAAGGTTCGTACGAAAAGGCTTAAAGTTATTAGATTTATGAGAATCATAATTAGGAGCGAAAGAATGTTTAGAGTGAAAAGTATGTGTAACATTAGGTTTAGTGTTCGGTAAAGGTGTAGAATCGTGTTTAGGTTTATAGGATAATTCAGGAATAAGAGTATTCATTTCAGGTTCTTTAAAATTATTGTCGCGGTCAATACAGCGCTCAAATTGTTGACATACAGAAATTAAAGAGTCAATAGAATCAACTTTATTAAGAGCAACAAAAGAAGTATAACAAGGACGGATGTTACGTAGAAGTATTTGCAGTTTCTCCTGCTCAGGTAATTTCTCGCTTAGTCTCGAAAACATTTCAAACATTTTCGGAATATAAACCATAATAGACTCAGATTTACCCTGAGTACGAGATTTTATTGCCTGCAGTAGTTTATGGTCATAATCAGAATGGCCAAAGTCCTTACTTAACAACTCGGAAACGCGATCCCAAGTTAACGAAGGGTCACGACTTAGTTGGAATTTAAACCAATAAGAAGCATCGTCCTCAAAAATGTTGAAGGCCGAGCTTATAAGTATTTGCTTATCAAGTTTGTTCGTAAGTAAAAATTCATCAATTTTCGATAGAAAAGCTCTAGGACAAGTTGTCCCATCAAAAGTAATTTTTTTTAGCTCATTTAGATAATTTGGTAAGAGAAAATTATGAAAAGGTGGCATACAGTTAGGTTGAGAAATCGGCAAAGGTGAGTCCAAAGAGGTTTGTACCTGTGAAGTCTCAGCTGGTTTTGAAAAAGCGTCAAAACGTTCAGTCAAAAGAGTAAACTTCTTTTTTAAGTCGTCATAGAGTTCTATAAGGTTTGAGTCGCTGACACTTACATCAGTGTCAATTCTGTCAAGTCGATAAAATAAGTGATTTATATAAGTTTCAATTTTCTTAAATAATTTCAGATTACCCGATTCGTATCGGTCCAACATCGAAGATAAATATAAGGTTGTAGAAGAAGCTTGTGACAAATCGTCACTCAGAGGAACGGGAGAATCAATAATGTCCTCCGTAGGAAAATTACGAAGCAGTAAAACAATTTGTTTTCTAAGCGATACAAGATTATCCGCAGGAGTTTCGTTCCTAATTATAAGTTCGTATTCAAGTTCCGCCTTATTAAGTAAATTAAAGTTTATAAGACGAGCCATTTCTAAGATATTTGTAATTTTAAAGCAATAAAATATTTACAATAGTTTTTATTTTATTTACTTTATTTTAGTGAGAAAAATAGAGGAAGAATAGGGAAAGAAATATCTAAGAAGTAAGAGACGTCTAATAGGGAGCCAAAAGGTATGTTATATACAGAAACTTGTGCAAGTTTATTTTAGAATTTTGAGAACAGGGAGGGATTCTATAGAGTTGGGCGCCAAACTGTCACGTAACGGAGGGTTACGGAGCTAAAAGATAGGGGGAAGAAGAAAAGATAAGAATAGAGGAAAGAGGGCTATAATTATAAGCGATATGTACAATGATGGCTCGTCCTAAAGTCTTAAATCTAACTTAAAACTAACTTAAAACTAGCTATTTACACCGGTACACTACACTAAATATATACATAAGGTAAAAGTTCAAAATGGCAACCGTGGTAGGACGGTAACGCAGGGTGAGCACAGGCAGCGCGGCGGTAGGATCCAGCGTCGCAAGAGGCGGGCGGTAGGGCTCCGCCGAGCGCAGGAGGCAGCAAATGGGGCGCGAGACGCAGACACGCGCGCGCCGCAAGCCGGCCGCGGGTAGGCGCGACGCGGATACGCGCACGAGTGAAGGTAGACGCGCGTAGGTGCAGGGAGGCAACACCTTTCGTGCCCCGGCACCGTTACACTACGGGTAAACGTATACTGGCACTGATATAGCTTGAGGTTCTGAGCTTCTTCAGAGCTGGTGGTAGACTGGTCGTCCTGCCCATGTGCGTCCTTTTATATTGCCCATGCGCATTCTATTCTACAACATTTAAATTTTAAAATTCATACAATATAGAATATTCTCGAAACATAGCTAAACTCCATAGTTAAATTTGAATAGACAATTCGATAGAAAAATAAAAACAGTTAGACAACGTCAGCTGTCGGACAATGTCAGATAGACAATCTAAATATTTACAACAATAACTTTAAATTTATTTACAGATAAAAATGTACAAGGAACATTAAAAAAAACACATATAAGAGTAATGCTAATACAAGACATAATCATAAAATGATAAACAAGCTCTATAGCAAACGGAAAACGAAGCTCTATAGTTAACACCAAAGGTAACTTTCTTTATGAGTAGTTATGTAGTATAACGAAGCCCCTGCAGGCTGCGTTACAGTGTTTCACGCCGTGTGTCACAGTGCTGCTTCACGCCGGTTTTCTGTGAGGCCGTTGTATCACTCCGGTCGAGCCGGCCCATTCATGCCGAAGCGTGGCTCTCCCACGGTAAAAAATCCGAACATGCTTCTCTGGATTCTTCAAATCTATAATAGCATTTCGACCATGAGCTCGGCAGAGAAAAACATCATGAAGAAACCTGCATATTATTATGGAGTCTTTATGATAACACGTGTAACAATGATTCAGCTGTAGTTCCCCCTGTCTATGGGTTGGGAAGCTCACACGGCAGTAGCTTCATTGTACTATTTACCAGACTCACCAAACCCTGGATCATGGTCCAAGCTTACCCCGGGTTCCAGAGAGAAGGCTTTACACACAGCCGGAAATAACACGCCAAAATGAAGATGTTGAATACAAAATTACAGACTCATACAAATTGCATCATATCAAGTTCATTTCATTCGATCTGACATATCATAACCACGGGGTCGACATGAGAAGGCGGGGGGATTTAATTCAATCTAATTTGGCATTCATTCAAGAATGGAGATCCCGGAGTTAGGGCTTCCAGTATTCAATCTCGATATTCGCGGGACTAGCAATATTAAATCCTATTATATTAGAAACTAGTAGTAGTGGAAGAATGAAATGATGGAAAAAGGGATGGATGATTCGATGACTAATAACAGGGACGTATAGAAGAGGAAGACATACTTAGCGGCGGCTCTAGCCCAAAAAGCGCCCAGGCGCAACCTAGCGCCCTCCTGTTTCAAAATGCGTGAACAAAATAGATTACAACATGTTCGACTACCTATAGGCAGTCGCTTCATTGGCATTATCAGACATCCCGAATCCTATATCACGGTCCAAGCGTACCCCGGGCTTCGAACCGACAGCATTGGACGCAACTGGGAATCACACGCTAAGATGAGGAGAACGATCAGTACTTGTGCCCGCTTATTGCGGAGCGTTACAGTGGCGGCTCTATGTGTAGCGACTGACAACTAGCAATAGTGCGCTAACGACGCCCCTGGACCTACTGCGTCAGCGCAGTATGTCTTGTCTTCCTCAGCCCCAGTCCTCGACCTCAGTCTAGGGTCAGCCCCGGATATCCTGGGAACAGGGCAGGAGGATGATGATGATATTGGAAACTGTTGGCCTGCCCACACTGCGTTTCGGGACTTTAATAGTTCCATATTGTACCAACAGATGTCGCTGTTTGTTAATAACATCGCGCAAGAGTTTCGCCTCTTTGCTTACCTATTTTCGTTGTCTTACCTCTTTATAAAAAGTTCTCATCGTTCTTTATTCGTTATATAATACTACTCTTTTATTTTTCTTCTGACAACAAGTATACGGCGTACTGTGGTAATTTAATTGCAAAGTTTCTCCTTTTTTGTTCAACATGAAACCATATTGGCATTATCTAGTTCTATCTCCAATTGGCTTATTTTATCATGCAAGTATGAAACACAAAACATAAACATTTATTTATTTGCATTAATACACAATGAAGATTGTTGTCTCTTTCTACTGGCGAATTAAAGATATCTTTCCAAAGATAGGGCTTCATTTATTTATTTTACTTAAGTCAGCAAACAATCAGAAATATAAAATACTATTATAAAATAAATAAAGAGCTCGTTAGTCGTTAGATAATGGCATCAACTCTTTGTCATGTACAGACAGCTTTTTCTTCTTGTGAGAAAGTTGAGAAATATTTTTGGGGCTCATTGTACTTTGACACAAGCCTTTAAAAGTGGTTATTTCATTAGTCACTTTAGATATATATGTAATAGAATATTCTCTATTATTGTGTTTTCTAAGAGGTCGATCGACGAATCCAACTCGGCTGGGCAGCGTTCGGGAAGCTACGCAGCATATTTTCGGCCCATCTACCGCAGTGTCTCAAGACCAAAGTCTACAATGCGTGTGTTGCCTGTGATGACATACGGAACCGAAACATGGCCGTTTACAATGTGCCGATTAAGGAGGCTCAAAGTCATCCAGAGAGCAATGGAGAGGGCTGTGCTCGGAGTCTCCCTGCGTGATAGTATCAGAATTGATGAGAGCCGCAGGAGAACTAAGGTCACAGACATAGCCCAAGGATTGCATGCCTCAAGTGGCAATGGGCAGAGCACATAGCGAGGAGAACAGACGGCCGTAGGGGCGGAAAGGTCCTCGAGTGGAGGCCACGTACAGGAAGTCGCAGCCGTAGCAGGCCCCCCACAAGGTAGACCGACGATCTGATAAAGGTCGCGGGAATCCATTGGATGCGGGCGGCACAGGACCGATCTGTGTGGAGAACATTGGGGGAGTCCTATGTCCAGCAGTGGACGTCTATTGGCTGAAATGATGATGATGATAGTGTTTTCTAGTTCATTCTGAACTAAAAAAGCCGCGATTTTGGATTGCAAAATATTCTGGATCCCGCAAAACCCGCAATGAGATCTAAATATTCCGAGATCGGAAGCCCTACAGACCAGACTCCGTAGGATATACTTACCATTTATTAAAATATGATCTCGAAGGTTTTGGATAGTTGATGAAATTTGGAGATTGTAACGTAATTTTATGTAGATCATAGAGAGGGGTATAAGATAAACTCAAGATGTTAAAAAATACTCAGTCACTTTAACTCTAAGAGCATTTTTTTCTTCTCTTAAACCGTGTTATACGTATCTAGGTATATCCTTTAATGTTAAGTAAGTACTTTTATTCATGACCCCTTTGACATCCTCCTGGATCTGCTCTTGGAGTGCATTTGTCACCGGAAAATAACAAGATCCGTAAGTTTATCAATTAACTAAGAAGTTTATAAACTTTCGAAGGAGTCTAAACGGGAGATAAATTATATTATTTTACGTCCACATTTTCGTACATTGATAAACTTACTGAACTCACTCGTAATATAATAAGTAAGCAATATACAAACGCTACACGGGATCTGATTGGCATGGCCACTATGAACATTGACCAATCAGAGAGCAATGTGTTATTTTACGTATTTTCAGTGATTGGTCGAACCATATACAATTTTACAAAAAGATGGCCGTTAGTTTATAAATTTACCGTGTGACGTCGTAAATTGATACATTTATGAAAGAAAGTTAAATAATACAATGTATCTCCCGTTTTAAACTTTCGGAGGATTCTATCCTACGAAAGTTTATAAACTTCCTAGTAAATTGATAAACTTACGGATCTTGTTATTTTCCGGTGACACATATATATATACTGATGTTGCGTGTGTAAGTACTAACATGAGCTGCGGCAATTGCTAATCTATCTGCTCGCCTGCCACCTATCACATAAAATAGTATATTTATATCAGAATAAAACTGATTCTTCCCGAATATTCTTACATAAAATCGCACTAGTGTGAAGAAAGTACACCATATGTTTCTATAAATAATCTAGTAAACTTGGCGATCTGACGTGCGCCTGCGATCTGTCCGACGAAATCAAAGGCAAATGGCGGGCGGTTTGTTGTTTTAGCATTTTAGTAAAGAATTTGTGCTCTGTTAAAACTCTTAAGAAGTTCCAATGGTTTATTGGGTGCCTGTTATGTGTCCAATGGTAGCAATGCGGTGGTAGCATATATAAAAATGGGCCTTCCATGAGAGAGGTCGTGGTTCGATTCGATGATATTTTTCCACCTATAGCACGCAAAGTTGTCGGGAAAAGACCGAGAGGAAGAAGCCCAACACGATGGTCAGACCAGATCAGTACCACGGTAAACACCTCGCTGTGCGATGCCATTCACTGCCACTGAAGACAGGTCATGCTGGCGAAAGAAAATCCTGGAAAGAGTGCTACTTCGGGGTCACGACCCTCAGCATTGAGGTCATCGACACAAGGAGGAGCTTCGTGAGAAACCTCGTGTGGTAACCTGCTCGTCTCTGAGTTTCTCAAAATTGTCGACTTACTTAATGTCATATATGTCTCCTAGGTGGGGCAAAAGGCATCCACAGTGCTCCGCCATCGCGAAGAGTCTTGAGCTTCGCACTTTACTTCGCTCCAAGTTAGTCCTAGAGTCTTCGCTTCTGAAGTGATAGTCCGCCGCTAGGGATTGTTTAGGGCGGTTTTCCGTGGGGGTTCCAGTCTACGGCTTGCCTCGGTATGTGGTCCGGTTCCCTTCGGAGCGTGTGGCTGATCCAGTTCCATTTGCGGCGTTTGATCTGCTGGTCGAGTCTTAAAATTGTGGATGCCTACAATACTTGAGATATGATTCTGAACATATTACTGTGATCCAGTTGGTCTGCTTCCCTTGTGTGTGTTAGGGTTGCTAAGGTCAGACGGCAGCCGCTTCATTGTAATTACCAGAATACTGGAATTCTGGATCAAGGTCCAAGCGTACCTCGGATTCTACAGCAATAGTTTTGGACGCATTCGGTGACAATGGTACCTCAGTGGATACGATTGAATTAGAACACAAGAAAGAAAGAAAGAAAATTTTTATTATCATAGACATCACAACACAGAACTTATAGCAGTTGTAAACAGAACACAATTTGACACAAACAGAAAAAAAAACAAAACAAAACATAAAACAATTTATATACATATACCTAAATAAAATCAAAAGGAAAAAAATATATATTCAATCATGTCCAGACAGCACCAAATGAATATTATGGTGTGTTATGACGTCTAGTATAAATGGCCCTCACTCAGCTTATGTCACAGCCCAGACAAAGGCCATGATTTTCAGTGAGACCAGGACCCCAATTCTCGTGCTCGTGATATTTTGAAAACATGGCGGATATCACCTGAAAACCATACAAAAAAACTATGTTTTGGTGATATATGTCGTATGAAAACAAATATCACGAGTACGAGAATTGGGCTCCAGCTGAATGAGTGCCACGGACGCTATATATACGGATATGGGTAATTCTCTATAAAAAAGGTAAGGAAAAACAGCGCACGAGACAACCTGCACACTTAAGGGTAGTTCTTGATACTGTGGATACTTTATGGGTATCCACCTTCTTATAATTATGTGCAGTGTCAAATAATTTTGTCTTTATAAATATTAAGAATACTTTCTACGACTTTTGAAGTATGTTACAATTAGATTTTTTTTTCTTTCACAGGTAATGGTGCCTAAAGTGATTTTGATCTCAGAGTGTGGAACTAAATATGTGAGTAAGGAATTGAAGAACAAGTTGTGAGTATATTTTTCAGAATAATTTTATGCTTATAACTGATATTATGGCCGGCCTGATGGCGCATTTGGTAATGATGAGTCTACCTCAAACACCAAAGTCAAGTCAAAGTCAAAAGATTCTTTATTTGCATTGGCTTGTACACAGCACTTACAAACCCTCATACATTAAAATCTTTTTATGCAATTGTATACTATGGTTCACATACCAAGTCATACAGTTTAAGGTGACGGGTAGGCCACACTAGCGACGCCAATCGATTTTAATTTTTAGCTACTAAACTAGCTAGCTTTGGCGTGAATCAATTTTTCGCATACGCGTTGGACCCAACATTTGTGAATGGTTATTTAATAAATAGTATAAGTGTTATCCGACAGGTTGTAACCCCGAAATTGTTTAAAATAGATCCGGTTTAGTAGCTAAAAATTAAAGTCGATTGGCGTCACTAGTGTGCCCTACCCGTCACCTTAAATGATGCACATAAAAAGCTTCATCATCAGCAACCCACCCTCGTCCACTGCAGGATATAGGTCTCCCCTAATGCACGCCACTGCTCCCGATTTTCGGCCACTCTCATCCAGCCCACACCAGCCAGCCTTCGAATGTCATCATCCCATCTTGTCGCAGGGCGTCCTACACTACGCTTGCCGAGTCGCGCTAAAAAGCTTAATTTGAGGTAAACTGAAACCAAAGGTCGTGGAATTAATTCGATACTTGTGTTTGTTCAGTGTCTTGGTGTATTTTGTTTCTATTTATTTTCACATAAAAAAATCTTACATAGGTACATTAATTAAGTTTTAGCACTACAAACCACTTATGCTTATAATTATATACTAAGTATTCGGTTTGCACCGATCCACATTTACAAAAAAAGAATATTTGACTCGGTTCTCTGACATGCGTAACACAAGTGCTTAAGCTACTCGGTACAGAGTATCAGGTCAATTTACGAATGGTGAGATGAACAGCTACGAGTATAATGGACGAACTACTCTACTCAATCGCCCAAAGCTCCGGAGCCCTACGCTTAGACCATGATTCAGGATTTGGGGAGTCTGTTATACAATGAAACGACTGCCGTCTGACCTTCGCAAACCTTTAACAGGGGAACCAGACCAACTGAATCATGGTTGCACGTCCCAGAAACTATCCGAAACGTGCAGGTCGTTCGCTCGAAGTATACTTACTAACATTCAATAGTTTCCTTGGGGTCTACTACGCCAAACGATAAACGATATATCGTGCCAATAATCGTGTCGAGGCCTACTATAAGTAACATCGTATCGACTGTCGTTTATACGAATCTACGAACGATATTACTTTGACGTTCTTACAAAAATCCTACTCTAACACAGTTTTTATCGATACGAATATTTGAATTTGACAGCTTCACCAACTTTAAAACTTTTCTATAATAATAACACACTTTTTATACAAATAAGATTTGTGACATTAATTTTTTTTTCAGGCTTTTTTGGTCCACACTGAAGAATAATAAGCCAAACAGCCAATTGTTTTTTAAATTTTACAATCATTCGTTCACGAACATTGGAATAAAACTAAAGTAAATTGTCTTTACTTACGATAATCGATACAGATTAGAAACATTTCTTATAGTAGGGTATTAGCCAATATTTCGAACAACTGTCGTATCGTTACGAATAAATCGATATCGTTTGGCGTAATAGACGACCTCCTTGATAACTTGTTCTTTTCGCTACATGTGAGTTAGTAAGTTAATTACTGGCATTAAACCTCTGTGTTATTAGTGGCTTCCATAAATCTATGAGAGGGCGCAGTGGGCCCCCAA
Organism: Marasmia exigua; assembly: GCA_019059595.1. Classification (NCBI taxonomy): domain Eukaryota; kingdom Metazoa; phylum Arthropoda; class Insecta; order Lepidoptera; family Crambidae; genus Marasmia; species Marasmia exigua. The sequence goes on from CM032488.1 coordinate 16,092,941, forward strand.
TGAAACAGAATTTACTTTCATCTTTTTCCTCGTCCCTTTTACACCCGGTTCTGTGACTCTTTCGTTTGCATGCGACGGGTATATTCTAGTTTGTTATGGGACGGTTTCGTTCCAGGGTCTTAGGTTCGAGGATCGAGTGTGGCTTTTGGGAGAATTGTGGCGGTGTATTATCTCTTACTTGTGTTTTGGTAGAGCCAAATGGATTTCACGCATGAAAGAATTGCGATGTAATTCTTCAAAATCAAAATCCGGTTTCAGGCTACAGTTAAGAGTTGAGGAATAAGCCTACGATGGCGCGAGCTTACCCAGGAGTAGCATATTCACTCTAGCTTTAAAAAAAAATGAGGTTGCAGTTATTTGGGAAATAGACACGCTCCCTGGCAGTGCGCATCACGAAGGAGTTTGTAAATATCAGTACATACCCTTTTTTTTGTCGCTGAGGAATCCCGCACGTCGCAACTTATCGGCGGCGCCTTATGCATACCCTCCTGCTGGGGAGCAGGAGGATTATGTCAGGCTCACCTCTGACGGGGGTTTCTAATAACGAGAAGCCGGCCAGAGGTATACCGAGTCCGCTTGTGACCACGGCTGCTGTAACGTAGCCGAAACTTCGAGCAAAATATGTGAGTACACAATGTTGTATCGCATAATAAATATCGTGTTAATTCCTCTTTTGATTAATTATAGTTATAATGCAACGCGAAAATCAAAAAAACTAACTAACTCTATAGCTAACTCTACCAACAAAGACGTGCGAGGCTGCTAGTTCAAGATAAAATTGTGTTTGGTACAATAATCCATCTATCAATAATTCTACTTTGCTCGAAAAATAACAGCCAAATAGTTATTTTATGTGATAGGTGGCAGACGAGCAGACGGATCATCAAGATTAAACTCCTCTTTCCCCCCGGATCGGGCCTCCGGTACCCTCACTCACGCAGCGAAACACAGCACAGTTTTCTGTGAGGCCGTGGTATCACTCCGATCGAGCCGGCCAATTGGTGCCGAATCGCGGCTCTCTCACGTGGATGATGAATTTATCTTAATTTTTGGTCCCTATTTTTAATGTAGGGAATTGTGATTTTAAGGTACCCTAAAGTTCGGCTTTTAACCTTTATTACTGAGTGCTAACCGTACAGTTACGCGAATTTTATCTTTACGACCTTTTTATTACGGCTTATATTACGTTGACGTTAATGTTGATAAATCTCAGATGGCAGATTTTCGACACTTTTCATAGATTTTCCAATAAAACGGATAGCTAAATATAATGCTAGTTGACTGGCCGATGGCACAATTGTTAGTGACCTTGCCTCATACGGCAAAAGTCGTGGGCTTAATTGCCACTCTGAAGGGGGGCTTAAAGGTTGGCAGAGCACTTGTAACTTAAATACTGGTGTCGCGGGTCGCCAATCGCTTACCATCAGGCGATCCGTCTGCCACCTATCACGTACAAAAAAAATGTGTGATCGAGTGCGTTTTTTCCGTGTGCGGGTGTGCTTTATATTCCACATTTGTCTGATATTTGTAATACCTACGATACTAGGGCCGATTCCACCAGTTTTAATCCGATACTAAATCGATGTCTAAATATGGTATAGCGCTGTCTTTTTATACACATCTGACGTTACAGTACATTCATCTTTCAATAATCTATTTTGCTCGTGCCCGTGGTATCACTCCGGTCGAGCTGGCAAGCATGGGTCTCCCACGGTAAAAACTTACCAATAATTACTTTACAAGGTATCACTCTGTCAGAAACGTCATCGCCGCAACATCTGCATAATGGAACTGAACTGCAGGCCGGTCGATACGCAGCCGGACTCGTGCCAACACGCCTAGGGGACTCCTTTATGCGGGTGCGGTAAAACATCTTTATGGAGGTTTTTATACCGTCTACGCCATAGATTTGAAATATATTTTAATCTTTATCTGTATTTCATTTCATTTATTATTGTCGTTTCATTTCATTTATTATTATGACATTTTGACGACCCGTTTGGAACAGTGGTAGTGAACGCTGCCTTTGGTCCAAGGGTTGGTGGTTCGATCCCCGCACAGTACAAATATTTGTGTGCATGAACATGTCTGTTTGTATTGGTCTGGGTGTTTTTATTATTTATAAGTATGTATTTACAAAATAAAAGTATTATGTGTATATATTCGTAATCCGTAGTCTCATAATATGCAAAAAGTAATCGGATTGAGGAGAAATTCCGCCGAGCAATTGTAGGTTAGTGCCAGACGGGTGGTCTAGCCATCAGTGCCACGTTCTAGGCTAAATAGTGTTGCATCTACGTAGTAGTAGAATATCCTCTAAACGATTGCGGCTAAGGCGGCCAATCTCATATCTATCAGCTACTTACGCTGGATATATTTTAGTGCCCAAGTATATGCGCAAACAAAAGAGCATTCTCTATTTCTTTACCCTCAAAATCGAATGGGACACCAGCGTGACACGACCGGGATCGGACCCAGGACCAACGGCTTAACGTGCTTTCCGAGGCACGGGGGTACAATACCGCCAAGTTCCAGATTCCGGGCTGTCAGCCCGGAATCTGAGAATTTTTTTATAGAAAAACTTAGGTACTAAATTTTGGCCCGACCCGGGGTTCGAACCAGGGACCCCAAGCGTAGCTGTTGCTTTAAAGTTCTACAGTTGTGACACAAATAGAAGTTAAAACACAATTCATACTTACTCACCATACTGACCAACTTTCATTCATATCATGCCTCATTCTCAGGCAAATCACGACGAAGGCGATGACGCGTGCGCATCCAATGCTACAACCGCTTACAATGAATGTACGTGCTTAGAATATATGCTTAGGCCATACTGTAGATTTTCCTGGTTCTCTGGAGTAAAAATCTTTGTAACTACAATGGACAAAAAAACATTTTCCGAAATGAAAAATACTAAATCTAGATAAGACACATAGGAATTGAAGAAAAATCATTTTAGAATTTTAAACAGATATTTATGGAGAAAAAAATGCAATGTAAAAATCATCCTGTTACGTCATCACTTGGCATGACAAATTAATAACGCATTTGCTCACGTTGATTTAAAAAAAGTAAAATCTCTGATCATAAAATGACCACGTCACAGAGTGTGAAAGAGATCCAACCGGCCCTGACGCAGATTCTATACGGGTGCGGTAGAGAAAGAACGTCGCCCAGCACGTCACCCCAGTACTAACGGCTTCGCGCAATTTTTCAAGTATGGCTTTCTATGAAAAGGCACAGTAAAGCGTGTTTCCGAAATAATGACCTCCAGCCCCCGATCCACATGTGTAATTTTAAATAGAACGGGAAAAAACCAGAGATCCGTATAATATTGTGAATTTTATTAATTAGCAAATAAATTATTTCTGATCTGAAGGTGGCTGTTTTACATAGCCATTGAGTATTGATCGTTTTCCTCTATCTCAGTATATATAAGTTACTCTATGGAAAAAGTATAAAGCTTCTTAAAAATCCGGGCTATCAAAGTACCACACCAAATGTTATTCCAACCTTATTTCTTGAACAAACTTGATCTCAATTGATCTAGCTATCGCACCGGACAAGCAGATGTATTTAAAAAATAATAAAAATGGATACCTCTGCGTGCAAAATTGAGCGTATGCCAAAAATATTAATCTTGTGCGCCAGAAATACCGATTTGAGATCGATTCGACTTTGATGGACGTGAGTTTGAAACTTGCGCGGGGTATCTCGTCATTTCATAAAATCAACATCATCTTAACGTGTTATTCTCAAAAGTGTTGCATCGGAGCCCGGGGTACGTTTGGACCATGATCAAGAAGTTAGCGATTCTGGTAATTACAACTGGACCTTGTATGTCCAGAATAATAACCCCAACAATTGAGAAAGTAACCAAAAAGTGCAGGTTTTCTCATCTCAATGGTAGAATACGCACAGAGATTTAAAAATCCAGAAGTCAGAAGTCCTTGCATGAATTCGATCCTACAACCTCCCATTTGGAAGGCAAACGTTCACTGAGCTTCCATCGCTTTCAACTTAAACGATTTGGTTTCAGTGAATCATAACCAAAAAATTGAACCAATATGACTACCTTGTGGAACTCCCGATTTAAGTTGCAAATGAATAAGCAGGTTTCAAAAGTTGATAAACAATATCTTTTTTATTTACCCACGTCTTTGAGACAGAGTTATTTATAAATGGAAAGATTAATAAAATTATTTGCAATTTAACCATTGTCATCACATTTGTACTGACATGTATTGATTACCATAAATTAAAATACAATTCCTAATCGTCCATTAAGATCTGCAACTGTATATTATACATATTTAATGTGTTTATTTGTTATTCATATTATTGCAAGGATAAGAGCTCATATCCATATTGATTGAAAAAGCATCATCCACTCAGATTGATTATAACATCAATTAATATCCACCAGCCTATATTTAGGCTCTATGGCAGTCAATTTTAATAATGTCCTCCAAACCGACATGTTACATGGTTATGGTTATACCGACATGGTTATGGTGGTCAATCTCAGCGATTAGCCATCGACGCAGGACATATAGTGCACAAGTGTTTGCGCAGACACAAGGGCACTCTCTATTTCCGTAACCTCATATTTCGATGGGACATCAGTGTGACACGACTGGAGAGGGTTCAGGCGCAGGAATCTCACTAGTGCGCGCGCAAACTCTAGTATCCTCTCTATTTTTTACCCGTTTGGCCTGTTTCCTATGATCATTATAAACTATATTTTAATAATAGTTTATTTGAACAATAGTGTTTACAAGAATATATTCTTTCATCTTCTGGCAAAAACGTAACATCTTAGACCTCATCGTTGCTTTCCATCAGATAACATTGTGGCCAATTTGTTTTTACAGGATGTTTTAACTGACTTGATTTGACTGGTTGGTGGGTGTTTTGACTGCCCTAATGGCGCATTTAGTAGTAACCCTATCTCAAGAAATAAATAAAAGATCGTGGGTTCGATTCCCACTCTAAACAAATATTTGTGTGATGATTTTTTTATCCTGCATCTGGGTACGATGAATTTAGGCATTATATTGGTAATTCCTCTGTTGTCTTATATTCGTAAGTAAAGTACTTAAGATACACTTAGTACAGAATCAGGTCAATGAATATACGATATGAAAACGTTGTATTTTCTATATGGACCCGACCGGAGTGATACCACAGCTTCACAGAAAACCGGCGCGAAGCTGCACCTCTTCTATGTTTCGCTGCTTTCCGTGAAGGCTCTAATCCGGGGGAAAAGGGGTGAAAGGTAGCAACTTTATCCTTTATCGGCGGTAATAGCTTAACATCAGGTGATTCGTCTGCTAATCTGCCACCCAAAACGTTAAAAAAGCGCTAGTCTGTTTTGCTCAAAAACTACTCTTCCGTTACGACATACGTTGACATGATTCCGTACTAAGTAGCTTAAGCACTTGTGTCATAGATATCAGACAACAGAGGAACACAAATATATACTTAAATACATATATTACACCCAGACACCGAACAAACACAAGTGTTCATCGCACGAATGTTTGTCCAGGATGAGGATCCTTTGGCGTAAGAGGCAGGGTCACTACCAATTGCGCCATCCGGTCAGTCAGTATATAAAGTTACAAAACCTTTTCTAAAGTACTTCAGTTAGTTACAAACGCCTGACTTCGCCGAGTTTTTCAACTAGTCTCTTGGAAGCAGCCCCGCATGTCGTTCTAACTTCCGGACGATCTAATGCCTAAGTTGTATAGAAGTAACTTATATATACTTTACTTTGGTTAGTGTGCACTAGTTTCCGAACGATGATAGACAGAAACTTTTGTTGAAGGAGAATAGGTTTTCTGAGTTTTGTAACGTTTTCAGGGTTCCTGTAGCCAAATGGCAAAAAACGGAACCCTTATAGATTCGTCATGTCTGTCTGTCCGTCTATCCGTCCGTATGTCACAGCCACTTTTTTCCGAAACTATAAGAACTATACTATTGAAACTTGGTAAATAGATTACGATTACGATAGCATTACGATTTTTACACAAATATACGAAAAATTGAAAAACGTAAATTTTTGGGGCGTCCCCATACTGAGAACTGAAGCTCTAAATTTTTTCATGGCGATTTAATCGACGCCTAGCGCCATCTATTGGTATGAAGTGTAACTAATTTCCCGAAAGTACGAACGTAGTAAAGAACGAACAATTTTATTTCCATTAGGTGCGATTATGGTCAAGCTTGGGCCTATAGTAAAAAAAAAAACAATGTCGTACCGATGAGAGCAAAGCAAGATTCAAGATTCAAGATATATATTCACTTGGTAGCTCAGTGGATAAAAACGCTAATTCCATCCGAAGCTGAAAAAGAGAAAAACTAACACAATTAGGTACCCTAATGGAATTCACCAACGATCACATTATGTTAATATCTAATGCTCTTATAGTCTTGCTTGATGCGAGACCAGGATTAGAATTAGTCATTTGGTACTTAGGTTTGTCTTGATTTAGCATTAGAGCTATGCTGGACGTAGTTCGTAGATCGAATTGAGCATGCAAACTCTATATTTCTCAAATGTAAATGCATATTTTTATCATTAACTCAGCGGCTAATTTAATTTAATTTAATCTTTATCAGATGATCCGTCTACTCGCCTGCCACCTCTAATATATAAAAAAAAAGCGGCGAGGAAATATACCGTGAGGAAACTTGTCAAAAAATCAAAATCAAATAATTCTTTATTTGCATAGGCTTTTACACCGCACTTACAAATCGTCATACATTTTAATGATTTAAGACTATTTATAAGTACCTATTTATGTATAATTTACATGTTGCTACATAAAATATACTAAAAAAAGTCAATAAACATAATGCGATTCTACCACCGGCTCGGTAAGTTGTTTCTGGTCGAGAAGATCCGGCAAAAAACTCTCCAGTTACTCTATTTAATCGCCAAACTTTCATATAATGTATATTCATCATACCAAGCCTTACAGATTAATTGTAACACAAAATAAAATAATGGAAATAATAAAAAAAATATTATGAGGTATATCGAAGCTGACCAGTCCCCAGATACATTTCCCTTGCACATTTCAAATATGGTCGGAGTATCTCTGAAGGACCGCATCAGAAATGATGTAATCCGACAGAGAACCAGAGTCACCGACATAGCCCACCGAATTAGCAAACTGAAGTGGCAGTGGGACTGGTCATATTAGCCGCAGAACTGATAGCCGTAAAGTCCTTGAGTGGAGACCGCGACTCGGTAAGCGTAGTGTTAGGACGCCCTGCGACAAGATGGGATGATGACATTCGAAGGCTAGGCTGGTGTCGGCTGGATGAGAGTGGCCGAAAATCGGGAGCAGTGGCGTGCATTAGAGGAGACCTATGTCCAGCGGTGGACGATTGTGGGTTGCTGATGATGATGATTTCAGATAAGTTTATAAAACTCAGCGTACATAGATTTTAATCTTGCATCAATTGAGAGGTCTTGCATTTTCAGGACAGAGATTCTGTGCTACACTAAACTCTAAGTAAGTTGCGTTGTTAAATTTCGGCTTTTATTCGCTTTTATGAAAAGAAAATTCAGTTAACTTTCTTAGCTTTATTTTGCATAGTATTAAATTGTATAAGCTTGGGGCGACTTAATCAGTTTTTCTTTTTAAAAGTATCGTAATTTTAGTCTGCTTAAGGTGACGGGTAGTGCACACTAGCGACACCAATCTATTTTAATTTTAGCTACCAAACCTAAACTATTAACGATGCAAAAATGTTGGATCCAACGCGTACGCGAAAAATTGATTCACGCCAAAAGCGGCCACTTTTGTCGTGAGTCGATTTTTCGCGTACAAAAACGGACCCAACATTTGTGCATGGTCATTTAGTAAATAGTATAAGTGTTTGCCGAGAGGTTGTAACCCCGAAATTGTTTAAAATAGATCCGGTTTAGTATCTAAAAATTAAAATCGATTGGCGTCGCTAGTGTGCCCTACCCGTCACCTTAAGTGGATCTGGGCAGCTAACCTTACTTACTTAGGTGACTCTAGGTAATGACTGGGTTAGAAACACATGAAAATATCGAAGGTTGAAAATAGGTGGCAGACGAGCAGACGGATCGCCTGATAGTAAGCGATTGCCGCCTCCCAGTCACGAGTGCGCTGCCAACCTTTAAGCACCCGTTTCCTCCGGATTAGGCCTCTGGTACCCTCACGCACGCACCGAAACACAGCACAGTGTCGCTTCGCGCTGGTTTTCTGTAAGGCCGTGGTATCACTTCGGTCTACACATTCCCCAACAATTTAGGCCTTCTTCCATCAACTACGATTGACGGTCTTTGTGCTTGTCTCATCTAGTCACGTCGTGCGTCTTGCTGGATATCATCGAACCACCATTTTTGTGGTGTTTCTTTCAATCTAAGGCTAAGGAAATAGAACTCCCTGCCGAGGTCTGTTTTTCCTGACCACTATAATATGTTACAAATTACCTTTTCAAGGCACTTGTAAAAAAGGTTTGATTACATTGATTGAAATAGATAAAATAGCATTTAGGATTACATTCATATACATTAAATAAATTCATTTATGTCAATAAAACGCCGTGTGATCCCCGGCAGAGTAGAATAAATAGGCCACCCTCACTCTTACCGAGGTGTCGTAAAAGGCGACTAAGGTAAAGCTGCTGGCATGATCATCAGCACCTAGAGAAGGAAAACTCTGCATTTATATCAAAACCCTCGCCAACCCGTCTGCCAAGCGTGGTGAGTATGGCGTATATATATATGAATATGAATTACCCCTCATGTGATTGAGGGAGGCCCGTGCCGACTTAAATGGGCTGACGATGACGATGACGATGATGTCAATAAAAATAAAAGAAACATTAACTAAAATTTATCGTCAAAAATTCCTTCATGTCATAATAACTTTTGAGCAAAAGTTCTTTTTCTGTCTGGAATCTGGACATCTTTAAGACAAGAGTGACAAGGCATATTTTAGGCAAACTCGTATCATCCTAGACCTCATCGTCGCTTTCCATCAGGTGTGATTGTGGTTAAGCGTTAGCCTATTAACCAAAAAAAAATCTTGTGTCATGATGGTGTTATCTACTCCATTCATTCGCCAACCGTCGTTTATGTGCATGCGCGGCTGTGATAACTTATCATTAGGTGAGCTGTTTGCTTGTTTGTCCAATACGATGTAAAAAGAGTGATGAAATGTCTAGTTCAACAGTGGAAGAGCCACGCTTCGACATGAATGGGCTGGCTCGACCGGAGTCCACGTCCTCACAGAAAACCGGCGTGAAGCAGTGCATGCGCTGTGTGAGTGAGGGTACCGGAGGCCCAATTCAGGGAAAGGGGGGTTTTTAAAAGTAAGCTGCGCACTTGTGATACCATTAGTGTTGCACGTGTCCATGGACGACGGTAATCGCTTACCATCAGGTGATCCGCAGCTCGTCTGCCACCTATATCATTAAAAAAAAATGTCTAGTTTTCGTTTTAGTACACGTCTCGCGATATAAAAATCTAAGTAAGTTATTACCATTTTAGTATGATGAAGAAAGAATAAAAAAGCCGCCTGAAACCGTTATGTGTACTAAACTTGTTTACAGGCGATCGCTTTCAGGGACGACGCCGTAATGTTTCAAGGTTCAGGAAGGAATAAAAAATACACGAGATTTCAGCGACATAAAGGGTGCTTTGGTGAATATTTAAATCCTTTTAGACTATTTTTATAGAACTGAGCTGTCTAAATAAATTGATTAAATTATAATCACTCAGGCCGTGTGGTCCCCGGCAGAGTAGAATATGCCACACTCACTCTTACTGAGGTGTCGTAAAAGGCGACTAAGGTAAAGCTGCTGGCATGATCATCAGCACCCAGAGAAGGAAAACTCTGCATTTATATCAAAACCCTCGCCAACCCGTCTGCCAAGCGTGGTGAGTATGGCAATTACCCCTCATGTGGTTGAGGGAGGCCCGTGCCCCAGCAGTGGGGACTTAAATGGGCTGATGATGAGATGATGATAGGCACTCTAGATTATAAGGCGAAAGATTTATGCGTTTTGAAGGGAAACCAGAGGAACGTCTAGTGGTTTAAGTACCGGGCCGTGATCTCGGGGTTCTGGGTTCGATTCCCGGGTCGAGCAAAAAGTATGCTTAAAATTTAAAGCTCGGGTTTGTGATCACTAATCTGCAAAAGGCAATCGTGGTAATTAAGCCTAATCCCATCATAGTAGAACTTGATTTCTATGATGGAGGCCTTTGCCCTGCACTGGGACAGTATACAGGGTGTATCTGTGAACATTTACATCCCTTTAACCACGTGTTCTACCAACCATTCTGAACAACATTTGTTCAATGACTTTTCGAAATTCGCATAAAAAAAATATTTTTTTATTTCATACAAAGTCGGTCACCTGACATGGTCATTTTGTATGGGTAGTTAAAAAATTTTTCAACGAATTTCGAAAATCGTTAAACAAATGTCGTTCAGAATGGTTGGTAGAACACGTGGTTAAAGGGATGTAAATGTCCACAGATACACCCTGTATAATAATTTTCTTTTATAAATAAATACTAATAATACATAGAAAACGCCCAGACCAATATAAACAGACACGTTCATGCACACAAATGTTTGTACTGTGAGGGGATCGAACCCGCAACCCTTGCATCAGAGGCAGCGTTCACTACCAACTTCCAAACGGATCCACGTTAAATGTATTTTCTTTCTTCCTCTTCTAAAATAGTGTTAATAGAATCTATTAAGGTGACGGGTAAGCACACTAGCGACGCCAATCGATTTTAATTGTTAGCTACTAAACCGGATCTATTGTAAACAATTTCAGGGTTTCGGCAAACACTTATAGTATTTATTAAATAACCATGCACAAATGCGGACCCAACATTTGTACACGAAAAATTGATTCACGCTAAAAGTGGCCGCTTTTGGCGGTAATAAATTTTTCGCATACAAAAACGGACCCAACATTTGTGCATGGTTAATTAATAAATAGTATGTTTGCCGAGAGGTTTTAGCCCCGAAATTGTTTAAAATAGATCCGGTTTAGTAGCTAACAATTAAAAACGAATGGTGTCGCTAGTTAGGATGACATGCGTGCTAATAAACTGACCTCTATGGATGCACAAGACCGCGCGAAGTGGAGGAGTAGAAGTAGGAAAGCGGACCCCGGGCTCCGAAGCGACAGCTTGGGACGCAACCGGGACAAATCGCTAAGATGATGATGATGATGGTGTCGCTAGTTAGGGCTACCCGTCGCCTTAAGCCATTCCACGCCGAACGCAAACTTAACACGAATTTATTTGTAGCTAGGTATTTTCCATTTGGATCTATGAGTCAGATGTTCAAAGTGGTAGTTAACCTTATTCCGGGCCACCCGTGAAGAGAATTACGTAGGCTTCAGTTTATTGTCTAAACCAATTGATTCTATTGGGTTACGACCACCAACTGATAAGAAAAGATTATTGTGGAACTAATTGCTTCGTTAACTTAGACAAGTACAGACGGCATTAGGTTGAGTTACCCCCCTGCAGTGCAAAAATAGCACTTGTATCTGGGATAAGATAGATGCTCCTTTTTTAATGTGATGGGTGGCAGATGGGCAGACGGATCACTTGATGGTAGCGATTGCCGCCGCCCATGGATACCTGCGACATTAGAGTCATCATCATCATCATCAGCCTATCGCAGTCCACTGCTGGACGTAGGCCTCTCCAATTGTTCGCCACTGTGATCTATCCATGGCTTATCGCATCCAACTCTTGCCAGCCATCCTGCGGAGATCGTCCCCCCACCTAGCCAGAGGGCGCCCTACATTACGTTTGCCAAGACGCGGTCTCCACTCCAGAATCCGTTTACCCCATCGGTTGTCGGTTCTGCGACATTAGAGTCACAAGTGTGCCAACTAGGAGCCCAATTCTCGTGCTCGTGACATTTCTTTTCATACGACATATATCACTAAAACATAGTTTTTTTGTATGATTTTCAAGTGATATCCGCCATGTTTTTGAAATGTCACAAACCCGAGAATTGGGCACCTGAGCTGTCTCTTTTAACAGTGGGAGAGCCACGTTTCAGCATGAATGGGCCGGCTCTATCGGAGTAATACAACGTCCTCACAGAAAACCGGCGTGAAGCAGTGCAAGCGCTGTTTCGCAGCGTGAGTGAGGGTAGGAGGCCCAATCCAGGGGAAGGGGGGTTAAAAGGTAAGCAGCGCACTTGTGACACCACTGGTGTTGCAGGTGTACATGGGCGGCGGTAATCGCTTACCATCAGGTGATCCGTCGGCTCGTCTGCTACCTATATCATAAAAAAAAACCTGTAAACCCCTCTCTTGGGCTTATGTTTTACAAAGTGAACCAACATACTGTACATAACCAGGTTGTATCTGTGAACATTTACATCCCTCCAAGCAAGTGTTCTACCAACCATTCTGAACAAAATTTGTTATAGAACTTTTGGAAATTCGCATTAAAACATTTCAACTTTTACACACAAAGTCGGTCACGTGACTTGGTCATAGATAGATATACTTTATTGCACAAAAAAAAAACACAACTTTAAAAGTCATTACAGAAACTTAATTGTACAATTTCGGCGGTCTTATCGCTGGAAGCAATTTCTACCAGACAACCTTTAGGCAAAGGACATTTGATAGTAGAGGAGGGGCAGGTGGTGCAATATTGAAAAAGGGAAATAAGAGTGAACTGTATATATATATTAAAATATTTATAATGCTAATACATAAATAAACAAAAAATTATATACTAATAAATAAATATGTTATGCTTGGATAAAATAATATAAAGTACTAGATATACATTTTGTATGGGAAGTCGAATTTCGAAAAGTCCTATAACAAATGTTGTTCAGAATGGTTGGTTGAACACGTGGTTAAAGTGATGTAAATGTTCACAGATACAGCCCTGTATAAAAGAAAGATTTATTTCCGAGTTCCGGTATACAAGCTTATCTATAACTCCATCATGAGGGGGCACAGTAAAACAATATACTGAAATGGACGTCAGTAAAACTGGAAAGTAATTAGCCGTTCCCGGGCGGTAACTAAAATGACCTACTTACTGTAATTGGAGTGGCCTAGATGCTTTATTGAATTCGCGCTTATTTTGCTAATAGTACTCACGAAAATGTCATACCATTGTGGACTTTATGCCGTTGACTTAGATTCATTTTTAGGCCAAGGTAGGAGTAAGCTTCATCATAAGTTACTGGCGAAAATAAAAGGTAACACTATTGTGAACCTAATTCCGTTGGCATAACGTTGGTTTTGAGTGCATAGTTCTAGGTAGATGAATTAGCAAATTTTCGAAGAAAACATTATGAAAATTGTGATGTTCACTAATTGAACCAAATTGAAGTATGATCAGATGGAACGATCGTTTTTAGACATTGAGTTAGATAGTGAGTTCACTTGGTAACGAAGTGAAACTTTTTGTCCTTATGCACAGGGTCCTGAAGGCCATCGCCGATGACTGTACTCGAGCACTTATGCTAAATTACTCGGTCGCTCTTAATTATTAATTAGTATCAACACTAATTATCCAATATTTAATTTGTATATTACTAACACTTCTGGTATTCGGTGGGCTATGTCGGGACTCTGGTTCTCTGTCGGATTACATCATTTCTGTGCGGTCCTTCGTGGCCGTGTGGTCCCCGTCAGAGTAAATAGCCACCCTCACGTCTTACCGAGGTGTCCGTAAAAAGGCGACTAAGTGGTAAAGCTGCATGGCATGATCATCAGCTACCTCGGAGAAGGAAAACTCTGCATTTATATCAAAACTCTCGCAAACGGCCCCCGTCCTGCCACGTGGTGATATGGCAATTACCCTCATGTGATTGAGGGAGGCCCGTGCCCCAGCAGTGGGGACTTAAATGGGCTGACGTTGACGACGACCAACACTAATTATTCAATATTTAATTTGTATGTTACTAACACGTATTTGAGCATAACTTATTTATTAGTTTATAATAATGTATTTTATTTATGTATTAGGGTTATAAGTTATATTTTAACATTTAGAGTTTCTTTTTTTTTCCTTATTGAATATTGCACCCCTTCTCTACTATCAAATGTCCTTTACCCGAAGGTTGTCTGGTAGAAATCGCTTTCAGCGATAAGACCGCCGAAATTGTACACAAAATTTCTGTAATGCCTAGTACTTAAGTTGTGTATTTTGTGCAATAAAGTATATCTATCTATCTATCTAACACTTCTGGTAATTCGGTGGGCTATGTCGGTGACTCTGGTTCTCTGTCGGATTACATCATTTCTGATGCGGTCCTTCAGAGATACTCCGAGCAATTTCCATAGCTCTTTGAGCGACTTTGAACCGGTGGACTAGTCCAGCCGTGAGTGTCCACTTCTCGGCACTGTAAGACTTATGTCCAGCAGTGGACGAGTTTGGGTTGCTGATGATGATGAACACTTACGGATGTTGTCCAATAAATATATATTTTTTTAATTTTATTTTAATGAAAGATGTGCCAATTGTAGTAAAATATCAGCCTATGGCAAAGGCCTCCATCATAGAAATCAAGTCATCGCTACTATGATGGGATTAGGCTTAATCACCACGCTTGCCTAATGCGGATCGGTGATTACAATTTCGAGCTACTCGAAAAATTTTAAACATACCTTTGCTCGACCCGGGAATCGATCCCAGGACCCCGAGATCACGGCCTGGTATTTAAACCACTAGACCAACGGGGCGATCAATTGGTGTAAGTTACCTTATATTATTTTGCCTTCTTTAAATTTCTTTATAGAGGGCCTTCAACCTCTCTGAATCTTATCCCCGTCTCTATCACACGCGGTGTACACCTTTTTTGGATGCGACAGGTATAGTCTCGTTTGTTACGGGACGGTTTTATTGTAGGCCCTCTAGTTCTCACACTTAAGGCGAGCATACACCCACATCGACCAATCAACGGCGAGTTTCATCTACTTAAAAACTAATTTACGTTATCAACTCTCCACATTGTCACTGTCATGACTAGCGTTCGTCCAATTTAGTCTCATCAATGAATATTGCGACCATTGTGGAACGAGCTCTGGAAGTCTTTTGAATCTAAATGTATTTATATAGCTGGTCCGCTTCGGTTTACCTCATATTTAGCTTTTAAATTGCTTCTTTCTATTTTGTATTGCAATAGACTGCATGACTTGGTATGAGAATAATAAACCATTGTTTAAAAAGTTGGCGATTAAAAAGTGTAACTGGCGAGTTTCTTGCCGGATCTTCTCGATCAGAAACAACTTTCCGAGCCGGTGGTAGAATCGAATTATGTTTACTTTTTTAGTATATTTAAGCGTTGTTTAGCAATTAGGCGTAAAGCAGCACTGTGCTTTTCACTGCGTGAGTGTGGTTATCGGAGGCCAAATCAGAGGGAAAAGGGGGTCTAAAGGTTGGCATCGCACTTGTGACTCAATTGGTGTCGCGGGTGTCAATGGGCAGCGGCAATCACTTATCACCAGGCGATCCAACTGCTCGTCTGCCATTAATACAAAATAAAAGCCTTCAGTATTTTGTTATCTACGTCATAATCCGCGATCAGTGACGATCCAATGGACAACATTTCAAATTTTTAACATGTCCATATTGTTTTTTATATGAAAGTAGACATAAAATGAACAGACCCATATTTTTTCTTTTTTCAAAATTTGTCCATTTTCATGCATAAAATAATTATTGAAATTCTTTTTATTCTAAATAGACGTAAGCGCCAAATGACGTCATCGGACGGCTGAATACAGTGATATTCCTTTGCTTATCATTGTTTTAATAAAAAAAGGTACTACTGTCAAAGGTAAATAATACTAGTGTCAACATTGTCAACGTCATTCATACATTCAACGTTGACAAGTTGTCTTTTTTTTTTACAGTTACACGTCATGAGTTTGGCATTACGTAAATTTAAAACTATAATGTGCTAAGCAAAGAAATATTTTACATTCTGCCGTCCGATGACGTCATCTTACGTTTTTTAGTTTTTAATTTTTTTCTCAGTAAATAAGCAATATAAAAAATGAATAAATATATATTCGAGCAGCGGAAAAGTAAACAAAGAATTGGTATTTTTGGTTTCAGAGCTTAGCAATTTTGAAATGTTGTCCATTCATCACTTTCAGTACGCGTTCGCGCACGTATAAATCATTTTGTTTGTCGTCCGCCAATGGACCTGTCGCATGCAGGGTTTCCTAGTGTTGCGTATAGTAGTTGACCTCGAAAAACATTCAGTCTATCGAGAGTATGGTCAAAACTCGATCGATACTGACTATGACTATCGATCGATACTGTCGATAGTATCGATACTATCGATAGTATCGATACTCCACTGGTTATATTATATATAAAATGATTATATTATAAGATGAGGTGAATAGGAGAATCCAGTTAGGTTGGGCAGCATTTGGAAAACTACGTCGTGTCTTCGTATCGTCGATACCACAGTGCCTAAAGACGAAAGTCTTCAATCAGTGCGTCCTACCCGTCATGACATACGGAGCCGAAACGTGGACACTTACGGTACGGCTGGTCCACAAGTTAAAGGTCGCTCAGCGGGCTATGGAACGCGCAATGCTCGGCGTCTCTCTCCGAGATCGAATCCGAAATGAGGTGATCCGGCAGAGAACCAAAGTTATCGACATTGCTCATCGGATTAGCAAGCTTAAGTGGCAGTGGGCTGGCCATATTAGCCGCAGAACCGACAACCGATGGGGTAAACGAGTTCTGGAGTGGAGACCGCGTCTTGGCAAACGTAATGTAGGGCGCCCTCTGGCTAGGTGGGGGGACGATCTGCGCAGGATGGCTGGCAAGAGCTGGATGCGAGAAGCCATGGATAGATCACAGTGGCGAACAATTGGAGAGGCCTACGTCCAGCAGTGGACTGCGATAGGCTGATGATGATATTATAAGATTGAGACTCTACTGGTGTCGCTGGTGGTGATCCATCTGCCCGTCTGCCACCTATCATATAAAATAAAATGTGTTTCCTAACAGAATTAACCAAACCCGATTGATACTATCGACAGTATTTTATTCTTATTATTAGGATCACTATGCGGCACTTCACTGCACAAATAAACACCAAATTTGTACACTAAAAACCACTAGACGCTAATTTAAAACTTTTGAATTGCATCAGACCACGCGGCATGTTTTAGTCCTGCCGTAGTAGGCTCTTCAATTTGCTCCATCGACAATGGCGGCTGATTGTGCACACTGACTCACGTGCTAAGATGGGTTTAGCACCGCGCCGCTTGAATTAATCCTGCGTTTAACATCATTAGAAGATAAGAAAAGTGGAGCAAGCATAGATTAGGAAGCTATGCCGATAATGTTACTGCCTTTGAAGTCTTGTATGTAGTATCATCGTGCTATTCCCGGTTATGTCCAAAAGTATTAAATAGGAGTCAAGTATTCTTGGAACCATAAACTTAAAATGCCGCCTCATTCTATGCTTGGAACCACAGACTTTGGATGCCGCCCTGCTAATAATAAGTAAGTTAAGTATTAAGATATTTAATAAGCTACTACAAAATGTCATTAACCTATCACTGGATAAGTTTAAGTCTCATATTAAAACCTGCCTAATGAAGAAAGGTTACTATAGTGTACAAGACTATTTAAATGATAAGGATTCTTGGTCATGTTAATTGATTAATCTTTTGAGTTGTTATTCATAGTAGTCTATTAACTTTCATAATTGTATTTTTTTTCTCTTCTCAATTGAAACTCTGTAACATCATCAATGTAACTACTGAGTTTCTTGCTGGTGTCTTCTCAGTAGAAATCGACATTTCGAACCAGCGGTAGATAATATTACTATTTTGACATTCATAAGTGTTCTGTGTGGACCTAAATTGAATAATGATTTTTTTATCTTTTATCTTATCTTTTATCTTTTAATACCACTTTATATAAAAAGTAGTTAAGGTGTACTTTTCGTATAAAGTGGCAAATTATAAAATATTTTTATTTTACATCTGTATTTAAAAACTGTAATTTCAATGACATATAGGTATCACCAAAAACTGGCGGATGACTGGCAGGAGGTGGTGCAGGACCGTCCTAGATGGAGACTCTTGTGGGGTCGCGATGATGCAATAGTTAACTTGAATAATGAAATGCTTAATCAGCACTTGGATCATTCATAGGATGAAGATGCAGGAGTTTCCGGCAGTGTGGAATTCATCATCATCATCATCAGCCCATTTAAGTCCCCACTGCTGGGGCACGGGCCTCCCTCAATCACATGCGGGGTAATTGCCATACTCACCACGCTTGGCAGACGGGTTGGCGAGGGTTTTGAAATGCAGAGTTTTCCTTCTCTGGGTGCTAATGATCATGCCAGCAGCTTTACCTTAGTCGCCTTTTACGACACCTCGGTAAGAGTGAGGGTGGCCTATTCTACTCTGCCGGGGACCACACGGCTTTAAAGAGAGTGGAATTATAAAGTCTTTATACCAAGCGCATTTATTACGGCGAGTTCTTCAAAATAGGTACGTGTCGTGTCGATGGAGCGGACGGACTGCGGAGCCCGAGTCGCGTTCCGCTAATGCCTCATGTGCTGATCAAGAATTTCATTATTCAAGTTAACTATTGCATCATCGCAACCCCACAACTCTTATTATCAAAGGCCAAGGCTCACTTTCAGCCGCTACGCCAACCTAGTTAGTTATATCATCAAAATAGCTTCATCATCATCATCAGCATTTTATCCCGGTTGCGTCCCATTCGCGGGCTCCGTTTTACTGCTTCGACTCCTGCACTTCGCACAGTCTTGTGAAATGCATAGTGGTCAGTTTATTGGCACTGGTAAATATGTAAACAGATGCTGCCATACCGACAGCTAGTTTGTAATACATGTCACTGGATGGCGCCACTGCGCCAGCCAATTATAGCGCATGCTGTTTCTTATTCTCTCTCTTTTCAGGCACGTAGAAACTAACCACTATGCTTTTCACTTTTTGGGTATATCCCTTCTACTAGTGGCGATGATAGGGCCAGACATTTGTTTCCCACGTAGCCGGTCGGTCAAAATAGCCTAGTCTTGTGTATCCATGTACTTTCAGCCACACCCACGTTGCGTGACGAGGCACACTCAACCGCCTAATTGAATTAGCAATACCCATCCCAGTTTCATCCACTTAAGCTATCAGGCCATCATGAAATGCAACCAATTTTTCTTGACCTCGGTCCGACGGGTAATTCCATATGTAAATGGGTATAGGTATGGTGGTTAATTGGTAGATAAATGGGGTGAGGTGGATGTAAAATTCTATACAGCAGAATTTCTTTTTCAATAGGAAATAAAATATTAAAGTTTAACATGAACATTTACTAATGTCTGTTTGTATTGGTCTGGGTGTTTTCTATGTATTATAAGTGTGGGATGGGGTTTTAAATAAAATCAGGGATTTGTATAATTATCTTCTTAAAGCGTCGTCTTCCACGTCTTTACATCGTCCGTCATACGTAATCTCTCCCACTCTCGCACGTCATTCTGATTCAAACATCGAACTCATACACGTTCCTTGGCATGCATCTACCGACCACCAATCCCACATAAGTATGTATTTACAAGAAAAGTATTAAATGTATATTATTGTAACGACACTGTTTGTTCCGATATCCGTAACACAGATGCTTGAGCTACCTGTCTCGGGAGTCAGATCAATGTATGTGATATTGTGAAATATTTATTTATGTATTGTTATTTGTTACTCTATCGGCACACATTTATACTACAAAACTGTCCCATCAGGGATACCCTTTTGGCAGTTGACAAAAATAAATGTTTTGTCAGACGCTTATTGATTCCAGCTAAAAATTTTTTGGTAGGATTTCCTACTCTTTATTAATATCCAATCCTTTTCGTTCTTCTTAATATTTGATGTTCAAATGAAGGACTATTAAGTCAATAACTCATAGACTGTTATTCAACTAGGGTGTGACGTCACGGAGCGTAAATATGGGTGTGGCTAGACCAGGAGCGACCGCAGAAATTGCCGCCTTAGTGAGCAGAGTATTCGAAGCTAGGCCATATGAAGCGAAATGCGTAGTACAGTTGACTTCAAAAGTTAGAATACTATACCACAAAATATATAGTCCTCGCAAGAATTCAGGTTGCCAGAAAGAAGCTTAAGTTTTCAACTATCTCTATTTAAAAAAAATCACGTCAATGGACAACATTTCAAAATTGCTAAGCTCTGAAACAAAAAATACCAATTCTTTATTTACTTTTCCGCTGCTCGAATATATATTTATTCATTTTTAACATTGCTTATTTACTGAGAAAAAAATTAAAAACTAAAAAACGTAAGATGACGTCATCGGACGGCAGAATGTAAAATATTTCTTTGCTTAGCACATTATAGTTATAAATTTACGAAATGCCAAACCCATGACATGCAAATGTCAAAAAAAAGACAACTTGTCAACGTTGAATGAATGAATGACGCTGACAATGTTAACACTAGTATTATTTACCTTTGACAGTAGTACCTTTTTTTTTATTAAAACAATGATAAGCAAAGGAATATCGCTGTATTCAGCCGTCCGATGACGTCATTTGGCGCTTACGTCTATTTAGAATATAAAGAATTTCAATAATTGTTTTATGTATGAAAATGGACAAATTTTGAAAAAAGAAAAAATATGGATCTGTTCATTTTATGTCTATTTTCATATAAAAAACAATATGGACATGTTAAAAATATGAAATGTTGTCCATTCGTCGCTCCGTTTTGAGTATGACTTTATCTGACGATACTATGGTTCTAGTTTACCCACCTAAAACACAGATCAAAATAATTTGGAAAGTAACCACAACCCAATCTCTATAAGTCTCTCTCTGGTAGTTCTTATTTGTATTAGAGATTTGCACAAATAAACTTTCAACTTTTATACACGATGCAATGACGAATGTCTGGCAAATGTGGGCTCTTAGGCTATAACTCCCTACGGAAATAACTTTGTCCCTTGCAAACAATTTCCATAGCCTAGCATCCTGTATATTACGTGTATAAGAAAATTAATATTTTGTTTTCTTGATGCTTTCGCGTGATTGATGATGGTGCGTCAAAAATGTTTAATTTGGGGTAGATTGAATACGTGTTGTTCTACGGTTTTTCTTTAAGGGCGGAAATTCTTGTTGGTTTTTTTTTCGATAGATAGCATTCTAGAATGAAACCCCGATACACGAAATCTGCAATGAATGGTTACAACTACCCGATTGGAACAGTGGTAGTGAACGCTACCTCTGATACAAGGGTTGCGGGTTCGATCCCCGCACAGTACAAACATTTGTGTGCATGAACATGTTTGTT
The DNA here is from genome assembly GCA_019059595.1 of Marasmia exigua. Taxonomy (NCBI): domain Eukaryota; kingdom Metazoa; phylum Arthropoda; class Insecta; order Lepidoptera; family Crambidae; genus Marasmia; species Marasmia exigua. Next base: position 16,114,310 of record CM032488.1, read on the forward strand.
TGTATTGGTCTGGGTGTTTGTATTATAAGTATTATAAGTATGTATTTACAATACCCTCTGCAGCACTGGATGCCCTCCTGAACATTCCACCTCTGCACATTCACGTGCAGATGGAAGCGAGGATGGCTATCACGAGAGCGAAAATCAGAGGGAGGACGAGATGGCATTCTAGGGTCATGAGAGGCCTCTACAATGAACTAATGAAAATTCCTGTCATGGATATGCCCTCTGACTCCATGGTCCGTGAACATAAGCGGTTTACAGTCTTGTTACCAAGTAGACAAGACTGGGAGGCTGGAACTCCCGGAAATGTTAAGCAGAATGACATCGTTTGGTATACAGATGGCTCCAGGAAGCAGGGCATATCTGGGGCGGGATTTTGTAATGATCGCTGCGGAATACGCAAATTCGCCAACCTGGGTCGCTATACCACAGTGTACCAAGCGGAAGTCTTCGCAATAATTGGCTGTGTCCAAGAGAGTCTACAAATGAATCTCCAGAATAAGAAGATATTCATCTTCTCAGATAGTCAAGGCGTTAACATCCTGTGAACTTGACTCCAAACTCACTAGCGAGTGTGTCCTGCTCCTAAACTGGCTTGGCAATGCCAACATTGTAAATCTGATTTGGGTACCGGGACACTGCAATATCAGAGGCAACGAAGTCGCTGACGTGCTAGCAAAGGCCGGGGCAGAGAGCCCACTACTCGGACCGGAACCAATAAGTGGCGTTCCAGCATGCATGGTCAGGTTCGAGTTAAAAGAGTGGGAGAAAAAACAAAGCACTGAATTCTGGAAAAGACTACCTCGACTAGAACAGTCTAAGGCGTTGATACAGGCGTTCGATCAGAAACGAGCTGTAGAAATAACAAAACTGAGTAGAGGACATGTTAGGGCACTCACTCGGACCCTCACAGGGCACTGCAAATTAAATAAGCACCTGCACAACATGGGCCTTACAGATACCAAAATCTGCAGGTTCTGTCGCGAGGACGAGGAAACGATTATCCACGTCCTCGGCGAGTGCATAGCGCTGCACCGCTGCAGAAGCCGGCACCTGGGAGCACACATGATCTCAGCTGACGAGATCAAGAGCTCCCCCATCAGCTCCATTCTCGGGTTTATCCTGGAACTGGAGCTACATGAGGTGCTGTAATAGGTTACGGGGCTGCCACAATAAATCATCTACTGGTCGCAGTGGCTATGAGACGCAGGGCTCACCCCATTTCTATCAAATAATAATAAATGTATTTACAAAAGAAAAGTATTATATGTATATATTTGTAATCTCACTGTTGGTACTGATATCAGTAACACAGGTGTTTGAGCTACCTATCTCGGAGTCAGATCAATGTATGTGATGTTGTGACATATTATTAAAAAAAACTACACTAGGCACTCGCACGAGATAATACCACGCGTTATTCGTTAAGCGCCCACCGGAGATCGGGCTAGTTGTAGCCTATCCTAACATTCACAGAGTGAAGTAAATATCCGAATGGATGTCATCATCATCATCATCATCGTAGCATTTTGTCCCGTTTGGGTCCCAAGCGGTCAATCCGGAGCCCGGGGTCTCATTTCCTGCTTCTTCTCCTCCACTTTGCGGTATATATAAATATACTTTATTGCATAAAATTCACAACTTAAGAAACTAGGCATTACAAAAACTGAAATGTACAATTTCGGCGGTCATATAGCTAGAAGCTATTTCTACCAGACAACCTTTAAGCAAAGGGCATTGTTTTTGATTGTTTATTTATTATTTATGTACCGAATATGTACCGGTTTATATTAATTTATTTATATTAATGTTGCATTTTTTTTTATTGGATCTGTATGTATGCGTCTTGTTATTCATGTTCACGTTTTATATGTACTTTTCCGTTTTATAATAATATTGTCAGTATTTTTTTTTCATGTTGTATGTTTTATTATGAGTCGTCGCTCGAAGGTACAGCCTGAAAATCAGCGCTACAGCGGCTGCTTAGCGGTTGTTGTAGCACATGCTGAGGCTGAACCTTGTTGGCCGCAACTTTATAATGTTTTGTCCTTATTTAGATTTGTATGTAATGTGTTGTGGTCAGTAAAATATTTCTTATTCTTATTCTTAAAGGACGTTTGATAGTAGAGGCGGGGCAGGTAGATAGACAAACATTTTAGTGATAATATATAATTTATGGATCAAGCACTTCGTTTGTTTTGTGATAGGTAGAGCAGACGGAGCACCTGACGGTAAGCCAATGGTCCCCCTCAACACCAGTAAGGTCACAAGTACGCTGCCTTTTTTTGACCACCTATCCCCCAATTGGGCTCCCGGAACAGCGCAGCCGTTCCTTCACGTGTCGGTTTTCTGTGAGACCATGATATCATACCAAAATCAGCCCATTCATGCCAAAGTATATATATGAAATATGCCTATTTGTATATAAACATAAATACCTTTTTATGAATAAGCGTGATGTAACTCACAGACGAATTCGGTCACAATATTTGTACAAATTGTTTAGACCCCCAGTAAAACTGACATTGTCTTCAAGAAATTCTTTTATAATGTGTGTCGATATATATAACAAGTTACCGGATTACTTTAAAGAGACCGACATGAATGTAAACATGTTCAAAAAACGTGTTAAGGCATGGCAATGGACAACATTTCATATTTTTAACATGTCCATATTGTTTTTTTATATGAAAATAGACATAAAATGAACAGACCCATATTTTTTCTTTCTTCAAAATTTGGCCATTTTCATGCATAAAATAATTATTGAAATTAATTTTATTCTAAATAGACGTAAGCGCCAAATGACGTCATCGGACGGCTGAATACAGCGATATTCCTTTGCTTATCATTGTTTTAATAAAAAAAAGGTACTACTGTCAAAGGTAAATAATACTAGTGTCAACATTGTCAACGTCATTCATACATTCAACGTTGACAAGTTGTCTTTTTTTTTGACAGTAACATGTCATGGGTTTGGCATTTCGTAAATTTAAAACTATAATGTGCTAAGCAAAGAAATATTTACATTCTGCCGTCCGATGACGTCATCTTACGTTTTTTAGTTTTTAATTTTTTTCTCAGTAAATAAGCAATATAAAAAATGAATAAATATATATTCGAGCAGCGGAAAAGTAAACAAAGAATTGGTATTTCTTGTTTCAGAGCTTAGCAACTTTGAAATGTTGTCCATTGGAAAATTGTTATTACAGTGTCAAGGATTTTCTAGAGCACAAGAATAATTAATTTTTAGTTGTTATAAAATTTGTTGACATAAATATTATTATCAATTTGTAATGTTGTAAATGTAAGTTATATATTTTAATTTAATTTTGTTGACATAGTATTATTCCTGCGTAAATTGTAACATTTCAAATGTATATACACCTGAAAAGGTAAAATTTTGCTGATCTTTCCGCTAAAGCTAATGCATCTGCTAATTATGTACCTAAATTTATATATACAATAAACTTCATTTCATTTCAAAGTGAGTCTCTCACGCTGTTAAAATAAACTTACTTTCGGTCCTTAAATTAAACAGGCTTCGCATTATTTAAAACGTACCTGAAACACTGAACTAAAACCATGATAAATCCGTCCAACAAAAGGTAACAGTCAGCCAAAGTGAATATTTGGCACGTTCCGTTTCACACAATGCGCGTATCGCGCCGTTCCCGAGGCAAACTATAGCGGTGTTAACCAGGGATAACGGAACGGAATGTGCGGGAGTTAACACTGCAAATCCACTGTCCCTACGTAGTTTCAAAAGTAAAAATTCGTGTTTATGTTTTTAATACTTCGTCATCATCATCATTTTGGGCAATAAACGCCCACTGCTGGAAATAGGCCTCCGCCTTGTTTTCCACATAGATCAATCCTGTGCCGCTCGCATCCAATGGATTCCCGCGACCTTCACCAGAGCGTCTGTCCACCTTGTGGGGGCTTGTTTTGATACATCTCTCTTTTAAAATATTCAAAGACTTGTCTCTATCGTCATTATGCCCAATTATCCTTTTAAAAGCCAAAAACACTTAATTACCTATGTATTGTGTCTGCTGACTGGGCAGGACGAAGATTTAGCTGGATAAATCATTGAGCGAATTTAGCAGACGGATTCTTTCTGCATAAATATATTATAACAGGAGTGTATAAAGCTAAAAAGTAACCTAAATTTTCACTTCAGACAGTGTACGTAGGGACAGTCGGATTGTGTGTTGAGTGAGTTGGCACGGGTACAATTTGCTTTTGGATTTGATAGACTTAATGAAAAACCTTTGTATTCCGTAGATCAATAAAACGCTAAATACAGTTTTATTGATGGACTATGACTTTGACAGTTGAGCTACCCATTTTTTTTTTCATTATTATATTTGAGCCGTGTGGTCCCTGGCAGAGTAGAATAGTCCACCCTCACTCTTACCGAGGTGTCGTAAAAGGCGACTAAGGTAAAGCTGCTGGCATGATCATCAGCACCCAGAGAAGGAAAACTCTGCATTTATATCTAAACCCTCGCCAACCCGTCTGCCAAGCGTGGTGAGTATGGCAATTACCCCTCATGTGATTGAGGGAGGCCCGTGCCCCAGCAGTGCGGACTTAAATGGGCTGACGATGACGACGATTTGCTCACTTTGAACGCGTAGATCCGGAGTGTTTACGTCCTACCGCCAGGTAGGACGTAAACACTCCGCGTGGGCTGATGCAATTCAAAGGTTTCAAATTAGTATCTACTGGTTTTTATTGAACACATTTGGTGTTTATTTGTGCAGTAAAGTGCCGCAATGTGATCCTAATAATAAGAATGTATCGTTTTTTACACTGCTATTGTGTGTCGAGAGATTCGTCACATGACAACTTGCTTGGACTTAATAGAGTCTTACACCCGCGATTATATTTAGTGCTGTCGGCAGAATACGTAGGTCGATAAAACGCCGGCGTTTTATTGAGTTACTATGACTTTGACTGACTTCGACTGTTGACTTCTCACTTGTATCAATAAGTTACTTGACATTGGCAAGATATCTTAGGGTAAAATATATGAACGCGCCCTAATTAGAGGATTCAGATCACATAGAAGAAAAACACTCACTTGACATTGATAAAATTAACCTCCCATAAAGAGAGCACAGCCATAATGGGGGATAGTAGCGTATTTATTACTCTTGGTAGTCGCCATTATAAAAAATAAAATATTAATTACCAATCACAAAAAGGGATGAAACTGCCTATTATTTCAACTCATTCAATTATCACAACAGTTATTTACGGGATTTCTACTATTTACCTTATTTTGGAGTTTGCGATATTTCGCCATTTGAGTTACTCCGTGACTATAGCGCTTGCAACAGTGCCGAAATGTAGACTCAAAAATAAGGTACATGGTAGAAATCCCGTAAATAATTAGTTATTATTACATTGGAATAGTCAATGTTAGAGATCATTCAATTATTCTCCCTCTTTATCGTCTCCTCTTGTACTACACGTGTACTGAAACGTGTCCCAAATTTTTTACAGAATAAATCTTTCAGTGCTCAACGTGATAAACGTGTTAAATATCCTTTCATAGAATAAAATGCTTTTATAAAATAAAACTGGCAAGTGCTCTTGTATTTCCCTGCTTTGGCTATTTTTAAAGGGAACGTGGAGCTCACTCGAGTGGGCAAAGTAGAAAATGTTATATTGAATGGAAAACTAAGTTTATCCAAAGACAAAAAAACATGGATTTGAAACCTACAAGAAAATTGTTTAGGAACATTCGTTTTTATAATAGTTAACTAGCGGCCCGCTTCATTTCGGGACATTAGTTCCACTTTATACCAATAGATGGCGCTAGGTGTTGATTACATCGCGCAAACGTGTCGTTTTTTCGGATTAACTATATGCCTTGCCGCTGTCTATAGGATTAACCTCTTTACAACCTGTGCTGATAAAGAATGGGATCAGAAATGGCGGCGCATCTATTCACTTCTCGCTCGCACACTATTTGCGTCTATACTCGCACCCCACGAGTGCGAGTATAGACGCAAATAGTGTGCGAGCGAGAGGTGAATAGATGCGCCGCCATTTCTGATCCCATTCTTTATCCTCACTGGTAGTATAAATAGTATAGATTGTGGCAGGTATGAATGGTTAAGCAATAAGAACGCCCCTTCGATACGCGGGATTGTGGTACGAATCCGAGAATGCACCTCTGGATTTTTAAACCTATGTGCGTATTCTACCATTAGCTCGGCGGTGAGGGAAAACCTTGATTCAGTTGCTCTGGTTTCCTTGTCTAAGAATTGCGAAGGTCAGACGGCAGAGCCAATATCTGTCACTATATAAAAAAAACAGTTCACAGATGCACTCTGTATTAATGTATTTGCACCGTAACCAGATCAACCAGGGGACGTCATTACATGTACTTGTATACGTATACAGCGTGTGTATTTTATACGGGCGAATAATTAATCCAGCTATAATATCTGATCCTACGAATCGTATAAGATAATCATTTCATTAAATTTTGTGGTTAATTAGGTGTAATGATTTTTCTAAAGTGCAACCCAGCAGCAATGTATGCCGTCCAACTTTGTTTGACATGACAAGTGACATGAGTGTCATGACACTCGTATGACGTTTAGATACTTATGTCTACGTTAATTGATGTTATTAACGTTAACTACCAGTGGATGCAATACATTGCGTGCTCAATTATTTTGTATGAAAAAAAAAGTACCTTAATTTCCTAAAGAAATGTATGTAAACAGGTTCCCTAGGTCCGACAGTAATCGCCATTAAAATATTCGCCCGTATCAAATAAACACGCTGTATACAAGAGTTTGTGTGACGCGCGACGTGTTTCCAATTTTCGTTTGGCTCGTGTTAGTGCGGATATAAATTCATGACAGCCGAGACCACAGACAAGTGAAATCACAGTGAAGTAATGTAAAACACGTCATGTTTGGTGTACTGAATTTGCACGCAGCGCCACAAAGAGAGAAAGAAGGAGAAGTCTCACTAAAGTCACTACCCAACATACAGACAACCCATAATCACGACCACTCCGTTAGGAGTGTACGACTATAAAAAAGAAGTAGAGTATTATCCTATCTCGAGCACATATGCCGCGAGATGGCAACACTGGTCCATAGAGTAAATGTCAGTTGAGTCCGACTGTATAAGCGGGACGGACATGTAAAACGGTGTCCATCGGTGGTGTGTGTGTTGGCGAGCCAGGTTTATAAAAACGATATATCGGCAACATTACATCATGCATTGACCTGTTTCCGGAATAAGATAGCTTTAGCACTTTTGTGCAGTTATTAGAAAATAGATTGCGGTACGACATTAAAATCGTGAAGAAAAAATCCAACCAGTAAGTACCAGCAACGCATCTGCACCCTTTCGGCTCGCTAGTTAACAAAAAGCAAAGAAAGAAAGAACACAAATTAATATTAAATATTATTCATCCATAGACAAGACTAAAAAATCATACCGTTAAAGTTTCCAAGAAAAAACCACAGAATGGCATTAATTTTGTATTATTGGAATCCTTATCAATTATTTTATTAATGTATTTTCGGTTTCCGGGTATGTTGTAAGTGTATTTTATGCCTAACCTCATTTAAAAAATGAAGTAAATGCCGTTCCATTGTTTTGTCTTTTTTTTAATGCTAAAAATGTATTTTTTTAATGACGAGTCATCCTTAAATAACTGTATATTATTGGTCTCTTGTCTCATATACACGTATTCTTTTTCACGTTGCCCTTCTGTCCTTACCTCCCGTAGTTATGTACGCACAGCCACACATCAAGGTATACAAAACTTCTTCAGTCGATTCTCACCCTAATGTCAAACACGTTCGGTTCTTTTTTTATATGGCTCTACCCGAAGATAATTCGCCAATGTCAAGTAACTTATTGAGAATAAGTAGGTTGTCAACAGTCGAAGTCAGTCGAAAGTCACAGTCACTCAATAAAATGGCGGGGGGGTTTTGCGTTTTATCGATTTACGGATACGACTCCAACGCAATCGCGATTATTCATTTATTCATTTATTTGATAAGGCACACCAACAGTATACATATAACATATTACAAAAACACATACCTATAACACAATTTTTTTTATAGACATATATACCAATATACACAACATTAATAATAACACGTAAACAGTAGGTAATAATGTAAAACAAGGAGAGAGAAACCAAATAAATTAAACTATAACTAGACAATCTAAATAAATAAACAAAAATTAACTAATATGACAAAAACTAATTTCAGAGGATAATCAACTTTCGTTTAAGGCGACGGGTAGCCCTAACTGGCGACACCATTCGTTTTTAATTGTTAGCTACTAAACCGGATCTATTTTAAACAATTTTGGGGCTACAACCTCTCGGCAAACACTTTTACTATTTATTAAATAACCATGCACAAATGTTGGGTCCGTTTTTGTACGCGAGATATTGATTACCGCCAAATGCGGCCACTTTTAGCGTGAATCAATTTTTCGCGTACAAATGTTGGGTCCGCATTTGTGCATGGTTATTCAATAAATAGAATAAGTGTTTTCCGAGAGATTGTAACCCCGAAATTGTTTAAAATAGATCCGGTTTAGTAGCTAAAAATTAAAATCGATTGGCGTCGCTAGTGTGCCCTACCCGTCACCTTAAAGGCCGGTAATGAGTCGTGGAAAATATCCAGTGAACCCTTTCAAGACATTTCGTTGTTTAGTCCAAAGGATATTTTGTCCTCGTGGTAATCCACTCGTCCCAATAGGGAAATGATTCTTGTATAAATACATCCATAGTCGTACTTTATTTTATAAATGTGTAACATAATAATTCCTAGTTCTTAAGTTTTGTAAAATAATAGTGGAATATTATTTAGTTCTCCATTGTTCATCGAACGTATTCCATGAATAGGACCCAATAAATTCCCCTAGAAACGACAATTTTATACTCCACGACGAAACCTACTCTTCATCAGAACGAAAAACTCTCCGCGAATACCAATCGATCACAACAACACACACTACTGTAAACAGTGCGCGCATCCGAACGTCGTTTATCATGGCCGCCATTTTCCCCGCGTTCTAATTGACAGCTGTCAGAACGCGCGCTTTTTCGCGCCGTTTTACACGCCGCCATTGCTGTTGACAGCCAGAGCTAAACGGGACAGAAGGTAAAAATTGGGACTAACTGATAATCAAACGCTTTTCAAATTCTCCTTATCCTTCTCATATTAGAGTATGATTCCCAGTTGCATCCAAAGCTGTCGTTTCGGAGCCCGGGGTATACTTGGACCATGAACAAGGATTCAGGAAGTCTGGTAGTTAATTGCGACGAAGCGTCTGCTGTTTGACCTTTGCAACCCTTAGACAGGGGAACTAGACCAACTGGATCACGGTTACACGTTCACAATCATTATCTCAAATATTGTAGGTATTCACAATTTTGGCGTCCCAATCAAGTTTAAATCGGGACATGTCAAGACCCATGAAACGGGACAGCCCTCGCAAATCGGGACACCTGGCGACCACCCATACTTGTCAACGGGACATAATGATGTAGATTCTGATTTCAGATTGTGTTTTGTTTTATTGGACACGTCACCGCGCACGTATGGGTGCCATATGGATGGCCGTCATTTTATCGCGTTCCGTTTTACGATCGGAACTCGATTGTTTTTCGCCTCGTTACCTCTCTTTTCTGCCGAGTTGTCGATAAAACGTCTCGTGTTTATCGATGATAATCAATTTGCTTTGTTATTCCGATTTTGTGTTTGAGTATTTTTTGTGTAGGGATTTAATCTTAGTACTGTTCTTCTAGAGATAAGATATTCTTAATTTTACCAGCTTTTGACCTAAATTCGTCAGCCACCTATGACATAAAAAACAGTTCTGAGGACCAACAATGAAAATAATTTCACAACCGAATCTTTCTCCCCGTCACTCATACGCGTCTCGTTTGCTTATATGTCGCATTCAAAGTGAATTATTCTCTTTTGTTATGGGATGGTAAATAAGTTGGTGTACATACTTATCATGTAGTAAAAATATTGTATGTTGTTAATTAATGAAAATACGAATGTACTTACTTATGTGTAATTATGTATTGTCACACCGTATTTTTGTAAATACAAGTGAATGAAGAAAATAAATATCGAAGAAACAAAGAAGACAGAAGAAGGTAATCCTATAAGACCAAGAAAAGAAGAATCAATTATAAAAGAAAGAAGAATTTACACAGAAGAATAGAAAGAAGACTAGCCCGGTAACTGATGGGCCTGAATCGTTGCTCGAACCTGTGTTTTAGTCTAGGTGAGCAAACTTTCAGGTGTGTTGGTGCCGATTTTTCATCTAAATGTTATAACATAGAAGAATATGAAAGAAGAATTTGAAGATAACAACGTTGAAAATTAGAATATTAGTCTTAGTTTAAATATGTACCTAATAATTTGTGTAAGTGTATTTTTTTATACTATAATGGCTCATCGTCAACCCATTTAAAGTCCCCACTGCTGGGGCACAGGCCTCCCTCAATCACATGAGGGGTAATTGCCATACTCACCACGCTTGGCAGACGGGTTGGCGAGGGTTTTGATATAAATGCAGAGTTTTCTTCTCTGGGTGCTGATGATCATGCCAGCAGCTTTACATTAGTCGCCTTTTACGACACCTCGGTAAGAGTGAGGGTGGCCTATTCTACTCTGCCGGGACCACACGGCATATAATGGCTCACCTCAGCCTGATGGTAAGCAAGAGAAGAGCCCACGTTTCAATTACAACGGAAGCTATGTCAATTAAGGCATCACCTCCGTTGGCACCGCCATACTGGCCCGCGAGATGCTTCACGCTTCGTTTGAACGATCGTCGGCGTCCCGTCGAGTTACCCTTGTTGACCTTTGGAGCCTTCTTATGTCTGAGGCACAAGTGCTATTTTTCCACTGCAGGGGGGTAACTTGATCTGACGCTGCTGTACATGTACAGGGCAACGAGTTCCATTTCTTAACGGTACTGCAGAAATAGGAGCTGCCAAATTTCTTTGAATGAGGAACAAACAAACAAACAGATACACAGACTTTCCCATTTATAATAGTAAATCCCATTAGTATGGATTTATTTTTTATTTTTGAGTGATGTCACAAAAACAGACTCTGGGACCGTGCCTTTTTTTGCTGGTCTTATAATAAAAAAAAAGTAAAATATCAGCCTATAAACTGTCCCACTGCAGGGCAAAGGCCTCCATCATAGAAATCAAGTCATCGCTACTATGATGGGATTAGGCTTAATCACCACGCTTGCCAAATGCGGATTGGTGATCACAAACCCGAGCAATGTTCGAAAAATTCGAAACATACTTTTCGCTCGACCCGGGAATCGAACCCAGGACCCCGAGATCCCGGTACTTAAACCACTAGACCAACAGGGCGTCAGGTCTTATAATAAGATTAAGATAAATTGTTAAAATTGCTCCACATATGAATGAATGAATGAATGAATATACTTTTATTGCACTCAAAATAAAGTATGAAAACTTAAAAACTAGATATTACAGGATGTGTACAACGAAGGCGGCCTTATCACTATGAGCGATCTCTTCCAGGCAACCTTTGGATAAAGGACACGTGATGAAGGTGTAGGGCGGTGCCATCTTAAATAATACGTAAATTATGTTATGTTAAATTATGTTATTACGTTATGTTAAAGCACAATGTGCTCTTAATAATTTAATGTATATTTCTAAATTTAAATATTTGTATTTTGGTACCTATGTGTGTTGTGCTGCGTATTGTATTATTATAACGGTTTTTTTCTTGAGTAGAGGAGTAAAGGGCCTCCCTCTTAATTACTATTTTAATGTTACTTACATTTACTAGAATTTTGAATATGGATGATAGTGTGGACATCACTAGTACAGGACATCACGCCTTCAACCCCCCAAATCGGGTCAGAACAGCGATAAAGCCAGGAATGTCCTCTGATTCTATATTTTCCATTCATAAAGCGTCCGCCGAGTAGTAAACGGTACGTGCCACGAGGCCGGCGGTTTATTGGCGATTAAAACGCAAAGATGAATCGTCCAGAACCGCCGAATGGGGAAAGTAATGCCTGTTTTATGTTTGAAGATTTTCAATATTAAAAGTTCTTTTTGTTATTGTGTGGGCTTTTAAGATGTCAGTATTTCAAACCGGCGTAGCGAGCGATTGCCTCCCCTCCCAATCAAGGATCAAAACACACACACAGCGGTGGCAGAGGTAAATAATGCAGGTGATCAACTTGCAAGAAAAATATCTTGTTTTTTGATTTGGCAGAGAAAATGCCGGCCGAGTTTCAAAGGGCTGTACTTTTGTATGAATCGTGTCCGACATCAAAGGCTTATTTTGCAATTGAATACAATCGGAATCTTTTTTTTTAATATTATGGCTCTACACGAAGATATTTTGTCAATGTCAAGTAACTTATTGAGAATAAGTGGGTATTCAACAGTCGATGTCAGTTAAAGTTACTTATTTATTTATTTATTTATTCTTTATTGCACAAGAAAATAAAGTACAATTGGCGGACTTAATACTATACAGAATTCTCTACCAGTCAACCATTAGGCGATGCAGAAATATGTATGACGGCTAAATAAATTTATATCCATAAACATACATGTGAGTAATATATAATATGATTAAATATACATACATAACTATACAATACAATAAACCTACTTATACTACAATTAACTCATAAAAAAAACAGAAACGACGAATACCGGCTAACCTACATTGTAAGCATTAAAGGGTTGGAACAGACACAAATACATCTTACCACAGCAGTCATAAAAACAAGGAAAAAAAAAAGTTAAGTTAAATTTCTAGTGAGCGGAGAAAATGATCACGAACTGAACGCTTGAATGAAAATTTGGTGGAGGACTTTTTGATTTCATCAGGTAGAGAGTTCCAGAGTACTTAATAAAACCAGCCAGTGTTTTACATTTTATCGACCTACGGATTCTACCAATACCACTGTAAACACAATCGCGGGTTTTAAGACCCTAAAGTACAAGCAAGTTGTCCGTGACAAGTCACTTGCCACAATATAGCAGTGTTAAAAACAGTAGGAACATTTGACGATTCCTATTATCAGGACACTTTGCGGAACTTCACTGTATAAATGAAAACCAAATTGGTTCACTCAAAACCACCAGATAGGTACTAATTTAAAACCTTTGAATTACATCAGCCCACGCGGAATTTTTGACTCCTACCGTCAGAATCAAGTCGGAACTATTATATATTTTGACATTTTCGCATAGAAAAAACGTAAGTACAGCGCCCTCTTGTCAATATCACTGAAGTGCCTTCGAATCGTGGTTGGTCTGTACAGTGGCGGACACATCAAGCTATACAAAACTGTCAAATTTCCTTAGTCGATTTCGAACTCAGTGTGTAACAATCATCATCATCATCATCATTTCAGCCAATAGACGTCCACTGCTGGACATAGGCCTCCCCCAATGTTCTCCACACAGATCGTTCCTGTGCCGCCCGCATCCAATGGATTCCCGCGATCTTCACCAGATCGTCGGTCCACCTTGTGGGGGGCCTGCCACGGCTGCGACTTCCTGTGCGTGGCCTCCACTCCAGGACCTTTCTGCCCCAACGGCCGTCTGTTCTCCTCGCTATGTGCCCTGCCCATTGCCACTTGAGGCATGCAATCCTTTGGGCTATGTCTGTAACCTTAGTTCTCCTGCGGATCTCATCATTTCTGATACGATCACGCAGGGAGACTCCGAGCATAGCTCTCTCCATTGCTCTCTGGGTGACTTTGAGCTCCTTAATCGGCACATTGTAAGCGGCCACGTTTCGGTTCCGTATGTCATCACTGGCAACACACACGCATTGAAGACTTTCGTCTTGAGACACTGCGGTAGGTGTGTAACAATATAAGGTTTATAATCGAATGAAGAAATTTGACAGTTTTGTATAGCTTGATGTGTCCGCCACTGTACATAGAGCAATATTTACGTCATTTTAGAGATCTCGTCCCGTTCCAACTCGCAATGTTAAAAGAGGCTGGCATGAATTTTGTTCCAGGATTATCCTTAGTTCTTTATTTGTAATAAGGAGGACATGGTTTCCGACTTTCCTCTTTGATATCCACATCTAAGAATAAACATAGCGTAAAGTTAGTTGGACTAAAACAGAACAAACGGTTCTTAGAAAACTGTTTCGGACAAGTCGGAAGCGAAGTTACACTTCGCGCCACCAAAGGAATCCTGTGGAAACCGCGCTTCAATCGCCATGAACATTCAAATTTGAGCTATATCTCAATAGACATAAGGAATCTAAAATTTTAGTTCCGTGTTTTGCCGCGGGCCTACTTTTGTTGCGCGGCCTCGTCGCCCTATTTGCGGAGCCATCTAATTTCAAACAGACTCCTGTTAAGCTGTTGGTCCTAGCGAGAGATATCAATATGTTCATGTTTATCTATTATTCCCATTTTATCAAGCTAGTCATTCTGTTGCATCAATTTATCGATTCAATGACGTTAAGCTGTCGGTCCCAGCCAAATAAAGCTCTTGGTTCCGGTTGTTGATTCAGTAAGGTTAAAATTAGAGTCTGTTTAAACTGTCGGTAATGTGGACTCTCTAATTTTGACCTGTTGGTCCTGTTGTAATATGGAGTATACTTACGTGTTAAGTTTTCAGTCCCGATCGTTAACTGGTGTTAACCAAATTAAATCGATTGCAAAGATATCGCTAGTTGCTACACGCATCACTGTATCTATCTGACACTTAATTTTAATCTGGGGGCACGGTAGTGCCCCTACCAAGTCGAGAAATAGTGTCACGTTGAGTTGTCCAAAATGCTCACTAGGTTTCTGCCTACCGTCTGCCACGAGTCTTTGCGCTTAGTATAATAAAATCCGTTTGATTTAAATATGTTAAGATTTCGTTCTTATTACACGTAGTATTCTTTTAAACATTCAAGTTTCTCAGAATAAGGTAAATAGTCCCACTTTATGGGTGCTGAATCAGGGGGTGGTTTCTCCCCCGTCGCACAGTAAATTAGAGGGTGTTAATGTAATCTCACGGGACGACAGCAGACAAATTGTATCTATAAAAGTGAGACATTCAAATCGCTTTCCTACCAAACCAGAGTGTATTACGTTAAAAATAATGTTAAAATGGGATTATCGTATTAGTTTACGTTAAAGTGACGTGGTGGTGAAGGAGATTTTAATTTTTATTTACTAAACTGGATCTATTTTAAACAATTTCGGGGTTACAACCTCTCGGCAACACTTATACTATTTATTAAATAACCATACACAAAATTTGGGTAAAACGCGTACGCGAAAAATTGATTCACGCTAAAAGCGGCCCCTTTTTGCGGTAATCCAAAATTCGAGTGCAAAAGCAGACCAAACAGTTAACTACAAGTATTAAATAAATAGTATAGTGTTTTCCGAAATTGTTTAAAATAGATCAGGTTTAGTAGCTAAAAATTAAAATCGATTGGCGTCGCTAGTGTGCCCTACCCGTCACCTTAATGGTACTGTTTCATATTCAACTGTGCATTAATGGACAACGTCGGGTTGGTGATCACCAGTCGGCATTAGGCAAGCGTGGTGATTAAGCCTAATCCCATCCTAGTTGCGATGACTTGATTTCTATGATGGAGGCCTTTGCCCCGCCGTGGGATAGTATATAGGCTGATACTAAAACATTCGGTGGTCATTTGGAATATTCATGAATAGTTATTAGTTGAATATTAAATTAACACATTGCCCCCATGTTAAGGTTCACATACAAAATTTTCATACAAATATGTCTAATATTGTAGAGATAGTGTAATACGGAACCCTTCATGTGTCGGTCTTACACTTAGTTGGTTTTCTATTTTTTTTCTTCGCACAAATTAAAATTTCCCAAAAATGTAAAGGCTTTATTTGTAAGGCCTTCCACCTTGGGTGGACATCGACAAGTATTTGGAAAAGTCCACGGTCCATCCCTTCTCGACAGCGGGATATTTTTAAGCGTGGGGTTGAGGGCCAGAATAAGCCTATCGTAAATAGTCATTTTGTAATCGTTCTTAATACTAGTTGAAAAATACACCCACCCTAACAATCTTTACGACAAAAGTGACAAACACCAATAAAATAAAAAGCAAACAGACCAAAACCTCCCTCATCCCTTCGTTATATTTTACACCCCTAAATCGTCGAAAAGCTAAAATTACGTTGTCAAGCAAAATACTTAGTCTGTTATGAGAATCACCCTTTCTAAGACATAAAACTCAATGAGACGAGTGACTCGGCAATATTTTCACTTCGTTGTGCAAATAGGCAGTAAACCTTTCAAAGCGTGCTGGTCCCTTCTGTACCGAGTTTTATGGTGTTTGACGGGCAGTACGGCGTTTGAAGTTGGATTTTTTCGGGTCGATAATGAGGGTGAAGTGAGGGGTTTATGGCGTTGGAGGTATGATGTAGTGGTTTTATTGATATAACTGGTTGTGACGCATTTATACCCTCGTATGCAAAAGGTCGTGTGTTATAATCTCCATACTGGACAAACATTTCTGTGATAAGCTCTTGTGTTTGATCTCTGTCTGGGTGTATTAATTAATAATATGTGCAATTAAATGAATTAAGATATTTCATTCACTTAATGAATGAAATATGACACCCACTCTATCACACTCACAACATCTCATACGTTGACCTGATTCCGTACTAAGTAGCTTAAGCACTTGTGTTACAGATATCAGACAACAGAGGAACACAAATATATACTTAAATACATATATTACACCCAGACACTGAACAAACACAAGTGTTCATCGCACGAATGTTTGTCCAGGGTGGGATCGAACCCACGACCTTTGGCGTAAGAGGCAGGGTCACTACCCATTGCGCCATCCGGTCAGCCACGAGTCCTTATCTCTAGTTTAACAGTTAGGTACTAAAACTTCATTTATTACTTTTATTACTGCCCCCCATTTCATAACTTCAATGTGTGGACAATGGGGTTGAATTACACTTTTAAATAAGCCGTGTTCTTTATAATACTATTAAGTAATACTTAGTTTAATTCTGTGCGTCCTGTGAAAAGTGATACGAATCGACTTATATCGAATTTGTTTTCCTTTTGCTACTTCATCACAAAAAAAAATCTCTATTTTTCTGTCTGATCAGACATGCAAAAGAATCCTCCATTTTTCCGTCTGATTCAGACAGAATATTAGAGGATTTTTTTAGTGATGAAGTATCAAGGAAGAAAATCAAATTCGATATAACTCGAACCAGTGTGGGGCTGGCCATAGTAGCCGCAGAACCGACAACCGATGGGGTAAACGAGTTCTAGAGTGGAGACCGCGTCTTGGCAAACGTATGTAGGGCGCCCTCAGGCTAGGTGGGGGGACGATCTGCGCAGGATGGCTGGCAAGAGCTGGATGCGAGAAGCCATGGATAGATCACAGTGGCGAACAAATGGAGAGGACCTACGTTCAGCAGTGGACTGCGATGGGCTGAGATGATAAGTCGACTTGTACCACTTTTCACAGGACGCACAGAATTGTTTGTTGTTCCAAATAAATAAAAAAAAATTAAAATTGTAAAAAACCCCGACAGAACTAAATCTCTTTCATTTGATACTATATTGAGGCAGTTGGAACAACAAATAGGTTATACGTCATTTTCTGACGGCGGCATCTTGGATATGAAATTTTTCATAATAATATATTCTGCTACTCAAGCCCTTTTATATGATACCCATATGTGGGAGTTGTGTTAAAACATAAAGCCCAAATCTTTGTGACGGTGGCCATCTTGATCGATTTTTATCCAACATAGGTTAAGAACACTCCCTCCGTATTCATCTTTCAAACAAAAAAAAACGAAATCAAAATCGGTTTATTTGTTCGGGAGCTACGATGCCAATAGACAGACACACAGACACACAGGCACACACACACAGACACTTCAAACTTATAACACCCCGTCGTTTTGCGTCGGGGGTTAAAAACAAAAAAATAAGCCTACTGAGCATTGGAACAACAAAACTGTCATATAATAAATAATTCATTATTAATTAATTAATGAAATATGCTTCCGGTCTGCTTTTTTTGTGAGAGGTGTCAAGTAATCCATCGCCATAGACACCCAAGTCCCCTTTTCTCTCTCCACTTCACTCAGCGAAACACAGCACAGTGCTGCTTCAAGCCGGTTTTCTGTGAGGCCTGTTTTCTATCACTCTGGTCGAGCCGGGCCCTTGCTGCTGTGGTCCTTGTATTTAAAGTTAGTATCTTTTTATCAGCCGGGACAAAACGCTAAAATGATGATGATGATGATTATGTCTGTATCTATCCAAGATGTCATTCTACTATTCAATTACTAATCCTAGATTAATTCACGTGACCTTCCGTACATTATTCTTTAATCTATGTACAACACAATAAGTACTGACGGCTACAACAATGGCCGATGACATCATCAGCCAATGAGTTCTGAACGGACGGACAGTGTTGGGAACTTGGCACTTTTAGTGCTAGATCTTAGCACTATTCATTCATACTATGTAGAACGCCATATCCATCCAAATCACTAAGATGGATTTATTTCCACTTCTCCGCAGTAAAACTGGGGAATTAGCTGCCATTTCGTGCTGGTGGTCCGAATAGCTACGTCCTGGTGATCAAATAGAACAATACAAATACGAAATCATAAATAGGGTAGGTACAAATGTAGATGGACACAATAATGAGAGCTTAGACCAAAATTTAGTCTTATAAAAGACATATGAATGATGTTTCTTACAATTACAAAGTGAGAATCCAATGTTAAATATAATATTAAACTAAAATGTAAACTTAAGGTGTCCGGTAGGATACACTAGCGACGCCAATCGATTTTAGTTTTTAGCTACTAAACCTGATCTATTTTAAACAATTTTGGGGTTACAACCTCTCGGCAAACACCTATACTATTTATTTAATACGTATAGTTACTGTTTGGTCTGCTTTGTACTCGAATTTTGGATTACCGCCAAACCGCGGAGGCCGCTTTTGGCGTGAATACATTTTTCGCGTACAAAAAGGACCCAAAATGTGTGCATGGTTATTTAATAAATAGTATAGGTGTTGTTACGAGTTATTGTTACCCCTAAATTGCTTAAAAATAATCCGGTTTAGTAGCTAAAAATTAAAATCGATTGGCGTCGCTAGTATGCCCTACCCGTCACCTTAATGGTACTGTTTCATATTTAACTGTGCATTAATGGACAACGTCGGGTTGGTGATCACCAATCGGCATTAGGCAAGCGTGGTGATTAAGCCTAATCCCATCATAGTTGCGATGACTTGATTTCTATGATGGAGGCCATTGCCCCGCCGTGGGATAGTATATAGGCTGATACTAAAACATTCGATGGTCATTTGGAATATTCACGAATAGTTATTAGCTGAATATTAAATTAACACATGCCCCCATGTTAAGGTTCACATACAAAATTTTCATACAAATATGTCTAATATTGTAGAGATAGTGTAATACGGAACCCTTCATGTGTCGGTCTTACATTTAGTTGGTTTTCTATTTTTTTCTTCGCACAAATTAAAATTTCCCAAAAATGTAAAGGCTTTATTTGTAAGGCCTTCCAGCTTGGGTGGACATCGACAAGTATTTGGAAAAGTCCACTGTCCATCCCTTCTCGACAGCGGGATATTTTTAAGCGTGGGGGTTGAGGGCCAGAATAAGCTTATCGTAAATAATCATTTTGTAATCGTTCTTAATACTAGTTGAAAAATACACCCACCCTTTACGACCCTTTACCCAATCTTTACGACAAAAGTGCCAAACACCAAAAAATAAAAAACAAACAGACCAAAACCTCCCTCATCCCTTCGTTATATTTTACACCCCTAAATCGTCGAAAAGCTAAAATTACGTTGTCAAGCAAAATACTTAGTCTGTTATGAGAATCACCCTTTCTAAGACATAAAACTCAATGAGACGAGTGACTCGGCAATATTTTCACTTCGTTGTGCAAATAGGCAGTAAACCTTTCAAAGCGTGCTGGTCCCTTCTGTACCGAGTTTTATGGTGTTTGACGGGCAGTACGGCGTTTGAAGTTGGATTTTTTGGGGTCGATAATGAGGGTGAAGTGAGGGGTTTATGGCGTTGGAGGTATGATGTAGTGGTTTTATTGATATAACTGGTTGTGACGCATTTATACCCTCGTATGCAAAAGGTCGTGTGTTATAATCTCCATACTGGACAAACATTTCTGTGATAAGCTCTTGTGTTTGATCTCTATCTGGGTGTATTAATTAATAATATGTGCAATTAAATGAATTAAGATATTTCATTCACTTAATGAATTAAATATGACACTTACTCTAATTTTTAATTCTCACATCTCATACGTTGACCTGATTCCGTACTAAGTAGCTTAAGCACTTGTGTTACAGATATCAGACAACAGAGGAACACAAATATATACTTAAATACATATATTACACCCAGACACTGAACAAACACAAGTGTTCATCGCACGAATGTTTGTCCAGGCTGGGAATCGAACCCACGACCTTTGGCGTAAGAGGCAGGGTCACTACCCATTGCGCCATCCGGTCAGCCACGAGTCCTTATCTCTAGTTTAACAGTTAGGTACATCCCTTTAAACTAAAACTTCATTTATTACTTTTATTACTGTCCCCCATTTCATAACTTCAATGTGTGGACAATGGGGTTGATTACACTTTTAAATAAGCCGTGTTCTTTATAATATTACTATTAAATAATACTATTAAGTAATACTTAGTTTAATTCTGTGCGTCCTGTGAAAAGTGATACGAATCGACTTATATCGAATTTGCTTACCTTTTTGCTACCTCATCACAAAAAAAATCTCTATTTTTCTGTCTGATCAGACATGCAAAAGAATCCTCCATTTTTCCGTCTGATTAGACAGAATATTAGAGGATTTTTTTGTGATGAAGTATCAAGAATAAAATCAAATTCGATATAACTCGACCAGTGTGGGCTGGCCATATTAGCCGCAGAACCGACAACCGATGGGGTAAACGAGTTCTAGAGTGGAGACCGCGTCTTGGCAAACGTAATGTAGGGCGCCCTCAGGCTAGGTGGGGGGACGATCTGCGCAGGATGGCTGGCAAGAGCTGGATGCGAGAAGCCATGGATAGATCACAGTGGCGAACAAATGGAGAGACCTACGTTCAGCAGTGGACTGCGATGGGCTGAAGATGATAAGTCGACTTGTACCACTTTTCACAGGACGCACAGAATTGTTTGTTGTTCCAAATAAATAAAAAAAAATTAAAATTTAAAAAACCCCCGACAGAACTAAATCTCTTTCATTTGATACCTATATTGAGGCAGTTGGAACAACAAATAGGTTATACGTCATTTTCTGACGGCGGCCATCTTGGATATGAAATTTTTCATAATAAATATATTCTGCTACTCAAGCCCTTTTATATGATACCCATATTGTGGGAGTTGTGTTAAAACATAAAAGCCAAATCTTTGTGACGGTGGCCATCTTGAATCGATTTTTATCCAACATAGTTAAGAACACTCCCTCCGTATTCATCTTTCAAACAAAAAAAACAAAATCAAAATCGGTTTATTTGTTCGGGAGCTACGATGCCATAGACAGACACACAGACACACAGACACACACACAGACACTTCAAACTTATAACACCCCGTCGTTTTTGCGTCGGGGGTTAAAAACAAAAAAATAAGCCTACTGAGCATTGGAACAACAAAACTGTCATATAATAAATAATTCATTATTAATTAATTAATGAAATATGCTTCCGTCTGCTTTTTTTGTGAGAGGTGTCAAGTAATCCATCGCCCATAGACACCCAAGTCCCCTTTTCTCTCTCCACTCACTCAGCGAAACACAGCACAGTGCTGCTTCAAGCCGGTTTTCTGTGAGGCCGTGATGTTTTCTATCACTCTGGTCGAGCCGGGCCCCTTGCTGCTGTGGTCCTTGTATTTATAGTTAGTTATCTTTTTATCAGCCGGGACAAAACGCTAAAATGATGATGATGATGATTATGTCTGTATCTATCCAAGATGTCATTCTACCTATTCAATTACTAATCCTAGATTAATTCACGTGACCTTCCGTACATTATTCCTTTAATCTATGTACAACACAATAAGTACTGACGGCTACAACAATGGCCGATGACATCATCAGCCAATGAGTTCTGAACGGACGGACAGTGTTGGGAACTTGGCACTTTTAGTGCTAGATCTAGCACTATTCATTCATACTATGTAGAACGCCCATATCCATCCAAATCACTAAGATGGATTTATTTCCACTTCTCCGCAGTAAAACTGGGGAATTAGCTGCCATTTCGGTGGTGGTTCCGAATAGATACGTCCTGGTGATCAAATAGAAATACAAATACGAAATCATAAATAGGGTAGGTACAAATGTAGATGGACACAAATAATGAGAGCTTAGACCAAAATTTAGTCTTATAAAAGACATATGAATGATGTTTCTTACAAATTACAAAGTGAGAATCCAATTTAAATATAATATTAAACTAAAATGTAAACTTAAGGTGTCCGGTAGGATACACTAGCGACGCCAATCGATTTTAGTTTTTAGCTACTAAACCTGATCTATTTTAAACAATTTTGGGGTTACAACCTCTCGGCAAACACCTATACTATTTATTTAATACGTATAGTTAACTGTTTGGTCTGCTTTTGTACTCGAATTTTGGATTACCGCCAAACCGCGGAGGCCGCTTTTGGCGTGAATACATTTTTCGCGTACAAAAACGGACCCAACATGTGTGCATGGTTATTTAATAAATAGTATAGTCTTTGCCGAGAGGTTGTAACACCGAAATTGTTTGAAATAGATCCGGTTTCGTAGCTAACAATTAAAAACGAATGGTGTCGCTAGTTAGGGCTACCCGTCGCCTTAAGTTATACCTCCGCAAACTTTTCTTAGACTTTATAATCCCTGGATCGAGTACATAACTTAATTGGGTTAACTTAAATTTTAAAAACTATTGCAAATATTGTCCATAAGCCAACAGCGTCAACATTTTTTAAAATTGGACAGTGGGAGGATCTTCAAGATAAAAGCTTATTCCTACTACCATATAGGGCAGTCAATGCACTGTGATGCCTCAAGATGCAAGTGTCCGAGGGCGGCTGCAATAGCTTACCATCAGGTGATCCTTCTGCGTGTCTTGTCTTGCAGTCACAGGGCGCTGCTAACCTCCTCCGACCTCCGGTAACCTCACTCACTGAACGGAACAAAGCACAAGCGCTGCTTCACTCCGGTTTACTGTGAGGCTATGGTATCTGCTCTAGTCCCATTCATGCAAAAGCTGTAACTCTGCCACAGCTAAAATACCATATACTCACATTAAAATACCCATTTGGAACAGTGGTAGTGAACGCTGCCTTTGATCCAGGGGTTGCGGGCTCGATTCCCACACAGTACAAACATTTGTCTGCATAAACATGTCTGTTTTGTATTGATCTGGGCGTGATCTATGTATTTACAAAAGAAAAGTATTACCTATATGTACCTACATATTTGTAATTGCTCTGTTATTTCTGATATCCGCAAACAGGTGCTTGAGCTACCTAACTCGGAGTCAGATCAATGTATGTGAAGTTGTGAAATATATAATAAATTAATTTTAACACTGTTTTTGTAGAATGATGTATATTGATTGAGTACATTGAGATCTTCAAGAAACGAGCCTATTTATTTATTTGAATACCAATTAATGTTATTGAATCAAATTATTTAAGATTACAATTATTACACATTACAATAATAATTATTAAGGTAACACAATAACTTAAAGATAATAATTGTACAAAAACAGGCTCTGTCATACATCTCGCTCACAAAATGTCAAACATTCAGCCACCACCTTCATCAAAGCATCCGCAAACAGATCACACTGAGGGTTTACATTTAAGAGTGCCTTGAGTGCAGTGAGTGCGCGAGAAATCGGGGAGCGCGCTCGCGCCACGGTGCGGCAGTGAGGCCTATACGTTCCTAAAAGGCCGGCAACGCATCTCCACTCCCTCTGGTGTCTGGTGGCTAGCAAGCCAAGCCATTTTTTTATGAGAAAGGGAGTCAAACGAGCACGTTAGCCTCCTTTTCTCATAAAAAAATCCATCTATCTGCCACCGTCAATTTCATAGTTTTAAAACAACTGGTAGTAAGAGAAAATGTAAATTATTTTTTGAGCCATGTTGTGGCAATAATGTGACATACAATGATCCGCTATTTCGAATGTGTAGATCATATAATGCTAATAGTAGCAGTTTAGACATATTTTTGCAGAACCTAAACTCTTTTATTAAAATTGTAAAACAGCAGTTATGTGTGCATGTTTGAGTATCCTTTTTTTCTTATTTAGATTTATATAAAAGTAAATGCTGTGCGCAACCCTTATCGGGATACAGTTTTAATATGAAACTTGGCTTGTAATTGTGTAGCATGTACTTTATATTGTATTCTGTAGTTGTGCCTATTAATAAATAAATAAATAAATAAATAAATAAATAGTGCACTTTTTTTGCACCTAGCACTAGGTCGTGACGTCGTCGGCAACACTAGGCCGGTGGGACGGACAGACGATTGCTGTGCATACTATGTGAGGATTAGTCATCTCCACATACAGATTATGTACAATCTAGTGCAAGGTTTCAAGGACTATGAGTAACATCTGTTGGTAGGTACCGTTTAGGTGCAGTAGTCTACTTGTTCTAATGGCGCATTTTACAGACACGTCGGTCAAAATGGCTCAATGGACCATACAACAAAAATATTTTTGAAATTAAACGGGTCATCTGACCAAGCTCCAGGTCTCTCTAATGAACTACCAACCCCAGCCCATCATAAAATAGCACAATAAACAAAATAACTTGAACAGCGAACAAACAGACGTCAACCCCCAATGTTTAATAAATACTTCACCAGTTTAATTATGCCGCTCCCCGTTTATTTAATTTAAAGGTGGGGATGACTAGGGTAGGGTGACCAGCCGCCTGAAAACTCTGTATATCTGAAACAGATACCTACATAATTTATTGCCAGTAAAATTTGTTAGTATAGAGCGATGGTAGCACAGTGGAACGATGGTGGCTCAGTGGAGCGACGTTGGCTCAGTGGAGCGATGGTGGCTCAGTGGAGCGATGGTGGCTCATAGGAGCGATGGTGGCTCAGTGAAGCGATGGTGGCTCAGTGGAGCGATGGGGGCTTAGTGGAGCGATGGTGGCTCATAGGAGCGATGGTGGCTCAGTGGAGCGATGGTGGCTCAGTGGAGCGATGGTGGCTCAGTGGAGCGATGGTGGCTCAGTGGAGCGATGGTGGCTCAGTGGAGCGATGGTGGCTCAGTGGACCGATGGTGGCTCAGTGGAGCGATGGTGGCTCAGTGGAGCGATGGTGACTCAGTGGAGCGATGGTGACTCAGTGGAGCGATGGTGGCTTAAAGGAGCGATGGTGGCTCATAGGAGCGATGGTGGCTCAGTGGAGCGATGGTGGCTTAAAGGAGCGATGGTGGCTCATAGGAGCGATGGTGGCTCAGTGGAGCGATGGTGGCTCAGTGGAGCGATGGTGACTCAGTGGAGCGATGGTGGCTTAAATGAGCGATGGTGGCTCAGTGGAGCGATGGTGGCTCATAGGAGCGATGGTGGCTCAGTGGAGCGATGGTGGCTCAGTGGAGCGATGGTGGCTCAGTGGAGCGATAGTAGCTCAGTAGAGCGGTGGTAGCTCAGGAGCGATAGTAGCTCAGTAGAGCGGTGATAGCTCATTAAAGCGATGGCAGTTTATTGGAGCGATAGCAACTCACTGGAGCGATACTAGCTCAATGGATAAGAACGTGCGCCTCCCAAACTGAAGGTCATAGATTTTAATCCGAGCATGGAACTCTGGTTTTTTATAATCTATTATTTTATTTCAAACATCTTTAGCTATACGTTAACCCTTAAACAATGGATTGAATGATGGTTAGGTACATGTTTAGAATCATTATCTCAACAATAGTGGCTATCCACAGATTGAAAAACTATACTGAACGCGTAAGTAGGTTATCAACCGATATTTACTCTCACCGCCCGAATGAATGGTATAAAATTGTACATATATTAGAAAAATCCAAAAAAGTCGGTGGTGTGACACAGTAACGATCACTGGGCTTCCCGTTGTAACCGCCCTAAAGACAGCCGAGAACCGAACTTAATGGAAGAGGCTAGTGCTACCAGAGACTTTCAAGGACACGACCTTCAGAATTGAAGTTACCGATCACACAGACGTAGAAGAATCCAGAGGTGTCTTTCGGAATTGTCAGGTTCATATCCAATGAGTGAATGAATACCTGGGCACCCTTAGTAGGGAAGACTAGGGTTCCGTCAGAATTTAAATTTAAATATAATATTGCTTATCATTTTAATAAATTTGGATTTTTGGGGATTAATTAAGATAAAAGCGATAAAGCACTTCCGATTGAAAGTAATTTAAAGCTGATTGGGTTGCGTTTCGTTTTCACATTATGGAAGACAAGTTTTTTTTATACCATGTCAGTGGCAAACAAGCTAATCTGTTTACCTAAATAACAGTGTGATGAAAATCCTGCATGTTCAGATTCTGGGTGTTAAAGACAGATAGATAGATTTTTATATTTTATTAGACAAAAACAAGAGTTTTCAACGACAAAAAAAGTACAATAAAGTGGTATTTGTTGATTTCATACCGTATCCATAACACAAGTGCTTATTAGGGTCAGCTGTGCAATGGAGAATGTTCACTAATTTTATTTTTTAGCTCTCCTTAAACTCGATTGAAAAAATAAAAAATATTATTGAAAAAATTACTACGATACGTCTTGTAGTTTCCGAGATATTTGATTTTAAAATACACGGGTTGTAAAGTGACGTCATCCCGGTATTTCGCAACACTAGCTCAGTTCGCTCGCGAGTCCCGGTAATATGAGTAAGTACATCGCCCGTATCTCCATCAACATGGTTGAAAAGAAAAACATGACTGAAAAAATATTACGATACGTCGTGAATTTCCCGAGATACTTGATTAAAAAAGAAAAAGAGTTTTACGGTGACGTCACAATACTATGACGTCCTGAAACAAAAAAATGTGTATTTATATAGATAGTAGCTCTACTGGGATAATTTATTACGATTTTGTACACCTATTAACATTCTCGATTGTATAAGTCCCTATTTCAAACAATCTGAACCTGGCTGTGAGTCGTTTGATCGGCGTTCTATAAAATTCGCTGGACTTCTCCTTCTGTCTGCTTTCTTGCTCTTTGGGGGAGGCCTACGATAAGCAGTGGACCGTGATAGGCTGATTGATTTATTGATTGACCATACAAATACTCTAGCACCCGAGCTGTAGGTAGGTAACTAAGTAAATAATCCTCGTGATTAGTAGGTATGTCATCATCATCATCTTAGCGTCTCGTCCCGATTGCGTCCCAACCCAAGTCGTCGCTTCGGAGCCCGGAGTCCGTTTTCCTGCTTCGATCCACCACTTCGCACAGTCTAGTGCATCCATAGAGGTCAGTTTATTCGCACGCACGACGTCAAGCCACGCCTTTTTTGTAACTACCCCGTCTGCCGGGAACCGGCGGTGGTGGCATGTCCAAACATTTGTTTCCCACGTAGCTCCGGTTTTCGCAGGATATGAACATAGTAACGTAGATGAGATGACTCTCTCGCGATTAGAGGTATGTCATGATGACATAAAATGTGGTAAGTAGGTATTATGTAACGTAATTCCGTGATCATTTTGACATCCCTCCGGACATTTGCCTCCCATGAACTCGCTCCCATGATATCCAGCGATAAAAATTTTCGCCTTTTCACTCCCATGAGACCCCAAAAATTTTTCTCATCCGTCTTGCCATTTTTTTTATTAACAAGACAAGTCGGTAAAAAAGAATGTCGGAAAAAAGTTCCCTTTGCAGTCGATTTTAGATCTTAATGGAAGAGGGGGAAAGCATAGTCATGTGCGAGCTGTTGTTCGAATTTTAACAGTGACATGCAATATATGTGAAATAAGGCCCGCCATTACTTCATTAGAGAACTTTAGTTCCACTTTATACCAATAGATGACGCTAGGTGTCGATTACATCGTGCGATCGTATTGTGTTTTCGGAATACATATAAACGTTGTGGCCTGTCTGTAGGATTTACCTTGTTGGTCTGTGGTATTGATCTGTGCTCTGTGGTCTGTGGATTTAACCATCGACTACCTAGGTGCTACTTAGTCTGTGCCCACAAACATAGAATAAGATACTATCTTTGGGCAAATAATTACTACTATACTATGGATTTACTTCTTTATAAATAAAAATCTTTATATGTCTATAGACATGGCCCAAAGTATTGCATGCCTCAAGGCTATTTTAACGTGCATATTTTAACCATTAGCTCGGCGGTGAGGGAAGACATCGTGAGGAAACCTGCACGTTCACTAAACTTTACGACTACAATATTTGAGGTAATTATTATAATAACGTGGAACCACAAAATATGTAGAAAGGGAGTGTAACCGGGATCCAGTGGGTTTGGTTCCCCGTGGGTTGTGAAGGTCAGACGGCAGTCGCTTCAGAACAATTACTAGACTTCCCGAACTATGGTCCAAGCGTACCCGGGCTCTGAAGCGACAGTTTTGGTCGATATTGGGACTTACTCGCTAAGATGAGGGTAGCGACTACCGCTAACTGAATCATGGTTACACGTTTTCAGAAACTATCCGAAACGTGCAGGTTTCCTCACGATGTTTTCACTAACCGCCGAACTAATGAGGGTTTTCGCGTGTGAAAAATCCGCTATAGTTGGTTTTTTTTATAGCAATCTTTTGCCATTTATTCTCAAGTAAATAACACACTTAAAAATTTTATCTCGTGTTCAAGCGGGACTCCTACCCACACCTTCCACAATCCGGGTGAATGTTCTATTAATTAAACCACTGAACGCGTTAGTAAGCCGACGAAATTTGTAAGTGCTTGATTCGACATGAGCTGTCGATAGTCTCATCAATAAAACAAATTTCGAGTCCCGCCTGAACACGAGATGAAATTTTTAAGTGTGTTATTTACTTAAGAATAAATTGCAAACGATTGCTTTAAAAATATCAACTATTGATTTAGCAGTCTCATCTCAACTGGTGGTCAAATATTTGTAATAATATTTCAACTGGATATTGTAAATATACCTACAATATTGATGAGACTATCGACAGCTCATGTCGAATCAAGCACTTACAAATTTCGTCGGCTTACTAACGCGTTCAGTGGTCTAATTGGTAGAACATTCTCCCGGATTGTGGAAG
This sequence comes from Marasmia exigua, assembly GCA_019059595.1. Lineage (NCBI taxonomy): Eukaryota > Metazoa > Arthropoda > Insecta > Lepidoptera > Crambidae > Marasmia > Marasmia exigua. The sequence continues at coordinate 16,143,675 of CM032488.1, forward strand.
GTGTGGGTTCGAGTCCAGCCTGAACACGAGATGAAATTTTTAAGGGTGTTATTTACTTAAAAATCCGTAAGTTTGTAAAAAAGACGTTTTGACAGATCACGTTTATAAATAACCAATCCCATTATATATGGATCTTACTCCTATAGTACTCCATCTAGCAGATTTTTCACACGCGAATATCCTCATTAGTAGAAATACGCATATAGATTTGAACAATCTATAGCATGGCAATGGACCGAAGGGAATGGCGTGATAAAGAGGAGGCCTATACTCAGCTGCGGGTGGATGTGGACTGATATGATGATAATGATAGCTGAATGCTCGGATTTGAACCATGACCCTCCCCATGGAAGGTGCATGCCGCATTCTAATCCACTAAGCTACCGTCGCTTCAAATTAGAAGTATTTAAACGAACCAACAACAGCATCAAAACCCTCTATATCCCGTTACGCAACCTTGAACTGTTTTTTGTCGGAATGACAAACGGAGTTGCCAGAATAAATCACAATGATGGAGCCGAATGCGGAGCACAAAAACTGCGCGTGCGATGAACTGCGCGTTTAGTCATCTGATCGGGTGCGCGGGCGCATTGTACCACGAGATTCAGTTTTTTTATGTAGGTGGCAGACGAATAGACTGATTGCCTAATTGTAAGCGAATGCCGCCGCCCATGGACACACGTAGCACCAGTGGGATCACGAGTACACTGCTTCCTTTCTCCAGATTAAATATTCGGTATTATAGATTTGTTACAGCGAAAAGAAGTGTGGCCTAAGATTTATGTTTAATAACTATCGGCCGGATCAATTTGTAAAAGAAAGTGCCCAATCTGAATTCGAAATTCAAATAAACTTAGATTTTTTTATGATATAGTGGGCAGACAAGCAGACGTATCACCTGATGGTAAGCGATTACCGCCGCCCATGGACACTTGCCACGAATGCAGTTTTATTTCTTTTGAAAAATAAAGCAGTAGTTTTCCTCGATGGCCCAATGTTTTTATCCACCTTGTCTGTAGATCTGTAGATTAATCGTAGTTCAGTCGATAAAAAGATACCTACGTTCACCTCTGGATTTTTCAAATCCATTTGAAAACATCGTCAGGAAACTTGCATGCTTCGGATAATAATGATAATTCTCACAACATCTCATACGTTGACCTGATTCCGTAATAAGTAGCTTAAGCACTTGTGTTACAGATATCAGACAACAGAGGAACACAAATGTATACTTAAATACATATATTACACCCAGACACCGAACAAACACAAGTATTCATCGCACGAGTGTTTGTCCAGGGTGGGGATCGAACCCACGACCTTTGGCGTAAGAGACAGGGTCACTACCAATTGCGCCATCCGGTCAGTCTCTCTATCCGGTCGGATAGTTCCTCAATTGTTGCAGATGTCCATAAGCGGCGGCAATCACAATACCTACCATTATGAGCGATCAGCTCTTTTGTCCGCCATAATGTAAAAGAAAAAACTGAACGCGTAATTATGGTTTAACGCTAAGATGATAATCTAAAGAGTTATGAGTATGTAAGTAGGTGGAGGAACAGAGGACGGCCGAAAAAGAGATAGTTGGATTGTGGGAAGAATGACATGATGGGAAAAGGGGTGGTTGATTACATGACGAATGACAGGGATGTATGGAAAAAGACGAGACACTTTTTTGTTTTTTTTTGTTGACTCAGGAGAAATGCGTTACGCATACCCATCCGTCTGTAAACGGATGGGTTATGTTGGACTCCCCCCGCTAAAAGCGGGGGCATACCGCCTAAAACTCCTGGGACTCTCCCTCATCTGTCCATGAGTGGGTGAGGGACATGGGCCCAGAGCTCGGATGTATTGGCGTCGTCTTCTCCCTCTACGTGCCTTGCGGATCGCGCGAGCGAGAGGATCAGCTTCTTGCTCGCGCTCCGCCGCCTCTTTCGCCACCATCACATGCTCGCAATATGCGGCAAAGGCCTTCCAGGCATCCACACTCATACTCACATAGAAAGGACGAGACACTGCGCCGACCCCAGATAACCTAAGGAAAAGGGTAGGAACATGATGATGATGTTCTGTTTTGGGACGACTTTAGGTAGAATCCAACAAGATTGAAGTCTTGTTAAATTTGACGTGGCACAGCGGGCACGTGGCCGAGCGCCGCAGTCAGGCCCCTCTGTCCCTCCGCACATCCGCGATGCGAGGCCGGGAACTAGTGCATGGGTCGTCATGGCACTATGATACATGTACTTAGGTACTACCACTATGAACGTAGCAAGTCCTAGGATTTTTATACGAGAATCGGGAACGGTGCGATGGTAACTCAGTGGATAAGAACGCTTCTTCCATGCGGCGGATCGTGGTTCAAATCCGGGCATGCACTCTGGATTTTTCAAATCTATGTGTGTATTTCTACCATTATCTCGGCGGTGAGGGAAAACCTCGTGAGGAAACCTGCACGTTTTGGATAGTTTAATAGATCATGATTCAGTTGGTCTGGTTCCCCTGTCGAAAGGGCTGCGTAGGTCAGACGGCAATCATCATCATCATCATCATCATCATTTCAGCCAATAGACGTTTACTGCTGGACATAGGCCTCCCCCAATGTTCTCCACACAGATCGGTCCTGTCCCGCCTGCATCCAATGGATTCCCGCGATCTTCACCAGATCGTCGGTCCACCTTGTGGGGGGCCTGCCACGGCTACGACTTCCTGTACGTGGCCTCCACTCAAGGACCTTTCCGCCCCACCGGCCGTCTGTTCTCCTCGCTATGTGCCCTGCCCATTGCCACTTGAGGCATGCAATCCTTTGGGCTATGTCTGTGACCTTAGTTCTCTGGGCCAAATGGCCCACCCGACAGTTGGGCCATTTGGCCCAACCCAGGGATCAAACCCGGGACCTCTTGCGCAGCCGTCGCTTTAAAGTGCGACCCACTAACCACTGCGCCACCGAGGCAGTAAATTCCCCCCAGTCAGACAGAGGCAGTCCCCTCCGGATATTCCATCACCAGACGACAAGGCGCGGCGAGGACTTTCATCCTTATGTGGTTGGAATCTTGAAATTGAAAATTAAGAAATCACTTCATACTAACACACAGGGTGTAAAATCAATGATTGCAAAAATATTTCGTACTGAAATTTACTCTAAATAACATCTACATAATTTTGATTCTACGCACTGTCAATATGCAGATTAAAATTACCAACTCAATCCTAAATATTGAGCTAACTCAATCCTAAATTATTTAGCAAACCATTAATAATTCTAAAACGTGAAGTGTCATAACCGCATTGTTATTCTACGCGCATATGGAATGACGAACAGTGACTGTATTGCATTTTAATTCAACAATATAAGTAGCTTATGATTACTGTTCTTTCTCCTTAAAGAAATCGCTGGTTTTATGGCTCCATTAGCTAAAGCGCACTCAATACAACATAGCACTCTTGACATTGCATCCAGAACTAGACATATTTACAGATAATGTTAAGTCCTTAGTAAATAAAATTGATATGTGTTTATAAATACAATAAGAGCTAATTATGTATAATTATGTAATTGGGTTTATCCCGTATAATTATATTAAATAAATAAATAAATAAATAGCAGTGATAATAAAATCCGACTACCAAAAAACATCCTCTAAAAAGTACAAAACAAGAAAATTGTTTCTGCTGAAAATATTATGCCGTATCGCCGTGGCCGTATGCCACATTGATTTTACTTTATTATTATAATGAATCTGTTTTGCTACAGTAAGTTGCATACGACCACGGCAATACGGCATAATAATTTCAGCAGAGACAATTTTCTTGTTTGCTTTTTAGAGCGCCTGTTTTGGTAGTCGGGTTTTAGTTTTTAAACTTTATTTTTATTTAAAGTATTTTTAGTTAAGTAAATAAATTTCTCCGACGCTAGTGGTTTAAGTACCGGGTCGTGATCTCGGGGTCCTGGGTTCGATTCCCGGTTCGAGCGAAAAGTATGTTTCGAATTTTCCGAACATAGCTCGGGTTTGTGATCACCAATCCGCATTTGGCAAGCGTGGTGATTAAGCCTAATCCCGTCATAGTAGCAATGACTTGATTTCTATGATGGAGGCCTTTGCCTTGCAGTGAGACAGTTTATACGCTGATACTTTTCTTTACTACTTTACTAAATAAATTTACATATTTTCAATGTGCTAAAAAAGCTCTTTCTTTTGATACCCCACACCGTACCGTCAAGCGAAATTGTTTTCTTAATTCTTTACTCTAAGTCCCCTAGAGGGCACTGTAGTCAATTTAATGTGACCAGAAGACAATCAAGACCCTTCTAACTACACCTCAATTGTTCAAATATAATTATGAGGGAACAGATGATATACATACATACAGGTCAAAATCATAACCCTCCTTTTTTGTTTCGCCGTAATCGGGTAAAAACTAAATTGAATGCTTTATGAAAAACTATACATACTGCAATTGAATGGCCTATGAATTACTTCAGCCAACTTGTTGCATTCTGTTACCATTGAAGCATTGCATAGACAAAATTCAGTAAATTATTTACAAAATTACCTTTTTTTGTCGCTGGGTAATGCAGCCAGCTCGAAGTGCAATAGGCCAACGTCGCCGCCGTTCGGCGTCGCCTTATGTATGCCCTCCTACTGAGGAGTAGGAGGGTTATGTCGGGCTTTCCTCCAGAGAGGGCTTCTCCTACCGAGAAGCCGGCCAGAGGCATACCTACTAAAAACCCCAGCGGTTTCCCCTCATCGCCCTTGAGTGGGGAGTAGTCATGGTTTCAAAAATGACAGGAAGGGGTTATGGTGCCAGCATAATCCCTTACTGTCATCATGTTCATTCTGGCGGTTGGAGTTTTAAATCAGTAAAGTAAAGTATCAGCCTATAAACTGTCCCAATGCAGGGCAAAGGCCTCCAACATAGAAATCAAGTTAAAGTTACTATGATGGGTTTAGGCTTACACCACGCTAGCTAAATGCGGATTGGTGATCACAAACCCGAGCTATGTTTAAAAAATTTGAAACATACTTTTCGCTCGACCCGGGAATCGAACCCAGGACCCCGAGATCATGTCCCGGTACTTAAACCAGTGGGCCAACATGACGTGGTTATTAGTGAACAAATTTGGTGTTTATTTGTGCAGTGAAGTGCCGGGATGTGATCCTGATAATAATTGAATCGTTCAATTGTATCGTTTTTAACACTGCTATTGTGTGCTGAGTGAGTTTTCACGGACAACTTGCTTGTACCTAATAGAGTCTTAAAACCCGCGATTGTGTCTAGAGTGACATCGGCAGAAATCGTAGGTCGATAAAACGCAAAACACCGGCGTTTTATTGAGTGACTTTGACTGACTTCGACTTCTGTTGACTACCCACTATTTCTTAATAAGTTACTAGAAATTGGCAAGATATAGATAGATAGATACACTTTGCCGTGTGGTCCCCGGCAGACTAGAATAGGCCACCCTCACTCTTGCCGAGGTGTCGTAAAAGGCGACTAAGGTAAAGCTGCTGGCATGATCATCAGCACCCAGAGAAGAAAAACTCTGAATTTATATCTAAACCCTCGCCAACCCGTCTGCCAAGCGTGGTGAGTATGGCAATTACCCCTCTGTGATTGAGGGAGGTCCGTGCCCCATCAGTGGGGACTTAAATGGGCTGACGATGAGATACACTTTATTGCACAAAATTTACAGATCTTAGCCTAAGTTAAAACAATGTAGGCGGTCTTATCGCTAATAGCGATCTCTCCCAGACAACCTCAGGGTAGAGAAAAAGTATAGCGAATTAAGAAAATATCTTCAGGTAGAGCAATAATATATTTAAAAAAAAATGTTTCATAATATTACTTGTTCACCCATAATTTTTTTCCCTTCCAGTCTGTTTTCATCATTATCGGATTTTTTGGGAAACTTCCTGTTTCCCTGACAATGCGTAGGGCTGTCAATTATTTTTGACAAGTCCCTAGTTTAATATGTTTGCGGGGAGTGTTAGTTCTGTGATCCACGAAAAAAGGTCAAGATTTTTGCGCAAATACAAAGTATAAGTTGGATTACTTAAATAAATAATAGAATATCGGCTTCCCGCAACTTTAGTGGTGTCAAATTTAGTTTGGCACTAAAATATATTTTCAAAATAGAATGTGTTTGATTATGAAAATAGCCCAGCTTTAGTACAGCTAAAGTTACAACAAAATCAAATTTCATAAATCCTTTGAATTGTTATCTATAGGTATTTACTAGCATGCATCTACAAACAGACAGACCAAAAATTTTCCCAATGTTTAGCGTTTCATATAACTCAATGCGCCGATTAAGGATACTCAAAGTCACCCAGAGAGCAATGATCGTATCAGAAATGATGAGATCCGCAGGAGAACTAAGGTCACACACATAGCCCAAAGGATTGCATGCCTCAAGTGGCAATGGGCAGGACACATATAGCGAAGAGAACAGACGTCCGTTGGGGCGGAAAGGTCCTAGAGTGGAGCCCACGAACAGGAAGTCGCAGCCGTGGCAGGCCCCCCACAAGATGGGCCGAAGAGCTGGTGAAGGTTGCGGGAATTCATTGGATGCGGGCGGCACAGGACCTACATGTGTGGAGAACATTGGGGGAGGGCTATGTCCAGCAGTGGACGTCTATTGGTTGAAATGATGATGATGATAACTCTAGAACTGTTTCGAGACCAATTTTTTTAAGGAATTGACGGTTATAAGGGTTAATCTAATGCAAGTTGTGCATGTCACAACATCGACAAACCATAGTAGTGTTAATTAAATAGGGTTTTTAAATGATAGGTGATCAGATCAACGAGCAGACGGATCACCTGATGATAAGCCACCTCATATGTACACCTACTAAATTAGTGGAGTCACAAGTGTGCTGCCAACTTTTAACCCCCCCTTTATCCCATATCGTGGAAGAGCCACGCTTCGGCATGAATGGGCCGGCTCGACTGGAGCACCGGACCACCGCCTCACTGAAAACCGGCGTAAAGCAGCACTATGCTGTGTACCGGAGGCCCAATCCGGGGATAAAGGGGGGTTTAAAGGTTGGCAGAGCATTTGTGACTCCATTGGTGTCGCAGGTGTCCATGGGCGGCGACAATTGCTTACCATCAGGTGATCCGTCTGCTTGTCGCCGATATAAAAAAAAACCAGCCATCTTTCTCACATCGTAAGTCCCTGGCGCTACAGAGCGTCTAACACAACATTTCCCCAATGATCACTCCGATCACTGCGTACAATTACGCAGAGAGCGTACGGGGCCCTCCGGGTTCAATATAATAACGCCTTCAGGGGGTTGATGGGGCTGCCCTGGCGCTGCAGCGCGTCGGGCATGTTCGCGGCGGCGCGAGTAGACTGTTTCTTTGCCACGATGCAGCGATGCGGAAGCGCGCTGCGTCCCTCGTGCGCATGGTCAGAGCTAGCTCCAATTCACTTCTGAAGATAATTGCAGACCGAGTGGACTGTGTCTACCTGTCGCATTACATGCGAATTAGATCACAAATGCCGTGTGGTCCCCGGCAGAGTAGAATAGGCCACCCTCACTCTTACCGAGGTGTCGTAAAAGGCGACTAAGGTAAAGCTGCTGCCATAATCATCAGCACCCAGAGAAGGAAAACTGCAGTTGTATCAAAACCCTCGCCAACCCGTCTGCCAAGCGTGGTGAGTATGGCAATTACCCCTCATGTGATTGAGGGAGGCCCGTGCATCAGCAGTGGGGACTTAAATGGGCTGACGGTGATGACGATGAGATCACAAATCAGCTACATGAGGTGCTGTAATAAGTTCTGGGGCTGACACAATAGATCTTCTACTGGTCGCAGTGGCTATGAAACGCAATGCTCACCCCATTTCTTTCAAAGAATAATAAAAGATCACTAATACCTAGGATTAAGATGTTACTAATAAAATATGAGTTATTGACTTGAAATAAATGATTACCATACCATACTTTAGGTCTGTGTTGACTCCATCGTCCATCAGTACGTCTAGAGACATGACCAATGATGATTTCTCTCGTCAGAGAAGTCTTATGTCAAAAAATAAAAGTCAAGACATTGCACGAAGGATCAGCACGCTGAAGTGGAGGTGGGTCTCGTATAACAAAATACGACACTTTAATAAACCAAGATGGCGTCACCGGGCCAAGTCTCACAGCCTTACACGCTCGTGCAAAAGAACGCAAATTGCGCTTTTAATTAGGCTAGAACGAATCACGATAACTAATTAGCGCGTTAAGTTGCCTCTTAACGTGATTTATGCGCGAAGCACGGTGCAGTTGGAGATATTGCCATAGCGCATTAGAGAAGTAGGTTAGAATTTGCAATAATAATGGGTTTCGCCAAGTGAGTCCGGCTCCAAGTGAATCCGGCTCGAAGGACCATAAAGATGTACGACGCGCTGGCTGTGCCATCTTTAGAAGTTACTTGATGAGGATTTGGAGAACATGGTAGGTAGAATGGTAGGCTAAATGAATTTGATGTTTATTGATTGATTAATGATACGAGTATACACTGTGGCCTCCTCGACTACCTCGATTAGAACAGTCTAAGGCGTTGATACAGGCGTTCGATCAGAAACGAGCGGTAGAAATAATAAAACTGAGTAGAGGACATGTTAGGGCCACTCACACTGCAAATTAAACAAGTACCTGCACAACATGGGCCTTTCAGATATCAAAATCTGCAGGTTTTGTCGCGAGGACGAGGAAACGATTATCCACGTCCTGCACCGCTGCAGAAGCCGGCACCTAGGAGCACACATGATCTCGGCAGACGAGATCAAAAGCTCCCCTATTAGCTCCATTCTCGGGTTTATCCTGGAACTGGAGCTACATGAGGTGCTGTGATAGGTTATGGGGCTGCCACAATAGATCATCTACTGGTCGCAGTGGCTATGAGACGCAAGGCTTGCCCCATTTCTATCAAATAATAATAAATACACTGTGGCCGGATCCGAGCATGTTCCTGTGGATTTTACAAAACTATGTGCATATTCCTACCATTAGTCCGGCCGTGAGGAAACCTGCACGTCTCGGATACTTTTTCAAAAACTACAATACTTGAGTTAATGGTTCTGAACAAGTTGGCCTCGTTCCCCTGTCTAAAGGTTGCGAAGGTCAGACAGCAGTCGCTTCTTTGTAATTACGAGACTTCCCGAATCCTTGATCATGGTCCAAGCGTACCTCGGGCTCCGAAGCAACAACTTGGAACTGGATTTACACAAACATGACCAGGACGAGTACACACTGTGGCTATCGAATTAGTATCTATTGAATTCAATTGATATATTATGTAAAAATACCTAATAAATTAAACGATTGTTGCTGTTTGATTTGATATTAATTTTAAATTTTACGATTAGAAAAAAAACCGCCTTTAAAAACCACGAACTATAAGTGTAAAATAACATTTTTAACACTTTACACACTTTAAATAACATTTTATAACACTACACTCGAGAAAAGATGACTTTCTTGTAATACTTCATTCAATTATTCGACAGGGATTACCCACACTAATAACCATCAGCCTAATTGTGAATAAGGTATTAAAAGAATTATGTTTTAACTTCTAACCGTTGAGGAGTTGACCTTCCATCATCAGCTGATCGACAAAAATAATGCAATCAGGCGTAAATACTGGTGCAGCTTTGATAAAAAATACAAAAACATTTCATGTGCTTATAAACTTTGTGGGTTGCCCTCGATTTCTCTGGGTTCCCTTTATCAGATCCTGATATGATGAAAATGGGACAAACTTGGAAGTGTGTTCTTTCAAAAAAAAATTGTGAATCGGTTAACCATTGGCGGAGAAATCGGTGAACATACATAAAAGAACTAAAAAAAAAAACATATGAACCACATTGACATCTGTCAGTTTACTTCGTCAAAATATTAATCAAACGTAATCTGGCGGTAGGACTAAAACACTAGCCACACTCATAGTGTTTTAGTCCTACCGCCAGAATCCGTTAGATTAATAATTTGAAGAAGTAAAGTGACAGATGTCAATGTGTCATTCCCATACATTTGTCAGTTAATTTCCGACTACATATAGAGAGTACATTGTATATAAGTAACTTTATTTTTATAAAAATAGGTTAGCCAAAAATCCAACGCTCTCTTACTTTGACTATTTTTTACTTTGACTTGACCTACAAGGAAACTGCTGTATCTTGTCAAGTGGCTCTATATAAATGCAATTATTGTTGCTGTGCTGAAAACTGAAAAGCTACATGATTTTATTAGTCAGAAAAATATGAAATGTACTAACAATATAAGAACTTCAAAATCTCTGTATTATTGACTAGTGATCTGCCTCAATCCATTTCGAGACATTAATTCCAATCTGTACCAATAGATGGCGTGAGACGTCGATTATATCGCGCAAGTGTTTCGAGCAGAAGGTTCTATGTTCGACTGTATATTTTTGATGGAAGGTCAACTCCTCAACGGTTAGGAGTTAAAGGTAAGCTACTGAAGAATTAGACACTAAAAAGCATGAAAAAAAAGCCTTGTTGAAGTCCATATAGCGCCCGATCCCTCTCCGGTCGTGTAACAATAGTGTCCCCTCGGAATATGAGGGTAAGGGAATAGAGAGTGCACTTGTGTTTGCGCACACACTTGAGCACTTTAATATATCCTGTGGCTGTTCGTTCGTGGCTGTTCGTTGAGATTGGCCGCCGTAGCGGCAATCGGTTGGAGGATATTATTATTATAGTATAGATGTGTTGGTTACTAAGCCTTGGTTAGTTGCTTTCATACCACCCTGGGGACCTAGCGTGGTTAGGAAACAACCACTCACCACCAATCAAAATGTCCAAGACTAACCACCTAACCGAGGGCCTTCAACGACCCCCTCTCTCGGCCAAGCCGGGGGAGGAACCGCCTAGGCCGCCGTGTAGGCGAGCACCGCCTGCGGAGGGTCATGGTGTCTGGGTTCGCCCTTTTGAACCCATGACTCCTCCCCACATAAGGGCGATGAGGAAAAACCGCTGGGGTTTTGTCGGTATACCTCTGGCCAGCTTCTCGTTACAAGAAACCACCGCCAGAGGAGAGCCCGACATAACCCTCCTGCTCCTCAGGAGGAGGGTATGCATAAGGCGCATTCCCCAGCGACAACAAAAAAAAAACAATAGGGCCAGGGAATAAAAGGCGAGTGAAAATTATACCGTTCGCTTCAAAACAAAATAAACGCACAGAGTTTCACCGAATGAGTGAGGGTACCGGAAGCACAATTCTGGGGGAAGGGGAGTTTCTAAGTGTACAAGTTCAACAGTCACCGCTCAACAAAAGCAAAACAAATGCACTAAAAATTAGGGTAAGTACATTTTAGTCTCAACATTGCTCAACAGATGGCGCTGTGCAAAATTAAATCGCACAAGCGTTTCGTTTTTTCTTACATATATATACCCTGAAAATGCTTAACCCACCAGTACTGCACCATTGCTAGACACCTCATTATATGGTTGATTTATGAATCCAGGCTTTCATTCCTGAAACCTTGTCACCTTGCTATAGGGTTGTACACTAAGTGGGCAGCGTACTTGTGTCCATGGGCGGCGGCGATTGCTTACCATCAAGTCTGCTAACATCACTAAGTTTTTTTTTTATAATTGTTTGTTTATAATGAAAATATATCCATAATATTATCTTTCTTTCTTTTCTTTTTTACAACTTAAACTCGCCTGAAAACCGTTTAACAATCGCTACAATTTAACCTTTCAGACTAGAATTTTCTTAGAACTTAACCGCTGAAATAACGAGCGGCACTCCCTCTGCCGGCGGGGAGCGTAAACTAACCGAAATACATTAGACTAGTGTGGTGCCATGGTGACTTGTAGGGTAACTCGAGTGAGATAAAAAAAAACTCACACGTACAGTCGCCTGCAATGAAACGTAAACACCTCGACCACAGATTTAATAATATTAATAATCGGTCGTTCCATACAGATCCGCTGACTCTTAATAATTTTACGCCCACTAATAACAATAATTCACACGAAACTACACACACACACTTAAAGTCCTCTGTCTCATTCTCACACACGGCGCCGTTTAGTACGTGCACGCATATTCACCTTATTTTATGTAATAGATCGCAGACGAGCAGACAGATGGTAAGCGATTGCCGCCGCCTGTAGACACCCATGACACCAGTGGAGTCGCAAGTGCGCTGCCAATTTATAAACCCCCCTTAGCCCAGAATTGGGCCTCTGGTACACTCACTCACGCAGCGAAACAGCAGAGTGCTGCTTCACGCCAGTTTTCTGTGAGGCCGTGGTATCACTCCGGTCGATCCGGCACATTCATGCCGAAGAGTGGCTCTCCCACGGTACGGCCTCGGCGTGGTACACGCAGCGCTTAATCTCTTCATGTGGTGGCTAGGGAGGGAGCCTCGCGAAGGAACGTAGCTCTACAAAACCCTACCGAGGACGAGGACAAACGTGGCATTTTTGCCTATCTGATGGTAAGTGATCACCGCCGCCCATGGTCATCAGCCACACTAGCAGGCGTAGAGATGCGTTGCCAGCCTTTTAGGAAAGTATAGGCTCGTTTCTTGAAGATCTCAATGTCGTACTGGTTCTGAAATACCGCTGCGGGAAGTTGATTCTACAATGACGAGGAGTGTGGCAAAAAATGACGTGGAAAGCGCACGGTGGCCGACTTCCACCCATCCAGATGGCACGGGGGGATACCCTAGTTTACGGCGTGTAGAACAGTGGTAAATTCAGCAGCGGGTATTAACTCAAACAGTTCCTCGGAACGCTCACCATGGTAAAGGCGGTAAAAGACACATAGAGATGTGACTTCTCTCCGCAGGGCTAGAGAGTCTAAGCGATCAGTAAGACTTTTGAGTTGCACGACGTTGAACGCGGTCAAAAGGGAGGAGCTGATATTGGTATGCTCCGGTCCAGAGATGGGAGCAGTACTCCATGTGAGGCCGAACTTGTGACTTATAGAGCTGAAGGCGGTGGGTTACCGGCTATGCCATTATGACTCAAACAACAATGAGTCACTTCACATCCCTACATTAGAGGCGGGTCACCGGAACCGGTTTACGGCGCAGTCTAATCGCGGAAAAGCTGCAGGTACTCGTTACAAAAATACTCGTTTCCGTTCTAGCGGGCGCAAGTCATAAGAGTTGGTCTACAAGCGGTAGCGGAGCGGTATTACTAAGTATATTATAATAATATAATTCTCACAACATCTCATACGTTGACCTGATTCCGTACTAAGTAGCTTAAGCGACTTGTGTTACAGATATCAGACAACAGAGGAACACAAATGTATACTTAAATACATATATTACACCCAGACACCGAACAAACACAAGTGTTCATCGCACGAATGTTAGTCCAGGGTGGGGATCGAATTCACGACCTTTGGCGTAAGAGGCAGAGTCACTACCAATTGCATCAAATATACAGTATAGACAGTAACTATATGGCCAGCCACAAGTTAAAGTACCTATCCAAAAATCTATTTCTGAATATTATTAATATATAAAATATGTGTATTTCTGCCATTCTCAATTTCATTTGTTAAACTACTTTGCACTGCCTTTCCTTATTACGAATGGTACCCAAAGGTTGTCTGTAAGAAATCGCTACAAGTGATAAGACTGCCTTATTGTACTGTCTGTCGCTGTTGTATCATGCTTGTATTTTATTTTTGTGCAATAAAGAATATCTATCTATCTTTTCAATCATGGGCGTATCCAACTTTGGCAATAGGGCGGTCACATTAACTGATTTCGTTATAAGTGTAAAAGAGGAAAAAGGGTCATGATCTCATGACCCATGCATCTGCCCTTGTTTTCAATCGAGTCGCCTTTGGTAAATAAATTTGGCACTGTGCGAATCAATCCAAAACCAAGTGATGCAACAGAGGGGCTATGTTATCGACATAACCTTGATCATGGAATCTACAAGGTGAAATGGCGGTGGTCTGGCCAAAATACTAGTCGCCAAAGCGACAAACAGCTGGAGTGAAGGAATTCTGGAGTGCAGACCGCGTCTCTGTAAAACGTAGTTTAGACATTCTCAGGCCAGTTGCAGTGACGCCTTGGGAAAGATTACTGACTGAATCTGGACCTCAATAAGATCTGATTCCAAAATAAGTATTTAGCTTAGGTACTTAACGAAATCCCCACTAAACAGACGATGACTGTATGGACTCAGTGCTCTTTGGTTTCTTCCATTTTCAATTTAAAACCATAAATCCTCGGTTAAGAGACGTTAAACTACCTTCGGTTCAGTTAGCATAAACGTCAGTAAAGCAGTAGTAACCGCTGATTATTTTGGTGGTGAACATGAATAACTCAACCGCTGTTTGAAAACTTGGTGAACTCGGCCCGTATGCTTAAAAGGATGATATAACAGCTAGACACAGAACAAATACAAGTGTTCATTATACGTATACGTACGTACAAATAATATTTTATCCAGTGTGGCAATCGAACTCACTGATTTTCTAGCCATGAGGTTGAAAACCAGCGGATTTATTCGTTTTTCCTTCAAAAAGCATAAGAAGCAGTTGTTAAATAAAACATGTTCAGGGTTATTGGACACTGAAAACAAATGTTAACACAATTCAAACAGGAAGGACATAAATACACAAATAGGATAAATCCCACTACTACTAATGGAATACTTGTCCATCTAAACAAAAGAGATGTACAGCGCGTGTAAAAGGTAGATAAAAAATCGGTCGTAAATTCCGTTTAAGTTGTAGGCCCTCTGTTAAGGTGACGGGTAGGGCACACTAGCGACGCCAATCGATTTAATTTTTAGCTACTATACCAGATCTATTTTAAACAATTTCGAGGTTACAACCTCTCTGCAAACACTTATACTATTTATTAAATAACCATGCAAAAATGTTAGGTCCATTTTTGTACGCGAAAAATTGATTCACGCTAAAAGTGGCCGCTTTTGGCGGTAATCAATTTAAAAAAAATGGAGCCAACATCTGTGCATGGTTAATAATTTAATAAATAAAATAAGTGTTTGCCGAAGATTGTAACCCCGAAATTGTTTAAATTAGATCCGGTTTAGTCGCTAAAAATTAAAATCAATTGGCGTCGCAAGTGTGCCCTACCCGTCACCTTAAGAAGTCGATTGAAGAAGCTAAGAACTTTGCACCAAAAGGATTTTGTAGCATCTCGGCATAGATTTAAATATTCATTATCTCCTCCGCTAGTTACTTAGACCACCGCATAAAGACTACGCCCTGTAAAGATGCAAAGCAAGGTGTGGCCTGCATACAATGTCGCTAATGGATTGGCAGAACAATATCCAGGTTAAAGGCAGCCAAGTTACGTTAGACATCACAATAAGAAGTTGAAACATTCATAATAATATCCTTCAACCGATTACAGTTACGGCGGCCGATCTTAACGATCAGCGACGTACACATGATATATTATAGTGCTCAAGTGTGTACGCAAACACAAGTGTACTCGCTATTCCCTTACCGTCATATTTCGATAGGACATCAATGTGACACGACCGGAAAAGGCGACACGGGGTAAAAGACCGCCAACTTCCGGACTTTGGGCTGACACTAAGAATTTCTTACCGAAAACTTAGGTACACATTTTTGGCCCGGCCCGGGTATTGAAGCCGGGACCTCTTGCGCAGCTATCGCTTTAAAGTGCGACCCACTAACCACTGCTCCACCGAGGCATTTGAGACATTAGGAACGTTGTATATTTACATTGATGATGCTATATCTTAATCTACACCTATTTTTACCACTAATTTATAAATTAACATAATTTTTTTTCACGGGCCAACATGGTCCACCTTAGACCTCATCTTCACTTAACATTAGATGTCTCTCTTCTTTTCTCTGTCGCTGCGCTCTTGCCAAAGCGCTCGTGGTCACGTGGAGGCTACCTTGTTGGTGTTAGAGGCGGACACAGCTTTTCTCACGATCTCTCACCATCTCCTTCTGTTCACAGACTGTCTGGCACAGTCTGACACGGGGTTTCCTGCCTTGGTTCGTGCCTGCGATACCCTCACTCACGCAGCGAAACACAACACAGTGCTGCTTCACGCTGGTTTTCTATGAGGCCGTGGTATCACTCTTAAAATTCAGTTTAAATACTTTTAATAGAGAAATAATAAACAAGGCCACAGAATTTTTATTTGGCCACGCGCACAAACTTCTGATTGACTAACTAAGCACCGGGAAATTGACATAGCCTTTAATTAACTGATTCATCTTCTTTACAACGCCAACTAAAAATGTTAAAGAAAGCGTCAAGTCAATATCAACAATTAATTTTCCTTGTCCTTCTGATTTATACATTGCAAACTAATTTACTAACTCAGCCACGAAATTTGTAACTCATCACCATATTACGTTTTACAGCTTCAATACAAGCTCCTCAAAAATTATGTATTCAAGCTTCAATACTCAATATCATATATTATAACTGAACATGTAAAATAATACTTCATATTCTTTTATCGTGAAAATAGCCACTGTACGATTTGGCGCGAGTGCGCGACATGACAGCAACCGGCCATTTGCACCAATCAGAGAGCGCTATTCGATACTTGTGTCGAAGCCCTTATTTTCTTTTTCTTTTAATCACGTAATTATACGTGTTAATGATTATTAATTAATTTTCTATAAATGATTGTACTTGTTACACATATTATACACAAATTGATTTGCATAAATAAATGGTTTTACTGTGACTGTCCTTAATAGTTCTTCTTCTTCTTCATATTTGCGTATAATTCCCGGTTGAGTCCAAATTTGGAGCCCAGGGTACGCTTTGATCATGATTCAGGATTTGGGGAGCCTGGTAATTACAATGAAGCGACTGCCGTCTGACCTTCGCAACCCTTTGACAGAGGAACAAGACCAACTGAATCATGGTTACACGCTTCTGAAACTATCCCAAACGAGCAGGTTTCCTCACGATGTTTTCCTTCACCGCCGAGGTAAATATAGAAATATGCACATAGATTTGAAAAATCTAGAGAAATCGACCCTCCGCATGGAGGGCGCGTTCTAAACCACTAGGCTACCATCGCTCTGGCTGACTGTCCTTAATAGTTCATGTGTAATACATAATAATAATATGTAGTGGCTTTAATTATACTATTTGATGACAATTTTAGGTATATTTAACAATCGATTAATGTAGGATGAGTTACAATTTATTCATACTTAATTATGCAATTAGAGGCTAATATTCTTACTATTTTGGTGTCATATATTAATACTTTAGAAGCTTCCTATTTGAATGCATACCACAAATTTAGATGCTAAAAAATAACCACTATGCTGAGTTATATTTACAGTGGCTTACATATAAGATAACTAGTGTCTGAGATACTATTATTAAGACGCGCATTGGTTGTGGCCGACTTAGTAATTTAGAAGGTAACATATATTTTCTGAGGCGAATAATGCAATTAAAAAGAAGCTTGTTTAATTAGCACCCCTTTTAATATGTATATTAAAGAAATTTTGGGGAATGTTTTACCTGATTTTGTTAAGCAATAAGGATTTTCAGTGGGTCGGTACCATCTTTTAAATAACTTTCATTGTGAGAGAATAAGAAAAATGACATTGCATTTTTATTGATTTCGATTGATTATCGATCATTGCCATCGACCGAGAGTAGAATAGATAAGTCAAGATTGGTTGGTATTTGTTGGTTGCATAGTCAAAATTGATCGATTCAAAGCTATCAAAAGATTCAAAGTATTTATTTGCATATAATAGTTAGTCGATGTTCTTTGGAATATTATCCGCCGATCAAAGAAAGCTACTAACCACACTAATCTATGAACGATCAGCATCAATCTATGCCATTGTATCTTGTGAATTTGAAATCTTTCTGCATCAAAATAGAATAACATTACATACAATCACTTAGAATCGCATAACATCAGGTGATCCTGCTGATTTGGTCATCTATCACATAAAAAAAACGTTAAAAATACTTTGTAACCCCTTTTTCCTGGGCACCTCACGGCCACTCAGCCCCAGAACGAGAGACTTATGATCCCAGGGCCCCCGCGGGGCCCCAGTATTTGGTTTGTTTTTTTTTTTCTTTGTTGAAGGAAAACACTTTATTGCCTTTTAATTAATTTAATCTTAAGCCTTGACAATATAATCCGGAATACAGTTGTAACGCGTAAATTAAGAACATGAAGTACACAGTAAAGTACCAGATAAAGGACAAAAGTACAAGTCCTATAGAGAGTAGACAAAGTAAAGTAGTTAATTAGTAATGAGATGAGTAATAAAGTTCCAGTACATAACCCTTATATCTACAAAATGGTTGATTTTTAATATGCCAAATACTAAATTAAATTAGATTTAAGGGTCTTAAGTATGGATCCAGCTGGAGGGAATTACGACTCTGCCATTGTATATTATTGTGAGAATGCCTGTCTGACCTAGCTCAACCGTAACTCTGTGTTAGGTTTAAAAGATTGTTCTAGGTAAGGATGGGACTTAACTTATGATTGAGGTAACGCGACGCAGCCCTCCGGAAGCTAGTCCTTGGCAGGTCCAGAACTGTCGTGCCAGGTACTCTGTTGTCCTCCAGCGTGGCCTGTTGGTACTATCCTTGGAAGCTCCCGTCGACTATGTAGCCCTCAACGAATCTAACTGGTCTCGGTTCTTGCCGGTACATAGGGCCCCAAAACGGGGAACGACAGCAAACACTTATTTTGTTAAGATTAAGACGACGAATCGAAATGTTTCACCTCAAAACTTATGCAGCACACACTCAAGGTTAGGACTCACAAATAGGTCAAGCGAGAGGTCTTCTAGAATTAAAATTTTGAATGTGTCCTTCGCGAGGCTCCGTCACTCCTATTTATTGCTTAAAAGGTCTGGAATGTTCTTTCTATTCAAAAAAAACTCACATCCGCCCAAAGTTGACCTTTAAACAACCTTGTTAAGCTAAATGTTCTAGAATTTCTATTTGTATTTTGTTGCTTTTCAACTCATGACATAAGAAAGAAATAGATGATGCAACGATACAGTGTCGCCTTACTAGCGGCGAGAAGATTAACTAATTTACAGGAAATTGAATGCATTCTGAATACCATATTTGGGAAGTACATCGACTATCCTGTAGATGGCGTGCTGATGATGATGAAATGTAGATGTTAAAATTCAAAGGAACTAAATTAGAAATGTCCTAAAGGTTACTGAAAAATAGGGTCTTTGTTACAAAGTTATTAAAATAAATATAATTCTGCCCTAACTGCCAAGATATAGTAGACGATATTTTTTATTTGTGAGTCAGTAGCGACATCTATGCGTGAGTGGAAGACGTAAATCTTGTTAAAAGATGTTTTCCTATGCATTGCGGACATTAGACAACAGAGGTCATCCGTACCTGTTGATTTAGCGCTTGGTTGGAAATACGGAGACAGAAGGCGCTGAATAGGGTAATTAGTGTTCTTGAGAAGTCTGCTTAGATGGCGTTATTCTTGAAATAGTAATTATTTTGTACAATTATTTTTAATTGTTACAACTTATGTAGATGAACTCTTGGTGCAGCTTGAGTTATCAATAATGGCGGTGAACTTCTTGCTATTTTCCGACTATCTATAACTCACACTGTAAAGTGGCTGCACCCAGATGCACTAGGTGCGGCTGCAAACACCGTACCTAATGGATTACAATGTCATTTATTTCTAGCTTCAGCAGAAGCTCAGGAAACTGAAGTAAGTGTAAGATCGCTATTATTAGCTTTTACCTTCCTTTCTTTCGTGTCGTAAAAGGCGACTAAGGTAAAGCTGCTGGCATGATCATCAGCACCCAGAGAAGGAAAACTCTGCATTTATATCAAAACCCTCGCCAACCCGTCTGCCAAGCGTGGTGAGTATGGCAATACCCCTCATGGGATTGAGGGAGGCCCGTGCCCCAGCAGTGGGGACTTAAATGGGCTGATGATGACGATGACCTTCCTTTCTTTACAAATGCATGCTTTATGACTTTCTTTATGACAATAATTAAAACGACTTTAGTGACATTTTTTGCAAGATGACAAGAAATACCGCTGCTGCCATTTCCGCTTTCAGTGTCTTTTTTATATGACTAGACATGGCAACTCCAGTGGAATCACAGAGTACGCTGCCAACCATTTTCCATTCCTACAGAATTGGGCCTCCGGAATTCTCGTTCACTCTTCACTGTTTTACTCCGATTTTCTATGAAACCATGGTAACGCTGGTAACACTCCAATCAAGCCGGGCCATTCATGCCGAAGCGGCTCTTACACTGTGTTGGACAGGTGGTATGTGCCCAGGTAGAAATAATAATTTACTTCCTTTACAATTTTGTAATTAAAAGACGATCTAGCTCTTGATGCGTACAGGAGAATATGATATGAAAAAAGTTTGAATTTATTTAGATCTTAGACAGATGGCGCTGTTTCGATTACAAATGAGAGTGCTAAGATTTTGATACTTAATTATGGCGGCGTTATACAGATGACGCTGTTAACTAGTATTTCGCTGTTTAACACACGGTTAGTTTAAGTAGAGGCCGGATAAAATGTTAATTTTTCTCTGTTTGAGTATAAAATTTGCGCCCAGAAGACGGACAGAAAAGCAAGCCAAGGTTTTATTACTATCCCTTGCTTAGTCTTATGACTTGGACCACAATACAAAAATTACACCCAGTAGGAACGCACGATATCAACATACATTATCAATCTTGCCACCTTTGCTCTAGCTTACAGCGCTTTATACTCTAAGTCTACACTTGACCGTGGGAGAGACACGCTTCGGCATGAATGGGTCGGCTCGACCGGATTGATTCTACGGCCTCACAGAAAACCGGCGTGAAGCAGCACTGTGCTGTGTTTCGCTGCACGATTTAGGGTACCGGAGACTCAATTCGGGGGAAAGGGAGGTTTAAAGGTTGGCAGCGCACTTGTGACTCCACTGGAGTCACAAGTGTCCATGGGCGGCTTCAATCGCCTACTATCAGGTGATCCGTCTTCTCGTCTGCCACCTATAACTTAAAAAACACTTTTCACTCCCCCCTTGCTTTTTATGCCTTAGACTCCGCACACTGGAGATGCACAGTTAGATCAGGTATCATTTGAGTTATTCCGAGCTGAGTTAGGGTATCCTGAACCTCTCGGGAGAAAGGGAGGAGAGGGGAGAAAGTTGAAGAACAGCCGACATATACTGGCTACCAATCGATTCCTATCGCCAAGCCAATTGACCTCGACAAAGTAATATTAGCCAGATGAGAATAAAATGAAGATGAGAGCCCCACCTCACCAATGTTCTCCGCTTACGATCATAACTGGACCACTGGACGCTGAGGGACGAACGGTTGGAGTTTCGTCACAAAGTGAACTTCAGCTCATATGTGGTGAGAGTACCGACCCATTCCCTGGCGACCTTTATTAGGGAGGACTTCTAGCCGCAGGGAGTCGTCTTTCGGAAGTTTTGAGCACGGCTACCAGCTGACTCTATGCGCCGCACGTAGAAATTTGTAAAAAAATAAATAAAGTGAATTTAATTTTATTATGTATGTATGTTAGACTGTAAGGTATTCATTATATGGGCCAAGGAAATATTTTTGAGAATGTATCTTGTTGCCTGAAATAAATGAATTATTATTATTATAACTCAAGCCACACATTTGACATCAATTGAGAGTTGATTGAAGAAGTTTAACTTTGGCTGGTGGCGTACTACATCTTTTAACATCCACGTAGTAAGTACGTACAAACTATTTGTTCCCGCTTGCTCTTATGAATTAAGCCACAGTTTACAGACTACCTCAGTGGAGACGCACAGCTAGGCAAGGCCTGCTTTCAATGTGGTAAAAAATCTCTAGTAACCATTACCACGCCACCTATGTTCACCGCTTACGATCATAACTTGGACCATACGTTTGCCATTAAGTTCATAGCTCATAGAAGTAGTTTAACAGATTTTGATAATTTGGCTTGAGGCATACTCTATTACTATCATCTACGTTCATAGAAACTATTCGCTCCCGCTTGCTCTAAAAAATATAAAAATAAATATATGTTTCTCCAGATAGCTCGATCCATTTGTTAGTAAAACATAGCTCTTATTACTAGTATTAGTGAAGATATTATTATTTGATTACGAGTATTTAATTAATAAAATAAACCTGCTCCGCTAATGAATTAAACTACAGCTTACAAACGCACAGTGGAAGCGCTCAACTACACAATGTGTCTGACTGATGGAATAGGCTAGATAGTTCTATACGCTCCCGCTTGCTCTTATGACTTAAGCCACAGTGCAGACTACGCCCAGTGGAGACGCACAGCTAGGCGCGGCGTGCATACAATGTAGCTAATGGATTGCTTTGTGCGGTTTATTATATCGTTACTTCGCTATCGATCAGACCTACCTACTTTACTGCCATCAGTTCAATTATTTTTGTTAGTACACTAATTGATTGGAAGGTTGGGTATGGGAGTTTCTGGATAGCATGAAACTACACAGACTTAATGGCGTGTTTATGGGAAGTTCCCTCAAGCAGACCTGCGGGGCTCCACTTGTTTCCTTTGTGTATGAGATAGGGACAGACGAGCAGACGGATCACCTGATGGTAGGTGGTGTATGGATACCTGCAACACAAGAGGAGTCACAAATGCATTGCCGACCTTTTGAAATTTTGACCTTTGGAATACGCTTTTTTCTTGAAGGATTGCAGGTCGTATCGGTCCGAAAATACAGCAGGCCAAAGTTCATTCTATAGTTTGGTTGTACGAGGTAGAAAGTTTCTAGACAATGTATCTACAGTTGAAGACTGCCAACCATCGAGATGATGTGGATTTCCTTCTTATCTTAGCGTTCAATTCCCGGTTGCGTCCAAAGCTGTCTGGAGTCCAGGCTACGCTTAGATCATGATTCAGGATTTAGGGAGTCTGGTAATTGCAATGAAGCGAATGCCGTCTGACCTTCGCAACCCTTAACAGGGAAACCAGACCAACTGAATCACGGAGACACGTTTCAGAAATCTATCCGAAATGTGCACGTTTCCTCACGATGTTTTCCCTCACCGCCGAGCTAATGGTAGAAATACGCATATAGATTTGAAAAATCCTTTCAGGAGGTACATTCTCGGATTCGAACCCTGAATGAATGAATGAATATCTTTATTTACAAGTAACACGGTACATTTATCAATAGGATGGTCATGAACTTGTCAGATCAACATGTTTCGCCATACATGGCATGTCAAAATAATCTTAAAATATAATTCAATTAAAAAACAATGAGATAAATTCAAATTACAAATTAAAAAAAATGCCAAAATATTTTTGAATTAAATTGTCATGCAGAGTCTAAAAATTGCTTAAACTATAAAAATATTGTCCAAAAACCAAGCACACAATTTTTTATGTGACTGCGGAGTGTTAAGTGCTTTTATGCATTCTGGAATTTTACTTAAATATATATATTGAGTCGTTCTGGGTGCAAATCCTAAGACAAGTCTGTTTGGATGCCTTTTATTCCGCTGATAAATATCACAAGCCTTAATAAACAGGTTTTATTGTTTTTGAAAAATTTAAAAACTTCGAATACTGTCTCCCCATATGGAAGGTTCTGAACCACTGAGCTACCATCGCTCACATTTACTACATGAAAGCACTATGACAATGCTGCCTAGTACGTAGGTCAACGAACTCTATCGACACCACCTAGAGCCGACCTTTAGTGTCTATATATATGTATGTATACGAGTCACCTGATTTAATCAACGCCGCCCATGAACATCCGCGAAAACAGAGAAATCGCTAATGTGTTGCCGGCCTTTTTAAAAAAAGAGTACGCTCTTCTCTTGAAGGTCCCTAAGTAATGTATATGTATATTTTGTGCTATCACTCTACACTACTTACCATCTATACTTTAATACTACTCTACATAAAGAGTGGGTGACGTCGATTTTATCTCGCAGATGCATCGAAGACTACCCACATATTGTAAACCTATTTGCCGACATATTCCATCTACGCCATTACGTTTATAACCCTTCGTTACTGCCAGTAATTTTAAGGAAGGAGTTTAAATTTCATTAGTGGCATTGTCGCAAGACTCGCAAGAAATTATAATTGCAATTTTGCATGCGATCTAAGGCTAGAAATGCACGAAAGGGTATATATAAAATATATGTGGTATAAAAACCACTCCTAATTTGTTAAAAAATAAAGAAGATTCTCGGAATTTCATATATTTGTTGTCCAAATAAGAAAGTGTCGGCCAAAGAGCAATTTTGGTGTATTCTGTTATGGCTTGTCCCCTGATGTTCAAAATGAAATTGGCGTAGAGAAAAAAAAATATAGTGAAATCACTGAAAATGTATAAGATGTTGATTTTTCAACTCGAATAAAACCAAGGATAACATCCCTACGACTTTAGTGCCATATTAATAAATACTCTTATTAATAAGTACTTACTACAGAATGGATTCTTCCCGCTGTCCACCCTCTGCTTTTCCACCCCGGGTGGACAGTGAAACAATTGTTAAAAATATTCCCGCTGTCCACCTCTTCTTGGTTGAAAGAGGGGGTGGACAGCGGGAATTTATTTAACAATTGTCTCACTGTCCACCCGGGGTGGACAAGCAGAGGGTGGACAGCGGTAATAAGCCCTACAGAATACGGTAAATAAAATACTGAGCGAACCTGGACCAAAAAATAGGAAGTCATTTAAGAACGGTTGGCAAAATATATCACTTGATGATAAGTATAATAACTTTGAGAGAGTCACGTTTTTGGCATGAAAGGGCCGGTCCAACCGGAGTGATAGAGAAAACTGGCGTGAAGCAGCGTTTGCTCTGTGTTTCGCCAAGTGAGCTAGCGTACCAGAGTCCCATTTCGGGGGAAGGGGAAAAGGTCAGCAGCGCACTTACGACTCCACTGGTGTCGCAGGTGACAATGGGAGGCGGCAATAGCTTACCATCAGATGATCCGTCTGCTTGTCTGCCACCTATCACATAAAAAAGGGTACTCAAGTCTTAGCTGACCTAAAATCAGATTCAACAAAATTGCACCCTATAACAAAACGCCTATACCCTTCTCAAAAACTTCCTACCAACTTTAAAAAACAAAAGTGCCCAACTTAATTCACTTCGCGTGACTACCCCGTGTAAGAACCATCGTTTTTGCACGGCCTAAAACGCTTTCCATCCACCTGACGGCACTACATTAAAAATAATATCGCTTATGCCGAATAGATGGTAACCTAGCGACAGTATAACAAGATTTCCATTCTCATTTTCCGGCATACCATCAGTACCAAGCTAACTGTTTAGCACAACACGCGTTCGATTTTCGAATTCGAATTTGACAACTCTAAAAATGAAAGTGGCGCGTTTTTCTTTTCTTTTGTCTTTTTAAAGTTGACTTTTTAAATTCGCGTTGTAAAAGGAATCGAGTTTATAGTTGTTTCGATGGAAAGCGAAATTGAATCAATATTGGCCCCGACCTTAACATTTGCTGCAATGGTATTGATTAGCCACAAGTAGGGCGGATCTTCTCTTGACTATTCTATAGTTATGGACGGTACCTTCGTGTTTGCTTTGTGTAAAGTTTGCGCGTAAATGGCCATAGAGCTTTCAATTTAGTTTATTATCTTGTGTCTGGCCTATTTTGTGAACAGGTAAGAATTCCTTTGTTTTAGGGGTTTAATCATCTTATTATTTAACAGTAACGTTTTTGCAATACCCCATCTGACTCTACTTTTTTTTTAATGCATAGGTGGCAGAGGAGCAGACGGATCACCTGATGGTAAGCGAAACCTGCGACACCAGTGGAGTCACAAGTGTGCTGCCAACCTTCTACTTATAAAATAAAGAGGATAGATTTGCTTGCGTGTACGTAACGAATTTTTGTGAACGTTGGGGCGGAAAGGTCCTCGAGTGGAGGCCGCGTACAGGAGGCCGTGGCAGTACCCCCACAAGGTAGACTGACGATCTGGTGAAGGTCGTGGGAGTCCCTTGAATGCAGGTACAGGATCGGTCTGTGTCGAGATCATTGCGGGAGGTCTTTGTCCAGCAGTGGGCTTCTATTGCCTGAAATGATGATGATGAACGAATGAACTCAAAAACTACTGGAGCGATTAAAAAAACTTTAATCATTAGAATATTAGAAATAAATTATTCTTGATTAACACAGCCTATATTTTATAACAGAAAAATGTCTAATTTTTAAAATCACTAAATACTAATTTAAAATCTTTGTAGATGCATCAGCCGACATAATTTTTACGGATATCCTTTAACATACGTCGCTTAGATTCAGCTGTTTCTTTTCAAAGGTTGGCTGGATGATATCGCTACAATATATATTATTGTTTTTTTTTCCTTTTGTTTTTATTTATCTGTATTTTTAATTGTTTTATGTTTTGTTTTCTGTTTGTGCCAAATTGTGTTCTGTTTACAATTGCTATAAGTTCTGTGTTGTGATGTCTATAATAATAAATATTTTCTTTCTTTCTTTCTACAAGCGATATAGCTGTCCGTGCTTTCAAATTCAACAACGTTAACAGTATAATTTTATTTTAATACCTACAACATGAAAAATATCTGCATAATTTATTTGTAGGTCTTAAAATGTCGGTTAAATATTTAAGCTGCCAAACCGTTTTACAAGCGGGACTTACGAAATACTCCATTTAGGGTTGCAAGGCCTTAGCACCGAACCAGTTAAGCTGGACGTTTGGATAAAAGAAGCGGA
The DNA here is from genome assembly GCA_019059595.1 of Marasmia exigua. NCBI lineage: Eukaryota > Metazoa > Arthropoda > Insecta > Lepidoptera > Crambidae > Marasmia > Marasmia exigua. Next base: position 16,170,408 of record CM032488.1, read on the forward strand.
CACCCTGAACTTCGGCTAGGTAAAATCACAACGATCAGCCACGAAGTATCAACGCAGGACATATGTCTTGCGTTGATATTACAGTGAACAAGTGTGTGCACAAAAACAAGTGTACACCGAAATATGAAGATAAGAGAATAGTCCCTTACGTTCATATTTCGGTGGGACACCAAAGTACACTAACCGAAGAGGAATCAGGCGCAGGACCAAGGGCTTAATGTGCTCTCCGAGGCACTACAGGACCGCCAACTTCTAAACGTCTGGCTGATACATGAAAATTTCTTAACAGAAAAACTCTGAGTACTTTTTGGCCTAACTCGGGGACCTTTGAACGACGGCTGGTCCCGAGTTGGTTAGTGTTAGATGTTACTAAAATACGCACGTCAATAAAGGACGTAAAATATTAAATGAGTTAGTCTCCTTTTTAAGCAGAAAGTGGGGAAGGGGATAGATAACCTCCGATAGTAAAACCCTTCATGTTTTTGGTCCTTCGCCATCTCCAGACCACCGCCAAGAGTCCGCGCAAATCCTTTTCTGACCATTTTTTTTGTCGCTAGGCAATGTTTCGGCTGCGCCATATGCATGTCCTCCTGCTGGGGAGCAGGAGGGCTATGTCGGGCTTTCATCTAGCGAGGTCTTCTCCTGACGAAAAGCCGGCCAGAGGCATATTGAATAAACCCCAGCGGTTTTCCCTCATCGCCCTTAAGTGGGGAGGCATCATGGGTTCAAAAAAGGCGAACCCTGGCACCATGACCCTCTCCGGGTCCTTTTCGACCTCATGAAATCCTTTTTGGCAACGCACTTGTAACTGTTCTTGCGTCTAGTGTCCATTGGTATTGGCAATTGCTTATCATCAGTAGACGAATCTCGTCTACTCAACACCATCTATCTCATAAAAAAGACCTGCCGAATCTGGCAACCCTAGCCCCACTCCTGACCACATTAAAAGCAGGCAGGAAATGTACGATAATTTGAAACCCATAAAATGGATCCGCACATGTATGTCTTTCGCCCCCTGGTGGTGGCAACACGCAAATAAACTAAACCATCAATGAGAACTAAGTGTTACAATGTCTACCTTTTGACGGTAAACGTCAAATTTGAGAACTATGAGTATTTTTGGATTTGGCTGGTTGTAGGCATCTTTATAATAGCTAGATTTGAAAAAATGTCTAATCAATAGAAAACATTTTATTATTATTGACATCACTTAAGTTATAAACACAATTTGGCACAAAAACAAAACAAAAATACATAGAAGTAAAAACAAAAAAGAAAAATATTACAATGTTAATTATAAAGACCGAGCATCATCATAAGCTGCCTAAGAATAAACCTCTCACAATGTTGTCGTTTCTGTCATAAAGTTGACTTAAGAAGAGATAGCACGATGCTGAGCTCCTCCAATAGTATGAGTGTCGTGCATCCCGTGTGATTCGTATGTTAAAATCTATCTTACGAGACTGCTCTGAGGAACTGTTTGATCTACATAAAACCACTCGCAAGCGATTGTCATTCCATCCCCATCATCTCGATGGATGGCGGTCTAATACAGTGAGTTTCTCGAGGAACTTTCTACCACGTACACTCAGTGCTGTGGAACGGTTTGCCTGCGGGAGTATTTCCCGACGGACTACGACTTAGGGACCTCTAAGAGAAGAGCGTACTCTTTTTTAAAAAGGCAACACATTAGCGATCTCTCTGATTTCGCCGATGTTCAAGGAGGGCGTTGATTACTTTCCATCAGGTGACTCGCTTGCTCGTTTGTCCGCCTCTAGCATAAAAATAATACTATTTATAAGATGTCATAATACATAACGAGGTTAATGGTATAATCAACATTTCGCCTTATAGGGAAACTGGAAAGGCGAAACCTTTGGCGCGATGTAGTCGACTCCTAGCGTCATCTATTGGTCCCGAAACAAAGTTACGGCAGGCCACTTGTTCGAAATTAAGCCACCCAAAACTGACATAAACTAATGAAACCGGGTATCGAAAATCATTTATTGGACTTTATGTTTGGGCAAAAAGACATCTAGAAATTAAGGAGAGGATGGAAGAGGGGGCCTTTTGAAACCCCGAAGCTCTTCTATAGCTACGGCCATACCTAATAATGTATGCAAACGATTAGGAATACTTATGATACATAACTACCATAGCTTACAAAGAAAATAAACTCCGCCATCAGTCTTTGAGGTCCTTGCCATCATTACATCATCATTTCAGCCAATAGACGTCCACTGCTGAACGTAAGCCTTCCACAATGTTCTCCACAAAGAGTGGTCCTATGCCGCCCGCATCCAATGGATTCCCGAGACCTTCACCAGATCGTCTGTCCACCTTGTGGGGCCATGGCTGCGAATTCTTGTACGTGGCCTCCACGCTATGTGCCCTGCCCATTGCCACTTGAGGCATGCAATCCTTTGGACTATATCTGTGACCTTTGTTCTCCGGAGGATCTGATCATTTCTGATACGATCACGCAAGGAGCCTCATAGCCCTCTCCATTGCTCTCTGGGTGACTTTGAGCCTCCTTAATCGGCACATTTTAAGCGGCCACGTTTCGGATCCGTATGTCACTGGTAACACACACAATCCTTCAAAAAACCTTCTAATAAAAAAACATACTAAAATTGTGCACTCTCTAGGGATTAGTCCTCGTTCACTATCAGGTATTGCACTAGTATCATTATCTACCCGGCCTATTGTCAGATATGGAAGCTTTTAACAAAATTGAAAGGTTGATATGTAATCTGGCCGAGGTACAGATTACAACAATATTTCGTTCGGTATTTGATGGCACTAATAGAAGTAAATGGGGGTCCGATAATTTGGAAAAGGTTCGATTGGTGAATTTATTGGGATGAGTCCACAGTTATGTTATGTGAGGGTCAAAGCTTTTCAGAAAAACTTGCAGGTACCTTAGCAATAAGATGTAGGTCATACGATTTTCCCTAAATTTTAACCAAATTAATAAATCGTTCTGTTGGGTTTCAAATATAACAAAATCATCAATGAAGCTCATAACATGAATGCTTACGCCACATAAACTATGATGTCTGATATTATTAAATTTATTAGCATATTTATAAACCGAAGTCAACCTCGTCTGGTTCCCTTTTTTGACGGGTGCCAAGTGCAAGTCAGTCAGGAATATCTTCAATGTAATTACCAGATTTGGTAAAAATCTGGGTCATGGTCTACTAAAGCGGCGCCGTCCATGGACATTTGCAATGCCAGGCGAGTCATGTGTGCCGCCGCTTTTAAAAAGGAATACGCTCATTTTTTTAAGGTTACAAGCCTTTAAAATTGCATTAGTCCAAAAATACCTCAGGTGATAGTTTGTTCCATACTTGTCGTGCCCGGCAAAAGCTTTCTTGGGAACCTCACAGTTGAAGGCTTGTGATTATCGTCAAGCATTATTAGTCTATTAATAATATAAAAATAAAAGGGGCCAAGCGCTAGGGGGAAGAATTACTCGTATATTTCTAAGAAGAGTCACCACGACCTTCAAGAGACCAGTATATTCCTTTCTAAAAGACCGGCAAAGCTTCAGCGACTCATCTGATCTCGCAGATACTCATGAGTCACGCTTAGTACTTACAATCAGGTGAGCCGCTTGCTCGCTTTTTGCCTTTTGCATAAAAAGGAGCAATTTGTCTAAGAATTTCAACGATTTTCTTTCTAGTTTTCCCTAGGAATTCTTACGAGTTTCATTCTGTTGCAGCCAATCTAAATCCTGAACCATGGACGAAAAGACAGTGGACCTGATCTTCAGCGGCTCGCTGAAGTCGCTGCCGCCAGTCAGTTCCAAGATCGTGAGGATCTTCACCAGTTCCACCTTTACTGGTAAGTTCATTTTCTTGTACCAGAATCTTTAACTATTCGAGAGTTATGACGGTGGAAAAAGAAACGAATATGTTAAGGTCCCACTACTCAAATCCACTCAGACCCAGGGTGGACCGCCTCCGCCGCAGTTACTGCTACAGTAGCAACCAAGGTTTAAGGTTAGCCTCCTCGTTATTTCAGCGTGTATTCATCAGCACCAAGAGAAGGAAAACTCTGCATTCATATCAAAACCCTCGCCAACCCGTCTGCCAAGCGTGGTGAGTATGGCAATTACCCCTCATGTGATTGAGGGAGGCCCGTGCCCCAGCAGTGGGGACTTAAATGGGCTGATGATGATGATGATGATGATCCAAAGCTATCCCTTCGGAGCCCGATCTACTCTTTGACCACTATCCAGGATTCGTGAAGTCTGCTAGTTACAATTAAGCGACTGCCATCTGACCTTCGAAGGGTTGCGTAGACCAGATGGCTCAGAAACAGGGGAACCACGGTTACACGAAGAATCAGTATCCCAAATATTACAAAAATACAAATTTTTTTAGAATCTTTCCGTCTTCTTTTTAAGGCCAGCATCCCGACGAATTACTGAGCTTTCAACACTACACTTATCCAGGTTTCAACTCAAAGATACTAGTCTTCAACGATTCTCAGTTTTATGGTAGATACGATCTCCTTTTCTAACATAAATTGTAATGCCAATAATAAATATTTCAGCTGAAAATTACTATTTCAGGGTGCCGATTCTTCAAAATCTTTACTTTTGAAGTCGAAATAAACTCAGTTTTACTCCACATAAAACTCCTTAGGTTTACGACCACAACTATTGCTTATTTCATATTACACCCGCCTAAATTCTCAAGAGCCTTTATTATTAGTATGTTAGGGTTCAAAATTGAGGCTGAAATCTGGGTTCTCAAAGACAGGTGTAACTAATTCTACCAAGAAGTTATTAAATATGTTTCAAACGGGTTTAGTAGTAAACTGGATGGTTTTAGTGCAACGAAATGGCTCTGAAATAGTCAGAACTATGAAATGACTTGAAATGAGAAGTTTGACATGATTTGCTACAAAATTGTGGGTATCACCCCAAATTTCTGAAAAATACGAAACCCCGGATGAAAAAATATTACGACATACCACGAGAAGGAAGGACATCCCAAATCTAATACAACCTAAACTAAACATAGCAAATCATAGTGTCAAATATCAGGCGGTGGGACTTTATAATAAATTACCTAACAGTCTAAAAATTATTACTGACTTAAATTTATTTAAAAATAAACTAAAGGCTTATCTACTGGATACAAGTTTCTATACTATTAAAGATTATGCAAATGATGAATTATTGGAAAATAGATACAATAAATTTAGTGACATTTAAATAAGTAATTGGGTATTTTAATTTAATTCTTTTTTGTTACCATACATATAATTTAAATTTTTAATATATAATTCAAGTGTTTTCAAATTTTACGTATTATTGTAAATTTTATTTCCAACACAATGTATATTGTTTTAATGGAATAAATGACTTATGACTTAAATCTCCCGTGAGTGTCGTAGAAGGCGACTAAGGGAGCGTGAACAGGGTACCCACCTAATTTTCTAGTATCTTGTTAACTAGATCACACCACCCAAAAAACATTGTGGTTTCATCCAAACCCTTTTCCAGTCGTATCGGCCTCCGATCCATTGGGTACCGAAAGGGGGAGGACGAGTGTGTGCGCCTGTGTTTGCGCGTACATTAATATGTCCTGCGCGTCTAATGCTTCATATATTGGACTCCTAGACGTACTAAAAGTCCTGTGACGATAGATAAAGGTAGAGAGGACCAATATACAGTTGCGAGCAAACAAATCGACTCAGGACCTAGTTTTCATACATACATACTAATTTCAGAGGCCTATAAATATGAAAGTATATGTGCTTTAGTAATAATTTTATTGTAAATCGATTTCAAAAGTGTTCCAATTTCAATTATTTATTTAAACACATGTTAGAAACGTGCCGATTTCTTTTAAAATATCCTATAATCGGTTGTCGGTTCTGCGGCTAATATGGCCAGCCCACTGCCACTTAAGCTTGCTAATCCGGTGAGCAATGTCGATAACTTTGGTTCTCTGCCGGATCACCTCATTTCGGACTCGATCTCGGAGAGAGACGCCGAGCATTGCTCGTTCCATAGCCCGCTGAGCGACCTTTAATGTAGGGCGCCCTCTGGCTAGGTGGGAGGACGATCTGCGCAGGATGGCTGGCAAGAGCTGGATGCGAGAAGCCATGGATAGATCACAGTGGCGAACAATTGGAGAGGCCTACGTCTAGCAGTGGACTGCGATAGGCTGATGATGATGATGATCCTATAATAATTGCATGGAGGAAGACAAACAACTTGCTCGATCCTAATTTTAAGAATATTTGCATGTTTCTGGAGGCTTGTTAAACGATAATAAGAGGAAGATTTATGATATCATTTTACATTAAAATTATCACTTAAGCGCGTACACTTTCATATTTATAGGCTTCTGAAGTTAGTAGTATCATCATCATCATCATCAGCCCATTTAAGTCCCCACTGCTGGGGCACGGGCCTCCCTCAATCACATGAGGGGTAATTGCCATACTCACCACGCTTGGCAGACGGGTTGGCGAGGGTTTTGATATAAATGCAGAGTTTTCCTTCTCTGGGTGCTGATGATCATGCCAGCAGCTTTACCTTAGTCGCCTTTTACGACACCTCGGTAAGAGTGAGGGTGGCCTATTCTACTCTGCCGGGGACCACACGGCACGGCACAAGTTAGTAGTATGTTTGTATGAAAATTAGGTCCTGAGGCGATTTGGTTCCTCGCAAGTGTAGATATGGGACCACCAAAATGAATGTGACAAAAGAGCGATCCCAAATTTTCTCGAAGCATTTCGTAATTTTTTTGGACCTTCATAACTTGGGTTTGATAATTAAATTTCGCTCGACGCTTCCACTATCAGATAAGCGAAAGCGGTCATTAAAAGTTCTTCATCACTCCCCCACTCCCCCTCCTACTACCCGCGAAGGTTTTGTTCATGGGGTTTTATTTTCAGCTGTAAAGGGGAAAGTTCAAGGTGTTTTGTGAATAATTGATTTTATTTGTTGGTTTTGTCCGATTTTTGCATCGTCAGCTAAAAGTTAACATACCAGTTAAGTCTAGGGATGTTGTGTAATTGCAAAAATGACGGTTTTGACTTTCTGAGTATATTTCTGTGAAATATATATATCGCACATATTCTGAAAAACTGCCATAAGACAAGACCACCCTCACATTGCATAAATGCATTTTTACATGACTGACCGGATGGCGCAATTGGTAGTGACCCTGCCTCTTACGCCAAAGGTCGTGGGTTCGATCCCCACCCTGGACAAATATTCGTGCGATAAACACTTGTGTTTGTTCTGTGTCTGGGTGTAATATATGTATTTAAGTATATATTTGTGTTCCTCTGTTGTCTGATATCTGTAACACAAGTGCTTACGCTACTTAGTACGGAATCAGGTCAATGTATGAGATGTTGTGAGAATAATAACATTGCATAAATGCCTTTTTTACATTCTAGAAACGAGTTCAATAAACTCGTCATCAGTTTAAATATTTTGAATCCTCAAAAATTTGCATTGATAACTGAGCAGTAACATTAATTAAGTTACAAATAAGTGAAAGCGCGTTTTTCTCAAAAGACGCTTTTTGGGTTATGACAATTTTTCAGAGGATATGCGATATTATGTAATTCGAAAACTACGTAACCGATTTAAACACTTTTTTCACGGTTACAACTATACATTGTCCTCTATAGTGAAGAAAATGTGTAGTTACTTGGCGAAAACTTCTTATTCCTACGGGAAAACATCAAGGCGCGCGGGCCACGCGCTGTTAAAGGGTAGGTAAGTCTAAACCCAGGTCTGAGTTTAAAAAAATCTTAAATTAATTGAGCAGGATTGGAATATCATTTTTGAAATTGTACTGAAAACACATAGAGCGTGTTGGTTAGGTAATTTCCTTGCTTTCAACTTCACAGAATGGAGGTTCTAATCTATCTATGGATAGATCTTTAAAAATGATGTTGTGGTTTTTAATATATATATTTCTAAACTTAATACTTTGCGCAAGACACGCTCCCAAAGTTGTAAAATGTATCCCCCCCCCCCCCTCCCCCTCTAACTTCTATAATAAAAGAATTATATAACCTAAGAAAATATATGATATACATTACCATGAAAACTAACAACGAAAATTGGTTTGAACTAGATCTAGTTAGTAGTTTTTTTTAATACATTATAAACCGTAAACCACAATTTACCTTCCATATATCTAACATGCTGATACGGAACCTGTTATGTCCGACTCGGACTTGACCGGTTTTTTTAACATTATCTAAAGAGTTCCGGGCCAATTTGTGAACAATTTTTCAAAAAGAAGTTTCTATTTTCTTTTCCTTAAAATTGCTGGCTGGTTTTAAACATATTTTAATGATTTGACATCGGTATTTGTAGACGAATAAATGTGGGGAAATTAGATTTTCTTTTGTTTTGATAACTAAGATTTTCGTTCTTATTTTGTTGTTTTGTAAATTTTTATTTATAAGTTTATGTTCAGTAAGTGTTTGAATTTTAGATTGTTGATAAAAAGATAAGAATATGTATTTTGATGTCTATGTAAGCAAATACCCTACTAGTCGCGAACGTTTTGTTCTTGGGGTTTTATTTTTTCTGTCAAGGTAGAATTTGAGGGGAAATTTCAAGGTGTTTTGTGAAAAATGGGTTTTTTTGTTGGCTTTGACCGATTTTCCCGTTGTCAGCTAAAAGTTAACACCAGTAAAGTATTACTCGGCGAATGACGGTTGTCTATTTTACATTTTTAATTTGGACTATCAGCTAACGCTTGACCATAATCTCACCTGATCGAAAGTGACAATAAGAAGTTAATGAAGTTAACGAAGATAACAAAGTTAACGAAGTTAACGAATTTTAACGAAGTTAACTATAAAATAACTGATTTTGATGAAATTTGGGCGGATGCATTGGAGCCTTTTCCCAACGAGAAGCCGGCCAGGCCTATACATACCTAAGCCTATTCTAACTTGCATTGTTTTTATTTACAGATACAACCATGGAAAGAAATACCCTTATGGCTAAATGCTACCCGCGAATTAAGGACTACTGCAGAGAAAAGCATGGGCTAGAGTTTCAAGTAAGTAAAATTATCAGTAAGTAGCTATTTCTTTTATTAACACCCTGATGGTCTAGTGGGTTAAGCACCGGGCCGTGATCTCGGGGTCCTGGGTTCGATCCCGAGTCGAGCGAAAAGCATGTTTCGAATTTTTAGAACATAGCTCGGGTTTGTGATCACCAATCCGCATTTGGCAAGCGTGGTGATTAAGCCTAATCCCATCATAGTAGCGATAACTTGATTTCTATGATGGAGGCCTTTGCCCTGCAGTGGGACAGTTTATAGGCTGATACTTTACTTTTTATACTTTACCTATTTCTTTTAGAATGGAGACGTCTTGGTAAACGTAGGTTTCCATTTTTTAAAGCTGTATTTTCGTATTATGTAACAATAACAAAATACCGACACGTGTGACCTGTTTTGTGTTTACGAAAACGAGACACAAAGTAAGAATGTTGTCGATGTTCTAGTATCGATAACGCAACATTCCATTTCTTTCCAACGATCCATCCCTTCCTTTTTCTAACCACCCATCACCTAACCAGATTTGTATTAAATTACAATTCAGTCTACGTATGTTTCATTTACGTTACCTAGAATTGATGAATAGAAATATTTCCCAGAATGGAACGAGTTATCTCTCAAGATTAACTATAAAAATTGATGTCTTCCGCTGATCCGTTTTCAAATCCTCATTTGTGTTAAGGGGCATGTGTTCCAAACTTTGATTCATTTCAATTTAAGTAACTCAGCTACGGGAAAAGGCGCCTTTCAGATACCAAAACCTGCAGGTTCTGTCGCGAGGACGAGAAAACGGTTATCCAAGTTCACGGCGAGTGCATAGCGTTGCACCGCTGCAGAAGCCGGCACCTGGGAGCACACATGGCTCTCGGCTCAAATCCAAAACCTCCCCATCAAATCCATTCTCGGGTGTATCCTGGAGCTGGAGCTACATTAGGTGCTGTAATAAATTCTGGGGTTGCCTCAATAGATCTTCTACTGGTCGCAGTGGCTATGAGACGCAATGCTCACCCCATTGCTTTCAATTTAAAAAAAAATACGAGAAAAGGTCAGGTACCATCGTAAATACACCTGGCAAAAACCTATCTTTTAAAAGATTGGAACATTTGCATCTGGATCAGTGAAAAGATGGGGGACAGTGAAACGCTTAATTTGAATCATTTGGAACATCTACTCTCAGATACCTCACAGAAAACCGGCGTGAAGCAGCATTGTGCTGTGTTTCGCTGCGTGAGTTAGAGTACTGGAGGCCCAATCCGGGGGAAAGGGGTTTAAAGTTTTGCAGCGCACTTGTGACTCCACTGCAGTCGCGAGCGTCCATGAGTGGCGGCAATCGCTTACCATCAGGTGATCCGTTTGCTCGTCTGCCGTATCACATAAATAAAAAATAAAAATAGACACAAGGAATCTCAAATTTTAGTTCCGTGCTTTTTCGTGCAGACGAGCAGACGGATCGCCTGATGCTAAGCGATTTCCGCCGCCCATGGACGCCCGCGACACCAGTGGAGTCACAAGTGCGCTTACAACCTTTAAACCCCTCTTTCCCCCGGATTGGGCATCCGGTTCTCTCACTCACGCAGCGAAACACAGCACAGTGCTGCTTCACGCCGGTTTTCTGTGAGGCAATGGTAGTACTTGAGCCGGCCTATTCATGCTGAAATGTGGCTCTCCCACGGTCAAAGCAGTATTTAGCATTTTCTTTCCAATGATTCTTAGTAAATAATGCACTCAACTCTAAAACTCTCACTCTTACCGAGGTGTCGTAAAAGGCGACTAAGGTAAAGCTGCTGGCATGATCATCAGCACCCAGAGAAGGAAAACTCTGCATTTATATCAAAACCCTCGCCAACCCGTCTGCCAAGCGTGGTGAGTATGGCAATTACCCCTCATGTGATTGAGGGAGGCCCGTGCCCCAGCAGTGGGGACTTAAATGGGCTGACGATGACGATGAATGCACTCAAAAATCCTAGATACTTCTTCGGAAGACCGAAACACAAACTAATCGCCATTATAAACGCAACTAAGAATTGCCGAAAAATATTTTAAGTTGCGGCGTGTTTGTAGCTCAAAATGGTTGCGGTTCGAGGAGTTCTTATTTCGTTCAAATATCCAATCCCATTTCTTTAACTTTGTCCGTTTAACATAAATAAAATAATCCCGTGACTTTTTTATTGAAATAGAACTTGCCCTTAAGATCCCTTCCCCTGATTCCGTTATAATAATCCCGATATTGCCAGATATTTTTCCTTGAACAAGCAAAATGAATTTAAATAATAAGCCAAATCGAAATGAGACGGGAAAATCGGTTTTGTGAAAAACTCGCTGTATCTTGTTTTCTTTTTCACGTAGGTAAGGGCTAAGATGGGGTAAAAAAAAGTAAAGTAGCAGCCTATATACTGTCCCACTGCAGGGCAAAGGTCTCCATCATAGAAATCAAGTTAGCGCTACTATGATGGGATTAGGCTTAATCACCACGCTTACCTAATGCGGTTTGGTGATTACAAACCCGAGCAATGTTCGAAAATTTCGAAACTTACTTTTTGCTAGACCCGGGAATCGAACCCAGGACCCCGATATCACGGCCAGGTACTTAAACCACTAGATTTTCGGAGGCATGGTACGATCAGCAAAAGTAGCTTAACACTTTAGTACCATGTCAAAGTAACTTTTCTGCCTTTTATAGTCAGTTTCTATGGGGTATTTAAAAATTGTTACTTCGTCATGGTACCTAAGTGTTAAGTTACTTTTGATGCTGACGGTAGTAGTAGCCGTGTGGTCCCCGGCAGAGTAGAATAGGCCACCCTCACTCTTACCGAGGTGTCGTAAAAGGCGACTAAGGTAAAGCTGCTGGCATGATCATCAGCACCCAGAGAAGGAAAACTCTGCATTTATATCAAAACCCTCGCCAACCCGTCTGCCAAGCGTGGTGAGTATGGCAATTACCCTTCATGTCATTGAGGGAGGCCCGTGCCCCAGCAGTGGGGACTTAAATGGGCTGACGATGATGAGATGATGCTGACGGTCACCTACGTCAGTGGATAAGAACGTACCTTCGAACGGGGGGGGGGGGGGGGGTGTCGCGATTCAAACCTGAGCATGCACCTCTAAATTTTCTATGTGCGTATTTCTACCATTGGCTCGGCGGTGAGGGAAAACATCGTGAGGTTCGGATAGTTTCTCAAAATTGTGGATTCCTTCAGTATTTGAGATAATGATTCTGAACGTTAAACCGTGATCCAATTGGTCGGTACCCCTGTCTAAGGGTTGCGAAGGTCAGACGGTAGCCGCTTCTATGTAATTACTATACTTCCAGATTCCTGGATCATGGTCCAAGCCGAACGTGCTACCCATGGATATGGATAGATATCCATACCATACCCGTATGGGTATCTACAGTTTGAGAAACTATATTAAACATGTAGGTTTTATTATTATTTGATAGAAATGGGGTGAGCCCTGCGTCTCATAGCCACTGCGACCAGTAGATGATCTATTGAGGCAGCCCCATAACCTATTACAGCACCTCATGTAGCTCCAGTTCCAGGATAAACCCGAGAATGGAGCTGATGGGGAGCTTTTGATCTCGTCTGCTGAGATCATGTATGCTCCTAGGTGCCGGCTTCTGCAGCGGTGCAGCGCTATGCACTCGCCGAGGACGTGGATAATCGTTTCCTCGTCCTCGCGACAGAACCTGCAGATTTTGGTATCTGAAAGGCCCATGTTGTGCAGGTGCTTGTTTAATTTGCAGTGCCCCGTCCGAGTGAGTGCCCTACTCAGTTTTATTATTTCTACAGCTCGTTTCTGATCGAACGCCTGTATCAACGCCTTAGACTGTTCTAGTCGAGGTAGTCTTCTCCAAAATTCAGTGCTTTGATTATGCTAACGTGTAGGCTACCCTCACCGCCGAGCTAGTGGTAACTAAATATCCGTTCTTATCCACTAAACTACCAACTCTCGCTCGCCGTTACTTAACTGCCTCGGTGGCAGTGGACCCACTAAGGGCCCCTTTTTAAAGCGACGGCTGCGCAAGAGGTTCCGGGTTCGATTTCCGGGTCGGGCCAAAATTTGTATCAACATTTCGGTAGGAAATTCTTAGTGTCATCCCGGAGTCTGGAAGTTGGCGGTATTGTACCCCCGTCCCTCGGAAAGCACGTTAAGCCGATGTCCTGCGCCCGATCCCTCTCCGGTCGTGTGACACTGGTGTCTCATCGGAATATGAGCTAAGAGAACAGAGAGTTCACTTGTGTTTGCGCACACACTTGAGCACTATAATATGCCCTGCGTACGTGGCTGATCGTTGAGATTGACTCTCTCTAGTCCACTTGATCCTCTAGCATTGCGGCGGGACATAGCTTCCCTCAGCATTCTATACCGCATCTAACATGAGAAGTTTTCCATCAGGTGACTCGCTTGCTCGTTTGTCCGCCTCTAGCATAAAAAAAAATTGGCCGCCGTAGCCGAAATCGGTTGGAGGATATAAAAAACTTACTTTCTACGCTAGCTCAGCGACCCGAAGTGGATCTTGGCCTGGAGGCCAAGATCCACTTCGAGAGACTTCACAAGAGAACACAAGATTTCGCCATTTCAGTCTGTTTTCGGCCTCCTGTCGCCAGTTCGGCGACAGTATTAGGTTGTAGGTGAGCAAGATCTTATTCGAGCTGGTCTATCCAGAGATACTTTGGGCGCTCCATCGATCGCACCGATCGCTAGTCGTTACGTCCATATTTAACTTACTGTGGTTTTCCAAAGTTTTGGAATACCTCGTACTAGTAATGAACAATTATAATTAGTAACCATAAACACCAGATGTGGCTTCCGCCGCCAGGAATAGCTCGTGGGTAGGAACCGTTTTTGTAAATGTTTACCATAGTTCGCTGGACTGGCTGTGCTATTTGCGGAGTTTAGTAAACTATAACAAGGAGTAATAGTGGAAACAGTAATATTTTTTTGGGATTGAAAACGTTTTGTGGAAGTGTCTTTTTTCATGTCATATATGGCTGAGTAGACGAATCATCGGGTAAAAGAGTTCTGCCCACGGATACCCGCAACTAGTGTAGTAAGATGTGTACTGTGTCCACCCCCCAATTAGGCCCTTGGTTACTAATACGGCTGTCAAGAATGACGAATGAAAAGGGGGTGAATGATTCGACGACGAATGAAAAAGACGAATGGAAGGGGATGTCATGCTACACTGATCTGATTGTCCTGTCATATCTCCATGTCACATCTCTAAATAAAAAAATTAAATAAAAAAAATAAAAATGGTTTATTTGCCCATGGTTTTTACAACGTAAGAATTACTGGTAGCCCCCCGTACCAGTTCCTGTCTGTGCGGGGAAAATTCAGGATTTGGTGCGAAAATAATTAAAAAGGAGCTTTTCCAAATTGGCGGTATACTGAAGTAAATAAAAAAGTAAATGAGGCCATTACATTCAACTGCATAATGCCTAAGACTAGAAAATAAAATTAAAAATATTTCATGCCGCGTGTCTTGAGCTTACACCACGGAGTTTTGAGTGAAAAGGCTTCAACACTGTCTCTTGGGGTGTGGAACACCACAGCACATGCGCCCCGACTCATCTCAGTGTATATGGAATGTGAGCAGGACTCTTCGATATCAATGTCAGCTGGAGCCAATCCTTCTATCTATACCTATTGTGAAACTAGTGCTCTTTTCCCTACGTCTCATTGGTGGAACTCATAGGTGCTTTGTGCAGACTTTATTGAGAATCAGAACTTCTTCTGGTCCCTATCCAATGAGAGCAGTCAATCAGCTCCGCATATCTCACGCCAGATCAAAACTGAAGATCTTCTTCAACAGGTGGTAGACATGAGATGGGGCGTCCGTGACGAAGCCACAGATGATCACATGACCACGGAGCTGTGCATGAGGGAGATCAAGAACTGTCAGCGTCTGTCAATGGGACCAAATTTTGTCGTGTTCCTTGGACAGAAGTATGGGTACAGGTGCGTATTTGTTTTATAATATGGACGCTATATCTTTTGATGTCATGTAAAGACGCCCTTTCACTCGTTCCACGGCCGCTGAACTTAAGGACTGCTTGCAGTAGCTGGATGAGAAAAGCATGAACTGAGGTGCGACCTGAAGTAGGTCTATATTCGTCGTCCACTACTGGACGTAGGCTACAAGCTTATTGGGTATTGTAGTAAAAAGTAGTAATATCAGCCTATACACGGTCCCACTGCAGGGCAAAGGCCTCCATCATAAAATTCAAGTCGGATGATCGTATTGCGCTTAATTACCACGGATGTCATGCGGAGTGGTGATCACAAACCCGAGCTATGTTTGAAAAACTCGAAACATACTTTTTGCTCGACCCGGGAAACGAACCCAGGACCCTGAGATCATGGCTCAGGACTTAAACCACTAGACCAACAGGGCGTCATTGGGTATTGATTGAAATACAAATTCAACAGCGTATCTCTGCGTGTCAGTTGTGCTCAAAACTGTTATTTCTGAGCCCAGGGTACGCTTGAGACATGATTCAGGATTAAGGAAGTCTAGTAATTACAATGAAGCGACTGTCTCACCTTTGCAACCTTTACCTAAAACAGGGGAACCAGACTAACTGGACCATGACACTCGCGTCACCAGTGGAGTCACAAGTGCCTATGTACATAGGCTGCGGCAATCGCTTACTATCAGGTGATCCGTTTGCTCGGCTGGAACCTTCATATAAAAAACAAAAGGCTGATGGTAAAATTCTGGTCTTCTTCTTCTTCAGACCTATCCCCACCTACGTGCTGTCATCGGAGCTTCAACTGCTTCGGGATGACCTCGCAGCAGGGGGAGTGGACGTGATCCTGCTGGACACCTGGTACAAGAAAGACTCGAATGCCGTGCCTCCTGTATCAGTGCTGCAGCCTATATCCTCTATTCTGATCAACTTTAATAATAAGGTATAGATCTGGCAAAAACGTATCTTTCAAAAGATTGAAACATTTGCATCTGGATCAGTGCACAGATGCAGAACAGTCAAACGCTTCATTTGAAACATCGACTCTCAGATATATCCGTGATTCATTCCGCTCATTCGGATCATTCGGCTCACTCGGATCATTCAGCTCATTCCGCTCATCGGATCATTCCGTGCATTCGGATCATTCGGCTCACTCGGATTATTCAGCTCATTCGGATCATTAAGCTCATACGGATCATTCGATTCAATCGAACTCGAGATCCATTTGAGTCGAATGATACATTCGGAGCGAACATTAGAGATTCAGAACAGTATATCATTTGGCTGAGTCGGATCACTGAGTCGTTTTAGTAAAGAGTTACACACGTCTAATAAGGTATGAGATTATGTATACACATTATTTGTTTTTTTTTTTATGTTGGTAAGCGATTGCCGCCACCCATGGACCGTGGTATTTAAATGTACAACACAACTAGAGTCACAAGTGCACTGGAATCTATAAACCCCCCCTCCCCCCAAATATGGCCTCCGGTACCCTAAAGAGTGGATCTACCACGGTTAAGTTAAGTAGTATGTCATTAGCCTAAATGCAGGCCTCCCAGCTACTTTCCGTCCCTTATTTTTTTGCTGAAAAACCATAATCTCATGTCAAACTTTAACGAGTAGATATGTACAGTCAACATCAGATCAAGTTACCCACCTGCAGTGGAAAAATAGCACTTATGCCCCAGACATAAGGACGGTCCAAAGGTCAACAAGGTAGTCTTGTTGATGATGAACAAATACTCGTAGTCTTGTTGATGATCTAATTGAACTTTTATTCAAGGACCTAAAAGTTTGAGGCTATTTATTATTATTGTGTTTGAAATATATAAATATATTCTCCCATTTTGGGGTACGCTAACAAAATTGCGGGCTTTTGGCCAAGCAAAGTTGTAGAGGAAAAGTATTATGTTGTTATGATGTCAGAATCCGATTCAAGCTGTAAAAATTTGCGGACTATCCTGCAAGTGTTAAGAATCGCTGCTTATTATTATTATTATTAAGCTTTTATTGCAGATAAATAAATCCATACAAATTCGTTAGTAACATTTTGGTGCTTAAAAACTATGTTAGTATATCCAATTACTATTATTGGGGACAGGAGTGTGTAAGGACCTCCAGTGTCCCAAAAATGGACCATCTATCCGGTCCGCTATAACAACGAGGAGGCTGTTGCCGCTGGCCCGTGTCCGCCGCGCCATCGAGGCAGCCCTTTTGCGCCTAATCGTACGGAAGCAGTTCGTACGCGCCTCCGCGAACATCTGCGACGCACTGCAGAAGCGAGGCAGCCGCAACAGCGCCCTGAATGCGTTATTATATTGAACGTGAAGGGAATCCAGCGCTCTTGTTGTATGGCTAACCCACAGGCTGCACTTGTAAAATGTGGTACAAAAGCCCTGAATAGCGTAATTTTTACATTATATGAACAACGTGCAAACCAGCGGGCTATCATATTCGCTCTTACCGACAGCGCCCTCCTCTCGCATTCAATATCTACATCGTATCGTACGTCTATATTTGAAACCTTTCATTTCAAAGTCACCCTCGAATTGCCCCTAAACGTTTAAATTGCTTTAACAATGATTCACTTTCCTATTGATCTTCAAGTCATTATTAATTTTTAAAAGATTCAACGACACAATTGTATATCTACCTCTAAAGAAATAATTACATTATATTATGGTAATGACACATGGTGCGGAATGTTAAAACTATATTTTGGTAATTATTTTTTACACGTACGGGATTGCACGACCGCGGAAATTCCCGGTGTAGGTAGCACTTTTCGACCTTATTGCATTGCGAATTGTACCACTGTATATTACCCGGCTGACTTAGCTGTTTTGGTTCAAAATTTTCCTAGAGGGGGGTGTTGTACAAAAAATAACACAAGGCTACTATTGTGTTTCGAGTTTAAACCTACCAAGAGTTACAGTCGAAGATTGGAATTCCTTTGGGGAAGCCAAGACCTGAACATAGGTTCACGTATAAGAGCTGATGATGATGACGATTATGTTTCAGAGGGTACCAAAACTACAAGCAGAAGATCAAGCAGTATGGTGGGACACTTTGGGCAAGATGCAGAAGCTGTTCCGCAAAGCCTCATCCCAACTTTATGCTGCAGGGAAAATTGATAAAGACGCTATGCACAATTATTTCATGTCTGGTGAGTCTAAGGTAGCATGAAGTAGACCGATAAAATATACAACTAATCTAAAGAAATACTTTTTTTTTTACAAACACATGGCCACTATGGAACAGAGTGAGACTATAATCTTCAGAATGCGTAACTTGTAAATGCGAAATTCCTAGTCACCGAATGCGGACATCTAATGCGCAAACGTAGCATACATCTAAGACATATTAAGCCCCAATGAGAGGACCTCAGTCCCAAACAATTAATGCACTTTCTGATAAGTACAGGGCTTGAGACTGATATGTAGCACAATCTACAAGCGGCAATCACAATAGATCAAACTGACCGGTATCCCTATAGGTACTGATCTGAAAATACCTGCATAGCCGCCTGCTTACAAGACCATCAATACAAAAGTAGGTCATCATGATTCTAGAGCGCTTTTCACTGTTGCGTCCAAAGTCATCGTTTCGGAGCCCAGGATACGTTTTGAGAGTGACCCAGGATTTGATGTAGCTGTTAATTACAAAGATGCAATTGCCGTCTGATTTTCCCACCCAGCACTTAGACACAGGAACCAAATGAAGGGTCCAAACTGAAAACCAGCGCGGCAGCGGCGGCAAACCGCTGCAGCACATGCTGAGCTTGGACCTTGTTGACCACTTCACTTTGTTCCTTTTCTTCTTCCTTGGTCACTGGTTTATATATTAACTTATTATTATTTATTTTTTTTGTTTTTGTTTAATATTTTTTCCTATGTATTACTGTCCTTATGCTTATATTATATGTCCTGTCTATGTAAATCTTTTATGTGGTCAATAAATGTTTACTTACTTAAATGGTTACAACTGACTCTGGTTACACGTTTAAGCAACTATCCGAAACTGCAGGATTCTTAATAAACCCTTTTTCTTTTACTTTCATCATCTTCATTTCTATTCCCTTTCTCTTCTCAGTAACGGAACGCGAAGTAATCAACGGCGTGCTCAACGTCAAGAACACAAAAAACCACTGCCTCGCCTATGTGCGGTACATCAACAACATCAACCTTCAGAACCTAAAGAAGGCCGGCAACTTCGTGGACATCCTCAACAGGAGTTTGGATTCGGAGGCTTCCAAGTTGTTGGCTGATTTGAGGGATGTAAGGCTCCCGGAGAAGATTGAGACTACTAATATGCAGAAGTGAGTCACTCATCATCATCATTTCAATGCATAATTCCAAAGATATTACTTTTCAGCCCGAGAAATGATTAGACTATGATCCAGGATTCGGTTTGATGATTACAATGAAGCAACTGACCTTCAACCGAGGCCGGTGGCACTCCTCTAGTATTGCTGATATCCATGAGGGGCGGTAATCCCTTACCTTATCATCAAGTGATCCGTCTCTGCCCGCTACCACTCAAAATGTCAAGTGTTATTGATGAGATGAACTGCAAAAGAAATGTGAAGTCTCCTAACATCACATGTCTTGTCTGGATATTTCCCAAATAACTTATTAGGTATCCTATATTTCAGATACACGGTAGAATGGATTGGCCGAGACGGTCTCGACAACGAGACTCACGGCGAATACCTCAACCATTTCATCACTCACTTCTACAAAAACATCATCAAGCTTGTCGACAGGTAAGGTGATTGAAATTCTCCCGAAATGATTCCATAACATTCCGTTCATAAGTCGAAACTTCTTATTTTAATTTCCATTTGCCTATCATCAACGTGCGGTCTCCAGCAGAGTAGAATACCACCTCCTCCATCACTCTTACCGAGGTGTCGTAAAAGGCGCTAAGGTAAAGCTGCTGGCATGATCATCAGCACCTAGAGAAGGAAAACTGCATTTATATCAAAAACCTCGCCAACCCGTCTGCCAAGCGTGGTGATTATGGCAATTACCCCTCATGTGATTGAGGGAGGCCCGTGCCCCAGCAGTGGGGACTTAAACACTTAAATGGGCTGATGATGATGATTGCCTATCATGGCTAATTTCCTGGAATCTTTTTAAGTTTGTAATTTGTTTCTATGCCAGAATATGATCATACCGAATTCAAAAGCTGACAACTGCTGATAACCTAGGGTACACGAGTTCTAGAAGGGAGACCACGTCTCGGCAATGCAAACGTGTGTAGGGCGCACTAAGGCTTCATGGAGTGACGATCTACTCAGGATGACTGGCTGGAGCTGGATGCGAGTAACCAAAGATCGATCGGAGTCGCCACACCGATCGATCTTAGAACATTAGGAGAGGCCTATGTCCAGCAGTGGACTGCAAGTGACTGATGATAATGATGAAATCAATAAACTTGTAATCTAAAATTTATTTACCAGTAGTGATTGTATTTACCAGTGACCATAGCATTAAGTTTTGTCAAATTTTGTGCAATAAAGAGTATTATCTCATCATCATCATTTCAGCCAATAGACGTCAACTGCTGAAAATAGACCTACCCCAATGTTCTCCACACAGACCGGTCCTGTGCCGCCCGCATCCAATGGATTCCCGCGACCTTCACCAGATCGTCGGTCCGCCTTGTTGGAGGGTGCCACGGCTGCGACTTCCTGTACGTGGCCTCCACTCGAGGACCATTCCACCCCAACGGCCGTCTGTTCTCCTCGCTATGTGCCCTGCCCATTGCCAATTGAGGCATGTAACCCTTGTATACCTATCTAACTCCAGTATCTAACTAACTAAAACTTATTTCAGAGCAATGCGTAAAGAAGACAGTAGTCCCCTGGGTCAGATAGTGACGGAGATTCTCCAGCACCTGCACGCTTGCAACAATTCCGTCAAGGTGTTCCACGGGAGAGATGATGACCTCCAGTTCGTCGAGAACTATATGAAGAACAGCTCTGACAAACCTCTAGTTTTGTATGGTGAAGGTGAGTTATTTGTCACTTCATTCTTACTACAAGTGGTTTCTTTCCCATAAGAACTTGGTTCCAGTGAAAATTATCGTGTCTTTTTCTTCTCAAAGTGCGTCTTTCACAAGCGAAGACCATCAATCTACATCTCCCTCTCGGTCGACTACGGTGGCTAATCTCAGCGATCAGCAACGTACGCAGGATAGATAGATAGATATACTTTATTGCACAAAATACACAACTTAAGTACTAGGCATTACAGATTTTTTTTGGATATATTATTGTGCTCAAGTGTGTGCGCAAACACAAGTGCACTTTCTATTCCCTTACACTCATATTCCGATGGGACACCAGCGTGGCACGACCGGAAAGGGATTGGGCGCTGGCCAAACGGCTTTATCGTGCTCCCCGAGGCACGGGGGTACATGACCGACTTCCAAACTCAGGGTTGACACTCAGAATTACTTCATCATCATCATTTCAGCCAATAGACGTCCACTGCTGAACATAGGCCTCCCCCAATGTTCTCCACACAGATCGGTCCTGTGCCGCCCGCATCCAATGGATTGCCGCGATCTTCACCAGATCGTCGGTCCACCTTGTGGGGGGCCTGCCACGGCTGCGACTTCCTGAACGTGGCCTCCACTCGAATTACTTACCGAAAACCAAATTTTTGGCCAGACCTGGGACCCACTAACCACTGCGTCACCAAGGCAGGCATGACAAATAATATAGTTACTAAGATACATATTATAACACCTGGATACTGACGACACACAGACTCATAGATAGACCGCCTTAATGGACAACACGACAGTAAAATCATTTTCCGAAATGAAACATACCATTTCTAGATTAGACTTATAGAAATTTAAGAAAAATAAATTCATAATTTATAAACTATATAACTATAAAAAAAATGTAAAAATCCTCCTGTGACGTCATAACTCGGCATGACAAATTAATAACGCTTTTGCTCACGTTTATTAGAGCAATAAAAAAGTAAAATCTCTGATCATAAAATGACAAGACAAAGTGATGACAGTGACAGTTACTTAAAGCACAGACCAAGAAAAAAACTTAAAGTCACCTAATTTTTTTTTTGGACGTATAGCACCGACATCACATACCTTGAGCCTCAGGACTACGTCACTTCCGGCAAATTAATTAATTATTTAAAAGTAAATATTTCAATAAATTCACATATTTAATGATAACTAAAAAATATAGGTCATATTTTTTCTTTCTTTATACGAAAAGGGTATAAAAATGCTTTTTGTCGTATTGTACATTGTATCTCTGTATACCTAGCTTTATAGTTATGCATGTTTTGCAAGAACTGCAAGAAGTATCTATCTATTGACGACCAGATTGGAACAGTGGTAGTGAACGCTGCCTCTGATAGGTACAAGGGTTGCGGGTTCGATCCACGCACAGTACAAACATTTGTGTGCTTGAACATGTTTGTTTGTATTGCAAACACCCAGACTGTTTGCTATGTATTGTAAGTACGTATTTACAAAAGAAAAGTATTATATGTATGTATATGTAATCCCACTGTTGGTTCTGATATCCGTAACACAGGTGCTTGAGCTACCTATCTCGGAGTCAGATCAATGTATTTGATGTTGTGAAATATTTATATTTATTATTATTATCTATCTATCTACTAAAACATACTATATGCAATACTATGTGTTTTTTTTTCATGAAAACTACTGCCACAGACTTTTTGGTCCGTGCCTTTTTTAATTTAAAATTTATTTCGTTTATTTATTTTATTTAATACTAAGTGCTCATCACACTTATGTTTATCTGGAGTGGTAATGGTCGAACTACAGGACCATGAGACAGGGTAACCACCAAATGCGCAATCAATTGTTGTAATATCATATATGATTCCATTTCTTGGCCCAGTATTCTGCCACATGGACAGCGTTATCGATGGCGTTTAAAGCTCATCCTATGTGCAGCTGTTTGGAAATGTAGAACAATTCAGTTTATACCCTGGGAGAGCTAATTTGTGTATGTACAGTCAACAGCAGAAGTAGCTGCACATATTTCATCATCATCATCATCATCAGCAACCCACACTCGTCCACTGCTGGACATAGGTCTCCCCTAATGCACGCCACTGCTCCCGATTTTCGGCCACTCTCATCCAGCCCACACCAGCCAGCCTTCGAATGTCATCATCCCATCTTGTCGCAGGGCGTCCTACACTACGCTTACCGAGTCGCGGTCTCCACTCAAGGACTTTACGGCTCCAACTTCTCGTCACCCATCCCTCAAAGTCTTAAGTCGAAAGTCTTCCCAGTGCGTCCTTCCGGTCATGACTTACGGTCCGAGACGTGGACACTCACGGCTGGACTAGTCCACCGGTTCAAAGTCGCTCAAAGAGCTATGGAAAGGGCTATGCTCGGAGTATCTCTGAAGGACCGCATCAGAAATGATGTAATCCGACAGAGAACCAGAGTCACCGACATAGCCAACCGAATTAGCAAACTGAAGTGGCAATGGGCTGGTCATATTAGCTGCACATATTTGGTAGTTTCTAATTCTTATTCATAAGAGCCACTAGCTGCGAATACTGTGAATCAACTTTTGCTATTGACTGTACCTGCAAATAGGTATTATATTTTAAAAATTGTGACTACAGTAATGTTATATTAACCGTGGGAGATCCACACTTCGGCATGAATGGGCCGGCTCAACCAAAGTGATACCACGGCCTCACAGGAAACAGGCATGAAGCAGCAATGCTGTGTTTCGCTGCGTGAATGATACCGGTGGCCGAATCCGGGGGAAAGAGGGGTTTAAATCGTTTGCCATTAGGCGGTCCACCTGCTCGTCTGCCACCTAAAATCAGGAGATGTGCTTTAGTTGGAGGAGAGGCACCGTACACATAGACATTATTTATGCATTGGTCTATAGAATTCTACCTGGACAGGCTATCCTTGCAGCCCACCCCTATGAATTGCCTATTTAGAGACTTCAAAGTCTGCCACGTTTTGATTCCAGGTGGCTGCGGCAAGACCAGTCTTCTCTCAAAGAGTGCAGCTATGTCCTTGAACGTCTGGTTTGCTGACGTGAGGCCCACTAACATCGTCCGGTTCTTGGGCACCACTCCTGACTCCAGTGCTTTGACACCTACATTGATTTCTATCTGCCAACAGGTACATTATTATTATAATTATTTTTGTATGAGAGGTGGCAGACGAGCAGACGGATCACCTGATGGTAAGCAATTCTGCCGCCCATGGACACCCGCAACACCAGTGGAGTCACAAGTGTGCTGCCAACCTTTTTTTCCCCTTCCCCCCCATTGGGGGGAAATCACTCACACGGCGAAACATAGCGCAGGCGCTGCTTCACGCCGGTCTTCTGTGAGGCAGTGGTATCACTCCGGTCGAGCCGGCCCATTCATGCCTAAGCGTGGCTCTCCCACATTTAAACATATTTATACATTTCACTGGCTCAGCAATCTGAACTGATTTTTTACCTTCGAAACAAGAAATCGCCACTTCGATTGATCCTATACAAATTCCTGATAGTCAATTGGTCATTTAATAAATAGTATAAGTATTTGTCGAGAGGTTGTAACCCCAGAAATTGTTTAAAATAGATCCGGTTAAGTAGCTAAAAATTAAAATCGATTGGCTCGACCGGAGTGATACCACGGCCTAACAGAAAACCGGCGTGAAACAGCATTGTGCTGTGTTACGCTGCGTGAGTGAGGGTACCGGAGGCCCACTCCGTGGGAAAGGGGGGTTTAAAGGTTGGCAGCGCACTTGTGACTCCAATGGTGTCGCGGGTGTTGATGAGCGGCGGCAATCTCTCACCATCAGACGATCCGTCTGCTCGTCTGCCACCTATCACATAAAAAATACAAGATAGTATTCTTTAGCGTCCCTAATAAGCCCGTGTAGGCAGTTTTGAAGTTAATCATTTATACCCAAAACTGGAATGCAGGACCAAAAAATCTACTACAATGTTGCCACTGCAATAAAATAATCATACAATAGTATATACCTATTTTTTAAAAAGATACGCCGACATAATTTGTTTATTGGTAATTTTAATTCTATAATATAAAGAAAGAATAGAAATAACTTATATTTACATAAATACAAGACCCTTTAGTAGAAACTAAATCATCTGTAATGTTTGGTAGAAAAGCTGGTATTAAGCTTGTGTCACCTCAGGTGTTAATAACATTTGGTACATCATTTGAACTTACATGTTGTTGTTTCGTGCAGTGAGGTGCCGGAAAGGGATATTAATGTAGGAATCTTTGAATCCCAATCGCTTTAAACAATGCTATTGTGTGTTGAGTGAGTTGTCACGTGAACAACTTGCTAGGACCTAAGAGACCTAAGAGACCTGCAATTTCGTTAAGAGTAGTCTCGACTGAATCCCTAGGTCGATAACGCGCCCGTTTTATTGAGAGACTGAGACTTTGACTGACTTCGACTGTTGACTACCCACTTTGTCAAAATATCATTTGACAATTTTCACCAATTATTTCGCCTAATAACGCCTTAAATCTAAAACATATTCAAAACTGGACGAATTGATTACTGGAGTGGTGGAAAACTTTATTAAGTTATGTACCGTGATTCAAATCCCAATAAAATATATGAGAGGGCAACCCTGTTTTCCTTCTCTTTTTTACCATTCGTCTGTGAACTAGTGCTGTCTCGCTCGCACATCGCCCCCTCCACCACCGAGTGGCGTCGACTTCAGTTTTTAGTTCGACGTCCCGCATTGGCATCCGATTCCTTGCTCGGAGCGGTCGTGCTCGGATTAATCCAAAGAATTAACTCCAAACGACTAATTAAATTAAACCATTCGTTAAAATAGAAAATGTGAACTATTTTTCTAAGTTAGTATTTACTGAAATTGAAAAATTTATATAATGTATGTTTTTCTAAATTAAATAGTTAACGGTTTTCCGTTCGAAAAAAAAAAGTCTGTGGTATTTATAGTTTTGTTTACATAGTGAACAAAATTTTCTTGTGCGTTCGTCATTTAACGGAGGGATATTATTCAAGTGTTTTCAGGTTGTTTTTAAGTGCTGTTTCGTTTTAAAATGGAAAATAATGAGGAAGAAAATCAGACAAACTCTAGTGAAGTTCGCAAAAAGCGAGCGCGTTCTCAGAGCTCGTCGTCATCTAGTTCGAGCTCAACTTCTTCTTCATCATCATCTGGAAGAAAACGTAGGAACAGGAATAAAAGGGCTAAACGTCGCAAGCATAACTCACTTCTTAAAAAAATTGACACAGCAGGTAAGTGATTTGCAAAATCACATATATAATCATAATCAATTTTCTTCCTCTCGCCAAGGGCAGGAGCAGGATATTCCTGACATCGATCTAGACGTTAGTAGACAATTGTATACCAAACATAGTGAAATAAGGGCGTCTACACCTGTACCAGTACCGCCCGCACCCGAGTTTAACGTTACCCTCAGTACCAGTGTAAAAGAACCACCAGTTCCAAAGGCGTCCCCTGAATATTTAGTAGCTTTGCAAAATGTCCAAAGATTCGGTAACCCAGAGTGGAGTGGCATTCGATATGCTGAAGCCCAAAAGTCATTTTCATGCGCACCTGGGTTTGTTGAATTAGAATGTAACGAGGAAGTTAAATGCTTTGAAGGGTCCCGTCATCTTCAGCTATCTGAGAGATCTTATGCGGCACTAACTCTTGCCCTTATAAAGCAACAAGAAACCCTACAGGCCGGAATACGAGACTTTTTATCTTGGGTTCAAAGCGCAGCTGACGATAATTTAACAATAGACTGCATTAAGGATAAAATAAACGAAATTATCCTAGGAGGCGACTTTCATAAGGTGTCCACAGATGCCTTGCAATTAGTGTGTGGCCGGAGGGCCGACATTGTGGAACAACGACGTGACAGCATTCTAGCCTCAGCAAAAGATCCACTTATCAAAAGTGCTCTTCGCAAGATTCCTCCAACATGCTCTTACCTTTTCGAGCCTATAGCTTTCTGCTCTGCTTTGGAGAAAGCTGGCGGCATAAAGAAAGCCTTCTGGTCTCAACCAAAGGCGAATCCCAATAAATCTGGTGCGCAACCAGGTCCAAGTGAAATATCAAGGTATCCCGCGCAGGGAACCACAACATTTACACCTGCGCAAGGTGGAACCAGGAACAGAGTGCACACACCTGCACAAGGTGGAACCAGCTGTTCCTTTTCAACACACTGCAATTGCAATCGTGAAGGACATCAAGGTGAGTCTAGCCACTATCGTGAGCATGTAAGGCCTTTCCCAAGCCATACTAGGGATACCTTTCGAGGCCGCAACAGTGGGCAGGCAAAAAGAGGCTATAAAAATATATCCTGCGGTGGCTCCAAGCGACCAGGCTCGCCCTCATACCGAGATAAGGCGAATAATAAACAGCGCAAATATTGACTGCAAGTCTTTCTAGGCGGGTCAGCTGTCCTAGTTTCATATTCAGGAAAAAAAAAAAAAAAAAAAATGGGCGCACCCTCAACAATTCTCATAGTGATTCAAGGCTACCGATTGCCCTTTTTTTCAAAAACCACCACTAATGAAACCGAACCTAGAAAATTGTCCATTTCAAACTCCTACTTCGAAAGAGATGACAGAGATCATTTGCACTCTCGAGGCACAGAAAGTTCTAG
Organism: Marasmia exigua; assembly: GCA_019059595.1. Taxonomy (NCBI): domain Eukaryota; kingdom Metazoa; phylum Arthropoda; class Insecta; order Lepidoptera; family Crambidae; genus Marasmia; species Marasmia exigua. The sequence continues at coordinate 16,198,122 of CM032488.1, forward strand.
AGAAAATAGATCCGAGTCCAAGTTTCATTTCCACCCTCTTTTTACGTCCGAAGGGCGACGGTTCTTTGCGAAAGATTTTCAACCTCAAGGCACTGAATGAGTACATAGACACAAGCCCCTTCAAATTAATAAATATGTACCAAGTTCCAAATTTTCTCCAAATCTGGCAGAAGTCAGTACTCATTCCACAAAAATCATTAGAATATCTCGGCGTGATGTGGTAGCCTTGGCTAAATCAAATGGCACTCCCAGAAAAGAAACGCCAAAAGATAGCCAGAATAGTAACGGAACTTCTCACAAGAAGGACCAACAACCGGAAAGAGCTAGAGAGTCTTCCGGGGTTGCTAAATTTTGGAAGTTTTGTCGTGCAGAGAGGCAGACTCAATTATCGAGGCCTCTAGAAAGAACTCAGTGCTCTACCCGACAGCCAGGATCTAAAATTGTTCCCTCTGTTCGACAGAGCCATGAAAGACCTGCGATGGTGGACTCAAAACCACGGTTGCGTCGGACTTTGCGTGGGGTGCAACTTCGGGCGACCATTACATCTCTGGCACCTGGAACAAAGCCTACATTGCTACACGAAAGAAATGTCGGTTATTCTAAAATGCTTACAAGATCACCGTCAGACTCAGAAATCCAGGTCGACCCTAATACAAACCGACAACAAAACTGTAATTGCATATTTACGCAACGAAGGTGGGACGATATCCCCAACCTTGATGGAGAGGCGTACAATATGTTTCGAATTATAGACAAGTTCCATATTCATTTCACCATCCATCACATACCCGGCATTTACAACAACGAAGCAGACGGGATGTCGAGACAGTGAGCGCCACCACAGTGGCACTTGCTTCCAGAAGCGACACAGAAGAGTTTTCAAAAATGGGGTACCCCCGAAATCGATTTGTTCGCCTCGAAAAATGCCCACGTAGTCCCGACATACGGAACCTTCGACAGAAGAGACAAGAATGCGATTTTATTCAACGCACTAGCCAACCCTTGGCACTATCGCCTGGCATGGATCTTTCCACCGCCCTATCTGATCCGAAGAGTACTTACACACCTGAATCAAGCAACAGGAATATTCTTGATTGTAGTTCCCCGATGGGAACGTGTATTCTGGTGAGCAGATCTAAGGATCCGCACCAATGCAACTCCTTTCACAGTAAAAAACCTCGAGAAAGTTCTTCTCGACGTCACGACTCAGCGCCCCCCGCCGGAAGTCAACATAATCCTGGAGATATGGAATGTGGCGGTGGTCTAACACCCTGAGTTCCTGGACACATACTCAAAAAGATCTACTCAAGTCTTCTTGGCGATCCTCAACCCTGAACACATACAAACCTGCATGGGCTCGATGGACTCGCTGGGCCCAAACAAATGGTGTAAATATACCTAGCTGACCTGCATAATATCGCAGGGTTATCATATAGTACCATCTTGTTCACAAGTCCGTAATTTCTACTTTCTGCAGTTCAAAAACATTCAATTTAAGCTAACATATTTTAGTTCGATAAGTGTTATAAGCAATAGCTGTCAAAAAACCTAGGGAAAAAAGACCTCCTATTTGGGATATCAATCAAGTGGTAAACCATCTTGCCAAAAGAACGCTAGACTGTAACTTATACGACACCTCCAGACGGACAGCAACCTTGTTACTTTTGTGCTCAGGAAGGAGAGTTCATGACCTGACACTCCTGCAGTGTGACCTAGATCATCTATGAACTATATCTCCAGATGTTATTGTCTTATGGCCAGCGTTTGGTTCTAAGAACGACTCATCTAACCACAGGCAGTCAGGGTGAAGACTGAGCCGTAATAATACAAATATAATTTGTTAAATTACTTTGCACGGCCTTCCCTTATTACGAATACGATATTTCTTTCCTCTACCCAAAGGTTGTCTGGAAGAAATCGCTACAAGCGATAAGACCGCCTTATTGTATTGTCTGTTGCTGTTGCATCATGCTTGTATTTTATTTTTGTGCAATAAAGAATATCTATCTATCTATAGCCTTGGACCCTATTTTCTGGATAGATAGCCTCATTATACTTTCCAAAGAACGCAGGACACTTGCGAAGTGCAACAACTTGTTCCTTCGCGTTACTGGACCAACTGAGGCAGCTTCGCGAGCTGTCATTGGAGGATGGGTCAAATCCGTTTTAAAAGAAGCTGGCATTAACGCTACACCCGGTAGCGTTAGAGCCGCAGTAGCGTCAAAGAACTGGACTGAAAACTTTAAAATTGACGACATCTTAGCCAGGGGCGACTGGCAGTCTGGCAATACCTTTAAGAAATACTATCGAAGAGAAATTACAAGGCCGACTACCTCAAGCTCGGTGGGTTTAGGAGTAACTTATTTATTTACTCCAGTTGATAACTGATAGATATATACTGATATTTTGTAAGCAATCAAAAAAATGAATCAAGTTCGATGTTAAAACCATGCATATAATTACATAAGTAGGTACTTCGGTATGCTTATACTATTATGATGAAAGGTTATGTTTCGTTAATTATTAATTGTGTATAACTGATATTTAAATGAAACAAAATGCACTTTTTGGTAAAGATTATACATTGAACATCAAAATAAAACAAATTATTAGCATAAAATGTTGTTTTTTCGCACATCGCATATTATGGAGTTAAATTGCTCCTAATATACCTTTAACTGATACATAAAATTGTGTCATATTCATAAAGTTATAGCATCACATTGGCATCCACCACCAGCGGCGATAACAAACACTTCTCATATATTTTATTGGGATTTGAATCACGGTACATAACTTAATATGAGCGTTTTACCTACCATTAAAACGCTTATTAAGTTCTTACCTGATTCAAATCCCAATAAAATATATGAGAGGGCAACCCTGTTTTCCTTCTCTTTTTTACCATTCGTCTGTGAACTAGTGCTGTCTCGCTCGCACATCGCCCCCTCCACCACCGAGTGGCGTCGACTTCAGTTTTTAGTTCGACGTCCCGCATTGTATCTCATATTAGTCCAGCAGGCAGAATTTAAATTATTGGGATTTGAATCAGGTAAGAACTTAATAAGCGTTTTAATGGTAGGTAAAACGCTCATATTCTACAAGTGACCGACTTAGATTCCGTAGTCAGAGGATTCTGACATTAGTGATGGTGAAGATGAAGATGTAATTAAGTTTATATTTTTTGAGAAAATCCTTATGAGTACTAAGAAAATAAGCATATAACAAAAATGTTGAAAAAACCTGAAAACTTATTTTGGCAATGACATAAGTGACATTGCTAGATTTGACACTGACGTATCTGTCGTAGTTTTTTTGGTCTTGAATTCCAGTTTTGAGTATAGTTGAAATCTTTTTATTTCCAGATATCCTACAACTTTGCCCTCCCCTTCGAAGGCATTCCAGACGACTTGGTCCCTCTGACGGCGCACTTCAAGCAGCTCCTGGCGATGGCCACGCAGCAGCAACCGCTGCTCCTCTTCATGGACTCCGTCGACCAGCTCACTGGGATAGGCACGGAGAATAACAAGGTGTCTTGGCTGCCGACGAGGTTACCGCCACATTGTAAGGTACAGTAATATTCTTACAGCTGAAAATGGCAATCCGCCGGGGGGACGTAGCCATTAGAGATAAAATAGCGACGAGAGACCCACCCCAGAAATAAACACCAAACCCCAAACCCTCCCTCTGAGGATCCCCAAATTCCCATTTTAACCACGGATAGGTGATTTTTTTTACACCATTCTTCGAGAATCCTCATTGCGTTTTGCGATAGTTCTGATACCTTACTGGGAAATTTCCCATTTATTATGATGACCAGATCATCTGCGTATCCAACTGTGAACAGCGGACCTTCATTGAGTTTTTTGATTAGTGTGTCCACAACCAAGCTCCAAAGTAAGGGGGATAGAACGCCCCCTTGGGGGCATCCTCTTGTAGTCTTCACAGCTAATTTCTCACCTTGTAGTTCTGAATGGATTATTCTACCTCTAAGCATGCAGTCTATCCACCTGCAGATAGTGTCCGTTATGCCATGTATTTTTGCTGCATTTCTTATAGACTCAAAGGTTGTGAGGTCAAAGGCCCCTTCTATATCAACAAAAATATTCAGACACAATTCCTTTGATTCCAGTGCGGCCTCTGCACTACTCACTACGTGGTGTAATGCTGTTTCTGTTGACATTCCCGGCTGATATGCACATTGCAGTTCATGCAGCGGAAACTTCATTAAGGGGCCTTCCCTTATATGTTTGTCGATCATCTTCTCCAATGCCTTTAGCAGAAAGGATTGAAGACTGAACGGCCTAAACGCCTTTAGTTCCTCGTAATCCGGTTTTCCTGGTTTTGGTATGTATTACCTTTACATCTCTTCACCTTTTGGGTATGTATCCAAATGCTACGCTTTAAGTGTTGGTTTAGAATAGAAATCCCATGTTGTAGCACGATAGGATATATTCCGTCTGGTCCAGGCGCTTTCAAAGGTTGGAAACTCTTTAGCACTCAGCTGACTTTGCTTTCGTCTACTACATTTTTCGCTGTGAACCAATCGCCCTTAGCTGTTTTCCTATTTTGGTCTTCTATGCTGATAGCATCCTCTGTCCCTTGCAAGACCTCTGAGCCGGGGAAATGGATATTCGTCATTATCCTTAGGGTTTCTTCCCCAGTCTCTGTGAATTCCCCATTTGCTTTTTTCACCGTTACTAGTGGAATAGCTTTAGAAATGGAGATTGCCTTTGTAAGCTTCATCCCCTCTGGGATTGAGGATATATTTTCACAGTGCGTTCTCCAAGCTGTTCTTTTGGCTTTATCTTATCTTATCTTGCTATTGGGGGCTGACTAGGAATAGCCAGCGACACTTCGACCCAATGGGATCTTTTGTGTCATCCCCATTACCCTATATTCCTACTATCTCCCTGTGAATATATTGCATTAGATGCAATATACACTTCAAGGGGAGTAGCCTGTAATCTTCTGGGCTAGGATAAGCTAAGCCCATCAGCCTCATTCTCATGCCTGCCAACGCGTCGCATTCACACAGCAGGTGTAATATGGACTCGTCCTGTTCGCCACAGGCTCTACAGGTAGTGCTGCTGGCCAGTCCCATTTTGCACAGGAAGTCCTTAGTGCCAAAGTGTCCTGTGAATGCTCCCACGAGCAGACGTATCTGGCCCTTATCGACACTGCACAACTTACTGTTGAATCCCGTGGCCATATTTCCAATGAATTTTTTGGAGTGCTCCAGTCCAACTGTTGCTTGCCACTCCAGGTTTCGTTTTTCATTGCCATGTGCATCAAAAGCTGCCCTAACGGTACTCGCGGAGAGTCCCACAAATGGCTCAGGTCCAACAAATCTCCGTTCCGAGCTCTTACGAGCCAGTTCATCGGCTGCCTCGTTCCCGAGAACCCCTACATGTCCTGGCACCCATACTAGCTTGACCGTGTTCTGTCTGCCAAGTTTATTGAGAGTCTTCACACAGTTCAGAACTAGCTTGGAGTCTACCCTGTATGAATTCAGGGCAGCTTGGCTGTCACTGAGAATGTAAACAGTTTTCCCCACGACATTGCAGTATACAATCTCCTGTGCACAAGCAATTATAGCGTAAGTTTCCGCTTGGAAAACCGTCACATATTTGCCCATGCTTTGACTTATGCTACATCCATTAGAGTAGATACCAGCGCCCGATCCCGATTCCATTTTGGAACCATCGGTGTACCATATGAGACTGTCCTTATCGGGGTGTTGTAGACCTTGTCTCCATTCATCCCTTGTAGGGACCGTGATTTTAAAGTACGTTTTGAATATGTGCAATGGCTGCATTTTGTCGCAACCCATGCTTAATATTCCTCTGAGGTCCCTTGAGATCTCCAATTTCGTGTGTCGAGTTACAGGCAAGTCGACACTCCATAGCCCATGCACAGATAGTCTATTTAGTGCCTTCATGGCTTCTACCTCAACTATAATGTGCAATGGTGGTAGATCCAGCAAGACCTCCATCGCTGCCGTTGGCGTTGTAGTGAACGCCCCCGTGACAGCCATACAGGCTAGTCGCTGCACTTTTGACAGCGCCTTCCTGCATGTTTCTAGTTTAGACCTTGGCCACCAGACGATGCTTCCATACGTAATTATTGGTCTTATCATCATCATGTATAGCCATTTGATGACCTTGGGCTTCATCCCCCAGGTCCTCCCATACGTAGAACGAATCATATTGAAGACCCTTTGGGCCTTTTCTATGGTCTTGTCCACATGAGGTTTCCACGTCAGTTCTTTATCTAAGATTACACCCAGATACTTCACCTCCGTTGACCATGGTATCTGCGATCCATTCATAAAGAGAGCCCTTAACCCCGTCATGTCCCTCTTTCTAGTGAACGGCACCACAGTTGTTTTCCCTACATTGACGGATAAATGGTTACTTCCACACCATTCTTCCACTATGTTTAGGACCCCTTGCATGAGATGAGATACCGTATCTGGGAATTTATCATTAATAAGTATCACCAAATCATCCGCATATCCGACCGTTAAGTACGGACCTTTGTTTAGTAGTTCTAAGAGCGAATCAACTACTAGGCACCATAGGAGTGGTGAAAGGACCCCACCTTGAGGGCAGCCTTTTGTAGTCATCGCACTTATTTCTTCTCCCATTAACTCAGAACTAATTATTCTGCCCTTGAGCATGCTGTCTGTCCACCTACAAATAGTTGGTTCTATGCCATGATTTGTCGATGCCTTTTTTATGGCATCAAAGGTGGTTCGATCGAATGCTCCCTCTATGTCCAGGAATGCGCCAATGCATATTTCCTGGCTCTCTAAAGCTTGTTCCGCTCTGCTTACTACATAGTGCAATGCTGTCTCAGTGGATTTTCCTTTCTGATAGGCACACTGTAGCCTGTGGAGAGGAAGTCTATTTAGCATTCCCTCCCTTACATGTCTGTCTACTAACTTCTCCAGGGTTTTCAAAAAGAACGATTCGAGACTAATTGGCCGAAATGCCTTAGCTTCCTCATAGTCTACTTTACCTGGTTTCGGTATGTAGATGACCTTAACTCGTCTCCATGTCTTCGGAATATATCCAAAGGCAATGGAGGCCCTATACAGTCTACACAGGTGTGAATTCAAGATTCCAACACCCTGCTGAAGTATAATGGGATAGATCGAGTCAGGACCAGGTGATTTGAACGGCCGAAAACCGTTCAAAGCCCATGCAACCTTACCCTCATCTACCACCTTCCTTAGTATCCCAATCTGCTTTGGTTGTACGGTATTGTTCTTCAACCAAGCTTGTCGGGTCCTCCTGTTCCTTATCTATCACAATACAATCTGGAAAGTGTGTGTTGAGCATTACTGCTAGAGTCTCCTTTCCTGATCCTGTTCGCTGCCCGTTGGCATCCTTGACAGTTGTCAATGGGTGCGCTTTTACCGTTGAGATTACCTTGCAGAGTCTCATTCCTTCTGGAATGCTGTTGATGGATTCACAGTGTTCTCTCCAGGCCTTACGTTTGGCTTTCCGCACAGCTTTATTATAGTTGGTCAAACATCGTGCATAGCTCCCGTAGTCTTTTGTTGACCTGGCGTTATTAAACGCCCTTCTGGTTTCCTGCCGCAGCTTGACCAATTCTGGCGTCCACCATGGTACCTTTTTAGCCCTAAGTTCCTTTTCAGGGCAGTTGTTAGTCCAAGCTGTGCTCACAGCCCGCACCAAATTGTCTGCTGCAAGCTCTATGTCTAGTGAGGAATTGAGCTTACCCTTAGAATCCTTGAGAACTTCCCTCAGATCACTCCTGTAACTTTGCCAGTCTGTGTTCCTAGGATTCCTTTTACGTAGCACCGGAGCTGATACCAGCGTCCTGTACTCAAAGCACACATAATTATGATCAGATAAGGTTATCTCATCAGAAATATGCCAATTAACAATCTTCGAGCTGGCCCTATTATTGGCTAACGTGATGTCAATTACCTCCGCTCGTGTGCAGTCTACGAACGTTGGCCTATTACCTTTATTTAGAATGTGCAAAGAAGTGCTTACCACATATTCCAGTAGTTTCTCTCCCCTCACATTTACACCCGAGCTTCCCCAGACCGTGTGGTGTGCGTTGGCATCGCATCCCATGATTAGGTCCAAGTTCTCCCGGCTGCCATATTCAACAAGGTCCTTGATCCTGCCAGATACAACTTCCTTGTCCATATAGTCGAAGTATGCAGAGGTCAGAATATCCGTATCCTGCCCTCCGCTCTCCCGCACGTTGACCTTAACCGCCGTAAGGTCCCTAGAACAGAAATTGTATAAGGGCATTGCATCTATGCCATTCCTGACGTAGACGCAAGTCCTCATATCATTAATGGTACAGTTATGAAAAATTACACCTCCCGTTCCACCCAAGCCACTAATCCTTCCCTTTCTTATATAAGGGTCTTGGATCAATGCAATATCGTACTTATTCATCTGCAGGTGGCGTGCCAAGATGGCCGTTGCCCCGATGCAGTGATGAAGATTGATTTGTACGCACCTTATTCCCGCCATTAGGTCCAGTGTGGTAGCGGCGTTAACTGAGGCTGCCATTATTGGCCGCCTCCCTCGCATACAGCATCGTCCATGTTCCCCATCTCCCCAGCGCCAACCGGCGACGACAGACCCAGTTCGTCTATTTGGCCTATGATGTCGTCAGTCCTCGGAGACGCGCAGGGAGATGAGGTGCAGATGGACGGAGCCACCTCGCCTCCAGCAGCAGGTTCCTCCACCCTATTATTCTCCTCCTGCTGGCCTACTACAGAAGGAGCTTCTGCTCCCTTACTCTCTTCGACAGGCTCCTTCTGCCTATTCGGGTCTTCAAGCAGCTTGAAGGTACTCCTGTCCAGCCCAGCATGGAGACAGTAGTCCTTCTCCTTGACTACCTTCGCAGACACACTGTCCATCAGGATGATGCGTCTGGTTCTCTTCGACCTGCATGTCCAGCACCTTCCACTCGCAGGTCCGTAGTGAGGGGTTGAAGCGCTGCAGCATGTTCAGCACCCTGGAGGTGTCTAAACACCAGGTATTCCTGGTCTTCCAAGCCATTTTGATTGGCTTTGGAAGCTCCTTGGCGCTGACCACTTTAAGCTTCACGCTCCCAACGGTTTTCCCGTTGAGACCGCGAAGCCACTCCGCAGCTTTCTCCCCTCACACGTAACGTGCAGTACTCCTGCCAACAGTACGCCTGGTGTGACAACCGGAAGGGGATCCGGAGTGTCTTCCAACAGGCCCCATATTGCAGCCTGAATGGGGTCCATCAGGTCTTGCGTTAATTTCGTGTCTGGGTAGTTGCCGGCGACTATTGCCATCTTGACACCGGTCAGCGCCTCCCTATAGGAGTCACCGTGGGTCTTGGCACGTTTCATGTCGCCAACTTGGGCCTGAGCGGTTTCGTCGCTCTCTTCCCTGACCCTTTTGGAAGGGGCTGCATCAGGCGCTACTGCCTGCTGTCGCTGTAGCTCTCTCCTCTTCCGAATGGCACAGCCACTGCGCCTCTTCCTCTTGTGCGTATGACAGGAGGTTGCAGCGTTGGATTGCTCCCCCATTTGGTTAGCTTCCCTCGGCTGTTCCCTCTTCGTCTCCCCACTATTGGAGGACTGGTTGATTTTCTCAGAGAGTGCTGCGTTAGAAGCCCCCATATGGTGCGCTCCCCGCATCTGACCCCCTCTGGTACTACCACGTCCTCTGTACTGGTTACCCCTTGCTGGATTACCCCTGACTGCGGATCCACCCGGGTGTGCACCACTCCCTCGGCCTACATTCGGACTGCCGCTAGGGCCGTCACGAACAAGTGGCTTCAGTGTGTGCGCGCTCCCACGTGCAGTCCCTCTGTTCAAAAAGTTTTGTTTAACCTCCCCCCCTATGGGTCCGGAGGCCTTATGTTGCTCGCCCTTGTTGGTCAAGCCCTTTGTAGTTTGGTTGTCATTTTTGTCCATACTTGGTCCGACTATGTTTCACCCTGCTGATTCCCCACCCACCATGGAGTCCTCAACGTCGGGGATGCCCTCTACAGGCACCAGGGCTATCAGCAGGGTATAGTGTGCCCCAGTAAGTTGCCCACGAGACTAACAGCGCAAGTCGCTCCACTCCCAACAACTGGAATGGGAGACGTGCACTGCCGGCTGCGGACCCCATTACCAGGGCACACTCGCCTGGCGGCCGCATGAGCGGACACCGCAGCCGATTGATCGTGGTTGGCTAGACCACGACCTCCCGTGTGAGAAGAAATCTGGACCAAAGAGGCGTGTTGCGGAACAGCAGTACTACTGCCCACCGCTACTCCACTCAGCCCCCAGGACTCCTTCATCCCCCCGTACGGGTCCCCGCGCACGGCACAAACACGCGGGAGGTCATTACTATCCACCATCTGGTCTTTTTAGATGATGGACACGCAGGGACATGACCTCGCCATCCCTGCATTTAAGCGCATGGTGGTTTCTGTTACGTCTGTCTCATATGGAATCAGACCAATAGTAGGGCGGTAACCTCGAACAGGATTTTTTGCCACCACACTTGCCTTGGGGATCACAGCGACTGTTGCGCTACTCCCAAGACCACACCCCCTTAGTGCCTCAGAAGGAGGCACTAAGGGAGGCTTGTACCTATGCTACCACGCAAGCAAAGCAAAGCATGTTGTGCAAAAACAAACCATAAAAGCATAAGCACAAGCCAGCCCCCTTTTGGCTTTACGAACCGTACTGCTGTAACGCGTTAGTGCTTTTTTGTACTGTGTGAAGTCGTTCTTGCTCTTAGCCTCATTGAACGCCCTCCTTGTTTCTTTTCTAATTTGAGCCACCTCCTGCGTCCACCATGGTAGCCTCTTGCCAATCACTTTGCCTTCTGGGCAGTTATCCTGCCACGTCATAGCTAACGCCTTTGATATCCTGTCAGCTTCTAGCTCAATATTGTATAGGTGTGAACTTACAACAGCAATATCTACTGCTCGGAAATTTAAACAAATACTTGTAATAATTTTCACATTTCCAGATCATTGTCACATGTGCATGTGAAGAAGCTAATCCTGAAGTATCCAAAGAATATGACGTCTTGCGTCGAATGATTGACTCTGAAGAAAACTTCCTAGAAGTCACAGCCCTGGGAGAAGAGCTGGCCTTACAAGTTCTGAAGTAAGTTACTTATCCAATCAATCAGGAAGTTTAACAATCCCTATTAATAAAAACCGGTATAGATTATTTCTGTAATTATTTATTGGTAATTATATATCTCTTTTCTTGTTTAAAAACAATATGGACGCTCGTCCTTCAAAAACTCACCCAGTGTCATGGCTGTCAACACTTGTCATTTGTTGCCACCTCCGGCGCCACTGTGCCTTGCGCGAAGGTCAAATGCGATTATTTTAATACTCAGCAGTATAGTGTTAGCAATGGGTAGTTAAAATATGTATATTATTTTAATTACCCATTGCTAACACTATACTGTCGAGAATTAAAATAATCGATCACATTACCATTTCGGGGTAACAACCTCTCGGAAAACACTTATACTATTTATTAAATAACCATGCACAAATGTTGGGTCCAACGCGTACACGAACGCGGCCACTTTTAGCGTGAATCAATTTTTCGCGTACAAAAACGGACCCATCATGTATGCATCGTTATTTAATAGATAGTATAAGTGTTTGCTGAGAGGTTGTAATCCCGAAATTGTATAAAATAGATCCGGTTTAGTAGCTAAAAATTAAAATCGATTGGCGTCGCTAGTGTGCCCTACCCGTCACCTTAAGTATTGAAGCCATGCCTCACTCATTTCCCGTTAGTATACAGTCCACCAGCACCACCACTAGGTAATTATCAGTACCCTTAGTGATCATTATCATTCTCTTACCCTAGTCGGCAAAATATATTTTCTTCTTCCATACCTCCCTTAGTTATACCCACTAACTCCCTCATCTTAGCGTGTAATTCCATGTTGCGTCCAAAGCCGACACTCTGAAACCAGGGGAGTCTAGTAAATACAATAAAGCGACTGCCGTCTGACCTAGCAAGCCTTTAACAGGAGAACCGGAACATCTGAATCATGGTTACACGTTTCCGAAACTATCCGAAACGTATATAAACGGGGGGTCCGTTTGAAAGGCGCTTTTAGAATCGTCCACTATGTTCTTGCTAATATGATTTAATACTATTGCTGTTAGTAAATCACTTGATAATATCTCTTTCTATCCCTTATTTAATAGAGCCGCTCTTGTCAGTGAAATTAAGCTTTCGTTCTTCTTTCCATACCATATAATATTCTCAAAAAATTAAATTGCACCCAAAACTGAGCCCTGAGGAACCCCAGTTAATTAAGTAAGCTTTAAAGCTGCTGTTTAATCGTTATACAGACTATGGATGGCCTCAGCAGCTCGTGACTTGAACAACTACCAGTGGCGGCTGGTCTCCAACGCGATTGCTTCATGCTCCCTGCCTATATTCGTCAAACTTGTCTTTGCCGAGGTAAATAATACGTAGAAGAAAATAGTCATAGTCTTAACACCAGAAACAAATATAGGCTTGCCATCCCGGTCCTCAGACTTCATAAAATCGGTTATTCATTTGTTGGCTTAAGTATTAAGATATTTAATAAGCTACTGCAGAATGTCATTAACTTATCTCTGGATAAGTTTAAGTCTCATATTAAAACCTGCCTAATGAAGAAAGGTTACTATAGTGTACAAGACTATTTAAATGATAAGGATTCTTGGTCATGTTAATTGATTAATATTTTAAGTTGTTATTCATTGTACTCTATTAGCTTTCATAATTGTTTTTTTTTCTTTTCAATTGAAACTCTGTAAACATCATCAATATTTGAAAAGAGTAACTACTGAGTTTCATGCTGGTGTCTTCTCAGTAGAAATCGACATCACGAACCAGCGGTAGATATTATGTACCTCTTTTGACATTCATAAGTGTTTTCTGTGGACCTAAATTGAATAAAGAATATTCTATCTTCATCATCATCGTCAGCCCATTTAAGTCCCCTCTGCTGGGGCACGGCCTCCCTCAATCACATGAGGGGTAATTGCCATACTTACCACGCTTGGCAGACGGGTTGCCGAGGGTTTTGATATAACTGCAGTTTTCCTTCTCTTTGTGCTGATGATCATGCCAGCAGCTGATATATCAAGTCTTGACTTTACATTGAACCAGTTGTATACCTAATGCTATAGTTTAAGAACGTTTTGGTTTAACAATCCAAAGAAAAAATGAAATTCATAAGTAAAACAACAAAACAAAGGAAGCTGGTTATCTGCTGAGTAAGTGATTTTATACATTAGTTAGTTATCAAAATTTTAGACAAAAAAGAAAAAAGATTACAAACAAACAAAGTACAAAAAAGTAGTTACTCAACGGATTATCTTCATTATAGCCTCTATGAAAGCTCTCTTGTTATCATATATAAACGGGTCCACCTCTGTGAACATTTTATTGTATGAATTGAGAATGCGAGTCAGCACAGCATTTTGTCCATAATTAGTGGTGTGATATGGAACTGCAAAAAGGTTAGTGTGGCGGGTACGTTTCGTAGGTACACAAAAAGCCAGCCTTTCCAAAAGCTCTGGGCAGTCTAGACGTCCGTGCAACTTTACCTTAGTCGCCTTTTACGACACCTCGGTAAGAGTGAGGGTGGCCTATTCTACTCTGCCGGAGACCACACGGCTAACTTATCGTACACGCACATTTATCTTTATCTTTTATCTTTAAATAAATAGTGACTATTTAATAGTCCTAATTTATATTATTTACATGACAAGATAAGTTATTCTATAGAAAAGAAAAAATACTTGTACAGCTTTTAACCACATATTTTGAAGCCAAAGTGGAAAGGCTTCCATTGTAGATTTTTTTTCAAATGTAGGGCTCAGTGTTAAGCCAAGACAAAGCCTATGAACCAAACAACAAATTTTCCTGTGCAATGATCTGACTGCACGTTTTATAATCATGTAATGTCAATAGGTCTGCAGATGGAGAAGCTACACGAAACCAACGGACACACATCTCGCGTCCACTGTTATGGACTCCATCATGATGCTATTTGAAAGGATTGAGAAACAGGTATGATTTGTTTTAGTTCTAGTCCTCAGACTTCATAAAATTGGTAACTCCTTTGTTGGCTTTAATATTAATATATTCAATAAGCTCCCACAAAATGTCACTTACCTATAACTGGATAAGTTTAAGTCTCATATTAAAACCTGCCTAATGAAGAAAGGTTACTATAGTGTACAAGACTATTTAAATGCTACGACCAAGAATCGGTTATATTAATGGATTAATCTTGTGAGTGGTTATTCATAGTGGTCTGTTCACTTTGATAATTGTTTTTTTTTCTTTTTCCAATTGAAACTCTGTAACATCATCAATATTTGAAAAAAGTAACTACTAAGTTTCTTGCTGGTGTCTTCTCAGTAGAAATCGACCTTTCGAACCAGCGGTAGATGATAATATATGTATGTACCTATTAGGGTTGCCACCTTTTTTTTTGCAGATAAAGTACATTCGTTATTATAGGTAAGGAAAAAAGTACAGAGTATTAAAATAAAGTACAGTTTATTTTTCTTTATCATCATGTTTAAAAACATATCTTATATTACTTTTTGCTGTTGCGTTCAGAAATTGTTAAAACAAAAGAATAAGTTATGCGGCGCTTTCTGCGACATGTTTATCACCAATCGTTTAATGACCAATTTCATTTAAGGAAAATAAATACGACTAAGAACAATTTTCAAAATTCTAACGCAATCATGCGAAATAAAGTATTTTCGTGTACTTTATTTTTCTCACAACACCTGAAATAACGTACAATGCCTTATTATAACGTACGGGTGGCAACCCTAGTACTTATATTGACATTCATAAGTGTTCGGTATTGACCTATATTGAATAAATATTATAAATCATCATCAGAATAACTTTAATAACGATAGTAAAAAAGTTAAAGATTGAAAAGGTTAGAAAAACCACCTATAATTGATACATGTATCAGAACTGTAGTGAGAATTGTAATATATATATAGCGAAACAGATCATGCATGTATTGTTGGTGTGTCTTTAATAATTAAATAAAAAAATAAATAAAAAGGTTATGGAGAACTTTGCTCTAAAATTCCAAATTTCAATTCGATAATATTGTTATCGTATTGAAATTTGGAATTTTAGAGCAACTTTTAGAGATAACTTGCCAGAAAAAATCACACCAATTAGCGAGTTTCAAACTAGAGCATTATTTATACTGAGTAACTAGCTGGTTATAATCGGAGGCGTCTCAGGACACCCAGACCTGTGTCAGTATGGAAAAGTTTCAGCAGTTTCGCCATTGAGATTGTCATTTAAAGTACCCGATAAAAAATTTCAGTCTATATATGTTTTTGGCGCCCAACGTGGGACTAGACTCCAGCTTGAATCTTCTTTCTTTCGTTTCCTTTCTTCTTACAGCACGGCCGGCTTCTAGTATTCCACGCTCTAGCCTACATCACAGCAGCCCGCAGTGGTCTCTCAGAGACAGAACTGGAAGATCTAATCAGTCTAGATGACAAAGTGCTGGATGACGTGTACCAGTACCATCTACCGCCTGTTAGAAGGATACCTCCTTTATTGTGGACTAGGTGAGATTAAGCAGAAGCAGTAGTGTGTGTACACCGTTATTTTTTCAGAATCAGAATCTTTATTGCTTATAACTGTAGGTATTACAATTTGCGGGTGACATTGCAACATATATTAAGTACAACAACAGTTACCCATATCGGTTATGCAATACTTATTAATTACAAAATATAAAATATAAGCTTGAAAATATGAATAGAAATGTTAGTGTTTACAGTTGAAATATTCATTTAAATTATAAAATACATTTTCAGTAACCACTTTTTCAGGCCTATTTTAAATTTTGGCATGTCCATAGCTTTTATATCTGGTGGCAATTGGTTAAAGATTTTAATACCTGTGCAAAAGGTGCTTTTTTAATATATATAGTTGTTAGCCTTAGGTATAAGTACATCGTTAAAATCGGTATAAGTTTTTGTCGTTTACATCCACAGCTGATTTTTTTTTTCGCTAATTTTGTAAATATGCTAAATTGGCTTCATTCACGCTTCCTATTATGAGGTTTTCGAGCTGTAAACGATAAAAAATAACAGTGTATTTTAATATTTATATGACAGTAGATTTTGACTTTTGAGCGATGGTAGCTCAGCAGTTGAGAACGTGCCTTCCATACGGTGGGCCCGAGCATGCACCTCTATATTTTTCAAATCTATGTGCGTATTGTGTCTGATGTCAGTTAGTCTGATTCACCTGTTAAAGGGTTGCGATGGTCAAACAGCAGTCGCTTTATTAGTCATGATGAGGAGTTGATTTTGACTCTAAAGTTAGAAGCCCCACCTTGGGAACCAAAACAAACTTATATAAATGGCGCCCAACGTGGTGTCTTTTTGTTCTGTTTATAAATGTCATAAACTAATGTTAGTTTCAATTTTAGCTGACTTTTTGCACTTTTCCTGTTACCCTAGGCTGGCTTGCCACTTCTTTGTTTAGATATATACCATTAAGACTTCTAAATTCATTTTATTTATTCCAAGGATCCGTAATGATCTTCCAAACTACCTGTCAGAGCGAGAGGCAGACGGCGTCTCCGTGATGAACTGGTACCACAGGCAGTTTCGCGACACAGCGCGCGAGAGGTACTTCAAGAACATGAACATGGCAATGTACTTCCATTCTATGATTGCAGACTATTATCTTGGTGGGTATCCTAATTCGGCCAACAGTATTTGTCTCATCTATCATCATCATCAGCCCATTTAAGTCCCCACTGCTGGGGCACGGGCCTCCCTCAATCACATGAGGGGTAATTGCCATACTCACCACGCTTGGCAGACGGATTGGCGAGGGTTTTGATATAAATGCAGAGTTTTCCTTCTCTGGGTGCTGATGATCATGCCAGCATCTTTACCTTAGTCGCCTTTTACGACACCTCGGTAAGAGTGAGGGTGGTCCTATTCTACGCTGCCGGGACCACACGGCACTCATCACTCATCTATCATACTTTGAACAAAAGATACGGACCCCAATTCTGGGGATTTCGATATGAAAAAAACATGGCGGATATCACCTGAAAACCATACAAAAAAACTATGTTTTGGTGATATATCGTATGATGACAAAATATCACGTCCCGAGAATTAGGGTTCCAGCAAGCGGAAATAGTATTGGGCTGGCTATATTAGCCATATAACCGACAATTGCTGGGGTAAAGTTCTGAAGTGGAGACCACGTAATGCAAACGTAGTGCAGGATGTGTTCGGTCCAGTTTGAGTGTTGATTTGCGCAACATATGTGGCTAGCAGATGCTAGATACAAGTAGCCGAGGATCGATCAAAGAGGTAAACATTGTATCAATACCTGTTGTGTCTCGGTTTTTAATGTTAAGTTTCTGCATTAAAATGTTCGATTCCCCGGGTCGGGCCAAAAATTTGTACCTAAGTTTTCGGTAAGAAATTCTTAGTGGCAGCCCGGAGTCTGGAAGTTGGCGGTCTTGTACTCCCGTGCTTCGGAAAGCATGTTAAGCTGTTGGTTCTGCGCTCGATCCCTCTCCGGTCGTGTCACAGTACTGTCCCGTCGGAATATGAGGGTAAGGGAATAGACACCACCTGAGCACTATAATGTATCCTGCGTACGTGGCTGATCGTTGAGATTGGCCGCCGAAGCCGTAATCGGTTGGAGGGTATTATTATTATTATCTGCCACATAGTACACTTCTTTTTTAAACGGTTTTATTTAGCTCACCCCGTTTGTTTTATTTATTATTTATTCTTGGGTCAAATTTAGTAATTCAAATTTCACCTTCTTCCTGTCAACCGATTAATCTGAAATTTTGTATACCTACACTTTGGATTTTGGTGACAATACAATTATGTTTATTCATTATCATTATACATTCAAGATGGCCGCCGCTACAAAATGGCGGATAATTTATGTTTTATAAATCCCATCAATATGGGTATCAAATGAAAGGGCTCAACAAGCAGAATACAATATACTATAAAAAATTTAAATCCAAGATGGCAGCCGCTACAAAATGGCGGATAACCTAGGTTTTATCAATCCCATCAATATGGGTATCAAATGAAAGTGATCAACCAGTAGAATACAATGTACTATATAAAATTAAAATCCAAGATGGCGGCCTCTACAAAATGGCAGATAACTTAGGTTTTATCAATCCCATCAACATGGGTATCAAATGAAAGGTCTCAACAAGTAAGTTACAATTTACTATGAAAAATTGAAATCTAAGATAGCCGCCGCTACCAAATGGCTGATAACATTTTTTTATCAATCCCACCAATATGGGTATCAACAACAGTTAAGGACCTCAGTGGGGGAGTTTTGGGATATGTTAATACTTTATGTTTTATTTGCAAGCTTGTCCCTAACCGCGTCATCGCCCCGGCGGATTGCCATTTTGAGGTTGTACTCGGTTATTTTTTCGATGGTAGCCTTCGATGCCATGGATATTAGGCGCGCTGTGGCGTCGTTGCGTTATCTGTATAATATACACAAGTTCTTGTGTGTCTGGAGATGGCTACCACCGCTTGTGGGACACTTTGCAGGAGATGGGACTGTTTTGCAGTTGTTCTGACTATCACAACGTTCTCGAACGTCTGTCCCTGGGCTTCTTGGATTGTCAGAGTGCGCGATCCTTCGTCTGATCCGTACCCCTGGCTGATTAAGAGAGATTTAGAGAACAATAATAATAAATACTATAGAGATTACATATTGACTTATGTCACATTTAAAAATTCTTCAATAGAGTAAGGACTTTTTTCCTTCCCTTCAGTTTTTAAACGGTTTTATTTAGCTCGACCCGTACGGTGTTTATTTATTTGGGTCAAAATTAGAAATTGAAATTTGAGTACCTTCCTGTTGTCAGATTTATCTTAAATTTGGTACACACCTTTAGTTCCGATGACAATACAATATAGTAGTATCAATAACGTTGTAAATCTAAGATGGCCGCCGGTGCAAAATGGCGGATTTCATATTCTTTTTTTTTTTTTTTTTTTGTTGGCCCGGTGGAAAATGCCGCCTTAAGCACACCCGACCGCTGGGAGACGGCCGGGTAGTGTGGGGCTCTCCCTTGGGGTGCTCCCAGGGGCCTACCCACTAAAAACCACCGGGGCATTTCCTGCTACGTCCGTGTGGGGTGGGCTACGGTAACGGGTACGAAACCAAGTCCGCGGCCCACCCTCGAAGTACGAGAGGCTCGCCAGCACGGCCTCTTCAAAAACGGGCCTCGCCGAAAAACGAAGCCTAGGGCCACACCCATGGCCCACCATTCCCCCCTCTCCGGAATCGTCCCACGTTGCTGGATTGCAACGCAGACGCTCCGGAAGGGACGACCTGCAGACCCCTCCCCCAACCCATACCCTGCTGGCTGCAGGGCAGAGAGAGAGGAGAGAGCACCCACAGACTTTTAAGTTATACCCGAAAACCCTCCCGTTCGAGCATCCCCGCTGGGTTGCGGAGACAATCGACGGGACGGGAAAAGCGGGGGTGGCGAGTCGTAGCTGCATCCCACTGGCTGCGGGACTCAACACAGACCCACCAACAAAGCCCCCACCATAAAGGCGGGGAGAGCGCTCCCGAGAATCGGGGCGCAACAGGCTGTTGGCAGGAATTCCACCACCGTGGAACTCCCCAACATTCGAACGCGCCCGAAGGCGCGACAGTTCCAAGGCCCGAGAACAAAAAGGCCCCCATACGGCACCATCACACCAGGAACACCGGCCCACCGCACGCCAAAGCGCCCGACAGTGGGTGCCACCACACCCCAACGCCAACCTACGGCAGAAGGGGGGGCTGGATGAAGAAGGCAGCCTCCGTGCCCGGCCCTATTGTGTTCAGGTCCGTAAAGAGAGGCCGGTCCTCTAAGCCCTCAGCAGACAATGAAAGCCCCCGAGTGGTGTGCGCTGCACGCGATCCACTGCGTCGGGGCTGGTCCGCCGGAAATTCTGTGCATTCTTTGGCCGTCGGGTAGCAATCCACGAATGAATTACTACCCGCCGTTGCCCGGGGAAAACCGTGCCCCACGGTAACCGTTTCTGCCTAATACCAACCGAAGCTGGAATCAGGACAGAACTGATTACCAGCGGGGCCACTCTAGGAGGTAGATACACCTGAGTCCCCGGATTTCATATTCTTCCACAACCCCCTCAATATGGGCATCAAATGAAAGGGCTACACTACTACTACTAGTAGAATACTGTGATTACGACAAAATTTAAAATCCAAGATGGACGTGGTTACAAAATGGCATATTAGGTGAGGGCATGAGTAGTCGTGTCCAGAACAGTTATGTCCAAGATTGTGTGACGTTAAAAGGATAGGTCAAGTCTCTGGAAGGGCTATGTTTGAGGAATTAGATTGTAATAAATTATCAGGTAAAAACCATGTCATAATGATGCACTCAACGTAGGCATTTCCGTTAAATACTAAAAACTATAAAATAAAAAATCGGTAAAAAACTTTTAAGTTAAACGGTTTTATCTTATGTGCACTGAAAACTAGAAAATAATGATAACAATTAGGTATTTTGATCTTCTAGTTCAGAAATATTTTAATACCAAGCAGAATAGCTTTTAGGCATATTAGACTAAAATAAAAACGTGGGGCCCCTCTGAAATCCTACCTATGGCAAAGCATATCTTTGTACTTTGGTAGATCATGAGCTGGGCGTTCACTGGTGAAGCCGCCACGGCTGGTTGTTGATTGTCAAAAACTCCAGTTACGATTATAGTAAGTCGATGCAATCCACACTTAGTATAGAAGAAAGTATTACAGCAATAGTTAAGGGCCCCACGTTTTTATTTTAGTCTAATATGCCTAAAGCTATTCTGCTTGGTATTAAAATATTTCTGAACTAGAAGATCAAAATACCTAATTGTTATCATTATTTTCTAGTTTTCAGTGCACATAAGATAAAACCGTTTAACTTAAAAGTTTTTTACCGATTTTACTATGTTATATACGTGTGTATATATATCTATTCTTACCTATATTATATTATTGTATTCCTTCTTTTAGATTTACTTACATAACTCACTCGCAACCAGGTTCCACCAGAATACCAGCGCTGCTGCGGCACCACAGATAATGCCGTAGCAGCAAATGCTGAGGTTGGGACCTGATTGACCAGACACACTCACACCTCTTCTTATATATCTACTACTTATCTTCCTTGCAAACATGTCATGTCACGTGTTAGGTACCTACACATGACTTGTTCTATGTTCTATCATGTTGCTCTATGTGTAGTGAATGTTGTGATGGTCACTAAATGTTTTTTCTTTCTTCTTTCTTTCTATTTCGAGAGGCCTATGCAGTGGACTGGCGACAGTCTATGTCTGCATTCGACTGGATGATGAAGGACAAAAACATTTAATTAGCAGGTAGTTGGTAATACAAGAATTTCAAAGAAAATCCCTTTTTCTTCCTTAGTTCAATCTCTCGTTTCATTTCACACTATTTATCTCAAAATCTGTATTTGTACGACAATCAGGTATCTGGGGCGGAGGAATACCCAAGCCATTCAAGTACACGGAGATTCAAAGGCACCGCTTCAACCTGGCCGACAGGGAGGGGGTGGCAGACAGGAAGGTTCCACTCCAGCCGCTCGTCTTTGCGTCTGCTGATGGAGCTATGAAGAGATATAACTTGAGGAAGGTATGAGAAAAAGGAATGGACACCTTCAAACGAAGCTTGAAGTAACATCTCGTGGTTCAGTATTGCAGTGCCAATGGATATTATACCAAGCCATTGCATCGCGCCCGTTGTAATTACAAAATGGTCTCTCCTTTGACTTACCAACAGGCTAAGGTGAGCCAATGACTATAAAAGATAAAGTTAAAAATAGAAGCGTTTATTATTTTGCTCTTCTGATATGTTCTCGAAGAAAAGAGCGTACTCCATTTAAAAAAGGCTGGCAGCGCACATGTGACTCCTTTGACGTGGCAGGTGTTCATGGGCGGCGGTAATCGTTTACCATCAGGTGATACGTCTGCTCGTCTGCCCCCTATATCATAAAAAAATGTACGCTACGTACCTACATTTTGACCATGGGAGAGCATCGCTACTCCATGTATGGGCTGCCTTGACTAGTGTGATACCGCGGCCTCACACAAAAAGCCGACGTGAAGCAGCGCCTACGCTGTTTAGTTAAGTGAGTGGTAGGTACTAAAGGCCCAATACGGGGGGAAGGGGAGTTAAGAGGTTTTCAGTGCACTCTTACCATCAGGTGATCCGTGTGCCCTTCTGCCATCTATCACGTCAACTTGCCTTACTTAAATCCTCCTTCGAAAATCTCCTGTGTTCACCTATGGAAATTCTGATTTTTGAGATCGTCCATAAAATAGGGATATTGATGGATTTTTCATTCGCGTTATTGCCCATTAACCATGAGGGTCGCCGATGGGCACGTTTTAATAGTCTTTTATAACAATGATTAAACTCCGATGGATATACTCATAGGTAGATATTTCTCGTTAACCGCAAATTTGAACCAAAATATCAAGGTTGTTATAAGTACCTAAGTTTGACTCTGTTGGAGAGTATCTCACGCTTTCTTTTTGACCTTAAGAGAGTAACGCTTTGACATGAATGGGCCAGCTCGACCGGAGCGATACCTCGGAAAATCCTAATAAAATTGGCGTGTTTCGCTTAGTGAGTAGGTACCGGAGTTGAGGCCCAATCCGGAAGGGAAAAGGTTGGTTGTCCACTTGTGACTCCTCTGATGTTGCCATGGACATCCTCATGGTCGGTTGCAATCGTTGACCGTCAGGTGATCTGTCTGCTCGTATGCCACATTAAAGAAAAAACAATGCACTACGGTGTCAGATCGAGTTACAGTGCAAAAATAGGTTTTGTATTTGAGTCATAAGGACTTTGAGGACGATCCAAAGTTCAACATGCGTATTAAAACATTTTGTTTTAAAACTGGATTGCGGATATGAAAATCTGCGAGATTAAAATGGGACTGGGCCGGCCACGTTTGTAGGATGCATCCGGAGAGGTGGACCAGACTTATCACACATTGGCAGCAGGATGTCGATTGAGAGGCAGGCCCAAAAAGAGATGGCGTGGTGATTTTGATAACTTCCCGGGCAATTAGCAAACCATGGCTACAAATAGAGTCCAATGGCGGCTTTTATTGGAGGCCTATGTCCAGCTGACGATGTATGCAAGAGAAAAAAAATCCTTCCCCGTTTATTCTCAGTTTGGTGAGCTACCGTTCCACCTGGTCCGCTCCAAGCGTTTCACGGACCTGTACGCCGAAGTACTCTTCAACTATGAATGGCTACACGCAAAGCTGAACTGCTGTCCACTCCAGGCTGTGCTTGCAGACTTTGAGGATGCCAAGCTACATGTGAATAAAGATGCTGTTAGGTATGTCATCGAATCCGAGTGGGTAGATTCTAGTTGGGTTAATCGCTGGTGTGTCTCAGGGTGTTAAAGTGACGGGCAGGGCACACAAGCGACGCCAATCGATTTTAATTCTTAGCTACTAAACCGGATCTATTTTAAACCATTTCGGGATACAACCTCTCGGTTAACACTTATACCATTTATTAAATAACCATGTACAAATGTTGGGTCCGTTTTTGTACGCGAAAAATTGATTCACACCAAAAGCGGCGCCACTTTTGGCGGTAATCCAAAATTCGAGTGCAATAGCAGACCAAACAATTAACTATAAGTATTTAATAAATAGTGTTTGCCGAGAGGTTGTAACCCCGAAATTGTTTAAAATAGTTCCGGTTTAGTAGCTAAAAAATAAAATCAATTGGCGTCGTAGTGTGCCCTACCCGTCACCTTAATATAAGTTCACAGGTATACATTCAACTGTAGGAGAGCCACGCTTCGGCATGAATTGGCCGGCTCGAACGGAGTGATAAACGGCCTCACAGAAAACCGGTGTGAAGCAACACTGTGCTGTGTTTCGCTGCGTGAGTGAGGGTACCGGAGGCCCGATCCTGGGAATAGGGGGGTTTAAGGTTTTGAGAGAGATGTCAGTCAATGTGTTAAATGTTGGCAGCGCACTTGTGACTCCACTGGTGTAGCGGGTGTCTATGGGCGGCGGCAATCGCTTACCATCCATCTGCTCGTCTACCACCTATCACATTAAAATAAATACAGGGTGTATCGGTGAACATCCCTTTAACTACGCAGTCTACGCACGTCATCTACCAACTATTCTAAGCAACATTTTTAGATATTCGTTAAAAAAATTACTATACAAAGTCGGTCTGACGTCACTTGTTCATTTTCTATGGGAAGACGAAAAAAATTTCGACGAATTCCCAAAAGTCGTAGACCAAAATGTTGTTCAGATTTTCAAAATCGGTAGAAGATGAGATTAGTTATGCTGTAATGCTTCATCTAAGGTGGAAGTTCTTCAGGGTACCTCAGGGTATATTAGCTCCGACACTTTATATATGGTGCTCCTCAGGGCAATACTTTTTTGCATCACAATTTTATATTTATTTAAGTACTTACATTGTAGTGGTTTAAGTAGCGGATCGTGATCTCGGGGTCTTAGGTTCGATTCCCGGGTTGAGCGAAAATTATGTTACGAGTTTTTCGAACATTGCTCGGGTTTGTGATCACCAATCCGCATTAGGTAAGCGTGGTGATTAAGCCTTATCCTATCATACTAGCGATAACTTGATATCTATAATGGAGGGCTTTGCCCTGCAGTTTAACAGTATATAGGCTGATACTTCACTACTTTACTTACAACCTGTGCGGATAAACAATGGGATCAGTATCGCACCCCACGAGTGCGAGTAAAGACGCAAATAGTGTGCGAGCGAGAAGTGAATAGATGCGCCGCCATTTCTGATCCCATTCTTTATCCGCACAGGTTGTACATTGTTAAGGTTAGTTGCTGCCTCTAATGCTTCGTAGAAAGATGATGGAAAGATAGATAGATAGATATTCTTTATTGCACGAAAATAAAATACAAGCATGATACAACAGCAACAGACAGTATAATAAGGCGGTCTTATCGCTTGTAGCGATTTCTTCCTGACAACCTTTGGGTAGAGGAAAGAAATATCGTATTCGTAATAATAAGGGAAGGCAGTGCAAAGTAGTTTAACAAATGAAATTGAGAATGGCAGAAATATACATTATTTGATATATTAATATTATAACATTACATTATTAAAGCTTCGTAAAAAATAGACCTTTCCTTAGCACCTCAATTAATTTCTAAGTAACTTCCAGAGAACTGATGCTAGTGGCTGACGCTCTTCGCCTGGGAGGTGCTATCCTAGGAACATACCCAGACATGCTAGCACCACAGCTAGTGGGAAGACTTCTGCCCGAAGCCCATCAGAACCCAGCTGTGGCCTCGCTGTTGAAGCAGTGCCATGATAAAGGGAAGAACCACTGCGCGTTGCTGCCTGAGCATCACTGCTTGCATACTCCTGGAGGACCTTTGAAGGTAAAAGGTGTAAAAATGTTTAAGGACTGCAACAACATGCAGTAATTTGGGAAAGTTAAAATGCATATATTGTAGGTATAAAATATATCTTCTCTATTATAACCTTATAGTAGTATATTTTATAAAATTTGTGTAGGCTATATTGTATTATAGTAAGGTAACATTCGTATGTATTAGTGTATGATAACGTGTTTATTTATTTATTTATTATCTAGATATATGTATTTATACTATAAATTTACTTAATCAATGTTCAAAATCAAAAGAATTGCACCACCCTCCCCTCTTCTATCTAATGTCCTTTACCTGAAGGTTGTCTGGTAGAGATCGCTTCCAGCGATAAGACCGCCTAAATTGTACATTGTATCCCTGTAAACATAGCTTTTAAGTTTTGTATGTTGTGCAATAAAGAGTATATATCTATCTATGCAACTTTTCATAGGCATTCTAGGATTTTTTGGCAAAAGTATCATTGGTTGTATCATCACTCACCATTAAATACGATCTGAGCCAAATTTCTGACTTTTCACGAAAAATGGGAGAGCGCGCTAGTAGAAGACTAGAGTTTTAACATTTTTGGCTAAATCCAAAAGTCCTGAATTTCATCAATTCAATGTTGGTATGCTATTGGGTGAAATTTTGGCTTTCCTGCCATTCAACCACAGAATTTCAGTGGGTGTCCATGAGCGGCCGCAATCGCTTACCATTAAATTTTTTTTTAATTTATTTATCACATGAAACAAAAATACATTAAAACTTATACAAAAGCTTTTAAAAACCACTAAGGTTTACTCTAAAGCTTAAGATTTCACAAATGGTTTTGAACGCCAAATTCCATCCACATCACCTGGATGGATTTATATCGACTACAGTGCGTTTCTCACGTCATTTCCTACCACGCACAGTAAAACTGTGGAACCAGCTGTAATCCGTGGTGTTTCCGAACAGATACGACCTGGTGACCTTCAAGAAAAGGGTGTACTCCTTTCTTAAGAGCCGGCAACGCATATGTGATACCTCAGGTGTTGCAGATGTCCATGGGCGGCGGTGATCACTTTCCATCAGGTGTGCCGTCTGCTCGTTTGTCCGCTATAATGTAAAAAAAAAACTTTTTAAATATAACGAATACTAAATATACAAATAACACTAACAACTATAGCAATGATCAAGCATCACTACATTAGCCCAAGGAAGCAATCTTTAAGCTTGTATTTTATATTTTCAGTTGTGATTTCATCCACTAAATTCTGCGGCATATTATTGATAATTATGTGATAGGTGATTTGCCCACCTATCACATATCAATCAATCAATCAATCAAATAATTCTTTATTTGCATAGGCTTGTACACAGCACTTACAAATCGTCATACATTTGAATGATTTAAAACTATTTATAAGTACTTATGTAATAATTTACATGTTAATACATATATATGTTGATACATAAAATATACTAAAAAAAGTAAATAAACATAATGCGATTCTACCACCGGCTCGGAAAGTTGTTTCTGGTCGAGAAGATCCGGCAAGAAACTCGCCAGTTACTCTCATAATTATAGATATCTCTAAACTTGTTCTTGTTCTGGTGAAGCGCATCACAACTGCCCTTATCCACACTATAAATACATGACGATCACGATCACTCTGCCAAGAGTGTACCGGATAAGAAGAAGAAAATTGTTCCCAGTATTCGTTGGAAGGCCACCAGTTTGCAGTCTTCGCCTTCCGCCTCAGCTCAGACAAACGTTACGTCGTATCCATCTCCAGCCGCGTGATATCCTGGGACCTCTCCACCTCCGACCTGGCGAGGGACCTGTGCCCTCAGCTGGAAGGGATCATGCAGAACTTGGAGCTGTCTCCTGATAATAAGTGGGCTGCTGCTTCCACTAACAATTCTGTGGTAAGTTTAGATGTTACAAAACAATCGTTTATTCAGATTAAATTTGAAATAATAATATTTTTCATCCAATATACAGTAGGTAAAGGTCGTTCCTTAAATTATTGTATTAGTTCTTTAAAAGTACCTATCTATTTTCAAAGTGTTGATACGGTATTTAATTGAGAAAAAATCAGAATGTTAATAATATTATGATTTTGACTGTCGTCTCATCGTCAGCCCATTTAAGTCCCCACTGCTGGGGCACGGGCCTCCCTCAAACACATGAGGGGTAGTTGCCATACTCACCACGCTTGGCAGACGGGTTGGCGAGGGTTTTGATATAAATGTAGAGTTTTCCTTCTTTGGGCGCTGATGATCATGCCAGCAGCTTTACCTTAGTCGCCTTTTACGACACCTCGGTAAGAGTGAGGGTGGCCTATTCTACTCTGCCGGGGACCACACGGATTTTGACTGTATTTATTGTTTACTCTCATCATAATGTGTGTACCAAAGTTAATCATTAAATTTTATATATTTTAGTCTATGTTGCTGAATATGCTGACCAGTGAATATATCACAATTGAAAATCCACTGGAAGAAGGTAAGCATTGAGACTCTGTTGAAAGGTCTTGTGGAATCATTAAAATATCTTTGTAGGTACCTTATACATCAGACATACCTATTATTTGAAAAAAATCGAAAGTAATTTAAACGGTAATGATAAATAATATTCACTGTCAATTTAATTAATCAAAATGTAGTTATGACGTCTATCAATATTCTGTTTTTCATAGAAACTATTGGTAGCAGCAGATAAAATGCTTTTCTTTCAGGTGAAACAGTCCGTGGAGTATCTGTTCTAAACCACCACATGGTGATCTACGGGCCCAAGTCCTGGGTGCAGTACAGCATGAGAGGGGAACACGAGCAGACTCTACCAGCTCCCGAGACTGCGCCCTATGATGACGTCAATTGGGAGATACTTTGTAAGTACCTAAACGAGGCCTCGCACAAGATAGGGAGGCATGTCGAATGTTTGAAAGAAAATACAGTTTTCCTTTTAAGGATGCTACTTTACCCTTTACTGTAAAGCTTCTATTACAAAGTACTTGGCTTCGGCATGAATAGGTCGCCTTGCCCAGTTATACCACGTCCTTACAGAAAACAGGCGTGAAGCAGCTCTGTGCTGTGTTTCGCTGCTTGAGTGAGGTACCGGAGGCCCAAACCGCACTTGTGACTTCACTGGTGTTGCCGGGGCGCCGCGGTAATCGCTTACCATCAGGTGATCCGTCTGCTCGTCTGCCTAACTATCACATAAAAAAACCTCTTAAAGGTACTTGCTTTTTTTCAAAAGAAACCAACCTAATCTACTTACCTATACATTTTACCTCACTTGAAGATATTTCAAAGTTAAGGAGAACATCATAAAATATTTTCATATCAGCGATAGAATTCCGTGACCTCGAAACCTTCGTCCTCGCAATGTGGAGTGGAGACTTAGACGAGGATCGACTCCTGGTCCAGTTCTGCAAGGCTGGCGTTTGGATGCAGCCTCTACGGTGCAGGGGCGCCTTTGCCATGAACAAATATTGGACGAAGATTTACACCAGTGACCCTGAGAGAGGGTATCAGGTAAAATAAATATATAAATAATCCATATGATGTCCATGTGCGGCGGTGATCACTTACCATCAGGTGACTCGCTTGCTCGTTTGCCTCCCTTTCTCATAAAAAAATCTCTGTCCTATTTTAGAGCGTCGCTCTTGTCAGTGGAGTACTCCATCTCCAACTAGAATTCCTTGTACGACATGCCATTTGCTTTTTTGTTAACGTAATTTCTTCTTAGCCTTGCTCTTTTTCGTCTTCCTTCCATATACATTATATTATATTATATTGTCATGACTCACCAAGTTATCTATCATAATTCCTCTCCTGCTATTGATCGATTGGAGCAAAGATATCATCTTCTTCTTCGCTGGTTTTTATTTCTATCAATTTTTATTCTTTGCTATCACTCTTTTTTGAAGGTCTAATCTCACTTTGTGACGTTGCCCATTTAAAACAATTATGATGATAAATGATTTATGTTCAACAGTGAGTGGCATATAAGTATTTTGAAATCTGTAATCAACAGATAACAATATTCGAACTGGATGAAGCAGAAGGCTGCTGGAAGAAGGGGGAAGAACTGAATCACATGGAGACTGACACGGCTGAGGCGATGCTGCAGCTCAAGAGGGGAAAGAAGGATAAGATGCTTCTAGGTGAGAAAGCGAAAGAGATGAAAATATAACAATAGTGACCATGACAATTATTACAGTTAATTATGATCATGACTAATTATTACAGTAGAGACTTTGCCAAACTTGGCAATATCAATATATTGCTTCAATATAAAGTAAGATTTTCAGTCTTACAATTTTGCCTGTTATTGCAAAAACCAAACTTTTTAGTTAGCTGCACAAATCATCATCCATTTTTATTCTATGGTATTACACCCAGTTACAGACATACTTAACTGGTGCAATTTTTTGAAAGACAAAAACGAAATTTTCCGAAAATTATAAATTTTGCTGTTTCAGCAACAACAACTTACAGCTTCGTCGTATGGGACTTCGATAATGTCATACCTCGTGGAAACCACATTATAGAAGATAAAAAGAAAAAGAAAGAACCACCAAATCCTTACCAACCGGTCAAAGAGGAAGAAGAAGTAAGTTTAAATAGTTAAAGGCACCTTCAACTAGAAAAGAAAAAGTTTAGATTTCGAACCTTATCTATAATGGCTCATGACAAAAGAGCGAAAACCAAAAAATTTTTTCTACCTTCCGTGCCCAGTTGAAGGTTTAAGTGACTTTTCCTTCCCTCTCCAAAAGATATCAAGATCTAGTTTTAAGTCAGAATTTCAGCTGAAAAATGAGAGCAAAATTAGAGATAATAATTGTAAATGCGTAAATGTCTTCTTTTTCCATACGTCCCTGTCATTCGTCATTAACTCGTAAACTCCTTTTTAACTATGTTATTCTCCACACAATCCATCCATCTCCGTTTCTTCACCCACTTACATTAATACCCATCACTGTTTTAGTTACATGCTCTTCCTCTCTTCTTACATGGCGATATAAATGACAATAATGACGTGAATGCGTAAATATCCTAATTCAATGATGAGATTACAGACATAGTCTCACTTTAGTATCTGTTTTAGGAAGAGAAACAAGATGAACCAGAGAAGGACCTCCGCTTAGAAGGCATAGTCCTAAAGTTGCCGCACACTATCCGCAATATATCCACTAAGATGACGCTCTCCAACTCCTTCATGATAAGCAACAACAACACTTACGCATGTGGCTGGAGTCAGGTGAGCAACACTATTTCCGGACCAATGCGCCTTTAAACCTTAAAAAAAATGCGTAATCCCTTTTTAAAAGGCCGGTGGTTCATCCGTGACTCCTCCGCTCGCGCTCAACATTGAATTGGAATTGAATTATTTAAAATAAATTGCAAAAAAATTGCTATACCCAAAAAAAAACATATTAAATTCGAGTTAGAAATTTGTATGGAGGAATGTATGAAATCTCTAAATTTAAGTCGTTTGGAAGTAATACGAAATGGAAGTCATTTCGAGTGCACGAGAATTGCCTCTCTGGTGTTGGGTGTCCATACGCTCCGGTAATCGTAATACCTGTGGAGTCACAACAAGTACCCTGCCAAACGTTAAACCTCGGTAGTACTGCTATCTGTAATCATTTCAAAATCTTCTTTTCCAGAAAGAACCTGTACGTCTGGAGCTTGGAAACTACCCTGCTTACAAAGATCCTAGACGCGCATTTCGGCAGGATTGTCCAGCTGGAACCCCTCACCGTCGGAAGCTGGAACAACGTCATCACTTCCTCCATCGACAGGACTGTCAAGATTTGGAACATTGACAACATATTTGAACAAGTCCATAAGATTGATAGGCAGGAGTTGCCTATTGATTCTATCAGGTGATTTGTCTTTTCTCAACAGCTATAATTGTTGGATACCTAACGCTTCGCATCTATTATTCTTCTTCTTCTGTTTCTAATTTTAAGGCTTTTGACCTAACTAATTTTTTGTAAGGCTATTTTATTTTACCTTGTATTAACGAACACGTGGGTTTCTTTTTGTTTGGTTATATTTTAAAGAATGCTGTTCGGCTTATCTTTATTATTTTTTCTTATTTTAATAACTGTTACTTTTTAGCATCAAGTTAGAAATTCTTCTTTCCGTTGAAGAAGAAATGTATTTTCGTAATTTATGTTTTTGATGCTTTTAGTTTGGCGCGTGACAAGAAACTAGCAGTTCACTGTGACCCGTAGCTGCTGGGGTCTCTGGGACACCAGTAATGGTAAACTACTGGCGCAGCTAGCAGACGCGCCACTAGGGGCCATTGTGACCCACGCCGTCATCACGCCCATGGGGGAGCATGTGGTCACCGCTGAGTCCGGGAATGTGATCATTTGGGACACTGTTGAAAAGCAGGTTAATTCTTGACGACACTATAGTGAGTTAGAGAGGTGATACCGTAGAGAATTAAGTCATCGACATAGCTCAGCGGACTTAGAAGCTGAAGTGGCAGTGAACTGGCCGCGTTTTAAACTCTTAACGCCCCCAGGCCCTAGACTGAAATTATTTGGTAGGAGTTGGATGCCAGAAGCCAAGGGACAACCGAAGTGGCGCAATGACTGTAGGGGCCTACGTCCAGTAGTGGACTGTGATAGATTTATGATGATAGTGATTTGGGTTGTTTGTCCTTCACTGAGAATAAGCTATTTTTGTATCTGATTAGTAGTTTTGTATGTATTGTAGGTTTGTCATTTAATACTCACAAATTCAGCAAAAGTTTATGCAGCCAAATGTCTCCAATTGAGTAATTTTCAGTTACTGAGGAACTGCCTGTCTTTCTTCTAATGTGAAATTTAACAATCATCATCATCGCCATCATCAGCAACCCACACTCGTCCACTGCTGGACATAGGTCTCCCCTAATGCTGCTACTGCTCCCGGTTTTCGGCCACTCTTATCTAGCGTACACCAGCCAGCCTTCGAATGTCATCATCCCATCTTGTCGCAGGGCGCCCAACACTACTCTTACCGAGTCGCGGTCTCCACTCAAGGACTTTACGGCTCCAACGGCTGTCAGTTCTGCGGCTTCCACTTCACTGCCACTTCAGTTTGCTAATTCGGTGGGCTATGTCGGTGAAATTTAACAATAGACATTTGTTATTCCTAAATTTCTATCAACACTGGTCTCGTAAACGCTTTTTTCTTTCCCATAAAATCTTAAGGCACTACCTACATAAGGAATTGGTAGTTTGTTTTCTAAGTCTTTGAGTTAATCTTAATATTTAATTCATTATCATCAGGTGGTATTCAAAGAAGAGCAGAAGGGTGTCAAGCAGGTTCTTCTTTTGGAGGACGGAACCAAATTTATCACAATATCTATGAAAATCACGCCTAATGATGTAGAAACTGTTGTCAATGCTGCTATCGTAGCGCGAACTATTCCTGGTGAGCAAAATAATTTAAATTATATGTAGGGGGGTCAAGTCAAGTCAAAGTACTTATTTGCATAAAATAGGCATACAAAAGATGTGCATATAGTAAAATGTCCACTATTCTATTAGTGGTACAGATTTGAGCATGCACCATTGGATTTTCCAAATCTGTATGCACATTTCTACCTTTTAGCTCGGTGGTGAGGGAAACATCGTGTAGGTAACCTGCACGTTTCGGGTAGTTTCTGGAACGTATAGCCAAGATGCAATTGGTTTGGTTCCCCTGTTTGAGGGTCGCGAAGGTCAGACGGCAGGCGCTACATTTTAATTACCAGATTACTCAAATCCTGTGTCATGGTCTAAGCGTACCCTGGGCTCCGAAGCGATAGCTTTGGATGCAACTGGGAATTACACGCTGAGATGAGATGAGATGAGATATCAAAACTTAGTGACTTTATCATTTTTTCTTGTGGTAAATGTTCCTAATAAAAATATTCTGATATGGATGGTTAAACCCCATAATTTTCTAGAGGGTGAAAAGATCTACTCAGTAGAGTATGAAGTCCGCGGGATGGGGTACCGCGCCGCAGTAGTCTCCGCTGATGAGCACCACCTCGTCACACCAGGAGTGGACAAGTCCTTGCGAGAGTGTCTCCACGTGTTCCATGCGAAGACTGGAGCTAGGCTCCACAGGTATGGTATCATCTGGCTCGTGGTGTTTGTGACAACGGGTATTTATACGACGAATTTCAGAACTAAATACTTCTTTCTCTGAAAGCATTGTCAAACCAATTGTACTAGTGACATCTCAAAAGGTACTGATTGAATATACTTCTGAAACTATTTAGGAGCTCTGGAGCTATGTTTGTTGTTTTCTAATTGTTACTTTATAACCGATACGGCAACATATCTGAACTTCTCTCAGAGTTATACAGCGTTAAAGTATTCAGGCGTTAGAAACATGTATAAGCTTTGAATTGACGTTGTAAGATTGAAGGTGTCATTGTGAATATAAATACAGGGTGTATCATTGACATTCCTTTAACCAAGTTTTTTCTACCAACCATTCTAGGGCTTTAGGAAATTCGCATAAAAAAATTCAACATTTTATAATAAAGTCTGTCACGTGACTTTTCATGCCCCATTACGAGTTGAACACATTATTAACGAATTTCGAAAAGCACGTGAGTGAGGGTACCGGAGGCCCAATCGGGGGGAAAGGGGGGCTTAAAGGTTGGCAGCCCACTCGTGGCACTGGTATTGCGGGTGTCAATGGGTGGCGGCAATCGCTTACCATCAAATGATCCGTCTGCGCGTCTATCACATAAACAAATAATGAAATAAAAATTCGTTTTACAAATTTTGCACAGGATGGTTGGTAGAAGCCGTGGCTAAAGGGATGTATCTAAATATCTACCGATACACTCAGTATATTGTTGACCAGTTCAAATTAAAATATGGGTTGAGCTATAATCTTCTCCTTTCAGGATCCCAATAAAGAATAGCGGCATAAAAGACATGCAGTCCATAGCAGCGTTACCTCACAAGCCGCTGTGGGTCGCTGTAGGTCGGCAACGACAAGGCTGGGATACTGGACATCAAGACCAAGAGACATGTTCGGTAAGTTAATAGGTTAATTATTAGTGGTAGTTAATACTAAGTTCTCATCTTAGCGTGTGATTGCCAGTTGCGTTCATAAGCTGTCGCTTCGGAGCCCGGGGTATGCTTGGTCCGTGATCCAGGGTTCGAGTCGAGAAGTCTAGTAATTATAATGAAGCTACTGCCGTCTGACCATGCAAACAACCAATAAAGTTTTCATTCATTCATTCATTCAACCAGACCAACTGGATTACGGCTACGCATTCAGAATCATCATTTCAAATATTGTAGATATCCACAAATTTGAGAAACTATGTGATACATACAGGTTTTCTCACGATGCTTTTCAAACTAATGTTAGAAATACGCACATTCATTTGAAAAAACTTAATGGTGCATACTCGGATTTGTACCACGACCCCGCGAACGGAAGGCGTGTTCTTATCCTATCATCTAATATTGCATCCATCGTTTTTAATATTAAACATTAACGAAGTAACATTCGCAAAATAACCGCAACTTCGGACACAGTTCCACTAACAACGGACCAGCGTCCGTGGCATTCACTCAGCTGGTCTCACTGAAAACCAGCGTGATTGCCTTTGCCTGGGCCGTGACTTAATCTGAGTGAGGGCCATTTATAGTAGACGTCAGAACACAATCTTTATTTGGCACTGCCTGGACATGATTGAATATATTTTTGTTTTTATTTATATGTATTTTAATTGTTTTCTGTTTTGTTTTCTCTTAGTTCCAAATTGTATTTACAACTGCTGAATGCCCTGTATTGTGATGTCTACACTAATAAATGTTTTTCTTTCTTTCTTTCACTCAATATCCGTGTAATTAAAACTCCTATAGGTGGAGGACTGGAGACCTGTTACACGGGTTTTTCATAAACCTATCTCCGGCGGCAGTATCTCTTTCAAGGGGCATCTT
This sequence comes from Marasmia exigua, assembly GCA_019059595.1. Classification (NCBI taxonomy): domain Eukaryota; kingdom Metazoa; phylum Arthropoda; class Insecta; order Lepidoptera; family Crambidae; genus Marasmia; species Marasmia exigua. The sequence goes on from CM032488.1 coordinate 16,233,586, forward strand.
CGTAATTTAAAGTATTGTAAAATTGTATTTTGTTACCTTGATTGAGAGAAAAATAAATATTTTACATTTTTTTTTGTATTCGCCCGCATTGATTAGAGACTAAACATTTATTTTTAATTCAGCTTAGTTCCCCGTTGGAACGGAGCCTGCACCCGGGATGGGAAGATAGGCCTCTGCGCGCCCACCCGGGGAGGCCTCGATCTGATCGAGCTCAAGCGAGGCACCACTCTCCAGCCACTCATCTCACGCGCCGCTGAGGGGGTGTTCTCCATCATCACTATGTTCAACTCCACGGACAAATACGTGTTCTATTATCATAGTGGGAGGAAGACTTTGAGGGTATTCAGGTATGTGTTTACCACTTTCATTTGTGCAAGAGACCGCCGCCCATGACTGCGAGCGCAGAGTGTGCTTGACCCATAGAAATCTATAGCCATGTGACTGCGGAATCTCTAAAGTTTAAAATTTCTGCTGTATAACCCCCGCGTCCCGCAGACCATGATATTGGTCCACTTTGTAGCGATAAAGTTGATTGACTTTTGTATCATTTAAAACACGACTATAATGTTATAAGCTGAGTGTCTAAAATTAAACAATTTCAGAGTGGACGGTAAACTGATAGCAGAATACCGTGCCCCGGCAGAGGTGACGGGCATCGCGAGCGCACACGGGGGCGGAGCGCTAGCTATCGCCTCGCAAGATGGCTGCCTCAGCGTACTCGACATCGTTGACCCTCACGAGTAGAGGTATCCCTCTCTCCAACCACATTGTAGCTCCAAACACAGGGCAAGTGCTTGAGCTACCTCTTTCGGATTCAGTTTTTGATGTTGTGAAATATTTATTAGATCCCCAAAGTAAATAAATACATAATAAGTAAGGTTGGCAGCGCACTTGTGACTCCACTGGTGTCGCAGGCCTCTATGGGCGGCGCTTACCAAAAGGTACATAAAAAAAAGAAATGAAATGCGAACGAAATACTTAGGTGTGACGTCTTAGTAGCCATTTGTATGGAGCGTTTTGGGTTTACTCAAAATAATGTGATCCCATAAAAGACAAAACTTGTTTTGCTTGTGAAAAAATCCAAGTCTCCCTCTCAGCTGTTCTACCGTTTGTGAGATCTATGTTACCACGTCGGTTATTAACTTGGCAATCGGTTATTAGATATTTGACTCGCCCATTGCATGAAAACACAACCGATTGCCAAGTTAATAACCGACTTGGTAACATAGATCTCACAACTTTTCACAGTAGAACAACTAAGTGCGAGACTTGGATTTGACAAGTTTTGTTTTTTGTGGGATATCATTTCTTTTTGTAGTCCACCTACTTTGTTTCTTTCCGGTACCTTTACCTTCAACTGCAAACGTAACTTTGTAATCCTATACATTTATAGGAGATTACAAATATATTCATGCAGATGGTGTATTAAGGTTTTTTAACAAAAGATTAAGACACTAAATTCTATTTATATTCTTAATTTGAAGCTTCTATGTCTGAAGTGCCTTGAACTTATGATGATCGGTGAGTGAGTGAGTCAGTCAGTGAGTGAGTGACAAAATTCAGAAACTTTAACAAAATGTCATTCTTAAACTACGTGTTCAAATTGATTGAAATTTTAAATGTACCGTGTTTATACAATGCCTGATTAATTACTGAACAATTCAGGCTTCTTGTTTTATCCACAACGAAATTATAGGGGGGTCGAAAAATAGCCTGAATTGCTTCGAGAAAAGGAGATTTTAAAGTTGTGATATCTCAGGTAGTTTAAATGAGAATCAAGTAATTCTTTCAACGACGTTTCTATCATCGAGAGATCTTTTGATTACATAAAAATATATAGTCAAATACCGGATTAAACATCTTGAAAGTATGATAAGGTAATTTAAATTTAATTGACAGTGCGCGAAACTAAGAACCGGCCAGTTTACTCGGAGCTGACACTTTCTCAAATTTTTCAACATCTAGTCAGAGAGGACCTTAATGTCTTTTAATATTTGTTTACTAGGTACAATAGCAATTATCTAAAGCTTCTCCTATGATTGATTTTGCAGAATGTATAACGTTTATATTCTCATAAATAAAAGACAGAAATGTGATTTCCTTACTTAAATAATTTGGTATCAAAATTACTTAGATCCTAGTATAAGTATAATTTTTCTCTCTTAAAACAATCTTTAGCATAATAGTAAAAATATACTATTCTGTGCGTCCTGTGAAAAGTGGTACAAATCGACTTGGGTAAAGGCGGTATAGATACCTCACTTTTTAAAACATCCTCCTAATTTTGAAAATATTTGTTTTATATAAAAATTGTCTATGAATTTACCTACTTTAATCCTTTATGATTAACTGTGATTTGTTTTTTTGGACCTATCAGTTCCATATTTTGCAGATTTTAGCTTTTAATAGAACTCCTTTGTTGAGGATAGATGCCTACCGGTATGGATAGTTGCCCCACCTTGAAAATACTATGAAGGATAGATGCCTGCGGCTCGGGATAGAAGCCCTTCATACTGTATAAACGAAAAAATCAACCAAATATTATGTTTTTAAGGACAATTGGTGTTTCAGTATAAGGCTACTCCTAAAATATAAATTGTCTCCTAGAAACACGGTCATAATAATAAAAAGCATTTTGCAGATTCTTAAATCTTTTAATTTTCATCGTTAGAATAGAATTATCATTAGAGATTAAATAAAATTAAATTCTAAATACTTAGTTGGTATAAAATATTAATTATTAAGTTTTAAAAAATCGAAAACAACAATATAATCTTCCAACATGCATAATCATAAAAGCCCTTAATACAATACCTAGTGTTTGCTTCGTTGTATTTTTAGCAGCACAACGTCTTCGCAATGTTCTTGATGGAATTCCAAACTGTCGGGATATTTCGTTTATCCCCATGGTATTTCTGTCTATTTCTTCAAAAGCAAACTGCAATTGTTCTGAAGACCAAGAACATACTCGAGCTCGCACTCCTTCCTTTCCTTTATACTTTCGTGGCATGATTCTGCTACAACCAGTAAAAATATAAATATACGTCAACACAAAATATAACATAACACAGAATATGTTCAAAATATATCTACACTGAAACCTCACACAAACATGGTGTACGGAAGGATAGATGCCCCAAGGGGCACCTATACCTCGAAAAATCAGGGCAACTATCCTTTTTGATAGGGATAGATTCCCAAGTATTTTTTTTTAATAAATAACAAACAAATGAGCAACCTTTTCCATCTAGATGCATACTTGATGAATCAGTTTATTTACTTAATAAAAATATATTAGAATTAATAACTAATTATAAAGTTATACAACATCAAATACTAACCTTTAAAACTTTAACGTGTTTGTAAAGTTCGCCGCGGAGATGAATTCACACACGAACGAAACGCGTCCTCACGCCACGACGGCCTGTGGCTAATTGAAGTGCGGGGTGACTGCGGCTTTTAGTTATGCTATTGTTTCTTAGTTGAGAGTTTGGGAAGTTAGGTTTTTTGAAAATGAGGCATCTATCCTACTGGGGCATCTATCCCGCCTTTACCCTATATCGAATTTTCTTCTTGCTACTTCATCACAAAATAAAATCCTCTATTTTTCAGTCTAATCAGACAGAATAATAGGGAATATTTTTGTAATGAAGTTGCAAGAAGAAAATCAAAATCAATATATGTAGCACTTTTCACAGGACGCACAGAATTATGTAGGATGTGATCTCTAGAGTAGTGTTTAATGGTCATAATACCAAAAAAAAAATTGTGGTAGTTTATAAATAAATTATTTTAGGTAGTATGTAGACAGTAGGTTTGTGACCTTGTTCCTTCTAGTTTATAGATATTTAATGTTCCTTCTTCCATATATAAATAATTAAGTAGATATATAATTAATTTGGTTCAGACATTTTAAAGACGATCTAATTAATAGTACCTACGTAACATATCAGCGTGTGGTCCCCGGCAGAGTAGAATAGGCCGCCCTCACTCTTACCGAGGTGTCGTAAAAGGCGACTAAGGTTAAGCTGCTGGCATGATCATCAGCACCCAGAGAAGGAAAACTCTGCATTTATATTAAAACCCTCGAAAACCCGTCTGCCAAGCGTGGTGATTATGGCAATTACCCCTCATGTGATTGAGGGAGGCCCGTGCCCCAGCAGTGAGGACTTAAATGGGCTGATGATGATGATGAACATATCAGCACTCCCTAATATAAAAGTAAAAAAGGTGAATCTTGGAATATGGTGCAAATATGTATTTTTATGAGGAGTAGCACAATCTTAAATAATTGACCAATTGGTTTTGGTATTTAATTTTATGTTTGACCGCCGCACTCGGAGACGTCAAATTAACTTTAATGTTTACTTTAGATAACGGGTAGGGCACACTAGCGACGTCAATCGATTTTAATTTTTAGCTACTAAATCGGATCTATTTAAAACAATTTGGTGATCACAACCTCTCGGCAAACACTTATACTATTTATTAAATAACCATGCAAATTTTTTGGGTCCAACGCGTACGCGAAAAATTGATTAACGCCATAAGCGGCCACTTTTGGCGTGAATAAATTTTTCGCGTACAAAAACGGATCCAACATTTGTGCATGGTTATTTAACAAATAGTATAAGTGTTTGCCGAGAGGTTGTAATCCCGATTTTTTTTTAAAATAGATCCGGTTTAGTACCTAAATATTAAAATCGATTGACGTCGCTAGTGTGCCCTACCCGTCACCTTAAGAAAAAATATTGACACTTATTTCAATACAAATAAAGACTTTCCATGATTAAATTAATGAGCATTTAGGTTAATTGACGTCTCTGAGTGCGGCAGTATGTAGAATATTTTTAAATAATGTAATTACTAATTAGTCATTGTAAGCTTTAGATATTTTTGAGCGTTTACAATGTAGAAAATATTTTCTTTTAAATGAAACACAAGCTACAAAAAGTGCATGAAGAAGATATGACTTTCATACTAGTCTGGATGCAAACTAAATAAAGAAAATACCTAAATCCGAAATACTAAAGTGCCTAAGTAGGGGAGACTGAGCTAGATTGGTTCTGGTGAGTTATAAAAAGGTATTTCTTTAAACAAGCTTAAACAAATCGACTTTGTTACTCCCTTCGTTGGTAACAACCTCCAAAGGTCTCCCCTGTGTGACTTAGGCCCGGTTCCTGTATAAAATGTATCGTAAGTCGTAGCTATATTCTTCCGCCTTACTCTATGTACAAACACAGTCTAGACAGCCTAGCCTAGACACAGATAACTGTGTAGCATAGTGTTGCGGAACTATCGAGAGTTTCCTTATCGATGGTTGTCCTCATTCAGACTATCGATAGTATTGTTATTGGTGAAAACTATCGATACTATCGAGAGTGAAATATGATCAATACTATTGATAACGCCAATATTATCGATATTACCGATAGTTTAATGGCTGATAGTATCGATAGTATTATGTTTCCTAACATAATTAATCGATAGACAGCAATGTTTCGATAGTTGGTATTGTTGCCTGATTAAACGTGTCCGATACTATCGACGAATATATCGACTATACGAAGCCGTGTGGTCCCGGCAGAGTAGAATAGACCACCCTCACTCTTACCGAGGTGTCGTAAAAGGCGACTAAGGTAAAGCTGCTGGCATGATCATCAGCACCCAGAGAAGGAAAACGCTGCATTTATATCAAAACCCTCGCCAACCCGTCTGCCAAGCGTGGTGAGTATGGCAATTACCCCTCATGTGATTGAGGGAGGCCCGTGCCCCAGCAGTGGGGACTTAAATGGGCTGATGATGATGATGATGATGATACTATCGACAGTATCGGACACTAACCAATTGATAGTATCGATAGTATTAGCGTTATCAATAGCGACAACCAGCAATACTATCAATAGACTATCGAGTCTATTGATAGTATTGCTGGTTGTCGCTATTGATAACGCTAATACTATCGATACTATCAATTGGTTAGTGTTATCGATAGTCCACTATCGATAGTAAAAGTAAAATCAATAGTATCGATATACTATTGATTTTACTTTTACTATCGATAGTGGACTATCGATAAGCAACACTAGTATAGCCTACGGTTTGTATGTTGTTATTCGGATGTATTAAAGAAAGAAGTCTTGCCAAGACCCTTTTGTTAGACAACTAAAGGTTAATAATCCTACAATATCGTCGGTAACTTGCCTTACGAGACATTAAATGCAGAAATCGGTCAGTATTGTGCTAAAAATTGTACTCTGAATGTTAAAATGTTGGCTGTGATAAATCGAAAGATTTTTGGATAGCTTTCGATAAGGTAAGATTGGTAGTTTGACATTTTGTAGCATTTTACTGAAAACAAGGGTGAACTGAACTGAACTTTTGTACTTCTCCACTTCAAATAATTTTTTATTTGCTTTATGAAGTTTTTTGGCATGACAAGAGCCAATCTCTTTTCAGAAACTTAAAAAATTTGGTAGAGTAATTTAGTAAAAGGCAATAAAATACATTATGTCAATCTAGACATGAACTTTTCCGTGGAGTTACAAAAGTTTAAGATAACACCCAGTAATCCCATTTCCCAAGACGAGAGTGATTTTGGAAAGATATTGTAGTAGTGTTACGAAATTTTATTTTAAGTTCAGCAAAATGTTTTTCAATACATAAACGACTATACATACTAAATAGGCGTCTGCTTTGAGGGAAGTTGTCCTTGACCTGTCTCCCGCCAAAACAGCTCAATTTTGGTAGTAGACATCAAGTGGTAGCCACGCTCCTTAACGATCCAAAATATCCTCAATTTAGGTTTCGTTTCCACAAAAGTCGAGCTCACAAAAAGTCTTTTTTTAGTCAAATAATTCTTTATTTGCATAGGCTTGTACACAGCACTTACAAATCGTCGTATCTGAAAATATTGCATAAGGGTAGGGCACACTAGCGACGCTGTTGATGTAAATTGTTAGCAACTGAACCGGATATCTTTTTAACAATTTCGAAGCTGCAGCCTCTCGAAAAACATGTATACTATTTATTTAATACTTATGCATACTATTTATTTAATACGTAACACAGGTGCTTGAGCAACCTATTTCGGAGTCAGATCAATGTATGTGATGTTGTGAAATATGTATGTATGTATGTTGTCTACGAAATTGCATCAATACTTAACTTTGGGTCTAATTTTATACTAGAAGTTTGAATTACCGCCAAATTACCACAGAATAAATAGATATTACTTATAAATAGATAGATATATATATACTTTATATATTACAAAACATATGGCTGTGAAAACTGAATAATATTAAAAAACAATTTAATACATAATAATTAATCAATACTTAATTAATTAATTAATAATCTTTTGTTTTTGATCAATGGTGTTCCTCCTATCCATTTTTGTTGTGCCCGACAGGGTTCACAGTGATCTATTGTGTATACCTATATTTAAGATCTTATAATGTACACTGTGAAATGCAAATAAAATATTGAGTATTGAGTATTAAACGGCCACTTATGGCGTTAATCCAAATTTCGAGTTCAAAAACAGATCAAAAAGTTAACACAATGCACAATTATTAAATAAATTGTATAAATATTTGCTTAGAGATTCCCGCTCCGAAATTGTTTAAAATAGATCCGGTTTAGTAGCTAACATTTTAAATCGATTAATGTGATTAGTGAGGGCTACCCGTCGCCTTAAGGTGTTCGTGACGCCACCAGTAAATTTGTATTAATTGTGGCGATTATGAGGCATTTTTTTAAAAAGTACAACGGTGAATCCTTAAAGAAAGTATTAAGAATTTTTAAGATGTATTTGTGTTATATAATCTTCTTACAAGTAACCATAATTTTTATTATTGCCTTAAGTGGCCACTTTTAGCAATTATTAAATCTGATTACTCTTAGTTATAAGATTTTTTAAAATTGTGACATACTTTTTCTCGAGAAATTATTAATACTTTTCTTTATGGATTCGTTGTTGTAATTTTAGAAAAATGTCTCATAGTCGCCACAATCAATACAATACCATTGGCGACGCTAGCTTCGTCAATACGTCACCTTAAATCACATATCTCCGAGCAGATCCCCACGATTTGATCTCATCGTCATATTTATCGTAAATCAATTTTAGTTCGCTTCGCTTCTGTGGAAATGCACCCTAAGTCTGTTTCTTCAAATTGCGACGTCTATAGTCCACTTAAAACGAATATTTATCAATTATAAATTGTCATTTCTCTAAATGTAACCAATAGTACAAAATTAGACAGGATATTCGTAAATAAATTGCAGTTAATGATTACATAATGTTGTTTTATTTTCCTTATTTTTAACCCTTTACATATTTTTTTGTCTTACCGTATTTGCATGAGTAGATTACCTTACTTTTAAAATGTACCTACATAATTAAGTGAAATTGTACATAAATGGCACATTTACTATAAGACCTTATTTGGTATGAGCTAGAGTTTAATCTTCAATAATTCATACATGAGTTATCTTCACTAACAATTGCACAGAATAACAAAAAAAAAACAATTTTGATCATCATTATGTCAGGAAACAAATAAACAGGTTTTATCCTTTAAAAATAGTAAAGTTAAGTTTATATGAATACCTGTATAGTATTTAGGCATGAATATTTCGTTTAAGAGGTAAAAGTTAAGTATAAAAATATTCAATACTTCCATTATAATTAAATACTGGGTTCAAGAAAGCTAACTAAGTAAAAAACTATTATACATCACAATCGTTTACATAAATAATTACATAATTACACTGTAATTGGATTCACTTTAGAAAAATACAACAAAATGGTTTGTCACCTTTTGCAAAAAAAACAACTTTTTAGGTGTTACATTTTTTCCCTGTTTACCCTAAATTGCTTGCGTACAAAGACTCGAAAACTAGTATTAATCATAATTAACATTGATATTAAGCTAGGTACTCACCTAGCCATGTAGTAAGTTTTTTTTTATTATTATGTGTACCTACGTTGTTGTACATTTGTAACGTATCTGAACATACATATTTTTTTATGCTAGAGGCGGTAAAACGAGCAAGCAAGTCACCTGATGGAAAGTAATCAATGCCGCCCATGAACATCCGCGAAATCAGAGACATCGCTAATGTGTTACCGGCCTTTCTCTTCTCTTGAAGGTCGTAGCCGTCGGGAAACACTCCCGCAGCCAAACCGTTCCACAGAACTGAGGTACGTGGTAGAAAGTTCCGCGAGAAACGAACAGTATTAGACCGTCACCCATCGAGATGATGGGACGTTACATCATGCTACATGGCTAGGTGAGTAGCTAGCTTAATATCAATGTTAATTGATTAATAATATGTAGTTTTCGAGTCTTTGTACGCAAGCAATTTAGGGTAAACAGGCAAAAAATTGAACACCTAAAAAAGTTAAGGTGAAGGGTATCAATTGGCGTCGTAAATGTGCCCCACTAGCTACGCCAATTGATTTAAATTGTTAGCAACTAATCCGGGTCTCTTTCAACAATTTCGAAGCTCTTTTTAGAATCTAACAATTTAAATTAACTGGCGTCGCTAGTGTACCCTACCCGTCGCCTTAACGGATGAAAAGCCTAAAATATTTTAAGATTGTCGCGTTGCATTATAACTATAATTAATTAAGGGAATTAACACGAATTGTACTATGTGATACAATATTATATAGGTACCTACTCACATATTTTCTCGACGTTTCGGCTACGCTACGTTACAGCAGCCGTGGTCACAAGTGGACTCAGTCCGCTTGTGTACATAATGTTGTATGACATAATAAATTTCATGTTAATTCCCGTCTGAATTAATTATGAAGCCTAAAATATCTTTCCTAATAGGAATCCAACAGTTACAGATACGGTGTATCATGTCAACCTTCACTTTTATTCCTTCAGAACTCATACTCAGAAACAAAGATGAATATTTTACCGACAGCAATGCCGCCGAACTGGTCGCGGTTGTACAGCTCCATCACCAGCTCCAGTTCTATGCTTTGAGGACCTTCAAGAGACTTCACGAGGGACACCACACCTTGGTGACCGGTTTGGACCAACCTGATAATAGATGGAACGTTAAAAGGGCTGTGCTGATAATTCTGGTCGCTTAGCGTTTTTACCGTTAGGTAGGTATATCACGGTGACTGATCTGAAGAGCTTTTCTCCCTCATCCCACCTGCCCTATTCCGTCACAGAACTACATGCGCCGGACAACGCTGTCACCGCTTCACAGTGGAAATCATTCCATCACGGACTAAAAATTTTGGCAGTTCTTATTTCTGCCGCACCATCAAGAAATGGAACTCGTTGCCGGCGCATGTTTATTTCCCCCATCCTTACAATATGGATTCCTTCAAACGAAGCGTGAAGAAGCACCTTGCGAGACAGTATGGCGGCGCCAACGAAGGTGATGCCTTGACATTACTTCCGTTGTAATTGCAACGGGCTCTTCTCTTGCTTACCATCAGGAGAGCCCTCGCGAGACAGTATGGCGGCGCCAACGGAGGTGATGCCTTGACATCACTTCCGTTGTAATTGCATCGGGCTCTTCTCTTGCTTACCATCAGCAGGGGCTCTTCTCTTGCTTACCATCAGGAGAGCCAATATACTGCGTTTCTATAATAAAAAAAAAATGCGTCTGTCAAATTCAAACCGAATAATTTTATGTCAAACTGTTTAATATACTATGAGCACTATGTGATGAGTCGGGAACGTCTGCCAGCATACTCAAACCTGAGACAATTTAGAAAAATCGTTTTCTAAACTAACCCAGGCCCGGGAATCGAACTCGAACCCTTCACGCACATCTGAGCCGCTGCGCCATCGACGTCGAAACGTCGATCGATTATCGCTGAGTGTCGATCACATCGCGTTTTCGCTTTAGGTCTAGTGAGCGTACTTACAAGAAACTGTTGATATCAGCCTTATTCTTGACTGTAGACGGGGCGTTGACATCGATCAGCTTCAACTGGAAGTGTATGTTGGCGTGAGTCCACGGAGGACCACGCATCGTGAACAGATCCACCTGGAATTTAAATAAACTGAAGCCCACGGACTTGAACAGACAGTAAATGGGTCTTAGTAGTAAAATGGGAACAGATAGTGGATCTATCCGCCACCAGGCTGTCCCATGAACTGGTGATATATTGCTGGGTCATTTTTAGAATGTTATTACAGTGCCAGTTCTCAAATCCAATATTCGTTCAAAATTGACATCAGAAACTTACCTACCTATTATATATAGAAAGCAACTTTTATAAAAAAAGAACTTTTACGTTATATTTTAAGATTCCGAAATCAATTTTGAAGGATTATTGGATTTGAGGACTGCCAAGGTCTAAGAATGACCCTTCCTTTGCTGTTAAAACAACGACCCTTCCTTTGCTGTTAAAACAAACGAAAAGTGTGTATGTAATTACCTCTACAAATAGGTGACTTACTAGGTGGGTGGAGCAGAGGACGTCCACAGTACCTCGCCATCTCGAACGGTCTTGATCTTCGCGCTTTAATTTGCTCCAAGTTAGTTCTAGGGTCTTCGCTTCTGCAGTGATAGTCCGCCGCCAGGTTTGTTTAGGATGGCCACGTTTACGTTTTCCTTGGGGGTTCCAGTCTAGGGCTTGCCTCGGTATGTGGTCCGGTTCCCTTCGTAGCTTGTGGCCGAACCAGTTCCATTTGCGGCGTTGGACTACTAGGTCGATCGGAGTCCTCACCGCAGCTATCCTACAGATCTAGGTTCGTGATTTTTACAGGCCAGTATACCCCGAGAATACGGTAAAGGCAGCTATTTATGACAACAGGTACCTATTTATGTAATATAGGTACCTAGGTAGTGTCGACGGATTTTCTGGTGTACCAGCACTAGGCGATAATCGCTTGCACACGCAGCGGGGTGGGCGAAGGGAATCCTTGCGTAAACATCATTTTACTGGCTAACGAACACTGCTACGGTAGCTGATCGTACGTATACTACAGAGTCACTCACCTTAGACGATGGTATGTAAAGGTTGGAGACAAACGTGATAAAATTATAGGAGTACGTTGAGGGCTGGTGCGCGCACACCCAATCAGATGGCTGACAGACTGTCTCCACCTTCGTGCAGCGGCTGGAACAGGTTAAGATGTGATCACCACAAAAGAACAAGAACGCCGTCTCATCCAGTATCATGGCGCTTGGACCATGATCCAAAATTAAGGTAAAATGTAGGAACTGCCATTTGGCCTTGACAACCCTTAGACAGGATAAATATTCGAAATGTGAAGGTGTTCAACCTTCACATTTCAAATTATCATCATTTTACCCATTGAACAACCACTTCTGGACCTTCAGGGTCTGACCAAGGCCCGACTGATCATTCCAGTGTCGCCTCATCATCATCATCATCATCAACCCATTTAAGTCCCCACTGCTGGGGCACGGGCCTCCCTCAATCACATGAGGGGTAATTGCCATACTCACCACGCTTGGCAGACGGGTTGGCGAGGGTTTTGATATAAATGCAGAGTTTTCCTTCTCTGGGTGCTGATGATCATGCCAGCAGCTTTACCTTAGTCGCCTTTTACGACCCCTCGGTAAGAGTGAGGGTACATCCAAGGAATTCCCGCAACCTTCACCAGGTCAAGCGGCCACTACTCAAAAACCATTCCTCCCCAATGGCCGTCTGTTTTCTTCGCAATGCGTCCTACCAATTGCCGCTTGAGGCTTGCAATCGTTTGGACTATATGATATGTCAAGGTTGAATCTTATAGGATTTGAGAAGTGAATCAATCCCATACTTCTTAGACTCCAGCTGGTACCCTGGTGGGCAGACGATGCGGTGACACCGGTAGCTGCCACGCGTGTTGAGGCACACGTTGCTGGCTCCACCCGACCAGGAACCGGTGCTCGCACACGCTGCTTCGCCCGTCTCGCATTCATCAATATCTGGGCAAAAGCACGACAGAAAGATTTCATGAGAAAACTTAAGGAACTATTAAAGATGAATGAACATCATGTGGACATCCACTACTAAAGATTTGAATTTCAAAAAATTGGCAAACGATTTTTACTGATAGTTTCAGTCTTTCCCAAAGTGGGAGATAACGCCCCCTTGTGGGCGCTGCAGGTCTCAAGTGGGGCGGTAAGAGACTCAGAAAGAAAATGGGGGCGTTGTATAGAGGCGAGGGGGGGGGGGGGGGGGGATTTGTAATTTTAAGTAAGTTCTTGAGTAAATTGGAAGATACTCTGTTTTAATACTATAAAATTGCGTTTCAATAATCATTCTTATTGGCAGTTGGAGCCCGTAAGAGATAACTTAAGACCTAAGCGCCGTTGCTTGTTACCTACTGCGCTTAGGTTTCAAGTAGCGGGTTATAGCAAAAGTTTTGTATATGATTTTCCGTTAATATACATATATAGGTCACAATAATTAATTAATTTAATTTGAAGTTATAGTGGTTCTCAAAGTGGGCAGTAGACAAAATAAGTTTGGGAACCACTTGTTTAAAGTCTGAACAGTACTCGTATGGCATTTAATTGAAACTAAACACTATCTCCTTTTATCCGCAAAAAGATCCTCGGCTCTTTGAAACATACAAAGCTCGCTTCAAAGACATGATCATCCTGGCAATGTACAGCTATTACAGAAAAACTTACCAATACAGCTTCTCTTATCTTCCGAGAGCCTGTACCCTGAGGGGCAGGCACAGCGGTAGCTACCCGGCTCGTTGAGGCACCTGCCCACGCATAGCACGCCCCCTGCCGACGACTTGAACTCTTCACACTCGTTCACGTCGGAACAGGTTCTGATGATCAATCAGTGGGAAAATGAGAAGAGTCTATTTGAGGAACATCGAACGTGTAGAATCCTCTTTATAGGAAAATAATACGTTGTTAACATGCCGTAAAACCAGTTTACTCAGGGACAAAACGTCGTAAAAGACATTTTGGCAATGACGTTTCATCCTAGAAAGGGTCGATTTATGTTCATCAGACTTTTAGGTAGTATCTGAAGCTCGAATGCTGCAGACGCAGGCGGCAGGAAGAGTGATACCACTGCCTCACAGAAGACCAGCGGGAAAGGTTGGCAGCGCACTTGTGACTCCACTGGTGTTGCGGGTGTCCAAGGGCGGCGGAATTGCTTACCATCAGGTGATCCGTCTGCTCGTCTGAAACCTCTCATATAAAAAAAATAAAGGCGGGCGGCTTTACCGTGTTGACTTACCCACAGCTTTGAGATTGATTTTTAAATAGAGCCTATAAACACTGCTAGAGATACTATTACGTACCATGGTACTCGCGAAGGTGTATTGACCCTGATAACCTGATCATCAGGCAGAACGAGAGTCTTATCCATCACTTACATGTTATCAGCGTTGAGCCGGTACCCCCTGTGGCAGGAACATCTGTAGCCTCCCCAAACGTTGTTGCAGCGCTGCTCGCACAGAGATCCCTGGCGGTTCTCCTGGCACTCATCTACGTCCACACAGACCTGGAGATTGACAAAAAGGATTAGCCTGATGCAGGTTAGCTGCAGCTAGGGCAATAGTGTAGGTAGAGAGGCACCCAATCTTGGAAAAAAAACATCGCTTTTTCCTTAACCCACTAGGCGACTACAGCCCTGAACTGGGACAGGAAGGTTGAACATTTTCATATGTTCTTATGTCATTATGACAGATAAGGACCAAAATCTGATGTGATCTCTTTTCTTTTTTTTTTATATGAGAGGTGGCAGACGAGCAGACGGATCACCTGATGGTAAGCAATTCCGCCGCCCATGAACACCCGCAACACCAGTGGAGTCACAAGTGCGCTGCCAACCTTTTCCCCTTCCCCCGTTGGGCCTCCGGTAACCTCACTCACACGGCGAAACACAGCGCAGGCACTGCTTCACGCCGGTCTTCTGTGAGGCAGTGGTATCACTTCGGTCGAGCCGGCCCATTCATGCCAAAGCGTGGCTCTCCCACATTTTCATTAAATTGAGGGTTATACTTTGTCAGAATTACCTTGTTATTCACTGGTGCTGATCGGAATCCGGAATGGCATCGACACTGGTAGGAGCCAATAGTGTTTACACAGTCAGCATTTTGTGAGCAAATTGGCTGTAAGAAGAATACATTTTTTTTAACTAAATACTTAGGTATTGAACATAGAATTACAACTATGATATTGAAATAAAAAAGCTCAATTATAATGAAGTCACGTCTATGTAGAAACTCTTGATAGTTCTGTAAATAATATCAGATAAGAGCACAAGGCTAAATCATTGATAGACAAAGATAATAAATAAATTAATTAAAATATATTTATTCAATTTGTCAAAATATTATGTAATCTACCGCTGATTCAGAATGTCAATTTTTACCGAGAAGAATCAGCGAGAAACTCAGTAGTTACTCTTATCAAATAATTTGGTAATTACAATTTCATTTGTACATTTTCATTCGTATACAAATTATGATTACAGTGACAGTATGACATACATTTAATTCCAGACACTAGAATTTTATTCGGAAGTTGCGTAAACTGGCGGAGTTGACTGCTATATAGTGCATTCATGTACCACATCTTCTTACCTAAGTGTATTCAACACACGAGTTTGCTTGTGTTTGCAGGCTCAGGCATTTCATTAAGATTTTTTTTTCAAACTGAGAATCGTTTTATAGTGGCATAGTATATTGGCTCTCCTCAGCCTGATGGTAAGCACTCTTGCTTACTTGGAGCCCAAGTTTCAATTACAAAAGAAACGACACATTCCTCGAAAAGCGTCTTCAATATTTTCTTTCCGATTTTTTGGTCTTTTATATAAAACGACTAATGAGGTACTTCTGCCATTCTCACTCGCAGATGTGGCGATAATCTATAGCGACTTATCGTTGCGGGCAAGGTGGAGGGTGAGAAGCTAAAGGAAGGAGCCAAAGAAGATGGATAGACCAGGAGTCTGAAAGTGCAGAAATGCCAATGAGCGCAGCGTTCCACCGCGTAGAAGACCGCGACAGGAATGGAAGGAATACGTACGCAGACTTCCTGACAATTAGGGGTGGACTGAGGAACAGGATGGCATTTGCTTATTTACCAGGTTCCCAGCCGCCTTGCACTCGTCTACGTCCTCGCACTCGTGGTCCCCGACGAGGCGGTGGCCGGCGGGACAGTTGCAGGTGTACCCGCCGGGCAGGTTGATGCACCACTGCATGGGGCCGCAGGTTGCTCCCCCGGTGGAACATTCGTCGATGTCTTCAAGGAATAAAACCAAACATTCAAATCGGTTCGCAAATTATGGGATGAGCGATTTATGAAGTTCCAGAATACAAAAAAATATACCTCTTCCCTCAACATTTTATTTATTAACAAAAATAGGCAAACGTAGGTAAAATTAAATTGCTGAAAATTTAATTTAAACTACACTTGTAAAATAATAATAAAAGTTAAGACAAAGTAGGTGTGGCTGAGTCCCCGAAAAGCTGGCAGCATTAGAAACTCAAATTTCAGGAGCCCAATGGACAACATTTCATATTTTTAACATGTCCATATTGTTTTTTTATATGAAAATAGACATAAAATAAACGGACCCATATTTTTTCTTTTTTCAAAATTTGTCCATTTTCATGCATAAAATAATTATTAAAATTCTTTATATTCTAAATAGACGTAAGCGCCAAATGACGTCATCGGACGGCTGAATACAGCGATATTCCTTTGCTTATCATTGTTTTAATAAAAAAAAGGTACTACTGTCAAAGGTAAATAATACTAGTGTCAACATTGTCAACGTCATTCATACATTCAACGTTGACAAGTTGTCTTTTTTTTTGACAGTTGCATGTCATGGGTTTGGCATTTCGTAAATTTAAAACTATAATGTGCTAAGCAAAGAAATATTTTACATTCTGCCGTCCGATGACGTCATCTTACGTTTTTTAGTTTTTAATTTTTTTCTCAGTAAATAAGCAATATAAAAAATTAATAAATATATATTCGCGCAGCGGAAAAGTAAATAAAGAAATGGTATTTTTTGTTTCAGAGCTTAGCAATTTTGAAATGTTGTCCATTCTCGTGCTCGTGACATTTTGAAAACATGGCGGATATCACTTGAAAACCATACAAAAAAACTATGTTTTAGTGATATATGTCGTATGAAAACAAATGTCACGAGCCTGAGAATTGGGCTCCAGTTATTTATTGCACTCATCTTGCACGTATTATATTAAATAATAAGGTTAGAGTACAACATGAAACTTTATATAACTAGGCAATTACTTACACATTTATTAAACTATACATTTTATTGTAACAATTAATATTTTTAATTTAGATATGGATATACATTACACATCAAAAACTAAGACAGCAAACTTTTAGAGTATTTAAATACTCCTCGGGATTGCGATGTAAATTCGCTGGACAAAATAGCTACGAACCTTTGAATTTTTTGTGACTCCTTTCAGTTCAGGAACAGTTCGCTTAGCTAAGTCTCCATGACTTAGCTAAGAAGAGACAGAACAGAAGCAAGACCGGAGCGGGAGCGCGAGTCTAACCCCCTCGCAGGCCCCGAGCAAGGAGAGGACGAGTTCGGCGGAGAACTCTTCGTCCTCTCCGTGGAGGTGGCCAGCCGGCAACAGGGACGGGGGTCCTTGCGCCGGCACTGTCATTGGCACCTCCACCGCTCGTTGGGGACGGCTCAGCTCTTCTCCGAGCGTATAACCTCGAGGGCATCTGATCACCGTGCCTCTATCTTCAACCCTTGTGATCTCAGGGTTCAGAACATTGGAACCACCGAATCTGGTGTCCGGGTAAGGTATTTGCGGTTCTGGGGGAGTGTATACTGCAAAACAATTAAAGTTTTATTTATGTGATAGCTGGCAGACGGGCTGATGGATCACCTAATGGTGAGCCATTTAAATAGACCACGTATTATTTTTGATAAATTCATCCTCCTAGCCCTAATTTTTGTAGTTAGTCTATTGAGTCAACAAAGTCTCTCCATTTCTAGGTAGAAATGGATAGGAATCCATAGCCCTTACTTCCCAAGATAACAGAACATCATTTCATCAATTTAAATTTTACCGTAGGAGACTAGGCTCGACCAAAGTGTTAACACGACCTCGCCAAAAATCAACATGAAGCAGCGCCTTGATTGTGTTTCGCTCAGTGATCGTTAGTGTTCCAGACACCAAGCAAGTCCCAGGCCTATCAATTCGTTAGTAAGCAGGTTTTTCCCAAAAACACGTTTGTATTTTTAATTTAATGGTGGCTATCACGTGTGAAATATCCACTAGATGGCGTACCTACTGAAGGACTGATAGGACTGAAGTCAATCCACATTGGGTATTTTTAAACGTGATATGTCAAATTAAATCAGCCGACAGTGATGTTGAAGTTGCACTTCACTTATCAAGCAAGCCTTCTAGTGAATATTTCACAGGCGATAGCCCCGATTGTCTCCGAAAAGTCCCTTGTCTTACCAGGCTCATTCCCATATCCAGGCGGGAACTCCTCGTCGCTCCGTATAGGAACGCAACGATGCTTGATCGCGTCGAGGTGCCAGTTAGGAGGACACTCGCAACGATATCCACCTTCAGTGTTCACGCATATCTCGACTGCAGCGCAGTTCGCTTGCCCGTTGATGCATTCGTTCACATCTGTAAGGATGACCAGGAGTAACCATGTGGTAAAGCAGTATTGAAGAAGACTATTCTTCGAGTCGGTTCTCTTGTCCCCTCCCCAATCATGCAATCCTTTTAGGGAACATCCCAGGGGTGTAGTGGACAAGCCATAGCTGGTCACCATCGAAGCCCGCATAAACCCATAAGGTTTTGGTCAACCAGTTCCGGGACAGCAGCAGTCTCCTGGGTGAAGTCATTTTAAAGACGAGCAATTGAGTACTTAAGTACATACCTTCGCATTTTCCGGTATTAGAATTCAAGTGGAACCCAACGTCACACAGGTTCCTTGGCCGGAATGGTCTCACCGTCCGTGGACGATACTCAGGATATCCCCAGAAGATGCTTGCTGAAAGAAAACCAGGAAGCTACATTATATTGATGATGTTATTCATCATAGATACTCGACGAGTTGGATGCGGGCGGCACAGGAACGATCTGTGAGGAGAACATTGGGCCTATGTCCAGCACTGGACGTCTATTGGCTGAAATGATGATGATGTCTCGACGAGTATATCTAGTATGCTAATGTATCTCCCTTAAAGATCATAAAATACGAAACAAGCACAACAGATATAATAATTAGCACGACATAGTGGCAGAAGGATGGCCACACTAGCTGTAGATCCGACAATCATTAGATAAGGAATGGAGTTCATGGTGGCAGACGTAGTACCCATAGGATGCCCTGGTAGTCGTTGGACTGATGATCTTAGGAGGACTTCTGGCAATCTGGCGTTGACTAAATGAGGTCTCAATTTTTTTTGTCAAATTAATACTTACGCTTTTCCGACGATGTTGTTGTAACTGGAGCGGGCGTCGTTGTCGTCGTGGTACTGGTGGTAGCGATGACATCACACACTCCCGTGTAAAGGTCCCTGCGGTACCCAGGAGCGCAGTCGCAAAGGTACCCGCCCATAGTGTTCCTGCAGACCTCTGTGACTGGCACACAGGTGTGAACATTTGTGGTACATTCATCAATATCTGGAAAAAAGACATGGATCTTAAGTAAATAACACACTTAAAAATGTCATCTCATATTCAGCCGGGACTCGAACCCACACCTTCCACAATCCGGGTGAATGTACGGTGTAATGTAGATCACTGAACGTGTTACTAAACAGACGAAATTTGAAAGTGGTTGATTCGACATGAGCTGTCGAACATTCACCCGGATTGTGGAAGGTGTGGGTTCGAGTCCCACCTGGACACAAGATGAAATTTTTAAGTGTGTAACTTTAGAATTAATTGCAAAAGATTGCTATAAAAATATCGACATGGATCTTATTTCATCTCATCAGATGATGAAAGATGGTACCTCAGTAGATAATAATGTGACGCGACGTGACGAATCCTAGCAAACTCTGGATTTATTAAATCTATGTGCTTTTATTTACCACCTTAAGGGAAAACATCGTGAGGAAATTGCTCCATCCAGACATTCACAATGAATGATCCAGTTGATTTTTTCCCCACATGTAAGGATTGCGAATGCTTGTGTATTACGAGTAAGTCAGAAATACGTATGAAGAAAAAAACTCACCGTAACAAATCCCATAGTCGTCCATCCGGAACCCTACCAAACAGTTCGACGGCTTCTCATTAATCTTTGTCCATTCGTTCTTCGGTAAATCTTTAGTGTTCACCACCACCGACCCATCTTCTTTCTTCTCCCCTTTAACTGTAGCTGTCTCTCTTCCAACACTTACATAGACTACTGAAGGAGGTGTCACAGATGAAGATGGAACATTGTCGGTTGTTTCTAAACCTGGTTCAGTTGGTTCCGGTTGCACAGATTCGTTTATACTAGGTGATGGTTCAACAATGGGTCTGACAGGATATGGTGGGTCAGTTGGTTGTGGTTCTTCTGGTTGATAAGGCTTGTAATTCAGTTGTGGACGATTGGGGCCATAAGGACTATACGTGGGATTTGGCCTTTCTGGTTCTTCTGGTCTTGGTATCGCTTCCGTTGGTTGAGGAGTAGGCTCTGTTCTTGGTTCGGGCTCTACTGATGGCTCTGGACTGTAAATTGGACTCTGTGGTTGGACTGCTGGTTCGGTTGGTTGTGGAGGTACAACCTCATTCGTTCTATCATCTGGTTCTTTTGGTTCTTCTGGTTTTGGCTGAGGGGCTTCAGACGGTTGTGGTAGTGGCTCAATGGGTCTTGTGGTTGGTGTTTCTGCACTTGGTGATTCTGGTTTTGGTGTTGATTCTCTTGGTGGTACTGATTTTGGTGTTGCTTCGCTTGGTGGTATAGATTTTGGAGTTGTTGTGGTGGACGATGACTCAGGTTTCAGGTTCTTCTCTTCATCTTCCGTTATGTCTTCGCTTAAGGAGAAAAAATGCAACAAGATAGGTATTATGTGACTTTTTTATTAGCTTTTGTTGAAATTTATAATATCTATTTTATTAATTCTCACAATAATTCTCACAACATCTCATACGTTGACCTGATTCCATACTAAGTAGCTTAAGCACTTGTGTTACAGATATCAGACAACAGAGGAACACAAATATATACTTAAATACATATATTACACCCAGACACTGAACAAACACAAGTGTTCATCGCACGAATGTTTGTCCAGGGTGGGGATCGAACCCACGACCTTTGGCGTAAGAGGCAGGGTCACTACCAATTGCGCCATCCGGTCAGTCTATTTTATTAATCTATTTTATTATATTACTATATTATTTTATGAATTTATAATATAAGCTTATATATAGCTGTTTATTTACTAGGCAATACTATGAACTATTTTTGCATTAAAAAAACAATTTTTGCTGCAGTGTATCGATTTGGTATCAGTGTTTCTGTTTCCGTCAGTTTTCCGTCTTATTTACTTGTCGAGGGCATTATACTGATGAAAATGATGTATTTTTTTCATCAAAAATGTAATCTCTGAAAAAAGGAGCTTCTCATACAAAAGTTATCAGCTGATTGGTGCAATTTGAATAGGAAACCTTTTTTTTTTAGATTCGACCTCATGTTCCTCGGGAGAAATGTTGGTTTTCATTAGTATAATGTCCTCAATAAGTAAGACGGTTAAAAATACACGGTCAATACGTCTAATTTATAAAAACAAGAACAAATTATTTATTTTATTGTTTATAATAACTTACTCAGAATCGTAATAATACTCGTAGATAGACTCCGTAGTGGTAGAGGTGGTAGAACCACGCCTGCGCACGCAGCGGAAGGTGCCCGGGTGGTTCACACAGTGGTAGTCGGAGCCTGCGCGAGCGCAGTTGTGTGTGCCTAGTGTGCACTCGTCTATGTCTAGAGGATGAATGAAATGAAGATTCATTTATAACATAAAATTACATCATTAATCATTGGTCCCGGCAGAGTAGAATCGGCCACCCTCACTCTTACCGAGGTGTCGTAAAAGGCGACTAAGGTAAAGCTGCTGGCATGATCATCAGCACCCAGAGAAGGAAAACGCTGCATTTATATCAAAACCCTCGCCAACCCGTCTGCCAAGCGTGGTGAGTATGGCAATTACCCCTCATGTGATTGAGGGAGGCCCGTGCCCCAACAGTGGGGACTTAAATGGGCTGATGATGATGATGATGACATCATTAATCGGGTATTGCGAGTGCCACCGAGACGTTTCGCATCGCTAGATACGAGAGGGATAAGATAGATTGACGGCCAACCTTCGCTAGCCGGAGATGCACTTTAAGAAGAAGACAGGAGTAATATACATACAACGAAGGCCGTTAAAAGAATACATAAAATTATTGGTCCAGGTAACAAGAAGCCGCATCACGGCAAAAACAATTTACCTGTACTGGTAGTACATAACACTTGGTGATCTGAATATATTCTGTAAGATTATGATTTCCGCTACTTATTTACTAAGATCATAATTATTATCTTATCGCTTTTGTCCCGGTTGTGTCCCAAGCTGCCGCTTAGGAGCATGGGGTCCGCTTTCCTACTTCGACTCCACCACAACTGACCACTAGGGATGCACCACGGTCTTGTGCATCCCCTGTGGTCAGTTTATTAGCACGCATGTCATCTTTTACGATGTCAAGCCACACCATTTTAGGTCTACCCCAACCTGCCGGGCCTCGGCGGTAGTGGCATGGCCAGCCATTTGTTTCCGTAGCTGTCTGGTTTTTGCAATACATTGACAGGACCGTACCAACGAAGGCGACTCTCCAGCAGTTTGTCTGCTAGATATGTCTCGGACATGAATTAAGTAATTCCACTTAGAATTGTTGCTTAAAATCACTTTGAACCTGATTTCGTTAGAAGTGCATCGTAAACACAAGATATTTTCCATTTACGTAATTCAGCTAACTTACTTGCCTTGCTCAATTTTAGTGAAAGAATACTCTCTTGAAACCGGATAAAGACCGTTGTGCAGACTTTTTAGAATAACACCTCTTTTTACAACCCATTGTACGCATGTGCCGTCTTTATAATGAGCTCCTGTCTAAAAGTGACCTTTCATGCCTATTCACGCTGCGTTCCGTTTCCACGTGAAACGCAATCTTCACCGAGCTTTCTAAAGTAGGTACCAATAATTTATATTATTCCATTTTATCAAATTAGGTATATGCAATAGTATAAATAATATTGTTATCAAGTCTTAATAATAACACTAGAACTGAATACCTTAATTCCATTTTGTAATGTTATTGTGATGATTTTTAGCTTGTATTTTCACGACTGTTACCTGTTGTATACCAATAAATAAATAAACCTCCCAGGTAAGTAGTTTTAATTTTAACAAAATCTCAACTTACCTTCGCACTTCCCAGTGGAATGATGCAAGATGTACCCAGTGCCACAGGACGTGAACCGGATGCAAAGGAAGGACCCGACAGTGTTGTCACAGCGCTGCGTCTCAGGAATGCAGGAGTGTTGATCAATGGCGCACTCGTTTATGTCTGTCGAGGAAAACACAACGAAAGTAATTTCATAACCGTAGGTGAGCTTAGCTTAGTGAGTTGGCCGTGTGGTTTCCGGCAGAGTAGAATAGGCCACCCTCACTCTTACCGAGGTGTCGTAAAAGGCGACTAAGGTAAAGCTGCTGGCATGATCATCAGCACCCAGAGAAGGAAAACTCTGCATTTAGTTCAAAACCCTCGCCAACCCGTCTGCCAAGCGTGGTGAGTATGGCAATTACCCCTAATGTGATTGAGGGAGGCTCGTGCCCCAGCAGTGGGGACTTAAATGGGCTGATGATGATGATGATGAGGTGAGCTTCGGCACGAATGGCCTCACTGAAAACTGGCGTGAAGCGGCGGTGGTGTTTTGCTGCGTCAGTGAGGGTACCGGAGGCCCAAAGGAAAAGGTTGGGACCGTAGTTGTAACTCCACTGGTGTTACGGGTGTCCATGGGCGACAGCAAATGCTTACCATCAGGTGGTCCATCCGATGGTGGATACGCCGTGTGGTCCCCAGCAGAGTAGAATAGGTCACCCTCACTCTTACCGAGGTGTCGTAAAAGGCGACTAAGATAAAGCTGCTGGCATGATCATCAGCACCCAGAGAAGGAAAACTCTGCATTTATATCAAAACCCTCGCCAACCCGTCTGCCAACCGTGGTGCTTATGGCAATTACCCCTCATGTGATTGAGGGAGGCCCGTGCCCCAACAGTGGGGACTTAAATGGGCTGACGATGAGGTGGTCCATCTGTTCATCTTCCACCAATCACATTAAAATATTAAATTCATATTTTAACATGAGCTTGAAAGGTCCGAAGAGGAAATAAAATACTTAGATAGAATACGATTAGAATACAGAAGTTTGACATGGGGGTTAAAAGTAATGTGCAATCAGTCACTCTCAAGCTCTAAAATAAATACAAAGGTTGCCTATTTATAGTCATGATGAAATAACTGCTGCAAGATACCTTTTATTATTGATGTTACTTATTTGATCGGAGCGACTTTATCATATTTATAATATCTTGTACCAATAAAAATTACCATTTAAAAATATTTTTGGGAAATAGTCATCAACTTTCATAAAATGCATTTTTTTAATTTTTTTGTAAGCTTATGACTATTTCCTTTATTTTACTTGGAGTCTAACAGCTAAATAATACCTATTCAACATAAAGAAGGAGTGTTACATACCAACACATGCTCCTGTGAGAGGATCGCGCTCGAAGCCAAGCTTGCAGTGGCACTCATGACTACCGTTGGTATTCAGACAACTCTGGTACTGGTCGCACATATGAGTGCCTTCCACACATTCGTCGATATCTGGAAGCCATCAATACTAATCAAGATTTACAAAATATCTACGAATCACTATTAGTTTTTATACACTGATGGTGAAATAATTCCTCCTTGATGGACACCTATGGTTATTTAACTGATTCATTGATTTGGCAAATACTTTTTATATACTTCTCGTATGAATACTTTGTGTTACATTATTCGAAAAACAGCAGATTTAACATAATGCTAGACTCTAGACAATTAGTCTTTACGGATTAAGTTTACGACTGTATCGAAAGCTATACTGAAGTAATTCTACAAGATATTTTTTCACAAATTCTTAACTTATGTGATAGTACCTTCACACGTTGTAGTGCCGGGTCTAAAACGCATACCATAGGGACATTCTGGTACCCTGTAATAAAACGAAAACCATGTAAGAGTATTTTTAGAAGTTCTGAACTGGATGTGAAGTAGTAAGTAACGAAAACCTACCTGGATGGACCAACTTTTGGTTTGCAGTCGTACTGGCCTAGTTCATTGACGCATATCTGATCCGGCCGACAAATATCCTCGCTATCGATGCATTCATCGATATCTGTTGTCAAATAAAAAATAATTTAATTCAAATACATGAGAAAGATGTGGGGAGCGTATATCGCCGAGTGGGCATCGCGACCATGTTTGATCTATAGTGGCCTATGCTGATCATATTGAATGAATGAATGAATGAAAACATTTATTTCTACCAACACGGATCATATACAATTAAAATAACATCAAATTAAAATTAAATTACATTACATACACACGATATTTGTTTATTATTAAATACATACACGCGCACACAGCATCAGAACAGTATTCTTACGTCAGTCCGTACATGAACCATGCTGCAATGGTTCAGGTACTGAACGGTATGGTTCCCTAGGTCCACACTAATACACGTCTGTAAAGATGCTTCATAAATTCTTTCAATTGCTTTTGCGGGAAAGTCCTAGTTGGAAATTTTAAGTTCCAATGCATTGTCCCACTTCATGTCGAGATTTAATTTTGCAAAACCTGGTTCCTTTTCCGTAATAATTACGCTTTACTAATAGATGGCACTAGGTATCGATTACATTGCGCAAGTGCTTAGCCTTGGCACTAGGTATCGATTACATTGCGCAAGTGCTTAGCCTTACTAATAGATGGCACTAGGTATCGATTACATTGCGCAAGTGCTTAGCCTTTTTAGTTCACCTATAAACGTCTCGTTGTTGGTAGAATGAACCTCTTTAATAGTGGTCTGCCCTCACTTCGTTTTGGGACATTAGTTCTAGTTTATATACCAATAGATGGCGCTATGTGTAGATTACATCACGCAAGCGTTTCATGTTTTCGGATTTATCTACATATATGCGTTTTCGTTGCATATATAATAAAGATAGAATAACAGGGCTTACCTTCACATTTACTGGTCCTGTGGTTTATTTTGAAGCCTGGGGGGCAATGTCTGGAGGCTTTGTCCTGGCAGTGGAACGAGCCCAGGGTGTTGATGCAGAATTGGGATATATGATTGCAGTCATCTTTGTTTGTTGCACACTCGTCGACATCTAAGAAAGGAAATTTTATTGTGACTTGAAACTACTGAAAGTCTCCCGTTCTCGTCTTGAAATATTGGTCTTCCCCGGGGCCTGATGAAATCGGCCTTAAGTACCAACGGATTAGTTTAGTTGATCCGTGCTTTATAATCATGGCTTTATATATACGCTAAATAACATTATAGATTCGCTTATATCTGGTGTTACCTACCACATCAATGTTTGTATAAAGCCTTCAGTCTGAACAAATCTTTATTTCTAATACGGGTTAACATGGTCTTGGCCTTTGAGC
Source organism: Marasmia exigua (assembly GCA_019059595.1). Classification (NCBI taxonomy): domain Eukaryota; kingdom Metazoa; phylum Arthropoda; class Insecta; order Lepidoptera; family Crambidae; genus Marasmia; species Marasmia exigua. The sequence continues at coordinate 16,260,291 of CM032488.1, forward strand.
GTAACAACTGAAACATGACGCTCCATATTACCTTCGCACTCCTCGTTGATTCCAGTCTTAAACCCTATCGGACACCTTTCTTCCACAGCTGGCTTTTCGTTGACTAGGTTCACGGGGATCTCCTGGTACCCCTCCACATTTGTATCCTCCTATGGTATTCTCACAAAGATAGGAAGGGCAGGGGGGACGAGGTAGCGTGCATTCGTTTATATCTGGAACAATTGTTATATATGTATACTATGATCATGATGTGGCTATATCGGCGTTTCTAATCATGGATGACGTGATTCGTAGACGAATTAAATGTTCGATATAGTTCAGAGAATCAGTACGCTTGTTGATAGAATGAATACTAGTAGTCCGGCCTCACTTCGTTTTGACACACAATAGATGGCGCTATGTGTAGAGAATAAGTACGCTGAAGTGGCTTTAATCTTCTTATCGAGTTAATGGCGATAATTATCCGCCACGCGGACTGCGTTATCGGTAACCATCAAGAAAACGACCAGGGCACGCAACCTGTTGAGAGACTTCCAGGTCTCCCACGGCAAATGGTGTCCATGGGGGTCACATAGCACGAAGATCTGCTGGCCGCTAGGGCAGAAATGTTGAATGAAGACCATATTAATATACTAAGCGAAACGTGGGAAAAATATTTCACTTACCATCACAAGCCTTATTGACGATGTTCCTAGCAAACCCTGGAGGACAGTGGCCCTTCTCCGATGGGTGATTGTCCTTCTTCGGGATGCACCGATAGGAACCCTGGATGTTATGGCATTGCGTTTCAGGGAGACACACGGGGGGGTCCAGGGTGCATTCATCGATATCTAAGGGGAGTTAAAAAGAGAGAGAAAATTGTGAGATGATGTCAATGGAAGGTTTTGGCAATAAAATTGAGTTCAGGTTAATACTTTCTTATGTTGTAGGTAAGTAGCCGACGAGTACCTATACAATGCTCTTAAGGTGACGTGTAGGGCACACTAGCGACGCCAATCGATTTCAATTTTTAGCTACTAAACCAGATCAATTTTAAACATTTTCAAAGAAATGCAAACACTTATACTAATTATTAAATAACCATGCACAAATATTGGGTCCAACGCGTACGCGGAAAATTGATTCACGCCCAAAGTGGCCGCTACATTAACGGGCGCAACATTTGTGCATAGTTATTTAATAAATATATTAGTATAAGTGTTTGCCGAGACGTTGTAATCCTGAAATTGTTTAAAATAGATCCGGTTTAGTAGCTAAAAATTAAAATCGATTAGCGTCGCTAGTGTGTGTGTTAAATTCTTTCTTATGACCTCACCTTGGCAAGACTTTCCATCGGGCATCAGCTCATACCCTCGTCTGCAGGAGCACTTGACTTCCACTCCGTTGTCAATGCATTTGTGTTGGCAGGGGTTCCGTGGCTTGCATCTGTTCTTTACAACCTGAACACCAAAGTAAAACCTTAAGAAGATATGTTTCGGGTGGATATCAGACATAATGACCATAGAATGTTTCTTTTTAAATGACAATCGCACACTTAAACACGCACGCATACACTTTTCTGTCTCTCAACACCCACACAAACACACACACTCACACACACACACACACACACACACACACACACACACACACACACACACACACACACACACACACACACACACACACACACACACACACACACACACACACACACACACGATTGATTTGATTAACTAAGTTATTAATTGCATTCAATAATGTACCTAGCACTAAGGCAGGAGCGAGGCAGTCCGCCACAAGTATTACATTACTTAAAGGATCTGCTTCTTCACTACATTGTAAACCCTTATTGAGCAATAAACAATATTTTATTTATTATTTATTTATTTTTATGTGAGGATCAACTGATGGTAAGCGATTGCCGCCGCCCATGGACACCCGCGACAATAGTGGAGTCACAAGTATGCCCCAAAACTACTTAAATAAAGTCTAGATACAAGTGCGGGGGATCCTGGTTTGAATCCCAGCATACGCCACTATTTTTCAAATCTATGTGCGTATTTCTACTATTAGCTCGGCAGTGGGGGAAAACATCGTAAGGAAACCATTTTCTGATAGTTTCTGAAACGTGTAATCATGTTTCAGTTGGTCTGGTTCCCCTGACAAAAGGGTTGCGAAGGTAAGGCAGTCACTTCATTTTAATTGTCAGACTCCAGTCAAATCCGTACCGCGGGCTCCAGAGCGGCAGCTTTGGACGCAACTGGGAATTACACGCCAAGATGAGGAGGACTGAACAACCACAAGTCATCACACTTGGAAAAAACATTGAGGTTAAACCACGAGTCAGGGTCACAACCAAACGCACCACTGATGGTGGGTGATAGCATCGCGATGCAGTGCTGGTGCTCTTTGTAAGTGGCATATTTTTTGTCGCTGGGGAAGCCACCGGCCCGGAGTGCAATGGACCGACTTCGCCACCTTCCGGCTGCGCCTTATGCATACCCTACTGCTGCGGCGCAGAGGGCTTCTCTTAACGAGAAGCCGACCAGAGGCATACTGACTAAGCCCCAGAGGTTTTCCCTCATCGCCCTTAAGTGGGGATGAGTCACGGGTTCAAAGGGTGAACCCTGGCACCATGACCCTCCACGGGCCTTCAAGGTGGTTCTTCCCCGGCTCTTTGGGGAGGCCTACGTTTAGCAGTAGACGGCGATTGGCTGTTTGATAGTCATCAAAAACCTTACCTCCTTGCAATTCCTCTTATCAGACATAAGCATATAGCCAGGGTTACACTCGCAGCGGTACGAGCCCGGAACTGGAATGCAGTGGTGTGCACAGAGCTCGTTAGGCGCGTACTCTTCGCACAGTGATGGTAGAACTAGGAGAAAGAAAGAGAAAAGAGGATTAAAATATCTGAAAAATACAGTTCCATGTGTGGATTGATGGATCATTAAGATGATAGTGCCTCAGGAAACTTTCTGTCATGCACGACAAAACTGCGGAATGAAATATCGTAGTATTCCCAAACCCAAATGCAACCTTTACACCGAAAAAGGTTACTGCTTTCTTATTTAGAAGGCTTACTGCACCTTTGGACCTTTAGACTTGGAGAGTTATGACTCTACAACCTGTGCGGATAAAGAATGTGATCAGAAATGGCGGCTCGCACTCGTGGGGTGCGAGTATAGACGCAAATAGTGTGCGAGCGAGAAGTCAATAGATGCGCCGCCATTTCTGATCCCATTCTTTATCCGCACAGGTTGTACCTACTGGTTTTGTTAGTAAGGATGAAGAGGATCGCTGGAGCACGAAAAGAAAACATTCAAGCAATTTTTGCGTGAAGACATACCACTCAAAATAGATCTTTTGGATGATTCTTCATTGTATCCTGGAGAGTCCTCATGGTCACTTCTCTTCCTTGATGCTTTCTGAAACAGATATCATTTCATTGTTCACCTATTTTTATCCTAGTCATGTTACGTCCTTATCCATTCTCGACCTTCAGGAATCGACAGATTCAAATTCAAATTCAAATAATTTTATTTCAGATATTACATCCATATTATGTTAGTATGACAATAACTTATGGTAAATCTATTGTTATATAAAAATAATTAATAAAATAAAATAAAATAAGTTTTCATTTCCCTCTGCAAAGAATGACGATCATGAGAACGGGTATGTTCCCGTGACAGTCACTCTCTGCAGAAAGAAATTCCAGAGCGGTGATATCCATCGATCGGCTAATAGATAGATAGATTCTTTATTGCACAAAAATAAAATACAAGCATGATACAACAGCAACAGACAGTACAATAAGGCGGTCTTATCGCTTGTAGCGATTTCTTCCAGACAACCTTTGGGTAGAGGAAAGAAATATCGTATTCGTAATAATAAGCTAATAATAAATAGGCTAATGTTTTGAGGAAGCTGTTGGGACTGTCTCTTAATCGAGTGATCAGGGAGTTTGTTTTTTTGCGGACGAGACAGAGACCAAGCAGGCTTTATAAGAGTCCAAGTATTGATTCTCGAATTTATTACACAAGTTGCTCGATCCCTAAATTTTAAGTATCAGCATGGAGTCTTAAATTAGATAGTATTGCTACCTATGCTGCATCGCTGCGTGAGTGAGGGTACCGGAGGCCCAATCCTGGGAAAGGGGGGTTTAGGGTTGGCAGCGCACTTGTGACTCCGCTTGTGTCGGGGGTGTACATGGGCGGTTTCTTACCATCAGGGGATCCGTCTGCTCGTCTGCCACCTATCACATAAAAAAATAATAAAATTGTACCCTGCGTATAGTAAAACACGAGAAGTCGTTATTTATTTGTTAAATTCATTTAGAAGACCTTTAAAAGAATTTTAAGTGAATGCTATTTATAAAAAGGAAAATGGCGAACGAGTAGAGTTTGTCAAAATCCTCACAACTCTTTTATGACTAAATGTTTTAATTTCACCTGACAACATTGCGTATACGCATCGCTGGCCAGCAGTTCTTCTGCACTCTTTCCATTGACGTTGGGCGTACAGGACCCGCCTGATTCACCTTCTGCTGTCCCTCTCTGACACTCGTCGCAGCAATCCTAAAAATCAGGAATGATTTCTTTGCACGAAAAATTGTTATATACAGACTGAATGGCTATACGTTGTATGTAATTATTCTTTCAAAGATCCAACAAATCGCACCTTCAGAAATATAGAGACCTAATGCAAAAAGCTAAATTTAGGAAACAGCCCATAAAGACTCGTATGTCACGACATCTAGAATTTGTATACAAAGAGGTTTTATTTTAAGAGTTGCATATCTTACTACGCTTATTGATCTACACATTATAAATTAGGTCTCTATATTTCTGAAGGTGCGATATGTCTAACAAAATAATAATCATCATCATCATCATCAGCCCATTTAAATCCCCACTGCTGGGGCACGGGCCTCCCTCAATCACATGAGGGGTAATTGCCATACTTACCACGCTTGGCAGACGGGTTGGCGAGGGTTTTGATATAAATGCAGAGTTTTCCTTCTCTGGGTGCTGATGATCATGCCAGCAGCTTTACCTTAGTCGCCTTTTACGACACCTCGGTAAGAGTGAGGGTGGCCTATTCTACTCTGCCGGGGACCACACGGCAACAAAATAATACAAACGACTAATATTAATGGTTTGTTGTAGAGAATACGATTAAATCAACCTTCACCAGTCCGTTTATTAGATGATAAATTATTTTATACGAAACTTTAATGATGTTAAATGATAATGAATCTACTTTTCCTGCACTCAAAATAAAGTATGAAAACATAAAAACTAGGTATTACAGGATGTGTACAACGAAGGCGGCCTTATCACTATGAGCGAATAATGTTTATTAATGGCCAGAGTAATGTTAAATAATGTTCAAATATTTATGAATTATCGGCAACAGTGAATCAACCTGACCCAACCCAGTGGGAAGGCCACGCTTCGGCATGAATGGGCCAGTTCGACCATAGTGATACCGCGACCCCAAAGAAAAAAAAGGTGAAGCAGCGTGTGTCTGATATAGCTGCGTGAATGAGGGTATAGGAGGTCCAATCCGGGGTTAGCAGCGAACTTGTGACTCCACTGTTGTTGCGGGTGTCCATGGGCGATGGAAATCGCTTACCACCAGGTGATCCGTCTGCTCCTCTGCCAACTATCACATAAAAACACTAAGTTGAAAAAAGTAAAAAAAAACTTTATTCACCTATGAATGTTCAAATAGGTACACATATATCATCTACCGCTGGTTCGGAAAATTTGATCTCCTAATGTAGATCAAATTACGATCTTCGGATTTCCGGTTTCCGGTAGGATCCTTTAGTCCATGAACCTTCTGTACATTATACTCTAGCAACAATGAGCGTCTGTCACTGTTGACATTACTAGTGTCAACAAAGATAGCGTTCCTTATCAGAACCATGCGATGGAACCCCAGTTACCCACTTACCTACTGTTTGGTTTGGATATCTATCTATCTCTCTCCGATAAGGGAGTTTTGCAAGAAGACAGTTGACTTCCTTGTCTTTTGGACACATATTTCTCTATTTTCTGTACCTAGTTTGATCTATTTTGTTGGTTTTAGTACCTTATCGTTTTGAATCTTTTTTCGGCTGACCTTCAAAAGCTGACTAAGCGACTAAGTAGTAACAGATTAATGTAGTAACATTAATCTGTTTTACCTTGGCAGAGCCATTGCTGTCTCCACACTGGTTGGCACTGGCCATCTCGATGCCATTTTCACAGTCGTGTTTCTTTCTGAAAACAAAGATTTTACTTTACCCATATTTTACTGAATATAATAGGAAAAACCATAATTTGTATCGTCTTTAACGCTGCTGCATTACAGTTGTTCCAAATAAAGTAGGTACCTATTTCAACAAATCATTTCTAAAATCTAATTCCAAACTAGCAACGGATTTCCTGGCCTACTATATGCTTAGTTAGCACGATTTACATTTAAATTGGATAACAAAAGTTAGAACTGGGAAAACATGCATTATTCCAAGAAGTTGCAATTATGTTACAACTATTTTTAGCTCTATGTATGTAGGTACCTTTGTCATGAAATCATTCATTTCAGTTTTCAGAGTACCTCTTGAATAACATGATCATAATTCGTCATTTCGTAAAAAATATTAACTAGCTGAACTCAACCTTACATATAACTTAGCTTTACATATGGGCTAAATGGACTATAAAACAAGAAGGCAGAATTCTCTCCCTTTCATATTTATGCTAGAGGCGACAAACGATCAAGTGAGTCACCTTATGGAAAGAATTCAACGCTGACCATGAACATCCGCGAATTTATACCATGACTCCATCCAAGAACGGAGCCATTTATAACAAAAAAGGGATTAAAAAGGGTTCTCCCTTCCCTCTTACACATAAAGATATTCAATTGAGATTCTTTTGTCAAAAACTGTGAGAAAATTCAAAATAATGTATTATTTCTTCGCCTGATGGAAGACGAAGAATTTTGAATGCGAAAAATATCATGGCTCAGGAACATACGACATTGGACTGGCATCAAATCCGCCGAACGACTTTTTAGGCTTGCCATGGATAAGCCAGAATTTAAAGATCTGATGGCCAATCTTCATTAATGAAGCGGCACCTCAAGAAGAATATACGAGTGGTAGCGGATTTTTACTCGTCCCCTGTCAATTTCTTCTTTTAGATATACCGAGTAGCCCAGGGGCGGAAAATCTTCAAATCCGCCTCTGCATGCGATGAAAATACATCAGGCATCTGATGTATCTTACAATATAATCCAATATTTCTCAATGTCTGAGACACATCCCGAAATTTGAATCCGAAGCGTCGTCGGCTAGAGGTATATTTCCCTTTTTAAATTAAACTTACATAAAGTAATCCTTGCAGCACTGGTCCATCGCGAAGATGCAGAGAGAGCCAAAGTTGGGGTGCACGTCAGGAGGGATGGACGAGGAGCACTCCTCGGAGGTGTGGTTCCTGGCGTACTTGCTGCCTTGGTTGCAGCAGACCTGGATCGTCTCCGCCATGTCCTGGGCGCGGTCACCTGTGGAACCATGTTCATTATCAATCTTTTACAGAATCTTGTGAATATTATCATCAGCCTGTCGTAGTCCACTGCTGGACATAGGCCTCTCCAAGTATTAGCCATTGATCATTCCTCGGCCACTCGTAATTGACTCCTGCGTGTGCATATCGACACTCCACCTGACCTGAGGTCTTCCTTACGTTTATCGAGACCCTCTCTTCTCCAAAACTCGTTTACCCTAACGGCCTTTTAAATTTGAGTGAATGTTATAACCACAGACTCTGGATCCGTGCCTTTTTTTGCTAGTCTTATAATAAGAATAAGATTTATAAATAAATAAATATTTCACAACATCACATACATTGATCTGACTCCGAGATAGGTAGCTCAAGCACCTGTGTTACGGATATCAGAATCAACAGTGGGATTACAAATATATACATATAATACTTTTCTTTTGTAAATATATAATAAGATAAATTGCTATAATTGCTCCGCGTATGTTATAGTAGGTAGGCATGTTTTTTTTGCGATAGGTGGCAGACGAGCAGACGGATCGCCTGATGGTAAGCGATTGCCGCCGCCCATAGACACCAGCGACACCAGTGGAGTCACAAGTGCGCTGCCAACCTTTAAGTCTGTCTGTCTGCTCGTCTGTTACTGTTACCTATCAAATAAAAAAAAATACAAGTTCTAATTACAGAGGCGATCTAGCAAATTAAATTTTATGACACCTGATGACGACCTTAAGATAATAATGCAAACATACCTACTTATTTACCTACTGATAAGCATAATATCATGCGATAACAAAATCTTTCTTTAGACCTTTGTCTTAGATGCAAAGACGGTCCTAAAGTGAATATTATGGGGAAAAGTCAAATGGACAATACGTCAAAAAAATATATTCGCATTTTTATACGCTTTTCGAATAAAGAAAGAGAAAAAAGATGATCCCTATTTTTTAGTTAAAATAAAATGTGTCTTTTTATTGAAATTTTTATTTTTTAAATTATTTACTAAGATGCCGGAAGTGACGTAGTCCTGAGGCTCAACGTATTGTAATGTCGGTGCTATATGCCCAAAAAAAAAGATTAGGCGACTTTAAGTAAGTTACTGTCACTGTCATTACTTTGTCTTGTCATTTTACTTTTTTTTAAATTAACGCGAGCAAAAGCGTTATTGATTTGTGATGCCGAGTGATGACGTCAGAGGAGGATTTTTACATTTTATTTTTTTTCTCCATAAATATATGTTTAAAAAATCTGGAATTATTTTTCTTAAATTTGTATGAATCTAATCTAGAAATAGTATTTTTCATTTTGGAAAATGTTTTTTTGTCGTATTGTCCATTCTGCCTCATCTTAGTGTTTAATTCCGGTCACTCTGGAGCCCAGGGTACGCTTACACCATCATTTAGGAATGGGGAGTCTGGTCATTACAGTGAAGCGACTGCCGTCTGACCTTCGCAACCCTTTACAAGGAAACCAGACCAACTGAATCATGATTACACGTTTTTCAGAAACTATCCGAAACGTGCAGGTTTCCTCACGATGTTTACCCTCACCGCCGAGCTAATTGTAGAAATACGCACATAGATTTAAAAACCAGAGATGCATGCTTGGATTCGAACCCGGTCACGCCGTATGGAAGGTGCCTTCTGAACCACTGAGCTACCATTGCCAAATTCTGCATTTGCACAAAATATTATAAATCGTTTTTGACACGACTTTGGCATAAAAACCTATGACCATATGTTCCCGTTTGCAGTCACATGTTGTAGAGCGTGGGCTCGAATTAATACTGTTTTTGTTATGGGTTTCACCCTAAATAAACATCTGGGGTGCAAGAAAGATGCATTTTTGTGTAATTTTTCTCTTATATTGATCACTAATGGCTCCCGGCGAACTTCGTTCCGCTTACTTTTTGTTTAATTTTTCACCTTTAAGAACATCCCTGGACCCCAATTCTCGTGCACGTGACATTTATTTTCATTCGATATATATCACCAAAACATAGTTTTTTTGTATGGTTTTCAGGTGATATCCGCCATGTTTTTTTCATATCGAAATCCCCGGAATTGGGGTCCTGGGGCTCAATTCTCGGGCTCGTGACATTTAAAAAGATATCACTTGAAAACCATACAAAAAACTATGTATTAATGATATGTCGCATGATATTAAATGTCACGAGTCCGAGAATTGGGCTCCTGGACTACGACAAACTTTTTAAAACTAAAATCAGCTCTATTGGTCCAGCCGTTCTCGGGTTTTAATCAGACTAACGAACATCAATTCATTTTTATTTATATTAAATATAGATTTTGGTTGGATGGTATCCTGGGTTCGATTTCTGGCACAGACTTACTTATATAACACTGAATAGAGGCATCAGTCGGCTATCCAGCGAAAACGACCAACACACATATACCTTCGAGAATCAGATCAGTCAGGGAGGGAAATCATTTATTTCTTATTTTATATAATAAAATTCTCATTCATTCTGAATGTACTTCATTTCCCGTACTCTTTTTAAGCTCTAGAGTTCTAGAGTGGAGCGGACCGCGTCTTGGCAAACGTAATGTAGGGCGCCCTCTGGCTAGGTGGAGGGACGTCCTGCGCAGGATGGCTGGCAAAAGCTGGATGCGAGAAGGCTGATGATGATGGTGATAATGGTGATGATGATGATTATGATGATGGTGACTCTTTTTAAGTTGCTAATGTGGACAGGCGGCTTGAGGTCTTTGTTTAATTGTTTAACACGCTTTACTAGCGCGATATAAAAATGCATAGTGACATCTACCGAAACAACGCCTAACCATCTGCTTAATTGTTTTTTAGAGCTCCATCTGCTTTTTACAAAGCTCCATCTAACGAAAAACGCTGAACCATTTTTCCCATACTAAGGAAAAAAGGGGCCGTTCCCCCCCTTACACAATTTAGACAACTTTAGAAACTTAGACAATTTAAAACTGTCTAAGCCTACAAATAAATGCATACGATTAGTAGGGTTGCCGCGCTGTGTCAAAAAAATCTAAAAATGTTTACGTAAGCATGGGGGGAGTGGGTAAGAGCTTTGCTTACTTTTTTTTGCTGACAAGGGGGTGGGTAGGCAAATAACTCTAATAAATCTGCTTACGTAATACTTGAACGTCCCCAAAGTAAGTGAAATGACCCTTATTTCTCGCATCGCATACCCTTTCGCCGTGTGGTCCCCGGCAGAGTAGAATAGGCCACCCTCACTCTTACCGAGGTGTCGTAAAAGGCGACTAAGGTAAAGCTGCTGGCATGATCAACAGCACCCAGAGAAGGAAAACTGCATTTATATCAAAACCCTCGCCAACCCGTCTGCCAAGCGTGGTGAGTATGGCACGTGATTGAGGGAGGCCCGTGCCCCAGCAGTGGGGACTTAAATGGGCTGATGATGATGATGATATCCTTTTGCTGGGGAGCAGGGGGGTTATATCAGGCTCTCTTCTGACGGGGACTTCTCCTAGTATGAGGCCGACCAGAGGCATACCGACAAAACCCCAGTAGTTCATCGCCCTTTAGTGAGGAGGGATCATGGGCTCACAGGAACAAAATTATGTATACAATATGAAACTTATTAAGGTGACGGGTAGGGCACACTAGCGACGCCAATCGACTTTAATTTTTGGCTACTAAACCGGATCTATTCTAAGCAATTTCGGGGATACAACCTCTCGGCAAACACTTATACTATTTATTAAATAACCATGCACCAATGCGGACCCAACATTTGTACGCGAAAAATTGAGTCACGCTAAAAGTGGCCGCTTTTGGCGGTTATCAATTTTTCGCGTACAAAAACAGACCCAACATTTGTGCATGGTTATTTAATAAATAGTATAAGTGTTTGCCTAGAGGTACGAAATTGTTTAAAATAGATCCGGTTTAGTAGCTAACAATTAAAAACGAATGGTGTCGCTAGTTAGGCCTACCCGTCGCCTTAAAATCGTGATAGGTTACTAAAAATGATCTTATTTACATTAACCTCCTTATTACAAATCGCGATCTAAAATTTATTACCGTACTAAAGCTCATGTCATCTCCAGCACACAATGTTAAAAAGGGCTGGCACGAATTTTTTTCCGGGACTATCCTTAGTTACAACCCTTGCGGATAAAGAATGGGATCAGAAATGGCGGCGCATCTATTCACTTCTCGCTCGCACACTATTTGCGTCTATACTCTCACTCGTGGGGTGCGAGTATAGACGCAAATAGTGAGCGAGCGAGAAGTGACTAGATTCGCCGCCATTTCTGATCCCATTCTTTATCCGAACGGGTTGTACTGCGACATAGTCTACGACTAATGCGGTTTGTAAAATAACGTTACTGGTTTCAATAAAGATTTAATTATAATTATAGTTCGCGATTTGTGATAAGCTGACTTACGTTTTAACTGTGTCCACACTATAGTTTTGTAACTTTTTAATTTAATCTTAAGCCTCTAGTTTATAATTTGCAATACCTGTAAAAGGTCGCTAAGTCATAAGAACTTGTCATAATAGCTTTAAGGGGACGGGTAGAGCACACTAGCGACGCCAATCGTTTGTACTGTGCGGGGATCAAACCCACAAGGGTTTGATCCCCGCACAGTACAATGAACATGACCATGTCTAAACAACATGTCTGTTTGTATTGGTCTGGGTGTTTCTATGTATTATAAGTATGTATTTACAAAAGAAAAGTATTATATGTATATATTTGTAATCAAACTGTTGATTTTGATATCCGTAACACAATGTGGTGCTTGAGCTACCTATCTCGGAGTCAGATCAATGTATGTGTTGTTGTGAAATATTTATTTATTTAAATAGATTCGGTTAAGTAGCTAAAATTTACATCGATTGGCGTCGTTAGTGTGCCCTACCCGTCAGCTTAAAAACTTAACGTACACTTGGTAAGCAAATAAATAGGCACTTGAATAATTTGTTATTTACCTAATTATAACATTTTTCCTCCTGACCCTAAATACATGTTCCAGTTTCCACGACATTGATTCATTTGTTGTGACGCGGTTACATGAAAAATTATGTATCTATATTGTAACATGTTTTAAAAATATTATAATGAGCTATGTCATCTTTTTTTTTAATAATAGAGTCATAATGTTATTTATATTTAAAAATTCGATCTACGACTGCGCAATCCGTTTTTTATTTTCTTTTTGTTCATCGTCTTAATTTGCGATTGTGGAATTAGTTCCACTCTTTTTATCTGGAGACAGATAAGCATGGGATTACCGTGGGAAAGCCACGTTTCGGCATGAATGGGCCGACTCGACCGGATTGATACCATGGCCTCACAGAAAAACCGGCATGAAGCAGCACCGGCCGGAGGCCCAGACCGGGGGAAAGGGGGTTCAAAGTTTGGCAGCGCACTTGTGATTGCACTGGTGTCACGAGTGTCCATGGGCGGCGGCAATCGCTTACCATCGGGCGATCCGTCTGCTCGTCTGCCACCTCTTACATAAAAAAAGGATACTAATTTTTGTATTTTATGCTACAGATAAAGACTTTCATTTGTAAAAAAAAAACATAAGTTCATTTTGATACAGAAGTTGGGAAAATATTAACTTAAATCTATGTACCTGTTTTGCCATTCAGGTATACAAATATAAGGTGATTTTGACATTTTAATCAGTTATGAAAAAAATATATACTAAAATATTATGTTAAGTGAACGATACTTAAATTATTACATGTCAACAGATAAAATAATGGATTATTAATTAATTATATCATATAATCAAATAAAATGTAAATGATTTATTAAAAGCTTTATTTACATATTAAATTAGAATTGATTAAAATGTATCTGATAAAAAATCATTAGATAATATTATAATACCATTTTTCAACTATAATTAATTTAAGTTTTTTCTTGAACTGGGCAACAGGTAGATCCTTTAGATGGTAAAATATTATATCTTTAATATGATTAATTATTTAATTTATTAAACAAATAAAATTGTGTTAATAGATATTTAATAATTATTACAATATTATAATAAGCCAAATTGAATTTAATAAGCTGAGAACTTTTATAGCTTTATCTGTGAAACACAACCTAATTATAGTTCTATAAACAATCAAAGTACTTAATCCTTAAGGAACTACCATTGTTCTATCTACTTAGTCGAACTTACAAGTACCTGAAATAACTTACCCACTGCATACTGTAACCCGACCACAAAAATACACAAAACACGACACCACATTTTTGTAACAAACACAAGTATTTATTTACTCTACCAGTTCATTTCATAAGAAAGAGAGAGATAGTTTCGAAAGTCAAATCGTTTTTAAAATAAGAATGATCCATGGATCCTTGATCGCGGCGCAGGAGTGCGCGAGGCGCGTGCCCGACTCAATCTATTTCGGTCGCACGGTGCCGTCTCTGTCTTGTCAAAGATGGTAGAGCAGAAGGGGCTTTCGAAAAAGGCTGAAATGTCAAATGGCTATTTGATATTTGTATAAATAATTAATAATTGCAGATTGTATCTCTAAGTGCAGAAAGAGGTCGATCGCCGAATCCAACTCATCTGGGCAACGTTCGGGAAGCTACGCAGCATTTTCGGCCCATCTACCGCAGTGTCTCAAGACAAAAGTCTTCAATGCGTGTGTGTTGCCAATGATGACACACAGAACCGAAACGTGGCCGCTTACAATGTGCCGTTGGGGCGGAAAGGTCCTCAAGTGGAGGCCACGTACAGGAAGTCGCAGCCGTGGCAGACCCCCACAAGGTGCACCGAAGATCTGATGAAGGTTGCGGGAATCCATTGGATGCGGGCGGCACAGGACCGATATGTGTGGAGAACATTGGGGGAGGCCTATGTCCAGCAGTGGACGTCTTTTGGTTCAAATTAAAAAAAATATATATATATTATGATGAATTAATAATTGACTGCCATGATGGCGTAATGGCTACTCAGTCGCACTTTAAAGCGAAGGCTCCACTTGGGGTCTTACCGGATCGGTCAATTTAATAGTACCTGAGTTTCTCAGTAAGAAATCCTCGGTATCAGCCTGAAGTCTGAATGTTTGTGGTATTTGCAACGCTGTGCCTCGGAAAGCACTCGTTGGTCCTGTGCCCGATCACTCTCCGTTCTCAGGAGCGTATTTACCTATAGTGCAGGGGGTGCCGCGCCGAGACCGCTCGCGTCAAGAGCATACACTGTAACGCTTCGCAAAGAGCGAGCGCCAATCATTTAAACAGGTGTTTCATTTAAGATATCCAACCGAAGGCTATGGGGTCCCTCTAGGGCACCCGTGACACCCCCTTGTCCTATGATTTAATGTAGTTTTCAAGTAATGAAGTTTATCCATGCCCCATAAAAATATACATATAGGTAAGGGAATAGAATAGGGGAGGGGATAGAGAGCATACCTGGGTCGACCAACTGGGCGTCCCACCGGGCGGTGGGACGCCCAAGGCATCGCTGGATAGACCAGGTCGAAAAAGATCTTGCCCACCTACAACGGCGGAACTGGCGACAAGTGGCCGAAAACAGACCGGAATAGGCGAAATCTCGTGTCGGAGGCCAAGATCCACTTCGGTTTGCTGAGCCAGCGTAGTAAATAAATAAGGGAATAGAAAGAGCACTTGTGTGCACACACTTGTTACAAATATCCTGCCTACGTGAAGGTTCCAAGTAGCTGTTGGGAATCAGTAAAACTTGCATGCAACCTACCTACTTACCTACTATTTTTAGCAATTCAACACAATATTAACCCATTTTAGAGATTCACAGATATGACAGCTGATGAAGCTCGAGATTTGAAGCTTGCAATCTAAGTACCTTTAGTACCCACACCTAGTAGAGTCGGCTTCAAAAATATCTTAGAGTTCAAACGTATTAATAATATCTTACAAAAGACAACTGTATGTACAGTCAAAGAACGAAAAGGTTCGTCAGTTTTCAAATTGATTCGTTTGATATGCTATGAGCACTTATTACCTTTCGTAAATTTATCAAAGTAAGACCTGTTTCACAGAAAATTGTGCTTAACTGTGAGATCAGAAAGTTCAGATTTGCTTGTACCAACATTGATTCCTTTTGATGTAAAGAAAAAACGGTATGTTGGTATAACTGATTCTTGCCGTGCAAGCGAAAATTTACCTTAAGGTGACGAACCTTTTTATTCTCTGTACCGTACATGACAACAAATGAAAGTACACCTTAACGTTGCTGCTTAAGGTGACGGGTAGGGCACACTAGCGACGTCAATCGATTTTAATTTTTAGCTACTAAACCGGATATATCTTAAACAATTTCTGGGTTACAACCTCTCGGCAATCACAAATACTATTTATTTAAATAAAATAAAATGTAAATAAGCATGCACAAATGTTGGGTCTAACGCGTACGCGATTGTAACCCCGAAATTGTTTAAAATATATCCGGTTTAGTAGCTAAAACTTTATATCGATTGGCGTCGCTAGTGTGCCCTACCCATCACCTTAAAGTGACTTTTGTCAAATGCTAGGTTTGAACGCTATGTAGTGTGGTCCACGACGTAATCATGCAGGTGCATCAGCGATACATACCGATAACATAATTCTGAATTATAATTTATAATCTTTTGTTTATGTAATACGATATGTAAGTAATGTAATACTTTTCTAAACAATGTAAATGTCACGATAAGACGTTACCTATAACCTTTTCAATAGATAGTATATAAACCCCATTTCACAACCTCAAAATGGCGATCCGCTGGGGCGATGACGCGGTTAGGGACAAGCTTGGAAATAAAAGATAAATTACTAACATACCCCTAAACCCCCCTCTGAGGTCCTTACATACATAAAATCACCAAACCCCCTACCCCAAAAATAAAAAATAATATATATATATTTTTTAATTTAACTAACATTAACCATGCATGACTGCCTAAACTTAAGATTATTATTGTAATTTAATTTAGTTTAATTTTATCGCGGAGCAAATTTCAAAAATAATTTGTAACACTTAAACAACGAGCACAATAAAGGCACGGAACCAGTGTCCGTGGAATATCATTAGAAATAAAAAAAAACCATTTTCTCTCAATAAATGACCTCAGTTTACCACCGACTTCTACAGCGTGTGTATTTTATACGGGCGAATAATTAATCCAGCTATAATATCTGATCCTACGAATCGTATAAGATAATCATTTCATTAAATTTTGTGGTTAATTAGGTGTAATGATTTTTCTAAAGTGCAACCCAGCTGCAATGTATGCCGTCCAACTTTGTTTGACATGACAAGTGACATGAGTGTCATGACACTCGTATGACGTTTAGATACGTATGTCTACGTTAATTGATGTTATTAACGTTAACTACCAGTGGATGCAATACATTGCGTGCTCAATTATTTTGTATGAAAAAAAAAGTACCTTAATTTCCTAAAGAAATGTATGTAAACAGGTTCCCTAGGTCCGATAGTAATCGCCATTAAAATATTTGCCCGTATCAAATAAACACGCTGTATTGTCTTATTAAATCTCCCGACGCCGAACATTGCAGCTAAGATCTTTTTGAAGCTGTCTGTACCTACTTCGCGCACTGCCAATAGCAACCTTCTGTGACTGTGCGTTCTTTGCCCCTCCCTCCCACGGCATCCATGGTGAGTCTGTGTCGGGTGAATAAGTGGGATGCCTTAGGACGTTTAAAGATGTCCTAAGAAGCATGGCGCGTGCTTAACTCGTCTCATCTGAATGTGATCCTTTTGGTACTTGGAATAAGGACTATTTTGTTCTTTGAGTTCTGGAATATTCTGGTGCTGACACTGTATTGAAACTTTTTTGTTTACTTTTCAAAAACTTGCCCACATAATTAGTATGTCTGTGTATTATTATGACAATTGACATTTAGGTAAGCAAGTAGCTTTTAACTGTAATTCAATATGTACGCGATCTAAGAAAGTTCCGGTTCTAAACATTTTCCAGTCCTTTTAAGATTGCGTGTTTGAACGGGATAGCTTGAGATTTAGTACGGTGATTATTTAATGTGACTTGTGATTAAAATGTATAGTTTTGCGGTAATTTGTCAAAATTTTAATGGCCATACCGACAAAAAAATTCGTAGTTTTTGCGATAAAAAAAATTATGGGTATGACCAAATATATCAACAAAATTTGTAAGTGGAAACCACAGACAGCCAAAAACCCAGTCGCCCGCTCAGATACGAGCTTATCTAAGCAAAATAAACATGCAAGATTCTTGGTATTCATAGGTACCTACATAAACAAATGTAATGGAGAGGCGAGCGATGCCGGGTGAACAGATTAGTGATGAAATGTGTAAATAAACTGTGAGTGCGTTTTGTAATCAAAAATTGGTTGATAGATTTTTGGGTTTTTTTACTTAAGGTGACGGGTAGGGCACACTAGCGACGCCATTTGATTTAAAGTGTTAGCATCTAAACCGGATATCATTTTAACAATTTCGAAGCTCGAGCATCTCTAAAAGCAATTCTTATAATCAGCTTTTTAGCCGCTTCCTACTCGAAATATGAATAACCGCCAAAATCGGCTACTTATGGCGTTAATCCAAATTTCGAGTGCAAAAACAGATCAAAACCGACCTCTGCAGTCGTGGAGGCCACCCCATTACAGGCGAGGGGAGTCATTGCACGAGGGCGACTGAATATCGGGTACCAGAGGATACATACCGAGCAGTACATCGAATTCGTGCAATGCCAAAATTGTCTAACCTTTGGCCACACCCAAAAGAAATAAATACGTGAAGCCAACTAGATGCGCTTACTGTGGCCATCGAGGACACAGGAATAATGAGCTTGATAACCCCGAAAACCCGAACTTTGAAGGCGAACCTGACCCTTTTCTACCCTGTTTCATTAATTAGCATTCAATGAAAACTTTAAAGAGAGAAAAGAGAGCGGCTCTTAGTAGACTAAAGCCATGTAGCAGGGGACCATCAAAAGCGTATGAAGGCTCGTATTCTAGACGAAACAGACCTTTGAACCTTCTACAATTCCACCTTTCCTACTCTCTAAATAATCTCTATCCTCCCTAAATATATACTTACTTACTTACCTACCTACTTATTCTGATGGCTCAGCGACCCAAAATGAGTCTTGGCCTCCGATACGAATGCCGTCATTTGTCTCGATCTTGTGCAGCTTCACGCCAATCTCCTGCTTCCATATCTTGCAGGTCCGCGTTCACTAAATCCCGCCAGCGACAGCATGGACGCCCAACTCGGCCAGTCGGTTGTCCGAAATATGCCTTCTTAGCGCAGCGATCTGATGCCATTCTCTCGATGTAACCGAGCCATCGAATGCCCCAAATATATACAAAATTCAAAATTTCCTTTATTCTTCCTCCCGGAACTTGGCATATGTTTGGGAAATAATTCTTCAAAGTGACCGGGCATTTACAGCAAAAATCAATTTAAAAAATATTCCAGTAAAAAGAGCCTGGATTACGTCCGGGGAATCACAGTGGCCCTCTCTCCATGGAGAGGGCAATAAATAAAAAAAAAACAATACATATAAGTATGGATCGGTCTCTTACCGGCACCAGCAAGGAGGTTGCACACGTCGTAAAGATGTCCAAGGCCCTTGGCAACAAGTTGTCAGGCGTCTGTACAAAATTCACATTCCGATTGCGGTCCGGCCTTCACCGATAAAATTGAGATTTTATATTAGGGTGACCAGGTGTATTTCGTGATTCAGTTGGACAATTCTGCCAGAATTATGATTTTGGAGATACTGTAATTGTATCACGAGCGGACTGACCACGGCTGCTGTAACGTAGCCGAAACTTCGAGCCAAATATGTGAGTACACGATGTTGTTTCACATAATAAATATCGTGTTAATCCCCGTATTGATACATTATAGTAATATTGCAATAACTAAGAATTTACGCTGTGACCTCGAAAAGTGTTAATGTGATGATGAGTGTGTGTGAATGAATAAGAAATAAAGCTGCGCTATAACCTTGGAAACTGTGGTTTTGTTTCTTTTTTGTTATAGCTCTACCCGAAGATAATTCGGGAATGTCAAGTAACTTATTGAGAATAAGTAGGTAGTCAACAGTCGAAGTCAATCAAAGTCACAGTCACCAATAAAACACCGGTGTTTTACGTTTTATTGACCTACGGATTCAGCGGATATCACTCTAAAGCAATCGCGGGTTTTAAGACTCTATTAGATCCAAGCAAGTTGTCACGAGACAACGCATTCGACACACAATAGCGGTGTTGAAAACGATACAATCCAACGATTCCTATTATTAGGATTACATTGCGGTACTTCACTGCACAAATGAACACCAAATTTGTACACTAAAAACCACTAGACACTAATTTAAAAGCTTTGAATTGCATCAGCCCACGCGCCTTGGTGTAGCCCTACCCGCTGAATCACGGTGGTTTTGTTATTAAAATAAATCTCCTGATAGATAGTCCTCCAATCACACGCCAGTAAGTACCTATATTGCTTATACAGTCCACATCACACACGGGAAGCTAGAATAACACCACAAAGGTACACATATAAGTAGAGACTAGAATCTTAAAGGTACTCCCTAGATTCTTACATGAACTTCGATTTCTAAAAAGAGATAGATTATACAGCCAGGCCAATCAAAAACTTAAGAGCCGGAGTGACGCCAGTGTCTGAGGAAATTTTGGTAGCCTAAATGTGGCTTAAAGTTGGAGTGACGCCCAAGTTTTAGGAAAACCTATCCGTCTGTTACTACTTTTACATATTTTTTAAACAAATCACCATCATCATTGTCTTTGCGTTTTGTCCAGGTTGCGTGCTAGTACGAGGTCCGCTATATTTTTTTATAGAAATTTTTATTAAAATAATGGCACCTGGTCACCCTATTTAATATGGCACCTGCTATTAACATAGTGAATGAAAACTTTACGAGTTGTACGTGATCGGGAGTCAAAATGGGCTTAATTTATCAATTTTATTCGATTGTGCGTCGGCGTTGAATTAGGTATTCAACTTTGTCATCTTTATGTGTGGTCTGGGCTTGGTAGGTACCATCTGGCACTATCATCATCAGGTTTTCGCAGTCCACCTTAGACTACGCCCTGTGGCCAGGGGCGTTTAAGAATACTGCCAAGGTTTTCCCGGCCTGTCGTAAGAGGCGACTAAACGGGCTTTCGGAGTACGTGAGCGTACCCACTGCTGGGGAGTGGCTTGCTCAGCATACAACTCCGCGGGGGACGACATTACTGGGTGTCCTGGTAGGTCGTACAGCGTTGAAGGGCTGTATTGCGCCAGATAGGGGTGAAGCGGCGAGCACAATTAGCGGTACGGTCTAGTCCCGGCTGTGGGGTTTCCGACCGCGATTGCGCAGAGATGGACACCCCAGGGGTTTTAGTGAGGATTTGAGAAGAAAATGACGCTCCCCCTCGCCCACTACGCTACGCTACTTTAGTAACTACAACGCAAAGACTCGCGGTAGACAGAATGATGTAATTCATTATGATGAATGATATAGTCAGAGGCAGCCCTTGCCCATGTAGAGCCCGGGTGCAATCAATATTTGGCGCCCTCTTGTATCAAAATGCTCGTACAAAATGGTGCTTAAAACACGCAGTAAACTGAGCAGTACGTACCCACCACATTTATACAGGGTGTTTCATTTAGAGTTTTAAGCCGAAATCCGTGGATAAATCATCAATCAATTAAATATTTCACGATATCACATCATCATCAGCAACCCACACTCGTCGACTGCTGCTGGACATAGGTCTCCCCTAATGCACGCCACTGCACTCTCATCCATCGAACGTCATCATCCCATCTTGTCGCAGGGCGTCCAACACTACGCTTACCGAGTCGCGGTCTCCACTCAAGGACATCACATTAATCTAACTCTGAGATAGGTAGCTCAAGCAACTGTGTTACGGATATCAGAACCACCAGCAGAATTAAAAATATATACATTGAATACTTTTCTTTTGTATATACTCATAATATATAGAAAACACCCAGACCAATACAAACAGACATGTGAATGAAAACAAATGTTTGTATTGTGCGGGGATCCGCAACCCTTGCACCAGATCACTGATTAATAGTAAATAAAATTATTTATTTCAGGCCTCAGAGCCCATAAAAGTATTTGTTAGTAACATTTTTTCTCATAAACTATCTCTCTCTCCTGTAGATTCCCTCACTGCATGAGGATCAGTGACTCCTTCCGATTTTGTCGACCAGCTGTCGCCATCGGCTGCACTCCGCCGCTCGGTGCAGGGCAGTGCTCATCGGGATCTCGAGCTATTTCGCTATCTGGTCTCACCATCGCTGGGGACTACGACCTCTCGGTCTTCTCCCTTCTACTTTACCTGTTACAATCAATCGCTCCAAGTTATCCCCACTCATGCTATCATAAACTATAATGAACGGAATATTCTACCGTCTGCCGCAAGTCTTTGCGTTTACTACGAGTATAATAGGTAATTCGTTACTCAACAAATTATTTTACGACCACAAAATTGTTGCCAAATCAAAGACCAATCATAAACGAATTTAACCACCTTTAACTCAGACTCAGCTATGATGAAACCTACAAATACCCAAACAAAGAATATAAATAAAGATATTAATTGTAGCGTAGGCTGGGACCATAACGATAACTTATATCGTAAGGAATAATAAATCTTCATAGTGTAGTAGAGATGTGATATGTTTTATGTGATAGTGGCAGACGAGTAGACGGATTACCTGGTAGTAAGTGATTGCATCGCTATTGGATATGGCACCCGCTACACCAGTGGAGTCACAAGTGCGCTCCCACCTTTAAGGTGACGGGTAGGACACACTAGCGACGTCAATCGATTTTAATTTTTAACTACTTAACCGGATCTATTAAACAATTTCGGGGTTACAATCTCTCGGCAAACACTTATACTATTTATTAAATAACCATGCACAAATATTGGGTCCGTGCACAAACGCGAAAAATTGATTCACCCCTTTAAAAAAATTTTTTTTCCTATTTTGTGTAAAAATCGTAATGCGGTTAACAAAATACATCTATTTACCAAGTTTCAATATGATAGTTTTATAGCTTCGGAAAAAAGTAACTGTGACCTACGGACGGACGGACAGAAGGACAGAAGGACAGAAGGACAGAAGGACAGAAGGACAGAAGGACAGAAGGTCAGAAGGACAGAAGGACAGAAGGACAGAAGGACAGAAGGACAGAAGGACAGAAGGACAGAAGGACTGAAGGACAGAAGGACAGAAGGACAGAAGGACAGAAGGACAGAAGGACAGAAGGACAGAAGGACAGAAGGACAGAAGGACAGAAGGACAGAAGGACAGAAGGACAGAAGGACAGAAGGACAGAAGGACAGAAGGACAGAAGGACAGAAGGACAGAAGGACAGAAGGTAAGGACAGAAGGACAGAAGGACAGAAGGACAGAAGGACAGAAGGACAGAAGGACAGAAGGACAGAAGGACAGAAGGACAGAAGGACAGAAGGACAGAAGGACAGAAGGACAGAAGGACAGAAGGACAGAAGGACAGAAGGACAGAAGGACAGAAGGACAGAAGGACAGAAGGACAGAAGGACAGAAGGACAGAAGGACAGACGGACAGAGGGACAGACGAACAGACGAACAGACAGACGGACATGACGAATCTATAAGAATTCCGTTTTTTCCATTTGGCGACGGACCCCTAAAAACTGCCCCCATTAAAAAAAGTTGTAACATTTGTGCACTAAAATCAGGACCTGTTGTACGTTGTAGCTGGTGCTTTTTAAATTAATTTATTCTTAATTTCTCTGGACTTTATAATCATGTCACATCTCTACAAAGCAACAACCTAGAATACAAGGCGAGCCATACAATGGCAACAAGGGTTACGTCATTGCAGACAAGCTTCCATTAGTTTAATACATTTGCATGGAAGTGCTAAAAGGTCCCAAATGTTCTAATATTAAAGACAAACATGGATGGCATAGTGACATGGTAATGATTAAAAAAGATGTTAAGGCCTGGCTAGTTGAAAAATGTTTCTACAGCATCCAGGAATATTTTAACTACAGATAAAATGTATTGGTCACTAAAACTGATAATTTGTGTATACACTTGTAAAAGTAGAAATAAGAGTTTTTATTCAATTGTAACTTAGTATTAAGACCTGCTATGTACTTACCTTTTTTCATACACAATAATGACTTTACTTACTATGATAGGTGAATATTTAGTCTAGCTTGAGTAGAGTACCTTGTAATTGGAGATTCATTCATTATTAATGATTATAAATTTGACACTAACTGTCATTGAAATTATTATTAATCAATTATTACAAATAATTAAAAAAAATATATTACAAATTAAATAATTAGTCATTTAAAAATATAATTATGATTAATATCATTAATTATTATAGTTTTTTTAATAATTTATTTAATTATTATTAAATAAATAATTTAATTAGAAAATTATTTTTATAACCTTATAGTAGTATATTTTATATAATTTTATATAATTTGTGTAGGTTATATTGTATTATAGTAAGGTAAATTCGTATATATTAGTGTATGATAACGTGTTTATTTATTTATTTATTATCTAGATATATGTATTTATACTATAAATTTACTTAATCAATGTTAAAAATCAAAAGGATTGTACCACCCTCCCCTCTTCTATCTAATGTCCTTTACCTGAAGGTTGTCTGGTAGAGATCGCTCCCAGCGATAAGACCGCCTAAATTGTACATTGTATCTCTGTATACCTAGCTTTTAAGTTTTGTATGTTGTGCAATAAAGAGTATCTATCTATCTATCTATCTATACGTCGTGCTGCCTACTAATATCATAGTAAGTAATTAATTAATCGTTTGTATAACGTTACGACATTCTTAAGCACTTAAACACCTACAATCAGGTACATAAGTATTATTTTTATATCATATGTAGACTTAACTTATATCATTCTAACCCCAGTAAGACTCAAGTTTGTGCGTTCACCGCAAAAAAAATATCGTGGGTTGTATCCCCTCATTTTCAGAGCACAGCCTTAACTACCTCAGCCAGCATTAGTATACTTGGCGTCGATATATCGAGCGAAGTCCACTTAGAGGGGAAGGCTAAATTAGCTTCTAAAAAGCTCGGCGTCCTAAATAAATCGAGACGGTATTTCACTCCGGCCCATCGCCTCCTGCTGTATAAGGCGCAAGTCCGGCCACATATGGAATACTGCTCTCATCTTTGGGCAGGGGCGCCCGCGTACCAGCTTTCTTCTCTGGATCGGATTCAAAGGAGAGCAACTCGAATCGTCGACTGCCAAGATATCTCTAATAGGCTAGACTCCTTAGCGCTGCGTAGAGATCTAGCCTCGCTATGTATACTCTACCGCCTCTACTATGGAGAATGCTCTGAGGAATTATTCGGACTGATCCCTGCCCGCTTCATTCCGCCATCGTTCCACTCGACAACAGTTCCATCGACATCATCTGGATGGTTGGCAGTCTTCAACTGTGCGATTCTCAAGAAACTTTCTGCCTCGTACGACAAAACTATGGGATGAACTTTCGCCTGCGGTATTTCCGGACAGATACGACCTGCGAACCTTCAAGAAAAGAGCGTATTCCTTTTTAAAAGGTCGGCAGCGCACTTGTGACTCCTCTGGTGTTGCAGGTGTTCATGAGCGGCGGTAATCGCTTACCATCAGGTGATCCATCTGCTCGTTTGCCTCCTATCCCATAAAAAAAATGTAATTATTACATGTTATAATTGAAATATTTTTTTTATAATATTAACCATATAATATTATTTTAGATAAGAAATAAGAATAAACAGTTGGCAGTCAATTTGAGAAATGAAAAACAATATTCTATTCACTATTTATTGAAATAAATATATTATCATCTAAATTACATGTCATAATCGTTTCAATAAAATAATAATGATGTATTTTGTCGGATATGTAATTCTTTTGTTTCTTGAAATATTGATCATTAATTGTAGCAAACACAAATTATAATAATTGCCCTCAAAGATTTAATGACATCATTATAGATTTTTACGGTTATAGTTAAATATTAAAATCACATTTCACTGTATTCAATTCTTATAAATGAAAAAAAAAACAAAAACATAGGTATTTAATATTTAAGTAGGCAGAAATTTAACGATGAATGGTTATAATACCTCCAGTTTTTATGTGTGGGATTTATGACTTTTACATTGAATACAGCAAAATGAATTTTATAAAGTACATAACAATATGCAACTAAACTTACAACTAAATAAGCTAAGATTACTCTAAAATATATGGAAGCACATTCATCATAGCACACTATATGCAGACTTGGCATCTTTGCGAGTACCTACAATTATACTTAGGCAATGAGTAGCCCATACAACTAGGCATTACAAACAATATCTAAAAAAATATGCATAGACTACACATACAACTCATCAACCTACTTAATTCTATCAACAATCTCAATATTTAGCTCTATGTGTTAAATAATGTTAAACATTGGGAAAAAAAATTATAGATTTGGATGTAAATAGGTTGATGTCTGCACATTTGATATAGAAATAAATAAACTGCAAGAAAAACTTAGTTTTCAGTAAGTAGGGCGTATAATTTTGCAGAATGCATCCAAATATGCTATAAAGGAACCAAAAATAACACATAGGATGCAAATGAAAATAACAACTCTCGAAAGATGGCACAATTTTGAATATATCTACGAAATAATCATGTTATATTATCTAACAACACCATCGTGTGCGGTACGACATAGTTTGACTAAATACATTCGTCTTATATGATGATCGTCACAAATCTACCATATTTTTCTTACAATATAAGAGTAAACAACTTTCTTCTTACGATATCTTAAACATTATAAACACTTCTAAATGCAAACATCATTATACTTTGATGAATTACGAATGTTCACTATATTTTATAAGAAATTGACATCATAAATAGACACACATCTTCTAAGTATATGAACACGAAATATTCGAATAGGTGTAGGTATTAATTATTTTTCACTTTAATATTAATAGAATTTTCTAATTTGAACTGTAAATAAGTGTTTAAAAAATAAACTTTTTAAGAATATCTAATTGGAATTCAATATTGACTGTAAGTAAATATTCGACGAAATTTCAATTATATTCTTGTGTAGATTTTCCAAAATGTAAATATTTCTTAGGATTTTTCTAGAATTTCCGACTCTAATTTACGATTAGGCTTTTTGAATATTCTTCTAAAACATTTCTGATACGAAGAGTTTTATTATAAAATCTACAGTATATGGATAGATTTAGAATAAATATTATCATGATTTGTTTTGGTCTCAATCAGAACACAGAATTTCAGATTCTTTAAATTCTTTTTAAATGTCTAAATTACGCTTTATTGAAGAACTCTACTCAGATATTTTAATTTCACACTTTTAATATTTTCCAAATGAATAATAAAATATTCGAAATAATTAAAGCTTTGTAACCAAAAAAAGAAATATTACAATAAAGTTGCCACAATTGGTTAATTAGGATTAACAGTACTTAATCTAAAGATATGATAAAAACAACCATAAAATTTATAAGATACAATCGATTGTGGCATTTTTTCAAATATTTCACTGTCGAGGCCTACTT
This sequence comes from Marasmia exigua, assembly GCA_019059595.1. Lineage (NCBI taxonomy): Eukaryota > Metazoa > Arthropoda > Insecta > Lepidoptera > Crambidae > Marasmia > Marasmia exigua. The sequence continues at coordinate 16,287,455 of CM032488.1, forward strand.
TTCATAAAATAATATTCAAAACAGTATAAGTTTCATAATAATTATACTTTTACATCAAAAGCATTACATTTTATCTTATTTGTATTTTAAAACACCATGTAGATTCAAATATAAATACCAACGCGTCCCATAGCGTTTTAGGCTTCTGCATTTATTAATAAGTAATACGTAATATTCTTATCAAATCTACACTTACTAAACATCCAAACTATCAGACTAAGTCCTTTAAGGATAACAAAAGTTTATAGTCGCAAGATATATAATTAATATTAAAAATAAACATCCGATATTTTCCACCATTATATAAATAATAAGTAGTTAAAACAATTTATAATACTGCTGGCAAAAGTTGCTTAAGATATATAAACAGCGACTTTAATGTCAATAAATATATTTTAGTTACCTAAAATAGGTAATTGGAAGACGATAATAATAATAGATAGTTAACATTTATTTAATAATATACCGATCGATCATCCGAACACTTAAAATATAAGTTATATGTATATTAAAATATAAGAATTATTTAACAAAGTAACACTTAAAAATATATCGTAAAATATAAACACACATGAACGCGTCGTGACGCACCCAAAAAGTCGTCAAATCATCAAAATTATTCTTAAAAAGTAATTGGCACACTATGTTCCGAAGAGTTCAGGCTATATAATTATCTATTTCACCAATTATATAACTCTAAGCTATAGTTAAATATACTTTAATATTGTACAAGCAAATAAACAATTAAATTGACATTAGTATGAATATGTTATACAGATCAAATAACTGTTTATATAATGTAATAAATATCTTTGACTAAAACAACATAACACGAGTTTCAAATTATACTTATGGCACGATAGTTTACGCAATAATGTGCGTCAGTTTTAGAATATATTTCATTATTTCACCTTTTTTTACTTTCCTGCATAGTCAACTAAATAATATTATAAGCGATTTAGGAATCATAAAATTTACCGTTAAAATACATTCGGAATGATATATTTCTGGAATATAATACAATTTCAAACGTAAGGTTCCAAAATTAAATACATTAGTCATGGCTACGCAAGCTAGGTATAATATTTTCATTTTGAAAATTCAAGAGACGGTACATATATTTTCAACTATATTCTAGTTAACTATGCAAAAAATATCTCCATCGCCTTATTACCTTCGCAATCTCTTCTTCGCACGGCTCCCTGAGATCCATGGCGTTAAGTAGGCGCAAGCGCAGACCTAAGCCTGGTTGTGCTTGGCGAGCTCCTCAGCCTGCATCTTGGTCCTGAGGGACGGCACATCTTCTGGGATGCGCACAATTTTGTGGAATTTCTGGAGATGAAATATTTTTTTCTTAACTTATTATCAAGAGTGACTGTTAAATTATGATGATGTTAGTAGTGTAGTGGCAGTTCAGATTCTGAAAGTCTATCTACTAACCATAATCCAGTTGTTTAAGTTTTTCGAAAAGTTAAACGGCTGTCGCTTCATTGTAATTACTAAACTTCCAAAATCCTGAACCCAAATGTAACCTGAGGTCCGTAGCAACTGCTTTCGACACACCGGGGAAATACACGCTAAAATAACGATTATTGAAGTCTTAGTGTGTGCCACATATCCTAGTTCGCATTATTTATTTTCCAACAAATTCCCATAAATCCTAGCGTTATACCCAAAAACTGCGATTACGACCACTTTCGGCTTATTCAAAATCCCTTACATGACGTTCGGGTTTCGAAACGCTGCACAGTCTTTCCAACGATTTATCTTCAATTGAGTTCAATGATTCGAGGCCAGTAAGTATGCACACCTTGATGACATTTTGGTTTTTTCATCTAGTTTATTTAAACTATAATACTTACCTCTTGCCTAGTCCCAGGAGTGACACGCCACAAGTAGACCATGTACCCGGGTATGCACAGCATAGAGGATAGCGCCGTGAACCATCCGAAAGCATGCGACCACCACGGGTACTCGTAGTTCATGTATTTGATTGGTTTCCACTGCACCAGGTTGAAGATGAATACGCTCTGGAAGAGAACAATAAGTTATAGGTTACTTAATACAAAAGTATGTACATAAATTCTCGTTTACCTGAATAGTTGGGAAGGAGGGAGGAAGGATTACGGCTACACCGAAAATAGCAGATCATTCATACTCGCAGAAAACATCATATACCTACTCCACAAATTAATTTCTCAAGAAAGTTGCAGTCTGCACGGTGAAACTAAATAATGAGTTATTACAATATTATATCACTCGCGATATTTCCGGAATGATGGAAACAAGAAAAGAGCGTTTTCGTTTTAAGCGCGTTTGCAGTGCTCTTCTGATTTCACTGGTATTGCGAGTTCCATGGGGCAGCGGAAGTGCTTACCCATCAGATACTTTGTTATTACCAAATTCTGTCTGTTTCATGGCCCAAGTATAATCCTGATTCCGAAGCAATAGCTTTGGAAGATGATGAAGTACTTCGTCTGCTCGTTGTCCCCCTATATATAATAAAAAAATATGTAAATCAATAAACTAAAACTTACAATGCAGATAGCAGGCGTAAACCCGACCCAGCAGAATTTCCACCAGATAGTGGGGTAGTAGCCAATCATCTCCTTGATGCCGTCGTAGAAGCGGTTCACCCCGAACGCCCATGAGATAGAGACACACTCGAAGAAGATCAAGAACAGCAGGCAGAACCCGGAGACGGCGTAGGAGTCGAGGATTTGGAAGACATACATTCCGCCCTGGAATTTAATGGGAATTTAAGAGACATTCTGTTACAAATCTGCAAGATTTTAAATAGTTTTCATGATTCATCAAATAAAATTATAATTACAGCAAAATAAAAAGTACCGTGTGTGGAGGTTTGAAGTAGCCATTTTTTATTACACTCACCTCAGAAATACACGACAATCCAACCAAGTACGATATGAAGCAAGTAATGGCAATGAAGATCTCCTTCCTCCTCCTGAGAAGCTTCGGCCACTCGTCAATGACGGCTGTGATGAACCCTTCCATAGTACAGAACTGGCTGTCTAAGCCTATGAGGAGCAGCATAAAGAAGAATAGGCAAGACCAGAGCGGGGCGCCAGGGAGTTGGAGCACGGCGGACGGGTAAGCCAAGAAGGCTAATCCAGGACCTGTGAAAAGGATTAAAACAATCTATACTATTAATAATGAGGTAAAATTTGTAAACAACTACATGCCTTATAGGTAAGACGAATCACTTGCGGGATGTAATCGAATTCTTTTTGCTTGAAGGACATAAGATGCAATAGATAGCGCCTCCCTGTACACCCAGTCCTAAGCCAAATTAGACCCGACGCGACCAAAACCTTCTATTCGGACAGAATTAATTAATCATTTACCTGAAGCGGCCACCTCAGCGACTGGCCTCTGCTGCTCATGGGCCATAAACCCAACTACGGAGAATATCACAAACCCGGCAAACATCGATGTACTGGAATTCACGGTGCACACTATTAAAGCGTCCCTGGAAAAGAATAACAGTTTTATGGAAAGGGAGGCGAAAGCTCTCGAAAGAAATTGTTACAAATTGTCGCAAATTGGCCCAACTCGGTTTTCCCTAGTATACTTTGACCAAGAATATTGATTTTGAACAATATTTATCATTGAATCATAGGCTAAATATTTGCAATGGTTAGATTGAACACTTTGTTAATACAGGCCAATTTGTTAAAATGAAAATATAACCCTATCATCAAGATAAACAAATTCCCACTCACTTGTACACGTTGTTGGTAAATTTGTTATAGCTGCCCAGTGCGACTAGAGTACCCAATCCCAGCCCATATGAGAAGAAGATCTGCGTGACCGCGTCGATCCACACCTCAGATTCCATCAGTTTGGACATGTTCGGCATCACGTAGAACTTGATACCTTCCATCGCGCCGGGTAATGTGATACCTGTAATAAAATTATTTGTGTCTTGTAATTAAAATAAACGTTGTGGAACACATAGGGCACCTTTATATGTTTCACAATATTTCTTTTAATTACTGTACAGATAGTCACATATAACGTCACTATTTCAAATTCAGTCAAATTTTCTTAACTGATATTACACTTTAATTTGTCTGACATTAATTTCGAAACGTCAAGCTGTGAGTAGATGCTACTACGTTGTGTCCCGTGTACATTAATTATTTATATAATGGAACGCAAAAGTTTAAAATCTAAGAAGTAAGTGTGGAGAGTCGTGGGAGAGAATTGATTGATTATTTTGACAGATTTGTATACTTTACTGTGTGCCATCCCGTACCACATCTTTACTATTGCGGAACAACTAAACCACATTAAATTCTTTCGCTTTATCCTACACTTCCCATAACCTACCTCTGATGAGTAAGACCGTCAGCAAGAAATACGGGAACAGAGCGGTAAAGTAGACCACCTTGCCGGTCCACCTGACTCCTTTCCAAATACAGAAGTAGCACAGCACCCACACTAGCAGGAGCGTCCCGGCCAGCTCCCAGCGGATGTTGCCGATGTGCTCGATACCGCTGGAGATCTGGAGGGCTCGGCGCCTGAGGATAATCCAAAGGTTAGTCAGTAACAGGGAAAAAAATATCAAACTAAGAACAAAGTGCTCTATTAATAAATTATTGTTTAAAAGGTTAAAATATTGAAATAGTTAAATTAGTAAATTCATACAACATCTCATACATTGATCCGATACACTTCTTGTATTACTCGAGTGTGTAATACGAGCATACAGATTTCCAAAGCGTTCATTATCTCAAAGCGTTATGTTATTCAAAGATGACTATTTGACAAAGCTTTCATAAATAAAAATAGTTTACGAAAATCATTAGAATTATTTTCAGTTCTCCATAAATCAACCGGATTTGTAGGGAAAAAAAATTAAAACACTAAATCACACAATATGCCTAATATGTTATTGCTATGCTATGCTTAAATATATGCTTAAATACTCTGCACCAGAAACACGGACTTAAATAATGGGAGGTATTTTTCCAGAAATAAAATTGTGTCCTTTCTATCTGAAAAACCCCTTTCCCTAATTAAAAGGGACTTTCCTAATTTGCATGCCTCTGACGGATTACCGGCAGGTTATTAAACCTGCTTCCTCGTTTTATTTATCAGAACACGTATGAATATTCATTCGCATACATATTCATGACATTGATGCTGTCCTGTAGATTATGGGAGAGCTTCAAGTACTCACTCTAAATGCCATCTCATCTTAGCAAGTCATTCTTGGTTGCGTCCAACACCGTCGTTTTAGATCTTGGTCGCTTGGATCACTTAACATTCATAAGTGTTATGTATGAACTTAAACTTAATAAAGAATATTTCATTTCTCGGATTTCGTAAGTTTAGTAATTACACAGTCTAAATTATCTTGGTCGTCAAACCGCGGCCCTCAGCTATGAATGGTGGGGCGCTCGGTTTTAATAATTTTAAAAATCAATTACTGCATGACGATAGTTTTAAGTAGGTTACAAGCATACGGAAAATGAAGATGAGGATAAGATGATAGAGTTCTTGCTATCTAGAGAGAACCACCAGACCAGGATCTTGCTATTAATGATGAAGAGTACTTATCAGACAGTGCTGCTGACGTTCCTCCTGGCAAGCGAACAGATGCTGGTGGGACTCTCGCTGTCCAGAGAAGACTAGGAGACCAGAATCTTGCTACTAATGATGAAGAGTAGTTAATCCTATAATTCTTGTGGGGTCGAACAATGCAGCTTTCCCTCCCGGCAAGCGATAGAAGGTAGGTAGAACAGAAAGTAGACTCTCGCTGTACAAACAAGATCAGGATGGTACTAATAATAATGAATGTACAATTTGGGTGTCTTTAAGTCGAGAGTGAATAGGCTTCTTCTGGGTAAGCACGCTACATCTTAGACCTTATCTTCACTTTCCATCAGGTGAAATGAGGTCAAGTGCAAACCCATTTAATATATATAAAAAGAAAGATAGGCACTTACTCCCAGAATTCCTTGACGGGGTCAGACAGAGCAGCTTTGCTGACGTTTCCTCCCGGCAAGCGAACAGAAGGTGGTGGGGCTCTCACTGTCTAGCGAAGACCAGCAGATCAGGTTCTTGCGATCGTAGGGGTTCACGCATGTCGCTGTGTTCCAGTAGTTATCGCAATTTCTCCATGGGACATCTGAGAATAAAATTCGAAAGTTAATATAGGTACCGAGACCTACAGAAAACTATGTACGAGTATAAATGCCAGAAACTTTGAACACCAAACATATTTTCTCTGTCGTAAAGTTGTCCAAGAAACCAGACAGCATGATCTAGAGTCGCTCTTAAAATTAAAACGTGTTTGAGTATTCGTAAAATGATAATTACACGTAAATCTAGATTATGTTTTTTATTTCGCAAAAAACAGTGGATCATTTATATTGAACTGATTAAATCTTATCCTCCCATTATCAGATTTATACAATCCATCAATCAACAGCATGTCCGTACACTGCTGAGTGAAGGCTTCCTTCGTGCTGCGTCTCAAATCTCTATCCCAGGCTTTCCACATCCAGCCTCCTAGGTCAGGAGCCCCAGAAAAAGCAGAATGTCCTGCACTACTTGCCTAACTGCGGTCGGTCAGTAGAGCAGGACACTCAAGGCAAGACTTGTTCAGTTGATAAATATTAACAAAAAGACAATAAAATCAGAATTACCTGATCGCATGGACATGAAGAAGTAGAAGATGGCCCACGCCAGGATGACGATATAGTACACGTTCATCCAGCAGGACATCACCGCCGCTGCATACCCGATGCCTGAAATACAGTATCCCATGTAAAACCACGTATACTTATATGTTAGATCAACAAAATAGGTGAAAATAAAACTGCTGGTCTATACATAATTGTCGAGTAGCCGTTACATTTAGTATGGAACAGCTATTTTTTTCGCTTATTTCATCATCATCATGATTTCCCCGAATGATCTCCACACTGACTGGTCCTGTGCCGCCCGCATCCAAGGGATTCCCGCGACCTTCACCAGATCGTCGGTCTACCTTGTGCGGGGCCTGCCACGGCTTCAACCTTCCATACGTGGCCTCCACTCGAAGACCCTTCTGCCCCACCGGCCATCTGATCTCCTCGCAATGTACCCTGCCACTTGAGGTATGCAATTCTTTGGGCTATGTCTTTGACCTTGATTCTCCTGCGGATCTCATCATTCCTGATACGATCACGCAAGCGTCGCTTATTTATTTATATCGTCAAAACAATCACTATTTCACGATGCATAATGTCTTCACTTTGAAAAATTAGCAAATCGTCGCAGGCTATGTATAATATATACTACGATTGAATTCATGGCATGCTATGAAAGACAACTAAACACCATTAAATTTCACATCAACATACTAAATATTAGTCTTAGGTACTCCTGTGTAATGGCACGTAATGGACCCCAAATCACACTCAACCTACGCAATCGCGTGGAAATGTAAGGATAAGGACTTCGTAACAAAAAAAATTGGGTCCTAATTGCAGTGTTATGGACTCCTCATGTAGGTATGGTTTTATTTTCTAGACGTATGCCTATGGATTTTGTGTGTGTAAGTAGTATGAATGTATTTGTATGGATGGATGTGATCTGTTTACCCAGAATCAGGAAGACTAAGACGATAACATTCAACAAGGGCACGATAGTAAAAATATTGATTTGGGATACATTGTAATTTGTAGAAGTAATAGTCGTGAGTTTGAAATAGGTAATAAATACTTAAAATCCAATATTTTTATAGTGAACGAAGCCATGTCGTGTAGAAGCAATATATGGGGCCTTTGTTGTCCGTAAATGACCTTCCATACTTTACGAAAGATCTATGTGAGATAGTGTTATTTGCTGGCGACACTTCCTTGATTTTTAAGGTTGATAGATATAAAGAATCAATTGACGACGTAAATGATACTCTCTCACAGGTATTGCACTGGTTTACGACTAACAATTTACTTCTTAACTCAAAGAAAACTAAATGTGCTAAATTCAACATGCCAAATGTAAGGCAGGTCAATGCTAGTATTAAGATGAACAATGAATCTATTCAAATCATTAATTCCACAGTTTTTCTCGGTATAACTATAGATGCAAAATTGCAGTGGAGTCCCCATATTGCTGCCTTGGCAGGAAGACTAAGTTCCGCTGCATATGCAGTAAGAAAAATTAGGCGTCTGACTGATATCGAGACGGCAAGACTGGTCTATTTCAGCTATTTCCACAGTGTCATAGTCTTAACACCAGAAATAAACATAGGCTTGCCGTCCGGTCCTCAGACTTCATAAAATCGGTAATTCATTTGTTGGCTTAAGTATTAAGATATTTAATAAGCTACCACAAAATGTCATTAACCTATCACTGGATAAGTTTTAAAACCTGCCTAATGAAGAAAGGTTACTATAGTGTACAAGACTATTTAAATGATAAGGATCCTTGGTCATGTTAATTGATTAATCTTTTGAGTTGTTATTCAAAGTACTTTTCTCGTCTCAATTGAAACTCTGTAACATCATCAATATTTGAAAAGAGTAACTACTGAGTTTCTTGCTGGTGTCTTCTCAGTAGATATCGACATTCCGAACCAGCGATAGATATTATGTACTTATTTTGACATTCACAAGTGTTCTGTGTGGACCTAAATTGAATAAAGATTTTCTGTATCTTTTATCTTTATCTTTTATGAAGATTCCAGACTAAACATTCTGTAGACACCCATGTGATGAAAACTTTTGTTTGTTCTGTGTTTGGGCGTAATATAATGTACTTATTTAAGTATATATTTGTATTACACTGTTAGTCTAATATCCGTAATACAAAACACTTTGCCAGCGGCGGGAACAATAGAAAACAATAGAGATGTGCCGAGTTTAACTCGTGATCCGCTGTCAAAGGGTTAAGCTACTACGTACGGAATTAGGTCTATGTATGAGATGCTGTATAAATTCATTTATTTATTGGCTAAATCTCGTCTTATCAATTTCGAAAACTTTAGAAAACAAGGGCAATCTTTAATTGATTCAAGATTCAATTCAATTCAATTCAAATAATTCTTTATTTGCATAGGCTTGTACACAGCACTTACAAATTGTCATACATTTGAATGACTTAAAACTATTTATAAGTACTTATGTATAATTTACATGTTAATACATATATATGTTGATACATAAAATATACTAAAGAAATAAATAAACATAATGCGATTCTACCACCGGCTCGGAAAGTTGTTTCTGGTCGAGAAGATCCGGCAAGAAACTCGCCAGTTACTCTTTTTAATCGCCAACTTTTTTACAATGGTTTATTATCTTCATACCAAGTCATACAGTCTAATGCAACACAAAATAGAATGAATTTGATTGCCCAATTGATATACAAACAAAACTAAACAAACTTCTGACTGAAGAATATCAATGTCAGAAATTACGGATAGCAGCAGCAGGCCATTAGGTTGAAGATGGCAGACACAATGGGTACTTTGATAGTTCTTTTGTGCCTGTCAGCCTCATATTCTGGATTTCACGGCCGCTTACCATCAGGCGGAGTGAGGTCATCCTGATTGGCCTTTCTATAAAAAAAAGAGTAACAATAAAAATATGCATAAGCTAACGTACTCATACTTTAGCTTATGCAAATAAAGAATATTTTAAATAGTGTAGGTAACTTTTTTTTCAAGCTCAAATGGTCCCACTGCTGGGCAAAGGCTTCCCCTAATAGCCTCCACTGCTCTCTATTCATTGCCAGCGTTTGCCAGTTACGGGAGTATTGGTCCAGGTCTTTTTCGGCCTGCATCTTTGGCGACGGCCATCTACAGGCTGCCATTTTGTGACAACATGGGTCCATCTCTCTGGGTGCATTCTCACAGTATGGCCAGCCCAGTTGCATTTCAGGTTTGCGGATTTTTCACCTACGTCCATAATGCCGGTTTGTGAGCGGATTATGGTATTTCGCACTCTATCCGCGAGATTAATATAGATAGATGCTCCGCTCCATAGCTCTTTGGGCAATCCTGTGCTTGGAATTCTGGCTTTCAGTTAGTGACCATGTCTGAGCACCATAGGTGAGGATGGGCAGAATACAGACGTCAATAAGTTTTCGTTTCAGTGATAGAGGAAAGGTCGCCTTCATCGACCAGTAGCTCTTCCAGGCATTATTGATACGGCGCACGATTTCTTTTTCCTGAATGCCTTTTCCGTAGGAGACTATCTGGCTTTGTAGGTAACTTGTCTTTAAAAAAGGGGCAATCTTGAACACGCTCGAACATCCGTTTCTACATTTGCCCCAAAGCTTCATGAAAAATATCACGGACCGAGGTACGGTATCATGAAAACAACACAAGCTTTGAACAATATTAGTTACATCTTTTCTTGTTGTAATGTTTGGTTACCACAGTTACCTTTACAAATAGGGGCAATCTTGAACACGCTCAAACAACCGATTAAGCTACCCCGAAAACAAACTTCATGAAGATTATCAGTGACAGAAGTATGGTATCATGACAATGACACAAACCTTGAACAAGACCAGTTAAGTACACATCTTTAGTTGATACACTCACCTTTAAAAATAGGGGCAATCTTGAACACGCCTAAGCCACCGATCGTCAACATTTGCCCCATTGCCAGCTCCATGAAGAACATCGGTATCCCCGCGAGGATCAGCGTCAGGAAGTACGGGATGAGGAAGGCGCCGCCTCCATTCTTGTAGCAGAGGTAGGGAAACCGCCAGACGTTCCCCAGGCCGATCGCCAGCCCGATGACGGAAAGGATGAAGTCCAGTTTGCTGGCCCATGATCCTCTTTCGGGGAGATCTGATTTTATTGCCACGTCACTGGAAAATAATGAATTAAATTAAAATAAAAAAACACTATCTATTAAATTGTGACCATTACAAAGATCCCAAATACTCTGCTGTGAGGATATTTTAATATGATAGGTGGTAGAAGAGGATTACCGGATGGTAAGCGATTGCTGCCGCCCATGGACACTCGCGACACCAATGGAATCACAAGTGCGCTTCCAACCTCTAAACACCGCTTTCACCCAAATTGGACCTCTGTTACCCTCACTCACGCAGTGAAACACAACACAGTACTGCTTCACGCTGGTTTTCTGTGAGGCCGTGGATAACTCCGGTTGATACTCAAGCGGTGTTAAGGTGACGGGTATGAAGGTACTAAACCGGATCTATTTTAAACAATTTCGGGATTACAATCTCTCGGCAAACACTTATACTATTTATTAAATAACCATGCACAAATGTTGAGTCCGTTTTTGTATGCGAAAAATTTATTCACGCCAAAAGTGGCCGCTTTTGGCGTGAATCAATTTTTCGCGTACGCGTTGGACCCAACATTTGTGCATGGTTATTTAAAAACCCCGAAATTGTTACGTAGCTGAAAATTAAAAGCGATTGGAGTCGTTAGTGTGCCGTACTACCTTAAATTGAATAATTTGTTTGGTACTTTTTCCAATAAATTGGAATATTTTCGTTATCCATTTGTTAATTATTTCTTAAACATTTTCTTTATTGAGCTAAAAAAAAATACTAGCACAATTAAATTACATTTATTGTAATGCAGAACAAGAAAAGGTTTCCTAATGTATCTACGTCATGCACAGAACCCATGTCATGTCGTACGCAAGCTGTAGTCATTTTACGCGCGCTTGCACAAGTCAAAATTTGGGTCACGGAATGCCCAGGGAAAGCAAGACTTTACTGCTCCATCATCCGACTATTTCATGAAGATAAAGTTCCCATCTTTGGGTGCAACTGAGAATTATACTGAAGCACAGATATTATAATAACACGGGTGAGATGAGAGTATATCGAGAGAGAGAGAGAGGTAATACCTTACTCTATGTGAGATGTTTAAATTATTGTTAAGGCGACGGGTAGGGCACACTAGCGACGCCAATCGATTTTAATTTTTAGCAACAAAACCGGATCTATTTTAAACAATTTTGGGGTTACAATCTCTCGGCAAATACTGATATTATTTATTAAATAACCATGCACAAATTGATTCACGTACGTTTTTGTACGCGAAAAATTTATTCACGCCAAAAGCGGCCCCTTTTGGCGGTACCTCAAAATTCGAGTGCAAAAGCAGACCAAACAGTTAACTATAATTATTAAATAATTAGTATAGGTGTTTGCCGAGATATTGTGAAATTGTTTCTAATAGATCTGGTTTAGTAGCTAAAAAATAAAATTGATTGACGTCGCTAGTGTGCCCTACCCGTCACTTTAATTAGCTACGCCTCGCGGTTTCATCCGCATAGTTATAGAATTATCGTTATATTTTTAATAATCATCATCATCATCGTCAGCCCATTTAAGTCCCCATTGCTGGGGCACGGGCCTCCCTCAATCACATGAGGGGTGATTGCCATACTCACCACGCTTGACAGACGGGTTGGCAAGGGTTTTGATATAAATACAGAGTTTTCCTTCTCTTGGTGCTGATGATCATGCCAGCAGCTTTACCTTAGTCGCCTTTTACGACACCTCGGTAAGAGTGAGGGTGGCCTATTCTACTCTGCCGGGGACCACACGGCCATACTTACTAAGGATACTTTACCTAGGTTTATTACTCGTCCCCTGCGCACTGAGCTCGATGTCATCTGTCCGCTCCTTCGTGTCCATATTGCCGTCTCCTTCTAGCCAAGCTAATTAAATCTCTAAAGGTCTAACTTAACTCTTCACACGTTTCTCACTACCACCTAGTTGAATTGTATTAACATTTTTATTGTACTGGTTGGACTAGACTGGGTAAACTGCCAATGTATCTGGAACAATGGAAAAAGTATTTGAATAGTGATACTTTATAATATTTAATGTTAGTCTATATTAGTATAGAATGTAAAAAAAAATTGAATGTGAAAATGTAAAGTATGATTGATTTATCATCGTCGGCCCATTTAAGTCCCCACTGCTGGGGCACGGGCCTCCCTCAATCACGTAAGGGGTAATTGCCATACTCACCACGCTTGGCAGACGGGTTGGCGAGGGTTTTGATATAAATGTAGAGTTTTCCTTCTCTGGGTGCTGATGATCATGCCAGCAGCTTTACCTTAGTCGCCTTTTACGACACCTCGGTAAGAGTCAGGGGGGCCTATTCTACTCTGCCGGGGACCACACGGCAATTGATGATTGATTTATACCCAATAGTTTATTGCTTTACATAAGGTATAAGGTAGTACTTTGTATAATTTATTAAAACACATTACGGACACTAAATTTTGTTGGGCTTTACAGCAAATTTTAGGAGAGAGAAAGCCAGCTTTGGCATTAAAATTGTTCTCTTCTATAATATATCATTTAATAAATGACATTGTTAAATAAAAAAAAATGCAACTTATATATTTATTTTTGTTATGTATATTTTTATTTATTAATTCACGTTACACATTTAAAAAAATTAAGTTCAATTAATCTATTATTAATCTATCAAAAATTGTAGTTTTAATTGAAATCTATACTATTTAAATTATATTTTAATGTTTCTTTATTTAATATTATGTTTATTCTACTCATTGCTAAATTGTTTGTTGATTTTTTGACAAGTCTAAAATTATACATTGGTATGCCCTTTCAGGGCGCTACATTGTATTAATAACATCTTATGTACGTACATTAATTATTGTTTAAGATACTTCGTACCCAATGTAGCACACGCAATAAAGAAATTGAAATTATAGAATATAGAATAGGGACCTCCCGATGTTAATATAAAAGTGCTTCAATTAAATATGTTATTTTCTTTCTTGACTTTTATTATTTAAGATACTTCGTACCTAATGTAGCACGCAATATAGAAATTGAAATTATAGAATACAGAATAGGGAGGTCCCTATGTTAATATAAATGTGCTTCGATTAAATATTTTATTTTCTTTCTTAACCTAAGGCAAGCGTGACTAAGCCTCATATTATCATAGAAGCGATTACTTGATTTCCGTGATGGAGGCATGTGCTCTGCAGTGAGATAAAAAATAAGCTTTCCAAGCTCTTATTACACTGTGATACTTCTAGTACTAACTTCATCAACTTTTTTTACACATGGAGAGATACAATATCGCATAAAACTATGGTCCCAGTAGAGCTAATATCTATACAAATACACATGTTTTTGTTTCATCAAAAAATACCAAGTATTGATGAAATTATAGAAAATTAAAATTTCGCAAGCGCGCGCTAGTATTGTCACGTCACCGTAAAACATTTTTTTTTAATTATTTATCTCGGGAAATACACGACGTATCGTAATATTATTTTCAGTCATATACTGGGCGAAGAACTGAGACGATGACGTCACTTTACAACACTTTATTTTATAATCAAATATCTCGGAAACTACACAATGTATCGTATTATTTTTTTCAATGATATTTTTTTTAAGGAGAGCCAAACAATAAAATTAGTGAACATTCTCCTTTGCCGTGGATGAAAGGAACATTTTATAATTGTACATTAATTTACTGTTAATATTTATATGCAATGTAAGAAAAATAATTTTTACGTTATTTTAGTAATTTTGGTAACCATAACTATAAGCAAGAAACAAACTATTAGCAAACAAAAGCACGGACGTAGAGTCTGTGTATGTAATTAACCAATAGAAATATATTTTATAATCAGACTTGGTGCAGCAATAAAAACGCAATACAGACAATCACACATCAGATTTTTACAATCTGTCAAATCCTCAATTGATATAGAACCGAACGTGTTTGACATTATGGGCCAGGCAAACAACGTATCTCCCATACAAAGGTAATACTAAAATAATTTTTAAATTTGAGGATATCTCGACATTTCATAACTGTTACTCAGATAAAGCAAGTATTTATCTATGTCTCTCAATAATATTTACCCACTTAAAACCTATTTTCTGCTTATTGGTTTTCTATTAAAAACTCAATTATTCATTATAAATTTTTTCAGAGACACAGCGTGTATTCCAATGTCTTAAATTGGAATTTTCATTGTGTCCCTGAATTCAAATTCGGGATCGGGAAGAAAAATTAAGCATGGTTTTGATCACGTCGTTACCGGGTACATTTTTTGTTAATATGAACAGGAGTTGTCGAGTTTTGCTAAACTAAAAAAAAATAAGCATGGTCTTGATCACGTCGTTACCGGGTACATTTTTTGTTAATATGAACAGGAGTTGTCGAGTTTTGCTAAACTAAAAACAATTAAGCATGGTCTTGATCACGTCGTTACCGGGTACATTTTTTGTTAATATGACCAGGAGTTGTCGAGTTTTGCTAAACTAAAAAAAATTAAGCATGGTCTTGATCACGTCGTTACCGGGTACATTTTTTGTTAATATGACCAGGAGTTGTCGAGTTTTGCTAAACTAAAAACAATTAAGCATGGTCTTGATCACGTCGTTACCGGGTACATTTTTTGTTAATATGAACAGGAGTTGACGAGTTTTGCTAAACTAAAAACAATTAAGCATGGTCTTGATCACGTCGTTACCGGGTACATTTTTTGTTAATATGAACAGGAGTTGACGAGTTTTGCTAAACTAAAAACAATTAAGCATGGTCTTGATCACGTCGTTACCGGGTACATTTTTTGTTAATATGAACAGGAGTTGACGAGTTTTGCTAAACTAAAAAAACCGGCCAAGTGCGAGTCGGGCTCGCGCACAAAGGGTTCCGTAGCAGCAAAGTCCAAAATTACAGTTAAATCAACCTATCTCAAAAACTATAAGAGATACTTTGATCAAACCAAAAATCGTTGAAAGAGTTAATTAGCATGCATCACCTCTATTTTTTTAGAATTTTATACCCCGTAGTTATAAAAATAGAGGGGGGGGGACATACTTTTTACGACTTTGAGAGCTGATATCTCAAAAACCGTTCACTTTAAGAAAAATGTTTTTTAGAAAACTTTATATCATTTTAAAAGACCTTTCCATTGATACCCCACACGGGTATGTACATCGAAAAAAAAAATTTCATCCCTCAGTTACATGTATGGGGGGCCCCACCCCCAATTCTTTTTTTACTATTTAGTGTCATATTTTGTAGCGGTTCATACAACACATATTCCCATCAAATTTCATCACTGTAGTACTTATAGTTTCCGAGTAAATCGGCTGTGACAGACGGACAGACGGACAGACGGACATGACGAAACTATAAGGGTTCCGTTTTTGCCATTTTGGCTACGGAACCCTAAAAAATTAAGCATGGTCTTGATCACGTCGTTACCGGGTACATTTTTTGTTAATATGAACAGGAGTTGACGAGTTTTGCTAAACTAAAAACAATTAAGCATGGTCTTGATCACGTCGTTACCGGGTACATTTTTTGTTAATATGAACAGGAGTTGACGAGTTTTGCTAAACTAAAAACAATTAAGCATGGTCTTGATCACGTCGTTACCGGGTACATTTTTTGTTAATATGAACAGGAGTTGACGAGTTTTGCTAAACTAAAAAAAATTAAGCATGGTCTTGATCACGTCGTTACCGGGTACATTTTTGTTAATATAAACAGGAGTTGGCGGGTTTTGCAAAACTAAGTCCCGAAATAAAGTGAGAGCGGACCACTAGCTGCAATAGTTTTAAATATTTTTAATCAATCCTCGTATTTTTTTACTTTTTTTTTAATGAACTATCGCTTGACCACAATCTCACCTGATGGAAAGTGACGATGAGGTCTACTTTTAAACACTACTTACTACTTTTAAAAATCAATGTAAAATTGCAATCTAACAAGAGCTTTTAAGCTTTCATTACACTGCAATTTTAACAGTAGCTCCTTACGTATTTGGAAACGGATAAAGAAGAGCGGTTTCTCTTAACACAAGCAACATAATTACTTAAGGTGACGGGTAGGGTACACTAGCGACACCAATCGATTTAAATTTTTAGCTACTAAACCGGATCTATTTTAAACAATTTCGGGGTTACAATATCTCGCCAAAAGCGGCCACTTATGACGTGAATCAATTTTTCGCGTACAAAACGGACCCAAAATTTGTGCATGGTTATTTAATAAATACTATGTGTTTGCCGTCTCCTTTTAAGGTGACGGGTAGGGCCATCACCTTAAAAGGAGACACCAAACCAAACAAAAGGTAATAAAACTGTTGTAAGAAACTGAAATAAATAATTATGTTTTTTGGTATTTTATAATACAATAACAGTTAAAATAATTCTTTCACAAAACTCTAGAAGACAGCTTATTAAGTGTCCTTTACCCCAACTCGTTTGAGGTCACAATCTGCTCGTACATATATAACACCAAGTAGAGTATCGCGAAGTAAAGTACCTCTTAGATATAACCCCGTATCAGTTATAGCGGGGCTTTTACGGTTACGATTGCACTTGGGGCAAAAATCCCCATTTTGGGGAAATGTTGAAACTATGTATTACCCGAAAAGGATTATCTTTATTGTCGTCATGAGTATGGGGATAATGTTAACGTTGAATGTGTTTTAGCCACAAACAAACGAAAAAAATACAACATTTTTATGAAATGGGCCAAATTCAGATTATAATAAAAAATATTAAAAAAAGAAAAACTTAAGAATACCTACATACTTATTGGAACAATTAATTTAATAATTACATTATAACTTTGAGTCGGATTCATTTATTATAGTTTTTAAAACTTACTTACTTTAGTTAGGTTTCAGTAATGAAATGATTAAAATGAAGTAACACATTAAAATAATAATAGTGATAATGATTACTCCATATCATTAATAGAATACTTTTTACATAGAAATTATAAACACTAAAATAATAAATTAAATAAACCATCATTGAGTGGCTTCATGGTACATGGTAGGTAGTGACCCTGCCACAGTACCCCCAAATTTTGGGTTCGATTCCCACAAAAAATCTTGTGAGGAACACTTGTGTTTTTTCTATTTCTATGTATTTGTAATTGTCTGGGTGGATGTTTAAGTTATTTCATTTGCAATTATTATTCCCCTGTTGTCATAGGTATAGCCAACAACAAAATAGATATATAACAAGTGCTAGTGAAAGAAAGAAAGAAGAAGATGAGAAGAAAATATTTATTCGGAGCACATAAACTTAAGAAAAAGTGCTACTTAATTTAGTGAGAAATGAGGTAAATGTATGAGATATTGTATGCATTTATGTTGTAATTAAGTTTTTATTTATCAAGTTTAATAAAATTTGCACTAACACGGTAGTTGGCTTACCACTTAAATTAATTAAATATTATAAAATAAAAAGATTATATAATTTGTTATCATGGTTAATTACTCCTTTTAAAATTATTATAGACATAAACTTCACTTTTAATAAAAAGTGATCACAATTCTTAAATATATTTTTTTTGTTTTTGGATTAATCCTGCGCACGGGGACAGCCGCAAAACTCGACTTTAGTAATGTCTACCGAATATAGTGATACATTCGCTTCAGAAAAAAATTAAATAATTAAAATAAAATAATTGAAGAGTCCGTCGAAAATTTGACACGTGGCAAAAATCGGATCTAACGTTCTTTTACTTTACAAGTTACAAAGTATCAGTGGTTTTGACATTTTCCCGATAGAAAGAATATTGTACGGTACAGAGAATAAAAAGGTTCGTCACCTTAAGGTCAATTTTCGCTTGCACGACAAGAATCAGTCATACCAACATACCGTTTTAAAAAGATCTGCCAACCTTCTTTAAATTTTCTTTACATCAAAAGGAATTAATATTGCTGCAAGCAAATCTGAACTTTCTTACCTAACAGTTAAGCATAATTTTCTGTGAAACAAGCACTCACAAATTTAACGAAAGGTAATAAGTGCTCATAGCATATCAAACGAATCAATTTGAAAACTGACGAACCTTTTCGTTCTTTGACTGTACAACGTCCTCCTTTCCATGTCACCGAAGTGCCTTCTGACAGTAGTTGCACTGTACTTTTGCCCAAATAGCTCTTTTTTTTCTGACAGACTATTCATAGACATAACGCGACATAGTATTCTTGGTATTTTTATCCTTCAAATACTATGCTTCCATTTCGTAGGCTCACCATAATTCAAGAGTTTTATGGGAATGCTCGGGACGCAGACGTTTACGATACTCCGCGTATGTCAATATGTTTTCTGCTTCTATGGGCGTGCGTGCCGAGTAGGGTGGCCATAAAAACAAAATAGACTATTGACATAAAAAGTTTAAAGAGCTTAGTAAGTATTATGGTCATAATAGTATATCAATTATGAAAATTAACGAAAAATCTTTATGTTTGTCCATAGGTACGAAACACTTATGATTATAACATACGCGGAGCAATTTATCTTACAAGACTAACAAAAAAGGCACGTACCCAAAGTCTGAGGTTGTAACATTCACTCAATTTAAAAACATTTATGATTTTTATTAAGTAATCCAATTCTTTTCTTACAAATTTTCAAATAGATAATATGTAGATAGGTAAGTACCTAAGTAGTACCTACAAGGCTACATAAATAAATTAAAATAATTGAAAAAAGGTCGCATATAAGTGATTGTTAAGTGTGTATATTAATGATGTCTACTTTAATAATAAATTTTATTTATATATTCTATCCATTTATATTAGAAATCATTATTCTTTGGAAAAAAGTTTTTTTTTATTTGGAAAATATTTCACCAGCCTGGTTTTTATAGAGAGCTATCTCGCGTAGACTCTACTTTTTATATAGGTATGTGTTAATATGTACCTAAATAATTGTGAAATGATAAAGGTTACTATAGAACTTTCCAGAAAAAAACTAAAAGACTTTAATTAAAGAATACTCTATCCATGGACTTCAGCTAGACACCCTGTATACTAACTAACATGAATGCCTACTTACTTATTGTTATAAGTAGCCGTACATAAAAAAGGAAATAATAAAAAAAAAGAAAAACTTACTTTTTAAAAAATCACACACACATCACAAACTGCACTATCACAGGTACATCCCACTGTCACCCAAGTCCAAACGTCAAATTCGGGAAAATGGCGCCGGTTTTGACACATGCGTGTTCTCCCGTATCATGCTGGCGCTCGAATGGAACAGTGGCTACCAGCATATCAGCTCCTACAGGATACGATACATGTGAACGTTGCAACTGTCAGCCGTAGAAAGAATTTATGGGCCGACTCTGACAGCAATTGAAACCCTCCGGATGGTATCGTCAACGATAGTTGCGCGGGAGTTGGCGGGTGACATTGTGTCGTGTAATGGTCTCAAATGATGCGCGGCAGTCGGCCGCCGACCGTTTCCTAGTAACACGCAAAGATATAAAGGCTTGTCAAGAAGGGACTCGTTGAAACGTTTAGCGTGGCTAGTTTTGAGCGCCTATGTAACAGTAAAAATAAGTTAAATGGTAGCTCAGAGGATAAGAACGCGCCTCTGGTGATTATGGTGCGAATCCGAACATGCTCTGGATTTTTCAAATCTATTTCTACTATTAGCTCGGCGGTGAGGGAAAACATCGCGAGGAAACCTACACGTTTCGGATAGTTTCTGATTCGTGAAGCCATGATTCACTTGGTCTGGTTGCCCTGTTAAAGGGTTGCGAAGGTCAGACGGCAGTCGCTTCATTGCAATCACCAGACTCCTCAAATCCTGGACCATGGTCTAAGCGTAAATGGTAGAGACGACAAACGAAAGCAATTAACGCCGCCGAAGAACATCCGCGAAATCAGAGAGTAGCGATCTCTCCAATTGGCATGTGTTGCCGGCCCTTTTAAAAAAAGTTACACCCTTCTCTTGAAGGTCCCTCAGTCTTAGCCATCAGGAAATAGTCCTGCAGCCAAACCGTTTCACAGAACTAAGGTACGTGGTGGAAAGTTCCGCGAGAAACGCACAGTATTAGACCGCCATCTTTTTTTTTAATGACTGCATATGCCGAACACATTTTTAACTCTGCCAATGTCGAGTGATTAAAGAGAGTTTTATAAGAAAATTGACCTGTATGGATGAGATTATATTCTGGATATTATTTTAATTTGAGTTCTTGCACCATCTCAAACAAAAAATACAACAAAACGGACTGCACAAACCGCCATCGATTGAGATGATGGAGATGGAATGACAATCGCGTAAAGTTCGATGTAAGAATTCAGGGGTCCTGCTGTTTGACCAAAAGTTATTTGGCATAATTGCACTTGACAAACAAGGTTTGAGCAAAAAAATGGTTTCGCCAATTGATCATTTTACAACTCAGCATTTTACAAATGACTTACTTTTCTAAATGATCAACACTTAAATTTACATTTTATAAATAATCATATTACTTAAAAAACATTGACAACTGAGCTATCAGAAAAAAATACTAAACACATTTGATAAAATGTATTATTTGACAAATGTATCGTTTATTAATTAATAATATAATAGATATGGTATGGGCCAAATTAATACATAATATTTGGAAAATTATAATTTCTAATTACAGCAATGGATTTTAATAATTTGATATATTATATGTAGACAGAATGCATAAAACATTCAGCTGCAGGGTGTAGATCAAACAGTTCCACAGAGAACTATCACGGGGATAAAGATAGTCACCGATTTTAATTAAATGTTGGTGTATATTTGCCCTTCTTCCATATGCAATATAGTGGGTTGAGTATACCGTAAAATTTGCATGCAAATAGAATGCTATTTACTTTGCAAAGATTCCTCATCTAGACGATATTGAAAATGCTGTATTTCTGTACGTACACCAAGTTGAGCCGCGGCGCGGGCAACAGCTAACTTTATGAACTTTTCTCATATAAAAAGTTCAATAGTTTGCTATTTACATAAGATTATTATGAAAATAGCAAAGTAATAAACTTTTTATACTTTTAACGACTGTTCCTAACGCTGAATCCAATTTCAATATGCTTAGATTGACCCGGTAGAGAGACTGAAAACTGCAAAGTATAGGCTTCTATCCGGTAGCTACTACTTTGTAGCTTTCGGTTTTGAAGACTGGGCCCGTGGGGTTCGACGACGGGGGTGACGCTCTCTCTCTTTTTTCAGCGACATAGCTATGCGTTTAGTCCAAATCACGGGAGAGCCAACAGCTGGCAGCTACCTCGCCCAGCGAATTCCTATCGCGCTCCAGCGAAGTAATGCTGCCCGCATTTTAGGGACTTTTTTTTTATGCTAGAGGCGGACAAACGAGCAAGCGAGTCACCTTATGGAAAGTAATCAATGGCGCCCATGAACATCCGCGAAATCAGAGAGATCGCTAATGTGTTGCCGGCCTTTCTTTTTTCTTTCGGCTGACACTGCCACAGGGACCTACTTTGTTTGAACTTTCTTTAGCTCAGCTTTTAGCTTTTTTTTTTAATTTTCTTAAGTTTTTCTTCTTTTACATGCTTAGCTCCTCTTCATCTTAGCGTGTAATTCCCAGTTGCGTCCAAAGCTGTCACTTTGGAGCCTGGGGTACGCTTGGACCATGATACAGGATTCGGGAAGTCGGGTAATTACAATGAAGCGACTGCCGTCTGATAGAAAAGAGAACCAGACCAACTGGAAAGAGAACCAGACTATCTCGGAGTCATATCAATGAATATGATGTTGTGAAATATTTATTATTATTAAAAAAATATATTAATACAAAAACAATTTTACCGTAGGAATTTTGTGTAGGTGAGTCGAGAGATTATTGTTATTATTCAGGATTATTATTATTATTATTTTAAACCAAAGTTTTAGCTCAGTATCTAAAAAGGTACTGGTGTACTGAATTGCACGGGCCTAAGCCAAGTGTAATTCAGGGGGGTTAATGCCTGGCGTACAATTCGTTTGCGAATTTGATGGATTATGTGTATTCGGGGATTGTATGTCTGTCTGTAAGAACTTCCTGACTATCCGGCATGTATTCAAGATAACAGCTTTCTGCATTAAAACGTAAGTTGATTGAGGGAGAGATAACATGGCTATTGAGTTGTGAAGTTGGGTGGGGATAACTCCTGTAGTTTTTATTATTATTCAGTAAAATCAACGACTATCGTTATATATACGTTTACGAGTCAGTAAATTGCCTGAGAATAAGTTTGTTCTGATATACTAATTAGTGATTAAACAATTAAGTATTTTTGAAATGTATTCACAAACAACACAGTACTTACAGTTAACTAAGAAAAACCTGTTATTGGCCTTATGTTATGTAATTTGCACAGATCCTATATTTATTGTAAACGCTGTTGGTTTTTTAAAAAAATAAATAAATAATCTTTATATCTTTATATCAACAATTGTGGGGACTCAACATTTTGAGGAACTATGATGAGGAATGAAATGAAAATGAATATAAATAACATAGGAAGAATATAACAGTTTGTAAGATAAAAGCGAAGCAACACATAGGAATGAAAACAACCAAGTACCTACAGGTATTTTATACACTTTTTCCTGTAAGTCACACATGCGTACAACTGGGCAGGGAAAACCTCACAATGGGTTACATAATAACACCCTGGGTCAAAGGATTTCCTTCAGAAAAAATGTGCCGAACGACATGAGGATTTTATCTCTGTACTGGAGCTTTGTAACTTTTGTACAGGAATTGACTGCCTCGGTGGCGTAGTGATCGCACTATAGAGCGATGGCTGCGCAAGAGGTCCCAGGTTCGATCCCCGGTTCGGGCCAAAAATTTGTAGCTAAGTTTTCGGTAAGAAATTCTTAGTGTCAGCCCGGAGTCTGGAATTGGGCGGTCTTGTGCCTCGTAAAGCACGTTAAGCCGTTGGTCCTGCGCCCAATCCCGCTCCGATCGTGTCACGCTGGTGTCCCATCGGTGGTGTCATATGAGGGTAAGGGAATAGAGAGTGCACTTGTGTTTGCGCACACACTTGGCACTTGTGTTTGCGCACACACTTGAGCACTATAATATATCCTGCGTACGTGGCTGATCATTGATATTGGCCGCCGTAGCCGTAATCGGTTGGAGGATATTATTTATTTTTACAGGAATTAGTATTAACTATTTAGACCTCTGTGCTTAGTTCGATTTTTTTTGACACGTGTACGAGCATATTTATTTAATGTTGCATAATGTACATGTCACTTATAAACATATATCCTTAGGTCTATGTACCTGATCCTGTCAAGTGACAGTTTGACCGTGGAAGAGCCATGCTTCGGCATGATTGGAGGTCATTCTACGGTTAGTTGGTTACTCTGACCTGGTTGTATTTTGAGTTTGAGTTTATTACAACTAACTGTAAAATCAGGTTAAACTTCAACCCCCTAATTACAAATCCCGGTCTAAGAAAAGTTCCGGAACTAAACTCGTTCCAGCCCTTTTTAACATTACGTGTTGGCACAAGATGGCATGCACATTAGTGCGGTAATAACTTTAGATCCCGTTTAGTAATAAAGGGGTAAAAATTAATGACACCCGCGTTCCTTTTTCGATGCCACCTATCATATAAAAAAGTAAATCAAAATCAAAATCAAAAATGTCTTTATTCAATTTAAGTCCATACAGAACATTTATGAATGTCAAATATTATGTAATCTACCGCTGATTCGGAATGTCAATTTCTACCGAGAAGAATCAGCAAGAAACTCAGTAGTTACTCTTTTCAAATAATATTACAAATTATGATTACAGTGACAGTATGATATACAATGCTTATAATCAATATCGTTTAGATAAATCGTCAAGGAAAAAGTATGAAATGAATTATACATTAGAGGACAGGCGAAGATATCAACATGTCCAAGAATCCTTGTCATTCAAATAATCATCTACTTTATAGTAGCCTTTCTGCATTAGGCAGTTTTTTACGTGCAACTTAAACTTATGTACAGGTAAATCAATGATATTTTGAGGTAACTTATTAAACATTCTAATGCTAAATACAAATACAAATACAAATACAAATCATTTATTCATGAAGCACAGGTAGGTATTAAGGTCTTAATTAAAATTATTAAAGTCACACCGTGTTCTGCCTCGTTGGCGTATGAATGTTAAACAGAGATGGGAATACTTAAATGATACTTAAATGTCAAAATAATTAAGAAAATAAATCAGTTGCTACCAAATTCATTAAAATCAACATGTCATTAACAATTAAAACAAGATTAACAATATATTGCTTACGTCATAAAAATTAAATTAAGATAAAATCGATTAAGACAGTATAAAACAAACAAAAAAATACCTAACAACCTTCAACTCGTTTATTTCCTAAAAATATAATAATATAGTAAAAACTTTACTGCACTTAGTCCCTATTTAAAATCCAGAAATTCTTTTACCGAATAAAAGGCATTATCTTTTAAGAATTGAAATAGTTTATGTTTAAAAGTTATGTAATGATCGCATTCTTTAATTGCGGTAGGAATCTTATTATAAACTTTTGGCGCCATTTGGAAAACACTTTTACTGTATAATGCCGTTTTAAAGGATATTTGATTAGCCGCGCGTACCAGTGTACGGTTACGCGTTTTAATAACAGTAATGAATAGGTTTGGGTGTTGTCTAATGAAAAGAGCCAGTTCAAAAATGTAGAGTGACGGCAACGTCAATAGGTTTAGGTCACGAAAATATGGTTTACAGCTGTCGGTTTTTTTCAGATAGCACATTGCCCGTATGCATCTCTTTTGACATTTAAACACTCTTTCCCAATTTGTGGCGTTGCCCCAGAATATAATTGCATACCTCAATCTTGAAGCGACAAAGCCATGATAGGATGCTAGTAGAGACTGAAGACCTACTTTTCGTGATAATAGATACAGGCTATAGGACGATTGGGAGAGCTTATTGCAAACAAATTCGATATGATTTTGCCATTTTAAATTATCGTCAATATAGAGGCCTAAAAACTTAGTGCTAACTGTAGGGTCGATAACTTTACCCTTTATGCTCAGTCCTAGAAATGAATTTCCAGTTTTCTGAAGTCTTAGATTTGGGAACAGTAGGTTATTATTACAACAGAATTCAAACTCAATATGTGCCCGAGGCACTGGGGTACAAGACCGTCAACTTCCAGACTCCGGGCTGACACTGAGAATTTCTTAAGGCGACGGGTAGGGCACACTAGCGACGCCAATCGATTTTAATTTTTAGCTACTAAACCTGATCTATTCTAAACAATTTCGGTGTTACAATCTCGCGGCAAACACACATACTCTTTATCAAATAACCATGCACATGTCGGGTCCGTTTTTATACGCGAAAAATTGATTCACGCCAAAAGTAGCCGCTTTTGGCGGTAATTCAAATTTCGAGTACAAAAGCAGACCCAAAAGTTAAGTATAAGTATTTAATAAATAGTAAAAGTGTTTGTCGAGAGGTTGTAACCCCGAAATTGTTTAGAATAGATCCGGTTAAGTAGCTAAAAATTAAAGTCGATGGGCGTCGCTAGTGTGTGCTCTCCGTCACCTTAACAGAAAAAATCAGGTACAAATTTTGGCGCGACTCGGGGATCGAACCCGGGACACCAAGGGCAGCCGTCGATTAAAAGTGCGACGCACTATCCACTAAGCCAACGAGGCAGTCATAATCATATGTAAATAGGCAGCAAAGTATTAAACTTTTTATACGAGAAAAGTTCGTAAAGTTATCTATTGGCCACGGCTCAGTGTACAGATCTATACAGCTTTTCCAATATCGTGTGGAAATGAGGCATCTTTGCAAAGTAAATAGTGGGTACTCTATTTGCATGCAAATTTTACGTTATATTCAACCCCCTCTATTGCATACATATATATATGTATATACCCAATTTGTAATTAGGGGCAGACGCCCTGTTGGTCTAGTGGTTTAAGATGACGGGTAGGGCACACTAGCGACGCCAATCGATTTAAACTTAATAGCTACTAAACTGGATATATTTTAAACAATTCAGGGTTTCAAACTCTCGGCAAACACTTATACTATTTATTAAATAACCATGCACAAATGCGGACCCAACATTTGTTCGCGAAAAATTGATTCACGCTTAAAATGGCCGCTTTTGGCGGTAATCCATTTTTCGCGTACACAAATGAACCCAACATTTGTGCATGGTTAATTAATAAATAGTATAAGTGTTTGCTGAGAGGTTGTAACCCCGAAATTGTTTAAAATAGATCCGGTTTAGTAGCTAACAGTTAAAAACGAATTGTGTCGCTAGTAAGGGCTACCCGTCGCATTAAGTACCGGGCCGTGATCTCGGGGTCCTGGGTTCGATTCCCGGGTCGAGCAAAAACTGTGTTTCGAAATTTTCGAACATAGCTCGGGTTTGTGATCACCAACCCGCATTAGGCAAGCGTGGTGATTAAGCCTCTAATCCCATCATAGTAGAGATGTGGGACACAGTGGGACAGTTATAGGCTGATACTATAATTAGAGGGCAATAATCGTATAACATACGTTCAGAAATGGGTGGTAGAAGTAATGGTTATAGAGATGCCTCCCATACAATACACATTCTGGAGGTTTAAGGTGCATAAGAAAAAAGAAATGCCTATGCTTTTTGGGCGCCCTGTTGGTCTAATAGTTTAAATACCGGCCATGATCCAGGGGTCCTGGGTTTGATTCCCGGGTCGAGCAAAGGTATGTTTCGAATTTTTCGAACATAGCTCGGGTTTGTGATCACTAATCCGCATTTGGCAAGCGTGGTGAATTAAGCCTAAGTCCTACCATAGCGATGACTTGATTTCTATGATTGAGATCTTTGCCCAGCAGTGGGACAGTATGTACGCTGATACTTGCTTACCTATGCTTCTTAGAGTAGAAAGCCAGTCCAGCGTCTTAATTAAGACACACACACACACATAGGTTAAAAAAAATCCTCAAACCGATTTTGGCTAAGGCGGCCAATCTCAACGATCAGCCACTTACGCAGGATATATTATAGTGCTCAAGTGTGTGCACCAACACAACTGCACTCTCTATTCCTTGCCCTCATATTCCTATGAGATACCAGGCGTGCCACGACCGGACAGAGATCGGGCGGCAGGGCCAACGGCTTAACGTGCTTTCCTAGGCACGCGGGTACAAGACCGCCAACTTCTAGACTCCGGGCTGACACTGAGAATTTCTTAACAGAAAAACTCAGGTACCAATTTTGGCCCGACCCGGAGATCGAACCCGCTACCCCAAGCGTAGCGGTCGCTTTAAAGTGCGACGCCTTAGACAATTTAACACTGTCTAAGCACTGCACCAACAAAAAAAAACCTTAAATTGTAATAGCTAACCTGTCATAATTGGTCTAGGTGTTTCCTATGTATTATAAGTATGTATTTACAAAAGAAAAGTATTATATGTATATATTTGTAATCCCACTGTTGATTCTGATATCCGTAACACAGGTGCTTGAGCTACCGCGGAGTCAGATCAATGTATGTGATGTTGTGAAATATGTATTTATATTCATTTATTTATAATATGTACTTACGCGTTTCCCGCCTTCTTCCCTCAGGTCTCCCACGCCACCCTCACCCGAAGGCTGCCCTCTGACAAAGGATTCGGGCTTCGCAGCATCCTGCAGCGCGCATGCGTCGTCCGGGCGGATCCTGTGGGCCGTACCACTGGTCCTAGATGCAATATCGAACGGGTTTTAGGATGTGATTTATAGAACTCTTTTTTATTTATTTTTTTATTTTTATTTTTTTATTATTTTTTTTTCACATAAATCCAAATAAAATTTTTTGTAAGTGAGATGCGGGGCGCCGCATCTATAAAGTTAGTTTATATTATTACTTTCTTCTATATTAGTGCATGTTGTGCTCTTCTTTAAGTTCAAATTCAAATAATTCTTTATTTGCATAGGCTTGTACACAGCACTTACAAATCGTCATACATTTGAATGACTTAAAACTATTTATAAGTACTTATGTATAATTTTCATGTTAATACATATATATGTTGATACATAAAATATACTAAAGAAATAAATAAACATAATGCGATTCTACCACCGGCTCGGAAAGTTGTTTCTGGTCGAGAAGATCCGGCAAGAAACTCGCGAGTTACTCTTGTGTTCGCCAGTTCTCAGTAATGTGACACTTAGTCTTAAATTAGTGTTGTATGTTTTTTATGTAACAGTTTACTCATTGTTGAGGAGCCAAATAAATAAAATATAATAAAATAAAAAATGTGATTTATAGAACTCTTTTTTCTAACCGTGGGAGAGCCACGCTTCGGCATGATTGACGAGCAGACGGATCACCTGATAGTAAGCGATTGCCGCCGCCCATAGACACCCGCGACACCAGTGGAGTCACAAGTGCGCTGCAAACCTTTAAGCCCCGCTTTCCCCGGATTGGACATCCGGTACTCTCACGCAGCGAAACAGAGCTGCTTCACTCCGGCTTACTGCGAGGCCGTGGTATCACTCCGGTCGAGCCGGCCCATTCACGCCGAAGCGTGGCTCTCCCACGGTTAAAAGATAAAAAATAATTAAATAAAATAAAATGTCAAGATAAAAATGTTTTATTAGTTAATTTTACTGAAAATGTATGCAGATGTTGATTTTTAAACTCAAATATAACCAAAGATATTGCATATAAATACTCATGTGCTGTGTTTCGCATATGAGTATTTATATGCAATATCCTTGGTTTTATTGCTTGCTGTGTTTTGCATGAGTGAGGGTACCGGAGGCCCAATCCGGGGGATAGGGAGGTCTAAAGATTGAAAGCGCACTTGTGACTCCACTGGTGTTGCGGGTGTCCATGGGCGGCGGCAATCGCTTGCCATCAGGTGATCCGTCTGCTCGTCTGCCACCGATTACATAAAAAAAGGTTAAATATTTTATTGAAAACTTCTCTCCTATTTTACTCGAAACCCTTAGTAATGCGAATCTCAACTTCTAATTTACAAAAGGTCTTAAATCTAAAATTAGTTTAAGACATCTTCAACCTTCGCTATTTGTTTCAAACATTCTTCTTAAACAGGCATTTAGTTTTAATACCAATTCCGAAGTTTCACTCTCACTTTCCACATGGGATTCCCAACTTCATTCCATTAATAATAAAGTCCAATTTCAATTCATTACTGACTTGTATATTTCTGGTTTTCCCATTGGAATTTCTGTTTTATTATGATTTCAGATTGGGTTGGTTTTTCAGTGGTTTTCAGTGGGTTTATTTACGTAGTGCAATTTTCAGTATACGTTGCTGCTTGTTTTGTTTGGTTAGAAGGGCGTGTCGATATGATATTAATTTTGCGTTTTCTTACAGTTTTCTTGACATGAAAATAGATAGATTTCTAAAGAAACTGCGTCAAATAAATATAGTAATAAATATTTTACAACATCACATACATTGATCTGACTCAGAGATAAGTAGCTCAAGCACCTGTGTTACGGATATCAGAATCAACAGTGGGATTACAAATATATACATAATAATACTTTTCTTTTGGAAAATACAAACGTATAATACATAGAAACACCCAGACCAATACAAACAGACATGTTCATGCACACAAATGTTTGCACTGTGCGGGGATCGAACCCTCAACCCTTGGACAAAAAGGCAGCGTTCACTACCACTGGTCCAAACGGGTTGCTTCTAAAGTTATCTAAATCTCTACAGATTTACCTACGTATACCTACGTATAAGGGAAAGGTCTCTAACTGATCATACAACGTATGGCCTAAACTCTACCTTGGGAGAGCCACGCTTTGACATGAAAGGGCCGCCTCAACCGGGGTGATATCACAGCCTGACAAAAAACCGGTGTGAAGCAGTGCTGTTAGGCATCGTGAGTGAGGGTACCCGAGGCTTACAACCTGTGCGGATAAAGAATGGGATCAGAAATGGCGGCCAATCTATCCACTTCTCGCTCGCACACTATTTGCGTCTATACTCGCACCCCACGAGTGCGAGTATAGACGCAAGCGAGAAGTGGATAGATTGGCCGCCATTTCTGATCCCATTCTTTATCCGCACAAGTTGTACGTGTTGTTAGAACTTCAACAACAATATGTTGGTATTTTAACCTTTTTCAAAATCATTCTTGTAAACCAAAATGTCTTATAAAAATTTATCCCATAAATTACCAAATTATTGACAAAAGATAGCAGTTCCGCCCCTCCCGGAAATAAGATCCATTTATAATGGCGGTTGGGTAGAAGCCTGAAGTTGACAATGGAGTCCTGTGGCTTGGAAGCTTTGGCTGTGGGAAATTTTGTACGAAAGTTAAAAATACAATCTTTTTGGAAAATGTTCCAATAATGGCTGACTCGGCGTAGTGGCTAGTGCGGAGCACTATAAAGCGAGGGCTGCACTAATAGAGGTCCCGGGTTAGGCCAATTTAGTGCTTTGCTTCGGTTCTCGAAAAACCGGTACCAAACCAGAGATTATGAAAACCGGAGAAGACCGGTTTTCACGCAGCCGGTTTTTTACGAAAATATTTGTCTATTTCACTGCAACCTATCCCTCTCCAGTCGTGTCACACTGGTGTCACTTTGGATTATGAGGGCAAGATAATAATAGAAAGTGCATTTGTGATTGCGCACACACTTGATCACTGATATATCCTTTTTTTTTTTTGGTAACGCCGTGTGGTCCCCGGCAGAGTAGAATAGGCCACCCTCACTCTTACCAAGGTGTCGTAAAAGGCGACTAAGGTAAAGCTGCTGGCATGATCATCAGCACCCAGAGAAGGAAAACTCTGCATTTATATCAAAACCCTCGCCAACCCGTCTGCCAAGCTTGGTGATTATGGCAATTACCCCTCAAGTGATTGAGGGAGGCCCGTGCCCCACCAGTGGGGACTTAAATGGGCTGATGATGACGATGATGATGATATCCTTTTTTTTGGTAACGCAGAGAGATTGCCGCCCGCCGGCGCCGTTTGTCGGCGCCGCCTTATGGACACCCGGCCGCTGGGAGTGGGCCAGGTAGTGTGGGACTCTCCCTTGGGGTGCTCCCAGGTGCATGCCCACTAAACTCTCTGCGACAGTTTCCATCCCTCGCCCGGGAGAAACTCTCAGAACGAAAACACCGGCGAACTTTTAAGTCTCCGCGAACCCGCTCAGGGCAAAAGACTCGTCGCTAGACTGGAGAGGCGAATTGTTTTTGAGCTGAGAAAAATGATATTTTTCATTAGTATAATGCCCTCGAGGAATTTTTCGAGTATTCAAATTTTTAGCATAAAATCACGGTGGGCTTTTGAGGGATCTCCTTTTGCTTATCGCCAGACTAAGGTAGTATACTCGGTACCTACTTACTGTTACCGACAAATCAAACTACTACCACCAAAATTATCACCCTAAAATACCTCTAAGGTACCGAACTAGTCTAGTTTATTGTTCATCATCATCATTTCAGCCAATAGACGTCCACTGCTGGGCATAGGCCTTCCCCAATGTTCTCCACACAAATCGATCCTGTGCCGCCCGCATCTAATATATTCCCGCAACCTTCACCAGACCGTCGGTCTACCTTGGCCTGCCACGGCTGCGACTTCCTGTATGTGGCCTCCACTCGAGGATCTTTCCGCCCCAACGGCCGTCTGTTCTCCTCGCTATGTGCCCTGCCATTGCCACTTGAGACATGCAATCCTTAGGACCTTAGTTCTCCTGCGGTTCTCATCATTTCTGATACGATCACGCAAGGAGACACCGAGCATTATCGTCTCCGTCTCGTGGCCGCTTACAATCGGCACATTGTAAGCGGCCACGTTTCGGTTCCGTTGGCACTGGCAACGCGCACGCATTAAAAACTTTCGTCTTGAGACACGTAAATTAAAATATATAAATGTGGGATTTGAGATAAGTAAACAGGATTTCAGGGTCTTCCAATCTTCTTTATTTTATTATAATCGCAGAGCAAGCCTATTCGCGTCTTTCGTCGTCTCACACCTACAGATAACTCTATCATTCCCTCCATTCACTCGTTCTCTGTTCACTCTTACTTCGTTCCATTCTACTCGTCTTCCATTCCGTTTCACTCTATCATAATCCCACACTTTTGTGGGATGGGATTCTAAATAAAGCCAGGGATTTTTATAATTGTTCTATATTATCTTCTTAGAGCGTCGTCTGTACACCTACAGATAACTCTATCATTCCCTCCGTTCACTCGTTCTCTGTTCACTCTTACTTCGTTCCATTCTACTCGTCTTCCATTCCGTTTCACTCTATCATAATCCCACATAAATATGTTACTCAAAAAATATTAAATGTATTACCAAAGATACTGAAGTTATTAAAAAATTTAAAGAGCATCTACGAAAACATCTGAAAGGATTCCTACACCCTTTGAAATTAGGTACATATAATTATAACATTAAATGTATAAATGTGGGAATAACAATTATTTAATTTGCAATTAATTTAAAGTGCTTAGTTATTTTATAGTTATAGGTACAATAGTAAGATTGGCAGTGGCAGTGGGCTGGTCATATTAGCCGCACAACTGACAGCCGTTGAAGCCGTAAAGTGGATACCGCGACTCGGTAAGCGTAGTGTAGGACGCCCTGCGACAAGATGGGATGATGACATTCGACATTCGGCTGGCTGATGTGGGCTGGATGAGAGTGGCCAAAAATCGGGAGCAGTGGCGTGCATTAGGGGAGACCTATGTCCAGCAGTGGACGAGTGTGGGTTGCTGATGATGATGATGATGAATAGAAAGATTTATATAATATAGAAAAATAGTGGGTATATGTTGTGATACACTAGCAGGGTTCATTTGAAGAAAGTATGTTATCTTTATGACCCGATTGTATATCAAATGAAGCAGTAAATATTTATGATTATGATTACATAAATTAAATTAATATAATCCCTCATTCCTTGCCAAATATGGGATTAATAATCCCCAAGGGTTTGACAAAGCTAAGTCGGACCCACACACTCCCGCGGGAGCCCTTTTCAAGTTCGTCCTTATCGATCCGATGACCCAGTTTTGGTTGCATCTGACCCTGCTGGGGTGACCTCACGTGCGTGGGTGATTGGGACAAAAATAAAAAGTTGCTGGACAAAAAAATAGATTTCATTTAAATTGTATTTAAAAACCATAGTGAAGTGGGGGGTGAATCCTACACCAATAAAACTAATGAAGAATGATTTTTTTATATAATAGGTGGCAGACGCGGAGACGGATCACCTGCGATTGCCGCCGCCCATGGACACCCGCGACACCAGTAGGGTCACAAGTGCGCTGCCAACCTTTAAACCACCATTCCCCCGGATTAGGCCTGGTACCCTCACTCACGCAGCGAAACACAGCACATTGCTGTTTCACGCCAGTTTTCTGTGAGGCCGTAGTATCACTCCGGTCGAGCCGGGCCATTCATGCCGAAGTTCTCCCACGGTCAAAGACAATTTTGATGAGGATGATTAAACAAGCACTCCTCCTCCTCAGTCCGTCCCTCATTATTGAGGATCTTTATTTTCATGAAATCTGCGCATGACTTACTTTCACAGCTTATTGGCATTTCTGCACTCTCAGATACCTGACGGGAAATTTTCTTGCACTCGACATTGGAGTCGAATTTAGAGATTCCATACGTTGGTCTATACAAATCTCTAATTCGATTTCAATGTCGAGCCGTCGAGAATAGCTCCCCTGGTCTATCCAAGCACGTCGAGTCGTAACACAAAGTAACACTTACACTTATAGAACAGACTTACTTACACAGTAGAGTCACTTATGGTCTCTAATACCATCTATTACGTGTGGCCCGCCCACTTCGTTTCGGGACATTACTTCCACTTTATAGCAATAGATGGCGTTACGTGTCGATTAGATCGCGCAAGCGGTTCATGTTTTCGGATTACTTCTAAAAAACAAATTATTAAAATTCTAATCTTCTAAACCAACAACACTAAACAAATTCATACTCTTAAGGCAACACTAGCGACGCCAATCAATTTTAATTTTTAGCTACTAAACCGGAACAATTTTAAACAATTTCGGGGTTACAATCTCTCGGAAAACACCTATACTATTTATTTAATACTTATAGTTAACTGTTTGTCTGCTTTTGCACTCGAATTTTGGATTACCGTCAAAAGCGGCCGCTTTTGGCGTGAATCAATTTTTCTCGTACAAAAACGGACCCAACATTTGTGCATGGTTATTTAATAAATACTATAAGCGTTTTCCGAGAGATTGTAACCCTGAAATTGTTTAAAATAGATCCAGTTTAGTAGCTAAAAATTAAAATCAATTGGCGTCGCTAGTGTGCCCTACCCGTCACCTTAAATAAATTATCATAATGAACACCACCGAAAAACCAACTGTTTGTCTTCATTAGACAACTATTATCACGGAATCAAAGTTTATTACTACTGTAGAATATCCGATATTTTGTTCTTTTGTGATAGTATTATAAGCATTGCCACTGGCAGTAGGATTTACTTATTTATACTTCTGGCGATCAGACGATCACCTGATGGTAAGCTATTGCTGCCACTCTTGCAACAGCGTGAGTCAAAAGTGCGCTGCCAACATTTTACAGATTGTGTACTAACTTGAGTGACTGTCGGTACAATGTATGTCTGTACAATGAAATGTCTGTGTAATGTAATGTATGTACTGTTATTATTTTCAAATTCCTTTCCCTGATTGTCACCCATTTGTCACCAAAATTCAATTTAAGGAATTATTTAAAAATTGTGGTTACATAACAATGTATATAGTGAATAATTTAACACCGTCATCTGGTCTCCGTTTTATGGTATCCATATTGACCAAATAGAGCGGGTTCAGCGAAGGCTGCTCAAGACACTTTGTTATCGGCAGGGATGTCACAGAACTATTAAAGATTATGAAAATAGGATGATAAGGTTTAAGTAATATGCAATCACTAGAGTCACGTCGGAAGTATTATGATCTCGTTTATCTATACAAAATAACCAATTCCTACATTGATTGTCCCACCCTTCTATCTCTCTTAAATTTTAACATCCGTTACAGGTCCCGCAACCCTAAGCCTTTCACACTACAAGTTTACACTAACAACACCTCTTTTTATAATCCAATCGTCAGGATGTGTCGTACCTATAACGAGATGGTTGATAAACATGAGGAATTGGATCTCTACGGGTACAACCTACATCAGTTCAAGAGGTCTGTTTTGCAATGCATCTGTGGTGCGTTGTAAGACACTATCCCTCCTCTTTATCTTCTTTGCATGTGACTTAAAACTAATATCCACAGTTACTCCCAATTAAGTTAATTTTAAATTTTAATTTTATTGTAACTGTTAGCTTTCGATTGATTTTCTGTCTGTGTATACATGTTTTTGTATCGCAATCGGGGACTTGTCGAATGTATTGTATAAATTATTCTTATTAGATTGTAATATGTTTTGTATACCAAATAAAATACATTGAAAAATTGAAATTGAATAGGCTACTTCTGAGTAAGCTCGCTCCATCGTAGGCTTTTTCTCAACTCTTTGAATTCAGTGTCAGTCCAAGAGCAAGCTCATCCCAATAAAAAAAAAGTTGCGATTTTTTTTTTTTGAGATATCTAAACAAACCTAGTCAATAGGAAACAAGTATTTCATTAATAAAATAGCAGGACTAACATTATGCTACTCCCACCAAACAAAAAAAGTAGCTCTAGGCGAATCAACAGGAAAATCTATTTTTAGACCAAATCGATGGAAACCCTACACTAACTTAAGGGAAAGTTCCCTTGAGAACCCACACACCATCAATGCTATTATGGCATGTGGGTTCTGTATTATGGCATGTGTGTCTGTGTCATGCTTCGGCACGAATGGGCCGGATCGACCGGAGTGATACCACGGCCTCACAGAAAACCGACGTGAAGCAGTGTCTCTGCCGTGTTTTGCTGCTTGAGTAGGGGTGCCGGAAACCCAATCTGGGGGATGGGGGGGGGTTTTAAGGTTGGCAGCGCACTTTCTCAAGTACGCTGTTCCACGGGTGTCCATGTGCGGCGGCAATCGCTTAACATCAGGTGATCCGTCTAATCGTCTGTCAGCTATCACATAAAACAGTGGGAGCGCCACGCTTCGGCATGAATGGGCCGGCTCGACCGGAGTAATATCACGTCCTCACAGAGAACCGGCGAGAAGCAGTTCATGCACTGTGTTTCGCTGCGTGAGTGAGGGTACCGGAGGCCCAATCTAGGGGATGGGGGGGGTTTAAAGATTGGCAGTGCACTTGTGACTCTACTGGTGTCGCGGGTGTCCATGGGCGGCGGCAATCGCTTACCATTAGGTGTTCCGTCTGCTCGTCGGCCACCTATAATATAAAAAAAAAAATTCTTCATTAGTTTTATTAGTGTAGGATTCATCCCCCAGTTCACTATTTTTTAAATACAATTTAAATGAAATCTATTTGTTTAATTAATAGTCCAGCAACTTTTTTATTTTTTTCCCAATCAACCACGCACGTGAGGACACCCCAGCAGGGTTAGATGCAACAAAAACAAAGGGGGCTAAAAGGTAAGCAGCGCACTTGTGACAGCACCGGTGTTGCAGGTGTTCATGGGCGGCGGTAATCGCTTACCATCCGGTGATCCGTCGGCTCGTCTGCCTCCTATAACATAAAAAAATATACTTACTAATATTACAAAAACCGTTATATATAAACCGTTAAAAACTGTTAACCGAGATATATTGGAATATATTTCGCGAGATTGTCAATATATTATCGAAGAATAATTTACCTACGATTCGCAATTTAACGCCCTATAGTTAGTTACATTATGCATTACAACGAATCGAACTGAGCCCGTTTGCTGCGTTTTGCCCTGTGAGTGAGGGTATCGGGGGCCCAATCCCAGGAGAAAATGGAGTTTTATGATTAATGGCGCACTTGTGACTCCACTGGTGTTGTGGGTGTCCATGGGTCGTGGCAATCGACCATCAGGTGATCCATCTGCTCGTCTGCCACCTATAACATAAAAAAAAACATTTATTAAGAATTTCATGAAGTATCTAATTCGGCTTAATTATTTTTTTTGGTATCTCATCTTACCCCCTACAACCCCTATTTATGTATGTAGGTTTGCCGTGTTGTCCCCGGCAGAGTAGAATAGGCCACCCTCACTCATACCGAGGTGTCGTAAAAGGCGACTAAGGTAAAGCTGCTGGCATGATCATCAGCACCCAGAGAAGGAAAACTCTGCATTTATATCAAAACCCTCGCCAACCCGTCTGCCAAGCGTGGTGAGTATGGCAATTACCCTTCATGTGATTGTGACGACCCGATTGGAACAGTGGTAGTGAACGCTGCCTCTGATACAAGGGTTGCGGGTTCGATCCCCGCACAGTACAAACATTTGTGTGCATGAACATGTTTGTTTGTATTGGTCTGGGTGTTTGCTATGTACTTATTATAAGTATGTATTTACAAAAGAAAAGTATTATATGTATATATTTGTAATCCCAATGTTGATTCTGATATCCGTAACACAGGTGCTTGAGCTACCTTTCTGGGAGTCAGATCAATGTATATGATGTTGTGAAATATTTATTATTATTTATGTGATTGAGGGAGGCCCGTGCCCCAGCAGTGGGTTAGAGAGCTCACTCCGGGAGTCTTCCAGGTGAAGGGCCAAAAATTTAACGTTTATATTGATTAATTGATTGATTAGTGCTTGAGCTACCTATCTCGGAGTCAGATCAATGTATGTGATGTTGTGAAATATTTATTTATTTATTTACATTGCCTTGCAAGTTTAAATTGAATACGTAATCGGAGTTATGACGTTCAGTTATTATGGTGACTGGTAGGGCACACAAGCGACGCCAATTGACTTTAATTTTTTGCTACTAAACGGGAACGGGGATATTTTAAACAATTGCGGGGTTACAACCTCTCGGCAAACACTTATACTATTTATTAATTTACCGAGAGGTTATAACCCCGAAATTGCTTAAAGTAGATCCGGTTTAGTAGCTAAAAATTAAAATCGATTGGCGTCGCTAGTGTGCCCTACCCGTCACCTTAAATCTGGAATCACATAAGTTTGGGTAAATGTTAGTTTCCCCAGAAGCTCATTCCTGCAACATTCCTTCGAACGAAGCGTGAATCAGTTTACACCACCGAGGCAGTCGCTAAAATCGAGTTAAAAAATTTACCTTCGTGCATCGACCAGACTGTATGTTTGAACCACAATCCAATATTTTTCTATTTCCACATTATAAAGATGAAGTAAAACTTAGAAGTTGGTACGTTGGGGCTCTCTGTGGACGCGGGGGGTCCCACGGGAGCGCGCGGCATCCGGGGGGAGCCGCGGACGTGACGGCTTCCGGCCGGCGCGCGCGCACACGGGTACGTATCGCGGGATATGAGACGGATATGTTGAGAAAATGTTTGGTAAAAAATCGTATAATTCATGGTGTCGACATTTCGGGCGATGTTTGGTGGAGAAAGCGTAGGTAGGTAGGAAGGCGGACCCTGGGCTCCGAAGCGCCAGCTTGAAACGCAACTGGGATTTAAGTCTAAGATGGTAATGATGGTGTGTAGTTTCTAGAATATTTTTTATAGCT
The DNA here is from genome assembly GCA_019059595.1 of Marasmia exigua. Taxonomy (NCBI): domain Eukaryota; kingdom Metazoa; phylum Arthropoda; class Insecta; order Lepidoptera; family Crambidae; genus Marasmia; species Marasmia exigua. The sequence continues at coordinate 16,326,855 of CM032488.1, forward strand.
CCACTAAACCTAGGAATTGAGAAAGTACTGATATGATGCTGGAGCAATTTAATCGACAGCTCATTCACTCTAGCTCAATGTTTTATTGTTGGCAGTTCCAGTCCTTGCCAGTGCGCATTACGAACGAGGAAGAGAAGCGTTTTGTTCGCAATAGTAGCCAAGAGGTCTGAACCCGCTGTGTCTGATCTTGAAGAAAATAAAGTTAAACTAGCTTCGAATAAACATAGTTTCTATGGTTTTTTTCCACCAGAGACTCTCTTCAGAGATGCTTCTTGTATCCTCGTTCTTTTTGTCTTTTCTTTTTGTTATCTTTGATTATTTTCACTCAAGGTCCAAACTGAAAATCAGCGCGACAGCGGCTGCAAACCGCTGCAGCACATGCTGAGCTTGGACCTTGTTGACCACTTCACTTTGTTCCTTTTCTTCTTCCTTGGTCACTAGTTTATGTATTAACTTATTAAATATTTTTTTTTTTAAATATTTCTTTCCTATGTATTACTGTGCGATCTCCTTAAATGTTTATGTTATTTGTCCTATCTATGTAAATCTTTTTAGTGCTCAATAAATGTTTACTTACTTAATCTTTATTTGCATAATACGGTACATAGCAGGTCTTATGATATTAAAAGAGAGATCGACATACTTAACCATAACATGGCATGCAAATCTATGTAAGTACTCATGTCAGAATTTATATTAAGAATTAAGGTTAAAATTACAGTATATTTCATTCAATCCAACAATTTTTTTTGTATTATTTGTCACATTAACGCATATAGATGGCGTATTTGTTAATAAGCTGACGGATATCCAGTGATTATCCTAGATCTATACATATATCCCCGCACAGGTCTCCCGACACAGCCCCCGTGTGCTCTGCGGCTAGGCAGCGACAGTTCACACCTACAGCAGGAAGCATTTAGCCGCGGGAAGCGGTGCCTGCACGTTGCGTCGCTTAGCTTGTTTCTGTCTGCCACCAATATTTTATACAACCTGAGAATATTTAGACCATACGTACTGACCACTTGAGTCAATTTTGAACAAATGTATTTGCCACTAAAATTAGAATCGGATGAAGAAATTTGACAAGCGCTGCGTGTGACACACACTGTGTATTTACATGCAATTCGTGATTCTGTTCTTTCTGTTGAGTATTAGAAAGCGCGCGTTTTCAAGTTTCATGCGTATTAGCTAATGATGGGTGAGATAATGATTGAATGAAGAAATTTGACAGACCCACCGAGTCTTCATTGTAAATTTACACTACATGACAGTTCGTCTGTCGGTTCCCCCCGTAGACTTAGAATAACCGCCCTACTAGTTCTCCTCGTTGAATTATGTATTTTTGCTACCAGAGTTTGATTATTTAGATGACGTATTTGCTATTGAATTGACTAGTGATTACACTAGATAAATCCCCGCACAGATCTCCCGACACGGCCCCTATGTGCTCTGCGGCTAGGCAGCGACAGTTCACACCTACAGCAGGAAGCGTTTAGCTGCGGGAAGCGGTGTCTGCGCGTTGCGTCACCTCGCCTGTTTCTGTCTGCCACCGATCTTTTATACAACCTGACACTATTTAGAACTAACTGACCTGGCATACTCACTAAGGGTGTATTTTTTCACCTGAAATTGAAAATGGTGTTTTCCTAAAATAAGGTTCTTCCGCTTTGAACGATGGAATATTCTGTAGCGATAGTAGCTCAGTGGAAAACATGTGGAAATTCATAAGTTAGAATGCGAGCATGCACAGATGGATTTTTCAAATTCATGTGCGTATTTCTACTGTTAGTTTGGGGGTGATGGAACACATCGAGAGGAATCCTGCGGTTTTTTTTGTTACAAGAGAAAATGTAGGTACACTCTATGACGATTTATGAACTCCTGATACAAATCTTCTAAAGTATTCCTGAATAGTGCTTTATTCCACCTTAATTACATATCGCGATCTAAAGTTATAACCGTACTAAAGCTCATGTAACCCGGTTCCAACACGCAATGTAGGCTGGCAAGAGTTTTGTTCCAGGACTATCCTTAGTTCGCGATTTGCAATGAGGGGATCTATGTTAACTTGTACCTAATCTTAATTCTAAGACAACTGTTCCAATTTTCGGAGGACTGTCTAATCATTATGAATAAGAATAAGAAATAATTTATTGACCACAACACATTACATACAAATCTAAATATGGACAAAACATTATCAAGTTGCGGCCAACAAGGTTCAGCCTCAGCATGTGCTACAACAACCGCTACGCAGCCGCTGCAGCGCTGATTTTCAGGCTGTACCTTCGAGCGACGACTCATAATAAAACATAAAATATGAAAAAAATACTGACAATATTAATAGAAAACGGAAAAGTACATCTATAAAGTGAACATGAATAACAAGACGCATACATACGGATCCAATAAAAAAAAATAAAAAAATGCATCATTAATATATATAAATTAATATAAACCGGTACATATTAGGTAGATAAATAATAAATAAACAAACAAAAACAATGCTCCCACAAATACAATAAATAGAAATAACGACAGTGGCGCCATCTGTGTCACTGAAGTCTTATCTTAAAAAATATATAAATGTGAAAGTAAAAAAAAAAATACACAATTCATGATGACGAAAACATTTTCATACCTGCATGATAGTGATTACCTAAGTTAATAATTTTTACAAGTTACTATAAGTGTGTGCGGTGATGACCACATGTGGCCCACGCCTTGCCACGTAAGCAAAATATAACCTTCCGAGTTAAAAATGCCTAATAATCCGGAGAACAAACCATTGAAACATGTGAGGTTATGTGGCATCGTTTATTGTGAGGTTCCCCGTGTATTTTCCACCGATGGACGGATCCAATGGATTGATTCACCTACTCGGACGCTGAAGGGCGGCCGCTGTGTCAGAACGATTCCCCCAACGTACGTCGTGAGTAACTTGGAGGTACGTTACCACACTTTTGGTCAGTGATCAAATGCTTTGTTGGTACTTAAAAGAGTGTATCGTTTTCAGGTCACGGACGGGAGGAGGGATATTGTTCCACAGTTTGCTGCTTGCGTACCTAAAAGAGCCACAGAATGCCACCGAGCGGTGCTTGGCAGTGAGGAGTAGGTGCGAGCATGACCTTTTTGGGTAATACTTTACCTTCTGCCACGAGTCTTTGCATTTAGCATTTGGTAGCTCAATGGATACGAACGCGCCTTCCACGCAGGTGGTCGAGGTTCGGATCCAAGCATGCACCAATGGTTTTTTCAAATCTATGTGCGTATTTCTACCATGGACAACATTTCAAAATTGCTAAGCTCTGAAACAAAAAATACCATTTCTATATTTACTTTTCCGCTGCGCGAATATATATTTATTAATTTTTTATATTGCTTATTTACTGAGAAAAAAATTAAAAACTAAAAAACGTAAGATGACGTCATCGGACGGCAGAATGTAAAATATTTCTTTGCCTAGCACATTATAGTTTTAAATTTACGAAATGCCAAGCCCATGACATGCAACTGTCAAAAAAAAGACAACTTGTCAACGTTGAATGAATGAATGACGTTGACAATGTTGACACTAGTATTATTTACCTTTGACAGTAGTACCTTTTTTTTTTATTAAAACAATGATAAGCAAAGGAATATCGCTGTATTCAGCCGTCCGATGACGTCATTTGGCGCTTACGTCTATTTAGAATATAAAGAATTTTAATAATTATTTTATGCATGAAAATGGACAAATTTTGAAAAAAGAAAAAATATGGGTCCGTTCATTTTATGTCGATTTTCATATAAAAAGCAATATGGACATGTTAAAAATATGAAATGTTGTCCATTACCATCTGGCCGGCGGGAAGCGAAAACATCGTGAGGAAACCTGCACGTTTCGGAAAAAGTTTCTGAAACGTGTAACCATGATTCAGTTGTTCCCCTGTTAAAGGGTTGCGAAGGTCAGACGGCAGCCGCTTGACTGTACCTAATTACCAGACCTCCCCAATCCTGAATCCTGGTCTAAGCGTACCCTGGGCTCCAAAGCGACAGCTTTGTACGCAACCGGGAATGGACAACATTTCAAAATTGCTAAGCTCTGAAACAAAAAATACCAATTCTTTGTTTACTTTTCCGCTGCTCGACTATATATTTATTAATTTTTTATATTGCTTATTTACTGAGAAAAAAATTAAAAACTAAAAAACGTAAGATGACGTCATCGGACGGCAGAATGTAATATATTTCTTTGCTTAGCACATTACAGTTTTAAATTTACGAAATGCCAAACCCATGACATGTAACTGTCAAAAAAAAAGACAACTTGTCAACGTTGAATGTATGAATGACGTTGACAATGTTGACACTAGTATTATTTACCTTTGACAGTAGTACCTTTTTTTTTATCAAAACAATGATAAGCAAAGGAATATCGCTGTATTCAGCCGTCCGATGACGTCATTTGGCGCTTACGTCTATTTAGAATAAAAAGAATTTCAATAATTATTTTATGCATGAAAATGGACAAATTTTGAAAAAAGAAAAAATATGGGTATCTTCATTTTATGTCTATTTTCATATAAAAAAACAATATGGACATGTTAAAAATATGAAATGTTGTCCATTACACGCTAAGATGCAGAAGAGAATGCTTTAGAATCCAATGTAAACAGCTTGCTGTTGTAATCGATGGTCTGCTTGCGAGAGGCCCATCCTCTGTCAATTAAGTCATGAAATTTATTATTCAGGAACTAAACGAAATTCCTTGGATTTATAACCAAAAGTTACCATGGCCCCATAACATAAGCGGCAGTGGCGCCATCATTTATATTCACGATTTAATTGACAGAGTGTAATTAAAACATCTATCGATTCGGCGGGTAGGGCTAAAACAAGCCGTGTGGGCTGATGCAATTCAAAGGTTTGTTTATTTATTTTTATTTGACTTAGTTTGACTGACTTCGACTGTTGACCCAATGTATTTTGTTTTTTAATAAAATGTAGCATTATTTAAATAATAGCTAATTACATGTAGAATAAAACACAAGAATATAGGTAACTTGAACGTAATATTTTATTATTAAACAATTAATATTTTTCTAATACAACATTTAACATTACAATCAATTACTATACAATAAGCCTAGCTTTTTCTCGATATATTGTTGACTACCGTTGGGAATGATCATGTAAATGGCAACCCATTTTTTGTTTTTTTTAATGTTTTATGTGATGTGATAGCTGACGGATCACCTAATGTTAAGCAATTGCCGCCGCCCATGGACACCTGCGACACCAGCGGAGTCACAAGTGCGCTGCCAACCTTTTAACCCCCCTTTCCCCCGAATTGGGCCTCCGGTACCCTCACTCACGCAGCGAAATACAGCACAGAGCTGCTTCACGCTGGTTTTCTGTGAGGCCGAGGTGTCACTTCGGTCGAGCCGGCCCATTCATGCCGAAGCGTGGATCTCGCACGGTAAAAACCCATTAGAGTAGTGGTTACGTATGTACTAGGTTTGGGTTAGATTACCCATTACAGAGGTATCTTACTGTGTCTGTAATGTATTTTTGTGTGGGTCTGTGTGTATACGATATCCTGTGTGACTGTGTCTATTTGTATATAATATGTGTGTGTTGTATATATACACGAAGACTTTTAATCGGTGATCAGGACCTACTGATTCCGACTAGGTAGATGATGGCCATTGCTATAGTAATAGTAGTTACATGTTTTCTTTATGTTTAGGTTTTATTTTAAATTTTATTAGCTATCTAAATTTAATTGGAATCTATGGTCTTCCTACATTTTTATGAAGTGTAGAAAGCTATTTTAATTTTCTTTAATTTGTTTTATTTGACGTTGTCTGCCATTTGACAGTTTTCTACCAATAACATGAAAAACTTTAAATCTCTAATGAGGTTTGTTATCATCACTGTACCTGTACTTATGAAGAGGTTTTATTTGTAACAAGGAGGAGTAGGATGACCATATTCATAGTTATTAACTTAAAGTCCCAGACAAGAAAAAAATATGGAACGCTGACATGTAACTACTATTACTATAGCAATGGCCATCATCCACCTAGTCGGAATCAGTAGGTCCTGATCACCGATTAAAAGTCTTCGTGTATATGTGTGTGTGTGTTGTACATACAGGGTGTATCTGTGAACATTTACATCCCTTTAACCACGTGTTCTACTAACCATTATGAACATTTTTTTTCTATCACTTTTGGTAATTCGTATGAAAAAAATTCAATTTTTCATACAAAGTCGGTCACGTCACTTAGACATTTTGTATGGAGAGTCGAAAAATTTTTCGATGAATTTTGAAAAGTCGTTGAACAAATGATGTTCAGAATGGTTGGTAGAACACGTGGTTAAAGGGATGTAAATGTTCACACATACACACATACAGGTGTGTGTGTTTAATTTATCAAAAGTCGCTGTATTTATTACGTAAAGGGTATTGAAAATACTTCATTGAATTTAACATTTCATTTAAGTACAGTGGCGCGCAACAAAGCCGTATTTTATGTGTCCAGTGTATTATTGTGTCTATTTGCCAATCTAGAGTTCACCCCACCAAAGAAGTCCCGTGAAAAGCCCGCTTCAGTAGCCATGTTCTTACATTGCCGTGGACGACTGTTTCATTTCCGTGCACACAAATTCACGTGAATTTTAAGAGTACTATTAAAATCGTCATTTCCGTGTAAGTTAGTTTCATTTCCGTGTAAGTTTGTTTCATTTCCGTGTAATTTCGTTTCTTTTCCGTGGAAGTTTGTTCCATTTCCGTGTAATTTTTTTTCCTTTCCGTGGAAGTTTGTACCATTTCCGTGTAAGTTTGTTTCATTTCCGTGTAATTTTGTTTCATTGCCGTGCACGCAAACTCACATGAATTTTAACAGGACTATTAAAATCTTCATTTCCGTGGAAGTTTGTTTCATTACCGTGGAAGGTTGTTTCATTTCCGTGTACGGAAATTCACCCATTGACGCCATCTGTTGCTGTGAGATGGCACTAGTGGCGAGCTTCACTTGACACTGGCAGTCTTCGGCTTCCCGTCCCTGGTGAGCTTCAGGTGGATGAGCTTGACGTGCGTGCCCAGCACGCTGGCCTGGCTGAACTGCGCCGGGCAGCGGCTGCACTGGTAGGGCCGCTCGCCCGTGTGCGTGCGGAGGTGACCTTTCAGTATCTGGTTACGCTGTTGGACAAATAGAGAGTTGGGTCTTTTTTTTTTTATTAGAATAGCCAGACATTTGGCCACAATCTCACCTGATGGTAAGTGATGATGTGGCCGAGGATGGATCATGCCTGTCTGGTAACAGCCTATTCACTCTTTTCTTGACTAAGTTCAGATCATAGCGTTCTGGGAACACATCATCCGGCAGATTTATTTTCGACAATGACAAAAAAATTACAAATCATCATTTAACTTTTATATAATAACAGACTACAAATTTAAATAGTATGTCCTATATTTATTTAATATAATGTATGTATGTATGTATATACCATACTCGTATTTATACAATGTCTTTTTTTTCTCTTTTTCTGACTTGCACTGCCTTACCCCTTTTCTTAATTCGCTATACTTTTCCTCTACCCTGAGGTTGTCTGGAAGAGATCGCTATTAGCGATAAGACAATGCATAGGCGTTGTTTTAGTATAATAACTTAGACTAAGATCTGTAAATTTTGTGCAATAAAGTGTATCTATCTGTCAATCCTAAATATTCGTTAAGGCGACGGGTAGGGCACACTAGCGACGCCAATCGATTTTAATTTTTAGCTACTAAACCGGATCTATTAAAAACAATTTCGGGGTTACAAACAAACACTTATACTATTTATTAAATAACCATGCACAAATGTTAGGTCCATTTTTGTACGCGAAAAATTGATTCACGCTAAAAGTGGCCGCTTTTGGCGGTAATCAATTTGGTTATTTAATAAATAGTATAAATGTTTGCCGAGAGGTTGTAACCCCGAAATTGTTTAAAATAGATCCGATTTAGTAGCTAAATTAATATAATAAAGCCGTGTGGTCCCCGGCAGAGTAGAATAGGCCACCCTCACTCTTACCGAGGTGTCGTAAAAGGCGACTAAGGTAAAGCTGCTGGCATGATCATCAGCACCCAAAGAAGGAAAACTCTGCATTTATATCAAAACCCTCGCCAACCCGTCTGCCAAGCGTGGTGAGTATGGCAATTACCCCTCATGTGATTGAGGGAGGCCCGTGCCCCAGCAGTGGGGACTTAAATGGGCTGACGATGATGATGATTAGTAGCTAAAAATTAAAATCGATTGGCGTCGCTAGTGTGCCCTACCCTTGGTGACCTTAATGTACTATTTTACAGATGGACTATTCATTTTGATTCCATTTTGATTCATTATGATTCTGAATGTGTAACCGTGATCCAGTTGGTCTGGTTCTCCTGTCTAAGGGTTGCGAAGGTCAGACGCCAGTCGCTTCATTGTAATTACCAGACTTCCATAATCCTGGACCTGGTCCAAGCGTACCCCGGGCTCCGAAACGACAGCTTGGGACGCAACTGGATGTGATAGATGGCAGACGAGCAGACGGATCAACTGATGGTAAGCGCTTGCCGCCGCCCATGGAATTGGACACCCACGACACCACTGCCTACCTATTACAAAAAGGAAGGCGTGACACGAACCCATGCCTTACACAATCCGGGTGAATGTTCTACCAATTAGACCACTGAACGCGTTACTAAGCCGACGAAATTTGTAAGTGCTTGATTCGACATGAACTATCGATAGTCTCTACAATATTGTAGGTATATTTATAATATCCAGTGGAAATATTATTACAAATATTTTACCACCAGTTAAGATGAGACTACTAAATCAATAGTTGTTATTTTTTATAGCAACCTTTTGCAATTTATTCTTAAGATGACGGGTAGGGCACACTAGCGACAATTGTTGGGTCCGTTTTTGTACGCATTTGTGCGTTGGACCCAACATTTGTACATGGTTTGTACACTGGCGAACCAAGTGCTCTGCCAACCTTTAAACCCTCTTTCCCCCGGATTGGGCCTCCGGTACCCTCACCCACGATGCGAAACACAGCACAATGCTACTTCACGCCGGTTTTGAGGCCGTGGTATAGGCGAAACGGGGCTTTCCCACGGTCTAGTGTTTAAGTACCGGGCCGTGATATCGGGGTCCTAGGTTCGATTCCCGGGTCAAGCAAAGGGTATGTTTCGAATTTTTCGAACATTGCTCGTGTTTGTGATCACCAATCCGCATTTGGCAAGCGTGGTGATTAAGCCTAATCCCATCATAGTAGCGATCTAGCGATGACATGATTTCTATGATGGAGGCTTTTGTCCTGTAGTGGGACAGTATATAGGCTGAAACTTTACTTTAGATTCGGTTCAATATCAATTGAGGAATTTTGATAGATTCTAGTAATATATCCTGATGTGTGACTGTCTTTACAAAGCAGACATATACCTTCCTAAAATGCCGGCAACGCATCTTCACTCCCTCTGGTGTGGCTGATGTCCATGGGCGGCGGTGATCGTTTAAAATCAGGTGACTCGCTTGCTCGTTTGCCTCCCTTTCTCATAAAAAAAGACAGCTATTGGATATAAATAGTACAAGACGACCTGTTTGGAACAGTGGTAGTTAACGCTGCCTTTGGTCCAAGGGTTACAGGTTCAATCCCCGCATAGTGCGAACCAAGTGCGCTGCCAACTTTGAAACCCCTCTTTCCCCCGGATCGGGGGGAGTTAATTTGACGTCTCTGAGTGCGGCAGTTAGCTGGTCCGCGGGTTTACGTCCCGTAAATGCCTCTGAGCTGCATTTTGATATTGCGTGGTTAACGCACGTGTCGTCACAATTATTTCAATATAGGACAAAGACAATATACGAGTGAATCGCAAAAACTTACCTTACTACCCGCAAAGACTCGCGGCAGACGGTAGAGTATTTCCTTAATTAATTGCGTGTATTTTTTTATGTGATAGGTGGCAGATGAACAGACGGATCACCTGATGGTAAGCGATTGCCGCCGCCCATGGACACCCGCGACATCAGTGGAGTCACAAGTGCGCTGCCAACCTTTGATCCCCTTCGGTTTCCCTATTCATGCAACAAAACACAGCACAATGCTGCTTCAAGCCAGTTTTATGTGAGGCCGTGGTATCACTCCTGTCATTCATGCCGAAGCGTGGCTCTCCCACGGATATGACTGCTCCGGTACCCTCACGCAGCGAAACACAGCACAGTCCTGCTTCACGCCGGTTTTCTGTAAAGCCGTGGTATTACTCCGGTCGAGCCGGCCTAATCATGGGAAGCGTGGGCTGTTCCACGGTCAGGTCTATACTTACATCGAAGACTTTATCACAGAAGGTGCAAGGGAACCGAAGGGGGCGCTTGTAACCCTCGTGTACGATTCGCTTGTGCTCGTTCAGTGACCATCCATTCACATACGCCTGGGTTACAACAGGAAATAAATAATTATTAAATAATTAAATACAAACATGTAAGTAATAACGTGTGGTCCCCGGCAGAGTAGAATAGGCCACCCTCACTCTTACCGAGGTGTCGTAAAAGGCGACTAAGGTAAAGCTGCTGGCATGATCATCAGCACCCAGAGAAGGAAAACTCTGCATTTACATCATAACCCTCGCCAACCCGTCTGCCAAGCGTGGTGAGTATGGCAATTACCCCTCATGTGATTGAGAGAGGCCCGTGCCCCAGCAGTGGGGACTTAAATGGGCTGAAGATGAGAAGTAATAACGCCCTGTTGGTCTAGTGGTTTAAGTACCGGGTCGGGATATCCTGGGTTCGATTCCTGGGTCGAGCGAAAAGTATGTTTCGAATTTTTCGAACTATTGGGCAGAGTCAAACTCCAGGGATTTTAAGCACTAATTGCGTTTATTAAATAAAATACGAGAGACGAAATATTACATGACTGACCGGATGGCGCAATTGGTAGTGACCCTGCCTCTTACGCCAAAGGTCGTGGGTTCGATCCCCACCCTGGACAAACATTCGTGCGATGAACACTTGTGTTTGTTCGGTGTCTGGATGTAATATATGTATTTAAGTATATATTTGTGTTCCTCTGTTGTCTGATATCTGTAACACAAGTGCTTAAGCTACTTAGTACTGAATCAGGTCAACGTATGAGATGTTGTGAGAGTTACATAGCACGGCTTTAACATATTTTTTGAATGACAACTGACAACCATCCCATTATTATTATTTGATAGAAATGGGGTGAGCCCTGCGTCTCATAGCCACTGCGACCAGTAGATGATCTATTGTGGCAGCCCCATAACCTATTACAGCACTTCATGTAGCTCCAGTTCCAGGATAAACCCGAGAATGGAGCTGATGGGGGAGCTTTTGATCTCGTCAGCTGAGATCATGTGTGCTCCCAGGTGCCGGCTTCTGCAGCGGTGCAGCGCTGTGAACTCGCCGAGGACGTGGATAATCGTTTCCTCGTCCTCGCGACAGAATCTGCAGATTTTGGTATCTGAAAGGCCCATGTTGTGCAGGTGCTTGTTTAATTTGCAGTGCCCTGTGAGGGTCCGAGCGAGTGCCAACCCATAGAAATGCTTATCGATACATACATCCTTCTTTCATACTTTACAATACGTTATAGCACTTACGGGCCTTCGTATACTCAACACGAACTTAGTTCGGGTTTGTGATCACCAATCCGCATTTGGCAATCGTGGTGATTAAGCCTAACCCCATCATAGTAGCGATAACTTGATTTCTATGATGGACGCCTTTGTCCTGCAGTGGGACAGTTTATACGCTGATACATTATGTAAGTAAAAAACTGTAAAGACCGACTAAGATCAGAAGGCACTTTAGGGACATTGACATGGGGGCGCTGTACAATATATTTTCTATGGGAAAATGTCAAAACCACTGACAGTTGTAAAGGAAACAGCGTTAGTTCCGACTTTTGCCACGTGCCATATAACCGTGATCGAACTTTACATTCGGTTTCTACCGCAAACATCAAGCGCATTTGCATTAGGATATACAGCCAGCGCCCTCTATTAATAGAGTTTGTAACTAAAAATTCCACACATTGTATGTCTGTCAGTTTGCGATAATCTGCAAAACTGCTCATCAGATTTGTATTTTTTTTGTTGTATAGCTTTGAAACCTGGGTAATTATAGGGTTTAATTTATGTTGAAAAATGAACTCCTTCTTTTTTATGTGATAGGTGGCAGACGAGCAGATGTAATGCCGCCCATGGACACCAGCGGAGTCACAAGTGCGCTACTCACCTTTAAACCCCCCCTTTCCCCGGATTGGGCCTGCGGTACCCTCTTTTTATGGGATAGGTGGTAAACGAGCAGACGGATCACCTGATGGTAAGCGGTTGCCCTCGCCCATAACATCCAAAAGACCAGTGGACATATTATGCACTGCCAACCCTTCAATTCAATTCAAATATTTCATACTAAGCTTCCCTTCTCCCTGGATTGTGCCTCCGGTACCTTCACGCAGTCGGCAAAAACAGCGCAAGCGCTTCTTAACGCGTGATCGTGATCGCGGTAGTATTACTCCAGTCGAGGAGGCTCATTCATTCCGAAGCGTGGCTCTCCCAGTTGGTTTTGAGAATAAAAGTGCAACTTTACCTTTTCACACTGATCACATTGGTAGGGCTTGATGTTCAGGTGGATGCGATTTGTATGCCTCTCTAGGTCTCGCTTGATGGCGAACCGCTTGTCGCAGTGAAGACATAATAATCTGAGAAAAGTCAGTACTTAGTTAAACTAAAGTTTAGTCTTTTTAAAGTTTATCGACAGATTAGTAAAGATATGGTTTATGGCTTACAAATTAATGCTATGTATGTAGGCTTATACAAGTTATGTAAGACTTACTAAAGTTATACAGCTTTACAAAAGTTATGTTCTGTAGGCTTATGTTGTGTATGCAGCCTTCTTGGTCTGCAGTAAGACTGGCGGCTACGTCCGCCATTTCGCTGATTAAAATGTTACGTCAAATAAACGTAAGTGCGTTCATAACCAGCAAGTGTTTTAGTTACACATTCCCATCGGATCCCAGATTTAATAGCTTATAAAATTTATATAAGCTTATAAAAGTTATATAAGCTTATAAAAGTTATGTAGGCTTATAAAACTTATGTAGGCTTATAAAAGTTATGTAGGCTTATAAAAGTCATGTAGGCTTGTAAAAACATTTTATAGGTCTGTTATTCAAATGTAATCTTACACCTTAATTTAAGCTAGGAACATTTAATTTATTAAGTTTAAATTCTGTTGCTACCCTACTTGATAGGGTCATGTATATAGTCTATAAGAACATATCTTTTTAAGTGCTATGTACATTATGCAATATTAAAAAAATAAAATAAATGAAAATATTTAGGTTTTATGTGTTGCAGATGTCCATGGACAGCAGTAATTACTTAAGATCAGGTAAGCCGTCTACTCATTTATCCGCTATAATGAAAAGAAATGAAGGCTTACAAGAGTTATATAGGATTAAAAAAGTGAGGTAGGCTTGCAAAAAAAATATGAAGTTTAACAAAAGTTTGAGATTTTTTTCAGTTTAAAGTTTCGATTACTAACTAAAGTTGGGCACTCTTCCTATCCAATAGTTTTGCTTATGCTTAATAGTTCGATCTGCGACAGTACTTACGGAAGCTCTAAATAATTGACGTGTGGCGATGCAGTCTTCAAATGATGCTTCAGAATCGAGTCAGACTTGAAGCTCCTAGGACAAACACATTCAATTAAAACATGAATGATGAAACCCGGTTTTGAAGATAATTATTCTAAATATTTTTTAACAAAATGTATTTTAATATTACCTACCTATAAAAGCGAATTAAAATTAAAGTGTAATCACATTATAGGGTTCTGAGGGTGTGGCCTGGTGACCTGTAGCACAGGTTTCATTTTGATACCTATTTCAGGCACCAGTCCCTCACTATTCAGGCTATAAAATAATATGTCATAAGTTTGCTTTAGAGTTTATTTGATAACTTTGTTCTAAGTAGCTGATTGTGATGGTATAATAAATAAATAAATTAAAAAAAATATTAAAATATATATATTATATGATCCAGCAGTTTCGGTTCCCCTGTGTAAGTGTTACGAAGATCAAACGGCAGTCGCTTTATTTTAATTTCCAGACTCACAAAATCCTGCTTTTGTCCAAACGTACCCCGGGCGCCGAGGCAGCGGCTTTGGACGCAACTGGGTAAGACACGCTGAGAAAAAAAACATTTGTTACACTCTACGCAGTAATAGTCCCTCTTGTGTGAGTGTTTGATGCTGAATTCCCTGCGGCAACCGGTTACCGCTTAATATTTAGGAGCATTGACTTACTTGTTTAGGAGCCCATAGACTTGGTTGTCTTGGAGCATCGACTTACTCGTCTAGAGTCTATTAATTTACTTGTCTAGGAACACATCGACTTACTTGTCTAGGAACACATCGACTTACTTGTCTAGGAGCATCGACTTACTTGTCTAGGAGCATCGACTTATTTGTCTAGCTGCATCGACTTACTTGTCTAGCAGCATCGACTTTCTTGTCTAGGAGCCTACATAGGAACTTCTTTGTCACACTCTACGCAGTAGTAGTCTCTAAAGCAATCGACTTTATTGTCTAGGAGTATCGGCTTACTTGTCTAGGAACATCGACTGACTCGTCTAGGAGTCTATCGACTTTCTTATTTAGGAGCATCAACTTACTACTACTATCTATGAACCTAAATAGGAACTTACGTGTCACACTCTACGCAGTAGTAGTGTCTAAAGACATCGACTTACTGGTCTAGGAGCATCGACTGACTCGTCTAGGAGTCTATCGACTTTCTTATATAGGAGCATCAACTTGTCTATGAGCCTACATAGGAACTTACATGTCACACTCTACGCAGTAGTAGTGTCTAAAGACATCGACTTACTGGTCTAGGAGCATCGACTGACTCGTCTAGGAGTCTATCGACTTTCTTATCTAGGAGCATCAACTTACTTGTCTATGAGCCTACATAGGAACTTACATGTCACACTCTACGCAGTAGTAGTGTCTAAAGACATCGACTTTTTTTTTATTGCTTATAGTAGGTAGACGAGCTTGCGGCCCATCTGATGGTGAACGGTAACCGCCGCTCATAGACATCAACAATGCCGGAGCACAGTCATGCCGCTGCCTACCGTGAGAGAAGAACTCTTTTCAAACCTCGACTTACTTTGACTTACTGGTCTAGAAGCATCGACTGACTCGTCTAGGAGTCTATCGACTTTCTCATCTAGGAGCATCAACTTACTTGTCTAGAAGCCTACATAGGACTTACTTATCACACTCTACGCAGTAGTAGTCCCTCTGGTGCGAGTGTTTGATGCTGTGCTTCTTGAGGTGTGATGGCGCGTTGAACGCTTTTCCACACTCCTGACACACGTGCCGCTTGCTCTGCTCCACTGCCCCTACGTGTTTAGGGTGCTTCCTGGGAATAACAATAACATGTAAATGCATATTTCTACCATTAGCTCAGTGCCTGAGTTTAGATCACCGAGGGAAAACATCGCGAGGAAACCTTCACGTTTCGGATAGTTACTTAGACTAACAAAGATTTAGGTAAATTTATTAAGAAGTAATAATCTAATTAATTGTCTAATACATTTGTTGAAATGAGCAGGGGATCCCAAACTAGACACAGCCTGTATCTTGGGTAACCAGTAACTTATTAATTAACAGAGTTACAGTATCAGTTAAAAAATTAAATAAAACTTAGGTGTGAAAGTAAATAAAAATATATATGTATTAATGTCTGTAATGTGCTTTTTAGAAGAAATGTCATGTTTTAAATAGTGAATTTAAGATGTTATGATCGATCACTGGATAAGTTTAAGTCTCATATTAAAACCTGCCTAATGAAGAAAGGTTACTATAGTGTACAAGACTATTTAAATGATAAGGATTCTTGGTCATGTTAATTGATTAATCTTTTGAGTTGTTATTCATAGTAGTCTATTAACTTTCATAATTGTATTTTTTTTCTCTTCTCAATTGAAACTCTGTAACATCATCAATATTTGAAAAGAGTAACTACTGTTACTCTACAGCTAGCAGGCCATAAGTACCAAACCCCTTTTTGAAATTTATATCTTTCGCTGCTATTTGAGAAAAAATCTAATATTGAGCGAAAAGTTGCAAAGCCCTTTGCCCTCTGTTACAAAGCACCTTGCAATTATTCATCCCATTTGCCGGATTCGATTCCCAGTTCAGGCAGTACTCACATGATCATGTGCGACTTCAGGACCTCCTTATTGGCGTATGTCTTGTGGCAGTACGCGCAGACAACCCGTTGCCTGCTGCGGTGGTTGTAACAGATGTGCTTCCGGAGAGATATCTTACGTCTGTTGACAAACCATCATCAAAAATCAAGTTATAGTCCATTCAGTATCTGAAGGTGAATATGACAGTTCAAACGTTTCTTATCATGCATCCATGTTATCTATAATATAAAAATGAATCGCAAAATGTGTTGGTAAGCGCATAACTCAACAACGCCTGGACCAAATTGGCCATTTCTTTTTTTAAAATGTTCGTGGAAGTCCAAGGATGGTTCTTACGGCGAGAAAAAATCGAATAATTGTCGGGAAAACCCTAAAAACAGCGCTTTTCTTTTTCACATACAAACGTTTTCTAACTAAAACGTAGAATCAATTTGAGTTTTATTGCTATTATATAAAGTTCATATTTGTTGCCACATTACAAAATTTTTTGACAGGACGAAGTCTGTCGGGTCAGCTAGTTTCAAATAAAAATATTAAGTTGTAAAAATCATTCACTTTTTGTGTTCTTATTCTTCCAAAATAACAAGTATTAATCTTTATCAAAATTAGGTTCTGATCTGAAGTCTCGTCGCACTCTCAGAGGTCAAATGTTATTGTATAAAATTTTACTTAAATAAAGTCGATTCCATACCGCTCCTGAGTATGGTGGGATATAGATGTCAAAGAATTAGTGCTAGAAATAAATTATGTAGCCGGGATACGGGTGAGGAAGGGGCTTGAGTGACGTCGCCGCCAGGTAAAGTCGTAGGTAGTAGTACCGCTATGTATTTCACATATAATACAGGTATAATTGGACTCAACAAGGCGTCTCACTATCGTGAAAGCGCGAGCCAAGTGCCGAGGTACACGTTGGGTGTATGTACGTAGATGATGTAATCTAGAATACTCGAAAAGGTTTCGAAAGTGTTTGAGAGCCAACTCAAAGAGATTCCAAAATATCAGATCATACCAGCTACAAAGTATCGTCGGGGTCTTATATTAACAGAAAATCGAAACGGCGTGAATTAAAGTACAGCTAACGCCATCTAGCGGTGTGAGGCAGAACGAACACTTACAGTATATACATACGGTGAACGGCCGCGGTGATACTTTGTAGGCAGGCAAGCATGCTTACATACAGTAAACTTAATAGATGTCGGTACCATCTATTGAGTTAGGACATTATAAAATTATATTTGTTACAATTATTATTTTCTACTCCTCTTATGCGTACTAACTATGGCAGCAATAACTTTATAGATCGAGCATGCAAATCATACAACAGTAGTTTCTCACATATTGACCCAGTTGCCTTGTCAGTGGGAAGATATAGAAAGTAAATTGAGAATGCACTTAAATTAATTTAAACTGTCCTCCTACCCATACCTACAACCTTTGCGGATAAAGAATGGGATCAGAAATGGCGGCGCATCTATTCACTTCTCGCTCGCACACTATTTGCGTCTATACTCGCACCCCACGAGTGCGAGTTTAGACGCAAATAATGTTTATCAAAATCGGTCGGCCCGTAGTGCAGTGGGCCGACGTGGCCTTATGCATACATATCGGGCTCTCCTCCCGTGAAGCCGGAGGCCTACCGACTAAACCCCCGACGGCGCTCCCTTCTTCGCCAGAGTGGGAAAGGACATGTGTGGGATGGAGACATGATAGTGACCACTTACATGAAAACCTTCGGGCAGTGTGGGCAGTTGTACTGGTAGTAGCCGTGGCGGTGGTCGGAGGCGTAGTGGTCGGTCACCGTGTGCCGGTTGCTCCGCGTCAGGTCGCACATGGAGCATTTATAACGACTGCGAAACATACAACAAATAACAAGAAGACCATAGAAATACCATACCAAATTACTGCCATTCAAATTTAAACTTCATGAATTAAGACGACCCGTTTGGAACAGTGGTAGTGAACGCTGCCTTTGGTCCAAGGGTTGCGGGTTCGATCCCCGCACAGTACAAACATTTGTGTGCACTGCTCATGAACATGTCTGTTTGTATTGGTCTGGGTGTTTCTATTTATTATAAGTATGTATTTACAAAAGAAAAGTATTATATGTATATATTTGTAATAGGGTATACGACTAAGTTCAAGATTTTACAAAATATAAATATTTTGTCAAAATATAGGTCAATATGTGCCAAAGGCAAAAATTCTCAATTAAAAATATAACGTCTAGCCGGTTTTATGGTCATTAAAAGATTCATGGGCAAGTCCATTTTAAAAGTATGAAATTATTAAAAAATAATTATACCATTGAATAACCCATACAATTTGCACCAATTATTATAATAGAACCATTGACATAAACGAAACATTTGTAATAGCTACCAATACAAAATTCAAATGAAATGCATACAAAATACTGTCGTGTGACGTCACATCTCTGTAGCCATTTGTATGGAGCGTTTTGGGTTTGCCCAAAATAATGTGATTTTAAAGTTGTGATATCTCAGGTAGTTTGAATGAGAATCAAGTGATTCTTTCAACGATGTTTCTATCATTGAGAGGTCTTTTGATTGCAAAATTAAAAAAAAAGTAGTCGTATACCGTATTCCGCTGTTGATTCTGATATCCGTAACACAGGTGCTTGAGCTACCTATCTCGGAGTCAGATCAATGTATGTGATGTTGTGAAATATTTATTTATAATTCCTGGTTCAAAGATGCTATTATGCTGTCCGCGACATTTTATCTGATCAGACTTTAAATTAAAAGCTTTTGTAGATTATTAACGTGACAATCACGATCGTTTACGACCACTATCATTTACTCGAAACTGGAATTCAAAACCACTAAAACTACAACAGATACGTCACTTTCAAATCTATCAAAGTTACTTATGCCACGCTTCGGCATGAATGGGCCGGCTCGACCGGAGTGATACGACGGCTTCTGTGCTTTGCTGCGTGTGTGAGGGTACCGGAGGCCCAATCCGCAGGAAAGAGGGGTTCAAAGGTTGGCAGCGCACTTGTGACTCCACTGGTGTCGCAGGTGCTCATGGGCGACGGCAATTGCTTGCCATCAGGTGATCCGTCTACTCGTCTGCCACCATCGACCATGTGCTGTGGGAATGTCAGCTGTATGAAGAAGAGCGGCAACAGATGCTGAATGACTGGAACAGAAACGAGATAGGACCAGTATACCATCAAGAGATGGTCAACTCTGCAGAAGGTTTTCGACGGTTGCGTGCGTTTGCACACAAAAGGCTTAACATTAGGAAGGAGATTGATTGATGTGGAACTGCCCGAGCGCGAGTCGCTTGTGTTGTGGTGTTTCACGCCCTATTTGGGGAGAAGTGACATTTATTTATAATAATTTTTTTATAATAATTCTCACAACATCTCATAGGTTGACCTGATTCCGTACTAAGTAGCTTTAGCACTTGTGTTACAGATATCAGACAACAGAGGAACACAAATATATACTTAAATACATATATTACACCCAGACACTGAACAAACACAAGTGTTCATCGCACGAATGTTTGTCCAGGGTGGGGATCGAACCCACGACCTTTGGCGTAAGAGGCAGGGTCACTACCAATTGCGCCATCCGGTCAGTCAATTTGTTTGTTTACAGTCACATTGAGATGGGACACAGACACAGACTTTGTAGGGAGTGAAGAAACGCACCGGGGAAAGAACCCTTAGCAAGTACCTGGTGAGCGTCTCCCAAGATTCGGTCCGTATGCCGAGACGGTAGGAAGGACCATGGGCTGGTGGAGGGACTGTGTCTACTCGTCTGCCACCTCTCACATAAAAAAAGTAGACTACATGTGTAGACTATATTAACTTCAATATTACAATATTGTATGCCAATTAGGCGGAATACATTGAAACTTTTGTATCTTATTTGCAACAACTGCATTTTATAAGGGGTTTGCATTTCATTTCATATTTATGAATCCTGGCTCACTTATTATTCGCCATTTTGATTTTTCTCCAAAATGGCGGCCCTTTAATGCGGTCCTCAAAAATCTATAGATCACATCAAAATACAAATATGTACATCCTAAAAAACTCCTAATTAGGTAGGTGAATGTAACAAAAAAAAAAACAAAATAAGTAAAATTGTAATGTTTTGTAATTTTGTTAATTTATTTGTGTCACTCAGTAGAAATCGACATTCCGAACCAGCGGTAGATATTATGTACCTATTTTGACATTCATAAGTGTTCTGTGTGGACCTAAATTGAATAAAGATTTTTTTTGTGTCACTTAATAAATAATGATTTTTAGTATCATGTAAGTCTTTAGGAGAATTGTTTTATACTTACACTAAATGGTATCTTTTATGTTTAACTAATTTATCATCTGAGCTAAATCGTTGTTTACAAATATCACAAATGTAATTGCCATTTTCCTGAAAAAAAAAGACATATAAGAAAATCAACATAGTAATGTTCAATAATATTTCAGTTTGATTCAAAATTGTCAATAGGTAACTATTATTTACTGACTTCATAAATATTTTACTATTTTTATAATTATGCTTTTCGAATAAAGAAAGAAAAAAAGTTGACCCTATTTTCATGTTTTCATTAAAGAAAAAATTTTTTATAAAAGATAGATAAAAATGCAGGAAGTGACGTTGTACTGAGGCTCTACGTAGGTGATGTCTTTGCTATACAATAAAAAAGTTGACTCTCTCTGTCATTATTCACCACTGTTATTGTCAGCCATTTTCTTTTTTTTTCTTAAGTCAACGTGAGCAAAGGCTTCATTAATTTGTCATTCCGAGCTGTGACGTCACACGGGGATTTTACATTTTATTTAATTTCTCCTTAAATATTAAAAAAAAAATATAAAACAATTTTTCTTACAATCCTATATGGCTAATCTAGAAAAAGATATTTCCCATTTTGGAAAAAAAAATGTCGTATTGTCCATTGCTTTCGAAGGACTGGTAATGGTTTGGTTTGCCACACAAGATATATTGAGGAAAGGAACACTTCAGCATGAATGCGCCAGCTCGACCGGAATGATACCACGGCCTCACAGAAAACCGGCGTGAAGCAGCACTGTGCTGTGTTTGGCAGCGCACTTGTGACTCCACTGGTGTCGCGGGTGTCTATGGGCGGCAGCAATCGCTTACCATCAGGTGATCCGTCTGCTCGTCTGCCACCTATCACATAAAAATAAAACTACTACCTGACGGAAAACCAGCATGAATAAGGGTACTGGAGGCCCTACCTGTTGACTCCACAGGGTGTTGCGAATGTCTATGGGCGGCTGCCATATCTTGCCATCAGGTAATCCGTTTTCTAATCTACCACCCATCACACAATCTATGGAACTATGGAATCAGCTACCAACGATGGTGTTTCCGAACAGATACGACCTGGTGATCTTCAAGAAAAGAGCTTATTCCTTCCCTTAAGAGCCGGCAACGCATCTGTGATGCCCCGTGTGTCGCAGATGTCTATGAGCGGCGGTAATTCACTTACGATCAGGTGAGCCGTCTGCTCGTTTGTCTGCCATCATCATCATCATCATCAGCCCTTTTAAGTCCCCACTGCTGGGGCACGGGCCTCCCTCAATCACATGAGGGGTAATTGCCATACTCACCACGCTTGGCAGACGGGTTGGCGAGGGTTTTGATATAAATGCAGAGTTTTCCTTCTCTGGGTGCTGATGATCATGCCAGCAGCTTTACCTTAGTCGCCTTTTACGACATCTCGGTAAGAGTGAGGGTGGCCTATTCTACTCTGCCGGGGACCACACGGCTCGTTTGTCTGCCATAATGTTAAAAAAAAAACAAAAAAAATAAGGTACCTCACTGTGCCTTTCCATATGCTTTTCAAAGCTACCTCTGAACATAAAACCTCTGATGCAATCTGTGCATTTGTACAATGAACTTAAGTACTGTTTATCTTCCATCTTTGCTGCTCTCTCCCTCAAACATTCTTCTATTGAAACATACACTGTTCTCGCTTTTGGGAACTCTGGAATAGTAAATAATATCAAATATCAGATGCACATCTGACAAAGTTCCCGGCAGGGCACTGTTCGACCTTAATGCAATGAAATAAGGTCTAAATGTGTCCTACC
This sequence comes from Marasmia exigua, assembly GCA_019059595.1. NCBI lineage: Eukaryota > Metazoa > Arthropoda > Insecta > Lepidoptera > Crambidae > Marasmia > Marasmia exigua. Next base: position 16,349,222 of record CM032488.1, read on the forward strand.
GGGAACTTTGTCAGATGTACATAAACCTGACCCCAAAGGGATTTAGGACTTTAAATTCATCTTGACCTTCAAATATCGGTAGATGACATCAAAATACATCGAAAACATTATTTGGTGAAACATTGTAAAGATACTGAGATAATTAAAGTAGCAGGTAGAAAATGGACTAAGCTAGGTAAAGACAGAGTAAAGAGGAGGTAATTGGAGGAGGCCTTTGCCAAAGGGCAAACAGAAAACAAAGATGAGAGTATAAAATAAATCAAATTATCTATTAATAAACAAATAAATTAAATTAACAGTAGTAATAATAATAACTAATAATCAATTATGTACAACCTGTGCGGATAAAGAATGGGATCAGAAATGGCGGCGCATCTATTTACTTCTCGCTCGCACACTATTTGCGTCTATACTCGCACTCCGGGTGCGACATTTCTGATCCCATTCTTTGTCGGCACAGATTGTAATTCAATTAATATGAATACTCACACTAAAATACTAATGAATATGTACAAAAAAATATTATCTGAATAACAAGGCTATTGAATTGAATTGTCAAGATGTTGGTTTTCGATTACTTCGTTAAAGTGACGGGTAGGGCACACTAGCGACGACAATCGATTTTAATTTGTAGCTACAAAACCGGATCAATTTTAAACAATTTCGGGGTTACAACTTCTCGGCAAACACATTTTTTTTATATGAGAGGTGGCAGACGAGCAGACGGATCACCTGGTGGTAAGCAATTCCGCCGCCCATTGACACCCGCAACACCAGTACTTAATACTACTTATTTATTAAATAACCATGCATAAATGTTGGGTCCGTTATTGTACGCGAAAAATTGATTACCGCTAAAAGCGGCCACCTTTAGCGTGAATCAATTTTTCGCGTACAAATGTTGGGTCCGCATTTGTGCACGGTTTAGTGTTTGCCGAGAGGTTGTAACCCCGAAATTGTTTAATATAGATCCAGTTTAGTAGCTATATATATATATTTGTGTTCCTCTGTTGTCTGATATCTGTAACACAAGTGCTTAAGCTACTTAGTACGGAATCAGGTCAACGTATGAGATGTTGTGAGAATTATTATTATTATTTTTGTTGAGAATTTTTCTTTCTCGAAACATTGTTCAAAATATTTCGGTATTTTGACTGGGCTCACGGGCCTAGACCAAGTGAGTCCCAGTTTCCACTGTAGAATGGTTTATTGGTTAGCTATCATCCTGAAGAAACTTTCGAACAATACGGCAGGTATTGAGAATGGCGGCTTTCTGCATCGTCATGTAAGTGCTTTCAGGTAAGTCTAGATTTCTTAGGGACGCCAACAAATGCTTGGGGATTACTCCAGTGCTAGAGAGCACCAGCGGCACGATGTATACCTTATTCATTTTCCAAATTTTTACTATTTCTTCTTTTAACTCTGTGTATTTGTGTATTTTATCTGTTATGGTTTTATGTAGATTATGTGTGTTTGGTATCGATATATCTATTAAATAAACTGTATTCTTATTCTTGTCAATTAAAGTAATGTCAGGTCTATTATTGTGAACGGTTCTATCTGTTAATATTGCGCGGTCGTAGTACATCTTGTGACTATTGCTTTCCAGCACTGGTTTTGGGTTATACTGATAATATGGCAAGGCCTTCCCAGTGGTTAGCTTGTGTTTTAATGCTAGTTTCTGGTGAATTATGTTACAGATTTGATTGTGCCGGTGAGTGTAATCGGTTTGTGTAAGACTAGAGCAAGCGCTGGTGATGTGTTGGATGGTTTCGGACTGTCTATGACATTTCCTACATTTATCTGATATGAGGTTGCGGTCTTTCAGAATGAATTTCTTGTAATTTCTAGTGTTAATAACTTGATCTTGAATAGCTATGATGAATCCTTCAGTTTCGGGAAAGAGCGAACCTAACTTCAGCCATTTATTACTTGCAGTAGGGTCTATATGTGGCTGTTCGAGGTCGTGGATGTGTCGTCCATGCAATTCCTTTCTGCGCCATGAATTCATTTTCAGATTTTCGTGTTCCTGTCTGTTACTAAATTGTATATCCTTATTATTCAAGTTTAACGGTGTAAAGTTATCATCAGTTTCGACTACAGTTGAATGAATTGTGCTCGTAGAAGTTTTATCATAAAAGAATCGCCTGAAATGTTGTATTTGATCCTTCCACATAAATGAGATATCAATAAGTCCTCTTCCCCCCTTTTCTCTTTTTGTATTGCTTCTTTCAATTGCTGATTTTGGGTGTAAATAATTATGTTTAGTTAATGTAGTTCTTGTTTTAATTTCTAATTTATTTATGTCTGTTTTGGTCCATTTAATGACTCCGAATGAATATGTGAGTACGGGTACAGCAAAAGTGTTGATGGCTTTAATCAAATTTTTTGAATAGAGTTGCTTTTTACAGATTGAATTTAGTCTTCTAAAGTATTCTTGTGTTAGGGTTTTTTTTATCTTTGTGTGATGTATTCCTTTAGATTGTTGTATTCCAAGATATTTATACGTGTCACTAGCTTCCATTAATTTGAAGTTAAATTGTTCACCTGTATCAAAATTGCTATTTTTTACTTTCCCCTTGACGATTCTAAGTGTTCTGCATTTTTCTAAACCAAATGACATATTGATATCGGTACTAAATTGTTCTGTAGTTTTAATAAGGTTCTTCATGTCTTTATCTGATGCTGAAAAGAGTTTTATATCATCCATATACATTAAATGGGTTATGGATGTGGTGTTTGATAATGGATATCCGTTGTCTGTCCTGTTTAACAAATTGGACAACGGGTTTAAAGCCAGGCAAAACCATAAGGGGCTAAGGGAATCCCCCTGGAAAATACCATTCTCAATCGGTATCTCATCTGTTCTGATGGAGTTATCACCTTCCAGGTAAAGTAGCAGTGTAGTTCTCCATTCGAGAATTGCATTTTCCAGAAAAGTGATTATTGTAGGATTAACCTTAAAAATTTGCAGTACACGTATAAGCCAGGCGTGGGGGACACTATCAAAGGCTTTTTTTTTTTTTTTTTTTTTATTATTATAATTTTTAATCGTTTGGCGTTGCTAGTGTGCCCTACCCGTCACCTTAATTTAAAATCGGTTTAAAAAGAAAAATCAACACGTTTTAAAAGTAAAATTAATGTAGAGCTTACCTTTTTTGGATGCCTTTTCAATTTTATTTTTCTCGCCTTTTTTTTTGACCTTTCTCTTTTTCAATATTTTCTTGAGGCAGTCCAAATCTTTATTGTCATTTTCTATTACTATTTCTTCCTTCAAAAGCGCTTTTAATGGAAAATCATTCTCCTCTTTCACTAAAGATCCTTGGAACTCTGAAAAAAAATGTTATGTTTCTAAGCTTAATTTTAAACTAGACTAAGGATTGACGTCCAAAAAGGTGTGGTTTGACGTCATAAAGGCTGATATGCATGCAACCAGGAATGACATGAGCGGGACTAGGTATATAAGAGATCTGTGTCCTTTTGTCAAAAAACCATTATACAAGACACGCCGAGGTCTCTACGAGACAATAGAGACAAAAGTTCGAAAACCTATTGTATCAGCCTCCTAGAAATAAAGAAATATACAAAAAAAATGCTTAGAACATGGCAATTAAAATACTGGAAGGAAATATGATTAGAAAGAAATTGTGTGACTGGCTCCTATGCAACTGTTTTTATAATATCAAGGAATTTATTGAATGTTGTAAGAAATGTAATCATTGACGAAGTACCTACCTAATATCCTATTTGTCCCTTAAGGTGACGAAGGCACACTAGCGACGTCAATCGATTTTAATTTTTAGCTACTAAACCGGATCTATTTTAAACAATTTCGGGATTACAACCTCTCGGCAAACACTTATACTATTTATTAAATAACCATGCACATTTTTCGTGTACAAAAATGGACCAAACATTTGGTCCATTTTTGTACACGAAAAATTGATTCACGCTAAGTGGCCGCTTTTGGCGGTAATCAATTATTCGCGTACGCGTTGTAGCTAAAAATTAAAATCGTTTGTCGTCGCTAGTGTGCCCTACCCGTCACCTTAATCACAATTTGACATTTACATAAAATCTATTTAGACAATTGACTATTTTTATATATTTCTTTATATACTAGCTTACTAACAAACATTTGCGCGTCTGCTTGCAGGCAGAATACTAACACACCAATATTTGTAACACCTTATTGTATTGTATTCTTGCAAATAAAATAATTGATCGATTGATATAAAACCATACAAACCATCATCATCGACATATTCTGCCTCCAAATGCTCAAAAGCCTCATGATCTTCTTCCTTCATCTCTTCCACTTTTATCTTGATCTCTTTTCTCTCCACAGTGAGGAATGTGTCATCCTGCACTGTGTCATGTCCGTCAAAGTCTACAATGTTCAGTAGAGGGACCGGTGTCAGTTTAACAAGTGGCTGTGTTTGTGTTCGGACCGTTTGGAATGTTACGTCAAGGACCTGGAAAGTAAAGAAATGGAGAATGTTTAAAATAAAATGGCTAAATTCAATCAATGTACGGGATACGTCCAATCGATCGCAATGCGGATAGACGTGAGATCTGTTAATTTTTTGCAATAAATATTACTTACTGCAATAATAGTGACCTAGTCCTAATCTGCGGAAGAGACTTTTCTGGGTTACACGGTGATTGTGCAACAGTGACAATCTTTGTGATGTTTTGACAATTAAGGTGTGTAAACTAAAAATCCACTAAAGAAATGGACGGAAGTCCTTTTAATAGAAGTGGAAAAACACCCCGAAGCCCTCCATCTACCCCTGTGGCCCAACCCTCGGAGCCAGCGATAGTGCATCCTCAGCAACAGCAGTCCCACCAGGATGATGGTCCTGGAGTTGTAAGTACCCATGAGCTCCAGGACTGGATGAAAAAAATCGAAAAATGTCTGAATGAGGTATGCGTGATCTCATGTGAAGGCAAACTGAACTCGGACCAGAAACTCAGAATTAATAACCTGTGCCGCAACGTAAGCCTCGGAACTTCGCAATTAGTTGTACAATACCAGGCGCTAAAGTCCAAAGCTATCGAATACCACAATCACCTGCATACTTGCATTGAAAAACAAGACCTCTCGTAACAGCTACAAAACCTACAGCAAGTTATATCCCTGTCCACAAACCCAGCTCCAAAGACAGCCTCTTTCTCTGATATGGTCAAGAAATCCGAATCCAAATTTGTATCACCAGTTAATGTTAGCTCCGTAGCAATTTATCCGGCTGACAAAAATAAATCAAGTGAGGAGACCAAAAGCATCGTCCAAAAAATTGTCCATCCTGAAAAGTTGAAACTGCAGGTGAGAGGTCTTCGTAAAACAAAAAACGGTGGAGTAATCATCAGCACGGATTCAAAAGGGGATATTGAGAAGCTGAAAAAATCGGAGCAGCTGACTACATTTGGGCTTAACGTAGATGAATCTCCAAAACGTAGGCCCAGAATCGTCGTGGTTGGAGTGCCCACTTCTATGCTGGAATCAGAGGTCTTTAACTGCATCTTCCAACAAAACTTAGCCGATAAGCTGCAGAGCATGACTATGGAAAAATTTATGTCCTCTATTAAACTTAGCCATAAGTCGGGTAAGAAAAACGCTGAGACCTGCAACTATGTGATTGAGGTCACAGCCCAGATTCGTAAGGCCCTTATTATAAAGGATAGAGTTTTTGTGAACTGGTCGTCATGCCCTGTGAAAGACTTTACCCTTGTAACAAGATGTTACAAGTGCCAGCAGTACGGTCATGCCGCTAAAACATGTCGTGGCGAGAACACCATCTGTGGTCATTGTGGAGAAGATGGACACGACATGAAGGAGTGCCCAAAGAAGGCTGAGCCACCAAAATGTGCCACCTGTATGATCTACAAAAAACCGTTCAACCATAAAACGGGGGACTCCGACTGTCCGGCCAGAAAATTAGCGGAAAATAGATTTCTAAGTTCAATTGATTATGAAGGCTCCTAATAGCGTAATAACTTAGATTATGTTAATTAACTTTTATTTTTTAATTTTTTTCCAAGACATATTCTTGTGTTTTTATTATGTAATCATAGACTTTGTAAGGTTAATTTTAGTATTAAGTATTGCTAGGTAAACGTATTTAAGTACACAGATATGTAGGTACGAAATAATTAGCGTCATCAAATTGTTATCGGGGCCAATGTTTCTTATAGGTATCATAATCATCAGTTTTGCTCTTAATTGTATTAGTTAACATCATTTATTGGAAAATTGGGTTAGGTACTCTTCGTTTTCGTTATTGTAGTGTTATGTTTATTGTTAAAATTAATTTGTTAATTAAGTCCTTTATTATTTTCGTTTTTGCCTGAGATACAGGATTTTCCTAGTTCAGGCAGTAAACTTAAAATTGATCCCTTGTATAAGTAGATTATAAGTATCATGTTGTTCTAATGATTTTGCAATAAAGTTTATTTATTATTTATTTATAATAAATAAACCAATTCCCATATACAATTTATCATAGGCGAAGACTGTTATCAGCTGTATCCAACTCAATCCATCTTACTCAAATTGTCAGTCTACCTATGGTTTAATTATTTGACAACCTCCATTCAAGGGCGGATCGAGCTTTTACGCCAGGGGGGGTCACATAGTCGTGGTGGTAGATAATAATGTACAAAAGAAAAATTGAGTTCAGTATTTAAGGTGTCAAAGAGGAAGTTCCCGAATAATGTGTTATCATCAAACTATATTAAATTGGTGATAAATTTAAAGTATGTACCTATTTATAAATAAAATCCCCCTGTGCTGGGTCCTCTTGCACATAGTCAGGTTACCACCCCCCTGGATCCACCCTTACCTGCATTTGCACAATGGCTAGGCTATGGTTCTCAAGCATCCTGGAGAGCTTCAAGAGGCTTTGATAGATGACCTGGCTATTGTAATCTTGTTTCATAATTCACAAAAAGCCCTAGTTAGAAATAAAAGACTGATTTCTGTGACATACAGGCAATATAATGCTGTGTTTGCCGGTAATTGACATACATACAACTGTCATACAATTTAATCTAAATAGCGGCTATAATTATTTTATGTATGTAATATGTAGGTGAACTTTAGTAAATAAATATGAGAAGATACTTACATTGTTGAAATTTTCCAATAAGATTTGGTTACTCTGAACCGTTTGAATGAACATTTCTGCTTTTTGAGCGATGCGTTTGCACAAGAAACATAAACATATGCTGTCGGTCTGGAAAATATAGACAAATGGGTTTTAGTCAAAGTTCTAACAATTTTGACAACTCATAATACTCAGTGGGTTTTAGAGCTATGTGGGGCGCAAGTGTTATAATTTTTAATGCCACACCATCATAACTTTTAAATGATGAAACTGACTTCTGTTAGATTAGGTTGTACATGGTACAGATAGCCACACAATAATGTAAAGAAATCTGTCAAAAAATTGATGTCAAACACATTTTGTTCAAAATAAATTGCGGGAAATTTAGAGATTGTAGGAATCTGATGTGTGGCTGTCTGTTCCTTTGTAAGAAGGCTTCAAGTTTAGGGTTTCGCTTGCGGAACGTAACCTACGAAAACTTAAGGTTTTTCGCAGTTAATCGGATAATTTCCATAGCGTGCATCACATACTGTGAACACGCACATTTGCAACAGCTCAGCAAAGGAAAATTTTTTTATTAGATAAATTCATTTATTGATAAGAATAGATAATTAATTTTAAGGTATAATGTTAATGAATTTTATGACAAATTGTAATGTATAATATAAGAAAATGGTATATTTTTCACAACATCACATACATAAATCTGACTCCGAGGTAGGTAGCAATCAATAGTGGAATTACTAATGGATACGAAGAAAATGGCATGTAATGTTATTAAATTTAATTTATAATGTGAAATTGTGAGTGGACTAGCTACATTCAACCTATTATTATCATTACTTGCATGCTATAAGTAAAAAGCTAAATGTGCTGAACCATTGCAAATAAAGAATTGTATTGTATTATTGCTAACACTGAAAGCGCGTATTATGATCTTTTCCCACTCGATATGTACTCCTAGAGAAACAAATGACTATCCACTCAGGTTCCAGTATAGTAGTAGCAAGGTAGTATGTGGTCTTTGCTGACCTTAAAATATGACTTAATCTATATGAAGAAGTTACCTGGAATATTGACTTTAAATTATCATTCTCCAAATGGTAGCTTTGCAATGTATTTTCATCATTACCAGCGAGACATCCAAAACAACATCGATCTCTTATAATTTCCTCCATTTTCTTCAAATCAACTATCTATTATTATAACCTATCAAAAAACTTACTTAAAACTATAACACAACTTTGTAATATACTCGAATTCCTAAATTATGCTTTATAAAACATTAAGAAACCCTTTTTTAATCGAAATACACTTCTTATTTCTTTTTTTTTTGTCATTCAATCAATGTCACTTTTCTTCAGTCAAAAAAGTACGCTCCGTTACTCAAATAAGAAATACGGAAACAAAAGGAACCTCAAAAATATTAACTTCTTTACGTTATTCCTTCAACAAATTAACCTTTTCTTAAATAAACAAATAAATAGTTTGAAATTAAAGAAATCAAAAATGTTTTAGAAAAAATATAAAAAAATAACGCAATTTGCTAAATCTTTTTTTTGTAAATCGGAACGACTTTAAGTTGATTTGTTGCCAAGTAAATAAAAATGTATTCGTTTTTGGGAGTTTCAGTTTATTTCATGTAATAGTGTATAAAACATATAAAATGTTAAAACAGGGTGTATTCTGCGAACTTCAACCGCACGGGTTGTAAGTATGATCTGAACATAAAGTTAGACATTTCGAATTAATATGAATTAAAAATTACATGTGAAAAAAAGAGGTCTCAAAATCATGGTAATTTTTGAAGAGTTTGGAAAAAATCGATTAAAAAAAAATCGGTATTTATATTTTAGTGAACATAAAATTCGGTCTTTCATTTAGCGTATTAATTATTATTTCATGAATAAAGAAACATTTAAAATCAAATTGAAATGCTTTTTATTTAATACATTCATAAAAATACATTTCGTCAGAGTCATCCTACTCTGCCGAATCTACATCCTTTTCCAGAAAGCCACTTTTTGATTTCTTCTCTCAGTCGATGCAAAATCTGAAATAAAAATAACTTATATTGCGTCAAGAAAGTCATGACAACGGAACTAATGGAACGTTGAGGAACTAACGTAGAATTCCCACGTTTTATAACAAATTGGGCTACCATACCTTATTATGACATTTTACCTAGTTGAATGAATGAATGAATGAATTTATTGACATAATAAAGCATACAATTTCTTAGTGACTATAGATACTTCACTAGGCTCACAGGCCTGTATCGAGGTATCTAGTAAGTGACTACAGTTTAACAAATCTTACGAACTAAAATCTTGTAGCTTCGGTTTATTTTACATATTTTATAAAGGTAACGACTTTGGTAACAACGAGAAGAAATAATAATAATAAGAAACTTTATGATACAACAATAGGACAATATAACTAGGGCTATAAAATGGATGTGTGTACGTGTGTATGTGTGTGAGTGTGTTTGTATGTGAGGAAATGTGGTTTGGATTGTGAGTTAAAGCATAAAACACACATACATAAAATAATCGGTATAAAAGCACTTGGTCGCATCTACATCTCTGGAAATGCGCCTACGCACAAATTATTTAATTACGTGTTTGAAGGCTCCCGTCGATTTAAAAGAATAAACAAATGTCAAGGCACTGCGTTATTAAAACTGAAAAAAATACAGGCGTAATATAAATACACAGCGGTGTAAAAACACCGTCGTTGTGGCCTTTAAGGGATTAGGGAGGAGACATTTAAATTAACTACAAGTGCAGCCTCGTCCATATCACTTTGAAGTTTTTAACACTATAAAGTATGAGTAATATTAAGTGTGAATAATTCTAACTTCTTCCAACCTCTGACTTAAGACCTTCGGAATTTCTCACTTGCTTGTTAACCACTTGCAGCCCTGGCACCTTCTATTGAATAAAGCTAGAGCGGCTGAAAAGGGTAAAGTTTGTATGAAAGTCCGTTATATAGGAGTTGGGAGAGGTATTTGGTAAGCAGGAGGACGAGGGTTCGTTTGTATGATAAATATGATTATACAGTACTTTGCTAGTACAAACTAGATCGAATTGAGCAAACGCTGCGAACGTAGTTTACTATGATAACTTAAAAAGATTGTGGTAGTAACCTAATATGTATGATGGTCACACTGATCTCACGGTTCTTTTTAAAGAAAGAAATTAATTACAAATTCACTCACGGTTCCCAACAGCTAGTTACTATTATACTAATCTGTGTTCCTAACTTAGGGGTTTTCCCCTAGGGTATAGTAAATGAGACGGGATTTTTGAACTCTTTGTCATTTTTGCATTTATAATATCAATATTCATTCTTCTTGCGTGTGACTCATAGTGACCTACTAGCGACCACTTTTAGACCACTACATATTATTGGTTATTCCAATAATATGTTGTTGTCTCCGGGAACTATTTTGACGTTGTACTGTACTACCTGTGCGGATAAAGAATGGGATCAGAAATGGCGGCGCATCTATTCACTTCTCGCTTGCACACTATTTGCGTCTATACTCGCACTCGTGGGTACTGACTGCCAAAAAAATATTCTGCGTTCCCTTCCCTGTCGCATCAGTCCGACGCGTTCTCAGTTGTTCCGTGGTTTTGAACCTTTCGTTATTTTGTCATTTGTTATTGTTTGTTGTTATAGTTTATTGTTAATTTGTATGTTAAATAATTGTTTTGTTAGTTATTTATTGAGTATAGATAGTGTTTTAAGATATAGTTATAATAGGATATAGATATAGTTAAGATATACTTATTACAATCTTTTATTTCAAGATACTAATTTTAAAAGTTATGAAGTGCATGTAGAATAGTACATTAAATTAATGTAATTAAATTACAACTGTATAAATCATAAACTGTTCTAACGCAATCTATACTTAAATTAATAACATTAATTTATTTATTAAAAAAAAACAAAACAGTTTCAACGGTAACGATATTTCATACTGAAAAACGTCAAAATAAGTTTTCAAACCGGCTCCACGCGCCGCCATTTCTAATCCCATTCTTTATCCGCACGGATAGTACAACCACTCTATGGGGACTAGGGCGGTGATACTGGCGCAACTAGCGTTCATTTATTGTCTGTGCTGTGCATAAGTAAGGCGAAAATTTAGGCAATATAACACTAAGGGCGAAAAACGAGTTCGGAACGTTTTTTTTCTAGCCCTACACCATAGAGTATAGTATTGCACGGTTTGTATATTGGCCACAATTCGGAACGTCCGCCTATACAAACATATGATAGTATTTTATTTTTAAATCATTATGAAATTTACATTTAATTTGTTTTTTTGGAGGGGGGAGGGGGGGGGCAATTTAGTGGTTTTTGTCACCGACTTAAGAGATAAATATTTTTGAGAATTGGTAACACTGTATGCATTTTGTAATGCATCAACATATTAACAAAAAAAAAAAAAAAAATTTGTAATGCATCTATGTTTGACATTGACAGATAATTTGACAATGACATATTCACCTAAATGCACCCACGGTTCCCAACTTAGGGGTTTTCCCCCTAGATTTAGGGGGTAAATAAGTGAGATCGGATTTTTTTAGGGATCTGAAATATTTAGGGGTATTTTCAGGGATTTTTTGACTCTGTTATTTTTGAATTTATTACATCTAGTACGTGAATTACGTTCATACCTACAACCACTCTGTGGGCACATGAATAATTATTCATGTCCTGTGGGAATTGGGGCGGTGCTGTGCACGAAGTTATAATAAGAATTCTTATCTATAACCTTCTTGGTGCTGTGCTTAAGTGAAAAGAATTCGGAACGTTTTTTTTCTGGCCCTGCACGGTTTGTGTAGGTATATAATAGCCACAAAACAGGAACGTTGGCCTATACAAACATACAGTATTTTATTTCTAAATCTTTATGAATTTATATTTAATTTCATTTATGTTTTTTTAGGGGGGAAACAAAATGATTAAGGTCATTTTAGGGGTTTTTGTCACCGACTTTAGGGATAAATCTTTTTGAGAGTTGGTAACACTAATGCACCTTGTGAATGCACTTTTCGTGTTATTATCGTTAATTTTTATTAAATTATTTTTACATTCCGTAACCATGACTGAAAATTATCACCGTGGTATTTGTCGAATGTGTTTACTTGTTGATTCTCAAAATGTTATGCACTCATTGACCGATCATCCGGAGATTTTAAAGAAAATACAAGAATGTTTTTCTGTTCAGGTGAGTGTTTCAGAAGATTTTAATCAAAATTGATTCTTATGTATGATTTGTTATCATTTCAATAAGTATGCATGAACATGAACTTACAAACTTCAATATTTTTATTTCTAAGTCCATTCCAAAATCACATATTTTAAAATACTGCCTCTTGAATACTCAGAGGCGGCTCTTGCCCATGTACCGCCCGGGTGCAATCAATATATGGCGCCCTCTCTTTGTATCATAATGCAAAACCGGCCAAGAGTGAGTCGGACTTGCTCATGAAGGATTCCGTAGCAGCAATTAAGATATATGGAAGGTAAATTGCGGTTTACGGCTTATGCGTCACATTTTACCACCTCAGGAGCGTCTCTTGCACAAAGTATTAAGTTTAGAAAAAAATATTTAAAACCTCAACATTATTTTTTTAAGACCTATTCATAGATACCCCATACTTATGGGTTAGAGGAAAAAAACATTTTTGTGTTTCAGTATTAAGTATGGGAACCCCCTAAAAAAATTTTTTTTCCTATTTTCAAAAATTGAAATGCGGCTAACAAAATACATCTATTTACCATGTTTCATTATTAGAGTTTTTAGCTTGTGGCTGTGACATACAGACGGACAGACAGACAGACATGACGAATTTACAGTAACTGAGCCTGTTGCGACGTGGTGTGAGACAAGGAGATGTTATATCTCCGAAACTTTTCTCCGCTGCGCTGCAGGACATGTTCGGAACGCTAAACTGGAAAGAGCGCGGAATCAATATTAATGGCGAGTACATGTCACACCTACGATTCTCAGACGACATCGTCATCTTAGCGGAAACCCTACAAGACCTACTAGAGATGGTGAGCAGCCTGGCTGAATCCTCCAAACATCATCGGTCTTCGGATGAACTTGGATAAAACCAAGGTCATGTTCAACGAGCTCATTGATCCGGGACCTGTCGCTGTTAATGGAGTACCTCTCGAAGTTGTTCAGGAATATGTCTATCTAGGACAAACGCTCCAATTAGGCAGAAACAACTTCGAGAGAGAAGCCAATAGAAGAATTCAGCTAGGCTGGGCAGCATTTGGTAAACTTCGTCAAGTCTTCTCGTCACCCATCCCTCAAAGTCTTCAGTCGAAAGTCTTCGACCAGTGCTTCCGGTCATGACTTTCGGTGCCGAGACGTGGACACTCACGGCTGGACTAGTCCACCGGTTCAAAGTCGCTCAAAGAGCTATGGAAAGGGCTATGCTCGGAGTATCTCTGAAGGACCGCATCAGAAATGATGTAATCCAACAGAGAACCAGAGTCACCGACATAGCCCCCCGAATTAGCAAACTGAAGTGGTAGTGGGCTGGTCATATTAGCCGCAGAACTGACAGCCGTTGGAGCCGTAAAGTCCTTGAGTGGAGACCGCGACTCGGTAAGCGTAGTGTAGGACGCCCTGCGACAAGATGGGATGATGACATTCGAAGGCTGGCTGGTGTGAGCTGGATGAGAGTGGCCGAAAATCGGGAGCAGTGGCGTGCATTAGGGGAGACCTATGTCGAAGAGTGTGAGTTGCTGATGATGATGATGATGAACCTCACTTACGCTCACGCTGCTCGAAACACAGCACAACGCTCACGCTTCACGCCGGTTATCTGTGAGGCAGTGATATAACTATTGTGTTAAGACTCAACCGATCCTGCAGACAAACTGTGTAAACAGTTTTGCAGGACAAGTGTAATTTGTAAACTAAATTTGTAAGTTTAATAAATAATTACATAAATAAATAAAAAATAAATAACTCCGGTCGAGCCGGTCTATTCATGCCGAAGCGTGGCTCTCCCATGGTCAAAGTTGCATAGCATTTTACATTATTTCTATATTATGTCTCATAACACTGTGTGCCTCTCGGCAGAAGCCTCCTATATGAGCACTTTGATTTCAGATTGTCATAGAAGATTCCTATCCAAAACAAATCTGCCGAGACTGTAAAATAAAAATCGAAGATATTCACGACTACCACCAAAAAGTGAATGCAATTGAAAAACTGCTAAAACATTACACAATTATGGGACAGAATTACTTAAACCAATTTTATTTAAGTTTAAAAACACCGGAGGTTAAAGTTAAGGAAGAAAATGGAAGTGTAGATGGTTCCGATAATAGGAATGATAATTTGAAAACTGTGGTGGAAATAAATAAAAATGACCTTAAAGAAATGCCTAATGTTTCTATCGAAAATAATATTGGCAACAAACCAATAGATGGTCTTGATAATTCCGATGATGGTGGACGCTATTCACCAATAGACTCATTAAATACGGAGTCTAAGAAAATTAGATCCAATGTTAGCAAAACTGATGAACCGGACAGAGATGAAATTCTTACAAACCCAGGAGACATTCCATTATTTAAATGCCTAACTTGTTTCGAAGTGTGTGATACTAAGAAACTCCTGCTGTCCCACTATAACACGAAACACAAACCAATAGAGAAAACAATAGCAGAGTTTGAAATGATGGAGCAGGATGGAAATGTTGTATTCAAATGTAAAGTTTGTGAGAAATTGTCGACGAGAAGAAAAGCTGCAGTAACTCATTTGCGCGAACATGAAGTAGGGAGAGATTTTTCGTGTAAAGTATGTGGTAAGTTAAAATATGAACCTTCCTTTTGTATTTTTTTTATGTAAGTAATTACCGCCGCCCATGGACACCGTGATAGATGATTCTTTTTTAGTTGGAAAGTAGATAGTCCCGGATTGGTACCATGATCAGGATATCAGGATCTGATCCTGGAAAAGTTGAGGGGAACTCTCAAATTTTATGCCAAAAAAGAGGACACTAAAGAAATTCAAAAAAAAAAATTCTGCAAAAAAAATGGCCCTCAAAAACCACAAACTAAAAAGTGTAAAATAATATTTTTAACACTTTATACACTTCAAATATATAATTAATAATTATTCTCACAACATCGCATACGTTGACCTGAGTCCGTACTAAGTAGCTTAAGCACTTGTGTTACAGATATCAGACAACAGAGGAACACAAATATATACTTAAATACATATATTGCACCCAGACACTGAACAAACGCAAGTGTTCATCGCACGAATGTTTGTCCAGGGTGGGGATCGAACCCACGACCTTTGGCGTAAGATGTAAGGTCACTACCAATTGCGCCATCCGGTCAGTCATATTAAGTAAGTTAAATAACATATTATAACAGTGCACTCGAGAAAAGGTTAAGTCGGCGCCTAATCCCCGTTGAATAATTGAATGTTGTATTAAATTACTAGAAGAAAGTAGTAGATTTTTGCCAAAAAATGAGACATAAAAAGACCTTTTTCAAATTTGAGGGTTCCCATTTTTTGGCAGCCCCCCTTTTGGGCATGCTCAAAATTAGCATGCTTATTTATAGCACATCCGTCCACACATGCTGCTAAGTAGCACTTACTCAAAAATAGCATGCTTTAAGCATGAAAATAAGCATGTCTAACAGTAGCTTATAGGTACATTAAGCATGCTAAAAATGAGCAATAGTATGTAGTATAAATCATTTAGCCGTGTGGTCCCCGGCAGAGTAGAATAGGCCACCCTCACTCTTACCGAGGTGTCGTAAAAGGCGACTAAGGTAAAGCTGCTGGCATGATCATCAGCACCCAGAGAAGGAAAACTCTGCATTTATATCAAAACCCTCGCCAACCCGTCTGCCAAGCGTGGTGAGTATGGCAATTACCCCTCATGTGATTGAGGGAGGCCCGTGCCCCAGCAGTGGGGACTTAAATGGGCTGACGATGATGATGATAAATCATTTTCTCTTGACTCTTCAGGTAGAACGTACCGTACAGCAGCAGAGATTGTCCGGCATGGTCGAGCTCATAACGGGTCCAAGGTGTTCTGCAGCCACAGCTGTGGGTACAGCACAGCGTACCTGGGAGCCCTGATCGAGCATGAGAAGAGACACAGCGGGGACCATAAGGTATAATATAAGGTATAGCAGCTATTTTAACATTTACAGCTGTAGATCACGTGTCCCCATGGCATGATAATGGACCTAAAGAGAGTCTAAGTGCGGATAAGGGAGTCCACCTTTACATTACATACATTCATGAATGAATAAATGAATAAATTGATTAAGTATTATAGCGGGTCGAGCGCGCTTCGAAATATAGTCCGATCACGGTTATTTGGCGCGTGGCAAAAGTCGGAGCTAAATCTGTTTCCTGTACAAGTTTCAGTGCTTTTGACATTTTCCCATTGAAAAAATATTGTACAGCGCCCCCATGACAATGTAACTGAAGTGTCTTCTGATCTTGGTCGGTCTGTAGCTTTAGTGGCCACACATGTAGCGGTTTATTCCACTCTACTGGCGACTGCTGAAAATCAGTGATTTGCTCGTGCAATATCGAGCAAACAACTACTGAGCTGCAGCCATTCTGTATCGCTGCGGCACACATGAAAGAAAGAAAGAAAAACGATTTATTGATTTAACACAATACATAAAATAAATAATAAGAAAACGATACAGAGCATAAGAGAGCGTTTAACCATTTTTCACCTGATGGTAAGTGATAATATGGTCTAAGATGTAGCACGATTACCTGGAAGATACCTATTCACTCGCGCTTTGAAAACCCCCAAATTGTAGCCTCTAGGGAACACCTCCTCAGGTAGCTGATTCCACTGTTTCTCAGTACGAATAAGGAAACAGGATTCAAACCTCTTTGTGCGGACTTTTGGTATTTCTACCATGTACCGGTGTCGATTGATTGATTGACCTAAATTAAATAAAGATTGTATAGATAGATCATTTAATTACTAAAAAAATAATTTCATTAGTATGGCACCCAAATCTTTTAAACAAATCATCATAGGGTTTCTATCATGGGGAGTGAGTGCTCTGAGAAACTGTTTGATAAAATCCCTGCAGCAAAATTCTTACATCGAACCACTGGCAAGCGATTGTCATTCCATCCTCATCATCTCGATGGATAGCGGTCTAATACTGTGCGTTTCTCGCGTAACTTTCTACCACGTACCTCAGTTCTGTGGAACGGTTTGGCTGTAGGAGGACGGCTACGACTTAGGGACCTTCAAGAGAAGAGCGTACTCTTTTTTAAAAAGGCCGGCAACACATTGATGTTGGCGGCGTTAATTACTTTCCATCAGGTGACTCGCTTGCTCGTTTGTCCGCCTCTAGCATAAAAAAAAACTAAAATAAACAAGAAATAAAATCTTACAAGATTATTACTTTGTTTCCAGTATAAATGCGAGCAGTGCGGGAAAGGTTTCCAAGTGAAGACGTGGTTCCTGCAGCACCAAAACATACATAAAGGGTTGAAGCCGTTCGTATGTGATATTTGCGGTGTCGCTTTCCACATGGACAGGTGAATAATGGTTCCCGGCAGAGTAGAATAAGCCACCCTCACTCTTACCGAGGTGTCGTAAAAGGCGACTAAGGTAAAGCTGCTGACATGATCATCAGCACCCAGAGAAGGAAAACTCTGCATTTATATCTAAACCCTCGCCAACCCGTCTGCCAAGCGTGGTGAGTATGGCAATTACCCCTCATGTGATTGAGAGAGGCCCGTGCCCCAGCAGTGGGGACTTAAATGGGCTGATGATGAGGTGAATAATTTGGTTGGCTGTTGACATACTACAAGTTGACTGATTGCCTCCTTGGCGCAGTGGGTGGTGCGTCGCACTTTAAAGCGACGGCTGCACTTGGGGTCCCGGGTTCGATCCCCAAATCCCAAAATTTGTACCTGAGTTTTCCTGTTAAGATGATGGGTAGGGCACACTAGCGACCCCAATCGATTTTAATTTTTAGCTACTAAACCGGATCTATTTTAAATAATTTCGGGGTTACAATCTCTCGGCAAACACTTATACTATTTATTAAATAACCATGCACAAATGTTGGGTCCGTTTTTGTACGCGAAAAATTGATTCACGCCAAAAGCGGCCACTTTTGGCGTGAATCAATTTTTCGCGTACAAAAACGGACCCAACATTTGTGCATGGTTATTTAATAAATAGTCATATTGCCGAGAGGTTGTAACCCCGAAATCGTTTAAAGTAGATCCGGTTTAGTAGCTAAAAATTAAAATCGATAGGCGTCGCTAGTGTGCCCTACCCGTCACCTTAAGTGGGATGTTAAGATGTATAGATTTTAACAGCGATGCACTGTCTACGATATAGATAAATATATAGATATAGATTTTAATTTTGACGACCCGTTTGGAACAGTGGTAGGGAACGCTGCCTTTGGTCCAAGGGTTGCGGGTTCGATTCCCGCACAGTACAAACATTTGTGTCCATGAATATGTTTGTTTGTATTGGTCTGGTGTTTGTATGTATTATAAGTATTATATGTATATATTTATAATTCCGCTGTTGATTCTGATATCCGTAACACAGGTGCTAGAGCTACCTATCTCTGAGTCAGATCAATGTATGTGATGTTGTAAATATTTATTTATTTATTTATATAGATAGATATAACAAAAAAACAAAATACAACTGTGATACAACGACTAGACGTTACGAGACGACGATACTACCTGGAACCAATTCCTTCCAGAACGCTTCGTCTAGCGCTCTTTTTTCCCACGCTCTTGCATACTCTGGAATGAGCTACCAGCCGCGGTGTTCCCTGATCGCGATGACATGTCCTTTTTTAAACGAGGTTTGACAAGAATTCTTCTATCGCGGTAGGCAGCGGCATGACTGTGCTCCGGCATTGTTGATGTCTATGAGCGGCGGTTACCGTTTACCATCAGATGGGCCGCAATCTCGTCTGCCTATTATAGGCAATAAAAAATAAAACAACAACAGACAGTACAATAAGACGGTCTTATCGCTTGTAGCGATTTCTTCCAGACAACCTTTGGGTAGAGGAAAGAAATAACATATTCTTAATAGGGGAAGGCAGTGCAAAGCAGTTTAACAAATGAAATTGTAAATGGCAGAAATATATATACGAGAGTTGTCCCACTGCAGGGCAAATGCCTCCAACATAGGAATCAAGTCATCGCTACTATGGTGGGATTAGGCTTATTCACCACGCTTGCCAAATGCGGATTGGCGATCACAAACTCGAGCTATGTTCGAAAAAATCAAAACATACTTTTCGCTCGACCCGGGAATCGGACCCTGAGATCACGGCCCGGTACTTAAACCACTAGACTAACAGGGCGTTTATATACATATTATGCGGATAAAGAATGGGATCAGAAATGGCGGCGCATCTATTCACTTCTCGCTCGCACACTATTTGCGTCTATACTCGCACCCCACGAGTGCAAGCGAGAAGTGAATAGATGTGCCGCCATTTCTGATCCCATTCTTTATCCGCACCGGTTGTATATTAATAATATTACATAATATCGTAATATGTTTATATGGTATATGTGTATGTTTTATTGTATTCCCAGGTACTTAACGGCTCACAAGAGCTCGGTACACCCGCAGTCTTCGAACGTGAAGCGCTACGTGTGCCCGCACTGCTCGCTACCGTGTGACTCCAGGAAAGCATTGACAGGAACATTTTAAGGTATTTTCAACATCATCATGTCAGCCATAGAGCATCCACTTTCTACCATTTTTGCGCTGGCAACCCTAAGCGTCACACGTCAAATCGCCAGCTGATAATAATTTAATTAATTTTATTATGTAATTCATTAAACTTTGTGTTAAAATTAAGTCAATTATTGTGTTAAGTGGCTAATTAATTAGGATAAATGTGCGCAAGCCTGTGGCTTCGATAATTCCTTGTATTTATACCAAGGAACTGTTCGGAGGCAACCTGTCAAGGTGATTCAAACCCACAACGGACAAACCGGGGAAGTATAAGTGTTATTTCTATCATTTAATTACATATTACTTCAATAGTGTAATGATAAAAACGTAATCATCAATATTTGACTTAAGTCAATGCAAACAATAACCTTCAAACACCTACCTACGAGGAGTTTGCAAACAGGTTATTTACGGTCCCTTTTGTTACGTGTTAAAACTTTTCACAGTACTCAGTGCTGATATCCTAATTGAATACTATCAAATCATATCATAAACAGGACTTCTGAGTATTTATTTTCGTCTCGAAATCTCAGCTTTAGATACCTATTATGCATGTATATGTATAGGTAAATCTGACAACAAAACAGGTTTGTGTACTTGTCGCAGTCCAAATAAATACGATTTTATTCCTTTTGAGTGAAATATATCTCAATTTTATCTCCCTAAAGTTCTTTTTAATTTTGTGTTGTACCCTCCTTTACTCATAAGTAGTTACTTGACAATTATTTTATTTTCCTTTTAAAATATTTCATTGACTTACCTAAAATTTAATAATATTACATTATATACCTACCTATTCTCACATAACAACATAAATAACTTCAAATTCATCTGCTGTACACCTGTCTTTGTAAATAATTCCAGGATTGCCTTTTGGTGCACATTACCAAGATGATGACTCGCAAGGCCACCACTCAACAACTGGAAACAAAACTAAAGCGTGCCCTTGAGGAACTGAAGGAACAAAGGGAGGACAAAAACCAGCTTCTTAGGGAACGTGAAGAAAATGAGGAGGAGTCTATGAAAATAATAAACTTAAACACCCAATTAAAAACGGAAATGGCAGACATTCATACCCAGCTTATGGATGTCACTATTCAACGTGATAACCTTCTCACAATAGTCAGCAGTTTCGATGAATGCCGGAACACATACGAGCAGGCCCTAACTCGTATTCAGGACCTCGAAGTGGAGCTTTGTGACGCAAACAGGACCATCAGACTGTATGAAGAGGACAAACAATGTCAAGAAGTTTTAAACACTCACAGCCTTTATGAGGAGTTGATAGGGTCACCAACTGGGCGGGACATCTCTCATATTGATTGTCTTACTCTAAATAATAGTCATACTAAGTTAAATAGTAAAAATAAAATTAAGAAATATATTAAAATAAATAAATACATTACGAAAACAAATAAATTAATTAAAAGGAAAAAATGTTTTAACCAAAACATACTTTTAAGAAAGGAACGGATAGATTTAATTGATAGTTTAGAATTATATAGTATAAAATTAAAAGAAAGTAGGCTTAGGTACGAGACTGATGTTCGAGAACTACAGACTCAGCTCGAGCGTCTGGAGAGGTCATTAGAAGTAATGACTGGAAATTATACCTCAGCCCAGCGACAGATACATGAACACATCCTCGCTGCAAACAGGTACATGGCCCAGTGCAGCTGCAATCTGGGTGCGGCAGACGAGCCCCAGGTTCCCACTGTAAGTAGCGGCACAGAGGAAGGTAAGTGCAGTCAGGGTGGCAGCCCAGCTGCCCAGTACCAAGTGCCAGATATGTCAAATATCCTCTTAGACACCAATAGGGATGTACCGAAGTGTACTATGACTACTACTAGTACTATAAATACAAACAATAATGTACTAGTATTTTCAGATTCAATTGGAGTTGGCTATGCTCCCCTTTTACACAAGCAACTCAATTGTAAAATAATTAATTATTGTATGCCAAATGCATCTCTTACCCAAATAATAGATAGGGTGGTAAATTGTAATTATGATAAAGACTCAATTATTATATTAATGCTGGGGAATGGATTAAATTCAAATAAAAAGGACATCATTAAAGGGTTCTCCCGTTTAAAAGGGATTTCTGTAAAAAAAATAGTTGTTTGTGCCTTCCCATTTTCTAGGCACTACTTATCAGAACAAAATAACAGTATTCACCTATTGAATACTA
Organism: Marasmia exigua; assembly: GCA_019059595.1. Classification (NCBI taxonomy): domain Eukaryota; kingdom Metazoa; phylum Arthropoda; class Insecta; order Lepidoptera; family Crambidae; genus Marasmia; species Marasmia exigua. The sequence goes on from CM032488.1 coordinate 16,371,304, forward strand.
CATTATATAATTTAGTTACTAGTCATAGCGACAACTTTGTGTTTTTTGACACAAATAAATTTATTAATTATAAGTTGATAGTGACTGGCAAAAAGTTTTATTTGCCTTATAATGTAAAAAAAGAAGTAGCTACTTTGTTAGCATTTAATATAAATAATATATATAGGCAGACTTTGGAAATTATTCCAAACAATTTAAATTTAAGTCTAAGACAATAGAGGACGCCTCTAGCAATTTATTGACCAGGGAAGATAATTTAAAACTTATTCACCAAAATATACAGGGTCTTTCTGGTAAAGAACTAGAACTAGAATTATTTTTAGAAGAAATAAATGCTGATGTACTATGTCTCACCGAACATTGGTTAAATAAACATCAATTAATTGTTACTATTAATAATTACAAAATTATCAGTTCGTTCACGAGAGACTCTGCAATAAGAGGAGGGTCACTCATTTTGTTAAAAAGTACTCTTAAATGTAAACAACGTAAAGATATTGAGTCACTATCTATAGAACGAACTATTGAAATTTCGTGTGCAGAGCTGGAACAGCATATCATTGTCTGCGTTTATAGACCCCCTTCTGCAAATTACGACTCATTTGAGACTAGCATGGAAGAAGTCCTGAGAAAAGTATTTGCAACTAGTAAACAAGTTATCGTGTGCGGTGACTTTAATATTAACATCCTGGAGAATTCGCAGAACTCAGTTAGGTTTCTGAATCTTTTTAAGTGTTTCAATCTGGTGCACCTCTTCAACGAACCTACCAGAATCACCCCCACTTCAGCTACATGCTTGGACAACATATTCTGTAATTGTATTGTAGGGGAGAAATCTATAATAAATTTCATAAACTCTGACCACAGTGGTCAGCTGGCTGTTATCGACTGTCATCGAAATGATCGGTCTACAAGTTTTACATGTAGGCCTATTACTAAAAGACGTATAGATAAATTCAAAGATAATATTTATAATAAGGTATCCTTAATGCCTGGTAATAAAAATAGTGTCGACCAGTTGTATGAAAGCCTTTTCGAAATTGTTGAAAAGGAATTTAATGATATTTTTACAAAAAAGACCATTAAAGTAAACAGTTCTAAAAATAAATTTAGTGACTGGGCCACTCCAGGGATTCACATAAGCAGGAGAAAATTGTTTGAATTATATGATATTAAAGCTAATTCACGTGATCCTGCGATAGTTGAATATGTTAGAAATTATTCTAAGTGCTTTAAGAAAGTATGTGCAGTTGCTAAATCTACTTACATTAAAAACAAAATAAGTAAAGCAACTAACAAAAGTAAAATCACGTGGAACATCATCAACAAAGAGACTTGTAAAAATAAAACACAACAACACAAGTTCTCTCTAAAAATAAATGGCAAATGTCTTGACTCTGATACTGAAGTGGCAAATGCATTTGAGTCGTTCTTCACTAATATACCAGTGGCAACAACAAGTACATTAAATTCAAGTTCGTATCTTGCTATCTCGTTACTTAAAGCAAATGTTGACGAGTGTCAAACGCCTTTCAAATTTTACCATGTAACCTCCGAGATAATAGTTAAAACTTTCAAAGATCTGAATATGAAAAAAACTGAAGATCTTTGGGGAATATCAGTGGACATTCTAAAAAATATAATACTAGCTATTGCACCCCATTTGGCAACGATATTCAACAGATGTATTGATGAGGGTCAGTTTCCTAGCTTAATGAAGTACAGCAAAATCATACCGTTATTTAAATCAGGTAAAAAAGTGACCCTTCTAACTTTAGGCCTATTTCTATATTACCAGCACTGAGTAAAATTTTTGAAAAAGTCATATTCGTTCAGTTGCTGTCTCATTTTAAAGTTAACGATTTACTTCATAATAAACAATTTGGGTTTACCAAGGGTAAGTCAACCACTGACGCAGGAGTTGCACTTATAAAGTATATTTTTGATGCATGGGAAAACAAACAGGATGCAATTGGTGTTTTCTGTGACCTCTCGAAGGCGTTTGATTGCGTTGAGCATCAAACATTGTTGTTGAAGTTAGCTCACTATGGTGTTCTAAATAATGCATTAAGTTTGATAAATTCTTACTTATCAGATAGACTTCAGAAAGTCAGTGTCAATGGAACTGACTCTTCAGGCGCCCCTTTATTAATGGGAGTGCCCCAAGGATCAATATTGGGACCTCTGCTCTTCCTGATATACATAAATGACCTCCCTTACTTTGCACAAGATCTTTGTGAAGTAGTGTTATTTGCTGATGATACCTCGTTGATTTTTAACGTTGACCGTCGAAAAGATACGTTTGACGACGTAAATGACACCCTCTCACAAGTGCTACATTGGTTTACAACTAACAACTTGCTTTTAAATGCCAAGAAAACCAAATGTGTTAAATTCACTATGCCCAATGTAAAGCAGGTCAACACTAACGTCGTTATGAATAATGAACATATTGAAGTTATTAATTCGACAATTTTCTTAGGTATTACACTGGATTCCAAACTGCAATGGAAGCCACACTTGGCAGCCTTGGCGGGAAGACTTAGTTCCGCCGCATATGCGGTTAAGAAGATCAGACATCTGACTGATATTGAAACCGCGAGACTGGTTTATTTTAGTTATTTTCATAGTATAATGTCATATGGTCTTTTGTTGTGGGGGTCGGCGGCTGAGATACAGACTATTTTTGTATTGCAGAAGAGGGCCATCCGCTCCATATACAACCTTAGGCCTCGCGATTCGCTGAAGGAACTGTTTAAGAATATCGACATTTTAACTGTAGCTTCCCAATACATTCTGGACTGTATTTTGTACGTGCGAAAGAACATTGATATTTTTTCTAAAAAATCTGATTGTCATGGTTTTAACACTAGAAATAAACACAAGCTCGCGATTCCAAATATGAAGCTCCAAAAGATTAATAGTTCATTTGTTGGTCAAAGTATTAAAATGTACAATAAGTTGCCACAAAATGTTATTGAGTAC